>OX346221.1:2958303-5896606 GCA_947049295.1 Ligdia adustata
TCGTGAATGCAGTCTGACGAAAGTTATCGATTTTGAACGCCTAGACAAATAGAACGAGTGCAGTTCGCTACGTGAAAAGGTCAAGGCAGATAGCGGGGTATTTAAACTGGATTAGCCAATAAGTTTTATGGAATGACGAACCGTTTTGAGCGGCTTCGTTCAGTAAAAGGGAGACACTGTTATTGATGATGATGCCATAGACTGAGTCGATAAATGAGGTTTTTATTCCCAACAAGCTAGGACTGTCGATTAAGAAACATTGGGATTACGAACCATAGCATTCAGTTTTTGTTTTAGACTGGGCTCCTGGAACAATGGGTAGGTACTCTCTATGGTATTCAATTGACTAAGGCGTCACATTGTTGCGGAAATCCATTCTGAATAAGATGCTCTTTTACGAATCTCTAATAAGCAACGAAGCGAACACTAGAGATTCGTTCAAGAACATCTAATTACTCTTTTTACAGAACTTCCCAAAGGGTGGATGAATTTTTTCGAGTGTATGTTTGCTTATATGTTTGTACCTATGTATAACACTTTGCGACCCTACAGTCTAAATTAGTACACCGATTGTGACGTGATATTAGATTTGTGTCTATTTGGTCATAGTGCTTATACTGATTGCATTTCGAGGTTTCACTCGTTAAGTTACAGTGGTCTAAAGTTTTTGCTGACGGGTTTTTTTTGTCGTTCTAACCACTTGTTGGTTAATGCATCACATTATCAGGTCTTAATTGGTTCCCAATTTTACGATTTTTTATATATGCGACATACAGTGACCGAGGTGACGTCTCATGGTTTAAAAGATTAGAAGTCGAAATGAAGAGCTGAATAGTATGTTTTCTAATGCCTAATCTGTCCCTGTAGACTATCCGTAATAGAGATCGATTTCGATAATATACTGGAATAGTCTACATTACTTATATCGCGTGAGTAGATTGAATAGTTGCGTAGCATAAATATAGTGCGCTTGTACCACTGATAACCGATATTGGAAAGATAGATAACGTTTTTGTATCTAATTGGCATTTGATACCACGATGTTACCAAAACAACTCAATATTTCATAAAAAAATCTACTGACCACTATAAAGTAAAAAAAAACTGCTTAATAACGCTTCGTCACTCACAATACACCCGCAGGTTTGTTGACCAATAATACAACAGCAGTTCACATGAATATTCACGACAAATTGTGCATTAACATACACACAATCATACAACAATCCAATCACATCGCTTTCCCACCAAAAATTCCCGAATTGCAGAATCAATCAGCGTAATTTCGTTGACCGCGCAAGAGCAAGCTTGTGTACGAAAGAGACAAATTGTGGTGAACACATCACTAGACATCTGGCTTGCGTTGAACGCGATGGAGTATTACGGATTGGTATGAAGACAGAAATGATTGCCGGGTATGGTATCGGCGAGCGTTGCGAGGCGAGGTGAAGGCGGGCGCTTAGTCTTTATCAGTCCATGGGGCAATCCCCGCTCGCTCGGCACGCTCGCTTGTATGATGGGAGCGAGGAGCGATCCGAGCCCGCGATCGCGAGCCTTCTTAGCACGTACTCGCTCCACGCACCGCTGTCGGTCAATGACCGTCTCCGTCTACTGTTTGGGACCAGAGATTGACACGTAATAATCATATGCTCGCAACGCAAACATCTGATAGCGACGAACTATCCGCACTGGCCAAAACTAGTTTTACTACCATTCTTGTTTGAGGCGGAAACAAAACTGACCTATTTATAAAGAATTTAAGGTGTGAATATTATATCGCTGTCTAAGATAGCTTACGCCAAGCCCTTTGGTCGCTGGCCGCAGACTGACGCGTCTGCTTAGAAATGACGTTGCACATTCAGGATTTAAAGTTCCCAGTCGATATTACCTAGAAATAAGACTCAAATTCGTGCGTATCATGCAAATACCTCTCTATGGCATGGCACGTCGAGCGCTGCGAGAGTTTTATATCTATGCATATGGAGTGAGTTTCAAAGTTTCCATAATGAATCAAACTGAGGAAGATCATTATCATAATTAATGGTGACCGACCGCGTTGGGGCGTCGATGCGTATTCTTTTATGACGGTTTTCGCTAAGCAGATATCGACAGAAAAATCTCGGTGCATATTAAAATGTGTACCTACGTTGCGAAAAATAGGTCACCTTAATGTGAGTGGATGACTCGTGTTACTGAAACCGAGATAGTCCAAGAGCCTTCCACGCGGAGTTGTTTACCGAACTTTCGACGTCATAGACAGTATGTCAACAAAAAACAGGTGCACTTAGATTAAGGTATGTGCGACGCGTGCGCTAAGTGCTAAGCTACCGTCAGCGCGGCCTAAACTTGAACTGCCTACTTGACTTCCTGGCCAATTGAATATGCGAACTGTGCTCGCATAGTCAAGGAAAATTCCTCAATTTTCTACAACCACCTTGCAGTTGACTTGTTGAACAAGTTTGTGAAATGTCCGTGTGAGTCATAACATTGATTGATATGGTACGCTACTATTTATGTTTTATTTTTATGAATTTTAAATCGCAATCCATTGATTGCAGTTCCTAATTCTTAAAAATAATATATTTATAATTAACACTAGCTATGGGACCCCACTAACTGTCGTAAGGATTTGGTAAATAGACGATTAGAAGGAGCAAGCTCAAGTGAGGAAAAGTGGAAGGCATTCAAAAATATACAAAATAGGGCTAGTTAATCATTTAGATGAAAACAAGTTTGCTTTCTCTTGCCTTTAAATGCAAACTGTATTGGTTATGTCAACTAATAACATATCTGCGGCGGAAAGAAATATATATACACACTTATATAAAACAAGTAGCTGTCTCCCGCGACATAAAATGGAATAAAACACCTTATCATTATAAGCCTTCTATACACTCTTCAAATTTAATGTCTCTGGGTTCAGCACTTTAGGCTCAAGCCTTGACTGCGATCTCTCAGTCAATCAGTAAGACAGTTAGGCTGGATTTACTTTTATATATATATATATATATATATACAGGGTTTTAGGATGGCACCCTTAACCGATAACTCTGTATATGTATAGATAATCGTACAATTTCTACAAATCTCAGTCGCGTGTATAACAACGATCCCCATTTAAGACATACTACAGAAACAGGCTTAGTATTGACAGTTCTATAATTGATTTATCTCTTTGATTTAAGTTTGTTTATAGTCGCTCAATTTACCGAAGTAGCGCTCAGTTCTAAATACAACTATTTGTCACTGTTCCCCGCAAAATTGTTTAACTTATGAGATGCATTAGAAACATCTAGAACTAACTGTGCCTGACCGAACTAAACATGGCTTTAAACCGGATCCTTTAGGAAAATATTCCTATGTGAATGTGTTATATGGAGATACGAAAAATGTGTTTCTTGGTTTGTTTGTCCTTCTTTTTCTCTGCAATGAGTAAATAATCGATTTAATTTTCTGATCAAAAATTGTTCGAGGTGCTGAGAGTGCTATGCCATAGGCTTTTTCCCGGGAAAATAAATACAACGCGGGCAAAAGCTTTTTTTACGTATCTCAACTTTGACCGTCTCTTGTGTTGGTTTGACGCGTGACATTCTCTGCCGGATAAAACAAGATAGGATATGCTCAAAGTTGAGACACGGAGGTTTCCTGTGTTCGCTGAAACAATGGCATCTGTGTAAACGAGCGATTCTGCAAGTTTTAATGTGTAACATTGGTGCATCATTAACCATTGATGTCTTGTTTATATTCACAAGTGTGGGCAAGCGATATAAAAACGGAATAACGTGGTTTTCGTGATAGCGGGAATCTCCATAGAAACCCTGGTAAAGTATCTACCGCTTTACAAGCGTACATGATGTGACTTTAATTGGACCACGATGACTTGATAATTGACTTAACTTGATTGATTAATAACTTGAAAATAGAATAAGTTGACAGTAGGAAATATACAAATCGTATGGTGCCGCATATCAATGAAAAAAAAAGTTGAGACACGTTTCAAAGTTTAGAAATGTAAAGTAAAGAGTAATAAAATGATCAGAGATAATCATATTGAAATATGCAACATTTTACAGCATAAATCTGTCATAGTTAGGGACAGCCTCGCGCCCTACTTGCGCCCGCATCACCTGACAGCCTTGCTATTACTGTAGTGACAAGCCTTTTGATATGGATGGAAAATTAAAAATGTTACTCATGTAACTACTGAGTCACATTTCAACTACTTAGCACTGTAACAGGATCTGTATTTTTTTATTGCTGAGCTGAAATAAACATACCTTTGGAGTACCAGTAATAGTAGAATAAGTATAATTTGGTGCGAGTGAATCATTTGACACAATTTTAATCGCTTTATACAGGATTATCGCTTAGGGATGTACTAAGAGGCAAGTACCCCATCATTACGAACAATGGGACCAACTCTGAATTCGAAATAAAAAATCAAGTGTTCAATACAAAAAGTTTATCTATTGTCGACAACATGTATCAAGCAGCAGATTTTTTGCTTTTTTCTTGTATTTAGTTACCAGCCACTGCCTGAACAAACAAACTCATGTGCCTAATTGTTTGCTTCAGATTCACGGCTTAGGCAAATGTTAGCACAATGCTTATTTTGTGTTGTGTTGTTCTTATATTATGAAAAAATACACTTACCAGCAGCTTCGAGTAGGGCTTCGAGACGCGCCTGCATCTCAGGATCGACGGTCCGCTCGGGGTCGTCGTGAGAGAGGAGGAACTTGGAAGGCTCCGTGCCACTGCCTTCTTCTTCCATCTCCGCCTGACACAACAATAACTACATTAACTTATTTGTATTTAAAGTCGTCCTTATATTATATGCATAGGAATAATAGATATGAGGTATTAATTCTAAGCTGGAGATTAAAATGTCCATCTCTGGCATCTTACTTGGGCTGTTTACTAATCGGAACTTCTTAAATTTATTGTATTAGAGTAGGCTTATAAAGAATATTGTGATTATAAGGTAAAGGGTGTGTGGCTAGACGGTAGGATCAAAGGTTGGCTAAAAATGCTAGATGGATGCGTTACTAAATGTAATAACTATAGCTTGTAATGGAATGGTTTTAAGGTTTTGCAGACACTGTATAGACCCACAATGAAATTTGAAAAGGTGATGTAACTTAATAAGCACAAAAATGGTGTCAATGATTAAAGATTCCAACACACCTCCTATTCATTTGATATATACAGGGTTACTGGTTAGGGTGTTCTAAGCTAAAAGAGCATCACTATACTCATCCTAAGGAACAAATTTCTCTATGGGACTGACTGTAATTTGCTAAAAAAAAACAGCTGTTTCATACATTTTGTCGATGACTGATCAATATTTTGTACGCAAGAGCTGTTTTGTTTTTCTTGAATTTAGAGTTGGTCCCATAGAGAAAGTTGTTTGTTAGGATGAGTACAGTAACTTTTGTCTTAGTACCCCCCTAACTGATGACCCTGTATAAAGAGATGTGCCTTTTAAACTACAACCAGCATTTTGTATAAAGGTTTAGGTATTGAATTTATGTTGAGCAGTATTATGGGTCTTGGCAAGGCATGTATTAACCCGAAAGTTAACCCCAAAATTAACCCATCATGATAGTCAACTTACACTATAGGATAATCGAGAATTCAAGAAAAATATTCTGCTGTTTCACAGTTTATTGGGCATTATTATAATGTGTGAAATGCTGATTATTTGAAGTGAAATAATCAGCATTTCACACATTTCAGGTTTGTTTCATTTAAAGTTATGTGTAATGACGAGTATTACATGCCCCTTTTAGCTAAGTACACCCCTAATTAATAATCCTGTATAGCCAGCACTAGTAAAATAGTCATATTTAGCACTATCATACGCTAAAACAATGTTCAACTATTTATTCTCTGGTGGAGTATTTATGTTATTTGGCCTGTTTTGTGGATTCACCACCGAACCTACCCCAACCAGTCACGCTCATTAAAACCACAGGTTCTGAAAGAGAGTGTTCAAAATTAGCATAGCTATTTGACAAGCCATGTACTTAAAACTTCTATACAGTAATGGAAGACCTTATCTAGGTAAATATTACAAAAATAAAAATAAAAATAAAATTAAACAAATATTAATTTGGCAGACTAATTCATTAGTTATTTAGATCTATAAACCTTAGGATTCTTTTGCATATATGACAGATGTATAACCAGATATACACCTGAGAGTTATACTAGGGTGTGACATGACTTATAATCATGGTGCTAAGGACTATATGGCATTTTTAATATTATCATAGCATCATCAAGATCAATGGTCTTCACATATTTGAGACCATTTAAGCAATGTCTATATATATATATATTCTAGTTGGTTTTCTGTGAGTATTGACTGATTTTTTGTATCACAACACTATCATGTCACAAATGCTGTTTATTTCTTTTTCAGTGTAACTGTTAAAAAAAGCATGTGGAGCGTTTTTAGATTAAATCGTAAATAATATATAATTAGTCAAATAATTTATATAGGCAGAGCAATTAGGTCTAGAATAAGAGTTCTTAGTCATTATTGTTATTCTATCATATATTGTGAATCATTTGTATAATTATCATCTGATTTCAGAAATAAGCATGCCATCCAAAGGTTACCTGAAAGAAATTGTTTTAAGTGAAGGCTGCCCAATGTACTAAAATTGTCTACATAAAATATTTTTTTGTAATTTACAGTATCTTTTGTATATTTATTCACTCACTCAAGAATAAAGATATGCTCAATTTGGTAAATATTTTCAAGTGTTTCTATATGAATATGTAACTAGGCCGGCTTAAAGGTATTATACATATACATATCTATAGCTTAAATATAAGAATCATATTTCCAACACTATCTTATTACTATTTTTATTAAAATGTATACTGATGATGATGATGTAGCCTCCAATGCTGTCAGATACGGTTCTTTTGTTTTACAATTTATAATGTTCTGCTTAATATAGTGATTCGTTAATTTATATCACTGTTTATGTACTTATGTTAATTTTGAATTAAATCTTTTCTTGCAAATTATAACTTGTTAATAATTTAAAATCAGACATTGGCAAGGCTTTTATTTCCTTACAGCTTGCCTTCCAGCAAAGGCCTCTTCCTGGTGCTTTACAAATATTCCTGTTTTGTGTCAATTGTATCCAACTTCTCCCTGCTAACTTCTTAATTTCACATCTTATTAACTGCCTAACTCTATTCCTTTTTCCTTCTCTTGGGTACCATTCCAAGACATCTCTATTCCACTGTCCTTTTTTATTTCTTAACTTAAGAAAATATATACTAATTGGAATTAACACCTTAAAGTGTATGAGAGAAAATCTTTATTAATTTATACTTTGTAACATTCCCTTTGAAGTATGTACGAACTTAATTCATTAATTATACAGGGTATTGTGATAATATAAACATATGAGGAAACTTCTTAACTTTCATTTAAAATAATTTCCAGAAGTTTTTGTATTTTTTGTGGATCACAGATTCCCTTTCTCCTTTACACACCGAATTTCAAGAGACATGTATATTTATCAGTCTGCCGCAGTCACTGAGCATAATCCTTTTCAGTATTATATATTCTTAAATAAGTTGTATGAAGGTTGACTTAGGCATGAGTATATTGCAGTCAATTTTATTATATGCATACAATATGCATTATAGGTTCAACTTAGCCACATATCATGCAGCAGAAGCTTAACTTATAAGCAAGCTAAGAAAAAAACAAGCCTTGTAAGATTTTATCCAGTTATAGTGACATATTGATTATGGGGCTAGGAAAAAATAACAGCATTCATGTTTACCACATACTCCTTTGTCACAACATTAGTGAGGTTAATAAAACACACAGAAATTTAGCTATACATTCTGTTAGAATCACAAGGACCATTCAACATAAAGTAAACAAAAACATATCATGTGATATGTAACTGTCCAGCACACACATTTTATGCAGGTTAACGGTTACTCAAACAGCAACAGCAATTGTTGTTGGTGAAGCTTTGGCACTCAATAATTTTGTGTCGACTTACCAACAGGTCTGGCCTGCTAAGGCACAAACAAGCCAGCAAGATCTATAACACCAACAAGAAACATGTGAGGTACTGACAGTGTGGTGCTTCAGGACTAGTTGGAGCCTACTTATTACTGTCAATGGTCCTTGTAATTCGCCAAAATTTATGTTTTTTTGCGCGAAACTGTAGGCGTATCAGTCGAGCCTAGACCGCGCGTCATTGCACAAAACATACTGTGATTGGCGACGTCAATCACGGTTAAAAGCCTAAACTTATGTAATTCGCATTTTTGTGATGGAGCAGCGACAGAACTATACATTATTCCGAGATTTACATGGAATGATTGCATGTGATTCGAGAAACATGGCCACCGTACATCACTTTCATTCCAAAACACGAATGAACAATGGAAAGAGTTTTCCGGCGGATCGGCCCGCAGCTAGCTCGTAATTGGAAAGAATCAATTGGATGTTGTCTAGCAGGGACAGGATTGAATAATTTCATACATTACTTGGGAATACGCATGTACTTATGACTTTCTGACGTTTTACGGAATATTTGGCAAGCGATGTACTGTATCGAGAATATAAAATAGATTTTTTTTCGATACAGCACGCTACGCGCTATTTCTTCGAGGAGTTTGTGACAAAATATAGTTTATGCAAAAGAATAAATTGTACAATGAGACTAGACAGGTACAAGATGTCCTTTGCAGTTCATAGCGGTAAAGATAATCACATTCCCTCAGTGCCACCGCCTCTCTAGGAAACAAAACACGTTTTACCTCGGATACGGAGTCATCCTCGCTTTCCGAAGAGTCCGTCATGTATTTTGCAGGCGCTCCCGAGTAAGTTTCGGTTTCAGATTTGGCCGGACTCGAAGCCGAACTCTGAGGAGTGGACGATTTTACCACATCAAGTTGCACATTCACCTTATCGATATTTCGGTTTTCAGACTGTCCAACATTCTGCATCTTTGTCCTAATACAATATAACTTAATTAGTCTTTCAGTATTAACACTTTTTATACGAAATAACACGTTTTTATATTAGCAAACAAGATTTATTTCGTCATTTAGCCAGGTTGATACCCGCCATGTCTACTACTATGGCGAGGTTCCCGGATGCTTCAAATAGGCTAGACAGTTAACTCCCTCTAGTGACAACATTTCTAACCTACGCAGATCATGTAACGCCATCTTTATTCAAAAATTCCAGTTCTGGCCATAGACCACTTTTTTATTTTATTTCAACCGGTTATTCACGCGGCGTTAGAATATTTCTATAAACGTTTTGCAAATAGATATAAATCAAAACGTGTCGCACGCAATGGCAGTAATCACTGGTTCAATGTAACTACTATAGCAGCAATGAGAGATATTGAATAGATGAAAGCAAGCTCAAGTCTTTTGGAGCCCTCACGGGGAAACATATATGTTAACATGCTGGAAAAGGTTTTGCGTTGAAATACAACAGTTTTTCTTTTTTCTTCTACCTGTATATGTACCCAACAAATTATCTCCAAGGTTGTTTAGGCTTCAAGTCATTAGAAACACGAAGACTATATGACTGGATACTGACATTGCATAACATATTTCATGGAAGGCTAGAGCCTAGACTTACTGAGCGCAGCGTAGACCTCATTTCGGAGCTCTTTTTTGCAGATTCCATTGAATAAAATTCATAAAAAAATGAATTCAAAAAATATAATTTACAATAATAAAACATATTTTTAAAAGTAATATAGTATAATTAGAAAATTAAAGTATATAGTATATTTTCCTTCCAAAAAAAGCTTCGAAGAAGGTTCGTATACCTTTTAATTATTTTTTTTACCTCTATAATCTAACATGTTCTCAACAAATATACGTAGACATATCATTTAAATTATTGACTATATTATTTTAATGAACTATACAAAACTACTACAATGTATTTCACTGCGATGGCAACGTGCACTCAGTTTGTATGGAGCCGCACCGAAATGTAAGAGCCTTAATTATGTGATATAGATTTATTTATATATATGTATGTTTATGATATTATTCTATAAAGTGGTGTACTTTGTTGTATAATATGTGAAAACTATCAACTTTGTAAAGTCCATATTTGTATTTCCTTTTAAATACTTAGTTTGATAAATAAAGAATTAAAATATGAATATGTTTTTTTGTTCTTTACTTTTACAACCTCATAAACTATATGGCACCATTCTCTACAAATAGTTAGGACATATCTTAGTACTTATATGACCAATTTGTATTAGCTTTTGTAATTAAGTGTAGAGAATCGTGCTATTAATATAATTGTTACCTAAAGTAAACTACAAAGTTACCGGTTATTCGTTGTTTTGTCCTAAACTAAAAAAGGACTGGCCTTATGCTACGGAACTAAAAATCCATCAACACATTTGCTGATTTGTATGTGTTATTGAATATTTGTTTGTTATTTGTACTTAAGTATAGTTTCTATCTTTTGTTTACTAATAAAAAAAATCATAAATTTTTGATTAAGGGACTTTACCCGAATTTAGCCTGCACCTACCCAAGAGTAACCATAATCCAAACTTCATACTTGTAGATTATTTAAGGGAACGTATGTATAGTTAAATATATATACTACTTGTTTGCTCACGTCCTACGTAACTGTTGATCCGTCCGAAGGTTGCCTGGAAGAAATTGCTCTAAGCGATAAGGCCACCCAAAGTACTACCGACGTTGAATTAAGAGTTCTTTTTGTCAAAGTTTGTTTAGGACCGGAATTAATTAAATAACGGTCTTGTATTCAGTAATTAATATCGAACGCTCTATATTTTAAAAAACCATGGATATTGCATTCTCTTTTTCCTTGATATTGTATGTCTAAAACACAAGATACCAAAGCATTATAGGTTTCTTGATCTACGATTTACTACTTGTAGTTATATCTTTACGGTTACCTCAGCAAAGAATGTCTCTACTGTGACGCACAGAGTGCAGAGACATAGTGTGACGGTGATGGCATTATTCGTCATCTATTACTTTCTCTGTCTACGCTCCGAAGAGTACCTCAGTAATACTAACCGCCACATGAATAGAATTTGTATGTTGTGTAACTTTTTTTTACTTTTTATTAAATCTTATATGCACTTAATTTATTTACCAACAATCTATCAAAAAGGTATCCTGAAAACTTTTTTTGGTTTTGAGTAAAACCAAAATATTCATGTTATTTAGTGTTGCTAGTAGGTAAGTGTTTTGACTATAGTATGATAAGGCGATTGTGCCAATAGATTTAAGAACCAATCAACGTTATATGCTCACACGTTACCCAATAACTAACTATAATAAACTGACATTAGTTGTTATCCGCCAATGATATTTAGTGTTATTTTTTTTCTAATCAATAAAATTATTGCTAGTATTCAAAACTTTCAATAGAATGTGTCTATGCTTAACCATAGGGGTTTTACTTATTCTTTAGTCTTTGCGTTTGTCTATTACTTATTCCTGTTTGCTTCATAGAATCAGTAATTGCTATGCTACTACTAGACTTGCTTGGTTTGACAAAATTATCGTTTCTTTTATAAATTACCATTGATGAAAAAAATCAACTTTTTATTAACATACGAGTGTGTCATTCGTGGATTATACATGTTTTGTAGAGTTTTCTACTGTTTTAACCCCAGTGATTCCTGATTCTATAGTTTTAGCATTGACGTACAAGGCAAGGGTGCGTTCACAGGGTCGTGTTCTGGGCGTCAGGGTGCAGTTGTATCGTTGTTTTTTACCCTGTCCGTAGGTACGGAACGCGTTATTAGAATATTGATATAGACAGCAAATCACACAACAATCTCACACTTCACGAGAAAATAGTCTTTGAGATGTACAACGAATGATTGAATGTCAACTGTCAGATACACGATAGAATGTTCTTCTACTTTCCTTTCCTTTACAACTTTTTCTAATTTCCTTTTAGAAAAGTAATAATAGTAATAATATAAAGTGATCCATTCGTGTCATTTATAAAATTAGTTATTTACAATATTAGTTAGTCTATATTTTGCCGAAATAATAAAAAGGATTTTTGAAACAATTTCTTCTCGCGCTGGTATTCTACGAAGCAGACATAAACATAATATGTTTATTCCTCATTCAAATAATGCAATGTTTTCAAATGGCTGCTTCTATTCTGTGATGAAAGTTTACAAAAATTTGCCTATTGATTTAAAAACACTAACATCATCAAAATTTAAAAATATGTTAAAAAAATAGACGAGTATTTTAATGACTAAGTTTTGTAGAAAATTAACTAGTTGCAAGTTTTTGTACGCTTGAAATGAGCAGACTGTTGGTACTTAACAAATGTACACTGACAGGAACTCCACCAACTACTGATAACGAAACAACTACACTCTGAGGCACGTACCCTCAACGCTCTTTCACTTCACTAGTACACTTAGAAAAAATACTACTAGAATCTCAACGCGCGTGGCCACTGTAGTGCTTCTCGTTTTTCAATGTATTGCCATAACAACATAATTTCACTTGATAAAGGTAATTTAGTACTAAATTTATTTTAATCAATTCAGTTCCTGTATTTATCTTAGAATGAGACATAATGTGACCGCAAATGAGACAGTTTTTTATATGATATATGGGATATTCTCCCAAAATGTTGGATAAAATCAAATGCCTCATATGAGTACTTCCGAATTGCATAACACCCATTACGTAACTTATTTATTAATATTGACTTATCTGGCTCACTGATCGGTCGATCCCATAGCCTTTGACAAGATGGAGATTTGGGAAAATTGGTATTAGGGCAAGCAAGCCTCAAATAGTCTGTTTAGCTAACTTCTATCAGATTAAACAGGAAAAATTCGTCCACCGTTATAAGGACGGAACATCAGTATCTCTCTCTTTTTTTCTCTCTAGTAAAAGATAATTATAGCATCTCGTTTTCGCAAGGTATGGTTATTAACGAAGTGATAGTTCGTATATGGGTATGGTACGTACCTTATTGCTGCAATTCAAAAGTACTTTATATATTCTAAGATTTAGTATTAAGGTAGCTTTAGGTTCCTTCGGTCAGTTACTTCTGTTAGTCAGTCTGTGTTTTCATTCATTCTATTTCGGAGTTTCGGTGTACTATGGAGTATACGATACGATAATTTTCAATATTTTACTGTTTCGAGGCGATGGCTGCTCAAAAACAATAGTAAAATTGTGTTGTCTTTTTTCTTCTCATCAATTCATTTTGAAGGCTATAGCTATGGGCACAAATACGACCCGTCTAAAATCAAAGAATCAAAGAAGAATTTTAAAAAATCAATCATGTAAACCAAATATTACTTATAAACTTTGAGCATCGCGGAGCTGTGGTTTTTATAGGTTTTTGAAGATTTTTGCGATAAGTCGTGGAGAGTAATGTAGATCATGGCGCGAGACGGTGACGTGCCGACCATTTTCAATCCGAAAAGAGTGCGGACTCCTTCTGTGATAATAACCAGCGAGGAGGTGGTGGAGGCGGACCGCGGCGGCGGCGACACGGAGAGAGAGCGGCCTAACGGGCCGCCGACGCCGCTGAGTCCGCGGGCGCCTCTTACTCCACAAGCGTCCGTGTGTTCGGCTCCTCCACTCACGACCCAGCCGTCTCTGCAGCAGGCATACAGTGAGTCCGCGGGAAGCAGTCAAGATGAGGAGCGGCAGCTGCGAGACAAGAAGTGTCCGAGGTCATGTTGCTCAAAATTTGCCAAAAAGGTCAGAATTCAGCAAAGTTTTAGTATAGTTTACTAGTAGGATTAAGTAAATACAATTAAAACAAACTGTAAATTTGAAAGCAATATTTTGAAGCTCCAGGTAGAAAGATTTTTCAAGAAAATATATAAATGCAAAGATATTATTTAGGCTGATAGAAAGATAGACTACTAGCATTACTTAGAATTTTTTATACCAATAGAGTACAAATATCAAACCAGCCAGGTTGACCATTGTATTGTATTGTAATTAATAAAATTATCATACATGACTAAGTATGAGATTTATTGTCACTCCTGATTAGCCATATTCTATATTTTCCTTTCACATTCCCTGAAAATAAACATCTGTACAATACAAAGCATGATGTTTTATAACTATGTGTTTTTCCAGATATACTATGGCATTTGTGTGACAGTGCTGCTCACAGTGTCCTGGGTGACTACTACTCACTGCATTAAACACATGTACTTACAAGAGTACCCTCCCAATGTGCACCCTTTGTCATTCAGCACTGAATCAGCATCTTACAATCACACTGTTCGGGTTCATACACATGTAAGTTAATAAAATTTTCTTTATATATATATATATATATATATATATATATATATATATATATATATATATATATATTAGAATTGGCTTTGATACTAAATATTTGTAAAATTCAGCATACCTGAGCTGTAATGTTAAATTATCTCTAACTTGATTTTAAATTAATAAAATAATAATTACACATTTTTTTTTTGTAAATGTTTTTCTGTATGTTGGTACTCATATACAGCATGCAACTTAAAGCTGATGTGCTTTAAGTTGCATGCTGTATTTAATTCTTACGAAAAGTCCAGTGCATTTTGAAAGGAATATAAATATGACAATAAATAATTGGAAGAAAGAATTATAGCTCACCATACAAATTATAAAAAAATATCCTAAAGTATGTAGGTAGTTCACAAAAGTATTTGGTTTGAGTATTGGTAATCATATTTGTTTTAGCATCTCTACAATGCACCATTCTTCACGGCGTGGTTCTGCACAAACTGGCTTATATTCTTCTATCCGCTGTACTTGATAGTGATGCTCATACATAACAAATGCAAGTCTGCCAACGAAATTGTGTTTGACGCTTTTGGAGATTTTAGAGAAAAAGGATTTACTTTTGGTATGTATTTCACACACCCCTGGTACGAATACCAATAATGTATACTGTATTTGTAAACCCAATTGAGTGATGATGGAAAAGATAGTGAAAGATACAACTTGTCAAGTCAAGTAAAGACCATGGTCTACACTCCTTGGTGAAAATTCTTGCTCAGCAATGAGATATATAGGTTGATGATTCATACAAGTATTCATACATTTCTGAATTTAAAATGGTTCCGAAAAATGATTGGTGCAGAAAGGTATGATAAAGTTTTGGGTGAATGAAACTAAAATTATTATTTAAGTATTATCATATAAAAAATAAAAATAAAGGCTTAATAATGATAATAACAGTGTGACTGGATGGAAATATGTTTTAAAGACTTGTTTCATTTTCTGCCAGGATGGTGTATGTTTATCAAAAAATGCCTAAAGATGTGATTAATATTATGTAACAATGAAACCTTCATCAGTTGCCTACTCATTGTGTACAAAAATATCTAAATTCTGTGAATTTGAATGCAATTATGGCATTTCTGGAAGATTTTTGTATCTTGGTTTGACTTCAATGGTCACATTGGTCTATAAATTGTACCCACCCATCACAAATGTAAAAATTGATACACCGAAAACGGGAAAATCTCTTTTTTTCATAAAGAATGTGAAAAAATTTTGATGCGAACTAAATTTTGTACACGGCAATAAGTTACGTTATTTTGAATTTGGTTGATATATTAAAGATTAATAATCCTTAACATATTTATGGTATTATGTACACTGTCCTGACTGGGGCTCCATACATTTCTGAAACGTCTGTTTTGCTCGCAACCTGTAACAGTTGGGGGTGTTATTAGCTGGGAATACATCCCCGATTGGAGTTGTTATATATTTTGTATTGTTCCCACAGCTCGCTTCATAAGCCGCTGCGGTTTATTCTGCCTGCTCTGGATAGTGACAATCTTCATGTACACATACTCTCTGAAGTTCCTGCTGTCTACGGACGTGGTTGCACTGTTTGTCACCAATGTGTCCTGCATCTACCTACTGTCGTGGGTGATATTGCACGAGCAGTTTGTTGGAGTCAGGGTAACTACATATAATATACTAAAACCACTTTTTAGGATTAGTACTAGTTTTGTTGTTTGAGGGAGGTTGGGGAATTTTCTGCTGGCTTCTATCTCCCGATAATTATAATCCGGGATTTTTCTAGTTGCGAGTGAATCAGTTTACTTTGAGCAATCATGCTATAGCTTATGTTGTATTGTTGTGGTGAAAAGCAAGCATTAATCTTTCATCCTATTAGCATAATATTTATACAAACTTTACTGTTAGATTTAATTAAACACAATTTCTTTATAAAATATATTTTTTTTTGTATATAATTCCATACCAAAATTATCACTATTTGTTTCCAAAAACGCAACAAAATTTTAAAATTTTCGAAAAAAATAGGAGCTATATACAAAAATTGGTCATGTGATCGGCCAAGTTGTATGGAGGACGCAATATTTATTTTTTTAAATTTTGTTCTACATAGGGTTCACTTTGATGGGTAGGCTAACACCCTTGAGTATTGTCAAACCTTTCTGGTACACGTTGTATATCTGTCTAACATTGTTGTGTTTCTATTGACGTGTTAAGATCGTGGCAGCGATCCTGTGCGACACTGGTATAGCGTTGCTCGCGTACATGGACGGCATCGCGGGCAGCTCCACGCTCGGAGGCGTCGTGCTCGCAGCTTGTGCGGCCGCCGGCTTCGGGATATTCAAGGTATGAATACACTACACCTTAGAGGTCAAAATAGGTTAGATAGATAGATTCTTGGTTTATGGCTTCTGTGACAGATTGTCACAATTCTGCCAGTGTCCATTTCATGATAGCGTCATAAACTTGGAGGGGGTGTTTCTTACTGAGAATATGTACGGTTGTATGTGGGTCATATCACATTATTATTAAAAAAATTCAACTACTGACTTAAATTACGTAAGCGCCGATACAATTTTCTTAGTCATTTAATTAAAATATAAAACTATCATAATGTGTTTGATAAAATGTATATGTCACCATAAAAATGTAAATACCGTTACATTTTAAACTCTCTCGCGAGATTGTAAACTGTCGAAAGTTTGTGAACCTCAACGTACTGATTACAATTTAACGTATTATTATTCGGTAGATTGTATATATATATATATGTACTGGTTCAACTGTATTAGTTGAAGTCTCAAAAGTTGACAGGGGACAGTAAAAACCTAATTGGAAAAGTTTTAATGAAAAAGAAGGAATTATATCAAGTTGGCACTGCCTTCGGCAAAATCAAAGATTGTATGTCTCGAAATGCTGTTATTTCCTGTCCAAATACAGAACTACTACGTGACATTCCAGAGGTCAGTATTAATTTATTTTTCAATGTTACCGTAAAATACATTTTAGCAATATATTTTAATATTTGCTGGTTTGGCACTTCAAACCGGAACATTGAGAACTGTTGCATCAATGTCTTCATCATTTGGCGGGCAAGGAATGAAACAATGTCATTGCAATATAAATAAATATGGACAATGCGTTTCGAAGAAGTGTAATTGCAAGACAGCCAATGTTCTTTGTAACTCCAGGTGGCACAGCTCGTTGACGTGCAACAATAAGTGAACATTTTTATTGGTGCAATTTAATTTCATATTTTTATCTAATAGACAATTTTGTTACGTTTTCGAAAACGTTCATATGATTTCTATTAGATTTTTTAAATTTTGATTTTATTTTTTGATATTTTTATTTTTCTAAAAGATTTTTTATTGCTTTTTCAATTTTAATTAAGTTTTTAAATCATGCCAGCTGTCTGAAATTTCAAGTAATTTAAAGAAAAAACATGCGGTAAATTAGTATCAAAATGAACTACTTAAATCAAGTTACTTGATTTAAGTAGTTCATTTTCCCATTAAAAGTGTAGCATATTTTATTTAATTAACAATTTGGGTAGTACATAGGTATTTGCCTTTCAGCCGCCGCATGGTTAGCAAAAGTTCGTGCCGATCTTTTTCACTCTAAAATTTAGTAATAATATAAATTTGTTATACAAGAGTGCAAAGTTGCTTTTTAACCGCGTGCTCACTTTTGATGACCGAGCAAGCGAAGGATTCTAAAATTCGAATCCTGAGCGTTAGCGAGGGAATAAAGAGCACAAGGTGAAAAATCTTTGCACTGGAGTGCAACACGTAATTTTTTACCCCACCGCAGTGAAGAAATGACAACAAACGAAAAAAAAAATACAGCAAAAAAGTTCCGAATGTGAGTTTTTAACAAAATAATAAATAAAATAAAGGTTGTATGATGAATTCGGCACCATAGAGGTAGAAGTAAATAGGTTGAATGAGGTTTTTAATTCACAAACTTAGTGTACCTGCACGATATTCTAAATTTACTTTATCCTCTAGCGGATAAAAACTGCCTTTGCACTCAGATATCAAATAGCAAAAATACTCTTTCCGAGATGGTGGGATCAAAAATACATTTTCGCCTTGTGTAAGTGTTTTTAATCCTATTTTCATCCAAAAAGGCTTTAAAACAAGTTAATATTAGAAGTACTTAGTAAGTACAACAAAATAGTATTCAACTTGTTCTCAAAACATGTCAATTTGTTTATTGCGACCAGTTAAACCGTAACCAAATAATACTTATCATCATAAAACTATACATCGTTTCTCTATGTCTATGTACTGCTGGGGCCCAGGGGATTTTCAATACAATCTTTAACGTGTGAAAGAAATCACCGATGAATTTCATTTTGAATTGTTAGCGAAGGATATGAATTTGTAAGAATGCGACTTATCGTTCGTAAGTGACGTCATTAGCGAGCAATGAATTCATTCGAAAGTTTCAAAAATAGATTTCGTGAACTTAACTGAGAAATTTCACACATTGCATCTAAAATCAATATATTGTATAAAATTAGCCTTGAATACAAAATGAGCCGCTCTTTCCAATACGCCAACGCCAAATGACTTTGATTGATTGTTTCTCATTGGCCATTGATTGATACGCTAACAATAAGCCGGCAGTCCGACCTCGTCCCACAATAGTCCGGCTCTAAGTTCAAAGGTTACGACTGCTCATTATAATCGTATTTGAATAAGAATGGGGAAGGACATTGGTACCAGCATAGAAGGTCAGGATTAGCTGAATAGTGCAAGTACGTAACTCTTACGCTCGCATATTATTACAGTACGAGTATGAAATACCTAAGTCAATGATTAGAGCGTGCTTCCAAAATTTGATTGATTTTATAGACTAAAATAAAAAAGGTACATGTTATATTTAGCGTTATAGTCTAAATGACAATTGATCTAAAAGACAAACTTAATATTAAGCTGCATAAAATTTGACTAAAGGACAAAACTGACCAAAACTTCAGGCAACTGCATAAGCCTATGTTTTCTGTTAACGTTACAGATATTGAAAATGTAGTAAGTTCTGACTAAATGTTTGTGGAACGATGTCTCGGGAAAGATTTTGTGAGACAATAAACAACGTCATAGCCGTTTGTCCTGTGTCGTTTGAATCTGCCCTTTGTCTTCCTAGTCCATAGTTTCTGGACATTGTCTTGTGTGAAAGCGTAAAGAGGAGCGCAACAGCTTGTATTTTTTTTTATAGTAAATAGGAAGGCGCTTGATCGCAACTCGCCTGCCGTAAAGCGATGATGCAGCGTAACATGTAGTACAAAAGAAGTGTGCTTTGAAAAAACCGAACGTTATAATCTATCCGTATTGAAACAACTGTTAAGCAAAACGCTAAAGTTGGCAAATCGTCTAAGTAGCAAATAGTCAAACAGGAATTTTTGTAAGTATATAGTCAGAGACACGTATAATATTGTTATATTGTTCTAATAGGTGCTATTCAGAAAAGTGATGGGCGAAGTGAACCCCGGTCAACGCGCTCTGTTCTTCTCTATCCTGGGCATCGTGAACGCTTCCCTCCTGTGGCCGGTGTGCCTCGCGCTCTACCTCACCGGCTCGGAGACCCTGCCCTCACATCGCATGCCCTGGATATACTTGCTGGTCACCAGCGTGGCTCTGCTGAGTGAGTCATTAGTTGACCGCCTTTTTCGGGAGAAATACTACCGATAATCAATGACGTTTAAAAAATCTTAAATATTCGTAGAACCCATACACCAAGTTTCCTCAGGATTGGTTGGAAACTATGACCTCTACGCAAGTATGAGATTTCTTGTGTACAAACATCCATACATACAATCTTACAGACTGAACGAAAGAATATTTTGTAGACTCGATGTGGAGAGCTTCTTTGCTCGCTATGATCCCTCGGCCAATAAAACTTTGTATTACGTACTTATCATTTTTGTAACGATGTGAACCGACGGAAAACTAAAGTAACTGAGTTATTGCTCAAAGAATTTCTCAGCTGAAGTAGCAGTAAGCTGACCACACACTCCGAAGAAACGATAACCGCTGAGGTAATCGAGTGACTAGTACAATCTCGTTTTGGCTAACTGTAAGGCAGAAAGGAACGAGTTGGAGATCATGTTCGCTGCATTCATTTTGTCCAAACTATTACATCATAAGTACTTACTTATGATGATGAATTTGAGAGGTGTTAGACACATGAATAATGAATGATATCAGAAGAATTCGTCGAGTCTGTTGCATCCAGATCGCGGCGCATTACTAATTTTTAACCGTGAACTGTTTGTTTGCAGTATTCCACCTGGTGTTTCAATTCGGCAACATTATGACGTACAATATCTTCGTCTCGCTCGCACTCATCACCGCCGTGCCCGTGTCAGCAGGTAACAATAAATCTAAAATAAAACACGATACACCAATAAACAAGGCAACCTTTCTTGAAGTTTATCATATAGCGGCGTGAAATATCCACAACCGCTTAAGTGAGACTTTCGCCCCTACGACCGAACCGTTGATCTTTAGATAGTATAGAAGTTTCTAATCTGATCATAGACGAGCGAGTTATCGCCGGTATGGGCCCAACCCTGAGATAGAAATAATAACAAATATTTTATAAATTTTTGTTCTATAATGAAAATTGTTCGTAATGATAAGTATAGCAAGCCCTTTTGGGCTTAGTACACCCCTAACCGAGACCTGTATAATTCGGATTACGCTACTAGGCTATTGAAGGACTATTTAAACTTGCAAGTATTTAGTCTAGCTACACTAATATTACGAGTACAAAGAGGAAAGATTTCTATTTTACTAAGAAAAAAAAGAAAAGAATATGGTTTATTTGTGACAAAAAACAACAATTTTGAAACAATAATAGTAAATATATTGTAGGCAGGCATGTTTTTTGTCACAAGCCGATCCCAACTCAGCATGATACCGGTTATGAACAACCCGCGCTGGTCTTCCGTTGGGACCGACAGGTGACGTCACGCACGACAGAGAGAGCAAGTACAACCAGTAACAAATACAACAAACAATTATTAAGATAAAACCAATAACAATACTCATTAAAAGTCTGAGATTCTACATACTAATATAAAACAAAGGGTCCACAGAGTTCTGATACGATAACAAAAATGAGAAACTGTTTTCTAAGTAATGAATTAACTTGAAAACAACTAGACCGATTTAAAAAATTCTTTCGCCGTCAGAAAGCTACATTATCACTGATTAACTGACTACTAAACTAACTGAGTAGGCTGTAATTATAACTAGTAAAAACTGAAGATCCGCGGGTAACACTGGCTAGTTTAGTTTACATTTATATCCTCGCAGCTTTAGACGTGGTGCTGTACGGCGTGGAGTTCGAAGGCATGAAGCTGGCCGGCATCATACTCATCGCGGTCGGCTTCTTCCTAGTCATGTTCCCGGACAACTGGCCCGACTACATCATGAGGCTGTTGAGGTACGTTGGGGACGGGTGACGTTCATTGTATGGGTTTATTAGGCTTCATGTTGTTTGATGTTTATTTGCGGGTACATTTTTCTAAAGGTTACTCTTGATTAGGATTATAACCGTAACAATCGTGTTGGTGATGTATTGGAAGAAATTAAACGTTGTTAGAGAATGAGCTGCATGCTGTTACACTGTCTGCTATGTGAACATAGGACAATGGGTCACTTGGTTTGGCGTCACGTGATTTGGCTTGATGTTTGCACAGTTCGCAGCTCAATTAGATCTAGATTCTTTACGATGTCTCTTGGTCAGGGACATTGCAGTAACTACTTTATTAGGACAGATATATACCGATAATAGGACAGCGCTTGGTCACTATCTTGACTATAGGTACACAATGATATAGCCGAAAATGAAATACGCAGTCTTAAAACATGGCGATACTCTTTTACCTATTTCTCAGCATTAAAATAGATGTAAAAGACCTCTATATACTGACTGAACTAGTTGTGAATAGCCGCTCCATGATTTTAGACAAATAAAAAACAGAATTGCGGTGAGGTAGACAAGGTAATGTTCCAGGTTTCTTAAAGTAACTAAGAGTCCATAAGACGAGGTATAGGCTACATGGTTGTAACACTACCAATTTTAGGTTGCAATACTAACCTTACATAATAACATGCGCCAACCAGAGATATGTTCTTACGACCGGTTCTAATAAGCGACGTAAATCCATTTTTATTTATCTCAGATAAGGATTTCGATCTAAATTTGAGAACAACTTTCCAATAAACTATCTACAGTTCGAAGTTGCAATCTTGAAAAACGCTGCCAATCGGTAGGATCTCTCCAATTATTTTCTGATTGCCGTCTGTTCTAAAATGACATATCAAAAGAACAATATAATATGGTTTATTTGTGACAAAAAACAAGAAAATCAATATTATGCCAAGTTTTGAAGTTTCGAATGCTATCTATAATCTTATTTCGCAATCCTAGATATTCGGGGGATTACGAGGCTATCTCTAAAATTTGTGGAGTATCATCATATTATAATTTATGGTTATAATTTTTTATGTGTGAATAGATTTAATATTGGAACCTGCCGTTAACGATTTTGGACACATTTGAAAAATACTACTATATGTCTTCGCGATTTTTTTTGGGCAAAGTAGGATTTGTAGGAATATATTATTTAGTAGAGCTTGGTACATTACAAAAACTAATATATTATGTTTTTTTATATAGTGTAGATATACCCTAGTATGTGGGTACCTATTCTGATGTAGCTAATAATTTGACTCATTTGAATTCATATTATTTTCATTTTTATCATCATTTATTATTATTTTAAATTTTATTTCGTGTAATTGTTTTAAGTGTTTATCAGAATTGGCATCTACCGTTTTCAGAGAAAGACCTATAGAGTCCCTTAGGGAACCGCGATTAGAAATTCACAACGACGGTGGCGCACATCTAAGGTACTAAATCAACTTAGTATTTAGCTAGACATTGCGGTTCTTGGCTTACTTCTATTTCCTTGGCAGCATGACGGTCTTTCATACTACTGTCTATCCTATCTACCAAAGTTTCGCCTTCTCTTTCACTTCTATTGAACGGCTGGATAGAAAAAATATTATCGTTCACCCTGATTCCTTGTCAAACTACCATTAAAAATCTCTTCTAAAAAGAGATCCCAATGAAAGCAGATTGGCAACCAAGTACTCATACAAACTTATAAATTTGGATTTCAAAAGGTTTTGTTCCGAGTGGCTTAATAATAAAACAGCGGAATTTATTTGTAGGATATTTTCTTATAGGAAAGGAAAAGCTGCACTGTAACGAATTTAAAATGGGGATCAAATTTACAACAGTATGCGAGGTTTGTCAAGAAAATGGACAAATAGTCTTACGTACGAAGTTGCGGGCATCCTCATCATTCTAACACACCTAGTCTGTGTATTCTAAGTGTATTTTGTAAATTACACATGTTCAGAATAAATCATTTTACTAATAAGTATATTTTCTGAGAATTGACCATTGAAGATTAATCGTCAAGCTACTTTTTTCCTTTACCAGCGGTAATTCTGTGAATGCTTGTTAAGAATTTGTCGTTTTGCAATTGAACTAAAATGTCCACATTATTAAAATCAAATTGTAATAATGTAGTGGAGTGCTAGACGTGTCATCGCTGAAGACACGAACGCCTCATTTCATCCCTGATGAAGTTCACCGAATGTGAACGAAACTATAGTTGGACCTTACCAACAATCAGGTACGCGTGAAAACTCGTCTTAAACAATATGAATCAAACACGCGTTAGTTTTATAAATAAGATTTATTTGATTGCCAATCCGCCTGCCGATCCATTTTTCAACTACTACCCTCTATTTTACTTCTACACACGCAATACACAAACCCAACACCGTTACGTCACTTGTCCCAAAGATGGAGTCGCCGCCGCCAGCGCGGGAACAACGGCTCCGGTCGTAATCGCGACGCGATGGATTACCGCACCGGGTACATCCGGTCGCACCTGCGGTCGCCGTCCGGCCGCGTGCGGTGACCGCACGGCACCGCCGACTCATCGCCCACACTCACACGGCGGTACAGCGACGAGAACGGGTATTATATGTAACCAACCAACCACGGCGACGGTATACTCTAACTTTAGCGACTCTCGACGATCTGCGGGACTAAACACGCGGGAAGGATTTGTGCGGATATATTTGAGAAATGAGTACGCGATTCGCAAGTTCTCGATTTAGGATTCTCAAAGAACTTAGATACTTTATCTTAAAAACCTGAATATGTTGTGTTTATCTCTATGACAAACTGAGAGATGTCCAATAATGATACAAATGTATATTTTCAGGGATTCGCACCTCATAAGTAATAATCGTGTTTGTATGACTGTGTGTTTGACGAAAAAAAACACTATACAAATCATAAGTATGGATTTCCGCACGACAACGCCTAAGTCAACTATCTATGTCCACAAACCTAGGAATTTAACGTGAAACTCGACGTATAATATTTGTTAGAAACCTTAGGGTTTATGTACAAATTGTCGTAGGGACGAAAAATTGCAGTTTAAGGTTTCTGAGGTTTGGCAACGAAGTGGTTCGTACAAGTGTTAAAAGTTCTCGCGAGAGTTACAAGTTGTTCTGGGACAGTAACCACTTGATTGTGGTAAGGACTAAATTCAGTGTTAGTACCTAGATTGTCGTCGTACTCGTCTTGTGTATTGTGTGTAAATCTTTATAGTTGTGCAGACCTAGGATGGGTGTTTATATCTGGGGTAAGGGAAACTAAAACAGAATACCGCTAATTGAAAATAATAAAACGACATTTAGCTTGACCAATGTAAGTGTGGATTCCCTTTTCTAAGTATGTTACCGCAAAAAATAAACATTTTATTAACCCTTGCTAGGCCCGCTAGGGACTTAAGTTCTCTGTCCCAAGAATGCGTTATTAAGAGCTATTCTGAAGGCTTTAAATGATAGTTCTAAAGTAACTAAAAGCCTTTCCGTCTTTATTTATCTTGAATAGGAAGAAAGGGACGGCAGACGTTATACGGTGACGAATTGTTGCTTACAACCTTCAGAATTGGTCACAATTTCGTGTTTAATTCTATGGTAATGTGTAAATTACAAAATGTTAATTTTGTTGTGACTGAGTTCTGTTCTTCTTCTGAGGAGTGTTCTTGTTCATATAATATCCGCAACCCAGCCGAGCCAGAGATCTAATTTAGTAGACAAAAGTTGAGAATGAATAGTTTTTCTTTAAAATATTTCTACGATCTCATATTTGCCAAAAAAAAACTCCAAGCATCGATTTTTTGGTTCCCGGAAATTTTTACTCGAATTTAATTATACGTTTTGTCTATGAACTCCGATTTTAAGTACACTGAATCATAAAGCCGATCAAACAAGCCTTTAATATAACCAATAAGTAAATGTTTTTAATCTAGTTATTAATTTACTAAAACCTACTACAGGTAAAAATTATATTGCGATTAATTTACACCCGTTTTGAGCTTATTTAGTTTAAAATATTGATTATTTGGAAAGCCACATTTTGTTGTGGCCATGTGATATCTTGTCAATCTCGTAAAAATCTAGTCACGCTATCTACTTCTGTCTTATTAATTCTCCTACCTATAATAACAATGCCACTTCATTATTCGGCCCGACTTTAATATCTTGGCGTGTAATATTGTCAAAATTGTATCAATCTAATAAATAAAAAACACGACTGCCTTGCCAAAAAACGTATTTTAATGTTACATAATGCGCCATTTTACATATTTGAAAAAAGATATGGTAGTATATTTAATGCTATCAAAGTCTTATCTCAAAAATTGTCACCGCTCGCCAAGATATGCTTGTCGCGCTGTATTTATCTCTATTAACAAGTCAACCAATCTCTTATGAACTAATGTATGCTTTATTCTGAACTTGTATGAAATATTTGCAATCATTTAGACTGTAATAATTAACTATAGCATAAATGTCATTTCTCTCTCACGTCACCCTCTTCTTACATTGGAATAATATCACTTAGGCACGTTGTGGTCAATTGCTTTTTATTAGTCTCGACTCTTTCAGATTCAATTGTTTGTATACTTATAAATAATACTAAGAATAGTTTGAGTGTTGTGACTTGTGATCTTCACATTTAGAATTAGGTATTCGGGCTAGTAAAATTATGAAACAATATAATTGGTAACAGGGGTATGCTAGTCCGAAAGCGGGTCATTGTACTCAATTTTTAAAATAGGACTAACTCGATAATATCAGCTGTTGAAATGTTGTCGACTGATAATTTTCTATTTTCTGTATTGGATAAGTTTCTTAATTTTACTAGTCTAAATGGATTGCTTCCGAATTTCACATTTCTAATATTTATCTTAGACGAATTTAGGCAGGGTAAGTCGATATGACGGTATTTGTGTACCTTAATGGGATGTTAGTGTAAAGATGTAAGTGAGTGGTTTACTACGACAAAGTAATAATCAATTTTACAAGGAACCTATGTTCTTTCTAGGATGTATCACAGATAATATAATGAGTAGAATGCGTGTACTTGACACATAAAGTTCCTTTTTGATGTGTAGCGAGCTAGTGAAAGCCCCAATATGTTACATAATTAACATAATATCTATAATATGTATATTAACTTTACATTCCATTTCCACATTATTCCTTTCGTTATAACATCTGCCCTATGCGTCTAGTGGTAAGTAGACCGGTAAATCATTGATCCCACGTAGCTAGTAAAGCAGCGAGACAGTGAATTACTCGTCACTAGTAGATAGAACGGGTACTTGCCAACGAGTAACTCCCCAACTGTAACACTGACTAGTTGACATCTAAATATTTAAAAAAAACCCAACTAGTCACTGTTACTGTTGGAAAACTTTCTTAAAAAGTATTCCTAACCAGTAACACTGTCATTTTACTTATCTCTCGACAGTCACAATTAGCGAGTCGGGGGAAAGAAAATCAAACATAAACATAAATACTAACCCGACCCGGGGGCTGAGCTACTGTCTCGCTTATTTTCATCGGCCGAGATTACTGTGACGCCCCTTTACTCGGTGCGTGTGATCTAGACGTAGTGCGGCGTTTAGTACCACTGTACTAAACGCCGCACTACGTCTAGATCATCTATCACTATACTGATCGCAATAAACCCCTCTGTCTATATATTATTATGTAGGTATATTAAGAACCAGTTTTATTATAAATGAACTCAAAAATTGCATTAAATAAACTACTGCACCATATTATCGAAGGACTGCGAACTTTTTATATGCGATACCTGTTTTTTTTCGCGATTTGTGTTATACATAGTTGAGAGCATATATATATTTTAATGTAATTTGGTTAAAATGACCCCATAATTTATCCTAATAGCATAATCTAATCATAAGCATCTAGTCGTCACAAGATAAACATAGTAATATAGTATTACATTAGTACATATAACAGCCCCAATGTAGTAGTTTTAACCGATCAAGATTGTTATTTGAATCGTTTCAGAATTACAACTGCTCTGCGTCTTAATGGTAATTCTGACATTTTGATCAGAGTTAGTGCCCTTGTACACGGCAAGTTTTTTTAAACGTACGGCTAACATGTCGTACGGTGAAAAAAACGTGTAAGCTTGTACATGGCACGGCGAAGCTACCGGTTGAGACAACGGCCAGATGCCGCTCAGTTGGGATTTTTGTGCGCTTAGCTACAGACGTCCTCACCATGAATCCTTATAAGAAAAAAATTATACTTGCATACTATGTATATAGAAAACTCAAAAAAGAAGAGAAAAAAAGTAAAAGAAGGTTTTGGATACATCCGATTTATGTCCATTTTACTTGTAAAACAAAATCAGCGTAGGTGATCTGTCACGAAAACTTGAAAACGTCCGGCGCCGTCGACACGCTCGCATAGTCTGCGATACAACACTGAACAAAACCACGCCGTGCGTAGACGCGGGTCGCCGAGGGGCGGCGCGGCGTACACGGCGGCGGGCGCCGTGAAGTTTTGCCGCCATTTATGTCAACAAGCTTCCATAGTGATCCATACAACACTGGCAGCCGTACCTACATACGGCGAATCAACCGTAGATTTTCACGGCGAAAAAACGTGTGTGTACAAGAGGTCTTAGTGTTATAATTAAGGTTAATACACTATCAAATCTTTCAAAAACGACCATTGTGAGGCAATGCTATCGTAATTCTGAAACAGGACCCTTGATATTGCACACGCATATTCCGATCCCCAAAGGTAACCTAGTCGTAGTTACACAAACATTTCGTATGTTTCAGTCGCGAAAAAGTAACGATTCTGAGTTACTACATTTTTTTATATAGATACTAAGAAATATAAATTTTCTTAAGAATAAACACGAGCTGTTTTTTTTCTTTAGAAAATAGCTCTCATCGGAATGAATAATAAATAAAAAGAAAACATAATTATCTTATATACAAACATAATTGTATTATTGTCTTTTATTACAGCTAGTCTATTTTTTTTTGTTTGCTTGCTTTTAAGTGTTCCTAGTTGAAACAAAATATCGTTATGAATGGTTTATTTGTGACAAACGCATTCAGCAAACATTTTTACAAAAATAAACATATTTAGTAATAATGACCCCAATTCGGCCAGTCACACTGACTAAATTAAAAGTTCTTATAATGATATTCATCCTTTTCTCACTTGTGAAAACAAAAAGAGAGGAGACAATTTTAGAACTGTCAGATTAGGTTAGTTTAGTAAGTTTGGCCTGACGGAATCGAGGTCAATGTGTGTTTGTCACAACCCGACCGCAACTCGGCAAAATTCTGAATCGAATTTATGAATTGTAATCTAACTTATAGAAGTGATCAAGCCGACCATTACTTTAAATGGTTTCTTTGTATTTACGTGCCTTTAAAAGTTGCTGTATGGATCAAATATTTCATGTTGTTGATTGTTATAGTTTTTCGTAGTATATGGGGATATATGAAATATCATTTTACTTTTTTTCTTTATCAAAGTATATGTCTGTTTTCGAAAGTTTAATAGATAGTTATCAAAATATTTTATTAATTTATTATAATGTTAAGCGAGTCCTTAAAGCTGATGAGCGTACTATGTCATGTTTTGTTGATTTTTTGTAATTTCCGTCGTATAGCACTAAATATCTGGTTTTTGTAGATTTGCAAGGGGATAGTCAGAATTATGTTTTTTATTTGTATAATTTCTACCTCCTTATTCCGAGGCAGTTTTAAAACATACGGAATGACTTGACGCGGTTTTTTTTTTGAGATGAGACATATTTTAAAAACCTGTTAAGTTTATCCTACTATATGTTAATTGTTATCTAACTTATCTTATATAGAAAAGTGTACAGTTAATACATCAAAGCCGCCAGCTCGACGTAAGCAATATGAGCGGATATGATTGTTTTCAAGCATTGCAGCACAACTAGTGCGACCTTTATGACACTTACTTATCTATCAGTCGAATTCGTCAAGTCGTACGCGATAACTTTTTATATTGCAAAACCATTAACGCATCTAATAAAATAGCAATAACAATGTACTTATTAGCATCCGACTGATATACTGTATGAATGATTGAGTTTTTGTACGTGTTAGCTCAATGTCTCCTTTGTGACGTGGACTGATGTTTTGTAACCTTGTTTATTGTACGAATTTACTTGTTTTGTAGTGTTGTCTCGCACAGATCTGGTAGGTGTGAAAGGCTGAGGTGTTAATCTTGCTGTTGCATTTGTTTCACGCGCAGAAAAGAGCCGTGTCTAGTACCTGAATCACTCTCACACCGTTCTAGATCTGAGTGGACCCAAACCCCTAAACTGATTTATAGATCTCATAGTTATATTAACGTTAAATGATTATTGTATAAAAGATGATCTCGTTAAAATAATATATTGGTTAACGTTTATCCGGAATTTATTTAATTGTAAAATTTTAAAGACTGAATTTAAATGGAAGTTGACTAAAAATTCAATTATGCAGTCATGGATGTCTAGTGTAGTCCTAGTTTGTAGGTATTATTTGAGGTAATATTTGGTATGTAGTTAATGTACGACGCGTTTATATTGGTGTCTAGATTATCATAATAATATTGAGCAGCACTCAAATCTGTGAGTTGACAACGGGCCTGAATACAGAATAAATTGGTTCGGGGTAAACTAAACCGAAAGAGGTTCACTGTATATTATAAAGTCATCATTGGGGCCTGGACAGACGAGATACGGTGTTCGAAATACTTATATTTCTTTTTAAATTACTACTGTATTGATTAACGCACATGAAAGACTAAATATCGCAGGTCTTTATCTAATCAAAAACTAAGGTGTCCACCTCGGGATGCGACTAATGAAAAGTTCAATTGAAAGTATGAACAAAATGTACGTTCGCGCTCCGAAGTTTCTCACAGATTCAGTGCATCTCACTCTTTTGGAGATCACCATGATAATAAATTACTAAGTAGATGCATTGTTACGAATATTAGCGACCACGAGATAACACCCTGGCCCCCTGTGATTCATTCGTTAATTAAAGTAGACATGTTGGTCATACAATAAACATTTGTCATATTCATTTTGTTTTATTTAGATAGACCTTTGTTAAATTGTGTTGTATGGCTAGCGCAGACGAGCGACTGTTTGAGGGATATTTTTTTGGCTTCAAAATATATCTCTTACATTTCTAGTCCTCCGCCAACAAAACTACCTCGTCTGCTCCCACCCTTAGTCTTAGCACGGTTTGATGTATATTCGATTAATAATTTATTAAGCCGAAAACGGAGTTGTTCTATAACAAAAAAAGTTAAGATTCACAGATAACGTTCATATTTACGAGTCTTGTTCAGAGTGGAAAAGTGGTTCAGATAGCTTTTACTAGTTCGAAATTAAACATAAATTTAAAACACATTATTTAAATTGGACTAAAACAGTCTTATTTATTGAGATAGTTATTTATCGTATAAAATTATTATTTAAGAATAAAAATCTTACATAGAAAGCTTCAATCCTTGTTCTGAACAATTGAACTGAACATTTACACTAACCTAATTAAAAATGCATTGTAAAAATCCCTAATGTACAAAAATAGTGAAGATCGCTCGAATCTGACCAGCAGGTCTAAATAACGAACATTTCTTTGTTAGCGTCAAGAGGAAGAATCCAGAAGTTTTACAATTTACAAAAAATATGGAAGTCTATAGAGAACGTTAATAGAATTAACCATTGTAAGTATATAGACCTGCTAAGATAGATATATAGATTCTGATAACAACCAAAGGTAGTACATAGCGTTTATAGTTAAATAACTTAAATGGTAGATCGCCCGCGGGGTACAGGTCTGCGGGAGGGGGGTATCGACACGTAATTATTTTATAAGCCAAGATAAATAAACGCGAGGTAATGTTAGGTACATGCAAGTTTCAAAATATTAACATTTATTTTTATCTCGCCAGGTAGCCAGGTATGCTGATATATTATTAAATGCAGTTGGTGTAAAAATTAATATAATTATATATATAAAGAAACATTTAAGTAATAATGCCAGAACCTTTTCATAACTAATAGTCCTGCAAACTGTTAACGTCGCGAATCGCGAAGTGATCGTAATAATTCTGCAACTTTAAAGAAAAGACGACCACTCGAAAGATTTTTTAGATTTGACATTTGCGACTTTTTAGATTTTCTTTCTTTAAAAATATACATATTATGATTTGTTTTGACTTGCTTGCCAAATAGATAGCGATAGATCGTGGCATGTTTATTTCGTGTGCGTTTTGTCTCCTACTCCACTACCCTGCCACACCCGCACGTGTCTCCACTTGCGCAGACGTCTCACCGCGCAGGCGACCTGCCAGGTAAGTTGTTTCCCTATGGTCACGGAATGCTTACAGTTGGTACTGCTGCGCATGCGGGACAACGCCGCGTACGGGAGCGAATCCGCATGATACTAAGAGTCCTAAGTGTTGGTAGACTTAGTTGTTAGTCAAAGCGCGCCGTTGTTGACGCGGTCCCAGCGCCAGATGGTGCCGTCGTCGCAACACGTCAGCAACACCTTGCCGTTGCGCGACAACGTCACCTGCAACACATTGTACATTAGTATTAGGATATATACCTACACAAAACTTTGCTGTGATATCCGCTCTAGTGTGAATTTTGGGATAGAACAGTCTAGTGTAGAAGTGTTTAATGCGCAGCATTTGGTGGTTATAATAATAATAAATACACTGCACAAATGGTCTATATAACTTAACTGAGTAGATTTGACTGGCCGGTTGGCGCAGTTGGTAGCAACACTGCCTTCTGCGCCGCTGGTCCCGGGTTCGATCCCCGGACAGATCAAACATTTGTGTGCATGAACATGTCTGTTTGACCTGTGTCTGGGTGTTTATTATATATATAAATATATATTTATGTATATAAATACGTATATCAGTCATCAGGTTACCATAGCACAGGCTTTGCCTAGTTTGGGACCTGAACACCTTTGTGTGGATGTTGTCCCATATAATTATTATTAGATTGATTAATTCTATGGTAATTGGTTTAATGGATATGGTTTGGTGATGGTATTGAGCGCGCGAGTTTGCTCAATGGCAGATGATCGCGCACTAGATATAATATTTAATGAAGCCAGGTAAATTGGCGGCGCGTCAAATGTAAACTACGCAGAAACGCATAATTGCTGAGCTGTTCGGACTATGCTCGAACATCAAATTTTGTCTATTTTATTTCAGGATGTTTAATAACTGAACTATTCCTTAAATAAAAAAACTCATACATCATATCGAGTGAAAACAGGATAGTTATGTAAAAATTAAATGTGGGTAGGTAGGTACCTGTCTGACGGCCGCCACACAGCGAGGGTGCACTAGCTGCGAGGCGCGCGACCCGCCCGCCACATTCCCCAGCTCCCACACCATCGTCTTGCCACATTGATTCCCCAGTGCTATCACCTGCACGCAAAGCACGAGGAAAATATAACAAATTACCGAAATTGGGTTTACAATCACTAACAAACAAGTTGAATCTATAACTATACTACTATATATACACTACTTCACCTTCGAGACACCACCGGTGATTTGACAATAAGTGCATATCCACGCGAAAAAACTCCTTCGTCGTTTTTAGCTCAATGTGTTTGTCGGAATCTGTACATTTAGCAGATGTGATCATGACGTGTAGATGATAAACGGTAGTTTGCATGCTGCCCAATGGATGCGATGTAAGTAGTGGAGTGGGAGTGTTATGTCATCCACATTATTTATTATCAATCCTGCTATCAGTAGCATCTTGGGTATTTAGGGTATTATTATATATTATAGCCTTTTATTATTATATATAAGGGTATTAATGTATAATTACCGTATATATTATTCCCAAGAACGCATGGAGCAGCGGGCATGGTATAATTTTCTCGTATATGACGTAATATGAACATATAATATTATAGTCGATTTTTAAATATTTTTTATAATATATAATTAACTTTTAAAGTTTTTAATAAAAGAACGTTCTGCAAGGAGCCCATCGATATGCAACTTAGTGTGTGACATTCCTCACCCTCTGACTGTAGTCGACTGCGAACCTAATGAACCATATCTCGCACTCCTTGTAGTCGAACCGATGCACTATGGTGACGGAGTTGTCTCCGGGCCGCAGCTCCGAGTCCTCCAGCCGCCCCGGCTTCCAGCAGATTATTGCGTTCTCGCATGACTGGAACATTTTATACACAACTGCACACAAATAACACTGATTTTGTAACTTACTGAAACAATACATAGTTATTTTGTTATACTAGTATCTCCTACTCCGACAAACGGCCAAGTGCGAGTCGGACTCGCGCACGAAAAGTTTCGTACTATTATCTATACAACATTACTATGAATGAGCAAAAAAACGGTAAAAAAATTACCTTTCTTGTTTGTGAGCCCCCTAAAATATTTATTTTATTCTGTATTTCTTGTTATAGCAACATCAGAAATACAAGAAATAAAACTGAAAAAAAAAATTGCAACTGATAACTATCACAAACCACGTAATACAGGTTGGTGACAGACAGACGGACGAACAGCAAAGTCTTGGTAATAGGGTCCCGTTTTCACCATTTCCACCATTAAACATGAACATGTTTAATGGTGGAAATGGTTATAAATAATACGTTTATTTGTCACAAAGTCTTAGATACTTATTTTACACAAAAAGAAAAGATAATACACTAAAAATATAATATATGATCCGGGTGTACTCTGAACCCCACACTAGGTCGGGCCCGTGTCGTAGGGTTCAGTCTCTTCCTCCTTAATATGTTAATTATAAAATTTACACTAATTTGAAGTTGCGTACGTACTAGGCTCACTTCTAATTTACACTTTAATTTTAAACTTACTCTAATGTCGGACACCGTTTTATATCAAAGCAATCACGTTCTAAACAAATAAAAATTGTAGCAGTAGATATACCTACATCTTCCATCCATCAAAACAAAGTAAAACAAATGTGTTAAATTACGAATATATCCCTGACGCAAAAACACTACAATCAAAATATCAGTCTCGAGATCTCCCCGCCGCCGCATTCAAAAACTTATAATAATAAGGTGTGCAGGAAGGTAGATGAGTAATAATTAAAAAAAAATAGTATTATTTGGTAAGGGGCAGACACTTAATTACCAACAATAGTATGAAAAAATTACTTCAAATCACCTTAGACAATATGAGATCACCCATCCACCTGACGCAGTCCACATAGTTCCTGTGTATATCTCTCGTCGAGAAATCGGGAAAGTGTTCCTTCAAAGAGTTAAACGGCCTGAGAGCTCTGTGTGGGTTGAAATTGTAGCTTTGTTTGATCGCTTCATGCATCGAGGGTTTGTCCAGTCTCCAAAGTTTAAGTGAATGGTCCATTCCACATGACATGATTCTTTCTCCTTTTAGATCGAAGTCGGCGCTCAGAACTTCGTCTCTGTGGCCTTCGACGCCGCCGAATATTGCGATGCAAACGTCGGTCATGATGTTCCAGAGACGTAGGGCGTGGTCCTTGCTTGCTGACAGTAGGAGGTTGGGGTCTCGTGGGTGGAACTGAAAGATATTTGTATAAAATGGAATCAGACCTCTACTTTATATACAGGGGTAGGCACTCGAAGTGTTACCAACTTTAAGTTGCTATAGCAACCAAACTGTTTACAATATGGCGCCCATTTTTTCAGTCGTAAGTCTATTGTATTGTTCCTAAACATACAGAAGCTCATTGTTTTTCGTCGCTGCTAAAAAAAGTTATCCAGATGGAATTCAAACGCCACAGTGTCATTACTTTGTATTTGGCTGGAAAATCGCAACCAGCCATTGTTAATGCGCTACGACATTTACATCTGAATAAAATGTTTGTGTATCGGACCATCACGCGTTAAAATGATACGGGTAGCATCAAGAAACGCCATGGAGGTGGACATCCAACAACAGCAACATCATCAGAAATGGTTCGAAAGGTAAAGGCTAGAATTGAACGAAATCCACGACAAAGCGCAGTTAAATTGGCGAAAAGTCTTAATGTATCTGCCCGGAGCATAGGACGCATATTAAAAAATAAACTACAACTGAAGCCTTACAAAATACAAAAAGTGCAAGACTTGACACTTGCACAAAAGGCAGTTCGCCTAGAAAAAGCTAAGGAGTTAAAGCAGTTGCACGTTGATAGCAAGCTTGAAAATTTGGTATTTTCCGATGAAAAAAATTTTACGGTTCAGCAATATGTGAACAAACAAAATGATCGCGTATGGTTAAAGTCTAAATCAAACGACAATTTAGACCAACGAATTGCTCTGCGAAAGCAAGCACCAGCAGCAGTGATGGTTTGGGCCGCGGTAACTGCTACAGGACGTTCACCTCTCGTTTTCATTGAGCAGGGTGCAAAGATAAACCAGCAAATCTACCGTGAAAAGATTTTAAACGATGATTTGTTACCTTGGGCACGTAAGAAATTCGGTAGAAACCATTGGACGTTTCAGCGAGACTCGGCACCATCCCACAAAGCCCGTAAAACCCAAATTTTTTTGCAAGAAAAAGTTCCGAGCTTCATTTCTTCGCAACAATGGTCACCATATTCGCCGGACTTAAACCCAATGGATTTTTCCATATGGTCAATTCTAGAGGCCAAACTGTCAGCAAAAAAGTATGAGACAGTCGACGCTTTAAAGATTGCTCTTCGCCGAGAATGGAACAAAATATCAGCAGACCACATTCGTGCAGCGTGTGAAGCCTTCACGGACAGACTCGATGCTGTTATCCGCGCTAAAGGTGGCCACATCGAACAATATTTTTTCTTTTTAATTTGAAATGTTTTTTTTTCTATATATTGAAGTTTATAAATAAAAAGAAACAAAATTGTCAAAATTACAGCATTTTGAATTGGTAACACTTCGAGTGCCGACCCCTGTACTTATAAGAAAGCGAACGAAAAATTAAACGACAGGCAGGATTCGAACCTGCATCTTCTGTGTAACACGCCCTGATGCCTTAACCATAAGGTCACTAGAAGATTGTTTATAGTGGAGAAGATATGAGTACATGTCAAAATCCATACAAAACCGAGTACTTGCAAATACTGTCATCTGTATTAAGTTAAGGAACATGCCACTTGAGCAGAGGAAGTCTAGGATGCATTAAATATTTTCTTAGATATAAAATAAGCCTGTTTGCAGTCAAATGAAAGGACTACCAAACACCAGCCCGATATTAATATTGGCTACTTGAGAGTTTGTTAGTAAAGCACACTCTTACTGTGTCTCGCTCAAAGTTGTGCCCGGAATGTCTGTGCCAATGACCCAATACAAAGGTTGGAGATGAGAAGCTTGCACCGAGGGATCACCCCCCCTGCCCCGCACCTCACGATACACATATATTACTCACTATGACATGTGTACACACCACACGCGCGCGTTGCGCATTTGCGTGAGTCGCACCTAACTTCAGAGACTTTAAAAGCGTACGTAGTACTGTACTGTACCTTGAGTTCGTTGATAGCGTGTCCGTGTCCGATGTAGTGCTTGATGCAGGCCTGGGTAGCGGGGTGGTAGACGCGCACTATACCGCGCGACCCCGCCACCGCCAGCAGCGGCAGCATCGTCTCCTCCTCGTACGACCACGCGCACGTGTAGAACGTCTCCTCCACCTGGAAATATCATTACTTGTTTTGCAAGAGTTAAACCACATTGAGGTTTTATTGGACTTACTAACTGCATCTCATGATAAATGTTTTGATTATGCCACTGAAACGCTTTGTACTTTTCCGGGATGAAAAGGAAAAGTCAAAGAATGAAAATGAAGTGTATGTGTCAACCTAGGATTTTATTATATCTATCCTGGTACCTACCAAATTTCAGCCCACTTCATTTAGCTGTTTAGGCGTGAAAGATACACAAATATGCACACATAAGATGAAGTCCTTATTACTTAAAATGATAAGGTGTGTCGGCGACCGGCGATACATGTAGATAGTCGCGTAACATAAGCTAGAATAGTAGTTAGTTTTCGAGAAGTTTGTCACAGCATAAAGCATAGTAAGTGAGTCACCGCGGCCTTTTGTTTATAGTGCATAAAAAAGGGTCTTGAATGGATCTCGAACTCCCTTTGTTATCTCGAACGCATTTACCTGACGCTTTGTTATTTATAAAAATCTATTGTTTTCGGCGTCCCGCAATAGGTAGAATTTTCTAGAATCATGGGACCGGGATATATAAAGGGACCGACTGTGAGCCGAGTAGTCAACCGTCGGGCATACCGCGAACTATCGCGGCTGCCCCAAGGCCCCCCGTTTCCCGAAACCCTCCGCCTCCAGGCCCTCCGGCCAAATCTCCCACCCAAAACCTAAGCCAGCTAAGGCCAAACCCTCCGGGGCTAGGTCGAAGCCGGCACCTACCCTACCCTCATCGATCCCGGAACCACCCGTCCTACCCACACCTGGCTCACAGCCGATCACTCCCTCAACCCGCCCGACCTCGTATGCCACGGCTACATCCCAGCCGCGTCATATCGCTTCCCCTCCTGCTCCCCGTCAGGTATCCCTTCATCCTTCGCACTTTGCGGACGATGAATGCATTAACGCAGTCCTCGGTATCTCCGCCCAGCTCCCACTGGGCGATTGCATCAATTTAGGTCGTCAGATCCTGAGCAACCGCGAACCGGCGGCGATTTTACGCATTCTTGCGCAAAATCAGGCCACCGTCGCGGCCATCCAGGCCTTCCTCGCCGCGACCCCGACCCGTCATGGATAGTTCAACCAAACGTATTAGGCCCCGATCGATCAAACTGGCATGGTTTAATGCCAACGGACTTCTTAAGGAAACGAGTGACGGAGGAAGCCAAGTGCCACTCATCGAACAATTCCTCCACGACCACCAAATCGACGTCCTACTAGTAAACGAGACCTTCTTAAAACCGGGCAAAAGGGATCCCAGGATCGCCAACTTTTGCCTGTTCCGTAATGATAGGCTCCACTCTGCCAAAGGGGGGACGCTTATCTATTACAGACGATCCCTTCACTGCATTCCTCTTGACACGCCCTCGCTTCGTTATCTCGAAGCTTCCGTATGCCGGATCGCTCTAACTGGCCATCAGCCTATCACACTCGCGGCCTGCTACCACTCTGGTAACAGGCGTTTCGATCAGAATGACTACGAGAAACTATTCGCCTTAGGGACATCCGTCATCCTCGCCGGCGACTTCAACGCCAAGACCCTCGAGTGGGGTTGCAACGAAACGAATAGCCACGGCAGCAAATTATTTAGTTTAGCGGATGACATTAATTTTGATGTCATTTCGCCCTCCACGCACACTTACTTCCCTCCTAAGGTAGGCTACCGCTCCGACGTACTTGACATAGCACTCCTAAAAGGCGTAACACTCCAGTTGCGCTCTTTAGAAGTGCTCCACGAACTTAACTCCGACCACAGACCAGTGCTCATGCATCTAGGCCCCGACCCGACGGACAGACCGACCGCGACTAGGACAGTAGTGAACTGGAACCATCTAGGGACAGCCCTTAATGACATCAGCTCACCCGAACTCGACCCGATACCGGATGATATCCAATCCCCCCAGGACGTCGAAAGATCGATCGACTCCCTCACTAACCACCTCCGCACCGCCATAGGCAAGTCGTCGCGGCAAGTACCAGTCGAAGATTCCCGTCGGCTGGTCTTGCCCGAGGACGCGAGGGAGTTACTGAGAGAGAAACACAGAGCCACTAGGGCATTCGGTAGATGCCCCACCGATGAGAACAGAGCTACCTTGCGGCGTTACGAGCGCCTCGTAAAGGCCCGCATTCAGGAGCTCCGGGATCAAAAGTGGGATGACACACTCGCAGATCTCGCGCCTACGCACCAGGCTTACTGGCAGCTGGCGCGCAACCTAAAGTCAGACAAAACGGTCACCATGCCCCCCCTGAACCGCCCCGGTCAGCCCCCCGCGTTCGATGACGACGAGAAGGCAGAGTGCCTAGCAGAGAGTCTCGAGGCTCAATGCGCTCCGTCGCTCAGTTCGGTCCCCGCTTCCCATCTTACTATGGTGGACAGAGAGATCGAACATCGTAGCACCATTCCCCCCTCGATCCCCCTCGACCCTATCACGACTAGGGAAGTTGCGCTTATTATCCACCGCCTCCGCGATAGGAAAGCTCCCGGTGCCGACGGCATCAGTAACAAAGTGCTCAAGCACCTTCCCCCCGCCCTGATCCACCTCCTAGTTAGCATTTTTAATGCTGCCATGAGCAACGGCATGTTTCCATCCGCTTGGAAAACTGCCGATGTCATCGGCATTCACAAACCAGGCAAGAAGGCGTCAGAGCCCTCTAGCTACCGCCCCATTAGTCTCCTTAGTTCCCAGGGTAAAATTTACGAGCGACTTCTACTGAATCGCATGTGGGCCCACGTCACGGCCAACAACCTCCTTCCCAACGAGCAGTTCGGCTTCAGAGCCCGACACTCTTGCGTCCAACAAGTACACCGCCTCACGGAGTACATCCTAGAGGGTTTCAACACGAAACCCAAACACTTTGGCAACCCCCAGGGGACCGTAGCGGTCTTCCTGGACGTGGCCAAAGCCTTCGATAAAGTCTGGCATAACGGGTTGATATACAAGTTGTATCAATTCGGTCTGCCAGACCGTCTTGTCCACATCATCCAGGACTTTCTCCGCGACAGAAGCTTCCGCTTCAAACACGAGGGTGAACGTTCACCTCCACACCCCATCAGAGCGGGGGTCCCCCAGGGCTCAGCCCTGTCCCCGCTGCTCTTTTCACTCTACACGAGCGATATCCCCCGCTACCCGGGGGTAGAGCTCTCCCTTTTCGCCGACGACACCGCCCTCTACGCCAGAGGGTGGCACGTGACTCGACAAATAGCTCTCGTCAACCGAGCGCTCCTCTCCTTGGGTAAATGGTTCCGCATGTGGGCCATTACCGTTAATCCAGAGAAAAGTGCAGCCGTGTACTTCACTCCGCGTAAAAAACTCCCGAATAGGTCCCTACGCCTCCATGGCCAGCCCATCTCTTGGGCCTCCTCGACCAAATACCTAGGTGTTACCCTGGATAATAGGCTCAACTTCGAAAAACACATCACCACGGTGCGTAACCGCGCGGCCTTCTTTCTAGGCCGTCTCTCCCCCCTCCTGTGCGCGAGAAGTAAAATGTCCCTTAGAAATAAGGTGACACTTTACAAGACCGTGATCCGCCCCGTCATGACCTACGCCTCTGTTGTCTTCGCACACGCGCCCTCTTATCAACTGGATAAACTCCAAGTCATTCAAAACCGCTTCATCCGTAGAGCGGTAGACGCGCAATGGTATATGCGCAACTCGGACCTCCACTGCGACCTCGAGCTCCCCTCCATCCGTCAATTTATGAAGGATGCCTCGCGTAGGTACTTCGACTCTGCTCCCCACCACCCGAACCCGCTCGTGGTTCAAGCGGCGGACTATTCGACTGACCCGAACGGTCCGCCCCCCTTGCATAGGCGTCCTAGACACTTCTTGGATGATCCGGACGACCCCATTGCAGCCGTAGTATCGGCCGCCCTGGGGTCGCCCGGCCCACCTGACTCGTCTCCTAACACACACTCCGTTTTTGGTACTGGTCCGGGCCACCAGATTCGACATCCATTCCGACGATACAGAATGCGTCCTCGCCGGCGAGGACGTGGTCTCTTACGACCCTTAGGGTCACCCAGTTGATTGATAGGGCCCTAGGTCTTTCCCCGTCTGGGAGGCCAGGGCAATTCGGTCAAATAATCAAACCAGTTGCCTTAATTAGCTAGGTTTAGGGTCCAGGCCTCTCCCCGGGATGCCATGGACACAAGTCGATCTAATGATAGGGCTCTGGCGCGGGCCAGGGCACCTCTCTCCAAAAAGCGTCGTTCAGATGCCAATCAAGTGTAGGGTCCTCGTGAACTCTGGACTCAGAGCTCCAGGACAATCAGGTCAAATAGTCACTCAGATTCATAGGGCTCATTTGTCCTTCCCCTCAGGGAGGTCTGGGCAAATTCGCTCTAAAAAGTTTTAGCTAGGATGCCACCAGTGGCTAGGGCCCTAGGCACTCCCCGTCTGGGTTGCCAGGGCAGTTCGTTAGTCCAACTCTGGGCGACGGCTCAAGCCGAGGTTCGTGCCGTCTGAGGCGCCCTTGTGCTTGTCGCCCCAAAACCAAAACCGCGGCCCAGCGCACTAGCGCTTGCCAAACGTCCGGTCAAGCTGTCCGAGGTCGTGTTCGACCAGCAGCTCAGTCCTTTCTAAAAAAAAAAAAAAAAAAAAAAAAAAAAAAAAACCGAGTAGTCAGTTATTGGTCAGTTATACGGAAGTTTAAACGCGATCAGTTCTAGTGCCTAGTGTGAACCAAAGAGCTCAATAGATTGTACCGCAACATATAGCAGAATGTGTGTTAAGAATATGTGTTAAGTTTTTCCAATGTACAATAAAGAAAAAATATTTAAGTACAGTACTTACGTACATTAATAAAATACCTATTTTTACTTGTATCTATTGTTATCAAAAATAAATTATAAGTTCTTGACTTGACTATGACTATGTGACCCCCTCCTGGCGCCAAAGCCGGATCCGCCCTTGGAGTGTCTATCATTTACTTATGGGTTTGAGCATCCCAGTGTTAAGCACAGGCATTGTTTAGTACAATCAATGCCACAGTAAAAATTGTTAGTTAGGAACTTAATTTATTTTTTACAGTAACTATCTTCTCCAACAAGCAGGTGTCCTCGTGATGTTTTAGTAGTAGTAATCAATTCTAATTTGCACATGAGTTAAAAAAATAGAGGTGCATGCCTGACTCTGAGATTGAACCTGCACCCTTTCGCTTCCAAGGCAAAGTGTTTAAAGGCTACTGCTACCCGGGGAAATCCACCATACACCACTTATATAAATTCTTTGACTGACTGATTAAAATAAAATGAAAGCCGTCATAAAAGATTCTTACATCAGGATCAGCATAACACTGCAAGAAGTTAAATCCCCCTGATTCTGGACACTCATATATTGAGACCCGGTTGCTGCCAACAACGGCAAACACTTGAGGCTCTCCCTCCCCCAGGTGATGGTTGAACTGGCACCCAAACAGAGGTTGACCATGGTCTTCTTTGGCACTACAACTGGATCAAATAAAATTGATTGGAACAGTGTTATTCATTACAAAGTAAAATTTACTGCATTGTAATAAGAAAACAAATGTGTTTAATTCATTTTGGTATTAGGTATGTGTAAAACTCATATTTTAAAACAAAATAAACCATTGAAGATTTTGGAAATGGCAGTAATATTTAAAACAACAAAATGAACTATAAGTAAAACACAAGGTTCAGAAGTGTGCAAAACAGTTGGGTTGAATTTATTTTTTTGAAAAACAGAAGTTTAAATCTCATGGTGGCATTAAATTATTATTATAGCATCAGTTTGACTTAAATTACATCTTAAACAACTTGCCAATGTTGTTATAATAATTATACTACTAATTTTTCAGCAATATAGCAACTTAGTTCTATTATTTCTTGAGACTGCCTTAAACATCTATCAATACCCGTCTTATTCTACTTAGTAATATAGTATGAAGAGTAGTTTTATTGTTCTTTGTGTAGAGTTAACCTCCACTTGTTACTTACTTGAACTTATATGGAGGCTTCACTGGTTTTACAGTGGTCTTCTTTTTACCTCGCCGCCGTTTCTTTACACGAGAGTTAGTAGGAGTCTCACTTCGAGAAGTATTGTCGGTATTTGAAGTGCTTTCAACGCTTGATGTATCGTCCTACACAATAACACAGAAACATTTGTATTACAATAAGAAATCAATGTGGCTTTAGTTATGACGAAGCCAAATATGTATACTCCAGATTCTTTGATTATAAGCAGTTACTAGTAGGCATAAAACACTGAATTTTGCTTTACAACTCAAATTATAGTCACGGTACATTCAACATGTAAAAATGTGGTTAAATAGTGCACTTACAGCCTCATTGTCTGAGAAGTTCATATTATTTACTTTAACTACAAATACCAGTTGGCTTGAACAGTAAAAACCTGTTTGTATTATTTATTTTCAGCTAAAAATTAAACAAACTCCAAACAAAATTCGCTGCATCAGCTGACAACGGCGTTATTAAAATGTCATTGTCAAAATTTCGCGGGATAAGCCATAGACTTTTTTTCTTCTTTCTTGATTGGCTATTAGAATTGGCCATAGACTAACTTCAGTCATATCCGTATACTTTTTATTTTGGTAATGCGTAGGCAAACAAAGTAATAGACGTTGTATACATGACGTAGTTACACTATAATATAACAAGGAAGACGATATACAAAATCTAATAGGTAATGAAAGATATAAGGCGACTGACTTTTTGTTCCGTAGCATCTGATCAGTTTTTTATTGTTCACAAATAAACGAATTAACCTTGAGATTATCTTGTTTATTTGTTGTTGAAACCCTTACTATAAAATATTAGTGACGTTTCGATCAGACGAAACTTTTTGTAGAAAATCGTACATTATAGATTTAGTAGCAGTAACAATAAAGAAAAATGTTCTCGTTGCCGCTCTAGTAGTTCCTATGGTCACCATAGCTAGTAGAAATAGTTATTATTAAATCTACTGTCCTTTTCGCAGACACGTTTGGAATGACTCTGTAGTATTGTATTGTCTTTGTAGTACTCTGTGTACTAATGGCTAATTCATAAAAAAATCTTAATGTACTAAAGAGTCATTCTCGGCTTATCAGAGATATAATCTTATGATACAATCTTAGAGCTAGTAATTATTATGCAGCAGTGGGTGACATTTTTCTTTCCTTTTGCAGCCACCAAAAGTATAACACATATTTCTTTACAAGAAGTTACGACAAATCAAAACACTTTATATCACTAATATTTTTAGGTTACTAGATTTTACAACAATTTAAATAGTATTATTTAGCACATTAAACCTGCCATCCTGTACGGAACAAAAACCAATGCTCTGCTTCTTTCATTTCAATGGACATGGTGTATATCTTCTTCTTTGTTACTGTGACAAAGTTGGCATATAATTACTCTGTGTCTATGACATTCCCTGTCTATGTCTAATAACCTGTCCTATTGTGCTCAGCTTTAAAAAATAATATTGAAATACAATTGGATTGTGCCAAAATGGCCGTTTTGACATAGATTAGGCCACAGTTAGTATTAAAAAACACATAATTTTTCATACAAACTCTGATTTATTGATGTCGAAACGGCCATTTTGGCACAATGCAATTGTAATTCTTATCTCTCAAATAATTCAATTCAAATAACAGACTTGACCATCAGTAGTTCCGGTAACTGTCGACCAATCTTGTCTGACAATCATCATATTTTTTACGACTATAATAATAAATTGACAATCACCTGCCCGATTTTTTAAAAAAAATATTTAAGGTATCTTAATTTATGCTGTGTTCCACATTTCTGTACATTATTGAAATCGGCCAGTAAATGACATCGTAGCCAACTTCTCTCTCTTTTTGGGAGAAATATCCCGAAAGTATTTTCATCATCCTATTATAATATATTTTCGATAAATTAATGCATATCGAAAATCTCCGACGATTAAAACAAATCGCAAAACCCATTCACCAAGCTTCGTCAAGATAGGTTAGTTAAGTCCCCGTACTGGAGTACCTACTAATTTTCTTGCAGACATACAATTTATACATATAAAGCATAGCAGGATAGCGAGCTTTATAATATTTAGAGCATTTATATCTCTTATAGCTTCAGACATAAGTTGGGACGAACTTAAGGAACATGAAAAAAAATCAAATCAAGGATATACATTTTTAATCAATTAATTAAACTTCATGTTTATGTATAAACACATAAAACTATAGGAACATTGTCACATACCTAATCATTACATATAACATTCAAATTAAATAATACCAAATACGCCTAATACTAACTTATTACGTATTTAGAGCCTACTTTTAGTAAGTACATACACATAGATACCTACTTCATATTAATTACGTATAATTTAATCACAGCCTCTGTTTATAACTTTAAACAAATACCTACACAATATTAGATAAATTAATACTGACATCTTCAAAAATAAAGCAACCAACTAAATTATACACTGAACTAACTACAATAGTAGTTTGTACTGGCCTTATTCTCACTTGAAATATAAACAGTCTTATTTCCTAACGGGTGAATTAATTTATTTTATTTCCCGTGTTTAAGCGGAATATTTGTTGTTAGTAACCCTAAATATTCTCCTCTTTTTGAACAACACACATTTTATGAATATTAGCATCTTGACATAGCAATTTTAGAGAGTGGGTCCTGGCAACATTATCCAAACGAAGGAGGTTGGCAAGTGCAGGCATGGCGCAAGGCAACTTTGAGCCAGGGCAGGAAGCGATCTACCCTCGCGTAGACACCCGGGTAGCCAGGTCGCGCGCAACCTCGCCCCCAGGATACTATACCTAAAAATTGGCAAATTTATTGTTATTACACGTAGCGTCCGCTCGATCAGAAAAGCACAGATAGGTAAGGTAAGGTAATGATTAATAATAATTATTATTTATTTGCTTGCTATTTAAAAATATTTGGTTATTAATTATAATAGGAAAGATATATCTCGACTTTTTTCTGAGACCTCGACTAGCCCATCAAATAGAAACTTCTCTGTAATGCGCTCTGAACATTGCGATTATCTAGTCCTTACATGCCTAAAATTCGGCATTTAGAAATTTCTAAATGGGAATTTCCCTCATTTAGATATGAGAAAATATCTTAATACTTTCTAATTTCGACCACCAATATTAATAATAATGAAATCTTATACACACACGATACACCTACTATAAGTACCAATTTACTTAAATATCAAGGTTGTGTTTTTTAACTCGACGGTACTTTACGGAACCAGCGTTTTTTTGTCTATAAGTCACAAGTCACGACTGTTCGCGACGCCAACTATCATTTTACAATAGAGTTTCTGCTATTACATTTTTACAGGACTACTGATGCAAGCAAATATTGTTGTTGCGTGGTTGTCCGAAGTAAACCATGAAATACAAACTTGAGAAGCAATTAGACCGATTGTTTAGAAGAGATCACCCTTTAGCGAAAAGACGGCATTTTGTGCTAGTTATACAGAATTCTTGATAGATTTATTGAAACTGTGTTGATAATGTATGATGCAACTAACCTACGACGGTATAATACGGGCGCGGCATGAGGAGCGGTCCGCCCGAGTCGCCGGTGCAGGCGTCGCGCTCGGGTGCGTTGGCACACACCATGCGCGGCGTCACCTTGCGCCGTCCGTACGCGGCGCCGCTGCACTCTTCCTGCGCCCAGATTTGTACTTCCGCCTGGAAAATTAATATTTAATTTCACAGGCTGCTGGATTTTGGATAAAATTTGATCAACGATGAAATGTAGAAATTATGCATTATTGCCTACATACTTAAGAAAAGCCGTATAGAAAGAAAGCTTTTCCCAATTGATCAACCGCCAAGCAAACACTACTATGTTCTGATTAGAAGGGAAATATTTTCAGAGATTACAGAGAAGTTACATGGCAACTGATTAACACAAGATGACAGGCGCAGCGACCTCTCACTAAAATAGATTAAACCGATATATATGGCGAAAGCTAGTAACAAAAGAAAAATCTGTCTGAAACTATAAGGTCTGAATTCCACCTCAATCAAACAGAGAATAAATTGTCTAGTGCGTGATGACATACGGCGCTCAAGCCTTGCACTTCACTATATACCTAATAATTACTTTAAAATTTTACTCGAATCTTAGGTTTAAGTATTCATAGCACAGCAGTAAGTTCATACATACGAATATGTATAATATATACTAGTATAGTTCAGCGAACTGTTGACCTCGCGAGAAAAGTTATTTTCATCCAACTCTAATATGGTAGGTACCTAATAGTTCGAACAACCTAATTTAACGAAAACTGAATTAGTTAATTTCTTTTTGCTAATTTATTTAGTCACTCTAAGGTTGCCTGGAAAATATCACTTGTTAGCGATAAGGCCGCCACTTGTAGCACTGTCTTTTTGTAAGAATGTTTTCTCTTGTATGTTTTTTGTGTGCCTGCAAGAAATAATTGATCTATCTAATCACGAATTTATGATGCTGAAACTAGAGTTACCTAGGTACTTGATTGTCTTACCTTCATAGGTATATTGGAAGAATGCCCCTTCTCCACAGTGCTTCCCCAACCCGTGACGACGGCGTCCACACCTTCCCGCAGCGAGCCATCGTCAGAATCTGCATAAAACATTGTTTAATTTACGTTTTCTTTTTCTTAACTATTTGTATTTATTTAGCGACTTATCAATGGTGTAAGTCTCAGACAAATAAATGCCTACAGTTTTTTTAAGATTCGCAGATTTTGTAGAGCATCCTAGGTACACTAGAAGATAGTATCCTCGCGACACTATCTTCTCCGGAAATATCTCCTCATCATCATAATTTTAAGTTTGTTTCGACCCACTGCTGGGTATCGGCCTCTTCTCATTTCTTCCATAGAAAGTAACATATGAAATTGGCGTTTTGTCGTACTGGCCACTTTGATCTCAAATATCTCTTCTTTGGTTAGGGATTCCAATTTCAAATTTATACAGCTATTTATTCATACATTTGTATTTCGAAAACCGTAATTCATTTGTTTTGTCCTCGTTTGGTTTTTTCTTTGCGTCACGCAGTTTACAAAATGGAAAACTTGAAATATCGCGTTATTTACGAGTACGAGTTCCACCGTGGTACCAGTGCTGCAGAAACGGCTCGAAGGATTAATGATGTGTATGGCGGCGGTGTCGCAAAAGAAAACACAGTGCGTTTTTGGTTCCAACGTTTTCGTTCTGGAAATTTCGACCTGCAGAACAAGCCCCGTGGACGGCTGGAGACTAAAGTTGCTAATGAAGAATTGAAAGCTATTGTGGAAGCAGATCCATCGCAAACCACGTCCGAGTTAGCTGCAGGCTGCGGTGTTAGTGATAAAACTGTTTTAATCCACTTGAAGCAAATTGGAAAGGTGAAAAAGCTTGAAAGGTGGGTACCTCATGAATTGAGTGCAGCAAACCGACAAACGCGCGGCAACTGCTGCGTTACATTACTCAACCGGCACAATAATGAAGGGATTTTAAATCGGATCTTTCGGATATTTCAAGGTTTCCATTTTGTAAACTGCGTGACGCAAAGAAAAAACTAAACGAGGACAAAACAAATGAATTACGGTTTTCGAAATACAAATGTATGAATAAATAGCTGTATAAATTTGAAATTGGAATCCCTAACCAAAGAAGAGATATTTGAGATCAAAGTGGCCAGTACGACAAAACGCCAATTTCATATGTAAGGACCTAATATTAAATAGTAAGTACCTAAATTTAACGAGCCATCTCTTTTAGCAGAGCTCTCATCGCATAGTACACAGCGTAGTTGCGTAGTGGCGTAGTTAAGAATACGTACACAATACGCCAATACATACTACACGTAAAGCAATAAACAATGGGTTGTATTTTTATCATCATAGGTATCATCACAATATAATCATATTTTTATATCTTTATAGTATGTAGTATTACTACTCAATAGCAGGTGTCCAAGATGCAAAATTTTTCATACTCCAACCAGGGTAAATAGTTCTGCATGTTTTTGGTACCATGTCTTACCGTTAGACCGCAATTTAAAGGGCCTAACATCGTAAACCCTATACGAGTATGTACGTTCAACCAAAAAGTTAACGAGTTTTTTTCGAGCGAGTGATATCCATTGTCAAATAAGATCTCCGTGTTCAACATAAAGTCCCGTTAGGACTGAGTATAGAAATATTATAAGTGGGTTGCGACCTCTGAACAGATATATAGAACCGGCTTCAAATGTGAGAAAATGAAAGGGTCAAAGGTGAAATGATCTCATCCCAGATAATGTATCGAACTGTAAAAATTATTGCCTACTCTTTCATGAACAATATTTTTTGCGCTTACAATTACCAATTTGCTGCAGATATGTGGAACATAACCGCCAGTAACTATGGGTGTTCAGTTGAAACAAGAACAAACTGTTATTTATTGCACAAGTAGATAAAAAAATGCAGTTCGAATGAACTTTTGATACATTGAATAGTAGGTTAACGTCTCTTAACATTTTCTGATTGAATTACAATTTCAAAATTTAAAAAATATACATAAAAAAAAAAATATAAAAAAACAGATGAAGATGAAGTTTACTATATATCTTTATACATATATCTAGAGAACTGGTGGGGCTCATACTCGTATCACCCGTTCGACATGAGCTCTGGGAATACGACAACGTGAGCCACGCACGTTGTCGTACAATAAAGAGGCAGTGCCATGTCGTAGAAAGTACAAATGCACATACCAAGAGGCCGCCGGTACGTTCTTCGGAAATCCCAGTGTCCTCCGTCAAGCACTGAGGCCGGCCACCGGGGGGTTTTATTAGGTACAATCCTACATAACCCGGTTGTACCCCAATTCATGCGGATATCTTATAAATTTCCACCTCAAGAATAAAAAGAAAAAAGAGGGAGAGAACTAGTGACTCCCGCTCCTGCTCATATCAGATGCAAAGGTTAGCGATTCCAATCAGCGCGGAAATGTGGTCAACGTGATGAGCACCTTTACTCCAGGTACGGTCTGGGGTGGGTGGGCTATGTAACCTTTATGTCTGTATGTAGGTATGTATGTCTTGACCAACACTTACAATAAAGTATAGCCTACTGATAATCTGGTACCTGGTATACAAGCAGCCCGAAACAGATGGTTAGGAAGCGGCTCGGCCAGTCGCAGAACGGCGATGTCGTTGTCATACGAGAACCGATTAAAGTCAGGGTGCTGGACCACGTGGGACACTTCAAACCCATCAGATCGCGAGCGGTTTACGTCGTACTCGCCTACCAGCACGCTGAGCCGGGATGCTTCTATTCTGAAATAAGAGGATAGAAGGAACGTCTTACAAAGAGTTGAAAGTTTTTTTTTGCTGTTGGCAGTCGTGAAACTATGCAGGACATATCGTCCCCATCCAGAATAAGAATAAGTTATGAAATTAGAGGAGGAATCGGTATACATTAGCGTGTCTACGTCCGATGAATACATCTTCCGAAACCAACCAAAAGTTCAGAACAATGGAGTAGACGGTAACTTTTTTTTTATGCGTTTTTGTCAAGAGAATTTAATAGAAAAATAAAAGTAGAGGTTAGTATTGTAACCAATACTTACCTACCTAGTTTTATTATAAGTATTAAATAAAATACAGTTGTACCAACCATTTCTTTCCCAGTTGTACCTAATGTTCATACGGCGTACTCGGACAACAGTTACAATATAATGAGGCATTAGTATGTATTTTAAATTAAATTTCTTAACATGCCATCAATAAACTAAGCAGGCAGTAAATGCTAATTAAGGAACGTAAAGAAAGTTTCACCGTTTAAATTAATTTTCAAAATTCGGAGGCTCCATGAGGAAATAATAAAACAACCATTAAACAAGCACGCACTGTAACTTGGGCACTTATGTCAATAAAACACGTGCACGCTTTATGTCGGATTTTTCGGCTTTACTGATTCGATCGTCGGTCTAACGATATTGTTTTATACAAATTGTTTTTCAGTCAATTCAATTTAAAAAAATTCAAAGAGATAAGGTAACACACATTTTATAAAAATACCGTCGAATTGAGTACTTCTCCATTTTGGCAAGTTGGTACAAAATTACTCCAGTACACAAAAAAACGACGGCTTTTATAGCGAATAGCTAATCTGCTTAGATAGGTACTAATTTACGCTTACTACGCGGTGGTCCTCAAAAACATGGTATTTATATCAATACAGCAGAATCACGCATTGCAATTTAATAACTATTCTAAGGACAATTATCTGTTTCGATACTATCGATTATAGCTCGGCAGCATTAGAGTGGATTAGCTAACTTTCGATTAGGATTCTGTTCACATGGTAAAGCGAGGCGAAACAATTGATTCGCGACGACTCGCGTATCCGAGAAGACAAAAGGATCGCTGGCGCATCCAACGTGCGATCTTGACCCCATTACCCATGTAACCTTAGTCAAAGGCTTATGTAGAGTTGCAATGCAAAGGAAATTACCACTTGCATTCATAAATCCGCGTTATTGTGCTCTTGTACTGATTTCCAATTTACACATGTGTTTGCTTCTTGCTTACTTATTTGTATGTTACATGCAATTGATCATGCACCTTTAATATTCATTTTTATTAAGTTGTCTAATAGTATATTTGACTGCATAATATGACGTGTATTTAACTTCACAACACAAAAATCCTGGTGGATTTAGGTAGGCATTCATCAGCATAACAGCGTAAGTCAAGTTTCTCGAGTAATTAAGAATCGATATTAATTATACTATTAATAAATGAGAAAATACTTTTTAGAAAAGGATAATAGCTAAATTTAATTGGTTTTTTAAATATATTACGGATTTAATAATATTTTGAAGCAAGAATAGGTATAATTGACGCTATCCGTTGATGTTAATTAGCCTTGTCGAAGTTCAACCCGTATGATACATCAAACGCGGGATGAAAAATTACTACATTATCTTGTACAGCAATAAATCCCAAACATATCCATTGACTTCTTACATGTTGTTGATGGCAATAAGTCATAGTATATGTACCATAAATCTAACATAAACATAAATCTATTAAATATATATAACGTCATCGTTCAATAAAAGTTAAGCCTTGTACGATCCATAGAACTCAACGTATCAATATCTAATTTAAAATTACAATGTTGTTGCATTTTTTCGTCAGTATCTCCATCAAAAATACGGCTTGTGACATTCACAGAATAAAGTCAAGCGTTTTCGGAATGTTTGGAAAGCGGTTGCAATTTGATACCTTAGCCAACTTTTTAAAGCAATATGATCAGATCAGTATATTAGGCTTTGTGGGCAGGAAGACAAGGTGCATGCAAATGTACGATTCGAGTATTAACATGTTAGTGTCTTACGCAATAATGCAGGGACTATAGAAAGTGTGTCGTGCTGTGCGTAGAGGTCAAACAAATCTTTAGTGGGTCACAGCCCTAAGGGCCCGAAGTTATGCAAAACACAAGCCACGTGGTAAGCCAAACAAAGGAAAAAGTAGACTTCTTCATGTATGGAAACAAAGATTAATTTCGAGTATATTTATTTCATTTTCAGATTACATTTTAGGTAGGTATCCTAAGACTTATCTTTTGGTAATACTGACTTTCAAAAACATTATCCAAGAATATTTATTTCATAGGACATCCAACAGCATTATAATCAATAGAAAAAAGTATTAGATACATACAGCCAATTAAAGGACATCTCGGATAGCAATATAATACATAGCTCAAGAGTTATGAACACATACAGTACAATACGATATCTAAATAGAGTGAAGTTATTACACATACAACAGAGTAACACACAGACAGAATTTAATAAATACATATGAGAAGAACAAATATATACCAACAGCAAAATTTATTAGAAAAATTCTCCGCTCAACAGCCGCCTAGCCGAAGCAATGCTTGAGCAGAATAAGTCCAGGTCTATACGCTCATTAGCTTCATTGAAAGAGTTGCTAGCTCGATACAAGTAAGTATTTTGCCTATAGTTGGTATTAGCTTTAGAGATGTAAGTTTAGCTGGACAGTTTAATTTAACCATACTGAGGAGCTTGGGACAATCGAATGTGTTAGACATTAATTTTAATAAAAAGGTAACATCAGCTATTTCCCTCCTCTTGGAGAGGTTAAGTAGGTGAAATTTTCTACACATGCTTAAATAGTCATCAGATTTGTAGGGAATTTTTGAACGAAAACATATATACTTTATAAATCTTTTCTGTATACGCGCTCAAGTCGAGTTATATATATATGTATATCATATTGCGGGTTCCATACTTGGGATGCGTACTCAAGTATACTACGAACAAAAATACAGTATAAGATTTTAATAGTTTTAATCTTGGTGAAGTTAACTGACATACGCATAACAAACCCCAGAGCTTTTAGATTCTTAAGCTTATATGCATTTTGGGTTTATTTGAATTTTGCGTGTAAAGGAGACCACGGAGCATTTGGAAAGATTAAGATCCAGCTTATTGGTCAAATAATAGTCGTAAAGTCGGGCCAGATCTGCCTGCAAAAATTCTACATCATCGGATGAATTAATTGTCCTAAAAATTTTCATATCGTCACCAAAACATAACGATTGTGAATTATGGAAGCAGGTAGATATGTCATTAGTAAAAATAGTAAATAGCACGGGCCCGAGCAAAGAGCCCTGTGGTACACCACTGGGGATGTAAAACCAGCTTGAATTATAATTACTTACTACGACTACCTGCGTTCTTCGGTCTATATAAGACGAAAACCACCGGAGTAAATTACCAGTGATGCCGATGTTTTGAAGTTTAGATAACAAGATTTTATGGAGAATTCTATCGAATGCCTTGCTATAATCAGTATATACAACGTCGACCTGAGAGCGCCTGTCCATGGCTTTGGTAAGATGCTCGTTGAGCAAAACTAGGTTAGAGACAGTGGAGCGACCTCTGAGGAAACCATGCTGAGACGGATGAAAAGAACATTTGAGCGAAGTGTATATTTGGTTAAACATTACTCTCTCGAAACCTTTCGCTATGATGCGTAGTTTAGAAATAGGTCTGTAATTTTCTACCTCAGTCTTAGGTTCTTTTTTATGGATTGGACTAATATAAGCTGATTTCCAAATTTGTGGAAACCTACATTGTGCGAGAGACTGAGTAAATAAAAGTGAGATAGCTATTGCTATGTTTTCAGCACAATTTTTAAAAAATAAGGGGCTGATGCGATCAGGTCCCGCTGACTTGGACCAATCGAGTTGTAATAGTAGATTTTTGACAGTGTCCATACTCACATATATTTGAGATAGGCATGCTTAATGGTGCTTGGCATAGTTAACAGGGTTAACGTCAATAGTGGATGAGTTACTAGTTGCTGGATCCAGAAATGTCGATAGAAAATAAGACGAAAAAGAGTCGCATATATCTTTACCATCAATAACAACTTTCCCAAGACAGTTCATCGAACTGGGAATGCTATTGGAAATGGTGCGTCACTTTACAGAAGTCCAGAAATTTTTCAATAGATCTTTCAATACTTGAAATGTAACTATCGAAGCAAAGATTCTACAAGGATTTAGTTCGCTCACGTAAAATATTATATATTAACTGATCCGATTTGTTATGATATGTTCGAAATTTGTGTAGGTATTTAAAATTTTCTTTCAAAGATTTAATAAGTGCTGGAGAGTACCACTTAGGATAGTTAATGTGCTTGACGAGTTTAGTCGGTAGTCGGTACGTGTTTATTAATAAATGAGTTCAGGTATGAGTAAAACAATTTAACAGCGTCATCTACGCTCACTCCAGAAAACTCGCCAACCCAGTCAACTTGCAATATCTATGAGTTGATTGCATTGTAATCACCTTTGTGGAACAGGTACTTGGGGCGCGCTAAAGGTTTTAATAATGACAGTCAGCGAATTTTATTGTTATGAGCAGCGGTTTATGAAACAGATCGACATTAGACAAAATATCATCACATTCAGAGACAATTACGTCATTCCTGCGAAGAACTAGGTCTAGAACTTTTCCTTGGTGGTTAAGAACCCAGTTAATATTCAGTATTTCCTGCAATAAAATCTCCAGTTAGATATGGACAAGTCACGGTATATATAAACTACAAAATAAAACCAAAGTAAAAGCCTTCTAAGGCTTTTATTTTGGTTTTATTTTGGTTTATACGAAACAACGATATCTCATCCCGATAAAAAAAAATACAAACGCAAATTAATCAATGTAAGACCGGTAGTCCCTTCATCATTTTGTGAACGCTAAAAAGATTATACGAAATTATGTTTAACACCCGAATTAAATTCCAATCTTAAAAATAAACGAGTGCAAAAATGTACTCGTTATTATAAAACAACAAAACAAGGAGAAGGCTAAGATCCGTCTCACACTGAACAGCAAAACTAATTTTGTGCATATAGCCCTTAGTGATTGATACGCTCTACGCGTTAATACGAAAAGAACGAAATATATTAACCTAAAAAAAATAGATAATGCAAACTAATATAATTGTTTTTTTTTGTAAGTCCTTTTCATGGGCTCGATAACACTATGTCTTGATTTTTATTTTTATAGACAATTTTTACAGGATTTTAATAAAGTGGTGTTGTGAATTATCCTAACTCAAAAACGGTTTTCATATTTATTGATTTTGTCACGTTTGTTCGCATAAAGACATCGCCGTCGTCATCGCTCGCTGTCCTGAACTTGAAGCTGATAATAAAAGATACAGTCAGGAAAAACTGATGGTGAAATTGACTGTGTATGGCGACCTTAAACTGCTCTCACGGATTGTGAAACAAGGAGGCCGGTGCTGAAGAATAATCTATTTTGCATAATACGGTAAACGACACACCTGCGTGCATCGTGTAGGGATACAACTGGTTTGTAAGTCGTGCTGTTCTTAAAACAGGCTTGTTAGCCGCTTCACTTTGTTATTGATTGCGTATTTCAACCTCTTTACACATTTTACTACGTATATCAAAGATGACCTACTCATAGGAAGGCCTCAGTAGGAAGTACACTCTTATTCCTGTTACGATCAAATGAAATAGCACGATGCTAAGCATAAAACTTATGGGATAAGATATACCACATACATACATATATACCTAATAATAATAATAATATAACCAAGAGACTCAGCCTCCCGTGAGACGCGTCATATGTCATTGTGTCCGTGTAGTTCCGTGATTTAATTTAATAATAAGAGATTAGATAAGGGAAAAAATTATCAGCTTCATACATTTTATCGACGACCGATCAACTTTTTGTATGGAACAGCTGTTTTTTTTTCTAAAATTCAGAGTTGATCCCATAGTGAAAGTTGTTTCTTAGGATGGGTATAGTGACCCCCTTTCGGCTTAGTACACCCCTAGCCGATAAGCCTGTATAAAGCATGTGAAGAAAATTCGTTCTCAAAATCTTGTGCCTATTTATTATTACAACGTTTTAGATAGTTGAGCAAAAACAATTAAATGAAATCAAATTAGGCCCAAATCAATAAGTCATAAACAGATGTATACAGTTAGCAACAAAATATTCAATTTAAAACCGCCCAGTGTTTAGCTGCGCCTTAAATTACTTTACGGCCATCAAGTTTAGCGATGTTTTAATTAATTCTGAGCCATCAAGATAACTGTTTACATCGGATACAGGAGGAGTTTGTAAATGGAATTTTAAATGCCTACAATGAGGAAAAAACGCTCATTACTACATATTTTGGTAAGATAATGCGCTGATAAATAAGGCAAACAAATTCACACGATAAATAAATAACAACTCACTGATAATATCAAAAACTTAAGGTAAGCAAGTCTTTTCGTTAGCAACTGCTAGACCGATTTTGATAAAATTCATATGGGAAGAGCTGGAAAGTATATCTTTTGAACATAAAAAGATTTTCTTAAATCTGTCCATTGTCTGAGTTTCCAACGAGGAGGAGAGCTGAGGTTCTCAACTAAGAAGCCTTCTTCTTCTATGGAGTCAGTTAGAAATCAGCAGGAGTTATTTAGCGCACAGCTCAGACACACAGTAAAACGTTTAGAGCTCGCGGAATTAAAAGTTCTTAATTGTTGCTCCCATATAAGATGCCGGTCATCGATATCTGTAATTGATTTTTTTAATAGTAGCTTTAAAAACCTTAAAAATCATTTTAAATTAACTACTGACTCAGGTTTCATTCTAATCGACCAAAATATTATTTTTTAAATGGGACAAGTTACACAACACGTCCGCAGACAGCCGTCTAGAAAAAGAAAATATTTCCATCTACCCTAGGATTTGATCAATGGGGCAGAAAGGAAAGCGTATTCTCATCTACCCCAATAGCCACAGCTATGGGGTAGACGGAAACAACAGTTACAGGATGGAAATATGAAGAATTTTAAAAGAGATGTTTCAAAAATATATGAAGCTCCGGCCAGGTCATTGTACATGGTACCATAAATACGTAAGGGATTATTTATCTTTTATCTATCAACCAAATTCAAAATAACGTAACTTATCGCAGTGTACAAAATGAATTTCGAATCAAAATATTTCCATGTTATTTAAGCAAAATGGTGATTTACGAATTTTTATTGCGTCAATTTTTGCATTTATGACGGGTGCAGGCGGTACAATTTATAAACCAATGTGACCACTGGAGTCAACCATGGATACATAAATCTACCAGGGATGCCATAGCTCCATTACAAGTCACAGAATTCAGAATTTTTTGTACACAATGAATGAGGAGACTGGCGCATTTTTCATTAATACATAGTATTAACCACATCTTTAGGCATTTTTTGGTAGACGTACACCGTCCTGGCCGAAAATGAAAGAAGTTCTTTATTGCTTTTACCAAGTGTCACATACGCAGTACCTATGTTCGGTGTCTTTATTAAATTAAGTCCTGCCTGCTATCACAACAAACTAAAGCAAATAAATCACGGTATACATGTTCTAAAGAATTATTATCCCAATTATTTAACAGGCACCCGGAAGAGGGAACAATCCGAGTGCGTTTAAGTTTTGCTAAAGCGATACGTCTTAACGCATTCCTGCACATATTCCGTATTGTGTACGGACATATATTTCTCGATCAGAATTAAATACAATACTGCATTATTTACGTCTTACGGTTATGGAGACAGGAGACAAATCACCGTTCAAATGCTTTGTGATAAATTTGTGTGGATTGATTGTGCGCATCGTGCAGTTTGTGATCCAGTGCCGTAATGCATGCTAATGCCATAATTCCAAATTTATATGTGACTAGCTTTTTTGCCCGCGGTTTCACCCGCGTTAAGTTACTTTCCCCTGGAAAAGTCAAGTCTAACCGTCATCGCGTCAGTTGCTGAAGAGAAGAAGGACAAACAAACCAATAGACAAACTTTCGCATTCATATGTGTAGGGATGTGGTGATTTAATTTAAGTATAATTTTATTTAGTAAGTATAAGTACAAAGTGTACGATCAAAACTTCTGGGTTCTCCTCAATAGAAATAAATAACATTGTACACCGAGAAGAATGTAATGTTTGGATGATCTTAAAATATTGACGATGATATATTGATATATTCATACGAGTATTATTTTTATATATATTATATATATATTCCGCCAACATATGTAGGAGTGCTGTACTAAATAGGTAAGCCGATTTTATACTATTTGAAGGTAAATAAAACTAAGAATATGTAAACGAACTGTTCAATTATATAAGCCACTCTCGCTCCAGCTTGTATATATCCAGGCTGGCCATTGCCACTCGACGAGGCAAATTGAGTCAATGCAGCCAGCGTTTGTTCCTGTTACAACTTGGGGTGGGTTGTTTGACTAACTGCGACGTATTTTCTTTTAATAAAACTGTTGACCGAAATTATATACTTTATTATAATGTATTATATTGGCTCCTTCCAATTTGGAAACGGGTCGCTATTTAAACATTTAAAAAAATATACCTACTAAAAATCATTTTTAATTTGACACTATAACCTCTTCACTCTTAGTGCTGCTTTATGTCAGTAGTCATTAGCTTTCTCCAAAGAGAGGTGTCTATTGTTTGCAGATTTGCTCAGGAGGTGACAGAGCGAAGATCTAATAACATTCTAATATTGACGCACAAGCAATTTGAATGTCTGTATGCAATCTTATTAAAGTACATAGTACAAAAATGCACGAATATCTTTTGACGAACAAATTTTTCCGTGAATTGCCGTACATATTGACAGGATCTACTGGTACAGTCTAAAACTAACTTTGTCGATAAGCTGAATCGATATTAAAGCAATAAATAAAAACTGAAACTAAAAATGTGACAGTAATGCTTTTCTGATAATTAATTTATAAAAAAAAAGTTACAACAGATTTCAATTCAAAAGGCGCCTTAAGTAGGTATTTTCTTTTAAAACCCAATTTATAAATCCAAAAATGATATTTAACAAACAAATAAATACGAATTGGTCCAGGCGATAATTCACTCAAAATGATTACCTACTTCTAAATCGATTAAAAATGGAAACTGGCTCTCAATGTGAAATTCGGAATACACAGGTAATAGAGCCATATATAACTATAAAAGGTAAAACTATATACGCCCAAACGACGAGTAGAACCACGTTGTTTTGCTAATAGTGCGTGTAATATAATTTCATCACCATTTGAGACATCATTAATATACATGACGATGATGTTATATGCGAGTAAAGATGCGTTAAAATGGACTTTCTTTCACGTGGGTGTTTATGTGTCTAGCGTCAAACATTCACCAATTCACCAAAGACCATAAAGACAAAAATGTGGTTGTCAGCTAATAAGAAAACTAAGACTATTTATGTAGACATATGGTCTCGTTGCTGTCTGGTTTCGTCTACTATTTCTAACCATCCGTAAGAATCGTAGATGTTGCCCTTTTTAAAATTCTGTACTCTTTATTAGTTAACCATCTATTTTCGTATCAACCTAACCCTATCCGTTTCTAACCTGAATCTATAAAGATAACAATGACTTACCACCATTAACAAAAAATAATATTTGGTACAATCAATGGTACCGTGGCAAAAAATGCCGTGGTGCCATTGATGGTACAATCTAATGGCAAATAAACGAAGAATTTAGAGGCGGAGAAAAAATATCGATCTTTTAAAAACTATGTAGTAGCTGTCACCCGCGGTGTTATCCTCGACTATTAAATGGATCCTTAGATATTTGATCCTTAGGGGTTATATTACCAAATATATTTTCTCAGTACCTACACCCAAAATGGGGATTCACCCTCCATATGTCATGTTTCTAGATTCAGCAGTTTAAGCTCTACGTTGATTCCTAGGTAATATCAGTCAGTTTGTAATTTATTTTCGAAATCGATAACTTTAGACAAAAACTGAAAATTAAGTTAAAATTACTGATATCTGTTATTAGATTAATTGTAAGTAGTAAGTATGTAAGAAGCCTTAGAAATAAAATAATTATAATATTTTTTTCTGTATTTTGATTTATATTTTAACTGCTTTTTTACATAATATCGATGATTGTTTTTGGTCTTTTCCTTTGTTTAGCGTAACTGGTGTTTTACAGTTCTAAATAAATAAATATAAATTAGTGACAAAAAATACAATATATTACAAGATATAATCAGGCTCGCTTCTGGTGCACATCTCTTCCCTTTCCTCGTCCATCTTCCTTACCTCCTTAGACCTACCGTTTGTTGGCGCAACTTAACACGACAACACTTTATAAATATATAGATACAATCTAACTTTGTCGATAACGATGCGGTTTAATGAACTGCCAAAATTAATCATTTTGTAATTCATTTTAACAACGCTTTTTAAAACGGTACCATGAGTTGATAATTTCATCGTTTGAGGCTTGATGGTGATGATTAATGATAATGACCTGCAACGTTGAATTTAGATCTTCAAAGTTGTGAGGTCAGTAAACCATAGCCGATTTGTACTATGGAGCACTTGTCAAAGAACGCCGCCTATCATTAAGATAAGGCTAGACTAGGACAAGGTCTGATTTTATACCCCGTCTTATTTAATTTCTTTTTTTCACAATCGTCTCCATTCTAAGTTTGCCTAGAAGAGTTCGCTTTTTAGCGATAAAGTCGCCACTTGTAGCACTGTATTTTGTAAGAATTTTTCGCTTGAATTTGTTTTTTTTTGTGTGTGTTTACAGTAAATAATATAATTGATCCATTTATCTATAAAGCTAAGCAAAATCTTTTTTGTGTAAAATAGCATTTTTACAGGAAATTATTGTATTGGCGCTTGGCAAGTTTACGAGTAGGTACTAGGTAGGTATGTCGGCTGTCTGTTTTATAAAGTTGTAACACACAATACGAATGTTTCTTATATTATGATAATTTGTTCTAACTCTAGCTAATAAATCTAATAGCTGGTAACGAATTGAGCACAATTCACATTCACTTAAAACAAGTCAAATGAAAATTATGAATAACACCATACATTTGTTATGGCAGTCATATTAGGTTTGAAATTATCCTAATGCATTACTACTAGTCAAGCCCTTTCATTTAACACCCATATTGAGGGAATTGAGTTTTTGTTTTTATGTAAAGCTAAATTCCATTTTGTAACGGCTTTTCATCAAACATAGCCAAGAACACTCCCTTGTAAATAAAAAAATCTTAATCGGTGCATTAGTTTGGGATCTACTTTATCACAGACAGACAGACACACAGAGAGACACGTAAAACTTATATAACATCATCGTTTTTTTGTCGGGGTTAAAAAATAACAACGCCTATCTGGCAGGTGCAAAAATATAAACAATTTTTTCCAAATCATTTACCAAATTTGGGTACATACATAAATATGATTCCTACTAATTGATGACCTCCTCTTATGAAGTGGTTCAAAAATGCAGCATAATGTTTGGTGAAATAACAAGACTAACGACCGATGAAAATGCAAGTAGGTTGTACACTTTCATTATTATAGCGTCAGTCAGTCAGGATAACGCACTGCACGAATACTGCAACTCAAGAACGTCTCTTGTTTTATTACTTACTAGCTGTTACTCGCGACTTCGTTCGCGTTGTCAATTTTGTATCTTTCTTATAAAAAAAAAATCATTTTACTAATACCTCCAAGAATATGTGTATGTACAAAGTTTCATGATGATCGGTTAAGTAGTTTTCGCGTGAAAGCGTAACAAAGAAACTTACATTCACATTTATGATACTACATTGCATTTATGATATAAAGTAGGGATAGGGATTCTTATTGTTATGCAAATGGACCGGTTGTAAACCTGCTATTCAAAGCTGGGTTGCTAGATCAATAAGTACAAGTATTATTTTCCTAGAATAAATAAATACATAGGAAGTTATTTTATTGGCATAAAAAATATACAAAATCATATAGGAACTATTTCTTGTTGTAACCTAATTTAATGGAGTTTTCTTAAAAAGTATTCATGCCCCTTGCTCCCGCGTGTTCATGTGTTGCGATAGTTAAGTAGTGCTTTTCAGGGTACAATATTTTTTCAATTGTTTCAATTAAGAAATAAGTAAGTATAATTAATAAGACATTTTAACAATGTAACTAATAACTAATACACCTTTGCAAGTGGAACTTAGTAAAGTACAACTCCATAAAGCAACGTTTTTCTAGTCAGGCATTTTGTCAAGTTGCATTCAAATCACGTCTTTTACGGTTATCGCTGACTGACGCTCAACCTTCAAAAGCACTTACTGTCTAGCATTGACCTACAGCAATACCTACTGATAAGCGGGTCTCCTCAGTCCGTTTTATATGTTCTGTTCGCGATTAGTGCTTGTTTACTTAGATAAGTCACACATTCTGTTACAAGGCAAGGTCAAAGTCACAAATAGGTAGTAATTAGTAAGCAAGGTTACATGCCTAATGTAACATCGTTTTATGTAACTGCAGGCATATTGTTTCACTTGCGGAATGACCTACGCAATTTTGTGATACTATTATATATGCTACTGGACGAACACTAAATTCGTGAAATGTTACCTAGCTGGAGTGAACATGCTGTCTTGTGTGATAACATTAATTTTTTTGATTAAATTATTAGCAGGATATAATTTGAGCAATCTTTTAGGCGTAGGTAAATGTGAAGGAACACCCGAGTTTTGTAAAAGGTTAAAATTGATATGGTATGGTTTTTTGCATAATAACCAGAATCGCACAAGAAGTAACTTACGACAATGTCGGCGTAAAAAAAATAATACAATAAAGTCTAACTTTACAGAAGCGGCTAATGCTTTTCAATCTCTGAAGTAGTTTCAATAGTACCCTCACATGGAACATTTAAGACGGATATAGACCGCCAACTTGTCCATATAATAATATATAAATGTATGAATGAATAAACTCTTTATTGCAGACACACAAACATCAAATATACAGGAAAAACCTTACATTTAGTATCACAAGTGGCGGTCTTATCGCTAAAAGCGATCTCTTCCAGGCAACCTTAGGATGGAGACAATTTACAAAATAAATATAGTATAGGACGGGGTATACAATAAAGTATAATAACTAATCAAAATTTATAAGACTAAAACTAAACGAATAACAGCAGAAGAGAGAGAAATACAAAAATAAATTAATACAGACAGCAGAAAACAGACGATCTTTGGTCAGATAGTAGCTAAATAGAACTTTTTCACCTTATTTTTAAAAATAGCGAGTGATGAAGCTCTTTTTTTTTCATTTTAATGTTTTTCGATTCCAGTGGTTTCTTTTTTCACATAGCTAACACATTATTACGATACGATGCCTATTAAAAGCCTTTATCATCCAGAATTTAAAATATTTTTTCAAAATAGAAGACGTGTTGGTCTAAAATACACCATAGTGAAGCGATTGATAGCAATAATACAAAATTACTTTACAGTTTAGGGGATGAAAAGAGGTAGGCCCGGAACGAAAATTCTATCAGAAACACGTAAACAGTGAAGGGTCGGTGATCCTCTTAAGAGTACTGGCGTTATTAGTTGTGATCATTTGTACAGTTCCAATACTCACTCGTGTACGCAGTGCGTGGCAGTGATGAGATGGTCCCGAGCTACAACTGTGGCTCCGCAAATGACCTTCCCGTCTCTCTTGAGTGCCGCGAGCCAGGGGAACTCACCCGGGGCAACCTCGTCGCCTCCCACCACGCGGCCGTGTCGCGCGACCCCGCATGCTGTTCAGAAAAAAAAACTATTTAGAAAATATATATATACAAAATATAATCCTGTTTGTCACCTTGGGAACAATTAGTCATTTATGTCATTTACGGAATTTGTCATATCAGGAAATTGACATTTTAGGATTATGTCGTGTTAGGAATTTGCCATTTTAGAACTTTGTAATTTAAAATTGTCAAGTTTCAATGCACGTTCTAGGAAATTGACATTTTGGGAAGTTGTCGTTGTCACCCCGAGGGAAAAGAGTAAAGCATTTTCTGAAGACAATAAAATACTATGTAAACAAATACACTTTATTAAAAAGTTTCAACTGGTTTTCCGGCCGAAACCGAAACCGAATGTTCGGCCGTGGCTTCAGTTTCGGCCTAAACCGAAACTCACGTGGTCAAGTATAAAATTCCTTAAAATATAAATTTGGTGCATTTTATCCATAATTCTGCATTAATTGGGACATGAAGTGAAAACACAGCATATTATGTTTGTTCAACAAACTTATGCGATAACGCACCGACTAAGTTTTGTTGCTACGGAACTATCCGAACAGCGCACGACTGCAACGAACAGGGCCACCAGCGTCCGACGAAACTTTGCCGCGAGAAACAATGATAGGCGAGCACGCACGACAACTTCCGAAATCAGTTTCGGTTTCGGCAAGTTTCGGCCAATTTTTGGCCGAAACCGAAACTGCCGCCGAAACTTGATTATTGGCCAAAACTAGGCCGAAACCGAAACCGAACTTTCGAAATTTTTAATATACTACTTTAACTACATTTTATCTTATTAGATTTACACAAAAAGTAAGAAATACAAACCATAAGATTGATTTATTCTTAAGGTTGGTAACAGAACTCTTTCGTTCGCACCTTATTTGATATGCGCTCGCAGCTGACTTGAGCTGACTGATGTGAAAAGAAAAATAACGCGAGCGGGAAAATATCCTAAATTTTTCATAACTCGTCTTTCTTTTTTGTAGATTGTTTTATTAATAATACTTAAAATGTCGACTACGAAGATGCCGCTAGATATATTAGCCGATGCAAGAAACGCGTATGATAGTTTTTTGCCCGCAAAGTTCAAAGAAAAGTATGTAAAAGCATACGAGGCTTTTCTAATGTGGAAAAATAGCAAACATTCACAGAAATTTAGTGAGAACGTGTTTTTGGCTTACATTATGAACTAGCAAATAAATACAAGCCTAAGTTCTCTTTGGTGTATCTAATATAGGTACGATAAAAAGTATGGTCATGATAAAAAACGGCATTGATATCAAAACGAAGGACTTATTTAACTCTTTTTTCTTTGAGAATATCTCTTCATCACCAATATTTACTCTGGAAACTCAAAACAAAATTATAAACAATAATAGAAATACCGTACAAATAACGAAAAATACTGAACGATGTACTTTTGTAAATTGTATGTTTACTAATTGTTTTAATAATTTAAATGTGATGACAATAAATGTTTATTGTTTACTCGCAAGCGTGTTAACAAACGTCGTATGATAGCCTCGGATGATACGGCCTCTGCTGTAATGATCAACTTTGCACACTTGTATCATAATGTACTATATTTTATGTCGTCGAAAATTTACCTATGCAATCTATGACTGTGTCTAATTATACGCTTGCTCTTAAAAGTTAGGCATACAGACATACTGAGGGTTCCTTGTAATACCACTGAATCCTCAAAATAACAATATATAACTATTCTTGTAATTTTATAAACCAGCACGTATAAATATCAATTAAAAAGAGAACAATCCGATCGAGAGAAATATCTCACTGAAAAGACTTCAACGCGCGCAAGTTAAAAAGGTAATTCTTTTTTGTACTAGAAGACGTGCATACAGAAATTATTTTATTATGCCAACAAATTGTGTTCAAATATTTTTAACATATAAATTTCAGTGCGGGTAAAATGACTAAGTTCTCTTACTTAAAAGAACTTTGCTAAGGATAACTCTTTCAAACATTGATTATAACTATTATGAGAGGTGCTGTGGGATATTTAATCGGCAGATTCTATATATTTCATAGAACTTTATGTTTTATGAATTTATTTGTAAACAAACAATATATTCGTTGAATTGAAATACCGCCATTATTGTTGAGTAGATTAATTAAAAAACTATTGCAAATTCGTTGATTTTCTTTTTTTGTTTTATTTGTATGATTTCCGGGCTTTTCAATTGTGTTACAATAAAAGTTTGTATACCTACCTTGTATACCTACCAACCTATAAGACATAATAATATGATATATGGACTTTTATGTAGGTTGAGAGGAAAATGACAGTACGGTTTCAGGGTTTTGCAAACAAAAGGTTCACGTGTTTAAAGACAAAGCTCTTTTATATAGAGTAGAAGCAATCAATTCTTTCGGTTACAAGTTTGGATAGTATAATATCCATATTATATTTGAATACATTCAAGTTTAGCTATATTAAATCGGTAAAAGCAACGTGAGACGATTAAATTTTCTTATCTTACAAAACTATTGGGCCAACAATTTTTGAAAACTCACACTTTGCGTTCACATGTCACGAAGTAGGTTAATTTCTGATCGAGTTGATAACACTAAGTGCAACGGAACGCGGCTTTACTTATCGGCAGATACTTTTTAAAGTAAAATAATCACGTCAGTGGATAACGGATACTCGAGATGTGATTGTTAATCCTCCGAGTGCTATAAATTCACCATTTCGAAGACGTTTAACACATCCGTGGGTACTTAACATACTTGCGAAAATATCTTACAGTTTTATCGTCTCTTACGCAGAAAACCTCGAACACACTGTAGCGCCGCTGCAAGTGCAAACTCTCTCAAAACACTTCAAACTATGAGCACTCATTGATGACATAACAGATCTTGACGAATTCCTATTAAATAAGCGGTTTAGAAATTATAAAATTGAACATAAAACGCGGATGTTTACGATCGCGCGTCGAATTGTAAATAATGGCAATTGGTCTGTTACGAAATCTTACGCGATAAACGTCACAGGTTCATAAAAATCGGAGCAATAAATATGCTAACACCATTCTTACCGTACCGTTCGATCGATAAAATACATTAAACATAAACGTTACAGTAACGTCACTCTTTCGCGTTTGAACCAATTTTGGAGATTTCAATTCACAGCTAATCAACCACGACATCACATCACAGAACGGCTTCCACAGAAAAGAAGGTGTTAGACTCACTGCAAGGTTTGCAGGCGCGAGCGACGGCAGCTGCGGCCACGAGGAGACAGAAGATGCGAAACATGTCTGGCGGAGGCACGGCCCACTCTGGAGTCAGGGGGAGACGCCGGCCCAGCTATTATAGGCCGCGGGCGGCGCCTCAGATAAGGCCTCGGGGCCAGGGTGAGCAGACCAGGCCAAGTTCACGGCGACGCGGCCGCGGCACAAGTGACGCTGCGCCGGTGCCGCCTTGCACTCTCCACTCGGCCTGCAACGCACGCCTCGCCGCGCGCCGTGGTAGGAGCATCTTAGATATTGACCTTGAGATCGCTCACCGTATGATCTTATTATTCAATGCATCTATTACCTAACCTGACCACTATAGCACTACTAAGGTTTGTTATTGTCCGATAATGTGCCCTAGATTCTAAACGGAATTATTTCAATTGGGCCTTTCCAGTATGACTGTTTGTGGACATCCTAGTTAGTAGGATAAAAAAATCGGGTTGGTGTAAAATAAGATAACTATACGTCCGTATTTCGATGTACAAAGGCACGACGTGTAAGTAGTTTGGTGTATGCGATAACACCGATATCTGGTTTAAAATTGCTATTTGTTTATGTGTTTAATTTCGATCTTAAATAAGAGAAAATTTTGTATTGGTACATACATTAAAATTACTAAAAGGAAAAAGGTTGGATTCGTCGTCAATCCTTATTCTATCAGACTGCAAAGTTTCAACGATAGAAAAATGATTACTACTTGTCCATACAGACAATTTCCTTATTAACTGGGCTAACTAGAGCCTATACTAAAGTGCTTTCATGTTTTGAATTGATAATTCAAAGTTTCTCTGCACGATTCTGGCAAAATTTTACCAACCTATTGTGCTTGTGTACAGATAGTAACTACTCGTCCTAACGTCGACCGTCTAACTTATCCATTTTAAATTCGTATTTACCTTAAAATGAGAAAAAGTTTGTTACGACCAATTTCAAAATATCTGCAATATTTTGAGACTATATTTTCTATTATTCTAAAGTTTTAGTCAGTATAATTGGCCTGCTTAACTTACTTTACAAGTAACAATATTATCCTAATATTAATACATAGCTTAAAATTGTCTTGCTAATAAAGAAACAAAGCTGATTTTCATCAACTACATATCAAAACTCTTTTAGTAAAAAATAAGTTTTTACAATTTACTCTGCAAGTTACGTTAGGCCGTGCAGCATTGCAGGCCCGTTTGGCATTCATTATAGTAGCCTTTATCAGCATTCGCTATCTTCACATCAACAGAGTGGACGTTAAATTTGTTAATGTTTATTGCTTTCACATTCACATCCAAATTGGATTTAAATTTCAACGGAAGCGTTACATCAATATAGTTTCTACTAAATTCGAAGAAATTGCGATTAGGCACCATAAATCATATATAACGTGATCACACTTCTTATGCTATTTATTGCGTCGATTTAACGTTAGGTTTGAATTTAAATACTTAAGTATGGAAATTTAAACAGCCAATATAAGTGCTACTGAGTTACCGAACATCACGTGTTTGAAGCGTGGATTCAAGAGCATAGTCGTAACGAATCTGAAGTGCTTACTCTAGCATTTCATCACAAGCGATGAGGAATAGGATGTTGGGTATTTAGAAGATTGTCAGCATTAGTGTCGCGAAGGTCATAAGCAAACACAATGCTCACATATCCTTGCGGAAAGTCGATCTTTGTTACGCAAGTATGCATTGAATTTCACCGCTTTGCTATCGCCTGCCACGCAGCTCAACTTGATTCTTTTATATTTGAACAATCTTGCCCAACGCTTTACGTAACGGCCAGGATTAAAACGACGCAGTATTTAAAAGTTTTGCAATTTTCGATATTTCGGAACAAAGTTTTATGCAGACGCATTGACCCGATGACGCGACGGCCACGGCAAACATGCGACGGCAATTCCACTTTCTTATTTTACAATGTTAAATGCAGTAAGTAATTAGTTTTTGATTTACACGGAACACAACGATGTACATAATGTATACCATATTGTGTTATTTATTGTCTGCATTGTAACGTTAAGAGTCGTATGTAATAAATAAACAGCTTAATATTTTATCTCATACTCTCGTAAAAGTCTTTAACCGTTGCACAATTTGATGTGCATGAATTTAGGTAAAGTAAAGCAAACTCTGTTATCACTTTAGATTGGGCAATGAGTAGTTTTATTGGCGGTCCTAGTGGCGTCTGTTTGTCTAGACAAACAGAGGTGGCCTTGGTTTTCTTCCGAAGGCGACGGAGGTGGAAAGAGCCAGTTTCAGCAATGAATCAGTGGAAGATCGGAACAATGGTGCCAAGGTAACAGCAACCCGTATGCCGATAACATGCAGCCTTTTGTATTTATCAGCTAATATAGTTATTAATGCACTACTACGGAATTTTCTTTTATGATCGAGTTTGGCCTCAGTTATAGAGGCTTTGCATAATTTTAGTGCTCATGTTACGTTAAATAGGAGAGTCGCCTTGAATGTAGAGTCGTGGGGTCATCTTTGACATTTGTATGTCTTGATCAATCACTGCGACCTTTGAAGATCTGCATTTCTGCATACTAAGAAGATGAGGGGTCACTCCGAAACTTAGAACGTATGGAAACGTAATAATTTAGTTGTGTATTAGCACTGTTTTAGTCATGCAAACTAGTGGCACTGTCGTTCTATACGATTTATACAAGATAGTTAAAAAATTACAGGCTTGTAGAGAGCGAAATATAGAAGAATATTAAAAATTTAAGTGCTTTAAGTAATGATTTATTGTAAAACTAAATACTTCAAATGTTCGTGCTCTTATTTAGATTTGGCAAGATAAAGATGCTCTTTTTTAATTAATTATCTGTTTAAAAAAATGCAACAGTTAAATAGAACGACTATTTGTTATGTGTCAAATTAATTCGAAGTCTAACTGTAGTAGAAAGAAGCTCAAACTGTGAACTTCGAGTGAGACCAAAGAGTAGGCGCCTTTCTCGATTTATGGATATATTTACTACATACGCAGTGACATTAAATCGGATGCATTGGCGACACGCTGAGACAATGGCCTGGTTCCACCTGCATAATGCTCAGTGACCATGTGATTGACACAATTAAACTAACTCACGACACTACCAATTAAAAAAGGACAAGGGTTGATCCGATTTTAAAACCGACTGCCAAAGGGAAGATGTTCTAAATTTATTGTAATAGTTTTTAAGTTTGTTCTTCAATTTCTCACGTGACGCTTGGACCAATTTAGAAATAAATATTTTGTGTGAAAGGGTTCACAAGTGGTGCCATATATATTTTATCAATATCGATTCAGTAGTGGGTCAGGGGGTCAGGGGGTCAGGGGTGGATTATTTGATTAGAGGTTATTAATTGTGACGTAATTATTTGAGATATATATTATGTAAATTATTTTCAGTACTTTGGTTTTTAATCAAAATAACTGAACAATTTGTCGGCCGAATATGATTCAGTTTTTAACTTTTTTTTAAAGCATTTACTACTTGTAAAGTTTGTAATGCAGTAGTAGGATTGGGATTAGTATCTATTAAACGCAGTTGGTACTTAATTAAATTATTCAGTTGCATAGTAAAAAAGTTAAAATTTCTAAGTTTTCTATTTCTAAGTTAAGTTTTTGTATCTACATGCTCTATATCTTAAACGTCTACCTATTGTCCGCTTTGTTTTTCATCTTTATATTCACTCTTGATGTTGGTTGGTTGGTAATGTTAAGTATAATAATACCTTGCCCATAAACCCACGACAATGGTGAAAGTAAAAAAAAATATTTGAGAAGAAAGTATTGTGTGGGCTTTAATGCCAGCGAAAAGTTAAACAATATTTGCATCAAGTACTCGTACCAAAAGCTTCTTATACTTTATTTATGTTATATGGAATACACAAAAATAATAAATTCCTAAGCAATTATACAACATAACATCTACCTAATCACTTAAATTAAAAACCCCATCCAACTCACTGCCTTGTGGCAATGTTCCCAGGATGCTGGCAGCGTTACCTCGCTGAATAATCAAACTTAACTTTTGAGCAAAGTAAGTGCCAGCCCTGGGATCTCCCGAGGCGAGGACCAGTCTCAAATATAGTTCTTTACAAAAAAAAATCATATCGGACGACCATGGGCCCATCGTTTCTACACCCAGAGCAACAAACTCGTGATTTGCGCAAATGTTAGAATATATGCACTTTTTTAAAAATTGTGCCTGTTCTGCCGCGGCCCCAGCACTAAGAGCGGAATTGGCGACATGCGACGGCGTGAGCGTAAAGTAAAGTAAACGTTTATTTTACAATTACATAGGTCTTAAGGTTAGTATACAAAAAAAAGAAGGTACTTTTCTAAACAGGTTGAAGTGCTGAAAACCGTCAAGACCTAGGGTTGCTGGCGGGTTCCAAACTCGGCACGCCGGTATCTTGGACACCCGGAGAAAGATATGCTGATTATAATAGGAATTGCGCGCGCTCTTAGGATATATGAAAAGTACAAGAGAGATATAATAATAGTAAACTTAAAATTACAATAGGAATAAGATTAGATTCAAAAATTACAATTAATTCAATATTACAGCAGAAAAACAACCAAAAGTCCTCAATTAATACTTAGTAAAGAGATAATAGCCAGCTAAAGGAGCCATAGGCATAACGTTGAAGTTCCTCTCTGATCAGGAGAATGTTTTCTTCAGTGAGTAGACGTGACACTGAGCTCAGTTAACTGTGCAAACTATTAGAGAGATGAGCATATTGTGTGTGTGTAACTATGTGTGTAGGTGATTTTTATTTCTTCTTGATTTTTTTAACTTTCAAACTTTCATAGCTACGTTCTTTGTAATTTATTGACGAAGAAGTAAGTCGTAAATCTTTACCAGATTCTCAGTTTCTTCGTAATTGCGCTTTGTTAACCACTCTTTCGTCTTGCCTCTCGCTTTTCTGTGACTATTGTATTTTATGTCGACATGTTTACTGACAGAGTTATACGTGAATGCATGAATGGAGGTAGGCAGCAAGCAAACACGGATCTCGCCCTTGGTAATGCGGCAGTAAGACGGGTCTTTGTCTTACAGATCTTGGTTGTAGGTTCAGAGAGCTGGAGGTGGAGGAGCTGTTGTGGATTTTTTCGATTGCCCGCATGACAAACATTTGTCTCACAGAACTTCTGCTTCCCGGAATAGTTCTTCTGTGTCAAATCGTCGGGGCTTACCTAGCATAACTTTAATAACCGCTCGTTGAGCTCTTTCGACTTCGATCATTAAAGATTTTGCTGCTCCACCCCAAGTTCCAATACAATATTGGAGAAACGATTGACACAGAGAGATATAAACAAGATTTTTCACTTCCCTACTAGCAGACCTATTGAGTTGCTTCATGATATGCATCATTCTCCTTACTTTTTTTGAGAGTTTGGTTATGTGTTGCGCGAACGACAGGTTCTGGTCAATCTGGATGCCGAAGTATTTTGTGCATGCAACTCTTGCTACTTGGCCACAGGTGCACACCGTACTTAGACCAGAGCTGGACTCTGTTGCATTGTTACACGTGCTTGAGTGCACTTTTAAGTGATTTATAAAAGGCTCCGTGGCTTTTGTGATATGGAAGCCAATGAAGTGGGTTTTTTTGACATTCAATGTAAGCAAGTTTTGGTCGAGCCATTTTGCTATCGTGGACATTCCTTTTTCCGCTGCTGATACAGCACTTTGCCAGTTTTTCCCATGGAAAATGGCCACCGTGTCATCAGCGTAGCAAATCAAGTTTGCGTCTATGATATTAAGTCTTAGTAGGTCATTCATATATATCGTGAATAGTGTTGGAGAGAGGATTTCACCTTGGGGCACACCAAACGATACTTTGCTCTCTTCACTCAGGTAGTCTCCTATTTTGATTCGCTGTATTCTGTCACTAAGATAGCTTGTGAACCATGCCAGTGCATTTCCTCTGATTCCCATACCTTCACGTTTTTTCAGTAGTATGGGGGTAGAGACGGTATCGAATGCTTTTGCTAAATCATATAAGGCAACCAGTCGCCGGTTCACTATTTTCTCAAGTATTTTGGAGAGGATACATAAAAGAGATATAGGACGGTAGTTGTCTGGTTCGTTTTTTGCACCGTTTTTGTGTATGGGTGAAAGTACAGTGGTTTTCCAAAAAGTAGGAAAAATACCAGATCTCATGCTCAAGTTACATATATGAACTAAAGGAACCAGAATAGCGCTTTTGATGCTTTTAAGCAGAGTTGCTGTGTAAGAGTCTATACCGGGGGCGGTGCCAGTTTTTAAATCCCTAATAATGCTTTCGATTTCCTGAAGATCTGTGGGAACGAGAAAGAGAGAGTTGGGAATACTGCTCTCGACATGTAGCTTTTGGCATAGTGTCTTCTCATTAGTTGCCAGCTTGCTCAGGATTTGAGATGCAAGGTTTGAACCTATTTCTACAAAGTGACGATTGCATTTGTTTACTGCTTCTTGAGGGCTATTTTCGTTTTGAAGTAGCGCTAGGGAATGGCTTTTAAGGGCTAAAATATCACAAATATTTTTAATAGTTTTCCAAAGGTTTTTTGGGTTTTTGTGATTTTTTGTTAATTGTTCGTTGTCGTAATTATATTTGATTTTACGTAAAATGTCATTGAAATAATTCTTGTACCTAGTATATGATATTTTCAGGATCTCGTTGTTTGGGTCTTGTCTTGTCTTTAGATGCAAACGATCTCGGTGACCCATACAACGCAGAAGTCCTGGCGTAATCCATGGTTTTAGGTAAGTCTTACTTCTGCTAGTTTTAACACAGTGTGTGTGTGTGTGTCCACACACGTGGCGTCCCAAACTAAGGTTCTCCCGAGACACCACGGTACTAAAGTGGCACCGTCTGGCCGCTTTCCGTCGTCCCTCGACAAACCGCACGGCTCCAGTGCTGAGGGTACGGATGCTGTGAAGAGTGCCCGATGGACTAAATCATTAATAGCCCAATGACGATAGATCCGACCGTCACTCTTCACGCAACAAAAGCCCGTGTCGTCCAACCTTGTCCACGCTTCGGCCGCATTGGCAGCGATGAGGCTCGCATAGTTTTATACCCAGTCGCAATCCTGCTGCTACGCGAAGACAACTGGGGTGGAGAAGGGTACCTAAATTGTCGGAAGGTAACGCATGATGCCAGTAGCCTGATTCTGATTATTCTGAATGCTTATTATTAGGAAAAATATTCACATTTTGGTTGCATGTGACGACATTTTTTCTCGTCGACGATGTTATCATGTACAACTGGTCTATTTATAGGTAATTGTAATTAGGTCAATTCCTCACGTATACCTTTTACTGCTCCGCTACGGACAGTTAAATATTATTAGAGACTCTAACCTACGAAAACTTTAAGGTATTAGTTCTCAGACGCTAGGGGCAAGTTTTTACATAGCCACGAAAAGAACGAACTCATGACATCTGCCCATCCCAAGAATCAATGAAACAAACAACAGCAATCTTCACATCTTGCACCGAAAATTACGCAAAACTCAGTACAAAATCTCATCATTTGTATGCGATTTTTTTGTATAGGTAGAGATCTACGATAAATTTTCTATGTCATAAATTAAGGATCTTCTAACAAGTACTGCGCAATTCAAGTTTTAAAGTTGAATTTGGTCGGATACGCTACGTGAATCAGGCTGCAGGACAGGTTCATGATAGTAGGTACCTATATGTATATCTCGTTTAACTTATTTCTTTGTTTCACTGTCATTGCTCCCCTCTAGGATGCATCCTGTGCATAACACACCAAGACTTGAAGACAGATTGCCCGGAACGATAATCGAACCTATGACCATCTGACCTCGAAAGAAGTCGTCATATCGACTCAATTACTATACTTTGTATGGGACGTTAGAGTTCTCAAATGACTTTCTGCAACGAGACATCAGTGGCTAGCCACCGGCCGTTTAGGCCTCAGATGAAAAGACGAGCGGCGATCTGCAATACCGGTACCTACTCTTCATGCACCTTCCTCGACTCCATTGAGCCTGAACTGCTGTGTCTTACTACACCACATCTTGTGACACGCACGCAACTATATGACGTCGCGATCTAACTATGATTACGCATACACTCGTCCAAACATTAATTCGCCAAATTTTATACTCGTCAAATCTTTATTTGTCCAAAAAAAGACGATTTTTACAAAGGTAAATAATGTTCAAATAATAAAATAAAGGGGAAGAACAAAATAGGGCAAGGTTCATATCAAATGGTTTCTCAACATTTTCACTTCAACTCTAACTAGGTGCGTAGTTATTTTCGTTGTATTTACACATTGGTACATACTACCTAACAGTTTGCTAAAATAAAAAACATACGAATATATGATTTAGATTTCAATATCTAAAAATTTTAAATCCTGTCTAATTCAAATCAAAATAAGAAAACTTGAAAACTCCAAAGAGATTATAGGAAAAGTCGCGAAAGGACATCCTCGATGAAGCCAAGCGGTTAGGAAACCTTCGGAGGAAATCAGCAAGGAACCTAACCTAACCTAAATGACTATTACTTCTTCTTCCAATTGAATCAACTAAACAGCTGCAGCGGTAGGAAATAAAAATAGTTGATCAGTTTCGTTGTTCGGAATAGAAGGACAGATCTAAAGGTAAAATATCAACTCTTATACTCTAGAAGGAGCTACAGTTTCTCAAACCAGCTGTATACGAGTGACGCCTATTACTGTTGTGTATACACATCTCCGATAAGAAATCGACACGTTACTTTTAGGCGCTACAAATATAAAAATATTGAGTAATATACGGCTTACTTGCCGATTTTAATATCATCTTTCTACCAAAACTGGAAAATTTGTGATAAGTCTGACTATCTGAAATAAAAAACGTACATTACAAACTTATGAACTCATTATAATTTGAATCAGTTATAACTTCACGTCCTTCCTGCAGCGTGAATTTGTAACTGCCTTTGCTCAATTCTCACAAGTATAGGGTACCTAACCCAAGATACAAAGTTAAAAAAAACTGTAGGTACAGACTTTATAATAAGGTAATTAATCGACTTGACTATGCCACAATATGCAGAAAATAATAATCACTAATAGTACCTACCGCGCACTGTCGATATCGCGTCTACGATATGTTTTGAGACTTTACGAAAAATCGAGAAATCATAAGTAATATTGCTGCTGCTGGTTGTAGGTTGGAGCATATGGATTAACTGTAGATCTAAAAGGTATATAGGTAATATATCTTCTATTTATTTTTTTGTTGTTGTAGTTAGTAATTTCGTTTTTGGTTATAAAGTTTCTCCATTTTCATATTGCGTTCTTCCTATATGTGCCAAACATTATTAAAATCGACCAACCAAAATGGCACCAACGTTTGCTAACTTCCTCATCTTTTTGAAGAAATACTCCCCCTAACAAAAATCCCTGACGAGTAAAAACTCGTAGAACTCATATATAAAGTTTCGTCAAGATTATAGTTGGAAACTACGGTCTGTACGCGAGCACGCAATTTCTTCGGAACAAGTATCTGTACATACAAATTGACAGACGGAAGAATATTTTGCCAGGCTCGTAATAGAGACGCTTCGCTCGCCGGTCAAAAAAGATAAATGAGAATTTGAGTTGATTGATTAGTTGCGACATCGACCACGGCTATAGTGCCGTTATTAGGATACTTGATGCCTATTGACATTACTGATATAGCCTGAATCTAATCGTTCGAGAAAACAATTTACATAAATATTATGCTGTTTTAAAATTAATTGAAAGGAGGGAAGAAGGCCTATGCCCAGAAATAAGACAATACTGCTCCTGTAATATAGCTATACTCGTAGGTAGCTAATATTTATTTGCTAGTGTCATTTTACACTTTTTTTCTGGTTTTCGTATTTTTGGTGATATGATCTACTCAATAGACTTTGAAAATCAAGATATATTATTTCCTGATTTGCAAAGTTTCAAAAGAGTCCTTCTCTCTTTATGATGTCAGTATGGTCGTGCTCTACAAAACGCTACCTTACGATTAGATTACGTACAACACTAACTAATAGGTATATGGTTTACGGTCCCACATGAAGGCAAATGACAATAATTGCCCATTAGCGATAGTAATTGCAAAAAAAATTGCACTCATGGAATGCAAAGTATAATTGTGTGCGGGAGTATAAAGTATTTAGTGGTATAACAGAGGTGCGTTTGCGCAGGACTCGCGCATTGGGGCCTAGCTATCAGGAGCAAGTGGATCAGCAGTAGCCAGCCCAGGCTGCGGTGAAAGTGAAGATAGTTCTTTCTCTGTCTCGAATCTTTCTGCAGTTAGCTTACGGATCTGCAAGCCGGTGCCTGCTCCTTGGAAACACTACCTGTGAGTTCAATTTTAATTTATTAATTAGGAACGAGGTGCGACCGATCGAAGTTCAGTGAGAAACAGTTATTAGATGTTAGGACAGTTATTATTGTGAGTTTCGTCGCGAGGATCTCATTTGAAAGTGACAGTGTCCGGTTTCCAAACCGATTCAAAGCACGTTTTATTTTCGTTTTTTTTGTCATCCTCACACGTAGGTAAATTATCGAAAGTGTGTATTTTGATCGATACTAACAGTAAACAAAAAGCTGAACAGCTGATTTTTTAAATATTTATTTGCTAAGTTCTATAAATTATTTTTTCGTTTGATATAGAATTCCTTGACGATCCTTCGTTTTTTCTGGTCGCAGGCTCTACACAACAAATGTTAAAGGTACTCTCATTATTCTTCACATAATTACGTACAATTAATTGTAAGAGCCTATGTAGAGCACTCGCTCGTTGATAAGCGAACCATTGTTACCTTAATAGCGCTAAAGGGCTTTATAAAGGCTTTGACAAAATAATCTCTAACGCCACGTGTATGTATTTACTGATCTCTTATGGCTGTGACACAGACCTAGTGCCCTAAATGAGTCAGATACGAGTAATAAATAAATCCTATTCAAATATGCTCGTAGACGTGTGACTTTCTACTGTAAGGGAGCAGGAAAACGTTCTTGTGACTGGTCGAGTTGGTGGAACGAGTTGCACGCTCAGCGCATGCCAATAGGGAAATTTCAATTTCATTTCATCAAGGATCAATGCGTGTTAAGGTCTAGGTCCAATACATCGGTCCATACGTATCATAATCATATCGGTCATGATGTTTTATATCTTAGTTGTCAAAAGTTTTGTTGTTCACCAAATTATCGTTCCGGTCCACTTGGTCCAGTTCCTAACTTGTCCATTTCCAAAGTTGTCCTCTTTATTTAATGTCCTTTAAAATAATTGTTATCTTATTACACGTTAAAATGCGAATTAGCCTCTCAGTACTGTAGGTACCTTATAAAATTTTAAATTATTTTAGGCAAATCTAAATATTTATTTTGATTAGCATACACTTTTTTAAAGCTATAAAGCCGATAAATCTTTTACCTTGTGTATCAATCCCAGACGACTGAAAAAAAAAAGTTGCCTTTTGACTATACGAGTATGATACAGTTAGGAATGGTACGCATGGTTGTCGTGAAGAAGGACCCTTAATCAGGACGAGTCCCGTTGCAGACCTCATGCGGTTCATTTACGAGTATTGCCCTGTGATATTGTGACTCTGCATTTTATCAGGGTCTGGCTTTAACGATGACTTAATGAAGCTTGTAAAAGAAATTTAATAAAAATAAGGAAGAGATTCTAAGAAGCGGCTGTAACGAACGCGTGAGCTTTGTGAATCGAACGTTGAATCACAACCAGAATAATCAGATGCGTCAATGTATTCAAATCTAAATCTCTGCGAATTGTGTTATTTCTTCAAAGAACATCACCTGCAAGCTCAACAACAGATATAGGGTATCGCTTTGTCATTATTATAAGCAATATACCACCATGGCAACCTAACTATGGGATTGGGTTTTGGGTGTTACAGTCAGCAGAAAAATGAAAAACCACACAATAGTAACTAAAATTACTTCAACTGCACGCAGCATGGTATTAGGTATGTTGAGAAAATTTATTCTGTTACAAAAAACATTTGACTGCATTATTGTAGTCAAAAGTTGTAACATACGTGTAAGTCGTCTAGAATAAAGTCTCGTATTTAAGATGGCCGAGTTTTTTATATAAGATTATTATTTAGTACCCTGTAGACCTACTTAGGCACTACATTGCAGAATAGAATTTAAAACTGACTCATTTACTAACTGACTAATGTTTAAATATTTGCTAGGATATATTATCTATGATAATGGTTACTGTATTCAAGGTTTCATAGGGGCTGCCTACAAGTACAAACCTACACCTTGGCTACGATCCATTATCAGATGTTAAATTAACATAAAAGAATCAGGGGCTTTTAGAACAACACTACACGTGCTATAAGGAAAAAGAAGTTACGTATAGGACTTGGAAGGAGTTTTAAAAGTAAGTGAATTTAAATTCATTGAGTTCACTCGTATTGTACTTGTAATTTGTCTTTTCAATCATGTCTTCGCTCTAAATTAACTTCAAATAATCTAAATTTGTTCGTTGTTTGTTAAAGTCCCAAAATTGTATCTTTTTTTATTGTGGGTCTATAATATACTCATACCTAAGTTATGTACTGTTGTAATTGGCCATTAGGCTTGAAACAGTTTTTTTTTATTGTTAAGGTGTGTAAGTAAACAATAGCATGATGTCTGTAACTGTTATTATTGAGATAAAATAAATAAAATAAACTATATAGGTGGTATATTCTATATCAATAATCCCGATTTTATTTTGTCGGGCTGCTTACAAATATAGCTTTCATTTTATTCGCATACCTGCGCGATAGTGGAAACTATGACTATCTAATTAAAGCATTTCTTACTTGGCGACCTCACACCGAATAGTCAGTACAATTCCATTTAAAATAAAAGGCACATCAGAGTGATGCGTTTACTTGGCTACTTCGCCAAAGAAATTGCGCGAACAATATCTCGAATCCGCCATTAAATACTTGTGTTTATTCGGGTTATTTTAAAACTGTACCTATGTTTAATCTTCCTCTTTAAACCTCAAATTGGATAATAACTAATCAGTCTCCTCGTTATTGCCCATCCAAGTTAAGTCCAGAAACCAGAAAAGTTGCGGCAGTTAGCTAATAAGGCAGAGGGGCGGGTTTTATGGATTTCCTTTCAGTAAAAAGCTAATTTTCTAGTACATCACATTATCGACTACTTATTATTTAGAAATAAGCGATAGGTCTGTTTTTGTGGACGCAAATATGCGCAAATATTAATTTCATTTCTATATATTCGAATAAGATGAGTGATCGGAATAGCGGTACATTGGCAAAGCCGCGGAAGTAGCGGGTTTCTTGACCTGGTTGTAAACTTGTCCTTGATCGTGTATCGATAAGTACTACTCTACTTCCCTAGTATTTCAAATCAAACTTGCCAAGCCGAAATCAAAGTTATTAAATTTCATGAAATTCAATATGTGTTAAAATAATAATATATTTGTATATGTATAATTAATATTTATTCCTTAGGGCCGTGCGGACTGGGAGCTCATCTTATTTTCCATAACCTATCGGAGCGTAGGATCTATTATTCGTCGCGTGACCAGAATGCCGATTTTTATTTGGCCCAACGTATATTGCTATGCGGCTAGCTTACTGGTCACGCTGCCCTCTAGTTGTAGGTTGGAGTATTCGGATTACCTGTAGATCTTAAATGGTCTATATAGGTTATCTTTCTGCTATATTTTTTTGCTGTTGTTGAAGAAGTTACAAGACTAACTACAACAATATATAGAACCATAATATGGTAAAAAAGGTACTTGCCCGGTAGTTGAAAAAAAGTTGATATATGTGTAATAAGTTCTGATGATGATGACAATATGAACAAACGAAGTAGTTACGAATATTTTTGTTTGTGAAGTTTTGGTTTCTTAACTGGTAATTAGCAGATACAAGATAATTTAATCATATTCCAGGAGTGTCTGCATTTCTACTGGTGTATAGATCCTAAAATGGAGAAGAGAAAGAGCACTAGAGATCTCTATTATGTTTTAGCTAATATAACCACTAATGCAACCACTAAAAATAACGATGAAATTCTAACTCATTCGGTACCCTATTTGTTTCAGCGTTAACAATGAACCTGATCCCAGCTCTGCTCGTGGTCGCTCTGGCCAGCTCCGTAGCTGCAGTGCCAGTTGAATCCCAGGAGAAAGGCATCCTCACTGACTGGATCAGTCAGATCTTCGGCGGGGGCAGCACCACCACCACCACCCTGAGGCCCATCAATGATCCCCCGGCAAACTGCCCTACTTGCCGTAAGTACCTTGTTAAATTAACGAAGGAGGGCTAATCTCACAGTAGCATAACTGGTTTTTAATTATCTTTTGGTTATTAAAACATCCAGCTTGAAAATTAATTAATGTTTAAATGTATTAATCTATGTTAGACCTGGATTTTTGACCAATAAAGCTACAAGTATGTATGTGTTAATTAATGATGCCAAGAATTTAAAATTAAATATTTTAAATTCTTGCCATCTACGTAATAAATTCCTACGTTTCCAGGTAAAATAATAGTATGTAGTGGTGTCGGTTGACCTCGCGAGTTTTTTTTTTGTAATATACTCAATACTCAAATAATTTATTGCAAAAATATTGACAAAACATAGGTACGTACAGATCTTAAAAAAACAATAGGTAAAGGTGTGGTGCGGTGATTGTCACATAAAACCTATCTTGCATATCGCAATAGTGTATGTAGAGCGAAGCGGAGTAGAGATACTTTAAGTCTAGCAAAATAATCGTTTCCCTTCGCTTGTTTGAAGCGATCTGAGGCTAAATTCAACAATACCGACATACTTGTACTCAATGTTCCAGAATGCGGCATCCCCCGTACAAGACGGCGTATCGTGGGCGGATTCGAGACCAAGGAGCTAGAGTTCCCCTGGATGGCGGTGCTGATGTATAACGGACGGTTCTACTGCGGAGGATCGCTCATCAACGATCGCTATGTGCTGACTGCGGCGCATTGCACGGCTGGGTACGTACACTATTACACATCTCTGCACTGGGAATGCATACTCATTCCAAACTAATGCGCCGCAACAACAAATTCAAATAGAAGCTATAAATATCCTTGGGACTCTAGTAGACGTGAAAATTAGGAACCTCATTCATTAATCGAAAGCTTCTCTATACTTTTACTAAAAAATCCTATTAGGTCAAGTCAAATAGTGACTGTGAGAATATTTAAGCATTTACCGTTTCAGTTTCGAGAACAAATTATAAAAACCTCCGTTCCATATTTTGCCGAAAATTACATAGGTAAGTTTAATTATATTATAGGGTAAAAAATAGGGACGCTTCGAGGTGCCTTACATAGCCGTACTTGGTTTTTAATAATAACTGGAAATATACTAAAAATACCTACCTATAACTTCAGTTGACTGAGCAATAAACTAACATAGTTTTATATATTTACTCATAAATATACAATTGAACATCACAGTTTGCAATACCGATTCGTTAAATGTATGTAGAATAATAATAATAACATTAATAAAACAAAAATAGAACACTAACATACAACTTTCTAAGAATTATTTTACTCATACTCTTATTTTACACACTTCATTTAGTCATCCATCACCTTTCTCCTCCATCCATCTACATACTGATATATTTTCAGCATAGTTTAGACACATTTTCTCTATCTTCTTCCAATCATCAACAAACACATCAACTTCAGAGTGTACTACCAGTAGCTTATTTAGTTGGAGTAGTGCTCTATATATGAGTGACTGTAAATTTGTTTCGCCACTGTTCGAGCTGGAGGTTAGTTTCTTGCTCACGCACGTTTAAAAACGCGCTGAAAAATAAAGTGAAATACATCCTAAGACCTAATTATAATAATAGTCGTTACTATTCTAGTGCAATATTGCCAAGTTTACGATTTTATGCCACTTTCTTGCAACGAGAAAATGTATTGGATCTTAGCCAAAACACGTGTCTGAGAGATATCTACCTCGCCATAATAAACTGGTGGGCAGACACTATGAATGCATATATTCTACTTTCCTTACGGTGAAGTTTTTCTGCTTCCGATACCTAATAAGACATGACATCAAGCAAGCACCTCTTTTCACTTAAACATCTTTTGTTGAATAAAATAATACTTTATTTATTTACTCATAAATATACAATGAACATTACAGTTTGCAATACCAATTCGTTAAATGTATGTACAAAAATAATTAAAATAACACAACTTACTCTAATAAAACAACAATAGAACACTTACATACAACTTACACGAATAATTATTAATCTTTTTCTACTAATAATTTTACTTATACTCTTATTTTACACACTTCATTCAGTCATCCATCACCAGAGGCTGCATTGTGTATTCTCCGATTTACGCGTAGGGTGCTCATAAATTGATATTTCATGGACTGCCAGGATCCGACCGCATGATCCGGCTATGGAGTGACATACCTACACATACTCATAAAGATTTGCTTGATCCGAAGCTTTACCTTGTTTTACTCTTTTTCACAATCAGAACAGGTTCATATGGTCGCATGCACCATTAGACATGCCAACTGCTAGCCGTTCTCATAGAACTTGTCATTTACAGGTTCCGCAAGGAGAGAATATCGGTTCGTTTCCTGGAGCACGACCGGTCCGTAGCCAACGAGACCAAGACAATCGACAGGAAGGTGGAAGCCATCATCCGCCATCTGCGGTACAACCCTGGCACGTACGACAACGATATCGCACTCTTGAAGCTCGACGAAAGGGTAAGGCACATACATTTTTGACTTGCATTGTCAATTTCAAACCATAGAAACAAATATTTGCGAAATTTCGAAGTGGATCAGGGGAGAAACCGCACCCAAACACAGGTCTAAAAATGGAAGGTCCTTGTCTCCCCGGCGCAAGTGAGACACGGACCCTAGCAGTATCCTCTTGTCTCACCACAGGGAGATACCAAGGGAAACACGGCACCGAAGCCACTACAACGTGTCTCAGCTGAAATATAAGAAAAGCGGTGAAAATCATTGCTCCATTAATCTTATTTAAATTGGTTCAAAAATGTATCATCTGAGCTCGAGTAGTAAGATTCAGATTTTGTAAGAGCACCTTTATTACAGATTGACCTTAGCAACGCTCTGAAGAAAATTCGTTCCGATTCCACGGAGGATCCTGAAGATTCCACAGACCAAGGAGGCATAAGGCCTGTCTGCCTGCCCCAGGCTGGTTCTTCGTTCTCCGGTTGGGATGGACTGGTTACTGGGTGGGGGACTACTGAAGAGGGTGGGTCAGTTTCGAATACATTGCAAGAGGTGAGTAAACCCAGAGAAGTTGAGATTGTGATACCTACTTATGGTTTCAGAACTAATATGGACTGAAAGAATAGATAGATCAATTCTTTATTGCTTTATTGAAAATTCTTACAAAGTATAGTACTACAAGTGCTACTTTAATCCATAATATTAAGCTGTAATTGAATAGTGTAAGAATACACGAAGAAACACTTTGAATGTTCCGAAACCGGTCGAACTTATTACAAGCAACTGCGGGAAAACTACGAAGCTGTCGCCGATGCCGTCGTAGTAATTCCTTCCTCATTTCCATATAAGCAGTTTTTAAAGACTTCGTCTTTTAATTATTGAAACCCGCGGCATAATTAAGCGCTGTTACAGTCGTACTAAAGCCCGTTGTACAAAAAATGTAACGGTAATGTTCCAGGTACACGTGCCAATAATATCGAACGCGGATTGCCGTAAGACCGGCTACGGGAACCGCATTACTGACAACATGCTGTGCGCGGGCGAGCCCGAGGGAGGCCGGGACGCCTGCCAGGGAGACTCCGGCGGGCCTCTGCATGTGCTCAACAATGAGACCGCTGCTTTCCACGAAGTCGGTAAGTCACGTTAGAAAAATTGGTAACTACCTAGTCCATATATTATCTGCCTTTTGAACCACAAGGCGAATTTCACAAGGTTAGACGTCTTTAGCTTTCGTCTAGAAACTGTAGCGTGCATAAATATGACGTGACAGCCTGTACTGACTAATGATCGAGTGTTAGTTAAACGCGTTGCTCATAAATGTAGGTACCTACTCGTACCTATCATTTATTTGCACAGTTGAAATAACAACCATTAGAAGCTTAGGTAAGGCTTAGTTTAGGTACAACAAGTAATATTGAAAATTTTGATAAACCCGTGATAAATTTTGATTTTTTTCTTGTGGCAGCCATCTTGCATTAAAATAATCACAATGTTCTACTAGTTAAGCCATTTTATTTGAGACCAATATTGAAGGAATTTAAAAAAAATAGGTACTCCGCCATTTTGTAGCAGCGGCCATCTTGGACCGATTTTTATCAAATATAGCTAAGAACACTCCCGACTAATACAGTTTCTAAACAAAAAAATCAAAATCGGTCCATCCGTTTGGGAGCTACGATGCCACAACAGACATACATACACACACACAGACACGTCAAACTTATAGCACCCCGTCGTTTTTGCGTCAGGGGTTTAAAATGAAATCTCGACTTCAATTTGGCAGTATGTATATGGGACCTACTGGAAAGCATCCTCTTTAACTAAGAAATAATTTTTCTAATCTTTGATAAATCCAGGATAGTACTTACTGAAAAATATTCCGACGAATTGAGAACCTCCTTCTTTAATGAGAAGTCGGTTAAAAAGTACATTACGAAGTTTTGCGGCTCTCTTAGACAGGCACATAAGAAATGGCAGGTCAAAAGTTGGTATAAGGGGAAAATTTAGATTCCTATGGTCATCATAACCAGGTTAAGCGGCATGTGAGAACTCAGCCAATGTCTATCTAATATACTTGAATACATCAAACACCTATAAAAATATAATTCACAAATAATTACGTAACATTCCAGGCGTGGTGTCGTGGGGCGAAGGCTGCGCGCGGCCCGACCGGCCCGGAGTCTATACGCGAGTCAACAGATACATGACCTGGCTAAAAAGCAACACCAAAGACGCGTGCTCTTGCGAATAAGTCAGGCGATATATTTAATCTACTGTAACATGTACCTAATGGCACTTGAAACTCTGAATGAAAAACTGGAGATCATATAATCAGGACAAACAAAAAAAAAGAATTCCACATACCTCTTAGTGTACTTTTTATAGCCCTCTTTTCAGGGAATGATGACTGCTGTAATGAATCATTCCTGCTATGTCGCGAATCATAGATCAGATGCTTCAACTACCGTAGAATGTGGTCCAAACTATATCAACTTGTTGACTAGAAAAATAATTTAGATTAATTTGATCACAACTTAAAATCATAACTTTGTGCAAAGCCTAGTGAGTACTACCTAACCTATTTATTACTTAGTTATTTATGCTCTCTAAAGTATGAGTTAAGTTGTTGAGAATTGATATAATTATGTATAGACTTAATTAAAAAATAATTTCAATTTACCTACAGTATTTTATTGCCAATAAAGATTTTCATTATGTGTAGTCCTTTGCCATTGTTTGATATTCTAGGACCAAAGATAGGTACTTTTTTGACTGGAAATTAAAAAAAACACATAGGTTCTATTTTTTTATGATTTATTATGGTTTTTATAAATATTTAAGTTTATCAAGAACTTACGAGTATGTTGAAGCGATGAAAGCTATCAAGAGAAAATCAACTTTAACTTTCACAAGCAAATTTGGTTTTAATTATACATAAAAGTACATATATATAAAATCCATCAAGTTGATGTTTAAGTGCCAACTTCTTGGTAGTACAGCTTTATGAAATAAGCTACGCACAAAGTTAAGAAATATGATAGTACGGCAGTACAATTATAAGTAGTCAATACATATGTAACCCGCAGTCCTTTCAGCTAATCCAAAATATCCAATTAGTCTTTATTACATATTACTGGAATTTTTATAATAAATTGTTATACCAAAAGACAAGAAATTCTAATATGTAAATTATGGTGTATGATTAGCTATCTCTGATCTTAAAATTATCATAATAAGAACTACATTAAAAATAAATATGATTAAATGTGCTAATATTCACATGAGAATGAGATGTTGATCAGAATGAGTAAATAATTAAAATACCTACATTTGAAAAAAATTGTCACAAAAATCTAAAGAATATCACATAGAATTTTGATTACAGTAATCAAGGTTGATGATGAATCAATTTTGCATTGAAATAAAACTAATAGTTGTGAATTTAATATCCTATAAGTACTGAAAATTATGGTATGTAAATCTTAACCTATAAATATCACGCTAGTAAAAGTTTTTGAAGAGTGACGATAGTTCTTCCATGACATTAGAGTAGATCAGACCAGAGGTTGCCATAGCATCCATACTGGAACCCAGAGGACCTGTGGTGTCTGGCAAACGGGATGTTGTAGTCTCCTCAATAACTTCATTGCCATTTTTAATTATTCTCTTTGTCTCAACTGTGCCATCTGGCTTGGTCACACTGGTAGTGATTATCGTCTTACAGAATGTTCGGCCCGGTACCAAGCTACCATTGAAAGGAGCTACATACCCCGGCTTTTTACCCTCGTCCTTTTGTTTCAATAAGCCAGATATTTCTTGTGAAGAGATCTTACCGTCTAAATCAATATCTTCTTTTATTTGCTGATGAGCCTTGTTGTGGTAGCCAGGCTTTAGGTAGTAGTCCCTAATGTTTTTGCTGTTGAAGTTCTCTTGGTCAACATCGGTGGAATCGCTAGGCATCGATTCGAAATTATCCTCGTTTATAAAAAAACGTATATCACCGAACATACTGCCGAAGGACTTGAACATCTCGTGCATGTGTTTTGCAAATTCCTGGTGCATCGTGTCTGGAGTCGGGAACCCATCAAAATGTTGCTTTGTATACAGATCGTCCCCGTCATCTTCGTCGTCGGAGCTCCAGATAGGGTTTCGGAAATCGTTTCTTGGTGGCTCCCGAGGTATTCCCAGGATCGTTCGAAGTTTGTCCATGAATGACCCGTTTGCCATTGTAGAATGTACTTGTGGATTTATTCTTTAAAACACTGCGGGAATTTGATAACTTTAGTTGCAATTTGTAAATATAGATATTATTAATTGCGCAACAAACAAAACTTACCGACACACAAACAGCTGATTTGATTGATTATTTTTCTGGAAAATTGTGACATTTATGACGTTGATATAAAGGTTAGCTTACTTATTTATTGAGTTGGTACGGTTAGTATATTTAGCTCATCTGTAGATTAGTATCATGGAATATTATGACCACTATGATCACAGATGATTTTGTTACAGACCATTTTGAAGACATTCAATTTAATTCTTAAATTTCATAATATTTTCTTTTAAATACTGGACACTGACAAATAAGAAATATATTAATCATATGACGCCATTTTAAATAAAAAACATATAAAACGCTATACGCTTTGCCTTCACGTTTGGAGTGGCGACTGGCGTGTGTGTCAGGAGGAATTCTATTACTATTTAAATGAAATTAATTTAAACATATTAAGAGAGATGTTATGACATACTCCATAAGCTACAAGTGAAAATATCAAAAATCATCATTTTTCAACAATCGCAGGGATGCTAACTATAGGCCGGGACATCAATTCCATCCGATATTGATTCGTTTGAAGGTATGTTTACAATTTGATTTTTTAATCGTTAATAACGCATACAAACGAGCATTTATTCTGCTCCCTGGTCTACAAGATTGTTCATTTATCATTTTGTGTTAAGAGGCGAGGTAATACTTATTTCTCTGCATAAATATCCGGTAATAGGTGTTGGGAGTATGTGACTCAGGAAATCCAATGCATGATTGGAGGTAAGTGGGTGCCTGTTTATTTGGCTATGTCAAATTTATATTTTTACTGCTCTATGCTACTTATTTTTATAATCAAGTCTTGATTAAAAAGTCTAGATGCCTACTAAAAACCTGGCAATAAACACATTAATTTGAAAGTTAGGTGCAAGTAAAATGACATTCTAAGTACCTAGCTTTTTCATAATATTTTATCGCTTCTAGAAATGTTTGTGGTGAAATGTTAAACATTGTTGCATGGTCAGTTTCAAAATTGTTCATTTATGTATTTTAGTATTGTCTTCTTTCCAGAAGTGTTAGTAAGTGTCTACGCCTACAGAAACATTTACAGAAAATTATGCCACAATACTGGTTTTAATGTTATCATTATTAGCATATTTTGGTAATGAGTTAAAGTATTCATAAGCAACATTAGGCCAGTTTGTGATCAAAATGCAAGCTAACCAGTCCACATCGCTTCTTCATGGTAAAGGTTAGTTTATATTATTTTATATTTTGCATAGTTTTTAAAGCTTATATGTGTGTCTTATTATGAATATAATATTTTTGTGCATGATTTAATTGTCCTACTCATGGATTTGTAATTCCAGTAACCACCATAGTAACCACAAATACTTGTTTTAGTTTGAGTTACTATTTTTAGAATACAAATATTTTAACTCATAGTCAGCTTAGACTCAGTTTGAGAATTGGGAGTAGTTTGTCTCACTAGAACAAAATTATAATAATATACATATCACATACAGTTCCTTGCTTGTTTCACAAAACAAAAGTTCTTTCTACATAGGTTCTGATATTATCACTGTATGCTTATACAGCACAAATTATATTGATGCATAAAAATTCACTCTCGATTTTGATGATTTGATATAGGTTGACACTGCCATATATATATATATATATATATATTTACTTGCTAATGAACATGATTAAGCAACATTTTGTTGATTGGTATGGAAATAAGATCGAGGGGGTTTGGCACAGGTCCATAATAAAAATTTTTCTTTCTTAAAACTTTAAATTTTATCTAGTTATTGTAATAAGGTGGCTTGCACACGCCACTGATAAAATGAAATAGACAAGCTATTTTACTGCTTACCTAATTCTAGACCATACATAAGTATTTCCGACCAGATCCAAAAAAAATTTAAAACTATTTTTTTTGTCCGGTGTTCGCCTGATAAAGCGGCGAGTATAATTATATCTTCATCGGTGACGATATGGCCTAAGATTTATAACGCTTTCAGCTTTAACCAATTCACTCATGACTTGATCAAATTCTCTTCAATCTTTAATACTATACTTACTTACTTTACGTTAATCCTTTAAATCTCTTTATACAAAGCAATCACAATTAATGCCGTCGTAGTAGCTACTATTATTTCTCGTGCACTGCAGTGTTAGATTTGAAAATTTTAGTTTCGCAGAATGATTATTACAGAGTTTCATAATTTAATAGGAAATCGACAAGTTCAAAATCAGTATGCAGGTCACGTAATTCCGTAAGTACTTTATAATAAACATAAGTGCGTGAATATAGAAATAATCAGTCTCTAAGAGGAATGTTCTTTATAAAATATGTCAGCGCATATCTATCGTCACCGCCAGGATTTATCTCTAGGCGCGGCGCCATGCGCCAGGAGACGACGTGTCTTTCTTATATTATATTATCCTTGTCGACTCACTATTTAATAATCTGTGCTATATTGGTATAACTACATTTATACATTATTGATTACATACTTGACAAATTTTATTTAAGTTATCGTCTCCTAAATAAGCAGACGCAAATTGTTCCCATTGCGACTCTGAGACCTTACGCTTCGCACGCTCGACTATGTATGTATTGCTTTTGTGTAGTATTTTTAAGGTTAATATGCTAGGGTAATGAGCTAAGATATATATATATATATATATATATCTTAGCTCATTACCCTATATATATATATATAACACATAACTGCGTATTTTTGTTTGCATCAAAGCAACACTTTTATCTAAACGGCGTTACAGATTTTTGATAGGAAGCTCATGCACGTCTCAAACAAGTTATGTACCTGTAGTGGGTCGAGCTGTTTTTTATTTCATGTGAAAGTTAAGATCACATTAGGATGTTTGCGTATAGGTCGTAGTTTCTAACCAATGTTACGAAAGTAATGTTACGTAGCTACCACCCTCAAGTTGTAAAATCTGTCGCCAAGCAACTAACGGTGTGTTCCGCTAGCCTTCCTGAGAGCCTGTGTATTCCAGACTAGCATGCTCCATCTAGGGCTACAGTATCACCGACTTTCGTGGTCGTGCGAACTTGTGATCAAATGCCTAGCTGCGTAGGATAAAAAAACTTGGTGTATAGCTCTTGAATATGAAAAATTTCGTTTTTTATAAAGTTGTAAATATATCGTGGTTCGAGGTCAACAGTTTAGGAACTACTTGTTTAATTCTAGTGGCGAAAAATATTAGTTCGGCAACTTAAACTTTTTCTTTGTTTATAACTGAATTATGCACTAAGATTTCAACAATATGATTTTGACTTAAGTTGCCTAAAAGAAATAGCTAAGCTAAAAAAGTTTATCAATAAGATTGCCCTTATAATAAATATGTTCATCTATTTATATTACAATTCGAGTATTGTATTTTTTAATATTGTAATAAAGCAGTATTAAACAACATAATAATTCTTCTTAGCTAGCGAATGATGAAATAAACATTGAAATTAACTTAAAAAATGAACTGATCGTACAGAACTTGGATTGTGTTTAGCTTGTAGGTAAGTCTCTAATCAGGTACTCGTGGGAAAAGCCTTATCTGTTTAATGACGCGATTAATATCTATGAAATAAAAATAATCAATATTAATACTAGATAAAGGTTATTTGAATCCATAAACATTATATCTAGTTACTAACGATTAAATATTTAAAGCGTTAGCTTAATACTCGCATTATGTTAAATAGTATGCAGTATATAATCTAATCTACTGTTATTAAATCTTGATACGCAAAAGTTTGATCTTGATACGTGTGCGTTTATTTCTTACTCCTTCACGCTCAAGCGGCTGAACTGTTTGGAATTATATTTTGCACCGGGATAACTTATTTCCTCGATTAACACAGGCTACTTTTAATCCCAGAAAAATGTATGTTCCCGTGGGATAATCAAATTTCAATGGGTAACACCGCGGGGCGTAGTAAATCGTTAGTTTGCCTTAACGTAGCTAGGAAGTAAAAAACGTTATCTAAAGTCTATACTAGCGAAAACTTTAGAAGTTAATAAAGACTTGATTGATATTATGATGATCTTCGTAAGATGCAAACTGGACTTATTTTAGTGTTAGGTATTTATAGTTATGTATACGCATGTACATTGTCATGTACGTGTACTCTACAATTGTTTTGCGTATTTGTCTGTACGTATTTAATTAAGAGTGTTTATTAATTTTACTCGTCACCTTCAAGATTCCAGAATATTAAAGTACTTTGTTGCTATCAACGGTACCTACTTAGTAATAGACAGGCAAAGTAGTTTTTATGAATATCTATAAATACTCGCACATATAGATATTCGAAATGCCTTTTTTTCGCTACACTTTAGGCACGTATTTTTAAATATTAATTCACGCAGCCTGCTATATTTGCAATAGTTACGGGAAAACCTAGTGAAAGGGCAAGTCGGTCGCAGCAATTCGTTTAGAATTGCAAATGCATATTTTTGCGTATACTGTTCCATTTAACCCTCTTCTGTTATTTGCATACTGTTATTGTGTTGATCTTTGCATTAATTAACTTGTACACGTACAGGGCTCGTATTCACTATGAACATTACAAACACGTAACGCGGCCGCGTTACTTTAAGCGCGTAGAACCCACGTGAAACAGTATTCAATAAGCCTATGTCTAATTTTATGCGCGCACATTTTGCATCATCATAATAACATATTGCGTCAACATAACGTTGAACGCGTCACGCGTTTTCAATAAGAAATCTCGTTGTTAGAGAATGAGGGCCTTGTTCAGGCAAATTTTTGTCCCTGCAGATACACCCACTTCATCTCGGCGAGGTAAAAGTTTACCGGGATAGTTCCGATCAGTTTTATACTCTCCAAAATAATGGAGGTTTTGAGCATGATAGAAATACATATCATCACGTTAAGCATTAGTCCGTAATTCGGAATGTTTGGACTACTAAGTACTTTTATGCTCAACATTTATTTGTTACGGTAGGCGCCGATAGAACTTTTTCAGTTATTTCGATTAAAAAAACAGTTATATAGTTATTTCTCGTGCACTGCAGTGCACGAGAAATAACTATATATAAAATAAACTTTGAGTTTTTTTATGGAAGTTTTTTATTTGGACTTTTTTGCAATTGTTAAAAGTTTTATGTATTGCACTCAGCGACTTCAGATAACTTGTAGGTTCTTCTTGTAGTTTAAACCACCCTACTAAAAGTCCATAAAAAAATTATATCATAACTATTTGTGTGTAAGTGGCGTAAGTACTATTATTTCTTCTGTCGCGTGGCAATCATGTCTTAGGCTATGAGTATGTCTGCATAATATGTTTCTGTTATTGTTGCATTTTATTTTGTTTTCATTCGATTATGTACATACAAGTATTATGTATACTTCTCTTCTCTCCTTGTCCTTATATTAGTAATTTTGATCTAGAGGACGTCACGGTGATCATTCATATAGCCAAGCGGTTGATCCGGATGTTCCGTTTCGATTATGAATCCCTCAGGGGTTTCATATCCGAAAATCCTTTCTTAGCACACCTCTAAACCTTAAAATGAATACACCCTCCAAATTTCATGTCTCTAGGTTCAGCGGTTTAAGCTCTGCGTTGATTCCTTACTCATTTATATATGTAGGTAATACTCATATCTTCTCAAGTTTCGTGTTAGGGTTAATCTATAGGATGTTGTTTTTGTATTTCGCTTGTGATGAAAATAGTACACTAATCTTCACTAAACAAGAACTTTACGAGATAGGTAATAAAAATCTCTCAACAACATGCTCTTATTTTTATCCGACCTAATATAATATATGTGCTATTAGATCAACAATAAAATACAAAGGTTGTAAAATAGCTAAAATATAAATATTCATGATATACGAGTATTCTCACAGTGTTATCCTTCAATTTGTGTTATTATTCAACATACCTACTACTATAAACTGTTCGAGTCTGTGTTATCTTGTTGGCATTTTACAACTATCAGGCTAAATATTTCGCAAACAATATTCTCGAATTTATAGTGTAGGTATTTGTTTTTTGCGAGTCTTGTACAAAGCATACATTGCTTAAAGTAAATTCTAATAGTTTGTTATTTTACAAAGTCAAAATACGAGTAAAAGGTACCAGACCTTTGCCGGTACTTTGTACTATGATTATTTTATTATAATTCAGCTGCATTTTAATTGAGCTGGATATTCTGGAATGACAGTAAATTGGCGTAAGAGGGAAGACGCTTATGTACTGCAGTGGGTAAATTGAACTGCCTATGATGATGATCACTTGTCACAAAAATAGCCAAATTTGTGTCTACTTGAATAACTCTCACATCAAACATAAAATATCTTTTATATGTCACGGGTCAACTACATAAGTATGGATATACATATCTAAGATGTTCTAGATGCCGTCATCGTGCCTTGTTATTATCAAATTACACGAGTCCGATTATGTATTACTCTTATTTGCATTCAATGTACAGTGACTTGTCTAGCCGGTTTTTAGTTAAGACTAGTGTTAACAGTATATGTTAAAAAAAACTTCATCAAGATTTCGTAAAGTTTTTATGTTGATTCTAAAAATACTTAAGCGTCTTGGTGTTATACCGTATGCTTCTTCATATCCTAATCTTATTATTAATCATTTAAAATTAGCCTTTTTATTAGAATTTAGCCAGCAGTTTAGATTGATTACAATTTTCAGATTTTCTTATAGAATATAGTTAGTCCCGAAAATAAACAAATTTATATTAATTGACCCAGCGAGCAAAAAAAGTTTCTGAATAACTAGTGTTTTAAGGTTAAGTAGGGCTGCAAATATCTTTAGCGGCATCTGGTATTAAGAAACATCATAATTCATTATGGTTTTGTTTACAACGGGCTTTCTAGATACGTAGCTATATAAGCATTATCTTAATCATCATCATTTCTCTGTTAAGTCAACACGTCTGTCATGTCCTCTCAGCCTTACAAAAAGTCGGTGTTCGGAGCGCCCGCGCGACCTCAAGGCAGTGCGTTCCGCGCTGCTGCCTCCGCCGCACAGTTTTTACTCTCCAGTTTCGCTTTTACCGTCCATTGCTTTAACAGTGTTTGATTTCACATCGACGACTTGTGTCCGCTTTCTATCGGATTACTCTTCTACTGAGGTTCGTTTATTTACTGCTTCTTTACGGTCTATGTTGTTTCTTATCAATCGTTGTGTTTATCAAAGGAAGGTGGTTGGCCTATAATGTTGTATACGTTAAGTTGACGTCCTTGCTGTATATATATAGAAAGTGTGTTTACAACTAAAATACTGCATTATTTTGCGTAAATAGACAGGTAACAGTGTGACAATTGGAGGTTTTACTCGTTGGGAATAACGTTAAAAGTATTCCCAACGAGTAATAGTGTAAGTGGTTGAGTTTTTTTTTAATATTTAGGTGCCAACCAGTCACAGTGTTACAGTGGAGGTGTTACTCGTTGGGAAGTACACGTAAAAACCCAGAACCTTATATATAATTATTGAGTGCAAAAACTGATTTACTAAAACTACTAGTTGTCGACACTAACAATCGCAACGCCGTCTGCTTGCTTTAAGATAAATACCATAATCATATTTTCGCGATAATCGTGAGTTCTTTTAGTAACATCTAAGCTTATGTATACTTAGTTTATGTAGTATTAGTAAATAATCAAGTTCAAATGCGGTTGGTTTGAAATTGAAGAGAGTTATATGCTGTAATTTAGCATACTATAGTCATCAGTCCATGTTTTGGTTTCAACTCTTAATCTTGTGTTATGAATCTTGGGATATGAAATGCGTACCTACTCATGTTAGTGGCCGGGCGAGCGAAGCGTCTCTGCTTCGAGACTTGTAAAATGTTCTTTAGTCTGTCAGTTTGTATGTGTGGATGTTTGTTCACAAGAAATTTGTACTAGCATATACTGATAGTAGTTTCCATACAATCTTAACAAAACTTGGTTTATAGGTTCTACGATTTTGTACATGTTTTTGTCGTGGTGGGATGTTTTATTGGCCTTGTATTTCCCCCAAAAAGAGGAAAGTTCGCTTGAAAATGTAAGTAGATTAAAAATTACTCAAAAATGACATGTATTCTATGAAAGAAGTGTTTCGATTTACATCAGTAAGTAACCAGACAGGAAACAGAATTAAAATTGGCTACATTTGTATAATGTTCGTTTTTGCTACAGTTCAGTCATTATATTTATATACTCGTATACCAATATATATAGATAAATAGGTCATTTTCTTTATTGATTCTATAGATACGTGAAGAGCCATAACCATATCAGACTTACCAGCTTTTAAATGCTTCAGTCGCGTGAATAAAAAGGCATGTATTTGTGTTATAATGGCGTTGCGTGACTCCTGAAATGCAAATAAATACATCTTATGACTCACGTTCCATTCATCTCCTTTATTATTTCGGTTTATTAACGTCGCATATATTTAGAAAAATTATGTACGGCTACATTCACGATTTATTTACGGATAAATCCTTTAGTTCCAGATGTGTGGTTTTGAGAGAAACAATAGATTAAATATACGTGAGCGAGAATTGTATGTTATTAATTAAAATTCATGTCGATGTTCGGAGTCAAAGCATGTAAAAAAGTGAACCTAAAATTGTTCTAGAACGATTCGAACTTCAATGTTGCTTTGCTATTTTATTCTACATGCGCCTTGAAAAGACCTATGCTATAGGCAAATAGATCAAACTTTACGACCTATATTTTAATCAAGACATATAGGTAACATCTTTCACATGAACTAAGGTCATGTGAAAGATGTAACCTATAAAACTCGCCTGATTTGACCCCAAGGTTTTAGAGGTTAGACACAAAAAGAAAAGACTACTAAGGAAGTAATGCTAAGCTCTAGATGCTAAAGGTGCTAAATATATTGATTATCCTTGCTAAGAACATAGCTAAAAACACTCCCGTCTAATATAACTTGTAAACAAACGAAAATCAAAATCGGTCCATTCGTTTGGGGATGTCCATTCCGGGGGCTACGTTGCCACACACACACACACACACACACACACACACACACACACAGACACACACACACACACACACACACGCACACACACACGCACACGCACACGCACACACGCACACAGACACGTCAAACTTATAACACCCTTTTTTCCTCAGAGGTTAAAAATGGATTGGGAACCGGCCGATCAAACACTATTGATTAGCCGATTAGATTCTACTCGTAGTAAGCCGGTTTAAAAGATATGCCGTAAAAATTTAGACTGATTTACTGCCGTATAAGTATTGTAATGTCCTACAATAAAGTGTTTTAAAATTAAAATACAGAAAATAATATATATATATATATATAATATAGTCGAAATTTAAATATAAATCTCGTATTTTTTTCTATAGAGGAGATGTGTTCCTAGCGATAAACACAATGTAAGTGAAATAATCGCGCACAATCTTGAGAATAAGAAATATTTATTGGCCTTAAAATGCAGGACAATGTAAGGTATTTAGTATAATTTGTTTATATTTGTTCGTAAGCTATTAGTTTTGTATACATATTTGAAAATTATCTTATTGTTAAACGTTGTTGTTTCAATCAGAAGTTGGGATCTCTGTTATCATATAGATACTTAACAATGTATGTGATATGCGAAACGTTTGAAGATATGTTTTAGTTACGTATTACACATTGTACTTGTGTAACGTGTCTCTAACTAAATGGACGACAACAGTAAGTTTGTATATATATATATTTATTTTATTAGTTTTATTTCGAGCATATAGACACACATATAATAGCTGTTTCAAAAAGTATTGTGATGCTGATATTTAAGCTTTGATGGACTTTTCTGGTAGGTACATACATGCTTATATATATTTGACCTACGACATAATTATGTAGCTAGCTCGTGTAATAACACAAAAAAGAGAATCATTTTTATCCGATCTTAAAATTGAGGTGGTTTTGAACTCGTCGGATTTTTTGGTATGTTTTACCTGATTATTAAGTGGCGGAGGTGGCTGACTTAAAAAAAATATTTTTTGTTCGTTAGGGTATACATTCCGATTGGTCACATATAAATTTTATCGAAATTTGTCCTATAGTTTAGTGTAAATTGTAATCAGAATCAGAAGAATTTAACTATGAATTATCTTTTAGTAAGAGTATGCCAGGTGACATTCTGTTTTGTGATATAATGTTTGGCGGTCGATTTGAATCCGCTTTTTTACTTTTTTTTAAAGTAGTACTTGTGCGAATTTAGACAAGTACGATTGGTTTCAACTTTGATTTAGTGTTACCCGCGGACTTCTAATTTTTTTGATTATAGCCCTTTTTTTGAAATAAATCCAGCATTTTTAATTTTTTTCTTTACTTTCATATATATATATAAGAACGTATTTAATGTAGGTAGTTACGAACGAGTATATAGGTAGGTATTCGTAATGCGTGAAGAATGTTAAATATTATACTAATTATACTTTCTTTTTGCTTATTAAGCTCTGTCATAAATCTCTCCAAAACTTTCTTTAGCGATCACTGATCTCGGCAATCTTCAAGATTCTCGGAGATTCAGAAGAGATAAGTTTCTTATGTAATACTCGCTTATTGATATGCTTGTCAGTACAAACAAGATAGGAATTATCTAACAAATTAATCCTAGATAAACATAGCAGATGTACAAATCTAAATATTTTTATATATTGAAAATATGATGTTAGTTTCTTTTAACTCAAACTTTAAACTTTCCCAAACACTTGCACAAGCACAACACATGCACCTCAGACTCAGACATTGTATCTCATTGTTCGAACGCCACCGGCTGGGAATCGAACTTGGAACAGCTGGCTACTAGTTGCTGGCAAAGTATGCTATATACCAGTAGTCGTTAAATTATATTTGACCACGTAAATAACGTCACTTTATAAGTACAAATGCTTTTTCAGTTCACATCTAAACATTTTGTATAGCCCTTACCATGCAGTGTTTTCCTCGCTGCGTAGTCCTTGCATTATTAAAATATTAATGTTTATTGTGCATACAAAAGTAAAACATATGTTGTGTTTCTTTCCAGAAAAGCGCGGTGTCGTCGGCGGCGCCATGGCGGAGAGCGGAGGCACCACGGGCGCGCTGCTGTACGCAGTTACAGCGGCCGTACTGGGTATGCTGCAGTTCGGCTTCAACACGGGCGTCATCAACGCACCGCGCACCTTCATCGAGAACTTCATCAAGGCTAACGAATACACCAGACCCGAATATGTATTCTCAGTCATTGTCAGTATATTTGCGGTGGGAGGCATGATCGGCTGCCCGCTCGCCAGCTGGGCGGTCGACTCTTTCGGCCGCAAGAAAGCGCTGCTCTTCAACGCCGCATTCGGTGTGGTGGGGGCCGCGCTCATGGGCTTCAGCGAAGCGGCGAACTCTGTGTGGATGCTCATCATCGGCCGCTTCTGTATCGGCATCAACTGCGGGTTTGCGACCACCGCCTCGCCCACGTACGTGTCGGAGGTCGCGCCAGTGAGACTGCGCGGAGCTTTCGGCACGGTCAACCAGCTGGCTGTAGCGTTCGGCCTCGTCGGCGGCCAGATACTCGGTATCGATGTCATTCTCGGCAGCGACCAAGGCTGGCCGTGGTTGCTCGGACTAGCTCTTGTCCCAGCTGCCGTACAATGCTTAATGCTCCCGTTCGCGCCAGAATCGCCCCGTTACCTGCTTCTCGGACACCGCGACGAGGAAAAAGCGCGAGCGGCGCTCACGAGAATCCGTGGCACCACTGAAATAGAAACGGAAATCAACGACATGCTCGTCGAAGACCAAGCGGCGCAACAAGAAGAGAAGTTCACTATCAAAGACTTATTCCTGATAAAGGCTCTCCGCACTCCGCTTATTATTGGCATAGTGATGCATCTGTCACAGCAGTTGGGCGGGATCAACGCCGTACTGTACTATTCAGCGACGATCTTCGTGACTGCGGGCTTGCATGAGGAGACTGCTCGATTGGCAGCTATAGGCGTCGGCAGCATGCTGTTTATAATGGCTCTAGTATCTATACCATTAATGGATCGGCTCGGACGGCGCACTTTGCAGCTAGTTGGACTGGCGGGTATGGCGGTCTCGTCGATACTCATGACGATAGCCTTCTTTACCTACGAAGGCAATCAGACTATGAGTATATTCGCTGTTATATTTACGCTGGTGTACGTCGGATTCTTCGGCGTAGGTCCGAGCTCAATTCCCTGGATGATATTGTCGGAGCTGTTCGGTCAGGGCGCCAGATCTGCAGCCGTCAGTGTCGGCGCGCTGGTCAACTGGTTCGCCAACTTCGTCGTCGGTTTAACTTTCCTGCCGATGGTAGAAGCTCTCGGCAATTTCGTGTTCCTCCCCTTCACGGTACTCCTGATTTTGTTCTTTATTTTCGTGTACTTCATGCTCCCGGAAACTAAGAACAGAACAATCGAGGAGGTCACAGCTCTCTTTAAAAAATAAGCACAGTTATTTGTAGTTTTGTAAGCGTATTTTATTGAGATAAGTGAACACGGCAGGTTATGGTATTCGCGAGTGGATTGCGATATTACCAAAATATAGAGATCGGTGCTCGGAGAAGTATTGTACTAGATTATATCAGCTTTACGCATTAGTCAATACTCGACATCGAAATCGTGCCATCCTGATCGCACTTACAATGATTGAGCGAGAAAGAAGACAATTACGATGTCGACAATTAGCTATGTGAAGCTGATCAGGCAGACTGCAACACCGGCACACACGTAGAAAGGTTAACATTGTTGATTTTTGTAAGACAACTTGACATTTTCAAGTCACTATTGGTTTCGTTCTATTAGAAAGACTGAACACCTCAAGTACTAAAACTTTCTACCTTATGATATTACATTTGACAAGTACTTATATCTAAACGAGTAGAAGTGTTTTTTGAAATCAAATTAATATAGAAGAATATTAGTATTACATTTTATCGAAGTTTTGTTAATGTTGTCATTATAATTCGTTTATTGTTGGCCAGAATGGCAATGGCTAATGCAATGTGTATATTTTGATAGTTATTCGTTTTCAGTAATATTATTTTAATGAATTTTAGATGAATCATGTTTTAAATATGATTTTACACTTTACATAAATTGTTGAGGACCAAATCGTTTCCCTTTTGTTATATATAATTTTGTTATGTAAAGTTTTATAGTAATTTATTCAAGTATCACAATCCTAGTGCCTTAATTTTATTTTTATTACTTACATACTGTTCATTTTACTATTAAGACTTTAATGAGTATGTAACAACTGCATTTTTCTGCAATATATAAATTTATTTTAGGGCTAGTGCCTTTTTATGACAAAATAAAGTATAACTAAAAATGTTTATCATTTTTATCTTTCAGTAAATGCAAGTCTATTTATCAGAAATATACTTAAATGTATAAGTTACTTTATGAAAAACAAAACAACAAATTTACAAGTATGTAAAACTATACCCATTTAAAGTATTAGATGTATATTCCTAGTAACCGTCCCATACACATACTTAGTGCCAACATATTTAACTTATGAATAGTTATTATGTAGATGGAATTAAAATCGTGTATCTCTTTTATTACGCACCTCTGAACGATCAAGTTTGACTTAACGTGTAAGTAAAATATAATAATGGCGAATTTGTAAATCTAATTTAAATATACCTAGCCAGTGACTGACTCCTTTGTTTTTCCTCGCAGGTAGCATATTGAAAAGATATATCTTGAGGTTTAATGAATAGCAGACCACGCATTAAGTACCTACTTGATGTTTTTTTCTCTAAGTATTTATACTCAGATCACATAAGCATTATGCATAAATACGTATAGAAACCGAGCACAAATGCACAAACTTATTGTCATAACAAGGCAAAATATAAAAAAAAAATTAGAACTTTTTCACGAAGTATTTATTTAAGTACTTGTACACTAAGTATTTATTTAAATATATTAAGGTTATATATAATATTATATTCATAGCAATACGTCACGAGTTGTAAAGAGTAACTAATATAAAATTAATGCTTTAATTTTTCATACATTCCAGTAATATCTTGATAGTTCACAAATACCTACTTGTGTATATGTAGGTACCTAACTTTATTAATTGTAAAAATGTAAGCTATTGTAATTAACGATACCCGGTACATACATATTATTAAACGAGGAAAAGAAATGTATCTGAATTAGAAAAGTGTAAAATCAAACAATCATTATACGAATTTAATTCGTCTGTTGATATTAAATGAGGTATTTAGGACTTCTTGTTTTTTTATTTGTGAGCTGAGAAGGAACTAACTAGGCTAACGGCCTACCCCCTTTCGACGTGTGATACCATAATCCGAGAGTACCAAGTGAACGTAATAGGTAAATATCTGAACCCATCGGTAACTTACTAGACTTAAGTTCGTTAACCACGTAAGATGAAGACGCGAATTTATATAAATGGATGAGTTAAGTACAAAATATATTTACGAAAGTATAGTACCTACCTTTTGAAAACATTTTGAACTATGTTTTTCTGTCGTACTTTTATTTGCATGGGTTTTATTTTGTAGTCCATCGATATTGTAAAATAATGCAGAAAATACCTAACTCAAGTTAGTAAAAAATCTCATAAATTGCAATTGTGATAAAAATATTAATTCAAATGTAGAATGATGAAACTATGAAACTATTCTTCTCCCCACAAGGAAGAGATCTGTTGCAGAGCCTCGTGCTGGTCCTCTTGCTCGAGCTCGCCTTCTAGCCAAAAGGTCTCCATCATGCCTTTGCCCTGAAATAGTTAAAAAAGGCTAAACAAATCAATTTACAACTAAAAATTCAGTCATACTCAACGAACGTTTTCTAAAACACCTGTTCTTTTCTTGCTTTGAGGGTAGAAGCCCTATAGTGAAAGTTGTTCAATAGGATAAGTACCTTTAGTGGCCCCCTTTCGGCTTGGTACACCCCTAACCAATAACTATGTATAATAATGTACATAGCTTTAAATAATAATTCCTTTGCTCTAAATAATGCTTTGTTTGTTTTTCTAACTTAGCTAAAAATAATGATTCTTTTGCAGAAGTAGCACGTAAGTACGTGCTACTTTTGCCGTGTTTTGCTCAATATTTATTACGGCAATACGTAGACGCTTGAAATATTCACAGAGACACTTAGTCTTCCCTTAAGTGTCTCCATACAACAAACGGAATTCCAGACATGCTCCATCTAGGGCTACAGTATCGCTGACTTCCGTGGTCATGCGAAATTGTGGTCAAATGCATAGCTGTGTGGGATAAAAAGAAAGTCTTCCGCTAATGTGGTAAAAATTATGGTACGGAACCCTTAGTGCGCGAATCTGACTCACAGTTGGCCGATTTTATTTATTTTTATATGATCCTAGATTCAAGAGACGCTTAAACTTATTTAACAATTTTTTTTTGTGTTTGAAAGGGTATAAATTAATTTGATAATTTATCTACTTTTTATCAAAGTAGTAGTTTAGGTTATAAATAAAATGAACTGATAAAATGTATGGGCGCCTGGTGAATTGAAATCGGTGTTTAGAAGTGAATACCAGTAAAATAACCAGTCATACGATTTGTGTCCATACTTTAATTTACAATGTACCTACCTAACTACGTGTATTACGAAAATGAAATGACTAACTAGAACAAAAATAGCAAATTGATTGCCAATAGATCACTTAAGATCAAGGTGCAGATTATCCAAATGCTCCAGCCCACTACCCGAGGGCAACGTGGCTAGAGCTAGCGGCATAACTACACTGAATGGCAATGCTTATGCGTTGGGCCAGTTAAAACCCGTCATTCTGGTCATGCGTCGCATAGATCAAACTCTCCGAAAAGTATTGGAAATAAGATGAGCTAATAATTAACAATCGCAGTGGTATCTATGATATTCACCCTTTCGTACCTTGACCTTAATGAGACCTCTTCTGCGAAGTCTGAACCTTCCAGCGGGCAGCAGGGCCGCAGTAGCAGATGAGATCTGGATTCGTCCTGGCTGTAAAAGGAATACTAAAGAAGCATAGTGTTGTTTGGACGATAATTACACTCCGTTTTTGTCCCACTAGCACCTGTTTATTCAGATAATAGAGGTAAGAATTTATATCGTTTTTTTTTAATTTAGAATGAACACGCAGTATCCCCGAAAATATTTCATCATAGGCTTGCGATTGCGACATTTCGTAATTGCCAAATGTCTTACTTATAGCGCCGAATAAATAATAACCAATATGAGTAAGAATAGGTTAATGTGGTTAGGTACCTCAGAAGAAGTCTGCATCCTGCTGGCAGTGTTAACGGAGTCTCCGACGAGACAGTACCGAGGCAGGCGCCGCCCTAGCACCCCCGCCACGCACGGCCCCGAGTGAATCCCTGCACGTATCATTGTTAAATAAATTATTTTTTTGGATAACTAGGTACATAATATAACCGAGGCTAGCATATTTTCGCCGCTTGTGCTGTTCCGCTGAATATGCCGCCGCCCCAGTCCTACTCTTTGTCAAAGGAAGATGAGATGTGTCAACGTATGTCGCACCTGCATAAAGAGGCCTACCCAATATGAGTGCGATGGAACAACAGACGTTGGGCAATGTACTCGTATAATTGTTTTATGGCCAGCCAGTCTTCCCTTGTGGGTCATACCAGCAGTGGGATTCCTCAAAAAATCTCATCAACCATGAGATTTTTTGAGGCTTAACAACATAGCGTATCACTGATGGGATCGGGTTTCCCCTATGAAGATGGAATAGGCTACAGTCCACCACGCTAACCAAATTACGGGTAGGGGACTTCATGCAACTTCTTTTTTTATCTTGAATCTTGTATTTCTAAGAATTAATAAAAAAATATAATTACTCACTAGACAAATTTATTTGTGTGAATACTTGCTCAAATCGCATTGTCTTCGAAAGCTACTGCGATAGCAGGTTTCTTTTTTCGCGGTGTTTTCTCACCAGAAACATGCATTTTGATACATTCTGATATTGATAGGAGAATAAAACAAAAACTAATGCATAATAATTAGATTTTACCAATAGTAAGTACGGGTAGAGCCCGCGAGATGGCGAGCGCGGCGCTGGCAGCGGCCGCCGCATGCCCGCGTCGCTTCACCGGCGCGCCAGACACCAGCATGTACACGGTGCCCACTGTCTCCACCTGAGAGATATTACATTGTACTATTAGGCAATTCTGGGAGGCACATACAAAATTGATAGTTCGTTTTTTAAAAAGCAATAAGAAGATATGTTCCTAATGAAGTCTCCGTGATGAGATCGGCTTAAAAAATCCTCACTACTTAGGTACTTTGGTGCCTACCTAAGTAACACAATAGCGTGGTAGGTAAGTACTTAGGTATTTTATAAGTTCACCGAATGTAAACTAAACTATAATTGGACTATTCCAACAATCAGGTAAGCGTGAAAACCCATCTTCTTAAACAAAATGAATCAAACTCGCGTTATTTTTTTTAAATAACATACGAATTGAGTACCTACTAATTTTTGAACTCGATTAAAAATTAAAATAATAGGTATTACCTACCTTGTAAGCACGATGTGTATCCAGAAGTCGGTCGATCTTAGAGTAGACATCGTTCATATAAGCAACAGTCTGCATCACGTCAGCCCTCGAGCCGGCTTCTGCTATTTGAACCCCGCAGAATATTATCGTGGCGCTGTCAAAGTCCTGAAAGGGCAATTAGACAGTTCTTCTACCAGTAAATAAGCTGACATATAGCTTGTGTGGTTAAAATACACCTGCTTGAGTAAAAAGTTATGTAGCAGGCGAAGCAGGTGTATCTTTTCTGTCAAATGAAGGCGTTTAACACCTCTAAATGAGTCGTAAGATTCGTTACAAATCTGCCGTATCTGTTGCCCATAACATTAAAGGAAATAAATTAATGAAGAAATTGGATTTCCAATAAAAATATTGAATTATAAAAATATTCGTCGTTCATTGTCAAGTACATTTTAGTTGTAGATGTGAATTAAATTCCTCTTATGTAACTGTAATAAAAAAATAATTCTTAGTAGGCAACTAATTTTGAAAGAGAATATAGACTAGGTATCATATATGATAACTGGATGTGTAGGAAGAATGTATTTTCTTCTTTAGCAACTGGTCGCGAATCTCAGTTGCCAATGTGGCCGGATGGGCAATACCTACAGCCAGTTTAAAATTACGCCAAGCAAGTTACAACCTGACAAGCATCCCTCGGGTCTTTCCCATCTCTCAAATGGTCAGCGATGGCCTTCGGTATCATCGAATATAACAGCTGGTCGCTCCGTTTCTTCCACTGATCAAGCAATCTGCAAACGAACGGTTGAGAATTCATCCGGTATATATATTTCTAGGTTTACTTCTACATACAGGGTTTACAGGGTATTATAATTATGTCCTCAAGTGCGTCATGCAATATTCTCTCAGACAATGTTGTGACACTACAGTCATTCTGTACTTTGTGTAAATTGGCGGTTGAGTATAGAAACCAACTAAACCGCAAATTTAATTTACTTTAGTTATAACGAGTAAAATTATGTCATCGATATTATGCAGTGGCGGCCATCTTGGATTTGAATTTTATCACAGTGTACCTAAACATATAGTACTAGGTATTCTCTTTGTAAGCTCATTTGATTTGATACCCATATTGAAAAAATATGAATATTATGAAAAAAAATAACTGTATCGAATTTTATCAGACCTAGTTCAGAACATTTCCGACTAATACATCTTTAATACAAACTAAAAAAAAACAACATCAAAACTAGTTCATCAATTCGGGAGCTACGATGCCTCAGACACACTACACAGACACGTCAAACTGAACGTTATAACACCGTTTTTGAAACCGTAATGATGTTAACTCTACGTGAAATCAATAGTAGCAACGTTAATTATTCTGCAAAACCATTCTTAGCCATATTCATTTATCCATATCTTATAATTTATCACGAGATAATTAATAATAATAATAATAACAATATTGGACAACATCCACACAAAGGTCTTCAGGTCCCAAACTAGGCAAAGCCTGTGCTATGGTAACCTGATGAATGATATACATACTAAATATTACTATATTTTGTGGTTCATGGTGATAGTTAACCTGCATGAAGTCTGCAGCGAGTGGCTCCTGATCTCTGCCTTCTCAAACAGCAGGTCCAGCCGGGAGAGGTGTTGCCAGCCGGTGAGCAGCATCTCCTTGGACAAGCCGTGCCCGTTCATATCGGCGACGTACAGACCTGCTAGCCGGAGTTCATCCAAGTCGTTGAAACTGGAACAACGTTAGTACCACGCTGATATTTCTTTAATTAACTCATTTTTTTTTTATAGTCGATAGGCTTGCGCTTGACCGCAACTTACCTGATGTAAAGTGACGAAGCGGTCTAGGATGTAGCACGCTTGCCTAGAAGAAACTGATTCACTCGCGATTTGAAAAAAAAACCGACTTACAACCACTTGATTGTTTTATTTTTAGCAATTTTCCACTCTTTTAGGAAGATATAAATAAAAGACCAACAAAAATACATCAAGTTGTAGAAATTCGTAGAATCATAAAAAATAAAGCCTACCCAAAATTTAAAGTTAAGTTTTTTAAGTTTCCTTCGCTGGGCTCTGACCACCGCTAAGTGTGCGGCTATTCTAGAACCAAGTGGTCTTATGCGTAGCGATGGTAAGAGACCCGACGGCATGACACTCATTCCTTGGAAGATGGGGCGGCCTTTAGTGTGGGACGCTACTTGCGTCGACACTCTTGTACCGTCTTATCTTCCCGTTACTAGGAACAGCACCCATATTCACAATGAGTTTCCGATCGGATTCGAAAACTTTGCAACACGAATTACGCAAAACTTATTAGAAGATCCTAAATAACCTATTACTTTGAAAGTCGATTCTAGATCTAAACTAAAATAATAATCACAATTTAATATTTTAGATGACGTAGCAAGCTTCGCGTATTTCGTGTTGCAAAGTTTTCGAATCCGATCGGAAACTCATTGTGAATCTGGCAGCAGGGCTGGTGCGGCGGCAGTCAGCTGAAGGCCTCAAAAGGCGCAAATTTAGTATTTTAGATAGCGATTATATGTTTGAGGTTTTTGGGGTTGAAACTCTCGGGCCTTGGGGACTGGGAGCAAAAATGTTTTTCAACGACCTAACAAAGCGTCTAGTTGACGCTACTCGAGACCAAAATGCTGGCCTCTACCTGGGTCAGCGCATTAGTATTGCCATTCAACGAGGCAATGGGGCCAGCATTTTGGGTACTCTACCAACTGGCAGTGGTTTAGTTTAAAGATTTTTTTAAAAGTTAGTTTTAATTATTGGTTGTTGTATTTTGTACATGTAAGTTTTAGTTAAAATTTTATCATGTTTTATAAGTTGTGCAATAAATATATTTTTATACACCAAGTTTTGTCAAGATTTTTTGAAAATACGCTATGTACGCGCTTACGAGATACACATACATACCTACTGACAGAAGATGGAAAATATTTGCCAGTCACGAAGCAGAGAAGGGCTGAATATTTAACTTACACCAAAGATCAATTGGTTTACCGACTAAAAGCATTGATTTACATGTACTAGATGCGTACTAACCGCCTCAATGCATTGCTGCTTCACTTAAGGCCACAGCCAATTACCTCAGCTCACGTCAAATCAGTGCCTGGTGTGAGGTCAAGCGAGCGAAAGCTCTTCAAAAAATATTTCGAAATGTGTAAATGCGTCGTAAAAGTATGTGACTCAATCACTCAAAAACATAACAAATCCAGCGAGTTTACTTTCCACAGTTACGTTTATTGTTTATAGGTGCATATTAATGTAAATAACGCAAAACTCAAAACCAAAAAATATTAATGCAATTCAGTATTTGGTGTTGCCGTTAAAACACCGGGATGAGTACCCACAATAATGGGAACATATCGATGCATAAAATAAATTACTTAGTTACATCTGTTTTTCTGTTAAAATAAAATATGAAAGGATTAGGTATTGTATTTGTTATGATTTCCTTTTTTACGTAGAAAACTTTTGACGCTAAAATACCTTGCAAAAAGTTCTTAGGAATGAATGTTTTCAACAAAATTTAGGATAACTTTCTTTAAAGTAATTTGAGAAAACTCTAATTTAGTCCTTTAATAAGTGAAATTTAGTCTACAACTCCTTTGTAGGGAGACCAGTGCCTAGCAGATGGATGATATGAATTAACACGCACAAAAATATTTATTTGGTAATAAGATAGAGATTCCGGATATTTCGTACTAAAATGCTTTGCGTCAACTTTAATTGTTATTAATTAATTAATTAATTTAATTGTTACTTATAATTGTGCGAACTGCCATATTGTAGAATTTGCTAACAGTTTCTTTATTTCCAGATATCTATAATATTTGGTCTGTTTCTTCTAGCAAGCATACAAACATACTACAGCTACATAGTAGCGTACTACATCTTAGGCCACTTCGTCACTTTACATCGGGCGAGTTGCGGACAATCACAAACATAAAAAAACTTATAAAAATAAGTCTTTTTAATTTTCTTTAGGGTAAAATTTTCTATGGTAGGCAACACCAACCCGCAGCGCATGTTCAACTGCGCATTACCAAAACGGTTACACTTTTTTGGACGCGCGGTGAGGAAGTTTTCTACTCTATATATATAAAACTCTTTGACTAAAAGTAACTCACATAGGGCTGCACAAGAAGATGAGCGCGTCGATTTCTTCCAGGAAGTACATCGGTCCTCGCAGTAGGATGGAGCGGGCGCCCTGTGAGCCGCGGCGAGCGTCTGCAGGGGCACGCGCCCGCCAGCGGAGCAGCTCCAGCTCAAATATCATGGTCTGCATGCTCACCACCTGACTTAACAAGTAGGTTGTGAGAGACATTCGAGATAAGGGTGTTCTTTGAATCTTTCTTAATGACTCACCTTTTTCTGGGTTAGGTAGGTGGGTACATTTTACTTTGGTCACCTCCACCTGGGTAGAAATTAAAGCTTCCTCAATCCACATAAAACTTATTGCACATGGATGAGACGATATAACTTAGATGATTTGGAGCGACAGTTCCATCGATGGAATTTGTTCACCTTGGAATTAAAACACCCAGGTGCATATGGGCGACTTTTTTAACGATTTTTCTGTACTTTAATCACCCACATACAACATGTGTTAATTTTCACTTTATTCACCCAGATGTACAAATTGGAATTTAGCCTTTCTGGCATTAGATCGAGAAATAGAGAAATAATTTTGTTATAAGACATAATAAAGATGAATGACGTATCAAAAAAAAACCTGGGATAACCTCAATAAGTAGGGAAAATATCTCGAATGAATTTCCGCCAGGAAATAACACTTACATGCAATACATATAACTATTATACAGGGTTATTGGCTAGGGCTGTATTAATCCAAAAGGGAGTCACTGTAACATCCTAAGGAACAACTTACACTAAGGGACCAACTCGGATTTCTATAAATAACTGCTGTTCCATACAAGAAGTTGATCGGTCGTCGACAAAATGTATGAAACAGCTGATTATTTTTTCTCTAATTCAGAATTGGTCTCATAGTGAAAGTTGTTCCTTGGGATGGTACAGTGACCCTCTTTCGGCTTAGTACACCCCTAGCCGATATCGCTGTATACGAGATGTTGAATTTTATGCAAATAGTTGGGTCGCTGTGGTGTACGCCTACCCAAGTTATCCTTATATTATTCACTACTAAACCGACTCAGTTGATTCTTGGTTTTTACCTCAGTACCTACCTACTTAAGTCACTACTGCAGGACACTTAAATTCAATAATATGTCTAAGGCTTGCCAACCACATCTTATGTTGCGACAGTTTTCATTAGCCAGATTTACAAAATAAAATAAGTATAAAAAATATTTTACATCCATAAAAACTATCTTAAAATTAATAACATTTCGCCACTGGGAAACTAATTAAAAATTAAAGCCTAAGTATCAGTCTGATGTATCAGTCTCTCATATACAATAGCAATTGTATATGAGAGACAGACGAGTTCTAAGCAGCGATTTCTTATTATTTAACAATCTTGTTAATTGAGGCAAGCTTTCGTTATCTAAAAAAATGGACGCTAATCGGTTTTCAATATCGCACGTTTCGCAAGCTCGATTGAAGTGACGTTACCTTGTCCCAAGTAAACGGTACTTTTGGTTTCCTCAAACGTAGTATTTCGGAGATAGGAGTCTTTACAATCCGATTGTAGGGACCGCCCCAAGCTGCCGCCAACTGGAATGAATACACAGTGCTTATTGTTTATGATGGAATCTTACAAATGGATTATCAGTAGGTGTGCATCGCTACAATAATTACGCAAAATATGTCGCGGGTCCAACCAGGACGAGATTGACACAGGACCCAGGCCGATGGTATTAAACGAGAGAGCTCTATCTATGCCCAAGACAGGGATAAGGTAGGCTGCAGGTGATGATGATCGGAATAATGTCCCGGAACTGTTTGGTACCCCATGAATTGGTGCCCCAATTACTAAGTCTAGAAAACGGATTATAATAAATACATGTTCTAAACTAAAACTTTACTCTATTTACTGAGCTCCTAGTGATGAAAATGTAAACTGTAGAAATATGATGAAGTAAAAAAAAAATGCCGAATAACGAAAATGCCTGATTCAAGTAGTATGTTTTAAACACTACTTGAATCAGGCATTTTCGTTCGTCGACATTTTCTTCCCAGTATAGGTAGGTATATAACTGACATAGAATAAAGAAAAACAAATTCAACTCTTGTTTCAGCAGTACAGATATGGCAAGGATGTGATACACGAGATGATTAATGAATGTTGGAGGGTCCACAGAGTCATGTCAGCGAAAATACTGATTTATCGAGCCTGTCAACACCAAAAGGCTTTATTCGCCCGCTTCAATAGAAAAGCTAGTTATGTAGTTATATTGAAGTACTTCCAACACTCAAGGGTTATGATAAAATAGATTACCTTATAGTACCTAGTTAAAACATTTATCAACTTTTTGCTGCTAAGATCGTATTTTCTATTATCTACCTTATTTTATAAAACTCACTTCACCGGCAAAGAAGATGGATGAAACGTTACGTACGTGTAATAACAGTAAGTACCTATGCGATAATGGATCTATTATACTGTACTATTCAGCCTGAGAGCGAGAGAGAGATAAGTATCTTCTAAATGATGCAAAAAAAATACCTATATATAGATAGGTACAATAGTGTACAATAGTCTACTTATGTATAAAGTGGTAGGCTGACTCGTTTTGTTTGACCAGTCCTCGTTCGACTTAATCTTGCGAGCATAATGCAGTTAGGTAGTAAAGTATTTACTATAGTGACCTTGTCTCCAGCTTTGATGAGATGCATCTTCCTGTCGAGGAGCGCTCCGAAGGGGAAGAGCTGAAGCAGCAGCGAGGCTGGCACCGCCGGAAGATCACATGGCAGGTTCTTACGCATCATCAGCGACTGTACCTGCATTGGACCAACTTTCTATCGTAATGTATATTTATTGTATCGTATGGTTTGATTTTGAACATATTTTTTTATCCAGAACAGCTAGGCATTTGAGCACCAGCTCACACGACCACGGAAAACAGCGACGCTGTGGCCTTAGTCAGAGCATGCCTAGTGTGGAATTGTCCGCTGGTCACGATTTCTTGTAGCGATGATAGCCGAGTGAATACTGGGTTCAATTTCCGTGCAAAAGGAGCGAGGTTCGATCCCACGAGACATGCAAAAATTAACCTGAGCTACCGGTGAAGGAAAACATCGTGAAGAAAACATAGCATGGTGGTATGGCGTTTTTAATCTTTTAACGGTAATGAAAGTGTAAATAGATTAATCAGTGGATCTTAACAATGGATTTTAGCAGACCTAGTGGTTATTCGTGGCTATACACGAAATGAAATATGTTTGTGATGCCATTTCCGAATCTGATCACGGTGTATACAGTTCATTATTGTCTTAATCTAGTCTTTTGTATGGGTAGGGTTTAAAGCTATCTACGTACCAAATTTCATCCAAAAAGATTCATCAGTTTTTGCGCGAAAGAGCAACAAACCTACACCCATACATTCTTACTATGTCGGAAATAATAATGTATAATGTATGTATGTAATTTATGTTATTTTGATATCAAAATCAAATCAATTAACTAAATATAATTTACTAAGTTACTAATACAGAAACTTCCCCTTGCCTGCATTTGTTTGGTTTATTCCTACCAAAAAAAACGGTTAATCGAATTTGACCCCCGTTGTTACTATTATCGTAGATCGCATTAGATCTACCCAATTCTATCTTCAATTGGTCAGAACAATTAGTTACTTATATCTGACGTAGTATGAGACAGGTGATTATATGAAGTTCAAGGCTACAAAAGACAATGTGACAATGGGCCGTCAACGGTACAATTTGGGCACAAATGGCGTTACTCAACGCCACAAATGACACAAGTAACTGGGACTGTGTGTTTTAATAGAGTTGCATTATTTTGCCTGAGGCTTTATAAACATATTGTATTCGTTTGTTTTGCTACGTAACAGATATGCGTCGCATGGGTTACACAAATTGAATGAAGGTAAAATCTGTAAAAATTAAATTGGTTTTTTACGTAAGCTCGCCATGTATTACTTTTTGGTCACTATTAAAAATATAGTGAGAAGTGGGCTATATATTAATCTACAAATCTCCACCACTCACTTTCTGACTTGTTATTAGATCTGCCTGGCAGAAGGCACTGAAATGACCTGTTGTAGACAGTGTGATTAGGTATTTAGTGCAAATTAAGTTGATGTTAGGCATCTGTAAACAACATTTTCTTAAGCTGCCTACCTGTTCTACCCTAGATCCGAAGAAACCTCCTAAGTCATGAATAACAATTAATTGTTGTATAAGAGAAAGTACCAGCATTTACTCAAGACACGACCATTGTTGTATTGTAATCCAATTTACGTAAGACGTAGCAAGAAACTTAGCTCTAACTTAGGTACTTTGTTACAAGGATCGTTAAGAGTATTTACTAGTCAATAGGAATCCGGTTGTTTCAAGGGTCGTTTTATTTGCAAACTGTTGGTAATATATTTCGCCAGAATAGAATGGATTTTACATAAATAACTTGAAAGATAGCAATAAACAACAGATTGTGAGAGCTAATAAAGGCTCGGATTATATGGCCTTGAATGTTTACGCCGGGCTTTTAACGAGCTAACAAGATTTTCTTGAAAATCAATTTTTCTTCGATGAAGTTTAACTTTACGCTTAGCTGTTAGAAATAACTAGTACTGTATTATTTTATTACTGTGTAAGTACTGACTTTTTATATATGCACTTATAAGAAGATTTCAGAAGAAGTACTGCTATATTAAAGGAAAAGTTTACTAAATGATCGTTATCTCAATTTTCCATTTTTTCTATGCGTAAAGAAAAGAAGTGATCTCGAGTGGTGACCGCAAACTAGTAAACATTGTGTAGGATGCCCTGCTACTAGATTGAGCAAAGATATATAGAAGATAGCAGGCAGGGGGTGGAGACGAGAAGCTCAGGATAGGGCCGAGTGGCGTGTCACGGGAAAGGCTTATGTCCGGCGGTGGAAAAAAGTAAGCTGATGATGATAATGAAAGACAGATAATATTTTGTACTTACGTAGTCACTGTTATCGAACTCTAGGCGCAGTACTGCCACGTAGTAGCTGCCATCCATAGTTTCTTTTACAACAGACACCTTCAGCTTTAGGGAAAAGATGTCTTCTGCAATTTCGTACAGCTGACCTATTGAGAGATACCATTTAGACACAATTGGTTTGTCTCTATACCGTAGAGGTTGAAAACTTAATAAAATATTTAATACACATCAAGCGTTTATTTTTTATTTATTTATCCGATACTGCCACATCAACAGACACTGGGTTAGTTATAAAGCGTAATTAAATAATGTGGCAAATCTACTAAAACAATGTTAACGAAACCTCTTCGGACCTTTATTGCTACCCTGTATTTTATTCTATGACCTTAGCATCTAGATTACTAAGGAGAATCTTATTATGGCCTCGTCTTGAAGCTTTCCTAATTTATATGTAAAGATCAAGCCTGTCCAGATAAGGCCGAGTAGCATGCCTCGGGAGAGTTTTATATCTAGCAGTAGACAATAATAAGTTGATTATGAGGTCTGACAATTGAAATAGCTTTGAGCTGAATACAGATCCCAATAGTTGACTCGTCCTATCCATTGTCTCTCAAGAGTTTATTTTACAATGAGTCCTAAGCTATTTGACCTTACCCATCAGATAGTGCGTGAATCCATTCCTAGTGCTGCTATACACCAGCTCTGCGCCATGGCGATGCGCGCGAGTGAGCTGCATGCTCGGGGAACGCATACGCGGGAATGTATACTGCATTCGCTGGTGGATGTTGTCCACTGACTGCAGGAATGTGCAGAAGTACCGCCCAGTTGCTCGAATCATCGTGTCGTACCTGAATAGGAGTAATAAGGATCAATCTCAGTAGATCTATTGTCCAGATCCATGATGGATCCAGTGAGATTGTGGATCTAATGAGAAGTATCTTTAACTTCAATCGCAATAGAGCCATTGTCCAGATCCAATAGAAATAATGGGTCATGCGATAGGGGTGGTGCGTACTAAGCGAATGGTACGTTAAGAACGATGACATAATTCATCGGAATTTGACGAAGTATAGTAAGGAGGATTTTCGTATGGACGAGCAGTAATTATCGCTTTGGAATCGTGATTTTTTATAATACTAGGTCTACGAACGGTTATGTGCATTAAATTAGACATACTCTTAGTGTTCTGTTAACGGGTTGCTGTTAATTGAACTCGGCTGAATTAATTAAGCTTTAGATACCGATTAATAAAAATTATAGTCAGATTTTAATTCCGAAGACAATCGTTTTCTCGAGAGTATAAGTTATTCAGAATGAGTGAAGGCGCAACTTAACTGCCTAAATTTTCATCTAATCCATCCTACCTAATATCAGCATTTTAGGTAGGATGGTATGACCTATTTTAGAAATCGATAAGCTTTATTTAAATTCGTATCATATTTGTTGAATACTATGTTATTTGAAGAAGAAATAGCACTCTCTATTACTATTTCTTAATTCAGGCCGTTTGTCTTGTAGCAATATTGCGCTATGTACCTAGATCGGACCGATATTAAGAATAATGGCTTCATTCCTTACCCAAGCTGTCAGTTTTAATTTAACGCGAATTCGTATAACAAATTACTCGGGAGCAAAAACCTTGAAGGTAGGTATATATCCGAGTCACTCACCCGTAATTACTAAAGAACTTCACGAAGCATCTCCCGAAGAAGTGCATGTTTTTCTCAGGAGTTCCAAACTTTTCCTTCAGGGCATTCAACTTGTCTGCGTGGACAGTGAGACTGGGTTTTCGGGGTTTTTGGGTGAGGATGGATCCACGACGCGGTCTGTATATTTCAAGAGCAACTGTGCAGCTTGTCTTCCGAGCTGGCTTGTATACTGCTTCAGGCGTTTTTATGCAACTGTCAGGCTCTAAGGACGTCTGTTCAGATTCATTTACTGGACAAGCTCGAGTGTTGCCAACTGAACTGGACCTTTGAAGGCTTACAGAATCATCCTTTGAGTTATGTTCAGAGTTTTCCGTTTCATTATCTTTTACAGTGTTCGAATTTTCACCCAAAGTTTCAGGAATCACATTTACAATATCCCGCGTTCTATGGTCTTCATATTTTATCGCCAAACTAAATCTGTTGAGATCTTTTACTTCGTTAGCGACTTCGAGTTCTTCCCCTTCGTTGAATTTATCAAAAGACATGACTGGAGATCTTATTTCCTCAGATGATGTATACGCGTCTATTTCTTTTTTGGTTCTTGCTGTTAAGGCTCTCGTTGCTGTGAAGGGGCATTTGTAAGATTGTATTCTGTTGTCAGCGTGGACTGAAGAGCTTCGCCAGGTTGGTTTCGATTTGATGGAAGACTTTCTGGGAGCAGGACTTGCCGACCTGGAAGCGCTCGGACTGTTGGGGTCCCTGGTGATCAGTTGTGCCAGAGCGCAGGCGAGACGCGGCATCAGTGCGTCGGGGTATTGCTGAGTAAATAAATTTGCATTAGTTATATATTATTAAACGAATAAATAACTAAAAGTTAAATTTTACGCGAGAGACTGAACAAAAACACGTATTTTTGCCAACAATGAACCTACTGCACCTATGTATCTTTCCATGCTTAAATCGAATAATAATGTAAACTTTTCCGAGGTAGAGACATTACAAGGTGAAAATCATTACTGTTTTACAACCTTCTTGTATCAACGTCTTATATAAAGTATGAATTTGGGTAGCAATATCGCTATATTAAACAAAAAAGAAAACTAGTATGAATCAAAAAACTCAGATCATCAGATAGCTTGAGCTATCAAACGACATATAATATTCGATTCGTATCCAACCTGAGTAGCACTGAAGATGGTGTTCCTGGCTCCTGCCTCCCGAAGTATAGTCTCCCATATCTCTTCCCCGCATTCTTGCTAAAACAAAAATAGTGTTTGGCAAAGATAAATATACGTTCCTATATTGGGAAAAGGGCAGAATGACATTGATTCGTATTCAACAGCTTGAAGGATGATATTCGTTTTGCAACCGAAGACGTGACGCGCAAAAACTTTTGCGGATTTATGTCTGAACTCTTTGTCGTAATAAGTTATGCCGAGGTTACTTTGTGACAAGTTGAAAGGATTTAAGTAGGTAGTACAAACGTAAGTTTTAACTAAAATTTCTTTCCGATCTCAACTCAGCATAATATAACAACAAATAAAACAATAAATAAAATAAGGGAAATTAGCGAGTGCCTGTGCCCCCTACTAGGTCTCCTGAGGGACTGTGTTGAGGGCAACAGAATAATAAGTCAAATAGTACAAAGACCACTGTTCCAATACGGTAATATAGGTGCCACTTGTGGCACTACATGTTAATTAATATTTTTGTATTGTTATGTTTTGAGTTTCTACAATAAAGCGTTAATCTATCTATCTGTCTAATATAATGTTCAGGCACAATTCTATCGCTCTTTCAATTTACAATAGCGCTTTTTGACCGCGATCCGGCAAATGTAATGTAGGATGCCCTGCCACAAGGTGGAACAAAGACATACTAAAGCTGAAGGCAAAGTTTGGAAACGAGAAGCTCAGGATCAGGCTGAGTGCACCGGTGCGCTCTACGGAGATCCCGGTGCCCTCCGTCAAGCACTGAGGCAAGCTACCGGGAGGTTTTAGTAGGTACAATCCTACATAACTCGGTTGTACCCCAACACAACCGCGTATATTATGAAGATTTCCCCCTCTTTAAAAAAAAAGATCGGGCTGAGTGATGTGCCTTGGGACGGGCTTATATCGAGCAGATAATTTGAATAGCCTGATGATGATGATTTATCTATACATTTAAAAATACTTTTGGAATAAAGATCTACTAGAACGGTGTCTATGACGGAGTAGGACTGTGAAGTTAGGTAAGTAACTATGTAATAATATGATTTATTTACCTCACAACATATTTGGGATTGTTATTTGTTAATTCAATCCGCGTATTTAGCATTGCATTGTAAAAAGTGCGACGACAATAGCATTCGATATCGAGTAGATACATTCGTGTAGTGACATTGCGAATTATTTAGAACAAGTTATTTTTAGAAAAGACATTATGGCAGGCGCTGATGGAACTTTTTCACTTATTTTAATTTAAAACTAAATATTTGGACCGATTCAAAATTTACAAACAAATAAAGAATTTTTCAAATCTTACCTGCCGTCTCCGAGAAAACATAAAAATGAACGGTGAATTGATACATCCTCCTTTTTGCGAAGTCGATAAAAAGAAATAGGCATTCTCCTTACACGCCCATTTTTTTTGATCGTATTTTTGCAGTTTTAAGTCCCAAAAGGTGCTTTTATATTATTACTATCTTCTTTATTTACATTACAAATAAATACAATTATTTACTAATGCTGGATAACTTGTAATTATTTGCTAGCGAAAAAAAAAACAGCTTTTTCATACATTTTGTCGACGACCGATAAACTATGAACAGCTGTCATTTAACTCTAGGTTGGTCCTACAATGAAAGTTGTTTATAATTATGACTATAGCAACCCCTTTTGGCTTAGTATATACATCCCTAACCGATACCTCCCTGTAGTATATCCAAACAAAAAATGATGTTCAGCGATAAATTAGGTTTGGCATTTGTCGGTATAATCTAAGTGTTTCTCAATTTTGCTGGTTAGGTTTTTTTGTTATAATTAATGTGGAAAAATGTCGTATATTACGAGATAAAGTCAAATTATTTTCATATTATTTCTTCACTTCTTATGTATACTTAAAATATACCTACTACATAACACACATATATATATATATATACTTTACTCATTATAAATTTTGACGAAAGCAGATTTTATTCAGAGAGTATTACTTTTATTTAATGTTTATAATATATCTCCCGGTCCGGTTCTTAGGTACCTGGTGCAAAGGTTAGCTATTGCAGGAATGCGGCTAGCATTATGTGCACTAAGTTCACCTAAATCACTTTGGTGACATTTATGAACATAATGTTACTAAATAAATGTTTTCTATTTTATTTTAACATTATATATAAAAAAAAACTTACCACTATAAAATGTTGAACACTCTCCAACAACCACCCGTACATTTTTCAACCTATTCTCAAATCAAAATTCCCACTAAATCTACAAAGGTTTAACCTACAAACGCCACAGACTAAATAATCTTAAAGTATTAAACTGATAAAAAAATCAACGTCTTATATTTGTACCTTCTAAACGTTGGGGCAGTAAGGCTTTCGCGCTAGTACTGCCGGATGAGGGCCGTCGAAGCCTTCTTGCGTCTATCTAGCCTTCCTCTGTTCTATAACTTAATATGTACTATATACGGTTACTTAATTTGATACATACTACAGTTTATTCTGTGTGCTGCTAAAATATTCTGCTCTCATCCGCCTAAATAAATTAGTAGTAATAAATCGTACTAACTCTCCGGACGTTTATCACTTCCCCAGATAGCTTATTAAACGTTTGCTACTGATTAGCGAACTAACATTTACTTACATACATATCAAGCGTATGAAACGCTAGGCACGGATCTCCCCTCTTGAAGGGGGTGTAGGCCATAGTCCACCACATAATATATAAACTTTGTACTAATCCGAGTATGCTTCCTTGAGTAGATTACATTTGGACCTAAAATTTATAAGTTTTAATGACTGAGAGAAAATACCTTATCAGTGCCATTACTTGCAGTTGGCTTGTTTTTGTCTCTCAAGCTCCATTCTATAACGAACAGGAACATTTTCTATCTGATGTTATTCCCATCATTAACTCGATGATTATGAATATCATAAAATTTGTCGTTATAAAAGTAGGTAATATTCCATTTTCCTGGTGATTTTCTTTGTACATTAAATGGTGGTTTGCTGCAATTCCAAAATTTACTCCCTTCCCTATCGGTAAGGAAGGATGGTATAACAATTTAAAAAATCAATCAGATTAATCTATAATCTATATATCGAGAGAGATATCGGCCTCGCCCGTTCAGATTCACAACTGACTTCCTAACCGTCCGACCGCCCTTTTCATATTATTGATATTCCGAAAATCCTTTCCTAGTACACCCTTATATGCTATAATGAATAATATGTTCATGTCTCTAGGTTCAGTTATTTAGGCTTTGCATTGATTCCTAGGTAATATCAGTCAGTCAGGACTTAATCTTTTTAACCCCGACACAAATAAGACGGGGTGTTACAAGTTTGTGTGTGTCTGTCTGTCTGTGGTATCTTAGCTCCCAAACAGATGGACCGATTTTGTTATTTTTTTGTATTAATCGGAAGTGGTCTTAGCCACATTTGATGAAATAAATCGGTACAAGATGGCCGCGGCCACAAAACTCCCTCAATATGGGTATCAAATGAAAGTACTTGACTAGTAGAATACTATACGCAACAACTAGTGTCGGGGGTTTTTCAAAATGTTCAATTTTACTTAAGTATATAATATAGATAAATTAGACATAAAACTAATGTTTCAAGTGTCTGCCTATTTAAGACGCATAGGTACTATACTTGTGATAGATAATGTGCGTGTAAGTCACTTTGAATACCCCACTGACGTCATAGAGTATAAAGTATGATTAATAATTCAGAATTGGTAATTGGGTAGTGAGCTGCATTGGTCAGTGAAACCTATTCAGGGCAATTTATGCGTCGCCCTTCGAAGGACGCCAGGCAATTAAGCCTTCACCTATATATTTATATTAGTTAGGTATGATAGCGTCTGTATAGGATGGGTCGGGTCATTATAATGAATTCTTCGATTCAATTATGACAACATATTTTTTTTTTTTCTATTGCACAAGGAGAACCCGTAAAGACTTTCCTTGATAATATTACAATCTAGCCTAAGTCTAAGGCTAATAAGTAATTTTAGTATAACTTAATCTTCTACAAAATAATGTCTCTAAGATTTTGTCCATCGGCACTTTTCTTATTACAGTTGTTAAGGCGAAAACACTTTGTTCATGTGTTCTTAAGTCTTAGCACTTTCACTATTATATTTCACTATTTTACTTTTAACACTACACTAACTCAAACGGTTTAGTTCTTTTTAGTCTTCTAGTTATGTCAGTGTGGTCGAGGAGCTGGATAGCCTCGACATTGACATGATGGTGAAGCCGGTTTTGGTTAGCTTCGGCGTATTTTTTTATCACTTGTTCAACGAATTCTACTTTTAAGTCCTGGTGAAGATCGTTGTTTCTTATGTACCAAGGTGCATCGGTAATATCCCTCAGTACTTTATTCTGGAATCTTTGGATCATGAGCCTATTACTTTGAGCGGTACAGCCCCACAGCTGTATACCATAAGTCCATATTGGCATCAGGACTTGTTTATACACTAGCAGTTTGTTATGTATTGACAGCGGAGAGTTTCTTCTAAGCAACCAATACATTTCTCTATAGCGTAAATCCAGCTGCTCTTTTTTCTTCTTGACGTGTTCTTTCCAGCGAAGCTTCACGTCAAGGGTCATGCCTAGATATTTTGCTGTATTCTCATATGGTATTACTTGACTGTTGATGTAAACTGGAGAATACTTGTGTCGTTTATTACTAAAGTCTAATTTTAGTTTAGTACATCTTTCTGTATGCATTCAGTAAAAGTTTTGTTTGCGTTATGTTTTTGTATTTGCAATAAACAGAGACTAAATTTATTAACTGTGACCATTTCTATTGTTCCGTATCCAAAAGGTAAAACGGGACCCTAATATTAAGACTACGCTGTCCGTCCGTCCGTCCGTGTGTCTGTCACCAGACTGATACCACTGTCATAGCTAGACAGTTGAAACTTTCACAGATGATGTATTTCTGTTGTCGCTAGAAAAATAGAATAACATAAAATGTCGATATTTAAGGGCTATCAACATGATTTTCTTGCATTTTTTTTCTCGATATTAAATAATTACAACAAGTAGACGCTTGATTGAAGTGATGTAGTATAGATAATGGATCGCGTTCGCGCGCGAGTCCGACTCGCACTTGGCCGATTTTTTATACAATAGAGTACCAAAGTATCACATATTAGGCTAAGTAACTGAATCATGTTTTTCGTAATCATTAACAATCTAAAAATCTAACATTAAAAATTCATATAAAAAAAGGAAAATAGAAATATTTAAACTCGTTTCTCAACGATATTCGTTCGTTGTTGGTTTTTCAAGTAGAATGTAATTCGATAAGTGATTGTCGCTCCACGTGGATCAATTATTGCTATTACTTTAATTAATTGAGTTAATTGAGCGATGGGTGAGAAAGCGGGGGCTATATGAGTTAATTTTATTGTTGCTGTAATGACACACAGCTATCCATTAACCTGCTTTAGTAATATTAGAGTTATGAAAAGTTTTGTGAAACGAGCCTTATACTAAAAACAGCAGATTTTTATATATAAATTCATACGATTTAGTATTTACAAAAAACTGATGAAAAAGATCTTGTATTTATGCTAAGACCGTCAGATGACACCAATAAAAATATTATTGTAACTGTCACCTGTAAACCGTACCAAAACAAACAACAAATATACAGATAGTTAATGATATCATTTTTACGAGCTTTTGACGAGAATAACATTATGCTGAACTTTTCTTATATTATCAAAAATTTGTCTTCCCATTATCGTAATAAAAAAGGGGTACAAAAATTTGAAATTTTGACAATTATATAAGCTGAAACACTTTAAAGTGCATTCGTTTGTTCTATTTTCGTAGCAATTACAAAACAAATGAGCTTTTTGTACGGTATATTTTCTACCGGTTTTTACAAAGGTTAAAAATCATTAAGCTATAAGCTGCTTCTTTTAGAGCAGAGGGTCAATTTGTATCTCAATACATATTAACTATATATAGTATATATTATCTTTTGTGTGTAAATATTAGTTATTTGAATACCAATCTAGGTATACATTTCTTTGTAAATCCTAATAATATATAAACACGAAAGATTCTAAGAATGTGTGTATGTTTGTTGCTCTTTCACGCAAATACTGCTAGACCGATTTGAATGAAATTTGGTACGGAGATAGATAGCTTAGACCCTGGATCAACACATAGGCTAGTTTTTCTCCTATATTAACGAGGGAAACACCGTAAGGCGCAGCTAGTTAATCTATAAATATTATTATTGGTTCTAATTTACGCAATGATGGAAATTGTAGAGCTAAAAAATTGTCCTATCTGGCCAATCAAACGGCGCTTGGAAATAACTCGCGCGTGCGTAACCCTACTAAGGTCAGCGGACCTTAGTAGGGTTGGCGTGAGTATGCGCTAGATACAATAAGATAAGATAACTCTTTATTAAAAAACAGTTTTACAATAGCTAGTATTGTTTACAGTTTTGTAGGATACATAATATACAAGAATGGTTCCTCGAGACATTACTCGTATCTTATGCGAATTAAAAATAAGAACAAAATACACAAAATAAAATTGAATTGTTTTACAACTTTTAACTTTTTGTATGGATTTTGTCCATTTGGCTACGTTCATACTCGTACCATAGGTACCTGAGGCCTCCCCCCAAGGGTGCCCGCATTGTCGAGGCGGGGGGAGGGGGGGGAGGAGGGCTCAGTAACCGTGGCCTTGCCACCCACGGTGAAGCCAAGAGGCACCCGGGATGGGCCGCTCCACCGGGTTTTGCCCTCTAAGACTGTGTCGGATTGGCTACAGGAGGTAGGTTGCGGAGTTTTATGGGGACACCGCAACTGAGGCGGGCTGTAAAGTCGCGAGACGGCGCAGCCGAGGTTGGGTAACCACGAGGGATGCAAGCGAGGGTAACCACGAGGGATGGGTCCGGTGATTGACAGCCGTGGCGGGTCGCGGATGAGTGCTATAGCGTTTCCGTGTCCCGCCAGTTATCGGCAGGGAGTGACACCGTGGAGTTTTAGTGGGTAAGAGTCCCACATAACCGCTCTGCCTCCCCGTGGTGGAGCGGTATGCATACAGCATTTCTCCACCTTAAAAAAAAAGTTACCTGGGGCCTGATATAGGTACCTAGCCATTCCGCCCGGAATGTTTACATTGCTTCATGAATTACGCAAAGCTAGTTAAGAGTTTCAAATTAGAAATCGATTGTAGGTCTATCCGTATAAAATAATCATTTAAAAAAATACACCGAGTTTTGCTTATTTCATGGTGCAAAGTTCTCGGTCGAAAACGTTACCTGAATTACACTGCTGGTGCTGTTATTATTTATCATTTATTGGAGCAACTCAGTATACGCTATTTCTGCCAGTTGTACCGATTGATGAGTGCTCAAATTGCTTTTGAAATGAATACCCAAATCATAAATTTCATAAAAACATAATAATAAATAAAATAACAACTCAGTTAAAAATAAATCTATTTAGTTTTTCAGTTGGTTTCCAGTAAACTTTCAGCCCAGTCAAGTCATAGACGGGTGATAATGTACTACAAAATATATTTTCCAGTGGTTCCTGTACCTATGTATTACGAAAGCATAAAATTTCAAAGATTCCTAGATAGTAGGTAGCAGCTAGAGTAGTGACCCTAATAGGCATATCATTAAAAATTGTCCGTTTGTCGAATTGGTGCGAGTGATTGCGATTGCTATACCAACTCTAAATACACATTAGATCGCCCTACTTACTGCCTGAAATAGAGGCGCTCAACATTTCACAACTAATATTCCCCCCCGACGCAAAATCGTTATTTTATTAAAATTATAACACCCCGTGGTGTTATTATTTTGGCATGTCTTTGTGTGTGTCTGTCTAAAGTATTGTAGCTCACGAACGGATGAACTGATTTTTATTTGTTTGTTTGAATGTTGCATTAGTCGGGAGTGTTCTTAGCTTTGTTTGATGAACATCGGTCTAAAATGGCCGATGCCACAAAATGGCGGTGTCCGAGGTTTTAAATTTTAAATTTAACCGTAACTCTAATAAGGTAATAAAAACTAAGTAACATATTTTAATGTTAAAGAAGGCAAGTTTGAAATCACGTTCACCTCAAAACTTGATCTTGTTTTTATGTAGCAGCGAGGGATTTAACCACAACTTCTCGTGACGACGGAAGTCAGCGATACTGTAGCCCTAGATGGAAAATGCCTAGTCTGGAATACACTGGTTCTCAAGGAAGGCTATTGGAACACACTGTTAGGTACTTGGCGACAGATTTCACAACTTGAGGGTAGAAGCTAGCCAGGCGAGCGATAGGAAACGCCCTACCATCATGCTATGGTTTCCTCACGATGTTTTCCTTCACCGGGATTGAACCTCGTATCTTTAGCACGGCAATCGATCTCACTAACCATTAGACCATCATCACTACAAAATTTAATCTCTTTCTTTACCTTTCTCTCCAAAGTCATAGTTAACCTTCTACTACTTAGTAAAGTACAACATTAACAGCTTTTCTTAACTCTTTCAATTCAAATTATTTCCTGTCGTCAATTTTCGTCGAATTTACCGCTTCCAAGTCGATTCTGGATAATGAAGAAACTTTGTTTGGTATACCAGGTTAAATTTATGCTATGACCAGTTTCTACGAATCTTTAGAATTTTTTAGAAGTCGGCTATTTGTGATTGTAGTGATATCCTAAAAGAGCTTTCCTAAAAAAGGTCGAAGCTAGCTACGGAACCATTTACCGCCCGATTTGAGCATTACGAGTTTTTGGTAGAAACATGCTGCAATGCCCTCAACTTTAACTACGAATAATGGTAATTAATATGGCATTTATTGTACTATAACTATTTAGTGTAACATCTAACTACTACTGATGTAAAGATGTAGGGATATCAGGTAAAAATTATCTCACGAGGTCAACTGTCCACAGTACAGCAGCTGGTAAACGGAACTTGCTCCTGGACAATCCACAATATCCTATATCTAGTTATACCTTACTTACTTACTACTACATACATACTACCTACCTACATACATATATGTATGTTAAACAGTTGTTGCTCCCTGCGTGTGTAGATCCCGCGGGTCAAGCGCTCGCGCATATTTATCGGGTGCGTACTGTGAGGCTGTGCATTGTCGCGGCGCGGGCGGGCCGCGCTACCCCTTCTAACTACCTACCTACTGGGAAGCTGCGGGTGAGTTGCGATCTACACTGCTATAATTTTTTTAAGGGAGACCTTTCAGGGGCCTTTCTAAAAATATTACAAATTTAGCCTAAGGCAAATAAGTAATATATATTTAACTTAAAATTCTACACAATAATATCTCTAAGAAATTGTCAAATTTTTTCATGTGTATTATAAAATAAAATAAATATAAAAAAGCTTTTTATTCCTTCATTCAAAAAAACAAACAACAGCTATTCTACAATTTAACTTATTATTATGGTAGACTTTATTATATTTACAATTTTATGTACTAATATTTGATAATTATAAAACCACTGTTACTAATGTATATTAATTTACCCAACGCACCGCGCTGCCCTTTGGTGGTGGGTTGGTATATGCGAAAATCTTAAGTGGTGTAAGTAATTCATTAGCAGTTTTTTTCCGGTATTCAATTTTTTTTAATGTAGGCAGATTTTACTCGTTTGATAATAGCTATTCAAAATGTAACTTAATAACTTACAAATATAAGTGAAGTGTTCAACCCCCAACTTGGTCATCGTGCTGGACTATGGGCTATGGGTAGATATGTACGTACATATATAGGTACTAATAAAGCCGATAAAATATAACTTTTGCGATCAGATATCGAAAGACTAGGAAAACTTTCCATGCTGTTGAGTTTTAACTTTATTGTTAAAGCTTTATAGAGCAGCTTAAAAAGTTAGTGCGCTCACACTTCTCAATAAGGTTTAGAGACTATTTAATCGCATTAATAAATTGAAGTCGTTGTCACAAGTCATTAAGTTTGTATGGCTAGTGTAATCAATTTTAGAATATTTATTATAGAAACATAAAGTAATAAACTTTACAGCTTTCATTGCTTCACCCTTGTTGTTAGTTATTTTTATTATACTATGTAAATTAATAAAATTATCTAATATAAAAGACTATATTATATAACATGCAATTTTTATTTGCCTATTTCAGTTAATGTACAAGATTTATCCAGCAGAAGGTAACACTTATTTGCTACTTTTTTTAGTAGACGAGTTTTTTGAAGTCGTTTCTAACTAGGTACTTGTTTATTTACATTTATATAAATAGAAATACAACTTACATAAATAGGTAAGCAAATGCTATTTAATTTAAAAAAGAATCACATAATTATGTCAAAAAGCGTTAGCGCCTTATTTATAAAAAAAAAAAATTACGTCTAAGCTTATATCAATTATGTTCGATATCTTAGCAATCAAGCCGCAACATTATTATAGTAAAGTCATATTTTACGGTCCTTGTTCAGTAATTTTCCTACAAAATTACTTCGGCATTATTCCTTTTATCTCCTACGACAAAACATTTCCAAGTCCTTAGGGAGAGGGATTGCTCTTTATAGCTTTGTTATGAAGCAATTTCAGTTCATGAATGTCCTATACTTTGTATAAGTTTTTTGTTTTGCTACTTACTGTTACTAATATAAGTACCTATATATTTATTACGTCAATAACGTCCTCAAACAGGTGAGCGAGTTAAAGAATAAAAATGCCAAAAAGTTGTGCGTGTCGGTCCCGATTTATAACCTCTTAAACCAAGAAGCCTTCGGGCGATCCACTCTATCATATATTTGACGGGCTTTTTTTCAGTATAATTATTTTATCGTAGCATATCGTAGAGGGATCTGCTACGACGGATGTGTAGCTCTGAAAGCTACGAGAATGAAGTAGATACTAATGTATACTATACTTGCGTATATTTTAATGTTTTAAGAACTGCTGCTGCTTTTAAAACTTGCAGTCTGTATTGAAATTGTCATATAAATATTAATTGCTACACTCACTATTGCTATTCTCACAAAATAGCTAAAATGTAGAAAATATAGTAATACGATACGATATTAATTTGTATATTTAAGACACATAGTAAATGTTATGTTACTAAACGATACTATACGAGTTAATCAAAATTCAAAGGTTAATAATTAAGACTTAATTTTAACATCGGGTTTTGGATGCCAGACCAGTATTTTACACATAAAAAAATATTTAGCAAAAAATTAAGACACTTTAGCGTTCGCGTTAAATGCGAAGCGTGCCATCGTCGTATACATAAACGACTCATTTCATCCGTGATGAAGTTGACCGAATGAACAAAACAATAGTTGGATCATTCCACCAATCTAATACCCTTATATATCTTATATAAATCTTTTAGATTCATAATAAATGTATGATCTCATTCACTGTTGGCTTGCAACGATGTAATGCAACCATGTCTCGGTCACTGGCTCGAGCTAGTTATAAGAAGAACTAATGTCTTTGCTAGTGTCTCTCTGGGTGACACTAATTACTCTGCCCTGCATCTTGTGTTCAAGCCCTGCTTTAATTTTGCTGGGTTCATTACCACGAACTGAAAACATTATACCCCTGAGATCTAAAAGCTGTAACGTTGTTTACGTGTTGAAGTACATGTGGTGTCAAATTATGTTTACTAACTAGGGTAGATCCAGGAACATTTAGAGATCCCGTAAGGTTTTTAAACCGGATTGCTTCCATTGAGTGATAAAGATGGTAATACATAAAAAAGAAGTTCAATGAGCCTTGTCTAGTTCATCCAGGATTATAAGATAGCTTGTATTTTACAGATACTGAATGCATTGGCATTTTAAGTATTTTTTTACCACAGACATGAAACATTGGTTGTTTTGCTTACATCGTTCATGTTAGGCAACTATATTTGTCTGCCATAATAAACCTTACTTTATGTTGTGTGGACCAATCTGTATGATCATGTTAGTTGACGGCAGAGATTAGGAACACGATAAACTTCGGATTTTGTTAAGCTTTTAAGCTCCTGGACGTATGTACCTAGCGTTCGTAATGTATAGGTATCCACAGTTGAGAAGATTAAGTAGTGGCGAAGTCTCGCAATTTGGATAATAATTGCACAGAAGTGTTACATGTTCACGCTCATTTTTACCCGATCGCGAAAGAAGATGGGTTTTTTTTCGAGTGTGATATTGGCACGCCCTAGAACCTAAACGGCTTGTCGTAATTTTAATAATTCGTGTTAATAGATTCGTCTTTACCTGCAGATGGTTATAGGCTATACTAGCTGTATCCCGCGATGTCACTTGTTAAGAAACGTGGGTCTAAAGTTCTAACATTCGGGTTTTTTAAAGTCAGTTAAACTACTTGTATCGGGCCCTTCTATTAATTTTGAAAAGTTCTAAACTATTTGCCACGTCTTAAACATAATAACGTCAAACGATTGACCGTCCAAATTATTGCTAGTGTCATATCACCGTCCGTAACATGTTTCATCCAAGTCGGTCCAGTGGTGTTTGCGTGAAACAGTAACAAACACACAATCCTAATATCAGAGTTTTAAGGAGTTTCCTAAAAAATCATATAACCCTTGTAGTTTTTAGCTATTTATTACATTGAAGTACTACGTAGCTATACTCACTCTGTATTTACTTATGATGGTTCTCATTTAGAGCAAAACAATAGCATTGCTCATCAACGGTGGCAATGCAGCCAGCATTCTGAGAACTTTCACATTTACTAGGGGTTTATTAACGGGTTATTATTAATAAGCCTTCCTTTCAAATAATTGAAAGTATAAATTTTCTTTTTGTTTTATTAACATATAGCATGATAAAAAAAATCTTATTAAGCTCTATCATACCTGCATTGGACAGCTTTTAGCAGTTCTACTTTTTATTGCTAGACCAATGAAATTTAAACCGGCGAAAATGGTTATTGACCTATAAACAAACCTAACGTTCTAATAGGCCGATTCACGCCGATGCACTGCTAAAATTAATTATTACAGCGTCCAATTGATATTGTCAACTCCATACAGATAGATGTTCGCCGAAGACACTAAGAGGTTAGTGGGACGCAAGTGCGTATTCACTTTATTGGTTTTTGACGATAGGTTGCGCACTCATGCTTGTTATTTGAGCGGAGCTGTGCTAGTTACATCGCGAGCCCAGTCAATATTATGTGACCTTAAGTAGTAACAAGTACAGAAATATATATAAACCTTACTTTCCTGATATTATAAATGCCAAAGTAACTCTGTCTGTCTGTTACCTTATAACGCCACTAAACGGATTTTCATGAAATTTGGTATAAAGATAGACTAGATCTTGGAACATATAAAAAAAATCTCTGTTGTTCTTCGTCGATAAAAAATCAATAAAGTATTTTGTTATGGAAATCTAATTAAGAATGTTTTATCCGAACTGCATGATTGAGCGGGGAGCGCACAAGTTACGTGTTTACGATAGGGAAAAAATCTTTGTCTACGCGGACGCAAGAACAAGTAAAATATTTATCACATAATTTTATTTCGATATCCAACTGTTTCTGGTTTTTTATAAAATAATGTTGAAAAGTGTAGAAAACAGAAAACTATACCTATACGTAGTACAAGTAGCTTCGAGCTTACCGCTATCTTGCCGCTATGAAAGGGCTTAGCGGTTGAATATTTCGCGTTAAGATTAAAAATAAGCTGTAAAATAGGTCATCAGGACAGATGGAATAAAATCTTACCAGACTCGAAACAAAGACGCTCTGCTCTGAGTGTTAACAGTTTCTTAGCATGTCATCCTAAAAAGTAATACACTGATACATTCTGGTCGTAATTGCTTACATCGTATCGCACGGATCGAATGTATGAGTGAGGAGCCTTAAGGAGCCTAACCTTGTATAACGATAATGTTCACTACGACCATTAATGTGAAGCGAACTGATTCTTTGATATTAATTGAACATTCATTGATAGAAGCCGCTCTTATTGATGGAATTTAAGCGTCTACTTGCCCATTTGTCTTCATCGAATAAAATTAGGCACAATGTGTCTCTATGAATATTTGTTTGAGCGCAAATTTGTTGAACAAAGCTAAGATTGACTGATGGCAAATTGTATTTATTGCTCGTTTAAGTCTTTAATATAGTACAATTGCGCTATGTATTTATTGCGATATTTGTATAGTATTAACACTGATGCAATCTGTATATACATAAGAAAATCTGAACCAGTCACTTTTCTCATCAACTTTACGGGAAAAATAGGTAAAACAGTTTTAAAACTGCCTTTCTGCATTCCAGATGTCGTGTATATAGAATCTACCATTTAAAATAAAACATCAAAACTATCATATGCTGTTCTGGGTTTGCGTCTTTAAGGTCGCTTTTCACAAATTTTGCATTACAATATTTCTTTCGTCCACCGCATCGGTTCGACAAACAATCACTATTTTGACACAATGCAAAGAGGTACGTGCGGTAAAGGGAACGCTCCACGTCGAGAATAATGAACACTCAGCGCAACACGTACTGGTAATATTGTATTGAAATGTTTCCCCAGGTATGTGGTGGGCACTGGCAACTTGCCTAGCGCTGGCGCTGCCAGCAGCCTCCAAGGAGCTGGAGTCTCGGGAGAACATCCTCGACCTGCCGCAGGCGCAGGAGCCTGATCTCATCAACTATGACGAGTACAACCCCTTCGAGGATGAAAACGGTGAGACTTATTTTCTAGACAAACGTACTTCGTCTAAGGTCTTATCGTCGCTTTACTTTAGATGCGGTCAAACGCAAGCCTATTTTCTTTTTACCAAATTGTGGCTACCAAGAGAATAGAGTTACATACTAACACAGGATTCGCATTAGTAGATTTCCTTATGACCACATTACTGGTAATACTTAATATACGGAGTAGTGGTCTTCGCGAGTCCAGCAAGACTAGCTGGCCTGGGCAGGGTTACAGCTCTACATGCATGTTTACTAGACAGTCACTGGTGTTTAAAGTCCTCGTTACTCTGTTACTGAAATTGCAGTGTAAAATAATAATTGGCTACTGGAGTACTTTTATCTCAATGGGCTTTTGTTCCTTACATTTCTTTTTTTACCATATTTAGTTAATAAACACTAGCTAAATATAAAACATTGAAAGAGGCAATAAAATCTCATTTCACAGCGGTTATAGCAGAAAGGGACTACCGAGCACAACAACAACAATCCACAGGTAAGTAATCTGCAAATCATAATCTAAGATGTACATCTTTGAAAAAAATAAACAGAGTTTTATAGATATCTTAAACGTGAAATCTGAGTCAAAACCATTTATTTTTTTAGAATCTACGGTGTTCCGAAGACCTACTCTTCCACCTCCAGTGCTGACATCCAGAGGTATCATGTTGATTCTTTACCAGAGAGTTAGAGATAACTTGAAATAATTCGTCATCATCATCTTCATCATCCGCAACCTTTCTTATCCTATTATTGGATATAGACCTCTCTCATGTTATGCCCTCCGCCTTTTTCTTGTACTAATCTTGTTCGGGATGATGGACCGACAGCTAGATAAGTTAACGATATAAAAGTAATAAAGTTTCATTCATGTTAATTTTAGCAATTTAGTTTTAGTATTAGTGATTATACCACTAACGGAATATAGAACTATATAAATATATACTAACTTAATATTGTCGATATATACTAACAAAATCATCAAAGAGCACATATTAGAGGTATATTTATTTATTTACGTTGAATCTATATTAATTTAGAACGACACAGTAATAACACCATCACAGTATGAAACCAAGGCGATGCTACACTAAACTATTTAATAAAACATGAACTTTTACAGATAAAACGATGAAACAACCACCACAAAAGCAAAAGATAAAGATAAAAAGATATAAGATATTTATTTATCAAAACACATGGTTACATAGCAGTTATATTGAATAATATCAGAACAATGGTAGACTAGCTTGAGTTCAATATTAATAACGGGTTCCAAACTCGGCACAAGCCGGTGTCTTGGACACACAGAAATAGATTTACTTTTACATTTTGTTTTTTACTAGACGAGTACTTACCCGTAATACGAGTACAGTTATTTATGTCGTGTTACATGTCAGCATTTAAATTAAGCCATCTAGGAATTCTATGACATCAAAATGTGGTGACTTCATGCATGTCTAACCATTTCAGTTGATGGTCTGATTTAACAAGGTCCATGCTAAATAATTGGTACATTCTATTAATTTTTGCACGCACTGTGATAAATTCAAGTCTGTTTGGATCTTGATCAATTTATATTTTTATTATTATTATTATTAGTAACTCTTTGTAATTCTTATTCTGTGTTGGGGTGATATGTCTGGACTGGCGTTCTGCTTGGGATATATTGTGCAATTCCAATCGCCAGGCTAACCCGACCAGCCGAGCTCCTTAAAATAACGGAGCACAGCTGCTCTGGGTCACTGGCACAACAGTTTCACTCCTAGTGCGTCATTTGAAGTAGTGATACCCTCATTTTGTGGAACCATGTTTCGGAATTTCCTCGATCATGTCTTCACTAAATCCTTGCCCCGCATTCTAAGACCTGCCAAGAGCATACTAGTAACAGCGCTGTCAAGGTCATTGGTTCAAGTGGTTTACCGGTTATTGTAGAACTAATAGTAAAATGTGGTCAGCACCGGCAGCCCGCTGCGTGGACATCGGTCGCACGTGGGGTGAAGGCGAGAGCTGGAAGCGGGACAACTGTACGCTATGCCAGTGCTTCGCTGCTCGCGTCAACTGCTCCATATTGCCAGCTTGTATTAATGGTAAGTGTACTTATGCGGCCTATAGTTTTTTATCCTACACAGCTAGATGTTTGACCACAAGCTCGCACGATATCGGAAGTCTGCGACACTGTAGCTCTCGATGAAGCATGCCTAGTCTGGAATATACCTACCGGCCCTTAAGGAAGGCTGCCGGAACACACCAATAAATTGATAACGTAAGAAGATAACCTCTCACTACCATCAGATTGGCAACCTAGATTGATCACGAATAAACGTCTCTTCATCTTAAATCTCTCCTATTCCAAACTACAATAAAACATAATATATTATTATAAGAGGTGACTCCCGTTCCGGCTCGTTCTTGGTGCAGAGGTTGGCCATAGCAATCCAGCGCGGTAATGCAGCAAGCGTTATGGGTACATTTGCGCCGGGAGCGATCAGGGACGGGTAGTATGTTTGACAACACAATGTTGTGGGTCCTTGAATGTAATTATTTAAATTTTTAATGGTGTAATATATTTATATAGATCTAAATTGTAATTTGATATCGATAAAAAAAAAATAGGTTATATATATTCGTAATCACCGTAATAAATCTTTAATTTTATACCACACTGGATATATTATGAAATAAAATTGGAGACTACTTTTTGGAGCTAAACACTTTAATTTAGTTTTTTTCAAATTTTGATGTACCCAGTGTCACTTTCACAACTAAGATAAATATATTGACACCACTCACACAAAAAAAAGAAAAGCATATTAGGGCGTGCCAAAGAAATATACATACATGTACAGGGTTATCGGCTAGAGGTGTACTAAGCGAAAAGCGGAAAAATATTATATTATATTATTATTATTAACTAAAATACGAAAAAATTTGCTGTTCCATACAAAATCGGTCATCGACAAAATATATGAAACAGCTGATTATCTTTCTCGAATTCAGAGTTGGTCCCATAGTGAACGTTGTTAATAAGGATGGTTATAGTGTATAATACAGTTATATACCCCCTTTCGGCTTAGTACATCCCTAACCGATAACACTCACATACATACACTCAAAAGACAACCGTCCTTTTTTCACAGTCGGGTGATGGGTAAAAATGATTCTAACAAACTTTATGTATGTAATCATGATCAGATATACCTATTCTTCGTATCAAACGAGATATGTTGTTTTTATCTACTTACCCCAAAGGTGAGGTACATTTCTTTTGGACTGCGGTACTAGTTGTTATTATGAAAGTCTCTGTCAGACTATTATTAAATTTGTTTCTTTGTTAGAGGTTGGGATTAAAAATACATTTATGCAGAACGACCTATTAGCAGATTGTTTTGTTAAATGTCTTTGTCACAAATAAACTATTTATTCATTTTCATTCATATTTTTATTAACACTCTCTAGCCCCAACGCCGGACCGTCCAGTGTACAACGTAGGCGCCCAACCGTCGACTCCAGTCCGTGGAGTCCAGGGTCCTCCTGGAGACGACGGTCCCTCCGGACCACCAGGCGTTCCGGGAGTGAATGGCGTTCCTGGTGCCCCTGGCATCCCTGGAGCTGTCGGCCCGATACCTGATGTATGTTACGAGAAATGAATGTCACGACGTTTACTGCTCGTCTAACGAGAAGTTCTACGAGATGTAAACCTCGTGAAGACAGATTTTATAGGAGTATAATTTTGAGCACGCTGCAGTAAACTTCCCCGTTTAGCAATTACTATGTTTTATTTCAACATCAACATCAAAAAAAATTGTAGAATTAAATCTTAGCCAGTTATAAAATGAGCTGATCGCCACGTTCTTTAAATAGCTGACCCTGATGTAGTTACTGTTTTCTCGCGTAGGTGAACGCTTACCTTGCTCAACTAGCTGCGACGTCCGGTAGTGACAAAGGACCAGCTTTCGACCCCTACCAGTACATGTCTGCTTCCGTCGGAGCACCTGGCATCAGAGGAATACAAGGTAGAGATCCAAAAATACAGTCTTTATTCTTTTAATTCTGTTTTGTCAAAAATCTGCAACGAATAACTAAAATAATTTGCGATACAAATAAGAATATTTCTAATTCATTATTTTCAGGACCTCAAGGCCCTCCTGGCCCTCAAGGTTTCCAAGGACCAAGGGGAGAGCCTGGAGAACCTGGCCTACCAGGTCTGCAAGGACCACAGGGCGAAAGAGGCCCTCAGGGACTCCCGGGTAAAGATGTAAGTGTTCCTGCCATAACACGGTTTTGTATAGAGTTTATCGCGCACCTTAAAAATGATACAAAATGTGATAAAAACCCTGAAATACTTACAGCAAATGTAACAATATATTTGTGACAGGTATATTTGGGTTATAAAATTAGCAGAGGTAAAACGACCAAACTAACATAGCTTCTTAACAAGTACTGAACTGGTTTCTATAAATACTTATATGCATACATTGGTTAAACATTCAAAGCATGCAGGCAGAATCTACTCACTTTTATGCTTTGTTCAGGGTTCTCCAGGAGAAGACGGCGAGCCAGGCCCCATGGGTGCTGCTGGACAGCCCGGAGCTCGAGGGACTCCCGGAGTACCTGGTATCCAGGGACTAAAAGGACACCGTGGGTTTGATGGGAAAGATGGCAGCAAGGGTGACCAAGGAGCACCGGGAGAAAAGGGGCCGACTGGTTTGCCCGGACAGATGGGACCTACAGGACCGATTGTAAGTTATTTATAATTAAAAAAAAACTATTAAGTTATAATTTTTAAATGATTCATAATGAATAACATGCGACATTGAAAATTATTAAGCTATAATTCCACGATAGTTCTAGCTTACGATATCGAAATATTAACGAAATTATTATCGAGGAATTAAAAATTGTCTTATGTTATTGAAAGTTTACATTTTGTGGCAAATAAATATACATAAGTTTTAAATGCGTAAGTAGAAAACTCATCTGTTTGTTATTAGGGACCAGTTGGACCTCGAGGTGAAAGGGGCCGCGAGGGTCCTCCCGGCCCGCCAGGCATCAGAGGAGCTGACGGCGCGCAAGGGTCTCCAGGATTAATGGTAGGAGTATTATAAAAATAACTTTAAACATAACAATTGTAATTTTTGACTGATGGAGGTCCCTTCTAAATAACTGTTTTAATTTCTCAGGGTGATGTTGGCAAACCTGGTAGTCCAGGTTTTCCCGGTAGCCCTGGATTGAAAGGCGAATCTGGCTCTCAAGGTCCCAAAGGAAGTCAAGGGATACAGGGTCCTCGGGGAGAAGCAGGGCGTCCTGGAACCCCGGGTGATGTTGGTGCTCCAGGGTTGGCAGGGAGAGACGGTACACCAGGAGAAAAAGGAGTGCAAGGTGCCTCTGGTCCGTCAGGTCCTCAAGGGTTTCCAGGACCTAGAGGAACCCCAGGAGCAGCTGGCGATCCTGGTTTACCAGGTTCGAAAGGCATGCCGGTAAGTTGAGTTACAGTTTTAAAACACTCTAGAGCAACTTTCAATTTAACTGTGATTTTTTTAAAATTATCGAAACGTTTGTTCATCAGGGTTCACCTGGCGAAAGAGGTGCGAAAGGTGATTCAGGTATCAGAGGAGAAACTGGTGCACCAGGACCACGTGGTCTTCCTGGCACTGTCGGACCTGAAGGCAAGCGAGGAAAGAGGGGTCTTAGAGGCCCGGCTGGCAATATTGGACCTCAAGGAGAAAGAGGCTTACAGGGCATGAGGGGACTTCCTGGAGCGGATGGTCCAATGGGAGCTAAAGGTCAAGCTGGTGAACGTGGTGGTGTTGGTCTTCCTGGACCTAAAGGAAGTTTTGGTGATCCTGGCAGGGCTGGACCACAAGGGTTACAAGGCAGTAGAGGTCCAGTTGGTAGGCCGGGAATGCCAGGCAAGACAGGTCCGCAAGGAGAGAGGGGTATACCCGGAGCTGACGGCAGACCTGGTGAACAAGGATCTCAAGGACTACAGGGACCACCTGGACTGATGGGCAGCCCGGGAGAAAGAGGTTTACAGGTGAATTTTAGAATAATAAATCAAATATAAACTAAAACACAAATAAACTAAAAATACAATTTAAAAGCGAACACTTAACCGAGACTGTTTCTTATAAAGGGTGAAGCTGGCAAAGATGGCGAGCCGGGGCAGGCGGGACCACATGGGCCGAAGGGAGACGCGGGACGCGACGGCAACCCGGGTTTGCAAGGCGCGCAGGGTCTTCCTGGACCGTCCGGGGAACGAGGCCCGAGTGGCCCGGCTGGACCTACCGGTTTCCCCGTAAGTATTTTAGGGTTTTTTACTCTACATGTATTGTGACCCGAACGCTCTCTACAGCTTAGCATTGCTATGTAACAAGGTAATGATATATCGTGGAAAAAACAACCTATCAAGGATATTAATACGACAAATTTAAAATGAATACATGACTTGAAGAATACTGAATATCATAGTCCATCAGCAAATTTCATATTTTGACCACCCCATTCTCTACAAGTATGAAGTGCAGTTGTTACTGCAAATATTTTATATGTATTTGAACATCTTTTTTCATATTATCATTATAAGCCCGGTCTGTCCCATTGTAGCCATATATTTGTGTGGTCGTCTACGTCATTCCGCCAACTGTGAGGTGATCTGGCGCGGGATCCATTTGGTTATTATTTTGACCTATTTTTATATAGATTGACTCTATTCTATGCTAGTATTCTAATCAAAAAATCATTTTACAAACAGTCAAATAAATATAAATACAGCAACATATGTTAATTGAACTATTCTAATTTAGGGTATGCCTGGAGCAGCTGGTCTGCCCGGGTCGCCGGGTAAAGAAGGCGAGCCGGGTGTAGCGGGTCCGACCGGACCACCTGGCCCCTCTGGACCGCGTGGAGAGAGAGGATTCCCGGGAGAACGAGGTGCACCAGGACTCACTGGCACGCCGGGAGAGAAGGGCGAAGCGGGATCTCAGGGTCCTGATGGACCTCCGGTAATATAATACCAAAGACAAACTTCCATTTACAACTGGCGACGTGAATCTGAAATATTTTTTAGGATTTAAGTGATATCAACCGTTTGTGTTAAAAAGATATCGTCCAAGTATTATTCAGCACCTGTTGAATTGTTCCTTAAAAAATTAAATTCACTTGAAATATTATAATTACTTGCTTTCATAGGGTCCAGAAGGTCAACGAGGCAGCAAGGGTCACCCTGGACCAATGGGAGCTATGGGTATGCCAGGACTTCGAGGTTTGAGCGGCACTCCCGGCGAAAAGGGAGAGAGGGGCGCGGCTGGCCCTACTGGCAACGATGGACCTCCTGGTAACTTATTATATCAATTTATTATTTTACTAAGCTTGACATTTGATTGAGTGATCGAAACGTCTCTGTTGCTGGTCTCGCAAATTTCTCTTTATTTGTAAGTTGACAGTAATTATTTTGTGTTTGTATGTCTATTGAAATTTAGTACTCGCGTACTTGTAGCAATCTTGACGATACTTGGTGTGTTCTACGATTTTCTGGCAATTTTTGGTTGGAGGGTAATTTTCCGAAAAAAAGGGAAATTACTTGGTGTATTTTTTTATAAAGTCGCTAAAAATATGGTAGTCGCTTAGTAGTTGGCGGAACTACTAGTTACACGTACATATATAATGTCAGAAGTAAACACACGAAAATACGATTGTTTCGCGTGATTCTACTATTATATCTTACAACTACAAATAAGACACCGAGGGGACATTGTTAATCATGGTCCTACTACGGAGTACGGAGTAAGAGTTAAATTTGTTAAAAGCAAATCCTACTTGTTTTATTTTATTATCGCCATCTTTTTATTTAGAGGCTCTTTCAAAAGTTTTGCTAACTAGTAAATGATATACCTAAATACGAGTACTTGAATCCTCTATGGTCATGGGGTCAGTCTGATCATGGGAAATTTTTCAGCCTTTTGACTTAAAAATTCAACATACATGTCAATTTTATTTGCACATAGGTCGTCAAGGCGAGCAAGGTCCACAAGGTCCGGTAGGTCCAGTGGGCCCACCTGGTGAACCGGCGGAACGCGGTGAACCCGGTACACCAGGCGTTCCTGGAGAATCCGGAGCCCCAGGCTCACCGGGTGAACGCGGCCAGCCTGGGATACAAGGCTCACCAGGCTTGCCGGGATCACCAGGCCTGACGGGCATGCCAGGATTGAAGGGAGATAGAGGGTATGCTGGAGCTAAAGGTCAACAAGGATCACCTGGCAGCCCAGGTAAGAATAACGTTTCGGTGTAAAGATTTAGCTTAATGTTAACTTAAATAACTAGATTGCTTGAAAATCACAATAATCTTAACTTTAAATAAAATAATATACATGAAATCTCTCACTCAACGTCTTTGTTTTCTGTAAGGTGTACCTGGAGAGATGGGTTTACGTGGTCTGGATGGCTTGCCGGGGGCGAAGGGTGGTCGCGGTGAACAGGGGCTTAAGGGTGAAGCGGGTCACGCTGGCCTGCCGGGAAGGCCTGGCGAACTGGGACCTTCGGTAAATTTATATTACTTCCAAAATTATGTCAAACAAATCTAAATCCTCCGCGAACTTTCCACCTCACACATGAATAAGTAAACCGTTTGAATACAGCTTGGCGTCTTAAAAAGCAAAAAGGGCTCATTGTAAGAAAAGGTACAATAATAATCATGGTGGGAAGAGTCTGACTATGCATTCTTCCGGATATCAAGCTCAGATGCTACCGCCGTCTTAAGTGCGTCTGCAAAAATCTACCTACTTTTATCATGACAGTGTTTCCATTACGAGTAGTACCATTGTGTAGTATTTATTATGATATAATTAGTCCATAAAATAACACTTAACGCTAAATTTGTCTGATGTATGTATACTGCCAGCAGGTGGGTTAGATCTTAATCAGGATCTGGTATATGTCTGTAACTAAATGTCACTGTTATTATGCCAGGGTCCACAAGGCAGTACTGGCCCTGCTGGTCCTTCTGGTGCGCCTGGCGCTAAAGGCGCAACTGGTGACTCCGGCAGACCCGGTTCTCCCGGGCCTATGGGTCTTACTGGTGCTCAAGGACCAGAAGGCGCTAAGGGAGAGAGGGGCAGTGAGGGTGAGACTGGCCCGCAAGGATTACAGGGTCCGCCTGGGCCGGCTGGTGAAAGGGGACCGGGAGGTCTGCCAGGCATGGTGGGTCCTCCAGGACCGCAAGGGCTACGAGGTGCTCAGGTAAGATAAAATTAGTTTTAAAAATGTATTAGTAAATGCGCTTATCTTAATAATATCCAATTTTGACAAAGGTTTAGAAAACTTTGAATACTTATTTAAATGAACAATTGTTATAGTTATGTTCTGTTTCCTTTAGACTTGCTTTCAGATGATATACATCAAATATTCAAGTAACTTCTAACTTTTAGGGTGAAAGCGGAGCCCCAGGCAAACCTGGTGCAGACGGTGCTCCCGGCTCAGTAGGCAGTCCAGGTCTACAAGGCCCTCCCGGGCAGATGGGCGAACCAGGTTCCGAGGGACGACCGGGCAAACAAGGCCAACCGGGTATTGCTGGGCGACCGGGAGACAAAGGACCACCCGGACAACCTGGACCATCGGGTCAATCTGGCCCACCTGGCATGCAGGTACATTTAACTATTCTTACTTTCATGAAATAACACTTTTGAATTTGTAGTCTTTTATGATTTCTGAATTTTTATATGCCTGCATCAATAAAGCATTTTCTATCTATATTTAATACATAAGAAATTATTTTTATTATCCGCATAATTGAGTAAAATTAATACTGTTCGAGTGATAATGCTTCCGCTTTAAGGAAACGTGATTTTTCGACAGTACGAGTATGCTTACAAAACTAACAAGTAACATAATTCGAAAAACAACAAACTCAGAGGTGCACACCGGAACTTGATTTAATTACAGTTATACTTTTGGAAGTTATTTGATTATTTTAAAACTGCAATTTTATTCGTTTCTTTCAGGGCCCAGCAGGTCCGTCTGGCCCATCCGGCCCAGCTGGCGAGCGAGGACCACGTGGAGAATCCGGACCCCCTGGCGTTGACGGACCTCAAGGACCCTCGGGCAAACCCGGCCCACCTGGCCTTGACGGTGCTAAGGGAGAGAGGGGAGAGTCAGGCATAGACGGGCCTAAGGGACACGCAGGCTTGCCAGGGCTGCCGGGCATGATGGGTGCGCCGGGGAGACAAGGAGAGAGGGGCCTGCCTGGTCCGAGCGGACCGCCGGGCAAGGATGGCGAGCCTGGATCCAGAGGTAATTTTTTAATATTTTATGGTATTTGAGGTTTGCAGTTTAAATGAAAAATAGAGATTAGTAACTTTCAGATGATTGGTTGGGTTTCTTATTGGGGGTTGTTTAGTTACGCATCGGGACGTGTGCAAGTTCAAATAATCACACTCGCACTATTATCATAATCGCGAGTTCGTGTGTGTGTTTGTTTGTTACTCTTTAACGCTCAAACGGCTGAACAGAATTTGAAGAAATTCGCCACCAGGATAGCTTATCTCCTTAATTAAAACAAAGACTATTTTGCAATCCGAAAAATTGCCACAATTTGCAAGAATGGGCAACAAGGAGAAATGCTTAATTCTATTATCTTGTTTTGGACTTTGTCTTGTCATATTTTTACCATATTTAATGAGGTAGACAACTAAAAAAATATGCTCAAAAAAGTGCTAGATTGCTACCATTTTATTATATTTAATGGGGTTGGTTTCGATCAACACTCGCCTGATGCGGCGTTCAATATCGATGTTTTGTCTACTCGTATTTATCCAGTATATTAGACAATGTTGTAATACCTATTACTGTTAACTCACCAGGACCGCCCGGTCGAGACGGTAGTCCCGGGATGCAAGGTCCAGCTGGACCTCAGGGCGGGCGTGGACCTGCCGGGGAGCCGGGCCGCCACGGACCATCAGGGCCTGCCGGCCCGCCCGGGCCTCCCGGACCGCCTGGTGAAGGCCTGGCGTATGACGCTGCTGCTATCGCTGCTATGTTACAACAAGGTTGGTTCATGAATTTTATAAGGGAAAGAAGTACCTAATTTCTAGCCAACTAAAAGGTTCCTTCAAGAAAAAGATCTAAATCATCAAACTTAGAAATGTGAAGCTTGAAGATGCAATTTATTTTATAGTGTAAGAATATAAATGTGATATTGTAATTTTGTGAACGGATTTTAGTATTTTAAGCTCGTAAAAGACAGTAGGTATCGCCAAAAAGACAGATTTGAATAACAGCTCCGATGTGTTATAGTAGATATTTATTAGACTTACGAATGTTTTAGGTTCAATAAAAGGCCCAGATCCTCTCGGTGACGATCCCAACTCGTTCCCGCCACGATTCTTCAAGGATGATATGCCGGCAGCGGAACGCAAGGCCATCGTCATGAAGGCGTACGAAAGACTTAAAGTCTCCCTCGACAAATTCCTCAAGCCTGACGGATCTCAAGACGCGCCTGCTAAGACTTGTGGCGATATCAAACATCATCACCCTGACTTCGAGAGTGGTAAGACTACTGTTAATTTATATTTTCATATTGTGATGTGACAAAGCTTCTGGTTCTGTATTTCCTATTAGTCAAAATGAATTTTCAAAATCACCTGTTAGTAAGTAATGTGAAAACATATTTTCTATATTATTTACTGACTTTCAAAAAAGGAGGAGGTTCACAATCCAACTGCATTTTTTTATGTTTTTTACCTGATTTGTTGAAGACGGCTGAATCGATTCGAATATTTTTTTTTTGTTTGAATCTTATGAATCGATATTCCATTTCATTTTTATCAAAGTCAGTCTAGTACTTTGGGTTTGAAATCGATATACTATTATTAATTATATTATATTATCAATATACTATTACTATTATTAACATTACAACTAAAATAATTGTATCGGCGCCTGCCGAAATAAAGTAAGCAATCACTTTTTTTATACTGGTTGTTGTCATAAATTCTAGTCTTCTCAATAGGTAATAATGTCAGGTCTTTACCTTTACCTGAAAAAATATTATCATTTTGATATACTCGTACTAGATAGTAAAACAGCGACCATAAAGGTTAGCCTTTAAGGTTAGGAGCCTAATAAGGGTAATAAATGCGAGGGTCCCTAATCCCTCGTGTTGTGTAGTATGTTTTTCGGGCAGAATCTAACATACGAAAGATTTTATCACTAGGGCCTTGATTTTGTAGTTTAGTCTTGTCTACTAAATAATCGATAACTTGATTAGAATTTATAGTTTTTTTTTCACATTTTACTTTTTAGTTATTTTGTATAGTTAATAGTTTTGCATATTATGTATGCATTTTTAGATCAATCGCATGTTCCTCTATTGACTCAATCGCATCGAGCTACATATCCAAACCTTTTCATTACTTAAATAAGACTAAGAATAGTTTCGGTCGGTAGTTGCACTTTATTATAGGAATGTCATAAATGCATATTATTGGAGTTGTATGTAAAATACATAACAAATGCGAAACCTTTTACCCTCAGGCCAATACTGGATCGACCCGAACGGCGGGGATATGAACGATGCCATCCTGGTGCACTGTGACATGGAGACTGGCAGCAGCTGCATATACCCCAAGCCCATGCAGTCGCAGGACATACAGTACAAGGGCAAGGAGCACGAGGCCTGGCTAAGCGAGATGGAGGAAGGCTTCACGGTGAGTTACTGACTGTAGACTGGTACTTGATAATATCCATCTGCCTATTTTATACAAGGTCATTTTGTTCGAACGTATACGTCTTCTATAAGGTTCGACGGTTAGGCAATATTTAGTTAGCCTTTTCTGCTCGTTTTTAACTGAAACAAAATGTTGAGAGCCCTACTAGGTTGGCATTCTTATAAGGTAAGATAAGGCTTTATAAAACCCGGTCGAGCATACACGTCTTGATTACCGCATTAGAATCCGCTTCTTATTTTTGTGAAAAAAATATATGTGTCGAAGGCTCCATCCAGAAGCTGTTCTCCAATGCAATATCAGTTTTATGGAATGTACTTTTTGGACAAAATTTTTGCATACATGAATCGTTGCTGGTGTTTTCATTTTTTCATTTGATATCTAAGGTTTAAGAATATTTATTTCTCATAAGATTACATAAAATCACTTACATGAGAAAAGTTTTAACTTCTATATTAAATCTATATAATCGTAATTTAGTAAATTTATAAACAAAGACACAGGTTGATAGCGTAAAGATCCAGTTCGAATTAAATTAGAGATATATATATACAATACTAGCGGGTAAGTAAGTTTTGTCAATAAAAATTATCAAACCAAACGAGTGGTCACCGAGCGAGCGCCGAGCGCCGAGCGCCCGCGCCGACCTGCACCGAGCTGCATGCCTACTTGCACTAGTCGAGCGCGCGTCAAACATCACTAAGAGTTTACGCAACTGGATGTGGCTGGGCGTACTAAGTGATATTCGCGTTTTTTAAGGTTGTAAAAAGATTTATTTGGAAACTTTAGATGTAGACATGTTGCGAACTATATTAATCAAATGTGCGAATAGTTTAGTATTGGTATAGGTATTATAATAGCTTTATTGTTTTTGTAATAATATAATATTTAAGTAGTTTTTTGAAAGTGGGCATTGATTTTGTTTCTTTTACATCTCGTGGTAAGTGATTATATAACTGAGCCCCTTCGAACATAATGCTTTTAAGAGCATATCTGGTCCGTGGAAATAATAGATGAATATCATTCACCCGTCTAAGTATCATTTTATGCGTTTTTTTAGCTTTGCTGAAAGCAGTATTTGTATGTAAATTTTTATGTAGTATTTTTCTTATAAGTACACAAGTATTGTAAATATACAATTGACTGACATTCATGAGTTTTAGTTCCTTATAAAGTGTGTCGATAATATCTAAATGGTACTATTCTATACAGTCAATTGTATTTACATACCTATCATGCTCCCTACATTATAGATCACATACAAAGCTGACCACACCCAGCTGACCTACCTCCAACTGATGTCAACCAGAGCTGTTCAGAACGTCACCTTCCACTGCCGCAACACTGTAGGCTACTTCGACCCGAGGGCCAATAACTACCGACGTGGGATCAAACTTCTGGCCTACAACGATGCGGAGATACTGCCCAAGGCTAACAATAGGCTCAGATACAAGGCCTTGTTGGATGAATGCCAGGTATGGGAGTTCTTAACTTCTTCAACTAAGTTTTTGTTTTCTAAATGTCATCAGCTCACCAGCGTGGTAGGAATATGAATGTTACCAAAAATAACTCTAGCAATCTAGATACAGCACTAGATTGTTTAACGGGATACCAATATGCCTTGTATTATTCTACAACTATTTAATTACTTGAACGGTCTGTACTTTTTATACTGTATCTTTATATTACTCAGTTGGTTATTTATTTTGGAATTATAAAATGTTCTTTAGCTAAGTTCTGTAATTTGGAAATATGTTTTTTTAAATCCGCTTAGAATCAGAACAGGGCAGACCAGGAAATTTGTAGTCAGAAGAAACTGTGGTGTAATGTTTCCAGCGTGTGAAAACAAGGTTCTTATATTGCCCTACATAAAAAATGTAAAGTCGTTTCTAGTAAATACTAACAACTTTTTCTCCCTACAGCATAAGGGTCCAAACTGGGCGCGCACGGTGGTTGAATACGAGACGGACAAGGCAGGCCGTCTGCCGCTGCTGGATGTGGCTGTCAGGGACGTTGGACGAGCCGACCAGATGTTCAGGGTAGAGGTGGGACTTGCCTGCTTCAGCTAAGGCAGGTAATAGAATACAACTATCATGAAAGCACATATCTTCGTATCAGAAACTTTAAAACGAATATCCGGTGATGATTCTCTTTCACATGTTTTTGATGTTACATGTTTGCATGCAAGTAATATGTATTAGATTAGATTAGTTCATCTTCATTTAAAAAACTTCTATTGATGCAGTTCAGAACTTTCGATTCCCAAATAATATAAGTGACATTGCATACGCATTCGAAGCCATGTTTAAAACCAAAATTAACTCTTGAGGAAGCGTACCATTAAGGCCACATTGTGGATAAATCGCATTTGAAATTCTCTCTCTAACGCTTATAGTTCATATACTTACATAATTGGATGATCTGTTGGTTTATTTTCATATTATGTTACAAGTGTAATCACATCCCACAATTGTGTTCAGATTAATTTATTTGTACTTAGCTACGTATTAAAGGTTTATTGATTCAACGACGAACTTCATGCAATAGTCAAAACACAAAATAATTAATAGACAAAATATTTTATCTTATATCTTTATGTACTTAGCAATTTATTATATTCAATATTTTTTAATTCTAAGATTATCGTGCGGTTAGTTAAAAAATTGCCATTAGCTTTGTTCTTATTTGAAATTAATAAGAAATAATAAGCTTGCAGCAGTACTTAATATTTTTTAACTGACTGCTTTAAATAGCAACTTTGAAGTAAGTGAAAATTGCCAAATAATGCATTTATTTCTATATTATTAATGACTCAAATAGTTATTTTTAGACCAATGTAATGTAGTAATTGTATGTACTACTCTATGTTAATTGTATATAACATAAGTTAGGTAAGTGTTTTCTAAGTCGTCACAACTTAATCATAATTAAAGTTATCTTAAGCAATTACAAAGGTCCTCTTAAGGCTGTGTGCTGTACATAGTGTAAATACTATCCTTATTTTACTAAATGTTTATTAAGTAATTACGTAAGTTTAAAAATGAAACAATTCAATAAAATTATATAATTTAATTCCTATTAGATTAAGGTAATAAATACCAAAGATTATCGATAGGTATACATTTATAATACTTATGGAGTTTGTATATTCCTATTATACTTAATGAGACGGTAAATGTAATCATATACGTAATCTTAACTAAAATGATATAATATTATTAAAATTCTTAAGAAGCTGTTTATTATCTAATTTCATTTGTACCTGATTTTGGAAAAAATAACTAGAATCCTGCCAATTAGGAACTCTTTTACTTTTATCATAGAAGAATGAAAAATTTATTAAAATTTGGACACATTTGCTAATTTCTTTGCAAAATTTATACCACTACTAAGTAATCGCTGGTAATGGTAGATGGCCTTCAGACGGCAAAGACATTATCGCTCTAGTACTCAGGATATTATTATGCGTTGTAAAGGAAGTAACAAAATATAAAACTGAGCCTAAACTTTACTCACATAGTTATTAAAAGTGTGCTTTTATGAGCAATATCTGCAGCAGTCCGTTCGCTAGAAATAGCCAAACATGAATACACAAATGCATACAACAAGTACCTATAGAGAGCGCAGCTACTCGTACTTCACTGCTCTGAGAAACTAATCTACAAACGAATCTACTCGTACTAACAATAATAAAGCTCTGTTTACGTTTGTGCCTAATCACAGACGTTCTTCCTACTGCAAGTAACGAACGGTGGCACATTGCAGGAACACTTGACACATTTGTCGTCAGCTGTGAGCTCATCTCCAACGGTGAGGGTCTCGTTACCAAACACGCACTGAGAGCTTATGTTGCGGATGTTCAAGCCGCGGATGACTTTGGTTGAGTTTGATGCTGGAATTTAAAGAAACGTTAGTTCAAGTGTCAGGTTTTATTAGTATATATTGCTTTATGGAGCCGAAACTTTCCCGAAACGGGATAAAGGAGTGGAAACCGCAAGAGCTTTAAAATAAGTTCCAGGGTGGAAGTGTTACAACAAAAAATGCAAGCGAAAGCGCAGAACAAATGGCAATGTCAAGTTAGCCTCATACATTTTGCAATCTAAAAACAGAATTAGCAGGTGGCATTTTCTCACCAGATAGCAATCATTCCCATAGTATTAATTCCCGTTATTGGCCTATATTCAGTTCACCACAGTAAACATACTATAGGTATAAAGGCTTGTGTCAAAATACATTATAAAGAAATGTATACATATATATATAATAAATGCGTAATTTTGTTCAGTAAACTAATTGCTACTTACGACATTGGAACGCAATAGGGCAGGTGCTAAAGCTCGCCCCAGCAAATATCGGTGCGCAGTTATCCAAGATTTTATCCTGGTAATTGATCTCAAGGCCGCAGTTCAAATCCCTGCAGAACGTAGTATTATCCACTTTTCCGTTCCACTCGGCTGAGCAGATGCAGGTCTTTCTCGTGTTCTTCGGCTCAAAGGTCTGCCCCTCGTAGTACATCTGCCCGTCCACTTCGCAGGTCTTCAAATTAGCTATATCGTTTTGGCCTGAAAGTTTCGTAGTTTAGTCATGAGTAAAGTTTTGCGACGGTGCTGTGTTTTTGGGGTGCAGTTAGGTCCAAAGTAACTGACACACTTCAATGTTATGAACAGTTGATCTGTGCAGGGTTATGTATATGAGTACGATACGAGTGCTCTTTGACACTAACTTTATTTTCTGTGACTGGTTAAGAAGAGCTCCTATCAATTAGCTCATATATTGTACGTACTTATATACTACTAGCTATAACTCACTTTGTATACGTACCTATTGGCTTTGAATACAATACCTACGTACTATGGCCGTATAATATTTGTAATTTATTTTGCTACATATCTTATTCATGTAATCGATGAAGCAAACGGAAGTACTAGACTGTTTATATGCGTGTTAAAATATACGAATAAGTACACAAACATCCAAGAGGCTATTAATATATATATTATGCTTAGAGTATAAGACAACATCAATAACAATAGATCATTCTCATTAAATTTGTCCGGGTATTAAGAAACCCTTATATGGTAGGCTACTATCGTTAAGCAAGTAATAAAAAACGTTATGATTGTATAAATGTTTAAACAATCATCAGCTAAGAAAAATTATATAAATAATGAGGTCGCAGCTACAGACCACCAGGTATTTACTGGCCAGAGTGACACTCAAGAATTTGTTCACAACAACACACCTAGAACTATAAGGTGATGACCATAAATGCTAATTTGAGTTGAAACAATATCAACAATATTGATAGCTGTCGATACGTTAAGTTCTTTAATTCACTCGTGATTTCGAAACATTCTTAATTTGTCCCAAACACGTGACTAGCTCGACGCATGAGGTAACAACGTTGATTATGAGATTACGTACAGCTTTTTTAATAGCGTAGGGACGATAGACGATAAACATAATTTAATTTAATTTGGTGTGCGGTATTACTCCATCGATAAAGAAAACAAAATTTTCTTTGTCCTATTGCAAATTTGTTTGGTTACCTCACCTCACCTTGGTAGCCTCTTTCTCCAAATTTCTAACTTCCTTGACCCGTGTTTGCAAACCCGCATTTGCTCCGCAGATCAATATTATAAAATTTAAGATTTGTTTTCAAACCTTCTTTATGTTTTTCTTGCAGGCAGCATTTTACTAATGGTAGTGCAAATACAAAAACACAACCAGTACCTAACAATTATATGAGTTATTGAACTTTCGTCTCTTGTCTCTTCACACTTACCACAAACAACACCAGTGCTGCAGCAAGACTCGAGGTCATATGTCTTGATGCACTGCTGCTCCATTTCTTGCTCGTAACTATCGAAGCAGTCTACAGACGCGCAGTCGAAGACGGGGTCTCGACCGGCACTCACTCGGCAGCTGCAGACTTGCGAGCACGGATTTTTGATCAGGTTCTGTGGAACAGGAGCACGGTCACCGTAGGAGACGCCTCTAGAAGCACATAGAAATAAAAAATATGTAATATAGGTAATAAACGGAGGGTTAAATCGGCGGAACTGCGACTTAATGATGTTATGGCGTCGCGTGGCGAACACGATTTCTTAGACACGTAATTTTTAATACACTATTTCTATTTTTCCTATCAACAAAAATCATAGTTAATTATTTACGAATGCGTTATTTACTTTAAGTATTCTTTGTTCGGTATAAAACAGATTCTGGATTAAAAAAAATTGTGGGTTGTGGGCTCGTTGATTAAGCAGATTCGACCTTATAAGACTTATGATTCGGTATGTCCTATACAGGGTCACTGGTTATCAACTACCTTCCTCTTGAAGATGCTATATGATGACCATAACCAACAACTTTTTACATAGGCTCTTTAAATATACCTATAAAAAATTTATTGATGCGCAGGCAAATCTATGGAACATCTGTTTTTTATTTTTATCAAGATTATGCTAGTGAAATACTATGGAACCTTTAAAGTAATCAATAAAATGAGAGCAGATAAAAAAAATATATAAAATATACTTAAGCCTATTTTGTTAATATTTTGACATTTTTAGTAGCCAGAACCATTGGACAGAGCTCGGCTTAGCCTATTTACATAATAAACTATGACACAAAAGATTAATGTAAATATATATCTAAAAGGCCAGTGTATTTTTCAAGTGCCACGCCAACGCGCGTCTATAAGGCCACAGCCTCCGACTTTGCATCTCCGCAAAGATCTGGTGACTTCGTGGAACGGAAGGTCAGCAAGACGAGTATTATTTACGCTTCTCTTGTTGATATTGAGAGCGTTCGTATGATTCACGTTAAACAACAAATATGCAAATAAACCTTCAGGATTTTACGGCATACATAAACACTGACCTCAGCCGAGTGATGAGATGACGCATTGTAAATTACTTGCTAATTCCGGTCTTACCAAAATATAAGAAAATAAAATTACATATCTGAGGTCAAATCAGTGGGTTAAGGTCATTTCGTCCGTATCGTAAAAACTTTTTAAAGTAGTAGTAATGTACATCAGAAATAAAAGCAGCTTGGAAAACAATAGATTAATTGAATTTACCAGGAACTTCGCCCACGTTTTGTGCGTTTTCTCGGGGAAAAGTAGCTTTTGGCAATTTTCGGACTCCAACTATTTGTATGCAAACATTTAAATCAATTCGTTGCAGTTGCAGAGGAGAAGAACCTGTATTTGTGTGATTTTGTGGTGTGGGGTATCCTGTAGGATATTTAGGATCCTCAATTACAGTAGAGTTGAGTTTTCAGTTGAGTAACTGAAAAGTTTGATGTAAAAAATCCTTTTCCTTACCAAGTATAATATCTAGGATTAGTTTCTACTAATCCTACTACTATCCTACTACTATCCTACTACTATCCTACTAATAATGGAATCAGATATTCTTATCTGACTCCACTAATTTACCGTTAAAATACCATAGGTAAGAAAGTACAACAGGCAAAATTGCCGTACCAACCTGTAGTAACACATGGTCCTATCAGGGTGCAAGTCAGGGCAGGTGAATGCTTCAGGGCACGTAGAGTTGACACTACTGGGGGTTGGAGTACAGCCCAGCTCCAGGTAGAAGCCAGCCATGGAACATTCGCCAGCCATATCCGTCGCCACCGAACTTAGGCCTGGAAAATTAAATAAGTCGGTAACTTCAAACAGTTATATTATAGTAGGTACTAAGTATAACGTACTTACATACTTCTATTATAGAAGTGTTAACATTTTTTTTATCCCGGTTCTCTATCAGAAGGTATGCGTTTATGTCTATGTAGTTCTTTAGTATTTCCAAATGCAATTTGTCAAAACCGTAACGTCTATGTTTATTATATCCTATATTTACTTGCGTAACTTTAAAACTATATAAGTCATTTTCTATTATTTAGTAAAGAAAGTAAAGTTGATAAATAATATAATAATATGTAAAGCAACTACTGTGGCTTAGTGAATACTTTAGTATTCGTAGATTAAACTCTGTTTCAGACTGGAACGTAAATCATTGTGATACAAAAGAGTAAGATTTTCTGTCTTTGAGATCTTACTTCAAGTGTAAAACTGACACATATTCATATAAATCTGGTAAATATAAGTATTGTTTACTTCAAAGAAAGTTTGCGGGTCAGCTGATGGATTCATTCAAATGCTGAATGCCTCGCGGATGGTATTTTTCCAGCGTCACGCTCAATGACTGCTTTATGAAGTAGACTAAGACATACATTTAACGCCAATTTTGACTATAAGTCTAGGTGTCATAGAATACTGTAGGTATTGTAAATGCTACTCTATAATAGCAGCGCTAGGCAATCAACGCAATACAATCTGTACGTAACATATGCTCAAAGTAAATCCAATACCTTTAAGCTAAATATAAAATATTGACTTTTAATACTTTTACTTACACTTTCATACAACAATTTATGATGGCGCATAACTATGCTACTCAGATGAAGACAGTTATATTGTACGCCAAAATAATTTAAACGATGAGGCCGCCATTTTAACTAGTGTTTATATATATAAGCTATTGATAAGCTTTTCTGAAAGGCTAATCTAAGAAGTGAATGAATGAATGAATGAATGAATGAATAAACTCTTTATTGCAGACACACAAACATCAAATATACAGGAAAAATTCTTACATCTAGTGCCACAAGTGGCGGCCTTATCGCTAAAAGCGATCTCTTCCAGGCAACCTTAGGATGGAGATAATTTGCAAAATTATCTCCAGAAGTGGTTTTTTAAGAAAAATTAAATTACTAACAACATAAAAAATGAGGCAGATGGATTACCTATGTTGTTCAAAGTTCTACAGATAATCCAAATGCCTCCCACCACCAGAGAAAGCTAGTTATAAATAAATAAATAAAAAGTAAGTTAGTAGGTATTATCCCTTGCCTCACAAACAAAAGGGCGTTGATTCAATCCCAGGTTCAGGCATGCACCTCTAAGTTTTTCACTTATGTGTATATTATAATGAATAACCACAGCTGAACACAACATTGAAGGAAAACATTGTGACCTGTTAGCTTTCGAAGATAAGTGAACACCCTAACCTGCAATTTGGCTAGCGTAGACTATATTGCCTTTATATGAGGGTTGATATGAGAGAGCACTAATAAATAAGGAATGGTATTATCTTATATTTTACGATAGTTGGGTAGGTAGAATAGGTTTAAACTTCATCTTAACATTTTCATACCTACCATTGTTACGCGTGTGGCTTAATGTAAACAAGCATAGATTGATTTAGTAATTTCATACGACTGTGGTTAATGTGTGATTGTTATAGGTACGGCTTAATCATACCTACCGGTAAACAATCTTGCTTGCTGTAAAGATTGGTCAAGACTGAGTACCTATTTTACAGAGTTCCTATTGGTTATTTGCGACCTCTTAAGTACATCTCTTTTGGTACATCAAGACCAATTTGTTCTTATTTTGAAACCAGTTCTAGGAAAGTAGTTTTTATGAAAAAAAATGCCGTTGACACGCCTTGGAAACGCCTTTTCTAAAATTTATTTTTAAAAAAAACTCGTATTATCCATCGCTCATTAGTTTTTGTCATCACTTGTAATTTTAGTCACATTTAATTTCTCTCGTGTTATTAGGTTTGTATTTTCGTGTGTTGGTTATTTTTGGAGGGGGTTTCTAAATAAAATATGTTTGTTGATTACATCCCAAAAATATTAAACATTTATTTGTATATATACGACCAGTGTCTAATAGTATAGATACATTTATGCCTGTAATCGAATAATTTTCATGCATAAGTAATTCAATTAAAAAATGTACAAGTTACTCGTATTAATATGTACGTAAATCTATCTACCTAATTAACAATTCCCCATTGAATATTTTAAATGGCTCATTAGCCATGGCATACATATATCAGACGAACCAGTATTAGAAATTGATATCTACGACTAGAAGGCGTTCAAATTCACCATTTGTGAGAATGTGATTTTCTTTATTAGTATAACGACCTTATTTGTATTTGGTACATTTCCAGCAGAGATGTAAACTGAAAACTGCTCAGTCCTGACTCTAATAGAGTCTTATAGATAATTATTTACAAACAATACCATGTAAGCCGACTTAGTATTTAGAACTACTTTGTAAGAAGTAGTGTAATAAGTATTTTCCTTGAGATGTTAGTTATCTTAGTTAAGGACAGATAAAAACAAAACTACTTACTGAAGACGACAAAACACAGCACAGCCTTCATGCTCGACTTCATTATCACTAAACACTCAAACTACAAAATCTATAACGTTCGGAAATTTTGCAGGCACTCGGCCGGAAAGAGTTTTGCTTGATTTATTTAAATGAAATCAAGGCGACTGTTGGTATACGCGTGACAGCGACGACCGTCGATGTGGTAATGCCGTTAGAGTTTCTTTTCTGTAGGCTTGAGGATGTTGAGGTATGGTCAAACTTGCGAAGCGCGGGAGGATAGCGGAAGCGATTTTCGCGCTGTCAGTACCCATCAGATAGTCATACTCATGCTGATCAATTTTTTTTGTCCTACTATTCCTTGAGAATCCGTAACATGGTCACGTGGTTTAGTAGAGAAGAATTATATAGTCAGTAAAGCAAATAGGTACTTTTGGGCTTGGGTTTTGGTATGGGAAGCATCAGAAAACTCTTAAGATTATTTTATCAGCATCCTAGTAGATAAGCAACGCACACTGTCTATAGACATATATATGATCTTTATTATTTTTAACCTAGCGAGGCTAGCAAAACTTAAGTCTTTTTAATAATATATATCTGGTGTTTCAGACCGATCATCTAGGGTAAGCAACGTTTAGCTCGGTCGGGTCTTGAGTTAGTAACCGTGGAGTGATATTAACAACTACAACTCATTAACATTAAAGGTACGTTAGCAAGTCCTAAGGTTTTAATTTTAGTCAATAATAATAATAATAAAATAAAAAAAACACCGCTGTCGTTGTCACACACCTCGTTATCTTTTTTGTATTTTAATATTTGTTAAACCAGTTTTTTCCCTATATTCAGAGTATTTAATAATCGTTCTACCACAAGCTTTTATAAAATGAAGAATGCCACAGATATACAGCAATAGATAATTATATATTACAATATTCAAGAACCCGGAACCTTTGACAATATTCAATTGTCAGTAGTGACAACTTGTGCAAAATAAATAATGAACAAAATACTGAAAAATACGATGATAACAAGGTCAAGACTAAGAAATTAAGCGGAATCTAACAACGCACGCCCACCACCACAGCCTGTCTCGTCGTCCAGCACCTCATCGGAGGAGGAGTTTGTAACTCCTACGGATACGGTTGCATCGAGCGATGAGAGCAGGCCACCGACGCCGCCGCCGCCACGACCACCTGCGCGACGAGGCTGTCCTCCGCTGCCGGCACGCTTGGGGCCTGTAGGGCAACCTGCTCCGCGCCCGGCTCCAGCTACCGGTGGTATAGTGCGTCACATGCGATGGAGTACTTCAATGAATCTAAACGTCATGCGCGCCTACTATAGGGCTACAGAAGGGGGAACTAACCAAAGTGCGTATCGTGATCGAATTCTACCTTTGTTTCAGGCTCTTGAACCAACCATTATCGTTTCCGTTCAACGACTGTCGGATCAAGTGCTGGCTATCCAACGGTGCAAATTGATGGATCAGTCTGTGCTTGATCAGCTCCCCCTGGAAGCGCTGCCTACTCGTGTGACTTCTTCCTCTTGACGGGATCTACCAGTCACGTCGTCGGCTCCGACTATGGCAGTGTTGCCGTCGTCAGTGGCGACACTAGCGATACCTGTGGATTCCGAGGGCGACGATGGAGATCGCACGGGTATGAGTGTCAGTAGTCAGGTGAGTGAGCAACTGAGGAGGACTTTAGGGGACGCGATTGCCCAATATCGATACGCACCCGACTCTAGGCCGCGTCTACCACGTTTACCCACCCATAGACGTAACTTAGCGCTAATGGGAGCCTTGAATGTTTTACTAGCACCGTATTTACGGGCTAGTGAAGATTTAGTCGATACTCATTCGATCCTATACTGTGGCGCCATCGCGGCGTGTCGTGTTGCTCGTGTCAAGTTTCCAGACGCTAACCGAGCACCGCGTCCCGCCGGGTATGTGCCTGCCTGGCAGTTACGGATCGAATGACGTATCAACACTTTCAGGACTCTCATAGCAAAGCTAATCTGTTTCAAACGCGGCAACAACCGCCCCCGAGTCATGCGTTACGTGGCACAGGCCTTTGCCGGGACCGGTATTCGGCCCTCGGATTACTTGGCTAATGTCACGGAACGCATTAACTACTTGAAGCAGAAAGTCTATGCATGGGCAAACCGTATTCGTCGTTACAGGGAACGTGTGAGTCGATATTGGATAAATCCCCTTTTCCAAAGCGATCAAAAGAAAGTGTACCGGAAGTGGGAGGAAATTGATCGGCGCGTGGACGGCGGGCATATACCGGATGCCGATGCCATGATTAATTTCTGGCGCGGCATTTTGTCGGTGCCGGTCAATCACGCAGAAGGTGATTGGATGCGCGTTGTCGAGCGGAAATGCGAGTCCATCGAACCCATGGAGTCTGTTGTCATAGATCCTGTAAACGTTAGTTGTGCGATCCGTAAGACACAGAACTGGAAAAGTCCTGGGCCGGACGGTTTGCACCACTTCTGGATTAAGTGGATTCGAAGCTCGCATGATTGCTTGGCCACGCAATTCCAAGAAGCCCTCGAGGTCGGTTTTCTTCCCCGTATTTTGACCACCGGTGTCACTTTTTTGCTCCACAAGTCCGGTAGTACCACGGATCCGAAGAACTATAGACCCAAAACTTGCTTACCTACCATCTACAAGCTTCTTACATCCATTCTGACTACAAAAATTAATACGCACGTTGTTGCGAACAATGTTTTAACTCCTGCTCAGAATGGCTGTAGAGTTGGGTCTCGTGGTACTAAGGAGCTCCTCCTCATAGACATGGCCATTAGCCAACAAGTCCGGCGGAACAAGGGAGGTCTTTCTGCCGCCTGGATTGACTACAAGAAGGCCTATGATTCGGTGCCTCATTAATGGCTTGAAAGGATTTTAGATTTGTATAAAATCAATGCAACTCTTAGATACTTTTTAGTCGCATGCATGGGACAGTGGACTACTGTCCTTCGTCAGCCAGGTGGTGGTGATATCTTTCGTGGTCCGCAAGATTGTATAAGGATTGAGCGGGGAATATTCCAGGGCGACAGTTTTGTCTGGCACTAAATCCTCTCAGTACTTTGCTGAAGGATTTAGGGCTAGGCTATAGGCTTCGTAGAGGGGGTGAGGTCATTAGTCATCTGCTGTACATGGATGATTTGAAACTGTTTGCACCGAAATGCCAAGACTTGTTGGAGTTGTTGAAAGCTACTCAGGTTTTCAGCAACTCCATCAGGATGGATTTCGGTATAGATAAGTGTGCGGTTTTACGTGTGCAGCGGGGGAAGGTTGTAAATTCACCAAATTTACAACTTTCCGAGACTAAGACTCTCAGATCTCTCTCCGAGGCCGAGACCTACAAGTATCTTGGTATGTCAGAGTCGTTGAGTATCTCAGTAGACGAAGTCAAGAAATCGATAAAGGATCGCTTCTTTTGTCGCTTGACAAAAGTACTTAATAGTCTTTTGTCTGGCGGCAACAAGGTGCGAGCCTTCAACGGTTGGGTGATGCCTCTACTGATATACTCCTACTAAGATGGAACCAGACTGAGTTGGACGCTTTGGATAGGCGAGTTCGTCAACTGCTCACTTCGCATCGCATGCATCATCCGCGCTCGTCAGTTATGTGACTGTACATTCCACGGAAATGGGGGATCGTGGCTTTTTGAATGTCAAAAACCTCTACAACCGTGAAGTCTGCAGTCTCAGGGATTATTTCCTGAACAACGAGTGCGGGATGCATTGCGACGTTGTAGCAGTTGACAGAGGCCTCACACCGCTCTCCTTGGCGAACGGGAATTGGCGCAGACCGGTGGTGCTGAGCGTTGAGGACCGCAAGGAAGTATGGAAGAGTAAGGAGCTCCACGGGAGGTTCTATCGAGCTCTAACGAGGCCCGATGTGGATCTACTCGCTTCGGTGAACTGGCTACGGTTCGGAGACCTCTTTGGGGAAACCGAAGGTTTTGCTTGTGCAATTGCCGACGTAGTAATGATGACGAACAACTATAGGAAATATATCCTGAAGGACGGTACGGTCGACATTTGTCGGGCATGCCGCCGTCACGGAGAGTCTATCAGGCATATTATTTCCGGTTGTTCCCATCTTGCTAATGGTGAGTATTTGCGCAGGCATAATCTAGTAGCCAAGATCATCCATCAGCAACTTGCTCTTCAGTACGGCCTTGTCGAGTCCGAAGTACCGTACTATCGGTATGCACCGTTGCCAGTTCTTGAAAATGGACGTGCGTTGCTCTACTGGGACCGCTCTATCATCACGGACAGGACTATTGTTTGCAATAAGCCCGATATCGTGCTGGTAGACCGACCCCAACGCAGAGCAGTGCTCGTCGACATCACCATCCCACATGATGAGAACCTCGTGAAGGCTGAAAAGGATAAGGTCAGCAAGTACATCGACTTGGCTCATGAGGTTACCGCCATGTGGGATGTTGATTCGACGATCATTGTTCCGATAGTCGTTTCGGCAGACGGCCTGATAGCGAGAAGTCTCAATCAACATCTTAAGAGGCTCTCGCTAGATGGTTGGATCAAGGGTCAGGTACAGAGGGCTGTGCTCCTCGATACAGCACTTATTGTTAGGAGGTTCCTCTCTCTGTAGTCCCTATCATCGGTAGCTTAGGTCCTACCCCGTTGCTGGTGGCACTCTAGGTTTAGGTTTTTTATAATATTTAATGTTTTATATTCATATTGTAAAAAACTTAAATTTAAGAAATAAAATGAATACGAAGATAATAATAATAATAATTTCGTTTATTTGAGCAAGAAACGGTAAGTACAATAAAACTTATGTTTAGGGGCTTATATCAGGATACAATGTAGGTAACTATTGTACAAGTAAGTAATTGTGTCTCTGCGCCTCACACTAGGATAACCTGTGTCGTGACACTCAGCGCAGCACAGTTTTCGAATATAATTAATTTATTAACGTAGAACATGTCTTAATTTGTAGTAACTTACAAGTTTACATCTCAGAAAGGTCTAGTTTTGATAAAAGCACAAGAATTGCTATTGCATACTTACAAACAATCGGCTATTTTCGATTTGACAAATGAAAATTATGGTAAAAATAAATATAAATGAGAGGTGCACATGAGTGAGTGACGGAAGTATGTAGTGTTAGTGTGAAGTGTGGGGCTGTAGGTATAGATGTGTGCGTGTCGCAAATGTGTCGTGAGTATGTGTGGTGTGAACCGCTGAACGTCTAAAAAGCAGCTATGCTGTGTAGCAACAGTCCGTCGATCTAGGCTCGCGGTAATACTGCATATGTCATAGTTAATGAGGGTAACAGTATGATTATTAATGGTAAGAAGTTAAAGAAGTTGAATGTTAACTGTAAACATAGTGTCGATGTAAGCGATATAGGTAGAATATCTGAGGTGCAAATTTCCATACATAGAAGTTAAAATTATATATATATATAGATCAAATTGACTTTATTTTCAGTTAATTAGGGGCCTGGATTCCATCAGAACCATTCGATCAGTACTAAGCGGTAAGTTCATTGTAGGCACTACATCAAGATCTCAATTCTAATATAGTATGAAAGCTATAAAATACCTGCAATGTACGAAAACAAAAGTACTATTCACAGATTATACTATGTTATAAAGTTATATTTAATAAGGATAGTCATGACCGAATGGGAGGTCGCAGGCCGCTATTTATTATTTGGGTATAAGAAGTATGCTCTCGGTTACGTCATAGTCCAGCGACAACAGCCGGGCTAAAATTTTTCTTTTTCAGACATACCGTGATGTTTGTAATAGGCCAAGAGATTGGTCAAGTCGCTGGTACAAGTAAGGTCCCTTAAAGCAGAAGGAACGTTTACCAAACTCAGTTCTGGTAAAAGGAACAGTCCAAGTATTTTGTCCAGAGGAATTATTTATTGTCGTCAATGCTGACTTGTGGTAACGAGTGATCACTGACTGAATATACAGTTGGCGTACTGTAAGATATTTTGTCTCAGAATAAAGTTGTTGTGTAGGATATAAGATTGGTTTTTTATAGGCTACCTTTAATATAAATCTCTGAGCGCGCTCCAGTTTTATCAGGAAAGTTTTGGCTGCAGATCCCCAACACACTATACAGTAGTTTAAAATAGATTGGCATAGGGCATAGTAAACGATTCTGAGTGTTTTGGGATCCGCTACTGAACCCATTTTTTTTAATATATGTGTTAGTTTTCGTATTCGAGTGTAAAGGTTATTAATTTGACCTTTCCAACGTAGTTTGTCATCTATGAGGACTCCAAGGTACTTAACACTGCTGACACGTTCTAATTTTGGACAATTACATGGGAGATCGAGTCTAAAACCACATGTGTGAAGTTGGAGGTTAGTGAGCTTAGGATAAGTCCGACGAGTGATGGAGAAAGTCATGTATTTGGTTTTGGACGTATTTAGTGTTAACAGGTTGTTTTGAAGCCAATTCGCAACCATCGAAAGCCCGTACTGTGCTACATCCAATACCTCAGCCCAGCTTTTGCCATAAAATACTAAAGCAGTGTCATCAGCGAAAGTATACAATTTGGCTTGCTTAATCTGGATCTGGCAGAGGTCATTGATGTAAGCCAAAAAGAGGGTAGGTTCTAAGACGCTTCCTTAGGGGACACCATATGATGAGGACACATAAGCGCTAAACAGACCTGATATACGAACTCTTTGATTTCGATTGCATAGATACGATTGGAACCAGTTGAGGCATATTCCGCGGATTCCCATGAGCTCTAGTTTCCGGAGTAAGATTGGCCAGGACACCGTAACGAATGCCTTGGCCAAGTCAAGAAAAACTCCTATACATTTTTGTCTCCGGTCAAGACACTCGGTCACATGGTCAACTAGGGCAACCACTGCATCTTCAGTCGACTTATTTGCTCTAAAACCATATTGATTACAGGACAGTATATTATTTTCCATGAATCTCAAAAGACGTCTGTTTACTACTTTTTCTAATATTTTGGATAAGGATAGAAGTAAAGATATCGGTCGATAATTCGTTACATTTGTCTTAGTGCCGGATTTAAAGATTGGAATTATGTCCGCAGCCTTATAACAGTTTGGGACGATTCCCTGCGTCATACTCAGATTGCACAAGTGGGCTATAGAAGACACCAAAACATGACTAACTTTTTTAAGGAGCTCATTACTTATTTAATCGCTGCCAGGAGCAGAAGTTGTCTTGAGGCTAGATATTATTTTACTAATTTCTGTTTCGTCGGTTGGAGTAAAGAAAAACGAAGTTTGCGGAGAAAATTCAACTACAATTCAGTCTCTTAATCTCTGTTCAGTTGTTTTCAACCTGATCAATGATAAAAATGTTGAGGCGGCTTATGAACTCAGAGACTAGGAGATGGATACTAAACTAGACTATTACAATCCATTTTAAGAAGAAGAAATAAAAACATATAAAAACAAAACAGTAGAATTAAATTAAGACGTGCCCAAGACCCACAGACAATAGTATAAAGGTTGTTTCAATTTAATTAATTTGTTTATATGTCAATAAAGATATAATACCTACCTATAGAAAGATATGAAAATAACGAGAAACCGAATGTGTATCAAAATAATATTTAATTCACATACTTTATACCACAGTCCGTTTCACAACTTGTAATATCTATTGATAGATGTTACTCCTTTTGAGCATAAATAAACAAATTACTCTATCGTAATATATTGATACTAAGGATTATTATACCACGTATAATATAATACGATTAGAATAAATTTAAAATAACAACTTGTAGACAAACTATGTACATAAAGAATGGTTAATCTCATATAAAGAATACTTGAGGATAATAATTTTCATTAGAAATGTAACGTACTTATTCACATTGATAAAGAAATTGTTTGCAATTTTCCGCACCCTTTAAACACCTATTGAATCACACAATTGATTTAACTAAGTGGAAGTCTTGCAATTATTACCATTATATAGAGTTACTTATATAACATTGAAGAGTCAGTTACAGAAGCACAAGAACTTCGTATTCGGCTGAGCTTTTCTCTTCTCCATCAAACGGATAGTAGCAGACACCGTGACTCGGTTGGATCTAAAATAAACAAGAAAAAAATCAAATTACAGAAGCTAAGACTAATAAGAGACCTAAAAGACTAGGAGGAGAATATATGTGTATCATAAATCGCCGTGCCGGCCAAAAAAAAAACCGATCAATTAGCTCGTGAAAGAATAACTTGACGATGAAGTATTGAAGGCATTCTGAATCTCGAATAATCCTGTGCTGTCCTGTGCTGAGTATGGAACGAAATGGTGTCTTATTAGAAGGCGCAGAAGGTCATGTTTAGTAGAAATAATCTATTTTCAAGACTTATGGGCGATGGCATGTGATTCCATTTGTCTTAATTGTTTATATTTCTTTTATTTATAAAATATCACGAAACTACAATATTTTCATAAGTTACGCAGCTATAGCAGTTATATCAAATATCCGAAAACTAACTGAATGATACTGCCGCGAGAAATATTTCCGATGTATTACCACATGATGCTTCGCCTGCGCTCCAAAATCTACCTTTAGTTTCTGAGATCTTTCATTGGAAGACTTACCTTGCCAGGAGTAGTACAGCCGTCGTGCGTGACTCTCCCGAAGTACAGCTTCTCCCCATCGGCAGTGACGCCAGCCTCCACTGCGCCAGGTGGTACTGTACCGCTCGTTGAAAACTGCCACGAGAACATCGATGGCACCAGCACCTGAAGAGTTACAGTAAAAAGTTTTCAAAATCAGCCCTCGTCGCCTAAAGAACGTCTTCCTCAGTATGCGATAAATCGTTATTCATCAAAATGAATATGTAATTAATCTAATGATTATTATCTATAAATTAAATGTGCAGACGAACTAAGCGACAAGTTAATCAAGCTGGCTTTACGGTGTTCCAAGATTTTTCATTGGGATATGGTCCCTATGTTCTTTATTTAGGAGGCAAATTTTATAAAATGTTAATTAAATGTTTCTTCTTCTTTCTATGTTTTCACGTTCATTTCTTGATAGAGACCTCTAACATTTTAAGCCATATAACACAGTCTTCTGCTCACTGTTTTAAACATCCAATCGATAGGCAAATCACAATTGATTTACTTATCGATTAAATAAATTGAATAGATCCATTGATTGGTACCACATTATGATCAGAGCGTTATCTAAGACCTACCTCGAACTGATCCTTTAGAATCTCTTCTCCTCCGTAGGCAACATAACAGGCGTTCTTGGAGGGTATAACCTTAGCTGGTAGGATGTCCCCTTCATGAGGAGCTCTCCCTGCATATATTTCTTCACCATCCGCATCGGTACCCACTCGCAGGGCACCCGGGGGGATGCTGCGCTGGCTCAGACAAGCCGGGACCCACTTGTATGTTCCTGGAAGTAAAAGGAAACCGTAACCACTTTTGATTTTATAACTGGTATATTTATCGCCATCACCAAAATTCAAATTTGTGTTACAACATTCAAGTCACCATTCCAAAATATTCTGTTAGAATTATTAGTTAGTTTTTCGATGAATACAATTTTCGACGTGGCATTTTAACTGTGTCAAAGAAGAAGACAACTTTAATACATCTGGTACAAATATAAAGTTGTTTGAAGAACTGCATGAAAAGTTATGTAGAGTGTAGGTACGTATTTGTGTATTTATTTAGAGAATAAGATCAATGGGAATTTCAATCAAATCTAGTTCTTTGTGGTAAATAATTTGTTTATATGTATTATTATAGAAGCACAATCAAATTTTTTGACATCACAAAAAGCTACGGCCAAAACTCTATATGGTTTAGGTATTGCGTGGACAGATTTATGAGTTTAAATATTTTGTTCAATGTTCATCTTACCACAAAGACAAGATTGACCAAGGGAGAGGAAAGGAACCATAGAGAGGATTGGCCCAACAACTGCGAGCGACACAACGAAGCCGAAAATAAGAAATGACATCTTCTTTTTGCCTATCTCCTACAAATCTTATGTAATATCTTCTATTTCTAAAAATCTTCCTAATACTGGACTAAAAGTACTGAGATGACCTCTACAGTATTCTTAAAATTATATGAATTGATGATATACAATTCTTGCTACAAGTCGAAAAAAACGGAGTTTGAAGAAAGAAGAGCTTATTAAAAATATAAGCGTTATAACATTTGAATCAACTAATTACTTAGCCGATATTTCAAAGATTCTTCAGTATATTAAATTAGTTTTAACAGATATAATATCACATTTCGTTTACTTATTTACTAAAATTAGACGTTTAAGATGCATGGTTATAAAATTAGAAGCGGTAAAAAAATTGCTAATAAATCACATTATTTAAAGGCCAATAAAAATGTTTTATTCTTGTAATAAATAAACGCGAATACCTAAGAAAACAAAAAATAAAATAAAAAGAATAATAAATTAATATTAATATTTTTATTATTAATTATTATTACCTAACAAATTACTTAATACTAGAAAACAATGTCAGTAGATGTAATGTCAGAATACATATATTAATCAGTTTGTTACAATACTCTGATCTTTATCTTGCTCCACAGACATCATAATCTATTTTTTCTGAAACCTTTGTTAGTACTGGAAATGGTAAAGATATAAGTACTGAAATACATTTCTGTGAATCATTGCAAAGTACTTAGAAGTTCAGTGTTTATCAACTGTTAAATTCCTCGATAAACAGATAAAAATAGCCTCGAAATAATTATTTTATCATTTTTTATCGTAACGAAAAGGATTAGATTATAAATTAAAGTAGATTTTAGTCGCTAATACTTTAAAAACAACTTTTTACTGTGACCCTGTTTCATATGGACCTGTGACCCTGTTTCATATGGTTTTTGTTTAATTTCTTCCTATACCACATTGTCAAGTTTTTACACAATAAAATTCATCATACTATCTCCTTATTTATTTATTTATCTCTTATCTCAACCTGCAACCTGATATTTGAGAGTGTAAGCAGGCACCAGAACTAATTTAAATAGCTTTCAAAGATGACTTAGGTTTAAGGTATTATACAAAGAAGATGTCATTTTTAAAGCCCATTCCGTTAACTTACTCCAGGGCAGTTCAACCGTCTCTCCGGGCAGTTCAGGGACAATCTCTTGCGGTTCCGCTTGCTCAGCCACCAGGACCGAGTTGCCTACTGGTGGAGGAGGCGGGTAGAAGTACGCGGGATGTACCGGATAGTAGACCACGCTTGGGCCGTGGGGGTACATGTGAGGGGGTGGGTGCCCATGAGGGCCGGGAGGGTAGTGATGCGGAGGGGGACCGCCGTAACCGTGGTAAGGACGTCCTGAATGAATGCATTGTTAATTTTCTATTAATACAAGGTAAGTAGGTTTAATGAATATATTGAATGATGAATGTATTGGCTATTGATGAATAGCTTTAATGAATATATCTTGGTGCATATATGTATCAAGATTATAACAATGACTCTCATCATTCAGTCTGATGAATGTCTTCTCAGTGATAAAATATATATTATTTAAAATGGTGATAAAATAAATGTTAAATAAATATTTTAAGTTTATAACAGCTTTTGCGCTGTATTATGTTTTGGTATTCATATTTTTATTCATATTATGTGGCTGTCATTTGTTTAGGTAACATTTATGTCAACATTTATGAACCCATGCCAAACTAGTAAACTAGTACATTTATATGACCTATGCCTTGAATTTTTCGCAACATTATTAATTAGATTCAGAAAACCGGGTTAATTGGCTAATGACAGCGGTACATACCACTATAATAATAATTAAATTAGTAAATATGGCCTACAGTCAACGGAGAAAATCTGTTATAAACAACAATAAAAAAATCTTGTCTATGTAAACATTGATAGCTGAAAAAATTGAGTTTCAATTTAAGTTAAGATCATTTGTATAATTGTCAATTGATCAAGAGATATTATATCTTTTATTCCAATGGAACATCATCACGCTCTTCTACGTAAATAAATCAAATACATTGTTTTTTTCCCATATCAGTGTATTCCAGACTAGGCATGCTCCTCTATGGCATAGAGCTACAACGTCGCTGACTTCTATGGTCGAGCGAACTTGTGGTCAAATGCCTAGCTGTTTGGATAAAAAAAAATTATCTCCTTGAAATTGATTACTTTGTACAGGTTCTAAAACTGTGATATGACAGCTTATTTATAGCATTGGTTTTTTTTTAAAGATTGTTAGCAGATAATCTCCATGTTACACTTGTATTTACTTTACATCGTTTGTTGATAACTTATCAACATTTTCTAGATTCGCAAGAAGGTGATTAATCTTTACTTCACGAGAAATGTCCTTATGAGTGCGTTGCCTTGTTTTTGATAAGTCATTTCATAAGATTTTTTGTAAAAATATGAAACATTTACATTAATTTTATTGAAAGCACATGCATAAATTCATTGTATAGGACTTACATTAGTATTATAGTGCATTTACAGTGCCAAATAGTCCCTGAGTGCGTTTATGGAACTTTCTGGACAAAATGCTTGTATATTTTGTAGCCATCTTGTATAGCTACACAGGTACTTAAGTGAATTGTCTTGAAAACAAACACTTGTAGAAGCAATGTGCATAACGCTTATTTTACATCATAATGAAGTAGAGTCCTTGTACCATTTAAGATAAAGGTTTATAATGTCTATCTACACGTACTTATATCGCAGTCTCTAAAGCAATAGTTTGATCTGACTCGTCATTTTAATACCTAATATTTAAACGTCCTATGTTTTTTTTATTATTAGTAGTCTTTCTACGTTTCAAAATTAAAATTTTAACATTTCTATTACCTCACTCGCAATCAGATTTAATAAGTACTAATTTTCCTTTTTCTACCACGTTGGCCAAATTGAATAAACCTTTGCAATTAAACAATTGCATCCTAGACTTTACATAAAGAAAAATATCATTTATACTTGACAGTCTACGGATGCATTATTGCAAAAATAGGTAAGTACTATAAACAAGTACATTTTAATATTCTGGAAAATTCCGATTAGATAGTTCAAATATTACAGATTATAAATTGCAATATTGAGGCCAGAGTCTACGTGTTTATCAAATTATCATAGTTAAATACAGCATACCACACGTTTAAAATTTTACCATAAACCTGGTTATACATGTCATTAGTTTCCCTCATAAATTAGTAAGAACAAAAGCGCTGAACAAGTCATTCCAATGAACTAACTATTTTTACTGTTATTTTTGTTATATTTTATCCACACGCGTTATCAGAAGCTGTTATCACTCACCTGCCATATCGGTATCTCGAGAACCACTGACTGAACCTACAATCTACAGACTCGATATTTATTCCACAATGGCTCCAGCAGATAACGGCATAGTGCGGTTATCAGTGATGATTAAATAGATAATTTGCTGAGTAATTTTTGAAGAAACCTGACTGGAAATAAAATGAGTTTAACTAATCCGATTTTAATGCATAGTTAAAAAATGAGTTATATTATATAATTTCTTTGTTTTAACACTGCCGCAGCCGCTGGAGACGATTTGAATTTTGGACCACAGGGCTGAAGCAAATGGTATCATAGAAAAGAGGCCTATACTCAGCAGTGGGGACAATTAAAATAGTAGATTAGAAAATTTCAAGTACCAAAATATAAGATATAAAATAATACGTACTTTGTGCATAAAAACAATATTTTTATTGCTGTATTTTCTATCGTATTGCGCTTCCGAACAATTATTGCTTGTATATTTATTCTTGTTTTATTTATTTACATAACGTACAGGATATTAAATATACATAAAGTCAATCCCTACTCTCTAAGACTGTTTATGTGGATGGAATGTGATGATTGGAAACGAAACAAAAATAATATGTTACTCGTATACGCAAACTACAAATAAGTTTACTAGGAATCGACACAGAGCTTAAACCACTGAACCTGGACGTGTATTTATTTTAGAGTGGTGGAATATACTGAGAAAGAATTTTTGAAAATTCAACCCATAAGGGAATCGAATGAGTGTTCAAAGTTCAAACCTTTTTTATATAACATTTTCTGTCGCGTGCTACAACGCCGCGGATGACAGCTACTAGTTTAGCAATATACGTTTTTTTTTTAAATTTTCTATATAATCAATCACACAATTAGACACTATTAAGTACTTAGGCATTGTACATTGAGATATGCTAATTACTAAGTAAATTACAAAAGCACAAGAACTTCGTATTCAGCTGAGTTTCTCTCTTCTCCGCCAAATGGATAGTAGCAGACTCCGTGGCTCTGTTGTATCTAAAAAAAAACTTTACATTAGCTCCATACAATTTTAATTCGTATAGCTGCAACTATATTCACAAAAACCAGACAAGCAATTATGCAACCATTGTATAATTAGGAATATTAAAAAACAAAGGTAGGTTTAATTAGGTAATATTATCACATGAGTGTTGTGACGCCAAATGCACGCAAACTAATATGTTTCGTCACACGCGTCAGGTTTGTAGTTTTTTTTTTAAATCGAAGTTCTAAAATCCAGAATACAAAAATTAGTGTTAAAAGTATGGATAGAGATAAAGAAATATGTAATCTAGATATTCAACTTTACATGATTATTACAATCCCATACTAAACAACTAGCGAAGAAGGGAGAGCACGCTTATTTTTTATAGTTTATTCAGCCTACAAGCCCAAGGCTAGGCTAGCTATGCTATTGTAGGCTGAATTAGCTGCCGATGATGGTAATGAAAGCATTCATAAAACATTTCATAAACATTCACAAATTGGTGAGGCATCAAAATTAACTTTATTCAAAGATATAAGATAAGACTGACCATCATCAGTTCATGAAAGAAAAACTAGACAATAAAGTCTCACCTTGCCAGGAGTAGTGCATCCATCATGCATCACTCGTCCATAGTACAGCTTCTCACCATCAGGAGTGATACCAGCCTCTACAGCGCCAGGTGGCACTGCGCCGTTAGACGAGAACTGCCAAGAGAACATCGATGGCACCAGAACCTGAAGAATAAAAAATATTATTATTTCAGCCCGTATTGTCCCTAGAATAAGCTGAGCATGGGAGACGTTAGGAGAGGCGTTATCGTATATCGTATTTCGTTTATTTCACACTAGTTGACCTAGCAAACTTCGTACCGCCTAACAGTCCTGTACAAATTATCCCTGAACTTTCACAAACATTTCAAAACCAAAATAAATAATCAGCTAAATCGAACCTGCAGTTTTTTTTAGAATTTTAGCGAGACGATCATATAGCAATTGTTTTTTTATGTATGTATGTTTGTTACCTGGTGATTTCTCGGAGACGGCTGGACTGATTAGCAAACATCATTTTTGTTTGATAGACTTATACCACCATGTGGTCTCAGTTAAATTTTATCGAAATCAGTCCAAAGATTCGATTTATAAATTAAAAAAACTGTAAAAGTTCAATAGGAGCCTGCCTTAAAAGAAGTTCACTTTTTAAAAAAAAAAATTGTTTCATTGAAGTTAATCCAGTTTTATTCGGAAGTATACTCCACATAGATACGATTGTTTTGTTTGTTCATATCATAAAAACATTAAGACCCGTAGACACATACATACATAAGACATTTTTTAATTGGTTTCACATAAATTAAAGACCTACCTCGAACTGATCCATCGGAATCTCCTCTCCTCCATACGGGACATAGCACGCGTTCTTGGAGGGTATGACCTTAGCTGGTAGGACGTTGCCTTCGTAATGAGCTCTGCCTGCGTAGATTTCTTCTCCGTCCAAATCAGTACCTACTCGCAAAGCACCTGGAGGGATGCTGCGCTGGCTCAGACTAGCCGGTACCCATCTGTATGCTCCTGAAAAATATTATTAAAATTACCTAATTATGTATTTATTAACCCATAGCGTGCCACTGCTGGATACGGATAGTTCATCACTCTGGCCAGATTGCGGGTAGTGGAACTTAAAAAAATGAAGGTATCTTCGAAAGGTATGCTACCTTCTCTGATCCTCCCGATGTTTTCCTTCATCGTTTAAGCACGTGATAATTAATTAACTTATGCAAATGAGTGAAAAACCTTGAGTTTCAACCCGCGGCGTATTGCTTGTGAGGCAAGAGGTTTACCGACTAGGCTACCATTAACTAACTGACCTCATTATGTAATAAATTAAAATTATAGAACACTTAAAATGGAAATAAAATGCTACGGGTCCCGATAATATGCGTGATTCGACAAGCACTAAACCACTTAACATTTTTTTAAACATTAGGTAATTATTATTATAAAGAAAGATATTATTTTATTTGCACCAAAAAACTACTTGTACTAACAGATACTTCATAATTAATATCCAAGTTTCTTGTCACAAACCGGCTCGCACTCAGCATAATGCTGGTTGTAAACAACCAGCGCTGGTCCTTCGTTGGTGCCGGCAGGTGACGTTACACACACACACAAGCAATGTACATAACATAACGTTATATTCCTAACTTTTGTGATTTGTCCCTTTTATATATTTAATACCGTTGATAGTTCAATCAGAATGATTTATTTCATTCTTATATACTCATAATATGGTCGTAGTACCAGTGAAGTTGGCAGTGAAAATTAAAATTCAGTTTTTCTCACATGTTCAAAATATTAACAGTCATTTTTATTTTTTGTTAGTAACAAGAGTTAGGCAATGATCAGAACAAATTATGTTTAATAGAAGATTTATCTAATAATCAGGTATAATTTATTTTTGATGAATTAAATTCATTATATTAATATCAATATACTCTAATCCAATTGGATTTTCTACTTTTTATTCCGCTTCACGCTGACATCAAAATAAAGCCGGAAAAAACTAGACTAACTAACTTCCGCAAAGTAACGCCTGACTCCACTGATTGGCTAGTGCTATATCAGTAGGTATCAGTATAAATCAGGTTGTGACTCATCGTTTATTGATAAGTTACCAATAAGTACTTAATTTATAGATTCGCATGAAGGAAGATATCTTTTCATTTTCATGGAATCCATAAATTGACTAGTGTGTTTGCTTTCGTTACGAAATTGCATCAGAATTTCGAATATCATAACATATTTGATTACGTAAATAATACATACGGTAAGGGTTCGATCTGAGGTTGAGGTAGGCACCTCTGAGAGAAATATATAGTATTAAACTATTATTAATTTATTATTGCTTTAAATTGCGGTAAATAATAAAATTGTAAGGAATCCCGCTTGTCGGGGAAGCATTCGAATGTAAGTGAGACTACCTACTCGCAATTTGGCCAGCGTGTTATCATTGCCAGATGATGGGATGAAGCGTGGAAGCGTAGCAATTTGAAAGCTACTCTATATTTTTCTATGTGTATAGCTACGAAGCTAAATACTTTTCTATGATTATCTTTTCCCCATTGTGTGGTGTGGTCCCATTAAAATCGGTCCATAAGTTTGATTTTAAAACGAAATAAGTAACTGACAAAACTACATCGGCGCCTGCCGGAATAAAGTTTGGTATATATTTGGTGAAAATTGGTAAAGAACTGATGGTTCGTTGCCACTAGTACCATTAAAAGTTCCATGATGGAATGACTGATAATAATTTACTACACTAATTCATCCTTCCATCAAAAATGGATTTCGAAATAATGGAACTAGTGAAAATTTTAGTTGACACTAGTACAGAATATGTAGTTAGACTTTCTCACAACCACAGTTCAAAACAACAAAAAACGTTAAAATAATTGAACAAGAAACTAATACGGGGTTTAGAAAGAATCAGAGCTGTTAAATTAAATGATATATCGCTATGTGGCCCAGGATCTGTTACCTGAGCCACACGGGGCAGCCTAGAATAAAATTATCCATCGAAAAAATTCATAGATAGCTATAGGGCATAAAATGTTCTCTGATACAGCCTATGTCCTATTGGTCAACTGTGCAACTGGTTGAGTAATCTAGCTTAAGAGTGGGGAAGTAACTAATATATCATATACCTATTTTACCTACACTAGTTATCAATAGTTATTACTCACCTGCCATATCGATGTCTTGATGATCACTGACTGATCATTCTATCTACTGTCTCGTTATTTATTTCATAAGCGATGGGTCTGATAACGGCTCGGTGCGGTTATCATTAATGATTAAAATAATATTGGTGAGTAATGTTAAAAAAACCTGTCTTTAATTTGATGACTACAACCGAAATGAGATTAACTAATTCTAATTTAATAGTGGCAATGATAACGGAGTTCATGTTAGTGGAGGTTTTCGGTCATACACTGTTTATAATGTTTTTGAATTAGTGTTATAAATTCCTCTATCTGTGAACAGTTGACCTCGCGACCACAATAATTCAACATACCAAGATCAGAAAAATTACCTCAGACCTACAACGAATTTCACCTCATACAAACTTTGTCAATAGGTACCTACTTACCAACTGACAATAATATATAACTTAGAAAATCAACCACTTATGACCCAGGTGACAGGTGACTGTTACCAGTAAAAATATAAAGGATATAAATATATCTTCATATTCCCTTTTTTTGTGGCATAACAATAAAATGACACAAAACACTCAAGGAAAGTTATTTATTCTACAACCAAGCAGTCATAATCCGGGGAACAGCGTTCTTCACCAGCAAATGGGTAGTAGCAGGTTCGATGGATAGGATGAATCTACAACATAAAAAATAAATAAAAAACTAAATGGAATGTCTGCACAAGTGGTTCTGTAAACAATAGTCCGTATCACAAACATTTTTCCGACCTTTTATTTCGGCATCATCGAATAGTTCATACACAGAGAGATTTTACATTCACATTCGGAGTTCGAGTTCAAAGTTACGTAAGTATATCCCTGCCAAATATTATCGAAAACGGTGGCTAAACGGTGCTAATGGCAGTTGTATACACGGATGACGATCTAACTTCAGAACTAAAAATTATGAGTTTCATTATTCCCGATTTAATAAAACTCACTCTTTGATATTTAAGGCAAAAGACGGCTAAAACAATGATGTCATACTCATCTCTCATGTATATGGGTCAGGCCGCTAATTTTGCCACTTTTTTTAAATCTTTCGTGTCTCCTTTACATTTTTCGATTTATATAGCAGGTAGATGAATTTCAATAAATTGTCACTGGAATCCATTGTGTAGGCATACGAGACGATATGATTCCTTCTTTAGTTTAATGATAAATAAGGATATAAATAAATATTCTTAATCAAAAAGTCGTTATTTTTTCAAAAATTACCGTGTCTCCGTGCTGAGTAACATAAAGTTTCATAAACCTATAGAGTTGTCTTTGCGTTTACAAACTAAGCAATTACTTCTGTCAAGTAGTTAAGAAGTTGGCTTATTATTTAGTTACAACTTTGTTACATTAATCTAATATTTTAAAGTTATATTAGCATTTTTTTAATTTGTGTAACTAATTCACGTTTTATGTAACTTTTTTTTATGTAACGGATTTTAACAGCTCATTTTTGAACGAATTGCTTGACAAAATATTTTTTCTTAAGCGGCAACACCAATGAACTGACATTAGTGACTTGTCAAAACATCGACCGCCATTTTGTTGGTTAGTCAGATTTTTTCATCGGCGAAGGTGGACATGGTCACGCCGTTACATAAGCTGTTTACGAAGATATTAACGTAAGTACACAAGATTTTTATCAAAAATAGATAAGACGCTATATTTGCAATTCTATATAATCACATTGTTTTCATTTTGTCAAGAAATACTCCAATTTGAATGACTTATGCTTGATTTTCGAGCATAAGTCATTCAAACTTATGTAACGAGTGCCGTACTTATGTAACGAGTATGTAACATAAATGTAACACGTTACTCTAAATTTTATGTCACGTTACATATAAAGCTGTGTAAAGCTTAGTTTACATCCACCAATGTGCAAACGCTTAGCAAAATTTGAAATAATTAATAAGTATATTAAACTGTTACATATTTATTCTATATCAAAGTTCGATTTTATTGTAGGTACCTGCCTATATTTTGAAAATGTTTTTTAGGTTTAACAATTTATTATTCGAAAGATCGCTAATGACGCTACACTTTTGCGCTTATTTTGAAAAGTGACAATAGCTTAATAAAACTAATAATATTTTCACTTGATTACTTAATCAAGTGTTATTCTACCGTAAGTTTGACCTACCTACCTATATGCATATTGGCAGGTTACACATACACATAATTTTATAGGAAACCTTACAGTAGATTAACACTATTATTATGTTACTCTAACCACTTCAGGTTTTATTTTTTATTTTTCTGTCGCTGATGGTTGCCTATACTTTCTATTTCTTCGTATAAGCCATCATTTAATATTTTCAGCTTAAGTTTTTCTTAAGTTTGTATATTCCATCATATCATCTTTAAAAATGTAGGATGATAATGATAGGTAGATACAGCAAACAGTCGTCTTAACAAGATATTGCTCGGCACATTTTGTTGTCCTATAAGGTTTTTAGACACTAATAAATAGTAAACATTTTTTTAAGAATAATCCAGTTTGTGTTTGTTTATAGATGCCTTCAAAAACAGTTGCCCAAAGGCAAAAGGAATACAGAGAACGACTCAAGAATACTAATCCTGTAAAACTACAAGAAATCATGAAAAAAAATGCTGATAGATCTCGAGAACATTATAAGAAAAAAGTTAAAAATTTAACCAAAGAACAAAAGAAAGAGAAACAATTGAAGAAAGAAGATACGACGTCTCACAAAGACACAAAAGAAAATAACGTACAAAATTCTGTGAAACAACCAGTCACTAGTGAAAACGATACCGATGCTATTCGTAATCTTCAACGCAGGTTCGACAATAAAATAAAAAAACACAATAAAGAAGTTCAGGATAAAGTGCAAAATATATGGAGGGGATTTAAAAGCCTTCAAAAACGGTGTTCCAGACACCAGAAAAAAATTGAAACTTTGGAAGCAACTTGTGACGGTTTACTAATTGAACTACAGACACTTAAAACTAAACTAAATGAATCAATACCTTTGAATGACACTACAACATTACCTCCGATTGAATACACACCGCAAAAAAAAGCTGAAGAATTTATTAAAGAAAATTTAAAAAATGTAGAAACACCACAGAAAACAATAGTTAAAAAGACTTTATTGGAACACAATGTGCTTAAAGAATCACTAAAAGCAAAATTCAGTACATCTACAAATGCAAATAAAAGTACACTAAAAGAAATAATTGACAACAATATAGTAAGAAAATATAAACTCAAATCAAGCTTGACCCAGTCTCTAGGTTTGAAATCAAATTTCAAAAAATACAAGAACATGAAACTCAAAAACAACAAACTAATACAAAACATTAAAAAATTTTACATCAGGGATGATGTAAGCCGGGCGAGTGCCGGTAAAAAAGAATACAAAACGATAAATAAAGTTAAAATACAGAAAAGATATTTACTCGATAAATTGAGTAATTTACACAAAAAATATGTCAGTGATGTGGAGCCAATAAGCGTTAGTACATTTAAAAAGTATAGACCGGGTTATGTTGTGCCACCCAATATAAAAAATTTGGAAAGCTGCGCCTGTGTTAAGCATTCGAATAAGCAGTTTATTGTAACCAAATTGAAATCGCTTGGCATACTTAAGACTGATAACTTGAATGAAATAATTTCGAGTTTGGTGTGCGACAAAAATGACAAAACATGCATGTTAGGAGAATGCTCAAGCTGTGCAGATAAATTTATACATTGTGAAAATGACGACATGATAAAAAAACATGTGACATGGAATTTATGGGCACTAACAACAACACACCAATATGGTGAACCTGAAAATAAAAAAACAACCAAAAAAATGTCTAAAACTGTAAGGGAAGGTAGGGTACAAGATATGATAGATGTGTTTAATAAAGATTTTAAAATGTTCAAAAAACATGTATACAACGTCCAGCATCAATATATACAATACAAATACTGCTTAGAAAACCTCAAAGACAATGAAGTTCTTATACATATTGATTTTTCTGAAAATTGGACCACAAAACATTGGGAAGAAGTGCAAGCGATGCATTTTGGAGCAAGTAAAACTCAAGTAACACTACATACAGGAGTGTATTACACAAAAAATACAAGCGCTGCTTCATTTTGTACCATTTCGCCAGATAATCAACACAATCCGGAAGCTATTTGGGCACATTTGGAACCAATTCTGAACGAAATAAGGTCAACTCATCCAAATATTGACCAAATCCATTTTTTCTCAGATGGGCCTACCACACAATATCGACAAAAGAAGAATTTTATTTGTTTAGCAAAAATGTTTACAAACTTGGATTTACATATGGCACCTGGAACTTTTTTGAAGCCAGCCACGGAAAAGGTGCCGCAGACGGAATCGGAGGCGCTGTTAAGAGAGCACTGGACGCAAAAGTAGCGCATGGCCAGGATATACCTAATGCTGAAAAAGTATTCGAAGTTCTCACAGCTTCAGAATCCACCATAAAATTTTTCTTTATTCCTGCTGCCAAAATCGAAATTCTGATCCCCGATACCGATACAAAAATTACTCCAATGAAAAATACAATGAAAGTACATCAATTAATTACAGAAAAAATTTGGAACTTGAAACATCGAGAACTCAGTTGCTTTTGTCAAAATTTGCAAGGACGTTGTGATTGTCACTCCCCTGATATGCATAGTTTCGAACAAACTAAATTCAATACTAAAACAAACAATGAAGATTATATTTTGGATGAAATATCAGGAGAAATACGACTGAACAATTTTGAAGGACCTAGGCTGGAAGATGTCTCAGAAGATATTATTTTTCAACAGTGTATCGCTGTTCTTGATGAACAAAATTTAACAGACCATAGCATACAAAATGTTGAAATGATTGAAAATTACGATTCAACTCACGAAGAGATACGTGCACAACATTACAAAAAGCAATTACAAAATGTAAAAAAGTTCTATATGAGGACAGTGAAGAAGAAGATGAAGAATATTCAATTCATGATAGCTCTCATGGATCAAATTTTTTGGAAGAAACTTTACAAGATAGCAGTATAGATATTTTGACTGATACCGAGGACAATGACAAAATAGAAGTACTGGAAGAACATGAAGTTGAAATTGATAGTTATGTTGTGGTAAAATTTAATCTTGAAAAGCGGATAAAATACTACATAGGGCAGGTTACAGAAATAAATGCGAATAATAGTTATAAAGTAAAGTTTTTCAGAAATAAAGGAAGACATAAATTTGCTTTACCTAATATTGATGATATATCAATAGTGTTTAAACATGACATTGAAAAAATTTTACCCGGCCCAATATTTGAAAGAAGGGGGATCAAAACATTTGATTTGTCAAACATACATTTTAAAATTGAGTGATATTGATTTTAGTTAAGTTTAATATATTTACCTAATTCGTGTTACTTATTGTAAAGACTGATTTGATTATAATTGAACAACATTTAATCACTGACAGGCAAGCAGTTTCTTGTCCACTCTAACTGTAGGTAAATTTGATTTTCCATGAATAAAAAAATTATTATCATACTTTTTGTTTTATTATTATTTTAAAAATAGTTAATGAGACCGTAGCTTTAGAGTTGTATGTAACGGTTTTATGTAACGTTTATGTTATTGTTACATATAATATATGTAACATTTTATCTCACTATGTGGTAAAATTGGCGGCCTGACCCATATCTAAGTAACATTGGCCTTATCTAACTTGGCGTAGCTGACTCATTGGGAAAACCCAATCCAAAATCTCAGACTACAAATAAAAAAAAATTACCAGTAGCATAGACTAATTTGCAAACCACATTCTATAATTCCTCTTTCTTCGATTTCCATTTTTAAATTTTTACCAAAGCCAAACCTGTTCGTTCGGAATATAAGGGGCAGATGGGAATAAAGAAATCCCGACTGCCCCAGTGACTACAGTAATGGGGCAGACAATGTGGCCGATGGAAACATTCCCTTCGTTTACCGTATAACCGATTTTAAAATTATCCTTAATATTTCTTCGGAAACAAGGCATATTCTTATAATAAACTTACCTTCCCAGGAGTGGTGCAGCCGTCATGCGAGACACGGCCGATGTAGAGAGTCTCTCCATCAGAAGTGGAACCTGCTTCCACCGCACCCGGGGGCACCCTGCCGTCACTAGAACCCTTCCAGGATAATATCAATGGTACTAGCACCTGCGGATTAAGATATTTTTCCCCATTCTTTTTAATCAGAAATTCTCACAACAAAAGAAATTAACGAGTACCGATTACCCGAGTACGGAATTTCTTGATAAAGATACCTACAAGCTGAAAGACCAGAGAAAAATATGCCAGACAAGAATCAAAGACGCTTCGTTCAGTCTACAAAATAATAGCTGTTAAACCCCAACATACAATTCACAAAAAAAAAAACACAGACGAATCGACCACGATTTTCTAACTCGTTTTAAGTCTCACCTCAAAATGTCTCTTCGCGATTTTAAGTCCACCATATGCGACGTAGCACGCGTTCTTCGAAGGCAGAACTTTAGCAGGGATGATGTCTCCCTCATGCTCAGCTCGTCCCACGTAGATAGCAGCACCATCGATGTCGGTTCCGGCTCTCACGGCGTTCGGCGGAAACCCGTGCGGGAGATAATCGACGCTTAGTGACACCCATTTAAATGGAACTAGGGAAATTGATTATAACATCCTTAAGATTTTGCAATTGTTAAGCATTGAAATGAAATTCGTTTTATGCGTACATAGCGGAATCCTTTACACTCGCAGTATCAATAAATATTCGGACGTAAGACAAAAAAAGAGTTTCTTTTTAAAATATGTATAGGTGATAATTATTATGATCGTTCAAAAAGGCTTTAAAAGGTTAAACAATATTGTTCCCAAAAAATAATTATTTAATTTTAATCACTATGTAACTTACCAGACATTGTTAAATGTTTCGCTGTTACGTCTAGACACTGAATATTATACAAATGAGCTGACTAGGAGGCAAGATATTAAGTCACATATTTTGCACCTGTATCAATAATTATGTCACTAAAAAAATAAATGCAGTGTTTAAATATTTCAAATACGACAATTAAATGTGTACTATAGGTACCTATGCACTAACTCCATGAAAAAATACAAAAAGCTGAATTGATAACGAAGGTTATAAATTTATAAGATCCATCTTTATTTCTAAGCATTGCAAGACTTAAGAGTGTCCATGACAACTTTAGACCAGCCAAGGAATTCCTGCAAGATCTCGTTGCTATCGCGACGGTCTTCCAGGATCGCATACGACATCACCAGGTCGTGTAGCACATCGCTTAAAATGTCGTGAAGGATCGGCGGGGACGGGCGATCATTGGTTTCGGCGATTTTCAATGTCGCTGTCACCTGGACAAACCCAAATATAATGGTAAATAAAGTGAGACCTGTAATTGGTTTATCTCCGCTGGTCATTGGCATTTTGTCAAGATTTGTCAATAACGGATATTAATTTAATGCTTCTTTTCTCTGCTCTCTTCTTTCGTCTGCTATTATAGTCTACTGTCTCTCATTCTCATGTTAATTAATTTGTGGAAACGACTATGTATATTTGTACCATGTATCTATTACTATTATGTAAAATGACAGTTTAAACACACACATTAATTTAATATAATTATTATGGATTTAAAATGATAAAAAGGAACCTAAAAATTACTCACTTTTATTCTCCAAGCCCTCAAAGCTTCGCCAAGAGCAGTTCCTTGGTGAACTCTACCGACATCAACCAGTTTATGACGCAACACAAGAAGGTGATGAGGACGACATAGCTCTGAAATTAGAAATTCTGCATAGTGATGTCACCTTTTTAAATTAAAATTCAATCAATCATTTATTTATAGATCACATTCCAACATCGTTACCTATCTGGCACCCTGTTTCGTCTTCGCCATTAGGACAGTTCGCTTTGCCGTTACAAATAAGTTCAATAGGCACTGAATTATTGAGAGCGTCAGAAACTTTATCACACATAAACCTGGTCAGCTGAGGCTCCACGGAGCAAGCCCTGTTGCAAGACTTGGAGCACCTTGACATTGCACATTCGTATCGTCTGCACACGCAGCCATCAGAAGAAATGATCTTATCGTTCCCCGTCTTTGATCGCTTCAGAGCGCTTATCAATCTCTCTTTCAACGTTTCCAAATAAAACCGCATCTCAAACAAAGCCTTTGGCTCCTTGATATACCGTGCAGAGTTGTCGTACACTTTCATTAATTCTTCAAATAAAGATATTCTTATACGCTTTACTTCTAAAATATCTGAACTTTTAGTCAAGCTTATCTTTTCATATTTCACGACCAGTGCGTGTAGATTTAGTAACCTCGCCCGTATCGAATCATGATTAGTTACCATGGTTTTCGCTTCAATGTCTTTTAAAATGTAGTTGTACATATTAGTGGCTTCAAATTTAGCTAGCCTAATGTCTGTAAAATAATATCATTGATGAAAAAACTGTAAGGCCTTATCAGACACCGCGTAGTTTTTTTTAAACATTATAGAAAATAACAACTTAAAAAAATGTTATCTGAATTGAAATTTACCTCCTGAACAGTCTTTCTCGTCTGCTTCATCATAACAGTCCAGTTTACCGTCACAAAGAACATCTAACGGGACAAAATCCTCTCCAGAAACCGCTTCACATGTCAATTGGCTTAAAGCAAACATATCATGGCATATTTTACCACATCGAGCTGTGCAAGCCTTGAGACAGTTTGGTCCGTTGCATTTACATATTTCAAGAGCTGGTTGAGAAAAATCTAGTTCATCGTAATAATGTTTATTTTCTAAATTGGAATCACCACTTGCACGATACAAAGCACCACTTCGGTTGATGTTCAGACACATTGACGTAGCCAGAGCTGATGTAAGAGAATCCACTACTTCCACTGCTTCTTTAATTGTCTGCCTCGTTGCACTTGATTCTACATTATACAATCTTCTGGAGTAAGTACCAGATCCTTCCATAGAATGTTTTTCTAAGAATGACAGTTGGTTTTTGAGGACATCACCAAGAATCTTGTTTTGTTTGTATAACATGTTCCTGTCCACTAAATGAGCATAACAGTCGTGGGATATAGATGTGTCAATGTAGTTTAACAGACGATTAGCTCTATGTATGGCGCCTGTTGCTGTAACAGAAAGAACATTCTTTACAAAACTTAAAATGGTCGTAAAAAGGCAATTAACATTAGTTTGTTAATTATTTTACTTACATAATTATTAATAGATGGTAACTTACCTTGTTGAGCACACAGCTTTTCGTCAGAAGAGTCCAGGCAATCACTTATGCCATCACATAGTTTTAAGATATTGATATGCTTGCTGTCTGATAGACATTTAAAAGTTTTGACTAGTTTTATCTTTGCACACACTTCTTCTAAGGTACTGTCACATATAGGTTCAGCTATCGTATCAGTATTATTACCAATATCAATAACAACAGGGTTCGATTTAGCAACATTGCTCGTTCTGAGGATTATCTTCTTTATTCTTGATTTATCATCATAACTTTTTTTGCGGTTAATCATATGAGTAAAGTTAAACTCAATTTTTCTTCGAACAGTACCAATATCTTTGTCATTTCCCGTATATTCATTTATTCCCGTTTCTAGATCTACGTACTTCTGTATTTCATTTAAAGTTTCTTGGGAAATCGCATTTTTTATTAGATTATTAACGAGAGATTTAAGATAATTATTTCTTATAACATCTATGACTGCTTGGTGTTGTTTCGAATTAAAACATTCTCTTATATACTTATTAGGAAAACTTCCTTTTTTGTCAGTATCTTTGTACACATTCCATTTTAGTTTCATTTTGGGTTTTTTTGTTTTTTTCTTGCCATGCTGTAGTTTTATAGTTTTCTTTGTACCTTCAACTTTTTTTCTCAATCCATAAGGTTCATCAATAGTAGCGGCTGAATTTACTTTTGCTTGTATACCTTTCATAATAATTTTTACGTATTTGGCTCCTTTTGCACCTAAACGAAAGGCCGATTTATTTAATTCTTCTCCGATTTTTATCAGTATGTTCCCTTTTTCTTGTGGGTTTTTATTTGAAAAGGTTTTTAATGTTACATTGCTTATTTTTTTAACAATATCTTCGATAAATTTTGTTTTTAATGGAGTATCTTGAATTATCTTAACATTTGATAAATTGACAAGATTGTTTCTATGATTCCCGGATCTTTCGTTAAGTTTTATAATATAAGTGGAGTCAAAATTTGTCTTATTTTCGTAGGTGTCAGGTTTATTTTTAATTATAAAGTCAATGTTGCTTGTTGATAGATACACATGGTTCTTTATTTCATCACGAATATTTTGAGAAATAGCGTTTTTGATTGCATAATTATTAAATGAGTTCAGTAAATCTTTTTTTATTATATCTAAGACTTTTTGACGTTGTACCCAATTAAAACACTTTTTAATATATTTCTCACCAATATCTCCTAAATTTCCAACAGTTATTTGCATTCGGTTTGGCATTATATTAATATTAAATTTACGTGCAACGTCCGTTTTGACATCATAGGGCTTCTTTGTAGCGGCGTCTGGTACGTTGTTAAATGCTTTAGATTTTACGCCCCTCATAATAAGTTTAACGTATTTGCTACCATGTGCGCCCAAGGGTAGGGCAGATTTATTTAATTTCTTTTCAATTATTATCATTAACTTATCTTTTTCGATTGGACTTTTATTCGCAAATGTTTCTAGTGATATATTGCATATCTTCCTAATAATATCTTCGACTAAGCTTTTCTTTAGCGGAGCTTCTTCGATTAACGTTGTATTAGGTAGAATTATGGCTGTAAATTCGTGAAAAGATTTTGTTATGAAATGATAGCGACCGGTATACCAGCTTATCCAAAATAAAACATGTAAACTCTTATCAGTACTATTTTTCAGCTTACACCTTTTAGATAAGATAATAATATTTCCTGTACATTAAAATGTAGGTAATAAAAATAAAAGGAATATAACTATATCTATAATCAATTATATACTTACCTCTGCATAATGTAAAACCAGTAACAATAAAAACAAAACATAAGAAGCTTTTCGGCGAATACATTTTAGCAGATTTATTTTCTTCTATAATCGGTGAACTTACATCACGCTAATTTGGTATTATTTAAGAATTCTAGGAACTTTTACTGCGCATACTTATTACGATAAGGAGCTCTGTAAAATGTTTTATAATGTTCTGATTTAATGGATTAATTAAATTTTAGAACCTATTTGATTACAGGCACCATAAAGCGGTCCACATAATTTTTCAGTTATTTTGATTTATAAACAAAATTACTAGACTGATTTTCATAACGAGGGGCCGAAAGGAAAGTACCTAAACTTTAGATATCCAGAGAAATTAGCGAGCATACATAAAAAGATTCTTGCGAATAGAGTATATCTCCCACTTTTTTATACAGATACTCGCTGATAAAATACTTACATTTTGCCATCCAACCGAAATGGTATGAACATTGGGTTTCCTGATTTTATAGACAGAATGTTCTTAGTGCCTATACCAGGGTTGTATAGGGCAGCCCAAGAAGGGTTTTGTGAACTACTCAAGCGTATCAGATACACATGGGAGATTCCTGACACCTGTAGAGTATCTACCAAATAATAATCTTTCAATACAGAGACGAGCGAATAGGGCAGCCCGAAAAATAAAAAAAAACTAAATGCTCTAAAATGCTCAATTGCGTCAGATTTAGATAAGTTAAGTTAATTACTACCTATACAGTAAGCAAGTCAACAATTAAATGATTAGAGTGGAATAAGTGTTTTATTATTTCGTCTTTATTTTCTACCTATGTGGGTATTATATATTTTATTTTTTATCAGAAACACGTTGGAGCACAAAAATATCATAATCAGAGACGCTTGAAAATGTCTATATTGTGGATTCCTCGAAAATGTGTTTTATAACATTCTTGTCAATTCCTCCACCGCTAAAATGCGAAACACCTATAATAATTTCTACTTCCTATCATCTAAACTTTAAAACTCCAATAGGGCTTCACTACTTCTATAACTAATGGCTGAAGAGCATTCGATATGTATATCTCGTCATGCACTGCCGCTAAAATTCCACGAGGCTCTTTTAAATCACTTGGTAAATTCATAACCCGTTAATCACAAACGTAAGATTTGCAAACCGATGCTGTCTTGAAAACGTCATACTCATAACATAATTGAATTCTACTGAAAGTTTGGCAGACGGTACCAATTCCATAGAAACTCTAGTAAAAGCCAACATGTCTTTTCTAGGATACATGATTTGGCTAATTAATCAACCACAAAGCCCTTGGACTTGATGCTTACCGGCTCCTATTATTATTCTATTCTATATTTGACACTGGCATCTATGACGCTATATTACAAAAAAAAAACTATGTCTAAAGACTGTCATTGTCACAGCACAGAGCACAAATGACATTTGTCAGTACCCTCGAAAAAAGAAATGATTATGAACAGCAATAACCTATAAATAATAATTAAAATACATGATAAATAAATATATTTTAAGCTTAGACTCTCGAACTATTCATGATGAACCCTACAATACTTAAAGTTGCACAGGTATATCTCTATTCTTCCTTATCTAGTGTCTACCTCAGTGATAAGTTTTGAAAGATTTTCGTATTTCTATTTCTAGGGCGCGTGTAGTTTACCTGGAGTTTTATCACAATGGTCGCCTGCCCTCGCATCTCAGATCCATACGTCAGCTCCTCTCTGCAGAGTCGTGGCTGGCAAATACAGGATAACCAAGAAACGAGATCGGCCACTCACATATGAAATGGCAAACCCACCGCATTACATTGCTCATCGAAAGACTTGGAACTCCTGGAATACCTGTAAGTTCGTCATTATACTCCCACTCTAGTCTCTACTTGACATAAATCTTTCTCACAATTTTATCCATTTAATAATCTCTTTATTTACAGCTAGTTTGAAGGATGGGCTGCGGAGATCTGAAACAGTATTAGAAGATGAGTTCATACGCAAATTTATGACAGGAACATGGCATGGACTTGTTTGTAGTGAGGTAAAATTTACTCTGAATATTCCAGAGTCAGAGTCACTCTTATTGTATTAAAGCCAATTTTCAATATACAAAACTAACTAATTCTGAAATGTTGATATAGTCAGCTTATTTTTCCCAAAAATGTATTAACTCGAACCTAAATATCCTATACATTTAGGTTAGTAAAGATAATGCTTTTCTCTGTTTCAGATTTGGTTAAAAGTTTGTAATTTATTGGTAACTATTTTTGAAAAGTTTATAAACATAGATGACCTCAACGTTTCACAACTTGTTACTAAAAATGATCCTAAATATTGACCCCCACTGTCTTCATCTTCAGGTTATAATTAAAAGGCAGTTCAACCACATCAGAGTAGCTGCTATCATCAGACGGGCAGTTTCACCAACTAAGATGTATTTTCTGCTTGGCTACACAGAAGAGCTCCTGGCTAACTGGCTACAGTGCCCGGTCACATTAGAGCTGCAAACTGTGGACAGCTTTAAGGATGTTGTCTTCAAATATATTTAAATGGTATTTGTTTTGTAGTTTACTTAGAATTAAAATTGTACATAATTAAGATGGTGGTTTGTGTTTTTCTATTCATCTGCATTATAAGAGAAAATGGAATATACCATATGTACCCAGTTCTGAACAAAAACTATTTAACCGAATCTCAAATAGGATTTCAATTGCTATTTTTGGTTATTAAGCTTCTTTTTTACATAAAAGAATTTATATTTTATCTGTGGCAATATAGATAAATAACTAATTTTAAACTAGCTAAAAATATTAAATGTTCTGCAATTATAATATGGCTGTGCTTTGCAGTCTTATGAATAAAATCACTTTAAACCCCTTTAACTCTACTCTTTTGATTGGTCCTGCATTTTTTGCATTTCCGAGTATGCTTACACTATTCACTTTATTTTTGTAAATTGTCTACATCCTAAGGTTATCATGAATATATCGCTCTTAGTGATAACACCACTTGTGGCTTTAGTGAAGAAAATTCGTATTAAAGCTGTGTCTACCAATATAGTGTCTACAATTAAGGCTCAACTCACACTGATTTTGTATTACTTTAACTGTCAATAAAGATGTAACTCGTTAATGCCATGTAGGCATGCTAGAAAAAAAGTTAAATGTCAAACGTAGTATAGTTTTGGACAAAAAGTATAATTTTATATACAATGTGGTATAATATTTTGAGGAACTGAATCCAACCCTGGCGCGAAGTCGCGGGACGACTGAGAATGCTCAAACAGTCGCGAGCGGCCGCTTGCAGTATCCCGCCCCTCACACCCACTCCCCGCGCGCTTCTGTTGTGCATCTGAAGTGATGGAAATGTTACGACTGCCTATACAATATTATTTCTAGGGATTACAGCGATAAACACATGGAACTTTTTAACAAGTTTCCTCTTGTTTTGTTGAAAGTGAACTGCGCATAGGAGAGCGATTCGTGAATTCATCGCGGGCGGGGCTGCTCCTCGCCGCTCTTTCGGTGTGAAAGTTGAGGCTAATACTTAATCATATACCTAAGTTAGTTGAATTCAAACAGTTTAGCTATTGTGAAATTAACGTGATAGATACTCTTACACACATTGAGTGCGCTAATATTTACAAGCTAAAAAAATACAATGAGTTATAATGGAAAGAAAACAACTTTATAAAATTCATATTATTTTTATAATTTGATTCATTCAAATATACATAATGTGTCAACAAACAAAACAGCGAGACTTGTGCCTACTGGCACACAAACACACATACATTCACACACACAATACCGCTCGACCACTACAGAGCCGCGACCGAACTTCTGCACATACTATTTTGTACTTTATACACAATGAATCGATCGAACGCCCTTCGCCTACGAGATCTCTATTCGTTTCATATTTATTTGATATTTAAGGCCATCAGTATTATTGCTTCGTATGGAGACACGAATTTCAAGAGACAGCAATGTGTGAGCGCATTGAATGTTATTTAAAATTTAGCTCTATGTATAAAAAAATGTATAACAAAGCTTTCATATAATATATGAAACCATGATTTTAATGCAAATTAGGGTTATTCGGTACGGTGGAGTTTGCATACAAACTATACATTTCATATTTGCGAAAATACTAGGTAAGCATATGGAACAAACATGCCTATACTTATTTACTTTGTTTTGCGTAATTTAGGCAAGCAAATTTTTGAAAATGTCAAGATCATCATTAATTTCATTTTGTAAGTATAAAGAAATAGATTTGCAGATTTCTACTAATTAAAAACACGAAATGTTTCTTAACTTGTAAAAAATGTGCATCAAATCTATTATTTAATTAAATCTCAGCAACAGAACTATTTCTTTCAGTAAAATACTAGGTTTCATTTTCATAGGCCTAGTATTTTTGCAAACACCAACAACTGTACGTAAACTTGACCTAACCGAACAACACTTTCAGTTATTCTACATCGTCTAATAATATTGAAATAGCGAGCACACACAGCGATCTCTTAATTAACATTATATAATACACATCACGAAAACGAGCGGCGTCCGACATGAAAACTGACAATAGTAACATTTCATCTTAAAACGACATCTCCAACATCTCACATCAACAGTGGTGTCTCACAATTCATATAGGTTGTTTATATCACAGTGACAATGCATTTGTTCTTACATTCTAGTGAGTTAATTTTTCTCGATCTTATTCGTTATTACAATCACCATAAAGTTTAGTAAAGTCGTCAAGGTGCTTCAGAAAATATTATTATTATTATTTGTTTTAATTAATCATGATATTTATTTTTTAAGTCCCGAACAGTCTTTTTCGTATTGAGCTAATTCGATAGTGCCAGTGGAATGTGTGTACAGTATGGTAGAGGTACACTGCACTCGTATTCTAACCCAGGGTTCACTTTCAATGCCGGTAGTTATCTGTGTGCGCAGAAGTCCTTACGGCTGACATCACTCGCTCCTTGTTAAAGCATTAATTGTTTGTCGAAATTACACTATTTACAAATTAAAAAAAAACACAGATGTCAAAGGCTTTGTGGTAAATTCGAATATCTATTTAAATTAAAAAAAAAAAAAAGTTTTAAAGCTGACACACGCACACAGTTGAAACTCTCAACAAGTTACACGACGTTGGTAAAACATGTAGGTGCAATCGAATAGTTATATCGATACGATACTATTACAAACAAAATTATATACATATAAGCAAAAATAATTAAAACATATAATACAGATATGTACAAATAAAATGTCGCGTTTCAAAGAAACGATTTTCACATCACAGAAAGAGAATATATACGAGGAAGTTTCAACCATGCGAATAGAACTAATTAGTGTCACTAATTGTGGATGGCATCATTTTTGTAATGTAGTTTGTTTACAGTTTAGAGAACACAATGCGCGACCAATAAATTTTATATTTTCAAATCTATCCGATGTTAAATCTATTAAGTAAAAATGTCCATCAAAATTATATTAAAAATAAGGAGATCATATCACGTTGAACTACAAATAAGATAAACTCGTCAATAAAGCTTTGATATTCATAAGTGACGCGTGAGTCACTCGGATATTACGTTTCTATTGTCGTCTCACAATACTGCAAGTGGGTTATCAGTACCAGTCTACGTTTACAAAATGCTAGACAAGTTTTGATGAAGTTTATATCTCCCGAGACACGTTATAACTACAATAATGTAATATGATCGGAATAAAAATCGTAACTGAAAAATCACAACTAAATAATCAATATCACAATTACAAAAGTTGGGTGGTTCAATTTACGATATATTATCTAGACATGTGTTTGCATTTAACAAATAAATAAATATATCACTAAAACTTGTCTAACCATTGAAAAGTAAGACCAAAAAATTTCAAATTGTAAAAATTAAACATTCAACGTAAACTATTACACTTCTGAATAAATTAAAGTTTCTTTTTAAAGCCAAATCTTACTATTACGCTATGTTTGTGATCAATGTCTAAATGCAATTATTTTATTTGTAACCATATTATGACAAAAACTGCTTGATTAATTGGACCAATCTAGTTTTAATATAATTTTAGATTTACTAACGAACGTGCAATGCATATTTATCTGCCCAAAATATCTTGTCATTTAAAGCCATAGGCTTTTTAAGGAGGAGATGGAATTACGAAGTACGTACATTCGCTCTTCTCAGTTAACATTACCGCACAGGTGCCTTCACCTCTTTTAAAACGATGTTACTAGGGAAATTATTAAATTTTATCCGGCTGAAAATAGTTTGCATCATTTTGACATGTAATTTGCATTTACTTAGTTATAAACTATGTCAAAACTAAATTCTCTGCTACTTTGTTTCAGTTGAATGTGCGCAGGGAATAGCATGTTTATTATACAGTACATATTCACAAATAAAACAATTGCATCAGTGTTCAATCATCATAACCTTGAATTATATTACAATGCTATTTTTTTATTATAATGCTTCATAAGAAATTGTATAAATAATGTATGGATAAATGCAAAAATAATTTCTACCTTTTCACAAATTTGGCTATTGTATGCGTTGTATTTATTTCATTACATAATAAATCTATGACAGCACTATAAAGGCAAGATAGAAACCTGCCCCTAAAATGGTTCTACAAATACGTTATGACCTAAAAAGATGTATTTAGAAATAGGTAACAAATGTTCTTGATTTGTGCTCTTATAGCAGTCGTATGGGAGCAGAATAGGGGCATATATTGTGACGTCTTACTTCTAAAGTACGCTTAACACGAGCTAGATGTTTGGAGTCGTCCTCATTGGCTGACTATCGTACGAGGGAACGATGCGATTTCATTGAGATGAAAAACCGATATATTAGATCGTATAGTGGCGATCGCGAGATGACGGTGTCCTTGCGTCAACACTAACGCGTTACCAAATACGATATATAGCTGTAACTTAAATTGCAATATCAAATGCATAGTTGCTTTTCGGTGGTCAATAATGTGAAAGCTCGATTTAAGACACCAAGAGGTTTTGTAAGTCCAATCTTATCGCGCGACATAACATCGTCGTCTTCTCGTACCGTCACAACCAATTACGACGACGCCACATGATATGATTTTAATGACTATCATGTACCTACTTAGACAGAAATTATGAAGCGTAATTAGTAAAATTTGATTCGTATAAAACTTCATTGTAACTCCATTATCCTAAAAGTAATAATTCAATATACCCTTTTCATGATTTGGCTTATTTAATTTTTTCGTAATACATCCGATAGATTACAAGAGAGAGACGCATCCTTATCACAGACGCGTTAGTAACATTAAAATTAAATACGATCAGCACCTAGTTTTAAATGATAAAATACACATAAGTAATGAACTAGAAAAATATATTCAAAATCAATACATCGTTACATATCGAAATTTAAAAATATTATCCGATGGCGGAGACGAAAATAAGCGTACGTACAACTATGTAGTGGTCCAAATACTTTTCTAATATAAAATGTTTTCATTATTTTGTAAATATCACCTACATATTTCGATCAGACAACTAACGCTTCACAACGAGGAATATAAAAAAATTGCCCAAAATTGGAACATCACATCCGGCCACAAGAAACAGACTTAGAACCTTGCTGCAGGATTTAAGAGTCAAGTTTATAGTCATATATGTAAAGACTGCAGAAGAGTGTGCGTCTATTCTTGTAACCAAAAACAATGTTACAATCTCAGCCTATGACTAGGTTATAACGAGTATCGACCGAACGCGGCTGACTCGCCACGTCGACCGCCCACCCACATCACAAGGTCTACAGTGCTAATGGCACGACTACATTTTATAACATTTTTTGTATATAATAGTGCAAAACGGGGATATGTCAATAATTCTACGTAAAAAAATATTATTACCAAATGTGTAACATATCTGTAGTATGGGTCATGTAACTAATATTACACTTTAGTCTAATGAATTGAAATAATAGCGTTCACTCGCTGTTTTAGCATGAACTAAGATAAGATAAGACAACTCTTTATTAAAAACCCAGTTTAACAATAAATAATTATTACAAATATATGCTAGATTTTTTAATGGCGACCTTCAGATATTGAACGCCATATAGCTGAAGATCTTTCGACCTGATATCATAAAATGTAGTCGCACAAAAGCTATACCCACGAGTCCTATACGAGCTAAAGCTCGCGAGCGGAACAACATCGTTCCCAATTGATCTCCGACGAACGCCGACCACTGAAGGTAACGAGGTGACGCAATAACCAAGGCCACAAGTACACACATCGACATTCACACATTTTGTACTACGTCAGTATGCTACCCGCTATACTATAAAGCCGAGCGATTCGCCGTCGGACGCCTCCTGAGCATCGATACAAAGAGAAAAAACTACAACTAAAGAGAAAAATGCAATCAATAAAACTTACTAACACCATCGAGCATTATTTATCTTTCTGATCGGGTCACTCGTGTTTACAAATACTGTTTGTTTTATAACCAATCTAATGTATTTAGATTTAACATTTAATCATGTATACTACAGTTAATAGTGGTGAAAGATTGGCGACCGTCACGTAATTTGAATAACCTACTTATAACTAGTGTGGGGGTGTCCGGCGGCGACACATCGCTCGCACGACGAACCGAACACTTAACAACTAGGGTACACAACTCACGTAGAGAACTATTCAAACGACGGGGAGCACAAACAGATACTCTGAAGAGGAACATGGTGTGTTATTTATTATTAGGCTGACCAAATGTTCTATCCTTTTCTGAGGTTTCGTATCTGTGCGCAATGACTTTGCATAAGCATATAGTATCCGGAAATCTTGTAGAATTAAACGCGTCGCAGTGGAGGTACCACAAAGAGATCTAAAAATCGTCACTGCGCACCCAAAGCCATCAGTCCAATTTATTTGTTACTTGGACGGCTGTCAGAAGAGGACAGTCGACTCGGTCAGCCTCTAGTCTCGCTGCACGTTTGTTGGGCACACGATGCCACATTAACCTAGAGCCTTGTTCTAACCGCTTTCTTTCTTTATTTATTTGTAACCGCTGCGGTGCGACACAGTGAGTCGCGCGACACCCACCGACACACGACACGACGCTACCGACCGATACACTCCCGGCGACATCTAACACAAACATTACATTTCAATTGAGAAAACCGACCGTTTCAATAATTTTGCTATATACGAGTCATACAATCGTTGGAAAGGTACAACTATAGTTGGGCATTTCCAACGATCGTCATAAACCCCGCATTATAAAACACAAATGATTAAATTCCACTTTACTAAATAAAATAAAATAAATGAGAAATCTTCGGTCAAGACGAGATTTGTTACGAGGTTATCAACTGTTGCTGAAATTGGCATATCAACTGTAATATTCCATTTAAATACAGTAATTTATCTAAGACATCACTATGTGTATGTTTTGGTGTATACAAATAAGATTCATTGTTCCAACGACGCGCTCACTTTACATGGAAGCAATGGGGGCAGTAAAACTAATCGCTAATCTATTAATATTCACATAAACCATTAATTAAATTTATTGCACACACTTTATGATTTCACTCAGCGACTTAATTTTTTCTTTATAAATTAATTATTACTGAATTCACTATAAAAGGTATATAATAGGTAATTATTAAGTATCAAAAATAATTGAATTTGTCGATTAGTACATGAATACAGATTTAGCTAATGTACCAAACAGTAGCGTTCCTACACACAACAACATTGATTCCGTGCATCACTTTACATCTACCAATAAGTGTTCACAAAACTGTCATCGCATTGACAGAGGCCACAAACGAGAGAGCCTACAGACATGATTAACGAGGTTCTAAAATATAGTTTGCCATTCCTGATCAAACAATATTGCGGTAAGAAATCAAAATATACATATAAGAAATATAGAACAATTTGATTAAAGTTGACAATACAACTTACCAAATACAAAAATCACAGCGAACCCACATAGAGATGTCATTAATATAGATATTAAACCATAGAGTAGAAATATAAACCTGATTGTAACTCGACAAATCTAAATTCGTGTAAAATTTTGAACAACATACCTATTCTGCTTACACCAAAATGATACCAACTTCAACTTAACCTCAAGATTCAATCGCGTCATATTCACACACAAGCATTTCAAAACGATTGCATATTCCCAGATTCTTACACATCTAAATTATATACAGTGGAGGAATAAAATCACAAATCAATAAATGGACATTTGACACGCACAGATCCAACTAGACAAAAGGCAACTTTATTAAAAGAAAGAAAAGAAGATTATACACTCAAAAAATAAAAAAACCTTAATTCATACAATACAAAAAAACAACTTACTAATCATCATACTAAGGCAGGTTTTTTATGTTTTGTCTCACTAAGCGTTTTTGTACCATTCCTCGACTGTATAATGAATTGTAATTGATAGAAAAAATATTAATTTTAATTCTCTACACATCTACACATACATTAGAAAATTCATTTAAATTCACATTCAGGCGTAGAACAGAGCCAAAATCAAAAATTCTTAGATATTGATAAAATTTTAGTCAACATTAAAACTATGTAATACCAGATTCATATTAACGAACGCTATATACCAAGATCGGTGCAAGCTGGCCGTGTTTATACTATAAATAGTTATTGCAAATTGATTCTTATGACAAGGCAACGAGGTGGTTACTGCGGCCAACTTGCCTCCACGCTGTAGACAATGTACGGATTGCACTGAGATACCCTAACAACGCTAAAGCTACACAACACTGAAGATATAAAAAAATGCAGACATGATTTACGAATACAGCTACAACTATAACATACAACTTGTTACATGAATAAGTCACTACTTGAACATTATTTGGTTGTTTGTAATATGATGGGACAGTAGATCATCTTCTATAGATTACATTTTTACGAGATGTAACCAATCCCTGTTGAAACAGCAGAGCTTTATGCTACCTACTATTGGTGGCTCGGTACTCTGCAATTTCAACTGAAGATACAAATGTTGTTTGATGACATGAGTGAGAAAGAGAAGTTTACGACAGTAGTGCTAAAAACGTCAAGTTATTCCAGACGCTTTTAGCATTGATTTACAGCCTGTTTTTGTGTAAACAAATGTTAAGTGACAAAATTGTCAACAGAGTTTCTCATTGTCGAAGACATATCTTGTGAAATAAATGTCAAGGCGAGAATATTGGTCGGTTTACAAATTTCAAGTTTAATTGACCAGCCGATACTGATGCATTGACTTGCATGCCGAAATCTATAGAAGATAAAATAAAAAATATCTAAGCAGTGCCCATCATACAGAGAAGTAAATTTGAACAAATTGCTTTTGCAAATATATCACAATTAGTTTCGTATATTGCTATAAATTGTGAACAGCAGGAAAACTTTAACAAGTAATCAGCTTTCGAATGTGGCAAATATCACATGAGCTCGCTTTTAGCTAGTTGTGGTTACGATTCTGCAATAAAGGCACATAACTGCGACATGTAGCAAATTCAAACCATACAAAAAAATAAAATGGTTATTAAGCCGAGGTATTTTTTTAAATTGATCATATTAATTACAAAACTGCATTTAAATATTTAATCGTTCATCAATTAGTTATAATGCTGCACATATTCAAATTTGCATATAAATTAAATTGAGACACATAAAGCAAGCAAATTTGAAGATGTCCATCAGATACTAAAAAATCAGAAAAAAAACAGCATTAGCAACTCTTGTCCTACTTTTCTTATGAACACAATTTATTTATTTAAAACGTGACAGATTTTCTCAAGTGTTACAATATATTTTCTTCTAGCGTTACAATATTTTGTCAAAAAAGTATTGGCCAGGGGATAAAAAATTTTGTATGGCTGTCGATGATGCATTTATAATTTAATGTTTGTTTGAGTCGGTTGCTATATACATAAACAATTGATTACTTACAATGCTCTGCTCACATAGAAGGTTGGTATGGCTATGTCGCTGATTGATATTAACACATTTCGATCACTTAAACGATGTTTGCTTGCATGTATTGACGATGTTACCACGTTTACCATGTCGGTCGCAGTGTGCGAACACTTATTAACCCTCACGACGTCGGGTCGAACATTTTCGATCACTTAAGATATAACTTAACAAAATAAATGAAATATGAGTATGATCACTTTCAAGATGTCGGCTGCTCACATTTAGGGTAACGATGTCAAGTGTAACACTTTTGATCACTAACGATGATGAGCGTAACACTATCGATGTTAGGTGTAACACTATTGATGTTGGGTGTAACACTATCGATGTTGGGTGTAACACTATCGATGTTGGGTGTTACACTTGCGATGACGGGTGTGACAGTAGATGGCGGGCGGTCAGTCCCGGTGCGTCGGTAGTGTGCGCGTGCGTCACGCGGCGCGCTTGTGTCGCGGCGCGCGGCGTCGCTCGCGCGGCGGCGTGTGCTACCGCCGCCCGATGAGACCGTTCGTGTTGCCAGCGCCCGGGGACATCTCAAGTTCCACTAGTAGTGGGAAGTGATCTGTGAAATATATGTTGTATTGAAAAATAAGTAATCGTAGTTATAAGTACAGTACTCATGCCTATCTTGCTGTTCTGGCACGTATATTTCTTTTTGTGTAACACAATTACTGCTAAGGTGTTTTTTTTTGTAATTAATCCAGATATGCACAAATTCATGCTGTGTCTGTTTTGTTTCGCGCGGCATCACCCGCGTTGCAGTAAAAATTAAATGTGTGTGTGTTCATTAGCTTTCATGGTGTTATAGATTTCAAAGATAAGTCACTACACAATATGCAACCTGGCAAGACTCGTGCCCATCATGACGCATTTATGGGTTGACACAAAATAACCAGTTAGTGGTAGCTTAGTAGTTAGTGATAATTAATTTAAGCTTAAACGGTGAGGGAACATCTTGTGGAAACCTGCTTGTCGGAGAAGGTTAATAACTTTCAAAACATAAATGAAGCCCCCATCCCACAATATGGCCAGCGTGGTAGACTACGGCCTACACCCCTGCATAGGGGAGACCCAAGTCCAGCAGTAGGACGTTATGTTGTTGAAACGTAATAAAATGAGGAATGCTCAATCAGCCAGTATTATCGCTGTTGAATTCAAGTAGCATAGTGTCATCAATTTCAGTTTCTTTATTTATAAATACATTATACACAGCATTACAGTAAACATACTTCACCAATCGCTACATGACTATGATTAGTACACATTGACAAAATAAAAATACAAACAATAAAGACTATAATAAAACAAAAATAACTAATTAAAATGTACACATAGAGTCTAGTTCTTCAAGGTGCTTTTCCTTTCGCTATAATACATAGAGTGCTTTTTGTAAATGTTGTGTATGTGTCGGCGAATATATCGACTTGTGCTTGTGACGCAACATCATACTCGTATTGGTGGGATTGTTACCTGAGGGTATGTGAGGGTGCGGACAGCCGACCACCTTGTGCTCGCGGAACCAGTCCTGCGAGAGAGGCCCGAGCAGCCCCAGCGGGGTCATTGTCTGTTTACTGTAGAATATGTAGTCGATGATGCCTTTGAAGTCAAACCTGCAAACGGGAACATATTGCAATCAAATTATCAATAAATATGTTGGATTCATAAACATACCAATAACTGTCGTTGCTTGCAACATTAATGGAATGAATATAAAGCAGTTCCAAACTTTGAGCCCTCATTTGTTCGCCTTAGGGGTTGAATTTACAAAAATACTTTTTTAGTATACACCCTATAATGAATAAACTCTCTAAATTTCATGTCTCTAGGCTCAGCGGTTTAGGCTATGCGTTGATTCCTAGCGATTAAATGTCAGAAGTTAACTTACTCACTTAATTTAAGTGATAAGGCCGTCATTCACAAGAAATCTAATATAATAGAAAAAACCAAGCGAGCGCCAGTGTCTGCTTATAGGTTCGATTCACTTGCATCAGGTATAAAAATTTGATTCGATGTGTCAGTATGTATTATATACAGGTTGGTTCTAAATTGAGTGCGTATATTTAGTATACTGAAAGAATATTGAAAAATAAAATAATCATGTCTTTTACCACCCAAAATAACCCACAGAGAACACAAAACTCACGGGTACCCTAAGCCGCGGCGCCACCCCAGTGCGAAACTAGGTCACAGCAACGTCGAAGCGCGTTCGAATGACCTAAATTTGTGTAATCGCGCTTAAGAGAATATATTTCCAAGTTTTTTTGTATTCAAATATGCAAAAAATTAAGTGTTTTATATTAACGATCCTGATTTCGTGGTAAAAAAATGATTCAGACAATTTCAAATAACTAACAGTATATCATACACGGTACTGGCTTACTGTTCACGATATCTTCACTGTATACAAAAGCGAATATAAAATTATTATTTTTGGGTTATTTATATGTGTATACTGACGTGTATTGTTCAAGAAGACGGGTTTTCACGCTTACCTGATTGTTGGAAAGGTCCAACTATAGTTTCGTTCACATTCGGTCAACTTCATCAGGGATGAAATGAGGTACGAGCAAAACCCCATCTTCTTAAACAATATGAATTAAGCACGCGTTAGTTTTCTAAATAATACTGACGTGTAGTTGGTATAGGGCATGATGTCCTCGCTGTAGGCGGAGGCGAGTTTGAAGTTGTGCGTGAACTCGTGCTCGGAGCCGGGCATGCGTCGCAGCGAGGCCGCGTAACCCAGCTCCTTGAAGTCCCGGTGGTCGGCAGACACGCGACCCGCCGACAGGAACTCTACCACGCCTGGAATGTACACAAATTAATTATATCACCAGGTATGTATATAAAAAAAACGCGGTATAATAACTAGAAAACAGCGCCGCTAGTTTACGTTATTCAAAAATGACGTCACAAGAGGACGATTTATACTTTTTTTATCTAACACAGCTAAGAATTTGATCACAAGCTCCGCATGACCACGAAGGTCAGCGACACTGTGGCTCTAGGTGGAGCATACCTAGTCTGGAATACACTTGCTCTCAAGGAAAGCTGCCGGAACACACTGTTAGGTGCTTAGCGACAGATTTTTCTACTTGAGGGTGGTAGTTTTACTAATATTTGCTACATTTGCTTGATACATTTTTAAATTCGGCACTAGCATATACACTAATAGATAGTATGACGCTAAAAACAAAACATAACCGACCGCTGTCAGGCAGCGAGTTGAAGTCCCCACACAGCAACAGTTGCACGTTGTCTCTCTGTCCGGCCATGCGGAGCGTGCGCGCAGAGTCCTCGTGTATGGCGCGCAGCTCGTTGCTCAGCATCATGGTCTGGATCAACTTCACGTCGCAGAACTCGGGGTCCCAGTGGATGTGCGCGGTGCATACTAGTATCGGCTGCGAGAGCATCGACGAGTCCGTTGGTATGCCTGGAATCAAATGTAATAAAATATTTAATCCACAAAAAATAGAGATAAAACAACTGATGAAAAGTAGAATTTGTATACTTTTGTCGAGACTTGACATTTGCAAGTTTTAAATTTAATTTACTTAAAATGGAACACTATATACAAAAAAGTACTTATGTACAAACATATTGCTAACTGATCTCGCGAGCACATTTGTATCTCGACAACTTTTAGGCCGTGTTAGTCCATATTCAGAATTATAATTTAAAGTAGCGTACCACATGTATTATCAGAGGTACCGATTGATAAATGCCGATTAAGCAAACTTCATCTCTTATGCCCCTCTAAACAAATAATTCACGACGCCAAAAAATAATAAGAACCTTTATTATGTACGAGTATGGAGGTGTCCGACGATGAATTTAGAATGTTTATTGGCTTGATATGCTAGTCTGTTTCTTGTTTGTACAAAATTGTGAAACTCAGTAAGTATTTTTTTTTTAATTTGTCTTCACGTATTATATTATGAAGACGATTAAATTATTAATGGAGTAAGCTCTGGTACAAATTATTATTAATTTCATGTTACCGTTTTCCCAAGCGGCCTCCTTAGTTTTGAGCAAGGCGGCTAACCCGATGTTGTCTTTGGGCATCACTCGATTCAACATGTTGTCGGAACCCTCACTGTTAGCCATCGCCAGCTGGTTGAACTCTATTAGGTGTTCTTTCACTAAGGCAAACCTGCAACGGTAACGTTTGTTTGGTGAAATTGTTTTATTCCTAAAACATAGTTGGAAAGATATAGCAATATAATGTGGCGGGGCGGTATAACGAATTTTACGAACGATATTGTGACTCAATATGACATGTATTCGCGTAATAGAAAGTGGAAGTATTTTAGATTGGTCTATCCATTAGAATTAACAATTTGTAGAACTAAATGCGAGAGATAAAGAACTGTATCCTCCTCACAAAATTGACCACGTGATTAGTACGAGGGCGGAGTGATAAGTCTGGTAAAAAAATATTTTGGAATAAAATTATCGCAAATTGCAGGAAACCTCTATGTTAAACACTCTTTTGAAGGTCTTAATTAAAAAATTCAGCCAGTACCGCCGGTTATTTTTTTTAACAGCCATTAAAGAAAAACAGTTGAACGCATTTTCGCAAAGATGGAGAAAAGAGAATTTCGTGTGTTAATTAAATATTACTTTTTGAGAAAAAAAACTATTACGGAAACAAAACAAAAGCTTGATAAATATTACGGCGACTCCGCTCCGTCAATTAAAATGATTCATAAGTGGTTTACTGATTTTAAATGTGGTCGTACAAGCAACAAGTGATGCCGAACGTCCAGGACGCCCGGTTGAGGTCACTACTCCAGAAATGATCGCTAAAATCCATGACATAGAGTTAAACGACCGAAGAGTAAAAGTGCGCGAGATAGTTGAGGTAGTAGGCATCTCAGACGAACGTGTGCGCAATATCTTACACAAACATTTAGATATGAGGAAGCTCTCCGCGAGATGGGTGCCGCGTTTACTGAATGTTGATCAAAAACACGTGCGTGTGACCACTTCGGAAGCAGGTTTGGCGTTGTTTCGACGCAATAAGACGGAGTTCTTGCGACTTTTTGTAACAGTAGATGAAACATGGATCCACCACCATACACCCGAAATCAAACAACAATCGAAACAGTGGATTGCTGTGGGTGAACGAGAAGGCCAAAGCAGTTTTATCGGCCAATAAAGTTATGACTACAGTTTTCTGGGATGCCCGTGAAGTTATCCATATTGACTACTTAGAGAAGGGTGAAACGATTAATGGCGCTTATTATGCCAATTTGTTAGAACAATTTCACAGAATTTTAGCTGAAAAACGACCGCATTTGGCAAAGAAGAAAATCCTCTTTCACCATGACAACGCAAGAGTGCACACCTGCGCGATTGACATGTTCAAATTTCATGAGTTACGCTATGAGTTGCTTTCTCATCCACCATATTCACCAGATTTAGCCCCTTGCGATTATTTTCTGTTTCTGAATTGAAAGTTGAAAATGGCTTGGTGGAAAAAGATTTAGCTCCAATGAAGCAATCATGCATGAAACCAACGCCTATTTCGAAGGGTTGCCTAAGTCTTATTATATGGAGGGGATCGAAAAGTTAGAGACACGCTGGATGAAGTGCATTGAGTTAGAAGGAAACTACGTTGAAAAATAAATAATATTTTTTAAATAAATATCACTCTCCTTAATTGATGGAGTCAGGCGTTACTTTGCGGAAATCCATTTATAATAAGATGGTATATACAAAATATTTAGTGTTTTTCCGCCTCGTCTTGATGTCAGCGTGAGAAATCGAAAAATATTTTTGTTTTTATGGTGTGGTTCCTCCTCACCACCGCCACACCTCACCTTATTATTTCTCTTTCTCTCAGTATCCGACTTCCTCGACACGTGTTTCGCCTTAGCACAAGGCATCCTCAGGAGATGTTGACTCTTCAAGCGCTCGCTCGAAAGTGAGCTGTTGCGCCTCTGCGAGCTCTTTATATAGCGGCCGGTCGCGTCACGTGTTGTGCGTCACCGTTGTTGTTGTGTCGGTGCATTTGATGACTCAGCGTTATTTAACGGACTTTGTCGGTTAAAAATCCGCAAAAGTGGTGACGTCACCAAATTTGTTTGGTCGTTTAACAGTACTGAGTTCTGATTTCTGTGTTTCAGTATTTCCAACTGTTCCAACACACACAACCGAAAACCTTTGTCACATATGTGCCTGACTTCATCTCAGTACTGTTAAACGACCAAACAAATTTGGTGACGTCACCACTTTTGCGGATTTTTAACCGACAAAGTCCGTTAAATAACGCTGAGTCATCAAATGCACCGACACAACAACAACGGTGACGCACAACACGTGACGCGACCGGCCGCTATATAAAGAGCTCGCAGAGGCGCAACAGCTCACTTTCGAGCGAGCGCTTGAAGAGTCAACATCTCCTGAGGATGCCTTGTGCTAAGGCGAAACACGTGTCGAGGAAGTCGGATACTGAGAGAAAGAGAAATAATAAGGTGAGGTGTGGCGGTGGTGAGGAGGAACCACACCATAAAAACAAAAATATTTTTCGATTTCTCACGCTGACATCAAGACGAGGCGGAAAAACACTAAATATTTTGTATATACCATCTTATTATCACTCTCCTTGTTTAATTTTTACCAGACTTATCCCTCCGCCCACGTAATTTTGTATGGAGGATATGTATTTTTTCTTGATTCACACACTTCTGTTACTCAACGCTTTTAAATTATAGGCTTTAGAGATACTAGAGATACTTAACATACTTTTGATCACTTGCGATGGCGTGTGTTAAGTGTCACATCCATCATCGTAAGAATTCGATGCAGTCAAAGACTAATTTTTCATAATTTTATTATTTACTTATAAGTTACTTAAGATTTAAATAAAATTATTAAAAACATGCTAATTTAACATTAGCAATATTTGGTGCATCAATTTTAGCAACTGAGGTACACAATACAATTTTTAAGCAGATCTGCCCAAAAGCCTATGTGAAAAATAAATTGACCAGATTTACCTAAACTAACTTGACAATTCCAAAATTATCACCTCTCATTTTATTTCCGTAAATTAGAATAGGATGGACGAAATTATATTGCACACCAACCAAAAATACAGCAATAAAATATGATTAAAAAAGATGGATGTAATTTTAAGAGCTGTCTATTTAGTTGAGGCCAGAGACTTTATTTCTACCATATTTACAACAGGAACATTTGAATTAAGAGCCAACTGAAGGCTTAGACTGAGATGTTTGGCACATATTGCTAGGATCAGCTTTACACCTGAAGCTCCTCTGTTTTGCACACACATTAAAACACACGCACACACGCATTTAAAAAAGATATTTTCCCCAAAAATACAGTATAAATACGAGGGCGGGTCAATAAGTCCGTGACTTTTGGAATAAAACACACGATTTTTTGATAAAAAATAATTTTATTTTTCAACGTAGTCTCCCTTGAGCTCTATACACTTTGTCCAACGCTTCTCCAATTTTTTTATCCCTTCCAAAAAATAAGATTTGTCGAGGTCCTCAAAATAGGTTTTTGTTTGTGAGATGATTTCATCATTGGAGTCAAATCTTTTTCCACCAAGCCATTTCTTCAGGTTTGGAAACAAGAAGTAGTCACTCGGAGCCAAATCTGGAGAATAGGGCGGATGGGGGAGCAATTCATAGCCCAATTCATGGATTTTTGCCATGGCAACTGCACATGTGTGCACTCTTGCATTGTCTTGGTGGAAAAGAACTTTTTTCTTGGCCAAATGAGGTCGGTTCGGTTCAAATCGTCATTGAATCGGTCCAATAAGTTGGCATAATATTCCCCATTGATTGTTCTTCCCTTTTGAAGGTAGTCAATGTGGATTATCCCGCGTGCATCCCAAAAAACAGTCGCCATGACTTTATTGGCTGACAAACCCACCTTAGCCTTCTTTGGCGCCGATTCACCCTTAGAAACCCACTGTTTTGACTGTTGTTTGGTCTCTGGTGTGTTGTGGTGGATCCATGTTTCGTCCACGGTTACAAAGCGGCGAAAAAACTCCTCAATATTGCGGTTAAACAACGCCAAACCCTCCTGTGAAGTTGTTACACGATTGCGTTTGTGGTCGACTGTGAGTAAACGCGGCACCCATCTTGCGGAAAGCTTTTTCATGCCCAAGTGATCATTCAAAATTGAAACCACTGAGCCATGCGAGATCCCTACGGCTTTAACAATCTCTCGCACTTTCAATCTTCGGTCGGCCAAAACCATATCGTGAATTTTTTCGATTGTTTCTGTTGTAGAGACCTCAACTGGCCGTCCAGGACGTTCGGCATCTTCAGTGCTTCTACGGCCATAACGAAATTCAGTAAACCACTTTTTTACCATTGAAATCGATGGTGCAGAGTCCCCATAGTATTTATCAAGCTTAGCTTTAGTCTCGGTAATGGTTTTTTTTCGCAAAAAATAATGCTTAATAAGCACACGAAATTCATTTTTTTCCATTTTCTTCTCAGATTACTGGGTAGTCTGATAAAAATAGCTGTCTAACACAAAATAACTGACGCAGCAAGTTCAAATTTTGACTGGAGTCAACTGACAGATGCCTGTTGACAGAAGCAGTGTTGCTTTTTCAGTAAAGAGGTCAGAAGTTCAAAAAGTCACGGACTTATTGACCCGCCCTCGTATTGGTTGGTTTTCCGGTACCAGGTAACAAACTAAACATGAACGTATGTTTCAGCAATTAAATTTACATTTCAAGAGAACTAATATAAATAGGTGAATCACATCTGTAGATTCACGTGTTTACAATGCAAAATCTAATTCATATGCAAAAGTGGACCGTGTTATATCACCGTAAAGAACTTGCAATACAATACTAAACCGATTTATTGTATCGTTCGTTTTCTTGAGTATAATCAACCATCGCATCCACTCGCCGAATTAATCTTGTTATTTACTGTTAACATACCAGACATTCAAAACACAAATTGACATTTAAAAATGCATTATCTTCCTGTCTTTATCCCACTACTTAGTATCGGCACTGCATTTCTTCTTCCATTCTACTCTATCAACCGTCATCTCTTCATTAACTCCCCAAAGGGCCAAAACGTCCGACTTTACAATTCAGAAGGTAATTTTCAAAAGTGGTCAAATCAAATCCATAGATTTTAAAGTAGGTACACAACATTTTTCTTTACAGAATTTTTCATTGCCTCATAACAAGCCAAATCCAGCTTAAAGGCCTAAAAATACAAAGAAAAACTAACCTTAGTCTAACGACATACCTCATGACGGTATACAAATGTACACTTTTCTCAATTTGGCATAAAGTGGATTAGACTGCTATTGAAAATTACCTCCTGAATTGGCATAAGCTAGGTTATACTGAAACGAGAACTACAATTTAACATGTCCCTCGACACATGATAACGTTCAGTTATATTGAAATATTGCTTCACGATCGCTCATCCTATACATGGATACCAAACAGTAGTATTGCATATAGCAGGTATTGGCTGAAATCACTTTACCGCAAGGGATTACGAGGAATAAATCAGTACGATGCCTTGTACTGAAGCATTTGGATTATATGTGGATTTTTAGTGGTATACGAGTAATGCTTGCCAAAATGCCAAATGCTCGATACTTTTTGGAATCAATCATTTCACGTATCCTAATAAAATACATTTATTCTATAACATACTTAGCAGATCTAAAGAAGATGGCGCATCCATCGACGTATTTCCGTTCAGATTCCGACATTGTTTTCGCTCGCGATTTCGGCGAGAAGATCCCATCGTAGCCGTCCTTCTTCAACTCGGGCAGAAAGTAATTGTAGAACTGGTCCGTCTCTACCTCCTGGAATAAGAATTAATTACATTTCAGATATATAAAAATAGCTTGTTGGAGTTAGCAACCTGAAATGAACGATTCCTTATAACAATTCGTACACATTTCTTTCCAAAACACACAAAATTATAAAGAAAACATCACCATGCTTTCTAAATAATTTTGTGTGTTTATGTAAAGTAAATGTGTCTGGACTGTAACACCATTTACATGAAAATTAATTTGTCCGCTCATCCGCTCCGATTGTAAGAAATATGTGTAAAACTGCAAAACATCTTTCTAAATATCTCGAGGCCGCTTGAATTTGAAAAGTTCTCGATGTAATTATATTCTGATAAGAAAAGTTATCAACCTTACAGTAAAACTATAATCAGAACTGTTTTGGTTACGCTTACTTCGAAAAGCAATAAAACTAAATGTACGTAAAGTTATAACAATAACAAAATTGAAAATTAACTACGGATAACTTGAATCAGTACGGAATAATGCGTATACGGTACGGCAACGCATGAAATGCAAAATGGTCGTGGACTATGTTTACACCAGCACCAATACATGTCGAATATGTGATAATATTCGATATAATATATATACTTTTTCAAAGACAACGTTTACAGTATGATCGCAATAGATAAGTATAAATACATAGAAAAAGATAATACTGTGCTAGTGCAGTTAAAATAACTAAGGAGTACTAAGTTACTAGCCTGTAAGCTAATGATGTCTGCGGAGTAATGTCTAATTTCGTCCAAAATACCCTTCTTCCTGTAGTCCCAGTCGAGCGCCCAACTCGGGCAGTAGCCGTACATCTGTCGCGTCGCGTACTTGTCGCACAGCACGTTGTAGCACATCACGGTGAAGATACCTGCAACAAACAATGAGACATTGCACTACATCGCACTCCCCGTCTCTCCATACAGCTGTCGCAGTTTATCGCGCATCACATGCCAATTAGCCCGCTCTGACGCTTTATGGTTACGTAGAAGAAACCGGGATCGCGTGACAGATTAAAAAAATGTTCCAATTAAAATAAGAGCCGCGCATTACACTAAATGTGTCGGGCACGCGACACGGTGCCTTTTAACGATTGATCTGGGAATCGAGCGGGCGTGGGCTCCACTGCAACTCTAGCTGCACTGTTCCAGCTTAAATGGACATGGACAAACCGTGAAGTACATAAACAATCACGTCAAGACGCCCCGAGCCAATCGTGTCGACGACTCGGTAGATTAACGTCGACGACGAGAAAACTGCATAAGCGTTCGCGTTTACGAGCGAAAACACCTCACATCACCCTATTGAGGATTTTCTAAATAGAGACATAACAATCCGGCCGCAGCCGCGGGTTAGTAGAGAATACTCAGAAAATACCATTTCCGGTCTCGTTAAGGACGAGGAAATTGGGCATCAGGAGGGCGTGGAACGCGAACGACGACGGAGGCATTTCGACGTAGGTATCCACTTATTACGTAAACTAAGGTAGCACGAGTGCGCTCTCTCACGCTCCACGCCATTATTTCAGATTTATGCGGACGCTGCGCGCTCGCACCCGTCTCATTACGCGGATCAAAGTGAGCGCGGCGCGGGACGGTGACGGCCGCTCGTCTAAATGTCGACTTCGTGGAAGTCCTTGGCGATGCAATTATCTAGATTTAATCGAGCCAGTTGCCATCAATCAACGGACAAAGGACCGGGAGTGGTGCGTGTAAGACAAACGGGCGCTGACGGCGTAACAACGCGAGCATGGCTCGAAGGAAAAGACAATGTGGAGAGCGCGGACTGCGAGCCGTGCTGGGGACTAATTGAAAACGATCAGAGGAGAGGCGAAATGCGCACGCGTTCATGCTAATCATCGCCGAGTCAAAGTCACCTGGCTGGCGTGCTAGCCACGATCAATGCGGCCGCAGCACGTGCTTCTAATACGCCCATTGTATGCACGATGCGACGCGCCGAGACGTGGCGCATTCCAAACATCGCGAAACAATACGCGCATCGATAATAGGACATTATATAAACAACTGCGACCGAAACGAAAGCTCGTAACACGGACAATAACAAATAGTAATGTCGTCGAACATGTGCACTCGTGTCTACAATAATTAAATAATGACGATGAAATAGTATGTTTTAGAGCCTACGAACAAACCAAAATAAAAACAATGGAAGAAAGGCGACACAAACGACAACCAATACAACATTTCTGATAGGCTCTTCCATTGTGTCGCAGTTTATAAGGGTCGGCGCGGCGCGTGGGCAGATACATAAGATAAGTACGTCGAATGTAATATAGGGCCAAGGGAGATAGCAAAAAGAAGCGATCGGAAAAGGCGTGGCGGCGACGGATGTCGGCCGGCAAGCGAAGCATGTCACGGCCTGCCATCTGCAGTGATCGAACTATATCGCAGCGCACGGTTCATCTCTGTATTATCGCATTTAAATGTAGATCCTTAGCAGTCGTTCAGGACTCGTAACTTGGCCGAGAGCAGGCCGTTATGGTAGATGGCCAGTCACGCTCACGTAATTGATTTTCTAATATCAATCGTGAGAGATCGAAATGGTGCTTTTTTGCTAGCATCCACTGTGGCTCATTAAAAGCGATTTATGTACGCGAAGATTTCAATTTGGATTGGCGTTCTAAAGAACTCATTAGATCACGTTCGGTGACCGGCATGCGACGAGGGTAGCAGGCCGCTGCGCATTCGATAAATATATGACGTAAGAAGTCTCAATAGTGCTAACAAGAAGTCGTTAATAGTAGACCAGTCGAGGCAGGCGGACTCGCCCGCCACGCCGCCTTGCTCTATAGATTTCACCTTCGGGTAATGGGAGCGTATCATGCAATTCTGGCCGAGCGCTAATTGAGCTGTTAAGCAAATAACAGAACAATTTCGCCGACAGTTAACTTTTAACAAAGATCAATCACATCTAGATAAGGTTAAACATTAGTTGTTAGAACTGAACATAATACGCAAGTTAATGTTTTATTCCAATACAATGTTGCATAATGGAGCTCTATCTAATTATGGTATGTTCAGCCATTATGTCGAACATGAAATCGTCGGCCGTCGGCACATATCGGCGCTGTATAGGCGTGGCTATATTCTGAAATTCACAACTATTGCTGTTATTATGTATGTATGTTATTGGTGTTAATTTGTTAGGTAGAGAGTTTTACTAAGAATGTTCCTCGCAGCGCTTAAACGAAATTAAATAACATCGAAGCCAGTTAAGCACATGACGTGGAAACAAATTACTTCTAAACTCTAGCCCCAGAGGTTATGAATCAAGTCCAGCGTATCTGCTTACGGGCGATCTCCCTTTGAGCCTGACATGTGCGGAAGGCATGAGCTTTGGCTACATTCATGAATGTACATTAATCAAGTGCCAGTGGTTTAATGCAGCTCCAACTAGCCGATGCGTTGCGCTCGCAGACCGAGTGATTTACTGGAGGAAAATACCGCGGAATCATCATCACAACATCTCACTTTGAACGTCGCTCAGTGAGCCGGCAATATAAGAGAAATAAAACCATTTAGGTGCTATCGCGCCTCATCTGAATATAATGGCAGGAGGTGCAGCGCCGTCTGTCAGTTTATTGGCAATGTCATGTCATTATAATGTGAGCATTTTGTATTACGAACTTGAATTCGAATTCAAATAAACAAAGATGTAAATGTCTCTTTATATTCAGCTCAGCTAAAAAAAGGTTGGAAGAGTTTAGTATGCGGTTCTAAATTTGTGTGCATATTTCAAATAGGAAATTTTTCCAATCTATTGTGTCTCTTTCTAAAGTATAAATACGTGCATCATTCAAATGAAAGAGTGAAAAATTACTGCATGACATTCAAAAAACGATATTTTATCTTGGTGCAATTATATAAATAATGTTCTCTCATGATCTGTGTGAGGTGGAAGCTGATAAATATCGCATATGAGCCGTATCTTACAAGTACGATACATTATCCTTAGCGGAATGCAGCCGAGAGAGTAATGTTTGTATATCATCGGATAAACTCCTCTCCTAGCGCGATATGTGTGTTTTTTGACCTCATCGCGAGCATCGATTAACTTTTTTATAGAGAGCGTGTTTTTATGTGCGAACAAATCACAAGGTTTACTGGCTCTGTTGGGCCCTGTTTATATTTGCCGCCTATTTTATTATCCTGGCCTCAAGGCAACCCGACAAAAACGAGTTCGATCAAATAAGGGTTAGGTATGCGACGAAGAGTTTCCATTCAGTCTACGGATAGGGGTGTAAACACATTCAAGGTAGGAGCGCAGTGTATGGATACAGTTGCGTGTGTTTGAAGAGAATATTCTGTTTCATGTTGCCGAGCACTTAACGGCGTGGCAAGCAATAAATCAAACGGTCATCTGTCATGTGTGTATAGCTGATAATGGTCTGTAGGTCTCACACGCGTACTGTCACTTGATATCGGATTAGCGCAGGCGGCTTCGACCAAGTGAACTGGATAAAACTATACAGCAACGGTGCCAGAATGTGGGCGATGCATTCCGTTCTAAATTGATTCCATTTTAACTGATGTGTCCCAAGAGTAACGGCTTCCGAGATTATGCTTATACAGTGACAGTTTGAGCAGATAAGAATAGTTGGGTAACGAACTCCAGTTGCGTAGGAAATTGGATATTCATAGCTAAAATAAGTTTGTTAACGGATCAAAGGTGAATAGCAAATCTTTGTGAGAAATTAACAGGGAAGACCACGATTTACCGGTATATTCGCTTAGGAAGGATAAGTTCGTTGAGATTTCATGATGCGTTCCGTTAGATAGCCATCAGCTTTATGAACGTTGGCGAGTTTGTAATACGATAGATTTCATGGAAAAGTTGGCGATTTATTCGCCATCGTGAGATTATAATTACCAATGTTCTTCATCGCTTCCGGTTGCGATATTAAATTAGAACCACCCATATAAAGCGCGGAATATCGTTTAACCTTTACTTCCTTAGTAAAACGGAGCCATTACATTAGACGACATACACTGAGAGAGACACAACTGGTTATCAGCAATCTTGCGAGCCGTACAAATAAGAAGTATCAAATACTGTTTCCAATTACCGTCTGTGGGCGGATTTAATCGACAATGTTTACACAAAGCGAGTTCACGGATGCTCGGAGGCCAGACGCCAATGTCTCGTATTGTTCGCGGATGGCGAGCGAAGGGCATTTCCTCTTTCCCTGCTGCTTGACCGTGGCCAAGATAAGCCGCGATCGACTTACTCACTGCGAGGCAGTGAGGCAACTTCATACGAGGTTGTCGAGGTAGTAAAATGAGTGCTAACAATGTGATTATGAGCTTGTTCTCTTGTTTAAGCCATGGTTAAAATAATGTTGTAAAGTAAATAACAAATAATAAATATCGTAAAAAAATACTAAGGAACAGGAAAGTAGCCCGCCACTTGTAACACTGTTATTATTATAAAGCCAATATGTATTATTATTGTATTTCATGTTTTGTGTGTATGCAATGAGGATTTCATATATATGTATGCGTTTAGAATTAAACATACATGACAATAACCCGTGTCCGCATAGTAATAGAAAGACTGAACAAAACGATCACAAAAACACTCTTTGATCAAGATCAGTAGAATTCAGTCACTGGTAAATGAAGTAACCAACGCCTAATAATTGTTCGAAAGATCTGACAAAGCCTACACTTCCTATTCCTTATTAGGCTCATTGAAGCGTTGTTGGGTGTAGATAACTTGGTCAAGTAGTTAAGCGAATGTCCGTAAAAGTTACGTAAGTAGATAGTGTAATAATGCGGTAATTAGACCTTTTTTACGTAACTGAAACAGCGAAGGCTGATTATTATCTAGATACGAGTATAACTTCGATTTCGGTCACTTACAATGCATTATACACAGTACGCGAATTTCTACATAAAGTAGTTGTTCCTGGGAAAGTGGTTGTTATAGAAATATATCATAACTATAAGCTAAAATTTCCCTGCTTTTTTTCAGACCACTAAAGAGCCGAGAGGGAGTCACTATACTCATCCTAAGAAACAACTTTTACTATGGGACAACGTAGTCAAAGCCGTTGAGACTTTTTTCTGTTTAATACGCAAGTAAAAAGTCACTAGAACATCAATCAGTGGCCTATAGGTGCAAGATCTACCCGGCGTGTTGCAGCTTCAGTATCTTGATTTATTAAATTGGGACCACGGAGAGTCGGGAAGCAATTCGCGGCGTCGATGCGTGACCACCATACATTAAGAATCGATTCGCAACTAATTCCTTTTATACTATGAAATGTTCGATGATTATTTTCACCTGATCAATGATGATTGCCACGTTTCGTGCAACACATGCGGATGTCAATGGAGTAAAATGGAGAACGATTCGATTTAGCTTTAAAATTTATTCGATTCTCTCGATATATATTTCTGATGCCGTGACAGAATGGTAATGTTATTCAGTGCGAAAGTTTCTCAACTGTACTTTTCACCTAAGGTCAGGTGATTGTAAAAAAGGCACAAAATATTTATCGGGTTCTTATATTTATGGATTCACGATAGTTTTGCGATTAGACAAGTAATTACGTCAGATAATCATGACTACGAGTCGAGGGAGGAGCCAGTCGATGTGAGGTCGATGCATTATCAATGGCCACAAGAGATGCGATGAGAATGAGAATTTAACTTATGAAGCAATATCTGGTAACATGAACCCTAAGCTCAGCAAATCATCGGACGGAGAAGAAGTACTATGGAGAACGCAACGCAAGAATATCGCAAGACTTAAAGCTCGGCAATTATTCAAACGTCGAAATAAGTAAGGAGTGTAACGGGATCGAGGAAATATACATGTCAGTGGAGAACCGGGACCGGAGTATCGTCTCCCACGAGCAGATATTTACAAAACTTGCATCCTTGCAAGTATGTGCAACATTAGCATGGCAATGGATGGGCGTTTCGCTGTTATTATTTATGGGACGGGCAACGCGCGCCGCGCCCATACGTGCCGGTATGACACTATATTAATGACAAACTTGTTGGGAGGCTTTTTGTTATCATTGTAATATCTCGCAATGCTGCCCAGCCCGCCTAGGAATCGTATTAGGCTGAGGGCACAGTCCGGGCGGAATATGTGTTTGATATGATAAATATTTTCCTCACACAAAATTATGATGATGTATTTTACGAGTATGTTTTTGTCGCAATCTATTTTTAAAGAGCCAAAAATTTTATACATTCAGCATAATATAGTTACATCTAAAACATGTTACTTTTAATATAAATTAGTAATTTTAATACATAAGTATACGATGCAATCTTCGTATTTGCAGTAGAGCAAATAAGTTCTTCTTAGTGTCCTAATGAGAGTTTTGATAAGTTGCTTTGAGTTACTCAACAGCTTAACATTATAGATGTTTCTGAAACTTAACTTAGGGCAGCTTGAATAGTTCAATTCTATAAAATACTAGCCGGTTTCAGTGCATTTATGAACTTATGGCTCTCTCTCGAAACACGCTGCTCGGTCCAAAGTACATATGCTCGCTGCTCGGTGAAAATTAAACCTGGCAGTATAATAATATTAGTGTATTCTACACCTTTACCTGGCAAACCAAAAGGTGCGGGCGGCGATCCAATCCGTGAAATTAATGTTGAACCCGACTTACCCGACGTTACAGCCGCACCTCTAGTTATTTTAATACTAATTAGGAAGCTGTACCGAGATCAGATTAAAACTGGTACTTACATGTCGGACGAGTCCTGTTCGGTCTTGTGAGCGGTATCCAAGGCCTCTGCGGTGGTAAGGTGGCGGAAACTGAAACAAGTAAGACACATGTTAATATCTACCACACAAAAAAAACAGTTCTGTTGGTTAGGTAAATGCGAAATGAAGCGCAACATTAGAAGTGGTTTGACCACTCTCGACGACAACGGTAACAACCAACACTAGTTGCAAACGAGTACGTACAAAAACTTAATTATTCGTCTATGGAAATTTAACCAGAGATAAAAAACAGATCACAATTTAAAAAAGGATGACACAAATCAATGTTTTGATCGGGACAAAAATTGAATTCAAACATGAAACAAATAACAAAAATTTAGATTTATCGTCCATAAATAATTTGTACGGACAGGGTTTTGAATAAACTTAAGCGGCAATGATCGGAGAGATGTCCAACAACCTCCCGAGTAATTTCATTAGCATATTGATATTGTTACAGCAAATTGATCACTTGCAGACGACAGGACCTGTCCGCGTCACTCGATCACTCGCTCCGGACCGTTCAATGGAGATTAATAAGAACATAATACGTGTGTCCGTCATCATCCATGTGATGACAAGACGTTACAAGACGCGACAATTTGCATAATTTAATTTACTAACTAGACTGTTTTAAATTGCGCTCGTTGCCGATAGTTATTTCTCATTATAAATTTGATTGATCTGATACACGAACAGTAGGTATATTCTAGCGAAACGATTACGCAAACATTTTTAGTATTCAAATGGCGATTTAATCGCTGGAGAGATTGTCCGATTGGAAAGTAGCAAAAAATCTATTTCGCAAAATATAAATTCAAAATGGAGTCGATTTAGTTTAGCTATGGTTTTTGCACCGGCAATTAAGAGGGCCGCGAGCGTTCATTCGTAAATCAAAATGTGAGTCCGTAGTTTGCATTGCAATTACGCAACTAGTAACATAGTGTACGAAATATGTACATATATGGTCTGCTAGGATGTCCAGATGCATATCTGCTAACGAACTGTTGTAACAAACATATTAATTCGAACACAGCGTCTGTGATTTAAGAAGTTAATAGCACTACACAGTTGCGAATAGATATTAGCGATAAGATTGTATCGCTTCGTTATTGAGTGGTCATGGTGGTTCTTCATGTTTTTGTGGCCGAGCTGTGTTTAGCGTACCAGAGCTGAGGTGGTTACCCGATGATTTATAACAGAGTTACGTAATTAACACTGAAGTGGTTATATTCATTACAATGAGACTTGAGACAGCCTAAGAATTATGTATTCGTGTCTCTGTGAACAATCTGGCAATAGAAACATATTTCAATGGCAAACGTAAACGTCGTTCGGTATTGACACTTCATCGCCTTGTCTTGGGAGTCGGGAGCGAAGATCGCGAGGGCTGTGCGGGCGTTCGTCGCCTCATTACACTTTGTAATTAGGATCGTGGGCTGCGTACCAGTTACGGCCCTGCACTAAATCACGAGACGCGTTAACATGCGCGGCCGGCGTCGGCGGCTTCTCCCCCGACAGCCATAACCCATACCGACACAATGCCCTCTTATGGATGTGTTATTGAATATTAATCTTCGGAACACTACTGCGCCTGCCGTCTGCGCATCCGTTTTACATATTTTGAAATATACAATGTTTAGGGTCGTTCACTCGTCGATGCTCCTAGTTGTAGGGACATCTGGCGAGCCATCGGGCGTCTTCCGGCTGTCACTTCGTTAGAGGACAAGGCGGGCGCAAACAAGGCGGTGCGAGGCGCGACACAGGAGTGCGGCGCCGAGTGAAAGTCCAATGAGCACTAGAACCACTAGATAGGCTCACCGAGATAGGTATCGACACGCTCTTCACATTGTTCGCGCTTCGATACATGAGATAAGGCTTTCTCCGCTCGTCGCTCGAGAGCTACCGTGAGAACGCCTCTCGTGTATTACACCTTGACATTTTGTAAAAACAGGAGCTTCTTTTATCTCAACTACGATCTGCATAAAACTCGACAGTTTCGGCATACTGGCTTTAACGACTCGTACTTGGATGGTGTGCTGACATAAAAAGTTACAGCACGTGCTATTTTAAGATTTTTTACAAGTTTTAAAGAGTACAAAAAAGTATCTACGTGAGAATACGCGGTAAATATATTTTGGGTACAAGAAAATAACAAAAACATTGCGAAGAAACATTTTATTGGAAGTATATATATTTTTTTGTATGTGTATGTATACAAAGTGGCGAGGTCATGGGGTTAATCAATTCCATGCTAACATTTTCAGCCCATCGAGTACCTATCTCAGCTTTGCTAGACGCCGAGGAGCCGATGAAGCAAAACGAGCAAAAACCGGTACCCAAGAGCCTGTTGCATCACTTTGTATGGTAGCTTAATAAAATATTTAACCATAATACGAGTAGGTAGGGTAGGGTGGCGATTTCTAAATAAAAAAGGCTAATAAGGGTTTTGCTAAAGTATCATATGCATTTATGTATGGCACTGTTTGCTATTCCTCAAAGTTTGCATTATTTCGCGCACGCTTCGAATAAAGGATCCCGTAAAAATGTACGTGACTGTAGTTTTTACTCATCGTTTGGTATTATTTTATGAGCGAAAACAGGCAGTGTCCCCTCGCTTCGTCGACTTGCGTGAGGAGACTGCGATTTCAGTAAATACCTCCTGTGCTTGGATATAATTGTATGAAGCCGGCGTTCGTTAATCCATTATCGTAATGTGACATAAATGAATGAGTGTTTATGCATTCAACGCTTACTGCATACGGAAATAAACGTCGCATATAAGATCACAGTATAGTATACTTTGTATAATATGGATATTTTATAGTATAGGTAAGCGGAATATAAAAACCGGTCTGTAATAATTCTGCAATATCTAAAACAACTGCAATTTAAATTCTTATCGATTTCGCAAAATCCTTGAAATACATTGCAAAACCCAATTTCCTAAACATCGAGCCAAAGTTATTGCAATGTTGAACTGTAGCTTGTAAACTCTTCTATTCCAACATAGCTAATTTGCTACGCTGTTTTCGGTAGAGCTATCGGCTATGAAATCTAGTCATTTACACAATTAAATGTTAATTCTAGTAACACATTCAGAGAATATCATTTGTGTATATTTGGAAGATTTCAAGGTAGAAACGGTGACCTCAGGCGGCGATCGTATCTGAAAGGATACGAGGCCGTTAAATACACATTTTCCATGGAGCTCTTGATGAAGCAGATAAGGAGTACATTTACACCTTGTCGCGTGATATTTGCCTTCATTGAGTTGCAGATACGCTAGGAAAACGAAGCGTAACGTGGAAACTCGATTGTGATATGGTAATGGGACATGCTCGGCGCCTAGGTTATAGGGAGTCTTAAGTTCAAATCCAGATATTAGCCTTAATTTCTATGATTTTCGCTCACACATATCTTATACAGGGTTATCGGTAGTGTGAAAGTTGCTCCTTAAGATGAGTATAGTAACCCGCTTTCGGCTTAGAACACCCCTAACGATAACCCTAACCCCTAACGATACTGATATATTCTTAGCGACGAGCGATATTTTACGACTCTCGACGTCTCCAAGAATAAAATTTAAACCTAAAGATAATTGGCTTTATAAGTATAAAAGCGTAATGACATTCGTCTTGAATACGAGTGTCGTGTCTGTCAATAGGTGACCGACAGGCTCCATCACCGGCGGCAGTAGGCGTTCCGAGCAGGCTGTCGATTGATGCAATTGACCCAAATGGACACCAGGGTTACGCCGGCCCATAAAACGGTAATAGCCAATCTAAACTTTTAACAGCTTCGTGGACATGGACACTGCTAGTAGGCACTTCTCTGAACTACGCAATACAACCCGCAATATAGTAGGTACCTACCTACTCCTACATAAGTTACTTTAAAATTTACAACATTTTGTAGTTTATTTAAATCTAATAATAGGTTGCACATCTTGGAACCTGTAAAATTTGAATTGTTTGAACTAAGCCATATGAATATCCTGGAGCCAAATTTCATACCAATCAATTAAGCCATGTGAGAGTTAAGAAATCTTATATTTTCATTATCAATTTTACTTTGCAACAGCGCGCGGCGCCACGTTATTAATGGTCGGATTTGGAGAAAAAAATATTAATTTTCGCATATTCATTGAAATCAGAAAACCATCTCCTTTTTTAAATAGTAGCTGGTTCTGTATATTTAAAATATCAAGTGACACATTTCAGCAGAAAAACCTAAATATCTTTAATTAACTACGGAATTCATATCATTTACGTCCTTTCAGATAAGAGTAAAAAAAGAGTAGAAAATCCTCATTGCGCTATTAAATAAGTAATCAAAGAACTACTTGAGGGTTTGCGTCAGCAAAGGGTCTATGAACCTATTTTATACGTTGCATATTCGGTAGTAAATTGAAGCCAGCGGGCGGTTCTTCAGTGTTTGGCGTATCGAATACGTCATGTTACCGGCAAATATTCGGAGCGCACGTAATGACATATCAATACGTAATAATTTTTTTGTGAAAAAAAAAATGAGCAAAGAATATATGAAATCATAGTGCAGTAAATATAGCACTATATCGGCATGGCATCTGCAAACAGCACCGGTAATAAATGTGGTGGATCGTGGACGCCAAATTTTATACTTGCGCTTATCTCTAAACGTTCAAGTCCCAAAATGCAATTTACTGTCCTGACTCACGATTATGTGTTCCTAATTAGCTAGACGGATACTTATTTTGGATCCACTTAAGATCGTAAATAAACATCGGCTACTAGATTTATTTTTCCCAACGCAGTGATTGACGAAGTGGTTTCCGAGAATATTCTCGTTTTTTGTCCGTAGTTAAATAATACATTCTAGAGGTGCAGGTACAATAAGGTTTTTGCTCTGGCTATACACAATTCAACAGCAAGAGGTGATCACGGCTCGTCTAGCTGTCCACACGCGTGTCCCTCGCCGCACGAGCACGACCGTTCACGGCCAAGGCCAAACAGATAATGAACGAGTGACGACAAACGATGTGCTTAACAAACAAAAAATCAGCGCTTGCGCATGCCCACGTGGGGAGTCTTTATGAAACTCTGACAAGATTTAATGGCTTGGAAAATTACTGCTCTCTCTATCAGTTTTGCAAATGAAAAGTATGTATTGCATTTTTGCTATATGAGCATAGGCACTGAAAACGAGTCAATTTGAAAAATAATTGCCTAAGCGAGCAAAGCGTCTCTGCTTTGAGTCTTTTTAGAGTTCCGTACCCAAAGGGTAAAAACGGGACGATATTACTTAGACTTCACTGTCAGTCTGTCACCAGGCTGTATATCATGAACCATGATAGCTAGACATTTGAAATTTTGTTGATGATGTATTTCTGTTACCGCTATAACAAAAATACCTACCTACTAAATGTCGTATTTTCCAACAACTCCTGACGACACTTCGTATACGGGATGTAAAGGGTAAAGTTTGCTTTAGCGCAATTAAACGGCCGACATATAATACAATCTCTAATAAGAGATCTAAATATGAAAATAATAATGACTTCTTTTTAATATGTCGCAAAATTATTGAGGTTACGAGGTCATTAAATTCATCCAACTATTTCTAGTATAAATAGTTACTTAGCATTCACTGGTCTTGATATTTATGTAGCCTAACAATATAGGTACCTATTCATTATTCAACCGGTTCAATTAGCAGCTACTGTGCAATATATTTTCACGAACAAGTATCCAACATTATTTTAATATCGAAATTTCTCACTAGCTTTTGCCAGCAGCTATCCTTGTTACGTTTCTATCGTTTGGCAAAATAAAAAGTAGGTAACTCTCCGAACCACGAAATATCTCTGTGCAAAAATCAAGTCTGTTGCTCAGTTTATGAGAAAAAGCAAACAAACTTACAAAAACACTTTCGCATTTATAATAAGTGTGGGGATATGGGAATAAATATTATCACGACTTCCTTGTAAGGTGCATTGCATTCAAACAATAACATAGATGTTTTGTATTCACATTATTTTATCTAAAAACAAGTAGGTATACCAAGTGTTCGACAAATACGATTTTCAAGGAGCTAGAGTCGGATACTGGTACAACTAATAAAGAAGTAGTTCCGCGAACTGTCAGCCTCTCGATCACGATATATTTAATTATATTAAATTTACAAACACAACAACCACTCGACCGAATTTGTTTTTCATTTGCCAGACCCGAAGCAGATACGCTTTGCTCGCTCGGTCAATTATGCTGAAAACGAATAAAAGCTAGCACCTGTAAACGGAAGCTTACTACTTCCTATCACAATACAGGAAGTAAACATATAACTACTTAACAGTGCAGTTGTCGCAGACGCAGAAATTTATAACCTATCTAAATCACTCACAAATATTGGTGAGCTAATGTTATATAGGATTGGATTTTTGAATTTGAATAGTGTTTAAATATAATGAATCACATTTCTACAATTTCAAATATACTTCATAAATTACGCGACAACAAAAGGTGGGAAAACTGCCTGTGCATTTTTTAGGAGAAATTTTATTGTAGACGAGAAAGATAGAAATGGGTTTGTGTTTAACTATCACTTAGTTACATTCACAGTGACGGCAAAATAATCAGCCGTGTTAATAAGTATTAGGCCAAATTGGCCAGTTCCTTTGTGTACAATACTGATAAAAGTTTTATTACGGCTCTTGTTATAGGGAATCGAATTCGGCCGCGCTGTTTGACCAAGGTGTGTGTTAGCATTACTGACGGTTTGAAGTCCAAGTAAAATCTACAATGTAAGGCTGGTTAGTATTCGTATCACGCGTCCTCATTCCTCTAACTTAGTGCATCGTACATGGAAATGTGCATAGTAGTGCGTATGTGTGGGTAGTGCCACCGACGCAACAGATAAGTAATGCTGAACACGGGACCTTGAATGGCGAGGTGAACGAACCGACTCGAACATAGGTAAACATTATGTTGATTGATTACCTAATCCGTCTCTACGATCTCGTCGATGTGAAAGGTCGAAGATTGTTCATCTCTCATCACGACCTATTATGTCTGCTGCGAACGTTTTATCTTTGTGCCTTTTGTAGAAATAGAAACGACACAAGTCGGAGTCATGACCTAAACGGAGCAGCACTTTAGATGTACGCATGGGATAACCGACGTAGGATTGTGGGAGGGTTTCTCGCTGGGACTTGTAAACAGAGCAATCTGGCATCAAATGTGACGAATGGCGACGAGCCTGTCGGTCCTGTCGATGTGCAATGCAAAGGGCTCACCGGGGAGGTTGCACGCCGCCTGAAAGCTCGCAGAACCAGGAATTCTTCCCGCGCGTATATTGGAGTTTGTACGGAGTAGCATTAAATTAAATATTTTATGACTCAAGGGTATGAGAGCAAGAGCATTCCAGTATTTTTATTATCGAATGCACCTTCTAATGTACTAGGGTTTTATTGCTCATGTCGTAATAAAAATTTCAAATTTATAATAAAAAAAATATTGATGTTTACAACTGGCGGCGCGATGTTGTTGTTGATTTCTGTTGATTCTTAATCTTTCAAATCATACCTATGCCAAGAAGAATCTATGATATGGATATGTAGTCTTCTCATAAAATTAAATGTTATAGAGGATTGATCCAAGGTGCCTCCTCCAAAGCGGCAGTTTATTAGATTGATACAGGGCCATGTGGCGGGCAGGACATACAAGGCAATAGCTCGGCCGCGACTGATCGTATCGAGCACCACACGCGGCCGACAACCGCTGGCTTGCGCTGTGCCAATATGTCAGTTTGATGCGTGTCTTCACCTTGTCTTTAGCTTCCATCTTGACTATAACAGCACTGAACTCATAAAGGACTCAGCATTATAACCAGAGTTTCGCACATAAGGCTATATTACTATTTTGATGATTATTTGGAATGCAACCTCAATGAAAAGAAAGTATGCAGCCTTAATGACAAGAAAGTATTCGTTTGATATGTTTGACTTCGGCAGTTAATATCTTGACTCAAGTAATTACTAAGACACTATTAGCATAATTAAACAACATTAGCGTCGTTCTCACGATCAACTTTATTTGAATAAATCTGAAAGCAAGGAGGGTATTGCTTGAAACTAACCTTAATAACGTCAATTAAACATTACGCTCTCTCTTTGCTGCAACCATAACATCTGCTCGTTTACCTGGTTCACTGATTTGAATAAAAGGTTTGAACGACAATAAAACATGAAAGTAAACACGGAAACAATAATTATTAGTTCTCGTTCGCGGCTCTTCTACTAACGATTCGACCTCCGATATAAATCATGTCGACACATTATAACAATTTTGACGAGTATAACAATGGGACATCAGTATGCATTTGCAACTTTTACTTTACCAAACCTCTTAGGCCATTGTCAGCGGATAAAAATATGAATAGCGATAATAATGACAGCTTGAATTATGATGACGAATAGAAAGCGACCGAGTGACTGTATACCGATTCGTGAAACCGTTTGAAATATCGAAATTTCTAACAAAGTTTGCCATTGGAGTGAAATTACACAATTTATCGTGAAACGAAAGCGATTGTTACTGTGAAAGCAAAGAGAAACTTTTCAGGGAGTAAGCAAAGAGTTATTGTGTAGAGAAGGTGTCATAGCCTGGGTAGTAAATACAACGATGGCCACCAATAAAGTCTTAAGATGCTAATAATGTACCAAAGGTAGAGACCACAGGTTAGTAAAGGCCCGTATCAAGTAAGAGCAGACCCTGCAATACATGATGATAATACTGAAAATAAATACGTAGAAGATTTATATGCAGCTGGGCATGCACAAGCAAACGAACTTTCCAACGTATAAGGCAGGATCAGGGGTGAGGAACGAGAGTGGTTACCTATATGTAATGCGCTGAACTATGACCAGTCATGATCGCGAACAGTGAAAGTGATCTGGTAAGTAGCATCTTACGCTAATACGGCCTTTGGATGAGAAAGCTTTTTACTGACATCCGATAAACTCTGACACTGATTGCATATCATAAATGACATAATGATGAAGATAGTTTACGATGTTTACGATTATGCATGTGAGTCATTCATTTATAAGAAGTGAAAATACAAAGAGAAACTACACAAGTCGGAGAAGCTAATCCTCCATGAAATTATTATGGATGTAAAGGAAATAAACAGTAATCGTTGAGTAAGCAGCGTGAATTCTGCTGCAATGTACCTTTCACTTCCAGTCTTAAGCTAGTAAAATTAAATTAAACGAGTAGCCGGCTACTGTATCGAATTTGAACGTATCGTAAATTGATTTGAAGCGCAGAAAAAATCTAAGAAAAAACGTGTAGGTATTAAAAAAAATTAAAGACTCAAAAAAAAACTAGCTGTAAAAGACTTATGCGATTGTATTTAGAGAGCAAAGACCCTGGGGCATATTCCATGTGGAATAAACACCTATTTGTCTGAGGATTTGACTACAATTGAATAGCTTCTTACAGACAAAAGCATGAGTTAGAAGATGTAAAGATCAACGACCTTTCAGCAGCTTTTGTTTTTTTTTATGGTCGAACGTTACTTTTTTAGTTATATTTAATATATCAATATGATTGTACTTTATATTTACAAAGCGCGCTTAAATAGACATACAAGGAGTATACATTTTTACGGCGGTGGCCAGTCTCATAAATTCTATTGCGCATGATTATTTTAATGCGAATTATCAAAAGTCCAAGAACAAACTCGTCTGTTTTACGTTCGAAACTTGTTCCTATATAAATTTACGGCCATTGTAAATATACGCGTTTAATGTTGGCCGTCTCTCGTATTGCATTGTCGCAAGACGACTAAACCCGTATCGGACAAATCAATACAAAAGACGCCAATTAGAAATTAGTTTTAATAAGACGAAATTACCGAACCTTGAAGTAATAGTAAAAGAGTTAGTACTATAGGCTAGGCCTTATAACTGTGCGTATCTTAAATCATGAGAGTATGTTGTTGAAGTAATGTTTTCTTAATAGGGTCTCCAAGAGATTTATAGTCGACGAGTGAAAGTAAGCTACGTTACAACGAATGCAAATGAGCATGATAATAAATTCTACTTATATTTAACGAATTCTCATTATATGTTAAAAAAAATGTTTTGAGATTCATATCCGACAGATAATACAGCATCCTAGTACATAATAATAAATCATACTTAGGAACCAAGTCTTCTCAAGCGACGCATAATTGATTAAGCGAGCGTATCAAGTCTGTATCTCTGTTTTAAGTCTGGCAAAATGTTCTTTCGTTTGTCAGTATGTTTGGATGTTAGTACTCAATTATGAAATCAAGACTCGCGTTCGAAATCTCAACATCATGTCACATACTTTTTTTTAAAGATTTTTTATCATTCGACAAGTACGTTGACCCCGCTTTTATTATTTAAAAGGAATTTATTGCTTGTCATTATCAATAACAAGGTTGGGAGCCCAAGGGAAATATACCTTTTATTGTTGTCCGTAACATTCTATTTCAAGATTGTATTAGAGTGTGCCTTAATAAAATATCAGACGAAGAGAATTTCATTCAAGTATACATTAAACGGGACGGGGTGTTTACTACGTAATAGTATTAAATAATTTTATATGCGTTTAAATAATTTTAGTAACGTAAGATCGAAACTATCTTCTTGACTATATTTAGAACGAGTTGCTGTTACCAGCGCCGTTGCCCGCGGCTTTAAATAGAATTAGTGTCTTTTATATTTATATAGATTAAAACTCTTCTATAATAATTCGGCAAAACCATTAAAATATCATTGATTTGGTACTCATCTCATAATTTGGCACAAGACGATACATACAAAAGCATGTGTTCTTGGCGGAAGCAAATTCCAAGTCAGTCTAATGTTGGTTGTAAACAACCGGCGCTGATCTTCCGTTGGAAGGACAGGTGACGTCACGCACGTCAGCTAGAACAGGTATGCATATATCTCTTTAGTAGAACTTACTACCGGGGGTACTAGGTTAACGTACGTTGAATCCTCAATTTGCAATCGCATTAGGAAGTCTCTTGAACTCGCAGGTAATAAATAACGTTTCATTAATTACTCCAAGCCAGCGCGATGGCAGCATGTCGACGTGAAATATTTAGAAAACATCCTCCTACGCAAACTGTGTGGGAATGAATAGTTACAAAGAGAAGCTTTCGAATTAACTTTTGCAATTTTGATGTCAGAGGTCACCGCAATTTTCACTTAAATATTAACGGTGGGACGAGGTTTTAATTAGGCAGCTTACGTTACAGATTAACAATGTTTGTTGAAACCTCTTTGTTATTTACCACAAAGTATTTAGCAATCTCTCTCATAGAGTGTGTGGGCTCAACCTACATTCTTGCAAAACGCTACGTCTCGTATTCCGCGAAGCGATTCTAAGATATAACTCTAAGATAGTGAAGAGGTATGTACTCGTATCTTGAGGATCTGAACTGTATCATGTCCCGACAGTATATCTTTTGCGATGTATTTACATGCAGTGGACAGCTGCCGACAAATGTACCTACGACGTGATCGCTGTTATAGGCGACTCAGGTTAACAATATTGAAGTTTCGAACCCGTAAATATATCAGGAGCTGCCACAAGTCGAGTCCGTGAACCATACGAACTGTCCGTGTCCTTAGTACTATGGCTTATAAAGGCATCAGTAAACATATACACATATTGAATTTTGTCATGCGATGGCACAAGTATATAATGAGGTGAACAACCTGAGAGACCTCGTTATCTGCAAGTAGACACAATATATTAGACATGTGACATCATTATTGTGCCAACATCGTAAACATTCGTCCTGCGCGTTGTGTTGATTATCGATGCTAACGAGCCGTAACTTTCCAGTGTAGATATCATATCGGGACTTATCCGTTTGCAAAATACAGTGCATTACCACGCTTCAATGATATTGGTATTTCAAAATTACTTTGAAACCAAATCATAAACAAGCCCTGCAAGTGTGGTGTTTAAAGTTATTTGAAAGAGAGTGTAAAAACACTCAATAACAATCAAACCGGCGATATTGTTGCAAGCATCATAAGCAAAGCTTTTGTATCTCTTGCAAATAAAATAATGCATGTGTTGCCCCCAAGCTATCAAAGAGATATGATGCTACTAATTATATTAACAACGTAAAAAAACATCCTCGCCGTCTTACCGTACATACATCCCAGTTTTGTGGTAAAGTGATTCCGCAAAAAGTTGTGTCAAGTGTTCGTCAACAAGGCAGTAAAGACGTCGGTATTGCAAGCAACATTAACTTAATGTGAAGATTTCATTGTCAGAGGATAGCCACGAAGACACTGGATGAAAACGTCAGTACGTTGACATGAGACTTAAACTTCGTGTTGACTACTTTTCACACAAAATTCTATTGCATTTGAACTTTTGATCTCGGGAGTATATGAATAGGAAATTTGTTACTGTTGTCGCGGAGCATAATTTTACTGAAATTTTAAACATGGCTTTTTACTAAACAACAAATATTTTTGTGATCTTCTTGAACTTGACGATGTAATTCGGATGTCGTGCTTCTTTGACAAAGTCGGCGATAAGACAATAAGAACATAACAGTACGCGCAAGACAAACAAGTTGTAAAGCTGTAATCAGACAGTATTTCATCAGAAATCGCTTATCATCAGTCCCTTTCGACATTCCGTAGCGTCTTTACCTTTTTATCCGCGCTCGTATCAACGGGAGTCGGACTCGAAAGAGATAAACACAAAAAGTTATAATGATTTCTTATCCCATCTCTACGTCTCCCGCTAAGTCGTATTTTTTGTGGCTAATTTAAACGGGCCACATTACCTATAAATACAACTGTGGGTAGGTAGTCCAATCACACTATTTGAGATTAACTATCTCCGCGGGTGAATCCAGGAAATTAAGCTCATTTATACAGTTCACCAACAAAAAACAACGCGACTGACAGACTACGAATCTTCGTGACCAATGAAAAACTCTCTGTAATAGTTGGAATGAACGTAAAAAATATGAAACATGCAAAATCGCTGGCAATTCACAATGAAAGACGAGTTGAAAGCTTATGATTAAATGAATTTATAAACGAGTGCTATGAGCGGTGTATGTTTTTATAGCTGGGCAGCAGGGAAATATAAAAAAAACCATTGACGACTTCGGGTGTAAAAAACATGGTTCCGTTGTATTGGTATTAGATTCTTAATTATTTTTTCTAAGTAAATATTAATGTAATTGATTTTTGAAGCTTAAAAGTTCAGTGGTAGTTTAGTATCAATTAAAACTGTGAATATATATATATATATATACATCATAATATCACTATTTTAAAGCTGATGGGATTTTACGAGTATTTAACGTAGGTTTATTAGATCAGTTCAAAGGTGACTAATACAGGAAAATCTTATTACGACAAAGTAAAACATTTAATTTCTTTTTCTGAAATCCCTACAATGGCAACAGGTACTACTAAATAATATTGAAACCAAATTACAATGGAAACTGCCTAAGATTAAACTCAACGCATTAGAATCACTAACTAAAGCAGCCCACTTATTATAGCATACTTGACTGGCTAATTTCGGCAACTGCATCAACGAGTCAGTGTAATCATTTAGCGCGAGTGATCATGTCGTAAATCTTAGGCAAAATTACGGGTTTCGTTTAGAGATGCCATCGCCCCTGGCTTTATCAGTGATTCATCTAGCTCTGATCTAGGCAGCCGGGCTTGCGCTCGCAGTTTTATTATGATGTTAAATTTTAAAACGCGGTCTAGGTATTTAACATGTTTCACTCAAATTGTAAGAGATATTTCAAGTTTTGTCAAATCACTCGTATTTATTTCTTCGCCAGTAATCTTTCTTCATAAATATATTGAACTTGTTTCGCAGGGTACAACAGTTCGCATCTCTGCCGTTCATCTATAATCAGTTCTCGTTTTAATTTTATTTACCAAATATTCAAATTAGTATTCGTCCTTGACAGAGAAAAAAGAGTTTAGTATGTAAATTGCCATTGTGCTCTCAATATGTTGGAGGATCAAGTTATCTCATCCATGAGAAGTTAATTACCCATTGCAGATTTAGAAATACACATACGAGATAAAAAAGAACGTTTTCTGATATCAATGAAGAGTTATATGCTCATCGTTATTTAACTTTGCACGTACGAATTGTAATAACTGTAGAAGTAGTGTTTATGTATCTTTATATTAATTAGTTACGAATTGATTTGGTTCTACAGATTAATTACAGATAATATTGTTTTATAAATTATAAAACAACACAAATACTTTCACAAACGCTACATTTACGTATGTAGGTATAGGTTTATAACCGAAATGTAATTTAAGTTTGGTATATGAACGAGTAGAAATTATATAATTAGTCATATTACAACGACAGCACTGGAAGTGCAGTGTAGAAAATGCTTGCATTAAAATTATTTAATAGAGTTTTTTTTTTCTTAATAGATAACGAACTAATAACATATTCTTACCAGTGGTGATACTATGGTAGGGATAGTCTTAGTCAAGTTATACAACTAAGTCCAACATATACATATACCCGAACATAGTAAAATCATTAACTAAAAACAGATGATTCGTAGCCATTCTTATGGGGTACTTAATTGCAAATGTATTAAGAATTAAAACCTGAGTTATATAAAGTACGAGCCATCCAACGTTAAAGAGCCACAAGGGAAACCATATAATTTCATTCACCACATTCATTCCGGCGGAGACAATTAAGAGCGTTATAACACTTCGACAAAATGCTGGCGATAGACATTGCGCTATATAATGCGCCGTTAGCTTTGATTTGCTTCTTCACCGGCTCGGTGATGTTAGGGGTTAATACGCTGAATGTAGCCAGGAATTAGATAAAATCGCTCCTTTTAATGGAGACATGTGAGGCGCAGGCAAAGAGACTGCGATGCACGTACTTGTACCACTAGTCGCTGTACGCTGTTCGAGAGTAATGGGCACATCATGAGAGAATGTAATTGCAATGAGCGGTATTGTACCAAATAGCAGATCGTAAGCGTACCTTTCCACCCGCGTTGCCATCTAGGCCTTGGACTAACGGACTGGATTTGATATAATACTTCAAAAGGTTGCTCGGCGAGCGTTATTAATATTCCATACTAATTAGGCGGCATGTTCTTTCGCAAAGAATATTTCGCAAACACTTAATATTTCAGTCATATCAAATTTGTTCAATATACAGTTCTACGTTACTGTTCCAGATTAAATAATTTGACGTTCTTGGAAAAAATATACCATTGAAACTAAAGCATTATTATACACCGACCCATTAAAGCTTCAGTGGTCAGATAGCCTCAGTTACAATTTTATTTGTAGTGATATACATTACCAATGTTATGGGAATGACCTCACCGAACCACATTTTAATTAGTCGTATAGACTACGATTTCATTTGCCGAGCGTCGTTAACGCGAGCCTTTGTTGCGCAAAGGTTCGGAACAGATGTTACGCAACGCCAGGAGAAATACTATGATGATGTAATAAACAAACAAACCATTTTGTTACGAGAAAATTGTTATAATTTTCCTCGCAGCAGCACACTAACTAAAATAAAAAATCAGATAAGTTCGATTCAAACGAATTATTCGTTATTTGCTTTGTTCATAGTATGGTCCGAGTGACAGACTTTATGTTAAACCATATTCTATTATTTTTTACCCGGCTCTCCCAAAGGAGGATTTTTCTGAAGTGTCTATTCTATATTCGAATCATTGCCATAGCATTTTAGACCTTGTTTTGAGAGTAATAAAATCTACTTTTATGTAATGATCGTCGTGATTTTTGCTATTCCAACTTAACTCCCCCCCTTTTTCTTAGTACTTTATATTTATAGTAGTTTATTAGAGGTACACGAGGATACGGAAATACCGGAAAAAAGAATTTCACGTAATAATAAAAAAGGGCGAGTCCTGCCTGTCAACAGATTATCTAAGTGTAAGAAACAGGGACTTTACACCAAAATATTAATGTACAATAAATTACCAAATAGCGTGATGGAACTCAATTTTAAAATATTTAAACAAAAATTAAAATATTTTTTTGAAAGAAATCCTTTTTATAAACTCAGTGAATATATGTCAATGCAGCTCGTGGAATCATCGTTCTTGTGTGATGAACAACAATTACAAAATGTTAGTAATAGGTAAAGAAATAAATGACAATGTAAATGTATAATATAATAAGTATTTGTTCTTAGAACTATAAAAGTATTTATAAGTTAAGTTTATTTTTAAAGTAATTAATAATTAAAATGTAACAAGACTTGCCTGTAACGAATGTTATTTAAAGGCCAATAAATATTTCTTATTCTTATTCTTATTCTTTTCGTATTAATTCCATATTACAAATGGATCACCCGTCGAAATCCCCGACGACTAAAATATTCAAAAAAATCGTAGAACACATACACCAAGTTTCGTTAAGATTGGTTGGATACCGTAGGTCAGTTACCGACCGTATCCGGAGACCATATTTGCGGATAAACATTCATACATACAATTCGCTTCGCTCGCTCGGCCATGAATGGATTAATTATGGAAACTAGGTTTTGCAAACATCAGAGAGAAGAGAAATACGAGAAGAGAAATATTAAATCTGCCACAAGGACTCGTACCTACTACAGAATTACTTTATTTGGACAACTAAAAGCTTATTTATACTACACGAAAACATAGAATAATACGATATACGAACGGGCCGGCAAGCTTTAGCAAGGAGAGATATTAATGTAACGACTAATTTTAAAATAAGGGCACAAAATGAAAACAGAAGCAAACATTTCTCATAGGTCGTTAACCGGCTGCAGCCAGCTGTTCATCGAGAATATACGAGAATAGTCGACGAAACATCAACCACCAGCTTATATCCGTCGCCTACTTTCGCAGCAGGCCCGACGTGCAACCAGCGAGCCGATTGAACATAATTAGCTAAGAAATTGGATGGAGACAGCTAGACGACTTACATCTTCAGCCTGAGCCGCATTGCACTCCGCAATAATAATACACCACGCTTTGCTGACACACAAACTATTTAAAAAAGTTACAACACACATTTATTACATTTTCTCCGGGTGAAACGTTTGTATTGTACTCGTATGCGTACTGAACGCAAAAAGCAAATCTTTGAAGGAAGTCCATCAGTAGAGAAATAACGAACAGTATTTAAATTCAAATTACACAGAGTTGACATTCTAGTGAAAGCATGATTGTTGTACATGCATTTATTAGCAGTAATTTGTAAAGTCAATGTTAGCATCGAAGGAACAAATCGTAATCGACCACGGAGCGGCTGCAAGACAATTTCTAAACAATTTTACAGGAAACGTAGGCGTGAACTGCTCACGGTCTGATTTGCATATCGCCAACGAAAGTGTAGCGGTGAGTCGAGCCGGTCTACATAGCTGCATGCACCGCTAGTAATTACTTGCTGAATTATAAACGATTCTAATTTCTACTAAATTTTGCAGAATTAAAGCAATAATGAACCTCGTTTGCCAATTTATGGTCACAGACGAGAACTTGAAACTCGCAAGTTAATTTTTAATGAACTAGAAAACCAGCAGAACATGCGGAACGGCTACCGAGCCACCGATATTAGACTGTCTCGAAACCGGTCCATTTGAATATTAGTCGCTCCAGTTGGTTCGTCTCGCTCCCGATTGTCGTGCGAAAGATGGCGTGAACCCAATTCGCACTCTGATAGACTTTCGAGATGACGCCGTCAGAATCATTAGTATGGATTAGGCCGTTCATAATCGATAGCAAACAAATAATCGACTATTGGTAAATTTAACAGCGATGGCGAAGTGGGGCAGTGAAAAAGTGAAGTTTCGTCAAATGCACCACTTACCAGTATCACGAGAGCGGAACCGATGGCGGCAGTAGCATTGTGCCGCAGCATTCAGCTCGTTGCTGATCTATTGTGGTTGTAGTGTTAGATAACGTGATCACGAGAGCGCATACGAGACAATGACAACGATTTCACATTCGAACCCAAGACTGCGAGCGATCAATCTCGGGGAAAACAGTGCCATTTGAATAAATAAGAACGTCTAATTTTATCATTTTCCATAACGTTTTCCACAAAGTTCGTAAAGATCAGCGATTATCAAACTCGGTTGGAACGAGTAGTGCGATACTATCTGACGCGCGTGATACCGATACATCGCGAGCAAGACTTCCCAGAGCGTTGCCATTCACACGCCATCCAAAGTTCGTGTTTGATCACACACCTACGCACATAGATGATCGACACCGGTGAATCACAGGCAAGACCTTGAAAATTGCACGACTTGAAAATGACCTATTCTCGGCGACCATCTCTCAGTCGTTGTGTCTTATAAATCAACATTTAGCTGGTTTCCAGTAAATGTTTGATCGGACAGCTCATAGGTAATCTTGACAGAGGTCTATTAGGGCCGAGCACAGGGTCGGCGTGGGTGCCACAATACCACTAACGAGAGCCCTGATATCATCTGACAGACAGAGGACATTAGTAAATTCTCGAGGGCCAACACAAAGAGGGATAGATAAGAAAAACTTCACAAAAAGGCGAGTCTCGGCCGTGGTCTACAATGAAAGAATGACGATTTCTGGCCGGCAGTGGCTGACCAGTCAACAAAAGATTGTGATACGTCATGTAGTGCACAATAGAGAGAGAGCGACACGAAGCCTGAGCATCATGCATTACTAATCATAGTAACATGCGTCTCGTAACAACCTGGGCTCGTTCTCTGGCGTAGTTACGGCGCATATTATGGTAAACAATAGTCACAAGGACAGGTTTGTTTATTAACCAACATATTATCATAGGAATTTCAACATCGTGTTACATATCACGTAATAGGCGCAGTATGATGCGCACAAAACGACACGCTAAAGCTTAATTATAAACTAGCAATATAATTATTTAGATCAAAGTTAGTATTGTATTGGTTATGCGAGTCGTATTCTCGCAAAAAAACCACTTTATGTCGAAAACTTAATTCGCATCCCTGCAGAAAATACCATTAGAAATGTCTTCCAACATGTAAATTTCAAGTCTAACAAAGTAAAAGTTGCGATAAATCACGATTCCAAGTGGGAGTTCTACTCGTACGCCATATCATTATCTGAACCTGCGATTGAGAACGATACTAAAACATTGTCTTTTGCGGCACTCTATCATCACACGAAGGATGTTTAACAGTTATGGAGGTCGCATTCAATACATCGATTGCGATGGAATTACATGACTCGGCGTGGCGATAATTCACTGTCATTATTTCTGTGCGCACATATTTATGTGTCGCGTACGTTTCGAAAGCTCGCGAAGATGGCGCGCACCTCTTTAAATGAGCCCGCCACGGCAATTAGAAATCCTTGGGTAATAACCGTTAATTGGCCTCTCTCAAATCCTGATAATGATAGCGAGGAAACTGTTGCACAACTGGTAGTTTTACAGTCCGCAAATACGGCACATAATGATCACGTTTCGATTACAGTAATGGTTCCGTCGATGCAAGACAGATTAAGTGCTAATCTACAACATGCTGCAGGCATACTCGTTAATGTTGGAATACGGATGGATACAATACTATTATAAAAACTGAAATCAACTTTTCATATGTAAAACAGTCGAGTTAATACAGTTGATACGGGAACAACGGTCGAATTGTTAACAAGCATGTTCTAGATACACACTATTTACCGAGCTCGTTAGGTTTTTTATCTGCACTACCGTTACTGTTAAATGTGTTTGTTATTCGTTTACTTCCACTACAGTTATCATATTATTTACCTAGTTGTGTACATCGTAATCATCATTTAAAATATCTGGTTGGTTAACCCCGAAAAGCGCCGCATTCACACTTAGTAACAGCCCGTTCATAAGACTGCAATAAAGTATGTAACAGTCAGATCTAGTTTGTTCAAAAACAAAGAAAATTTAACAAATAAAAAGATATTTCATTCCATCGTATCCTCCAAGTCTATGGAAACTATGATTAACATAATAACTTAATTAAATCCAGTGAAAAAAAAACAGGAAATCATTTTGATTCTACAATTCTACGAAATATTAAGTTAAGATTAGGCATAACATTAATTAGCAGTTTTATGTGCATGAAACCATAAAATCAAAAGGTTATATGGATAGAGCAGAAGTGCACGCGAGCGGTTGGTTTGCAGTTAGTAGCGGTTGAACGTGAGCAGGCGCATTCGCGTCACTTTCACACTTTCACTGGGCCGACGCCCCCGCGGCTCGCCGGCGGACACACCGAACGTTGCAACACAGATTATACAACTCATTTGTCATGCAACACGTGTGGACCGCGATCATTATTGAATAGCACCTATTCATCTAGTCAGTACCAATTTGCAAATATCAATAAACATTGAACTAGAAAAACACACAATCTAATCTTGATAGTGACACGAAATCCAAAATACAGGTTATTGAATCTGAGAATGACGACGAGGAGATAGCTACATCGAAATGCAAGCAGTAATGAAAAATTTCAAAAACTCTGCGTGAAATGTTAAGAGATCGATGAGGTTAGTCACGACCTTTCTCCTAACAATAATAAAGTAGGAGAACAAACCAATATAGATAAGTAGGAATTGATTTTTTTCAAAGATGCTCTTAATGTTTGCAGTGAGTAAATATTGCGATCGAATTGTTGAAACCAGTTGAAATAACAGTAACCGCTCGTGACGACCGCGATAGTTATCATTTGGTATTATCCAAAAAATATCCAACTGTAGTTTTGAAAATAGATGTACTAGACTAGACAATAAAAATTGAAGTGAATAGGACTACTGAATAATCAACAATAGAAATAAAATATACAATGGAAGAACTAGAATTATACTTAAACTGATACTTCAATACTGAAGCTATAGTATGAATAAATCGAATAGTCCAGGCGATGTGGCGATGACTACGCACACTACGCAGTGCTCAAAGACTTTTAAAATTAAAATCACATGGAGCATATTACAGATAATCACTGCTGCATTGCAATCGAGTGAACGTCGAATCACGCTGTGCGTTGGCTGAATCATGCCGACTATGTATGCAGCGTTGTTTAGCTTGAAGGCTGTTCTGTTAATGCTCTTCGAAGATATACATTTCACTGCATCGGCTGAGAGCTGTGTGTCGACCAAGGCTTAGGTATAGTCCGATTAGTAAAGTTACCAACATACAAAGTTCGGTTTACCACGCACGATTTATATTTGAGAATACACACTATGCTACAACTGTGTTCTTTCTCACACTTGCTAAAAAATGAATCGCACCCGTTATAAGGAAAAGCAAACCAAGAAGCTGTTGCACCAAGGCTATTTGACCAAATCAAACAAATATTTCTTGATAGCATATCTTACTTAAAACTAGTTAACGAATTTGAGTGCCTAATCCTTTGTTTACTTATGGTAATTATTTCCTGGCTACATACTCGATACTCGTATCACTATTTGCAAACGTATAAATAAACCATTCGAGTAACTATTTGCAATTGTAATCACGAGTCTTTTCAATAAGAAACAATATGCGGTGAAAATACACAGCACGATTTTGTGGCCATGAAAGCGTAGGCCGTAAAGCTAATTCAGACACAAAGTAAATTTTCACTTGAAATAAGAAACGATTTAGAAAGTTCTATAGCTATTATTTATTTATATTATCTAAACTTGTGTTACGCGCGGTAAACGCCTTCGTTGCACCTGAATTGAAATCTACTTTCAATTACTAAGTCAATTGGTGTTCACTTGTTTTTATTTGCGATTTTAAAAATTTTTATTTCTTTGTGTAACATTGTTTTTTTTCTCGTACAATCTAAAGACCTTGGAGTTATTGACGCTCTCCCTAAAGTTGAATGCTAATTATGTATCTTGATAGGTATTTTATGCTAACAGCTCTTTGTTGTATGTGTTTTGTATGGCACAAGGACAATGGTAGTATGAATTGGTTTAATACCAATCATTGTTCTGGGTCCGGAATCAAAAGGATATCTTTGTGCGAGTATAACAATAACACATTCTGCTTTAGTCATGAATACTTAATAGATAATTAGGTATGTCGACGGAGTAGGTAAAGTTATTTGCAATCATGCTTAACTACTACTCCATACAGTATATAAACGATCTCTGTATTTCCAATACTTAATTTTTATCAATGTATCTTTAACGTATTTAACGCATAATTTGTTTAATCGATACATTGATATACATAATCGAATCACATTGGAAAATGCACGATATGCACAGCGAGAATACCATAAATTCGTGATAAACTTTATATTGGTTTCGATATTGCAGAACAGGTTTGGAACATGTTGATTAATGCTTAATAAATGTTCCAGTGGATTTACAAAAGATTGCACTGACAAAGCAAACACTTACCAAGTAAAGCCCGACAGTGAAGGACATAACATGAAAGACAAGGCTCATAAGAAGGCACTTTATGAAAACAAAAAGAAATGATGTGCCGGTTCTGTTAATGGTTCAACCGGACGATGCTAATTGCGTAAGAGACGTACGTAACGAGGTCTTAATTGGAATGCGCCCCAATTAAATGGTGGGCTGCGTTCGTGCCGAGGCGAGTCCATTTTGGAAATTGGAGCGGGTGTTTACGTGTCGGTTCCCGGGTGAACGGCCGGCGACTGTGAAAGTCGGGACGCAGATATGGGTCAGGTGGTCATTTACCCTCAGGTGAGTGTAGATGTCGCACCTCTCGCCCCGCATCTCAACTCTTACGTGGAATTATGCCAAACCCAGTAGCAGCTCTGTTTGTGAGTCACGACATGCCATCATTTAGCCGACTATTAAATACGTTATGGAATTTATTAGAGTAGAAGTGCATTTGGCATTTGGACTGAGCTGTCCTCGACATAGAAGGCAAAAAAAAATACGGCGGACATTTTGACCATTTACATACAGTCATATTAGTCTAGCCGATCAAATTTCTGACCTTGACTGTAAATTTAGAATCGTTACATCAACCGAGCATGACCCAAAAATTCATGGCGTTTTTAACAAGGAAATTGTGAAAAGAGAACTGAAACGGAATTCCAGTAACAAATTAATTTTGAAACTGTTGGTTTAGCCCAACTGACAGTTACTAACCCTAGCCCGTATTGAACAGCCCGCTTGGATAAGGTTTCAACAAACAAGACTAACAGTACACGATAAGATTAGAGCGGTGCAAATTTACATTATTTTTATTTTCTAAACCGAAATAATATACAATCACATAAGGGCAATTTTACAATGTTGAATTAACAATTGTTGATATGGACATTGATGAATATATATATATATATGTCCGAAATGAAGTGATTCGCCAAAGAACCAGAGTCACCGACATAGCTCTGCGTCTTAGTAAGCTGAAGTGGCAGTGGGCCGGTCATATATGCCGTAGCATTGATAACCGATGAGGGAGACGAGTTCTTGAGTGGAGACCGCGAACCGGTAAACGTAGTGTAGGATGCCCTGCTACTAGGTGGAGCAAAGACATACAGAAGATAGCAGGCAGGGGGTGGAGACGAGAAGCCCAGGATAGTGTGGATTGTCATGTCAAGTAAGATGATGTTGATATATAAGACAAATGAATAGTATAGTAGTAACACAACAAAACAAAGATAAATGTTTCAATTTATCAATTATCAAAGGAACAAGTTTGGCCGAGGTATTACGAGGCAAGTCTACAATAGCGTATGCAGGTCCGGACATTCCAGCCCCCATGCGGCGAAGTTAAAAGAATTGATTAACATAATAGAGGCTATAATTATTCTTCCTGTCCGTTTTGACTCCGTGGACCGTGTAGTTGCGTAGATTTTGGTGCATTTTTTCCTATTTTTTATTTGCGTTTGACCGTAACTCGCCTGATCTAAAACGACAATGGCGAGATGTGGCTTTAGTTAAGATGGAGCATGCACGACTAGAAGTAACCGATTCACTCGGGACTTATAAAAACTAGAATATAGCTACTAGGAAATAGATAAGCTGGCGGCTAGTTCCACAATCTGGCAGCTCGTACAATAAAAATAGACGCAAAGCGTGTTTAATCAATCCTAGCCTAACTAATATTGTTGATTTCGTAACGTGATATACAAATTAGAACTCTTTTCCATTATCATATAGACATATCCCGCTGAGAGCTTTTACTTTGTGTCAGGGATTCAAGGACACGAAGCCAGACTTTCACCTCCCACGGTAGAAGAGAAAGTACACGTTTTTCAACCCGTTTTTTCTTTGCCCGGCCTCATTCAGGGAAATGTGAAGGTACTAGTTGACAGACAATGGTTTAAATATTCAGTTAGTTATGGAGACCAGACCGCATGGAACTGGTAAATGGACACGTCGTATCTTTCAAGAGGGACAGGTATGTGGTCAAAGGATAGATAAAAATTAAATACCGACTGAATGGATCGAGAGGATTTTGAAAAGCATCCACGCATGCATCGGTGGATCTTGATAACGCGATACTTAACAAATGCATTCATGTGATTGGTATCGCAGGAAGTGATGATAAAATAAACTCATCTAGAAAAATGACAAAAGAAAGGTAGGATATGAGCAATTAAATGTATAAATACAAGCAATTTCCATCAGATCAGAAAGTAAGCAAACGTTTTGCTTTCTAGAATATGTATCACAATAAAGAAAACTGACTTCAATATTTGTCCGCTGCTGACAAAATGTCGGCACGGTTGGTGACGATTTTAAGTGCTTTATTTAGACTTAGTTGAACGAAAGCTGAGTTTAGCTCACCACTGTGTTAATCCATCACGCTATATTTACCTACGAACTTGTATTGTTTTCTGAATACGGATAGTACAAAGATTTGGTCTGTACGTTTATGGCCTTCTTTATTGTGGTCACGAACTACTAGGAAGTCAAAATGATAGGACATTGTGTTCGTATGCGGATTCGAGTTTTTTTCTACGAGCTGTCAAAACATGTTTCGAATACTAAATCAGTATTTCCATAAAATAAGCGTAAAGAGGATTATTTCCAAATATCGATCTCAAAAATTTTTTTCTAATTTTACGTCACAATACCAGCACAGGACTAAACTACTAATGGTTGGAAAAGAAGCCGAGACACAATTCACACAAACTGAACAATTTGTTCGAAAGTTAATAGTAAATAATCGAGCATTTTAACGCAGTGCCGCGCCGGAGCTAGAAAGCGCAAGAACTTTCAGCCAACCAATGGAAAATTGTGATTTTCTATGTTATTACTAATGCTCTCGGCGACCTAATGCATTTTCTGTCACTAAGGTCACATTAACATGTTCTCAGCCGTAAGTTTTCTCACTATTGAAAATCCACTAAAAGGTATGTGTTACAAATAGTTATACTTTTTACTACTTTTCAAACTGGCGACATAAACTATGCATTTGAATATAATTCATTGTTCGAGAGACAAGACCAAATTGAATGTAGGTGGCATGAAAACAGCACTACGAAATACAATAGGGGATCCCTATTAATAAATTCAACTCAAAATTGCACGCATGGTGTCACTTTCTTCGTATAGGGAATGAAAAAAATAAAACGTATAACAAACCAGTCTCTTACAAACTGAATGGTTTTGATACGAGACAAGTTTATACAATAAAAGCAAAGTATGAAGAAATAATCTGAACTATTTGTTTACGCTATGAACAAAAGAAGTACCGTCCGCTTTCTTTTGTGGATATCATTATATACTTGTGGAAGGGAGCCGGCTTACCAAACGGTTTTCTCCGCTTACCTGCAACAAAGAAAAATACTTTTTGTTAGTAGGAACTTAAATATTACATATCACTCCAAATAATTCATATACGAGACAATAAAATTACACAAGTAGTAATAAAAACATAATTATCACACCAAACCATACAAAAATTATGAGTAACTTGAACTATATAAGAAATCATTTAAACGAAAATTTTATTATAAGAAAAAAGGGAAACAACTTGTGAACAGCATTTAAAAATACACATTCATCGTGATGCAGATGAATGAATATTCATGGTGGGAGCATTTGCATGAGTAATTGATAGAAGTGAAACATCGGTGTGACAGGCCGGCCGTGTTAATTGAACCGGACTAGAGTTTATCTTACTTGTAGAGTCGCCACAAGAAGATACAAATATAAGGACACGTAATGATGACTTAGCAGTTTTATCAAAAAGATCGGCAGTGAAACACACATGTAGCTTTTAAACAGTTTTAGGTCTGCAATCTTGCTAGTAAACGTGCTACGAGTAGCTAAGCTCGGAAGCTATTATTAACCTTCTCCGACGAGTATGTTTCCTCACGATGTTTTTTTTTCATCGTATAAGCACCTCGTGATTCTTTTTACTAAATATAAATAAAGTTATACGGTAACAGGAAGATAATATCAACATCCATAGTGGTCCAAATAAACCAATATAATAAGAATGCATCGTACATAGAAACAATAACGTATGGCAACATAAGAAATACGATTACATGAGAAAACTTTTATACATTTTAGCAGAAACAAATGGAACTACATTTTGATATCTTAATGTTTACTTTTCGCTGGTTTACTCTGATGTGGAGAATTCTTTATTTATAGCTTTTTCAATTCATGACTGAACTAGTAACTTACAAAACAACATAAACTGGATTAGGACAGGTCGCAACGGTTGATTTTGTATGCTCTAAATTTTGTAAAGAATTTCGGCTATAATGTAAAAATTGTTAATATTCCGAAAAATAATCGCATCAGTCAGCAAAAAGTATAGTTTAGAATCAAAACTTATATCAGGATTTTGGCGCCTTAGTACAATTAAAATCAGGTAGTACTCGTATGTAGATATAATTGAATGGTATTTGTTCTAGTTGTGCAACTTATTACTGTGTCAGTATCACAGTCGGACTGGCAGCTAGACCGACAAAAAAGTCTCGTGTTGCATTCGCGGAATAAATTGAATCGAGTGGATAGTTGTATCACATTGTATATCGGTGGAAATATTGTCGGTATGGGGCATTGTTGGTGTATCTATCGTGCGGATCTCAGCCACTAGTGGGACGCGTGTGAACGACAGTGGTAGATGCTAGTGCATGGATAATCAGACCTCTTGATATTCACTTAGCGGAGTGTATATTGTCGATGTCGATTGCCTTAGATTCTCGGATCACTTGATGCCCGCCGGCGCCGTTTCCACGCCACGCTTCTTTTTACTTCTATTCATTTGTAGCAATTGACGGTACTAAGAAATTTTGACAAATTGATTTGCCTTGAGTTGCGCTATACGTATCATCTTTGGTCGACGACTTGTTTTTTTACATAATGATATACATACAGCTGACATTTTTAAGTGAAAGTGAATGAACTCGGTTTCGCTCTAATCTTATCAGATTGTCCGTACAGGAAACTAACGTACGGTATGATACTGTCCTAATAATGTATTCTGTATCCGATCAATCGATACGTGTAAGTGCATTGATAGATGGGAGATATTGTTTCCGCTGAGTGATCCACATAACATTGTTTGATTACAGAGTACAAGTGAAAACACCGTAGACTATTTCAAAGTTATTTGTGTGATCTAGCACGGTGGTATCTCAAAGGTTTACAAAATGTTGACGTTCGATAGTGAAGTTAACGACAATGCCTTTAGGGTATGATAATTCTGTATACCTATAAAACTTGGCAGGGCGGACAGGTCGGGTCGATGAGGCCAAGGATACGCGTCGCGATTATGAAGGTTCTTTACTTTTCGTACCACGGCTTATAGTTAAGGTTTATTATTGTGTAAAAGAAATTGTATGACATTAAGGCTAATCATTTTCAAGCATAAGTTCTCTATGTGTATACTTATGTAAAATGATTTTATTACTAAAAATTACAACAAAAACTTGAAAGGATTTATGCTATGACTCTAAACTACTTTAAACCGATTAGAGGAATATATTTTCTGACAACGAAGTGCCTAGTACAACGCCACGTGTCGTCGTTCAGATAACAAGAGCTACAGACTAATAGGCAATTACTTCAGTGAAACAAGAGCAATTGCCTACTAATGGAGCAAATTGCGGCAGCACGGAAAAAACCTCATGAAATGTCACCGAGAGCGTCGCCCGGCCGGGTCAAGTGAACGCTGGATATCCCGCCCGGTGACAATCTGGTACAGGCATCTACAACAATCCAGTTACTGTCCGGCCACGCCCGCTTTCAATGTAAATTGTCGACGAGCACGATCCTCATTACACGCACAAATGACTACCTCTCGTAAATGTCACGCACCACACGAGTAGCTTACGCTTTGTGTAATGAAGGAACAGGCTTAACATCCGAGAAATGCCATCGTGACGCTCGCCCACAGTTGATAGCATCGCGTTGTTCACAATGAGCTTAAACAACTGGGATTTTGAAGCCACGTACCAAATTCATATTAAATGGAAGTAATTCGTGTTTTTTCTGTTCTGTCAGAGGCGATGCAATCGCAAGAATTGCTTTAATAATGAATTTCATTGTTAGAACAAGTTTGCTAGAATCGTTCAGGATACAAGGGAAGGCGGCAGCGTTAATAGAACACTGTCTCTCGTTTATTCTGTAAATTGCAGGGTGTCAGCAAATATGTATGATGTAATACGCTTGATGATAGTCTGCGCTTAAAATACCCACGCTCTTCGCTCTCTTTGACGAGCTGTGTTTTATCATAATGGTGTACCTTTATATTGTAGTAGAGTAACACCAAACGTCAGGATAGAATGCGTAATTTTTTTGATATTATTTTCACGAGAAACTGTAATCAAGGGCGTAGCGAGCGATGTCGGTCATTAGTCTTTATTTACGATTCAGCAAAACGATGTACAAGTAAGTTTTGTTGAGGCGATACAATTATATTCAGTGGACTATGGTCGCTCTACTTTGTCATATTTATAAATCGTAAACTTTGGCCCGACTGTTGTCGACGCATTGAATTAATTGCACGAATGCGCATCGCTGATGAATCAGACGCTCGTGTCAAGGTGAACGGAGCGATTTTCACCTTTAAGTAAGGCTTTGTTCAGATGAAAGCGCTATGATTATAAGTTTGTGCCCCAATGGAATCGAGGTCCAAGTGGGATAACGTTAACGAGCTCATAATAGGATTACACACATCGTTGTCGGTGTGTCCCAGTTGAGCAGGGCCGGCAGCGGGTGGCGGCACCGTTAGCGGCCGGCCCACACTCGTCGCCAGCCTGTGACAATATAATGATTGTGTATTTATCGCTAACTACACCGCCTATAGCTGCACACTCTATTGCTTTTCGTCATAAGCTGTCTAAAGCGCCATCAATCCCATGAGAAATTATCCTCGGTCGTGACTTTCCACACGGGCTGTTGCATCGAGCCAATATCGCCTCTCCAGCAGAAGGTGAAAGCCTCGTCCATAAGGTACGATGACAAATCCATAGTTATAGTAATTTAGCATTCACATCACGTGGAGTAATTGAATGAGCCGGCGCGATCATGGTCCGCGTGCCATTTCACTGGGCCGTGACTCACGAATTAGAGCCGAGTCAAGATCGTAATTATGGTTGAGATATTTCGTGAACAACCACTCGACGGTCTGGGATGGATGGTGAACGCACCATAAACCACGTTAATTTAATCATACTTCCAATTAAGTTTAATAAATCAACTGGAAGTAGAATCTAGCGTGCTTAGTGCTGATGCGGTAGGTACGGCAAGGGATCAGGAAAACGAAGTAATGAGTTTCTTTTTGCAATTGGACTGTCGGCTAGAAACAAGATAATAAACACGCGTTAGATAAGTGTTAAGTTTATAATTTAAAAAAAGGACGTCCGCGAGTACGAGTAGATCGGCAAACAGCAATTACCACAAATAGGTAAACACAACTCACGACAGTTAATAGAGCCAGGTGTTATGTTGCGGAAATCTATTATGATATAGATGCAAAAAAACAAACATGCCGATGTATGATGGCGCAAATCGATACACCTATTACTTTTATGTTAATAAGAAAACAATACACACATTAAAGGAAGTAAATATTATTGTGAAACATCAGTACTAATGACCGGAGAGACAGGTAGTGGATATTATAATTGAATATAGACCATAAATCACATCGAAAACTCGCTCCATATGTCATGGAAGGCACTCAGATATGAGGTAGAGATTAGTTAAGAAAGTGTCATGTCGCGAACAATAGTTAAAAGTGGAGCAGGTGATGACAGTGCTGCTCTCCAATTAACAAGATAAAGCGAATGGGAGGAATCCGCGACCAAACACAATGTTCAGACTAATGAGACTGTAGAAAGCCGACTATCTTGCGGTTTTATCAATGACCCGCTACTTATTCGATGAACCACGAAACATTGGAGTTTGACCGACTTTTGAGTAGTATTTATAAAAGAGAATAATGTAGACGTTATTGTTTCATATCTAAGCAAACAAATATGTTTAAACATAACCTAAAATACTTAGAAATATCAAAATCATATCTCATTATATGAGTACCCTGAGTATTTTATACACTGAGTAAAATTTTGTTTCGCGTCGCGGATTCAAAAAACGTATTTCGAAAATAACAATCGGGTTCTAACCAAATTAGAATAAAGTAAAAGTCCACGGATTTGCAGGAATTTAAATTGTGGAAGTGTGCCAGAAACAGGTTTTTTTTATATTTTTACACAAAGACTAGTTAAAACATTCGGATATATTATGTCAAGGAAAATTTATTATAATTAATCGGTTATTTAGCAAAATCCAGGGAATGTTTGTAAATCTTTACAGCAACCTTAATTTTACATTTCATTCCCAAATTGGTAGTCTGTTATTTAGTCAATTTCTGGTAAATACGTCATGCCATGCCATACATGCGACAGAGTACCAGGTATTTGAAGTTCAAAAATAGTCTGATGCATTTATTTCGCGATCAAAATCATTTACTCATTAAAACATAAAATAATGAGATGAACACCATGATTTGCTTTATTATTTCTACGTATTTTCGTAAAATGAGTCGCTCAATAAATAATTATTGTGATTTAATTGGCTCTCACCCATTTCATCCCAAGCTCGCAATTGTCAACGGCCGGTCTCAAAACTTGACGTCACGTACTCGTGTGTCATATCACCAATATTTTGGAAGTGAACCAAATAGAACTTCAAACAAAGGAAAATTCCAGTAGAAAGTAACAGCGTATTTATAGTGTACAATTAACGTGAATGCATTTAAGGTATGTGCAGTTGGGCCGGCGGAGGGGCATGTCACAGGATATGCGGTCCGGTGAACTCGCCTCATCAGATGTCCCCTTTGAAAGTTCATCTATACATACGAGCACCAATTTCACCGTTGTTAACTGACGCGTGCAATGAAATTGTGCATGTACTCGTAAGCCGCTTTGACTCCCGGTAACGACGAAGTGGCTCGATTCCGATACAATGTGCAGGGTCGGCGCTTAGACACATTTTCGTAATCGAAGAGGTTTACTTTCACTAGTATGGCTTCGTAAATCTAGCAGACGGATAGGCAAAAACCGCATCGTGGAGCTTAAGAAATCGACCGCGTCTAAATCTGGTTAGGTAACATGCCCCTTGTGAACAGGCACAGAGCTCGAGATCCAGCACATCGGGTTGCACAATGTGAATGATGATGCAGAGACAGAAGCGTTGTCACGAGTCGTGACACGAAACCCACTGAAATATAATACAAGTAGGTTATTTAGAACGTGACCGCACTGTGATACATTACCTGACATGCTGTGTGGCTATGTGCCTGTTTTAGGATACCAATGCATGCAGGCGCGCACCCTATCTGCGTGCTTTTATGCTGACCATAAACGATTTTATGGAGAGCATATTAATAGTATTGCAAATTCTCTGATTCACTTTGCATACAAGATAAGTAAGACTATTATAACCATAAGCAATACCAAACGATATTCAGAAGCTTCTGGTTTTACTGCGGAAACTGTTCCTAGAGTTGATAATAATTTGATACGTGCATGGTACAGCACAGTTATATATCCATAACATAAAATAACACTTGACGACGAAATTCAAATATTACTGTTAATATTACAAGTTATGGATAATTCATGGACCGATTCAACCAATACCGATTCATCGTCAAAACTACCAAAGAAGGAAATAGGGACTATATTTTACAAATATATATGCATAATATATAACAACAAGTCATCTGCTCACCTTGAGTGTTAAACGCAAACAAAAATAACAAACTACTCCAACCTGTACCTTTTGTACCAAAATAACATGTAAATGACATTATATCATATAATATGATGTGAGGATCTGACTTAAAATTAATATTTTTTGTGCCATGTTATTTGTTTGTTGTATTCTTTTTGTGTTGTATTTTTGTGGTGACAATAAAGAATTCTTGTATTGTATTATATTTTATTGAAGTTAGTTTTAGAATTCGAAACACACAAAATGATCGAAATAAACAATGCTACCGAAGTAATAATTGTATATATCAATTATGATACCACCAATAGCTTCATCCGTAGCGATAAATATATTATAAATTTACGATCAATATACAATACGCTAATGCTCTTTATATACGACTGTCATGATGAATGATTGATACTGTCAGGAAATAATTGCTGTTAAATAGACAGAAGTAGAGCTCACGGATGTAGTAGAGCTCATGAAAATCATCGGAATGTTACTCAACAGTCCCTTCTCCATGCCTCCAACAGTCCTTGGCCGCATCGTGCCCTACACAATATTAGCATATCCACAACATACAGTGCAAATACAGCAAAGACACGTGTATTTGCTAAGAGCTACGCTTTAAAAAAATTATTCACCACAAAAATTCGATACATCAATCATCAAAATTTCGTTTACTATTTATTGCTTTTCTGGTCGCGGTCACTATTCCAATTACCACACGTTTTACTTACAATTGATTTCAAAGTAAATTAAAGTGTAGACCTAATTATTGAACCGTTTGAGTACTTTCAACAGTAATTACTGTTTTTCTTATCACGGCAAGCATGTGTAGGTATAGGCTGTATTGCGTGAATCATCAGCTATGTACGAGTATCTGTGCCATACGATTTAAATTCTCCAGTGAGTGGTGCAGTCGCGCATTCACTAAGTGCTCTGTGTTCTGCAATGTGTTTCGTAGCGGGACCGAGTTCGGTATCTCTCTGTATCCTCATATCGGTAATTGAGGTAATTGTCATAGTAAACATTCACGGTGTACCTACTAACAGAAGGGTCTTGCGTATTAGGTTACATCGTTAAACCTCCACATGCGGCTTTCTTGGTGGTCTGGATTTCGAGACCTTACATGAATTAAGTATAATTTTTACTTTTTGTAGTAGTCAAGGTGCGATAAGTATTACTTATATACTCGTACAGTCTTAATTTTGTTCTTTTTTTTTAAACACAGATGCTAGAATCTGTAGCAAAAATACCAACTCACTACAAAAAATCGAAGAGCTTACGGTTGCTAGAAAACTTAATCAAACATAGATGGGCACCGTTATCACACCCTTTTTGTGAATAAGCACTTGCAAGCATTCGTGTTTGCCAATTATGGTCATTTAGGATAATGCACTCGTTCACGTTGCAATGTTTTGTTGGCGAGTAACGGTACTGACGCCGGCTGCTGAGCGTGGGCCGCCGGATAAAGCATACAATTCGTGAATTCATTAAAACACTATCCGACACTTAAGATTCCAGAACACTTCAGATTCTCGTGATTTATATGGCTTATCTTTATTAATGAATACAAACGGAGCAACATTAAATCTATGCCGGCGCAGGGCACACATGATTCCAGAAAATAGAGAAACGAATCGGTAATGGGATTCGGAATCGAATTCCCTCGATTACGTTAAACATGTTCCTGATATTGCACAGGATTCCACGTAGGAAGGTAATCGAAACTATAGTAATAAATCTAAAACGATTTCAATAGTTTCCATTTAATGGAAACCCGGAAATGCAGCAGTTTTATGTTCGTATAAGTACTCTGCAAAATAAGGAACAATATGGTTTCCAGTAAATTTAAATCGATCAAGTTTTATGTCCAGCACAGAATAGAAATTCTGCGAAGTGAAGTCTGCGGTGGATCAAGTGATAACTAAAGGCGAAGGAAAAAGTTTTCTTTTCTTCTAATTTTAAGAGTTAAGCCCATACTAGAGACATGATAACGTCTCGTTTGACATTGTTTCCTGAAGAGAATAATTAACATATTGAGCTTCCAGGTGCTAAGAAATTAGTCGACTACTTTTCGAAAGAAAAAGTGACTGGTGTAAAATCAACATACTGGTAGTGAGCAAACAAAGCAAAGTGGTTGAGAAATGAGGCCACATGAAGGGCCCTGTATATACTGTCGAGTACGAAAGTGAATTACACGTTTCAAGGCTGACCAGTCTCTCCTCAAACCAAGCGACCTTTAGCACTCGAATGATATCCTTGTTCCCGCGCCGCCGCACATTATTGAAATAACACATTATTAACAAGACTACTGATATATTTAACAAACCAATTGCAGTCTTAACATTATCGTAGTAGAGCCTAAAATGTCTGTTTGGGAAATATGTAGACACTGAGCGAGAATACATTTTTGTTAAGAAAATATAACAGAATTTAAGTACGTGGAATCTTTTGCGCTTATTCTTTGAACTTTGATTATTAAACAAAATCTCTACTTTAATCCAAATTAATCTACACATAAAATTAAATGCCTTTAAAATAATACGTCAGATTATTAAAATTGCCTTGCATATTATTGACGCCCACAAAAAACATATAATTCATACGTGTTTAAATATCTATCTCTTCAATTTTTTCCTTAGACATGTCGGTAAACATTGAATACTATACTTACTAATAAAAACTATATTTACCATATTATTATCAAGTTACCATCTCATTCGACAAATACAAAAGCACACGATTCGATCGAAACGCTGTTGTTGTATTCATATAAAATGTATTTATTCATTGGATACTTTGATCCCCGCGCATCAGTTCTCGTACATCAAATCTGATTGTCAAGTGAAGTACCGTTTCGTTTTCGAATTTAAAATTGTATTGAATTTTAAACTTAAGCTGCAACGATGCATAAATCGTAACAACTGTTTCAAGAATACGTCAGTCTATCTGCTTTGCAAATAAGTCAAAAGCACATTAGAAACTTGACTAAACGATTTAAGTTATACTACAAGAAAAAACTTAAAAATACAATAGTCCAGGTGTAATGGGTATTCCCAGAATAATGGTGTTGCTTGCTTTGTTAAATGGCAATGCTGATTTTTTGTCCGAAATATGATGCAGCGTGATCAAAAATGTTGTTAGTACTAATAAAAGAACTTGCCACTGTAGTTAATAATAATTAAGTTGACAAACCAAAACACGTTTATAAATTATAGTCACGAGACTATGAGACGTGGTGACCGAAACATGTCTATTAATAACAAAAATACAATAACTATCAACTGATAGATATAAGTATGTACTCTAATTTTTCATTAATTAAATACAATTCTTACAAAGTGCAAGTCACAAATTATTTTAAACCCATATAAGGTCACGTTAACATTAAAGAGTCCCCATGCCCAAACGTACTCGTACCCATCAGGCTAGCAGCGTTCCCCCTCTGAATGGCCAACGAGATATGTTGGGCTAAAAATTGACCGGAACGGGGATCACACCCACAGTTCCGCAAACGATGTCCCAGATCCGCAACAAACTTTGTCGCTTCAGAGCCCCACGGACCTGCTGTCTCAACAGCAAAAGGTATGAACTCACTACACTACACTACTATCAACTTGACATTATTACCAAGGGATATACCGCATCTAATAATTGTTTGAGGTATAAATGAACAGAAAACAAGGATTTATGCGGTATTAAACCAAATTAGAGACTCATTGACTAAATCTCTACGCACTTCACGAAAGTCGTCGTCGACCAGTTCTTAATGATCAAGTTTTTAAAAAGCTACTATTTAAAAATATTAACATTTTATTTACTTAGCAAAATAACGAACTCTGGTGTACAATTTGTCATGTTTTACTTTGCATTCGATATGAAAAGATCAATTTGATCTAACCGCAGCGCGTTACGCAAAATAGTAATAGACAGTATTATCTAACAATGAAATGGCGCTTGGTTTTTTTTGCTATTGATACCGTACAAAAGCAATAGATCACTTTTGTTATGAAGTTATAATAGTTTATTAGGTATCGAGAACATCACGTACTCGATTCAATATCGCGGTACACCGAGGTCGTACGAAACTGTGCCCGAAACCGGCATGCTCATATCTTCATTTAGTAACTCTGTTATGCCACACAAAGTTTGAATCATACTGAAATTATAAGAAAGGAATTACAATTATTGTGTCTATGTATTTATGGTATTTCATAATATTCTAATTATTATCAAAATGGAGCGGTAAATGGCACCGCAACAAACATACCAACGATAAAATTGACTAAAAGGAAACGTTGATCACTTGATCTTGTTTTTTGTATTCTGGTTTCCTGAAATAAAATATTACTACTACTATTATATTAGATAACACGTTCATCTTGATTATAAGACATACACCTAAAAAACCAACGTACAAAGTAGGCACTGTACAGACAATGGCATAGTCACTCGCCATGTGTGTGATTTTCCTTATGGCTTCTAGAAATACTTTGTTAAGGTTTTATTGTGGGCGTGATGAGAATAATGCATAGCACGTTGTTATTTGATAATGTCTTGAAAAAATATGTTTGTTTGGTCTTTGCAGATTATATTTCGTTTTCGTCATCTATTACTAAAATACTAGGTTTCTTCATCAAGGTCAGGATGAAGCCTCACCGTCATATTGTAGGCGATATGGCCTCCTTGCCTGGAAGATATCGCAATTAGCAATAAAGCTGCCACTTCTGACATTATGTCTACAATTAATCATTCAGGAAAAAATATATATCCCAAAAGGACTTGTTTCAATTTTAATAAAAATGCCTTAAGATGTGGTTAATATTATGTATTAATGAAACCTGCATCAGTTGCCAACTTCAAAAATATCAAATATCTGTGAATTATACTGGATTTATGGCATCCCTGGAATATTTTTAAATCCTAAGTTGACTCTAATGTACAATTAATATACAAAAAGGGCACATATTTATCTATCAATTGTACCACCCGCCACAAAATTGACACATTTAAAACCCGGAAATCGCTTCTTGCGTATGTATATAGGGTGGAAAGATATTGAATCGAATTTGATTTTGTAAACTGCGATAAGTTGCGTAATTTTGAATTTGGTTGATAGATTAATGATTAATGATCCCTAACGTGTTCATGGTATCATGTACCTACATCAAGAGGCTCCATACATTATTGAAATATCTCTTTTATAGGTTAATGATGAACGCATCTCAATTCAAAACGTAATTATAGAATTCAATCCAATAAAACTTCATCAGGGCGTTAATAACAAATAGAACTTTGCTAAATACGGTAAATACAGCGGTAGAGCAGCAGACGAAAATTACACTTAGCTCATAAATAAAATGACAGTTCGACACTTCCGCGCATCTAGAGTATTTTTGTCGCATAAAACTTGAAAGCATAAACCGAGCGCTTTATTATTTGAGAAAATTTGAAAATAATTAACATACAAAAGCTTGTTAACTGTGTGTCGAGACTCGCATATTGTAGGGTTCAGTAGCAATATAGTGAGCACTTAGTCAAATACGAGTATGATATAAAAATATAATACAAAATTATACGCCGATATTCCACTGAATATAACGCTTTTACATTTTCTACCTGTTTACGTTTTTTCTTACTTAAATCTTTTAGTTAACCATTTTTGACGTTTCGCACAAGGACAAAGTCGACCGTAGTCCAGGAACAATTTCAGGTTTCGTACACAGCCGAAGCGAGATAAACTAGGGTGTTCAAAAGATTAAAATTAGTCCCTCAATGACCCTCGGACTAGCGATTAACTTAATTTTAATGAACGAATGAATTGTTTATTTGAGATAATGACAACATTACACATATTATGTTACACCCAAACTATATAGCAAATAAATTTAAAAGTAATGGAATGTTTATCACAACCCGATCCCAGCTTAGCAAAATGCAGCATTTAGTATAGTAATAAGATTTTAATTAAGTAATTAAGACGGTATCCTTGTACGGAACCCTAAAGTATTTCTGCGAATTGGTTACCTAGCAACCACGTATAATGCGGCTTTAAAAGCAACAATCCAATTCTACTACTTGGCTTCAATTTTTAGTATTCAAGATTCATATTAGAGGTTTTGTTTTAGAAACTAGGATCTATATCTTCGCAGGTCCTACCAAAATATGTACATAGTGACAGATAAAATAAAAGATGAATGCCTGGCGTTTCCGAAACGTATTTGGCTGATGGTATTTGGGCTGTCCCAGAGGAGCTATACAGAACGATGAATAGGTGAAATATTAAATCCAGGTTCGAGGCCGTGGGGTAAACGAAGGTAAGCGTTAAGTGCATTCCGGTGTATATGGGGTCTAGGGTTTCATTCTACTCGGCTTGTCCTCAAACGTTGGATAAAAACGCTAGAGATGTTTGTTTTCGAGATAATAGAGGACACATTTCCATATTGGTGTGTACTGTAGAAGGATCTTTTTCCAACAACATCCTTGTTTTTTCTGCAAAAAATATTCGACAAATATGTACTTTCACAGTTTTCTTGTGAAACAATGTTGTTGTGTTTGAACATAACGAAATAACTAACCAACAAATTCGTAATGAATAAAAACATCACAAATAAAATAAGAGAGTTTTTTTTATAGCCTGTAAAAATATAAACGTATCCTTACATTATTTAAACCTTTATGAAATGTTTGTTATACAAACAGAAAATTTTGGTGACTACACGAATTTGCCCATAACGAAGTTTTGTTATAGTACGAGATCCGACCGCGTGATTTATACGTTCATATGTTTGATTAATAAAATATAATTTTTATCGATATTTATAACTAAACCAATGCAGATCCGCAAAGGTGGCCATCCAAATTTGGCCGCAATTAATTTTAATTAAAATGTAATTAATTATTTATTTTTGAACAATTACGTTCACTTGTAATTGTTAAAAAATATATTTCATTAGAAAGAAATATACCTGAGATACCGAGAAAGTTCAAGGTGCCATCCCTCACTTGGCCGCAACCTAATGTCAGCCAGGTGTAAACAGGTATAATTTCGTTAAATATATACGTTCATAATGTATTATCATGTTATACATACCAAATTGAAGATTAATTCTTTCCCTACATGATGAGATATAGGTGCCTATGCAAAAATGCCCGCAAATAGTGACTGCCAACGATTAAAGATAAATAAAAGCGAGAGAAACTTAAGATAAACACCCCATGTCGAATAAAGATAGAGCATCCCAGCTGCTTGTCGTTTTTATGCTACTGCGCATGCGTCCATAGGCAAGGTGCTCAACTAAATACCGTACTGAATATTGCAATCATATGTTTTTGACAGTCTTATGCGCCACGTTGTTTTTTTTCAAGTCCAAAATTATAAAACTTTGTTAATATTAATATTGATATATTTCATTCTTAACGTTATTAAAACGTAAGAATAGTAATTTTTAATGGTTTGGATAGTAATTTTTATGACATTTTTTATGAAGACCGAAAATAAACGAAACTTAATATTGTTAAAAATTGTAATAAAACAAAATTTATTTAAAAGATAAATTTTATATTTAAAATGACGTTTCACAGTTAAAAAATATTGTTTTAGTTGAATATAATTAAAAAAATATTGAAAACACTAGTTTGGTAGATTAATTATTATGACATATTATTTTTACTGCTCAATTTTTGGAGTATTTTAAACTCCAAGCAAATACGCGAGCTACTAGTTGAGCACCTTATCTATGGACGCATGCGCAGTAGCATAAAAACGACAAGCAGCTGGGATGCTCTATCTTTATTCGACATGGGGTGTTTATCTTAAGTTTCTCTCGCTTTTATTTATCTTTAATCGTTGGCAGTCACTATTTGCGGGCATTTTTGCATAGGCACCTATATCTCATCATGTAGGGAAAGAATTAATCTTCAATTTGGTATGTATAACATGATAATACATTATGAACGTATATATTTAACGAAATTATACCTGTTTACACCTGGCTGACATTAGGTTGCGGCCAAGTGAGGGATGGCACCTTGAACTTTCTCGGTATCTCAGGTATATTTCTTTCTAATGAAATATATTTTTTAACAATTACAAGTGAACGTAATTGTTCAAAAATAAATAATTAATTACATTTTAATTAAAATTAAATGCGGCCAAATTTGGATGGCCACCTTTGCGGATCTGCATTGGTTTAGTTATAAATATCGATAAAAATTATATTTTATTAATCAAACATATGAACGTATAAATCACGCGGTCGGATCTTAGACTATTACAAGTGTACGAGTTGTCGTATGGTGTATATTTAGCACCCTGATAATTTCTGCACTCTAGTAATTTTAGCACCTTGGCCATTAACACCCCAAACGCGTTGTCAGTAACGAAGTTATCGTATTTGATTAAATGGATACAAACTAGGTAAAAATGTTTACATAATAACCCATGTTTTTCATGCGCCACCGGGGACTGTTATGCAAGTTTTTCAGGTTCTTAGTTGTTTTTGCGATAACATCGTGCGAAATAAACGTGTACTCATTATTATGCAAGCGGGCACGCCCGAAGACGGTGAAAATAGTTACGTCATATGCAGTCACGAGTGTGTATGAAGATTAATCGACGAGTGACGGGGAACCTAAATTCACCCTCGAGCCATGATGTTACTAGAGAATATTATAACGTATATTCACCAGTAAACGCTTTCTTCTGTAGAGCTATGAATAAATATGTATATACCTAGTATAAGTATACTATCTGAAGGATTGGAAATTAATAAATAATTCGATGCGAGACGCTGAGGATATGGACCATAACATGCTCATCAGGCTGGTTTATTGCAGGTTGACAACTTCTTTATCTTCGAAAACTAATCGAAACCTCCTACGACAAGTAGGTTACTCCAACAAGTTTTTCTACGTCATGGAAGCATGATAACTTGATCCAAACGTGAATATAAATACTTAGAGGTCGTAGAGCTAAAAAGTCGAGCATTTAACTAGACATAGACATTTCGCATTTTTTTTATCCTACACAGGTAGGCATTTGACCACAAGTTCGCACGAACGCGGATGTCAGCGATACTGTAGCTCTAGATGGAGCATGCCCAGTCTGAAATACACTGGCTCTCAAGGAAGGCTGCCGGAACACACCGTTAGGTGCTTGGCAACAGATTTTACAACTTGAGGGTGGTAGCTAGCCAGGCGAGCGATAGGTAACGCCTTACCACCAAGCTATGCATGCATATGAAGGTATGAAAATTTAAATATCAAGATTTATAAAATAGATGGTAATATCGCCAATATGTCTCGACTATCAGCAACATATTGCAACAGTAATAATCAATCTTACATTAAGCAAATTGTTTTTGTATAGAACATATTCGTTAAACATATATATTATTGTTTGCTAAGTAACTAATATGCTAAAAATTTAAACTATGTTTATAGTTATGTAAAATGATCCTTTTACCGGGAAGAAACTGAGTGCTGCAACACAGCTATTTGCTAAAGTAGCAGGCAGGGCTTCAATCGTATTATGTATTCTGTATTTTAAAACAATATAACATTTTGTATTTGTATACTTAAATATATAATAAATATTTTATCTAGTAATATTATAGTTTGTGAATACTACTTTCACTGAAAAAAATTGCTACGTTCACATTACACTAGACGAGACGCCTCTAATTGGCCAAGCGAAAGAAGCGTCTCTTTTTTTTCCTTTGCCTATTTGTATGTTTGAATGTCCCAAGAAATTTAGTGCTTAACGAAACTTGGTGTATGGAATCTACGAATTTTATAATTTATTTAGCAAAATTTAAAATAACTTATCTGTAACTTACTTCAGGGAATAATTGCTGTGATAACACAAGTTTTTATTAAAACGTCAGGAAGTCTAAAATTTAATACTGTACGCAGTAACGGTACGGTAAAAATATTAAAAGAATTACGTAAATTTTAAAATACCTATAATTTATTATTGTTAACACCTCAGTGTTCTTAATATTTGTTACTTAAATATGATAATAACTATTAGTAGCTGTCACAAAGAGAATATAAAAATGTGTCAAACGTAGAAGCCCCATTCGACCCCCTTAGGGGTTGTAATTTACCAATAACTTTTCTTATACACCTCTTAGCCCAATAATTAATACCTCTTCCAAATTTCGTCCTTAGGTTTAGCGGTATAGATGCTCTACGTTGATTCCCAGCAAAAAGTCAGTCAGTCAGTCAGGCACAACCTAAACCCTTATTTTAATAGATAGCAGCGCATATAGGTAATATGTATTAAAAGCAGACTTGACAAGGAACACCTTAAAGGAAAAAAAATACAACGGGATTAAAATTCAAAATAGTCGAACCTACAAGTGAGACACAGTTTAAACGTAGCACTAATTATAATGAACGAACGAAGGAAGGGACGTTTCCTGTTCAAAAGTACTGTTACTATGCGTTCACTTAATACAAGTGTGTATGTACTGCAATGTCCTTGGAGATATCCGCAGCAGGTGATGTGGAGGAACGAAAGGCGAACATAAAGAGGGCGGTATTTGTAATAAAGTATTCGCACGAAAGCATCAGTGACTTCAAAGATATGAAAAATGAATAGAGTTTTAAAGGTGATACTATAATTGAACTATTATGGAAAATTTTAGACCGTTCAGGCAGAGAACGAAACGTTTACTGACTAAGAACAAAGACGACCTCAGCCAGTATACAAGCTCTGGCAATTGCTTTACATCAGCAGAGTTATGGCCGAGCTCGACCATATGTAGTCAGAAGAAAATAAATAAATACAAATTATTTTCATTAATTTTTTTAATCAAATTTTAAGTCAAATTGCATTAGCGTGAATACTGTGAACGTGCCAGCTTTAGTTAACCGACCAGAACATAGAAAAAGGAGCTCGAGGAACTGAGAACCTCCTTCATCGTTAAAAAATAATTATACTAATAAGAAAGTATGCTGGTAATGCAAAAGAAAGGTAAAGCAAATAGAACACGAAAGGTATGAAATACTTGAACTAGACTTCTACTATGTTATGTATTGAAATCCTTGATGTCCGTCATATTTTATAAATTCTGTCATTTTGACGACCAAGGGCATTGCGTGACAAATCGGCATTATGTATAACAGATTGTACAAGTTCGTTCCCACTGCGTAACGCAAGGCTGTTTGTTCATCGTGAATTAAATGTTAGGTTTAATATCAAACCTAAATAATTGTGCTTTAAAGCCTAAACATTAACTTGGATCCAACTATTCGCTATGAATATTATATTTTTTTAACTGATCGAGCGAGCAGAGCACATTTGCTTTAAGAACTATATAAATATGATATGAACAAAAAAAAATATTTAAGAATTTTAAATATGAAAAGGGGTACAATTTTGTTTGCAAAGCCGCAAAAACCTTTTTTTATTTCATCCTGCGCGGATAAATCTTTTTACCCCATGCAGAACTATCAGTGTTAGCAGTGACAAAAATATTACAAAATAAAGTAGCAGTTCTGCGAACTGTTGACCTCGCAACCATACTCATTTTGTGATTAAATCTCGGAGCAACAAAAAAAAGTTTAAAACCAATCTTGTCGAAGCGAAGTTTCGACAAGATTAGTTTGAAACTACGACCTGTACGCGAGCAAACATCCATACAAACAAACTGACAGACGAAATAATATTTCGCCAGACTCGAAGCAGAGACGTTTCGTTCTCTCGGTCAATAAACGTCTGTAAAGGTCATACCTCGTCGGATGAAACCCAATCTCTCCCAGAGTCCTGTAAGTGACCAAGTAGAAACAATGACAGTAGCTATCGTATCAGATGGCCTTCATAACTACGTGACAAACTTACACAGGCTTCGCATTAAAGTTGGGCCTTCTTGGGACATTCAAACATACAAATAGGCAAAGGAAAAAAAAGAGACGCTTCTTTCGCTTGGCCAATTAGAGGCGTCTCGTCTAGTGTAATGTGAACGTAGCAATTTTTTTCAGTGAAAGTAGTATTCACAAACTATAATATTACTAGATAAAATATTTATTATATATTTAAGTATACAAATACAAAATGTTATATTGTTTTAAAATACAGAATACATAATACGATTGAAGCCCTGCCTGCTACTTTAGCAAATAGCTGTGTTGCAGCACTCAGTTTCTTCCCGGTAAAAGGATCATTTTACATAACTATAAACATAGTTTAAATTTTTAGCATATTAGTTACTTAGCAAACAATAATATATATGTTTAACGAATATGTTCTATACAAAAACAATTTGCTTAATGTAAGATTGATTATTACTGTTGCAATATGTTGCTGATAGTCGAGACATATTGGCGATATTACCATCTATTTTATAAATCTTGATATTTAAATTTTCATACCTTCATATGCATGCATAGCTTGGTGGTAAGGCGTTACCTATCGCTCGCCTGGCTAGCTACCACCCTCAAGTTGTAAAATCTGTTGCCAAGCACCTAACGGTGTGTTCCGGCAGCCTTCCTTGAGAGCCAGTGTATTTCAGACTGGGCATGCTCCATCTAGAGCTACAGTATCGCTGACATCCGCGTTCGTGCGAACTTGTGGTCAAATGCCTACCTGTGTAGGATAAAAAAAATGCGAAATGTCTATGTCTAGTTAAATGCTCGACTTTTTAGCTCTACGACCTCTAAGTATTTATATTCACGTTTGGATCAAGTTATCATGCTTCCATGACGTAGAAAAACTTGTTGGAGTAACCTACTTGTCGTAGGAGGTTTCGATTAGTTTTCGAAGATAAAGAAGTTGTCAACCTGCAATAAACCAGCCTGATGAGCATGTTATGGTCCATATCCTCAGCGTCTCGCATCGAATTATTTATTAATTTCCAATCCTTCAGATAGTATACTTATACTAGGTATATACATATTTATTCATAGCTCTACAGAAGAAAGCGTTTACTGGTGAATATACGTTATAATATTCTCTAGTAACATCATGGCTCGAGGGTGAATTTAGGTTCCCCGTCACTCGTCGATTAATCTTCATACACACTCGTGACTGCATATGACGTAACTATTTTCACCGTCTTCGGGCGTGCCCGCTTGCATAATAATGAGTACACGTTTATTTCGCACGATGTTATCGCAAAAACAACTAAGAACCTGAAAAACTTGCATAACAGTCCCCGGTGGCGCATGAAAAACATGGGTTATTATGTAAACATTTTTACCTAGTTTGTATCCATTTAATCAAATACGATAACTTCGTTACTGACAACGCGTTTGGGGTGTTAATGGCCAAGGTGCTAAAATTACTAGAGTGCAGAAATTATCAGGGTGCTAAATATACACCATACGACAACTCGTACACTTGTAATAGTCTAAGATCCGACCGCGTGATTTATACGTTCATATGTTTGATTAATAAAATATAATTTTTATCGATATTTATAACTAAACCAATGCAGATCCGCAAAGGTGGCCATCCAAATTTGGCCGCATTTAATTTTAATTAAAATGTAATTAATTATTTATTTTTGAACAATTACGTTCACTTGTAATTGTTAAAAAATATATTTCATTAGAAAGAAATATACCTGAGATACCGAGAAAGTTCAAGGTGCCATCCCTCACTTGGCCGCAACCTAATGTCAGCCAGGTGTAAACAGGTATAATTTCGTTAAATATATACGTTCATAATGTATTATCATGTTATACATACCAAATTGAAGATTAATTCTTTCCCTACATGATGAGATATAGGTGCCTATGCAAAAATGCCCGCAAATAGTGACTGCCAACGATTAAAGATAAATAAAAGCGAGAGAAACTTAAGATAAACACCCCATGTCGAATAAAGATAGAGCATCCCAGCTGCTTGTCGTTTTTATGCTACTGCGCATGCGTCCATAGGCAAGGTGCTCAACTAAATAAAGTATTTGTAATAAAGTATTCGCACGAAAGCATCAGTGACTTCAAAGATATGAAAAATGAATAGAGTTTTAAAGGTGATACTATAATTGAACTATTATGGAAAATTTTAGACCGTTCAGGCAGAGAACGAAACGTTTACTGACTAAGAACAAAGACGACCTCAGCCAGTATACAAGCTCTGGCAATTGCTTTACATCAGCAGAGTTATGGCCGAGCTCGACCATATGTAGTCAGAAGAAAATAAATAAATACAAATTATTTTCATTAATTTTTTTAATCAAATTTTAAGTCAAATTGCATTAGCGTGAATACTGTGAACGTGCCAGCTTTAGTTAACCGACCAGAACATAGAAAAAGGAGCTCGAGGAACTGAGAACCTCCTTCATCGTTAAAAAATAATTATACTAATAAGAAAGTATGCTGGTAATGCAAAAGAAAGGTAAAGCAAATAGAACACGAAAGGTATGAAATACTTGAACTAGACTTCTACTATGTTATGTATTGAAATCCTTGATGTCCGTCATATTTTATAAATTCTGTCATTTTGACGACCAAGGGCATTGCGTGACAAATCGGCATTATGTATAACAGATTGTACAAGTTCGTTCCCACTGCGTAACGCAAGGCTGTTTGTTCATCGTGAATTAAATGTTAGGTTTAATATCAAACCTAAATAATTGTGCTTTAAAGCCTAAACATTAACTTGGATCCAACTATTCGCTATGAATATTATATTTTTTTAACTGATCGAGCGAGCAGAGCACATTTGCTTTAAGAACTATATAAATATGATATGAACAAAAAAAAATATTTAAGAATTTTAAATATGAAAAGGGGTACAATTTTGTTTGCAAAGCCGCAAAAACCTTTTTTTATTTCATCCTGCGCGGATAAATCTTTTTACCCCATGCAGAACTATCAGTGTTAGCAGTGACAAAAATATTACAAAATAAAGTAGCAGTTCTGCGAACTGTTGACCTCGCAACCATACTCATTTTGTGATTAAATCTCGGAGCAACAAAAAAAAGTTTAAAACCAATCTTGTCGAAGCGAAGTTTCGACAAGATTAGTTTGAAACTACGACCTGTACGCGAGCAAACATCCATACAAACAAACTGACAGACGAAATAATATTTCGCCAGACTCGAAGCAGAGACGTTTCGTTCTCTCGGTCAATAAACGTCTGTAAAGGTCATACCTCGTCGGATGAAACCCAATCTCTCCCAGAGTCCTGTAAGTGACCAAGTAGAAACAATGACAGTAGCTATCGTATCAGATGGCCTTCATAACTACGTGACAAACTTACACAGGCTTCGCATTAAAGTTGGGCCTTCGTGAGCCAATCTACAGAGACAGGGAGCCGACAATTTTTCACGTGTAGGTAGAGCCACATTCTAGGAAAACAATCGAACAATTACCCCGGCGTATATTCCCAAGCTTGGTTTTTGCAAGCGCTCACATATATGACATGTCATTCATTCTTGAGCAACAAAAGGACAAGTGAAGGCGTAAACAATAAACAATGTCGACCGCAGTACACGAGCGTCCTTGGCCGCTCCGTGTCCGTTGTGACATCGATGGAGAATTGAGGATGTTATCAACGAGTTCCATGAATGTGAAGCCGCAATGGAGATTCAATCGCAAATCGTTCATTGAAAATAATTTAAAAATACTTGGTCAAGCGCCGTGAATGGAACGTGAGCGGAGCGTGGTAATGTAGATCCAGCCGATATAATCTCAGTGTCAGTGAAAACAAAAAAATAAATAAAGCATGTTTGGATTTACTTTACCCGTGATTTTCTTTTCACTACCATGGATTTGAGGAAGACCACACGCAGCGCGTAAAGAGATAAATGTTCGCACGTGTCGCTTCAAGGTCTAATTTCAAGTAACGAAGACAAACAAGCAACGCTATTTAAAATAGTATATGAATTTGCTTCACAATCAATCGCTCTCTCTGATCTAACATCATTCATAATGAAGTAATCTCACATCGATGTTATTCTTTTTGTTATTTAAATTTTCTTTTTTACGAAAGAGTTAATTGATTCAATGCTTTGTCACTGTCAATCTACAGCAAACAAAGGTACACATGCAGTCAGTCAATGTGACCTTGCATCTTTCGACATTGAGTTGTCTTTCAGAAAAAATCCCTGTATGATTTAAATCAGCGGTCGTTTGAAGAGTTGACTTTGGAGCGAGAGAAGTTAAAGCGGTCAGTGGTGTCAATGTCCCTACCTTATCCCCTTTAAACCTACGCGCAAGCCGATGTTACTTACCTGAAACAAAAAGGAACAAGTTTATTCATCAATTCTCAGTAAGAGCAATTAGAAGCCAATTAGGAACACTAAAAAAAAAATATGACAACGTAAGTGCTACAGAGCAAAAGAACGCTGTGGCTATCGTTGTATTTTAATTGTTAAGAAAACAGTCGAGTGTAGACCTACTCGATTGCAAATTAAACTCGAATGTCACTAATAGTGAATCAATAGAGGAATCGTAACATGTTTAGTTGCAAAATCATAAACTTAGTGGAACAATCCTCGGTGTTGCGGCACGGAATGGCACTGCGGTTCGTGAGAGGTTAGATTGGCTCCGAGTCGATTCTCGGCTGTTTCAATTATATTTAATCGTCTTGCAACGACAAACATAGAGCTGAGGTTCCATCGCTACGTCTCACTACTTTACAGATATCGATGACGTTTCCTAATTGCTCCGAATAGTGCAGATGCAGCGAGCGGTTCTCGCATATATTAAAATGTAACTGCAAGAGCTTGCAATTTCATTAGCATATCTGCGAGACGTTTAATTTGGTTTTAATAGATTTTATATAGGATTCTGTATTTAATTGAGCTCATTTACAGTTTGAAATCGAAATGTAAACTTAAATAATTGTCTTCTCAATAGAAATACTCTAGAAAATGTTAACAGAGGCACTTAATTGGTGCTTTGTTATAAGTTTTACATGGAAACGTAGGGCTCGCACGTCACTACAGGTCAGCGGCTGATAAGGGAATGTGTGCCGGCCGTTCACCTGGCACCCACTGACACACTGGCTTCTCCTTCACTCTCAAGACGTCCACAGGTCAGTAGAAAGAAACGGACGTATCAAAGAACATAACGCTCTAGTACCTACATATAAACATTTAATTTTAACGTCGACGACGTCATGCTATATTTCCAATTTGCACGCCAAACTACTTGCATTGTAGTAATTATTATAATAGCCTGCTCTCACGGCGGAAAGCGCAAACATCAAACAAAAGATGAAAAATGCCGTTTGAAATTAAGTTATTTACAAGATTTATTAGTCGTCGCGATAAAAATAATAGACGCGGCCTAATAAGGGGAACAACTAATATTAATCTAGAAGTTGTTCAATCTAATAACGAACATAAATAAGAAATTAGAAAAAGTAGTTTAAAAATTTTATAAAAATAAAAGAGATGGTGGAGGCACACAATATATTACTTCTAGTTTATGCTACATTTGTTAAAAGTTTTACACTACATTAGTAGCACTGCGAATTGTTGACCTCTCAAGCATTAACTTTCTCGGCAACTTTTTCAGCAAATCTGTACAAATTCAGCACTTGTCACTGAACTATGCTGCACTTCCAAAAGGACTTTCTTAGTACAATCTTACAATCTATAATGAATACACCCTCCAAACTTCATGTCTCTAGATCTTAATTCTTACAGTCCGTCTCTAAGAACAATTGTTAAAGAAAATTCCTTCTTCATGAGTAAAAAAAAAAGAATTGTTAGCATCTTCGTCTTTAAAATACGTCAACAAGTCAGGGACCAATAAAATGAGAATGCCGAGCTAATACACAATCCAGAACAAAACTGTGCGAAAACGGATATAAGACATGAATGAACCTGCAGTGATCTTTCTTTGATAACACTCATTGTTTGGTGATAGGAGAAATGGCGTAGATACATCCAATTTTTTTTACTTCCTAATAAAAATAGTCGGAAGTGACGATATTATATCTATTATTGAGCATAATATTGAAAAATCAATTTCTCAATAAATAGCTTCCAGTCCGACGCTTATCGTATCTGTTAACTCACTACTCACTACGCTTTTGCAACGTAAAAGGCTCTACGTTTATTGAGATCTAGAGACAACCGCCAAATCTGAAATTTGTAGGGTGTAGGGATGTACTAAGGAAAGATTTTTGGAAATTCAACCCCAAAGGGGTCAGAAGGGGTTCAAATTTCTTTATATATTATTTCATGTCACGTGCGTTTACGTTTATGACCGACCGCAGAAGAAGTAAAAATAGTAATAGCCAATACTTTGAGATTTCACTTTTATAACAGTCATTTCGAGACTAGAATTCACAACATTTCGAATTTTTAACCCCCCAATGTTAATCTCGTTAAAATCTCGTAAAAAATTATGTCATGAATTATCTGTATTTTTGTTGTTTGTTTTGGTAATACAGATTTACTGATGACAGATACAATAATATTTTTTTATTAGTGGCATCTAATAGTCTTAGCATAGCTATCAGATTTTTTTTTTTTTGTAAATTACTCTGAAGAAGGGGGATATAAAAATCTGATATTTTTAGTATGAACTCTTCATTACATTATCTAGAAATGGTTTTCGAATTACCGTCACTTTTCTAAAATGAAATGTTGTCAATTATGTAGGTATTTGTAATTTATAAGCTGTCACTCAATTATTGTTTTTATCTATTTAAGTTAAAATATTATAAAAGGGTAGTCTGTTCAGATTTTGAACATTATCAAAGTTTATATTTCAAATATTTTTTTAATGGCTCAATGTAGATAAAATAACAACTGGTTTTATTTCTTTCCAGAAATCAGTAGCGACACCCATTTAAAAGAAATAGTTCTGAACCTGAACAAGTTGTAAATTTTACTGATAGTTTACAAGCATATAAATATCGCATGCTAAAAACGAACAAAAGTTAACGATATCGTACTAACATTAATCAAACAAGTCATTAATAAGCCTTAACATGACAAATATTTGTGTAAAAATATTTTTTATTACTTTGGCGAAAGGTTCCCTGGAGGAAGTCGCTTTAGACTATAGGGTAGCCCAACGTGCTAATGTTTTATTTGATTTTTATTGGTATGTAATGAAGACACATTGTACAAGGTTACTGTCAGGGTGTACTAAACCCAAAGTTGGTCATTATACTCATCCTAATGCACCACTTTCACTATGGAACCAACACAAAATTCGAAACAAAAATAATCTGCTGTTTCATACGTTTTGTCAACTACCGATAATTTTTTTATAGTTAGTTATTTTTTTCTTAAATTAAGAGTTGGTCTCACAGTGAAACTTGTTTGTAATGATAAGTACAGTAACTCCCTTTCGGCTAAGTACACCCTAACCGATATCCCTATATTGTACATGCCACTTTTTATTGACCGGTAGCAACTATCTAATTTATTAATAAATACTAGAAATATTTATTCTCAAAATAAGTACCCACATAGAATGTTTCGCATTACTAGTTGTTGTATGGCTCCTAAATAAACAAACACATAATTTGTGAGCACGCGTGTGGTAAGTGGTATGAGTAATCATGACTTTCTCCAGCACCATAAATATTGATTCGGAGATGATGGCACCGTTTGACTAATGGCTGTTAATAAAAGTGTTTTGTTCGTTGAGGACACATCGCGTAAAATGGTAATAATAACTTTCTACGTAATTTTTTCATTGGACGCAAGTAATAAATGGAAAATTCTACTAAGCAACTTTGGCTGTCAGGTAGGACAAATCTAAAAATGACGATAACAAGGCCCTATTTTTCTATTTTGATAAAGTACCTAATGTGTTTAGTATATAACTGTACAACAATTACACATATAAATAATGTTAAAAGAAAAGCAAATTATTAAAATCCAAAGAAAACCAATTAGATTGTAAATCTAGACGAACGAATCAACAACACGTGGGAAGTATCTATCGAGAACATAATATGGGTCTTAACAAGTTTATTGCGTTGATACCAGTATGTACTTACACAAGTAAAACTATAGGGCTACGAGTAACTATTAGAAATTCTATTTAGAGCTCAAATCCCTTTGATCCGAATGGAAATTATTCCTCTGAAAACACGTGGACAGAATGCCTTATAGGACATCAGTCTTCATGGCAAGAATTTCTATTCCATAGAAGCGATTTACAAATTATCAGTGAAATCGATGAGAAGGTTTGTGTTCTTAGTAATAGTACTAAGAACACAAACCTTCTCATCGATTTCACTGATAATTTGTAAATCGCTTCTTGAAATTTATGATCATTGGTATAGACCAATGATCATAAATTTTGAGAGAAATTGTAAATTTTCCATAACTAACTAATTGGACCGATAATCACTGCAATTAATTCTAACAGTCCGTCTCTAAGAACAATATAATTGTTAAAGAAAATTTTCCTTCATGAGTAAAAAAAAGAATTGTTAGCACCTTCGTCTTTAAACCGATAAAATGAGAATGCCGAGCGAATACACAATCCAGAACAAAACTGTGCGAAAACGGATATAAGACATGAATGAACCTGCAGTGATCTTTCTTTGATAGCACTCATTGTTTGGTGTTAGGGGAAATGGCGTAGATACTCGTACATCCAATTTTTTTGAAAATGGTCGGATGTGACGATATTATATCTATTATTGAGCATAATATTGAAAAATCAATTTCTCAATAAATAGCTTCTAGTACGACGCTTATCGTATCTGTTAACTCACTACTAGAGCATGCAATTACGGTACTTTTTCCTATACTGGTATTGGTTTCGGTATTGGGCCTCAATACCGGTAATACCAGTATTGAACCGATATCCATGTTTTTATTTAAAAAAACGTATTTTAATATGTATGTTTGGTATGATACCACCAAATACTATAATAAATTTTAAATATTAGCTTATTTATACTAGAAAAATCAATGATTTCTGATTACAGTCTTTGAACACAGTATTTTGATTAGTATTTCTATATAAAGTCCTACGTGTGATGAATAGAGCGATATCAAGAAAGTGTTTATTTATTTAAATTATAAGATCGCAGTATTTGTTATAAAATAATAATTTATTTAGAATAGAACACATTTTATTTGCAAAAAAACAACAGTGTAACACACAACTAGGTCAAATACAAATGTCATAAATTATCATAATATTCATAGACGTCAAAATAAATTAGTGTTGTTCCACTAATTTATCCCGAATCGTACCTGGAGCAAAGGTACCCATTACACTGGCCGCGTTACCGCATTGAATGTCAATGGCCAGCCTTTGCACCAGTAAAATAATAATTCACAAAATTTATTTTTATTTTAATTTGAATAAACCAACATGAAATATATGAGTGACAGAATAATATATTGAAATCAACTAAAACACTAATATCTCTAAAATATATTTAGTAAATAGTTATTTTTAAGCCTATTTTATTACTAGTAGATCTCGTTTAAAATAAAAAGCTATCCTTTAAAATGAGTTTAGAATTAGTGATAATAATGTGCTTAGCATTCTGTTAGAATCAAACGTAGTTGCAAAATTTATGACAGATGCAAATATAAGCCCACTTTATTCAATGAGTTATTAGCTGAAAGAGATGTTTCATCATGTGTTGATGAGCCACAGCCTAGACAGTGTGCATGATATCATAAATACGTTAGAGAATATCAATATTTAATCCATCATCAAATTCCAAATAACGTAACTTATCGCAGTGTACAAAATTAATTTATTTACAAAATATTTCCATCTTATTTACGCAGATAAGCGATTTTTGCGGTTTTGTTGGTTCAATTTTGACATTTGTGACGTGTGGTAGACCAATATGACCATTGCAGTCAACCTAAAATATAAAAAAAAACATTTCAGAGAGAAGTCGAGTACTATTCTTGATTGATACTTAGTAGCATCGTCTGAAACCTAATAAACAAACGAAAATGGCCAATTACGTATCACATACCACAAATTTAATACGGTATTTTTTCTGTTTTGCAATACCGGTAATACCGGTATTGAGCTGTCGAATACCGATATTGAAATTACCTCCGGGATCCCGGTAATACCGGTATTCATGCCCTACTTCTGCCATTAGGCTGTAAACTTATCAAGGTCCGTATATTAAGGTAAGTACATATACCTTAATATACGGAAAGTAGTTTTTGATGTGAAAGCTGTCGACTCTCTCATTATTCTCGAAGTGTTTATGTTTACGACGCATCTGACATCCGTGTAGCATTATTTCAATGAGATCTTCACTGCAGTAAACTAAAACTGCCGAGGAAATAGACTCATGAGATATTTTATAACTCATAACTCGTACGTATCCAATACACGTCTTCGGTAAATCGATTTAGAATTAATAATGTGCATAAAGATCTTTTATACAGGAGCGAGTGAATGTAAATGGACTTTGAATGTACAAACGCAAATATTATAATAACAATTCAACATCTACAAAACCCGGTGATGGCAATTTACTATAATCAAAAAGATAAAAAAATATTACAGTATAAATTTCTGAGCTATTCTCTGATTAAAAGCTGAAAATCTATCAGGGACAGGGAAAAAACTGAACATCATAATAATTCGTACCTTCCGTTAATGTACCCTGGTTGCAAAATGACCCCTTAGCAAAATGTAGCAAAAGCAATGATCCCCACTATCATCTGGCGCGTTAGTGTTGCAAGGCTGTTTTATCACGTCCCTCATTAGATTCGGCGGCTCATTAGATGTGTCCTAACGAGCTCGTCGGGTGCAACAGTTTTCGAAACCCCGCGTTGTCGAGCGGCGCTTGCGCAAGCTTCGCACTACCACCGCGCCGCCGCGCCGCAGCCGCCGCCGCCGCGGGCGCTCCGTCGATTCCCACGCGGATTTCATACAAACAGGTGCCACGGAGCCGCTCCATTGCAATCATTACAACGCAAATGTTGGCCAATTACAATTGCCCCTTTGTGTAGTGGCCGGCTAAAATTGATTTGGGATATTATATGCGCAATTATGATACTAGTAATGATGTTGGTTGATTTGTTATTCGTATCGCTCGTGTACGTAAACAGACGCAATGTACTTATACGTGTAGCTGATGTAAAACTTAATCTAGATCAACCTTTGGAGTAAAGTTTAAGCAAAATAATCGTAATAGCAGCCCAGTTGATGCGCAATCACAGTGCTTAAGCAAACGACACGTGCAACATTTCATACGAAAAATGCTCTTAAATAGAGCCTTCGCTCGCACCAGCTGGATACCGTTTCGGTCGGCACACCGAACCTTCAGCTGAGATATACGCAACAGTTTCAATTGTAACCAAAAACGGAACACGGATTTCGAAACTGTCTGATGATTTAAATGAGATCCCACAATGAATCCGGCATACAATAAAACATGAATAGGGTGCAATAAATATGTAACTAAGCTCACGAACTAAACACCCGAGAGGTCACCTGCTGCGCCTACAGATAAATAAACTGAGGTCCGTGCACAGCCGGGTAAGGGATAAAACACCATGTCTGAAGAAACGTGAACTACACAGACCAAAATTTAAAGCCAATTTTCGAGATATATTTATTGAGATAAAGTACTCCGGAGTTGTGTTGTTACTACGCTACACCACGCCTTTGCCCTTTGAGATTTACATTACATCTAAATAGATTCGTGAACGCCTCGAATGCAAGGCTACTTTTTGTTCGGTCTCAGTAACGCGTTTAATATTTAAAAAAATCTATTACACCTCTATCAGAGCAATAGTTGAGATTCCGGTCAAGTTCGAGCATTTGCGTGGGCTGCAGACGTTTCACTTTACAATATTTGTATTCGGGAAAGCATTTTCGCATCGCCCCGTTTCAGCTTCATGTTAGAAAGGGTCATGTCGAGTCGTAATGGATCGGTTAGAGCTGATTTGAATATTTAGATAAATAAAAAACGCTTTTACACTTATTACTCCATAGAATAGGATTCCTTTGGAAATTACATGGAAAACACTTAAAAAGTCAAAGATACCCCATCGAGTTTTGCTTGCTATCACCTGTATCGACCGAGAAACGCACACGAGACTAGGCAAGTCAATTTCCCCTGGATAATATACTCATAATATCCCTACATAAAATATCACGAGTTATAGTTTCATACTTTTAACACTTATAACTACAGGATATATTTTCGCTGGTTCTGATCCGATTCAATGAGCACTTTAAGCGTCACTGGGACATTTCTTTACTGTGAAATGACAAAGTTATATATTTTTTACTAAAAACTAACTGACCCGCCGAATTGTAACATAGAATTTACCCCCAGACACCAATAGATGGCGCTAGAATGCAAATTAGGTCGCGGTGACGTTTTCGCCAAACCAACTAATGACTCATACGCTGCCACGTCGTGTGATTCATTCCTTCGAAAGCTTTCCTCTAGCCTCGGCTAGGGTTTTAGAGTGGCAGAAATACTGCTTCCACCTTTTTTTGGGACAGTTATTTTGAAAGCTCTGCAATAACCTCTGTTGGGACGAAGTGCTGCCGGAAGCGTTAGTAGTGCACCGCTTTACAGTATTGTTATATATCATTAATCCTTCCTGAACTTACACAATCATTTCGAAACCAAAGTCAGCTAAATCAGCCCAGCCGTTCTCAAAAACAACAACAAACCAACAGACAAACGAACAGCAATTGATTTTTATATGTAAGAGAAGATATAAGAGTTTGGCGTCATCTTGCGACTTGTGCACGTTATTATTTCATACTGGGTACAAAATACTCGGACATGTTTTCATATTTCTAATACCTAAGCGGAAAAAGAATACAGGAAAAAAAATATTTACTTACAACGGAGTATTGAATATAAAGAAACTCGGCTCGCAGAATGCACAGCTAACTTACAGTGTGATAGATAAAATAGAGAAAAATCTTTGTGTACAAAATGAATGTATGAGCATGAAATCGCAATTAATTGAAGCTGGCTTTTACCTTAGTTACATGTACATTATTACATTACACAAATTAGAGTAAACTGGTATAAATTCTAACAGATCAATCTTATATAATATTTCTCGATGCAGAAGGATTGAAATCTCACAAGCATAAATATTTACGTAGTCGTAAACCAAAATTTCGTTCTCTATCCCTACTGGTCATGCATTGCGCTCTAGAAGCATGAAGGGCTGGAATGCAGCGAGGCAAATTACACGTCCTATCAGCTAGGTGCGCCGATAGACCTTCCATTCTCCGCCGACTATGACACCAATGCCGATTGTGCTATTAAATATTAACAAGCCACAAACGCTGCCTAGTTTAAAGCGGTTCGCGTCTTACGATACACAATGTATACAGTAAGAGCATTATATGTGGTTTGTTCGATTAAGCGGTTGGAAGCTTCTAGTTATGTAAAATATTGTACTATCAACACCTCCATAGCCCCGACCACATAAAACGACGCCGTCGTTTTGTGCAGCCCAAGTTTATTATTACGCGCTAGATGCGCAATATCTTCACCGTATTTTATTGGCGATAAATATTTGCTTATCGTAAATCGTACGACACCTCCCGCGGTATCTCTTAGAAACGTTTCAATTACGCATTTTTTTTCTAAATAAAAGCCTTTTACGGCACACATTAAACAATTTCCGAAACCAACAAGCGAGGCTGTCTCGGTCTGTGCGTTATTTGGACTTATTGAGTGAAATCGTAAACCCGGTGACCTCAATGAGAATCGCGACAAACTTTGCGAGCGTCTTGTTTACCCAAGAGAGAAATGGATGACAAATATCATGAGAGTAGCAAGGACACTACAAACTGTGCGCAAAGACAAATAAATAGCCAAGGACGGTTTAGGTATATTTAATCACTTAAACGTATGACTCAAAATTAATACTTAACCCATATTTAACCCGCGTACAAAATTTCTATAAACACTAATATAATAAAAAGTTGTTGAGACTTATAAATTAATATGCAGAGCTTATTCTGAACTTTCAATATTTGTCACAAATAAATTACAGTTAGTCTAAACAGATAAATTTTATCTATCAGTAAAAATATCAGTGAACCCGCGAGTGAACCCATTTGTCAGCTGGGATGGGCGTAGTGGGAACAAGCCGACCTTGGCCGGAGGATCACCGACGACAATGGTCGCACGTCAATCAAATTCTATTAGTTCAAAGCCACATCTACAAAGTTCACTAGCACAATAAAGAGGAATGATTTGACGCGCCACGAAGGTCTTCAATTTCAGAGGTAATGTTCATAGTACAACAACAATGGAATTATACCTTCAGATAATAAAACTGTCTCATATTTTGGGGGTGAAGGGTGAAGGCGGAGCATGCCTACCCAACTAAAATATTAGACTTGAAATATTTTTGTCTAATCTTTATACTATGTTAATTTTCAGACGAGAAATAATGAAAAGTTTTAGGCAATAAATAGGCTTCTTGCAAATAACTTTGTCCAACGTTCACTTAGAGGGCAACCTTAATCGAAGTTATTCTCCAAAGTTACGATATCTTCGGTAAATATTTCGTTGAAAATAAAAATCAAATATGATAAAAAGGTGAGGATATAATCCTTGGAATCTGACCGTACCGCCTTGACACATATACTATCGATGGAAACGCGAAAGCAATCGGCAAACCGCTGGCTCTCGACCAAAAAGCTATTAACGAACAACGTCAATGTAATCTATTACGGGTAAATGTGGAATTTTGGGTCGGAGAACAAAGAAAATGTTTGTTGGGACTCGAACGGTTTCTGATATTAATGACGATCTTAAGAAAGGCTCTCAACACAGAAATTTCTTTTGCCAGAATTCGGTTTAGTGTGTCGCATATTGCCTTTGTCTGGCTAGAACTGTCTCCAATTAGGTTAATGGTCCGACAAAAATCTTTGTAATTATTGTTAAATAAATTGTTGTCAGTAAAACGCCGCTAATACTAATAATTTTAAGAATGGAACGCACATGCTTTGATTTGATCTACGTTTATGTAGGTATTAGAGTTCACGATCACCTCGCTCTCGTCTAGATTGTTAGAAAAACTAGTCTAATCATGAACGAGACCAGCAACTGCCCTGCCGATAGAGTCATGCCATCGCCTATTATGCTTGACCTACATACACTTGTACATTCCTATACCTATACCTGATTTATCACAAACCTGACTTCTACAAAAGGACTTTACATATTGAATCATTTATTTGCGCCGAACGAATGAGTACCACACTTTCGAAGTAGGTCGATAGACTGTTAGGAATTAGATAGATCTAGTCAAATCCTCGAATTGTAATGCCATACAATGAAATACGTCGAAAAGACAACGAACTCTGTTTCGAATCAATCAACCTTGAGATTCAATGCAACACAATAGGCGTTAAAGCCACGGTTATTACAGTGCCATCGTTTAATGAGTCTATTGTAGTACAAACGACAGTAATGAAGACACAATTAATAAAATTAACATAAGCAGTTATTCAACCTTAAACAATTATGAAACACGAATTATAATAAACTATAATAAAACCGCAGTCGAAGGTTACTCCAATTTGATGTGTGTGTAAAGTGAACTGAAGCCGGTATTTGCATGGAGGTTATATCTATAAAACTATTATGTTTTAATGATTACGATCAGGCAGTTCGGCATAATACAAGTTTGACCGTATTCACCATTATTATATCATAAAAATATATTATTCTATAACGACTTTTTCGTTTCGATAATATATTTTTATGAATTTGTGTACTTAGATGAGATAAATTAACTTCGATATCAACATTCGATACTTTTCGGAGTAAAAATAATATATTCAAGGTTAAGAAAATGCTAGAAAAAATAATAGTTTGATCAACGCTAAGAATTAACGTCAGAGTCAGTTCAATAAATAAATTATTACTCTTAGTGAGAGAGACAAACGAGCGCATTGCATGACTTAGACGACATTAGCATTTCAGTGACTAATTACCTTCGACAGTCATTAGAACAGGAATAAGAAACTGGCATTACTCAAGCAAGCAGATAAAGGCACAGACATAAGCCAATTACTTTTCCTTTGAAAAAATTGTATAGAAAATATCAAAAAATGTTTATAATACCGGTACAGTGATAATTAAGACGAGCAACAAAAGGGTACATGCTGTAACAACAATAAAGCAGGAGCCGTTTATAAGACAATAATTTAGTTTAATAATGAAGCAGTTGTCTCGGTTAATTATATTTTCAATTTCACATCGCGCCTGTCACGCCCGCGGCGATACGTAAACCAGTCAATTTCGAGTGAGAATGGAACACCTATTCGCAGTGTACAATTACAAACTGGAGAGCTTCTTGGGAAAAGAAATTGGCTCGGAAATAAAATAAATGAACCGCGTGATAGGTTTATTACGATGTACGAGACAGATTTTAAATTGAGTCATTTTAGAGATGGATGTTGATTAAAGATAATTTGATGAGCTGTAGTCATTTATGTGAGAATAGAATTAAATTGTAGCAGATATACAAGTAAACCGATTTCAATTCTGCAGAAAAATGTACGTTACAAAACAGAATGTAGTCACATCGTCGATAATGATAAACGAGTGATATTGATAAAAAAAAAATATGGAACCAATAGAAAAAAATTACTCTTTCGGATTAAAAAAAGCCTTGTAAAGGTCCAGCCATTCCTGAGAAATTAAAGAAAGAAAATAATAAAAAACCGAATAATTGATAATCATCGGTAATGTCGTTTGATGAATTGTTAGAAATTATAAGTCATTTACAGGTTACAGTTACCTACAGGCCAGTGGGTGTTCTCTCAGTGAGCGAATTATTAAATTACCCGCTACTTCAACCCGCTTATTACGCATAACAATTTGGTGAATATTTGCAAAGTAGCAGTGGCGGTATTAAATTAGAGGGTTGCAGCTCTAGCCAGACAGGTCCTACATCATTACCATTACGAGGAGCCGTCAACGAGTTAGTAAAAAATATAAATTACAATACACACGATGAACACGAACATCCACTCGGTGAACATTAAAATATTGGCAATAATTTTATATTTCGGTAATCAAGAGAACTAAAAAGCCCATGTTATCATGGAATTGATTAGCTTGCTGGTAGCATTGCATTCTATTAGAAGTTATCTCTGACACATTCTTCTGTCTAAAGTTATGGTCAGAGAATTTATTTAGTTTAGCTTCCATTATGTATAATAATTTGGTTCACACCACTTGACTCAATATACATATATATTTTTAATTTACTGGCACTAGTCTGTTTATACTGATAATTGGCATGTCGTCATTGTCAAGTAGTCTAATATCATTATCGCAGAGCAGACGTGGAGGAACCTGAATGTAACAAATAAAAATAAAACTTTGAAGCTCGGCAAACACCCACGTCTTGGTTCCGTAGCTATAATTTAAACAAGACGGAGAAATATGTTCGTAGGTAATAATAAACATTTCAAAGAACTTGGACGGAATCTCAAGCATCGCAACCTTTAAATGTCATACCAATAAAGTTAAATGATTAAGGTAAGACTATCTGTTTTATTAAGACATCAACGGAAGGATCTCTAAAAACTAATAAGCGTACCGTAGGGTCTTACGTTACGACGAGCATACCAATTATCGACGAGTAAAAAAGCTACAAGAGAATTACTATTAAGACCGGTGTTACGATTCTTATTTTTCTTATCGTCTTCATAATTCTAAATAAGAACATGTGTTATTAGAATATAATCAAAGAACTTCAATATTAATAAATACTTTTGGATTTAGACTTGTTTCAATACTTTCAAATACGTCGTTTTAACATCATAACATTGACATTATAAGTTCGTCTAGGAAATGGTTCATGGTAACATCGAGGGTACCTTAATCAGCGCCTGTAGCGTTCACATTTCTGCAAACGATTTATGTACATCGACAAATATATAAGCGCACCACATTTAAAACTAACCGCAGATCACGAGGCTTAGAGCGTGGTTGTTTTACCCCGTTTCTACTCGTAGTTGGACAAATCACGTTTGTGTCCCAGCCCGACTGTCGGCTCGTGTCGCCGCGTGATCCGATGACGCACTAGGAAACTGGATTAAGGTCATCAAAATCTGTGCCCTTTTTGAGCGAGAGCTCGTTAGAGCCCGTGAGATATGTGTGCCAGAACGATTAGTGATGTTACTTTCATTGTCAATTGTATGCTAGATGAATAGGTTGAGGTTGACAGGGGAAATAAATTCACTTTTTCACTCGGCATGTAAAGAAGTGTCTCGAATGCCTCGTTTGTTCCGTTAACCGCTATGAGGCCAAGGTCCAAGAATGAATACGTATGTACTACATTTTCAATCAGCACGACGACAACGTCGACTGTACGATTTAAGTCGTATAAAATGTAAAGCAAACAAGTTTACGTGCGAGCCTTGGGCATCGATGGACACGACACGCTCACCCAGTGACATGCTTCGCGTCTTAGCGTCGGTCGTTTCAGGGGTGACGAACTGGCTCGCTTGCAATATATCTGACAATGTATTTCCAGAAAGGCTATTTACTAATTAAACTTAGTAAAATTGTACAGGTAGATGTTTGTATGTGTATCAAGATGTATGTATAAAAGGCGTCAAAATAAGTGTCTAAGTAATGAGATAGGCCAACACTACTTCTGATGAATAAGGATTCGCTTTAGAGCTTTTTGTCTATATAGTCGCAAAGGAACATTAATCGAGTTAAGAGCCATCGACGCGCGGTGCATGAGAAACAAAGCGTAAAGTTAGAAGGCAGGCTCGGCAAATCGACACAGGATGCCCTATGTTAGAACTGAAGCCCCGCACTTGCACTGCCGGTTAACGGTGCGAACCAACACATGAGCTATACTCGATGCAAATTACGCAGTTATGCAATCACAGCGAATGATACGCTCGCGAACTAATAAAAATGGGCAGAAAACAAGCAAGGCGATCCGAGAACTTTTGTTTGTTGGTTCCGTGGTAAGCTCTATATTTTTTTTACTGTTGACACAGATAAAACGAATCGAACTACTTTCGGAACGTCAAGATAATTCATTTCTGGCAGAAGGTCAATAATGGACACTACTAAACTGTTCGGTTCAGACGTTTATGACTGCGCAGATTGCAGGATAAGATCATAGGCCAAACACTGACAAACGATCCTTTGGTATATCAGGCGAAACAGTTGTTACAATGTAATAGTGACGGAATAGAAAAGATCGGAACGTCCAACGCTTAAGACGTGAGATTTGTCGTAAGATATTAGACACCAATGAACGGGAGAAATTCGGAAACATGCCTGAGAAAGCAAAGGCTTGAAAGCTTTTAGCCAGAGACGTTGATTTATTGTCGCGCGTTGGACGCGGTCTCATTTATCTCTAACAGTTTTACCGGCGAAGGTTCACAAAGGGGTAATGAATGCGTTGCTGATCCGTTTATCGATACGACAGTGACAAATTTCGTTACAATATAAAACGTAATTTCTTGTAATGAAAGAGATTTCAGTTATAACATTATTTCTATAAATACAAACACATCTCTCTCCCTTGTTTATTACGTCGATACAAGCCTACAGCAATATCGAGGGGTATAACAATTTATTAGATAGTACCCCAAGTTAAAACTTTTTATTACACTACTATACTTTCATTTCGATAGAATCCACCGGCGATTCCCCAAGTGTGGTGAAGCTTTATAAGAAATGTAGAAAAGTAAACATCGAACATGTTTTTTTCGATGTACGAGACTTGTCTTGATAATTTGTTGCCGCTATAAATTCAATGGAGGCTCTAATGACTCGATATTTAGACGGCTTCGTCCCAAGAGCTTTTTTTACATAGAACCGATTTATAACACACTGTGGTAATCAGAGCTGTATAAAGAGTTGAGTTTAATTAATCGCTCGGTGTGGTTTCACAGAACTGTGACGCAACGCAATAACAGTTTCTCGAGAAGTTGATATTATTCAGTTGATCTTATTGGTTTATCTCTGGTTCTAGAAATAGTTATGTAAATGAACACGTCCGCTGTGTTAGCAGCCAAAACAACCGAACTTATAAGGAGTTTGTAACATTCCATTATAGCACAGGCAAGAGGTATCTTATATGGATTCACACGTGACGTTTCTTGTGTTGAACCTTCGAAGTTCAATTGGGCATTTGTAAGCTTGTCTAATAAGTTTTGTTTTGCAAGTTACTAAAAACAAACATAATATGTATTTCAATATACAAGTAACAATAAGAGAAGCTGAATAACTGAATTCAAGGCCGATGATCTGTAAACATTCTTATTCTACAATACGTGAAGGTACATACCCAGCATGTTTCTTCGGGAAAGAAATAAAATAGTTATAAAAGCAGAGATTTACCGGCTGCATTGTAATAAATTTTAGATGCAAAGGCAAGTCAACCCCGAGGCAGGCCTAGTGAGCGTATCCAATTACCTGATAGTTCTGAAGCCTCGGCTCAGCCCTAAACACTTTGATGTATCATAATTCAAGCCATAAAGCCCGTCGATAAAAATCTATGGCGCATAAATTAAGACACAATCCAATAAAGACGTTCCAGTAGAGCCTAGACAAAATTTTATTAGCTCGCCAGTATCAAATTCAATTGAACCTTCAGATATAAAAACCCTAGAAAACATTATTTTATCGCACAATTTTGTTTTCAAATAAGAAGTGATTCCGTCCTAACATCATTGCGGATTGAAAACAATAAAACTTTATCGTCCCAGTCTCCCTATTACTAAACAAATTTTGTTTTGATTCTTGCTATGCAAAAGACATACTAATAAAAACTATATCTTGTAACAGGGCCTGAATGGCTTCATTCTAGCAGATTTCTCGAGTAAAAAATACAAAGCGAGGTTGCAAATATATCTGATAATATTCAGAGAGAAAAAACAACCAACAGGCTCGTTTATAAAAGATACGACAGTTGGTAAGGTTCCGCTTACACGGCCCTGTTAAAAATGGCACACAGAGATGAAACCTGGCTTATTTACACAGGTCAATATTTTATCCGAAGGGAATTTGCTGGCTCGTAACACGCTATAGGCGTATATACGCGATTAAAGATTTGCATTCTAGCACTGACCGACTGAACATAGTCGTAATAATTGCAGACTCTCCAGCTACTCCCCCCGTAGGTAATGTTAGCATTACTTTATTATTTTAATGTTTGCATACAATATTTAGTTCATATAACAGCATCAGTTAGGAGTATTTCTGACACAAGTACTTCAAATGTTTTAAGCTCTATATCATCTATGAGTTATATTTGATTTTGACTTAACTCGCGTAATGTAAAGCGAAGATAACTCGCTAGCCCACAAGAGATAAACTGGCGCATTAAAAACACCAATATTATAGTTATCGATTATACGTATTTTTTTCTGTCTCTCTCAAAGCTTTAGTTTTCCATTCCTTTCAATTGTTCACTAAGTGTTGATTTCTCTTTGTCGACAAATCACAACACAACACAATACGTGAATATATTACTCGCTGTTAACCTTTTTCCCATCGCGGTTCTCGTCTCGTTTTACACGAGGAACCGTTGGGTGGGTTGATAATTAATTCTGTCCTGCGCTACTTATGTTGCCGAGACCGAGTGAAAACCGCAGCGCCCTCTATTGGTCAAAGAACATGATGTTTGTACCGACTCCGTATCAGTCATTTAACTTTGCTCCAATTTCCTGAGTGTTTCCGACGTTGCAAAGTGCGAGTTTTGCAAACATTAACATAATGCCGTAATTACTAAATGCCCTGGATTTTCCAGTCTGCCGTAAGTAAATAATATTTTCAGATTCTTTAGTATTCTAGAATTACCATATCTACTAAGCATTAGGTCATTTTAAATTTTTATTACGGGATTTTGTTATGATTTCAGTTTTTTTTAAACCAAAGTCGTAGAGAAGGGTTTTGTTACACAAATGTTTTTTTTTTTATATCCTCGTCACTTATTTTATAGCTGATCATTACGTCATCTTTTGGCGCCCTTTGTTGGAGCACCATTATTCGACGATAACAATTCCATTGAACTTTCAACGGCCTTCATACAATAATAGCTTCAATTAACGATTGGCATTTACCCCAATTGCCGTCCGAAATCGGTCTCCAGTAGGCCAGCACAATATAACTCACTAGCTTTACAGGTAAGCGCATTAAATCTACCCTCGCTGTAAGCAGGTAAATTTACTTCGCGAGGGGGTATTTTATTTATTAAAGGGTTTCTCCAATATCCGTGCGTTCAACGTCAGAGGACTTTGCGGAAGAGCTCCGGTATCTAGAGTAGATAAATCAAGCTAGCACATCGCCCCCGGTCCGCCCGCCCCGACCCCGCCGGTGCTGCCTTTGTTTACTCGCCTCGCCGTTTTAAGTAATCACCTTGAGATAATCACGCATCAAGGTATACAGAATATAAATGATATCCTATTGAATATTTATAGACACCACATCAGACTTTACGATCGTCAGACAACGATAAACCCTTTTATCGTGTGAATGGATTCAGAGGTTTTTTTGTGGGAACCGAACTGACCTCCACAAGTTTTCGATAACGGACGTCACAGTGGATACAATCGCCACGTAAAAGGCTATAATGAGGGGATTGCATCGACGCGATCGTAATCATGGGTCGGCAAAGAAGCGGGCACATCGTTCGACTACACCTTACACCCGTTGTGCGTTGATCTTGAATTTGCTCAGATCGTAGTGCTCACTGCTGTTCGAGTGCTATCAGGTCATAGTCTAGAACAGGTTTGCCACATCAATTACAAACATTCTATTGAGAAACACTTATACCGTGATAACACCGCTACCTTAATAAATCATCTGTGATCTATATTTCGAGCAAAGCCAGATAAACGTTCGGATAATTCAATATCGACGCTGGAGGCGTTCCAATAACAATAAACGTTTGTACTTTTCATTAGCAGTAACTTAACTCGCGATACATTACGAAACATAATTGCGAGTGAGAGAGCTCGTGATGTTTCCACCGAGAGCGGGCCGCCGCAATATCGCAAACTACATGGCTAAGAGTGCACAACAACGCGCCAGAGTCAATCAAAACTGTAGAGCGAGCAAACCGAGATATTATCTCGCTCGTAAAAAGGATCACGTAGCAATAACCATTAACAATCAATCAGGCGCGCCGGACGGCAATCAATGCCCCAAAGCATCCTCTATACATTGTAATGCTATCCCATTCCATCCTCCACTAGATTACACGGTGAGCTACGGAAAATATAAGCCCGTCGTAGACAGGCCGATGTCATTTCGAATCGACTGGCCCCGGGAACCGTATCAATGAATATTACAGTCAATAGCATCGGAGTGCTGTGTGCGTCCGGTATCATTCGTAAACGGCGTCCCTGGAGCGATCCACATCCGTTTATTGTTGTTTGCAAATAAACGGTTTAGTGCGGAATATGTAACTAATGTTAGCCGTCATGTTCGGCGTCAGGTCTGACAACAGCCCGGGGTTTGTATAACAGCGTAACAATAGTCATTAGCAATCAATCGTATAAAGGCGGGTGGCCGAGGAGGGCAGATATTTTGAAATTGCAAATCGGCGTCGCTCTTGATTAGAAGTACCACGTCCTATTATGGAGCCTAACGGAAATGATAAACAAACCAGGCATTCAATTTTGGTAAGCGCTAAACTATTCATCGGCGACCGCAGAGTTCAAAAGACTAAGTATCGAAGTGGGGGTTTTATCGAAATTGCGGGCAGCGCTGTGGTTGGCGGCACGCGTGGCGAACACGTACGGGCAATTGAAAATAGCGCGAGTTATTGCGGGAAATCGAGCCGCAATTGCAGCTGCCGGGCAAGCCACACAATGTGCCGGCACCAGATAACGACGTTGCTGTCTCGATGTCGCTTTACCGGCTTCTCGGGTCACGCCTTCTATTCAGCCCCGAAGCGACATGTCTCAGGCAACACCAACACCCCGACCGAATAAGGTTAACGTCTTGTGTATATATTATCGCCCCCATGTGTCCATCAAAAGATAACCTAGTGATTATGAGATCTAGACTTGCAAAGAACAGTTTCATACTGATGCCTTCGGCGTTGACATACCCTGTCTTGAGACTTCAGTTTGGTTTTTAAGACGCATCTCTTCAAATTTAGTAGCAGCAAATGTGCCTTAATAAACGTTCTTGTGTTGCGTAACATCAACTCTGTGTTTGTCACGGTCGAACTGGACGCATGTGACGAATTAAGAGAAGGCTCGCGTCCATAATAATGGCTTTATTGTGTTAGGAATATCCCGGAGGCTGAGCACTGTCGGTTATTAACCCACACTATTTCATTACGAACGTCCGGCGGTCACGCAGTGAGTATCGAGGTATTTGGGATATTGCGACACAAACTGTTAAAATGTTCATGGAAATACGTTTCGTATAAAAAGTGTAAAAGAGAATAAAATAATGTCAGGCTTCCAAAAATGGAGGATCGCATCGTGGAATTTTAATCGTCGACATGTCTCGAATGTAGAGACTGATGAGTTTTTTCTCTTGGATCTCTAGAGACTTGTCGACCTCCCGCCATCGTGACCTGAAGCTTCGACATCGATTCAAAGTATTACCTGTCGATTTTTGATCTCAGGATTTCGAAATTGATTTATGAAATGAGGCAAGTGCTTCAATATGGGAGCCGTCATCGAAGCAATTGTTGCCACACGGCGGCTTTTCGTTATCGATTGTGTAAAACACTTGAAATATATTCATAAAACTTTCTCTAAAAATATTCCCTTCACAGAGATACGTATGTGAAAATAGGTAAATTAACAAATTAGGTACCTACCATTTCGAAATGTCAATTGTTCTATTAGTAGGCGTTAGTTAAATTTTCTACGAGGCCATCAATATGCCGAACATTTCTCCACGTGATAATACTATTTATAGCTGTCATGCATGAGATAGGATTTTATTCGAATCGATGCCATGAATGTTGTATGTATCTGACACATTTACTGGCCATAATAGATGAGTTGTGTTATTGTTTTTGCTGTTGATTTCATTAGATATGACGCTGTTTGGAATAAAGAATAGACAATAGGGCCGGCGCACGCACCCGGTCGTCGTGGGAAGATGCACGATAGCAACACAATCGTACTTTCATCCGATCACGCATGATTTAAGTGCGAACACACACAACAATACTTAGAAACAGACACTAACATACTTTTGTGTTTTAATAAATTGAGATTTCTTGTTAACATTTTAAGTATTTGTGCAAATGCTGTATTTTGTTTATATAATGAATGATATAGCTTGATTACAACAACGTTTAAACATTCTAATTTTTGTACAGAGTGCGCTAAAGGATTTACAAATATCAACTAACTAGTCATGTGCCGCACAACCTATAGCATAGAACACAAAAGAAAGTAACTCAAGAAGCTATTTTTGCTCGTAAAAATCTAGTCGTTTCGTGTCCGCGTGATTCTAATACGCTTCCTTGGTGGAGATATCACGGACAGTAACCAAACCTCAGCCCCTAGTGTGGTGATATTGTGGCAAATCACGCGACTGAGGATGGAAAATACCGCAGTTTGTAGCCATATGCAGATGATGAGTTTTAGTGGGCTTCGCGATTTCGGTAGCATCCATGTGATTAAATTTACATGTTCTTTTGTTAGATACACAATCAGCTATTGATTGCATTGCACTTAACTGAAGCCTTTTTAGATAACAATATAATAATTGCGATTGTTTTGTTTCCACAATAGCAGGGACTGATTGACGTAATCTTATGCAGGGTTATCGTTTAGGGGTTTTCTTACTAACAACTTTCATTATGGGGCCAACCATAAAATCGAGAAAAAAGTTCAGCTGTTTCATACAATAAAAATTATCGGTCGTCGACAAAATGTATCAAAAACCTGATTTTTTTTTTTGGAATTCAGAGCCGTGTACCATACAATACAAATACAACGTATCATTATTGTACACCAAAAACAAAAATATATTATAAACAAAACATTGGTAGTACATTGGGCGGCCTTATCGCCTAAAGCGTTTTTTTCCAGACAACATTTGGATGGATCGGACTTAGTTCAAACAATAACGTCGGTGGTGTCCATAGTACACCCCTAACCGATAAACCCGTATAAGATGTAAGTTCCTCTCAAATATTAAAGTTGATTTATTAGCCATAACCTTGAATTATATAGCTCTAGAATTAACTCGAACCTCTAAAAAACATTGGTTATTTATATTTCCATAGTTACCTGTTAGTATATAGCTTCGAAATGGTTATTTGACATGACTAAAGCAGCAAATACAACGTAATTAAGTTGACTATTAGTTATTAAATATTATGTTATTGGTGGTATAATAAAATAATAATGGCTTTGAAATAATATTAGCCTCATTTGTAAGCAATTTAGCGTCTGTTATTGTTTATTAATGATCTTTTAAAAGATAATTTATGGATAAATTCTGAATGACCCAATCATTATGTAATATTACAGTTTTTAATAACTGACAAACAAAATGTTTAAATATTTTATTTTATTCTACATATTTACAAACTGTTTGATATTAATGATTTGCACTTATTGCTAAATTAACAAAGCAACACGACTTAATCAAGAGACAAGTTAAGAGTAATGAAACGATATAACAGCTGAGCAAAGTAGACAATATAAATAGATTGAGTCAAAAATAAAAGACAAACTATGAGAATGACAAGAGAGAAAGATAGTATGGTTAAGGAACAGCCCAACATTGTACATTCTTGTATCTGACATATACAAAAACATAATTGAATTCATAAATAACATTTTTCTAGAAGAACTATAAGAGTAGGTAGGAGTAGTAGGTGTATTGAATAGCGACAAGGAAAAACGACTCTAATGCGCAGCTCACATGAGGAACTAGAAGTTTCCCCGCAACTTCAGCCTCAACTAACTTCGCCATTAAACATTGTTTGTCGTCAAAGTTACGCGGATTTGCGCCCGATAGGAGATTTTTTCACGTAAGCCTGAGATAAGGGCCAGCATCCACTAACAAAGAGAAATGCGGATAACAAAGAGATGAGTCTTAAAGACTACAACAAAAATCGTTTTTGGCACGAATATGAAACTCCTACGATACTGTGTCATATTCTAAAAACATATAAAATAGTATCAAATACATATATATATACAAATAGATCAATTTTTATTGCAGACACACAATAAAAATTAATTCAATAGAAAAATGCTTACAAAATATAGTGCTACAAGTGGCGACCGTATCGCTAAAAAGCGAACTCTTCCAAGCAACCTTAGGATAGAGACAATTGTGAAAAAATTAAATGAAATAGGACGGAGTATAGAAGAATAATATAAAAAAATAAATAAAAGGACCTGGGAAGTAATTTCCGGTAGTTTTGTATATCTGTAACAATAACTATTTAAATTACCAACTCATAAGTTTTTAACCCTATTAAAGATATTTTTTCATTTCGCAGTTACTTGAATAAGTTGGCAAAGCGTTGGCGAGCTCCACATTTTGTACATGAGAGAAATCATGCACTATTACAAGATTAAATGTCTTATGGACTAATGTTGTCTGCAAAAAACAATTTTAATTCGATTTGATCATATGTGTTCTGTCTAGGCTTTTCTGCCGATGTAGTGGATAGAGGCCTTAATGTCATAATATTTTGTGCATCCTAGCAATAAATCCGAGACGTGGACTCGTAGAAGCGAGGGTGGCTATTAATTCTGAGCATTTTGTATCTCGTAGGAATTTATTACTGTAGTAACGAGTGATAAATCAAGAACAAGGAGCATCGGCAATAGCTACCGGCTTGTGGTGATTACTCGTACTGAGTAACATTAGAGATTAAAGCTTAGGGGATTTTCCTGAAAGGGACCCTACGTTTCAGTATAAATTATATGCCTACGTCGTAGGTTCAATAAGACGCTTTAATGAATGAGCAGCTACGAACAATGTGAAGTGAACAAAACGAAAGATTCTAACGTTATACGTTATGTATGAAATGCACGCGTATTCGTATCGTAAGCTTTCCTTTGATATGGTAAGCTCGAACCAAAAAATAATAAATTAATTGTAATATTGTAATACTTAATCTTAGTGAAACTATGTACGAGTATAGGTACATATTTAACAGGATCTACAATTTTGCTGAATTTTAAGGTCTTAATGTGTTTTTTTATGTAGGAGTACGAGTAGTTCTCCTAAAAGGGCAAGTTTGATACGGTGCCATTTTCGGCTGATTTTACTAATATTTGGTCGAAACATACGGAAATTTAAGTAAGAACTAATTTACAATAAAAATGTAAGAACTTATTAAAAATAGCTCAAGTGGCTGTTCTTTTTCTTATAAAGTTTTAAAAACATTCGTGTTCCAAGTCATCAGGTTTCAGTATTTACTAGTTTCTTACGGAGTATCACGGAGCCATATATATTACGCCGCTACTCAGATTTTATTTTACATTGTCGTTTGGAACTATTGAGATTTATACACATTCATGAGTTCCGAATACTGACGAACTCTAAATCACACTGTCGGAATTTAAACACGAAATATTAGTTGGTCTAGCGAGGCGTAAGATTGATGATCGAACATGTGTCATTAGTTCCATTGTCCTCAATCTAAAGCTATTGTTTTATTTTTTTATTGCTAGTCCAACAATGTAAAGCTCTTAGAGAATTAAAATACACTTTTTGCTACACCTATTAGAACATTAAAATTTGCCGTCTTCTTCTTTGTGTTATAAAAAGCTAAAAGAATATCAAAATCGATGAATAGTACTAAAAATTATCCTCTATGTTCATCGAGATTTTTCACCTAAGCAACTGAGCCGTAAATGTTGGCGTTTACGGCTCAGTTGCTAAGGTGAATAATCATATTGGTATTGGTACCATTGGTGCCATTGTCACTATCATTAGTAGCATTAAGACTGGTAAGAAACTTATATAGTTAGCTAAACAAGTGAATCCATAGGCTAAGCAATTATATTAGTAATGCATACCATTTGCATTTAGGTATACCTTAATACACCAACGCAATAAATACTAGCATTCACTAGCTTATCGAGTAGAGTAACACTAATGCGTACAACAATATGAGGCAATACGGCTAATTTGTCTCTATGTAAATGATACCAATGTGTACATTCACCGATAACGCTTACATTACGAGCTTTCATTACGTGTATCCGATATACGGTGAAATCAGTAATGCGACATGCTCAACGAAATGTGCACTCAAAGGTGATAAAGATAGGGTTTGTATTCGCGAATGTGCGACTGTAGCCATTGAACTGTTACGTAACACATTGGGTATCGAGTTACGGGGTAAACGATACGACCTTAAGCACGCATCGCTGGGCTTTCTCGCGGCGACTGTGTGTTGCATATACGTAACAGGACTTCTGTGATTTTTACTAATAGGTTTATGAAATATTTCTTTCGTCTTTGGTAAGGACGGATTAGAAGTTTTTTATTTGTGTATAGAGGAAATGCCAAACCGACATAAAAAATCGAAATATTTCGAAGCAGATTTGGCACGAAGGTATTGATAGTAAAGCTCCTTCATACAGCTTGTCCGCTGGATTCTTGTGCAAGTTGACCAACTTGCCTCTTCTTATTTTTCGATTTTCAAGTCGCGAGTGAATAGGTTTCCTCTCGCCAAGTTTGGTTTATTCTAGGCTGCATCACAATTTTACGTCACACGATTTGCGTTGAAACGAAGGTTTATTCACTATAAAAACTTATTTACAATTTAATAATTACTTTATTTTTATTTGGCGTAGGCCTACGCCAAAGAGGCGACAACTGCACAGACAGAAACCTTGACATAATCTTATAATATGAATGACATTATAATTCTTTAAATTTTAATTACCTGACATTACTAATTAATTCAAGTGACTTATTATTATTACCTATATAAAATAGTGAAGTAGCATGAAATTGAATCCTTGTGCATGTGACCCCACTAGTACGATGTGCAGTTGAATGTGTAGCTGTTTATATTTATTTTATTTATTTATTTAATCAAGCACATTGCTTCAAAACCTAACATTTAAGTCCTGTGTTATCTAAACGTAACCTTACAAAGTATTTTACCGTTTCCGATGGTATGTTCCGTCATCTCTTTAAATCTATTATATCAAGTAGAATAGAGTCTATTCTAACTCTAACACAATATAAGCTAAATCAAACACAACAAACGTCTATTGGTTAGAGTTTCAGTTGATTGCAAGGCGTCAATAGTAATTTCTAGGTCGAGCAAGCCTTAGGCTATTCAATTAAAATCTCCTCATTTGCAGCTTGTCATAAATAGAAAGTCGTCCACATAAATTGTAATGAAGTAATTTACCAGCACATTAAGCACAAACTTGACTACTGTATTATTCGCTGTGCAAACGTGGGCAGAATTTTTAAGCCTCTGAAAAGTAGTTTAATATGCGTAGACAACGTTTTAATGATATTAACTGGAGCGAAAGAAGAATTGGACTGCTTTATTTTTTTATCGTTCTACTCGGACTTTGAAATGTTTTGCAAAGTAGCTAAGTTCTTTAAAGCTTCAAGGTAAATCTACAGCGTTACTCGTAGTATTGACTCTTTGGTGCGTTTAACTCAATTTGGCCCTTCCCAGCATTTAAGGACATTACGTTACGTATTAAAAATAATGAACAAATACTCCTTCCGTCATGAGGCAGATATAAGATAACTCTATCGTTGTTTTAATGAAAAAGGAATTCATAAATGTGTATGTTTCTATCAAACGTAAGTAACCACTATAAAAAGGTGTTAGACCATCGGAGTGTTTTATTTGGCTGATCTTTAAATAGAATCACGTGTGAGCCATTACTGGTCCCCCACGCGGTGCTCCTGCGATGCAAAATAAACCATACACAGTGATGTAACTTCATTAAAAATTATATGATAAAATACAAGCAACAGTTACTTCAAGATAAGGTATATTAGAAACTTAAGTGTTTGTAATTAGTATCTGAGATGCAAGGTTCTATATAAGTAAAAAGGAATTTACGTCAAGATGCTTTATTTTATTTACGTTGTAATAAATATTGTAATCGTTAGGACAACATGTCGTAGAACACTAATTGTATTTCTGGACTGGCCGTGGCGGACTACCGCTACAAAAATGTGACGTCAGAGTAAATACAGCAAATAATTCAATGAATAATTGAAGTCAGTGTGAAGGACTGTGGCCTATACCCCATCGGCAGAGAATAACAATAATACTAAGTACCATAGTCGAGCTTATAATAAATACATATTTTTCATACAAATACTATGTATTTAACGTACCTACGTTATTTTAGATACATTTTCAGAATGTTAGTACACATATTTCACGGCCTTGAAAGTGAAGATCAATCTACCTGAATAAAAATGATTTTGTACGTTTCTAAGCTTTCTGAATTCACTAGCACAATAAATAGTCGAACGAATAAGTTGTAGACTTTTATCGCTGTCTTCAAGCTATATTGAGCGCGTAGACATCGTCACGTGCATTCGATTAGCGGCATGAGCCGAATAGATTCTATTTTCGTGCCGGTCTCCTAATTTATTGCTCTATCGCAGGACGTGGCTCTTCCTTCAAGAAAACTAAAGAGAAAGCCAATTGAGTTTTCATACAAATGTCGGTTTCAGGAATGGAATTTCAAACCGACATGATATGTTGGTTCGTATTTCTTTAGATTTTATAGAGTTAATATTGGGTCGTTACAATTACAAAACTCTGCATTGTCAGCACGAAAATGGAATACAACAAAAAACAGGCACAGAAGCTGGTCTTATACTTAGTAAGCTATCTCTTCCAGACATTAATTCCAGACAAACCATTAATCAGTGTCATTGATGCAGAAAAAATCACGTGAGTTGAAGAAGCGTTCTAAGCATAATTAATTGTAGCTCTTTATGCAGACAGCTACACATCACATTGTATCAACTACTCAGCGTACTCAAGCAAGAGCTTTCCTTGAAACAATTACAGGGAGCGTGTAAGACAAGTAAGAAGAAAAGAGAAAAGGGTACGAATTACATTTCGATGATAAACTTGTTGCACAGATTCTCATTAAAGGCACACAGATCAAAATTATGATAACGAACCGTTCGGCTTGTTATAAAGAGAATAAAATGTTGGCGTGTATTTTAAATTTCGACGTAAGCGTTATCATATCACGCATTCATTTCTCGGTAACATACGAAAGCGGACCTCAAATCAAACAAGGAAGAAGATAAGCCATAACCTCCCCGATTCTTTTATCACATTTTATCGCACAAGTTGTGTTACGCCGGGACGCCAGTAATCTCGAGGCTGTTTCATAAAGCTTCTCCTCTTATCGGGGTCTGAGCCTTCTGACTTCCGACTGTGTTTTGATAATGATTAGGTTTTCGGCTTTACAGCTTGGCTTTTAACTTTTCTCGGCGGAAATGGCTTACGTAATTTTTTAAACTGGGTTCGGTGATTTTACCAAACCCAGTCTTTTAACTTTAGATAGTTGAACAAACGAGAACCACAATATCATATTTATAAAAGAGTACATTGGCACTATTGACCAATGATAATATAATACTCGTAGTATCTATAAACTGACAATAGAAGAAGTTAAGCGCAATAAAATGTTTCCTTTCAAATACCACATAGTAACCGTTCGTTTTTGGCGTCGTTTGAATTTGAATTGGAAACGTACAGTTATGTAACTAAAGCAATAACTCCTAATAAGGCAATTTCTTTATCGCGTATTGTGCCAACACCGGCCGACTAAAGTCGTATCGCGGCGTTGCGTTGGCGCAAATTGGCCATTGTATGTGAAAGCGATCCCTTCAGAAATGAAGAAGCGAATGTCATCGACCGATTAATGCCCACTGGCACGCGTGAGGCGCTTATAAAAACCAACAAAGTGATATACGCTCGATTGACATTGAAGCTTTATTATCTGCCGCAACGGACCCTTCGTTTCAAAACATCACTCAATGATTGATTTGTTTTCGTCGAATTTTAAATTTTTATAAAAAGAATTATAATACTGCAGCTGCATTAGTTGTGATTCAAGAGTGTCATCTACAGTCAGCCACTGCAATGGAATGCCCTTACATTCGGCATCTAAGTACAATTGCACAATCGCCCATGACTAGTGATCATATTCTGCTATGCATATACTAGATAGTGTTAACATCTATAAGAATTATTAATCTATTCATGTTTTATCGTTAAAGGTTTCTTTTCCAGCAAACAATCAAGAGAGAAAATTAAACGCAGTCGATTCTTATATCTCGCAAGCTCGAAGTAATTATCAGATCTGAATTGTCCTTATTTACTTACTATTTCATCATTCATCAGGTGGGCACGCGCTTTCTCGTTTTCTTTTTACGAGTAAGGAACTATATTCATTGGACAATCACAACGATTTCACTATTGAATAAACTACAAATTGGACTTCTGGTGCTTCTAATATTATTACTGTGTGGTGCAACTACTGGTGTTTAAGAGCATCCATGCATAATATAAACCTAATTTATTTTAAGTACATTTTTGTTACCATTTACCTACACAAGTACAGAGCGATACCTAGGAAGGTAATGTCAGGTGATGTGTACGAGATCATAGCACCGGGAGACGTGAGAGCAGCCGAGCAACTTTCTCACCGATCTGGTATCGAGTGCCGGCTCTGTATGGCCGCGGTGATCTACTACTGGTGCGAGATATAAGAAGAACGCGATTTGCAACGGTAATGGTAGCTCAATAGAAGTATTCCTAAACTTTCTTACTTATTTTTAAACTAATAAGTTATATACTAATAAATAAGTAGTTAAGTTAAATAATAGTTAGTAGTTAATAGTTATAGACCTACTTTATTATTTTAAATGTTTGTCTACTTTTAAGAAATTAGTTGTAGTAGTAGTGTGCTGTGTGTACAAAATAAATGTGTTCTTTCTTTATTTTCTTTAAATAACAAATAAGTTTCTTTTTAAACAGTAAATACGAGTGGAACTGCGTTTGACCGCAACACAAATGGGCCCTTATTCACTACAACCGAGAGAAACGTGTTGCATCAACATAACATCAAACACGTCACGCGTTTTCAGAAAGGAATTTCGTTGTTCGTTAGAAAATAAAGGCCCTGATACGGCGACATGTGGATGCGGCATAGTTTGACCATCTATGGCTACAGTATCGCTGACTTCTGTGGTCATGCAAACTTTTGGTCAAATGCCTAGATAAAAAAAAAACCTTAATTAAAATCATCAACTATAAAATAAATTTGATAATCATCAAACGACTAAACCGATTTTTACCAGGAATAATGGATTTTTTGGTTTTGTGTCGTAGGAAAATGATAGATAAAATAAAATACGACCAATTTGAAATGATAAAATGTGACATTAGTTATGAAGGACAAATGCGCTTTAAACTAAATATAATCGGTTTATCCACTTCTCGCAGATTTCTCGCTAATATTTTTATAAATGTGTGTTGTCGCTAATCGCTTGTCGATTGCTCAGGTTTGATGCAAGAACATCGGGAAATGCTACAGCATATCGGCTTTCTCTCGCCTCGGAACTAACAGCCGTACCGACTCGTACAGTGGAAACCGACGCCTCGAGGAGAAAATTATGGAATCATTCACACCCACATATTAAAACTAACGAGAAACTTTTCAAGACAGATTTCCGATAAAGCAATTTCTAAAATTACGAAGTGAAAAATGAAATTTTACAGAGCTGATGCATTTCCATTACTTAAAAATCAAGATAGAGAACAGATGGAACAGAAGTTGGACAATTTCGAATAAGTTTAAAGCAATACAAAAAATATCGTTATTGCAGGTATACTTGCATATATTATATCAAAGACCCGGACAGCAAGATTATACCGATATACAGAAAATATTTTAATATACTCGTATTATACAGAATCACGTGAAGTCTCAAAATTGTAATGGTCTACACAGCATTGCTTTCGTCTGGTCGAAAATCCCGCGAGGCTGTAATTTCACAGAGTATTATGAAAGGAGTTGTTAAGGCTCATTTGTCTGTCTAGCTAAATATACTGTTATAATAAAACAATTTCAGAGGTAATGCTAAAGTCAGAGTGTATATTTCACTGGATATTATATAGCAAATATATCGCTTAATTGATGTTGAACGCGACATTTAGTCTAGCAAGTACGAGCATTAGCGTAACAAAAACGTAATTGAATGTACCTCTAGATGATTTCATCATATAATTATACAGTATCGTTAAAATACATGCTTAGCTCTAAATAATGCTCGAGTTGAACGAACGATTAATGTGATGTTCGAAGAAAACTTCGCGATGTATTTGTGTATAGCAATTTGCATTGAAAAATGTATTATAATTACTAGATCATCCAATTTTTATGCAAAAATCTCAGTCTGTCAAGATTAAAAGAACGTAAGTGCCATTTACGAAATATTGAAGCTTGTCTTTTTTTCATGAACGGAAAATATGTTTTACGATCGAGACAATGAATGCCCACGCGCATATTCTAGACCCGTATACTCGTATCATGTAAATAAATCATTTCAGAAAATAAGAACAAAACATTAAGTAATTGTCAGGTCAGTAACATAAACAGACAATAAATTACAATCATAGCGCAACGCTTAAAATAAGCCAACTACAGAATATTAATGGAAAACGAACAGGAAATATAATACATTTAAAAAGAATAACCGCTGAATGTTAATGGGAAAAATAAACAGGACAAGATAGACAAGTTTTTCGTATACTAGGTTCTAATAAACTCAACGTTATTCGTTACTAAATAAATGATATAAGAAGGATTGGAAAACACGAAGATCTAATCCTCGTACTAATATTACAGTTAAAATCTAAATAATAATAAAGACCACGTGAAACCGGCTTTAATGTGGATACACCATATACAGTCTCAACTAATTACTATCTCAAGCAATAGCTGATTTCGATGGAAGATTAAATGATTTGATAGTGAACACATGCATTATGCAATCCGAAAGCTAACGAACATAATTCCAACCAACAACATATCAGATTATCACGCGATGTCAACTGTCAGCGAGCAAGTTTAAATTCACGTGAGATCCACGAGTGAATTACAATCAAGAAGCGAGTTACACATAAATAAATCAACGTGCCTACAACAGTTGAGATGATTTGTTAGTAGGAGCGAACTGGATTGGAAACAGCCGGTGCCTGCGATTCTCTAGAGCTGAATACTTCATTAGATGACTATACGAATTGTTAATAGGTGGCTGAGAGGTGCAATAATCGCTTACAAAACACTTGCATATCATCTTTGTGAAGATCAATCTTTGCGCTTTGTTATTATAACTTTGCTCTATATTAGATCGGAGAGCTTATAACGTGATGAAGAAACTTTGATTTATTATATTTTATTTACTATAAATAATACCACGGCCGATGTATCCAATTAATATTTAGAAGAAAACATGTGCGACAGAAACATTTTTTAGACGACGAACCTAATAGACTTGCTGTTAATGAAAAAAGTTAAAGTTGAGAATAGTGAACTGAACACGACCGTTCCAGGAAAGTTTCAAATGACCAAACGAATCGTGACGGATTTATAGATCCTTTCAGAAATTAGTAGTAATATAAAGCATAAGGAAAAACGTTGAATTATGCCGATTGGCGACATCATAAATCATTGCAGGCTTTGCTTTGCATATATCGTATGAGGACACGCGATTAAACACGTGGCGATACAAATCGCCCGTGTGTGAAGAAATAAATGTGATGTTGTTATTTTTTGTTGTTCATAAGACGCCTTCAGGGTGATTTGTTCAATCGTCGTCGTCCGTGCGACGACCCGGTGCGATATCCAGAGCATAAGCTGTTTTAAATTAGAATATCTCCGCAGTCGTCGCTTGTAGTTCAATAAAAACAAAGTTACGTTCAGTGTCAACGGAATGATGCTCATTGTTTTGTGCTCGGAGGTCAACAACACCAGAGCCGCACGCGATGCTTTTGACAAACGAAATTATTTTGGAGACTTCTCAGATTTTTATAAAAGGCAGGCCTGTCCGTCTCTAGTAATTTATATCGGTTTTCTTCGACGTTTAGGACCGATAGAAACCAAAAATGGAGCAATAAAGTTTAGCAGTTCTATTTCTAAAGAACTGTATGTACTAAGTTATATTTGAATCTTCAGTAACAATAATCAACAATGAGTTGGTCTATTTTTGGCTTATAAAAGTACATTGGAATCTCATTGTATATTTGAGGCTAATAATATAATTTTGACATTATCGCGTTAAATAACACCATTCTTAGGTGGCTCACAATTCAGAAACTGCTTTATTTAAACCTCTACATAATGTTAAAGCGAGAACATTTACCCGGAGTTTTCTATAAGCCGTGGATCTAATCAGCTCGAGCATATAATATTCATCCGGCGTTGCGGCAAAGCCGGTAACGGCGTAGACTACGATACGTACGGCCAGTTTGAGCAAGGTTTGATAGCTCAATTTTACTGAATAATTCATCAAATTTATGAAGCTAGAAATCGCTTAATGAAATATTGTTCAAGCATAATATTTTGACAATGTTCCTTCAAAGATTTTTATTTAAAAGAACTTACAGGCTCTGCATATTAACCGAGTACCATAGTCAGCTTACTTTTTAAGTGTCAAAAATCTTTAAAAATCTACGTAAATATATCGATATTTAAGATTTTCAGTTAATTTTCTTGTGATTTGGGATGACTACAAGCATTGAAAGAAATCCTTAGTTTTATTCATGATAAAAACTGCGCTTCAAATATTGATTTTACCTAAGTGATAGGTAACAGGAAACATCAAGGGCAATGTAGGCCGTATGGAAGTGTGACTATGCGCGGGCTTGAAAGATATATGCGAAATTTTATAATTGTAAGTAAATGGCGCACCGAGTGCAAACTGCATGTCCTTAGAGAACTACTACTCGTTTAAGAAAACGTTATAAAAGTAAGATTTGAAAAAAAAAACAGACATCAGTCCGTAGCATCAATCATGAAGCTACTTTGGTAGGTTACCAACATTGAAATAGGACACTGGTAAAACTATACTGACTACGCAAAAAACAAATCATAGAATCAGAACCATGAAAATATCTCAAATAAAGTAATGTGTCTTTTACCGGTAAAAATCATCAAGTTTGCGGAGCTCTCGGTGTACTACAGAGGCGGTTATATCTACCTAGTACGTTATATCTGGTCGGGTGCTAGTGAAAGCCCGAGAAACTTCCGAACGGAAGCGCGCCAGCTTTCTACCCCGCCTCCAGCCGTCCGCGAGAAACTAACCCCGTGCGATCAACACTTAGAGTAAGATCTTTGATAGTTAAGAAGTCATCTTGATACTGTTCGTGCTTTACTTGAGACTTTCAAATTAATTCGATAAAAGAAGAAAACTCTCTACCCTGCGCTGCGTTGCGCTCAACACTACGAGTAAGATCTGATAGTTAAGAAGGAGTTGATAGTGTTCGTGCTTTACTTGAGACTTTCATATTGATTCAGTAGAAGTAGAATGTATACAATGCCTCCAGCCTTCTGCGTGAGAGACATCTATGCCAGTTTGAAAGTCATCTTCATATTGCTTGTACATTTTAAATATGTAGCAAGTGCCTTTACTTAAACAAAATGACTAAATACAACAACAAAAACATATAACAGAAAGATTACCTATAGACCATTTAAGATCTACATATAATCCAAATGCTTTAAATTGAAAATGTAAAGTATTTGGATTACGAATTAAATTAATTTAATTCATTTTTAATTGATTCCGAAGAAGAGCGCGTAGAGATCAACACAATGAGTACAACTACGAGTATTTTTGATAGTTAGGATGTCACCTTAATTATTGTACGTGATTAACTACAGCCTTTTAGAGTGATTTAAAACAATAAGAGCAGCATTTTATACATTACAAAATTTGGGTAATGATTTGAAATCTTGGTATGTAAAGATATCACACAAACCGACACAACTATTGCTATAAAAGAAAAGTGATGACTTAAGATGCAGTCAAATCAAAAATAACTATACGAGTTTACCTAATTACTCTCAAAATTTAAGTCTAAAATTGTTAAAGTTAAAGTCAACTTCTACGACGAAAGGTCCAGTAATTTTCCTTTTCAATAGATATGACGCAATAATAGTTTAACTGAAGGACGGCCTCACAAAAACAAAGTAGAGGGCGGGCCTGTAAGTCAATATCTGCAGGCGGGCGTGAACACTTCAACATTTTACTGCCTCTTGAATGTTAACTACCATTGTTATTGTTTATTTTACGCACCGCATTTACGCGTAACTACGTAATAATAATACTGAAAATTCTAGCATGGGGTAAGGAACTAACGGTATTCAGTAAGCATAACAGCAGTAATAAAATATTCCGTCAATGTATCGCCTTACACGAGCGCTAAAGCCTCGCTGCAGCTGTAAATCGGCTTTAAAGTGAACGCCGTAAAACAGGGCGTAACATTAATCAATGTTCGTCGCGGCTAAGGAAACCATCATAAAGCATGTTAACAGCGCGTATGTCTTCCACGGTCGTTATATCCCCGGGTGCCAGTAGCCAGTATATTCTGGCACATAGTCGGCTGTTTGTCTTACATTGTATGCGGTTTCTATAGCAGTCTCTCTCTACAGACCGTTCGCAAGGTCGCCACGTGCCACTCGCAGCATTGTCTCATGTGTGAACATTATTTGTTATGCCCGCTTTGTGGCTTTTACACCAACACAAGTTTGAATATAAAGCTTTACAAACAGCATACATTGTCCAATTAGCTTCACTCGATATCGACACTCCCACAGAACTTAAATTTAATGTCATTTACGCAACGCATTAATGATACACACATTGCGGTAGCTTTTAAATTGATACATATCGAACTCAATTAAGTTAATGCCGATCTTAATGTCATTGGATTACAATTTCAGCGTTTATTGCCATTAGAGAGTACGAGTATGTGAGTAATGAAAATTGAAGTGTCGGTAAGAGGATGATAAGAGCGGTATTTTATTATAAAGCCGGCGGTAACGTCACATAAAACACGGAGCAAGACAAGTGTGGCAAACATAAAACTGTTATAATATTCTCGTGGAACAGTAACGCGACGTAATAAAATAACGTAGTGAGATGTGAAGTTACGCAAGCAAATAACGTGACTGGCGTATGCGGGGATTTACGAGCGATGGTAGAATTTGTGCTCTACATTCGAGGAACACACAAAGCGGGACGACCTACTCTATATGGGGACGATACAACGCCTAACGCTTGTGGTTGTGTTCTAGCGAAACCCAGGAATATTAAATAAAAATATATAGCCAGGAAAGTGGCATCAGCTGTTTTGACAGGAATTCAATAAAAGTGTTGGTATCCATAGACAGTCATTACTTCGATGAATGTCATAGCATTTTAGATCTTATTTTACACGTCATAAAGGCTACTTTTACAGATTCGTCGCAGTTTTTGCATTTTCATGCAAACTTTCCTCTTTCAAAAACATAAACATAAAGAACATTTTACCGGACTCGAAGCAGAGACGATTCGCTCGCTTGCAAAATAAGTTTGTTTTAGATACAATGTTTTACCATGCAAATGTTTATATGCAATAATCAAACGAGTTGCGGCCAAACGTAATCCAATCTGTATATTAAAAACAAATGTCAAACCAGGATAACAAATAATTATTAAAACCGCAAAAGATCACAGAATAAGAAAATTAGTTTTTCATTAAAACACCTATTTACATTATTAATATCTAAAACTTAGAGACTAATGCATATAATTTTATTGCCTAACAAACTTCATAAGCGAGCAAATAGCAGTCATTAACTCGGACGTGTAAACAATTTATCATGGAAGATAGTCATCAAAGTGGAAAGAAGATGGGAGTACCTAGCGCTGAAAAATATAAATACATACACTGTAATAAACGCCAGTGCTGCTGTAAATTGTACAGGTACATTAGACAGGTATAAAATGAAACGAATCTTGTGATACTGATAAATGGATAAAATAGTTCAGAATAGAAACTCCTAAAGGATCACATTATATCTGTTGTTCTCTTCGTTTTAGTAAAAGTTATTTAGGTACCCTACTCCCATGATTGTCATGTGTTGTGAATTTTCTGATTTTACTAAGTTAAGGTTATTTTATAAAACCAAAATTAAATCTTTCAGGTTTAATGAACAACAGTCAAGAATATTCCAGTAAAAGCCCGGAATAGTACATCAGGAACATTACAACTTTGACTAACAAGGCTCAGTTCGTTTGTTTAATATTTAACTTTTACGGTTCTAACACAGAAATAAAAATGTAGGTAGATTTACGTTTCTGTTCTGCGCAGTTTCATAAAACTGGCCATAAAGATTGGAAAACAAACAGCCATGACATTGACCGTACTGATGTCCTTGTGGAGAGCATACTCGTATACGTTGAACAATAAAGATGTAGCAAACACTGTACTCGCTGAACGCTAGGATAAGTCATTAGCGAATAGTTAATTTTTTAAACAAACATACTCATACAACTTACAGATAGTATTCTCCAAATACGAGATAAATTTAGCGCTTGCGTGCGATCTTTTTAACGCTTCCTTAATGGCAATAATGATTCTAGAGTGAACTTGTCAAAGTAAATATTAAAAGTTTACATTCGATTATAACAATAACAAATTTTTCACAAACATAAATATATAAATATTAGTAACTTCTTTGTCTTAACCTCGACAAAAATAAGCGTCTTGCCTTCATTGTTGGGTTGAGTGAATTAACATTTTAATGACAAACGGAAGATTCTTTCCGGTATCTCGTTTGTAACCAGTGGTTCGCTCGAACACTGTCCATATCCGCGCCTCTCGCCCAAACTAGTCCGTTGCGAATAAGAAACAGCACAATGGTACACGTAACCGACCAACAGCTGTTTGGTCACAATAGAAAGTAGCGTTTTGAGTTACGCAAACGCCCCGAGCGTGTTTACCAAACTCGTTTTTGAATTTTCAAATGTGCCTACTACGATTCGCACCAACCGATCGTCTGTCGACTTTCCTTATTACCAGAAACATCAAACGGCTTCAAGTCAAGTGTTTTATAAAGATGGGCCGAGACTCATGAATATGCAACAATGTTCGACATGGTTATGTAACTTGGCAGAAGTGGTAAGCTAATAACTGTCGAGCTGTGCGGAACTTTGGCGGGGCTCGATCAAGCACTTCCAAACGGAATTTAAATCTCATGTTGGATTTCTATTTCTAAACTGAACCAAACACGGTTGCGTAAGAGACTCAAAAGTGAATTTTATGTAACAAGCGCAACAGTAAAACTTATTTCAAATAAAACAACAGCAATGTATATCAGGACATGGTATTTATTGTACAAAAATAGTGTGCCAGCAAGTAAGACAATGCCTCACGACATACACAAACAAATATTTAAACCTAAGGCTTTTTTTTTCATTTAAAAAAATGCAATCACTCGTAAGTTTTAAACATAGCCTATTTTAGTTTAGTGTGGAGTATCGTTGAGTTTTACAGCCACGGCCGGCGCTGCTGCCCGTATGAATCCCGAGACTACCACAGGCTCAGCGGTAACCATCCAACCGCATTTATACATATACATATATACGAGATTTCAGCAATCTCTAGCTCGGTTAGACTACTACATATCTAGTAAAAGAGATTAAATATCTTTATTACTTTCTATCCCGCTACACCAAGCCATATTTTACGTAGAGGCACATAAAGACTATAATGACCATCTCAAAGTGACGGAAAGTTTGCTAGAGCTACCATAAATCTCCAATCAAAATGATCGCTATCGTTACCAAGAAAATTTATAAGTAACGTTGGCAACGAAGTATCGTTGCCAAGGCGGCTTATGAAACAAAAATGGAATATTTCGACTGTTTACTAGTTGCAATAACATATTCTCGACAACGTATCTTATCGTCGCAAGTCAATGTGTTCATTGTCTTATCGACGTAATAAAGAAGCTATTGCCGCCTTCCTTTTAGATAAAAGTATACATTACACGAAGTAGACATAACTTCTACATTTGTAAACAAAGATTTTTAAACGTGTCTCGAGACACGAAATCGCAGTGAATTGACACATTCAAATCAGAATTAAACCAATGATAAGGGAATGTAATAACTCCTCGTCTACGGTGAGCCTGTCGTATAGAAAAAAAGATAGTGAAGCAAGAACCAATTTATCTTGTCGACCCACGCATTCGCTCAGCAATATAAGCAAACACACACACAGAAATAAAAATGTAAAACATAGGATCAGCGCGTGGAGTGTAAAACCCAATGATAAAGACTGCTTACAACTCTTGGTACAGTCCATGAATAACTTAGATATTCACATTATCTACATTATGGAACTTTATCTGGCGTGACTCGCACCCTTGGACCCTCGCGCTTAAAAACATTCAGAAGGCGCATACGAAAAAGGAAACTCCGCGTTCGCCGTTTATCAGTGGTTATTTACGATGCAATATTAAAAATAACTTTCTTTATTTATTTAAGTCGTAAACTTTCAAAATACACGAATCTTGTGTAGGAATCGGGATGCGAAATATATTTTTATGAATTTTAGAGCGGTTGTTGTACGTTTATGGTGATATAAGATTTATAGATACAATTAAAGAACCAATATATCGGTATCGATTCTAAATTATATAGAATTAGATCGATCGAATAAAAAACGTGACGTAAGCGAGCGAGTAATGTCAGTCACGTAATTTCAATTAATGTCGGCAATTCGCATGTAGGTAAGATAATTGATATAAAGGCACTCGTGAATAATGTCGAGAAACGGGTCATCGTACGTGAGGTAAGTGAAAATAATGATTAATTTGATGATAAAGTAGATTACAATGTAATTACTACGAACGGTAGACATGCACGAATCGCTGATGATTCGGCAGTGAAATATTAAAACGTGTTCCGATTTCAATGTGAGCCATTAAATCGTGGGAATTGAAACTTTAATTGCGATCGTGGCTTAGAAAGCGTAATAGTAGACGTCGGGAGACATTTACCGAGAAATGCATCTTCTTCAGCGGAGTTAGTACCTCCGCTAGCGCTAGTATTTCAATTTGTGTCTAATAGTGTTGTGGAGTTTTAATGGTTAGAGAAAGCTAAGTGTGAAGAGATGAAAAAAGTAATTAGGAGTATGAACCGGCGGCGCGAGCGAAGCGCCACCCGGAACGGCTTGCGCGGAGAAAACCGCGGGAAACCGCAATAGCAACAACGCTACAACTGCCGCTCGCGAGAACCGTGTCAGTAGTGTGAAACGCTAATTGCACACGGCCAGCCATCGCACCGCTGCACATCGCGCAACTGTTTCTACCTGCGATGCGCTTACACTATACTCGTTTATACTGTTTCATTTCGAACCTATTCCGCTTTTTATACTCGTTCCATCTTTATCATGTGCATCGAAGCGGTTTACAACATGAACTGCACTTCGTTTGTCATGATATGAATTACTTTATAAATGTCATTAAACTTTTCTCTACATATTTTTTATAAATTATTGTATTATTAGTATTTTCAACTAGTCAGACATAAATGATAAACGGCGAACGTTTTTTAAACATGCTCACGTATTCCCAGATAAAGTTCACCGTCAGTTTCCTACGCTATTGTTAATAATAAATTAATTATAGAATCTACAGGAAACCGAATCGGAGATCTCATTATTTTAGTGGGCCGCATTGAGACGCTCCGTGCATGCCTCGCTGTGACAATTTGAGTCCAGCTCAAATGGCGAGCGTAGAGTTCTCTGGACTGTTCGACGACACTAATCCACTACTCTACCGCGAACACCTCAGGCAGTAACTAAGGCTAAATCACAAATATTGCGCGCTGGCTCGCCGGCTACGAAGGCCGAGGAACACCCCGCGTCGGACGCATCATCACTCTTTTTGCCATCTGTTTTAACACAGGAGAGTCTGTCGCCGTGCACAGCACTGTTCACTTTAAAATCGTAGCTCGCGATTATGCATTTGTTCACAGCACTTTCACTTTTGTCAGCGAAGAAGGAACGTCGCGCGGTGTTCGCCGAGGGCGAGGTCGAAAACAACTTGACTTCCAGGTCCCGGTGGCCGTTCATCGAAGTGACGATTTCGGAGGATATCTCTAAGGCGAGAGGCGAACGAGGCTCGGGCGAGCTGGCCCGTCTCGCCGGTGGGAACAAAGAATATAAGTTAGGCGCTGAATACGCTTCGCCACTATTCACCTCCCGGCGTTCAGGTATTCTGGACGAGGGGTCACTCCAGCTCCGTCTCAGCGTCGTATCGGCTCCTCGTCTTCCGAGAGATCCGACGACTTTCATCGACTCTTCTAATTTTGTGGGAGCGAAATCACCACTAGAGTTTTCATCAAGCAATTCTGCAATGGAGTGAGCGTCCCAGATTTGCCCGACAGGATCACAGAGCCGACATTGGCATGAACTGACGGCGGACTCGACGGGCGAGGTCGCCTCCTCTATCCCGAAACGAGTAGCTTCCAATGCCTCCCCCAATGCAGCCACACGATAAGTCTCCGGTACCTGGTCGGTGTACTCCAACACTTTCACGTCCAACCGGTACGGCATTGACATTTCCCGGCAGTAAGAATCCTCGTATATGCCATGAGACGGAGCGATGCCAGAAACCACACAATGATCGACTTCGCCAAGGTCTAATGTAGCAGCCGTCAAATCGTGCGACACAATATTGTTAGGTTTTCTGTCTTTTTTGCGTCGTTTTCTCGGTTTTATAATCCTGGGCAACATGGTTTCAGAGTTTGTCGAGCCGGAACTTTCATCGCTCGCGACACTGACCGCATCCGTGTTGTTATTGCGTCCGCCGCGCGTGGAACGCGCCTGCTGCTGCTGGTTGCGCGGCCTGCTTCCTTCGCTCGACTCGCACCTGTCCCTGGCGACGTGCTCCGTCGGTCCTAGAGGCCGGTGGTTGCGCTGTTCCGGTGCGACACAATACTTTCTTCGGTCGTGTCTATTTTGAATTATGAGCGGAGCGCCCTGCGCCTGCATCGCCAGCTTGGATACGGGCGTGTTTCGGGGTTGCGGCGGTGCTCTACCCGCCATGGATATGAGCGGTGCGCCAAGCCATGCATTCGGGTGCGGCACGCCGTAGGGCGGGTAGTAGGGCGGCGGGAAACCCGATGCGGTGGTGGCATATTGAGGACGGCCGGGTTCGCGGCGCCCGTGGGAGGCGCGCTCGCCCGGACTCATACCGTCTCGCGGAACGTTTAACCCATATTCAAAAAAGTTCGCTTCACTGTCACGGTAAATATCCGAGAGTCGGCGCGATGTCGTAATCGTACACTAACATCGGAGGCGCGTGAATGTTGCGCACGTTCGCTCGCCGCGACAACCGGCAGACAACTGGAGTGAATGAGTCCGCGGCGCGGCCGGTGGCGGGTGCCGCGCTGTCGAGTGGGAGTGCCTCCGGCCGCGACACGCGACTGTCCCTCCGCCGCTGCACCGGAAAACTTTACAACCCTAATCACTTTACAATTAACCGGCCGCCGCCGCCGATGTTTACTTTCCACGCGGTCTAATAAAGAAAACCCTCCACGACAATAATCTGCCAGTAGATGTAGACTCTATATTATAGAGCCAGTAAGGCGATTGCCGCTAGCGGGACAAAAACTTAATTGCAGCTTAATGAGACGATTAAACGTGTTGATATTTACATGATGACTTATAATTCTTCTTGACCGGCGGGCACAAAGCTACAACTTTTTATTTATATGAATGACACTTGTAGAGTACTGAATGATAATGTAAGCGAGTACAACAAGAAAGGGCTGGGCTTACCGATCACTTTCTCTACCAGTATCAGGTATAATTTAAACATACCTGCAACAATAAAATAAAATTATAAATTTTATGCGTATGCGTACATAACAAATCCGTTAAAATAAAAACTGTCTCAATAAATTTTGAATAGGATACAAACCGAGGATTAATAAAAGACTTTGCAGTAAAACGTTTTCAAAAGTAGTCAGTGTTTAATATGCCGCCCATAGGGTTGGAAATGTTGGCATGCCAAAAGTGAGAACAAAAAATAAAAATGCATATTTCACGAAGTGCTTTTGAGAGCACTTTTTATTTTCCTTAATACGTTGGAAGTCGTGAGCGGTCTAGTGAGTTTGCATTAAAGTCGATGTTTTAAAACTAAACTCGAGCTGTTAAAATTCCAATAATTTTTTTTGGTATCGATATACCGATATCTATTTGGGGGTGAGGTGTGAAACTTATATTCATTTTTTATTTCTATATAAAATTATGTGGGTCAAATTACTTCTGATAATATGTTATTATTAGTGAAAGAGTAATAATTTCAGCTATTTTCCACCCTCTGCACGTTAAAAGGCTCGGTAATCCTGGCATGGCGAAGGGTTGATTCGGATGACGCACCGGGCGGCCTTCCCAATGTTTCTCCATTGCCTTCAGAGGCGGAGCGGGTGAAAGTGAACCCGGTGACTCAACGCACCTCACTCTCATCTGTATACAGGATTATATGCCTATTTTAACCGACATTAAATAAGAATAAGGAGTTTCTTAATCCGACTGTGTGACCCTAATTCTCAGAGAAGCTTTAGGAACGATTTGGAAAAATATTTTTTCACGTGGATCCCATATAAATTCTATCAATTCGATTCTGAAGGTTTGTTTTTCAAGCAAAATAACTGACAAAATGTGTATAAGATCGGAAGTCAGTTGTTACTATTTTTATAGTATTAGTAATTAAATATGCTGTGAGTCATTCGGCAGGATTTGGAGATTACATTACAAATAGCTGTTGAAGGAGAAAAATATAGAAATAGAAGATTTTTATGATATGAATGTGTATATTCCTCGTTAAAGTTTTTTTACGAGGTTGTCAAAGTTGTCTCTACAAAGGAGTTAAGTGATTGTTTACAAGTTATTGGTGTTAATTAGTGCAATGTTCTTAGTAGAAGCAATGTGAACTTATAACCTTGTATAATTTTCGAATAGGTAAATAAATACATCGCTCGCGACTGTTAACACAAACTTGCGGTTACAAACGACGTTAATCAAACACCCTCGACTATTTCCAACCTTATTACAATAAACATAGAGTTCACAAAGGTTTGTTAAAGGGTTTTGAACCGCAAACGTGTTGCGTTCATTCGATACATGTACGTGAATTCGTTTAGCATATTCATATTGCAACAGCGAACTTTCAACGCGAATGAAAGTTTGGAGGCGTTCCCCTTAGCGTGTGATTGTGCAACTATCGTAAATTTTGCAATTTTAATATTTAAACACAATGTTTATAGCCACGTTAATAAAGAGAAAACTGAACCACTGGGTACTTGGGTACTGCTAAGCGGGTTTGTATTAGCGAAATCATGAGATGATGATTCATTTCGCTCATGAAAGTGGAAGAAGCGACAGAAATGAGTTCGGATCGTAGCAGGTCGAGATAGATATGAATAAGTAAGTATACCATTTCAAAGTAAAAAAAAAAACAAAAACAAATTGGGCAGTGTTCATAATATAAATATTTATTATATCTTTTTTAAATTTTTAGTTGTAAGTAGTTTATATTTAGTTTCATTAGTGTTTTCACACTAAATTTTTTATATGAAATATTCCGCTGCATTGACAACCTCTTGTTTTAGAAGTTGTTTAAAAAACTTTGCAAACAAAATTTGCTTCGTTACCGTTTTAAAAAATAATCAAGCTGCAAAATATGGAGGCTTACTTTTTGCTGTGAATGTCTCTTGCACGCTTTTTTGATTTGGCAAAAAATTATAAACGGTTAACGAAGGTCGACAGTTTCCACACCATTTTATACATTTAGCATTTCTATATACGTCTTCAGTTTAAAAACCGGTCCGATTCCGCGTCTGACGATGACACTTTGGGCTATAAAAATGAGATGTGTGAGCATTTTAATGGACTTTGAATTTGATAAAAGACCCTCATCTGTGTTTAGCTTTTCAATCCGGTGACCTAGTTTCTTTCATAAGTAAAATATATTTCTTTCATAAAGTGGCATATTTATGTATCTCGTGCTACGCTTGGTAAACGCTACTACAGTACAGACAGTTGCATTCAATTGTAAAAAATAAATTTATCTATTTTACGAAATCTTTGGACGATGATTTTTACCCTCATCAAAACGTCGGATTGAATTAAAACTTTGCTAACTTAGCATAGCTTAGTATAGCTAACTTAGTATAGCTAACAGGTATACGTAGCAATTTACAGCGTCCCACAGCTGGGCACGGGTGAATACCCTATTAAGGGGGTGTAGGCTATAGTCCACCACGCTGGCCATGTTGCAGGTTCACCTATAATAAAAATAAATCTCCGTATCTGGGATTGAACCCGCACCCTTACGCTTGTGAGGCAATGGGTTTACAGACCAGGCTATCACTAACTAAACTTTAGGTATAATAAGATTACAGCCACAACGATATACACAACAAATTCACCAATAAAAAGCAAACATTAGAATCTAGGACACGTAGAGAATCGGTGCCAAAACAACAGCACATTACATAATCAACGCTCCATCCATATCTTAATAACTTTCCCTTCAAAACTGTAATCATGTAACAGCAAACACGTAATGATGGCTGTTAACGCATACAGCGAAGAGCGAGAGTGGACCATTTGATTTTGTCTTAGCACGCGACCGTACAAGCGCAAGGGTCATTGAATCCAGTGCTGTGCGCTTTCTCTGATCTGCCGCGGTGCATTAACACCATGTTGCATATGCAATTCTATGTACACGCTATATTAGAGAGAATAGAAAACAGTATCGCATGATTGTACCGTCACAGCATGGCCTATACGTAATAATTGAACAGTAAACATATATACACTTGTGGTTCTGCGAAATGTTGACCTGGCACAATATTTTTACGACTTATAATAACAAGGTCTTGAATGATTTATTTTTCATATTTATAATTATTATGGTTGTGTTTTATTGCTCATGCCAAAATATCATTAATATCGGGCGGTAAACGGCGTCGCAGCAAAACTTCTCCCATATTTTGAGGGAAATACAAAATCGCCGACGAGTAACATATCCAAAATTTCGTAAAACCTGAATTTAAAATATCGTTAAAATTAATTGGATACTACGATCTGGGGGTCTAAAATGGCCGATTTAGCTAAATCATAATAGGAAAATCTAGTGAATTGCTTAGCGAACCGTAAAATGGCAACATATCGGCAATTCACCGAATGAATTGTCGATGAATCATATTTCGCAATTCATCCTTTTGACAGTTATGTATGGATTTCGTAAAATGGCCGCCAAGTATGAATTGCTGAACTTTCACTTAGCAGTATTGTTAGATGTTACTTAAAAGCAACATCTAGCAATTCATTTCGTGGTTTGCATAGGGAGAATAAACGAATTATGGCATATTTTTAAGTGTAAGTAAATTTTGTGCAGCACGCGGGAGTCCTTCATGAACTAAGTTATAATCGGCAAGTCTTCAATTTCGGAAATCGCAAAAGGCATTCGGAATTCCGGGCCACGGAACATTTTTACTGCCGGACTACCAGTATGTTGCTTTATATACGTTTAACAAAAGGTCATGCAGTGAAGTGCAGTGTCTTATCAGAAACAAGTAAACAAGAAAACAAAGGCATCTTGAAGGGATAGAATAATATAACGAATTAGCTGATGGAGAAGATGCATGTAATGTTCTATTGGAGCCTATGTGAGCAGCAAAACGTACTTAGTGATTGAGATTATTGTGATAAAATAAAGATTGATCGATAGTCACAATTTCTGTATTTTATTAAAAAAATAAAAATAAAATAATAAAATTCTTACAAATATCATTACAGAACGACTATTAATACTTATTATTTAACTTACACGTACAAGTACTAGATAATAGGTAGATTAGTAAAATTTCCCGAGGTCTATTTCAGACGATTCGATCTTCCTTTTGGTACATTTATTGCGGAATGCAAGTGGAGCGGCAACCAAATCAGATTATCTCTATAATCTCCACGGGATTCTGTCGTGTGCATCTTCTACCAGTCTCTAAGCTCGATGTTATACAGAGTCAATTCACTTTCAACACACTAATAACATATAAACAGGCCAAACATCGCTGCCTTCCTCGCTGTTTGCCTTTCTTGCCAGACTCTAAGCACACACGTTTCACTCGCTCAGTCAATTAAATAACGTCCTTTTTTAACTGGCACGATATTCTCAAAATGGAGCAAAGGCGTCAGTTGCATATGGCCACATTGATGTTTGGCTTGATTAAGTACCAATTGCCCCTATATCTGTACACCAAACTTATCTGGATACGTGATAATAATCCGTATTCAGGCAGAAACATTTGTACGAGTAAGTTGCTGATGCGCACCCCGCGACATTGCTCTGCTGCTTCTAGAGGCAGTTTCAGATTTAGTGCCACTAAATGTTGGAATTCTCTTCCATCGCCATTACGCTTAATCCAAAATAAATATACTTTTAGAATCAAGTGTAGAAAGTATCTGCTGGGAATGCAGAAATCCTCATAGAATATGTAGTTTCTTGTCCTCCATCCGGTGCTTCTGCATAATCTTTATTTATTTATCTGTCCTTTCCAACATGTAGTGGCTTGAATCAAATTGAATCAATTTAAATTAAACTATAAATATAATTAAACTAAATTAGTAAAAGTATATATAATTCTATAAACGCAAAAATTATATTCACGTCTTAAATTTTATTTAGTACCTATTTAGTTATAATAATTTATTTACTTGCTGGTCTTTTCTTCTTTATTTACTTATTATTTCATATTATTCTATCTAGTCTATGTAATAATTACACATTCTTATTATTAGATTTTTAATACGCTCATTTTAAAGTATTTCTAGTGTTTATTTATGTATATTTTTTGTAACCCCGCGCGACTCTAAAAAGTAACACTGACAATCAGCGCTGAGGACTGATCCCTAGCATCATGCTGACCTTTTTTGACGCACGGGACATTGCAACTCGACCTACAAATTTTAAGTAATTAGTTGTATGTCAGGTAGTGTCCTGTGTGTACAAAATAAATGAGTTCCTTCTTTCTTTTTCTTTTTCATGATGAGGTATGCATAGGCATACTACCTACATCTCTCCATCTGCTACGAATCAGACACTCCTTTCGGTTTTACCACTTTACCTAGTGTCTCTATATAATGCTCGCCCTTAATATGTGTAATTTAGTCTTGATAGAATACTGATTCAACGCTAAACATGACAACATACTCATAGATTATCAGATAGCATTGGGCGATAATAGGTGGTAACGTATCACAGTAATACGACGATAATTTTGCAACTATACATTTGCCTAAACATTGTTCAAAGTATTAGCATTGCCAGAATTTTAGACAGGTACATTACACGAGTTTAGATTTTATGAATGCATACTACAAACCACCTTTAGCAGAAGTATCATCATTTTTTACTTATTAATCCTATTAGACATAGATAAACATTATTTAGTTTATAACTTTATTATTTGTATAACCACATGCTTTACCAGTTAAGGAAATCATCAGGCTTACATATTTATTTCATCATTATGTTTCACGAAGAATTGTACCTACATATGTCAGCGTGGTGGACAGTGCCTTATACCCCCTTTATAGGGGAGATCCGAGAATAGCAGTGGGGCTCTATGAATCGTCACCATACTTTATCGAATTAAATTCCTGCTAGACGGCCGTTATAAATAGTTTCCAAGATAAATTATGAAATATAACTGAAAATTTAACTTTCAAATAGGTTTTAGCTACCGTATCGATTATTCGAACGATGACGATAAAAAAGCGACAGCTGCAAAATGAAAGGTGTAATTACCGACACTAATTTGCATTCGTGACTTGTGCATTGCATTGACTTCTTTTTATTTATTCTATGCTACTGCCTCCCCCTATTGAAGCTACGTACACACTTGCACATTCAAACAAATCCTTTTATGTCTGTCACTCGACAAATGAAAAGCTAGAGAAATTACACACACGGTCGCACAAACATGTGATGCCCTAATAAACAAAGCAAACAATTTCAAAAGACGGGTACTTCGTACTTTAGCGACAGCGAAAACAGTTTGTGCATAAGTGACCTTCCGTTAGAGGTGTTAATTCGTTACAACCAGTCCGTAACCGCATAGGAAAAGAGAAGAAAGATAAACATTACTCGTACCACGGCATTTCATTCGAAAGTAGTCAAATATCGTATTTGCAAGTTCATTATCGTATATTTACGAGAACCACTTTCCGTTTTTATTGCTTCCGATTTTTTTTATCGTTTGATAAGAGGCTATCGTGCAATTCGGTCCGAGATTTCGAAACTCATCAAGGCAACGGGAATTCGTTCACAATTAATACTCACTTTATGAAAATTTAATTTAGGCGATAAGTTTGCGATTCAATTACGACAATCAAAACTTATTCATTCAATTTAAAGTCGCTACGAGTGTTTTGCATTCTTCCTTTGTAAACGTACTCAGCGGTTGTTTGACAAATGAAATGTCCGTTGAGAAATTCTATTATAAACTATGATTGGTAACTGACAAATAAACAATACTGAAAATTTTCGAAATGTTACCGATTTGATTTTTTCTACCGACTTTCAAAACGAGGAGGTAAGTACTCAATTGTAGGGGTATGTTTTCTTTGCATGTTTTTTACCTGATTTTTCTGAGTCAGAAGGATTTATTTTGGAGTTATTTATATTCTTCTTCTTTTTTTTTAAAGGGCATATCCCTTCCCTTGTAGTCCCATAAATTTTTTATCAAAATTGTTATATGGATATAACTGAAAACAGTGCTATCGGCGCATGTCGTAATGGAAGTCAATAATCAATTCTTTTTAAAAAGAACTTGTTTACAGTCGAGTGAGCGAAGCGTCTATGACTCAAGTCAGTCAGTATGTTTGTCTGTATGTTGGTCGGTGACAAACCAGTTTTCTACAATAAATATAAATTATAAGCACGCAATACGTCAAGACTCTTGAGGTTGTCGAGATATAATAAGATCGCAAAAACGTTTTGTGATATTATTGAATTTAAATTAAAACCATTTATGAATATTATTCATAAAATAAGAAAAGTAAGTAATGAACGTATATTACTGCAGGAAAGTTAATAACTATATCAAAGTAGAATATTATCCACTATCTGGGTTGAAATAAGGTTAAACGTGGGGCGCTAAAGCTCAGACCGCGCGTGAGGTCCAGCTATTAAATGATAGTAGTGACGTGATAGCCATAAAGTAACTGGTATCTGTGATGTACTCCATCTTCTATGATAGAACGTCGCGTCATTTAGCTACATGGTTATGTATTAAGCGGGCGATTAACGCTAAAAGTCGGTCCTTTTTTGCACTTAGCCTGAAACAACGTGTCGAAGAGAGCGCATATAGAATATATTATAATATTATTTGAATTTTTGTTTTAATACTAACATTTCCCCTACTTTGTGGTTTTTACCAACATACATATATCATTCTTTAAATATGAGGATTAATTATTGTAAAAATCAATTCTACGATATGAAAATTGCTTGGTACGCTTCCTTAAACCTCACGGGACCAAGTAAAAATATGAGCACAAAATTTTCCGCCTTACTTTTAATCGCATTTTAACTTGGTTTTTTTTTTGTCTGGCTTGTTTTTTTTGACGTCACGTCACGAGCCTAAACAAAACAAACGACAATCAAAGTTGAGGAGAGTTTTAGTGAAATGACAATTTATATCGCTGACGGGAAGAAAATTCAAATAAAACGTAAACAGTTTCCGGCTATCGGTGAAATTAGAAATAGAGATAGCTGGATTAATATAGTCATTTATATTTGGTTTAACTAGATTGATACAATCACAAAAAGCTACGTACAAAATGAGTAAGTATTCAGTATTCTGAAATCAAATGCAAAATGCAGTCAATTAATTTTGTACAAGTCTATGTCAGTATATATTGCCACTAGGGCATTACTGTAGGATAGGATGGTTATCTTTAGTCTTTTCAGCGGCTAATTAAGCCCACACGGTTTCAATTAGCCAAATGAACCGTAAAACGTTCTGTCAAAGGCGATTCACACACGAGCGATTAGCGTAAAGAGTAAACAATGGCCTGTTATCGCTGTTCGCTGGACTGTGGACTAAAAACAGAGACACAACTTTAAGAGACATTCTAAAAATATTGTCGAATTAGTTTTAGTAGTACTTCGAATCAGTATTTATATGAATTGGCACCATAGGAAAAAGAAATGATTTGAATGTTGTATTCAATTGTAATAGAGATACGGTATGCGGTGGAAATAAATCTATAAAAATGAGCACTTATCCTTACCAGTACGGATAGCTCGGTAGCGATACCAGCGATAAGTGTACCAGGTGGCAATAACAAGCATACTTCATTTTCTAAAAAATGTTATCCAACTGCGAAACAAAAATCTACGACATTGAATCACACATCTAATAGCACTAGAAATATTGTAAAGAATAGCTTATCAAATATCTGTTAAATCTACATCTGCAGAATAATATTCTGCGCATAGACATTGCGCTGCCGTCCGTCGCTCAGTGGCGCCAAACGGAAGCGCAATTACGCGCCGTTCAACGGAAGCCTGCGGGCGCAAATGACACGGCAAGCGCTTAAATGGCTATGATAGTACTATCTTGGTGTTTACAGACTTTTACTAACGAGTAAAATTGTTAGCAATTAGTTAGCCACCTCAAGGGTGGTCATTTTGGTGACTAAATTACTTATTAACTAATAAATACTGATAATTTACTTTCCATAAAACTTGTAGAGATAAGAATAGTCATTGAAATGTCTTCACACTATCTCTGGTAAATCGTGAATTCTACTCATTAAAGATAACATTAAAAAGCTTATTCACCAGACTCTTACTGGACGTAATGATCGTACGGTAAACCTCGCACTTGTATATTGATATCGAAATTTTCCAAACACAAGTTAAAAATACTTTTGTAATTTTTTTGTCCCTTCAAATTTCAGTATCTGAGAGCTCCAATTTAAAGCCCATCGAGTGCCTAACACGCAGAGCGACCTAAACATCCCAACGCTAACATTACCAAGAAACACGTTTTACAAAATGATATCGATAACGAAACTCGACACAAAAAGCGGCATTATTTAGATGCGCTTGCGCCGCTTAGGGCCGTAATGCATTTTTGATTGTGCTCGCTCGCACAGACTGCACTTTCACTAACGTTTAAAGTCAAACGTTTACGTTATGGACTGTGGTTTATGTCTGGAACGTTTCCAAAACTACGCGTTTTGTGTTCGATACGAAATAGTGAATTATAGCGGACATTATGCTCTTTATATGAATTCGGTATGATCTTTTTTAATAGCGTTGTGAAAGGTTAAGTTCGAATTTAGTAGTTTGTAATTTTTATGAATATTTTCAAGGCTGGTATGACTTCTTTCCATCTATTTATGCAAATCTTTCCAATTAAATAAAAAAGTTACACACTCAAAGCTCCCCACTAGGATATTTTTCGAATCTTAATGTTGCATGTTAAAAGTATAGGAAACACAACACGTAGGTAAACAAACATGCAAACTCATCTTCGTAACATCTGCCCGGGCTGCGAATCGAACTCGGTTTGTTTGGCTCTTGAAACAAATATGCTAACCAACAGGCCACCGCGGACGTCAAATATTTGCGGTTCATTATTTTATGATCATTTTTTGCTTAATTTTCCCCTGCCCGTTCCCCACTCAAGGATTTCGCAAAGCTAGCAGTTAGGGTGGCTAGTTTACATAAAATCCCCCTCTCAATGTTTGTTCCCCCGCTTATACTAGGCTAACCCTTTCGAGCTGACTTCTGAATATTTTATTGAAAAAGCTTCGTTTCGGTATAAGCTTACATAATAAGATAGATGTAATAAGATAGGTATGGAGTATGATTACATACTACAAAATCACACATAAGAAAAATTATTTCCACATATATTAACATTGTTGCTACATACGACCATACTCGTAGCATAGATTTGTTAGATAGCCAGAGATAAGTATATGGACTTCATTATTTCCTTTAAAACCTGTCAAAAACTCTACAGATCATAAATTTTTCAGAGTTTTATTTTTGTGATCGTTCATCTTAAACATCATAATCCTTCCTTAATCAAAAAACCTTCCTCATCCCATTGTTGGACAATGTGTGTGTCACGTTATGCGTTTTATTGTCATTATTATCTGCTTCGAACTTGTGCCAATTATGTTCAGGTCAGACGAGCGACCGACTTTATGTCGTATAGTAGGTACTGCTGGTCGGCCGTCGCTAGCAATCTGCAACGAATTACGACGCAGAAACTTCAGTGCCAAACTTCGGAACGTAGTAGGTACTCTGTATGTAAAACAAGACCAAAATTTATCGGTTTGCGGCAGCCAAACGCCCTGGGCGCATTACTGACCAAGGTTCAGTCAGCCGCTAACCGGCAGCGCCGAACCGGATAGCCAAATAAGCTGGTTAGCCTTTAAATGCTGCCTCAAATGTAAATTCTGAACTCGACAACTTAGAGGACGTAGTTCAACATCAAATTCATAGTAATTATTTGCTTTGTAGTTGATACAAAACCGGCAACATATTATACTATTAAAATACAATCCTGACACCTGTCGTCTCTTTCAATTTAAAGACGATTTACTGGATAAACCAAAATTCATTTATATCTTTGACTTTATTTTAATAACCCACAAGCATGTCACGTTACCGTGTAGTGACGTGGGCCATGTCAGAGGCTTTCGGGCGGCCTAAAAACTTTTATACCAGGGCGAACCACTTTGCCCACACGAAGAGGACAAAGAACGTCTCCTTCCTTTATATTTTATTTATTTTCACTTAATCTTCTATGATTGAACCATTTGTACCAATGTACTTCGTATTACAAAATTAGATTACAAAACTCTGATAACCTTATACGAATTAATTAAAACTTCTTGCGCCCGAGCAAAGTTTTACCCACTGACCTCCAAACTTAATTACGAAGACGCCGCCGATTACAATGGCGAAATCGAAAGTAGATTAAAGCACGAAGAGCTTACAAAATGCTAAGGTTAAGGATCCTTAGCAATGTTAACGACTACGGCCATTAGGTTTGAGCAATAAAACTGGTATTATTCAATTCAGTGACAAAACTACATGAATATTCTGAATTGGCAACGGTGGTGAAGACATTGCTGCATTTATATTTATAAAATGTAGCACCCCTGCCTTTCACAATACATCTGCAACTAATGACGTCTCAGAGATGACTGCGCCAGGCTGAGGATTTATGCGTGAATGCTAAATGGGGATAGAGCCGAGATAGTTTCTTAATATTGACCACTCATAGGCTAGACTGTTAAGTTTACGAGCTCGTAAACTTGACTAGCGCGGAGAAATAGCATAACTCGGTGTTAACTTACAATTTCATTGTAACCCTTGTCTGCTATAACTATGCTCTTAGGTTTCATAGCTTATAACGAGAGTTACGTCTACAACTAGCCCTTTGGCATCGTTATCTACCCTTAAGTAAGTAATGTACTAAATATAAACTTACATTGACATTTCTGACCTCTTTAACATTTGGATACCTTAAGTCACTCTGAGTGAAACTATCACGGTTTCTAACATACGGTTTCCACGGTGGGAAAATCGTTACTTTCCTTACAACGATCAATGAATGATGAAAGTGGATTAAATAACAAGAAAGGCTTTTTGGATGCTAGTCGTGCCTTCATCGAAAGAAGAAAAAAAGCGAAAGAGAAAGTGCATAATCGATTGGACACGCGCTGTCTTTCGACATTGCGTGTGACGTGACGAACTTGATTCCCCACTGAGAGCTACTGTTTACTCAGTTTAACTATAGAGATGGATGGTTTACACTTTTTACGGAGATCTTTAATTATCTTAACGTGTTTTTGTTAGTTCCAGAATTGGTTGGCTAGTGCTTAATGTTTTTTCGGTCTACGATAAAGTTATGCTGTATTCTATAGTATAGAAATTGTTAGTCTAAATAATTATCGACTGGAAGTTTAGTTTTCCGTGCGTATCTCATTTCGCTAATTTGCTGCTAAGATAGAAACTGTCTACTTGCTTTCACTAAAAGGGAAAACATAGCATAGAGATCTTTTATCACAGACATATGGTGTTCACAACCGGCAATTCAGCTAGCAAACTTTTGAAGACCTTTTAGGTAATATTTAATGGTTCTAACTAAAATACCCAAACTATTATTCATACACGCAAATGTTACGATGCATTAGTAGTTTTTTTACTTCATTTAACAAGAACATCACCAACTGTAAGACTGAAACTTTCTATCTATCAACCAAAGAATTAAGTTGAAGTACTTCATATCCCCAAATTAGAGAATCGTCTCCACAGTTCCCCATTCCACCGCTACGCCCTTCAAAAATCTAGGTGTCATCGCATGGACTAGTCTATATCTATGATCGGTCGACTTTTATTGGCGGCAATAATCGAGTTGTAGTCAGAAAGTTGCGTGGAAGGGACGAAATAAGGGTACATCCGCGACCTCCAGACTGCGCCACGTCAGCCCAAGGGCGAAGGGTGCCCTTGCTATGCAGCCCGAAACGCCCTTTGTCTGCCAACGGGCATGATTTACTGCAAGCAGGGTTACCTTTATGTAAAACTCTGAAAACTTCTGACAAATCGTTCGACGGTAAAATTGCCAGTAGCGTGCGATAAACATATTGAGCACGTATCGTTTTTTTGATTAGTTAAAAAAAATACCGAGACATTTTTTAAGATACGAGTTTACTATGTTTTAACAGTTTTTAGGGACTTGAAGCGATTTAAACTATTATAGCCGATGTCTCAAATCGCAACGAACGCAAAAAAGTTTCGATCACTTGCACAAAGCAAAAATTGTATAGGATAATAGTTAATTGGCACGAGTACTCGTAACTTTCATAATTATCTCGCATTGCTCATGGTCTATCGTCAAAACGATATTATGGTCCCGTCGACAGCACGATTCATACGTAAAAAACATTAACGCTGTGATCTGGACCAGGAGTAGATCTCGATTTAAAAGTCCTTATTTATTTCAAGAGAACGACGAAACGATTCGAGAAAAGTTTTATGCATAGCTCGTTCGTCTAGGCGGGAGCACTTACAGATTACGACAGAGAGCTCTACTTTCGCGATACAGGATGCAAAGCGTTTGAAGCGCGCGTTGAAAACATCAACTATGTATGGAAGGCGCCTCTCCGGATGTCTGGAACTTCAATATAAGACAGGGGAAAGACGGAAGCCAATTTCCAAGTTATTGTGCATTCTTCAAATATGTCAAAAGAATATCGGATGTCCTCATGTCTGGTAACCCTAATTGCACGGCGCCGCCAAGCGCGTAATCCCCCTATTGTTTATATATATCTAAACAATTTTGAATGTTATGGAGATAACATTTTCTCGTTGTTTGTACATAAACTAGATTAAAAAATATTACGAAATTCATAAAAATGATACTTGCGTGACAATAAAGGTTATAGAATTGCGATGTACACGTGTGTTAATATGTTATGAATGATATAAATTTTAAATTTTTATAGCTTTGCAATATACTATACAATAAATAATTTCATTTAAGTAAGGTACACAACAATTCTACAGAGGAGACGTTATAGCTTAATTTAATTCAATCTCCAGCAAGGCATTTGGGCACCAGCTCGCACAACACGTACTTAGCCCTAAATCGAGCATACTATTTCTGAAATACACTAGCGCGCAAGGAAGGCTGGCAGTACAATTTGTTAGATGCTATGTCGATAGATTTTATCAATTTGAGAAAATTTGTGAAAGCTATCCAGGAGAGCGATAGAAAACGGCGTGCCACCATGCAAGAAAGCTAACTTAAAACAACGGTATTGTTTTTCACAATCCTAGGTCATTCGATTCATAATACCTATCCATAAAACCCATACTTAGTAAAGATATTACTGTATGGTTTTATTTATTTTCCGTCAAAGCGCACCATTATGCCGCCCCGTGATGTAATCGACCAAGACGATCAGATAAGGAAGGCGGGGGGCGTACGAAACTTTAATTAAACTACTTTAATCCGTTCAGATGACACAACAAGTTGAAAATTTAATTAAAACGATTTTTATTCAAAGCACATGACGCTGATGGGTGTGGAGATTTAATCAGTCTTATAAGATACGAAGGGAGGAACGATAAAACAATGAGGAAATATTCTAAGACTAATGACTAGGAATTAAAGCTGCTTTGTACGTAGGACGGCCGACTTATTTTTTCTATTACAAAAATGACTGAACTGTCTTCAGAATGACTGAGAAAAAGCTTAAGGTTTTTTTGGCGATATAAAGGTGAATAAATGACATCAAAAATCTGTCAGAAACTATAAATCCCAGCAGGAAGAGTAGAATATACGTGTACACTTAAATATCTAATCAAAATTATTTTTTTTTCAATATTGTAAGACTTAGGCTTAATTAATAAAGTACCCCTTTGCTGACTTTGTGGCGTTTAGACCTGTTTCTTTACGATTGCAGCATACGTCACTTTTTGGAGAGCTGCAAGCTTCATCACAACTGCCACACTACAAGCTGCATATATAAAGACACAAGGCAATCCATAATATAAAGCCTAATTCTGACTAAGTTCAGAGCATTAGACTAATGACCATCGGTCGAAGTGGTCGCGTCCGCCGGACATTTAGACGCTACTTCGGATGAATCGCTAACTACAGAGGACAATTTATCTCTGGCCGTGTAATGGCCCGGATCATTTACATGGAAACTAGAAAAAAAATGTTAGATAATACGTGCCGGCCGTTTTTATTGAGTACACAGGTTTTTTTGCTTAGCAGTGAGATAAATATGATTTGTTGTAAAGAGGCTGCGGTTTTCTCAGATGTTTCGGAATTCGTCGTAGCAACAACCTTAATTTTTTTAGGCTGTAATCAAGATGCTCAAGCACGTTTGTCCAATCTGACTTGATGACATCGAATTAAATTATTTTCAAAAATGCCTGTACTTTTAAAATGAGACGAAATATAATTTGGATTAATGTCCACAGATTGTGGCCTTGATGACATGATGGATGAACGATATAAATCCAACCACTGGACAAATTCTTCACAGGCACGACGCAGGCGGCACAGTATGAGAGAAGTCTACAATGGGATACTACTGAAGAACTAGACAAGGTTTCAAAAATCTTGGGACAGTTACCTAGCTTAGTTTTAGAACTTCTTTTTGCATACCCAAATTATAAATTAGTGAAAAACGGCTAATGTGCCTAACGATTCCATAGCCGAGCAAACACACTTACACATAGAACACACCACAGTTTTGCGTTAAAGTTGTATAACGTACATACACACAACTGGCTCTAAAAACATTGAAACTTCAAAACTACACATACCAACCCAAATATAATAACTAATTCAAAACTCAAGAGGTGTTTTAGCTGGCAGACTGCAATGTCAACGCAGGACGTTGAGGCCGAGCGGTCCCATGTGGCAAAACATGCATGCGACTTCCTCGCAACCGCATGCCTTAAATAGAGACAGGTAAGCCCACAGGATAAATAATGTGAACAAATCTAGCCTCACTTGCCGAAAAAAGGTTTTCGTTTTATATACTTGGGTTGTGGATAAGTACCTACAGCTAGTAATAGAAGCCACATAGGAAATACAAACTATTATTTTGGCTGAAGTGACGATGATCCTGGCATCCATAAACTTTCTGTGGGGCAGCTGATAATTTGGCTAATAGATTTTTACATTATAAAGCAGCAGATACAAGCCCGTCGTATTGTGTACACTTATTGTACAAGACATCGTGAAAAAAAATATGCCTAGCGACAACAATTTGGCAGGCGCCAATTTTGATTTAACAAAACATGCATTAGAATGTCTTTTTTGGAAATCGGTAGAAAATAAACTTTGTTTATTTTGAATAAACATTACCAACACATGATATAAACCTACGCTATTTGAAATCTAATATGTGGCGATAAGCTTTACCTTTGTGGATTCTATTTCTATCATGCCTATACTTCAGGGCTTTATCGTCAACAGAACGCAGTTCTATTAGGGTAGGGTTAATAAAGACCCCTAATATACCCAAGGAGCTTTTAATTTTAAAAGTTTTTCAAATAGCTTTCGTGTGTATAAAGTTACATTAGACATATACATATTTTTACGTCTTTATGTGGCATTAATGATCCATCCATTCTTACATAATATTTACTTAGAATAAGTTAGGTCCATATTAAATTAGATAGAGCTATAAAGATATTAAAAGCGTTTCAGATACACACATAGAGTTAGAATAAGTTATAATGAATCCAAAGAAAAGCAGAAAATAGAGAAAATGTCAAGCTATATAGTATGGAGACGCAATTGTGTTCCGGTTGGAAGGGTAATAATTTTAGCGAAATTCCAGAGCATAATCAAGATCGAGCTACCTCAGGATAACAAGCGGTGCAATGCCGTGAGGTCCAAACTCAGTGTTGGGACACTGAACAACAACTGTTTTGGAAAAGAATGATGATTTCCATCATAGGAAGTGTTTTGGGAAAGAATCATGTTTTCCATCATTCAACTTGCCCTCCTTGGTTTTTGATATAATTAAATGCTTTTACTAAATTACGAAATAACTGTACTATAAATAGAGAAACTAAAGTAGAAATAACTGCACTATACTTAATGCATACAAAATAATACTAAAATTCCGCTTTGTTAACTTAATTTCCCCAGATGAACAAAGTTGAATATACTCGTACTTATATTTTTTGCCATGTTGATCGATTATTTCTTGTGATAAATAATGTTTTATATAACATAACAAATATTTAAAAATGCATTCATAAAACACGACTGCAAGAACTTTAGACCCACGTATCTAAACAAGGGAAATCACGGGATGCAGCTAGTTTAGAACATGACCTTCTGCAGATAAAGATGAATTTATTGACACAACCACTCACATAAAAATACGATGAGCCGTTTAGGCTCTAGGGCGTGCCAAAGAAATATACATTCATAGACTCGAAAAACGTAACCCTCCTTCTTTCGCAGTCGGGTAAAAATATAGGCAATTTGCTGAGAAAATTAAATACAGCGCTTCAGTCCTTTCTTTAAAAAAAACATCTTTGGTGCATATTAAAAGATAGATCACCTGTAGGCTACGCGAAATCTATAAGTGCCAAAGTAAAGTAAAATATAACGCCTAAGCCACTACAATAAAACAACCAAATCACAAGAAAGTGATAGCTCAAGATGACCTACAATCACAGACCACAAGACCGTGCGCAAACAAATCTTCCCACCCGAAAGGGCGTGCGCGAAACCCGTTTGACAGCCTCCAAATCACTTCACTCGAGTTTCTAAAGCCCAACGTAACATCCACAAAGGCGTCCAAACGTCACAAATAAAACGGTACGTAACGTAACATGTATCCTCAATCCCGACAATGAGGCGAGAACGGTGAGATTGGACGGATAAGATTTCGCAACGGCTGCGCGGGCGCCGGGTGTAGTGTTGCGCAAATCCGCGTGACGTCATAGTTCCGGCTTCACTTTCGCATACACTTTCACCGGCAGCCGTGCCCGCGGACTCAGACGTGTGTTGAACCATAGAATAATCAAGGAGCTCAGTGATTAAGATTCATCACTCTCTATACACGTGTAGCGCAAAAGTGCAAAACTTACGGGTGTTGGTCTACCCACCAAAATGTACTAATTCTAAAGGTAATATTAGTAAAAAAAATGTGATCCATTTTGTATGTATGTGGAATCGTTAATTTTTTCGTCTTTGACGGAGTAGTGTAATAATACTAATCGTAAAGATAAGTCGTAATCTATTACACTTTTATGTTATACGTTGTTCATTAGACGAAAATAAACGTGTACGCGCTTACAAAGCAAATTGTATGTTTGGAAGCAAATATCTACAAATGGGACATCCTTACATCATCTGATAATTTTAGAAGATAGTTTAAATTTAACTTTGTATCTAGATCGTGATACTAGAGAACGGAACTACTGGGACCAACCTGTTATTTTAACACACGTATACATTATTCTTCTTTATTCTCGTATTAATTTGGGAAGATCTACACTTATAAATACAAAAGGCTTTACCATACCAATAAAGACTTGTCGAAAACAGAGGCTTCAAAACTTAACCGATTCGCTACGGCGCCCATTTTCAAAAACTATTCAGCATGGCTGTGAACAAATTTTCTATGACACGAATGGCGTGAAATTTTCTATAACACGATAAGCGCCATAGACTTAAAAACTAATTTGAGGGTGTTATAATCGATAAAAAAATAACACGCCTGTAGTGTCATCAGCAACGAATCGGTTTAAGCGCAGTACGTCTAACTCATGCATAGCCAACACAGCAAGTTCTAGCATGATACTGTTTTCCACAAACATAGCATGCGTACAAGAAGCATTACAATGCCGCACGCGACCGACGATGACCGCTTAAAAATCGGACCTGATTATTTATGTGCAACATGCTTTGAAGACGTTGCTATGGTATATTGAACTATACGGATGTGTTCATTATGATTAAAATTTTACCTATTTGAAGTAATCTTTAGGAATATTTCATATTTATTTATTGGTTAGCATTATTAACAAGTCAGAATAGTGTGGTTTCAAGTATATTTACGTTGAAGATAACGTAACAAAAGTTCTTCGCAAGATGTATCATTATTGATGATATAAGTTAAGAAGTTCTTATTATATTATTGTATTGTTTTAATAATTCTGCAATAGAATGACCGAGAACCAGTTAGATTTAGTTTCTTGGCCTCTACAAACGACAATCACACGACACCTCACATTATTTATGAAAATAAAATATGTACCTATTAATCTTTTATAGTATTATCACTTACGCAAGGCAATACGAAAAAAAGAATTTAGATTTGCTTTAGAATTAAGATAACCTATATAAAACGGTAAAGGAAAACATCGTCAGGAAACCTGCTTGTCGGAGAAGGTTTATAACTTTCAAAGATAAGCGAAATCTCCAATCCGCAATTTTGACAGCGTGGTGGACTATGGCCTATACCCCTTTATGAGGAGACCCGTGACCAGCAGTGGGATGCTATGGGTTGATACGATTACGAAGACCTATTACTATTCATATTCTATAAAAAAAAAAGTGATTCGCCGACAGAACTACAGTTATTTCGATTAAAAAATCAAACCTCAGTTAGGTCCGATTTTGATAAAAATTTGAATGGGATCACTCGAGAAGAACCCTTACAAACAAAAAAAGAATTTTTAAAAACGGTCTAGGCATTGCCTGGGAAATCGGGTAAAAAATATACAGTCGAATTGAGTGGCTCCTCATTTTGACAGTCGATACATAATCCAAGGTCCACCTTTTATGTGCAAACACATCTCGGGGCGCAGCTAGTACTTACTAAAATAAAGTCGTTAGGTATACCCACCCAAAGCAATAAGCTCGATGTAAGAGCATCGTACCTTTTTCATGTTACGCAACTATATTGAAAGTCCTAAAACAATAACGGCACAACTCTCTACGTTCGGCCTGGGAGAGGGCAATTTCACCGGATCTTATCGGGTGGATTATGTAACTTAACAAATCATACAATGTACCAAGTACGAATTGAAACAAGTAGCACTTTAAAAAAGTAGTTAGAAACATCTTCAAAAGAAGTGGTTAAAAGTGCCTTAAAAAACCCGACTGCTTGCTACTTTAAACCCACGTACCTTAACAAATAAAATCGCGGCATGCAGCTATTATAGCCTATGTATGACCATCTGCAGGTGATGACGAATCTATTGACACCACTCATATGAAAATACAAGCCGTTAAGGCTCTAGGGCGTGCCAAAAATATATACGTACATACACTCGAAATATATAACACTCCTACTTTCGCAGTCGGGTAAAAATATAATATGATCGGGTATGAATTAAATACGGCGCTCCAATCCTTTCTACTTTCTAAAAAGGAGGAAGTTCTCAATTCAACCGAACCTTTGTTTTTCTTTTATTTATATCCCCGATTACTCAATCTAAGGTCTATAGGTCTAAAGATTTTACAATCGGGAAGTCACTTTTGACCACTTGCTTTTACAGTCGATTTAAAAGAAATGAAATAATAATGGAGTCATGGCCTCTGTCTACACCAACTAGAAAAAGGCGTAACTGTATATACAAAGGTCGACTATAGTATACATGTCTTTTAGGATTCCATACCTAAAAGGTAAAAACGGTCCCTATTACTGTGACTTTGCTGACCGTTTGTCCGTAAACTTCATCAGATTTAATAGCTAAACTATTGAAATTTTCACAGATGATGTTTTTCTGTTGCCGCTGTAACAACAAATACTAAAAACATAATAACACAGATATTTAAAGGGCTCCTTTACAACAAACGTGATTTATTGCTGTTTTTAGCTCGATATTAATTACGAAAACAGGTAGAGACTTGAACTAATGTTGTCTACAATGGTACGGAACACTCCGTGCGTTAGCGCACGTGGCTGATTTTTGAAACAATCTACGCTTATTTCATCTGGAATCGTCTAGCTAATTTCACCGGAACCTCCAACTCTCAGCATTGCGTAATGCAAAATGAAGTCACATAGCATTTGTCATTCTGTTCACGTAACTACGTAAGTGTTCCGTTTCATTGCCTCTTTTAGCTGTAAAGCTGTGCATTCACAGTCAGTCCGTCAGTGTCAGTCTTAGAATGTGATATACGTACATAAAAATTGAGACAGTTAAAATTTTTAGTTCATGTCAATATAACGCCAAGAGAATCTATGAATTTTCTGTGATTATTTTATAAAATCTATATATCATGTTACGAGGTGTTAAATGACTATGTGCTAAGTATATCCTACTAATACTCGTATTATGCGTGTTACTTTTTCACGCATAAACTGCTGAACGGATTTGTTTTTTTTTTAAATTAATATGATAGCTCATGTCCTGGATTAACACAAAGGATACTTTTGAAAAATACAGTGTTCTCGTGGTATAATTAATCTAAAATTAATCTCGTATAATTAAAGTTCGTAAATAAATTTCAGCTAAACAACAACAATTAAGCAGAATAAATCATAATCTGACCATTCGTGACGTCACCTCCCGGTTCCAACAGGAGATCAACGCTGGTTGTATCCACCAGCACTATGATGAGTTGTTGTGTGGTTTGTGACAGAAAGCAGAAATTAAGTTTAATTTTATTTGTTACGTTTGTTTTGTATTCTATTTATTCATTAAGGATTCATTATTCTATTTATTCTACAACGCCACGGAAAGACATACTGTTGCGTAGATGTCAAATCAAATTTATAACACCTTTATTTTTTTTTTGTGGATGATAAAGAAAAACCGTCTAAGGCCTAATCATTGGTTACTCCCGTTTTATTCCAATCGACGTCACTCCAAGCTGTATGATTGTGAATGCGCAGTTTTAGAATTCCGTTCTAATTGATTGAGTATACAAGAGCATAAAACGTATGGAAGGCTGTATTAGCCCGATGATTTTTACTGCTAATCCCCGCCGCTGGCCAACTTAGACTGGCTAAATAATGAATTTATTACGATTTCTAACATCATAAATATCACTAAATTAATTTCTTTTCGAGGCGATGTCAGATGATTAATAATAATTCTTCTTTTCGACTTGTTTCTAGCGAAGTCGTAGTGTTGTGACGTAGATTTATTGTCATGTTTGTGGAGTTATTTGCAGACTGTGTAAATGTAGGTCTTTCTGTCTACCAAAACAATGACTTATCTAATATTGATTGAGTACATACAATTTGAAAACAAAGTAGATAAAGTGAGTATTTGACGCACATTAGCTGAAATAATATAGAAAATGAAATAATATACACTATCATATCAAATCACACTAATACTATAAAGGCGAAAGTTTGTGTATTTATTCGTTTGTTACTCTTTCAATTAGGATGAAATGAAATTGAGCACGGAGATAGCTATACCATGGACCAACACATAGGCTAGTAGTTTTTATTCCGAAAATTTTAATGTTGGGATGATCAAACATTCGCCGCGGGTAAAACCGCGAGGCGCAGCTAGTCAAAGAATATATTATACTAACTTAATATATTTCGTGCATCAAAAATAACATAATGTCGTAAAAAGTGCTTTAGCGGCCCTAAAGTGCGAGTTGTTCGGAATCAATGCATGGCTTAATAAATTTAAAATAATTAAAGCGAACATTCTTATATCCTTATTAAGTATAATAAGAACTACTTAGTAAAAAATAAATTTTTTCGTGGACTTGAAGTATTTCGGGATTAAGCCATAAGTTACGCGGCGTTACAGCACCTTATGGTTTACCCGACCGAAACTACAAGAATTCCTAGTACTATATCTACTGCGAAACCCTACAAAGATAAGTCAAACTCAACACGAAAATATCTATTTATCATGTATAGCAACAAACAAACAACAGATAAAAAAAACTCTCCCATCCGTCTCACAAACACAAACAATCATTTCCCAACGACCTCGCAAATCTGAACCGAGAAACGCTGAAACAATTACAATAATCGTTCTCACACTTTCCAACTCTATTGTATCCGAGCGAGACAATAGTATATTTTATTGTCACGGACTGAAATCACGAGGTTACTTTTGTATTAAAAAATGTATTTTGTTCGGTCTACGTTTCGTACTTTCGTTTATTGTTCGTGCGACCTTCGAACGCGAGCCTTTTTGGAGTGGGACAGTGTAATGGGACGGTAATTTTTACGAGGACAATAAAAACCGAGTGATCGATACGTCTGCTCTAGTATTTGCTTTTTTGTCGCTTCTTACTTGTCGTTTTTATTTGTGTATAAGTTTACTCGTAAAATTTGAGGCTTTAAGAAAAGTATGTCTGTCTTTCTTTCATTGTGGAATTTTGAAGTGATAAAATGATGTCTACCGGTCTGATCGGCATAGTCATCACGAAAACTTTCTTCAACTACACTTTATATATAATTATCTACACTAACATTATAAAGAGAAAGATTTGTATTTTTGTATATAACGAATAAACTTGAAAACTACAAGACCGAATTAATTATTTTTTTAGAAAGTTATATTATCTATGCTATTGCACTTCCGATGGTGACTTAACAATCCGATACGGGATCCGCAACAGGTGTTGACAAGTTGAAGATTTGGAGGTGCAAGTTGTTGACCATGTTGTGCCTGTACAACCGTTTCTTTGCCAGTAAAATAGTAAGTCAAATGACACACAACCCTATGTCAATTTCAAGCCACCAGACTATCACAACACAAAATTACCTCCGTGATTATAATAATACCATGTCTACCAAGAGAACGGAAGATGTCGATTTCGATTCCCGGCAACGAAAAGAGAATTTGCATTTTACAGCCAGGACTTTATCTGACATGATGAATAAAACGTTATGTCAATTTTTGCATCTTCAGGCGGACATCATTTGATATTGACTTTCAAATTACATCAGGAGGCAATTTTAGAACTGTCAAGTTAGTTAGTTAGTATGTTAGTTAATATTTTATACCTCCTGGCGTATCCCTTATCAATATTTCTTAGCTCTATTTGAAACGCCCAGTGAGTTCATCTTCAGATCCCATAGCTATCCATTGAACAATGAGGCAGCCCACTGGGGTAGTTTTAGTACGTACAATCCTACATAACCCAGCTATTAATGTAACTTCTTAAAAGATTTCCCCCTCGTCAACTAAAAAAGAATCTATTTGGAAATTCGACTCCAAAGAATCCACAAAACAATAATAAAGCTAACGAATCAAGCAAATAAGAAGAACTTAAACATACAAAGTCAGTCGTAAACTGCATATACAATTTACTTTGTGACTAAAGATGGAAAACACAAAAATGGCGACGACGATCAACGAGATCGACTTTTCGATTTATTTGGCAAGTGTCAAGTCTCTCGGGGTTTTTTTGAAAGTGCAAGTAATTTTCTTAAACGGTATTACTTCACAAGGAGCGTTCGTTAAGGGGCACATAAACTGGACGCCTTTTACGGGCCGGAGCATGTTAGCGCTAAGAAGTCATTTGTATGGTACATATTAGAAACTTAGCGAGCTAATAATGACTTCGACTTATATGGAAAGAATGACCTGAGATTTGCGAAGTGGAACATTATAGTCACAATCTTTATTATCATTGCCAATATGCAGAACAGGCGTATCAATGTAGGTCGATTAGGTTATCGGTTAGGGATGTACTAAAGCGAAACCTTCTATCGGCTTAGTAACACTAGCTTTATCATGGCAAACGACTAAAACTATGGGAGAAACCAGAGCTTGAAGAAAAAAAATTATATATGTATATCACACTCATATTATTTAAAGCGAAAGTGTGTGGTAGGTATGTGTTTGGTTTTTGTTACTTTTTCATGCCCAAGTACCTGAATAGATTTTAGTGAATTTTGGCAACAGGATAATTTGTCTTGGACTAACGTATGGTCTACTTTTTATCCCGGAAAAATTCAGTGTTTCATGGGATATTTAAATTCCGCGGGTGACACCGTGGCGAACGCTGATGAAATATTTCGAAACAACTGGTTATTTTGGAAGACTGGCTCTTATCTAACTCAAAGAATTTCTATTATTAGTTTCTAATTATTTAATTATTTTTTTTACTAAGTTTTGATTAATTCTTCATTGTCACCACAAAAATACAAATAATATGGCACAAAAGACGGTCTCATCGTTAAAAAGCGATCTCTTCCAGACCGCCTTTTTTTCGCGTCTTTCGGGTGCGAGACATTCCATCGTTGTGGACACGAACGAGTCGTTTCATCCCTGATGAAGTTCACCGAATGTGAACGAAATTATAGTTGGACATTTCCAACAATCAGGTACGAGCGAAAATTCGTATTTTTAAAGAAACCGAAATTCTAAACAAAATAGTTTATGATATATTAAGCTGTAGTAAATATTTTGATAAGTGCAGCAAATAATTACTACTCGAGTGTTCATTTTCATATCAACGTGACGACATTTCCGTCATATCATCACGTTAATTTATGCTCTCGCAAATTCCTGACCTAGCTCAAATATAAGAATAATTGAGCGCGTTTATAAAACCCACATATGCTAACGTAAGAGTGGCATAAAAAAGTATTATAATTTTAATGTAAAGGTATATTTTAGCAGCATCTATTAAATACTATTTGCCAATATTTTACTAGTTATTCTGCCACTCCAACGAGTGGCGAGTCCAACAAATAAGAGATCATTAAAATCGGTAGAGCCGTTGTTTATAAAAGGTGTAATTAACCCGACTCTGGTTTAGCCATACTATAAGTGTGTGATTTTTAGTAGAATTTCGTATAATAGTGTTTATCAAGAACGTAACGCTCACCGCCATCTATCTAACATCTAAGCAAACGTGTTACTTTACACAGCAGTCAATAGATGGCAGCACTCGTACAGAAAAACCAAAAATCTAGTGAACAATTTCGTATAAAAAAGATACCTACTATAGTTTCGATCACATTCGACAAATAGTGACGGGTAATCACAAGTAGTTTATATGAGAAGATCCTCTAGTTTTCACGTAGTATTTCATAATACGGTTTTCCATATTTTTTTATACACAGAGTTAAAAACCCGAACTTGGTACTCATGTGCCAACTGTGACTTTTAAAAGCGCTATATCTGTGCGCCGTATTTGAATATATGTAGCTTAAAAGCGCGTATTTACGTATAGAACATTGACTAAAGTACGAAAACGTAAGCCCTACCTCCCCCTGACCCTGACACTTACCAAGCGTAATATTTTGAAGACATCTCCCCCCGTGAATGGGTCACATAATATGTACATATTCTCTAACTCGCACTTAAATAAAAAATATCTACATACCTTGCAAGTTGTCAAGCATGTACGACAGCAGCTTGGCGGTGCCGTTGTTCTCATTGTATATTGACAGCATCTCCTTGCTGAGCGGGTTGCCCTGCAGCCCCAGCATCTGCAGGTGGAACAGCTTGCCCAGCTCGTACGGGAGCGTTCGGAGGTAGTTGTTGTGAAGGTGCATCTCTCTGGGAAAGCGAAAAGAAAATGAGATGTGGACAAGTTGAGGAGTGTGCGTAGAGATGTTTGTAAGAAAAATATTCATCATCATCTTCCTGGACCCTACCCCACTACGTGGGGTCGGCATGTCTCCCTCTTTCATTCTACTATATCAGCCGTCATCTCTTCATTCACTCCCTTTTCACACATAATAAAAAATAGGAAAAAAGATAAATAATATTTCAATTTTTTTATTATTGCTGGTTTCTTTTGCTGCCTATTTTTGTTTGTCAATGCAACAGCGTCGTATAAGTTCAAATACAATGTGATTCAGTTTCATTACAGATTTATTAACCGCGACGTTATTTTGTTCCTAAAAAAAAGGGACAGCACTAAAAATGCGAAATTACTGAAGTGCGCTAAAAAATAATATGCAAATGAAAACAATCAGACCAAGTTATTAAAACTTAATTTGAGTGCTGAAATCAACCCTTAATTTTTATAATGAAATATTTTGTATTTTGTACTACTAAAATGTGTACTAAACTTTTTGTCCTAAAACTGCATATGTCATCTGGCCTACGGTAGCGCTCAGCAGTAAATGCCACTCCACGGTGATCCATCAGAAACGTCTAAGCTAACTTTTGTACGAGCGGTAAAATAACATGTGTTTATGTATAAAACAAATGATTCTTTCAATAACCTTCTAAACAAAAAATATTTCTACCAGTCTAGTGCTAGTAATATATTCATGCCAGTCCATCCGTCTCCGAGAAACCAGGAAAGAAACAAAAAAGTTGAGTAAAGAAACTTTATTTTTTTGGAAGCGGTAGAAAAGAACTCCTGTCTTCTGCTTAAATTCAAGCGTAAAGTAACGTAAATGTAGTTTAGTCAAGTCAAACGTTAACACCAGTCGGCCGCCACTATCCTAAACTAAATTTTAGTTTATTCGTTTTAGTTACTAAATTTAGTTCAAATTACGCGAAACGTTATTCGGTCGTACACATGTTTAGTGATTTCATCCTAAAATTTACGTTATTGTTATCAGGACCAATTAGAGGCATTGAAGCAGTATGTTTTCAGAGTTGAGTCATTTTTATTAGCTTTTATAATCAAACCAAACTCATTATCTTGTGATAGCGAATTTGATATACACTGTTAATTGTAGAGGAGACTTAAAGAGGTCAATGACATTTATATTTTACGATAGCCAACTGCTACAATTTAGAATTTTTGGTTTTAGGTCCACGTTTAATTTTAAATAAATTAAAAGGGTAACACTAAACAAAGTACAAGCCCTACATTATATACAACTCGTTACAGAAAGGTGTGACAATACTTAACGGTGTTAGTCTACCAGTCAATATGAAGCCATAGTTGAACAAGAATTTGCAAAATTCAATAAAAAATATGGCGTCTTCCATACAACTTGACTTATAACATGACCAACTTTTGAATGGAGAATCTAATATTTTGTTTTATAAATTTTGAAAAATTCGTCCTGCAATGGGTTCACCTTGATGGGTAGACTAACACCCTTAAGTATTGTCACACTTTTCTGTTACACGTTGTATATGATTGGAAACACTAAAATCGACCAACGCGACATAATCTTGAAAATAAAATGGCTTTTTTACATAATACATAGAATCAATCTGAATGTAAAATCGTACATCATACACTTCAAGCAAGAAATCGTCCCCAAATAGAAAAATATAAACATTCAATTTATTTTTGTCTTTAGGTTTGTACCAAGTTTGGTGAAGATTGTTTGGAAACTATGACCAGTAAGTGAGTACGAAATTTCCAGACTAACATCAATACATACAAACAGACATACGACATAAAAATTTGCCAGCTTATAAACGCTTCGCTCGGTCAATTAACAATAACAACACACAATTGCTTCAACTACACCAAGATCTCATATCAAACAATAGGAATAAAAGTAGTAGGTCTGTGAACTGTTGACCTCGCGACTAGAATCATTTTGCAGCTTTAAAAACATTTCAAGCTTTCTGTCTCTACGTTACGTCCAAGCTACAACTCTACTGATACCACTTTTGACATTTTCAATATTTGCGGGAATTAAATACAAAAAACAGCTTTGGTTACTTGAATACGTATTCTGCCATTCTAATATTATGCCACAGTATTTCAGACCTTGTTTCATGAGTAATGAAATCTACTTTTATAGAATCGTCGTAGTATTTGTATTATTAACGAAATTTCCTTCTTTTTTGAGAGAAATACCAAACGAAAATCACCGACACGACGACTAAAAAATTCTAATTATTCGTTAACCCCATACACCAAGTTGCGTCAATTGGAAACTACCACGGACGCGAGTACATAATTTCATGTGGACAAACATCCAGAAATACAAACATACAAACTTACAGACGAACGAACATTATACCAGAATCAAACAAAAAAAATCATATTCGAAACCAACTGAAATATTCTGAAGCGGTCCATTAGCAGAACAATCGCGAAATGTTTACAAATAAAGCTCAATGACGTATTTATCATAACAGGCTGGAGTTCAACGACCTCACATTAATTAAATACCTACAACATCTACTTTATAAGGTACGAGACATTTTACGAACCAGATTCAGGCGTAAAACAACTTGATTCGAAGGATTTAAAAGTGTTGAGTTTTATGAACGCAAACGAATTAGTTTCGTCCGATTTCACCTTTAATGGTGACGCGGTTTTAACAGACTTTTAAAAATGAGGAGAGAGAGATTTTCATTACAACGGTATCATTCTTTTACTATCCTAAAAAATAGTGAGATTTTAATTTTTTCCAAATCAAATCCGTAGATATATTAAGATATTTTTTTCTGTAAGAGTACCTATAGTTATTTCTATTTTATATGAAAATCGTTCCAGTAGCAAATAGTTACGTCATTTAATGTAATGTTATCAGTTAGATTTGTAAAACAAAATAATTGGAAAAACTTTAATTATTTTTATTAAGGTATTATTTGTGATGCAATTAAATTCAATGCGAACCTTGACTTAAAGCACCACGACTCGATTTGTAACAAGTTGATCTTGACATACAAATATTTTGAACTAAAACAGGTTACTCAGTTTAGTTATAATGAAGACAATAAAAATAAATGACATGTCGTCATTGGACGAGAATTATTTGTAGTATTGTTTTGTTTCTCTCGTACTTTTTACAGATAAAATATCACTCGAGTATTATGTAGGTAAAAGTTAATTTGTACAACGTGTAACAGAAAGGTGTGACAACACTTAAGGTTGTTAGTCTACCCAAGAGAACCCATCAAAGTGGAACCATTGTAGATGTTTTTTAGTAAAATGAAAAAAATATTTTTCGTCAAATAAACTTGACCGATCACGTGACCAATATGAATGATTACACCCTCCAAATTTCGTGTTCAGCGGTTATGGCTCTGCGTTGATTCCTAGAGAATACTTACTAACCGAAGAACCGAATCGACACCTCTAATACATTCAACTAGGTATTAAATATGTACTTCTCGTTGGCTTAGGCGCGAAATTATTAGTCGCCCTTGGCCATTACATCCCGAAAGTGGTTTTTTATAGTGAATGCCAGTCTCAAAGATGAGTAAATGACAGTGAAAAGTTGCATGTTGTGGAAGGAGGCCGATCTATTTTTTTTAAAGTTTAAAGATTTAGCAGTCTAGTTTTTTTTTTTGTTTCGCTTCAACCATTTGTTTATACACGTCCATGCACTTGCATGTTACTTCGCAATAGCAGAACAAAGATAGAAGTATTTTCGCCTCTAAAATGTATAGATTCATAATAACTGCGTCACCTAACAAAAGGCTATGGATGGTGTCTAGAAATCGCTATAATTAAAATTGATTGTCGATTGTTTTCAAATTCTAAGAGATTATTAGTCCATGGCCGGGCGGGACTGCCAATTAAATATCTATGTAAATTAATTTACTGGATACAACGGAACTAGTGGGACAAAAGTACTGGTGTTACTTGTCCCATAGGACTAGTCGGACAAAACAATCCTAGTTGACCCATCATGGGTCAACTCAATTGGACTAATGGAACGGAACATTTGTCAATAATTTACAAACGAATGTTATTTATTTATTCTATTTATTACTTTTATTTGAACATTAGAAGTCACCGTCGAGGTCAATACTCGTCTCAGAGTAAATAAAGTCGTATTAGCATAGTAGAAATAAATAGAAGGTCGACGTTAGTAACGAATGGAAACAGATAGATGCTCTAACTCGAGACTTTCAAAGTGAGTATCGTACCTCTGGGGGTACGGCGGATGTATACGATTTTAGTAACAGAGAAAGGATCAGAAAAAGATTTAAATATGTGAATCTGTTTCATTCCAAAGAAGTATTAATGGTGATGACAAAGTTATTATGGTCAACAGTAATGTATACAATAATTGGCCATAATTATTACCATTAATACGCTGTTAGGTAAAAGCAAGTGTTAAAGGTATATTCGTATATGAGAGCAATATATTAGACAATGAAAAATTTATAGTTAAGTCAAAATTATCTGCAACTTTACTTTAGCAAACATATTAAGTTTTATATGAAGATACTTTTATCTTTCTTTAGGCAATAAATGTAAGAGGGGTGTGGGGAAAACTTTGAGTACTCCTGATATAAAACGAAACAAACGGGGTCAAAGTGATCGGAATTAATGTGCTATAGGCAGTTTTTGTCTTAATGTCCTTAGGCCGATCGCACACGAGTCTAGTCACAGATAAGCGTTTACTCTAAAACAAACATTAAATTGATGCGACCTTATTATTTATTAGACGACTTCTTCTGAGGATATAAAAGTAGTACTATCATTAGTATTTCAAAGTTTTAGCAATAGTGAATTTATGCGCGCGACGGGTCTAATTGAAGCATTTGTGTATTGCCCGAAAAAACGAACTATATAATTTTTGTAAGCTATATATCCCATGCACACAATAAGATGATATTTAAATGTTCATGTTTATAAATTCGATACGCGCGCGCTCAAATTGATGAAGAATTCCACTTCAAGCGCCATGAAGCGATTTATATTCGATTTATCGCGCTGACACCAATACGAAAGGGATTACTCGAATAATATGAGAACACCTAACTCGGAATAGATATTCGCAAAGAAACGCCTGACTCAATAGATTATGTTCTATGCAAGCCGTGATTTTGGCGAAACCAACTAAGCATTTGCTGGAAGTGCTAAGCAGTGTCAGAGAACTAAGCTAAACTAAATTTTTAGTTGCATGAATCCAGTGTGCGCCTCGCCTTATGGTAACAGCTACTATCAAACGTAGATACGACTAACATTGAATATATAATCGAGTTTCCTCTCTCGATATTGACAAGTAACGGGCAAAGATGTTTTAAATTTGAATAGAATAATAATAATAAATGACTCGTATTGATAACAAAAGACAAAAAAAATTACTTCCAATTTTTTTCCATTGATTAAGAATACCCCATGTTAGATATCTCTCAGTAATATTATATTACAATCTAGTTTAAGCCTAAAAAGTAATTTGAATTTAGCTTACACTTCTACAAAAATAGTGACTCTAAGGACATGTCCATTATCACGTACTTAAGATCCCTAATAAGGGGTAAGCACTTTGTTCACATGTTCTTTAGACTTAAAGAAAGATACATAGATTAAGTTTTTTTTTGTAGACACATGATATGAACAAAAAGTTCATCTAAGGATTTCTGTGGTTAAGGGCCCCAAGCATGGCGCTTTATTATGAAACATGCAAAAACTGGCCGATGTTCTTTACAGAAAGTTAGATTGAGTCAGCTGAACTAAACAGACTGTATAAACATTAACTGGCCGGTTGGCGCAATTGGTAGTAACCCTGCCTTCTGCGCCGCTGGTGGTGGGTTTGATCCCCGGACAGTTTAAGCATTTGTGTGCATGAACATGTCTGTTTGACCTGTGTCTGTGTCAGGGTGTATTCATATAAGTATGTCTATCAGTCATCAGGTTACCATATTACAGGCTTTGCCTAGTTTGGGACCTGAAGACTTTTGTGGAGAAGTGGTTCATATTATTATCATTATATTAAAGCTTCAAGATAATTACCTCAACTGTATAAGGTCCCCGAGTTCAGCGGGCAGCGATCTGAGCTTGTTGTTGGAAATGTCCAACGTGTGGAGGTTCACCAGCTGGCTGATGTCAGGGGGGATCCTCTGAAGGGAGTTGTCGTTAAGGTACAGTGCCGTCAGGTGGGTCAGCTGGAACAGAGGGGGCGCTAGGGCGCGCACACCTCCTGTTACCTGGAATATGGGATTTAGAGCCTTAACGATACAACTTTAAGGGTAATATTTTGAGTAGCTAGCTAGTTTCAGAATTAGCTTAAGTATGTTTTAAATGGGAGATATACCGCCGTATCGCAAGCCTGTCTTACCGCGGCGTGCTTTGCGCGATCTTTTCTCGCGCGGTGTTTGATGGTAGACACAAATGGAAACTCTAAGCTTGTCACCCTAGGTCAGAGACTTTTGGGTAGCCTGAAAACTCGTAACACTAAGGACGACCACAGCTACCTATCTACACCAACTTGTTAACCTATCTTTGTTAAATCAAGGAGCAAGAGGCATCAAAAATCAGCTGGACTCGTAAGATACTTTTGGTAAACGCCCGCCCATGTACCGCCCGTAGCATAGTAAGCTTATGTGTGGTTGAGTGGTATTTACAACTGAGCGCTCAATATACTGTGAAACCGAAAGGACGCAAAAGAGATCCAGAAGAAAAGTTCTAGTTGCCATGGCTTTTGCACGTTCTGCTTCTCACTCACATAGCTCAATCTCAAAGGCTGACTGACAGAGACAGTCAGACGCACGCAGTTGCCACACTATACTAATGAAGGTGCTTACCTCAAGCGTGGTCCAGCCGCCTCGTCTACCCGACGCCCGCTCTGCCTCTGACATAATGTGATAAGTGCGCCCGCTTGCGCCCTCATGCTTGTCTTTGTTGCGAGACATACTATCACCTGCAAGATGATGACACTATTTATTATTCAGTACTTTACTCATAGATTATAGAATAGAATAGCATAACAGAACAAAAAAATACGCTGGCATTTGACCGAATCACGCCTAATGTAAAACGACGGAGCCTAACATTTCGTACGCCTAGAAGAAACTAATTCACTCTCTAGTTTAAAAAACCCAAAACATACCGGAAAATAGAGAAGCTGATAGCTAGTTCCATAATCTGGCAGTTAGCACATTAAATGTTGAAGGAAAGCGGTTTTGTACGAGTCTGTAGAAACTCTACCATGTATGCGACATCTTCCTCAGAAATAATTTGAAATCATTGAAATTGAATCTTTATCTTTGAATAGCAAACTTTGGCCGTGTTAGATATTGACCTTCCCTTTTAAACTCAGACGAGCGAGCCACTTTACTTTATATATCTAATTTCCGAAGATACCACCACTAGCAAAGAGCATGAACTGCTAATCAGCCATTAACACTACAATTTTCTGTAAATGTTTTGTTTAAGCCCACAGCACTCTACAGCTGGGTACAGGTCTCCCCTTTGAAGGAGGTGTAGACCATAGCCTACACAGTAAATTATTAGTTTAAATAATTTAGACAGATACCTAACTTTTAGCAAAATTGTATTGCACCAGCATACAATTGCATAAAACAAACGAGGTGCCAGTTGAACAATGGTCAATTTGAATGGATCTAGGTCAATTTCTAGTCCATTCAGGCTAAAGCTGAAATTTTTAGTTGCCTAGTGTTTTGTGATATATTTAACCTGTGATGTTGAAGAATGAAGTGGTTTAAGTGTGCCAATGGAACCTGTCTTAAATGGAACTTTGTAAAACATTTCAGTGAGAGAAAAATAATGCAAATAAATTTACTATCACAGCAAATTTTAGGTTTAACAAAAGTATTGGATTTAACAATCATATTATATTACACTGTGTTATAAATACAGTGTTTGTAGTAGTAGTCAGGCTATATCTATGTATATAAGAGTGTAAGTGCTGACAGACTAATATTCACTAGGAATAGACCCAAAATCAATGAACTTAGAGACATGATATTTAGAGGGTGTATTCTTTATAAGGTTCTTTATAGGTGGACTAGAAAAGAATTCCTCAAACAGGGGGGTCAAATAGGGGTTCAAAGCTTGAAACTTCTGTATTATGTTACCCCAATTTATGTCACGATCAACAGATGACAGCCACTGGTAGCTTTTTTATTATTGGAGGTAGGATCGCGTTTGGCCACAACTCATCTGATGTGAAGCGAGTATATGGCCTCAGATGGGGCACGCTCGCCTAGAAGAAACCGATTCAGTCGCGACTTGAAAAGACCCAGATTATAGTTAGTAGGAAATAGAGAAGCCGGTAGCGAGTTCCATAATCTAATAATAGCTCATAAATTTCTAGTTAAACACCAAGCTACATTTAGTCGAGTTAGGTGGCAGTTGGATGAATGTTTATTTATTTACAGGGAATACAACTAAACATTAAGGTGGGTTGTATGTGGTGGTTATATAGGTCTCAGTTGGTTTATCGGGATGCCTACAAACTTAGGCACAGGGATAAGCCACTGTGCATGCCAGAAAAACCAAAATATACAGAAGTTTTACTTCCTATTACTAATTCAGTTTCATGGATGACAAACAAATGTTTATCAGCATTAACACTATTAAATAAGAATAGAGAATGATTAAAAAAAAATTAAGTACCTAGTTTACCTTGGTACTTATCAAATACATTTTGAAGGTGTGGTAAGTACATCAATGGTGTGTAATATGTAGGAAGTTTTACTCCAAGGTTGTTGATTATTGTTAGATAACTCTCTTTGGAAATTGGTCTTACTTCTGTGTAAATCTTGAGCAATGAATTTGAATTATTCTGTTTACAGCTTCAGGTGTGAACTCAGTCTAAATGCAATAAGTATACATAAATTATAGACAAACTAACTGAGTGCTTTTTTTTTGAAATTTCATGTACAAGTGTTGATTATGCAAGCTAATTAGGGCAATGCGAGTTTGTAAAACTGATTTATTCAGATATTCAAACAGTATATAGAGTGTTGATAATCCTAAGTAATTGTTGGAATAATCAGTTGCCAGGGAAGAAGCTGTGAGTTTGAGAAGGGGAGTGACTTTGGGCAAGCAGTTCAAATCTCCTTATTGTTTTATGCCCTATATCATAGTAAGCTTTTATTATTTCAGACTGCACAAGCAACTCTGCTTAGTGTAGGCCTTATAGACCTTTCTTGCCAGCACACATTAAATTATGAAAAATTAAATAAGTATCTAAGTGTTACATAGATCTACAAATAAGCATTTTTATATAATACAGGCGCTGGCATTTTAAGACACTATTTGAGTAGATATTCTCACAAGAAACCGGTCTGCTAATATAAATATTATTAGAGAGATGGGAAAACTACACTTATTTAATAATGCAAGCAAAGTCTATTGATGCCTTAAGTCACTGAAAGTCACTCAAAATTCAGTGTCCTGAACCTGTGGAATTTGGCAGATAAAATTTTAACAGACATAGCACCATCACCTGCCTTCCAACGCCAGTGTGCCTGACAATAATATGATTGACCCGCATCTTAATTTCTATCACATTTACTTAATGAGTTGAAGTTTTGGTTAATCAAGGAGGCCTTTTTTACCAAGTGTGGCTTGCACCAACTCTTGAAGCTTACCACCCCAAGCCATAGGTCCCTTTTGGCCCTAGGGTGAATGCACACCTGATGTCACTACGAATGTATCTATCAAAATAAGTAAGTATGTAACATATGTAATAAAAATATTAGTATAGATTTAAAATAATTTTCAGGTAGCATATAAATTATATTCTAATTTACATAATTTCAGTATAGTACCTAGTATATATAATACTTAGCAGTATTTAGGTATTATACACCACAAGCAGTTTGTTAGAGCACGACATATAGCTCAGATTCAGCATGAAAGGAGTGTCATCTGACTTACTTGACATAAATGTAAATCCTAGACAAGCTATTTACTGTGCTGGCAGAAGTTTAATTTTGCTTTGACATTTCTAGAGATTAGAAGAGAACTGGCAGGAGTTCTGATTATATTCAAAGCAATAGCATCAATAGTCTGGTTCAATAATTAAACTATTTTATATCAAATTACCTATCTATAGGTACGGGTATACTCAGGTTACTGATGACCATACAGTTCTGTACAAGATGATTTCTGATGATAACAGTACCATAAGAATATGTAAACATTAAATGACAAAAATAATACAAATGCGCCAAAATAGTCTACAATAACGTTCAATAAATGATAAGCCTACTGATTACTTCTATGCATAATCATAATGCATTTACATAAACAACTGATACAGATGTTTTCATTGTGGTGTAATTATAGATATTCAAAACAAATACCTCAGTTACACCTAGAAGCGTCATTAGGTTGAAATAAAACTGCGTGCAATAAATACACAGCTTTCGAAAAATCAGGACAACACAGTTCCATAACCTCAGCCAAACGACAGAGAAACCTATGAAATAGTCATTTATATTAGTAACGTCTCACATTCAACCGGTAAACAGAGCTTATTTCATGGAAAAAGTAATGATTTAATTCATTATTTCTTAGATTAAAGAGCAAATGCGTAGCATCTTTGTGTACAGCTGACATGAAAGGAGATGGTTTGAGTCGAAGCGAAGTGGGCTCACAGAGCGCCAGATCACTGATCAGAATTGACTCCAATATTTCCATGAAATAACAACTGCAAAATATAACTCTTACCTTCATCTACTCCTTAATACGTTTTACTTCAATTAGGATTATACCAACAAGGAAAAGAAACACTGTAAACACACAAATAGCACAATCTTGACAAACAACCACATCAAACTCGATCAAACGTCCATTTACCGACTGCAGCGACATTCGACACTTGCGGCATTTTCTAGAACTTTAATATCTGTCTTGTGGCGACCATAGACAAAAAGTTGTTTAACTTCGTTCATTCTTGTCAGGGAAATTGTTTTAGGGTTCCGCACTGTAAAAATCGACAAGCTCGGGATTTTTACCGAAATAATAAAATAAATATTTTCCTACGGTAGTGGTCATAATATTCAATATCATAATACATACATAGCTTTTTGTGGATGCATTGAAAAATCTGAGAATATATATCTACTGTAAATCCCAGAGAGTACGTCAGAGGTATCAAGGCTTTATTTTCACTCAATTGTTATATAACTCTTCAACGAAAAATGAAAATAAAAATTGGCTGATTTGAAGCCGAGATGCTTCGCTCCATTGATGTTGGAACTCAATTTTGTTTAAAGAATGCCAAATTTTCTCAGCTTTGTAACTCGATCAATAAAAATAAATAAGGGTTACCTCACTAATAGCAATGGTTATAGTATCTACGAAATTTTTACTGCGAGATTGGTAAGATCAACACTTGCTATAGGTATATTAAAAAAATGATATTTAATGCTCATATACATTAGAACAAAAAACCGGAAATTTCATGGAACTGCTTGAAATGTATAGCTTAACGAAATACCTCCTACATTGAATTGTAATAGGGTCTATCAAAACTGGCATAGGGGTACTGGAACTAATTATCACATAAACAAAATTAGTAATTTAAAGGAGCAAGGTTTTGTGTCATGAACTTCGCCCGTTCAAAATCAACATTAATTTACATCACTTACTTATATAACTCAATGCATACAACTGAAACGTGTAATGAAATTCATTTAGTTGAGTTAGGAAGTATCGGTAGACTGCGATCGTTTTTGTTTACTATAAAAATGGTGGAAATTAGTAAATTTATGATTGACAACTCTGATGTTACATATTATTCGTGCGCTCAATTATTACATCCTCACACTAACAGCTGCGTCAGTGCGTTTAAGACAATGTTATCTCTATGTGCAGTAGGATCATTTAAGTTTTTTACACCTTTACAGGTGCTGATGATTGTGAGTATTAGTATCTGCTTATTTTAGGAAGTGTTGCATAGATGTTATACCTTTTGGAACTTTTATTATAGTTATAAAATGCGAACGAAAACGAGCCATATAAGTTCGCAGGTATTTGGGCATCCTGACTTACCTCTTAGGTTCTCTCTCGTAAAATATGATTGTAAATATTTTTAAACTTTACAAAAAGCAAAACAACAAAAACAAAATTGTTGCGTCATGATATGAAAGAGGAGTGGTAGGGCACAGTCCACCTCGCTTCCCATATTGCGGGATAAGGATCACACGCATATACGAAATCATTTTTGCAAGCATGTTTTTTCAGGACGATTTACTTTGGCGATGAGTATATTTTAATCTGCAAGGGTGCCAAATATGAAATAAGATGACCAAAACTTCGACTTGAACACAACAATACTGAATTGTATAGTTAAAATAAACTTTATTTTCCAATTTCTATAACAAGATCATGCGGGTTATATTAGTATCACAGAGGAATAAGTAATAAATTAATATGTAAGGATTCCTGACTTTATGCGATGCCATTATAGTTATAAGATCATGAAGACTGATGATATACTTATTACAAGTTATATTCATTCCGAACATACCGTATATTTGTATGAGCTTTTCACTAGCAGTTCTATGAACTGTTGACCTCGCAAACAGATTCATCATTACAAGATCACAAAAATTACCTTTTATCAATGGATAACAACTGACATAACTTCTTCAAGTACCACGTTTCAATGCTATTAATATAAAAAGATTCAAGATTTTGATTTTCGATTGCCATAGTATTCTAGACTTTGTTCCAAGAGCAATATAAAATATATTTATAAATTTCTCGAGGTTTCAGTATTTTCAAATAAAACTTCCTCTTTTTTGTAAGAAATAACCACCCGCTAGAAAATCCCCGACACCCGAAAAAAATATTTTGATCAATATGGGTTTTCTCGCATACGATTCATTTTTCATTTTAAAACTTCGTAGAACTCTTACAAAAATGTTACAAAATAACAGAAGCCGCAAAACTCATCAATAACTTCGACTAGCCCAAAACTTACTCAAAATTGTACATTTATAAATCCACAATAACATTATACTCGTAGACTAAAGGTGGACATAATTTATTTAAGTGATTGTAGAAAATGTCGAGAGGATTCTGTTTGGGTTGATCTTTAGATCAATGAAGAGTTTTGAAGTAACTCGTAGACAAAGAAATTAATAGACATTCCCCGTATTAAATAAAAAATACCCTTTTTAAGCCACTTTAATACAACAAGTAAATGCAAAGTGAACGCGAAACTCATTGTCACCCCACGCCGCACCGTGGCGCAGCCGCCGCAAACGATCAAATCATTACCAACACATTTGCACACAAGCTATGGTGCGCACGAGTACGCGAGGAGTACCTACACATACCTACCATTATGACAGTAGTAGGAATTAGTGATTCCAATTTCCACTTTTTCACATTTTGACGGGCTTAGGACTGTCAAAATGTAGTTTTTTTTTTCTAAATTAGTAACAGAGATAGATAAGTAGGCAAGTACAACATGTTTATAAAGGAAAATTTAAAAAATATTTCTTCAATGGAAAAATTGAAATAAACTATGTAGGTACAATGATTGTAATCAATGTTACAATCAAACTTACCTAACTTAAATAATGTAGCCTTTTTCTCTAAAAATTAGTTTACATCAAAATTATTTGAGAACCCGCGTTATTCAAAAAAAGCCTGGCACGTTTTTGGGCACTGCCGTAAGTTTTAAAATGTATGTCCTCATTAGATCACATGGGGTTTGTATACAATAGTTACAGACCCCATGTAGTAGTTTCTTTGCTGCCATTGCAGCAGTACCTAGCAGTCATTATTTCGTATACTGTCCTCTCTGTCGACATGTTTGAAATTTCTCTGTAGTACATAACTCTATGGTAGACCATCTAATTGTTTTAGATATTTAAGCTATATTTTCATTCATTAAGACAGAGGTCACGTCACATAATTGTCATTGTCAATATCATCACATACAGTGTTGACCGAATTCTGCTGGTAGAATTATATCGATAATAATTATATAACGTATCAGAAATATTGTTGGAACGTTATAATATTTCATAATAGCAGCATATTTATATGAAAAATATTTTTGATAGTTGTAATTACAAATCGCTAGACATATAAAATTAATACTAAAACTAATTTTAGTTTTTTAAACGTTAAAACGTTGTAACAAAATACCTAAGATTATTATTATATTATATGAAATACAATTTAAGGCTTGCGTCAGTGAGACGCTGAAAAGTATCAATAAAATATAGTAACAATCGATGAAAAGTAAACACTTTGTAGTTATGATTTGAGATTTAAATTTATAATGTAAAACATAGGCTTACGCAATTTAAATTCTTTATTTTCATTTAATGCGCGTTCATTGTATAATAATATTTATCCGAGACTATTGACGTAAAATAAGTTATTGTACCATTAAAATCTAGTAAAAATGCTCAATATCAAATTTTGACCACTTCACTAACCTTGTTTGGACGGTAACATAAGTGTTGCCATGTTGTGAATAACAAAGTTTTTAATTTGCTGTTTTGGAAAATACATACATAAAAAAGATGTAAAAAAAAACATTGCTGTACATTCTGTGTAGAACTGTACCAGTGAACATAGTTTTAATCTTACTTTTGTGGTTATTAATTTATAATATAATTATATTATATTACTATCCCAATAATATAAACTATTTTAACAAGTGTCTTTATTAACATAAACAAAATGACTAACTATGACAACAAAAAATGATAGCAGAAATATTACCTATAGACCTTTTAAGATCTACAGATAATCCAAATGCTCCAACCAGAGGGCAACGTGCCCAGAATGCCAGTTTTTGTAAACGTAACAAATAAATATTTCCATATTCATTTATTTTTAGCGAAAATAACATAGGAACATAGTATAACGGCTGATATCGATAATTTGGAATTTCGTTAATCGTTACATCCTTATTTAATTTGATATTGACAGGCACTGCGATCATTAGAGCTGTCAGATAATTTTGAATGGACGTTCTTGTGATGATGGATTTTGTTTAGTTTTGATTTAGATCTTTGCCACTTCGACTTTAAGCATTACTGATTATTGACGTTACTGATTATTTAATTCTTGCAAAACTTATTATAATTTAGCAACAATTATTGTTTAATAGTTGTACTAAAATTCTGAGTTAATGATGTCGCGTCGTTCATGACGTTTTTGTAGATCACTGTGTATTCGTATTGTGTTGTTTATTTCGTACAGTACTGCAAGCAGTAGATTTTCGAGGCTGTTTTCGAAAATCTCGTAAAAGTAGGCAGATTATTTCGTTAGTTGTATAGCCGATTTTGGAGGGACAATGGTTGAAGCTAGTAAACTGTGGTTTGAGAGGACGTGTAGCGGTTATGAGTGTCGCGATCTTATTCATCCATGGACTCCAAAATGTTCTGACGCCACAGCAACTATGCTGTTAAGCTGCATCAAAGGCAGCTACAAGTTTTATGCCATGGTCTATCTTGTAAGTACCCAAATAGCAATTTTAGTTAGGCACATATTGGATATTGATAATAAATTTCAAGTTTGAGAAAATTTTCTAACTTATTTAATTTGAGGTATGGCCTACTTTTTGTCATTATCACAATATTAAACTTTTGGACTTCTATATCGCACTGACCTTGGTAAACCTATATCTATAAGGAAAAAATTAATAAAAAAATCCTTTTGATAAGCTTTTAAAAATGCGAAATAATAATTAGGCATGTAATTCTGATGTGGCATTAAGAAAATTGACTGGTATTTCATCCAGTAGAATGCAAAATGAAATATTTTGACTTATTGCAAATTCTGAATGATTTCTGTTGCTGAATCTATTATCCTGGGAAATTTACAGAGGGCTTCTTAGGTACCCGAATTATTTTTTGAGGCAAACAGACTTACCATTATGCCCACATATATATATATATATACAAAAGTATGCATGTAGTGTATATGTAGGTTTATTTGTTTGTCTTACATCATCACAGAGTCAGTTCAAACTCCACTCAATCCTTATTGACTGATATTTGCTAGTAATTAACATAGAAGCTAAACTGCTGAAACTAGATACATAAAATTTGAAGGGTGTATTCATTATGTGTTGGTAGAGCGTTTCCTATCGCTCGTCTGGCTAGCTACCACCCTCAACTTGTAAAATCTGTCGCCAAGTGTTCCGGTAGCGTTCCTTGAGAGCCAGTGTATTACAGACTAGGCATGCTCCATCTAGGACTACAGTATCGTTGACTGCCATGGTCGTGCAAACTCGAGTTTGCATTGGCTGTGTACGATAAAAAAAATTATAGAGGTAGGGGTGTATAAAAATAGATTTTTGGAAATTCAACCCCTAAAGGGGTGAAATGGGGGTTCAAAGTTTGAAACTTCTTCATATTCAATTTTATGTTGCGTGCAATGCCATGGTTGATAGCTACTAGATATATTTTTATTTGCGTTGCAAGTAATACAACAAGCAATTGATGCAATTTAAAAAAAAAACCTTACTGCTAAATCTTTAATCCTGTGTATCACCACTATTTTTTTTTTTTAATTTGTACTCATTGTCACTTTCACAACTAAGATGAATCTATTGACACCACACACGTAAAATACGACAAGCTGTTAAGGCTCTAGGGCATGCCAAAGAAATATACTTACATATGTGATGAGTTACATCATTTCGAATTTGGTTGACGTATTAAAGATTTATAATCCCTGACATGTTCATGGTTTATAACAGACTTGCTAAGTGTAAGAAACAGGGAGTTTACACCAAAATATTAATATACCATAAATGACCAGATAGCATTATGGAACTCAATTTTAAAATATTCAAACGTAAATCAAAATGTTTTTTTGAAAGTAATCTTTTTGATAAACTTAGTGAATATATTATGTTAATGCAGCTTGTCGAATCATCGTTCTTGTGTAATGAACAACCATTACAAATTATTATTAATAACTAAAGAAATAAAACACAACGTAAATATATAATATAATAAATATGTATATGTTATAAGAACTATAAAAGTATTTAAATAAGTTTTTAAAGTTTAATTTTTTTTAGTAATAAATAATTCAAATGTAACAAGACTTGCATGTTACGAACGTTATTCAAAGGCCAATAAATATTTCTTTTTCTCATTCTTATGTCCTGGCTGAAGCTCCATACATTTTAGATATTACTCTTTTATAATGTTGTTATTCTAATTTCAGATTCAAATATTAATGAGAGGCAAGAAACTTGGCAAGAAAGAGATTATAGAACAATTGAAACTGTACTTGAAGTCTGGTATCTTTGGACTCACTGTGGGAAGCTCCTTCGTTACCCTTAACTGTATATTCAGGTATGTGTAGATAACCGATAGATCATGTGAATTTATTAAGCTGAAATTTAAATACACCTGAGTATTTAATATAAATTTCTGTTTCTATAGTCCCTGGAGCTGTGAAAATATCAACCTTCTAAGCCGACACAATAAAAAAAATGCAGCCATTTATGTTGCAAGTTTTCAACACTCGCAAGGGAATCAAAACCTACGGGATACTTCCCATGACATTCTGATTCTATGGGAAGTAACCTGTAATTTATCTTGAAATTTGGTACGAAGCTATGCCTTATGGCGCAGATAAAAAAAAATCGCGAAAAGCATAGTTTTTTAAAATTTAGTACTCTATTTCGTAGAAGAGAAACACAGGTTTGTACAGAACCCTCGGTGCGCGAGTTCGACTCGCGCTTGGCCGATTTTTTTTGTGCCTGTCAGTTTGTATGTCAACTAGAAATTGTCCACTTGTGTATGGGTCATGTCGTAAGTTTCAATCTTGACAGACATATATTTTACACCAGACACACAAAATATCTGCAGATAGGAAATTATTATTTTAAAAATTAAAAAGTTTGTTTTGTTTAGTTGGGTGGTCAACCCAAACCTGCAGAGCGATTTCGTATACGTATATCGCTTGCGTGAGCTCTGAATTCGCGCTGAAAAGTATGAAACTCGGACATTCAGAGTTCACTCAATCGAGATATGTTTGCAGAATACACATCCTACTTTGCCTACAGTAATATGCCAATATAACAATTTCACTGTAATTTATTGTAAGTTTGTCCCAATAGGTAAACAAACTACTTTTATGTGCTCAGTTTCCGTGTTTCCTATTTCCTTGTAGAACGACATTGTACGCCTAAAAATAAGTTAATATGCAATGCAGCAGTACTTCATTTATTCGAACGAAATCATAAAAGAATCATATTTTCATGCAACTATTTTTTTTGTATTACCAAAATACCAATTCATGGAGTCGTACAGTACCTACATAGTATGAGCAGATTTGTTTTATAAAAATTCTAGTATAATGCGAGAATAAATATGCAAACCCCCCATGCATTTCCTCTGATAACGAAAACATGTTATCAGTTCATTTATTAATCAGATATTTATTTATCAGGTAAGATATTAGTACATTAATCATTATCTTTACATGTATTAAGGCGAGGATTAAAATGTTATTGATAGGTGATATTATGTAACAAACAAATGTGAAATAGAGTTATGCTAAACATCTTGATAAAGATATGATATACTTGTACCTATTAATAGTGAATAGTATTGTCCCTATTTAAACTGTTCAACATTATAGACTTGCCCCATTGTTTTTGCGATACCTATATGTATCCTGCGGAAAAATTACTTTTAGACTTACCTACTAATACCCAATTAATTAAAAAAGGGGACCCAAAATACATAATGTCTTATGTGATCGGTCAATTGAAATGGAAGCCACAATCTTTTTATCTTGAATTTGACAAGCTCTTGTTGTAGACCAACAATCTTAAGTATTATCACAACATTCTGTTACATTTTGTATAAATATAACTTCCAAACAGATAATTAATGCAGTCAGGCGTTACTTTGCCGAAATCTATTTATAATAAGATGTTATATAAAGAACATCTAGTGTTTTCCCGCTTCGAAAAACACTAGATAATGTTATATAACATCTTATTAATATTTTTTCTGACATTATTATTTTATTTATTTTTAATATGTCCCATGTCATGTGGTTTGTCAAGTCTCATCTCTCGTGTAACGTATTGTACTTACTTTGGGCCTTAACTAGTGTTTAGAAGCGAGTTAGAAAAATCCGACTGCTTAAACTTCAGGCCCACTGCAAATACGAGTAAACGAGCGAGCCGCGCGGCAACCAGTACAGCCTTTGACTATTTTCAAACAAAAACAAATTCTATGACACCTCACACATAACCGGGCTACATGTAACTTGTGGCTATTTATGTACAATTTTATTTATGTTTTGTGTATCTACAACAAAGCTTTCTTTTGTCTATCTACCGGCTTAGCCTAGTGTAGGTTTCGACGGTCCCAAAGAATTAGAAATAGACCCCGATTCGGACAAGCCAAACTTACTAACCTAAACTAATTTGATAGTTCTTAAATTATCTCCTCTCTCTTTGTTTCCAAAAGTAAGAAAAGGATGGATATTATTTTAGGAATTTTTAGTATAGTCAGTGTGACTGGCCGAATCGGGGCCATTACATACATACAAACTATACTCAAAAACATAAATCTCGTTTTTGGCGGTCGGATAAAACCGTAACTTCTCGTATTGGTAATGAGGCAGTCGCGCTTTATCAGATACCCTTTGTCGGCAGGAAGCTGTTCTTCAGTCAGTTCTCGTACTACACAACAGTCCTACTGCCGTGCACCGTGAGCGGCCTTGCAGTATACTTCGAGCCTCCGTACAGAAGAGTCATGGTTGTCAACTTGTTTGTCAATTTGGTAAGCAGTTCTAGACGTCTAGTGCCCGACAATCTTCTTGTACTAAAAGCGACGCGACGTACTCGTTAATTACTCGTCAAAATACCCCCGACATTTTGACGAGTAATTAACGAGTAAAGGTCGCGTTTCGACGAAGTCCCTGCTTAGGAGACCTAAAAATCGTCACTTCGTATGTCGTTGGTTCAAGTGGGTTTTCCGGTGGTACGGTAAAGCAAGAAGTTTACTATTAAACTCAGCAGCGTTGTCTAGCAAAATGTTATTTCGCCTGTCAGTTGTTTTCCTGTAAAAAGTTGTTTTCGAGTACAGGTTTCCAAACCGATCTTGACGAAACTTGTTTATGAAACATTTGCTGTCATTTGGAACACTTTTTATTGTTTTCAGGGTTTATTGATTGGGGTAGTATTTCCTCCGATAATGGGGCAAATATTTTCTGCGGAGCCATTTCATTTTGGCCGATTTCAATAATATTTGGGTAGAATATGCAGAACACAACTCAAACTAGCAGAACAAATAATTCATTCATTATAAAAAAAAAACGGTTTTTATGTTTCTTTTACTTAAAGTTGTTCACAAATTTCGCTAGACTTATACCTACTGTACTTCTGAAAGCTTTCCTTCTTTCTTGGTTCTATTATCACGTATTATTTTTATTGTATATGGTTAAGTTATAGGATATCCAACAGCGATTTAACAAAATAAAAAAGTAATAGTTGTGACTATTAGTACTTTATACTTTTTACAACTAATCATAAGGCATTCCGGGTAGCCTTCGTTTTATATTCAAGAATTTATTGAACAATTTTATTGCCTCTGTGCAAGCTAACCGGAACAGCTTAGAGCGTATAATAATAATTATTACGAGTATATATTTCTATGTTTGTTTGTAGGTATTGTATTTGCGTGTCAATTTTTTAGTTTTAATTTTCCGTCCTGTATCCTGTCGTAGGTACTTTTTCGAGTGATGAAACTTGAATACTTCTAAATTAAAACGTTATTTATTGCGCCTCTAAAGTAGTTGTTGTGACATTTTAATTTATCCGTATTCTATTTTGTCTTTCCCTTTTCTGTGTTATTAATGCCCACGCTAGAAGGTCTAGAAATCACTTGGGCGATATATAATGTTTTGTTATATCTGTATCATTTGTAATTTTTTGTTGTGTGATAAAGATAATTCTATTATTATTATAACGTTTAAAAGAGTTGATTAAAATTCACTTGACATCGATCTTTGAGATAAGATACATATTAAAAATAAATCTTTTTTAATTACTTGGACGTGCATGTGTTTAATTACGATAATGCATGCGAGTTATGCAGTTTAAATTGCCCATGAATTGTGTATGCAAACATGATAATGTAATCGTCTTAAAATTACACTACAATTACGAGAATATTGTTTGAACCTTGATCAAGCGAGATCTATGTCTCTCGGAAGTAATCTGCATTCTTAAATATACTTATTAATAGCAAATTAAGATACACTTGTGTATAATTGTTTATTACCCATAAGTAGATGCGGTATTCGTAAAAATGTTGTGTTTATGAATAATATTATTTTTCACAGTGAAGAAGATAGGTGCAATTTACATGTCAAAATGTTTTAAACTATTTTCATAAAAAATAATTGACAAATAGCTTTTTTAACCTCCGACGCAGAAACGACGGGATGTTATAAATTTAACGTGTCTGTCTGTAGCATCGTAGCTCCCAAATGGATAAATCGCTTATTAATATTTTTTGTATGAAAGGTGTATTAGTAGAGAGAGTTCTTAGCTATATTTGTTTATTTTTGTTTTTAAAATATTTTTTACAATATGGGTCTCAAATGAATTGGCTTGACTAGTAGAATTCTATACATTATGATAATTTCATATAGCAATGGTAAATATGAACGGTCACCTTTGAGTTCAAGGCGTTTTTTTGTACTATGTTTTTGTTATTGCTTTTAACTTAAATAATGTCGTCGTACTTAAACTCATAAGAGCACAAACATAAGGAAAACGAGTTCTAGAAGGCTATACTTTTTGCAGCAGTCAATTAACTATTAACTTTTCACAATGTTTTTGGTTCATTATCGTCTTTAGTTTACTTACTATGTATGAAGCTTAACGAATTATTACGAAGTTTTAAAATAATACTTACTGTTGATGAGATGCTGTTTGTTTAATTTTTTTAAAGTATTACATATACGCTATAAAAACTGTCAAGAGGTCTCGCCTTACCCTTTGTAAGAATGTAAAATGAAACCTGAAGTAACTCAGTTGAAAATCCTTATTCTTGCTCTCGAGCGTAAGTGAAGGTCTCCGTTTCAGCTTGGGCAAAAATACTTTCGTAGTATGTCTATCCGGATGTCCGGTTGTTCTCGTCTTTTATTTATCTATACATATTTTTTTATTATATTATCCTGAAATTTCAGAAAAAGCAGGCGAGAATTATATTTCTGTTAATTTACAATTATGTTCAATTATGTTCTGTAAATGTATGTTCTGTATTTTTATGTTGACATTGTTACATTTTGAATTAATTTAGTGGTTTTCGTTAGTGTTTATTAGATAGATATTTCCAAAATGATCGACATATTTTTATTTAAATTATTAAGTTATGAAATATTTTACTTATTTCAGTAAACATAGGCACTGTAATTTGTAGGTAGAACGGCACTATCGACGATGACGATAATGAAAAAACGAATTAAAAACATTACGGCAATTTAGTGTCGTCAATAATATAAAAACAAGACTTATTTACAAAAGAAACAAATGTTATGGGCGGATTCAAACTTAATGCCGGCTGTGAAGTGCGCCACAAGCAAAACTGCGTTTGTACATTCGGGTTGAAAATAGTTAAGAGTGAATTCATACTAGGTACATAACATACATGTAGTGAATATAATTGGATGATGTAAGCTTATATGTCTACTAAATTAGGTTAAAACTAATGCAATATTTCTAAAAATAGCGTTTTTTTATAATCTTTAGTATAGAATAAATGCCTATCCGAGATAATAATAGTCGGAATTCACCGATCGCACCGTGTGCCGTGTATATGGCTAAAACATTATAAAAAATTGTTATTAATTTTCAAATATATATATATATATTTAAAGGAATAGTTTTACACCTTCAATGCTAACTTCTCAGCTCGTCAATACAGTTTCATTGGAAGAATCCAAGCTACCAAAAAAATAACCAAAACTTAAAATAAAAAACAATTAAACATTAACAAATAACTTGCTTCAATAATAACTGTACTTCAGCTAAAGCTCGCGCATGTGTGCAGCGTATCGACACAATACGTACACTAAGGCACACTACCGATAGGGGCCCGCGGGAAGAAGGAGGCGAGTGGCGGTGTGCTCCCGCGTCTCGTCTTTCTAACGCCCGCGCATACCGTGTTTTCGATACTGCGCAGCCTTTCGAGCCTAACTTCACAGCCGCCATTAAGTTTAAATCGGCCTGTAGCTAAAGAAATATAGAAGCGGTCTTTGTCAAGTGTCAAGCGGGAAGCGACCCTAGCAGGCGCGTCCCAGTATACGCGCGAGTTTGTATTGTCGGCACTCAGTATAATAATATAGTACGCGGCAAACAAGTTGACCTTGCGCGAGACGTGTTGTACTGTTCACACTTACCAAACTACCCGTGAGAGTGAAAGGGACGATACCGCCATCTTGGTTCTAGTTAACTGTAACTAACTTCACAAGCGGCAGCGATATGTTAAACCAAAAAACATAATTAAAGTATAATATTAGACATTAGGGTTGGTTATGTAGAGTGGTGTGACATGGAACGCCACAGCTCCGAGAATCACTAGTTTTATAAGTTTTTTAATATTTTTTTTGCAGGTCTTCGAATATTGGCTGCGTACGTTAGAAATGAAGGGATGGCTTCGGCGGTCGCCCGGCAAGGAGACTCTTATATTCATGTTAGGTAGCGCTGTCTTTTTCTATCTGCTGCGGCGAGACAGAGAGAACGATAAACGGACACCCATTTTCTGGTTAGTATAACATCAAGAAATAATGTGACACCAGAACCGCAAGTACCTACCTACGGTTTTCTATCACGGTTTTTGAATTCGATAATGCAATTACTACCGTTAAACTGACTTTTGATGAAATATATATGATATATATATATATAATGATATATATATATATATATATATATATATATATATATATATAATATATATATATATATTTATTTCATCATATTTATATATATATAAAAGAAAGTCGTGTTAGTTACACTATTTATAACTCAAGAACGGCTGAATCGATTTGGCTGAAAATTGGTGGAGAGGTAGCTTAGAGCTAGGAGAAGGACATAGGATACTTTTTAACCTACTTCAAAAAAGTAGTTAGATATTAGTTTTAGTTTTAGTAGAACTACGCGAGTGAAACCGCGGGGTACAGCTAGTTTATGCATATATTAATAAATGAAATATACATAGTAAATATATCTATACTACCGTACTTACTTTCACTGCTTTATATTGTCTATACACATTAGATAAAAATTATGACCTATTTTCTCGTAATGACATGTCATATTAATAACAATACCAATATGAATATAACTTTAACTTTAATAAAATGTAACTTTAAAATTACAGTTTGATACCAATACGATGACAAATCAGTAAACAAGATTCCAACGCGTAGGTCAAATTCCGATTCGAAGTATGGTACCAACCAGACATTGACAAATTAATTATTTACAGCCTTTGATGAAATATATGGAACTGCTGTTTCTTTCTTCTATAGTTTCTGGTTGCTCACAGTGAAAGTTTTTGTCGTAATGTGTTCAGTGATCTCATTTCGGATAAATATACCTTACAGAATACCGAGTATTCCATTTTAATCAATTGAATCCAGCCGTTCCGTCATAGGTGGGTATTTTACATACAAAGAAAAGAAAAGAAAGAAAGAACACATTTATTTTGTACACACAGGACACTACTACTACAACTAATTACTTAAAAGTAGACAAACATTTAAAATAATAAAGTAGGTCGAGTTGCAGTGTACCGTGCGTCGAACAAGGTCAGCGCTCATATAGTACCATTCGTGGCGGCTTGTACATATAGCACCAATTATCGCTAAAAACAATCTCTTCCTGGCTATCTTACCAGGCTCGTCATGAAAGAGTTTTAAACACATTATCTTTCACATTTATAGTAAGAGTATGAATGTGGTTACCAGGTTCTTCACACCGCCTCGCGTTTCGAAAGAAGTGGGTCCACCGGTGGAAGGAATCGAAGGCAGAAGTAACGCTTGCCCACACAAAGGCACGTGCAAACAACATATATTGAAGGTAAACTGACAATACCTGCCACTAATGGTAGATTAATTTTTCTTTCAAACTCTAACTCAAAACATATCATATGTAACAATTATATGTTTCCATGCAGGTCTTAAAAATACATATGTTATCATTTCTTATAATTACCCTGATCGGGTGTAAAAATGTTGTAAAGTGGGCAAACTATAAATTAACTATACGTCATTTACATACGATCCATTAATATCACTGTCCGACAAATAACCCTGTATATTATAATAAAAAAATTAATGAAAGATTTTTTAAGTTACTTTGAAATTCTCGTTCAGATTCTAGTTATTTTATATTCTTTGGTGGTTTGTTAAATATTTCGATTGCCATTGAATTCGGGACCGCGGTCTCTATCTTAAGTCTGAGAAAGTTTGCGTTGGTTGGTTGATGGCTTTTATTTTGATGACCAGGCGGTAATCTTTGCAAGTTACCATTCTGCTTTGGGTCACAGCCGCGTTATGTGGGACTTTCCCATCTGAAACCCACCAAAAGACAGGTCATCTAGTTTTACGTCTGCGTATATTTAGAGAAATGGGGATCACCGTTAGAATGATCAATGGTCTACAATTCGCAGTACTATTATTTTAATGAATAGTGTTCTTTCCCCAGGGCACAGCGCAACTGTTCGGCGTGGGTTGTGCTATGACGATGCTCCGGACAATTATTCCCAAGATATTAACTCCGACTAAGGCGTTGAAATCATTGAAACTTTCGCATCTGAAGCTCGGGTTATTCTTCGGTGGATATATTGGAATTTATAGGGTGAGATTATTTATGAATAGCCATTTCTTGTAATGACACAATAGGTCGTTTGCTGCGAGGAGCCATTGCGGCGTCAGCAATAATGACGCTGAGTACAACCTTAATATATTTACTAAGCAAAAATATTTGCTCCAAATGTCAAAATCCAAGAAAATAATTGTGAAGAATGCGTCAAGTAAATAAACTTTGAGTCCTCTGATTCCGAGTTTATTTACGAGGTTGGTTACCACTTAAAACAATTACTGAGTTATTTTTTAAATAATGCAGATCTGTGCATACTCGTATTTTTATCTTGCGTGTTTTTGAATATGTTTACATGCCTAATGCGTCTAGCAACATTTGCTTTGCGGTAAAAATCACTCAGGCACATGTATCATATAGACTAAAACTCACTAAGAAATAACAGTTGTTTTTGTGTAGATTTGAAGCGCCTGATGAGAGTACCTGGAACTAAAATTGATATTATCCCATCACATATCCTAACTATCCTAATCCTAAGTAATACTACAAATGCGAAAGTAACTCTGTCTGTCTGTTTCGCTTTCACGCCAAAAACACTAAACCGATCTGGATGAAAATTGGTATACAGGTAGATTGGACCCAGGGAAAGGACATAGGATACTTTTTAACCGATTTCAAAAAAAGTAGTTTTCCATTAAGTTATCTCAATAATCTAATAGGGAAATACGAAACCGCGGGGCACAACTAGTATTAAATAAATATTAGTTCCATGGTCTCACGATGGATGCACATACTGCAATAGGCGCCAAATTGGCGTAAATCTAATGGATTCATTGTCACATTGACAATCTGAAGTCCAGCGTACTTAGCTACAAGTGTAACTCAGGTCAGTGCTTAATGTTTATGTTGTTAGATGTAATTGTGTTAAATACTCATAAAAAATGCAAGTAATGTCTCTTCGACAGCTAATAGTCTGTCTGCTGTGCCGCGCGCACGGACGTGACGCGGCGTGGTACGCAGCGCCCGCGGGCTTCCTGGCCGGCTCGGCCTTCCGCGCCGCGCCTTCTACGCCCATCGCACTGGCGCCTGTCACCTCTTCGCTACAGGTATACTCTACTCTACTCGTATTGCTTAAAAAAATAAAATTTATTTTGCTAGAATGTGTCTCGCTTTCACGCTGTATCAGCTTCCAGAATCAACAATTGCTCGTTTCCCAACGGAGTGTGTCCTACGCTGGCAAATGCTGACCTATATACCTTGAAAAGGGTATAAGTTTCAAGGGTATAACTTTCACAGACAAGTAAACTAGAATCTGTTTTTTTGTACCTACTCTTAACTGTCTTGTAAAGTAAAAGTAGAAACTAATTTTATTTCAATCTGTATAATCTAAGCGAAAAACTCATAGATGAATACTGCCGTTATTGACGGACTTTGTCGCCATCTCACTTGAAACGTAGGGGGTTTACAGATTGGGTTACCACTTAAGCTTGCGTCATAAGGCAGGATGCATCGCAAAAAATGCGTTTGTTAATAACCAATAGAATCGCTTCATTTACTCAGCCTCGTGAGTCTTTCCAACCTGTAGATCCCTTGCTCCTCAAATGAGGAAACGTCGTCACAGTTTGATCCCTAATCCATTTTATTAGTAAAAGCTACAAAGTCATTTTCCCCCCAAGATCCTGGCGTCCTGGGGCTGTCAGAAGGGCATGATCCCGTCCAACTGGCCGCTAGTAGAGCTCCTGTACTGCGTGTGCCAAGGCTTGTTGTTCCACGCGCGAGTGATGCACGAGGACGTGTGTCCGCGGTACATCATCAACCTGATGCACACCGTCACGCAGTCTAAGTAAGTACGCACGTACACATGATCCCGTTCAACTGGCCGCTAGTAGAGCTCCTGTACTGCGTGTGCCAAGGCTTGTTGTTCCACGCGCGAGTGATGCACTAGGACGTGTGTCCGCGGTACATCATCAACCTGATGCACACCGTCACGCAGTCTAAGTAAGTACGCACGTACACATGATCCCGTCCAACTGGCCGCTAGTAGAGCTCCTGTACTGCGTGTGCCAAGGCTTGTTGTTCCACGCGCGAGTGATGCACGAGGACGTGTGTCCGCGGTACATCATCAACCTGATGCACACCGTCACGCAGTCTAAGTAAGTACGCACGTACACATGATCCCGTTCAACTGGCCGCTAGTAGAGCTCCTGTACTGCGTGTGCCAAGGCTTGTTGTTCCACGCGCGAGTGATGCACTAGGACGTGTGTCCGCGGTACATCATCAACCTGATGCACACCGTCACGCAGTCTAAGTAAGTACGCACGTACACATGATCCCGTTCAACTGGCCGCTAGTAGAGCTCCTGTACTGCGTGTGCCAAGGCTTGTTGTTCCACGCGCGAGTGATGCACGAGGACGTGTGTCCGCGGTACATCATCAACCTGATGCACACCGTCACGCAGTCTAAGTAAGTACGCACGTACACATGATCCCGTTCAACTGGCCGCTAGTAAAGCATTGTCCTATCTGACTAACTTCTAGATAAGCATAATCACATCTGACTGAATTCTAGCAGAGCATAATACTATCAGATTGGCTTCTAGATGAGCATGATCCTATCTGTCTGACTTCTGAAGTTTCGTAAAGTTCGTAACCTATTTTCTCTTATTTTCAGAGCTGACGAAATCCAAGCCGGATTCATAGAAAAAATGCTGAAATCCAAATGAAGTGAACATTAGAGAATTCGTTTAAGAAACGATGTGATACAATCAATTACAAATGATTTAGATTTCTATATTAATTTTTTAGGCCGATGTCTGTGATTATTGCGTTGATTTTTCATTGTGAACGTTTACACAAACCACGAAGCATTTTGAAATTGTACTTTATGACTGAGATAAGATCGCTTTTCTTATGATATTTGAAGCGGATTGTTTCCTTTGCCTTGAAGACACGCATTACTCTTGCTTATAAAGATTACGATGTGACCGTTATTTATGAATTATAAGCAAAAAATACCTCACAAAACGCTATATCGAATTTTGACACTAAAATCTCGCGTTTTACGTTCGGCAGGGCCGAATTAAATATTAGACAGAGTGTGCAACTGCCTAGGGGCCCCACGAGAGTTAGTTGAAATTCTTTCATAGTGTAAATTTAATTGTAAAATTTGTACGCTCTATGACAATAGGTATTATTGATTTTTTCATAGCTTTATTTCGATGCATGCTGTCATTTGATGGAATAATTTCAACAGACTAAAACAATAGTATCGAGTCGTTACTCGGATAAAATTGATGAGTTAGGTACGTATATTGTATGATAAATAAAAATTTACGACTGCTAAAAGCTAATGATCCTCAAACGACTTAAAAAGGAATTCCGAAAATAATATTCAACATAATTATTTCATAAAAAATCGATAACAATAATATATGCAATAAAGTTGAAATTAAATTCTTAAAATTACGAATAAAATAGGAGTAAAATTATTTGATAGAATTAATGATACTATAATATTTTTTTTTATCGTATATAGTATATATATAGTAGTATTGCCAAGGGGCCCAGATATAGTTAATCCGGCCCTGGCTCTAAAGATATAACTGAATTATAATTTGAAATGTTTCTTGGTTGTGTGTAAATATTACTTTATGGGCTGGTACAGGGTTATGTACTCTATGTTTTTATAGTTTATGTATAGATTTATGTGTTTATAGATTGTTACGGTTTCCTGGTGACTTGTGTTTAAGTTTGTTGATTTATTTATGTATTTTATGTTTAATTGTAAGAACCAAGGTAGACATCGTTTTCTGTATGCGTTCTATAACGCTGCCTTCATAATTGCGCAGTAAAATATTAACGAGTCGTTTTTGCGTATGTAAAATTGAAGGGTTACAAAATAAAAATTATCTGGATTAATTCGTAACAAGGCCTTTAAGGGGCGCGTCTGCGTTATAGAACTTTATAAAAATATAACACTCGGTATTCATGACTCTACAGAAACGCGTTGTGATATTAAATAATGCTAATATAAAAAAAAAATGGCAATCTACACTTTCTAAAAGTTGTATTTTGAATTATTTTATGAGTTTAATTAGTTTTTCTTTTGACAAAACGACGCCAGTCTTTTCGGCATATTGTATATTTTTGAGTGTCATCAAATCTAGTGAGTTATTAAAATTTTCCAAAATCCTAAATGCTAATTTAGCTTGACGCAAACGCGCCTCCTAAGAAGCGTTGTTAAGAAATTAAGAAAGGTCAAAAAGTGTTAAGATTATCAGGATATATCTTAACTTAAAAATACTCTAGTATTGAGAGGCTATTAAGATAAAATTTTTCTTTATAAAAATAGCTAATCATAGACAAATTGCTAATTATGTATTATGATGTATGATGCTGATAGCTTATTGCATCACCATTTCGTGACTACTTACATAATAATACGACGTTCGACTCTTTGTGTTATTATTAACATTAGAGAATTATTGAAATCGAATAACTAAAAGCCTATTTTGATTGAAAAAAAATGGTTTATGGACAATTCATTAAAAAATATAGTTCATGAAAGAGTAAACATAGACCCTTAAAACTTAAAAGTACTTATTCCTTAGCGCGATTTATTTCAGATAATTGAGTAAGAGTATGGGGCATGGGTTTTTTTTAAGGTGTCTGACAATAAAGGTTACTATGAAGGTTGTCTGGAAGAGATGCCTTTTTAGCGATATGACCACCTTTTGTGCTAGTTTTCATTGTATTCGTTCTTTGATGTTCTATTTTTGTGGTGACAAAGTATTCTGGAAGTATTCTGAAAATTTCAAGCATAGCCTTAATGAAATCGCGCTAAGGATTGATGTCCAAAGTTAATATAAATAAATAAATGAAAAAAAGTAATCTTATGAATTAATTATTATTATACTCTAGATATGATAACAAGGACCGAACAAAACAAATTAGTGCCTGTATTTAGACATAAAATACTTGCTTTAAAACAAGTGCTTTATCTGACTCTACTCGTATTCGCTGTATGGAATAAACAATCCTATCTGTAGGTTCAAATAAACAATCCTACGTGTAGGTTCAAATAAACAATCCTACGTGTAGGTTCAAATAAACAATCCTACGTGTAGGTTCAAATAAACAATAAACATCTAAATTAATACTCATTTCAGTGAATATTACCTACACGTAGGATTGTTTATTCCATACATTTTATATAAATAGTTTATTGTGGGGAGTGCTCGACTTGTAAGCGATAGACCCGAGTTCAAAACCCTTGCCTGCAATTAAATGTGGCTCTTAAACTCTTAAACAATGATTTCAAAAAGAGCAGGTTTAAATATTTAGTAATTAAATAAACGTAGTAATATATAATTTTTTGTATCGTTGTTACTCCTTTGGTATGGTTTAACAAAAACAAAAGGAGCAGTTTTTTTGTTTTGTTGTTGATATTTTTTGTATAGATTTTTAGAGTCATTAATTATTTGTTTCACCGATACAAGTACTGAATACCTCTTATTTTTCATCTATTTCTTACACTAGTGCAAACGTCAGGGTCACTGGTAACTAAAGAGCGAGGTTTAAAAGGAGACTATTACCTATATACAATGTGTAACAGAAAGGTTTGATAACAATAATTAAGTCGTCTACCAGTCAAGGTGAACCAATTCTTTTTTACATAATTTTGTAAAATTCTAAACAAAATGCGACCTACATCCAAATTAGCCGATCAAGTGACCTAATTTTGTTTGGAAAACCACATTTAGTTTTTCTCTGGCGAAATTTTCTTCTGCAATGGGTTCAGTTTGATGGGTACACAACCACAACACCCTTAAGTGTTGTCACACCTTTTTGTTACACGTTGTAGTCCAGCGTTCTTATAACGTGCTACAGAAATGTGCGTTAATACTTAAGTGTCAGTGTGTTAGTCTACCCATCAAGGTCCACCCATAACAGAACAATAATTAGCAAAAATAAAAGAAAAATATGTTTATCATACAAATAAGCTGTATGAAGGACGTAGTGGTAATTTTAAATTTAAAAGAAAAAAGATGTTTTACTATGGATTCACTTTTATGGATAGACTAACACCCTTAGGTATTACATATGTCACCTTTCTGTTACACATTGTTTGATAGTAGTTTTATGACTTTTATTTACGACGTGTTTTTTTTTTTATTTAAAAAAAAAACAGCTGAACCAATTATTTAAAAAATAGTTGTGGAATAAAAACTGTCATGACGTACTAAAGTCTCCCTTAGCTACCAGCAACCTTGTACATTTTTAACTTCAATACAAATATCAACTTTTATACTAACGACTAGCTTATTAATCTGTATTTAGTAATAAACCTCAAATGACAAGCTTGTTAGACCAATCACGTAGTTTAATTAATTTAAATAGTAATATATCCATACTCTCCTATTTATGTAAGAACGCTGCTTGTCTTTTTATTTACCTCTTATTTAAATTTATGTATATAGAATAATAAGGCTTATTTATGTGAGCTAAGCTGGAAGAGGCACTGGTACAAATTCTGCACGCCTTTAATTAAAGCTGTAACGGAGGCCTTTGCGAAAGCAGAGGCGTGAAGGGCTTAGTAGAAATAGTAAATAAATTTTGAAGCGTTTACAAACAAAAGAGTATTTTTTCATTCATGGGAACAAAATAACGGGCAATTTTGAGACTGTCTAATAGGGCAGTTTAGTAAGTCCTGAACCCTATTCAAGCAGGCCACTGCTTGAATAGGGTCAGTACCAAGCTATTTTAAATTAAAAAAATATGTACTCACTATTGTTAGCACCACTGACAAATTTAAGTAAAGTGTAGCTGACGGGTATATCCCACAACTTCGATGGAAATACAAATAGAAAAAGTGGGACCAGCGTTTTTTCTAAATTATATTCCATAATTTCTGTTCCGGCAAAGTTGTCACCGCTACCAGCGATGGAAATAGTGGGAGAATCAGTCCCAGTATTTCTAATAGTCCTAACTCACAAAAATATGGCCATGTGAGCCTATTTTTAGCCATAATAATCAGCTGTGTCGTTCCTCTTCCGGCTTTTGCTTGTAACCTTTTATGTACATTTATTAGGAATTGTTATAGCATTTATTATAGTTTTATTACCTACTCTAGCACAAAGTTATTGTATCTAAGATAGCGAATTTTTATGAAGATGTTATATTTTTTGTAATAAATGTTTGGGTGACCAAAATCTGTTTCTTTTCTGTTTTATGTCGTCTTTTAAGTTTTACGTTTTACGTTTCTAACCAGTTTTTGTTTAACGCTATTTTAGGCCGCAGTACTTGATAGATTTATTTACCTATATTCAAAAGCAGTACAAGTTTTATAGTCTATATACAACGTGTAACAGAATGTTAGTCGACTCATCAAAGTAAACCCAAAGTAAAACAAAAATTAACAATAAGATGGTATATACAAAATATTTAGTGTTTTTCCGCCTCGTCTTGATGTCAGCGTGAGAAATCGAAAAATATTTTTGTTTTTATGGTGTGGTTCCTCCTCACCACCGCCACACCTCACCTTATTATTTCTCTTTCTCTCAGTATCCGACTTCCTCGACACGTGTTTCGCCTTAGCACAAGGCATCCTCAGGAGATGTTGACTCTTCAAGCGCTCGCTCGAAAGGAACCACACCATAAAAACAAAAATATTTTTCGATTTCTCACGCTGACATCAAGACGAGGCGGAAAAACACTAAATATTTTGTATATACCATCTTATTATAAATGGATTTCCGCAAAGTAACGCCTGACTCCATCAATTAAAAATTAACAAAATAAAAAATAAATAAATATGCATACATCCATACAACTTGAGCGATCACGTGACCAATATTTGTATGGTAACCAATTTTAAATTTTGTTCTATAATGGGTTCACTTTGATCGGTAGACTAACACATGCACAAATTACAAGCAGGTTTCCTGGTAAAGGACAAGAGGCAAACTTCGTGCGTAACACAAATACATTCAGCACGAAATTGGGAAACGTAGTGTTAGGTGACATTGTTTCTATGGTCGGAAATATTATCGGCATATCATATCCGTGAGGGATATGTGTGCAAAGGGAGTGAATGAAGAGTTGGCGGCTGATAGAGTAGAATGGAAGAGGAAGACATATTGTGTCGACCCCACGTAGTGGGATAATGACTAGAAGATGATAATTTCGCGTACTCTGTACTATTCACAAACAAGTGTCTAAAGTAGCTTTAGACCCACGTATCCTAACAAGTGAAATCGCGGGATGCAGCTAGTAAACCCTATGACCATCACCAGATTAAGACGAATCTATTGACACTACACACAAAAGACAAGCTGTTTAGGCTCTAGTAGGGCATGCCAAAGAAATATAATATAGGTAACATACATAGGTACACTCAAATATAACCCTTCTTCTTTCGCAGGCGTGTAAAAAGTTTCCGGTTGACCTCTTGCCAACCGGAACAAGAAATACCGATGGAAAAAGCGTTAGGCGTGCACTTAATGAATTGGTATTCTTCCTCAGATATCTTATACTTTGTGTAGTGGGATTGGACCGAGATTGAGAAGATAGTTCATTACTTGCATTAAACCTCTAACGGAATATTTTACTAAATGAGGTAACACTAAGTAAACAAAGTTGGAATTACTTCATCAATGATTTTCTCTTGACAAATTAAGGTCACATTTCATCTAGACAGCCGTCAAGTGTAAAGTTGTTTATTATTGTTTATTAGTTACAAAAAAAATTGCAACGAAATTCTTTGTGTTATTGTTGTGAAATTCTTTGTTTGTAAGATGCGTAAAAAACTGGATTTATCGTACGATTTAATTCGTTGATACAGGTATGTGCGCTGTGCATAGGTATTTTAGAAAGGTAAGTATAGTTTCTATACCTACTTACCTAGTAATATTTTACTATGAACGTATTCGACGGTTCACACAAAATAGTTAAAGCACAGAAGAAAATATGGTTATAGGTAGATCCTGTGAATTCCGTAACATTAGTATTCAGATTTCGAGTCAAAGAATGACCTCCGGTGTCATTGAAAATATAAGTAGGTACATAATTATATACCTACCTGTTTGCCTACTACTTCAATCTTAGGGTGCGTCCACATCTGGCGAATGCGCCGCGAATGTGCAGCTCGCGAGCCATTTGCGGGCTGCCCGCAAGCTGCGCGCGTGCAGTCACGGCAATGGTTTGGTGCGCCTCTTTAGTGCAACTCATGCAAGGCTCGTAGAAGGATCGCAGATCTGCGCGCATGCAATTATTGCGCTTACAATTACGTTTATTGGCTCAGTACTTTCGAAGATGTCAGACGACACTAGGCTTTAAGTATGATTGCTGCATCATTAGCTATTATATTACTGATGAAAAGGAAAAAAAAGAGACAACGGCGTTGGCGGCAAAATCCTATTTTTAAAAGAGAACAAAATATAGTAGCGGTGTTGAAAAGCCATCAATTAAGCGGGCATTATGCAAATTTTTTAAAATTGTCACCATAATATATCAAAATCTACTGCAGAAGGTTAGTTTCAAGATTGCTAAAAAGTAAACGCATTTTAGGCAGACGCAAGCCGCTAGCGCGCCTCCCGCTTAGGTTGCGAGCAAACATAGCGCGAGCGGCGCAAAAGCGGCGCACGAACAAAAATGCACGCGCGCAGCTCGCGGGCAGCTCACAAACGGTTCGCGACCTGCGCATTCGCGGCATATTCGCCAGATGTAGACGCACCCTTAGATACTTGATTGGTCGCCAAGCAACAAACAGTGTGTTCCAACAGGCTTCCTTGAGAGCGTATTCCAGACCAGGCATGTTCATTCTAGTGCCACAGAGGCGATGATTTCCGTGGCCGTGCGAGCTGGTTGTTAAATGCTAGCTGTCTCTGATGTACCTACCTATTATAAAAAACCTTAATTGTACACATCAAACAAAATGTTACAATGGTGGTACCTACATTGAGCGGTTATGGATTAACGCGATTTTTGTAGGAGTCAGAAATATACTGCGTTTTAGGTACCTGTTTAGTCAACTCTGATTTTGGCGCTCTTTGAATTTGCTGTCACAAAAGCAGGGGGGCTCCGGTTTAATTTACCTAGATAAAGAGCTGACCTAGATCACCGCAGTTTATTACGAGAAGAAAAGTTATTTTAAGTAAGTGTTAGGTGGCTTGAATGCTTAATGCTAGTCAATTGAATTCGAAGTTTTGTAACTATTCTATAACATAAATATTTTATTTTTTACCATTCATTTGAACTTGTATGTGTTGTTTGTATTTTTCTGTTGTTGTTGGGTTTGGAGCCTGTCTTGTTGCCTTTGATTTTTGTGCTGTTAAGTATCTAAATGCCTGGCGTACCTATCGTCCAGTCCGTCTAGTCTAGGACGTTAGTTTTGTAATCCGATAGCTATTTTATCTGCTTTTGTTAGAAATACAATTATGTTACCATAATAATAGGCAATACACCGTGCCGAGGTTTTGCTTTAGTTGCTGGATAAAACTCGTACAGATCGCTCGGTTGGTAAGAACCCACATTTACGTAGTATTAGGTATAATTACTTATATTTTATAGATTTTTCTTCACAGCAAGGTAAAGACGGGAAACTTGATAACACTAGTCTTGCACTGTTAAAGCTGTAATGTTTATTAGTATTACAGGCGCGGAAATATCTATCTAAGTATCTGATGGTATCTTTAACGCATTTCTCCTGTACCAGAGGCAGTAACAAATGTGTGACATACAACTTACACGTGATTATTACCGGGATTAACATTTGTTACCGGAAAAAAGAATTTCACGCAAAGTAACATAAAGAGTAATAAAAAAATTGTAAAAAAGGGTGAGTCTTGCCTGTCGACAGATTATCTAAGTGTTAGAAACAGGGACTTTACACCAAAATATTAATGTACAATAAAATACCAAATAGTTTTATGGAACTCAATTTTAAAATATTTAAACTAAAATTAAAATATTTTTTTTAAAGAAATCCTTTTTATAAAGTCAGTGAATATATGTCAATGCAGCTTGTGGAATCATTGTTCTTGTGTGACTTGCCTGTAACGAATGTTATTTAAATGCCAATAAATATTTCTTATTCTTATATTAAACTAGACGACCTAACTCGAAGCTCTGTCAGTTTCATGTTAGAACGCTATCGTGAGAGGTTATAAATCTAAAAAATATTTTATGCTGACCATTTTTAACCTCCGCAGCTCCGACGCAAAAACGACGGGCTGTTATAAGTTTGACGTGCCTGTCTGTGGTATCGTAGCTCCCAAACGGATTCATCGATTTTGATTTTGTTTTTTTTTTTATGAAAGGTGTATTATTTTTTTTATAGGTATGGTGTATCGGTCGGAAGTGTCCTTAGTTATATTTGATGAAAATCTAAGTCCAAGATGGCCGCCACCACAAAATGGCGGTGTACAAATTTTCCTACAACTCCCTCGTTATTGATATCAAATGAAAGGGCTTGACTAGTAGAATACTATACACTATGATAGTTTCAAATTCAAGATGGCTGCCACAACAAATTTCGGGGGATTTAAAAATTTTCAATTGAACTTGTAATAATTTTGTTAGGGTTTAATATACTTCTGCGACTAAAATACAAATAAAATCATTAAATTTACTATGAGTTTATGCATAAATTTCGGTTTACTCTTATATGATCCCATACAAAAAAAGTTGAAAATTTTCTCAACGTAAATGTTAAAGCGACGTTCTGCTTCAAATTCGCTGCATGTGAAAGCTTTCGCTAGTTTTCAGGAAATAGGTCAGTGGACGTGAAGTTTCCTATTCAGAAGCAGAGCTTAAACGAAGCTAAAGCTGAAATGTCGACAAACTATGTTCAATAAATAGTTTGCATTGAAACTAACGGTTGATCTTACTATTTGCACTATTGGAAACTAGGGTCGGCCGTTGGGTTAAACCATTTGAGATTGGTTTGAGTAGGTAATAGATAGGTATGCATAAATATTTTTTTTGAGCTTTAGGGAGACTCTTCAGGAGCCTTCCTAGTAATATTACAATGTAGCTTAAGGCTAATAAGGATTTTAAATTTAACTTAAAATTCTACACAATAATGCTTAGAATTTTAGGAAAATTATATTGCCTTAATATTAGAAGATTTGTTCCAATTCAAGCTATGTAAGTATATATTAAGATAAGGCCAAAACGTCGACTTTGACGGTCAAGCGCAACACGTGTATTAAGCAACCGTTATAAATAAATAAATAAATAAAATGTTTTTATTGTTATACCTAACGATCATCTTTTAACTGTTTAAGGATTCTTAAGCTTTATAGTAAGCCACAACAATTTGCGAACAGTAATTATATCAAGCTATAATTATTGTTATTAATCCTAAAAAAGGCTGTAGATTTATAATGAAAATGCGTTTTTAATCAGTGTTAAACTCCATGGCACCAGCGGTGGGCATCGACCTCGGAACTACCTTCTCTTGCGTCGGTGTATTCCAAAATGGAAAGGTGGAAATCATAGCCAACGATCAAGGAAACAGAACTACCCCTTCTTACGTCGCTTTTACGGAAAATGAACGACTTATCGGAGACGCAGCAAAAAATCAGGTATCTACGTCACACTCACATGTGAGATCAAGTAGTTACTAACTTTATCAGACTATTATAAGTTTAGGAAAGTACACATTGAGTTCCACTCAATCGTAAAACTATTTGCCGACTAGCTGGAATTTTCAGCTAGTCGGCAATAAGCGCACTCCTACTCATAAATTTAACAAAACACTTTTGTTTTACAGGTAGCAATTAATCCAAAAAACACGGTATTCGATGCCAAACGTATGATAGGGCGCAAATTTGACGATCCGAACATGCAAATTGATATCAAGCACTGGCCTTTTGAAGTGGTTTCCGAAGGAGGTGTGCCAAAAATAATTGTTCTGTACAAAGGTCAAAAGAAAAAGTTCTCTCCAGAAGAAATATCATCCATGGTGTTGACTAAAATGCGGGAAATAGCAGAGACATTCCTAGGAGATAAAGTAAAAGATGCCGTCATAACTGTTCCTGCTTATTTTAATGATTCGCAACGACAAGCTACAAAAGACGCTGGTACCATTGCGGGTCTGAACGTACTGAGGATCATTAACGAACCAACAGCAGCTGCTTTAGCTTACGGCTTGGATAAAAATCTTAAAGGCGACAGAAATGTATTGATCTTTGATCTCGGAGGGGGTACTTTTGATGTTTCTATACTGACCATAGCTGAAGGTTCTTTGTTTGAAGTCAAATCTACAGCCGGAGACACTCATTTAGGTGGAGAAGATTTCGACAGTAGAATGGTTGATCACTTTAGTCAAGAATTTGAAAAGAAGTTCAAGAAAAACATCAAAGAGAACCCTAAAGCTTTAAGGAGATTAAGGACATGCTGTGAAAGAGCTAAAAGAACGCTTTCTTCAAGCACTGAAGCTAGTATAGAAGTTGATGCTTTACATGAAGGCATAGACTTTTATTCAAAGATCACGAGAGCTCGCTTCGAAGAGTTGTGCTCAGATTTGTTCCGTCAAACCCTTGCTCCTGTTGAAAGAGCCTTAAAAGACGCTAAAATGAATACTAGAGAAATTCATGACGTCGTCATGGTTGGAGGGTCCACTCGAATACCAAAAGTACAAAGACTCTTGCAGGTAACTTGCAATATACTTTGGCAAAAGAGTTTCGAAACCCAAACTATAAAACAGTAGGTACCTAGCAAAATATTTTCGTCGAAAATTAGAAGTATCCATGCATTATGATTTGAAAATCAAACTTACAAACAAAAAATACAGCTAAATTTAAGACCTTTTCCTTTTGAAGTCAGTTACGTTATATTCTGGCATAGTTCTTCCAAGAAAATCGTTTTTATGAGTTGAAATAAATAATGTTTTTATTTTTGTTTTACAGGAATTCTTTGGTGGTAGAACTTTGAATATGTCAATAAACCCTGACGAAGCAGTTGCTTACGGTGCAGCGGTCCAGGCTGCTATCTTGAGTGGTTCCAAAGACGCCAAAATTCAAGACGTTCTACTAGTTGATGTTACGCCTTTATCTTTGGGCATCGAAACTGCTGGTGGTGTAATGACAAAGCTAATCGAGAGAAATACGAGGATCCCGATAGCTCAAAAGCAAACTTTCTCTACGTATTCTGATAACCAACCCGCGGTCACAATTCAGGTATCCATAAAATTACACAAATTCAACAACGTTTTTTCTAACTAATTCACCTTAGTGGAAAATTATAGCCTATTTTATTTTAGGTTTACGAAGGTGAACGAGCCATGACAAGAGACAATAATCTATTAGGAACATTCAACTTGACCGGTCTTCCACCAGTTCCGAGAGGAGTGCCACAAATTGAGGTAGGTACTTCTATTGGTTAGCACGTATAATCCAAGGTTTAACAAAGCCAGGATAACTTCAGTCAATAGTGGTCCTTATGCTTTACTTCACAGGTCTCATTCGATATTGATGCCAATGGTATTCTTACTGTAAGCGCCCAAGACCGTAGTACGGGCCGTTCTGAAGCTATCACAATATCAAATGACAAAGGGCGTCTTAGCAAGAAAGACATAGATAAGATGCTCCATGATGCAGAAAAGTATAAACACGAAGATGAGAATTTAAGAAAGACTGTGGAAGCGAGAAACCAATTGGAGAGTTACCTGTACGGGTGTAAAACGGTAAGTTTGATGAATCTTATCTAAGTTCAGATGAATGTTTTGTATTATTACAAGTCATGGCTATTTAGCATTAAGTTTTTAATAAGCAGATCAATGTTAATTACGGAAGTTAGGTATTTTCCTACTTTGAATTAATAATTCACTTCTGAAAAGGTAAATATTTAGAAAAAAATGAGAATTTTCAATAATGCATAGTCAGTTTCATATTGGAATAGCCAGTTTTGCTCAACAGGCAGCAGATAACGCAAGCAGCCGTCTAACAATCGAAGAGAAGAATTCAGTCTTGAACGAATGCAACAGGCAGCTCCAATGGCTAGAGTGTAACCCGTCTGCTGATAAGGCGGAATTGGAGAGTAGGCTTCAAGAAGCTCAGAAGGTATGTCAGCCAGTTATGATGAAGCTCCACGGCGCTATGGGAGGGAGCGGCCCAAGCTGTGCCAGACCTGAAAGTCCTGGCGGCCCGCGGGTCACGGAAGTAGATTAGTTGATTAAAGCAAGATGTCAGGTATTACTTAACCAAATAATGATTAAACCAAATTAACTCACGTTTTCTTGTGCAACCTTTGCGAAGTAGATTTTTTAATGCAATTAATTTAGTAAAATATTAAATAATTGTTGATACTTACTCATTCTAAATAATTTAGTACATCTAAAATATTACTTAAATAAATATCACCACGTCTTCTAAACCGTTTTTTATTTATTTTGGTACGTACATTTAAGTAATTGTAAGTAGTAAGAATGCATAAAAAATATTTATGGTGTACATTTATATTTTCGATCAATACAAGTGTTTGTCATATTTCCACATAAATAGCTTAGATAGTGATGTTATGGAATATATAAGAAAAGTTAAGAACTTGATTAGTGGAATCTAATCAAAGTCTTGTACATAAAACACTAATGGTTGAATAAGTTTACTTCTTGCCCTTTTTTTTCTTCTTATTAAAATCCGGAGGATGAAATCCTCTCGAAGCTAGCAGCTCCTGAACATTATGACACGCGTAATACACATTCTCCATCGCTGAATCCGTCAGCATATCCACGTTGCACCTTCCTTTGGACTTCCCTTTTTTCCCACCGCCGCCGCCTTTTTTCGCTTTTCCCCCCTTAGCTTCACCGCCTTCTTCTTTTTTCTTTCCTTTACCAGCCATTTTTAGGACACTTTTTGTTAGTTTTCACGAAGTAAGTCTGGTTTCTTCTTGCCTATTTACATAAAAGCTTGTAGCTTGTAAAGCGAAAGTATCCATAGTTACGGCTGAAAACTTGTAACTATTGATTAAACAAACTTCGAAGCTCAGTGGTCTTATAGAGAGGCTAACCGGATTAAATAAAGTTTGTTTTGCTGTTAGCTTACTAAAATTTATGGAGTTCTTAATCGATCCTTAATCTTCAATGTTCTTAGGCTCTCTTGATCTAAATTGGTTAATGGTGCGGGAAATTAACTTGTGACTTGGATTCCAGTTTGAGTCATGTAGAATAGGCAATATTATAGGTATGTATTAGTGATACAAATTCGTAAAAAATGACATATGAACTAACTGATAAATACTTGCTATCATCTGCGATTTAAGGATTAAAGCAAATCGTTCGCGTATGCAGTTTCATAGTTAGAAAAACAGAATATTATAATCTACATGAGTATGTAAATTAGAAGGCTAAAGCCATGTTATACAAAGACAAACATCTTTATTTCAAAGACCCGGGTGGAATATTATTCCGAAAATTCTAAGATAAATTTATTGTTGTTTCCTAACACTTGACATTGTCGTAAGTAAATAAGTTTCTCCATTTCCATTCTATGAGTTGTGTACTAGTGTACGAATATTTGTTTACGCCAAACAAAGCACATAGAGTAGTGCTATTCCAAATTTCAGAGAATAAATACATTTTACTCAGAATAAATTTGTTGGGGGTATTGAACTAGATATCACGTACTTGCTCTCATTTTTCTTTTCACTAACGGACGTTTGCTCTGGATTTGGCCAAATTCCAAATTGTAATGAAAAATCGTCGCAAGTCATTAATGCTGTACTTTACAGCACTAACAGGCGCACTTGCATGAGAATTTTGTCAAATCGAGTAGCCTAGTAAAATAAAGAGCCTGATTTTCATAGATTTGAGGGACAGCTCTAAATACTACAAAAGCTCGCCATTACAATACAGTACAGTATATATCTTTATTGCACGCCAAGATATATTATAAACAAAACATTAGTAGTACATTGGGCGGCTGTATCGCCTAAAGCGATTTCTTTCAGGCAACCTTTGAATAGACTTTTGGATGACCATTACTTCCTATCTAAGCAAGGGGATAAGGATAAACCAAGGACCGTCACCTAAAGCCTTTTATCCTCAATATCCTATGAAAATAATAGTTGTGCTCGCTCCAGATTTTTTGTTTATCTAATGCAAATAAAATACACCTAAAACTAAAGCAAATAAAATATTAACAATTCGTTTATTATACCTAATATAATGAATAATGCCGATTTGTAAATGCGTTTAGTTTCTGAACAATTTTATTTATATAGTCATATAAATTCAATTAAAATAAATTAGTTTATATAAAGACTATGATCATTTGATGTTATACAGAGGTTCTCTAAGGATATGTTCAACTTCCTTACGATGCAAGACGCTTGTCCCTACAGCCGGTGTCGCCGCTTCCGCCCGACCCGCATAAAGTATCTGGAAAAAAATAATTACATCTTTTAAAATATTTTTATATTAACATATGTTACAAGGATTTCAGGGTAGTTTTATTTAGAATGTCTTTGCTTTTCGATCGTGATTTAATAATATGGACTAGCAGTTGTTACCCACGGCGTTACCCGCGATATAAAATGAAATATGTAGATGATTCAAGCTTTAGGGTGCCGATTAATTTAGACTGTTTTTTTTTATAAATTCAGACATTTTGATTAATTTTGTGTTCCACGTGTCTATATTAAATATCATTGAAACCAGCCACTAAACGGCGCCGTAGCAAACTTTCCCCCTTTTTTGGAAGAAAAAACATCTCGACAAATACAATATTCAAAAATTCCGAACCCAAACACCAAAGCAGAACCCATACACCAAGTTATGCCAAGATTTAAGTCAATCTTGGAAACTACAACCTCGGGCCTTATTTTTGAAACGTTCGAATGAATTCAACACTCGTTAATGACGCCACTTACGTAAGATAACAATGGGTCTTTTTGAATATCTTTGAGTGATGAATTCATTCGAACGTTTCGAAAATAAAGCTCCTGTACAACTTGACATTTTGTGCAGGAGCTTTATTTTTGAACAAACAAACATATGAACGGACAGATGAAAGGAAAAAATACCAGACAAAGAGACGTTTCGCTCGCTTAGTCAAAAATGTCTATAATTTTATGAATCATAAATTAAAGTAGATTTTGTCTGTAGCAAATTCAATCTACCTACAGAAACTGAATTAAAACTTATTTGATGCTTCAGTCTGAATTAAACCTAGACTTTATACAGTAGCTTAGTAAACAACAAAGTTTAAAAGTTAGTATTTCAAAGATCGTACCTATTCAATCTAAGAGCCAATGTTATGTTGTGAACTAAAAGTAAACTAAGTAGGTACCTAAGAATCAAAAAGATATATTATACGTAACAACTCCGAAATATATAAATATTCCGGGGCTGTTTCGTCTAACAAATGACAATAGATACTTTTAATTTTGTGTCAATAATGTTTACTTTTTTACTGTGTTAATCAAACTATTAAGTTATTAAACAATTTTTAATCATCTTACAAACATTATGCTGAAATTTTCTTATATTATCAAAAATCTCTTAAAACGTAATTATTACATTCTGAATAAAAAAAATAGGAGTACGTTATTTTTCATTTGTCTTTCTATTATTGTAAAGAAATAGAGGGTTTAAAATTTGAAATGATATCAATTGCTTAGTTACGTTTACATATTCTCTCCCACTGCTAGGCAAAGATTTCCCTATCCTCCTTTCAATATCACGGTTGAGAAGTCTTTAGGATTAGGACTTCAAAGAGAAATTCAGTTCATTTTTATTCCTTCGCCTGTACCTGGTAAGTCACACAATACTCCATGGTGCACATTTGCCATGTGTTTGGCCCATAGATTGATGACAGATCTTGAGAACTGGCACAATACACAGAGTGTGGTGGCCAATCCAGAAAGAAAAAAAAAGTTTGATGACATGCGGCGGAGATGTCTGACCTAGTTGCAGAGGTTGCAATTCTGACAGCGAAGTGGATACACGTGTTGTTGTGATTGTACTGCGAATTACGGATTTTTGGCTGTGTTTTTACCTCCCAGAGCTTATTTTTGTACTAACATCGGGCTTCGGTAAGGGTTTTATTATTTTAGTTTAGGGGAAATGGATCCTATTTCCCCTGAACTGGTCGAACCGCCGGACCTTCCTCCGGTGGTGATGCCAATAGCAACGAAGCCAGGCGGCAAGCGTCCTGCACAACCTATGGAGGAGGGCCTTGGCGCTCCTCGTGGAAAGGTAGTGTTGACAGATACGGAGTCAGCGAACGCCTCCATACAAACTGTATTTACACACCCGGAACTCACTGTCATAGGCATTAAATCTTACATTACAAGTGATACTGGCCCATTTTTAGTTCATGTCAGTAAGATTGAGGTTGAACCTACAACAGGCACTACATTCAGACCCATTAAATTCGGTCAATTTTAATACGCTAACAATATTGAAGACATTTGCCGCGACGGAATTAAAAAAGTTGGTCGGAATAGAATGGCTATTCAATTCAAATCTGCTGCAGATGCTAATAAATTTGCCCATTTTGATCGCCCACAAGTATGAAGCGAATATACCCACGTATAATGTCACACGAATGGGTGTAGTCCGCGGCGTCCCCGTTGACTGGTCCATGGACGAATTTATTGCTTCAGTAGAAATACCAGGCAACTCAACATATATCTTGAAAGCTCGTCGGTTAAATAGAAAAGTGAAACAAAACGATATAGTAACTTGGGTTCCAACTCAAACGGTGGTGCTAACTTTCAGGGGTCAACGAATGCCTGACAAAATATATAGTTTTTATTCTGCTCTGAGTGTAGAGACGTACGAATATCCCACCATACAATGTATGGCCTGCTGTCGGTTTGGCCATATTAAAACACAGTGTAGATCCCAGCCCAGGTGTTACAAATGTGCACAGCCTCACAGAGGAGATGAGTGCAGTGTCCCGGAGGCATCGGCCACCTGTATATTTTGTTGTATCAACCATTTTGCGACCAACAAGTCTTGCCCAAAACAGTCCAGGCAAAAGGCCATTAAAGCTACTATGCCAGAGATGGTATCTCATACTATGAGGCATCATCTAAATGCAGGCCTTCTAGATCCTTTAATGAGGTAGCTAGATCTGCCCCTTCTTCCTCGGTTCCTTCTCCTCCTACCTCTACCCCAATATCAAGAGGCGCGCAACCACTTCCATCTCACAAGAAAACAATCTTCCGCAATCCTCCCTCTAAAGCCCCACTGGGGAAATCATATGACAAAGTTGCCTATCAGGCTATTATAAGAGATCCGCAATCCTCTCTTCCTAATGGTTCTTCTTTTCAAATGCTGCAATCATCCCAGCCCTCCTCTAAACCCCAGAATGATATGCTAGTTCAATTATTATCTATAATTATCAACATAGTTTTTATCAAAATTCCCTCTATTTACCGGACCGCGTTGCCCAACTGATCTCCCAACTCACTTGTATTTCTACCCATAATGGATCTGTTCCCAATAATTCAGTGGAACTCCAGGAGCCTTCGAAAGAAGATTCCTGAACTCCGCTCACTTATTAAAAAGTATGGCCCTGCCTTGGTGGCCGTTTCTGAGACTTGGTTTGTCCCTGGGACTCGGTATCGAGTCCCGGGGTTTATCTGTCTCCGGGACGACCGTCTAGATGGTGCGGCCGGTTGTGCTATATTTTTAAAACGTAACCTGATTTTCTCACAGGTTCTTCCTGCATTCAGCCCAGAGATTAATGCTGTGGCTGTTCGCACATGTAATATATCTTTTATCTCAATATAACTCCTCCCATATACCTGATATTAGTTTAATCCTATCCTCTGTTCCCCTCCCCATTGTTGTTTTGGGAGATTTTAATGCCCATCATTTTTCATGGGGCTCCTATCATTGTGACACAATGGGATGCCTTTTGCTTGAGACTTTTAACGACTTACGACTTATGTGTGGTCAATAGTGGATCCCCTACCCGCAGGCCATATCCTCACCAGAACCCCAATTTGGCTGTAGACCTTACCCTATGCTCCCCATCACTTCTTTCCTCCCTTACCTGGAATGTCCATCCTTTTACACATGAAAGTGATCATTTCCCTATAGTTGTCCAATTGAAACTTACACTCTCGCTCCCCCCTCCTCCTCCCCCTCTATTAAAGTACAGGCTGTCTGGTGCTGACTGGGACACTTACTCGTCGTCTCTTGAGAACAAAATTTTATTAGACAATACCATAAATCATGTAAGCCCCCTGATGTCTTACAACAAATTCATTGAGCATGTCCAAAATGTTGCAAACACTTATATTCCTATCAAAAAATCTAAGCAACACTATTCATCTCCACCTTGGTGGGATTCTGAGTGCACTGGAGCTGAAAGGGAAGGAATTTGGCTGAAACAGTTACAATAGGTGCATGTCATTACATAATTTCCTCAATTTTCAAAGAACTGTAGCTAAATGTCGGAAAACACTCTCAACCAAGAAAAAGCTGGGCTGGATTAAATACTGTGAAAGTCTGTCACCAACCACGCCTTCAGCTATTGTCTGGAGACAAATAAGAAGATATAGAGGCTCTTCTAACTATTCTGATATCTCCTCAAATGACCCTTCTGCTTGGCTAGAAACTTTTGCAAACAAGTTAGCACCCCCCTTTGTCCAACACATGCCTCCTTCTAACGTATTAAATCCTAATCTTTCATCAACACATTTCGATTCCCATCTCTCTTATGATGAATTATTGTTGTCTTTGAATGGTTTATCAGATTCAACTCCTGGTTTTGATGGTATTCCATATTCTTTCATTACTAAAGCTAGTGATCATACAAAACACTTCTTCCTTAACCTAATAAACTCTTTTTTCGAAAATGGCCACATCCCCGATTCATGGAAAACTCAGATAGTTATCCCAATTCTCAAACCCGGTAAAGATCCTTCTGATCCTAATTCTCTTCGCTCTATCGCCCTCTCATGTGTAGCAGCCAAGATCACAGAAATTCTCATCAAAAACCGACTAGAATGGTATGTTGAAAACAAGGGTCTCCTCTCTAAATCCCAGTTCAGTTTTAGAAAGGGACTAAGCACTTTAGACAGCCTCAGTATTATCACTACAGATATACATACTTCTTTCAAAAATAATGAATACCTTGTAGCGGTCTTTCTTGATGTTGCATCAGCATATGACAACGTCCTTCTTCCGATACTCAGAAACAAACTGTTGCAGCTGAGTATTTCAGCGAAGATGGTACAATTTATCTGCTGCTTCTTAATGGAGAGACACATTATCATTAGAAGTCAGAACTCTGTTTCAACATCTAGATTCATTTGGAAAGGTCTCCCCCAGGGGTCGGTGCTTAGCCCACTTCTCTATAATCTCTACACAGTAGACTTAGAAGACTCCGGCAATCCCTACTGCCACATTCTACAATATGCCTATGATCTTGTCTTATATACTTCTTCTAAATTTTTATCTACAGCCGAGGATAACGTTAATAATTCTCTAGTATACCTAGATTCTTGGCTTCTTGATCTCGGCTTATCAATTTCTCCTTCTATAAGCATTGTGGTGGTTTTCACAAGGAAAATAATTATTCCTGACATTACTATTACGTAAGGTGACGAATACAAAAATCCGTGAAATTCCTGGGAATATGGCTAGATTCAAAGCTCACTGGCATCCCTCACTTTAAATATGTTCAAGAGAAATGTGAAAAAAATATTAATGTTCTCCGCTCCCTTGCTGGTGTCTGGTGGGGCTCTCATCCTTTTTCACAAAAATTTCTTTATAATGCCATTATCAGAAGCCACTTAGATTATGGTTCCTTCCTTCTAGACCCAGGCAATAACGCTGCCCTATCTAAACTCTCAAATATCCAGTCCAAATGCCTCCGAATAATCTTAGGAGCTATGAAATGTTCCCCCATTAATGCCATGCAAATCGAATGTGTTGACCCTCCTCTTCATCTGCGCAGACAATTTTTATCTGATCGTTTCATATGTAGGGTCTTTCAAAATTCAGCACATCCCCTCTTGCACAAACTTGAAACCTTACACAACCTCATTTATTCGCAGAATGTTAGATTTGATATAATAAATAATGTCCCTTGTGTTGTCTTAAGCTTTACTATGTATATGTACGTACTCCCATTCCTAATAGCTCAGTTCCCTATTAATCCACTGTTCTCTACAGATAATGCACTAACTTTCCAGCCCACTGTTTTACTTGATCTTGGATTCTATTGAACCAGCTATTCTCTTCAGTATTATTATCCAAAGTGGATGGAATGACTGGGTGACAGTATTTACTGATGCATCTAAATTAAATAGCAATACTGACGTAGGAGCTGCTGTTTGGATCCCTAAATATCACATAGCTCTTAGCTTTAAATGCCCATCTCTTACTTCTGTCTTTACTGGGGAAGCCACTGCAATCCTTGAAGCAATTTCTTACATTATTTCTCATAACATAAAGAAATCCATCATCCTATCAGATTCCAAGAGCTGCCTACAAGCCATTATGTCTAACGTCTTCAGATCTAAAACAAAATTCCCTATCATTCTCAGAATTACAGAAGAGCTGTTAAAGTGTCATCGCCAAAATCTTGAGATAGTTCTTGGTTGGATTCCGGGCCACGTTGGGATTCCAGGGATGAATGCGTAGATAAATTCGCTAAACAGGCATCAAGTTCTGGTAATCTAGAGCACTATCAAATTTACTGCCACGACCTAGCAAATACTTGTCAATCGCAACTTTATAGTGCTTGGGATAATGTTTGGCAAAAATCTAGAAAGATAAAAGGTAAGTTCTATGGTGAGATACAACCATCTATCCCGACCAAACCCTGGTTTTTTAAATTCAAAAACATTAATAAACAAACTACAACAACTATTTGTCGATTACGGTTGGGGCAAGCTTGTACCCCAGTGTTTTTAGCGAAAATTAAAGTCCGTGACCACTCCCTATGTGAATGCAGTCTTGATATAGGTTCCACCGACCATATCTTTTTTAATTGCTCAAAGCGTCGCTGCTCCCTTTATGACTTATTACCAGAGGAAATCCCCCGTCCTATTAACTTCCCTACCCTTCTTTCCCATGTGCCCTCTCCCTTTGTGTATGTCCTAAGTAGATGTATAATTACTAACAATATTAAACTATAATAATATTACAATTCAAATGTATTATATCATTACTAACCCATGTATATATTTTGTGTATGTCCTGTGTGTTTCAGATTTTATATTGGGATCAAAAATAAGCTCGGATTCAAATTATTACCGATCACCCGCGCGCGACTTATTTGAATATTATATTTTTACTGACCAATCCTCAACGTTTATCTTCTCTGCTAATCACGCGGCATTGGCAAAGTTGTGGCACAGTCACAGAGGCCATAAACAAAGATAGAATAGAATAGAATATACCTAGTTGCAATTTAATTCGGCCATAAATTTTTGTTGTAGTGAAAACAAACCTTACCTTTCTTCCTAATAGGTTCTCGAATCTCGGCTTAACAAAACTCCAAGCGCCCATATTGCGATGTTCCTCCTGACTCCATATGAATTCTGTAAGCAGACTCCAATTTAGCGCGCCCTCTCATGAATACCGAGCGCCCTTTCAACCTATTTCCCTTTTTTCGGATGATTTGAAATTTAAATTCATAAAAAGAAGCACTTTGTGATGCTTCTTCACCAAATCATTCAACACCAAAAAAATGTTGATTGGCTAAGCTAACAGCAATGTTATACATGCACTCATTAGGGTTTTGGTTATAAAATGGGTAAGCCAAAAAGGGCTAATTGTAAACTTATCTCATCTTGATTATACTGTGAATGCAACTCCAAATTCAAGAAAATGTACGGATCAGTCCATAATATATATACATATATATATAAGAAATCGTGGTTCGTTTAATAGTTCATTTTTAAAGTAGTTTGTAAAAATAACAACTGCTTTAGTTTTTTATGCCCAAAGACCAATTTTTGTAAAACGATTTTGTGTACACGTACCTACGTCAAAGGAAAAATTTAAAAAGTCAGGAACAAGGTAACTTTGTTTCGTGAACTTGGACCATTTTCAATTTTCAAGGGTACAGGGATAAGTGCCGAGTTTATTTTACCTTCCAAGATGAAATGAGTGATTAACATACGTAAGTAACCACTTAGGAGCATTGATTTCATTAAGATCGTCTGAAGTTGTTTAACCCTAGAATACTAATATAAATTTACCACAGCTTAATACTAATGATCGCCTGGGAGGCTACTTTTAAAATAAAACCAATTTATTACATTAGTTATTTATTAAATTTTTATAAAGATAACATAAATTACTTGGCAAACCTCTACCTTTTCTAAAATTACATTGGAAATTCTTTATTAAAATCAACATTTGTCTTAAAATATGACTTAAATCTTACAACAGCGAACATTTTTTTTTCACTCCGTCCAGTGGTCTAATGACATCTCTACCATCCTGCTTTGGGCCGGGAAAACATGGACTACGTTCCTGGCAGCAGTTCTCATAGATCGTGACCTATCAGATGTTTCTCTGGACCAAATATAATTGTTCTAACTTGTCACAGACGACGCAGAAGGCAAAACAATAAGATTTTCCTCTGTTTGCTCTTCTTGTGATGCAATTTCTAAAACTGGTGAATCTGACGCATTTCCTGTGGCTTGAGGTGGTACTGAAATGTTCGGGGGCTCAGAGTCATTTATTACAATATTTTGAGTCTTCTTCCAGTCGAAATGGCACGAAAGAAGGATCTGCCGAGCTTCAATCAGAGTCATAAGGATCGACTTCCAGGTTGTCCTCAGTTTCGCTATCAGAGTTCTCATTTACTAAAAAATCGGCAATTTGTTCTACGTTGAGATTCATCTAAAAAGAAAATAAACATTTGCCAAGTTATAACATGTCTAAATGCTGAAAAAAGCAAAAATCAAAACAAGTCACGAAAAATAAACTTACCGTTAATACTAATGATCGCCTCCCAGGCGATCAAGTAGCTAATATTTTGAAAACGGACAGCCCGCGCCGGGCCCGCGTACGCTCGCCTCTGCGGCGCAGGGAATACTGAATTGGCGCGAAAACACAAATTGAATCGCGGGCGCGTTTTTGAAATAACGGAAAAAAACTGACGCGCGCGGCCTCTCAGGCGATGATTAGTATTCTAGGGTTAAATTTACAGAACGGGGAAAGGGGTGCCTAAAATTGTTGGTTTTCATTAAAATCATTCAAGATTGGCGTTCTCGGAATACACATAAAAAAGTTTATATGTACCTATGTTTGTTACTTCTTCTCGCTAAAGCGGCTGAAAGGCTTCGGTTGAAATTAGCAGGGCATCTTAAACCTAGATTAATATCTATGCTAATTTTTCATCTCAGAAAAATGAAGCTTTTGTTAGCGGATATTCAGATATAAAAACCTAATAATTTTAATAGTTATTTGTTCTAAAATATTGTTTTATATCAAATAATAAAATTTATTATTGTGTCATTTTTTTAGGTAATAATAATAACTTAATTCAGCAATTAAGTTATGCCTTAAGTGCATGCTCTAAGCATATACCCATGTAATATACATATATGCTTATTTAAAATAGATTAAGATACAAATTGAGGCAAAAAAATTGGTTAATTTTATTGCTTATCAAGGTAGATAATAGGTCATATTTTATATATACTAAGAAATATTACGTGATTGAACAGAGGAAGTAACTTACTTCTTGCATTTCTATATTTCTCCAGCTCCGCCTGCAGGCCCGTCAGCGGGAATGGAGCTAGAGATTCTACCCTGATGATGGCCACATCTTCAATATTGGCCTTCACTCGCTCCCGATTCAGCTCGTAGTAATGTTTACCGCTTACGAGGATCACCCGCTTTACTTTTAACGGATCTGCTATTGAGTCACCTAAAATTATTTTGTGAATAATTAGGTGGTTATATTTGTTATCTGACTCGATAGGATTGGGTTAGTTTGGATATCTGTCAGTTAGTATTTCTGACACCTGAACTAGAAGTAACTTTCTAATAGATTCAGAACAGAAGGTAGGTATTTACTTGCAGATTATTAGGTTATTATGCGTTTCTATCGTGGCTCGTATTAATTTTAGGGCCTGGGCTGTTCGCATACCTGTAATTACTACAGTAAGAACGTTATACAGACGAGCTACTAGTACAAAGGCCAACATATTATTATGATCAGTAGATAAACCAACTGATACTACTATATTTCTGTCTATTTCTCGTATTCTTATGACTGAGCCAAATATTTGAAAAACTATCGAATGACGTAGTTTTCCTAATATATAAGCATGTTAAGCTATTGTTGTTTCTTAGAAGCAACAACAACTTACAAAATATAAATTGTTCTAACACTAGATGTCTATTATGATCTTGTGTATCTCTCTAAAGGTCAAGGCTGAAAATCAGCGCTGCGGTGAATTCCGTGGCTTCTACTGAGCTTATGACCTTTTTTGACGCACTTGTCACTACAGTGATAGTGAAACACTGCTTGATAATGTCGTTATGTTTTTGTGTCTTATCTTTGTTGTTATTATTGTAGTTTCTTGTGTGTCTTAATAAACGTGTTCTTTCTTTCTTTCTTTTCTTCTTTCTTACCTATAACTGTTTTGAAATGAGTGCCTGGTGTGAAGTCTGAAAGAGGAGACACCGCGTCAGCAAATCTGAGAAGAATCTTTGGTGCCACCACCACTAATGGTTTTCTGTAATTTCTTACAACCTGTAACAAATAGACAGTAATTGTTAGATAAAAGCAAATAAATGTAAGTGATCTCGTATAACCGAAAGTGATGATGATGGCTGAATTGAGCCACTTATTTTAAGAAGGGAATTCCTAATTAAGTCGCACGTTCCTCAAGTCAGTTTAATATTATGCAGGACGGTTAAGCTAGGATAAATTAAAAGAAAATGGTAATAGTCCTGAAAAGGGACTATGGTTGATTTAGAACCACATTATCAGACAAATGTAGAAAGTAAAGTGGAAGTAAGAGTAGGAGTGGTTGGGTTAACCATAACGTCACGACCTCAGCCATCTGTTTGAACTGTTTATATAAAAAAATACACATTCTCATCTACATTTCTCACCTGTCTTCTTAGCAAGTGGAAGTACTGCGCAGGAGTGGTTGGGTTGACTATATGAAGGCAAACGGACTCTGAATCTGGGGCTGTTTCAAGGCTGTCAGTCATTTGTAGAAACCGCTCCACACGGCACGAAGAGTGTTCTGATGCTGCTCCATCGTACCCATGCGGGAGTAGCATCACTAAGCCGTTACTGCGGACCCATTTGCCTGCGAGGTGAGTATAAATTATTAGAAAATACTTACTAAGATCTCCAAGGAAAAGCGGGATTTGGTGAACTCTGAGGTAAACAAGTCTCCTGTTTCTTTTATAGAAACGTAAATTAAATGGTTTTTGATAATGTTACAATGTTAATAAGACTTGCTTGTTACAGTTTGTGATTGCAAATATCACAAGCTGTAACAAGTTCATCCGTCGCCATTTTTGTAAGTTAGAATGAAGTAAATATAGAAGTAGGTACCTATAACATTGTTGGTTTTAATGTCTCGTAAAATAAATAAATCTAGAGTACCTTAGCTACTTACATAGAGGTTAATTTTAAGTTTACCTAACTCTGCCATAGATATGATCAAAGATGATCGATACCTTTTTAATGGCAAATGCGTCAAAATCTTTGATATTAAGGATATCTTGGAATTATGATATCGTAAACATATTGAATACTATTTCTATCAGTGGAAATTTGTAATTAGCCATCTGAACTTACAAAATTCATTTAACTGTTAACCCAGCTGTAAATTTCCCTAAAAGTACTAAATTAAAATAAAAGAATATAAAATTACGCCCGTTTTTAGTATATGTAAGGACTTACTTTCCCCAGAAGCAATGAAAGTGTCGACAATGATTTGCGCGCCGTTGTAGAAGTCTCCAAACTGTGCCTCCCAGATGAATAGATTCTGAGGATTGTCAGAGGCCATTCCATACTCGTAACCCAAGACTGCCTCTTCTGAGAGGATGGAGTTGGCTACCTGTATAAAATGTATCGTTGTTTTAAAATATTATGAACATCAAGCACAAATAATAAATTGCATTGCCGTTCCAGGATAGTTTGGGCCAGTAACAAGTATTACTTTGAACATGTTTCTTTTTCTAAGAAAGTAATTACCGACTGTAAATTTGGCAGTCGCCGATTTTTTTTTCGTTATTTTGATTTTAAAAACGTGTTTCTGTACGGATCTTGATAAAATTTCGATGGGACAACTTCGGAGGTACTATTACATATCCTTTTAAATATATTTTTCTTCATTTGGGAATTACCTCCTCCTTTTTTGGAAAATCGGTAAAAAAATAAATGCTGGGCATAAGTTTCTATAGTGAAAGTATCTTCTATCAAGGATGATCCTCTTTGTTATCTACAAAGAGGATCATCCTTGATAGAAGATACTTTCACTATAGAAACTTATGCCCAGCATTTATTTTTTTACCATTTGGGAATTACCTCCTCCTTTTTTGGAAAATCGGTAAAAAAATAAATGCTGGGCATAAGTTTCTATAGTGAAAGTATCTTCTATCAAGGATGATCCTCTTTGTAGATATCTTAGACATAGATATATCGTATCATAAATATATTTATAGGTTAAAGACTAAATTTGATGCCGTAAGATCAATAACTTCCATCTACTAGGTGATTTCATTTAGTTAAGCATAGTGGAATAAACCAACATTTTTTATCTACTTATGTGCTAAATATATAGTTGAGCAATGGGCAAAGTAAAAGTAATAAAGCCGCTATGAATGTACCTAAGTTAAAAATATATGCGTCTCTACTCTTCTTACCAGGAATTGTTTATATCAGGATTATTAGGGTCTACGTGACATTGAGTTTTACTTGGAATTTCAAAAGCGTAGAATTTCGGATACCTACAAGGTCGCTCTCATGCAAAATCTAATAAAACGGGAAGATACTCGGATCACTTTTCCGTATAACCCAAGCATAACATTGTAAATGAACCCATTCGCTCTACAAATGCTTTAGCCTCGTTCTTGTGCAAATGAATAGCGGTTTCCTTTTTAGAGTGGCTATTATCTTCCGCAAATATCTATCTGAGTATACAAGTACTTGAATCTCGCTGAATTACATAATGTGATACTCTCTAACGACAGCGCTAAGGGACATAGTTAAGACCTTTATGTCAATTATGTTAGCAGAAGAAAAGTTAGCTATTTTTTCCAGGATTATTTGATAGATTAATTACATATAGATTACCTAGATAATTATTTGCAATTATTTACTGCCCTACAACTACACTATCTAGGTGGCCATGAAAAGTATGGGGCTACCTAGAAAACTTACACGCCTTCAATTTTGAAGTAATCATGTAATTATTTATTAACTCAACGCATTTTCCTAACCTCCAAATATCCTTTTTGTTCTTCATGAATATGGTTGAGAGGTACGTGTATGCCCTCAGTTTCCTGGTCGACCAGCATCGCGTGTCTGTGAGAGAAAGTCCCTCTTCCCACATCTTCACCGCTTATTCGCACCGTTCGACCTTCCATTAGAAGAGACCCTGGAAAGTAAAAACAGGTCATCAGCATCAACCTCCTTATCGCCTTTAGTTAGGCATGAAAGAGGTGAAAACAAGAGAAAACCAACTTGGCTTTATTTTGACAGCGTTAAAGCAGCGAACTTTTAATACAAAACCAAATTTCCTACTCTTGTTTTCATCTCTTTATATTCTTATTTGATTTTTAGGTGATAATCATAGGCCGTAATGTGAGTGCGAGCTACTCCCCTCATAAAACTTAGTCAGTCTCAATAATTAAGTTGCAAAATGATAAGGATGTAAAATGACTATCGTAAAATGACATGGCGTTGTTAATTTAAATTAATTTAATAGTTAAAAGAAGGTAACTTTATTTGATTGTTTAAGGTATGTATAATCATTACCAAAAGCCAAGGCTTCAGCAGTCGACCAGTCCAAGTCTTTTCCCTTAGTTATTTTCGTTAGCCTGTTCTTTACGTGCGTCTTTGCCAGGTGAGGATGAATATTCTAAAACAAAAATTATGTAAGAACATAAGTATTTTTAACGTCTAACTATGATCATTACCACCATCTGAAAAAGTTCTATAATGGCAATTCTTTAAGGGCGTAACTAAAATGCTGAAGATCTTTGTAAAAACATTATGACGTATTTTCACAATGGTACCTACTAACGGACACACAATTGTAAAAAGAATCTGGAAATAAATGCCCTAAAACAATTCATTTTGGCAGCGGCTGCATTATAAACTCAAAAGTTGTATACAGTAACCCGCTTACAGCTTTGTACGCCCATGACAGGTACCCTCCCAAATTTCTGTAGAGTTTTCTTCTTCAGCGCTCTGCTCCAGGATTATTTCTAACCAAAGCCTCTTACTGTTTTATGCTAAGACTGCTTTGGACATCTAGTTGTGATTTGGTTGCTCTTGGTCTTCTGTTTACACATGATCTCCACTATAACTCACCGTGTCCATCTATGGCGGTTTATTTGAGCTAAATGGTTGGCCCAAATTCACTTTCTTCCTGTGATCATTTCCAACACGTTCAGGATATTCATTGTATTTTTTTCTCATTCCAACGCATATTTGTGCTTAATTGTAAGTTAGAGTTACACCTAGCGTGGCCATACTAAAAAACAGACGGAAAGACGGCCGAACAGTCCGACACAGCGAAACTAAAGGTTTTTTAGGTTTGGAACCCTAAATATAAGTTGTTAGATCATCCATACATACATACTACTAAAGCTTTACAGATAATGGTCCAACCAGAGGGTGAAACTATAAAAATAAACAGTTTCCCAACGTTAAACATAAATATGAATAGTCGATACAAGCGAAGCCTAAATTAAGGTCACAGCACAAAGGACGCCTATTAACGACGTAAACATGCTCATTAAGTGTGCGCCGACCTCTCGGCAGTAAACTTTACTCCGAGGGATTCAAATGACTCTTCAAGAGGCTGTTTTTAAAGAGATGACCAATTAAAATTATGACGCCTGATATAGGTTAATGGGCGACGGGAATCCGCAATGTTTTGAAAAGAACGGCCTATATTTAGTGTCTATAAACTTTTAGTCAAGATAACGAAAGATAGTCGTCAGGTAGTACATATTTTTGCAACGTCAGAAAGAAATAATAATTACGTGAATTAATTGGGTTGGAGCATTTAGATAATGCATGTATACTTTTAGTGATTCTAGATTAGTTAGAGCTTGAATCACCTACAAGTCACCCTTTTAATTTTAGTAAACCATTTCATTGGTGCTAACGAAAGCTTGACACCCACACAGTAAGACACCTACATACGTGCACACGTTGAAGGGACAGCCACCGGCATGTTTTAGAAGCTTTTTGGGTATTATTTGATGCTGACTGACTTATTCGGATTAAACCTAACAAAAAAGGTCAACAATAGCTTTTCTTAGCTTGGACTAGCCTTATTTTACTGGACTAGCCTTATTAGTTCACTTGTCCAGGTTATGCAAATAAATATTATGTGGTTATAAACTCACAAAATTGCTCGGAATTCTGACGGAGGCTTGTCCGACTAGCTTGAGGGTGCCTTCATCCACCCCAGTGTCCCACGTCTCCACAGCTCTGGGAGCCAACGTCATACCTGACCACTGTTCTTGGAAGTATTGCACCTGAGAGAGACAGATAAATGAAATATTTTGAAAAAATTAGAGACTATACGTTTCACAGTAGTCTGCTGGGCTAAAGTCGAACTCGTGCTCCTATTAGAAAGCTAAATTCTACTTGGCTAGCTAGTGCAAATTGGGAACATGCTGTCAAGGCAGTGTTCAATACAATAGTAAAATTGTTTTTTGAAAGTTTGCCCACCCTGAGTTTAAAATATTTTGTATTAAACTAATCTAATACTGCCCCATTATATTGGCTTACGTTGAGGCATAAAAAGATGTGAAAACATGAGCAAAAAATGGTGTCGATATTTGACAGCGTTGAAGTGGAGAACTGTCAAATATCGACGCCAGTTTTTGTTCTTGTTTTCACATCTTTTACGCCCAACGTTAGCCGATTAGGCCCCTGGCTCGTTTTGTTTATGCACGCGGCCTCAGCATAATTACGAAATTCCCGAGCATAGAATTAAATTGCGAACATTCTAATTAACCCACCTCAGGTTTGTAAGTGCTGGCGGCCTCGAACTGCGACTGTAAATGTTTCGTATATTCAGTGAGGATGCTGGTAACCTCTTCATGTGATACCACTCCGTCTGCTACCAGTTTATCTGCATACGTGTCGGGGATTGTTCTGAAAATTATTGTTTTATGATTTTCTTTATTACTTTGCACCAATTTACTACGTTTATTTTTACTTGGTGTGCAGTGTTCTACGTTTCAGCTTTTGTAAAATTTCTTTGGCTGTTTTCCTGTACAGTTCTCAAAAGTTTTGTTGTTTAAATGCTCGTAGTTTAGCCGATTCAGCTTTCGTTTGTTTTTGAATGGTGGCGCCTTGAGGGTTGAAAACGTAACTATATTGTTTTTCAGCAAGAACAGGCAAGCGATGTCTGGCTGTAGACATCGCTTGCATTTGTAAAGGCTATATAAGCAATAATATCGATGGTGATATTTGGCAAAAGCAACCGATGCCTACTCAATTATTAATAAGGATGTAGAATATAAAATCGGTCGCGTAGTTATTGATAAAAGTTTATAGGAAGATATCGTGTGGTGCATTAAATCCGCACAGGAACATACATCTTGATGGCTACGTCCGCTCTGCCAAAAGCACAACAAAAGAGAAAAAGATAGACACCAGTAATCATATAATTTATTCCATTTCAGGAATTGTTAAAATCCGGAAAAAATCTTGTTTTGCGAAGTTTATTAGGTAGTACTTACTTCCTGCTATGAATGAGTCGGTATAGCAGCGGATTGGTGATGGTGGCATCGTCAAGCTCGTTGTGTCCCCAGCGACGGAAGCAGTTCAAGTCTATGAACACGTCCTTGCGGAACCGACGCTGGTACTCGAATGCTATGTTTGTAGCTCGCACCACCAACTAGGAAATCAATCAGTGGCGTATATAGAGAGAGTGATGGGTAGGTCACCTCAGAATGATCTGGTGCCCACCTCAATGTTGGATTGCCCAATGCCCATACGAACTTCTCGGCTGAACTTTTCAATTCTATTTCGATTCTAGACTACTCATTCATATGCGGGATATATAATAACGAACAACATAATAAAAAAAGAACATAATGAAAGACCTGAAAGTTCATACCGAAATCTGTGTCAGGTCAAAAACAGGTTCTTTAGTCTGTAATTGTCAAATTGAACGGAACACGGACTATTCTAACATAAAGTAAAAGGAACTGCGTTCCAAAAGACCGGTGATAAAGTTCTGTAAACTAATTCATAGCAAGTACAAAAATGCCCAAGCTCAATCACTTTGTCATAAATTGGTACCTTGTTAATTGGCAAACATAATTTAATAGGAACTATACCAGTATTAGGTATGTATACTAAATACATATTTATTTCTTTAATAAATATAGTGAGTTGGCAATTCCACATATACATATCATTTGCCAACTGATATTTTTGGAAGCAAACATCGATAATTTGTATTGACTTTATGTATGGATTAATTTTTTAATAAATGTAGGTATCGTTTTGGATAAAATGTGACTAACTCGAGATAGTGCGGTGCATCACGTATCGATTCGTTATGCATTTATTTACATGTAAAATCTAGCCAAGTTCAAATTAGTTACAGCACAGTATACACGGTATTGGTATTGATAGGATTAAATAAGAGCTAGCGGATGATATTATAATCTAATATTGTTATTGAATGATATAATAATCTTATGTATCATTAAGTTTTTTCTTTTTTTTCAATACGGGCAAGTACCTTTATTAACCTTAACAAAATGAATAACTACGATAACAAAAAAATATTTCAGAAAGATTAACTATAGACCATTTAAGATCTATAGATAATCCAAATGCTTCAACCCACCACCAAAGGGCAGCGTGCCCAGAATGCGAAAAATACATATAAGCACCGTTCTAGTTCATGAAACTAATTCTTAAAAATATGGATAAGCTTTTAATACGAGAATAGTGTTTCTAGATGAAATAAAACCGATTTTCGTATATTTTTTTCTCAGTTCGGGCTTTTACTACTTAAGTCTTGTATAGGCCGATTCAAACTTAATGGCGGCTGTGAAGTGCACCACAAGCGAGACTTTGCATTTGTAAGTAGTTGAAAATATTTAAGAGTAAATTCATACTAGGTACACAGCATACATGTCGTGAATATTCGGACATATTGAGATGGGAAGTTGTAGGCTTATTGTCTACTAAATTAGGTTAAAACTAATACAATACTCCTAAAAATAGCGATTATTTTTAGAAACAATCATTAGTATACAAATAAATACCTATCCGAGATAATTATGAGCGGAATTCAACGATCGACGACGATGATTTTAAAAGGAGTATAATAATTAAATATTATTATTAATTTATGGATGAACAAAATGTAACGACGACGTCATGTAATTCATCATTTTAAAATTATTGCAAAACTTGCATACTATGAGCAGTTCATATTTCTTTTGTTTTAATTGTCCGTTTTATATATAAAGTTCGGAAAAACCTTTGCTCCACAGTACTATGACCATCTCCAACATTGATGTAGCAAGGCAACCCTAATGATACGAGTATCCAACATATGTTTTTATCCTCTCTCCAAAGTCGTAATGATCATCCTGTCACTGTTCACTTTAGTACAGTTTCAAACGGATTTGAACATGTCATATACTCACTTCGGGATAATCCGCGTTGACGTGTATGACGGGAACGGATATAGCCTTCGCAAGATCTGTCACATACCGACACGAGCGGCTGCGGTGAGCTGGCAGGGTAAAACCAACCTGTGGAGTATAATATCTTTTTAAAAGGAAACACCAGCTTGAGTTCCCATACATTTAAATCGACCACATACCTTAGAAAAAAAAACAAGTAAAAATAAAAATTAAAAAAAAGCCCTCGACATTTGCTGTGGCATCATCTTGAATTTAAAATTATCATAATGTATAGTATTTTCCTTGTCAAGCCCTTTCATTTTTGAGGGACTTTTATACCAATATTGAGGGAGCTGTGTAAAAAACTCTCAGAGTATAAATACGTACTTACTTCGCCATCTTGTGGCGGCGCGGCAGCGGCCATCTTGGACCAATTTTTATCAAATATACTTGGAACAATATCCATCCGTTTGGGAGCTACAACCTCATAGTCAGAGACGCACAAACACACACACACACATCCTGACTTAATATAAAATAAAATTATAACAGCCCGCCGTTTTTTCGTCGGGGGCTAATTAATTTTTCAATACGTTATAAGATGGTATGATCATAGACGCCAAAACACATGACAAGATAATGGAACCGCTTACGACAATGCATACAAGAATTATTATTATGCCTAAGTAAGACGGTTTCTATTATCTACGATCATGGGGTAGTTTTTTTTTCAGTCTCCGAGGAGGCTTTCATCTCAGAGCTGTAGATGAAGGTGGCGCAGAAATCTTCAGGATAGCTTTTAGTACTCTTTTCGCTTTTCCCTTTGATTTACATATTAAACTTACACCTACGTTATTTCCTTCCCCAGGGGTTTGCTAGGCCTGTTTAAAAAAAAAACTTACTTGGTTGTTGATAACGACGTGTAAGGACCCGCCGACATTAAAATGCGGTGCTTGCGATAACATCAGCGTCTCCTGGTTTATACCTTGCCCCGCGAATGCTGCGTCTCCGTGCATCTAATGAGAAGTAATTTTTCACTAGAATCATATTTGCAGAGTTAGTAACATTGACAAATAAGAGTTTAAATTTAGAAAACTAACTAACTGATAAAGTTTATCGAATGTGAACGAAACTATAGTTGGACTTTTCCAACAATAAGGCACGCGTGAAACCGCGTCTTCTTAAACAATATGAGATAAGAGGTTAATAGACGAGTCTTTTCCGATCACTTTGTCAATTAAAACGAGGCCGCAGAGGAGCGTTGAACTCCGTAAAAGAAACGTTTTCTTTCAAGTTATTCTTCCGAGTTCAACACGCTAGGTTTCATTACAAAGAATTTTTGGCGTATTTTAGTCGTTGGAGATTTTTTATTATGAGACAATTTATTATAGCACCTGGTTTGTATTATGAATAAGTATGTATTACAACAGTTTAGTTACCTGAACGTTGAGTACTTTGTCGCCCATTCTTGAAGAACCGTCTATTGAATAGTCACCTTCCTTAAGTTGCATCTGTTTCGATCTAGCCTTTCCCATGGACACTGGGTTAACAGCCTGGAAATTTTAAAATTAATTTAGACACAGTATAAGTTATTAGATATGCTATATTAAGTTAAATATTATAGTCGTTCCCGCTCGTTAATACCTCGTTGTTAAATACTGTTAAAGACTGCGAATATTTTCTATAGAAAGATTATTTCCAGCTTGTTAATATTTCGTGCTACACTTCTACTGGGTTCTTGTTTCTAGTTTTTGACAAGTATGTAAATGTTTTTTAAGAAGTTGTTGCAAGAACTAAATGAATGTTTTTTTTTATTTTCTTAGATAGCTTTAGAACAGTCCTGAATTTGGGGTAAAATAAAATAAAAAAAAAGTTGTAATAAAAAAACGAACATAATAGGGCGCGTCCGCTGAAACGCGCCAAATAGCTTTAAAAAACTTTAGAACTCGAAATGTTGTTAGAAAATATTATTAAATACGTTTAAGCAAAACATACAAACCTTAGGTGAACTAGTCCGGAGCCAGCGGATTCAAAAAAATCTTGTTCTTACCATGATATGCCAAATAAACATTTATATTTATCCATAGAAACGCGTTGTTATCGAGAAACAATAATAGTGTGATAAGGCCAAAAACCTAGAAACAGAAGCTTTCTAAAAGTTCGTTTTGACATTTTTAAGGAGTTTAATTAATTATCGTCAACAAAAAGATCTTTAAGATAAAAATAAAACGCGTTTCTGGAGACGAGTCTTTTTAAAAATTGTATATTTTTTTATATTATCACCAAACCTAGTGACTTCTTCAAAGTCATAAATGCTAATTTAGCTTTGACGCAGACGCAGCTTACCACATTAACAGAATATGGTAGTATACGAAGAAATAAATAATAATAAATAAATATTAAAATAAACCAAAAAAAAATTCTCTTCGACATGTTATCAAAACTATTCACTTAATAAAGAAAACACCCAGTTAAAGAAAATCAAGAAATAAATTACCAATCTGAAGCATTAGTTTATACTAAGAGATTTTTTACAAATCTGAAGCATTCTACTGAGGGATTTGTTACATAAATGAATTAAAATGTAATAGATACATGAACATTGAGAAAACAACTCGATTCTGTTAGTCTTGAAAAAATAGGTTTTACAAACACCTAAAAAGCTAAAAAGCTTTATTCTTGAGTGCTTCCAACATTCAATTAGGGCTTTTTAGTTCTTATTTCTTACTAGGTAATTTATAAGGTTTTTTGACTACTCATGCACGCATGCGATATCGCAATAGCGAAGTGATTTTCAAACCAACCAGCAGTCCAAGTACGGTTCTATGTCGGTAAACTACAACGGCTGGCATAAAAACGTCATGCTATAACATATATTCCGGTTGTGTTCTACGTTATTTACGAAAAAAAGTTAATTGCGCGTTTTTGGTACATATGACAATTTTTACATTTGTGTCGGGTGGTACAATATATAGACCAATATGACCATTGGAGTCAATCTAGAATACAAAAATCTTTCAGGGATAAATTAACTCGACTACAATACACGTAATTTAAATACTTTTGTACACAATGATGTAGGCAACTGATGCAGATTTCGTAAACGTTTATTACCAAAAAAGAAATGACTAACTACAACAACAAAAAAATATATAGCTTAAAGATTAGCTATATTATTTATTGATTGATTAACCACATCTTTAGGCATTTTTTGATTCTCTCACACCGTCGTGAACGAAAATTAAACAAGTCCTTTTCTTCGTTACCAATCTTAAATCCAGGTCTCTACCTGGATTTAAGATTGGTAACGGATTTTGATGAAACTTATGTGGGTAAGAGTACCCACATAAGTTTCATCAAAATCCGTTAACCGTTTAACTTGTAATTAAAAAAAAAAACTAAACAATAATTTATACAGGCGTCTGCCGAACGAGGACGACGTAATTTTATTGAAGAATAAGCACAGAAAAAATCAAGTATGCGTAAAAAAGAACTAAATACCCTTAATGGTAGCGGTTGCGAAACTCAGTTGCTTTGGCGAAACAAGTAGTCGTTGTAAGCAACTAGTTCCGTATTAAGACAAAATATTTTTCTATGGTGACTAGGAAGGAAAGTTCCTTTACCGCAACCAGTTGCGTAACGGCCGAAAGCAACTTTATTTTTATTTGCGAAACGCCATCACGTAGACCCAGAAAGAATTGCTAGCGAATATATTTCTTTGGTTATTTTCCTCAACCTCTCTTTCGTTCAGTAAGTATTAAATTTTATCCAAAAGTGGAATGGAACCCGAGATTCCATAAATTATGTTATTTCGGGTCACTGAATAAATTCAAAATGTAGAATCGAAATTTTAAATCGACTCGTGCAGAATAAAAACGAATATTCTACAACTTATTTCGAACCAGAAGATAAAAATTACATAGGAAAATTTCTGATAGTTCAAATGGTTCTAGAATATATTATTGATTAAAAAGAATCGTCAAAATCGGGTCAGTATTATAGCATAAAAAACACACAATATATATGGACGAAAAGCTCTACGACTCACGGCGAGCAAGTATACACAGAAACGTACATAGATAGAAATAATAACTCTTAGTAAAAGTGAGAAAAAATGTATTTACCTCTAAATGCGATGGGTTATTCAACATTGAAATCCTTACTGTCTTGTCTTGAACAGGTATATCTACAGAGGCGCCTGTAAGTAAGAAATAACCAATTAATATTGATGTACTTTGTACGTATTACAAGTGGTTAAAAGTGACTTCAAAAAACCCGATTTATAAATTTAAAAAAAAGTGTATCTTATACGAGTACTTAGCATATCCTATTCCATTCCAAACTCAAATAAAACATATAAGTCATATGTATATACACACATATATATACATATATCTAATCGTAATCACCGTTAAAAGTTCTTAATTTTGATACTACTATTTGATTATTGGTACATATATTAGTTTTTGATGTACCTAGTGTCACTCTCATAACTAAGGCGAATATATTGACACCACCCCCACAAAAACACAAGAAGCAATTTAGGCTCTAGGGAGTGTCAAAGAATTATACATACAGAAATATGCATACATATATGCATACATACCTATATATATATATATATATAGGTATGTATGTATTATATATATATATATATATATATAATAGGTTGACTTTTACCCGACTGCGATGTTTTTCGAGTGTATATATATATATATATATATATATATACACTTATTATATTATATATTATTACCATGGTTTGGACAAATAAATCTGTTATTGTTATTCAGTATTATTTCCCTAGCTGCATTTTACCACCGCGGTGGAATCTAAATAGTACAACCCAAAATTGGGACGCTATGCGGATAACCAGTACCTGCATAAGTGAGATTCCACAAACCAAAACAAGAAACTTTAGACGTTAAGACCGCTTTTTGTACCTGTATTCTGTTGTATTTATTTTCTGATGTTCTGATTTTGTGGCGTCAATAAAGAAATAACATGTTTATTATTGACACACAAGACTCTATAACAATAATAACAAGATAAGACAAATAATACATAACGACATTAACACATACCATTAAATAAAGCAGTGTTTTACTATCACTGTAGTGACGAGCATGTCAAAAAAGACCATAAGCTTAGGAGAAGCCATATAATTCACCGCAGCGTTGATTTTCGATAAAGAGTTTTGTAACTGTAGCGTAAGGTACCAATAGGTTAATGATCTATATTAAATACTCACTAAAATGCATGACAGTGTCACAAGCTGAGTTAGCCTCTTCTGGATACTCCATGTTTCCGCTGATCTTGTGGAATATCTTCACCGGTGGGCACCGGAGGATGCCTGTTAGTGCGTTCAGCTTACCGCGGTGAGCCATTCCCAGGACTACTTGCTCTACGCCTTCTTTAATATAATTAGAAGATACAATATAATATTATTGAAGGACATGTATAGTTGATAGAGGTCAAACCACCCATAGAATTGATTTTTTTAAAGGCGCATAATGATGAAGGTCAATCACAGAACTATTAGGAAAACAGTTCTCTAAGTGATACAATGACAATGTTGGAAACTGCATTATGTTAGACTACACTAGGTATTTGCTGGTGAGGCCAAAGTAGTGTTGCAGGTCTGCTGTAGTATAAAGATAGTACCCATTTTACAAAAGGCATATTCGTTTAGTTAAAAAGTATGTCTTTTGTGCATTTCCTTGAAATTCGATCCGTAAAAACGGTTGCTACTCGTATCTTCTTTGAGTACAAAAGTGCACGGAAATCTTCCCATCTAGTCGAGTCGGCATATTGAATTGCGTTCGCAATCCTCGCCACTAGAAACCCTCTCGCTCGATACCAACTAAAGCGAGTAGAATTGGATGTGAGCTGGAATCACGTCACCGACACATTACTATACGTCACGCCAACCCAGCGCTGCATCCAATCATACCAATATTCCTGATTCATTCGATTCATTGAATTTTATTAGTTTACCCAAAATAGATTCTGTGTGATATTCGCACCTCAGTTCGTACGATTTAGGTAAATTGCTAAGAAATATGAGGTGTGGTATATAGAAAGTATAGTAGGATAAATTGTATACATAAGTTGGTAAATAATTATTTAATAATGTCAACAAACTTCAAAATGCATAAAAATTTAATGAAAAATTTAAATACAACTCTAGTCGCACCAAACATGTACAGGAAGAATTGGTGTTTCTGTTTCATTGTTCTCAAAAAGTGAATTGAACAAATGTGGGGCGCGAAGGTAGAAATTGCTGATTCAAATAATCTTAGAGAAAAGATTTTATCAAAACATTATTTCTAGTACGAGTAGAACACGGTCTCTAACCAGATTAAGTTACCAAGTTTTTTACCAGCTCAGACTAGAACCGGTTAATGTTGAGTTACGAAATAGTTTCTAGGTTAGATGATGTTTGAAGTAGGTACCTGAAGTAGTTAGCCTGCATAGAGTGGACAAGAACGTAAGCGCTGACTCAGACCCTTCTCCACAGTATCGCTTCACAGTAGGAAACTTGACGCTCATGAACTTGTCCCACGCCTGGGACTGCAGAAGTTCTTTCAAGATTTCCTTGCGGCGTGCATCGTCAATGGCGTCGGAGGCGCCTTCAACGCGTTGAGCGAACCATTCTCGCTCTGCTTCTGTCTGGGAAAGACAAGGATATTTACGACAGAAAAGTTATAGTTTTTTTGGAAATGTCTTTATTTGCCTTTATTGTCATTGTTTCTAGGTCTTTTTTGGTTTTGTTTCAGTGATTACATACCTATTGTAAAGCACAATTTAGTTTGCGCTAGCCAAGTCTAGTCAAATCATTTATTGACTTTACAAATGCGTTTTTCCCCATTGCAATGGCGTACAATAATGAATATACATTATGATGAAACAAAAGTTAAACTGACACTAAAATTAGAAAAAGAAAACGTAAGAAAATTATAATTTTAATACAATAATAAATGTAGAGTGTTTTTCAGACTTTTCATTTTACTTGTTAAATAATTCGCTGATTTCTCAAAGCAAATACTGCTGCAATTCGAATTTAATGTCAGTTATTTTACGAGTTAATGTTTGATTACGAACACGAGTTATTATAGCATGTAAGTACCTCCAAATACGAGAACTCATAAGAGATGGACCCGCAGTATATTTTCTCAAGCTCTTGCACTATAGTCGTCACTGGCTGCTTCCCGTTGTATCCATATATCAAGCCTGCGTCGACCGCGTCCTGATCTGATAAACCGTATCTACATATTTGTAGCTCTTTGACGTTCCTGAAAGGATTTCAAAGGATCTTTATCGAAGGGTTAAAAAAGGTCACACAGTAAAACTATTTTATGGAAATAAATGAGTAATAAAATATCTTGTTTTTTGTAAATGACTCGGTAAAAATGAGGAAATTGTTAGGAAAGCCAAACTGTTTTAATTTAAATTATCATAAACTCACTTAAGTATTTGGTATCTGTTTTGTAGAGAAGTTTTTTTTGATACTCAAAGAATTGTACGGAAGATTTATAAAAAGCCTATAAAGGTATACAACCTTAGTATTGATATCACTCTAATATAAATGCAAAGGTTTGTATATTTGTTGGTTCCTCGTTCACGCTCAAACGGCTGAACGGATTTGGATGAAATTTGGCACGCAGATGGCTTATACCTTGGATTAACACATAAAAACCTTACCTATCTTCTTTTCTATATTGGACATTGTCTATGGTAGCCCGCAAGTGGCCGTAAGTACGATACGCTTCGACTAGTTGTTGCGCGCGGCAGTTCTCATATCGCTTCACTACTACTTCTTCTGGTATATCTGAAATAGGTGGTTTAAAGAGTGGTATCTCCCGAGCTGGCTACTTACTTATACTGATATTAACCATTCAAGTTGCCAATGCGTCATTACCGCAATCTACCAAGACAAGTTCTTAAAAAAATAAGTCACTGCAGACTTCCATTAGGTACGGGAGGCACCGATAGAACTTTTTCAGTTACCTACTTTAATTTAAAAATAAAACCTCTAAATCGCATTTGATAAAATTTAGATATGAAAACTGAGAAGTAGTCCGAGAAATCACGTAATAAAAATTAAAAATTAAAAACGAATCGTTGAGTTAAGTACCTCCTGAGTTTTGAGAAGACTATAAAAAACGTGCTACACCTTCACTTACTTCTTAGGTACTCTAGGTAAGATTGTCGTAAACGTTAGGAAAGCCTGTATGGCCATCGCGTCATTGGCATTGAACACCTATTTAGGCACCAGGAGCCAGTAAAGAGAGTTGCATCGAAGGATTTGTGCCTAAGTATATGTAAGTAGGTTTTATAGAAAAAAAAAATTAAATGAAGGAACTGATAACAGTCATACTTAAAATAAAATAAAATAAAATAAAATTAATATTCACAAGTATGTTTGATTATTTTTATATATATTTTTATATGTTGGTTCTATTTGTAATAGTTATTTATATTGTTGGGTATGTATAACGTACGTTCTAATAACATACATATTACTTAGTAGGTATTATGATAACCAGTTATTATCATCATTAAAAACTGCAAAATATCAGCTCTCCGAAATTCCGTCACAACGTAACTGGAGTTTTCTGTAGAACCACTGATTTTTTTACATTTAAAACATGTTGTTGCTAACTCTGTAAATATCAATAACTCTGCAGATAATGCGATATTTGTATTGTTGATTTCGTCATTATCGTTATCAAAAGCAAATAATAAGCACGTAATTAACTCAACTCACGTAGTCTTCAAACATCATCTGTCATTGTTTAAGCCTTAATGATCCGTTAGCGCTTCCGTCTCATTCTCTCATTTGTCAAACAAAATGTGACAGAAAGTGACAAAAACGCTAACGGATCATTAAGGCTTAATTTCTAAAACTCTATCTGGTAAATATTACACCCAATTAAGATTTAATACCTAATCAACGAAGCAACATAATTAAAATCAAAGGTGATAATTGATAGAGTAGGTAATAGTAATCTATCTTCTTCTTCTGGTGCCTCTCTACTACTGGAGGTTGGCCGTCAGCTCAGCGAATCTATCGCGATCTATACATAAGTGTAAAACACTGTAGAGATCGAATTTCTGTACAAAGGACAAAATTATAAAAACCGAGTCAGGGGGAGTGAAATAAAACTAATTTACTTTTTTTTTGTTTGTCTGTTTGTACGGGCTATCTCTGAAGCGACTGGAGCGATTTAAATGAATTTTTGAAAGGTGGTAGCTTATCCCTGGTCATATATGATTCTTTCGATCCCGGTAAATTAAAGAGAAGATATAATAAATACCACGCGGACTATTCGTGGGCATCAGCTAGTTTACTAATATGAATCTTCGTTATCGTGTTTTTTTGTTCTTATGTCTTCAAATAAGTATTATCAACGCGAATGTGTGTATGTATGTTTGTTACTCTTTCACGCTTAAACGGCTAAACATATTCATAAAATTTGGCACTAGGATAGCTTAGGTCCTGTATTAACAAGTAAATAGAAAAAGAAAATTACATGTGGCAGCCTTATCGCTAAAAGCAATCTCTTCCAGACAACCTACACATATAACTATATATATATACGAGAAAATTGTTTTTTTTTCGTAATATTAGAATTTTTTTTTTGCGGATTACATATTTGCGGAGCTAGTCTGATATAAGTGTACCATAGCAAAGACCCTATTGACTCTTTCCAAGTATGAAGCTTTGTAAAATACATCATCACAGCAACTACCACCTAATCTGCGACCATACCGGCTTCATTCACTTTCCTAGGTCGATGTCCAAACACGCCTGAGCCAGAGTGATACTTCATTCGACAATAACTGCTCCATTTCGCCACTTTTTCCACTCCACTTTTATTTAAAACGAACATTTTATCAATCCATATTCAAATGCACAAAAAAAGCAAAAGTTCACTAATGTCAATGTCAGAGCTGTTTAAATTTAGAACACATGCGCGTGAGTCGCCGGCGACGTGGTTCGTCGCGTACTGCGCTAAGTTGGACAGAGAAGGGAGATTGTGTATTGATAATGATAATTTGATAATTCTGTTGTTGGGTGTTGAGACCGTATGTGGTCTGAGTTATCAAATAATCGACAAAAGATAGGGCAATTGTATACAAAGATAATATGTTTTGTTTGCTGTTTGAACGAGTCATAATAATGTCTATTATGATATGATTACTTGAAACGTAACAATATACAAGTTTTAATAAAATCATAAACTCTTTACTTAATAACTTCAATGATGTGTCCATTAGGTAGGTACATATCAGATAACATGAAACTGAACTATGTAACTTTTGATAAGGTTTACTTAAGTATTTCTTATTATTATAATTTTATTATTATTGCTCTAATTGGTAAGTAATCTATGAAATAATAGTAAATATAGGTAAATAAATATATACATAAGCAAGTTTCAAGCAAAACCCTGTGGTTTTTGGTTAGGGATGTACTAAGCCGAAAAGGAATTATAAATCTCTTATACTGTCGTGTGAATCTAATACATTGATACAGTGTTTACTTAAACGCTGTCATTTTTGATACACAGAAATTGAAACTATATACAATACAATACAATACAATATTTCTTTATTGCACACCAAAAACAAAATAAACAATAAGATACAGGCAAGAACAAAACATCGGTAGTACATTGGGCGGCCTTATCGCCTAAAGCAATTTCTTCCAGGCAACCTTGGGATGGATCGGACTAAGTGAGAATAGTCACGTCGGTGATGCATCAATAGAAAAAACAGAAAAAAAAAATACAAGTACAAATATTGTACCGCAAAAAAACAATAAGAAAAAAAATTTTTTAAAATTAATCAACATACATAGTTAATACATACCTATACATACATGTCATACTCGCAATAATCATTCGTAAATAAATGTTCGGTTTAATTTACGGAGAGATAATGATTTTTCAACAATTTTTATTATATATATATTGAATACACAGGTAGTTGTTATTGACTTACAAATAAGACTGTATCTCAATAATTATAAACTTTAAAATGACATATCACTCTAATTGAAGTTACAGTATTTTGGTTTAATAATAATCGCGTACGTTATATCTCGCCGAGATACAGTGTTTTACTAAACCAAATCATTTAGGCCTCCGCGTCGACATAATGATGCACTCAGCGTGAGGAGTGGATGCGCGGAAAGCGTAATAATTTCGAATTCTGAGTTTCTGAAATTTGGATTTAGACACCACCTTTGTATATTTTCTTCGAAAATATTGTAGGGTTCAGAGGAATTTATTTTTTCCTCTACCATTGTTACGCACACAACAAGAATTTAAATAAATTCAGTTATTGAAAAAAATAATAAAACAAATACAAAAAAACATAGAAAATAAAAAAGCACTGCTTTTTGGACAAAATTCCTAAGGAAAATGGCTAATGGATAAATATTTTCCCTAATTTATAATATAGATAAGCGTAATAAACATGGTTCCACAAATATTTAAAAAAACCTTTACACCAATACCAGGCACATAATGTTTCTTAAATTAATTTCAGACAAAATCATAAAAATCCCAAAAACTGCTCGTTTTCTCGAAACAGCGATTTTTCAGATACGGCTGAATAGTCAGTCTTTCATTTAACAGGTACCCATATTTCATTTAACTGCCTCATAGTTCTGCCGTGTGAATCCAATACACTGTAACTCGAGATACAGTGTTTTGCTTTAAGAGGGGTATTACGAGTACACAATACCTCGTAAATGCGTAGTTTTCCGCGTTCAAATTGTATACTTGGCCATAGTTTCTTTTATTTGCAATAACTCAATAAAAGTAGTTTGTTTTCTATTCTTGAATAATCATGAAGTGTATTTTAAATTTATTTCTTATTTATTTAAAAATATTTTTTCCCCGTACATGATTAAGCAAAAACTCGTGCAGACCTCATTCACGAGCTCTATTTTGCAGATTCGCTTAAACGCTTTCAATTTACCTCCTATTAGTAGTTATTGACTTAATTCCTTATTAATAAACGCGTCTTAACGTAGAACAGCTTTTGTCTTGTTCTATCCAATGGAGAATGTCACTCGCCAAAACAAGACAAATGACGATTTAAGTTAAGACGCGTTTATTAATAAGGCTGTTACAAATAAGACTGTATCTCAATAATTTTAAAGTTTTAAATGTCATATCACTGCAATTGAAGTTACAGTAGGTATTTTGGTTTAATAATAATCGCGTGCGTTATATTTGCGTTTTACAAAACCAAGTATATATAATATAATATATTTTTTCTTAAATTCATACAAAATCATATGAAATAAAATAAAAACTCAAATGCTCGTTTTTTCGAAACAGCATTTCGTCAGATAAAGGGCTTTATACAGCAGAGTTGAGAAAAATGTGTAATCTGCTGGCGCGGCGGTGGCCATTTTGCAGCGATTTTCATCAAACATAGCTAAGAACACTCCCGATAAAATACACCTTGCAAACAAAAAAAAAAACAATAATCAAATTTGCTCCACCCGTTCAGGAGCTACGATGCCACAGCCAGATACACACACACACACACTCACACACACACACACACACACACACACACACACACACACACACACACACGACTTATTAACTTATAACAACCTATCGTAATTGCGTCGGGGTTTATTAAGTAATTGGATACTTATTTTCATTCAAAGTATACATTTATTCCAACTTGTTCTGTGGAGTAGTTCTGTGCTTAGTTATCAATTATTTTGATGTGTTACTATGAAGGTCGTTGTCAGACTCTGACCACACCTCCTTGCGTGGCCGATAACATGATAACTTCTGATATTTTAGATAACACTAATGGCATGCCAACGAAATAAGTTGTGCTAGGATTCAGATACTTAAATCAATATAATATATAAAAATCAATGCCATTTTTAGTTGTAATTTTATAACTCAATAACGGGCTCACATGTCTAAACCAAATGTTTAGGCTTTGTTCGAACTATTTAGTAGATAATATAGGTGAAGTTTGCACAAAATCAGTAGAGCGGTTCTTCATTTATCACTTTATACGTAGCGAAGCACGTACCGGGCCGCTAGCATGTGTATGAAATGTACACGCCCATAGTGTACATATTAAACATACCGCGAAGATAATTCAAATTTACCGCGCATCGGACGGACGCGAGAACCCCAACGACGCGAGAACCCCAACGACGCGAGCCGGTGCCGGGCTCTTGCAATATGAGTGAACATGGCGCGTACGCAACTTAACTTTAATAAATCGTAAGTCTCGTTAAACTACTTAATTACTGTATCGCGTATACAAGTGGGATCAGTTTCCATGAAAAATATTCTATGTTAAACAAGTTGTTAGAAGGGACTTAAAAAAATCGATTTAATTTTGATGTACCCAGTGTCGCTCTCACGACTAAGACAAATACATTGACACTACTCACATAAAAATACGATAAGGCTTTAAGGCGTGTCAAAGAAAAATACATAAAACATAACCCCCCCTTCTTTCGCAGTCGGGTAAAATACAACAATATTTTTGTAGACTTTCTATTCATTAACAAATTAATGTGAAATCGCAGTTTAATAATTGATAGGTAATAAAGTATCGCATACTATAAATACCTACATACTACATTCATACATAAAACAAGTCATTTTTGAAATATAAATGATTACCGATTTCCATCACGGAAATTGACGAAAATATTTATTTCAAACCTCTGGACAAATTTTGATAATGATCACTTGAAAAGTATAAAAAATAATTAAAATAATTTTTCAAACCGGCCCAGCGGTCTCCGAGAAATCAGGTAACAAACAATAAAAAGACCCCATCAAATTGAGCCTACTTAATCCATTGCGTTTTATTACGAGGTTATTTTCAATAACTAACAAAATTAATGTCTACAAGTAGGAATATCAAAATATATTTTCAAGTTATAATCTAACAGATTAATTATTAATTATAATAATAACAAGTTTTAGTTCGCGTGAACTTTGATTAACCTTAACCGATATTAGATACACATGACTAACACGTTAAATACATTAGCAAGTTATAATTATTCACAAAACATGCAAAGTTTTACAATACAATACCAATATTGTATAGAATTACGTTCATACTAAAGCAGACCCCGATATAAAATATAATAATCGGTGTCAGAATTATTTCATGTTATTCGTATTTCATTTCCCACTTAGATATGGAAATATGAAAATAAATCGAATGTGAGTGCAAGGGAAAATACATCTTAATATTTGGGACAAAAATCGAAACTTCCTTGGCAAGACAAGATGGAAAGGTTTACTCAAGTATTGAGGACAAATCGAGAAGCATTCGTTGCGAACATCAAAACGAGGATCCAATATTTTAGTGATAACAGCAGCCTGCATTACGTCGGTTATGTGATATCTTTGCTTCGCACGCCGCTTTTCAGAAGGTGAGAGTATAATTTGTTTAGATCAGAAATACTAATAATGTCAAGAAAGAAAAGAAAAGCATCATAAGAAGGAGTAAAACCTGCCTATAGAAAAAAAATATGTCCGAAGTTCTGAAGTCCCCAACCCGCAACTTGGTCAGAGGGGTCCATCAAGCTTATACCACTACACACCACGTATGATGGGGGAATAGGCCATAGTCCAATATCACCATTATAGACCCGTGCCCAGCACTGCAGTGGGATGCGATAGGTTGAAACGTGCTAACCACTTACGTACTACTAGGAGTAGTGTGTACTTTTAACTGGGTCTGATTTAAATAAGTATACTTTTATTCTAGTTATCCTCCAAAGTCCAACTTGAGAACTAAAGACATATTTGACTACTTTCCCTGACAAGCAAAGTATCTTACACCAACCTTAAAGAGGAGACCCGTGCGTGTTGCGTATCCGATACTCATTTCTCTTTCTATGTTTCATTGTTCGTAATTGGGTCGAATACTTATGAATGATGACATACTTAGATTTGATATCCTTGTTTGCAGGTTATTTTGGCTGTCAACTTTAACAGCTTGCTTTTTCTGTTCAACAATCGTCCTTCGAGGTGCCTTAGGACTCTACATACAAGACGCAGTATCCTACTCCGTGGAAACGGACTATCTTCAGTGGAACACCCCATTCCCAGCTGTGACGATATGCGAGCAGGTCAATATGACTAAGATTAAAAGTTTTGTTGAGTAAGTCTACCTTCCAGCTATACTTTTGCATTTGACTTGTAAGATTGGCTGAACGGATTTATCAACTATTCTATACTAATATTATAAAGAGACAAGATTTGTATTGTTGTAAGTAATTAATAAAATAAAATAAACTTGGACAAAAAAGAACCTTGTCGAAGTCGGTTAAAATGACTAATTTATTTGCGTGAAATACATCATAAATAAAGAAGCCAATTGCAGAAACGCAAATAACCTACAAATATAACCCAACTGATTCCCAGAAAAAAATACAAGAAGACATCACTAACGAACTTTGTGAAAGAAATAGCCTTCTGGAACAATCAGTTCTGCAAGCCGTGCACCAACTGCAAGATGGATGTCAACTGCGTAGAAGACTTCTTTCCCATCGTGGATCTCGTAAGGTCTCCTTGTGAAGAAATCATGACTGAATGTTCATTTAATGGAGAGGAATTCCCGTGTTGTGAAAGGTACTTTGAATCTTTTGAAGCAAAAAATACCGACTTCAATTCGGCAGGCAAATTCCAAATAGAATCAATGTAGTCTTGACGGCCGAAACCAATATTCGCGTCACCCGCAGTGTTGAACGCGATAAAATGAAATATAAAGAAGTTTTTAACTTTGAGTCCCCATTTGACCTCTTTAGGGGTTGAATTTACTAAAATCCTTTCTTAGTAAACCCCTAAACCCAATAATTAATACACCCAACAAAATTACATGTCTCTAGGTTTAGTAGTTTAGGCTCTACGTTGATTCCTAGCAAATTTTAATTTTATTTGTTTTCATAGTCGATAGGCTTGCGCTTGACCGCAACTCACCTGATGTAAAGTAACGATGCGGTCTAGGATGTAGCGAGCTTGCCTAGAAGAAACTGATTCAACGCGATTTGAAGAGACCGAGATTATAGCTATCGGGAAATAGAGGACTTGGCAGCGAATTCCACAACCTGGCATTTATAAATATAAACGCGAAGCGTTTTGTGCTGGTCCGTGGAACCTCTACCATGAACCGGTGGCGCCTTATAGTATCTCTACTTGTCCGATTGTAGAATGGAGATGGGGAATTAATACATGCGATTCCAAGGCACACTCCCCGAAATGTATCTGATAAAAGACCGATAGGCTAGCCACTTTCCGACGATGCTTGAAGCTTTGAAGTTTAACTTTGGCCAGAGCATCGTTACCTATAAGTCTTCTAGCTCGCCTTTCGACAGACTCCAACACTTCAAGCTGGTATTTTGCTGATCCATCCCAAAGATGCGAGCAGTACTCCATACACGATCGAACTTGTGCTTTATACAGAGTGAGCAACTGTTCCGGCGTGAAGTACCGCCGCACCTTTGAGAGGATACCCAGCTTTTAGGCAGCTAATTGAGCAATGGCAAATATCATTTAGTCAGTCCAGGACTTAATCTTTTATATATTACAAATTTTTCGTGTTTTTATACCAACGTCTACGCTAAATTAAATTTTGTTCCTGGAGAGATAGACATTTTTAGCGATTAGATTGCCTCTTTGCTTATTTCTGTGTATTGTATTTTGTAGTGACAAAGTGTTTTGTACTTGTAAATTATACTATTATCTGTTGTATGCCTTAAATTCACTCAAAAAATTTCAAGGTACTTATGAAAATATTTTTAGCGCATATTTATTTCTTTAGGTTTAAGCCGATGGCGGCAGAGTACGGCCAGTGCTTTGTGTTCAATTCTCACATCACTGGCGATGGGAACGTTTTCGTCAACAGGTCAATTGGTTTGCCTACCCTTACTTTCACCATCGTTGCAAGAGTTACGGTAACTATATTTTGTAGAGATGAGATCTAATCTGTGACAATATTCTCAACTTCCAAACAAGACTCTTTCATTAGAATTTCATTCAGAATACGGTTGTATATAACTATAGTTATAAGCCGCATGCTGATACCAAATGCATTAATACGTTTTCGAATCAAGTAAATGCGATATACCAGGTTTCTGAAAATCAACTAGCATGTGTAAAAGTCGCAATTTTGGTTTTAGGACTTTGAATAAATTGTTAAAAAATCGTGTTCCTTGCTTATACTTGTGAATTTTCACAAGTCCTTGTGACCATGTTGATTACCAGTGACCGTGTATAGATTAATCTGCAACATTATCAAATCGTATTAACGAAATATGATTGAGTAGTATTAAAATATCTCGCGCATGAAGGAGACAGCCTCTTCCAGTGCTAGCAAGGCACTGGTGGAAAGTTATCAGTTTAATCATGTCTCGTTCGGAAATTAAATACGAGACTGCTGACTCTAGATACAATGCGTTTATCACTAGGCCGTGCTGAGCGCCTCTTGCTTAGAGTAAAAAATATTCCTTTGTACTGAGTCACCAACATCTTTTATTACTTATCAAAATGTAGACAATATGTATTGTGTGTTACAGATAAAAGTGCATTCACCTGAAGAGAGGGTTTCTGTTGCAACTGAAAATATTTTAGGAACAAATTGCTACAATTTGGTTGGAGGAACAAATTTTGAAGTTAATCTTGCAGTAAATACTTTTTAATTTCTATTAGCAGGGGATGACTTCTGATCATATTAATAATAATTAGTAAGATACTGATATAAATCAAGTACCAATGCGTTATTGTGTAGGGTGCTGCCATTTTCTTATCGCTTCTAGTCTACTCGTTTCATCAGTCGTCACGTCTGAATCCGTCTTAGCCAAAAAATTTGCCTACACTTGACCATTACTACATAACTATACGCTGTATGGGTTCCTAGATAGCTTTGTAGTTTCTACGCACCAGACAGGGTGGCCATAATGCAATTTTCTACATAATTAGTAGATATAGTAATAGTAATACACAATTTTCTCCTAAAAATAAATTGAATAGTAAATTACGCGGCACAAAACTTCATATATTTTTCTTCAGAATATCAGAATAGTATATAGAAAATAGAGAATAGTGAATAGAGGAGATACCTATATTCCTCAACTAAAAATCATCTACGAATAAAAACAACAGCAACTCCCCGAGTCCATATACCAAGTTACGTTTGAAAATTTTAATTGAAAATTATTTAAAATTATTTCTGTACGCGAGTACCAACATCCAGATAAACATGCTAAATAAAATTGCTAGACCCAAATCAGAAATTTTCGCTTGATTAGCAATTAAGCAACTTTAATTACTTATTTTGAATATTGTATTATTATTATTCTATATTACGAGTGTTAATCGATCACTGTGTATATGAAGTGAATTATTAAATGGAGGTTGACTTAAATTGAATTTAGCCCTACATGAAGCGCCAATCGAATTGGCAAGTAACCAATTTAACGGGTATCAAGGTTATAAGCGAGAAAATATAATTAGGTATGTGGGTTGGGTGTGGTTTGAGCTCTACTAGAATGCAATTTCGTGCTTCCATATAAATACAATTCTAAAATTAAAAAAAACTGAGTATTCACAGATAATTAAATGAAATTTGAAGAATGAAATGAATTTATGCAACATTAACAACATTTTATAAAATTAAGAGCACAAGACTCTCAACTTCTTATTAACGTACTTCACTTCTAATTAAGTGCTATGACAAGCTTTATTACCACAAAATTTTGAAAACTTCTAGACTTATTTTTATCTAATTCCATCTGGTATCTTACGAGTATTATATTTTGTTCTCTATTTTGGAGGAAGGTACTTTTTTCAGTAAAAAGCTTCAGCTGGAAACTTTACAACACAGATACAAAATTATACACATACCTATGGCTTACAAAGTGATAAGACGGTAACTTCATTTTATTAAAGGCCGAAGAAACAGTAAACGATGCATCAGTCCACTCTTTATTACCAGGCAGTCGCGACTGTCTCTTTGAAGATGAGCTTCCCGAGGCTTTACAAGGCTGGCCCTATGAGGAGTACTCCTATAGCGGCTGCGTGTTCTACTGCAGAACCTTAGCTCAGGTGCAGATGTGCAACTGCTCGTACCACTTCATGCCTAAGCTTAGTAAGTTTTTATCGACATTTTTATATGAATGGATCTAAATTGGTTGACACGGTTTTTATGAGTTTATGTCTTGATGATTTTCTTATTGAATATTAGTGTTGCGACCGCGATATTTTTTGTGACTTTATATTAAAAAAATCGACAACCACTTGACCGGTTTCTTCTACGAACTGAATGTGAGTACTGAATTATTTAGATATATGACGACGTAGGTACGATACTACCAGATAAAAGAAAAATGGTAAGACCCGAAGCAGAGAAGCTTTGCTCGCTCTGTCAATTACCTAATCTTATGTTCAACCTATGTTAACGGAATTTGGTATACATACGAGTGCTCCAATTTTTTCTGAATTAAAAGAAATAATTCTTTTATTTTACAGCTAATGTACCCGTGTGCAATATTCAGGGATTAAAGTGTCTTTACGCAAATCGAAGTAAGTCGCAATTACTGTTCCGAGCTCATGATTGCTTTACGAAAGTTCTTTGTATTATTTGTTAACTTTATATTCCAGAGTCCATTGAAGTGGATAAGGATTGTCACTGTCCTATGAGCTGTTCTGACGTCACATACAGCGTTATACACGTTTCCTGCCCGTGAGTATCCTTTCTTTATAATGAGAAATGAGACTTTTAGTAATTACTGTCTTTAACTTTGTAAAGCATTTTAAATATCTATAATCAAAACATTGTAGTATAATTGCTGTTAGATAAGTACCTAAGACTTTTAAATTGTGTTTTCTTTTGTAAATAAACATTTTTCCTTCTTTATGCAGGGTTATCAGCTAGGGGTATACAAAACAGAAAGGGGGTCACTATATTTATCCTACTTAACAACTTTTACTATGAAACCTACTTTGAATTCGATTGGTTGGAATCCAGGATTGGTCCTATAGCAAGAGTTGTTCCTAATGATGAGTATTTTGTCCTCTTTGGCCTTAGTATTTTTTTGACTAATTAATGTTTATCTTGTTGCAGAAAAGTGAATGAATCCAGGGACACTACGATTGGAACGGTGAAGGTTGGACAAATGCCTCATTTGAGGGTGAGACGGCAAGCTATCAGAGACATGCTTGGATTAGTTGGTGAGCTTTATTTAGTATATGAATTATATTGGAATATATTGTATAAATAGGTACAATATAAAAAATCCTTAATGCTTTTTTCATATTGTAGTTTTTTTTATTCAGGTTAAGACCAATTCAATGACACCTTGCACGTTAAAATCGGTCAATCTGTTAAGTATAATGGTTTAATAAAGAGTTAAAAATACATACTTAAATGCTTATTTACATATAAAAACATGCACTCGAAAAACACAACCTTACTTTTGCCAGTCGGGTAAAAAGGTAGCTTTCAAAATTAACAACTTGACCTAGTTGTAAGAAGCTTGACCTAGTTATCAAAAATTAATATGACCTACTAACTTATCTTTAATTTTCAGTGGACATCGGCGGAGTTGTCGGCGTATTCTTCGGCGCTTCTATTCTGAGCATTTTAGAAATTATTTACATATTTTGTATGCGGAAATACAAATGAAACTGATATTATTTGAAAATTAATCTCAGACTCAAAATTTCTTTGTTATAATATATTTTAATATTTAATGCACAGAAAACTATTACAATAATGTTATAAAGGCGAAACTTTGTAGAGTGATCTTAAAGTGTTTAGTTTTTTGTCTGTATATGTTTTTTTTTTCGTTTGTTGTTTGTAATTTTTTTTTTGTTTGCTTGTTCTCTCACGTTCAAACGGCTGAAAGTATTTGAATGAAATTCAGCACCAGGATAGATTATGTCCTTGATTAATACACTGGCTACTTTTCATTCAAAAATAATGCAATGTTCCTGTGATATTTTATTTAGAAAACTAACGCGTGTTTGATTTATATTGTTTAAGAAGACGGATTTCACGCGTACCTGATTCTTGGAAAGGTCCAACTATAGTTTCGTTCCCATTCGGTGAACTTCATCAGGGATGAAATGTGTCGTTCGTGTCTTCAAATTGTGCGAGACGTGTAGTTGACTCATTTCATTCCTGTGATAAAGTTAAATTTCTGTTAGTATCGCCGCGAGACGAAGCTAACATTTTATACTTTGTGCACATTAATTGTTCCTAAGTGAAATTAAAGAAAATGTCGATTCTTTTTTACTTATAAGTAAGTAAAATGAGACCCTAGGCTTACTTTCCATCTCCACGCAAGCAAGCCTAGGGTCTCATTTTTGAGATCACTCGATTATGATTATAATGCGAATTTTTTGTATATCGTAACGACACTAGCGAGTGATAATTTCATTCGAACGTTTCAAAAATAGAGTACCTGTTTGTAAAAGTTTATCTAATTTAAGATGTAATTATATCCTTACATATGAAATTGGCGTTTTGTCGTACTGGCCACTTTGATCTCAAATATCTCTTCTTTGGTTAGGGATTCCAATTTCCAAATTTATACAGCTATTTATTAATACATTTGTATTTCGAAAACCGTAATTCATTTGTTTTGTCCTCGTTTGGTTTTTTCTTTGCGTCACGCAGTTTACAAAATGGAAAATAACAACAACCACAAAATAACAACCTTCAAAAGATTTATCACTTTTACCACAGCTTTGACTCTCTGTAATAATGCACTTACTTATATAGAAGTAAGTAGTAATTTCTGTGTATACAGGGTTATCGGTTAGGGGTGTATGAAACCGAAAAGGGATCACTATACTCATCCTAAGGAACAACTTTTACTCGTATTATGGCTGTCATACATTTTGTCTACGACTGATAAGCGTTTTCTAAGGAACAGCTAATTTTTTTTTTCTAGAATTCAGTGTACATTCAAAGTTGACCTCCTTTCGGCTTAGAAATCATCTAGCCGATAATCCTATATACTGAACTGTTAGATATATAATACTTCTTAGTTTATTCTGCCATGAGACGTGTGTAGTTGTCTAATAATTACAAAATAAAATATGGTCTTCACAGCATAATTTAAATACTTTATTTAATTTTCTTTCCTGCGCCCACCTAGGCTTATAATTTGAATAGGAATAGAGCAAATTTTTTTTTTAATAAATTAATCTAGATAAGAAAGATTAAATAAAAAATAGAATATTTTCTATTTTTTTATTTAATCTTTCAAAATCTAGTTTATTAATTTTTTCTGGAGATATTTTTTGATAGCAAGTCCTGAGTGGCTTCCGAGACGAAAGTTTCAAAACTTGACAGATGAAAGTTAGCATGCTGAAATAATCACTAAGAGACAATAGTAAATTTCTGTAAAACCTCGTGTTTATCAACGCCTGTGAAACACAAAAAGTTGATCTGGCGTGGAAGAACCTCCGGCCAAAGGAAAGAGGTTATAATTGTTCTAATGCCACGATATATCGCATCATAGAGGAACTATCACCACGTCAATATAGCACTTTGAACTTTGATTTGATATTGTCATATTCACATTTTGTAGTTTTGTGTTGAATTAGTATCTAAAATTTTAGTAACTATTTCAAAGTTTTATGAACAGAACTTCGATATCTTTTTGCCATACAGCACATAGTAAAATGTTACATAATTGGTACATAATTTTGTTTTTTTGCCTATATTCGGTGACAGCGAAATTTCGGCACTGGGACAATGATAGAGCGACGACTAGGGAGTTTATATATCCAAGTAAGATTCATAACAATTATCCTACTAATGTTATAAACGCGAAAGTTTGTAAGAATTATTCTTTCTCTTTCACGCCGAAACTACTAAACTGATTTGGATAAGATTTTGTACGGAGATAGCTTAGACCCTGGATAAAACATAGGCTACTTTTTATCCCGTATTAACGCGCGTAACACCGCAAAGCGCAGCTAGTTTATCATATTTTAGTATAGTAGTAGAGACATTTGATCAATTTACCAGAACTACCAACTTAATTTTCGCGGGTATAATACTTTTTGCATGATTGTCAATCGTGTCCGAATTTTTTTCAGAATCCTTATTTACGGGCTTGTATCGCTTCCCTGCCAAATATTTCTGAAGCCATTCATTGAAAATTTAATTTAGAAAAATTTAGAACCCAAGATCAGTACAGAATTAGGACCCATACACGAGTACCAACATCCAGACAAACATACATACCTACTCACTGATGAAATATTATTTTACCTCACTAGAAGAAGAAACGCTTCGCTCGCTAGTTCAATTATTATTATACGGGAAATTCGGATTACTCCGGTTATTACACTGATTACAGAAAACAACTTTTACAATGTTTCCGACTTAGGCTCGAATCTGTAACAATAAATATCATGAATAAGCTACAGCAAAATGTACGAACGCAATGGGATGTTTTTAGGTGGTGTGCGTGGAATATTTCTTGGCACGACAATTTTTCATTATCCCGTTTTATTCCTATAATAATATAGGATTTTTACTGAAGAGAAATTGGAATTTCGATCCCTTCGAATTATTTCCGTGTTTCTCTGATTTTTTGTCTAAATATAGGTTAACTATTTTGGAACAGCTTGCCCCAGCCGGATCGAATGACCATAAGATGTTTATCCTAGAAACAGTACATACGAGTTGTTTGTTAAATAATAATAGATTTAGGCTTCAAAGCCTTTCGGAAGCTCTAGTGTATATATATAATAAAGGCTCATATGCCATAGTTTTAAGGCGCCCCCAAAAAAATGTTTAGTGATCCAAGTATTTTTAATTGAAAAAAAAATTATGCCATAATTCAACTTTGAATTTTCTGTAGTACCTACAGCAAGAAAATCTTATAGTTTTTCTAAGTGAACTTCTCCTAATTGTTTTCCTAGAAGATTGTTCTTGCTAGCTGCTTTCTTTTAACGTTTAAGTTTAAAAAAATATATATTTCTTACAGCACCTACTCCAGAATTCGAATGCAACAAGACATACTGCAACTTGCCGTGTCCCGGAGGTCTTCCACCTCCATATTGCCCTCAGAATGGCACTGACTGTCACACAGGGTGCACGTGTATGTACATCTGTCCAGTATTCCAATGGGTCTGTTTTGAAACTAAGCTCTGTAAAGACTACAGAAGGTATTTGAAGAAGCCACCATTTATTCCGCGTACAACGCCTGAAAATCCAAACTATTATATATTTTGAATTGAAACAAAAACTTTCAGCTTCATACTTTCCTCATTATAGCGCTGACCGTCACACAGAATGCATGGGTAGGTATATTTTCGCAGGCCTATTATTTCAGCAGGCCTGCTTTGAGACTAAGCTCTCTATATGAACTCTATAAGATAGGTATTTGAAGTAGCCATGCCCTCTTTCCTCGTACTACGTCTCGATAAGTCCCTACTATTGTAATAATAGTATCTTTATATTGTGTTTTTTTGAGTGAAAACTTCATGTATTCGTATTTTAGTGGTCATTATTAGCATTATCGCTTTATTTTTTGAATAATTATATGATAACATCTCAAGCGTTTTATTAAGAACTAGACAGAGCTAACAAATGCATAAAAACTGAATCTACGTAAAGAAATAAAATTTTACAGGAGTTTCTCATATGTATCGACAAAAATATTCATCAACCAAAATACGAGTAATAAATAAAAATATGTATTGTAACAATGCCTATTCGAAGATTTTTTAGATTTTTGAGTATAATATAATTGCTACACTTTTGTTTCTGTAGAAAATACTAAAATGCCTACTTGATTACGTAGGCATTATTTTACTTTCGCTATTGTTATTTCGTTTAAGTCCAGTATATCACGAAGCGACAAGAATTATCCTTTCTCGGGCCTAACGCAAGTTGTTACTCGGTTTCATTAGCCGAGAAATCTGAGAGACGTTGTTTTCTTCGGAAGACAAGACGGCCACGGATTAGTTTCGCTAAGAAGAAGTTATTATATCGAGGCTTGTTATTTTGCCACTGTGCAATGAAAGTGCTTTTAACCCAGCAGCTGCCGCTGGAATTTCTTAATAATGAATATGTTAATTATACAATACAATTAATGGCTCAATTTTTATAAGTAGTTTCATGTCGGTTTTTCATAAGTAAAATTATCGATACTGAGCTACTTGAATTACCGTGAAAAGAAAACTTGTAAGCGTAAGACTAGGAAAACGCACTAATGTGCTTTATGGACTACATTTTGTGGCCAATTCATTATACAAATATTTACTAAACTGCTTACAAAAAAATCTACTGGTTATTAATAATTTCATATTAGTTATTGTGCATATGGTATAGGGAACGGTATTGATACGAAACTTTTTCTAGCGTCTTATACATAATAAAAAAAAATTATATTTTTTTAATAATGAGAAAGCAAAATATCCATTGCAACGTTGCAAAATTCTTGCGATTAATGAACACCCTTTACTTACTATCAAGCCTCGGTATACATAAATTGCACCGTCAACACGTGGTCCAAAATGGGCCATAAATAAGACACGACATGAAAAGTCGCGCGAGCCCAAATGGATATTTCACGAACTGTAAAGTCCAATTTTCAACGCGAGTCTGCTTGATTTATTTTGCAAATAAAAGTGTCCACACATTCTTAGGTAAGAGGCTGTTTTAGCGGAAAGAGGATTGAAATGTCAATAGAAACAAATTATACTTTAGATACTTAATATTAATAAGACAATTCTCTCAATTATTTTGACTTAATAAAGAATCATTCCCGCTGTGGGGCGTTCCCTCCGCGACCCGCGCGTGCCGGCATCGCTCAAAACTCAATCAATCAGCATTCATGCTATGTCGCAATATTCCCATCGAAAAATCAATTTTTATAGTTAAGTAGGGGGTAAAGATCAATCTAACCCACAGACCTGACCACGGATACTAATGGAAATCGCCTTGGGTCGCCGTGTAATGTAAGATTGTACTCACTAAAACCGAAGGGGTGGCCTTTCGGTGCCGGTGGCAATCAGACAAAACCAGGTCAACTCCCGGTTCCAACGGCTAATCGTTTCGATCAGCATTATGTTGAGGTGAGGCTGGTTTAAGATATAAAGCAGGTACAAAGTGTTGTGTTTGAAGGTGTTGTTACCTGGTGAATGTAATTATTTGCACCATCAAATACATTTTTACCTTCTAGGTATGAAAACCTAAAGTAGGTACTACATCATGTTCAAACATCTTCCCAAAGATTTGTACTAATTGATCCCGCTCTGAACCGTCTGCATCATTTAACCATTTGCTGTTTTAGTCGGTTAAAATATTGCTAGCACAGATATTTTCCGATACAGATTTCTGATTACCTATTACTTATGGTACAGACAGACGTGTTTAAATCATGCTTTTGTGTTAGTAATAAGCACGCATGTTCGTACCTATCGTATAGACATAACACACCACGACAAAATCAGATTTTCTATACATTTGAAAGATTTTCTGGTATGGACAAAACAGATGAACGTTTTATTGTAGATACACGAAACGTAAAAACACAAAAATATAATTTTACATATTATTATGCCACAAGTAATTAATTTGGAGAATTTTCAAAAATTATATTTCATTTCATGTACACAAGTAACGACTTATGTAAGTCAGTTTTAGTTGATTACCAGTGTGACCCTTTATAAGTAGGTTAGGTACACCTACTCAAAAATTAATATCTCTGTTTATGATAGCCATAAAATGGTGTCGCCATTTGGTTTGGGGTCATAATACTGCGATTTTAACCATGGCAAATAATCGTAAAGGCTATTGCGTCAATAGGTATATTATTATATAATATATGATCATAATTAACTTTAAGAAAAGGAGGGTAGAAGGTTGTTGTAAGCTCTAACCTTAACCGATAACCCTGAAGTATTCCTGAAGTTTTATCTTGCAGTCAACAGCTGCGGTGAAGATAGTGGGGCCAGATTCACTACGACCCCACACACACACATAATGTACACGTAACGCGGCCTCGTATTCATTGAGGCTTGTGTCATTGAGTATAATGCTATATTCATACTCTTACAATCACACACACTACACTCAAAGAGGTACAAATCGTATTTTCCAAAGTAATTATTAACTTATTAGTATACGATTGTTTCAGGAAACGGGTTTTCACGCGTACCTGATTGTAGGACAGGTCCGACTATAGTTTCGTTCACATTCGGTGAACTTTCCAACAAACAGGTACGCGTGAAAACTCGTTTTCTTACTGTTCTTAAACAATAGTATACTAATAAGTTAATAATTACATATTTTTAAAAATACTGTATTGTAATTTTCATCGTAGCGATACTTTTCGAAATACAAAATATTTAGCTATTTCTAATATAAAAATGTGTTACAATGAAACCGTGTAGCTTAAACGGTCGGCAGTGGAATATGAAATTTTTCGTTGACCTATTTCCCGCACTAGTTTTAAATTCAGGAACTTTGATTCAGAGTATTTTTTTGTTATTTACCGAGTGAGTGAAGCGTGTCTGCATTGAGTCTGGCAAATTTTTCTAGCAATTGTCAGTTTGTATGTTTGTCTGAAAGCAAGCTCGTACTCGCGTACAGGTCGGTATTTTCCAATCAAACCAAAAGACGAAACTTGGTGACTCCTTTGAACTTTACAACTTTTTGGCTGTCGGGAATTTTTGATAAGGGAGGTATTTTTCCAAAATTAGGCTAAGACACTCACGAAATACGGTCACAATAGATTCCCGAATTTAAAAAAATCAATCATGTTTTTTTGTAAAGGCGCAAAAATATATTTTAAATTTAAATATCGTGGTCGCGAGTTCGACAGTTTACAGAACTGTATTATAACTTATTGTAACTAGTAAGTATTATAGATGACAAAGAAAAAAAAATTTACAATCCAAATATACTCTTACTCTAAAAGATACGCGTATTATGCTTGCTTCTTTTTACACAGGACGAAAACTCTATAAAACAAATATAAGTTCATACTTACGCGTTTTATTTAACAACCGCATTTCATTTATTAGCTATTAAATTAAAAATAAATTATAATAATTTTATCTCCTTCATAGTAGGTAATCTAACGACGAGAACCACTCTGAATATTTTTCTTCAATAAGACAAGAGATTCAAAGAAAAAAGCTATTTATTTCCTGAGATTAAGACTCAAGCTTTAGTAATTTTCTACTGAACGCTTAATCTGAATCTGAAACATAAGAGGGCTGGGTTTATTAAATTTTTTGGGATCACGGTTTAGAATTAAAATTGCTTTCAATAATACATTCTTACTTTTCGACAGTACAGAAAACTACGAGTAGAGTACCATTCTTTTATTTCTTATTGGTAACATTATTTCTTTAACAGCATTCTTATTCTTATTTTGTGTGGGGTCGATAAGTCCTGCAATGACGTCGCGCTTGGGGTGTATTGTGCCTTTCCCCCCGCCAGCCTAACCCAACCAGCCGAGCGGAGCACAGCTCTGGGTCGCTGGCACAACAGTTCCACTCCTATTGCTTCAGGTGTAGTAGATAAACCCTCATGATGCGAAACCGATTTGGATGCATGAGTTTCAACGCGTTTGAGCACTCAGTCTCTGTCTGATATCTTCTGTGGCCTGTCTTTCGTCTGTCTGCGTACATCCTCGACATAGAGGACTATCCGTTGATCCGATCTTATGTTGATTGTAGTTCAGGTCGCAGTGGCCGGTGAAATTCACGACCATCAGACGTATATCTGCTTTTGTTAGCTTAAGTAAGCTGTTGGTTACCTTTTTGTTTATCCGTGAAAAGAAATGTTTGACGTGTCTGCAGTCTTGCTTTTTTGCCATTGGCTTTGTTGTTTTTTTTCTGTGTGTTATATTAACACTTTACGCACCTCCATTGCAGTTGGCCTACACAGTAGACAGTTCTGCAATGTCGGTACAGAGAATTTTATCTATTCCTTGCTTAGCGACTATGTCCGCCCTATTGTTTCCCTTCACATGAACTGTGGCTTTTAGTCAATGTTACAGAGACTCAATGTGTTTCTGCTAAGTTCTGTAGTGCCAGATGACATTCAAATATTACTCTTGATCTGGTGGTTGGCCTTTGAAGTGCATATATTTTGCAGCACTATCACTAATAAATATTAGAGAGTCTTTCGGTATTCCTCTAATTTGGTTATATGAAGTAGTTTTTGATAGAACCGCTTTTGCAGCCAACAAAAGCTCCGTTGCTTCTGCTTGCAAAGCTGTTGTGGTTATGTTTAGGGCCTTCGATTCCGAGAACCTAAACTCTGGTGAGTAGTATCCACATCCAGCGCCTTTGGTGTTTTTTGCGCCATCGGTATAGCCGTTATAAGTCTTACAATTGCTCGCATTGTCTACTGAAGTGTTATCAACTGCAAGCAGTGTATACTTTTTGCTGTCTAAGTGTGTGTTAGCTATTCTATCCGTTCCGCGATTGGCGTTTGGAACTATAGCTATTGCCCTGCTAAGGACTATACAGTGGGTTGTTGTTGAACCATCTCCTTTCCACTGATTTGTAGATTTAATACTAAGTGCTGACGCCATTGCTTCTTGCTGTATATGAAAGTGCACTTATGAGCGCGCATGCTAACCTTTGAATTTTTTGTAGATTTGTGATAGTTGTGATAAGAGAAGTTCTGGTCCTCCAAACTATGCAACCGTAAGTTCTGGTCTAACCATCACTGTATATAGCCAACGACATAATTTAGGTTTTAATCCCCAATCTTTACCTACTGCTCTAGTACACTGCCAGAGAACGTTTATTGCTTTTGTGGTGATATCATCAAGTTGCTTGTTCCATAAGAGCTTACTATCTAACCACACCTCTAAATATTTTACCTCTTTACTCAAAGTTAGCTTTATCCGAATAACGTAGGAAGTTTTAATTGTGGTAGTTTGTTCTTTCGTGAGAAAAGTACAGCATGTCATCTTTGCAGATATTTTGAACCTGTTTCATTGTAAAGAAGTTTTAAATAAAAATATTATGTATCTAATGTGTGACGTTGCAGCCTACAAACTACAATATGAAAATTACGTCTTATATTTCTAGAAGACTACAAACGATTTTGTACAGTGTAAAGGTATCCGTGCTACTTTTAATTTCAATAAATGCCTATTGATAAACAAATAAAGTACTTATACACATACGTTATATTTCATCTATTTACTCCGTCGAAATCGCAAAGCAGAGAGCAAAACCTAACAAGGCATATCTACAGTTAATACAAGTGCTAAGAAATATCTCTGATTATGCTCTAGTAGGGTGGCCTCGTGACTCGATTTCGTAGGGATTATTGATTTCTGTCCCAAATGTGTCCCGGAGATTTTCCCCGTTTTACGAGTTTTCGAAAATGGAAAGGCCGGCCTTTGCCATTTTTTCTTGTTATTAAGAATTTATACAGAAGGCCGGATGTTGCTTGCGGGCGTCGGGCTGCTACGTTCGGATGCAATTAGACTTTTCTTGTGTGCTTAGATATTTGTTGTCTTTTAAGAAATGTACTTTTACATTCCTTCATCGTTTGTTACACTCGTATTGGGCCCTGATTTTAACGAACAACGAGATTCGCGTGTAAACGCGTTACGTATTAAATGCAATGCTATAATGAGCGCATTTTGTACCAAGGCACGATATGCAATTTGACATTGGCTTAGTATATCTAGCCACTTGTTACAATGATGACAATTATTCACATACAAATACTATTTCTGAATAACTAAATTAATCGAAAATAAATGATCCACTTACAAAACTGAAGGTGTGAGTAAATCTGATGTGCTTTATTCGACACCTGTAGTTAAGTGAATGAAGCAGAAACATATAACGATTTTCACAGAGGTGATTCCGACAAATTTATAGCACACTACAGACGCGGAATATAGGGAACGTAGTCTGTGCCATAGATTTAAAACAAATTTGTTAGGTAGATCGCGCATAAGATATTTGGTAGATAGAGTAGATTCCGAACGTCTTAGATCAGTAATGTAGCTGGCTTATGGTTTAGTGAAGATTTATTTGGAATTACGATCTTTAGTCAAAACAAGAAGAGCCAATCAAATTATCATTAAAAATATTATGAAGCTGTCACTGTCACTAAAGGCGTATGAAACTTTGAACCCCTATTTGACCCCTTTAGGGGTTGAATATCATAAATTATTTCTTAGTACTTCAATACTCCCTATAGTAAATACATTCTCCATACTAAATGTTTCTAAGTCTAGGCTCTGTGTCATGTCAGTGAGTCTGTCAGTGAGAACTTATTGTTTTATCTGAATAGAAGAAAAAATAATTGTGGATAATGTGTTCTTAGTGACAATGCTAAGAAATAAACTATATATACATGGGTGGATATGCAAGATACCAAACCCAATTATCACCTAGTACTGGACATATCGCGCTCATACTTTGTTTCATACTTCACACTTAAACGACTGTGAAGCGTGAATAGTTCCATGCTCGGTAATACCTATATCTATTGATTTATGTTCATAACAAATACCTTAATTTATGAAGCTCTTACACACTCTTGTTTTGATTTGTACTCGTATTGAGATGGAATATTACTATCTGAACATCAGCGAGAGTTAAATAAGATTACAATTGGTAGAGGTCCTAAACGGAGTATCAATATCTATAATATGTAATCGGTAGGCACACCACACTAAAATAAACTCTGTTAAAATGCTTCAGTAGGCGTCTCTAGACGTATCGACAACAGTGGAATTTATAACTTAAGTAGATCTACTTATAATAGCTTCTTTTATAATGAAGATGATCTCATAATATACGCTCAGTTGATTAATTGTATGATCAATAAATTGGTAAACGTGAAAGAACTTTAGCGGCATCAATAATGGAAGTAAGTTTTTTTTCAATATTGTAGATTTACTTTTGACCTGCTACTCGTCTGATGGTAAGCAGCGGTCTCGTCGAAGATGGTGCACGAAGAGGTAGGAATCTGTTCACCCGAGTTATTTTTTGAGAACGATAACTTATGAGTTATAGTATAACTTATAGTATACTTTATAGTAGAACTATAACTTATAATAGTTCTCCCAGAAACGACGTACGCTACAGGGAGTTCCAATCTTTTGCAGTACGGATGTAGAAAGTTGACAGTTTGATTTTGATGATTTTACCTCTTACACAGGTCCTACCCCCGATACAGCTGAGTAAAATTCCTGCTTGACCCTGTATATCTCATTAAAATTATTACATTATTTTAAACACCTGTGCCTACTTAAAAGATATTACGAGCTGTGATTAGAAATATTGTTTCTAAATAGCACTATTTATATTCTCGAAATGGCTTATTGCGTTTATAATTACAACGAAAACAGAAACATACCGTAAATGTTTACTTTTCACAAGAATTTACAGTTATAAGTAAGCAACCTAATTTAGGACTCGATATTCTAAATATTATTACGGGAACTGAGTTGTGTAGGAAAAACAATTCTAAGCTAGTTTGTGGCATTAGGCAACTAATGTGAACTAATAACTAATAACCAAGTCTATTTCCCGATAGATATAATCTCCGTCTCTTCAAATCACGTTTTCTTCTAGGCAAGCGCGCTACATCCTATCCTATCCTATACGCATCGTCGCTTTACATCAGGCGAGTTGCGGTCAAGCGCAAGCCTTTTTGCTATAAAAACAAAACTAAGTGATTAATAATCTATTTTCAACCAACTTCGAATAGGAGGAGGTTCTCAATTCGTTTTTTTATATGTATGTTCCCCAAAAATTTTAAAGGGAAATCAGTAAAATAAAAATACATAAAGAAAGAAAATGAATACACATTGAAAGTAAGTAAGTAAATGTATTTACCGTGTCTTCTTTCTTTAGCATATAAACAGACAAAGTTACTTAAGAAGTTTAGGGTACTCTTAACCTACTTTAGGAATAAAAAATGTCAAGTGCCCATCCAATTTACGAGAAAAAATCCTCAAACTTGGCCTATATAGAGACGAAAGATAAACAAGTAGTTAGAATAGTAAAAAAAAAAACTGAATAACTTCAGACCCACTGTATTTTAACGAGTGAAACCGCGGCTCGCAATTGGTATGGTCACAAACTGCAAATGGAAGCAAATCCAATGACATTTCACAAATCAAAATCGGTCTGCCCGGTGAGGCTGTAGAGAAAGACTTCAATAGTATGTATGCCTAAAATATAGGTTAACTTATAAAGTGATCGCAAAAACAGACACAAAAACAGAGAAAAGCTTTAATAATTTATTTACATTACATTAATAAATTTTATCGATAAATGAGTTTCTCAAATAAAGTAAATTACGCATTACTAATAATTAATACGTTTTAAATATAAATTAAAAAATAACGATCAAACGCCTAAAATTAATTTACAGTAAAAAAGACTAGAAAATGTAAAAAAATGTAAATTTATAAATATCAATAACACACATTCATACAAACTGGAAAACGCTTTTCCTCTTGAAAATATCGCTGGGGATAAAGAGGAATAAAAAGGTTACTGTTGGACATCTCATCATAGACTAGAATTTTTATTTCTGTTTGTCTTCGTAAAAGGAACCAGGAACAAAACAAATTATCTCTTTAAGCTGTGGAAAAACACACTAGATATTTACATGATATCTCATAAAAGCAACGTTTGAGATCACAGTTTTAATTAAAATACATTATACAAATATATAAAAAACAATTTGTCGATAGCATTTATGTACATGAAGACAGAAAACTGCATCCTAAAGATTTGTCACATAGAGAAAAGCCGAACGCCTTTTTTACAAAAAAAAAATCTTCATAGGTTCTTCTTGGCTATTTTAAAGCCTTGCACTAACACTATTGTCCGTTCTTAAATATCAGTCCCTCGGCTTTAAGCCCAGGCGTTGGTACATCAAGTGGGCGGATGCTGGGAAGGTAGCTCCTTGTCTTTCCCTTGTGGGCTGCCTCCGGGGTCACCTTCTCCGCTGTTGATCGCCACTGACGTTAGAGGCACCTGGGGAAAATAAGGCAATAAATGAAACATCATTAGGGAAATGATAGAATGCAGCATGATTTATCATTATGATATTCGTCGTAGATGTGGAGTAGCAAGCACCCAGATAGCGATAATTGTAAAAAAGTCCTAGTGTCCTTACCAGTAGGGATATGTGGTATAGGGGGATAAAATAATATTATGCAAACTGTAGAAGTAATTTTTTAAGTGTGTACTCTACAAAAAGATAAGGTTTTTAAGACATTCTTCTTAATTACAGGGTTACCGGCTAGGGATGAACTAAAAGGGGCTTAATACACCCTTAACTAATAATACGAAGAAAGACAGTAGGTACGTATGGTGATAAATATATATATATATATATATATATATATATATATATATATACTGACTGATATTTCCTAAGAATCAACGCACAGCTTAAATCACTGAACCTTGAGACTGAGATGAAGTTTGAAGGGTGAATTTATTATAGGGTATAGATATTAAAAATGATTTTTGGAAATTCAACCCCTAAGGGGGTGAAACGGCGGTTCAAAGTTCGAAACTTTCTTATATAAAAAATTTCTCGCGTGCAACGCCGCGGGTGACAGCTAGAATTATTATATTATAAAATTAAAATGTAAGTCGTGACGCTTAGCCCTTTAAGTATTTATAATAATATGTCAAGACGCCGAAAGACAGGGGCGTAACTAAATGAAATCTACAGCGTAAGAACATTAAATTATACTCTGTAAATACCCGAGAGAGAGTTCAGCAGTAAATCAAGGCGAGTTTCTTAATCCAGACAATTTCAATTTAATTTGCTAACGTCGCAATTTGATTTTGATATTTTCAAATAATTAATAATGCGTTATAAAATTATCTCAAGGTTAAGTGTATTTTGAGTTGTTTTTGAACACCGTCTCGGCGCATAAATGAGGGGTATTAGTAGGATATAAGTTGAAATGTAAAATTTGTCACCTATGTTTTTAGCTATTTTTGATAAAAATCGGTTCAAGATGGCCGCTACCACAAAATGACGGTTTACACTTTTTCTTCAATATGGGTATCCAATTTTCATTTTGCCATAGCCAGAAGAATTTGCAATTTGCACTTTGATAAATTTCATATCCAAGATGGCTTCCACCTCAACAGGGCTCATTAATATTTTCCAATATTACGTGTCAAGCAAGGGGTTTTCCACATTTTAAAATTTATTTTTCATCAAAAGGTAGGTTTATTTTAGAATTGACCTAGCTAACCGCATGACGTGTTTTAGGTGTTATGAATTATAGATTAAATGATTATATCTGTATTAGTTATCATTGTTTATTAGCCCGCTAGAACAAACTAGTAAACATGTCAGCAAATGCAAATTTAATTTGTAATTTAATAAAATTCATAACACAAAGTTTTGATACTCAAAGCTGTTTTGGTGGTTTTAAATTGTAGTTGTTTAATTGAGTTCGAACCAGAAAACAAGCAATGATTATAAAATTGTTTTTGCGGTGTTTCGTTAGTAATTTAATCTTTCAAACAAAATCCACGCAATAATTTTAGAAGCTCATAGAACTGACAGACCTAAATTACTTTTCTTATTGCCTATGCCAATGAAAGCGAACGGCTTCCTTGTTAAATTAAAGTACGTTATTTATTTATCGAAGCAAAAACCTCGCCCTTCGGTCTCTTAGGTCCAGTTCCTGTTACGTCCAGTTTAATCTTATGTCTATTTCTTCGAACGTCTATTCCGTGAACGTCTGTTCTTTCGTTAAGGTTCGTTTTGTTCTGATTCATGGACATGATCAGTAAAACAGTAAAAAAGTAAAAAAGTTGTTCATATTGACCAGTACTCTCACCAGTCTTCGTCTGTCTTGCAATTAATTAACACCCTGATAATATGTTTATTAGATATCAGATCCTACTTGGACGAACAACCTACTTGAGATAAAACCTTTTCGAAATGATACGTCCACTTATGAAACATATATAACATAATAATATATATATATAATATATAAATATAATATATCATAGAACTGGACATTCAAAGAAATGGACGGTCATAGAACTGGTCATTTAAAGAAATTGACATTAAAGGAATGTCAAAATACACTGGACTTAACAGGAATTGGACCTAAGAGACCGAAGGGAAACCTCGGCGCAAATTGTCAATTCGAGCGTAGTTGTTAACATAAATTGTTTTATTCTGGCTATATTTAAGTCTCACCAGGGTAATGGGCCGAGAAAATGGTCTCTATGCTTACAGGGTTATTAAGGAAAGCCGTTTAATTAGCGGAAAGGGTTGTAATTTTTTTATTTGAACTATGCTTTTGAAATAGTCAAGAATACAGTTATTGTTTTAGTTTATATTATTCTCAGCTTTGGAATAACTAAATAATTTTACAATATTTTCAATCTTATTATTTCACGCCCCAGAATTTCATTGAGTAGAAGTGTAATTATGTTTTAGCTAATACTATGAATGGATAAATGTTAATTATTTAGCGATTGTTCTAAGAAAGAAACGACTAATGATCCAAGTGTAACAATCCGCATCTAAACAAGTGGTTAAAAGTGATTTAGAAAACCCTACTGCAAGACCCTAATCCACGTATCTTAACAAGAGAAATTGCTGAATGCAGCATAATCACATAAAAATACTATAATCCGTTTAGGCTCTAGGGAAAGTACCAAAGAAATATAAATACATACATACACTCTCAAAAACCATAAATCTCCTTTCGAAGTCTGGTAAAAAGGTGCGTAACGTATAAGTAATATAGGTATTTTGCACAAGCAACCTGTGCAAAATAACTTTAGGTACCCTTTTAAAGGCCGCATAAATCTGTTCCAGTGCTGAACATGAGTGTAAAAATAACTAATGCTGTGCCAATGTTAGTAGAATTACTGCAGCTTCTGTCCTAAGCTATTCAAATATAATAATAATATATTTTTAGAATTTTTAATAACCCGGTATGTTCTTCTAAAGCTATGGTACTCGTATTGTGGCCGGGGATTTTATGGAAGCTTTTGAAATTGGTATTAACGTTCATAGCGCGAGGCGAAATGGTGTTCGTTGTTGTTCGTTCGTACCAGAAGTAATAGCCGCTGACCTTCGTATACGGCTGCTCAGTTATACGACTTTAACTTTATTGGAAAATTAGAAACTCAAAAACTAAGTAGATACCGAGGACGCGTTGCTGATTATTTCATAATTCTTAATTTTCCAAATATGCATTTCTGCAAATTATTATCGGAAAGAATTCTTCTTTGTGAAAGTAGTAACAGGGCAGACGTGTACAGCTAATTAATGCCTTAATTAAATAACTTACTACGGCAAAAAAATGCGCTTGCGTTGCCTAAGGCCTACTAAATATCTACAAATCATCCAAATGCACCAACCGTAGTATCTGTAATCGATCTTGGTTAGATTGTCATATATATGATAGCCAACGCCCAGTTTCAAAACCGCCTGGTTACTACTCAACATATCATATACGAGTACATAGCGGTATCGACGCGTCTGATTGCTTTGGTGAAGGAGACAGCGACGCATCATAGAATGAGTAAGTTTTGCTGCAGCAAGCGTGTTTACTGAGACAATTTACTTATTTTTCATAGTTAAATAATATGTGTAATGTTGTGATTATCACAAATAAACTATTCATTCATTCATTCAATTTATTTTTCTAATTTATTATGAACGATTTGTCATTTTGACTGCTTTTTGGTGACTTTCTAGGAATAACGTCAACGTACCATAGACACAGCAGTACAGATCTGCGCATCCGACTGCCTCGGTGGAGGAGATAGTGACGCGTCGAACCTCAGATCCAGCTGTAGCATGAATACAGCTGCAGCAAGCGTGCTTACTGATACTGACAGCTGCGCTCCTGCGACGCCTATGCAGGTGTTGCTGCCACATCTGGAACAATATTGTACCCTGATAAAATAAAAAATGGTAGATATTCGTAACTTAGCCCTATCCTACCTGGCGGTTAACAATTTTGTGTAATCTGCATATTTTGGGGTCTTGTGAAACACATATTCTTCGACAGTAATTAAGACGACTTTGGTTAGTTCCTTTGTATGTTCCTTTAAAGGAACTATGTGCTTCTTATAATACATGATGAAGGATGCAGGCGCTCTTTTTCGTAAATTGTTACTCACTCATAAAATGTTACCACATATAATGTTAAGAAGCTTAGCGAGACTTTACACCTAAGCAGAAACTTCTTTGTAGGATGTATATAGAATAAGATTGAGAAATATTTTATAGGACCTACGTATAAAACCGTGTCAAACCCAAAGATTCAAAGAGGTAAGTTTATTTGAAAAAATAGCACGATAACTCCCTTTTGTGGGATATTATTGCTCTATATTTTTCTAACTATCATCTTGTGCTATAGGAAATTAGTTTTGGTCAAGTCAATTAGTTATAAAGCCTATTCATAATATTTAGAAAATAAATGTAAGTAGTTATAATTATAACTACTTACATTTATTTTCTATCTGATCCATCGTTACTGACACAATGTTTTCGATAATTTTATGTAGGTTTGTGGATATGTATATCTGCATCAAACAAGGCTTAAAATAGTATTCCGTGCAACCTCATAACTGTGGCAGTTTGCAACGCCATGAGTTAACTAATACTACACATATACTTTTTACCTTTGGTACCAACGTACTAACTTAGGATATAAAACCGTAAACAGAAAAATGTGACTTTGGATATATTGTTTTTTAGCCACACTTTAAACAAGAAACACGACATGCAGTGCGTTCGATTTATTGTTCCGTTACCATTTTTCACTATAATGTTTAAAAGTATATATTATAATTATTTGTTTATATGTTAAACAAACTTTGAAGTTGTTTAATTAATTAAAATTTTTAATCTATTTGTGATGAAATCGTTAAGATCTGTTGAGAATGGTGCCATATAGTTATACTGGCTGTAAAAGTACAACTAAAGCAAAAATTGCCGCTGTTTTACTACTGCTCGAGTATGAAGCTATCCTAAACTTTGAGGCCTACAGAGCAATAGTAGTTACTATTGCATCTACTGTCCCTTTCGTTGACATATTTAGAAATTAGCTGTATACCATCTAGTTTTCTTCCTTTGGCAATAAATCATTATTATTATTTGTAATAGTCTATCTATTTATTCACCACACCTAGATACATTTCAAATTAGGCGAGGAAACGCTCCCTTTATCTATACTTCTATGTATTCACGTAGGTCTGTGTGCTAATGTACCTCATAATAATTCACGCACCCAAATTTAATTCCCCAGTTGAAGATAACAAGAAATACGTGTTCTGAATATTAAACGTAACGCAATGGGCGGCAGAAACTGTGAGGAGGCAGTGTTGTGAATAAAACAGGAGATAAAAAATTCTTCTTGCATGCAAATTTAAAATATAGACAGGTTTCTGAAGGTACAAAGATAAAGGTATAAAGGCACACCTGTTTTTAGAAGCGGGAATATGCTTCAAAGGCTGCTTGCAGTTTATCCTTTATCGTCTGGATTTAATATCTTAACACGAGAAGGTACATGTTAATACGTATTTGTGTCGGGTAATCGGGTTTTAAAAGTCACTCCGTATCTTGACCACTGTAGGTACTTATTATTAATTTTCTGTTTACGTAGACTGATAATTACTCAAAGCTTTGATTAGAGCTTGGTTTTAAAATATGTGTACCGAACTGTTTTTTAACCGAATTCACCACAGACAAAAAAAATTGGATTAAGTATATCTCAAATGTTCCTAAGCCATTGAATTATTGTGTTTTAAAATGCAAGAACCTTTTTACATCCTAACAATGGGAAAAAGCAGGCGCAAAGCAAATACAAATAACGTACACCAAGGAATTCCGAGTGAATTTTTAACGAATTAAAAAAGGTAATATATATTTTATTAAAACGTAGAAGCAAAGAAAAACAAAAACATTCACAGTTATAATAATTAATCTAATAATAAACCCCCAGTAGAAGGGAAAGTTCTAAGAATGCTGGCTGCATTGCAACGTTGAATGGCAATGGTAATTTTTTGACCAAAATAAGAGCCAACAATATATATAACAAGGTTGTATGATAAATTCGCCACCAGAGGTAGAAGTAATAAGGATTCATAATGTTTTGAATTCACAAATTAGTGCACGCACACAATGTTCTAAATTAAATTTACTTTATCCTCTAGCGGATAAAAACGGCTTTTACTCTCAGATATCGTAGAGCAAAAATCCTCTTTCCGAGATGGGGGTCCGACTCACCCGATGTTCAAGAGCGATCTGATACAAAACACCAGCATGGCCACGTGAGCTCCAATGGCAGCTGTCCAGAGCAGCGTCAGGGGAACCGCAGCGCAGGGTGAGGGCCCTAGCGCTCTCCATGGTACCCCCCAGTTTGTAGGACCTCGAGACCTGGCCGACACCCAGCCTCCGAACCCTCTACTGTAATACACTGATGTAGCTGAAATAGGAAGAACAATTTTACAGAAAGAAGAATAAGGGTCTTCTGATGTATACAATACATGTTGCGTTACACATTTTTAAAGCCTTTTAACCGTAACATTTTTATTTAGAATCCATTTTTTGCGTTCCGTACCCAAAGTGTAAAATCGAGACATTACTAAAACCGTGAAAGCTAGACAGTTGAAATTTTTCCAGGTGATGTATTTCTGTTGCAGTTATGACATCAAAACTGATGATTATAATAAATATTTAAGGGAGACTACCATACAACACACATGTTTTTGCCGTTTTCTGCTCCATATTTAATTAAGATAACAGGTAGAAACTTGAACGTTTGTTGTATTTATAGATTTCGTGTATACGTTTGTGCACGAGTCCTACTCACACTTGGACGATTTTTCAATAATATTTGTTTTTAAGATAAAATTTAGGCATATTATATTTTAAAATCAAAAATAAAATCATCTATACTTACCCAGAAATCGATATTACTTCATCTATAGCATCTACAATGTACGTGGCAAAGGGACTTGAAGACGTAGTATCTATAATTATATATTTTCTGCTTAAGGATGGCATATTCCACTTCATTCACCTGTGTGAACAAAGTGGAATATACTTTCAGGTTGATTTCATTACCCACATTTAAAAAAACATAATTTTTAACCAGTGGCATCAATATAAACATATTGATGCCACATCATCAAATAAATTTGTGCTTTAAGCGGTTTGGCGGCTACCCCTAAATCAATTTGATTTGCTAACAATAGTAGAAAACTTTATCGCTGGCTTTTCCGAGATATTCTACGATCCTTGTTCTAAGAAATCAACTAGCCTATTCAAATACTTTTAGTTCAGAGTCAACACTATTGAATGGTCTAGCCAAAGGCTATTCTCTATTAGCATTTGTATGCTTGGATAAATCTCTGATAATATTTAGCATAAGTACTTAGCAAATATCAACCCATGGCGTCCTACTGCTGGTCACGGGTTTCCCCTATGAATGGGGTGTAGGCCATAGTCTACCAAGCTGGCCTATTTGTGGGTTGATGACGCCACTGATCTTTGAAAGTTATTAACCTTCTCCGACAAGCAGGTTTCATCGCAATGTTTTCCTTCGCCGCTTAAGCTTGTGGTAAGTAATTCTAATATGCACATTAATGAAAAACTCAGAGGTGCATGCCTGAACCTGTATTTGAACCCGCGCCCTTTCGCTTGTAAGGCAACGGGTTTACCAAATAGGTTACCAATAACTCAGGCTACCACTAACTCCCAGTACTTAGTGAAATCCAGAAATGGTTTTCTTGCAAGTGGTTTACATAATATATTCAACAAATATATTTTTTGTAGCTAACAAGCACTTAACTTTTAGGAAAAAATATAGTATGCAGACATAAAATAAGATGTTTTAAACATAAAATAAGATGTTTTGATACTAAAGTTAAAGCTGCAACTTTATTGATCGATTTCCAAAAATAAATTTTTGTTTGTATAGGTGTATGCATATCATTCAGGTTTCATTTTAATTTGATCGTAATCGGTTCAGAGGTTTGATTTTCAAATCGAAATAACAGAAAAAGTTGTGTTGACGTCTGCTTTAATAGAAGTCGTTTGTCACTTTGGAAAAAAAACATTATAGTAGTACATATTTAATTTTATATGTAATACGATTATATAAGTCTAATTACGCATTGCTAAACAACCACCAGCTCGGTTCAAATGTCGGCATATATTTACATTTTATTAAGCATGGAAAATGTTATATCACAAGGTTGAAACCTTAATCGTGAGCTTCACAGCAGTTAGACACATAAGTGCCATTGATAATTAAAGCCCATAACAGAAGGTTTCCAGTTCCAAGCGAACGACTCGTAAATGGCTTATAATAAATAACATCTGGAACCCGTTAGCAGACTGGATGAGTTTGTTTATTTATTACTCGAATTTATTTGCGCAGCTTTCGCTACCGCTCGACGGAGTTGATAGAAATTTAGAGTTAACTATTGAGAATATAAACGGTGAAGATTTATCTTCGTTATCGACAGACAGACTCTCAGTGGGTGATTTTTATTTCTTTTGCAAGTGATGAAAGATTGATTCATGGATTGTTGAATTTAATAGTTTTGGTGGAAAAGCTGCTATTGCATCTTGTAAATAATTTTATTTAAAAAAACTAACGCGTTTTTTATTCATGTTGTTTAAGAAAACGCAGTGCGAGACGTGTCATCGTTGAAGACACGAACGGCTCATTTCATTTCATATAGTTGGACCTTTCCAACAATCAGGTGCGCGTGAAAACCCGTTTTCTCATTTGTAAATCATTCTTGCAAGTATTGCGTAGTTAGGTAGAATATGTAAATAAATACGAGTAAATTCGTTATAAAATTTTATTCGTTATATTATAAATTAATTACCTTAGAGCTTATACTACCACTTTAGCATCGCATCTGGTTTTTGGCATTGAGTTTTTGTAGCCGATTCAAAAAAGCGAAAGGTTCTCAATTCGACGGTGAAAATAAGAAAAATAATGGAAATTATAAATAATATATTTAAAAAAAGACATTAACTGACTCTAATTCGGCAAGCGCATATGTAAATTAAAATTATTTTGATTTAAAAGGCAAACTACTGTCAGGATTATGACAAAATTGTACCTTTACGGAACCAAATAGGTCCAGATACAACAATATAAAGATACCCTTAGAATTAAGAATCTTCTCGTTTACTTTTAATCAGGACAAAAAGAAAACATATGTTTCGTGAAAATGTATAAAAAAACTTATCACTATCTATTACATTTTCTCAAAACTTTTTTAGTTACTTTTCCAAGAAATATATTCTAAAAATGATATACTTGAAGTTTTGGAACAGCATCGGTCGTCAATTCAATAACTGCTGGGAAATGAAATGAAACTCACGAATGAAAGGGTGTCTCTGACATAGAGGAGAAGCTCTTTCCGTAGTCAGAACAGAGAGATTAGCCTCTCAGTAAATGTATGAGCACCATATCTAGAAATGTGTCGTCATTCATTTGACAATGCTTTTTACAATACATATGCGAATATGCTAATGCTATCATATACTACATTTATGAGTGAATGCACCTACTAAGCCGTTAAGAACAACCGTTTTACAACTTTAAAAAATGACAACTTACTTCAATTCAACAGCTGCCTATAGATACACATATTTCAGTTAATTTGTTCAAATGGACTCATTTAGATTAAATCTGATGAGACCATATTTAAAAGATGACCTATCAACAAGAAAGAATCATCAATTCAGTATTGACAGAGATAACCGTAAAATACATAAAAAATTAGCTTCATTTACATTATTTTACCTATCCTAAGTTAACACAGATATTAAATTGGATTATAAAAACATTCACTTATTTGAAATTCATCCAACATTTGTAATTGCCTAATATTCGCTGTTAGGTTAGGTTCTATCTATGGCTTCAATTTTCTGGTTTGAGATGAGATATACACATATTCATTAGTTTGTGATGGACTGACCAACTTGGGCTTTGCTTCTATTTATACTCAGTGACACCGAAAATTTTTTGTGCTTTGTAAATGACGTACATACTGTTCTTAACAAATACTATCTATTTTTAGATTTTAGGGTACCGTACCGTAAGGAAAAAAACGGGAACTTACTACTGGCACTTTGTTGTGCGTCCATCTATCACCAGGCAGTACCTATCTCATGAATCGTGATAGACACACTTGAAATTTACATCGATGATATATTTCTGTTGCCGCTATAACAACAAATACTAAAATAAGAATAAAATTAATATTTTAGAGGGGCTTCCATACAAAAAACGTGTTTTTTTAGCTATATATTAATAACAATAACGGCTAGATAACGGTAAAAACCCAAAGCGGTCCTGGTGTGTCAGAGGAATCAGAAAACAAAACAAAAACTCCGACGAATCACAAACGCCCCTTTTAGGGTCACTTAATAACATTACTGATGAGTTTCCATACATACAATGGTTGTTTGGAAGAGATCGCTTTTTAGCAATAAAGCCGCTTTTAGTGTGTGTTGTCTGTGGTGTTAAATATTTAATGTTATATATATTTTAAGGAGACAACAATGAATTTTGAATATAGAAAACTAAAGCGTGTTTGATTCATATTGTTTAAGAAGACAGGTTTTGTAGTGCGAGATGTATCATTGTTGAAGACATAAACGATTCATTTGATCCCTGATAAAGTTTACTGAATGTGAACCAATCTATAGTTGGACCTTTCCAATAATCAGGTACGCGTGAAATCCCGTCTTCTTATACAAAATAAATTTGTATTTGTAAGTACTCACTCGCGGCTATGACTGTGATTGCTCCAGTGGGTACTCCGAGTCCCAGTGCTGGCTTCTGTTTCTCCTCCAGCCAGCCCACTGCCCCGACTACCACACCACCGATGCCACACACGATCTGCGATATTGAGAAGTAACTTAACTATTGTATTATGAAGCTTAGATAGTGCTAATGAAAATAGAAAACACAAGTTTAAAAAATACGTGATTACCGATTTCAATTCGGCTGCCACCGATTCAGTAACCAAACTACCGGATCGCTTATGATACAATTTATATGTGACTACAAGGGAAATTTTTCACTTTCAAACAAAATATTTTCAAATCGTCTCTGAAAAATCAGGTACCGCACATTAAAAAATGCACGTCGAATTGAGTAAATAATAAAACCTTCTCATTCTTGGAAGTCAGTTTAAATAGGGTATATCAGAAACGGTCACATTATATTTATATGTTTTAAAGTCTTAATAATAATAATAATTAATCTTCATTGCAGACTCATAGATCCATAGAAAGTTGACATATTAACACATAAAACATGTAAAATAAGGTGGTATAAATACAACCAAGAAGGAAAAGTAAAAAATTAAATTAGGTGGCAATAACCAGCCATAGATGGCAATACGTTGCAGATCCTGGCAGACGATCAGCTAAACTTCGTATGATACTATTTTTACATCTGTCAACTCTGGACAAGAACGAGGCAATCCTCTTACGCTGTATGGCGTTAAATGTATCAACGCGGGCATCAAAAGACATGCCGGACGCACAACAACTCCTTGATAAGCTGCCTGAAGATGTTATTGTAGGCCACTCTGATGGAGCTATATGCTCGCGCAGTATATTTGGTCCAAAGTTGACAGGTGTAAATGGTTTAGCAGAATGATCTAAACAGCGTGATTTTCACATCCGGCGCGGCATTATAAAACCTTATAATGCCGGCTGCCGGCCGGAAGAGGTAACCCCCCCCCCCCCCCCCCGCAAGATAGTCTATAGCTGTCCGAGATCTCGGAGTCCCATCTGACGTTGTTAGTCTGATTACTGTACTAATAGGCTAGTAAACCAACAATCCCCGAGCCGTGCATTTTCATCCATAAGAGATGATGATTATTGCTGTCAAATGTACGGCTCAAGTCCAAGAAACATGCATATATCGTGGTACCATTTCTCCTGTAATATTTGACGAATTCATTTGGAGAAAATACGGCCATATCCGTGGAAACTTGCGGGCGGAAGCCGAACTGACCATAGTCCAAATTAAGTATGCGCCGCTTTAAAATCTCTGCGTGAGGCGGTCACATTATTGTAATGGTATCCCGAGCGTGGCCTGCCGTGTAATACCCATAGGCGAAACGTCTCCCTTGCTTTAGAGTGGTGGCGCCGGACGTGAAAATTCCACCCTATCACTTTATGTGTCTTAGGTTGATCACAAGATTCAACAAAATTAGAAAATTTGCTCCGCAGCCGACTGCAACGTATCGACAACATGTTTATAAAAATCGTCAATACAATTATAATGAGATTTGTTAGTACATAAAACATTATTCGTAAAACATTCCATATCTTTTATAAAATATTGTATATTTATCCATTATATTATAAAACATTTTGTCACATAATTCAGAATATAATAATATGTGTTGCCGTCCTCTATTAGTTCCCCATATATGTTTTCTATTTCTATAGCTTAAGTTATCAGTATCAAAGTTGTAATTCTTACGATTAATAGAGCTAAAACTACAGTTTATGACTAGCGGAAAATGGTCAGAACTCATGACATCGTGGTCGACACGCACCTTTGTCTTAAATGCATCACGAGATAAAGCATCTATTGGTCTCGTTTTATCCGAAATAATTATTAGGTATGAGATTTATTACATCCCGCACCCTTTTCCCGTCTGATGTTAAATGTTCAAGTTGTGGTACAGTAAGTCCCATAGGCAAGGGCTGTAAAGGTGCTAACTTCTAACGAAGTGATCCCAAATTCGATATGACCATGTTAGAAATTTTGAACCCTTGTGTTTATCTATACTACTGCAGTACCGTTCTGACCAATGCTAAGTAGTAGTTCGCGAGTGTAGTTTTTTTATACTAAACATTGTTATCCGGATAATGGAAGCTGTCTAAGCCTGTACCTACACAAGTATGTCATATAAACGACTATCTAATTAGCTGAGGGACTCGAGTGCCGCGACTCTCATTAGCATGCAAATTAACTTCTCTCGTACAGGTATACATAGATAAGATTTTACTCATACTATATGCCTTCCTACGTCTCTTCCCGTCGTATCTGTATAAAATTATTGTATGACGTTCTACGCCGTCTTCTTGACTGTTTGTTTGGGTTGTGGTATAATAAAAATATTATTAAAATTTATAAGTATTCAAAATACTAGTTAGAAAAATCTAATAATAAACCCCCAGTAGAAGGGAAAGTTCCAAGAATGCTGGTTCCATTGCCACGTTGAATGGCAATGCTAATTTTCGATATATAATTAATACAAACTCCAAATTTCATGTTTTAGGTTCAGCGGTTTAGGTTCTACGTTGATATCCAGCAAACATCAGTTAGGACCTTACTCATTTATATATATATATATATAAAGGAAAATAAACCACGCCCTGCTCTAGAACAGTAGGTATTTAAAACTAAAACATAAGTTAAAAAACCAAAAATTTGGCTTCGTCATCCTGGTCATCAATCAGCTTCACTAACTTTTTATGGTAGGGAATTTACCTACGTCACCAGACTCTCACTGAAACTTTTTAATTTTACAGAACCGCAGACATGTTTAACATAATCCATAGCCCTCTCTTGAAAGTTTACCCGATGTAGGTAGGTACACATCAAAAATTTAATATGACGAGTTCGAATCTAAAACATTATATAATATTAATCTTCAATATTTAATCATGGTTTTAGACAGAACATTTTATATTTTGGAGAGTTCTAAAATCCTTGTTCGATAATATAATACACGTTACATACTTTATAGGCAATGTTTGACTTATGTTAGAGGTATGTGTTTAATGTAAAGAGAGCCCGTCCTTTGAATTTTAGCTCGCACTTTGCGATATATTCCATTAACGTAGTCCATCAAATGGGTTCAGGTATGTCATTTGACAAAAATGTGAATTCTTAATGAGTTCCATCACATGAACGCCCGAAGAGGACAAATTGTGTTATGCTTTGAAAGAATACTTTTTATTCTGTTTTAAAAATTAACATAAAACTAATGTTATAATATTTACACTTTATTCACCAAAACAAAAACTAAGGACATCATGCTGATTAGTCACAGCAGTTTACGAAAAATCAAAAGAAATGAGAACCTTCCGCCAATAAATCAAGTTACAAAGCAATGACCAAAGCAAGCTCTGACAGTTTTATGCGCTATCTGATTTAGCTTTACTTTGCTTGCGTTTAGTTCTTTACGGCGACATAATACGTAATTACCGGCAGTTAAACACGGCGGTCATCAAAACGAAATCACAGAATGGTTTCCCTTGTTTTTTAGACCAATAAAACTGGCCAACGTAATGGCTAGTTGTGGCCTGAATCTCTGTGACGTGCAGAATATACGAGAAAAATAACGTTTTAACTTGCCAACTACAACATTCATGAACAATGATCCTAATTGCAATGAGCAAAGACTCGATAAATATTGTGGATTTTAAAATATTTCCGCTATTAGTGCTGTAGTCTAACTCCTTCCAAATAGGCATGAATCACTGTAAAAGAAAATTTACGAAGAAAGAACAGTTACATGCAGCTGCATCCGTACTCTCAAAGCAATTGTAGCCGGAAACCTGTTCCGTACTGCATGTCAGCGTCATTTCTTCGGGAGGTGCTGCTGGCAACGCCTGCTGGCAACTACTCTTTTTGACTTTCCGTGACCACACTTGGCAAGGAAAATAGAATATACGAGAGAAGTAAGAACAGTTACCTGCAGCACCCGCACTCTCAAGGCGATAGCGAAGGGGTAGATCCGGAGACCCGCTCCGTACTGCGTGTCTGCGTCATCTCCTCGTGAGGTGCCGCTCACTGCGCTGCACACTGACTCCTTGCGCGACCACATCGCGCACTTGGCGTGGAGAACTACAGAAGAAAAATATTTATTTTAAATTTAGAAACAATTAATATCCATCAATTTTGTCGACAGCCGATAAATTTTAAAAAGGAAACAGTTAACTTATTTCATCGAATTCCAGGATGGTTTTCGGTAGCTTATCCACGTTGTTAGTTTAAATAATCTAGCTCCAAGTAAAAATGCTTTGACTAAATGAAAAATACTACCAGCAACGGCAAGCTGTTCATTCCACAAAGGTTTGCATAAATATTTTGGTCATCGTAATTTTCCTCACGCTGCTTCTCTCAAGAATATTTCGCATAGCTCTCGAATCAGCTTGACCCTCGTCAACTGTGAGGGTTACCACGTGTGAATTTAAAAAGTCTTGACAAAAAGCTTGATTTTTAAATAGAAGTGATAAATAGGCGTGAATAATGAAAGTTACAGACGCGACATGTTATGTACGACAACATCTCTATATTATTAGAGATCGGCGGCATAGTACAGTTTGCATCAAATAAGACAATATTTTATGTTTATAACTGATTATTGCACACATTTTTGTAGTAAGAAAGTGTGTTTGTTTGCGTTTTCGCTTCAGCAACTAAGTGACGGATCTATTTTTGGACAGATGTAGTTTGAGGTTCAGAGAGTATCAGATATAGGCATTAGCAAAACTAACATAACGTGGGCGAAACCGTGGGCAAAATCTAGTGCATAATAAATGTTGATTTTATAAGTGTAGGTTTTATTATTTATATTCCAGCTAAGGACTAGAATTGTGGACAAAGGACTTGTTTCATTTTCGGCGCGGACGTCTACCAAAAAATTTCTAAAGATGCGGTTAATATTGTGTATTAATGAAACCTACATCCGTTGCCATCATTGCGTAAACAAATATTTAAATCATGTAAATTAGTGGAGTAATGGCATCCCTGAAAGATGTTTGTATCTTAGGTTGACTGCAATGGTCACATTGCTCTATGAATTGTACAAAAAAATTTACACAAACTCCTTTTTGCGTGAATGACATGGAAATATTTATATTCTAAATAAATTGTGCGATATGTTACGTTATTTTGAATTTGGTTGATAAATTAAAGACTAATAGTCCTTAACGTATTTGTGGTATTATGTACACTGTCCTGACAGGAGCTCTATACATTTTTGAAACATCCCTTTTAAATGCCGGGCAAAGTGAGATGTTAACCCTGACTCTGAGCCGGTAATACCTAATTATCTATAGCCGGGTTTTTCTGGTTTTAGCTATATTCTGGAGGTTTGTCAACGTTGAGTTTTGCGAACTCAATGTGGATAGAAAGTAGATATAAACAAAACTGAAATTAGTATTTAAAATTTAATTCGCTTAATACTCATAATGCGGTTTCTTCTACATTTTAGGCCTCATCGTCACTTTACCTATTTAAAAAAACATTCCTTTACCGTGGTATTCATTGATGATACTGATGAAAGGAATGAAAACTTACTTTAAGCTTAGCTTTAAACATATTCACATGCCTAGGCAAAATAGGCAGAACTGTTACATTATGCAAGATCTGTACTTTACCCTATTTTGGTGATAAATGATTGAGTATCATAACTATCAAAAACATAAATAAAATATTACATTTACAAACGTAAAGTTTTATTTTCGTGGTAAACAATACATATTTTTTTACAAAAAAAAATATTTTTTTCTGTAGTATCTTTTTGTACGAGTTAACTGATACTTTCGAAATGTAGTATACTGAAATAATTTAAGTCCAGCTAGGTACTTGTATCGATTGTCCGCAGCTGTTTGTCCACTGAAGTTATGATAAAAGAATATGAAATAAAAGTCATACTCGTAACACACCTACCGTAAGTAATTTATCCTGAAACCTATTTTTAGCTTTATGATCTTATATATATTAATATGAGGAAGTTTTGAGGAATGGAGTTTTTCTTTCGAATTTTAGAAGAAAATTATAATATAACTATTATTATATAACTATAAACACAAAAGTCTAGATTACGTTTATAATTTTTAAAACCAAAACAAGGCAGATTAGCATTTTCGTACCAATATACATTTCAATGTATAAATATATGAAATATAGTTCAGACTCTATTTGTTTATGGCTTATATTCAGGTTTGTTTGTACCTACTTAAAAGCTGCGCCTGGCGGTGTCACGCGCGGTTAAGAAACCCTATTTTTTTTGTTCATTCCCACTTGTTCTGTTAAGTAGTACTAGTTTTTACTTTATACTCCTATTATATCGTTGAGACTTATGTAGGTATGTAGATAACCAGACAATAAAACTATATTGTTCACCCCCTTCATATGGCAGACCCGTGCCCAGCAGTTGGACGGTATGGGTTGATACGAATACAAATAACTTCATACTAAACTCGCTAAAATTCTTATAATAATAAAATCAAATGAATACGTTCAGCTGGTAGAAAAAAAGTGTAATAAGTTATTTTGTTTGACTATGTTACATATCTTTGTGACGGCGAGCTATAGGTAGGTAATATACAGCGTGTAACAGAAAGGTGTGACAATACTTAACGGTGTTAGTCTACCCATAAAAGTGAGCCCATTGCAGAACAAAATTTTACTAAATTATAAAAAATATATACTTATTGCGCACTCCATACAACTTGGCCGATCACGTTACCAGTTTTTGTATGGAGAATGTAATTTTTTTTTTAATTATGTAAAATTTTTATCTACAATGGGTTCACTTTGATGGGTAGACTAACACTCTTAAATATGGTCACACCTTTCTGTTACACGTGCCCTGCTGTGTTATTATGGTATTGGTTAAATATTTTGAATATTTCGGCGAAGGCACATGAGTAAAACGCTACGTGAAAAACTGATAAATATTCCAAATATGTAACTGTGTGACTTAATGTCTAGTGAATTATCATTCATGAGAATACATGTTTTAAACCAGTCTCTTTTGGCGCGGAGAGCTAAAACACACACAGATACAGATAAATATAAGCATGTAATATTAGCGGGATTTACACTATATTTATTACGAATGACTTATAGCAAACGTTCTCCTAACGCAATGATAATTGCCATAAAATCGTCAGAATTAAAAACAAACCTAAAAGATCTACACAAAGCTTTCAAAGAAACCATTTTTGTAAAAGAAAAACAAACTGGCTCGGCTTCCTTATGATTTTAATAGGATACGGACTCCAGCATTTATTAATGCTTAGCTTTGTTCCAATTTTACAAAGCTCACAACTTGAATGAATAGACGTCTGCTTTTCCAGACAGGAATGAGTTTACACAAAGGACCTTATAAGCTTATCACCAGGCTGCACTAAACATACTAACAAATTAGCTAGTTGATATGTAGTTTAAAAAAAACTTCAAATCTTTGTACCTACACAAACAAATCTTTTAACAAAGCAATAATAGGTTACAGATTTTTAAATAAAGCTCTACTCAAGCATTTTCCATGCCCAAGTAGGGTCATTATTAGATATATTTTTATACGCCTATGCTTTAAATCTTCGATCGAAGCAGTCTTACGAGTAATAAACTGTCACCCTTAACGTTGCATGCGTCATAAAACTTTTAACCCCAATCATCTTTCTTACTATAATTAGCAACACAATCACTCTTTTTAGATATATGTAATATCAGGCAATACGTATTTTATCAACTTTTCACGAATACATACACATAACTACCGAACGCTTTCACGTTGCACGATTGTATGGATGCAGTTGCTTATTAAGATAATTATGTTTTTTTCTTGTTGTATTAACTCTCGACGTTCTGTTTTTTAGTAACAACGAAGAGTTTTTTTAAATAATGTATAATATGTAATAATTTTCTCTTGTATTTCATGTTCCATCTAAAATAAATAATCCAACAATCAAACCTACCTATTTTATGTACCACTAAAATACACCACACAAAACACTGTGATCGTTTCAATCTAAGAATAGTTTAAATAGATTGGTAATTATTGTTCGTTTCCTCGTAAAGAGGCCGAAGGGAAGCCCCACGCAGTTGCTTAGATCAACGGAGCGGCTTCAATCAATCAGACTGTTTGTTTCTCATTTGCCGACGATTTTCCCGAATGTTTAATTAATCAAAATAGTCTGCGTTCAACCTTCATTCAGTTTCAGACTAGGTACTTGTTGAAAGCGTAAATAATTGGTAAGACGCTCCTTGTTAGGCCGTTACTTTTCATAGTCGATCTATATACAACGTGTAAAAGAAAAGTGTGACAATACTTAAGGGTGTACCCATCAAAGTCAAAATTATATTAAGTAATTGTAAAAGAATATCCATACAACTTGACCGATCACGTGATTAATTTTTGTATGGACAATATCTAATAGTTTTTTTTCCGAATTTTGCAAACTTTTCTTCTACAATGTGTTCACCTTAATTGGTAGACTAACATATTGTTAACTTAAGTATTGTTACACCTCTTTGTTACATGTTGTATATATTTAAGAGTGTTATTACTCCTGATTGACAGGCAGGTTCGCTGGGAATCAACACAGAGCCTAAACCGTTGAACGAAGAGAGATGAAATTTGGTGCGTTTATTCATTATATAATTCAAGTTTGAAACTTCACTATATTCAATTTTATGTACTGGCAATGCCCCGGTCGACACCTACTAGTCTACAATAATGGGAAAAGAAACCTAAGATAAAAATTTACATATAGCTATCGAAAATTATTCGATGAAACCTGAATATGTAGCCCAAATATAAGTCAAGATCATTGTTTTCAAATGAATCATTTTTCGTAACTTTTTCGTGTAAAAAACGAAACGAAACGAAACGAAATAATCCGACATGGTGGTCGTTGACTCTTCTGTATTTCAGTAGGTAATTAATATTCGTAAACCAGTTAGAGTCTATGCTCGTATATTTTTAGCCAGTACAGTTTATGATTACTAACAGAGAAAATAAAGTGTTCCGAAGCGGCAATAAATAAAGACCTTTAACATCAATCCCTCGAGATCACCAAGCTATGCTCTAATAGTTATTTATTTAGCGAGTTCGTAACTAAGAACTCATTTCCTTCGTTCTCTGTCTCTCTAAAAGTGTAGGTGAAACTTTTAAATACTATAAATGGCTGGCTAAGTGACGACAGAGGAAAAGTTGCTTGGTTTTTTGCAGAACAACTTTCTAGGCACGAGAAGTCATAGAGAAGCAAACTTAACTATTTACTAAGTTAGGCATATCTATTTAAAACTTAGTTTGAATTTCGCGATTGCACATTTATGCGAGCTGGTATAAAAGCTCATACATAAGTTCATTACGGCTTGATTTTCAAGACAATAAAGAGACGGATCACTTCCTTTGGCTAGTCTTTTTTTTAATCCTTCAAATCTAAGCATTTGTACACGTCGCGGATGAGTGCTACGTACAGCGTTCACGTGTCCCGCCAGTTATCGGCAGGGAGTGGCACTGTGGAGTTTTAGTGGGTAAGAGTCCCACAAAACCACTCTACCTCCCCGTGGTAGAGCGGTATGCATGCAGCATTTCTCCACGATAAAAAAAATGATGATGTGACTGTGTAGCCCTAGATGGAGCATGCCTAGTCTTTTCCTTCACTGGTAGCTGCGATACTTGCCCGAATATCAAAAGTGCAGGTGATTCGACCAAGATTGGATCACTGTATTGTGTTTTCTATATTTATTCAAACACCATTGATTGGTCACTCTAGTAAGGCGAGCTTTAAAGATAACTTAAAGAGTTACGTTAGAGTTTAAACGTTTGAATGAATTCATCACTTGCTCACGTTACTTACGAAATATATGCAAAAAAGTCGCATTCTCGAAAATTCATATCCTTCGCTATTAATACGAAATGAAATTCACTCTTGATTTCTTTCGTGAATCTTGTATTTATACGAACGATCTCAAAAACAAGTCTTAGTCTTAAAAACCGGGCTTTAATTGAATAACATATGCGACGAAACAGATGCAAATAATTGGTACGAGGATTTCAGTATGCACTATGATGAAGATATTGTATACCTAATATACCTATAAAGTATATTAGGTATACAATATCGTAAGTCTTTATTGCTTACTTGCTTTATTTACATCATCTTCATAAACTAATATATGAAGAACTGGTTTTACAACTGTTGTTATATGTGGACGTGTGTTATTTTATTTCAGTTTTTACACATTTCATAGACTGGAAATGATCGATGCTGTTTTGAGTAGGTGTAGATAACGTCATCGTTTTTCATCTAGTCTGCGGTAAAATAAACTTTTTTAAATCATAGCTGAACAAGTCATGTTACTACGGGCAAACTCATATAAATTAGTTTATGTTCTCTAAATTATTTTTATGCAAGCTTTGGGTGTATTAGGCCGAAAAGGGGTTACTGTACTCATCATTATAACGTTGTTATAAACAATTTGATACCAAAACTGAATTTGAGACAAAATCATTCTATTCCAAAAAAGCTAATTACTCTTAGTAAGTTAAAAAATTTATAACTCGGTCGTTGATGTATAGTATAAAACAGCTTGTATATGATTTTTATATTGAATTCAGCGTTGATCCCATTGTAAAAGTTATTTCTTAGGATGGATATAGTGGCATCCTTTCAGCTTAGTATATATTAAAAGAAAACCCTGTATAATGATCTAATTTTTTTATACAAAAGCCAAACTTTTATGGTAAAAAACGAAACTGCTGGATCGACTTTGATAAAATTCAACTGGGAAGTATGCATTTTTAAACAAACAATAAAATTGACAAATTATTTCAGGCGTCTTTAAGATACTAAAACATATCCTCTTTATCATTGCTAAATGCGATGATGTGCAGGAAAATTATCATATGTAATGGTAAAAATCGTTCACCGGTAGAATAGATTTCGCTGGATTTCGAAGTAAATCATGTATACTCATGTCAAATTGATTGCTCCGGCATAGTCTAGTAGCATAGCCTAGACTAATAAGCCGTACCTACATTTAACGGCAGCAGTTTATGTACAGTCGAGAAAAAAAGCCAGTTTTTATAGTAAGCAAGACGAATACTATCTGAAAGCTATTCAGAAACGAAGTATTTTTGCTAGTAACTTTACTTTGTACCCTTAAGGGTACTAGTAATATTAGACTTAAGCAGCAAAGAATAAAATATCAAACCTTTCCTGACTGTCAGCTGTCACCTGGAATAAAACTGAATGAAACAAAACTGAGCGCTACGCTGTCCTAAAAAATCATCCTCAAATGATCCCTTTTTATGACTATCTGAACCATGTCTTTTAACTATAAAAGCAAGTATCCACTTCTGTAAAGTTTTAGACAGTTTTATGATATCAACACCCAAGAGACGAATAGAATGTAAATTAACGTATTCCTAAAGTTTGTACCATACTAAAACTATTAATTGCTAAAATCTGGGTTATATGCAAGTGTATGTATATAAGTTACACTCAAGATCAAAGTGCTGTACGGATTGAATGAAATTTAGTCAGAGCATAGTTAACCAGAATATTATGATGTTTGTGAAATCCAAGTAACATTTTTTGAGAGGTCGAAAATATAGTTTCAACGCTGTATATCTAGCTCAATTTATAAGCATTGCTATTACGCGGTACCACCGCTAGCAAACTGGGCACGCAGCCTTTTGTTGCCATTTGAATTATATGAAGAAGTCTACCATAACTTTCTATGGTCCAAAACAATCGCGTTTATTAATAATATAATTATTTAATTGTTAATAATAATATATTTTTAAGTCTTTTGCGCGCGAGAGTCCAGCTAGGGAGTCACAATACACATTCCATTTGGCACACCTTGTCCAGCTTTATTACTACTTATTGTACCTGACCTAGTATTTTGTTACTTAATCAACTAATAGGAGTCAGTCGAGACCGGTTGAAACTAAAACTATGTGGATTTAGTTTCAACCGGTCTTAACAACATTAAGACGAAAGAGACGGCACTATATATGAATGTAGCGCCATTAAGCAAACATGTTAAGGTAATAATAAATAAAAATAATTATAAAATAAAAATAATTAACTCTTAATACGGGTAATATACATATATACATAAAAATTGCCTAAGTGCACGTCGGACTCGCAGACAAAGGGTTCCGTACCATTATTACTAAAAACGAGAAAAAAGGGCAAAACAACTACGTTTGTTGTACGGAAGAACCCCGAAATATTTATATTATTTATTTTAAAGTTAATATAAAACTAAATATTCTTTGAATATTTCAAGGGTCTACCTGTTGTAATTAATGAATTGAAAAATTTGCATGTGAACCCTTGAACATATACTTCATTTAGTTTTTAGTATTTGTTGTTATAGCGGCAACAGAAATATATAATCTGTGTTTGTAAATTTCAGCTTTTCTAGTTATACCAGTTCAGGAGATTCAGCTTGGTGACAGATAGACGGACGGACGAACAGATAGCCAAGTCTTACTAATAGGGACCGTTTTTACCTTTTAGATAAAGAACCCTAATTACAACAGATTGATATCCTCCTCCTTTTCAAAGTCGTTATACATGTCGAGTCTATAAAATATCTTTTAGTCCACTGAATCTTAGCTAATAGCTGTAAAGCAACAACGCTTTTTTCGCTTCGAACCCGGCCCAAACCCTTGTCAGGTAATTAAATACCATTATGTGGTTATGACAGGTAATTTATAAAAATAATACAGGGTTATCGGCTGGGGGTGTACTAAACCGAGATGGTGTCATTGTAAATTATTATCAGTAATTCTATCATGGAACTTCGAATGGAACAAAATTTTATCGATCGTCGACAAAATGTATGAAACAGCTGCAGTAGTTTTTTCGAATTCAGAGTTGAACCAAAATAAAAGTTGTTCCTTAGGCTTATTATAGTGCCCCATTTCGGCTCAGTATATCCTAACTGATAACCCTGTATAGAAACAACGAAAAACATCTAAACATTAATTATGCCTCAGAAAGACTAATGAGAGGAAGTAATATTTATGAATAATTACTTAATAAAATCAACAAAGAAAATATTTGGAAAAATTAATTAAGGAAATAAAATTATTAAAAGTACGTTCTAGGAAATGAGGGAGGGGAGGAAAAAGGGAAGATGAGTCGACTACAAAACCAACACAAAAAATATAAAATCAAGATATTGCCTATAATACTGCTAATAAAATTAAAAGTGCCTTAGTCATAATTATATAATCTACATCCAAAAATTAGCACTTGGATCTGCTAATAATCTACCTATGTTCCATTACCAGAAGATAGCGTACCTAGTCGCTAGCAGCAGTATCACTATGAACAGCAATACATAGACCGTAAAAACATTACATGTACCAACTAAAAATTCACAAGTCTCAGATTGTCTCAGCACAGTTTTTCTGCCGTAAAAAGTTGTAAAATTCAATGTTAAAAAAGTCGGTCCTTTCATACCTATTTATCAATGAGAGTAAATATACAATCACTTTTTCATAAATTGATACTTTGTTTACTGGCTGATAAAATTTTGCAGTGACTAAAGATATAAAGAAAAATTATTATTGTTCTTTATATCTTTAGGAAATATAGTGACTATATAGATGCGATGGACCAGTTAAACACCGGGATTTTGATAATAATTATATTCCTAACTGATGCAGGCAGTACTAATGTATGAATAAATAGCTGTATAAATTTGAAATTGGAATCCCTAACCAAAGAAGAGGTATTTGAGATCAAAGTGGCCAGTACAACAAAACGCCAATTTCATATGTAAAGACCTAATATTAAAACCTATTTAATTCTTTATATGGTGCCGAATTTATCATACAACCTTTTTTGATTTGTTATAAACTCAGACTCGGATATACTTCGTGTTTTTTTAAGTTGCTTCGCGAGCGCTACTTCTTTTTTTGTATTTAGTCATTTCCTCGCTGAGGTAGATAAAAAGTTGCGTGTTGCTCTCGAGTGCAAAGATTTTTCACCTCGTGCTCTCTTGATTACTTCACTTGCTTAGTCATCAAAATTGAGCTCGCGGTTAAAAAGCAATTTTGCAATAACTATTAGTACCGAATGATTGATTGATATGATTCTTGAAAAATGTATTGCCTTTGTTTCAATGCCATGGTCACGTAAATATATTATTAGGAATATGACACCGTGGAGTTTTTATTAAAAAACCCTTTATTACTTTTCAGAATTGTCATTGCTACACCCTATTAGACAGGCTACATTCTAAGGTTGCCTGCAAGAGATCGCTCTTGAGCGATAAGGCCGCCACTTGTAGCACTATATTTTGTAAGAATTTTTCTTTTGTATTTTTTTGTGTGTCTGCAATAAAGAATTGATCTATCTACATGTGCAATATTTTTACTATAAAATAAAGAAATATGTTTTATTCTATTCGAGAAAATTTTATCATTTTATATGTATCTACAAAAAGCCTTCAAAACTTACCAGGCATTGATAAATTTCAGTAGGCAAGTAACCTTTCACATCACTCTTCAAACAAACCACTGATAACTAAGAAAAATCACATTACACTTTTTTAAAAAAAATGCGGTCGACCGAAAGTTGACGCGAAACTTCGAGGATTCAACTCACGTCCTTCCCGCACGAAGTCTGGAGAGCTACTGAAGTCTGAAACGCTATACAATAAGTAATCTTTGGTCCGAAATTCTAGCAAGTATAGTATTTACGTCAAGTTGAGTTGTAGGTTAGTGATGGAAAAACTTGTTAGTCGCCGCTATTTCTGTTCGTATTGTGTTGTTTGGCCCAGCAGGGCATTTTGATTAGTCTATCATGAGCTTTTCATCGTATCTATTGCTCTATTTATAGAGATAAAAGCTTATTACCAGATATTGATGTAATATTATCAGCTTCTCTATATCAATTCATATGTTTGTTGTGGGAGTGTTATTACATAATATTGTTTGAATGAGTCTTTGTTCTTCTAATAATATGTATTTCAATAATTTAACTAAGGATATTTTATTGTGCGAACTGCCAGGTTGTGGAGTTCGCTGCCAAGTTCTCTATTTCCCGATAGCTATAATCTCGGTCTCTTCAAATCGCAAGTGAATCGGTTTCTTCTAGGCAAGCGCGCTACATCCTAGACCGCATCGTTACTTTACATCAGGTGAGTTGCTATCAAGTGCAAGCCTAATGAAAATAAAAAAAAAATTGTTAACTTTGATACGAGTATACCGCATTAACGCTTTTCAGATTTTTGTATTCACTTGTGTTATAAAAACTGTGTAGATGTTACTGAAATATGAAACTGAAATAAACAAACGATGAAGCGACTTTAATGAATGCAAGTTTCATTAAATATTAAACGTGTACTAAATATTTAACGATTCACGAGTGCGGGGATGATCCAATATCATCCCCGCGCTCGTTAATCATTCGTAAATTGCTATTATATTTCCCCACTACGAAAGAAGGAGGGTTATGTTTGCGAGTGTATGTATGTATATTGCCTTGGTACGCCCTAGAGCTTAAACGGCGTGTCGCACTACTGAATCAATTATGAAAAAAAATGTGACCAATTAGATAATACAAAAAAAAAAAAAAAAATTCGTAAAAAGATAATTTTACATAAAAAACTAATGCTATCGATTAATTAAGAACCTTTGTGAAATCGGTTAAGAATATTTAAATATATTTAGGACAGCGTCATACCTAATCTAAACAAATAAACGAAATATGAAATAGCGTCATCTTTTATGAAATTCAGCACAAATACTTCACCACTCGTCACAAATACTTCAAGATCTGTTCGTGATTTTGCATTTATAACATTTAAGTACTAAAATAGGTTACTGTGACTCTTTGTTCACGATTTACTGTTTCAGCGAAATTTATCTATTTTTAGATTTGTGACGAATATTGCCGTAGTAACTTCGTTATACTATTTAATTTATCTTTTTAACTGATGCCCAAGGAGCTAATCAATTTAGGTTTTTTTATTACTGGTTACCTAAATCTCAGTTACTACGGCTGGCTCGATTTGAATAACACTTTTTTGATTGATATACCTCTGAAGACAATTAGTCCAATTTTGATTTTCTCAAAATCGGTCCAGGTGTTAAATTTTTAAATCGAATTAACTGAAAACACGTACTCAACTCTGCTTGCAAAAATAATAATTCGTGAACAATAAGATAAATTTGCAAGTCATTCGTGTCTGAAAATAAATAAAACGCCATCTATAGCCTTTTATTTCTTATCTTTCTTTCTTTATCTATTTAGTTTACATTTTTGATTTGAAATTTGCTCTATTGTGTTAGGCGAGGTGGGAAAAAATCTGATTATCTACGTGGGAACAAAGTGAATTGCGTGACGAGTCACTTTTGCTTTAGTGTTCAGTAGCATTACGTATCAACTCACGATGGAGGTGTAGGCCATTGTCACTATGCTGGCCTAATTGCGGGTTAGAGACTGTTTACCTTCACCATTGTGAAAAAAGTGGTAAGTAATTCTTATCTGCATTTCAATATAAACCTATCTCATTCCTAAAGCTCGAATTAAAGCTAAAATTAAAGCATATAAATACCTACTAACTGTGCCCCGCGGTTTTACCCGAGGTAGGTATTTGATCATCCCATGAGAACACTTAAATGATCCGGGATAGAAGCGGGATAGAAGCCTATGCGTCAATCGATGTTATAAGCTATCTGCGTGCCCATTTCATCCAAATCCATGCAGCAGTTTAAGCGTGAATGAGAAAAAATCAACACACTCTCATACAAACTTTTGCCTTGTAATATTAGTGTGATACCGAGTACCTACTTACTTTTAAGATTCGTGCAATATTCTCTATTTTCGTAATCATTGAGAAATATCCAAAGAATTTTCAACCAGAGAATTCCCACGATTGAAGTGCCTAGAAAGAGAAATTCGTCCTCATTCCTAATACTGTACATTATCCTGAATCCTGATTATATCAATAGATCTGTTGATTTAGGATATTTTTTTCCTACGAAAGACACACATTCTTTATGGCTTACAAAAGAAAGTAAATTGGGGTTAAAAGAAAAAAGGGAGAAAAGTAAACAATTTTACAAAAATAAGGGTCACAAGAATTACATGTGTTGTTATTTTAAAACAATTTACAATACTTAGAACAAGTTACAATTACTTACATAATATATTATTATTATTATGTCATTTTTATGGTTAAATGAATAATCGAAGACAATGTTATACTAGCGGCTAGATTATTTGACATGTCTAGAAAAATAGTATCATTGACTATTAGTTCAATTAGCTTATTAATTTAAGTAATTGATAAATGAAATAAACTGAAATTATTTTATTATCAGACACATCATTTAAAAAAAAGACAACTGCAGGAACTTTAGACTACTGTATCTTAACGAGTGTATCATTGACACCTTGCTAATAAAAATCAATTTAATAAGCTGTAGAGGGTCACAAAGAGTTACTTGCAAATAGGTATACAAACACACTCGAAAAACAAGACCCTCCTTATGGACAGTCAGGTAAAAAGGCTAATATCTAAAAAAAACCAGGTTCATTAAAATTCCCAGAGCGAAGCGAAACCTTCTATCGCGGTTAGGTCTAATGTATGATTCTATTAGGTTATAAACGACTTAGGCCTAACTTGTGGGTCTTATGAGACTTTTCCTGTTCAACTCCTTTTAGCATATTGTTGCTTACTGATCGAAGCACAACTTTGAGGTTCAGTTGCTTTACACTGAACTTTAGCGAAAATAAATGACATATTATTTTATTTGCTTTAGGCGATAAGACCGCCCAATATACTAACCAATGGTATGCTTATATGTTCTATTTTATTTTGAAACTGTTTTTATGAACATTACATTTTTAAAAGAACATGGTTCTAAATTTTGCTGTGTTATTTTCATGTGTGTTTTCATGTATTAGAGATGCCTTGAAATCATTGGAAACACTTATATATCTACTTCTGATGTGGTTAAGAATTTGTGCAAGCACCTGCCATATCGAAGTTTGTTATCACCATTTTCAAATAATTAAACTCGATAAATTTACAATATTACAAAACATAATTTTTTACCAATTATAGAATACAATAAACACGAAGAGAAATATATGATTGATACTAGTAGCCCACGGCGTTGCCGGCGACATAATAAAATAAATTTTGAAAATTGAACTCCTATTAGAGCCCTTTGGCGTTGAATTTCCGAAAAATCCTTTCTTAGTATCCTTCCTTACACCATATAAAAAATACACCTTCTAAATTTAATGGTAGGCTTCTCTAGGTTCAGCATTTTATGATTCCTAGCAAATTTTAGTCAGTTAGCCAGTCAGTCAGGACTTACTTTTTTATATATATATGAACTAATAGCTGTCACCCGTGGTGTTACAAAAAGTTTCTAATTTTGAATTCAAACTTTGAATTCGAAAAAAAAACACACTTCCTCCATTGACCGCAGAAAAAAAACTTATTACAAAAAAAATATGGCACAATTATAGAGTAATGACGCCTAATAAAATATAATTTTATTTATATTTTATGACTAGTATATATTTACTATTATTATATACATTTTATGATTACAACTACAATTCAAATGTTTGGTATCAATATTCCTAAAAATAGGCTGGGTTAAAATTGTTATATGTTATGTATGTGTGGTTTTTCCGATTGAACAAGCTACAAAAGGATTCCACTCCAGTGTGTCGAGGAACGAAGGGCGGATCATAAAACCAAACGGGTTGGCTTTGACATTCATCTTTGGAGCTCTTTACATAACCGACACGACGACGATACTACGACAATAAATTAAAAAAATTCGGCTCGGTTTCTCCATTATGTTGATGTCTATGTCTTAGAAACTAAAATCTTCGAGAATTGAAGATTTGCTTAGCCTCGTCTTGACAGACTTTAAAAATTGTAACGAACCAAGCCATCGAAGTAATTGACGCTTCTCTACTTAGAGTTAGAGAGAGAAAATATTCTCTCGTCTGTCATTAAAATACAAATGTTCAAAATCAAAATAAAATGTTGACAAAATTTGTATACTGGTTTTATGATGTAGAACTTTTGGTCGTCTAGAATTTTTTATTGGGGAAATATTTCCTAGAAGGTGTGAAACATTAGCTACGGAACCATTCACCTCTATTTGATTTCAATAATATTTGGCAGTGACATGCGGAACAGAACACTTCACGACATACTCGTATATGACTAATAAAACATAAATAAAAAGTCTGACAAAAAAATTTATTTAAATACAATTAAAAGAAAATGTCTTCAGTTCGCAAAACTACTTATTTTTACAGTTTATTTATCACTAGAGTCGTAAGGTATAAAAAAGACTAAACCACTCTTATCAGCGATGTAAAGCGCAAGGGACACCGATCTTCGCAAATATAGCAGACGACCCGAAACGATCTCAAGCATTTTTAGCCAGAAATTTGCAGAAAGATACGCCCTAAGGCCTTTCTCGTTGGAAAAAACAAGATGGCCGAAGTACAGTTGAAGCTAAAATAGTTTAGAGTTCGAAAGTAGGTAAATTGATTTGTATCTGTACCTGACCGTAGCTTGTGTATTATAGCTGAAGTTTTCCTTTGAATTTAAGTTCTTCTTGCTTCTTGTTGCTCTACTGTACCCAAACAAACTCTAACTCTCATATTTGACCGAGCAAGCAAAGGGTCTTGTTTCTTTCCTCTGCCAGTTCGTAAGTGTGAATGTCTCCTGAAATTTCTTTGTATGGTATGGTTTTGATGGTTTTATGAATTTTCTGAGTATTTTCGTTGAAAATGACGTTACAAAAAATATAGACACTTAGATAACGCAATACGATATTTTTGAAATACTTTTCAGTTTTTAGAAGATAAAATAATGAGATTGGCTAGAAACAAAATCGACAAAAGTTCAATGTCAACATTTTTGATGATGTTAATTAATATCTTTGTCAATAAAAGTTTTATTTAAATAATCTCAACGCGTTCATTTGGACCAGTCATTTTAGCAATTGTATATTTTTGCAGAATCACCAAACGTAGTAAATTCTTAAAATTTTACAAAGTCGTAAATGCTAAATTAACTTTGACGCAGACTTGAGACTTTTCTCATGAGTTGTACAAGTGCTTAGATGCCAATTGTAGGACAGATAGGGTCAGATATGGCGCGCAATATTCAAGGATTTCTTGATGGATTTCAATCCCCGAGGACCATTCGGACCAGATGAGGTCTGTCTTTATTTGCTTTAGGTTGTCAGCATTTACGTTATTACGATATAAATTTGAATTGAATCTGCATATTTAGAAACTTATGTCTGTCTGTAGGTAGCTTACTGTTGATTTGTTTCTTAATAATTGTACTTTTTGTGTTATGTATCGGTTTACGACCCTTAGTGGTTTATTTATTGAAATTTTAGGTTTCATATTTCTTAGCTGTATACCTAAATACATATCTGTAGGTTCCTGTGTACTTTTGTCAATATACTAGGTTGTGCGTGTGTGTGCGGCTATGCATTGCTGAAGTTGAGTCACTATAATCATCGTTACAAACAATTTTCACTATGGGACCAACCCCGTTAGAAACAAAAAAAAAACAAGTATTCCATAGAAAAAAATATCAAAACAACTCCTCACGTAAAAATAACCCCTCAAGTATAACTAACTTCAAATATATATTTTAATACCACTTCTACACTATAGTAGCTTATATACATCTACGATGTTTCCGATATTAAAGCCTAATAATTGGATCATAGAGACCACTAAAATCTTTTTGATCAATCTGAATGCTCCACCTAACCATAGTGATTTTTCGTATTGAAGTATAAATGTCACACTTGTGTCAGATGTTGCGGAATATGAATACAGTATTAATAATTTTGAAACCTACATAAAGGCAGTATTTTTCTACCTACACTTTAGTATGCGATGTAGTGAAATATACCGCAAGTGAAATGGACCAGGGAGCGAACCCGAGGAGAGAATTGTCACCGACGTTATCAGCTAAAGATCCATCTCTGTCCTCTTCACGACCTTCAGCTTCGCATCAACATCGAAGAGGCATCCACAACAGAGTAGACGTCGACAAGGAACCTAAACCAACTCTCACAAAAAGGTTTTGCCGTTTTATATACAACAAAGACGAAAACACATACTGCGGCAGAACTTGCTTGAGTTGGCTTTACATCATCTCTTATTCTGTCATCTATTTGTGCTTTCTAACTACTTACACGTGCTTCTTTCTTTTTGGTGCTCTTTGGATCATCAGGCTAAGTGTAGACTTTAAAGCGTCTGAAAAAATAGGACTTCTGACTTATTCGGAACACGGCGTTGGACTGTCAATGACTCCTATATCAGAATTATATCAACCTCTAATCTGGTACCGGAAAGATCACGAAGAAGATTACGAGAAATATGTGCATTCGTTAGACGAATTTTTAGTCAAAAAGCGGCGGAAGCGTAACTTGAATATTCTTGGTCCTTGTGGAATATCACCTTATGGTTATGCTAATAATATGCCTTGCGTTGTTCTAAGAATCAACAAGCAGTTGCATTGGGCGGGGAAGCCTTTAGAAATTAATTCAAGTTTGGCGAGATCTGCGCCTATCGAAGTTCAGAATTGGATGAAGACTGACAATAAATTATGGTTGCATTGCGATGGTTTTCACGGTTATGATAAAGAGCACATTGGTAGGATACGATACTTTCCTAACCCGCCCGGTTTCGATCCAAATGTGTTTCCCCTTATGGAGAAAACTGAGTCCCCGCTCGTTGCGATGCAAATATCACATTTCTCGTTAGGAGTTTCTCTAACAGTGGAATGTAAGCTTTGGTATTCAAATGGCCCGTCGTCTGTAGACTTCATGTTGTATGTTTCTGATGACACAGCAGTTTGGAATAGGACTAATGTTTAGTGTATATTATAACTTGTACTGTACAGCCTAGTTTAATATTGTTATAAAATAGTATTAAAGTTATTAAGAAACACGACGTTTGTTTTTCTGTTTCGAGGTTAATTTCATTTCTACCAATTTCCAAAATGAGGAAATACTATATTCGATTGTTGTTTTTTTATGTTTGTTACCTAATTTTTCGGAGTTACCGATTTTTAAAATAAAATATTTTTTCGCTTTAAACGATATAATTATTAATTTCATCAAAATCGGACAAGACGTTTAATTATTAAATCTACATAACTGAAAAAGTTCTATGAGTGTCTGCTAATGAAAGTCAAATGACGTAATGGATGCCCTTTTTAAAAAAAAATTTGATTATCTTAAAGTAAGAAACAATACCAAAAGCTTGAGGTAGGTTAATGTTCTTGTTCAATTACACTTTGAATTGTGGCAGCAGCGACTATATTCTAATCGAAATTAGGGAGTTTCATCGAAGAGCTTTTGAATGGATAAATGTAAAGAAACCCTGACAGATGAACAGAGAAACTTAGCTTATCATATTTATATTAAGACATAATAATTTACCTCTAATATTATTATCGTCCGTCCGAAACTCGTGTGTATAAATTTTATTGTAATACCTTCTCTTGATCACTCAGAACCCTGAAAATAAGCATCAGGCGGGTCTAGGTTTCCACATGCTCGAACAAACCTCTTAGCGTCTACTTTTATTGTGCAAACGGTCAGATAAGTAAATCGGTTTCGTTTTAGATAAGCGCGCTACATTTTAGCTGCTACATCGTGTGAGGCATCTCTGGCGAGTTGCGGCCAGAATCAAACCCAATTATTAAGTACCAATAAATTATTAGGTGCTTACGTAACTAACTGATCTGGCCACGGATACCTGACGCTATTTATGACTAGGTATATAAGATGTTCACTTGTTTTTAAAATTTAAGTAGTATCTACTTAGTTAGAACCGGCTTTGCATCACGCAAACTTTGATAAAATAATGCTTAGATAAAATGTATTAGTAGGTATGTGTTTAGGTGAAAAGAACCACTAAACAAAGGATTTGATATACATTATAGTTGAAAAGTTACAAGTTGAAACTTATTTCGAAGTAGCGTAGTGAAGCCTTTAGCTAATGTTATTACATACTATTTCCATAGTAACATAATATGCACAGCAAATAATAAAACCGAGACGAAAACAATAATCGAGACAATGTTCACATCGCCAGTGAAATGTCCAATTTCAGTCGCCGCAGGGTGTCGTATTACTTAACTAGAAGGTCCTTACAGTAAGACAAGTATCTCGGAAGGGAAAATTTAAGTGCGGTCGAAATCAGAACTAAAGACAGGACAAAGCAAGACAAGACAAGACGAGACGAGACAAGATAACTTTATATTAAAAAACCTTTTTTTTTTTAATAATTCTAAGAAATATATCAAATTCTTTTAGTAACTATGGTGTAATCTGTAGCGAATTGTTACTTTTCTTCATACTTTGATATTGGAAAATGAAGAAACCACATATTTATTAGCTGTGCGAAATACGACATTTGACTTTATTTGAAAATGTTACCAGCACACATCTATTACCATTGTCTGACTGTATATAACAACAAGTACAAGAGTTACTGCTGTACTGGGTAGAACGACTAGTTCATTTGATACTTGATATGTTTATACTAAGAAAACACTAATGTTGGATGTTTTAAATATTCTACAGATGCGTCACCTGTACTGGAATTGGATCATCTTGAGTTGGGATCATATACAAACTAGTAAAATTAAAAATGTAATACCCCAGACCTCGCCATTTTGTGGTGGCGGCCATCTTGGATTTGAAATGTATCATAGTGTAGTATACACTAGTCTGGTCATTCAATTATTATCATAGTGTATTACATTTTGTATCAATATTTGATGAGGATGTTGTGAAAAAATATGTAATCCTCCATTTTAAGGCGGCCGACATATTGGACAGATTTTCATCATTTTCACACTCGTACACCTTTAAAAAAATTCATAATCAAAATGTGTTTATCCGTTCAGGAGCTACGATGCCACAGACAGATACACACACACATACACATATGGCAAACTTACCTGTCGTTTTTGCGTCGGGGGTTTATAAAGGGCTTGCCAATATTCGTGGGCTAGGGTACGACAGTAAGGCTCAATAGAATCGGCCAAGTGCAGAATAATAAAAAATAATATGAAGCAAAAAACGACAAAAACACGTTTGTTAGCCGTCCTTAAATATTTATTTTGTTCTGTTTTTACTTTACTATACGCTTACAGAAATTCATTATTTGTAAAAAATTAACTGTCTTGCTGTCACGGTTCTGGTGACTGACGGAAGGACGGACAGCGAAGTCATAGTAGTAGGCCCTATTTTTACCTCACAATGGGACCCTATTACCAAATATACGGAACCCTAAAATCAATACCTGACCAAGCAGATCAGGTTTTACTTCAGGCTTTTACTTAAGTTCGGCGATCTATTATAAGTACTTTACTTAGATATACTATAAGGTTATTATTTCGATTAAATAAGACTGGATATGACGTATCTATTCAATGTGAGTAATAATCATAGTACACTTCTGTTCTCCTTGACATTTACAAGATGAAAATGTATTCTGAGGGAAAACACAAGGCTTGTGTAATCAACTAACGGTAACATCTAAAGGATAAACAAAAAATATATGTTTGTGAGGGTATGTACACAGCCTTACAAAAACACATATTTTATGACATTATTTGTGTCATTCTTGTCATACACACGTATTTATTACACAATTTCAAATATATGTAATACTCAGAAACATAATAAATCATGCGAGTCAAGCCCCTCTGGGCCTGGTCTGATATTTTTTTCGTCTGTCTGTTATTTTTATTGACTATAGGAACGCGCTTGGCCACCAGCTCGTCTATGAATAGACGACGAAGAAGATGAAGCACGCAGTCCTAGAAAATACCAGCTCACTCTGACCTTGAACCAACCCAGATGTAAAAAATTTACAGACTTTCTACCCTACGACGGAATGTTTGTATTTATAGATGCTTGTCTGGATGTCGGTACTCGCGTATAAGCCATAGTTTTCAATCTTTTACCAACCAATCTTGACTTAACTTTGTACACAAGTTAAGTCTGACTCAACTTTGTAAAATTTACTTGTAACTTCAAGGATTTTGATCGGGAGAATACGAGTATCTACTCTAATAATAGAGATAGTTTTCCACAATGCCATTTACTGCGCAATTTTAATATTTTTGGCATTGACGTGACGCTTTCGATAAATTTATGAAAATAGTAGGACGTATTTTTTTCAGTCTCTAAATTATTTTGGGCACGAGTTCGATATAACAACTATAAATAAATTAAAATATAAATAAAAGTATTTTGTTTCAGGCGTAAATACCCATACATATCTATAGTAGGTATATAAAAATCTATCATTTTCTAAACCACTAAAGCAAAAGCTGTTGATTTATGTCACAGTAATTGTTTAAGAACTTTTGAATTAATTACTAGCAATCTTGTGACATGGTACTACGATTGCTATGAACTACGCTTCACAGTGCTACGAACTATCTACGAGCTACGTTCGCAGAGGTTCAAATAGCTACGAAACTGCTACCCATTTGGTGTACAAGTTACTGTTACTACTGCATCTCAAGAATGGAGCACGAGTTTTATGAGAGTTTATTAGATAAGATACTAAATGAACTCAAACAATTTATGGCTCGGCTAGGGAGAGCTTTGACACGAAAATAAATAGTTTGTCGTGTCTTTTACCTTTTTTCATACTGAGGTAAAAAAGCCTTTAAGTAATTAGTTAATATATGTTACTATTTTCTTTTTATTTGGCTGGCGTTTGACTGCAACTCATCTTTTGTAAAGCGACGATACAACCTAAGATCTAGTACGCTTACTTAGAAGTAACTTATTCACTAGCGACTGAAAATACAGAGATAACAGCTATCGGAAATTAAAGAACCTAGTAGCAAATTCCAAAACCTGGCATAGTCCGTGGAACTCCTAACATTGACTGATGGCGTATTGTAATGTCCAATTGTAGAATAGGGATGCGGTAATTAAATTATTTAATTACAAGCAACACTTCCCTGAATGTAATCAACAGGCTAGTTTCTGTTCAACGATGCTCAAGGCTTTGGCTTTTTTCACATTAAGATGCATAATCGATTTTGAAAATTTTGAATGCCAAAATAGTCTGGGTAACAATAAATATATTATTTTCTAACTACAAATAAAACGGCGTTATTTTCTTATCTCTCGGTCGTATTTGACAATAAATAACAATTTTTCAGACCGTATCCTAAAAAAAAAACAATAGTTATTGATTGCCTACTGATGGAATAGCTAACACTTTCTTGATTTCTCGGTTGTTTTGTATTGTAAAACTTGTTTCATAATGGTAAATATCACACCGACTATGCATTACCGACACGGAAATCGATACTATAACATTATTCGCCGAAAATATAGAAACCCTTGTTATCTGTCATCTATATATTTAAAAGAGTAAGTCCTGACCGACTGATATTAACTAGGCATAGACATGAGCCTAAACCGCAGAACCTAGAGGTAGGGTGTAGGTGCGTACCAAGAAAGGTTTTTGGAAATTTAAAACCTACACTGTAAAGGATAAAAAAGATAACCTGTTTGCTTACGTGAGCAGAGCACAAACAAACGGTACAAATGTTTAGAGGTTACATAGTACTTAAGCTCTCTTACATGTTGACTCAGATGGCTATTTTTAGATCCGCACCTATATTGCGTAAGTTGCTATGTCCTACGCATAGTCAATGACTAGAAAGTCTTCCTCTCTCCCTATATGGAACCATCACGTTACTTAACGCAACACATTCATTTACTTACAGTGGAATTTATAGGTTTTTAAAACACTGAATTTTCAACAATGCGCTTGGTCAGTAAAAAAAAGTTATATCTAACATAGTTAAATTCTTTTTAAATTTCGGCCTGACGATTTTGTTTAAAATTTCTTCTTGAAAACATCTTACCAGTTTATGTGAAAGTTGAATTTTCCACATCAGTACAAATATTCCTATAACCTTCTACTTTTTTACATTATACATTTACATATAAACAGTATAAAAACGATTGTGTCAGATTTTCTTCGAGGCCCAAACCACACTCACGAACTCTATAACATATTACCTACCTAATTTCAATAGCCAAGGGACTTCTTTGTAGATCTTTCAGCAGGTTTCCCGCTGACTAGCAAACAAGCGAGTATTGGCAACCCCAAGGGTAATCCCCAAAAGAGCAATAATATCGAATCGATTTGCGGGAATCTTAGACAAATCTCGACGGAACCCGACTCCGGCTTCTACTAGTCGTCGTCGACGTGTAAAATACGCTAAATTTGAAATAATGCAAGTAACATATTAAAAACAGTGAAACGCTGACTTCATTTAACAGGAATTATTTTTAGATATTAAATAAACCAAACAATTGGACCAATTAATTTAAAATTTATATGGGATTCGGAAAGTAAGTAAGTACATGTACACTTCTCGAGAAACATACGTAAAATAAATTCAAAAGAAAAGACTCATAAATTGAAAACCTCCTTTTTGATTCGCGAGTTTTAAACTTTGTATCTACAATTTGAATAACGCATATAAAAAATAGTTAGAATGGACATAACACTGGAGATGATGGTACGTAATGTATATAGAGATAATAATATTAGTGTATGGTTATGATATTTAACTAAATTTATATAATCCGAGTCCGAAATGTTTCTGAGTGATCCAGAACAAGCCCGTGATTGGATGATAGTCACTGTATAAGAAAGTAGCTCTAATTCATAAGAATAAGATTAACTTCTAATAAGTTAATAAATAATTACACTTTTTATTGAAGTCTGCTTTAATATTAAGTTGAAATATATCTAGAATGATAAGAGGCTCTATTATTTTGCTCGCATGAATGCTTCATACTTTCATGTTTTCATCATGAGTCGTTCGAAAATGACGTCATTTTAGAGCTAGACATTCAAAACAGAGGCTCAGGTTTAATCAGGACTCTCATTTGTGGATACTTACGTGTTAGTTACTAGTGTACGCGTATATTGTGACCTCGTTTCGCCGAGAAAGCTGGATTGCCCTACATTTCCTACTTGTTGCTACAAGGCCAAATTATACGCAGGTATATAACTAGCTTCATATATACAGCCTTATAAGGCAGTATATATGAAGCTAGTTATATTAGCTAGCTATAGTTTATTAAACAATGTAAAGATGTCATGCACTGATAACATAAAGCCTAAAATTAATTGTCAAATAATATTTTTCCTGCTAATCACTATAATCTTCTTGAATGGCTCTTTTTCTTTTCAATTTAACTATTTCACTAGAAAAAGGACTTAATAATGAATTTGTTCAATCGAATATTTAGTTGAACCAATCATACATACTTAGTAGAATTTGTTCAATAATTCGAACTAACGGTCGAAAAAGAGGTAGAATTCGTTTCATTGAATATATAGTCAAACAAATTATTCTTAATTGGTAGATTTTGTTCAACTCGTTGAAGAAACAACTCCAAGTTTATATCTGTAATTTTTTTTAATGCCGTGGTGGAGAAAATTTTGCTGCTGTTTTTTTGAACTAAATTTCGTAACTAGTTACCTAGAATCTGTTATATAATAATTAGTAGGACTAGGAATAACTGTGAAATTTTCTTTCTTTGTTTCGTAGGAAAACTGAATTAATGTATAATCTTAGAAAATAAATTTAAAAGAATGTTCTTTCTCTATATCGATTACTTTTTTTAATTTACTTATTATTATTTTCAGCATGTATCGACCCACTGCTGGGTACAGGTCTCCTCTCCCTCGTACCATGGTTGTCCATCCTGAGCTAGGTTATATACATAAAGACAAATAAAAGGATGTCCAAAATAACCCTTGATTGATTTAGTATCTAGGTATTCGAGGAAAGTCTGATTACTTTAAAATTTTTTGTCCGAATGAAACAAACCAATTATTTCGCAATAATTTATTTTCAATACGCTAATAATTCAATGATTACTTATTTTAATATAGTACTATCTTTTAGACTCGTTAAGTAAGTAGTGAAGACAGAGTGTTCCTTGTCCTATCTTCCTTGAAAATAATATAAACTCATAATAAAAATGGCATCGCGTTAGGTACATATTAATTAGTAAATTTATTTATAAATATTTACAGCATTTAAATATTGGTAAGTATTTTATAAACTGAATATTTCTGCTACTGGTACAAAGCGACTCGGACCTATTAAGTCAGCCCACATTCAGTGAACTAACCTGATTTGACAGTTCCAAAATTGACCAATCCCATTTAGTTTCCATAAGTGTGATAAAGATAGATATCATTTTAAGAACTGTCAGTTTAGTCAATTTACAGGTTTATTGTAATTAAATTGTGTCATAATTGCGATTGCATTTCAAATTAGTCCAGGCATAGCTGAAAAATTAGGAAACGAATAAAAAGAATCCTATGAATTAAGAACGTACTAAACTTCTTCCTTCCTAGGTCATACATTAAAATCGCAAAAATCGATGTAAGATGCTTTTTGGTGGGTATTTAATTAGGACCCCATAGTGAGTACGTTTTGATATCCTTGAGGTTGCCTAAATACTTTTACCAGTAGCAAAAATGTATCGGGTTTGTCTACATTAGTGGATTGGCACTAAACTACTATAGGTAGGTATATCTATCACAATGAGACCTTGCTGACAAGTTACTTTAAACTTTTTCGTTTAGTAAAAAAATCTGTTTAGTTAAGGAGCAGTTAGTTATTTTTAAAAACTTGTCTTAGTAATAAAATTAACTGTTGGATAAAAAGAGCTAAGAAATATTGGTTAATTTTACCCTATTTAAAGTAATAAAGCATTGGTTTTTCTAATTCTAAATTTATATGTAACCAGTGAGTATGAGAACATGTCAGTTGCGTTCTTTCTTAATTTGACAGCTCTTTAGTTATTTCATCGACCAAGACTTTATTGTTAATGTAGGTTACAATTTATAAGGAATTGTTTTAAACTTTATAATAGTTATTAAAGAAAATAATTATCTAGTTGAATCTTTAAATGCACATTCAAGAAGGTATATCTATTTTATCAATAAAAATCTGAATTTTACAATTGACGATGCAACGCTACGATTAAAAGCGGTAGTTAATTAATTAGTTTATATATTTTAATGATAGTTTTAAAGGTCAGCTACACAATTCCAGTAAGATTCGCAATATTATTTGTAGGCGATATCAAAAATAGAAGGATTAGAGTAATATTATATCACAAAATATATTCATTGTTACAACGACATCCCCTTTGTTTTCAATACCAACATAATAATAATAACAAATAAGTTGCTTTGCATTAATCCAGCTGGATATCAGTAACAGCGCGGTTTATTTGATCGTCACATTTAATGGACTGTACCTTGAAGTCACGGAAAATAATTAAAAGACGTATAAAGCTCATTTTGAAACCAAATTAGCCGTTTTTTTTATAATTCCAGTCAGAAAAATCACTTTTCATAATAATTAAGTTATATATTGATATTTATTGAAGTAGGTTCTATCGTGCAAAAAGCTCGTAGAAGAGAGAATGGCATTGAAAACAAAAGTCGACAATTAGGCCTGTCAACATTCTAGATCAGATCTGGACCACTGAAAAAGAGGTATATTCAATCGAAACTCACTCTTAGAAACGTGCTTCAAGCTTAAAGAATAGCATAAAACAACTACGGCTAGCGTGCTTAAAACGTTTGTAAAAATAATATAAACATATTAAATAAATTGTATCAAAAGCGATAGCAATTATAAACAAAGCCACAAAGGACATCTTACAGTACGATACAAACAACATACAATATACTCTTACCTTATAATCCAATACTTTCCGGTGATTCAAAAAGAGTAAAGAAATCTGTTTCAATGAAAAGATTCCTTAAGATAAAATCATTTACACGACAAAAAGTGCTGAAGTATTAAAATCATTCAGTATGAAAAATAAAACGGCGTGTTTAAGTTTGAATAGAATTATTGACATCAAATGTCTATATAAAATGGCTACTTTTTTCGAATCACTCCTCTCAACCATGCCTTTTCAAACACTTAATTCAGTCGTTAATCCCTAATTGTTACACGATGACATAATGTAATATATTACAGCATGCTCCATAATTACATTCTACATACATTTTACACAATATATGTAATAAAATATGTTTCAACAATAACCCGATAGACTTTATAAACAGCTAAACAATCGAACAGGTAAAGAGTTAAGCTTATAGAAGATAGTGACTCTGAATAAATAGTTTTGAGAGATGAAATATGAATTTTTATTCTTTAAATCACTTATTATTTACTTGAAAAAATTCTCAGAACGTCGTATAGATAAATTGACGTTTTATCTAATACTATATTTGAATGGGATGAAAATGAACGGGACTCGCAAGGGCTAGTTTACACCTTTGAAATACAAAAAGGTATTAGGAAATCAGTTTCCAGTAATCCAGCGACTCTAGCGAGTCGTTGGATCGCTGTAAACGAGCCACGTAAATGACATTTCTATACTATATTCTAATACAAAATGAATACACCTATAAATAATAATAATATATTAATAATGGACGAACACATATCATTCGAGCGAATGCAGTCTACTCATACCATTGAGTCATTGCTTCCTTGTGAACTTATCTATTTAAAACCACGTTAAATGCAATTTTTGACGCATGATACACTTTTTAATTTGATAATGATAAAAAAATCAGGTGCCTAGTTTTCTCACCTATGTTGTTGAAATAACGTAAGTAAGGGCAGGTAGCAATGTAAGGTAGATTTTTATTTATGGTAAGGGTAAAGTTTGGCAGCTAGAAGTTTGATAGGATTATTATTTTTCTAGAACTTTCTAGCCGCAAAAAATATTGAATTTAATGTGTCTTTGGAAAAGCGCTGAATTTTCATACAAGTTTTACTTTTTTATAATAAATCCACAGCCGTCACACAATCAAAATGTAGACATACAAGTAAATCGTCAGCTACTATAGCTAGCACCGGTATATTATATATTCAGCCATTATCAATTGATAATTATAAACTTCGATCGGCATTTTTTTGGATCACATATTTTATCTATCGAGCACTTCATTTCACTATTCCTTTACTATTCAGTCAAATACGAACCTTTTCAGAGTAGTGTAACCACAAGGAAATAAATACTCGTGGTCACACTGGTATGGCAAAACGGCGTGATCACGAGTCTGTCGTAAAGAAAGAAAAGAAACATTTTTTTCTTTGTTTCTGTATAATAACTTATCTGTTACGAAAGGTTACCGTGAAAGTGAAAAGATTATCGAATGAAGATTACTAAAAATGATTAATGCATAATTTTAATGAAGGTTGTATTATAGACGGTACAGAATTTAATGTATAGGACAAGCTCTTAATTTTTTTTAATAGCTAAATTTTTGTGGATCTCTTGGCAAAAGCCCTTCCTGCCCCTTGGCAACCACAAGTTTTGCACTTTAACAATATAAACATAGTTATAAATAGTTATAAGTAATAAACAACCACGTTGTTCAGGGAAAAACATGTATGTATGCATATTTGCATTGCGACTGACGGCCATGCTATTAAGGAATTTAGAGCGTAGGTGTTTTGGATACAAATGTATTTCCCAAATCCGCTTTAGCTCTCTGATAGTAGAATATTCATTTACGAGTTGGTAATTTTTTTTTTATATTAAACACCGTGTCTGACAGTTTAGTTATTTCCTTTTGTGGCAAAACCATATTCTATTTAAGACGAAAAATTAAATAATTTACATGTTTTCGAATCCATCCGGAGCCATTCAGCGCAAAAACCAAAAAGTTTAGACTTAGGGTGGTCAATATTTTCAAATTACAGAAAAAACGTATTATTTTCATAAAAAGAGGATATTAGAAAATACATTTCTATGAAAACCACGTAATATAATTTGTTTTTAAGACTCACATGTAATAAGTGCAATTTTTCTTAACCATCAACATAGCATATTTAAGGGCAGACTTCATCCAACAAATTAATATCAATGACAGCATTTAGGGTCAATTATTTGAGATCACAACATCCGCTTTTATCAATACAATCACATATTAGGCGTCTACCGTTCTATACATCCATTACATAGCACTTCACTTCACTAAACGTCTTATAAAATAAACTGTTTTTGGCTATAACGGATTTTAATAGGCCACAAGGACAGGTACTGCAGAAGATATCTATTTAATTATGTTCTCTACACTTCTCACTCGATTCTGGAATTTGATTGAAGTTAAACTTTCGACTTATGTTTTTATTTACAGATAAAAATGTATGTACTAAGAGTTTAATCTATTTGTGTTATATCTTTGGTCTGTGTGTTGCTGATTTTGTAATGTTACTGGATATTTTTACACGTTTTGATCTAGGCTTATGGCTTCACGATTTTGTTGTTATTTACGAAACTTATAGTTACAAGATGATCGGATAAACAGCAACATAATTGGGATAATTGCATTCAATATATAAACATCACACTTCTCAGTTCTACAAAACCGGATATGTTAGGGTCAATAAATTTTTTGATTTAGAGCAGCTGATTATTCGGTTGTAAGATTGTAAAAGTAGTTTTCATCAATGTTGTATCTGAATACTCTTATATTATTATAGAGGGTTAAAGACACATATATTACAGCAAATGCTATGACATTATAAGACCCAACTTATGGTATTTAATTATCAGAATACCAGCATTTCCACTTTTGGAATAAATGTGTTGTACAAATATCACCATTCCAAAAAGTTGACATCCTCTTCCAAACATTACTAAAAGTTTCACCCTTTATCCGATTAAATCAATTGATTAGTATAGAAACATCACCATTCTACTAAAGACAATAAAGTCCAAATCGCATCCAAATATCCAGTAACATACGTCCAGCGTATCGTAAGCTCCAAGGGCACTAGATGCCGTATATCCGTGCCAGTATCCGGTGGTATTCCTCGTACTCTCCCAGCAGCCACACTAGCCCTCAGATGTAGAGCATGGTGAGGATCGTCATGCCGATGATGATGAACGGTTTCGGTGATTCGAGGAACGCCTTGCTCCAGCCGCAGTCCAGGTCTCTTGTGATCACCTGTGAAGTTTGGGGTGTGATTAGGTAACTAGCTTAGAAGACATGGTCTGTTTTCAAGTTCAGGGGTTGGTTAAGTTGTCGATTAAATTAACAGTTACTATAACTTTTTTGGCAGCAAACGCGATCAATATTTGATTCTTTTTTAAGTTTGTGCAAGCTTGAAATAATTTGAATAACAGACTCGGTGACTGGTTGTTTGTATTGACTTGTGATCTATACAACAAAGACGTACAAGTCCTAGTGGCGAACTACCAGGCTACTCACCAAGTTAAGTACAAGTATGGCGCTTTAGATCAAAACTTTCCCTGGGTTGTCGTTGGGTCTAAATAAGGCCACTTCTTTTGCTCGGCCATGCTTATTTCCACTAATATTATAAAGATAAAATATTTGTAATTTTGTATGAAGCAAATAAACTTAAAAACTATTGGATCGATTTCATAATAATTTTGGCATTAGAAAGTCATATTATCACACATTATCACTGAATGACTTGAAGGCCATTTAATACAAAAAATGACCACCTGTGCAAAGCCGGGACGTGTCACCAGTTTTCGATTAAAGCTGCATAGGTAACGTAATTTTCCTACTTTCTTCTTATTTGTTTTTGTTACCGTCGAGTGCTATTAGTAATTAAAACACTATTAGTCGTAGTGTTATTTCTAATAAGACGCATTTTTGTCTTTCGTTTTCACCGGGGGTGAGAGCACATGCTTCAGCTAGCACATGATGCATTCAAGTTGTATGAGGGCAGTTTTGATATTAATTTAAAAAGAATAAATATATCTCACATCGTTGAGCGTCCTGTTATCCCAGGCGGGACAGGTAGCGAACCGTGCGTCGTCTCGCGTGGCGACGCACGCGCCGGCCCGCGGGCAAAGGTACTGCCGACGCTTGCGGTCCCACGCCTCTATCCAACTGTGGAACACTTGTCCATGTTAATCTGTTGTCATTATGAAATTATTTTTTATTATAAATATTGTTAAATGAGTGGTACCCTAGTCGGTAAGCCCGTTGCCTTACAAGCGAAAGGGCGCGAGTACAAATCCTAGTTACGGCATGCACCTCTGAGCTTTTCACTTATGTGCATATTAGAATTAATTACCACATGCTCAAACGGTGAAAGAAAGTATCGTGAGGAAACCTGCTTGTCGGAGAAGGTTAATAACTCTCAAAGATAAGTGAAGTCCCGAACCCGCAATTTGGCCAGCGTGTTGGACTTTGGCCTACACCCACATCATAGGGCAGACCCGTGCCCAGCAGTGGGACGCTATGAGTTGTTACGGTAATATAAATATTATAAAATTTTTGTTGATAAAAGTAAAAATTCTAAAAGAAGGCAAGAAAGTTAAGGCAAAGTCACATAACACATGCTAGTATCTTGACTAATATATCCCCACTGAAACCAACTAAATTGATAAATTAAATCTATTGTATAAATGTAGACAAGCGATACCTAAATCCAAAAAAAAAAAACGTTCACTACTATAGAAAAAGTCTTACCCAATCCCACAGTCGCAATATAACGGATTTCCAGCCACCAATATGTCTTGTAAAAATACATTGTTGGGAACTCCCGGCCATGGCTTGGTAGAAGGGTTGGGTACTCGTTGCAGGTAGTTCCCTCGCACGTCCAAAGTTAAGTTCTTGAGGCGGCCGGGACGCCAGAAAACCTCTGGTGCTATCTCTTCAATACTCGTGTTGAATATGGTCAGGCGAAGAATTTTTGATTGTACTCCCTGGAAACAGATACAATAGTGAAATTTTATCGAGATAGTTTATCCAAGTACCAAAAAATCACCTTAACAGTTAATGATGCACACCGTGTTCCAAAATATATAATAAGCTCTCCCCAAAGAGCTTTAATTAGTCTAATTTACCAGTTATCTTTTCCTATACTATTATAATATATTTTATTTCATTTCCGTAATGAGAATTCAATCCCAGTTCAAGATAAGAAACTATGAATCCAAAACTGAAACCGTCTTCTTCATCGTCTTTACGTTCAAAAATTTGCTTAAACATGCACGAATATTGTGCACATTATTTACATGAATACCCGTAGATTTAAAAAAACAGATTTGTAAAGAATCATAACGTAGAAACTTACACTAAGCATATACTGCGTGAGATACTTCAAAGTCCTGCCAGTAATTGTGATATTATCTAGCTTGGCGGGCAGTTGTCCGTACAGTTCCTTGCCGAACTCTACGCCACTGTCGTCCACGTCTATATAGAGGTCTTCAAGCGCCGCATTGTACGTCAGCATACGTGGTATGTTGTAGTCTCGAACGTTCGAGAATGCCGTCAGCTTTAACGTACGTAACGCGTACATTTTGCTGAATACTCCGTACTGTAAGATAGCGTCTCAGGTTAACAGAGTAAGGAGTTTCATTTACTTAGAGTGCAAAGGTTTTTTGGAAAATTGGAAGTGAATGAAAATCTGTTACAGGTCTAATCTAGACATGATTGGTATATGACCGAGGCAGATTGCTTAACTCATAATATGGAAGATACCAATACCAACAATAAGATAGAAACGGCTGCGGATGATGATGACTGAAATTTAAACGTACAAAGTATAAAACAAAGGTTCCTAACTGACAGCTACCAATACCGAAGTTTTTATCGCGTAAGGAAAACTTAACTATATCGTCCATTTCTGCGAAAGAAATGATCCATTAGCACGTTATTTATGGTTTCACGCGCTAGTGACGCAAAGTTCGGTGTTCTTACCTCCATAATTCTAAGCCTAAGCCTCGTGACATCTAGATACTCCAACCGAGGGGACACTCCGTACAGGCTGGTGTTCATTAGAGCAGTGATCGGGTTCCCTGACAGCGACAACCATCGCAATTCACTCAATGTATGAGTCGCCTGAAAAATATCACAACGCCTGTAAAAATCTTTGAAAGAGGTAGGTATATAGTGCATGCAATAGCTCCATGGAATCGGAGGCTGAAGTAGCGGAGATGCTGCGCCGCGTCTGACCGCCGCGCACGCTCCCAGCTCAATATACAATTAAATATCTCGACGTTACAGTGCGCTGATGATAAATCATTTATACAGAATTGCTATGATTGTTAACTCTTACACAATCATCAATAGCCGGACAGATTTCCCATAAATTATAAGTAAGATTTCTTCAAACCACGATTTAAATTTAAAAAAATAAACTAACACTCGTTATTTATTTTGATTAGAAGATCAAAACTTGTCATATTACTAAACCAGACCTGTTGGTCAAGTCTGTTATTTGAATCGTCTCAGAATTACGATTGCATTGTACCAAAATGGCCGCTTTGTCACAGAATAAGCCACAGTTAGTATTAAACAAAATATATTTTTTAATACTAACTCTGATGTATTCTACGTCGAAACCGCCATTTTGGCACAACGCAATCGTAATTCTGAGACGATTCAAATAACAGACTTGACCAACAGGTTATCAATCCTGGGCAAGTTTACAAGTGATGTGGGTGGGATATGCGCCAACAAATAAATCAGTGCTTGGGTTAAAACAGCAAAGTATTATTACCGATTATGTGTTTGTGTTCTAGTACAATTTGATCATAAGTTACTTTTTGTACTTAGTACTTAACTACCTACCACAGGGATCATTGTGAGGTCGTTGTAAGAGAGATCTAGAGCTCTCAGTCGAGTTAGGTTCGCGGTCGTGTCGGGCGGGATCGAATGCAAGTTGTTATATGACAGATCCAAGCTCTTCAGTTTGGTAAGAGGAATTGACGGAATCTGTGGAAATAATCAAGCTATTAGTGTTGTTTATACATTATTGACCAAAAGCAAAATATCAAGTGTAGAAAGCTTTTCATTTATATTATACGACTTCAAAAATGAACGAGGTTCGACTGTTTTTATGTGTTAACCGATTTAACAGAGCGAACAATGTTATAAATTTCTTTGGGTCTTCAATAACTGAAAATAAAATAATAGTTGCCAGCCATTGTATTTGAAATCGGTTGTAACCTTTAAATATCTAATATTTTTCGTATAGGTAGACGATTATAAAGTTCACTCACCGACATCAAGCTGACGTTTTTGAGTCCCAAATGCGACAGTCTTCTCTCTAATCCTTTGAAGATACCACCGCTTCTCTCCCCCGAGTTGAAAGGCAGGTTGTTGCTGAGGTCCAGCCATCGTAGTCGTGGTAACGCCGAAAAAGAACCACTTTCTACACGCACGAGATGGTTTCCGGATAGATCAAGCCACGCTAAGGACTGGAAAATGTAAGTAGAACTAGAAAAATTGTCTTCAAGATCATAATTTATATATGTTTTTATAAGATGAGACAGTGGATCATTAGTTTTGCATTGATTTCGGGCTGACGACTGGGACATTATCTTTTTTTAATAAAAAAAATTATGTATGTAAATCATAAAGCAGATATGCGTGTCTAAATACATACAGTAATGTAGTAGCAAAACTAAACTAAAGTCACACAAAACACATGCAAGACAAAAATTTGAATAATGATGCAGAATAAGAATGAAAAACAGTCATCAAAAAAATCAACTTAACAGGTCATTGTATATATACTTACCTACAAAAAAATAGACAATAGATTCATTGTCGATATAAATCAGTGTTTCATGGAAATGTATAACAGAAAGCCCTACCAAGGCTTAATATGATTTTTTTTGCATGGGATTTTGATTTATGAGCCAACTGCAGAAAAATGCTGCTTCAAAGTCGCTATAAAAACTAAGGTTTTGATCTAGGTATCTCTAGCAAAATGTAAATCCATAATAAGAAAAGCAATTTTCTGACGATTCAGCGATTCAGTGACAACTAAGACGGAGTAAAAATCTACAAAATCGATTGATAACCTAATGATAAAAAAATGAAAAAATTAGAAGGAACAAACCAAAAACAGCAAACACAAAGCGGATGAATGATTTAGGAATTGTAGTAATGAAATGTTCAAAGAAATAAAGTTGCCAGTAATTCGGAATTCGAAACTCTCACCTATGAAGAAAAAACAACGATTCCATGGCGAATGAACGATAGCGAGTAAAAAGACTATTGTAGAATTAAAATTTTAAGCCCTTTTATAATTAAAAGGTGAACAATTAACTAACGTGTCATGATAAATTCAATGAATAAATCAGAGTTTACGCCACGACGAATGAATTGAATGAAACAATTCTACGGCAGCACTGCGTCTTTCTAACTGATATCCTTTATATTGTTTTCTTACTCAAAATTCTGTAATCTCCCAATCATAAGCTAAGCTTCAACATATTCCACGTACCTTGTAGAGTATATTCTGCGGGTAGTGTTTCTTTTGGCTGTAGACCCGCGTGTGGTCACGACGGGCCGTGTGATACATATACTCGTCGCTGTAATCGGGTTCTTCTGGCCACGGTTCGCCGCTCCCGGGCTGTGTGAGTTAGCTTATACAGACACACGCACACACAGACAACGCACTACAGGCATAAATATCATAATAGAATTATAATATCTACTACAGGCGATATAGCTGAAGAATAACTAGACCTATATGGACAATTAGCGTTTTAGTGTTGTGTAAATAAAAATATTGTTTAAATGTACGACGATCACAATACTTTAAGAGCGTATGAGTATACCACATCGTGATTTTCATACAAGTTTCATATAATTTTAAGGGACTAGTTAGTGTATAAATCAGAACAAATTTTGCTTTGGGTCTAAGTAACCCCGACTTATATGTTATACGCAGGTCCTATGAAGCAATAAAATTTATCGAACATTTGAAGAGTTAGTTGGACCCATGGTATTATTTTATCAGTGTCGACAGATGAAATGATTCCTTGAAAAGCGATTGTCGTTCAACCGAAAAACGTACCCATTTTACTTAATGTAGTATCATTATACTACAGTAAATTTTTTAGTTTTGGTTAGTAAGAGACACAGCCACAAAACTTGCTAAACTGTTAGCTATATAACACACATGAGCTTTGATACGATTAAATAATTATTAAAAACCAAGCAATTAATAGTATACAGTTTTAAGTAATACAGATAAATTGTCTAAATGCATAAAGTATTTAAAAGTTGTTGCTGAAGTAGCACAAGATCATAAGAACGAAACGCCTTATTTTCATCTACTGATAAAAAAGTCTTGTCAAAACTCTAAAACTTGAAAACAACAGTTAGAATACACTTTTTTATTCGTTATTTTAATAACTGCAACTTTGAACAATATCGTGCTGATATGCGCTTTGTAATCCTTTCATTAAAAAATACAGCACAGACACTTGACACAAAAAAACAAACAATCCGAGACACTTATTACGTATACTTTTGGAAAAAATAAACCTACAGTTTTCTACTTAACATTCAATGTGTACTCACCCTGAATCTTTGCACCAGGTCTGACATGGAAACAGTAGGAATAGTGTTCCCACTAAGGTCCAGTTCCACAAGATTTGCTGCGGCGGCTGCTGAAAGGCAGTTTGTTGGTACTCGCGATAACGCGTTATTGGACAAGTCCAGCCTGCAAAAGAGATTAAAAGGTACACATTTGAGAGGCGCCGAAATTAAGGATTTCTTAAACTAACTAATAGAAATATAATAAATATGCAGAATGTTGAGATGTATCAGTCATATTTCAAAATGCAACACCCAAATGATACTTGTAGCATAAACAATCAGTCAATAATCCTGCCCTGGCTTCATAAGCGTAATCTATATACCTAACCATTAGCTCACAAACTATTGTAAGGTTTAATATGTATACATAAAAGTCAAAAAAGAAATAGCCAAAGCTTGTTATAGTGTTTTCATTAAGTATTCGTTACCACAAGAAATACATAAAGCGATTATCATATACCTAATTATTTAAGCCTTGTGGGCTTAAACGTTGACAACCAGTGTAATAAGGCAGTGTATGAACTAAAACTAACCTTTCCAAAGACTGCGAAGGCAGGAAATTATCAGCCAAATTTCTGATGCGGTTGTCAGAGAGATCCACCGACGTAAGAGAATGCATTTCGTGGAACAACTCAACCGGGGTCTCTATCAGGTGGTTGTGCGATAGATTTATAATCTGAAATATTAACAGATAATATTAAGCTTATTTAAATTTCTTGTAATTCTCCGAGTAGTGTACTAGGCAAAGGTCAGGATAGAAGAAGGACATAAGATCGTCAAACCATTCCGTCAAAACCTACATAAGTTATTTGGCTTTTTACAGTCAACAAAAATAGACTGACTGTGAATCTTCGATCTTGATCGACTGGAACCTTACTAAGGCTATCTCGGCTGCGTTCACACGAATATTTCAGTGAAATACAATACAAATTGTAAGCACTGCATAGATTATCTTGAGTAAAGAGCCTACACAATAAAAAATCCTGTACAGATAGGGATACAAAAAGCGGAGGTACATTACAGGATACAAGGAATCCTTACTTATATATACGTCTCGCTCGTAGTTGTACACCCCAAGAGAAGATTTTGAGTATATCCCAAACTCTGCCTTTAAGCTGGAGTCTATATTTACCTGCAGGTTCTTGACTTTCTTGAAACAATCGTACTCCATATCAAAGATGTGGTTGTAAGACAAGTCCAAGTACTGAAGCATGTGCATAGATCCGAATACTTCGCGGGTGATATTGCGAAGCCTATTGTGAGATAAATGGAGCTCCGATAGAGTCAAGTCAGCGTGCCTGGAAAAAAACATTATCTAAGCTTACGTACTACTAATTAATATTAAGGGTTTTCAGTTAGGAGTGTACTTAGCAAAAAGACAGAGCACTATACGTCCTTTTGAAATACTTTTCATATAATACGTACTCGTATAATTTGAGAGATCAGCTGTTCCATAGTTTATTGCTGATCTTCGATAGAATGTATGGGACCAATGACTATTCCTCAATTTTCGAAATAGCCTATTAGATAAAGTTGTTTGGGAAGGAATTATGGCGACACCTTCCGGCTTAGTACATCAGTATTGGATAACCTGTGTTAGTGTCTAATAGAGAACAATTATTATGAAAAATTAAGTTCTATAATACAACCACGAATGGATATGATGTTATCTTACCTAAAGTAATACGGCGCGATGTAAGTGATGTTGTTATGGGAGAAATCTAGAACTCTTATGTTGACAGAGACAGTTCCGAGACCTGAAATAATACAAAGGTATAAAAATAAAGCTGTTTAGTATTTAGTAGCTAACAGTTGTGATAAGAGGGTTACTTTTATTAACACTCCAAATTTACAGTTGAATTAACTAGCATTAGCAAGTAAGGAGGCAGCAAAGATCATATTAAGAAAGAGGTTTAGGCCTATATTTTATTGATGATTTTGTGTAAGCAATAAAGGACATGTGGTTTGGTGTCGGTATTTGTCTTTTAAAATTGTATGGCCATAACTTTTTTTTTGCAAAGTGTCGTTTGACATACATTTGTAGTGAATTTCAACAAACATGCATTACCAAACAGTAGCAGCCATCACCAAACTTCAGAGGACCATAGCACCCGTCTCTGTCTTATCACTGAGGTTATTATGCTCACGCCACTAGATAGCTCTCTTCGACATCAGCAGTATTAACCCAAGAGTATATAACTCAGTAAAAAGCAACACGTACGCATTAGATTAGTCACATAATAGCAGTGCCACAACCAATAGCCTAAAATAACGATTTATGATTAACAGTCACCTTGAGATTGTGGTCTTAATAAAGGACGATTTTCTTCCTCTAATAATCCTGTGTAGAAAATCAAACAAAACTTGTGAACATAAAGATAATCAATTTATAATTTGGACTAAAAAATAAGTGATGCAGTGTAAAAACCAAATACATCACACAAGCCTTTGGTAATGTGGCAGACTTTTATAGTAAGTTAAAGTGCAATATCCAAAGATGTAAAAAAGTGCAACCGGATAACACAATGACATAATGTGCGTTCCCATTTGAAGTACAAAATTATCCACCGTTCAAATAATCCACAACAAAATTTTTTTTTTTTGGAATTTGTTGGAATAGTAAAAAGCTTGCTAGGGCTTATTTATCTATACATTACTCAATGATATAATAAATTCTGAATGAGAGAAAAATCGGTCTATGGTTTTCGAGATTTAAGGCCGCTATAAAATAAAGTAAAAAAAAATTTGCTCACAAGAACAAGTTTTTTATTAAATCTCATTTTACTTAGTATTTAGTAAGTAGTAATTTACTCACTTTGAGCTTTTGGTGGCGGGTAGAAGTTTGAAGTGTAGAAGGTCAAACTCGGCGCGTTAGAGTCGGTCAGACTAACTATTCTGTTGTATGACGCGTTCACTTTCAATGCAGTCGCAGAGCCCACTTGGTCGAACATAGAGAATTTGAAAGTTTCAAGGTGGTTGAAGGAGATATCTAATCTGAAATCGTAGGAAATACAAAAATGTTATTAAAATTATAAAACCCTCTAAAGAACCTAGAAATAAATTACAGTTGATGGGACATAGTATGCTCTACTGATTCTATGAATGTTGTAAACACCCATAAAGGGTATATATATCTGATTCAATATTGGTAATCATGTATTTTTAAATTTTGTAATATATATACTGTTGGTGTTTCGTTGTAAATAAATAAATAAATAAATATAGCTGAGAGGGAGATCCACAATATGGCATTTCACACAGAAAAAGTTAAAAGTAGCGATTCCGAAAAATTACGGGTAATTGGCTAAATGTCATCCACTGCCAACCACAGTGTTGAGCTAATGGAGGCTTGAAATAGAGACAAAAACGTTAAAATATCATATTTTACCAGGTTAAGACTTGCGAGGTTTACTTCTTGCAGAGCTACATGACTTTTACTATAATCAATCATTTGTAAAAGTACATAAATAACTCAAACTTTTTATTATTATTTTTAATTTATTTAAATTGCGTCTGGTTTTTACTAACATTTAAAAATCTATTATTTAATTTCGAGAACGTTGTAAGATAGAGGGCAATGGTACGCCATCTTACAATTAAACCTAGTTTAGGTACCATTGGCTTTGAATCAGAAGTGTAATTTTATTTTTAAACTGAAACACTGTTTGGAAATGCTAAAAAGAAGTTTGTAAACATTTAATATATTTATTTTATTTTTTATTTTAGTCAACAATATGTGGAACTTGACTAACTGAAAAAAAAAACAGGAAGTGCTCGTAGAAAAATATAAAAAATACTAACTCTTTCAAGGCCGGTATATTCTGGAAAGCCTCTTCACTAATATCATATAGTCTGTTTCCCCTCAGCTTTATAACATTCAAGTTGTCTAAGCTGGTGAACGCTCGCCGTTGTATGACCTCAATGAGGTTATCTTCGATGCGGACCTCTTGTAGCTCCTTCAAGTCTACGAACGTGTGTTGGACGATCTGACGCATTTGGTTCAAGGATAGGCAGATGCTTTCGAGTTGGTTGTGGATATCGCCCTGAAATATTATACCTACTTGTTAGATACTTTGTTGTTTTAACCGTATTCAGGAAATAAATGGTTCTCAGTTCATCGAAATCAATAACAAAAAATCTTCTGATTAGGCTATTTATCAGTTGGTCTGATATGAATTTTATCAAAACCAGTTTAGTGGTTTGGTTTTTGAATGAAGTATTAATTAAAAACCTGTAAGAAGAAATTGACTATAGTGATAATAAATTACCACTGTAATAATTTCTTCTTACAATCTCTTTATATTCCGATCATGAGTACCGGCAATTTGAAACTGTTTTCTACTAAAAATTGCACAAACTTCACTCACCTGCAGAGTCCCTTTTGAAAAGTGTTCTATGAAATTATCCTGCAGATTCAATGTCTTCAGCTTGTACAAAAAATGGAAGGACGTGTCTGGTACGTTCTTCAGTCTGTTGTTGCTCATGTCTAGATGTTGTAACTCTATGAGTGCCTTCAGAGGTTCGAATGGTAGTACGATGACTGTGTCAGATAGACCGTTTACCATTTTCAAGGAAGTTAGGCTGTGGAGCTGAAAAGATAAGGTATTCGTAGTGATTATTGACAGACAATTTAATTTTGTATTTATTTCTAGTATTTTTTATTTAAAAATACAAAATACAATGTTGCCAATCGGCAAGTGACCGACTGCGATATTTTAAATTTTCATGATATATTATCGGAAAAAAACCGATAAAGAGAAGAGGGTCTATCTTAAACACTTTCAGTGATATTGAATATTTTATTTTTTGAGTTATGTCGGTGATCTTGTTCCACATATTTTTGCCGTAGCTCCAATGCAATGGACCTGATTTGGATTGTGTTTTCTTAATTTATGCCGATGCGCGACATTGTATTTAAACCCCAATTAGATGGAAAGTTTCCTGAATGTAGGTGGCATGACATGATAAATAGCAATACAAATTATATTGGTAGTAGTAGGCAAATTATAGGTACTGTTTTTGATTAAAAATTGTATGTCATCTACAAAGAAAAAACCTTAACGAGGAACTGAACAATAATGAATAAGATAAGATGTCCATATTATAATAATCACAGTATGTAACCAAAATGAACTTACCTCAGCAAAAGCAAATGGGTCAATGAACTCGATGTTGTTCTCCGACATGTCCAAGGTCTTGATGGTCCTAACATGCTGAAATGCACTAGACTCTATCCTTGTGATGGTGCTGCCGAATATCTTTAGGTCTTCTATTTCAACGCCAAACTCTAGGAAGTCCTCGGATCTGATGCTTTGACGGATGAGTTTACCAATTGATAGATAACGGAGCGAGCGCATTCTGAAACCGTTAATTAATTATTTTTAACAGACTTCAAAAATGAAGGATAGCCTTTCTCATTTTTTAGAAATCTATTTTTTATGTAAGTTCCTCAATGACATGGGCCAACTATTAGGCTTGCCGTTTCATACTTTTTCGGCAACGCTAGTAATCAGGTTTTACATTTTTGACGTATATTTTAGTAACTAAATTAGAATAATACTTTCTTAGACAACTCACTCACTTTTTATATTTGCTCAAGTGTTTATTAACGATAACCCAAAAAAACATACCGCCTAAAGTCCTGCAGGGTCATCTCGATAGAGTTAGCGCCACTGACGTCCAAGGAAAACAACTTGTATTGGAAATTGTTAAACTGATTCATCTGGTAATCCGATGGTGAATTAGTCGCCAGCAGGTTTATGTCCACCTAAAAGTTGATTTAAATATGTATAAACTAACAATTTGTACGGTAACAAAATTGAAAAAATGAGTTATAATTGATGGCTATGTGGTATTTACCCATGGAATCTGACTGCATTCCAGAGTAGGATTGCTATTAAAATGTAATGAGAGAGGAATAAATCAGCATTCCTATGATAGTGACTTCCATAAACTTTTTCAAGCATTTATACGCTTTTGAATAAATAATTCATGGAGTAATCTGACCTTATATAAACATTGCCTACGGTCTATTTTTACACGATGTTTGAATTACCTTGTTCTCTCTCAAGTTTAGAAACCGTAATGCGTCCAATTTGTTCAACATAAACTTGGATATTAAAGTAAGGTTGTTTTCAGCCAAATCAAGACTTTGCAGACTATTTTCAAGACCGGCGAAGGACGCTGGAGATAGGTCCGTGATGCCGCAGTCTCGAAGGGAAAGAGTCTTGATCTTGGCGTTTCTGAACGCATCTTCCTGTAAAAATTTTAAGTATAGGTTAAACATATCTTAAACCAATAACTCTCTATGGAGATTATTCTAAAAATATGACCACTACATTCAATATTCGTATCTACGTCTTTTACTGTTTTAAGCAATTTAGCCTATCCCCACACATAATATAAATGGGGTTTATTGGCTTGCTCTTCATCTTCTTAGCAGCTGTGTGACGGATCGACTTTATTTTTTAAGAATAAGAAACGGAAATATTTATTGGCCTTTAAATAACGTTCGTTACAGGCAAGTCTTGTTACGTAACTCAATTTAAAAAAACTTATTTAAATACTTTTGTAGTTCTAAGAACAAATAATTATTGTATTATATATTTACATTGTGATTTTTTCATTACTTATAAGTAACATTTTGTAATGAAATAGAACAAATAAAGAATTTTTTTTACAAATAAATGGATCGATGTCCGGTTTTAAGAATAAAAAACACGTTGTAAAAATATACAACTAATATATAATAAAGCCAATAATATTTTTCGACGTAAAAAAACATTTATAATTGTGGTTTCTTAAAGTCTTAATATAAATATACCCTACTCGAATATTGTAGCATGGGGATGTAATTTCGATATTTGGCGAGGCACTTACCCTGATAGACCAAATAGGGTTTCCATCCAAAGACGTGGAGTTCAAAACATTGAAGTATTTGAACGAGCCCGGATCCAGGACTCTGATCTGGTTGTTATCAAGTCTGAAACACGAGAATTGTTGTCCATATACAATCTATTAAAAAAAGATTATTATTTTTATCTTTACCGCAAATCATTTTTCACACTATCTGCTCGTCAACGTCCAATAATACATAATAATGTCTTACCTACAATCTCAACGTAAAAAAAGCCTTTCCTCCGGAGTGAGATAATGTTATGTGAAACTCTCAAGGGTTGGGTTCTAACTAAGAGGGTAAATATGCAAATAATTTTAAAATATTTGAGTATCATCATGCCTATGATAATATGCACAATGTAAGTATGGTTAGTTTGACTAGGTACATAATATATGGATATGACGTTGTATCACAGCGTTTTGGTTCACTGATAATGTCAATGAAGACTCTTTCATTGAAGTCAGAGCTCGGAACGAAACACGAATGAGCATTGTGTACTCGTTGATTGAACTACAATCAGTGACATTGCAGTTGCTGTAAAAATTGAAATAAAATCGTTCTACTGGTATCTAAAGTTGAATAGCGTTTCTTACATTTTTATTTCAAAATACAACTTTGGGCGGAGTATAAAGCATTAACAAAATTTCCGCACCATAAAGAATATAACAGTTTAACGGTTTTGCTATTTTATTAACATGTCCAACTGCATTGGATATTACATAAAACTTGAAACGGGCAGTAGAGAATTATTTCAATAGTGTTAAAATTGCTGATATGATTAAAGGTCTGGCAGCGCAGAAGAACTATTCCGCTTGGCCTAAGACCATAATAAGTTGGCTGAGCTGTCAATTTCTAGTAATGAATAGGCACCAGAGAGTGAAGTTTTTTTTAAATTATTTTAAAATGTTTTTTATAGGCAACAAACAGACTTTATTTAAGTCTTTTAAGTCTAATAAGTCTTTTAGCTCGTCTTTCGACAGATTTTAAAGCTTAAAGCTGGTATTTTGCTGATCCATCCCAAAGACGCGAGTAGTGCTCTATGTACGATAAAATTACACTTACTTCAACGAGTCCAAGGAAAGTCTGATTCCATTTAAGTCGTGCAGCGGTGGTACTTGTCTGATTAGGTTATTGGACAGGTCCAGGAACCTCAGCTGTCGAAGCGGAGATATCTCTTCGTAGGGAATAAATACCAATTGGTTATCGCCAAGAAGCAACTGTAAGAAAGGAAACATATCCTAAGTCATAATACTACAACAGGAAAGGTCAGGGATACAACTTTATCGTTTTATCCAGCTAATGCTAATCCATAAAGCTTTTAGTTTAGCCATCTTTAGTCTACAGCGACTACTACAATTCCGAATTAAGACTTAGCATTTTAAATAACAGACAGATTCAGCATTGACACACAATAAAATGCAGGATCTTACCCGATTAAGTCTGCTCATGCCATCTCGAAATACTCCGCTGTCGATCACAGACAGATGGTTTCCGTGAAGATCTAATGTTTCCAGCATGGGGAGACCAGTGAAGGCGTCTAGAGGCAAGCTTGCTATAGAGTTGTCGGCAAGATAGAGAGTCTGCAACGTATTCTCTAGTCCCCGCCAATTGTCGCCCGATATGTCAGTTATTTCGTTACCTGAAATACAATTTATTTACTGCTGTGATAAAACGTGTGAGACTCCAGGGTTGGTATACTAATTGGTAAAGAAATTCGTGTTTGTTTTATATCATAATAGTTTTTGACTTAATGAAAGTTATAATAATATTATGGAACAACAACAAAGGCCTTCAGGTCCCAAACTAGGCAAAGCCTTTGCTATGATAACCTGATGACTGATATGCATAGTTATATACATAAATACATACTTATATATATATTATAAACACCTAGACACATGTCAAACAGACATGTTTATGCACACGAATGTTTAACCTGTTCGTGGATCGAACACGGGACCAGCGGCGCAGAAGACATTGAGCCAACCGGCCAGTCGGCTCATTATAGAGTTTTTATGTATGAGTTACAACACAATTAAAACACCTAAATCCCTTTCACGGGATCAACCTTGTGACATTTTAGACACATCGAAAACATATAAAATAGACAAACACATGAATCAAAAATATTTTCCTTTTCCGTTAAAGCCGGTGAAAAATATCAATAAAACCTAATTGCAAAGATTTATCCACCTTCCCTCTCCGAAAGTAAGCAAACACAATTTATTTTAAATCAAATAAAGCACAGCCCCTGAGCATTACAAATCACCTGCCAGGAGTAAGAGCCCCCGAGCAACAGTACCTTCAAGACTGACATCAATTTGCACTTCTGTGTATTTGCGAAGAGAAAATTGAAACAAACTATTTGCTCGTTATTTTACATTGAAACAGCTTTAGGTCCAACTTAGGCGAGAGGTTTGCGAGGCACAAATTACGTGTCAAGTGCAGAACTGGAACTTGCAGTTTTACCAACTTGCACAATGAGACACGCGTGTTTTAATGTAGTTGAAACTTTAGAAAGACGCATGGGAAGACTGATAAATTATAGTGCTAGCTTGGCTTGACCTCTTGTCAGAGATTTAAAGCCGCCAAATGCCTTTGATATAAGATCGTTCAGGCTGATAATGTCTATTGTCCAGAAATGTACAGCGTGTTCAACAGTCTAGTTTTAACTAAGTCCGATTTGCCACTTTAAAGCGGTTAACAATATATAAAAATTATTCTAATATTTTGAAACTTTAACTTAGTATAGATTACAGCCTATTTTTTACGACGAGTAGCTTGCATAACGTCGAACGCCTTTGCTGTTGGTTAGATTATGTACTCTTTGTTAGTATTATCAAACGGAGCTAACAAGCGATCTTTCATATTCGTGTTTTTTAAGGCAAAATAAACTCACCACTTAAATCCAAAAGCCTTAATTTCTGCAGGTACCGTAGCGATCTGCTCGGCACCTTCGTTAGTTTATCCTGTCTTAACTCCAGCTCCCATAATGTGTTGTCTAGTCCGTAGAAAGCTTCCTCGTGGATGCTTTCCAGGGGATTCTGGTTTATTGCCAGCCTGTATAGACCTGGGAAAATTGTGATAAATTGTTTAAAAGATATAGTTTAGCTGTGACCTTTAGGGAGACGTATAATAATTTAAAAAACTTAGATGACAATGGACCTGCCAAAACTAGAAAGTTCACCCTGTATTTACAACCTGGCATGCCTGCCTTCAACCTAACACGAACAACTACTATCTTCTTAGTACAATCTATAATATACAATATCCTTATCGAAATATTATAGTTTGTAGGTCACTGTAGTCTATGTCAAGTCTAATGAGTAGTTGTTTGAAAATAATATAAATCATTGCAGTTCACATCATATTACTCGTTTCATTCATATGCATAGCTTCATACGATAGCTTAAGACGTACATTAATAGGTTCGATTATTGCTACCCATCATTAATTTTACTTCATGTATCATCAAATACTAAAGTAGTTTGTTCCTTTCACCAGAACCATTATTGAATGAATCGCATAACAAGAAACGTTATTGTAAACGGCTCCCTAAACGCGAGTTCCATTTACTCGTATTTTGACACGTTTCCGCGAAAACTGGAAGTTCAGAAGTGCAATTACATTCAACAAACGTACACGGAACTGGTAAACAGCTATAAAGAGAGACGTGTGGCAATTGTAAATTGTAATAATTGTATGACTTTATGGGATTGCCGCGCGACGTCATTTTTAGGCAGCTTCAACGCAGCTTTAGCCTTAAGTGAAATAATAATAGAAAAATGACGTTAACAAATTAAAACTTAAGATGCAAAATGTTTATAAAGGTATTCAATTCTTTTAAAGAAAAGTTGAATAATTATCTTTCATCCACAATCCTGAAAAATATGTATTAACTTATCCTGATAACCTACCAACTTCTACAGTAACAAGTTTACCTGCCTGATACAAGCCTCAGCCGTAAACACGTCAGAATAGTTTTCTATCATTTTTGTGTGAACAAAAATAAAATAAAAAAAATCCCGGAATACAACACAAAGCCCGCTTCCAGGAAAATCTCCGCGTAATTCATTTTTCCAGGCGAGAGTATGGCGTCACCGCTATAGTGCTACGGATGTGAGTGATTTACTCAATCGGAACTAGATGGCGTTACTACAGTAAACTATTTTATACCTACCCACTTTCGTTATTGAATATTTTTTTATTAGTTAAAATATCTAAAGACGAGAATATGAATATATATATATATATATGAATTTATTCGTCAAATGTAGCGTCAATGCCTGTTTGCTTAAGTAACGAGGATACGGTTCTGAAAACTTTGAGTAAGCTCTTGTTAATTGATTTTGGAGCTATAAATTGTACCAAAAAATAAATACAAATATATTATAGCAGTAACGATACTCAGGTTTTCAGCTGTCTTGGAACAAGCTAATACCCTGCCTTCCTTCTTGATAATAAACCATTATTTTACTTTACTTAAATTGTTAATGAGGACACTACGCAGTTTTCACTACGTTGGATACATAGAAGCTGATGATAATGACATGTTTCTAATATGCTGATGATATTGCAGGTATATGCTACTTGTTGCTCTTATAAGAACATGCTAATCTTTACCCTAACTACTTAACAATTTAATCCAGTATAGCATATATACCATATCCGTACCTGTGGCTTGAAAGAACTGCGGCTCCAGATCCATAATGTTGTTTCCATTGAGCTCTAGGGAGAAGACTTTGGAGCTGTTGATGGTAGCCGGTACTCGTAGAATGGGTACATAATTGCAGGTGACAATTCCAAGGTCTCCAGCAGGCTTAGAACAGGTGCATAGAGCTTGAAATAAGCACGGTGAATGACCTGTGTCGACATGGATCTGGAAAAATAAAAATAATTGTTACTACGCCTTACAAAATTTAATTTTTAATTCACTAACTGGTTTTCAAGTTTTCTCATTTAGAATTTACTTAAAAATATATTACTTATTTTGTAACGTTCCAAAGTAATTTTTAGCATATTTTTGTCTATTGCTTCGTTGATACGTTAATAGTGACTCAAAGGTTTTTGTTTTATCAGAACAGCTTATGCAAATATTAGTAAACTCACCAAAGAAATTATGTTTTCAAATAAAGCATTCATTGTTAGTGACGGGTAAAAGTCTCTTACAAGTACAGTAATTCTCGAATATGCCTACTCAACAAATATTTAAGTCGATTTCCGTCTGCAGATTTCACCACAAATCAATTCCATGTCCCCTCTTGCGATCTCTCATCTAATAAAGGAAACTGGGGCAATACCAATGCTGGAGGTTGGAAGCCTATTTTCCGTCTAGCTTAGCTACTTTGTATTCCTTTTTCTACTTGGCGTACGTTGCCAAATGTCATATCCATTCTAGGCTTCACAGTAAATAGGTCGATTGTTCGTATTAAGATTTAAGAGGGAACACCGCGGTGTGGTTCAATAATAAAAATGCTCTCCCATTTCCCTCTGCATAAAATTTTGCAGCTGCTGTCCATTATTTGTCCTACTTACGAGTATCTATACGTAATGTTTGTGCTGTTTTTACCGCGACGTTACATTTTTTTTCAAATTTTCTGTAAAAACGTCGAACCAGAGAATCAAATTCATTTATGCTTAAGTTACAAAACTAGTACTAAGCAACTTAAGTATAATGTGGCCAAAGGTGTTTTATTCACAGATAAAAAAAATGATAGATGGAAACCAAAAAAAAACTATTACAAATTAAACAATTTATAAGTCTTGTAACTTCTAGTTACGTAGAACCCAGTTCCTTTCTTTCGACTTTCAGTTCCTTGTCACAATTATAGATCAAATTGCGTGATATTAATTATAGTTTAAGTGTGCGATTACCAATATCATATTATAATAGTTATGATAACTTAATCAGAGAATATTTGCATGGAAACAACATCGCGATGCCCTCTTAAATACGTGGTAAATTCAGTTTATGTTTGTCGCAAAATGCCTATAAACCTACTTCCCTTTGAGCGTTTTCTTAGAAGAGAAGGGTAGGTACGTTGATTTGCTTTAATTCGCCAATTGAGTAAGTTTGGTCTCTTTATTACACTGATTTACATTTCGTTTGATAGGACTTACTGGCGGAATTGGAGATGGAGTCATTAGTAGGAAGTACTTCTGTGAATACAATTTTCGATTGTAAGGATAAAGGATCGGGAAATATTTGAAATAATTTTCTTTAGGGTAAGATTAAAAATTCTAAGCAATCAATAATTGATTGCTTAGATTTTTCGAAGAAGTCATTGATGATTTATTTTATAATCTTATTTTTACAATCAATGACCCTGATTTGGGCAAGCTAAACATACTAAACTAACATAATTTCACAGTTCTAAAATTGTCTCCTCTCTTTTTGTTTCCATAAGTGAGAGAAGTATGGATATAATTTTAGGAAATTTAAGTTTAGTTAGTGTGACTGGCCGAATTGGGGTTATTGTCTTTACTCTATATTTATGTCTACAGAATAGTATAAACCTTTTATATGTGCCTGTTTTCTTTAATGAAAGCAACCCTTGAATGTTATTTCGAGTAAAAGCGGCGTTCAATAACATTCAATTTTCAGAATTTCAGCTATATCCGTTTATCCACTGCGTCGTGAAGAGCTGTCAAACACATTCACAATTCGCAAAGGTAAACGTAGAATATTTCATCAAAATACTTTTCATAACATTTAAACTGTTGCAATTAAAGGAGATAGTAAAAAATATCGTTTTTATGCAAATAAATCATTATGAAGAGTACAGTGACCTCTTTGAGGCTAAGTACTAACTGATAATCCTGTGTACTTTAATTTCTCACTGTGATGCCGAGAAAAACAATAACAATAAAATTCAATTTCAATGACATTTTCTATAGAGGTAGTCAGGTGAAGTTCTAAGTTGTGAAACATTACCTTCTTTATTCCCGATTAAATAACACGTTATTATTAGTTTCTGTGTCAACTAGATAGTATAATCTTTGGGCCCGAAGTTCCGCATCTCTTGCTGAATTAGGTAAATTTTCTTGGCTAGTCAAAATCAGGGTTTTGCAAAAAGCTTCCAGCTTACAACTGCCAGTTTAAGCGAAACTACAAGACGAAACTAGTTAACCTATTGCAATACGCGGAAGTGCTTCAATTAATTGAAACCCTTATCAAAATAAAGGGTCATTATTCAGGATTATCATGCCATTTCCATGCTATACGAGGCCGATCCAATCTACCCGTTCAGTTTAGTACGCGTGCCACGGGACGAATCAAACGGATTCCCTGCACTTACCTCTAATGCCCTGGATAGAGACGCCCATATCATCAGCAGGAGGGTTACGACCACTAGGGCGTAACCGAACTTTATAATCGCCATCAAACTCTGAAACAATACAAAAAACGTGTAATTTTTTGAGTTAACTAAATAGTAAGAGTATGACGATTGGTGACTGTCTTGACCAAGAAATTAGCTCATTCGCTTTAAAAAGACAAAGTTCCAAGTGTAAGCCCTGGATGGTACGGACCAACGAGTTAAAATAATTAAAGTTACCCTGTCCAAATGTGTATGCAATTAATTACAATATTCGTAGTATTATACAAAGGACCAAAATCACGAAAAGAGCTTTGTTTTGAGTGTAATAATGTCGTGGTTTCAGTTCATAAACCGCCTAATAGTATATGACATGGCGTATAAGGAAAAAAAATATGATGGCTATTAATACTATCTTTGTATAGATGGAATTGTACGAGAACGCTACATTTTAATCTATCATAATAACTAAACTCATCAGTAAATCTACCAATATTTAATGATAAATTAAGTACATTTACACTTGTCAGTATGCCACGTATATATCGGCTATCATTTTATTAACCATTCCCTTGTTATAGATACCCATTATTCCTCCCAGGTGCTCATTCAATAAACCCGTGGGGCGTAGGCTCCGGGCTCTATCCATTCGTGTGATTCATTTATTTATTGCCTACTGAAATTCCGGAAGTAGAATACGGAATTGAAAATGCTAATGTCTATGTAAATGGACCTTTTTTTTGTAGGAAGAAAATATGTGAAAAATTCTCGGTATTGCGACTGTATTTTTATTGTGGGGAAGTAGATAATGAATGCTGGATAAGTCCCTTCAATGTTAATTAAGTAGGTATTAAGCAAGTACTTAGAACTATATTTGATATAAAAAATCACATAGATACAAAAATCTATGTTCTAAGAAAACGCAGTTAAACTTTTAGCGTATTTAGTAATTTGCGTGATATGCTTAGCTCAAACTTTATTGATATAAAAATATCAGGTTTAAAATTAATTTAATTTTATAACTAAGACTTATATCGGAAATTGGTATGTCCTTAGGTTCCCAAATCAGTGAACAGCCAGATCTCAACAAAGTCATATTTACGTAGAACTTTGTTGCAATCGAATTGGCAGTTAGCTCTGCCATTCGCCAGTTAGTTTTCGAAATATTTGACTTGGCATGGCTGTTAAATATTCAACATACGGGGTTTGTACAACTACGACCCACCAGATGTTCAGAAGTTAGTTTCCAACTCGCTTTCCATGTAGGAAGTTGCCTCGGATAAACATTGGTGAAAAATTTGCATAGAATCAAAGTTGTATATAACTAGGAGGGGGTCGTTTCAGTTGCGCTCAGCATACATTGTATGAAGCTTAGTGAAAACAATATTATTTTCCTCTATTGCTGAATCTACGATCGTGTAAAGATGTGAGTCGTTATTCTTTTTCTTGAGGTGCCTGCTAGCGGAGGTCGGCTATCATTAGGGCAATACGGATCTTGGACATGGCGGCGCGGAATTTTCAATATTAAATACATTTATCTACCAGGACCATATAATATAATATAGAATAGCCTTAGGACCTTGATAACTTTAGTTATGTAGGCTCAACTTTAATCTTTAGGAAATATAACAAAGAAAGTGAATAACCGACAAGATGAGTTTCAGCGACATAATATACTCATAGATTCATTTACAACACAGCACGATAATTAAACGTACAAAGGTTTTATAACATTTGTATAGAAAAATTTACTTTTAAATATCTATCCTAACACATATATTTCTTATAGTAAATTACCTCTCTCAAAGTAACTGCCTCACACAGTTCCGCTAAACGGACCCAATTACTCACAAAATTAACCACCCCAACAGTTACGGCGAAGGAAAACCTAACAAAAACTTGTCCCTTATAAAAACCGCTACACATTATGGGTCACGCAAGAACGGGCTAATCCAATCAAGTTCCAGAATTCATTTTCGCTAATATATTATTGCAAAGGGATACAAATCCTGATGACATGGGTCAGACAGCCGACGGGTCGACAATTCGAGGTGGTTCCGGCACAGTTCTTTGAGTAATGATAAAGGTGTATCCATTCTTGTATGTTATCATTTGAGAAGATTCTGTTAGTAGTAAAAACTTGGGTTTGCACGATATCGCGTGTTTACATGTTGACCCAAAAAGGACCACGACTGGTTAGTACGTTTGCAAGACTGGTTGAACCGAGCCGTTTTAACTGCTTTGTGAACCTACGTGTCATAAATATATTGTTCTTTTTTTTAGTAAATTAAGCTTAAAACGGTATAATATTATTATGTGTGGCCATGGCCACCGGTTATGACTTACGGCGCCAAAACGTGGACACCCACGGTGAAGCTGATGCAAAACTTGCCTGTAACTAACATTATTTAAAGTTATAAAATATAACTTTACTTTACATCCTTGAAGTCGCTTAGCGATTTATGGAAAAATCTATGCTCGGAGTTTCTCTTAGAGGTAGAATTTGCAACGAAGTGGTCCGACGGAGAACCAAGGCAGTAGTGGCCTGGCCGATTATACCGATGAACCTACAACCGTTGCGGTAAACAAGTTCTGGAGTGGCGGGCATGAACTGAATGGAACTGTGAGAGTTTAGCAGTGGACAAACTGATGATGATGATCACCATACTAGATATGAAGCCCGCATTATATTAGATAGACTTTTCGATCGAATTTGTGTAAGGAAAAGTTAATTTAAAATAATATTCATAGTAGTAAAAACTTTCGTAAATGCCAAACAACCTCTGCCTATTGCCAACGAGAGTGCCCGTAACACTAGCCACGTTACCACCTTGAATCGCGATGACCAACCTTTGGACAAGAAACATTACAGAGCGGCTGACTCCCGTCTTAAATAATAAAATAATAACATAATTTTCTTTTATAAAGACTTGACTTGAATGAGCTTTGACTCGTTACTTATCAAATTACCAAAGATTTTTTAGTCAACGCAGCTAAGCATTTGATCACCAGCTCGCACGATCACGGAAGTCAGCGACACTGTGGCACCAAATGGATCATACCTGATCTGGAATACACTGGCTCTCAAGGAAGGCTACCTGCCGGAATAAGTGCTTCGCGAAATATGAGGATGGTAGCCAGAAACCACCATGCAAAAATTTTATTTGCTTTATTAGTATCTAAAAAAGAGGAAGTGTGTATTGAAACCACGTGCCGGCACTCCCTCCACGGTTTATCAATCCAAAGATTTTCTCCAAAAGAAGCGATGATCAATCAAGTTTTGCGCACCCAAACCGCAAGTTTTCTTCACCCACAACATTTTCTCTCGATAATAAAGCAATTCATACGTTTTTACCAGCTGTTAGCCATAACTTATCTCGACTTCCAATATTTTTAAGAGCCTCCTTACGCCGCTCATGAAAATACTGGGGTAAAGATAATTTACTCAATAATATGAGAGGGAATTTTTGGACTACCCTCTACAACAACATTATTTTAATAAAAGGCTGAGCGGTACTATTGATCTGCGGGAAGCAAACACCCTTCCAAGTGGTCGTGTTTTTCTTGCAAACCGCATTCAGCCTGTCTTTGTAATGGACAGTTGAAGGAAAAGTTTCGCAGCATTTATCTTACAATACGAAATATATCGACAGCAAGCGTTTAACGTTCACAATGGCGATTGTCGATAATTGATGGTTAATTTTTGTTTCATACTAGTGAAAGGTTGCTTAGAATGCCATTGATTAGGGGCGTTGTAAAAGCGTTTGTAAACAATGAATTATAGACAGCGATATACTTAGCTCTAACTACTAAAAAAAGAAAAAAGTGATGACATTTATTGATTATAAATACTGCACGCCTTTTATAAGCATGCATATTTCAAGCGCAGGACAAAAAGTGAAAGTTCCTTAAGTAAGTAATATTGGCTATTAATGTGCAGATCTATACCATTATGCGTATTTGTCTAATTGGCACTTTAAATAATTGAGTTCCTTTCTGTATAATGTTCAAAGGTTTAACGTAACGCCATTTTTTTATATCGGAATTACTAAGAATTGAATTAATTTTGAAGACAGTCAATTTATATGTATTTTTTTGACTAAGTACTAAATTCAATTATCAATATGAGTAATTAAAGTTTAACAATGCAGTCAAAAGATAAAAATGTTAAATTATGTATGTATTATGAGGTGAAAGAAAATAACAATTATCAAACTTATCGGAGAGTTTGATCGATTCGACGCGTGATCATTGCCATTCAACGTGGTAATGCGGCTACGGCACGGCACGCTGCCCTCTGGTAGTGGGTTGGAGCATTGGATTGTCTGTAGACTTTGCCCTTGCCCGGCAGCATATTCTTTTTACTACAATAAAAATCGCAATAATGTAATGTAAATGTTGGAGTAAAATTAAACATTATATTTTATTTTCTAATCGCACTTTTTAGATTTCGGATAGATAGAAGAAGGAAAACATCGTGAGGAAACCATAGCATGGTGGTAGGGCGCTTCTTATCGCTCGCCTGGCTAGCTAGATTTTTACAACTTGAGGGTAAGTTGTAAAAATCTGTCGCCAAGCACCTAACGGTGTGTTCCGTCAGCCTTCCTTGAGAGCCAGTGTATTCCAGACTAGACATGCTCCATCTATGGCTACAGTATCGCTGATTTCCGTGGTCGTGCGAACTTGTTGACCACAAGTTCAAGCACTTGATGCCTAGCTGTGTATGATAAAAAAAATATAATATCTAAATTTGTAGTTACAATTCGCTTCTGCAGTAATATACTCAAAATGAAGGTCAAAGCCTAAAAACTAACATGTTTGTAATTCCGTACGTTTGCCTACCTAAAATATCTTTCATGCCTACAATGTTTTCCATTACCCCGGGGCTTATAACATCATATCTCTAGGGGTTTTGTATCGGAACGATGACACAAACCACTGTGGCATGTTACACAACAAACATAACTAGTGGTTAGGACTACCTAAATTATGTTTACATGAGAATATATATAATACGCAGAACATCTACTAATTACAGCTGGGCGAGTGTTTTTATTACCAAAAATTAAAAGTCAAACTACAACAACATCAAAAAAAAGAAATATAGCAGAAACTTTACCGATAAATTATTTGAGAATATCGTAAGTAATAAATAATTATAGTACATAAAGTCAATGTATTATATAATAGTAGTGAGTGATATATATATAGGTATGTTTGTTACAAATTATGAATGCATGCGGTCTTTAGTATGTACTCAAGTCATTCATTTTTATGTACTTGCATCAAAGTGTGCGTGCGCACAAATCTTGTACAGTAGTAGCAAAAAACAGCACATATTCGATATAAATAAATATAAATTGATTCGTGTTCACTCTTGATTTGCAACAAGTATAACATTAATAATGAGTTACATTTAACATAATATATGTATAATATAGTGTAATACTCGTACCACAATATTACAGTAGCTATAGACCTGTAGGTAAGAATATATACGATGCAATATTGACCAACGAGATAAAGAAAAGTAGCGCGGTTTATGATAATCATATGTGGTAAAGACTGCGCCTCAAATAATATAAAATGGTACGTTGTAAAGTAACGTTAGATTCCTTCGATATCTAAATATCTCACCGCTCTGCAGTCATTAGTAGCTTTAGTTTCAATTTCGGTCACTCGCCAAGAAATCCTTACTCAAATGTTCACCGAATACCAATGCCATGGGCCACCCTAAGAGACGTTAATTAAGGAAACTCCCTACAAGATAAACTTGCGTAGGTCTAACTTTGAAATTTTCGCACGACTAACGAAATCTCGCTCCTCGGTTCTCATTTCCCCCGACCATCGATTTTCACAGTTTACGTGGCGAGCTCATACAAGCGTTTAATACGCGCTGCAAAATCGCTATTTCCGTCAACATCCAGCCAATTTTGACCCAACATACTAATTTAATTACTGCACTATAATACTGACAAGTATTACTTAAAATTCGACTATAATGCTTTCATACTTAGATCCAAAATTGCACATTTGTGCAATTCAAATGTGGTCGAAGCGTTTCGATTTTCCATTTGTTGCGGAATTCCACCCATTGCCGCCGCGGCGCGGTCGTAATATTTCTCCGTTTTCCGTTTTTGGTCGTAGAAACATTTATTTTGTATGTTAAGTGCCTGCGAGAGTCAGAGTACACAGTACTGAGTGTGCGATTGTAAACGGTCACGGGAGCGAGAGAAAATATTTATGGCATCATTTGGGAAAGGCTCCGCGGGAACACGATGCGGGTCGTTCAAACATTCATGTTGAGAACATACTGTTTTAAGATTTACGACAAAAAAACCTGCGCGCGTTTATATTCTCAGATCGTTATGCCGCATAATTACTCGTTATCTACGACTATACATAACATTTTATTGTTCTCGCGTCAAATCGTGAGAATTGCCAGTTTTTCTTCGACGAATTTCCGCATCGAATTGTCTGGTTTATTGGCTCGTGTGTGCGAATGGTACGTGATTGGGACCGACGGAACTCGAGGGAAATGTGTGTCTGGCTTGCAACCCCAGATAATGTACGATATCAAATATACAAGACGGATAGTGGAGCATGCTTATCGTATCTTCAGGTAGGTCCGCTGGGAGGTAAACATAGAGGAGTGATTGCTGTCGGTTTACAAAGCGATATTTCATCGGTAATAAGACTACCTGCAATTTCATCTCATAATCGTTGCTTTCCTTTGATGATGGCGAAACACTCTCGTAAATTTGCTTTCATTATTTAATCGCATTTTCTATAATTCGTACATTTTGCTCATTTTTACGTCTTCTCTGTGTCCGTAATTTTGGATTTGACGTAGCCTTTCGGTCAATCATTCGAGATAAATCTAAATGGTGTAACATGTTCTCCTTGAAATCATATTAAAGGGGTTCCCCCCTTTGGGTGACTTTTATTTTTTATGGACTTGTAATGTAAGAAACTATATTGTAAATTTTAATTTTATATATACAAAGTGGAATATATAATAATATACAGGTGAACAAAGTGTTTTATATCCTAGATTGTACTTATCAGTTCTAACTTTTATAGTTTCAAATATAGAGAAATAAGATATAAAACCTACATAAATAGGTTAGCAATTACAGTAAAAATATAGTATGGGTTACAAAGTAACAAAAATACAAAATAAAACTTCGATATTTGTGCAAAAAATCACGACCGTGAAAGTAAATTCTATCCCCTATCAATAAAACTATCATGTGGTAAGAACTACGTGGAAAAGTTCGCAGAGCACAGTTTCTTTCTCTAAAAACCGAAAATATCTTACGTGAATTCTCTTAATATTGCATAGATCAATATACCAAATAAGAGTATTATTTTCAGTGAATTGTTGGTTTATTGTGGCCGGCGGGTCTGTGGACGTGATTGAGAATGGTCCGCACAAAATCCGCCGGGATATATTCGAATCTACGGTATACCGGACCGCGTCTGCCACAAGGACATAAACCATCCAATACGGAAGCAGATTATAAATTGTTCCGATGGTCTTATTCCAATCATCTGACGTCACACTAATATTTTAAAGGATAAAGTCTCGACTATTTGTTTCTTCTTCACGATCAAACGGCTGGACGAATTTGGCTCCAGCAGGCTGATTCATGTAGCGTTTCCAACCGGATTCGAAAACATTGCTACCCGAATTACGCAAAGTTCTTTGGAAGATCCTAAATTATAAGATTCAAAATCGATTGCAGATTTATTCAAAAAGATATTCGCATCTAATAGTTTGACACTAAGTACCGAGTTTTGCGTAGAAAAGTAGTGCAGAATTTTCGAATCCGGTCGGAAACGCTAAATGAATCAGGCTACTGGATAGCTTATAATACAATACAATAATTCTTTATTGTCACCACAAAAATAATACAACAAACAAATAACATCGCACAAAAGGCGGTCTTATCGCTAAAAAGCAATCTCTTCCAGACAACCTTTATAGGAAAGGAATATAATAGTAAAATTTAGCGTAGACGGTGGTGCAAAACAGATATGAGAAATATAAATAAGAAATAGTAATGAACACAACATACAAGAGTACATATAATAATATCATACATAAAACAACAGCTACTTATATACTCGTATATAAGATATGAGCTGGAATAACATAATAATACATAGTTTTCACGTTAGACCTGTGATGTTGACCGCGAGGATTTGACTATCGGATAGTCAAATCCTCGCGGGAAACGTGTAAAAAATAAATAACAAATTAACGCTTTACAGTCATATTACGTTTTCATAGATTACATAAGAATTTTTCTTTGCGAAACGAACATTCATCGAACGAAAATTAAGACTTTCCATTGAAAACTATGTATTCGTAAATATTTAAAACTTATTTCAAACAGATAGCACTGATGTAACCTATATTGTTCAGAAAAGCGTAATGTCTACGAAATTAATAGTCATTAAAATTGCACCATCGACATACATATCTTGATAAATAATTAACTCCAATTAGCTACAGATTTTTTTTTCTAAAGAAGTAGGTTTGTAAAATACTAACTTGGAACTATTAAATGGTTAACTTTCTCCTATTGTCATCAAAACAAATTATTAATATTCATAACACAACATTACTTGTGCAAACAATTCGAATACCACAAAAGTTTAAACCTAACTCATCCTTCCGTGACAAATTAAGTTCTTGATTCGCAACTATAATGTAACGGAATATTTAATTAGGCCGTGCTTTCAACATTAATTAGGCAGGCTTAATTCACCGCAGAGCCTCCGCTAAACAAACCACAGAATAAATGATAGTACTAAACCTAGTTATACACACACCGGCCATTTCCCCGATTGCTATACTGGACCAACAAAAAGAATAAAAGAGATAGGGAGGTAGAGCTTAATCACATTTGCCAACGGGTTGAAAACTAACTGAAAAGCTTTGAAAGCTACATTCTGGCCTCTTCATATTTTTATGCAATGGAAACTTCGTTAGCTTTGCGGAAATATGGCTGAGCTTTTCGAGAAATGATGCTTTAATAATGCAGAGTAGAGTAGGGGTTATATAATTGTTACTAATCATGCTATACAGAAATATTTTACAATATTTAAATCGACGAGATTTGCTTTCTTATTCTTCATTTGAATAACAAGTCAAGTTACGTTGTATAAAAAAGATCAGTTTGTAGCATTTACAAAATAAATTGTTTTTAAAAACCTACAGCAAACGGGGTAATCATCATCCACAGCCTTCTTTATCCCGCTTTTGGGTTTAAACCTTTAATCCAGTGCCAATAACATAACGGGATAATATTTTTACTCGATATAATTTAAAAAACCAAACTACTGTACCCATTTGATAACATTTACACGGGGCCACATGATAAGACCCTCTTAGACAAAAAAGGGTTACTAAATTGTTCCAGTCATCTCTGAGAAATCGGATCTACTCGTTTACCATTTGACCCATGGGACAACTGAGATTATTTTTGTCCTTCTTGACCCATTGAGTCCCATTAATGTGTTCACTCTGGGAAATACACATCAAACGAGTAAGACATTAAAATAGTGAAAATCCGACCTCAAATTTTTCAGTTATTTTAGTTTATATATTCTAACTAGCTGTGTTCCGCGGTTTCACCCGCGTAGTTCCCCATTTTACTATCGAGATAATCCAATGGAGAAGTCGGTTAAAAAGTATCCTATGTCCTTTCCTGGGGTCCAATCTACCTGTGTACCAAATTTCATCCAGATCGGTTCAGTGGTTTTGGCGTGAAAGCGACACAGACAGACAGACAGAGTTACTTTCGCATTTATAATATTAGCTAGGATAAAACTTGTTTATTAGAATCGGTCCTGTAGTTATCGATCAATTGGAAAATATATATTATCAAACAAAAAAAATAACTTTATAAATCGGTTCCGATGTCTCTGAGAAATCGGGTAACATACCTACATGAAAAATAAATTAAAAAAAGGTTAAACTAAAAAGATTTCTACCAAACGATTCCACAATAAACATAATTATAAAATAATAGTTACTCTCTGCCTTTAAAGCAAATAAATTTGTTTTTTCTTCCTTCAAACGTACCAGGAGAAAATCACTTGTAGGGTGTAAAAACACTTTCATAAATTTGTGGATAGCTTTTGAACTGAGGTGGTTACGTTATTTATTCCAAAAATGTCAGAGAGCCGGCGGGTTGTAGAATATATTGAAATTCTCATATTAAAAAGTTTCACATTCTATGAAAATAGTTTCACGTGGAGTCAATCTAAGTTTAGTGAAATGTTTTGTTGAATATTTCGGACAGATTTTACTTCATTTACAGTTTTTGATACAAATAAAAAAGCGGTTCATAAAGGTAATCAAAATTACCAACTAGAGCCGTTGGTAATGGTAGTATAAGGTGCGCAATCTTTGAAAAGCAATCTATGTCGGAAGAAAGTCAAATAAATATTTTTTTCTAGGTAACCGTGGTCAATCTTATATCACATCTCCGCTTTATCTACTTACCGTCAAAGCTTGTTCATACCAAATACTAAAACGATCTAAATTATTCGATTGCCGTCAAACGCAAACTTATTTATAGTAATAAAATATTTCTTTTACTTCAACCTACTTTCCCGTATATTTTATTAATTCTGTGAATTTACGTAGTTCTGTTGCCAAACAAGCAATATTGGTTTCGCGGGAACTGAGCGAGAAGTTCTTGGACACTTTTTGTTTCGACCTTTTCGAAGGGCTACTATTACAAACAGGGGCAAGAACTTTTGTTATTTTGACTGACCTACAAAACAACTTTCCTAATTTGGTAATAGGTAGTTGAATATTATGTAATATCTATGTCAAAGTATGGTCATAAATAATTATGACTTTTTTGAAATTGTTAAGGTTAAATGTAAGACAGAATTCAGAACTCTCAGGATTTACGCGAATAAATTATCAAATATGCATTATCAAATAAAGTAAATAAAGATTATTACTGACAACGCAAGTTGATTCTCTAGCAATAAATCGAATGACTGATATGTGCTGCTTGAGACACTTTATAAAAAATCTAAAACATTGTAGTATATACAAACAGCGCCCGCGGCGTTGCCCGCTTTCTTAAGATGGAATTTATAGAAGTTTCAAACTTCAAATCCCCGTTGACTCCCTTAGGTAAGTACTGTATTTCCTAAAATCCTAGCAAATATCAGTCATTCAGTCAGACTTTACTCTATTTTATATTAATTACGTACAAATACCACTATTTCCACACTTTATCAAATTTGTGTCCGTTTCTCTCTACCTTTTACTCTATAATCTTTGTTAATATTTCTCTCAGGTAAGCTACGAGTACATTATGTTTGTTTGTCACGTTACGTGTAAGGAATTAAGCTACGTAAGGACGTGTCAGTAAAGACAAGAGACAATTAAGAGGTGTCTTATCGTATTATGTGAAGAGGTGTCGCGTACATGCTCATTAAAGCTCTCAGACACGTGTTGTTAAGGTGTTTAAGATGTGTATAGGTGTGTGAAGTTCATAGAGATCTAGAGAGGTGGCAATACCGCGTGCTGTGTATGGAAATAGTGTCGCATTAGAAGTCGGAATAGCTCGCGCTCGTAGTAGTAGCTCAAACTCGTAGTTTTTGTAAGAAAATATGTATTCGATATTCTAAGGACATTCCGCTAGTAGCTATATGATTTTATTTGACTTAAAGTTGTTTTATTCACTTATATTTTCTAAAAAATGGGCTTCTTAATACTTTTTTTGTAGTATTGAATAAAAATAAGGGGAATCTTTTTTTAAATTCAAATCTTACTTGATTTCTAAGAGATCTGACCCATTTGAAAAAAAAAAACTGTTTTGTTCGAAAAGTTATTTCAATAAATTTTCAATGGCTCCGGTAGAGAATTAACATAACTTTAATTTTCTTTGACCTAGAATATTTATTCTACTTACTGACCTACCTAGATGACATCCTGCCAAATGGAAGTCGCTTTCCACTATTTTTAAAGTACGACTTGACACAGTTTACCATGTAACAATATGATCCGCTTTAGGTATATTGCTGCGACATATCGCGTCGTTAGTTCACCATCTCCCTTTAGTTTCTGAGATCTGTGATGTAGTCTCTACAGGTATGTATGTAAGTAGTAACTAGACGTAGACATTGCAAAGCGGTTAGATGTTCTGCAAATGTGACGGTGTTTTAATTTTTACATCAATTGTAATTTTAATCATTAAATCAGTATCACACGCTTTAGATTGCGCTAATATTTTTACCGGAAAGGAGGAGTTTCTCAACTTATCGGAATCTTTTGTATGTTTCCTGATTTCTCAGAGACGCTTGGCCCAATATGAAAAAAAAACAACTTTTTTTTTGAATGTGTATATTTTCCTGTAGCAATGTTGATAATTTCTATAATTTCCAACATGTCAGTTTTCACTATTTTTTGTGTAATACTTGTTGTGTATTCGTTTATGTATTTTTTAACACTATTACGAAAAAAACCTAATAATAATAATAATATGGGACAACATCCACACATAGGTCTTCAAGTCCCAAACTAGGCAAAGCAAATAAAAGCAATCATAATTGAGAACCTTCGATTCCAACATTAATCGAACAGTTTTAATCGGAATCCAAGTGTAGCTGCATTAAATTGTTAGTAACTTTCAGCTACAGAGGTCAGACCAGAACTGCTAAGGCCCTACAAACAATAAATAAAAGCAACGGCTACATTATACTTCTTACCAGGTGTGGCTTTAGGAGGCGTCATAGCTAAGGGGAGTCTTTCTTTCTACAGAAGAGGTTTGAGTTTGACCGGAACTAGCTTGATGTGAACCGATTCACTCGTGACTTGAAAATACCTAGATTTTAGCAATCAATAAATATAGAAGCTGCCAGCAAATTCCACGATCTTATAGTACAATAAAAAATGGCCTCAGCCTGGGTGTGAAACTGGCCCAGCCCCCCCTGCAGTCCGTCCCCCTGAAATACAGTCAGTACGTGGCCAAGGCAACTATTGCGGCGATATCACGTGCAGAGAAACTCATAAAGTCACCACCAAGGACGACCGTTATTACATATAAAGCGTTTTCCAGTACTTTCGCGTGAATATCGGAGCTTTTATTCGGGCTTAACGAATTGGTAGGTTGTGAAGAATGTTTCACTCTGCGGTTTTTAAAAGAAAATCTTCAAATAGTTGATGTAACAAAGGTTGATTGTCTTTTAGTGTAAGGAAATAAATTAAAAATATAATTAATTATTTAACTAATTATATTTTAGACTCATTAGGCTATAGTTTGAAAAAAAAACTATTTCATATTTTTTTATTGGTACAGTTTTTGATAATTGATTCAATCAATTCAAATTATTTAAAAAAAATTTTCTAAAATCGTGAAATGAAGAGCTTCTTTTCAATTATTAACATTAGTATAGGGCATTCGTAAGAAGTAGGTATCTGTATTTTCGTTTATCGTTCCATACATTATGAAGCAGCCTATGCATTTCTATAAGCAATAAATCCTTCATCTCGCCATTATCGCATAGATAACTCACCATGATTTCTGATGTAAGTGCGATATCCCATAAAATCTCCACATTTGGTTCACTCCACTCGAACAGCCACTATAATGTTTAGAGCTATCCACTTTCATTCACTCGCGGATTTCACAACACTCAACTGTAACAAAGAGAAAACGTATTGTTAGTTTATATTTTATTCAGTAGCGTTTAATGTTTAAAAATAAAAGTAAATTTTGCTAATACAAAATAGTTATTTTTATATCTCATTAATATTTTATTACCTGCGAAAGAAGGTGGGTTATGTTTTTCGAGTGTATTTATGTATGTATGTATATTTCTTTGGCACGTCCATTTGACGTGGTTGGTATTTTAAGCTGACTGCACTTTTTCTTCGATCTGTATTCGAAAATAATGATCAGTTTTTTTTAAATTATATGTAGCGCGCTAAAACTTGTGTTTGGAAGTGACTTTATCTATACAGCTATGTCCAGAAATAAAGATGCCTTTTAATATTATAAGGAAACTAAAGACCCCTGAGCATTATCTCGCTGCGTATAAAGATGGGCCTCATAGATACCATAAAAAGCAATTTTGTTAAGAATATTTTTCAACAAAAGATTTCTGGCTAAATCAATAAGAGTATTATGTTTCTTTCAGCAATACTACCTAGCTATAGCACCTGCAATGAACCCCTAAAAACCCTCATTAACCCCTAAAAGAGATCGTTCCATAAAATTAAAACGCTTTTGTATCGCACAAAAGGAAACCTAATTAGAAAACATTAAAATTCTTTTCATATTCCTTGAAATTTTCCGTTATTTTGTAGGAGTTTTTATGAGAGCAATAATGGAGTATTCTTTGTTTTATGTCCTACTAGGAAAGTTCATTAAAGAGGTGCTACATTGTGTTAGAACGTAAACATTTTAACTTGATACTTTTACCATTTGCGACTATAACCATAAAAAGTATTCCAAGAGTAAAGTATATCAAAGGTTAGTCTAAAATAACATTTTATATGCTAGGATGTGAATTATTTATTTACGGAAATGTGCGTTAATAAGTTATATAAGTTATTTAAGTAGGCTCTTTGTGAGCTGTAGTCCTCTAAAGCCTGTATTGGCTGAAATTTAATATTTTTTTATAATCGATTGTGAAATGCTACCTGTAGTGGAGAACAGTTGGATATTCATAGATATACAAAATAATTATTGAGACGCTTCTGTCGCGCTTCATGTTTGACAATCTACAACATACATTTTTAACTATTCTTAAAAATTTTCGTATTAGTAGTAATAATCATAAAACACACATAGTAGATAAAACAGGTATAGAATAAGAGCAGAAAACGCTATAATTTAACCCAACTACCACCAAAACCTTACACATTCGATAAACGGGTCCTGAAATAGTAGGGCAATAACGGAAAATGTTGTAACTCTCCGTAAAGGTTTCCTTTTGTATCCTACACGAGCGGTGCAAAAATAAGACGTGATTCATTTCGTAGCACTAGAGCTCCCATACCGGGACTCACGGTCCTGAAAATATCGGGACATCTCGATATTTTTAATAATTCAAGAGATAATTTTAAGTTAAAAATGGCATTCGATAAAGTATATTAGTTTATTACGAAAATTTTGCGAATGTGTCTCGAAAAAATTCCCGATACTTGAGAAAGTATCAAAACTAGAAGCCCTACAAAGCACCTATATTTACACAAGGTACTTTATAGTATCTATACATTAAATTAGCTATAGTATTGGCTAAGCATACATATAGTAAATTACAAGATTAGCAAAAATCGATATTACTTCGATTTACAGAGGTCTGTGGAGGTTTGGGTAAAATCAAGGCTGCGAATAGTGATAATGCTTTAAGAGCTGAAAATAGGAGTTAAACTTTAACACTTGGAATATCTACAGCTGTTAGGTTTAATATAATATTTTATTTAATAATATAATTGTAACTTAACATGTAAACCTAAACCAATGTATTGTTTTTACAGGTTTTTAATGATAAAATGTTTGTAAACCGTGTGACGTGCATAATAATAATCAAGTAAGGATATTTTGAGTTAAATAATTTTAAGGCTTTTTAGAGCATGAACATTCTGTCGCACTCCAAGAAAAAAATGCAGTCACACATGCATAAAAATATGATACAACTAACTCTGTTTCGACAGGCGCTCATTTACTTTAGTTGCAATTGTAACATTTCAACCACAACAAAATATAAAGTCGATCAAGGAATAATCGCAGAACGCATTAATTAAAAGCTGGTTTAAAATGTTTAATTATGTCGCACCGCGTTAACCAAATGCGTCATTACCTTTAAGGTGCTGAAATACACTCACATCATAGCTATGTATAGCCTCCATTACACATCATTAAGTTCACTAATAACGCGCATTCGCGAGCAACCGTCGAGATCATAACATAGTGGGGAAAAACTAGTAAGATATCTTAAGACATTGTAAACCAGACGTCTCTGACAAATAGAAGAAAATACAATTTAAAAAAAGATTCCGATTAATTCTTAACTTTTTTTAAACTAATTTTGAACTTTTTATTTATTTTCTCTTTTATTTTTAAATGATTTTACATTCGCGATTCTCAGAATAACAATCTTATTTCTTAAGGGCGTGTATTTAAATGCCAACCAAAAATTTCTACCTAAATGAATGAATGCTCACCAACTTGTGATTCATGAAGTATTGTAAAATGACCTCAAATTTGAACCGTTTTAGTTTGTCACAGAAAGGATCTACGGTTTGGTATAAAAAATAACCTTAACCTTATTGCTGTCGATCGAAAAAAAAATAACGGCGAAAAAAAAAACAAATATTGTTTTCAAACAATATTTGGCAAGCTTTTATTTATTTTGGTAAGCTAAAAAAATTTTTGTTTTACGCATACAATTATTTAGATAAGTATAATATACGAATACTATTTATTTTAAGCACCTTAGTTTGGAGTAGGTACCGTTAATTTGTATGGTTTTCATTTAAATTGTTCCTTTCCTTAAGAAAGGGAACAACGGTAATTTATGGTTTCATCAATGTTTTTCCTCTGGCATGTTTCTGTGACAGTTACGTCATTTACACAGACCATTGTTTTCTGGATGTGGCTGGTGGCGTAGCTCAGATTTCATTTTATCTGATGGACGGGCGCGCGGGCAGCGTGATATGATTACAGAGGTTCTATGCTGGAGCTCATTCATATAAATTATAAAATGTACGGGTAACTTGAATGAGGTGCTCCGTTTCATGCATTTTTAAAGTTGATATTGAGATTTAAAAAAAATAAGTTTGTCATTTTGATAAATTTCTAGGAGACATAAATCGAATGAGCAAAGATATGATAAATATTTTTACCAGTCGAAGATAATCAAGTTTTTTTATTTTTGTACCCAAAAACCTGCATGACTATTAATTAAATTAAAATTGAAGTCCGTTTATGACAACACACAATTTATTTATTTTACAGACTAACTACGCTCCGCGGTGTTAACTACGGATGTCTATTTATTATAGTAATAAATATAGCTTATGTACTCAGTAATAATATCTGATTCTAACGGCTAAAGAATATTTGAATTCGGTCCAGTAGTTCTTAGGTTTATTAGTTACATACAAAAATACAAATCTTTCCCCTTTATAATATTAGTTTCTATATAGATAGTGTAGATGTATGAAGATGTAGATATTACTCTAATGATATCCTACTAATATTTAAAACGCGTTTTTTTTTAAATGTATGTGTGTATGTTTGTTACTCCTTCACACATAAACTACTGAACGGATTTGGATAAAATTTGTTACGGAGATAGCTTAGACCCTGGATTAACACATAGGCTACTTTTATCCTGAATTAACGCGGGTAACACCGCAAGACGCAGCTAGTTATCAAATATCTATAAACAAGAATAAGGCTATTCACTAAGAATCAACGCAGGGCCTAAAACCGCTGAACCATTGACATTTGGAAGGTGTATTCATTATAAAGTGTAGAGGTGTACTAACAAAGGATTTTTGGAAATTGAGTGTCTAATAAAAGAGTGTCAAATGGGGGTTCAAAGTTTAAAATTTTAAACTTCATTTAATGACAATACCGCGGGTAACATCTACTAGTTCTTTATATACAAAACACATAGCGCAGTAGACGATCCAATCAACTAATTCAGGTCATTCGGTACCGTTAATTAAATTAAAGCGACACGTAGACCAGCCAAGGCTTCTAATCCCGGACACACGGACTACAGGAAATTAGGTCGTTGAAATCGTGAGCTCTATCGATTAGTAATAAGTGCGATTGAGGCCGAAAGTGGAATAATATTTAAAAATAAGTATCCGCTGACTTAAATTTGCAGGCGAAAATTCTGTATTAACTATTATAAAACATACATTTACATTACACATTTACTGCGTGGGAAAAATGGCAAAACCTAAAAAAACATAATCATTATATAGGTACCTACAATATAAGTTAAAACTTTAACTTACATATATTAATAATACATTTTATTAAAATACAATCATTTTAAGTAGTAATTATAGGGACTAAACATAACCTAACAAAAACTATATAAAGTTATAAACTATATGTACAAAAGCAATATCCAAAAATTAAAACTAACTTAAATCTAAACCACTGCCAGTTGGTAGAGTACCCAAAATGCTGGCCCCATTGCCTCGTTGAATGGCAATACATAAGTATTGCCATTAATTATATATTAATACATATATTAATTATATTTTGAACTTATATATTATCCTGTTGTTGTTATAAATAATATCGTGCAAAAATCACGTTTGTTGTAATGAAACCAGCTTAAATATATATTTTGTTTTGTTTTTAGTATTTGTTGTAATAGCGACTACAAAAATATATCATCTTAAAAATGTCTACATTAGAACAACTGTCTAGCTATCACGGTTCATGAGATACAGTCTGCTGAGAGACAGTCAGATGGACAGTAAAATGCCAGGTTTTGAGGTATACGTCCTCGCTCGCACGTCTTAAAATTATTAAATTATTTTTGAATAAATATCACAATGCATAAGGTATAGATAAGATTTAAATTTTTCATTCTGCAGTACAAAACTGAAGATTGAACTGATACCTGTCAATAAAATCCGTGTGTTCATTATAAAGTGGTTATCTTCCTTGTCAAGATTTATTCAGTGGCACGCCGCATCCGTCTCCCAGATCTTGAGTGGTTGCGAAATCGTGCGATCCCTCGGCAGTAACTTTACATTTTGCCACTCGTAGAAATAGAGATTAAATACATAGCAAACTGATATAGTGAGACTTGGTTTCCTTTATATTTCGACTTTCCAAAAAAGAAGAAGGTATATTCATTCGAACGTTTCAAAAATAAGGCCCCTGTACGCGAGTACGTAGTTTCTAGACAAAGAGACAGACGAAATAAATAAAAAAATACCTACATTTAAGCAGGGTCATTTTGCTCGCTCGATCAATTACTGCAAACTTAAGTATATAACCGAGGATATCTATTCTTTACAAATTATGTCCCATAAACTCACCACAAGCGAAGCACTACCGTTTAAAGCCCATTATAAATCAGTGTCACGTTCAAAATTACTCATGAATGAAGCAAAGAACGTATATTAAAAAAAGTCTCGTGGAAACTAGGGCAGCTTATTAGCAGTATATTGAAGAGTGGCCTTGACCCACAGTTTCAAGGTAACGAAGATTGTTAGCCAAGTCAGTGTTAAACTTGTGTTTTGTGCCTGTAAAAGACTAAGTACGAGTACATATCTAAATGGATTTAGTAATGAGTTTCGCGAAAGTGGTTTTGTTGTGCCTTTTATTAGAAATACAAAGCATATAAACATACTTCACATCTCTCATATTCGGTAAGTAGGTCCATACCCCCAAATGGGACTTGTAGGTGACCAATTAGCGCTCTAGGGTAATAATGTAGCTAGAAAAGCCCTAGGGCGGTAAGTAATTAAAAAAAAAAAACTTCACTATTTCAAAAAGTTCGCGTACATATGCAATTAGCCCAATGACAAAAGAGGTCGCTTCGCTATTCAGCCTTGTCTTCGCATGAGTATTAGTCATCAATTTTAAATATCGAACGGATAGCTCAATTTCATTCTTGAAAAAAATTATTAAAAAGTAAGATGAAAAAAGGCGGGAATAGAAAACTTTTACTTTAAATATTGTTTGCTTTTGGGAATTTTTTTATAATTACGTGCTAATTAGGAAAAAACATGAGTTCTGCAAGTGAAGAAGATATAAGCTGCACTCCCGATTCAATGAAAATGGAAGCTGAAGCAGCAATTAACAATATTTTGCCTGAAAGTTCTAAAGAGAGATATTTGAAAACTTACGACGAGTTCATGAAGTGGCGAAAAGAAAAACGAGTAAAGTCTTTATCTGAGACTGTTTCTTAACATACTTTAGTGAGCTATCAAAAAAGCTGCAGCCATCTAGTCTGTGGTGCATTTATTCAATGTTAAAGCAACTATGAGTACTAAACACGACATCAATATCAAGACCTTTTCAAAATTATCATCTTTTCTAAAAAAACAATTAGCTGGGCACAAAAGCAAAAAGTCAAAGGTTTTTACAGCGCAAGACGTGAAAACATTCATAAATGAAGCCCCTGATGACATATATTAGGTCCTTACATATGAAATTGGCGTTTTGTCGTACTGGCCACTTTGATCTCAAATATCTCTTCTTCGGTTAGGGATTCCAATTTCAAATTTATACAGCTATTTATTCATACATTTGTATTTCGAAAACCGTAATTCATTTGTTTTGTCCTCGTTTGGTTTTTTCTTTGCATCACGCAGTTGTACAAAATGGAAAACTTGAAATATCGCGTTATTTACGAGTACGAGTTCCACCGTGGTACCAGTGCTGCAGAAACGGCTCGAAGGATTAATGTACGTAAAATAACAAATCACATAATGGTAATACTTCAAGATTTATCTTTTAAATTCTTACAATCCTATAAAAAATAGTTATTTTTATATTTCGCTTGTTTTAGGTGGTTCTTATCTTCGTTATAACTGGCGCATGCCGAGGTATTGAATTGACAAATATAACAATAGATAACATAGAACAACAGCATCAGTTGTTAGTAATTAAACTACCGAACACAAAAACTAAAATTGACCGATCATTTGTAGTCCCTCAAGAATTCTCTAAAATTGTACAAAAATAGAGAAATCTTCGTCCTGAAAATGTAAACACCAACCGATTTTTTTTGAAGTACCACCAAGGCAAATGCTACAAACAAGTTATTGGAAAAAATACCATCATAAGTATGCCGAAGCAAATCGCAAGTTATTTAAAGTTAGCAAACCCGGAATTGTACACAGGTTGCACACACATTGCTTCTTGAGAACATCGGCTACACTTTTAGCCAATGCTGGGGCTAACTTAACCACTATAAAAAGGCACGGTGGGTAAAAGTTAAACTACCAACCAAATAACGGAAACTATTCAGCTTTCAAAAAATGAAACAGCTTTCTCAAGAGATGATCCGCAACCATCAACTTCTGCTGAAGAAAGCTTCATCCCGTCAGATTTTGTCCATGACCAACAAATATTACAATCTCAAACTATTAACATACCCTAAAAACACCTGTCCCTAAAATTTGTAAATTGTTCTAATTTCACTATAAATTTTAACTAATAAAATGATTTTTTTTTCTACTTACCTCACAATCGAGATGTAAAGCAGAGTACAAGTAGTTAGCTCGGGTGTAAGCATCAATTGCGCCACAGCCCTTGGCTACTAATCTACTATTCATGTGGCAATTCAATAAAATACAAAAAAGGCAATGGTAAATATTGAATTACCTGGTAATTTTATACATAGTCAACCTATTTTGAAGTTGAGGATTCGAATCTTAAAAAATATTGGTAAGATGTTTCATAAACCTGACAATGACTGGACGAACGAAAAAATGTATCCCTTATATCCATTTTTTTGGACTAATATAGTAAAATTATTATTTAGCACTTGAAAATTTGAATTTAAATAACGAAATATACTCTACATTTAAAATATACTATCGAACTGTATTAGGTCCAGACGGATTTACTTTGACCTTGATTAGGGAACCTTGCATATCAGAGCTTATCAGACTTTTGCGAACCCGAAGCACTTATCACTTATTCTGTGTCAAAAGGCTCTACAAAGTTACTCTTATTCTGTGAAACTTGTGTCGTGATTGCCCTTTATTTGAGCAACAAACCTTATTCTCAAGTGAGTTTACTCTCGTTGCCAAGTAGAACCTTTGTTCCGTTCCGCCTAGAAATATATGAAGCCAAGAAAACGAAAGCTTTTTGTTTTTCAAATAAAAGAGAATAAGTAAATCGACTAACACTCAAAACTACTTCGGAAGAAGTAAGGGGAAACTATGCGCCACGAATAAATAGATACTATCGTACAAAAATACTTTACTATTGCATCACTTCACAGTATCACACCAAATTATAAAGGCAAAAATGTGTGCGTTTGTATGTTACTTCAGGCTGCAACTTGGATGACATTTGGCATTAAGATAGCTTTTGTCCAGGATTAACACACAGACTACAGTTATTTTGCAAAAAAATCAGTGTTTTTGTGGGATAATTAAATATCCGTAACACCATTGGGTGGCACCTAGTTTGCCATAAAGATATGAGTAAGTGCGAGTATTTACTTAAAATCTGGCAATAAAAAATATTTTTTTCTGTCGTTATTGAATATGTGTATGGATGTTGGTTGGTATAATCACGTACAAGTAGTTTCGAACCAATCTTGTCATTTTCAATGCATAATATTCTTAAAATTTTTATAAAGTTTTAATTGTCGGAAATTTTTGATTGATCTATCGTAAATACTTTCAATTTACCACAATTTTTACGAATTAATAATAGTTTTGAATACGAAACAAGTCTTTTGAAAAAAAAAGTAATTTACATATTTTAATTCATAAAATTAAAAAAGGTCTCTCGTGTGCACATTAAAAAAAAATCTATCGGTATATCTACCGTTGTCGCTGAGAAATCAGGTAAGTAAAAAAATATATTCAAATCGAGCACGCTCTTCTTTTTATATATCGCAATAAATGACTTCTTATATTTCGTTACGAAAATCGCCATGTTAACTTAATACTAGTGATTACGAATCCAAGGTGGCGTGCCGTTCCACCCATTTCGTACTAACCCAGAAGGGATTTCTCGCAATCCCTTATTTATCCCTCACTAAATAGGTATCCGAGGAAGATTTTCAGCAATGGCTTTGTCGGATTTACGCTATTATTATATTTTGATATGTTATGCAAGTATATTTGTGGGATGAAGCTGATTCGGTTTTGATTAACAGATTAATTAAGACAATTTATTATATAGGTAGAAAGATATTCATTGTTTGGTTTTTGAACAGTACTGAATATTTTCTACTTATTGAGTTTAGGATATGTGAGAGCACAACTTCTTAGTTAGTAATATTATACAGTGTTATATTGAAATTATTTTATTAGATAATGGGAAATAATAAATATTAAATATATTAATAGCAGGTTTATAAACAAATAAAAAATATACAGTTATTAGTTATGCAAGTACGTAATAACTTATTTAGAAAATGTCTTCTTTTCTTTTGTTAAATTGTTTAGGTGGTTATTTACGTTAGGTATCTATATAGGCTCATCAATCAGTTAAATCGTTAATAACAAATGAACATCGCAGAAACTAGTAAGCATCGCAGAATTTATACACATTTTTCCCCTTTTTATTCATAAATGCCATACAAAAATACGATAGGGAACTTGCAAGTTTGTTGCTCTTGTTAATCTATAATTTTCATCCGCTTGACAAAAAAAAAACAAAGCGATTCAACTCGTTTACATTTTAAAATTTTACAACGAAAAGCATTTACTTTTATTTGTATTTTCCCTTTTATGTGGTATCTGTTATTACCCCCGGCAAGGATAAAGTTAAATAGGTCAAGTTTGAATTTCTGAAAACGTGAAGCTAATGTCGAGCCTGATAAAATTTTCTCCTGTCCTGTCTAAAACGTGAGACAATTTTAAATCAGTGTCTCGACATTTGTTAAACTGAACTTTGTTACAGTGTGATAGAGTTGTAAATAAAGTTGTAAAGAGATGGCGTCTTAACTTTAGCTATTGAGGTAGTTCACTGCTTTAGTTTCTAGGCAGGTAGACGATTTCTATTTTCGGATAATTCCTGGAACTCCTGGAAGGTATAATGGAATTGAAAGTTATATACAAACCTAATCAATAGGAATAGGCGTTTTCACAAACAAAATCTTATTCTGTTAGCTGCGAGCTACAGTAATTTCCACCATGCCTTAATAGGATGGACATTTCCTTAACTCGAAACATTTATTGAAATTAAATATCTACGGATAGTCAAAATACTCTACACCACCACTTCCAAGTACACGATATGACAAAAAAAAGCAGAAAAAGCCATCCTTATTTTTTTCTGTTCACGCTTCACATCGATCAAGCGCTCCGATAACTTTCGGAAAATAAGATGAGCCTTATTACCGATACGGCTCTGCAGAAATTTACAATCGTAAATTGTGTCTTCAGCTTGTTATTATCGTAAAATAGACACATATAAAGCTTGTTCAAGACAGATTGACAGGCAAAAAGTAAGTAAAGCTCTAGAGACGTAAACTTATATTGTTGTTTCGTTCTGGCAACTGAGGATTGAAAGTTTCTTTAACCCGAAACTTTAATCAAAGAGTTTTCAACTTGTTTGTTTCTAATTAAGGAACAATTTCCGTTCGTGAGTAGGATTAAGATGACATAAGATTCTGTAATCGTGATTAATTTAATGTTAGTATAAGATTCACTACGAACCACAAAATGAGTGTAATCAAATAATAATGGTGGTAGGAATTGGTTATTTTTCTAAACAGAATTTTGACCTAAAATTTCCTTTAATATCAAGATTTTCTGATAAATCCACACGGCGTAATCATTGTATCAAAAAGATAAAGCTGTTTTAACTTCTGAAATACATAACAGAGAGCTTTTTCAAACCAAGATATAAAAAATATATCCAGTTTAAGGTAGAACGGTCCTTAAATGACTAAAAAATGCCCTTTCACAACATTTTAATTCCCTTCCAACCTTAACGATATGACATTTGGTTCTTCCGAAAGAGAGCAGCAGTGAAATTATTTGGCAGCTACGGTACCGTATTCCGCAAAACCGGGCAATATTTCGGCGTGAGAGATAAAATTAAATTGGCAAACGCCATAATGCGTCGCGTCCCTTTAATTCTGTAAATGTTAATGAAAGCAGGGGACGGAAATCAATGGTGCTCGTAAATTGAAATCCTACCCAGAAATGAAGGTAAAAATAATAATTATTATAAATTTGGCAATTAATACGATATCAAAATTAGATATTGTCTCTTATTAAGTAACTACGACTAACCTAGAATACAAATTAAAAAAAAATTAAAACCTTGATCAGTTACGATATTTCAAAATGCTGAACTAGAAAAGTGCTGATGATCGTCGAGAGTTTCTTAGCTAAAGCCTTCCTGATCAAATTACCTTTTAAATAAAAGCAAAACTAGATAAAAATCAATTCATCTGTAGAGTTACTACCTTAAGTTTTGCGTTAAAGAGTGAGCAGACTAGATGCGGCGCAGCTCGGCTTAACACGTAGACGTTGCAGCACTGCACAATATAACAAACAAAAAACACCCTAGACAAAACGCAACGCATCCGGTTCCATGCTTTAAAAGTGGAAGACACACATAAAAATAAAGATGTCAAAATAAAATGATCCAAAAAGTCTACCGCTGAATTGTCCTCACAAAGCATGGGAACATACAGTGATTGTCGAGTGAAAACCCAAGCTTAGAAGGTACGTTTAAAAATCTCAGAGCTCTTTCTGGCTTATTTATTGCCATACTTATGAGAGCCCTTGCTTTCTTTCCATGAATTTTTTATTACCAATCTCTTTTGAGAAGTCCTTTTTCGAAGAATTTTCCAATGGTATTGAATTTTAGAAAATTTTTATCCTCAATAAGTAGCCTGTTTGATTTTATTTTCGTCCTAGATAAAGAAACGTTAATGGAACACATATTTAGTTTAAATTGCTTTCTATTAAGATCGAAAATGATCTTTCTATAGTATTTTATAAAGGAAAATAAACAAGAAAGTCATCGTCCCGACTACTATTGATATTTATATAAATACGTATTGAGTTATAGATCACAGTTAGTGATTCCTCACATATTTGTTTACGGCGGTATTATCGACAATCGAGGTTAAACTCATGAACTATGATTTTATTGTGACCACTGATATATAATTATTCTCATCGATATCTCTGACAGACACTTGCAAAAATACTACATGGTCATTCATGATAAAAAATAAACTACCGGGCAAGTGCCTTTCCAAAAACCAAATGACTAACTACAACAACTAAAATATTAGAACAGAGATATTACCTATATACCATTTAAGATAATTCAAATGCTCTAACTCACAACCAGAGGGCAGCGTGCGCAGTATGCTACATGCATTACCATTTGTGATTGAATGCCATGTGATTGAAATAAAAAAGTGATGTGTATAATTTCATCTATTTTTAGAGTTCAATAATACGATAAGCGTTTTTCGATGTCTATAGAAGGTCGAGGTCTTATCAGCTAATGGTATTGACATCTGAATGAACCGTAATAGAGTTAGAAACGAGGGACAGACATCGCTATGTAGAGTTTATATTTATGTTGTTGAATCAAAATGGACAATAGATAAGCAAGCTTAAATTGATAATTCTAACCTATCCAAAGCATGCTAATGCTATATTCTTATGAATGTTTGTCATAATATATGGATTTTATAAGAAAACTCTAGAAAGTAGAATAATATCAATACACAATTTATATTCTATTTCAGTAATATTTTGAATTAAATTTAAGCGTTCTGTAAAAAAACGAAATGTGCCGTGATATTAAATGCATATAAAAGCACTGTTAAATAAATAACTTATATAGGCGGTAATTAAAATTGTAAGAAATACTTAAAAGAAACGAACACCGAGTTTTGCCTCAAATAACAACCACTGAAAAAGTACGTTGTTCTCAGATGAAACAAAAGAATGTAAAATAAGATTCGTGTTGAACAAAAGAGTGAATTAAACAGTTAGGTAGCACAGAAAACACATAAATATTTTTGGAAATTCTGGTAATAAAAGAACTATTCATAGCTCTGAAAGACTTACTTGTCAGGTTGATACATACATTTATAAGTTATACTATAAGCCTCAATGCATAATAATTAGTCTAAAGTAGTGAAAACTCTTTAAGTACCTATACAGTTGACTTCTAAAATAGATGAATAAACACAAATATGTATGGCATCGACACCAAATACTTTGAACGGCCGGCAGCAAAATCAGGCACAATCTATCCAAGATCTAGGAAGTCAGAATAGAAATGACATAGTTACTATGGCATCACATTTAAGGCTACCCAATTTAGTTCAAATATCTTGTTAGATTTGACTACGATATAGTAAAGAAAATCCCTAAAACCAAACCACCCAATTTACTTTACTATCTTATTACTTTTGCAAGGTAAAATCTACGAACAATAAGGTAGGTGAAGTTGAAGGGTAATCAAGATAAGAAATAACATAAGAAGTCAGGAGCAATCGAGATCACAATTGGTAGTGGACATTGCTGGTTAATGACCTGACCCTACTTTGACCCTCGTTTAAGTTTTACTGAAGCGTTAGAATTTTATCAGTGTGTCCATCTTTACTTGCTACATTAGCAATTTTAACTATACTCAAACATGCATATAGTTCTACCTATCTTTAATTGAGCTACTGTAAAAACCGTCTATAATTTATAAAAAAAAATGTGATACGGTTTTGAGAAGTAAGTAAAATGTTGTGGATAATGTTACCCGAGAAGCCGCAAACTTTAAAAATTTAGTAAAAACAAAATGCTCCGTATTACTAACACAACACAGTCCAAAATGTCTTGAATGGAATAAATAATTCGCTGAAAAAGTTCCGTCTAATGGGTTAACGACAGCCATAAACATGATTAATTCCAATCCATTAACGAACTTAAGACTGATTACGTTTAGTAAATGGGTGATAACATTAAAATCGTGGAATCTCAGAGAAACACGAGTTACAATTATTTTTCGAAACTTTGGGTAAAAAGAAAGTAAAGGGTATTCGACGATTGTAATGTCTTTTGTAACATTTCGTAACAACATTCAGACCGCTTCAGCTGTTTATAGAACAGGAATTCCACGTACTCAACTGGCTTTTAATTTACTTGTATGGAACTATGTAGTTCCGATGAAAGTTTTTTCATTTACTTAACATACACAGAACACACCTACATACATAACAGGTGAAAGAAATTTTTGCCAAATTTGAATAGTCGCTGTGCTAGTTGGGTCGTCCAGCTATTGATACCTAAAAATGGTTTCACAACTTCTTCTATAGACGTTTTCACTAATAAATAATAAAACTACTACTCGTATTAGTTCTGCTAATTGTTGACCTCGTGAATGCGACATTTTAAAGATCACCACTTGACAGATTTTTTATTCAATAATCTTAATACGTGTGTTCTGCATGTCTTCACCAAATTTTTAATGAAATGGCTATTAGTAGCCAATTTCTCTACTATTTAATCGGCAATCACCAACGATTATAAAGTTCTTAAAATTTGTAAAACCAATACACCAAATTTGTTCAAGATTAGTTCGAAACTAAGTACTCCTATACGCGAGTACGAAAATTTCAGGATTCACAAACATACCAACATTCAAACTGATGACAAAAGAAGAAAAATCTAGTAAATTGCTCGCTTTGCTCGCTAATAAATACAAAATAATAATTCAATAAGTTAAAGAAGAAACATAAAACTAAGTACATTTTCATAGAAGTACATCGTTTTGACATCGATATAAACATCTTAATTTTAGCGGTCCCCAGCAGAATTATAAGGGCAATTTATGATACCGTAAAAGTTACTACGGCTAAAGGTAAAGGTTAACCGCCATAATTTTGGGGATAACATCGTTGGACCCTCACGTCCAAGATTCCACGAGTCTTACTATATATAACTATATCTATTCATATTTTTTAAATATTAATTATGTCTGAGACTGATTTCGGTGATCCATCTTGCTTCTGGTTTGCGTCATACATAAAATATGTGGCATATACAAAATAAGTAGCTACTATTTTTATGAAAATTAAAGCGCCTTCAATTCGAATGGTAGTTATTTTGATTTGCAAAACAAACTATTACATTATGAAGTATTCAAATTAAAAAAAATAAAAAACTCCACAACCGTAAGTCGGAGAACATCAAGGTAAGGATTGCCATATTCCATCTCAGGGAAACATATGTACATAAAAATCCGGCGAACTAAAAACCTATAAAATCTACAACACGTGACACATCGTCATGTTACGGTCCAGTTGCCTTTCCAGCGACCGATCCCAGTACTCGACTACAGTAGTTGCATCAATGCACTTTGGATCCAATTTGCTCACGGTAGATATGCTGTTAGAGGTATGTTTTTAGTCATAGATTTAAATTAGAATAGTATAAACTTATATTAGGTATTAGTTTCATCGCGTTACTTAAATGTGCCATATCTTTTTTGTATATATAATTTTCCAGAGTGTGGATAACTACCAACTAATGACACGGATACTGGTTCAACTCGTACTTAAATCTGTTTAAACACGAGCTAAACAAGTCTATCTTTTTTATACCATCAAACACGCTGTTCCAATCATGAGTTATCTGATCTTTTGATAGTCGACGTATGAAGCAGCCATTTTACTTTTCTGTGGTATGGAGCGAAAAAATGATAGTATTTATGGGAACGTTCGGTAAGGTTTAGATAGAAAAAAATATATTAGATAGTAAGAGGAATCATTCCGTTCATACTAAAAAGGGAAATTCAGTCATAGAAAGTATATGTAACGGTCGTAACACGTATAAAAAATAGCAATGCCACTTCACTGTAGCGTTGGGTGCTATTAAAATTTCGTGTGGTCACATTGCCGTTACATGACTCATAGAACTGATGACTACTGGTCTAGTTGACACATCGACAGGTTACCTTCGCGTCACTTGAGCTAGTAGCTCGATCATGACTAATTACCTACGTGCTTCTGTTGTGAACGAATTATCAATTCTAGAGCCTGTGCGGAAAAAGAACCGTCCTTGGTATGAGGGCGCTGTGCTTATTTAACGTATTGCTATATTGACGACACTATTACGTTTATCATAGCGCGACTCGATAAACAAATTAATTATTATTTAACAATTTTACTTGTTTAGTACTAATTATTTATTATTAATGTACCTACTGGGTTGAGGCTGTTATATATAAAATCATAACCTTAGTTCCATTTTACGCCACGACGGTTCTGTTTCCGGACAGACTCTACGCTAATTGTTGGTTTCCGTATTCTTTGGCTAGGTAAACTATTAAATGCGGTCTTTTATATCGATGTTTTCCATTGAGGTTTCCAGTTCTGGGTATTATATACCAGTATTTATTTAATGTAAATAATGTGTCACAGTTCTAGTAAACGACCAGTTGGTATAATATTTATTTATTTAAAACAAGCGCCATTTGAGGCTTTGCTTTGCATAATGGATATTTTTGTAATAAATATAGTCCATTTAACACAGCGATTAGTAAGTTTTATAACGATAAAGAATTTTTGAAATCGGTCCTTTAATTTTTACGTTTGTTCGTTATATACAATGTCATTCAGTTTGTACACGAAATAACAGGAACGATTTAAATCAAAACTTAAAGTACAAGGAATCGTAATAATGTTATGTATCTCTATCGAAGAGATATCTGCTAGCAAATTTCTACGTGCCGTTTGAACGCACCAAATATCCGATTCCGTATTTTATCGAGAAAAAGAATAGGAATGCCGACGTAGGTATCTCACGCTAGGTATGGCAGACTATTGTCGAGGATTTATCAAAATGATAGTAGACATTTTTTAACGTAAAAATGTGAAATATAAATAGCACGTCATTTTAGAAATATGCTGTTCCTAAAAACTGTTGAAAGGTTACCTCAAGAAAATCGTTGAGAGAACAAAAAATCTTCAATGTGTTCTTTATTTACATAATCATTTGTTTTCTTAAAAATATCATTACAGAATTACAAAGCAAAATACTGATATTAACGTGTATGAACAAAAAAAATTATAAAAGAATGATGCTTCAAAAATAAGGAAATACATACTATCAGAAAATCCTATCGGAAATTTTATATTGTACAATATTGTAGTTGTCTGCCTTCAAAAGACATACCCAGATATAAAGAGAATATTGAACTTACAACTTTAAATACCTATGTGAATACATGCGACTCAGCCGATTTTGATAAAATTTGTGTATTTGTAACAGAAACTATAACAAAGACACAAGACAATATAACCAAAATAAGAACGTTCCGAATACGCATTAAAATTTTAAAAATGATTTAGGCAAACAAAGAATCTCATTTTTAGAATTCGGTTAAAAGCAGAATATATTACGCTAACTTCATTTTAGTTTCCAAAGTTTACAAGCAAGTTACACTACACAATAAAAGACGAGTACAGCCCATTGTCTCCACGTCAACCGGACTCGTAATAGCAACATTGCATATGCCCATCTATTTCGTAATCATAGGTCTATGCAATCGAATGCATCGTAATTTTGCAGGCGCAGGTAATTGTTTAGGTATATACCTACTTGTTAGGCATGCGAGGTCATAGTCATTAGTGGCACAGAGCTTGCAGCTTTGAATACTATTAATATAGTATATAATGCTATTAAGGACATGAATCATATTTCTGCGTGAATTACTGACGCGTAAAACTTAGTTTAACTTAAGTGTTTAAATAAACTTATACTCAAATACGGCTTAATTTTAGTTGAAATATTATGTAATGTTACATCTAAATTTCCTATCTTTTGGATCTAAATGAACAACACATTTAATCTCTCATCTTTTGGATCTGGATAAAAAACCCATCTAAATCTCTCATTTTCTGAATCTGGATGAGTTGTTCATGTCTTGTTGAAACCCAAATTCCGAAATAAGATGGTATATAAAAAATATTTAGTGTTTTTCCGCCTCGTCTTGATGTCAGCGTGAGAAATCGAAAAATATTTTTTTTTGTTTTTTTTTTTTGGTGAGGTAAAACCACACCATACTAATATTTTTTATATACCTACCATCTTAGTATAAATGGATTTCTGCAAAGTAACGCTTGACTCCATCAATTATCTCCAAATTCCGAAATCTGAATGTATTGACGAAACGTATTTTCTGGTCCGGAAACGAAGCCAATCTCTTCGCTTCTTGCTCGTGGACTGTCAAAAATGTATTTTACTATGTGTCGATATCTGAATTACAATAGCGTGTTATTAAAGTTAAAGTACCAGTAATTATTCAAAACTATTGGTTACCGGTGTACCAATCCGAGAAGAGGTCCTCTTATTCATCATTCATCCTTAGAACAACTTTTACTATGAGACCAACACTGAATTCGAAAAAAATAATCATTTGTTGCATACATTTTGTCGATGACCAATTCATTTATTCTATGGAACCGCTCGGATTTGTTTCTCAAATTCGGGGTTGGTTTCATAATGAAAGTTTTGTATGATGAGTAATGTAATCTCCTTTCCGATTAGCACATCCCGAACTAATATCCCTGTTTAATAATTACAGCATAAAACCAACGAAAATGAAACCTCGTGAAGCTCATGGTTACTAGGGTCACTATATAAATGAATTAAAGGTACACGTGTAATACCTGTATATAGGGAGCACGACCCTTTGTAGCAACAAAGGTTAAACATGCTTTTTGTGCATTACCACCCCAAAATACCAACATACCCTTCACCTACATAAAATTAACAACCTAAAAGGTGAACTCGCATGTGTACATGAAATAAACATAAATCCAGTACGATTTTTTTCCACTTACTCAACATTTCTAAGGTTTTAAGGGAAATTTATTAACGAACCTCTTATTTTAGCATCAGGAATTTATGTTGCTGTTTTCCGCGTCATAATCCGGACTTTTTGAATTTTTTCTTCATCAGAAAATGTGTGGATGATTTTATGCGATGGTTTGATAATAAAACCACGTTATTTATCGTATTATACCACCGATACAGCTTTATCGGCTAGGGGTGTACTAAGCTAAAAGAGGGTTACTATACACATCCTAAGGAACAATTTTCACTATGAGACCAACTCTGAATGCGAGGAAAAAATATCAGCTGTTTCATACATTTTGTTGACGACCAATCAACTTTTTGTATGGAACAACTGTTTTTTTCACGAATTAAGAGTTGATCCCATAATGAAAATTGTTCCTTAGAATGAGCGAACCTCTCCGCTTAGTACACCCCTTGCCAATAACCTATAAAGCATAATCGCTTAGGGGTGAACTAAGCCGAAATGCGGTCACCACACTCAACGTCACGAACCACTTTCATTATGGAACCAACCTTGAGTTCGATAAAAAAAACCTGCTGTTCCATATTAGGTATAAGTTTATCTGGTTGTTAATAAATATATATAACAGCAGATTTTTTTTCTCGAGCTCAGAGTTGGTCTCATTGTGAAAGGTGATCTTTAAGATGAGTATACTGAACACCTTTCGGCTTAGTACATCTCAATTCGATAACCCTGTATTTATAGTATGTAAAATAGGCAACTTAACTTGCAAACAGAAAGATAATTTCTCCTTACATTTTATAGTATGCTAAAACATACCGTAGACATAGAGATAGCCAAAGCCTTCCAAAGGATATCTGGCATTGACTTATTTAAAGTGCAGAATTCACGTTATGAAAAACTGTAGTACAAAGTACGAGTATAGCGCATACACTAAACTACTTAACAATTGCTTGGATACTGCGAGCTGTACGCAAGTACGAAATTTCAAGAGATACACAAACATCGGAACTGTCAGGCAATAGGAAAAAATGCCAGACGCAAAGCAGAGACGCCTCGCTTGTTCGGTCAACTAACTATTCTAGCACAGCGACCTCGCACAAACAAAGTTAAATTTAAACGAAACAATGAAAGCTCCCATGCGCACAATCAATAGCAGCTTTATTGTAAACAACCAATCAGGAAGTCGTGAATTCGATAGTAACCAAAACCCTAAACAGACAGATCGCGCCCCATGTTACCTACATAAATAATTCTGCGCAGATCGTATAGACAGAGCCGGGATCTATTCAAACCCAGAATACAAGCAGAACCCTTCTTCAGGTTTTGTGGACCCACCCACATTTCGGGTAAAAGGCGCTATAAATGGAGACTAGGAATAAAGGACTGTGTCCTTTATATACTTGATTTACTTATCTGATTTAGAATTCAATTTGGCAAGTGTTTGAAATACACCTGTTTATGAGGCGTGAGTCATGAATGGCAAAGACGATGCTTGTTTAATTGGTTAGTCATAACTTTTAACACTTACGCTACTGAAACATAGGTACCTATGTCAAATTTTAGTTTTTTCAGTCGTTAATTTAAGAATTACAATAAGTTGTTATTATATAGTAGTGAGGAATATGACGGGAAGTAATTGTAATACACAGCTTTGCTGTACGTATTTGATATGTAGGAAATAATGAGTTGTTCCATACTAAGTCTTTTATGTCACAATCTTTATGGAAAAAACCAGGTGGTCAAGTATGTTATTTGAATTCCCTCAGAATTACAATTGCATTAACTCAAAATAGCGGTTTCGACATGGAATAGATCAGAGTTAGTACCTATTAAAATCGATGTTTTGTTTAATAACTAACTATTGCTAATTCTAATAATAAGGTGAGGTGTGGAGCTGGTGAGGAGGAACCACACCATAAAAACAAAAATATTTTTCGATTTCTCACGCTTACATCAAAACAAACCGGGATAACATATATTCTTTATATAACATCTTATTATAAATGGGTTTCCGCAAAGTAACACCTGACTCCGTTAATTAATGTCATTAGTTTTTAACTGTAGTCATAGTGTGCGAGGTGTTGATTGGAGAAAGAAAAATCTAATCTTTTGATTAGATTTTGCAATTTTATGCATATAAAAATGATAGCATATTTAAGTTTTCACTCTTTTCCTACTAAGTAGTGATGATATCAACAATTTTTTATCAAAACACGTCTTTCTGCTATGTCAATATGACCGGTGATTCCACTGAACGATAGTCATTCAAGCGGCCAACCATCGTGCGAGTATCACATTACGTCGTTTCAATCACATTTCACGGACTATCAAGCATCATGTCAGGCTGTAAGACTGTAGTGTTATTGACGGTAGTCTATGCAATAATGGATGAATGGATGACTAGTCTATGGTCTAATGGATAGCTGTTCTATTTTGTTTGTTTGATCAGCTCTTCTTTATCATTCTGTAGCTCTACTATGCTTAAAATTACAATAGTTGACCGAGTGAGCGAAACGTGTCTGCTTCGAGTCTAGTAAAATGTTTTTTCGTCTGTCAGATTCTATTTTGTATATTTGGATGTTTTCCAGCAATAAATTTCGTAAATACTCTCGTACAGGTCGTAATTTCCAACCAATCTAGACGAAACTCGGTGAATGGGTTCTACGAATCTTTTTAAATCTTCGAATATTTCACTTAAAAATGAGAAAAGCTTTGTTGAAAATGTAAAAGCCATGATGATTTTTTCAATAGTAGATTTTATTAATCATCAAATAAAGTCTAAAATACTTTGGTGGTACACGAATCGAAGATGTGAGTATTCATAGTTACCAAAACTGTTATTTGATTCCCGTCAATTTATCAAATGCAAGTTTTGTTCTTATTTTTGAGTCATTTAGAACTTAGTATACCTTAATCTTATTTCATAAGGCAAAAAGTTTTTTTTACATAGGTCTGAGATTTGGAAAGTTGAAATATTTTTGTAATCGCATAATTATTGTGGACGTGAGGTCAACAATTCGCAGAACTAGTTGTAGTAGCCTTGTCGCTAATAGGCTGCCAAAGTAGCTTGTAAAGTGACGTCAGAGACTTCAGTCGTTGATCTCATAGAGTCACTGAACTGCCTGAATTACCTGAACTATCAAAATAATTTAAGGAATCCCAATTAACTATAATAAGTCTGACCTGTAAGAATTTTCAAGTACTTATTCGTTTAATTCTAAATGTCAATGAACTACGTACATCACGTACATTTTGGTTTGGTCCACTTTTTGTATTTTTACCAAAAACGATTATTATATATTGGTAGAACCTTCTAGATAAAAATTACTGCTCAGGACAGATGAAATATTTCATACGAAAAGTCAACACTTTTAAGAAATATAAATAAGACAAATAAAGAAATAAAAATGTTGGCCACCGTCCACTATCTGAGACCGCCTGGAAAAATATTTTTTCCCACGGTCCACAGTTCAATCAATATCAATATTATATGTGGTACATCTAAGAACTGGGACAGGTATAAGAATAATTCAGTATGATACGAGTACATAAAGTTACGTAATTAAAAAGGTAAAATATTCGATAGGTTTAAGTAAGATATTGATGAAGCAGTCGAGTTATATTTAAATTGGGGCGAAGAAAATATTGTTTATTTCCTGTTGTGTTTCTCTTCATCAGCGTAGTGAGTGACTACCTCATCACTTCTATTGGAGGTAGTGAGTGGGTCAGCTCATAATTTCGAAGTACAATAATAATATACTTATATACGAGTTATATACTTATATATATTAAATAACATATTTTTTAATAACATTTAATTACTTAAACGTAAACACACTGCTCACTTTTTAAATTAAAAAAATCCCATTCCACGATATACCTAAAAAAGTTCTTTAACCTACTATGACTTAATCTGCTATAGCTGTATTCGTGCTGCATACCAGTCAAAAGTTGAAACTTAGAACGTGCATACTTACGTAAGGTGCAGAACCAAGGTCGCCTCACTCATAAAGCTAAGTTGCAACCTTCTCAAGACGAACTGCGAAGCCTTATTTCAACTACATAAGGTTTATAATAAGGTTAAGGTTGGCAATGTTTTTACTCGAATGTTGGCCACGTTGCAGCTATGATGCTGTCTCTTGTGTCAATGCAATAAGGTTTATAATGAACTATTGTTATGTCGTGACGTTTTTACGCTGGTGTTTACGTGATTTTGTAGGTTACTCTGGGTGTGTCATAGTTACGTGCCTTTTGTGTGATGGACCTTACTTGTAGATACTCAAACAGAGCTAAATAGAACTAGGAAAACTTTACTATAGATATATGGTAACAAAACACAAAATGAATCGAAACGTTAGTCTATATAAATTTGCTTTGTGCACAAATAATAAAAAAAATACATTCAAAAGAATACAACATGTCTAAAATTGGCATAATTTGCCTTAGCATAATGCTAAGTTATATTTATAATGTTAAGTTTGTAAAACGTAAAATGTTCATAATGTTGATGTTGCAAAAACTTGAGCTACAGGAAAATCGTATATCAACTAAATCGTCAAAAAGATATATAAAATTAATAAGGAAGGAATCATTTATAGCGGCTACTTATAAGTATAGAACAAAAGCGTTCCCGAGACAATCGTTTCAGGCAATCTATCAAGTGAATGGTCGATAAGTCTGTCTGCCTCTTATTGGATAACTTCAGATCTCAAGCATCGAGGTTTTTTATTATATAAGACGTTAAAATGAAGAATGCTAAGCTTTGCACGTTTTCTTTATAAAACCTTTTTATTACCCGACTGCGAAAGAAGGAGGATTATGTTTTTCGAGTGTAAAATATTCATATGGCACGCCCTAGAGCCTCAAAGGCATGTCGTATTTTTATGTGAGTGGTGTCAATAGATTCGTCTTAGTCGAGAGAGTCACACTGAATATATCACTGAAAATTAAGAATGATTCACAGGTTTAAAGATTTAGCAGTCGGGTTATTTTGAATTGGCTTCTAACTATTTGTTAACTTAAAGAGTGGAATAAGCGAAATAAAACAATTTACTTTACTATATGTAAATAAAGGCTATGTAAAAGTTATCAACTGATATTCATTACTTACAAATAGTTGTCTTAAATTTGTTGGCAGTTAGCTTTACAGGAAATATGAAGGTAATTGGCGATGTTCATGGCAGTCTTTGCTTATTTTATAAGCAAAGACTGCCATGAATAGGGTTCCATCATACAACGAAAATTGCGTGATAAGCTAGAAGTCCGCATAGAAAATTCTAAACTCGCTTGATAGATACAAGTGCCTTTAAGAGAAACCTCCCAGAATGTTTTCTGTACTAGGTCAATAACTTTTCCAGTAAAATTAGCAGAGACAGAACTCAAAACTCGCTCCAACAACGAGACAATAGGCCAAACTTCTAAAATAACTGGAGCATTCGGTTTTTTATCGAGTCTCAAGCATTGTTTCCGAGTCGATTCAATAAAAGTTTTCCCATTAAGATATCAGAGGTGGCCAGTCGTTGTGTAACTGGTGGATTCCAACTTTTCTGGGACAGTTTATGATTGGCTTAGCGCAAAGAGACGTTTTAACTTGAGACTGTTCTCGCAGAGCGATAATTTCTTAGAATGCAGTTCCGTCGGCCAATAGCTTGGTCAGGTTCTCGATATTTTATTAACGAATCGTTTGTGATGTGAACTCTTGCGTTATTGCATACTCATCAGGTGTAAATATTTACGCATGATCCCTACACTTGTCTTTGTTGGTTTGTTTGTCTTTCTTCTCCTTAGCAACTGAGTGACGGATCGACTCAATATTTTGGACTTACTTTTCAATTTAAAATAAAAATAACAAGGGCGAAGCTGCGATCAAAATTTATTTATAAATTGAGTTTCGTATGGTATGACGTATGGGTTTTGATTGAATGTAAAGGCATACTGTTACATATTGTATAGCCTCATAAACTTGCTCGCCTTGGTATTATTGTCATGATGCCATTACTGTGTTTGTCCATTAAAAAAAAAAAAAACTACAAACTTCTTTAAAACCATTTGTTCCGGCTATCAGACAGGAGCGAGCAAAGTTTCCCGTCTGCCATCTACATTATGTTGTATATAGCATGGGTACAATCTCGCTAGATCGATACTTGTTGTAAAATGTTCTTCAACTTTTGAATTTGTTTGTTTGTGGGTTAAAAATAAAAGGAAATCAATGGTGATTGGTGATAGATGTTCACTTGAACATATTTATTTTTAAACGTATTTGTTATGAAACATTTTTTTGTAATAACATATTTATTTTAATTACTTAGTTTACAAGGTATAGTTATAAATAGAATATTCTTCATAAATTGAGTTATTTTCAATGATCCATGCCTACACAGTCAAATGTTTTTAAGGACGCCATGTTTTAAATAGTAAAATAATACAGCTATGTCATATGGAAACTTGCTCTTGTCACCACATTAATAAACCTTAACACTCGCAAGCAAGAAGGTGTTAAATCTTCTAGCTTAAAATTTCTTCAACAAACAAAGATTTGATAAAGTTCCCGAGATTGCTCACTTTACGTAAGCACTCTCTTGAAGTATAAGCTTGGACAGTAAAATTCACACCCAGGCGAAAGTTTCACAGCGAGTACGTGCAACGTGTACAACTATAAACATAACTTGTGCGGAAACACTGAGTAAAAAGTTATACAGAGAGACAGTTCTGTACGAAATAAAACGCGTCATTAAATTATTAGCTATTACGGTTTTCTGAGTCACTGATGCTTAACTTTACAAGTACTTGTCACCCAGATCTATGAATAATAATCTGAAAATGTTACAACCTGAAAAATAATAAAACAGCATAAGCAGTAGACGTATGTTGTCATACGTCAACGTTAATTGAGGCGCCGTTACTGTCAAGGTTAATTAAAATTAGACAATTCATGATTCGTTATGGGCTGCAGGGGCCAAGAATAATACAATAACATTATTTTTGTTCCATGAGGTACATATTGTGAAATATTTTATAGTACATTTTATCCTGAGTCTAAATTATTTTTGCTCGTTTTATGTCGATAACATCATGTTACTAGATACCATCAACTTTAACGGCACTACCTCAGAGTAATCCTGTGTCTAGGCGTGGGACTGATATAGCTAGAATTATGGCTCAAATTACATATTACATTAGATAATTACATATTTATTACCAAGTTAAATACTTTTATCAGTAGACTAGTATGGCCTTTTATTCCTGGGAGTCTAATAATAACAAAAGAACACAGGCTTCGAGGTCCGATGTGGCATTTTAGTAGTGTCTCTTCTAATTTAAAATTTTATCTACTGCTCATGCTATAGTTGCATTTCTGTGAAAACCTACTCTGCGTCGGAAATGACGTCGAGTTAACTGATTCTGAGCATTTAAGCAATGCAACATAGTGCTCGCGCCTCGCCAAGAGTAATTGTAACAATCTTAACGAAGCAGGTGCTGTCAGAATTAACTGGCGAATTGAATGAGTTACTCGCGACCGGTCAAACGGCAATGTGTTATTCTGCCTTTGATTTTAATCTTCGCCATTGGACTTTGTTGCGGCAATTTGGTCTTAATTACGTGTAATGGTTGAACTAATAACTGCTTCCTGAGATCAATTAGAGTATATGATTCTTAAATAGCAGAGCTTACATTAGTAAATTAGGTAGGTATCTTAAAGTTGTGAATGTTGTAACGGGCCTAATGCATTGATAAAAACAGCCTGCTTGTTTAATACCAAATTTCAAAATTATGCACGACTTTTTATACGTAATTACATTTCTGATTACGTTATCATCATAATTTCTGCTAAAATACCAAAACAAAAAATAAAAAGATATTAAAAACCAAACGATAAGTTTTTGTGAAGACTTTATCGCAAATATTATTGCTGAAAATAATTCTCGCCTTAATGTTTTTTCGTCATCAACCATCCTGTGTTTTACTCATATTGTGGTTTACAAATTAAAACCATATATATTTATTTTCACCTCCGTAAAATGTTTATTCATAAAGCCGATTAAAAATAAACACATCAACTTACTGCCTACAAATTGAAGGGATATTCGATTACAATATAACCTGTACACAATGGAACCAGTTTGATATAATCAACTCAATAATAAAATGGCTTAATAAAATGAAACACACAGATTTCATACAAACTTATTCAAAAAAATTATAATCTATATTTTTCTTAATAAAATTAAAATAATAACAATATTGATGGCCGCCTTGGTCGCCAAACTTGACTGAATCGTCCGTGTTTTGGTGGATAGCCTTCCTAACATCATGAAAATTCAATTTTAACTGTTTAATTCGTTTCCAAGTTATTAATACTACATTAAATATTTTTTATTACTGACCGAGCAAGCAAAACGTCACTACGGCAAATTTTTCGTCAATTAATTTGTTTGTTCGTCCATAACTAGTCGTGATTTGACTACAACCAAACCTGAAGGAACTTAGTACGTATAAAAATGATGCTCACGCAATCAACGATGCAATCTACAGCTCGCAGAAGAACTACTAAATATTCAAGTAAATATCTACAATTCCATGTCAGACCAACCGTTATGTAAAAACCCGCCGTATATTATCGTCATATTTCTTTTTAATTAGATCGCTTAAAAACACTTTCATGCTAAACACACATTAATGATACAATAATGTTATGTTTATTTTTTTACTAGCTGCGCCCTGTGGCGTTAACCACATTAATACAGGATTAAAAAATAGCTTACGTGTTATTCCAGGGTCTATGCTATCTCCGTACCAAATGTAATCCAAATCGGTTAAGCAGTTTTTGAAAGAGTAACGAACATACATCCATTCTTACAAACTTCCGCGTTTATAATATTAGTAGAATAGGATTAACTTTATTGTAAAACCTAGGAAGGAAATGTGTGATAACTTTATGATAATAATATATAATACAGTATTGTCATCAAATTATCACACATTTCCTGTGACTTGATAACTATGCGCTAAAGTTCGCTTCAAATCACGAAACGTGTTGACGAGTTTTCTGAGTAAACTATCGCGTCGATGGCTTTGTGTATAGACTTCTTTGATGAAATCGCCAATTATTTACTACAACATGTCATCAAATTACCTTCATTATTTATAAGTGTGGACGATAGAGGTAGGTACAGATTTTGATGAGCTTAATTGACCCTCTTAGCGATGATGGAATATATCTTGAAGAAAACTTCTTGTGAAAGAAGGATGGGTACGAGATGATGGGAGGATGGGTATACGTAGGAGTATAGGTAACTATATTTCTTAATTAATGAACTGACTCTATTTTGCCTAATACGATAATTAATATATCATTTCTCTTGTTGTTTAAGAAAACGGGTTTTCACGCGTACCTGATTGTTGGAAAGGTCCAACTATAGTTTCGTTCACATCACGTGTGAAAACCCGTTTTCTTAAACAATATGAATCAAACACTTTCATGGAGTATTCTGACTTTGAATACCATTCAGCACTTGACACATTATAATAACAAAAACCTAAACGATAACAATTTAACAGTAATTTTAGTATAAATTCTACGGATCATTATTATACGAGTATAACTAATGACATCTTCATTAGTATGTCAGTTGCATTGTCTTTGGTAAAACTCATTAATTCTTGACGTGAAGCAGTATTGTTATGCAGTTCATATGAAAATCAAAGCACATATTATTTATAGCTATGAATTATGATGACCTAAAATTCTCAATAGATTTATATAGGTCGGCGGCAGGCTATTAATTATATCTAACTGATTATCGAAGTCAAAAAATTAAAACTGCATTTAAAAAAAATATACATTTAGGTAGACACCAAAACGGTGTCCAAAAAAGTCATGTGTATGTGTACAAGTTGCCGATGATATCATCCAAATGATTATATTCTATAACATACGACGAAATGTTTCGTTCACCGTCTGTAACCAAGTCGTAAATATACTGACACGAATTTATTGTAATATTAATGATTCACGCTACATATATACATATATTCCTACAAAGGTTGTATGTATAATATTATGCTATATAGCTATATAATGGAAACCGGATTTATTTTTCTAACAGAGATCGAAGCGGGAGTTTTATACACGACTTTAGTCTGAACATTCTGAAAAAATTAGGCGATTGTAATAATATAAATAATTTAAGGCGGATACATAGCGCCGACATTCTATACTACATATACTAAAATTACGAAAATAGATAGAAAATCACTACATTTTTTAATCAGTTGAAAGAAATATAAATCATCTTAATTAGAGGCAAACATGTAACTAAATAATATGTCAACAAGATACATAAATAAACATAATAATCTATAGATACTAGTTAAAAAAAGAAGTTATTAGATTAAGCCTCTACAATTTGGATATTCTGTATGAAAACGTTAGCATTTCTAGCTTTGTTCTTTTAATGTTAAACTTATATATCAAAGCGGATCCAAGTTCAAAATAATCGAGTAAATTATAAGCCTTGAGACTTTCACTCACTTCCGAGAGTCAAAAATGTGTTGTCATCGTCACGATAATCTGAAAATATATTAGCGTGAACGGAATAAAACTAGTTTTGCCTGATTACGCCTTGATGGCATTCAACGTAGATTCAATACAAACTTATTGACCAAGCGAGCTATGCGTAAGCGCATGTTGATTCTGATGAATTTTCTCTCGTTTGTCAGATTGTATGTGTGGATGTTTTTATGGAAATTTTGTACTTGCAATTTCAATTTCAATTTATATTGAATATTTGTGATTGTTTCAATTTTTCAGTCTATTTTTCAGTGGATTTATGATTCGGGGAGACAAATTTGCATGGCACTTTAAACCAGCTGATCTATACACTAAATTATTGTTAAAGGTTGCGGTAAAGACTTCAATTTTAATGAGAACGTAGAATAGTAGAAACTTGGCCTAGAGATAGTCGGTTTTGCGGGACATGGCTTCCCTTCGAATACAAAAATCTCTTATGACTGAAACATCTCTCTCTCTACTCGTAAAATCTGCAAAAGTATCTACTATAAGTACGTTATATGTAGGTTAATGTATTTTATTCTTTTAGTAATAAGGTCGCTTCTTGTGGTAATACATGTAAAATTATAATAGTCTGATATTTATTCAAATTTTACTAATGGCGTCGTCTTATTGTTCTAAAATACTATCTACTGTATTCGTTCATATATATAAGGGTTTTTGTCGTATATTTATTACAACTTATAGCATAAAATATCTTTTATTCGGCAGACGCCAATGCTCATTTATATTCTGGTCGGCAGAGCAGCGAGTGCCATATATTAGGTCACCTGTCTGGCCCTACTATGAGTTCCGCTCATCGCTTTCACTTTTATCGTTACCAAGTTACTAATAAATACTTTTCGTTCCGCAAGTGGTTTGCAATTTTTTACTTCATGGCAAGGTAACTTGTAAAATGTACCTACATTTTTCTCCTTTTAACAAAATACGGACAAGTTTCTTTATTAAGAAAAATTTAATACATTAACAAAAAGAACGACTACTATTTCTTTTTGTTTTTTATGTTTTGTGTCATAATAATAAAGTGTTATACTTACTTACTTGTGTTACTTATTCAAAGTGTACAAAAATAAATGCCGACACTTCTAGCGCATACTTAAATGCACGATGTTGGTCACGACTATTTACTTATGGTAGAGACTCCTTGATATAAACCTACGGAGTAAAGACCTTACGCATGACAGATCATCGATATTTATCCGTGAATCGAGTACAAGGATGTTCGTGCACTTCTCTATTTAAAAGTAGATATAAACACAAGAATTAACAAACAGCTGCAATTTTTCCCAAAATCTTCGCATCATTGTCAATAGGATAGAAGAAATGAAATCAATAGCTTGAAGAAACTTGGTTTCATTTTGACAGCGTTGAAGCGTCAAAAGGAAAACAATTTTTGCTCGTTCTTGTTTTCCCTACTTTCATTCCTAACCTTCACCGAATGGAGCACAGGTGATTACCATTATAATAACATGTCTATGTTCTAGTTTTAGACAAAACTGTGACTCAACGATGGAATCCGAAAATCTTCATGATCGTCGCGTTTCTCTACATTTCACATAGTAACACTAATCGCTTCTGCCAACAAGTTTTCACAAGTGTAACTTAGATCTACTCATCTGACCATCCGCCAAATAACTTGACTATAGTACCCCCCCTTTTCTCCCTCCACACAACAATGTCAACATCCATTCATTACGCAACCAAGCCTCGCCAAGAAAAACTGCGTTTCTAAAGCCTCCAATCATCCATAACCGCTACTCTATTTCTAGGTGCATAAGGTTCAATATCGTGCAATTAAGTTGCAGTGCTTAATGAGAGTGTTACGACATTTTGCGCGTTACGAGCAGACCGGTTGTAGCTGTAGGTACCATAGATTTCTTGAACTTTTTAGGTCATCGATGTTTATGGTCTATACTATGCGGAGGTATGGGTGTTATTTAAGAGGTATTGTGGAAAAAATTTGAAAACACCAAAGAGGACTAAACATAATATTCATAACGTAAACGCACTACATTTGAAAAAAAACTATAATATTTTTTTAGGTTTTACTCTTCACATTTAACAGAAACATGTTATTTGCTCGGCTAAAACTAGGCGTAGGTGGAATTCTAGTCACATTTCGTAGACAGCTGTCGTTTTGTTTATTCAAATTTATTCACGGTAAAATTTCGAGTAGTAAACGATAGTGAAAGTAAGCTCAGGTTTGTTTTTAAAAGCGTGAGTGGAGTCTAAACCGGTGGGGCCTCGTCAAGATACGTTTAAACTATTTAGGTATCATGCAACGAAATAAAAGAAATTCCATTACTTTTACGACGATTGACATTACACTTACACAACATAATTTCATTTAGTTATGTCATGAGATGGGAGGCAAGAGCTTTAACAATGAACATAACTTGAATTTTTATTGACTAACGATGTGTTTCAGCAGCTTTCCTTGAGAGCCAGTGTATTCTAGGCATGCTCCGTCTAGGGCTACAATATCGCTGACTTCCGTGATCATGCGAACTTGTGGTCAAACGCCTAGCTGACAAGGATAAAAAAAATATTACCAAAATTATAACCTATGTTTTGTATGTTTCAAAAGCATCTAACTTTTTATACATATTATAGATTCATATTTATAAACATGGAATGGATATATTATTTATTTATCCCAGCTAACCTTTCGATATCTGGATCAAGACAATGGTCAGAAAATAATTATAATTCATCACCAGTTTAGTCAAAGCTACTGCTAAGTAAATTCATCAGATATTTTATGATGTCTTAGTATTTTCCTTCTCAACAGTAGTTTACTAAATTATGAGTCTATCTGAACAACGTGAAAAATTTCCCGTTGCTTTGCTAGACTTTGACTATCAATCTGACCAGTGGGAAACCCTTTCATCATCGGTCTAAAGCTTAAGCAGGCTTATAATCCTACGCTTAATAAAATATGCTCCCTATGCTCCTTAAATAAAGCATTCATTACAAAGTAAAAGCATGATGAATCAGCCATAAAGAGACGAGAGTTAAGACAATTAAGTACTTGACATGACCTGGCAAATTGGATCCCATCACTTCACTATGACATCACGAAGATCCCCGGATAAATGCCCGGGCATCTTAGCACTTAATAGCGCCCGCTTATTATTTTTTTTATTGCAAAAAAATGTTTCTGAGGATAAGATAAATAGCGGTAGAAATATCATCTTTAGATATATTTCTTCTGTTTGGATCTTTTTTATTGTTTACAATAAGGAAAACCATTGTTTCCTTTGTGAGCTAAAGACAAAATATAAGGGGCCAATTATTTTTTAAATATATATTGTTTCAAGAACAAAGGAGTATTTACTGATATTGAAAAACAAACAAGAAAAATTCTACGTTATCAGAAGGCCAAATAATGTAATATTTTTGTTTCGTACAAAATATTTTTTCATAATACACATGCTGTAAAAACCACAAGAATATTTAATCGCGAAATAGAAAACGCTTACCTCGGGAAGAATCTTTGTTTAGAAACAAATCCGCGCACCCCCGAAACTATTCATTATCGAGCGGGAATGCATCAACCCTGAACTTGAGGGTACGGTGTTATTCCAACAATTTCACTAAAACTCACTTTACAACCAAGTAACCAAAAAAATAAAAATTAAAAAACAAAACCACTGGCACTTGTCAAAATATCCGTCTGTCAATTATTGCAATTCGAATGTTTATTTTTTTTTCAATTTCGTATTTGGAATGCGTTCGGTACGCGCGTCTTCGCGGCGGCACAGGGCGCACTACGTAAATGTCAGAGCGGTCGGCACATGTGCGGGCCACGGTAAGGTGTAGCGCAGATTGGTGCGAATTTTCCGAACGAATTGAACAATTTTTGCTAGGTATCGTAATTGAGTTAATGTAGAGGTCAGGGTGACTTATGCGTCAATAACGTCAGGAGTGTAATATTGTCCATTTTGTTTTGAATGAATGGAGCATTTTTAGTCTTACTAATAAACGTGTCTTTACTTTAAACGTATTTTATCTTGATTTGGCGCTTGACGTTCTCCATCGGATAAAACAAGACAAAAGACGTTTAAAGTTAAGACCTTTTATATTTATTAAGTTATTTAGTAACTTGTAACTTAAAATTAATGTGCGTTAGTACTTTTATTACAACCCAAAATGTGACTTTTACATACTAAGTAGCACAACGCTAGTAGTTCTACTAACTGTAGCTGATCCTGCGACTTCAATAATTTTGCTACTCAAAAAATATTTCATACTCCCAAAAATAGACAAAATGGGCTTAATAGCTGTAAACGTAAAACCAACAAACATCTTCGATTCCTATTATTTCCGGTAATGCACAGCATTTTTGACCATTTAAAATAAAGTAGATTTCACGAGAAATAAAAACTATTAGTATAGACTGGTCGTGATTTTTGTATTATTATGAATACTTCCCACATAGTTGGGGATAATAATCACTTAAGTGATCAAAAATTCTCGATTTGTATAAAATTTGAAAATTCGTAGAACACCAAGTATCGTCAAGAATATTAGACCACGGCGGTCGTCAAACTTTGTGACATCACAAAGCTTCTACGCACAAATATGTTTAACTGCACTAGAAATCTAAATTAATATTGTATGTATTTAATCAAAATATAGTTGATAATAGAAAATGCAATATAACTCAACTTCCATAAAATATAATAATATAAATGATAGCAGAAGAGATCATCTCTGCGTCTCGTACCAATCGCGCAAAACTCCCGCTCCGCCGTAACCGAGCCCTTACAAAAGTGCGAGCGGGACGGCGCTAGGGGTAGCACATCCGCTTTTCTCGTTATGTAAGCTCCGGGCTCGGAGCCTGGCGACAACCCTCCCTCTCCCCGCGGCACGGCGCTCTGACGTCGACGGGGTGGCTGGAGCCGGGAGAATCGAAGCGTAAGCACAGGGTACACCGTCAGTTTTTACATCAGTTCTATGTCCAGCGTCAAGGTAAAAAAATTTAGAAGAGTCAAAATTGAAGATTAAGTTAGGAGGCTGGAAACATTGCTTGGAAGATGTAGAAACTTAAGCGATAAGAAATTTAGGGTAATTAATTTCCAGGCTGGAATACTGGTAACCGCACTACCTCTACCCCGGAGTCGTCCTGAGACGTTGACATGGTGGCTGAAACCAGGATAATTAATGCACAAGCACGAGGTACACGGTCAGTTTTTTATCAGTTATTTGTCAAGCGTCAAGCCAAAAAATGTTGAAAAGTCAGAGTTTAAGGCCGTGTTAAGATTCTGGAAACATGTAGCTAAGAAGACAAAAAGTTAGCATTAGGTATTAACGTAGCTTTAGATTTATTAAATGATTCGAATAAATGTGATTGTAATTATAAATTAAAAAAACGGTAAATACTCGTATATATACATATATTTAGGTCGTGAGTTGAAAATATAGAGTCATGCCAAACAAGAAATAGAATTACATCGGGAATGCGATTTAAGAAAATAGCGTTTTCGGTTAGTTGTTAGATAAATTGCCGGTTTTTAATCAAGTGTGCAATTAAAGCGCAATTATGTTTCACACCTGCAGTTTACATCAAGCAATCGTCAACTCACTTGAGCGTGTGCAAAAGTTTTACTAGTCATTTCGAAACAAAACATCACAGTGTTGCAATTGGAAAATCGACGTTATTTCCTCGAAGGTAGGGCCCCAGATATGGCTTACCGGAGTTTGAGTCCCAATACACACAAATAAAACTCATTAACTGGCCAATTTGCTTGTCGGCTTCGGTAGAAATATTAGGTTGGTGCGACAAGGCCGTTTATGCTCTTGCAAAGGGAATTCAGGAAAAAGGCGATTGGTAAATGAGTCGGACTCAGAAATGCGTTTGTGGACGTATCGTGTTTTTTTTATATACTTTAGATCTAAGTTTGAGCAATAACACAGCATTGAAAGCAACTTTAATATCTGAGATCCAGGAATACAAGTAAGGATAGAGCACGTGGACTTAGCAGGAATTCGTTAACTTAAGCTTTTAAAACTCTTAAACCAGAGTTTTACTAGCTGGGCTCCGCGGTTTTAACCACAACGTCTACTTTTTTATATCTTATGTTACGAAGTGATAATATAGCTTTCTAACAAGGAAAGAGTTATTGAAATCGGTGAAGTAGTTTTAAAGTTTATTCGTTACACATAAATACAAATCGTTCCGCCTTATAATATTAGTACAAATAAGAGCTAAAGAACAAAAAAAGCTAAGCTAGCTTTTTTCTTCAGTGTAATTGTGGATGGAAAGTAGGTACGTTTTTCTTTGTGTAACGTATTCAAAATATTCTAAATAGCATAATTTTAAGTTTATGATAAATAAAACTTTAATAATAAACAATATGTATAGATGTTAAATTTTTAAACCTTTCTAAGGTGGTTTAAATCCAAATTTAAAAACCTAGACATAAAAAATTCTTAGCACGCTTATTGCCTTTAGCCTTGACGCCAGAGATTCTAGGTCACTCCAAGGCTCTATCACTTAGCTAGGTTTTTTTGCTTGCCAAAGAAAAAATATCCCTAGTTTCCAGATAACACATATTTTTTACTTCTTATACTAAACATGACGTGTAAGTACTACATGTTTTAATAAATTATAAAACATATACATAAATAAAAAGGTATAAATATCAAAATATGTTTTAATTTTATACCTTTTTTATTTTCTATATGAGCCCACGCGTCGCATTCCCAAAAAAATATGGAAATTTATATAAAAAAACAATTAATAAAACTGGTGGTTTTGAAACTTCCTTTTTTCAAATTCCGTTAACTAACACGTATTTTAAAAGACAGACGCTGAACGCTGTTAAAAATCCTTGCCAGGAGAATAATTTCCCGAGATAAAGTTGTCAAGTCAATAAAAAGAAAAGTTCCTCTTGGCATAACATTTATGCATATTAGCAGGTACCGAACATAAGTATGTTAAGTAATGGCGCAATATCGCAAGCTCTAATTTACAACCCTTACCATACAACAGCACGTTTATTTCACGTCATTTTGCGTTTTGTTAACTTTTGTTGCCGAATCATGTTGGCGCAATTATTGGTCGTGTTTACACTCAAATCTCGATAATGTCGGCCATTTGTTTTATTGACGTAACGAAAATACGATGTTATTTGTGTACTCGTAATAATAGTACATTTATTCGGGAGGAAATTATTTGGCGTAAATATAGATGTTTAGATTACGGCTCTTCTTGGAAAATGGATTTACTTCCTTTTTTTATATCTTTTACTTACGAGTATTTTGAGAAAAGAAGATTATGTTCAACGGCAGCCGTGTTGAGCTAGACTGTATCAGGTTTGTATTAATTTCAATCGCTGTTATTTATTTTATATCTACCATTTTGAAAATAAACTAATTACGGTTTGACAGGAGATTATCTTGTTTTATTTGCTGTAAGATTTGATAGAGAATTATCAAAACATGTGGACGTACGAAACGCTAGCTTCATTTTCTTCATCAGGATTCTTTACTGCTAAAATGTATTTGTATTGTAGGTAAGTTTGTATTTCAAATTTTTGATTTTTGAAAATTAAACATTACGAATGTTCAGCTTCTGGTCAATTTCAAATCGACTAATTGAAAACAATAGAGCTAAATATTTTTTTTTTAAATCGGGCGTCTCTGAAAAATCAGTGCAATAGGGTAAACAGTACAGTGATTGGCACTCTAAGATAACATACAACATATAAGTAGTAAATTCTTTGTTATATTAATATTTTTTATATATCTAATGTTTTCAAATAAAAGGTATATTAGTATAGATTACAATGATATTTTTAAAAAATTGCTTTATTCCTTAAAAAATAACATAAAACTTGATTCTATGCTATTGCACAATCATTGGCACTGAAGTATAATTATTGGCACAGTGAATTAGGTATAACGATTGGCAGTTGTATTTACGGTATTTACAAATGTAGGGACACCTTCGTGCCTAGGTCCATTAATAATCTCGCTTGATCGTAGAGGGAGCCCTCTACGCGCTTAATCATCTTTCAACATTTTTAACAATTCTTCATCTGTCATTGGTCTCAATCTATTTACTTTAACTTTTATCTTCTTATCATTTCCAGTTTCCCTTGAATCTCGGAAAGTTATGTTCGGAGGTTTAAGTTCATCTAAAATTGGTCCCTTCTTCAATTCTTTTTTTACTATCTGTAGTTGTTCAGATTCTTTAGAGGTTCTTTCAACTGCATCTAAAATTGGTCTGTTTTTTATTTCCTTCAGGGCAGTAATATTTGCAGGTTTAACTTCGTTCATAGGTTCTTTTTTTATTTCCTTTGTATATTCTCTTTCTTCTTCAATATCACTTGAGATTCTATTTGCTGGTTTAATTAAGATGTTTGATTGGATAACAATTTTTGATTTGATATTATCAGAATTTGGTTTACTTTTCTTAATTATATTAAAATTTTTGGCTTTGTTCTTTTTATTAATAGTTTCAGCTTGTTTTTTTTCTTTGAGTAAGCGTTTCTCTTTGGCTTTTTCTAGTCTTGTTATTCGTTTGTTCTCCTTTTCTTGTATCTCTTTCATCTTTTTTTGTTGTTTTTCTAGTTCTACAGCTTCCCAATCTTTACTCGTTAAAACAAAAGAGCGATGTTCTATACCAGCTTTTTGTGTTTTAATTGGAGTCTTTGGCAACTTTAAAAAATCTTTTATATTTTGTTTCTTTATTGGACTCTTTGAAGGGACTTTGGTTGGCATGTCATCATAGTACCCATTTGTCTCCAATCAGCTCTACACTTTGACGACTGGTGGATGGAATAGGTATTACATATATTGGTGTTTGTTTTTCTCTTTCACACTCAGAAATAACCTCAACCGTTTGTACAGCTTCTGATACTGAATAATTTATACAGGATGCCAAAGGCCTCAACCCCCTGATGCTGAAGTTCAACATTCAGAAGTTTTTCGTGTCCTGATCCTGTGGTTCCTGAACAATTGTCAACCATCGTGTTTGTTTTAGAAGTGTCAGTGTCTTTGGATTGAGATTCATGAGTTGACAGTTCTGGTTCATTTGGCAAACGTTCTACTTCTGTTGGCATTGTCGTTAATTCATTGAGGGCTGCCATTGTGGTCAAATCTTCTGAACCGTCGTCGTTTTGTTCATTTAAATTGCTCCTGTCCTTGTGTTGCATTAGTTCCTCAGAAGTTGTTTCTATTGTTTGCGACGATGACTCGTGTGTTGAAATTTTTGGTACGAGATATTTATACAAGTCGTGAAGCTTTTTAGCTTCTATTGATTTTCCTAACACCTGATTTTTCATCTTTCTGATTAACTGTGCTCCAACTATTTCTTCAAATGTCTGATAGTTAAGACTTGTAGAACAGTTGTCATCCAAACTTTCTTGGACTGGTTTATATGGCATTAAACATTGTGTGTAGTCTACGTGATCTGGATTAAATGGGCATAAACCACAAGCTTCAAAGCCGTTCTTCAACGTCGTCTTATTTAATTTGGGTAAAAGCTTTTCCAATATAGGTGCAACATCTGTTTTTAGTAAGGATTTTGTTAAGTTGTCTGTTCGCCATTCTAGGACTGCTTTACGCCACATTACTTTTATTGGGCGAAACGCCGCTACGTCTGCTGGTTGTAAAATCCGTGTCGCGTTAGGGTATAGAGCTATAAGTATTATACCAAGATTCTGACAAAGTTGAGTAAGCTGAAGTGTTGTGTGGCTTTTATGTCCATCCAAAAAAAGAATTACTGGAAAAGTGATATTCATCTTCACCAGCGCTGGATGCAGAACATTTTGTATGTACTGGATGAAGAGCTCGGCCTTCATCCATCCATTATCTGACAAGCCAATACCCCAATCGCTAGGCACAGACTTTTGAATCTCAGGTCGCATTCTTTTTAAGGGGTAAATAATCATAGGTGGTGTTGTTACACCATCCGCTGAAAATGTGAACATTACAGTAACACATGATTTAGCCTGAGCGTGATCAACTTCATACACATTTTTGGTTCCCTTTAAAGCGATAACTTTGGTGTTCTTTGGGCATAAAATAAAATTCGTTTCATCCCCATTATAAACTCTAGATGGATCACTCAAAATATGAAAGAGATCATTTTCTTTCAGATATTCTTCTACTTGTGTAAACCAGTTTCTAATGCTCTTTTCTGACAACTTTGAGCTTGCTGAAGTTACAGCCTCTGATGTTCGTATAGAAAGCTCAGGATGCCTCTTCAAAAACAGTTTATACCATCCCTCGCCTGGTGTATTATCTATAAAATTGTTTGGTCTGGGATGTTCATCTAAAAACAGTTTGACGCTCTTTATGACATCCTCTTTACGCCGTGGAAATCCTTTACTACAAGCTGCAATTATCCATTTAACTATCTCTTGTTCTTCTGCATTAGACAGAACTGTATCTGGACCAGGTCGACTTTTGACAAATTGGTTGGATAAGCGAAACTTCAAAGTTGCTCGTGGGATATTAAATTTATTTGCAGCAGTTTTCTTACCCATTCCATTTTTTATGGCTTGCAAGGCTTTTTCTATATCTTCTTCTGTATATGTTTTTGTATATTTTTTTCCATCCGTAACCTTCGGCATCTTAGAGCCGGGTAGGTAGGTACCTGAAAGAGAAGAAGAAGAGGAAACCTTAGCTGGGTATAGTCATTGGCACACAAAAAATGTATAATGATTGGCAGTGCCATGAATTGTAATATAAGCAAAAACAGCCTTATTTAACAACCCAATACGGTCTACTATATTGATGGAAATGTCATTTAACTATGAAATTTAACACATACCACCAAAAAATTAAATGTACAATCATTGGCATCCAAGCCAATCACTGTACCACAAAACAAAAAAAAATACAGTGATTGGCACCAATGAAATTACCGGTACGCTTATTTTTCTACTCTAAAAACGATAAAAATAGCAAGATTTACACTAATTTAACATAATCAAATATAAATTATTGTAGAAACTTACCCAAAAATCAACTTTTCACATGCACTTCTATCCTCCAGTACTAAACTTTTTTATAAAAAAACAACACGCTCGCGACGACTTGATTTCCATAGAAGCTCACAAACAGCTGTGAAAGAAAGATGGCTGACAACAGTATTGCCACTAGAGATTATTAGATATTCTACCAAATAAAGTATTGCAACAGTAAATAAACAGGAATTGGCTCTTATTATTTGAATTTTTAAACCAGAGTGCCAATCACTGGGGGGTGCCAACAATAGTACCTATAGGTAGAAAAAAACTGCAATTTAGGGGGCGGTCAAACAATGTATTGTCATTCTTTATACATAGCTGGCTAGATGCCAGCTATGTATAAAGAATGAACAATCTGCAAGCAATAATTTGGGTGAAAATCCTGACCTCACGTTTTTTATAAAAATCAATAATGTAAAGTCTGACCTTTTCTACGGCTCAATACGTTGTTCAAGACGTAGTTCTTCTATACTTTAGTTATACATTCTGAACACATTAACTTTACTTTTTGACTTCAGATGCATAAAAGAGTAGTACTATATAAATATAGAATTGACTATATTTTTTGTCCACTTCAAAATACTTCATTAAAGTCGTTCAGTCGCATCCATCGAATGGAACGTAGCGTCGTTCAGTTCAGTTTATTGCAACCGGTCAACCCATCGATATAGAATTAAAAAAACTCATCGATGGGTCAACCGAACGAACTACTCACTCAAAGTCATTCTCCCCCACTGCTTCAAATCCCGCACTCAACAATTAGTTCGGATAATCGACGTTCTACAATCAGTTCAATCATCCAAATAAATTAGTTTTACGAACCCATGTCCCCCAATTATTTCAGATAATCAACGCTCTAACTTAAACTAGTATCTTTTATTTAAATTTGTTCTTACCTGCAAATAAACAGAATATTTCACACGACCGTTATTCAACTTATAAACCTAACTAGACGGGTAGAAGTTTTAATTAAACTGGATTTCCTCGATTTCCGCGCAGGTAGAGTACGGCTCCACAAACAAATCACAAGTTTTATATCACAGTGCTATCGTAAACTTGTTCCATGTTTCATTCGTTGTCGTCGGCTTCTATTTATTTGAGGTAAAATTGCAGATTTACTTTTAAAGAGTTAGGTCTAAGCTTTAAAATATATTATTTAATGTACCCAATGATACGAGAAACTATGCAGTGGAAGAAGAGTGACTTCGGACCTAAAACTGCTCCTGTGACATTATACTCGTATCAGTAATTGCAGTTAAACCGTCAGTTGGCATAGAAAACAAAAATTTGATATTATTTAATAACGAGGCTTTTGATGTTCAGAACGTCATCTGTCTATCTCTAAATAAAGAATAAAATAGAATATGGTTTATTTGTGACACAAAAAAATGAAACATTTTGAACAAAACTAGAAAACACAACACAAACACAAGGTAAGCATTTTTTTGTCACAAGCCAATCCCAATCCCATCCAATTGAGTTTAAGGTTTAATTAGGTAAGCTTTTTAATATAGGTGAAGCCCCAACCTACCAACAATTTGGCCAGCATAGTGGACTAGGGCCTAAACCCACTTCTTCTTCTTAAGGGAGACTCGTGTCCAGCAGTGGGATGCTATGGGTTGATAATATAGTTAGATATTTGTAGCAACAAACCTATTGTTGAGCGAGTAACTAACTAATACCTACTAACAAAACAACGCGAGTAACAATATCGTGAAATCTTATACCTACTCGTACTACACTGACAGATGACAGCAAAAAGTAATTACCTGAATTGAAGCAACGCTCGTTTCGCTCACTCGGTCAATTAATAAACACGTTGAGCAAAATGTAAAGCAACATAAATGTCAGCGAGTGCCGCAAAAGCTCGACTTGTTTTGTGAATTTAATGGGAATTAACAGAACATTTCATTATTTATTCTCTTGTTTCGGTGCGTAATTAGTTCAATTAATATGGGGTAGAATATTAAAGTAGTCTGATTAGGCCTCGGTTTTAAAGGAGGAGACTTGAGAGATACTTTCTGATACAAAGTATCTACATAAAAAAACTACCAGTCATGTTAACTGTTGACCTTAGAAGCACACGTTTTTGTGACTTAGTAAAAGGAACAACAACCACTGGAATAATTCCTTTACTAACTTCCCAAAAAAGGAGTAGTTACTCAGATACTGTTTGTTTTTACGTTTTTTACCTAATTTCTCAGACACTGCTGTATTGATTTGATATCAATTTTTTTTGCTTGATAGGGTAATTGTCCCATTTCATTTTTACGAAATCGGCCCAGTAGTTTAGTTTAAAAATAAATAATTGATAAAGATGTGTCGGCACCTGCCAAAGTCTGTGATCACGTTTATAAAAATATTTATTTTCATGCATACTAAGTATTAGTGCATATCTCTGCCAGATATATTTGAAAGCAGTAGATAGTGCCGTAGTAAACTTACTACTATTTTTGGGTGAAATTAAAATCTAATATTTGGTATGAATATTTTCTAAAAAGTATATTCACCCATTTTTTTGTCAAAAACGTGTAAGTCACACGGAAAGTAAGTACTACAATATTTCAAACTAAACAAGACTTTTAAATCGGTCTATGCGTTTTTGAGTAATCGAAATTCATACAAACGGCTAACAAAAAATGGTTCATATTGTTTAAGAAAATGGGGTTTTCACACGTACAGTGCGTGGCATCGTTGAAGACACGAACGACTCATTTCATCCCTGATGTAGTTTACCGAATGTGAACGAAACTATACTTGGACTTTTACAATAATCAGGTACGCGTGAAAACCTTCTTCTTAAAGAATATGGACCAAACACGCGTTATACTTATTTCTAAATAAAAAATGGTTCCGATGAATTGAGAACCAACACGTTTTTTGAAGTCGGTTTAAAGGAGAATCAAGTGGGTCCTTGCCATAACTCTGTTGTCAAAGCGAAGGAGTTGTAAAATAAAGTGGGTCACGACACGACCACATATCAAACCCGTCAGTGGCAGAATTACGACAGAACATCGCAAGTGGCCGACCAGAACTGAGAGGGCGATGAATTTAGAATAAATATTTCACCCCTATATTTATAATTTAAATTGCAAGTATGTAAGAGACATACACATCTTCTTTAGGCCGTGTCCCTTTTTACCCGACTGCGAAAGAAGGAGGCTTATGTTTTTCGAGTGTATGGATGTATGTATGTATGTATGTATATTTCTTTGGCACGCCCTAGAGCCTAAACGGCTTGTCGTATTTTTATGTGAGAGGTGCCAATAGATTCGTCTTAGTCGTGACGTAAGAGTGACACTGGGTACATAAAAATAACAAAAAAATAATTAATGGTGATACACAGGTCTAACGATTTAGCAGTTGGGTTTTTTTGAACTCCCTTCCAACCACTTGTTAATTTAATTATGGTAAAAAAAAAAAGATTTACCTAATAGAATCAAAATCAAAATTTGAAATAATGATGCGGAAATGGAAATAGTATAAGATAGAGTGGACAGGATATGCCCTTAAATCACCCCCAGCACGACTGTTCCCAGCAAGAAAATATATATCAAATCATATTAGTTTTTATTTGAAAGGGTGATATAAAAGTAAATTAATGCTATCAGGTGTAACGATACAGTCGTTTCCATCAGCCTACAGCTGTATTTTGCGATAAATTAAAAGTACGACCTCGCACGATACAATATTCACGAGCCTTTTTATTGTCGCCCCTGCGAACTCGCCTGAAGGGTTCGTGATACGGGGTGATATTTAAACTTGAAGGTTCTTTGAATGAATTAATAAATATTTTATTTTATTGCACACCAAATAAAAACAAAAGATACAGCAAGGCTAATCTATACATTGGCAGTACATTGAGTGGCCTTATCGCCTAAAGCAATTTCTTCCAGACGACCTTTGGATTGAGAGAACTAATATTACTAAAAAACTATTGGTGCAACCAAACTAATACTAATAAAAAAAAAGAAAGTAATCACACATAAAACAAAACTATCTAAAAAGACAAAAAAATAAAGAATTTTGAATTAAATGAATTTTGAATTTATAAATTCAAAATTCATTCATGTTATAAATATCCATATAATATACCAAGTCTTGAAATATAGGAAGAGATTTTGCCTGCCTTATAGACAATGGTAGTGCATTCTATAAAGTGATAGGCTGCACAGTAAAATAGGAATGGTAGTAAAAGTTTCAGTAGGAAATTGTAGCTTCAGAGTAAGGGAGGGTCGCAGTCGAGGTGGAGTGAGTAGCTTCAACAAAAATGAAACGCTAAGAATTTTACTAGCAAAACTGTCTGTGTATTTAATAAAATTTGTAGCGATGATGGTCGAGTGGTTAGTGAGGTCGATTGCCGTGCAAAAGGTACGAGGTCGATCCCACGAAACATGCAAAAAGAGCCTGAGCTGCTACCGGTGAAGGAAAACATCGTGAGGAAACCATAGCATTGTGGTAGGGCGTTTCCTATCGCTCGCCTGGCTAGCTACCACCCTCAAGTTGTAAAATTTTAACTATACATGAGTTGATATAATACAGGTAACAAGTCATGGAAGAACGTTTCGATACGATGGTCGGAGACCGAATGAGCCAGACAACACAATTTCTTTTCTTGAAAACTCTAACTACCCCTCCTATTCAATTAAAACCCCGAGAACCGTCACTATTGGCTCTCGTTTCTCATTGGTCTTTTTATCGACCAATCAGAAGCATGTATTTTAATGTTGCAAGTATAAAAATGACAATATTAATTCCTAATAAAATCTGGCAATACTACATATTTACGGCACTAGTATTAGTAAAACAAAATTACGTTTGTCATTACAAGACAAGGTTTTGACAGATATTTTTTTAGAATTCTTAGAAAAAGTTAAGTGCCGCATGCCTCTATTAGATAATAGTGAAATCGACCAGTATATGACGTTGCCGCTGTGGCGTCATAGTTTCCATGGAAATTATGACGCCTTCCTACAATCAAAAATCCCCTATTAAAAATTATTTGAAATTGTATACCTTCGTCAATATTGGGTGGCAAATACGACTACGGAATAGAGCAAGTAAAGAATTTCCAGACAAACATCCATACATACAAACTGGAAAGTTAAGACAAAAGAAAATTAAAAATCAGCCAAGTGCGAGTTGGACTCGCGCACTAAGGTTTCCGTAATATTATTTATACAACATTAGTCCAAGTTTCTACCTGATATCGTTATTCATATCGAGCAAAAAACTGCAAAAATAACGTTTATTGTATAGGAACCCGCCACCCTTATTTCATTTATTTTTACTATTTGTTGTTCTAGCGGGAGATGGACGGATATCAAGGTCTTAGTAATAGGGTCCCGTTTAAAACCTTTGAGTACGGAACTCTAAAAATGCCAGACTCAAAACACAGACGTTTTGCTCGGTTGGTCAAATACAGTTGATATTTCTTCTAATCATCCTGTATATAAAAGAATACCACGTTCTAACAGTATAGGTATTGAAATGTAAAAATATATGTAGGTATTTACAATATGTATAAAGTACTTTGGATGAAATTGAATAAGCACGTTTTCAATCAATGAGAATAGCGACGTTTTCGTATTGAAGCTGAAAAGAAAAAGGATATAAGTTATTGAGAGGATTATCATACTATATACCAATAACATCTATCTTTTGTGCTCTTATGCTCTTAGGTACTGGTGCTACAATTATGTGATTCTGATATTATTAATCGCATTAATTAAAGTAATGCTATTAATGAAACTCTATGGTGTTATTTATTGGGAATAACATTAAATTTTAAATAGTTCCACATTTATGATTTATCAAAAAACATTTTTTTTTTGTTCTTAATTCAAAAAAGTAAGTCACAATTAGATTACCTCTTGTCAAATAACGCACCCCTGACCGTTCTTGGTGTAGAGGTAATTATTAAATGAAATTAAATAAAGAATAATCTCATTAAATTAATAAAATAATAAAAAATATATTAAAGAATAAATAAATAAAATTTCACACTCCCTCGAGTATGAAACGTTTAAAACGAGTAACATGTGTGTCTGGTTGGGACGCATTCTGGGCACGCTGCCCTCTGGTGATGAGTCGGAGCATTTTGATTATATGTACATCTTAAATGGTTTACAGGTAATCTTTAAATTTTTTTTTGTTGTAGTTAGTCATTTTGTTTTTGCCACTTACACATTAAATTGCTATATCAAACTAGCTGCGCCCCGCGGTTTTACCCGCAGTTTATATTTGATAATCCCCAAATAAAAAATAGCTTATGTGTCTAATGTAATCTAGGTTATAAGCTATCTTCGTGCCAAATTTCATCCAAATCCTTTAAGCCTTTTGAGCGTGAAGGTGTAACAAACAAACACACCTATGAACCTGCCGTAAACAGTCGTTACACCGGATGTACAATAAGTACCTACTAGATATACGTAAAAATCATTATATTTGACTTTTTGTTTGAGTATAGTTTGATAATGTGACCAAGTGTGCCTTTATTGTTGATGTTACTCGTATTAATTCTAGCAGCATTCGAATCGATTTCTGTGCCATTCATCGCTGCATACAGTGTTAAATGTCAAATGAATAACAAAAAGTATACAGGAGGACTAATGCGTCACACTAAATTTGAGCACGAATCATAACATGAACATGAAGATGTTATGATTTGTGAATAATGATATTTCGACGTTAATTATTGACCAAGAGAAAGAAGCGAGCGAAGGATCTCTGATTCGGGTATTTTTATTTCGTCGTTCGTTAGATGTTTATGTGTTTGAATGACAGTTTCCAACCAATCTTGACAAAACTTGGTGTAAATAGTAGTTTTTATTTTACTCGCTACAAATTTATGGAACAAATGTATAATACTTCTCAATTTTTTATTTGTACCATAAGTATTATATTAGTTACTGTGTTGTTGTGTGAGTGATTAATTTAATTGAGAAATAAGACACCTACATTAATTAAGATATACTTTAATCTATTTTTAGCTTAGCAAGAAAGAAATAAACTATCACCTATCCCATATATTTTTCGCAATTGAATGGACTTCTTAAGAACATTACTCTCATTTTGAACAATCGGATAAAATAAGATAAATTAATAAGATATAATTAAGAAGATATATTTAATATCTTTTTAACTTAGCAAGAAAGAAAATACTGTCACCTAACACATATTTTTTTCGCAATTGAGTGGATATCTTCAAAATATTACTCGCATTTTGGACAGTCGAATACAATAAATTCGTAGCTCACCAGAACACCCTGTTAAAATAAGCCAATGGTGCGATTACACGTGAAAAGAATATTTTAAAGCTCATAAATGTTTGAAGCGTGCAAACTAAGAAAAGCTTTAAATGTGACAAGAAATAACAATAAAGTTGGAGTTTTTTATAAAAGCATAATATAAGATGAAGAATTATCACCACTCCTTTTAAACTGCAGTTTAATTAATTTAAGTTTAATTAATTTAATTTACTTCAAGTAAGATCAGACAATGTCTTGAACTGAAATGTATTTTTTTTTTGTTAAGATAGGAAAAAAGGATTGTATCATGACAAATACCATTTAATCAAAGAATATCTTATCAAATATTGAACACTACAAAATAATTCAGTAAAGATTAGCGTTTCTCGTAAATTAGGTCTTTTCAATAGAGATTAAACCATTTTGCCTTAAAAGTTTTAAATTCTGCAAACAAGATTACATATCTTTACAATCAAGACACGTTTATTTTTAGAATAAAAAAATCGTTTTTGGTGTAAATTTTTAAATTCTTATAAGAAGAATTCTATTTTATATAATAACAATGATAAAATGTTTTTGCGTAAGAATATTCTTATTTATGTTAAAATGATTATTGTTGATCGAGTAAAAAATATTGTCTTGTTATAAAAATAAGAAAATTTTCTTACGTTAAAATTTATATATTTTTATTCCAAATCCTCATAATAGGCAAAACAAGGTTAATTGGTATTTTATTAAAAAATACAAAATTTCTTTAGTCGAGACTCAAAATATCTTGAAAAGAAAATTTATTCTTAAAGTAAAGATAGAATATAAGATTTAATCAAGAATAATTTAGTTATATTTGAGAAAAAAGTAATTCTTTGGTCAAGATATTATTCTTATTACTATTGAATAATTACTTGTAATTAAACAATATACCCAAGAATAAAAATATTCTTGAGGGAACATTTTGTCAGAGCCCATTTTTTTCAGTGTGCGTGTCGTGTAATACTTACAAAAAAAGCTTGTAGCAAGTTTACATGCTAATAATTTTAACTGCTTAATACACAGAAAATGATTAAAAAAATATCTTTTTTACTGACAGAAACTTATTCGTATGTTGTCTACATTTGGAAATGTAAGTTTGTCTTGTAAGAAGAAAATCAAATATACTTAAAATTAATTTGACTTAAAGTTAAGATCTACTACAAGGAGAAAACAGATTCAGAGGACAAACAGGAATTAGGTAAAATCTTGGTCTTCTGAGATTTGATTTCATAGGTAACACTTTCCCATTGATATTCCGTCATTTAAAAATGATAATACAGGGGTCGGCACTCGAAGTGTTACCAATTCAAAATGCTGTAATTTTGACAATTTTGTTTCTTTTTATTTATAAACTTCAATATATAGAAAATAATATTTAAAATTAAAAAGAAAAAAATACTGTTCTATGTGGCCATCTTTAGCGCGGATAACAGCATCGAGTCTGTCCGAGAAGGCTTCACACGCTGCACGAATGTGGTCTGCTGATATTTTGTTCCATTCTCGGCGTAGAGCAATCTTTAAGGCGTCGACTGTCTCATATTTTTTTGCTCACACTTTGGCCTCTAGAATTGACCATATCGAAAAATCCATTGGATTTAGGTCCGGCGAATATGGTGGCCATTGTTGCGAAGAAATGAAGCCCGGAAATTTTTCTTACAAAAAAATTTGGGTTTCACGGGCTTTGTGGGATGGTGCCGAGTCTTGCTGAAACGTCCAATGGTTTCTACCGAATTTATTACGTGCCCAAGGTTTACGTGCACAAAGCATCGTTTAAAATCTTTTCACGGCAGATTTGCTGGTTTATCTTTGCACCCTGCTCAATGAAAACGAGAGGTGAACGTCCCGTAGCAGTTACCGCGGCCCAAACCATCACTGATGCTGGTGCTTGCTTTCGCAGAGCAATTCGTTGGTCTAAATTGTCGTTTGATTTAGACTTTAACCATACGCGATCATTTTGTTTGTTCACATATTGCTGAACCGTAAAAAAATTTTCATCGGAAAATACCAAATTTTCAAGCTTGCTATCAACGTGCAACTGCTTTAACTCCTTAGCTCTTTCTAGGCGAACTGCCTTTTGTGCAAGTGTCAAGTCTTGCACTTTTTGTATTTTGTAAGGTTTCAGTTGTAGATTAATTTATAATATGCGTCCTATGCTCCGGGCAGATACATTAAGACTTTTCGCCAATTTAACTGCGCTTTGTCGTGGATTTCGTTCAATTCTAGCCTTTACCTTTCGAACCATTTCTGATGATGTTGCTGTTGTTGGATGTCCACATCCATGGCGTTTCTTGATGCTACCCGTATAATTGTAACGCGTGATGGTCCGATACACAAACATTTTATTCAGATGTAAATGTCGTAGCGCATTAACAATGGCTGGTTGCAATTTTCCAGCCAAATACAAAGTAATGACACTGTGGCGTTTGAATTCCATCTAGATAACTTTTTTTAGCAGCGACGAAAACCAATGAGCTTCTGTATGTTTAGGAACAATACAATAGACTTACGATTGTGAAAAAATGGGCGCCATATTGTAAACAGTTTGGTTGCTATAGCAACTTAAAGTTGGTAACACTTCGAGTGCCTACCCCTGTATTATCGTGAAAAATATACTATGACAGAAAATCAACTTAGTATATTATGTTGATGTAGTTCAAAACGTCGCTTTAAAAAAACATGATAGAATAATTAATGTATTGCAAACACACAAAACATAAGAGCAAAATAAAAGTTATGTAGTGCCACAAGTGGCGGTCTTGTCGCTAAAACCGATCTGTTTCAGACAATCTGTGGATAGAGACTATTGACAATGTAAAAAATCTACTCTTAATTACACATATACCTACAATTATATACACATACATTCTAATACATTCCATAAATTAGATTGCTTATGACCGCAATTCGCCTCATGTAAAGCTACTCTTGTATTAAGCTTACCTAGAATAATCCAATTCAATAAGTACTTGAAAATATCCACGATTTACAATTAACGTTCAGATACAGTACGAATCATTACATGAGAGCCATTACAGTGTAATACGGTGTTAAACCGAAACCATAACAATTTAGACTTAATGGAAGGTTGCAAATCGTGTTAGAGAAGCCTCATTTATGTAGGTAACCGATATGCTTCAACTGGGTTTATGCGTAGAAATAGTCACGCCTTCTTGTAGTTTCAAAAATTTTAAGGTGTCAAAGTAAGATAATTGAATTATATCAGAAAAATTGTCGCTTTAAAAGGCCTGAACTCAAGGGACTTGGGAATAAACTTGGCTTATTTATTTCCCGATAGCTTGATCATTGTCTTTTTGTTATGCGACTTGCATATCAATCAATTTCTTTTAGACACTTTACTTAAGCCAAGTTCGACCTAATTGCCTATTAAAAATATGATATGTCGAGAAATGACCAAAATTAGATTAGCTTCTAAATACTTAACTGGAAATCCCAATTTTTAAGAAGCTATTGTTTACAAGGAAAACCTGAGTCAATCAATCAACGAGCGGATGTCACAGTATATCTATCAGTTGCAACGGATGACACGGTGTCTGCGGAAGTCTTACTCGCGGGTAGGGTTACCATTCGTTCGGACATGTCCGAACTTTGTACGCCTAAGGAAGAGACTTTTATTCATGATCGCATTAAATAACATTATTAATTCCCCGAAAAAGAAACAAATCATTTGTGAATCATTATGTATTTTATTTTATGTAGTTACTTACATTAGTGTCAGCTGATCTTCCTTTGACACAGAGTAAGGCTGGGGCGGTAGTTTTATCAGCGGAATAGCACGAACGGCAAAAATATGCTAGTCTCTGTAGAGTTTACGTATTTTAGCCATTTGGAGACGAGATTCTAAGCTCTTGGAGACCGGGAGCTCATCTTATTTTCCAAAACCTATCGGAGCGTTTGACGCGTGACCAGAATGCCAGTGTTCAACTGGCCCAACGTATAGGCATTGCCATCAAGCGTGGTAATGTGGCTAGAATACTGGGCATGGTGGATTAGAGCACTTAGATTTTCTGTAGGTCCTAAAGGGTCATTCTCATCGTCTCGTCATTCTCGTCTTTCAGGCCTTCCATCTTCTTTTTTTTTTGTTGTAGTTAGTAATTTCGTTTTTCTTTAAAGACACTCTTGCCTGGCAGTTTGATAAAGATAGATATTTACATAGTCCTGTCCACCCTCGTTCTATAAGCAATCTCTCTACTCGTCGCGTCTCCATTATAATACATTCTTATACTTTAGGTATTCAGTTTATATTTGTTTATAAATATTCAAGCTATAAATTAATCAAATTTTAAGTCGCCGTGGTTATGTTAAAGTCACAACACGTACCCTAGTAAAACAGTAGAGACTTAACCAGGGTTTCTATGGAGATTTTCCGCGAACATTAAGATTACATTATTCCATCTTTATATCGCTTGCCCACGCTTAGGCACATAAACAAGACATTAATAGTTAACATCCACCAATATTAAACATAAATACTTCAAGAATCACTAGTCTTGCAATAAATATACAGATGATGACGGCATTTTTTCGGTGAACGCGGGTAAACTCACTCGTCTAGACTTTTATTAGAAAGGACGGCTTATTAAAATAACTTTTTAAACTTCCAGATAGTAACCCTACTCGCGAACAGATGTCCGAGTGACCTGTCGACCTGACGACTGATCGCCTGTTACGTGTACCGCCTTGACTCTTGATAGATGACTCATGCGAGTTACGACGTTTTGAAGTAAGTTACCCGAGTTCCAGGACTAGACTAGTATTTTATGTGGTGTAAACGTTATGAAATACGAATAAGATTTTTTTTTGCTATAAACTCAAGTTACAAACATTAGGTTAGGTACAAAAAAAAGAAAATATTATTGTTATGAATCAAATATTCCGTAAACAAAAAACAAATATTTCGGAACAAACTAGGTAAAGCCTAGGTATACTCGTGGGGCTCTTAATATCTAGGAATAAAATAGCAGATCGATTACAGACCACTTAAGATCTATAAACATCTAGATAATCCAAATGCTCCAAATCTAGCCTAAAACGATAATAAGCGAAGTGAATCAGATGCTAAAAGACCAGACGTTTTTATCTCATTTTATTTTAAGTCAGTTAAAACTTAATCAAAAACACGAAAAACTTTCAAGCGGAAGCTTTACTTTTTTATATAAATTATGCAGTAAAAATATAAATTGTTGTAGTCTATACCTCTTACTAGCCTGAACAAACCCACTGACCCGAACAAAGCCGTAGCAGTCTGCCTAAACCTAAAAGGATCTTTCTTTGACCTCTGAAGGAACTTTGACCTCTGCTAATAGTTCCCGAGCGGTTAACAGCATAATTAAATAGATACCTACTAAAAAGGATGAGGACCAATTAACTGGTGCTTTTCAAATTTGCGTTGGATACTTCGGGATAGTGACTGAGACTGTAAAATTTGTGTCCTAAAAATTTTTATTTTTTTTAAGTTTTCTCTAGTTTTACGTTTGACTTTGCGATCTTATAGTATGGTAGTAAGATAAAGGGAATTGTTACGGCAAAATGGAGTTGACAAACATTTTTTTCTAAAAATGACAAAATAATCTTGAAAAAATACGAATGTTACTGTGTTTTTACTTTTTTCTATCATTAAAAACGGCTGAGAAAATTAAGATCAAAGTGCTAATTTTCGTTCGACATAATTTCCAAACCAACTTGGCATTCTAAAGCGTCATGACGTCACAGGTCCTGTGCTACCTGGGTGGGTATGGCCAATTCGTTCGCTGGCTGCTCGCGCTACGGTTGAAAGCATTATATTATAATAACGCGCATCTTGTTAGTGGCTTATAATTGTCTATAAGTGATACAAAATATTATGTCTTGCCTCAGTGTTTTAATTCTAATTAAAAACACCGGAAAAGCCAGTTATAAACATGTCGAGGGATCCAAAACGCCGAAAGAAATGGATGTTATTAGACCTAAAACTACCTATTTCTCCCAAAAAAGGGCAAAACTTGCTACGGTACCATTTACTGGTCTAATCTTTTCATACTGATAACTTTGTTAATACTGCATGTATTTACGTGAAACAAAAACTCGTACAATGTACATAGTCTATGTTAGGTATATTTTAGTGTTACATTTTAACCCTTTTGTGGTTCTACATTGCTGGTTCGGAACTTTTAGGACAGAAAATTAAATTAAATACTTACAAAAAAAAAGAGTATTCGTAGTAAGCTATTTAATTTTTCTTAATAAAGACATTTGTCCAGTAAATAACATGAGTTTAAATGTGCTTTTTTTGTAGATACTAGTAACCCACAAATCAAAGATTATTTCTATTGTTACAAGATTTTGTCCATTTTTGATAACGCATTTAATAACCTTCGTTGCAACACTTTGGCATAGTAATAATAAACTACATTGGAGTGAAGTGTCCATGTTTTAGTCTCGCAAAATGTTCTTACGTTTATCGGAAAAGAGAGAAAGGTACGCTGCGCGTTCAATGCAGCATTATTTTCTTTTCCGATTTCACAAAGATGCATATACCTACCAATTTTAGTTATTTTTTCTTGACTCTTGCGATAGGTTCTCACATAATATGTATTTTATCAAATTTGGTCCAGTAGCACGAAATAAATAATAGTGCACTGTTTGTAAAAAACAATAATTGAAATGTATCAAATATTAATAAAACGCTACGTTTTAAGGTATATTTACTTGCTGCTAAAAAATTAAAAAGGCTTTGACATGTATAAGTACCTACACTCGTACATAGAAAATAAATGTATCGGATACACTTGGCAGCGAATACGCGCTAAAGCGGTTTTACCCTCTTTCCGTCAAGGATGCTTTTGCTAGGCTTCGCTGATACTTTGCAAGTATATCGTGACCTCATCGGAACTGGATCGCGTTTCTTTTCCAAAAAGGATTACAAAATTAAATGCTTTAAAACTAAAAAGACTAATAGTTCTGCTCATTGATCAGACAGTTTTATTTTGCAAGACTTGGAGACCGCCGAAGAGGACTTCCTCAATTTAGTCAGCTGAACTCATATTTGATGATTTTTACTGTACATATTGTTCCGTGACTAATAAAATCAATAGGTATTTATAGATTAGTCCAAGTTTTTGCATATTCAAACGAAACTAGATAATTTTTGAGAAAAATATCAAAATTCTCCAACAGTTAAAAAAATCTGGAAATTTGTCGGTCAAAACAAAGATACACAAAGTTTCGTCAAGATCGGAAGCTACGAAATGTACGCAAATACGAAATTTCTTGCGGACAAACTTCCATACAAATAAACTGACCGACTACAAAACATTTTGCCAGACTTGAAACATACTCTTATATTAGACGCACTACTACTGTCGTTTATTTTTACTTTGCCGAAGTGCCGCAAGGCAGGCGAGGTACCAAAAAAAAATTCTTGCAATAGAAAACAATATTTCTTCTTTGAGTAGAAAGACAAACAAGCACGTTTTAACTGTTATTATTTGACCACCTACAAACGCATTTTTTTAAATGCTAACTATAACAAAAAATACCGATTACCTATAGACCATTAAAGATCTGCAAATATTCCCAATGCTCCAATCCACCACTAGAAGGCAGCGTATCCTAAGCTAGCGACATTACCACGCCACCTAATGACTAAGCCTATTGCATTGCAATAAGCAATGCAAAAGGCTTAGACATTAGGCTTAGGCTTAAACATTCAGCGTGCTATAAGCAATGCAATACAATAAGCATTGCCATTGGGCATGCGTTGGTCCAGATAAACAATCGCATTATGAGTATTCATTTACATAATATTAGCATGGGTCTTTCGTATTAATATATTTTTCTAAATATAAGTTTTTATCTTAAAACATAAATATTATAAAAAACTCAAACCTAGACTGCCCTCCAGCAGCAGGATAGGACTCTAGCTACCGGTGGTAGGGGCTACAGATAGAGAAACTTTCTGTAAATGGATGTTGTATAGAGGATCATCACCCTTTGTATCCGAAACTAGATCCAACCATCTAGCAAGAGCCTCTTAAGAAATTGGTCGAGACTCTTATCTATCAAGCCGTTTGCCAAAATGACTACCGAAACTATGGTCGTCGAATCAACATTCCATATGGTGGTCGTTGCTTCATTCTTTTCTTTTTTATGGGTATTATTATTATCTCTGACTACGGTCACGCGTCACCTCAATAAGTTTTTGAAAATGAGATCAGCTTTGTCCTCACGGCCCTAAAGTCTCGATCTCAAATAGCTCCAATATGTAACCCCTACCGAGGCTTTCATATTTTAATCCTTTTATATTCAATTGAATTTCAAGAAATAGAAGATATTAATGCTCATACATTTGTATTTATCGTGGCCATTCTCTGTTGGCTAGTTTATTTATTCCTCTGTAAACTTTAATGCTATTTATTTAGTGTCGAGAAGTTTGGAAGTAGAGACCGAGTTTCTCGGCCGAAGTTTGAACAGGTGACAACGATTGCACAGAGTTAAGGGGCCTCTGCTTTAGCGTGGCAACCTTTATACGTTAGTTTTTCTCGTTCGCTCACACGAGGTCGTCCACAAAGTTGCCACACAATAATAATACTCTCTGTAGAAAATCAAGAAGGTACGTATATGTATTCGGCGATCGGTTGTTTATAGGAAAGTAAGACAAGCATACCAGCAAACATACTTTGACATTTCATAATATTAGTTTCATAAACATGACCCCGAGACAACAATAAATATCCCATTTAAAAAAAATAAACCATATGAACTATATTTTCAATATCTTTTACTTCTAAGAATGTATTCGCATGATGTTCCAGCCAACTATTTTTATATTAGCCAGCTTATGGCAACGCAGAAAAAAACTCTCTCATTTGCGCTAACTCGGTCATTCCTGTCTATTTTGGCCTGTCAATTACTGCATGAACATTATTATTATTATAACATGATGCCTATAGCCGATTTTATATATCATATAACTTTATATTGTAATAATACTTAAGATAAATATACATAGATATATAAAACGCGTCCATCAAATTCTGCGCTGTTAGTTAATACGAGTACTTAAGCGACAAAAATACATTAAATATTAACGCAGCCAACTCCCAAAAGTAAGCGAAGCACAGCACACAACTGTTTTCAACTCGCAAAGAGCTAAACCTTTCCAAGCTAAAATAAAACAATTCATTATTCACCCGTAGGAGATTTTCCAAGTTCGCCGCTTAAAAAGTTGAAAAGCCCCTAAATTGGAAGCGGCAAAAAAAGCCGAACGAAATTACGTTTAAATATTTTTTTCAACGGCCCCATTTTATTACGCTTCAAGATTTTCGTCTGAGAATTTGCCTGGAGATTGTAAAGAAGCTGGGTGCTCAGATTCGAACGGTGGAGCGTAAAGTTTTGGAGGTCTGGACCTTTTGTGCCGTATTTAAGGTTAGCTTGTTGTTGACTGCGAGAAACGGTGTTTTCAACAATATATATATATATATATACACGAAGAATAAAGTGTGCGATGGCAGAACAATACTTATATATATATATATATATATATATATATCTATAAAGGAGTAAATAAGACCGACCGATATTCTCTGGGAATCAACACAAAGACAAAAACCGCGAAACCTTGGGACATGAAATACGGAAGGTGTACCTATGTTTGAAATTCATTCGCTGAAAGAGACAAATGTGGGTTGAATATTTTAAATTTCTTTTTATAATCCATTTTATGTCAAGGGAAATGCCGCGAGTGATAGCTTCTAGTTATAATTATATGATAGATCGAGCAAACGAAAAACGCGACAAAACATGGTAGGCAGGTTCTACGAACTTACCGGCTGATTTTAATAAATATTTTTAGCAGACAAATATGAAGTAAGAATTCTGGATATGAAGTATACGTATTTTACTATCATGGTCGTGTCGGTTGAAATTTTAATAATGCATGTTTTTTAGAAAAATCGTGTATACTAATTAATACTCATCAACTGCTGAGTATAGATCTCTTCTTGCGCGCGCTATCCTTTTTCCTTCTTTGTATACTAATTATGCACCAGAAATATAACTATAAACATTGGACAGACAATACTTTCTTACGTATGAACATTAGTAAGGAGTCTCATACGAACCCGATAATATTATATTTCTTTTATCCTTTTCAGCAAAATTGGAGAGGGTCCCTACACTTTATCCAGCAATAAAAAAACAGGCCAATTATTTAATTAAGGTGCACAAACCTTTTAAAATATGAGCGCAACAAAAACTTTAGTAAAGATACCTATGAAAAGTACATAGTTTTCCTACAAAAAAACGTTAGTGTGAAAAATGAATACCCAGTTTACATAATAAACATGTTTCTGCGGGCCAAGAATTCCATGTAATTTCAGCCAGAAAATGTAATATTTAGCTGTGGAAATGCAGACTGGCGTGTCCTACACAATCTCTTGGAACGAGGCTGGGCCGCGTATTCGCAAAGTCTAGTTTATGCAAGCGGAATATATTTATACGCGATTTACAAAATAAAACGAGTAGAATAGAATTCAATTGAATTGTATTTTTACCCGACTGCGAAAGAAGGAGGGTTATGTTTTTCGAGTGTATGTTTGTATATTGCTTTGACACGCCGAAGATCCTAAATGGCTTGCCGTATTTTATGAGAGTAGCGTCAATAGATTTGTCTAAGACGTGAGAGTGACGTTGAGTACGTCAACATTAAAAAAAAAGAAATTAAGAATATATTTTTTATTCTACACACATAGGCATTTGACCACAAGTTCGCACGACCACGGAAGTCAGCGATACTGTAGCCTTAAATGGAGCATGCCTAGTCACACACTGGCTCTCAAGGAAGGCTGCCGGATCACACCATTAGGTGCTTGGTGACAGATTTTACAACTTGAGGGTGGTAGCTAGCCAGGCGAGCGATAGGAAACACCCTACCACCATGCTATGGTCTCCTTACGATGTTTTCCTTCACCGCTTTTCTTCATCGATATTTTTTGGTCTTTCACGCAAAAACTACCAAAATGATTTGTTTGACATTTGGTACGGAGATAGCTTAGTCCCTAGATTGTCATATAGGCTACTTTTAATCCTGTATTAAAGCGGGTTACACCGCAGGGGTCAGCTAGTAGTAGAATAATTGCATTAGCATTTTGATAATACGCGTCAGCTTCGCGGACGTAGCAACTGGTTATAAATCTGTGACCCGAGTTGCATTCATTCGCGAAGGTAATTAGACGCTCCTCTCTTGTAAATGTAACTTTAAATAATAAGAGAGTATTTAATTTGCAAGCTAGAGATGAATAACTTGAATATTGTTTTCAGCTCTTTCTCTTTTCCTTAGAAAATATTTATAGACTTTGGACGCAATATTTTGTGTACTCTTTTAAATCCAAACATGAGTAATCATTTACATTAGCTCGTTTATATAACAGTAATAATTTAAAAAAAATAAACGACTTTAATAGTTACGTTACGAAAATGCCGTTAATGTAAAATATAAGGAAATATAAAGTTGTATTATAATTATGTTAAACAAAAAGAAAACAACTGGACCCCATTTTGATAAAATGTATATATTAGAAAATATTCATTTCGAATATAAAAACATGTTAGGTCGGAGAAATCGGAGAATGTACAAATTGAAAACTTCGACGAACTGAACCTTCTTCTTTTGAAGTCAGATAAAAACAAAATTAATTAAAAATGACAACTCTAAATTAACACACCTTACTTACTTAGTAAGGTGTGTTGTTATAATACTGATTGTAATATTTCTGGCAATTCAAATTGTAATTTTTGTCTTATCTTTAACTCACAAAATAGTGTACTTCTGTCTTCTGCAGCATAACCTTATGATTTAAATGATTTAAAAGTTTATTTTATATTTATTAACAAATACAGTCGTATATAACTACATTCATCTTGAATATTGAAAGTAGATGAATGGCGTCTATTCTTCGTATTTGAATTGGAAAATGCAACTTCAGTTAGTTTACACTCAAAACACTCCTGTTGGTTCATATTGAACTATGAAGTTTAGGAGTTTCTACTCAACGACCTAGGTATATCTACTCGTAGGAAGCTGTTTAAGTTCAGGTATAACAGTATGGGGTAATATCGTTGATGTTCATAGTTTTAATCAATAGTTTACTTCTATTCAAATCAATTATGTTATTTCTTGTAGCGACGAATACCGGTAAAAAGAGCGGCTATAAATATTATTTTATATTACACTACTGGGAATTTACGAAGTTAAAAAGATGTAGCAGTGCAAGTTACCTTATGGCCATATCTACTCTAAATAACCAATCGCAGTACTATCAACATCACAACGTAATCAACGCTGAGCTAAGTCAGTCTTCGAGTGTGTCATGTGTGTGTGTTTGTTTGTTCCTCCTTCACACTAAAATGGCTTAACGGATTTGAATTAAATATGGCAGAAAAATAGCTTATGGTTGGAAATTACTGACTGACTGACGGACGTAGAGCCTAAGCCGCAGAACATATAAAAGCGAAATTTTAAGGATGTATTCATTATATAGATATCATGTGTGCGTCAATTTTTGAACCCTTAGCGGTTCAATTTTCAAAAATTATTTCTTAGTACACCCGTAGAGGTGTTTTTGGAAATTGAACACCGAAGGGTTCAAAGTTTGAAACTTATTTACATTCAATTTTATGTCGAGTGACAGTTACCGCGGGTGACAGCTACTAGTAAGGTTATAATTGGTATGTATGTGCCCTTACTACTAGCTGCTGAAAGCTCCCAAGTTACAGGTTAACTTAAGTTTGAAGACCTCATTTCAGTGTGAAACTGAGATGAAACCTTAAAAGCGAGCAACTAAAGCAAAGTAAAGCGAGCGCTTTATTAAAGCCTGTCAAAGCAGTTCCGTCGGCTTGTTTAAGGCTTATAGTTCGCTATATCACAGATTTTAAAGGCAGCTTGTAAGCATTAGATATTTAACGTAAAAGTTACGTTAATATTTGTATTTACTTTTTCTAATTAGTTATCTATCCCCTCTTGTTGAACAAGATCTAAAATAAATTGGTCTAGGACAAGTAATATTTTAACCGTATTTAAAATAGGAGGAGGTTGCCAATTATTATCGTTTTTTGTGTAAGTAGGTACCTATTTTCCGCGGCTTTATTGTTTTGTAGGAAATAATTTGACCTCGTGTGACGTAACCTGCCAAAAAAAATCATAAAAATCGATTCATTATTGTTAACAGAAAATTTTATTTTCTCGAATTTTGAGTTGGTCCCATAGTGAAAGTTGTTCCTGAGGATGGGTACGGGGCCCCCTTAGGGCTTAGTAGACCCCTAGCCGATAGCTCTGTATAAAAAAAAAAATTAGGCCAAGTGTGAGTCGGACTCGCGCACTAACGCGCACGTTGACCTTCCGTACTATGATATATAATAGTACGTATAGTATAGTAATAGTAGTATATATATATACGAATGGTTCAAAAACTACAAAATATCATGTTCGTTGTATGTGAACCACCTATAAATATTTATTTTATTATGTTATAGTACCTAAGTATTTCTTGTTTTTACCAACAGAAATATATCACAAATTTCAACTGTCTAGCTATCACGGTCCATGAGATACAGCCTGGTGAAAGACAGACGGATGGACGGTAAAATCTCAATAATAGGGCCCTTTTTATCCTTTGGGTAGATACGCTTCCTTCCCAGTCCCCTTAAACCGAACAAACTGAGACCTCCGTTTCGATGTGGATTAAAATCTAGCTTGCTATCAACACAACATTATCATGTAATCCTAAATACCGATTGATTTGTACAGATTCCTTATCCGCGGCCATCAAGCGAAATAACCTTCGATTGCACGGGCCGCCAAATCGGCTGAAGCCATAAAAACTTGTCTGTGCGAAATAATACGGATTTGTAACCAACACTTATAATGTTACAATGTTTGTACACGCTTTAATTAAATTAAAGGTATTAGGGTGAAGCGGCATCAAGGATGTTGGGCGGTTAAACATGTCATGTGTAAAATGTGTTAGAAAAGCTCTTATAATTAATTATTCGGGTACGAAGTTTTCGGTTTGGAGCGAATTATATTTTAATCAATTGTTTTACTATGGCCTCAGGAAGGAGTTATTCTTGAATACTCGTGCCCAGCAATGGGATAATATTACTAATATACAATTGTATTTTATGTTAAATTTTTGAACCTTCATCAGAAAATAAAAGTTTTTACACATCGTAAATCGTTAACTTATTCGTAAACCATATTTACCTTCCTAAGTATTTCTTTAACTTTTGTGAAGTACTAGACCATAGACTGACTGGACCGTTTTTGGTAAAATTTATATTAGATGACCTGGGAAGATAAGATAAGATAGTAGTACATCAAACCCTCAACCCGTAATATTCACGTACCTACCTAGTTATCAATATTGTTTTGCGTAAATAAAGTTTAAAGAACTGAATTTGGTGTTTATGTGTGTCAGTGACACGTGAAATTTAAAAGTAATAAACGCCGAGCACTACATTTAAATATATTTAGTTTAGATAGAAAAAGAGATTTTCTTTTGAATGATATTGAAGAATGATCAAGCGTGGTATTTGAATACCTATCTCCCCCGTCCGAATGGGCAATGTAGTAGGTAAAAATATTTGCAATTCCTTCGTGCGGATAGTCTATTTTGAAAATAAATGAGCGGTTAAAAAGGGATCATACCAACCCAGAAAATTTATATTATAATGGATGTAATAAGATTCGCTGTCACCTGGAAACTTTAACAGGCGTTCGTGGAGACAAAAGTCCGAGAAACCCTGGCCCAACGATATTGATTGTGTCAAATTAATGAAAATATAGATAAAACAATAATAGAGTTACTACGTGTAACGATTTTGTTTATATCTGAAGCAATCGTTAAACTTGTTAAGTCCGTAATAGGATTGGATATTCAATCGTGCAAAGAAAATACACATTGAAAGGGTTTCTGGTTTTCCAAAGCTCTAGGGAGCGTCGGTTCCTAAGTAGCTTATTTTCTTGTAACTAGATTTATATTAGGTATCTACGCTATTGTAGTTTTTGTACCTACTTTCGTAGAGTCGAATCGAAGTTAGATACCAGGAGCCCAAGTCCTGTTATTTGAAATGAACTGTTTTCTTTCCATTGAGGCCAGATTCGTTCCCTCATAAAGTTGTGGAGACTTTACCAGGGTTTCTATGGAGATTTCCCGCGAATACGAAAGCCACGTTATTCCGTCTTTCTATATCGCTAGCCCGCACTTGTGCACATAAACAAGACATTAATGGTTAATAATCCACTAATACTAAACATTAAACTTGCAGAATCACTAGTTTTCAAATAAATACTCAGACAGAGACCATTTTTTTCAGCGAACGCGGGAAAACTCCTGTTTGAATTGTTTTAGAATGACATCATTTTATACGAGCTTTTGACGAGAATAACATTAGTCAGAAATTTTCATAGATTTCCAAAAATCTCTAAAAACGTAATGATTACAATCTGAGTAAAATAAAAATATAGGGATACGTTATTTTTCATTTATATTTCCATTGTCGTAATAAAAATGGGGGTCAAAAAATGTGAAATGTTGTCTATTGCATTGTGCCATTTTGGTAGTTTTTGACTGATTTGGATTCAACAATATTAGGTTCAGCAATATTTCTTGTAATTGTAAAACAATTCAAATAACAGATTTAGGCCCCTGTAGGGTAACGGTGTAGAAATATTATTACCCGAGCCAAGAGTCTTTGCTTCAAGCAGGCTAAACCTAGAAGGGCTACAGTTTTTTCTTCAGACATTTTCGATTGATGAAGTATAGTTTTGGTAACGTCTATAAAGTTTAAGTACTATCACATAGAAGGGTTTTCAATGAAATAAAAAAAAACTGCATAGGTTAACCAACTTGCTTACCTTTCGTCTACATTCAGAATGAAAGTTAGGTATCTACTTTTGTACATAAATGTCTATTTAAGTATCTTGAGCAAATTCTTTGACGAACACCGTTCAAAAATCTAAACTAAAAATACATACAAATAGTAAACAAAAAGTAGGTATTATCCCTCTATCCAGCTTAAATCGGCATTAACAAGCGGTTAAAAGTTACTTTAAAAAAAATCCTACCCCAAGAACTTTAGACCACGTGGGTCTTACCCAATGAAATCGCGGGATGCAGCTAGTACCTGTAGCCTATGCCCAATTTGAAGATAAATACGAGTACATTAACACCACTCGAACAAAAATACGACAAGCCGTTTAGGCACACCAGATTAGTGTGCCAAAGAAATATACGTACATACATACACTCGAATAACATAACCCTCCTTTTGGACAGTCTGGTAAAAACAAGAAAACAATGCTTACGTTGCACACGAGTTAATATCATCAATACCAAAACATTCCCTAACCCATAATCGACAAGTATAACTGGCCTGTTTCTCGAAGATCTTAAATCATACAAAAATGCACAAACAACAATCTTCGTCTGCCCTCTTAATCTGAATATCTTCGGTTATGTATGATTGATTCACTCGCGCCCTATATTTAGTTACTGGTACAGTCTTCGAAAAAGATTTTCACAAATAAATAGTTGAGTAACTTTTGTTACGACATTGTCAGAAATTGACTCAGTGGCATAAACTGGTGTAGATAGGGACGCCAGGATTTCAAAGCAGAAGAGCTATAATGATAAGAAATTTTGTGATTTAACAGTGAGATAGGGTTCCGTTGTAGTCACTTACCTACTAATTCAATAAGACTCTTATAATATTTTTTAAGCCTAAGCCTAACTTTATCAGTCTTAATAATAAACGCCTCTCAACATTAAGAGTCCTTTGTCTTGTATTAGCGAGAGACGATCTTCATCCGAGACGCGTTTATTAATAAGACAGTATGTATTTGCGAATACTTAAGCATTTATTTTGGCACAATACAGCTATAGCTTCGTTCACATTGATGACATTCACATGATTGGCATGAATGAAGCACGCAGTCTATAGAAGATACTGGTTCACTCTGACCTTGATGATAGTTGAACCTTTCCAACAATCAGGTAGGTACGCATGAAAACCCGTCTTCTTAAACAATATGAATTAAACACGCGTTAGTTATAATAGTTTTCGCTTTGCCAGTACAGCTAAGTACAACAGCACAATGCAGTAGGTATAATGTTTACCTCCGGGGCCACGTGCGTTAATTACCCCTTGTTCGATGATGCGGCGGCTATTCGCGTTTTGTTTGGACAATGCACGGTTATTGGGTCAGACCGTCCGTCCGGCGTATCGTGCTTCACTCTGTGGACTTTTGTACTGTTATATTGGTCTTATTTGCACAGGATGTATAGAAAATTACTAACCACTTATTTATTAGGTATCTAGTAGATCTGTGAAGTGTTGACCACGCGACCATATAAATGCTAGATAGTAAAAAAAATTAAAAACCTACTAGGCCCTTATTCTCTAACGAAAAACGATATTCCTTGCTGAAAACGCGTGATGTGTTTAACGTTACATTGACGCAATACGTTATCCTGATGATGCAAAACAAGCGCTTTCCATGTCACAGCACGATATAAAATTTGACATTGGCATAGTGCATACCGTTCCGCGTCAATTATACAACCTTAAAATAACGCGGTCGTGTTACGCTTTGAAATGTTTGAGGCGGTCTAGCCTCTTTTGTATATTTGTTTTGTTTTTAATAGTGCACGTTTGACACTGTCAGAAGAAGAAAATTTTCATCGTCGATTTTTTACTAAGAATATTTTAATTGTTATTTTCATAGTGAATAAAAACCCTGATTCTATAAATTTAGCAAACGCAAGCCAATAATAATTTGTCTATCTTACTCTATATATATGTTATACCTACCTTGTAAGCTTCTCAAGTTTTATGAACCTTACACATCAAAGCGCGTTAACGTTGGTTGTGCGTTCTACCGTTTACGTTCCGATTTGCATATTTATTTACGTAATGTCTTCTTTCTTGTTAGCCGATTTTTATTTCTCTTGATCTTGTAATTTATTTATGATGCGGCGATGGATTTGGTTTGCGATAACTATGTTGTTAGAATGTGATTGGAAATTTAAGGGGTGTACAGGATTGTAGGTTAGGGGAGTATTAAGCCGAAAAGGGGTCACTATACTCATCGTAAGGAACAACTTTTACTATGACATCTATTCTGAATAGAGAAAAAAAATGCTGTTAGGTACATAGAAAAAGTTTATCAGTCGTCGACATTACAATATTTTGTACATCCATTGAAATATTTACTACTTAGTTTGCAACTGGTTGAGTAAAAAATGTTCTTTTATAACCGGTTACAAAATACAGTTCCATAGGCGGAAGGACAAAATGTATTTGGCTCCATACTAAAAGTTGTTACTAAGAAGTACCTAAAGTGACCCCTTTTAGGCTTAATACACCACTGACCGATAATCACGTATTAAATCGGATAATAAGATCCGAACTCCGAACAAGTTTTTGAACGATAAAAGCTTCTTGAATTAAAGTGTGGCAAAATGTTGTTAAAAATATCAGTATGTATGTAGGTTTTATCTGAATGTTGGTACTCGCGAAAAGCAGCCAAGACACTACGATTCCGATCGGATTGGAACACTTTGCAATACTAATAACCTACTTTTAGTATAATCTACAATCGATTTTCAATAACATAATTATATATTATTATAATTATAATACGTATTGGATTTTATATAAATGTAAACATCCATGAGACATATTGTAATTATATTTATCCTATAACTAAGCTAGCAATCATTACCTGATGCATAGACTCAATTAAAAAGATACTAATGGAAGAGAACTAACTGCCGCAACACAGGGTATCCTACCGCGGCAGTTAGCGATTTAACTGTAGGTAACATTTGCGTACATAATTATGTTTAGATTTACTTAATATAATACTTAACCGACCCATCTTCTCTAAGCGTAATTTAATCCAATATTGTCTTAAACCTAAGTATTTATTTTTTGATTCAATAAAAATCATTATTATTATTATCTTCGTATTCATTTTATTTCTTAAATTTAAGTTTTTTACAATATGAATATAAAACATTAAATATTATAAAAAACCTAAACCTAGAGTGCCACCAGCAACGGGGTAGGACCCAAGCTACCGATGGTAGGGACTACAGGGAGAGGAACCTCCTAACAATACGTGCTGTATCGAGGAGCACAGCCCTCTGTACCTGACCCTTGATCCAACCATCTAGCGAGAGCCTCTTAAGATGTTGATTGAGACTTCTCGCTATCAGGCCGTTTGCCGAAACGACTATCGGAACAATGATCGTCGAATCAACATCCCACATGGCGGTAACCTCATGAGCCAAGTCGATGTACTTGCTGACCTTATCCTTTTCAGCCTTCACGAGGTTCTCATCATGTGGGATGGTGATGTCGACGAGCACTGCTCTGCGCTGGGATCGGTCTACCAGCACGATATCAGGCTTATTGCAAACAATAGTCCTGTCCGTGATGATAGAACGGTCCCAGTAGAGCAACGCACGACCATTTTCAAGAACTGGCAACGGTGCATACCGATAGTACGGCACTTCGGACTCGACAAGGCCGTACTGAAGAGCAAGTTGCCGGTGGATGATCTTGGCTACTAGATTATGCCTGTGCAAATACTCACCATTAGCAAGATGGGAACAACCGGAATTAATATGCCTGATAGACTCTCCGGGACGGCGGCATGCCCGACAAATGTCGACCGTACCGTCCTTCAGGATATATTTCCTATAGTTGTTCGTCATCATTACTTCGTCGGCAATTGCACAAGCAAAACCTTCGGTTTCCCCAAAGAGGTCCCCGAACCGTAGCCAGTTCACCGAAGCGAGTAGGTCCACATCGGGCCCCGTTAGAGCTCGATAGAACCTCCCGTGCAGCTCCTTACTCTTCCATACTTCCTTGCGGTCATCAACCCTCAGCACCACCGGCCTGCGCCAATTCCCGTTCGCCAAGGAGAGCGGTGTGAGGCCCCTGTCAACTGCTACAACGTCGCAATGCATCCCGCACTCGTTGTTCAGGAAATAATCCCAGAGACTGCACACTTCACGGTTGTGGAGGTTTTTGACATTCAAAAAGCCACGACCCCCCCATTTCCGTGGAATGTACAGTCTCATAACTGACGAGCGCGGATGATGCATGCGATGCGAAGTGAGTAGTTGACGAACTCGCCTATCCAAAGCGTCCAACTCAGTCTGGTTCCATCTTAGTATGCCAAAGGAGTATATCAGTAGAGGCATCACCCAACCGTTGAAGGCTCGCACCTTGTTGCCGCCAGACAAAATACTATTAAGTACGTTTGTCAAGCGACAAAAGAAGCGATCCTTTATCGATTTCTTGACTTTGTCTACTGAGATACTCAACGACTCTGACATACCAAGATACTTGTAGGTCTCGGCCTCGGAGAGAGATCTGAGAGTCATAGTCTCGGAAAGTTGTAAATTTGGTGAATTTACAACCTTCCCCCGCTGCACACGTAAAACCGCACACTTATCTACACCAAAATCCATCCTGATGGAGTTGCTGAAAACCTGAGTAGCTTTCAACAACTCCAACAAGTCTTGGCATTTCGGTGCAAACAGTTTAAAATCATCCATGTACAGCAGATGACTAATGACCTCACCCCCTCTACGAAGCCTATAGCCTAGCCCTTAATCCTTCAGCAAAGTACTGAGAGGATTTAGTGCCAGACAAACCCACAATGGACTTAGACTGTCGCCCTGGAATATTCCCCGCTCAATCCTTATACAATCTTGCGGACCACGAAAGATATCACCACCACCTGGCTGACGAAGGACAGTGGTCCACTGTCCCATGCATGCGACTAAAAAGGATCTAAGAGTTGCATTGATTTTATACAAATCTAAAATCCTTTCAAGCCATGAATGAGGCACCGAATCATAGGCCTTCTTGTAGTCAATCCAGGCGGCAGAAAGACCTCCCTTGTTCCGCCGGACTTGTTGGCTTATGGCCATGTCTATGAGGAGGAGCTCCTTAGTACCACGAGACCCAACCCTACAGCCATTCTGAGCAGGAGCCAAAACATTGTTCGCAACAACGTGCGTATTAATTTTTGTAGTCAGAATGGATGTAAGAAGCTTGTAGATGGTAGGTAAGGAAGTGATGGGTCTATAGTTCTTCGGATCCGTGGTACTACCGGACTTGTAGAGCAAAAAAGTGACACCGGTGGTCAAAATACGGGGAAGAAAACCGACCTCGAGGGCTTCTTGGAATTGCGTGGCTAAGCGATCATGCAAGCTTCGAATCCACTTAATCCAGAAGTTGTGCAAACCGTCCGGCCCAGGACTTTTCCAGTTCTGTGTCTTACGGATCGCACAACTAACGTCTACAAGATCTATGACAACAGACTCCATGGGTTCGATGGACTCGCATTCCCGCTCGACAACGCGCATCCAATCACCTTCCGCGTGATTGACCGGCACCGACCAAATACCGCGCCAGAAATTAATCATGGCATCGGCATCCGGTATATGCCCGCCGTCCACGCTCCGATCAATTTCCTCCCACTTCCGGTACACTTTCTTTTGATCGCTTTGGAAAAGGCGATTTATCCAATATCGACTCACACGTTCCCTGTAACGACGAATACGGTTTGCCCATGCATAGACTTTCTGCTTCAAGTAGTCAATGCGTTCCGTGACATTAGCCAAGTAATCCGAGGGCCGAATACCGGTCCCGGCAAAGGCCTGTGCCACGTAACGCATGACTCGGGGGCGGTTGTTGCCGCGCTTGAAATAGATTAGCTTTGCTATGAGAGTCCTGAAAGTGTTGATACGTCGTTCGATCCGTAACTGCCAGGCAGGCACATACCCGGCGGGACGCGGTGCTCGGTCAGCGTCTGGAAACTTGACACGAGCAACACGACACGCCGCGATGGCGCCACAGTATAGGATCGAATGAGTATCAACTAAATCTTCACTAGCCCGTAAATAAGGTGCTAGTAAAACATTCAAGGCTCCCATTAGCGCTAAGTAACGTCTATGGGTGGGCAAACGTAGTAGTCGCGGCCTAGAGTCCGGTGCGTATCGATATTGGGTAATCGCGTCCTCCAAAGTTGCTCACTCACCTGACTACTGACACTCATACCCATGCGATCTCCATCGTCGCCCTCGGAATCCACAGGTGTCGCTAGTGTCGCCACCGACGACGGCAACACTGCCATAGTCGGAGCCGACGACGCGACTGGTAGATCCCGTGAAGAGGAAGAAGTCACACGAGTAGGCAGCGCTTCCAGGCGGAGCTGATCAAGCACAGACTGATCCAACAATTTGCACCGTTGGATAGCCCGCACTTAATCCGACAGTCGTTGAACGGAAACGATGATGGTTGGTTCAAGAGCCTGAAATAAAGGTAGAATTCGATCACGATACGCACTTTGGTTAGTTCCCTCTTCTGTAGCCCTAATAGTAGGCGCGCATGACGTTTAGATTCATTGAAGTACTCCATCGCATGCGACGCACTATACCACTGGTAGCGGGAGCCGGGCGCGGAGCAGGTTGCCCCACAGGCCCCAAGCGTGCCGGCAGCGGAGGACGGCCTCGTCGCGCAGGTGGTCGTGGCGGCGGCGGCGTCGGTGGCCTGCTCTCATCGCTCGATGCAGCCGTATCTGGAGGAGTTACAAACTCCTCCTCCGATGAGGTGCTGCACCACGCGACAGACTGTGGTGGTGGGCGTGTGTTGTTAGATTCCGCTTTATTTCTTAGTCTTGACCTTGTTATCATCGTATTTTTTCAGTATTTTGTTCATTATTTATTTTGCACAAGTTGTCACTACTGACAATTGAATACTGTCAAAGGTTCCGGGTTCTTGAATATTGTAATATATAATTATCTATTGCTGTATGTCTCTGGCATTCTTCATTTTATAAAAGCTTGTGGTAGAACGATTATTAATACTCTGAATATTGGGAAAAAAACTAGTTTAACAAATATTAAAATACAAAAAAGATAACAAGGTGTGTGACAACGACAGCGGTGTTTTTTTTTTAAATTATTTATTATTATTATATTTTTTACAACTCAGCTCCTTTTCTGCACTATCTGTCGTGCGTGACGTCACCTGTCGGTTCCAACGGAAGACCAACGCGGGTTGTTTACAACCGGCATCACGCTGAGTTGGGATCGACGCGCGACAAAAAACATGCTTCGCTACTATTGTATTCCAAATTGCTTGTTGTTTTTGTCACAAAAAAAAAACCATATACTATTCTATTATTTTTTTAATCCCTAAGTCCATGTCTTTAGAATAAACAGCCATAAATAAAACAACATGCAAAATGTACGATCATTTCTCTTATTTATTGACTTAATAATATTACATCCACTTAACCTAAATCCTTAAAAACTAGCTTATCTCATTAGAAAACACCAGATTTTGGAAACCAGGTTTTATAGTTTATACTGGGTTATCGGTTAAGGTTGTACTAAACCAAAAGGGGGTCACTATACTCATACCATAAGAAACAATTTTCACTATGAGACAAACTCTGAATTCGAGAATAAATATCCGCTGTTTCATACAATTTATCGTAGACCGACAATTTTTTTTGTTTACTTTATGTATGAAACATCTGAATTCATAGTTAGTCCCATAGTAAAACTTGTTTACAATCATGAATATAATAGTAGCCTCTTTCAGCTTAGATAACCGTAGCCGATAACCCTGTATTTAAATCTTTTTTTTATTAGCTAGGCACTTCCTTTTAGCTAACACAAGTACGTACGACCACGGAAGTCAGCAATACTGTAACCCTAGATGGAGCATGCCTAGTCTGGAACACACTGGCTCTCAAAGAAGGCTGCCGGAACACACCGTTAGGTGCTTGGCGACAGACTTTTACAAACTATGAAAGAGGCATTCTATTTGATATCTTATTACTGATGAATGTATATTTTGTGCAATGGTACTTTAATTCGTCCCCAATAGTTGTCATTTCGGCAATTTCTTCCGTTTGAGGTTCTGAAACAAAAAATGAAATATTACACAGAACGATTATAAATTGAGTGCGTATATTTATTATATTGAAGGAATATTTATTATAAAGGACATTTTATTTTTCAATATTGAAAAATAAAATGCCCGGTTTTTTAGTATAAAAAATATTGAGAAGTCGAAGTCATGCAAAGCGAACGCGAAAGTCATGGTCACAGTAAGCCGCGGCCTCGCTTCGCTAAGAAACTAGGCCACGGAGACGACAAGCGCGTTCGCATAGCCCAGATTTGTGTGATCGCGCTTAGGTTAACATATGTCACAGTTTTTTGTGACCAAAAATCCAAAAAATTCAAAAGGTTTTTTATGGGACCTACTCTGAATTGGAGAAAAAATAATCAGCTATTTCATACATTTTCTCGACGACCGACATTTTTTTTGTATGGAACAGCTGTTTATTTTTCACGCTTTCAGGTTTGGTCTCATAGTGAAAGTTGTTTGTAATGATGAGTATAGTGAACCTCTCTCGGTTTAGTAAACCCCTAGCCGATAACTCTGTATATACAGGGTTACTGGTAATCAACTAGCATATTCTTAAGGGTGGCTTCTGATCAAAATAAAAAACAACTTTTGAATATAAGAAAGTAAAACAGATGTACCATACATTTGTAAGGCATATTTTTTTGTATAGAAAAGCTATTCTTAGAACTAAAGCTGTTACTTACGGTCATCAGAAGCCACCCCTAAGAGGCTTTTAGCTGATTACCAGTCACCCTGTATAGAAGATTCAACGTATTGTATTGGAGATAGGCAGATAATCTATTTATTAAAAAAATATATTTTTTTTTTCAGGTTTTTTTACTATAATTATTTATATATATATCGCCGAGGCGGCGCGGGGCGGCTGAGCACAGAATTATTTGTTTAGACTTAGGATTACTTTATTTGTTAAGTCTTAATTATTTTATTAACGTTATGTTATGTTATGAGAGCATGTGTATTTTTGTTTCTTTGTGTGGTCTGTGTTATTTGTAGAATAAGAATAAGAAATATTTATTGGCCTTTAATTGTAGGTGTGAGCCCACGAGGCTTAAATCATTTAATTATTGACATGCACACTGTTTAGCTAGTAATAAACCTACCGTATCCTAATCTGACGCATTTGATTATTTCAGGCAAACAAAGTTTTTTTTTAATATTTTGCGGGCTGCTCTATTAGCTCGGCTCTGTATTGAGAGCTTATATTTGGTAGATACACTCCACTCGAGTATGTCACAAAATCCCCTCTTGGGCACCCCTACTATAAATAACATTCGTTACAGGCAAGTCTTGTTACATTTTAATTATTAATTACTTTAAAAAGAAACTTTACGTATAAAAATACTTTTATAGTTCTAAGAACAAATAGTTATTATATTATACATTTACATTGTCATTTATTTCTTTACCTATTACTAACATTTTGTAATTGTTGTTCATCACACAAGAACTATGCTGTAGTTAATTCTATTTCCTTATTATTTGTTATTATTCGTGTTGCCCTTTAACTGGCTCTATATTTCTATTTATTTACCTATAGTATAAGTGTGTAGCTATTGGACGACCTATTAGTAAATAAATAAATTATATTAATATTTAATTTTTAATATTTACCCAAATATTGCCAGACTGTTGGCGGAAAGACCGGTAGCTGGGAAAATACGTAGACAAGTTTCGAATCACGCCCGATGCCTTTTTCGGATGCGTTTTCCTTCCGCGACATCTCCACTCGGTATGTGAATGCTGGTTTTCTGAAATTTAAATAAAAATATTAACGATCGTAAAAATTTATTGTATTTTTAGCTAGAAAGAACTCTAGCTTTTTAGCTTTTCCGTTCTTAAAGGACTTGTTTCATTTTCGGCCAGCACGGTGTACTTCTAACAAGAAATGCCTTAAAGGTGTGGGTAATATTGTCTATTAATGAAACTTGCATCTGTCACTTGTTTCATTGTGTACAAAAATATCTGAATTCTGTAATTTTAGTGGAATTATGACATCCCTGGAAGATATACTTTACTTTACTTTATATGTAGCGTGAGTTGACACCAATACTCACAGTTGTACCAACCGCAACAAATGTAAAGACGATGGATTGATTGACGAGAAACTTGGAATTATTTTAATTCGAAATTAATTTTGTACACTGCGATAAGTTACGTTATTTTGAATTTAGTTGATATATTAATGATTAATAAACTCTAATGTATTTATGGTATCATGTGCACTATTCTGGCCGGACCTCTATATATTTTTGAATAATCTCTTTTTATTTTATATTGTACAATTCGTAATGTCTTACTTCAAATGGTCCTGAATTATGTTATTGGCTATCGGCATAGTGACTCTCTGTATGGGGTCGCTCAACAGTTGGCCGACTGTTTTGATCGGCGACCGATCAGACACGTAGTGTTCTAGCAGACGGGTTGATATTGGTTTAAGATTAGCTGGAAAAATCAATATCACCAATTTAATTAATAAATACTCTAATATAAAAACTACTATTTTAGAATATTTCCATTATTTTTTTAAGAATATTCCTCGAAGTACGAGGATATTTTATACAGTTTTATTTTGAAAAGGTCTAATTTAACACTTTTCTATACTCCCATACAATCGATTAGTAATAATATTTTAAAGTCAATTTGAACATTAACACCATACCATAAAGTTTAAGTGTTAGTGGAGAGGCTCCGGGGAAGGCAAAACAATTGAGTGACGTTAGTATCGTATAAATATTAATGTCAACAGTTATACGTTGGTAATATTATGACTAGTCGACTTTTCAGACAATATTTTTAATTTTTCTCTCTGTAAAAACCATCCTCGTACTTCAAGGAACATTCTAAACAAAAAATTAGCAAAATCAGTTCATCTGCTCTTGAGATTTGCGCTCAGCAATACATTCAGCGATTCATTTTTATATTATAGATTATCAAAAACTAGCGAAGCATTTCTGCTTCGAGTCTGGCAAAATGTTCTTTCATCTGACAGTTCGAATGTCTGTCTGTATGTTTGTATGCTAAAATGTTAGTACTCGCGTGCAAGTCCTATTTCCATGACTATATAACTATATAAGAAACAGGGACATTACACCAAAATATTAATGTACAATAAATTACCAAATAGCGTGATGGAACTCAATTTTAAAATATTTAAACATTAAATTAAAATATTTTTTTTCAAAGAATTCCCTTTTATAAACTCGGTGAATATATGTCAATGCAGCTTGTGGAATCATCGTTCTTGTGTAACGAACAACAATTACGAAATGTTAGTAATAGGTAAAGAAATAAATGACAATGTAAATGTATAATATAATAACTATTTGTTCTTAGAACTATAAAAGTATTTATAAGTTAAGTTTATTTTTAAAGTATTAATAATTAAAATGTAACAAGACTTGCCTGTAACGAATGTTATTTAAAGGCCAATAAATATTTCTTATTCTTATTCTTAGTTATATAGTCAATATTAGTTAGAAATAGGAAATATGATACACGTTGTATATACAACGTGTAACAAAAACTTAACGTCTCCACATCAAATTGAACTCATTGTTGAGCAAAATTACAGAAAAAACAAAAAAAAAACTTATTGCGTCCTCCATAAAACTTGTGCGATCACATGATCAATTATTGTACGGAAAACCTATTTTGTTTGTTGAATTTTGAATCCCATCAAAGTGAACCCATTGCAGAAAAATGTTTTCATCACCCATGAGAGTTAAACTATTGCAGAGATATTAAAAAAAAAATTTTTTAGTCATCATATAATCATCACATTGATTGGTAAAATATAACTAAAGTATTATCACACATATCTATTACACGTTGTAGGTATAACTCTATAATTGATCGCGAGGTCATTAATTTCGCAAAATCACGAATGAAATTTCATAACTTCTTTTTATGCTACGAATTTTTAGTACATTTTACTAACCAAAATCAGCTCTTAGTGTGGTCTCAGCGCGGTATAAATGTTCCAAACACACGTGTACTTGAGCGAATTTCATCAACAGACTCTTCCACGGGCTTATGTCGATTTCATCCGCTATTAGTGGTATCTGAAAGAATAAATATTAAATTACGATAATTGACAACATTTCAAATTTTCGACCACCATTTTTATAACGAAAATGGAAAGAGAAACGAAGAATAACGTACTTCTATTTTAATATATCATTTAGAATGTAATAATTACATTATTAGAGATTTTTAAAAGTATTAGAAACGTTCAGGATTATGTTATTCTGGTCAAAAGCTCGTAAAAAAATGATGTCAATAATTTCTGCGTCTGTATTTTTGTTGTTTGGTATCGTTCACAGATGACAGATACAATAATATTTTTTATTAGTGGCATCTGACGGTCTTAACATAAATACGAGTTTTTTTTTCATCAGTTCTTTGTAAATAACTCAGGAAAGGGTGGATATAAAAATCTGGTATTTTTTTTAGTATGAACTCTTGAAATAGTTTTAGAATTTCCATCACTTTGCAAAAATGAAATGTTGATAATTGGGGTTACCCCATCGACTTTTGTGATAAAAGTTAGGGGCTCCATTTCACCTTATGGTTAAAAAAAATGTTTAAAATTATCAGGGACTTTAAATATCTGCAAAACTTTTTAAACTTCATCCAACAAGCCTGATACAAAGTAATTGGTAATTAATTAGGATAAGATTATGTTTATTCACCAAATAAATACAGACAATTTCTTTCTAAATTAAAAGTATGTAATTAGGATTACAAACCACAAGCATGTATAAAATAATTATAAATCGTCTAAATACATTATGAATCATTGAATTGAACTGTAAGTCTTCCTTCATGGTTTTCAAGTTTTTTCTCAGCGTTTGTCGTCGTTCCGTAGTCCAAACTAACAGTTATGCTATTTCTATAGATTCAGATATTAGTTTTTAATATTAATACGCTTCTCTCATTAAGGGCCGTATTACAAAATACCGCGTACATGCGTAGTTTTCTGCGTTCAAATTGTATACTTTGCCATAGTTTTTTTATTTATTTCAATAACTCAATAAAAGTTTGTTTTCCCTTCTTGAATAATTATGAAGCGTATTTTAATTTTTTTACTTAATTTATCAAATAAATAAGATGGTATATAAAAAATATATAGTGTTTTTCCGCCTCGTCTTGATGTCAGCTTGAGAAATCGAAAAATATTTTTGTTTTTATGGTGTGGTTCCTCCTCACCACCGCCACACCTCACCTTATTATTTCTCTTTCTCTCAATATCAGACTTCGTCAATTATTAAATAAATATTGTTTTTCCGGTACACGGTTAAGCAAAAAACTCGTGCAGACCTCATTTAATTTGCAGATTCTGTTGAATGCAGTCCCCCAAAAAAAATATAATATCTCTTTACAAAAATGATGTGCTTTTATAATCACAAAACATATTTTTCTAGAAGCCGCAAATTACTGAGATAAAAATATTTTATTTAGTAGATCGACTCACAGTCTAATCATATAGAGTTCTCAGCACTGGTCAGACGTGAAGGGATTGAGGTAGATAAGTGGATATTAACTAATACAATTTTTATATTCCAAAACAAGTTTACTTTTATGTGCTAAGTTTTGGTGGAATCCATTTACTTACTTCTTACTTGATATTGGGCTACAATGAAATTAATTCTTGGCTGCTTGTACTGTTTAAATCTATTGTAGTCTATCGCTGGCTACTGTTCTTCGATATCCTTGTTTATTTTTACGCTATTTTTAAAGTTATTATTAAACTCTTACCTCATTAACATCCTTCTTATCAGCGACCAGTCCGTGTTTCTTCAATGAAGCAAAGTCATCAACTGTCAACTCATTAGGGTCCTCATCGTAGAATGATTCACAGTCTAGTCGTATAGAGTTCTCCGCACTGGTCACACTTTCGAACGGATTGAGACTGAACTCACCACCGCTCATAGTCATGTCTTGGATTGTTTGGTTTATCTGTTCTATCGATTCTGATGTTCTGTGGACATTCGAAAATTGTGAGTTTATAAAATCTAGTCTAGTTACATATAGCTAAATAATATTAAATCTCATATATTCAATAACAGATTTGTCTAGAGATAAACAAAGAGTGTGAATATCACAACGCACTTATTAAATTGAATAGATTTATATATATTTTTTTTTAACCATTAAAAGTTTGTGAAAAAGTATTCTTGTGAAGAAGATCCTGAACCAGTATTTGACAATATAATTCTTACAGCTGTCTTCACTGCTACTTTTACCCGACTGCGAACGAAGCAGATTTACGTTTTTCGAGTGTATATTTGTATATTTTTTGGCACTCCCTAGAACCTAAACGGCTAGTGTTATTTTTATGTAAGTGTTGTCAATAGATTCGTCTTAATCGTGAGAGTGACACTGGGTACATCAAAATAAAAAATTAAAGAAATTAAAGATGTTAGACAGGTTTAACTATTTATTTATTACATATAGTTTTCGAACTCGCTTCTAATTGTTGAACTCAACTGTCCAAAATGAAGGTAATGTTTTTATTGTGTTTATTAATTACGCATTTTTGTGGTATCATTAATGATTTTATTAACGTAATATGAAGTTGAGCTTAGATAGAGCAGTTTGAATTAATTACCAGACACCTAGTTATTGCTATAGCAGCAATAAAGAACGCGTGCTCTAGTAGGGACATGTATACTACCATTGTATAGTTTTGTCTTGCTGTATCTTTTGTTTTGTGTGCGACAAAGATATATTCATTCATTCATTCATTCATTCATTCATTCATTCATGACTGTACTTTACTGCCACATTATCTTCTCAGCTTCTATTTGAGCTATCAAAGATCTACTCGTAGTGGACTTAATCAAAGATTTCTTAGATATTTGACTACGTCACATCACACTTAGATAATAAGGCGAAAGTTTAGTGTGTTGGTTTGTTCTTCCTCTCAAAACGCTGAGCAGATTCGGATGAAATTTGGCACCAAGATCAATTATATCTTGAATTAATGCATAGTCTTTTGGTCACGGTAAAGTGAAGCGTGTTTGAGCATTTTACATTTATTACCTGACATCAGCATTCCATATCCCAGCAATAAAGAAGCTGTGCTCCAATAGAGACATGACTCTACTGTACTCCCACATTATCTTTTCCGCTCCCACTTGAGCGACCAACGACAACGCTTGCGGCGAACTCGAACGAAGGTTCTTCAGTACTTTGGCTGCTTGGGAGTGGCCACGAGATAGTTTTAGAACTAACTTTGCTAAGTAGGTTTTGTTGTTTGCGTCTATCTGTGGAAGTCATAAATAACTAAAAATGCTGATCCTAACTAATATTATAATCGCGAAAGTAACTCTGTCGTCTCGCTTACACGCCAAAACCACTGAACCAATCTGGATGAAATTTGGTACACAGGTACATTGGACCCCGGGAAAGGACATCGGCTAAAGGATATTTTTTAACCGACTTAAAAAATAATAGTTCCTCATTGAGTCCGATTCGGGCAGGCGAAACTAACTAAACTAACCTTATTTGACAGTTCTTAAATTGTCTCCTCTCTTTTGTTTCTAAAGGTGAGAAAAGGATAGGTATATTATTAGGAATTTTTAGTTTAGTCAGTACGACTGGCGGAATTGGGTTCAATATCTTGATAATACAATGGGGAACTACGCGGGTGTAACCGCGGGGTACAGGTGTAAAATCCACACAAAGGTCTTCAGGTCCCAAACTAGGCAAAGCCTGTGCTATGGTAACCAGATGATGACTGATACACAATAATAATAATTTTTAATAAGTATATTTTTTAGGGTTCCGTACCCAAAGAGTAAAAACGGGACCCTATTACTAAGACTTTGCTGTCTATCCGTCCGTCTGTCTGTGACCAGACTGTATCTTATAAACCGTGATAGCAAGACAGTTGAAATTTTCACAGATGATGTATTTATGTTGTTGCCATACAAAATATATACAAAAATTCCATACAAACAAACTTGTTTTTTTTTTTAATGTAAATAACTACAAATGGAACATTACAACACTTGAACTAATGTTGTTTAGCTAATGGTACGGGAACCCTTCGTGCGCGATTCGGAATCGCACTTGGCCAATTTTTTTTTCTTTTACTTCCGTCTCAATCTTAGAAGAAACTATATTCATTGAATTACGAAAAATCAATACCAACAATCATGTTTATGTTAACAGTAATTAATAAATTTGGATAAAGATTTAGGGAGTATTTAGTCTGGTCCCAGTAGCAGAACAATATATTTAGTTATGTCATTAGTTGTTTGCAGCAATTTATTTGCGTAGCCTGCACATTTTGCGTAGCTTGCACATATTGCGTTACCTGCACATTATGCGTAGCCGTCACATTTTGCGTAGCTTACACATATTGCGTAGCCTGCACATATTTTGTAGCCGCCACATTTCGCGTAGCTTGCACATTGCGTAGCCTGCACATTTCGCGTAGCCGTCACAATTTGCGTAACTTGCACATATTGCGTAGCCCGCACATTTTGCGTAGCCGTCACATTTTGCGTAGCTTGCACATATTGCGTAGCCTGCACATATTGCGTAGGCCGCACATATAGTGTAGCCCGCACATTTTACGTTTGGTTTATTAACACAACATAAATATTATAAAACTAATTCAACTAGAGAACCTTTTCAATAACAGGTATATACTTACAAACGGTCGGATTTTCCCCAAAGATATAAACTTCAATGCCTGTATCAGCAAAGTGATGAGTTCTTCCGCCGTTTCACAATCTGAAATGTTACATAAATTACAGTTAAATAAGAATGCCTACAAACATATCTTTTAACTAAGAATAAGAAATATTTATTGGCCTTTAAATAACTTTCGCTACAGGCATGTCTTCTTATATTTTAATTATTAATTACTTTAAAAGAAACTAAATGCCACACTCACACTAATATTACACAGGCGAAAGTCTTTATATGTGCGTTTTGCTGCTTACTTACTTACTGTAGCGATGATGGTCGGGTGGTAAGTGGGGTCGATTGCCGTGCAAAAGGTACGAGGATCAATCAGCACGAAACATGCAAAAAGAGCCTGAGCTACCAGTGAAGGAAAACATCGTGAGGAAACCATAGCACCATGCTGGCTGGCTGCTATGGTTTCCTCACGTAAAATCTGTGGCTAAGCACCTAACAGCGTGTTCCGGCAGCTTTCCTTGAGAGCCAGTGTTTATCAGGCTAGGCATGCTCTATCTAATGCTACAGTATCGCTGTCTTCCGTAGTAGTCGTGCGAACTTAAGGTCAAATGCCTAGCTGTGTAGGAACTACAGCTGTTGATGATGTTGTTCTTCACGCCCAAACAGTAGATCGAATTAGGATGAGATTTGGCATAAGAATACAAAATTAATTATGCATAAAGGCAACGTTCATTAAAATCGCCTTAGCTATACTTGATTCATAAATGGTGTAACAAACGCGACTTATTTAATACTAACTCAACATACCTCTCAAAACATCCCACAGTTTATACACAAAGTCATTACTGGAGCCGTGTGTATTCATAGCACTGATACACTGGTTCAAACTCGTAGTGTCTTCAGTTATACAAATGCAGCCGCCCGCGGGGCATTCCGCGGTATACGCATATGTTTCCGTCTCGTTTAATAAATTGTTAAGACGTTTGGTGACATTTGTACGCTTTGAACCCAATGTGATGTTTCTAAAAGATGAAATATATAATATATAATAAATATAACAATATAATTTTTTTATTATTGTGAATTTTTAAGTCATCTGGTGAAAGCTTTGCGTGACTAGGCATGGGTCGTATTAAGGTCAACAAATTTGAAAAAATTTATCCAGCGTTATTGGAATTATGCATTACATTAGTGTTTCACAGTTTTTTTTTATTTACAAGAGATGTTTCAGTAATGTTTGGAGCACCGGCCAGGACAGTGTACATAATATGATACCATAAATACATTAAAGATTGTTAATCTTTAATTTATCAACCGAATTCAAAATAACGTTATCGCAGTGTACAAAATAAATCAAAATCGAATCGAATCAAAATAACTCCGGCTTATTTACGTAATAAGGAGATTTTCGCGTTTTTGATGTGTCAATTTTGACATTTCTGATGGTTAGTACAATTGACAGACCAATGTGGCCATTGAAGACAACATTAAATATAAAGAATCTAAATTATAATTCACTAAAAATTAGATATATTTGGACACAATGAATTATTGAACTGATGCAGGTTTTGTTAATACAAAATATTAATCACATCTTTAGGCATTTTTTGGTAGGAGTACACTGTTGTGGGCGAAAATGAAACAAGTTCTTTAGTATATTTTAATATTTCAGATATAGGTGTACCTGATGACAGCAGTCTCTAAGTTGACAGCTGTGATCCCGGCAGCTGTCATGTCTACAAGTAGTTGATTCATGTTGTGCAATGCTGTTACAGACTTCCAAATAGCATTGCATGGGCTCGCCAAGTGACCTACTATCACTTCTTGCTCCTGGAAAACGAATTAATTATTTATTTAATAATAATTTCATAATAAATCGCACAACAGCTATACTTAAAATAATAGGTAAATAAATAGAAATATAGAGCCAGTTAATGGGCAACACGAATAATAACAAATAATAAGGAAATAGAAATAACTACAAACATAACAGACTACACAAAGAAACAAAAACAATGAAAAAAATAAAATAATTAAGACTTAACAAATAAAGTAAACCTAAGTCTAAACAAAAAATTCTCTGCTCAGTCGCCCGTCTCGGCGATGCAACCACTTGTAGAAAAAAGATCCAACCCAAGTCTCTTGTCTGCTGCGTTATAACTCCTGCTCGCTCTCACTAGATAAGATGAATTTATTCAGAGAAATCTATGTAATATATAACACAATGTTTAAACAGTAGCACAGTGTGTACTACTAGTCTCTTATACTTCTACTATTATTTGCTTTGGTTGGGTCGGGCGAGGATGAGTCTCGAGATTGAATTGCTAACTCAAAGAGAAACTATAGTAAGATTCATCAAAGCTCAGCATTAGAGGTTAGCAGGTCACCTGGAGAGACTAGACAACTGCAGACCCGTTAAAACTATCTCAAGTTGAACTCCAGAACAAAAACGACCACAAGGAAGGCCGAGAAAAACATGGGTAAAGTGTGTGAAGGAAGATTTGAGAAGAATGGACAAGCTGACAAGTTGGAGAAAAGCAGCCAGAGATAGAACAAGCTGGAGAAAAATAGTGGAGGAGACCAAGGCTTACATTTAGATGTAGCGCCACAGGAAGTAAGAAGAAGTATTCTACTAGTCCAGCCCTTTAATTTGATAAACTACGTATTGAAGGAGTTATATGAAAATATGTGCCATCTTGGGCTGATTTTCATCAAAAATAGCTAAGAATGCTTCCAACTAGTTAACTTTTTAAACAAATAAAAATCAATATTGGTTTTGTTGAGAATTCAAAATCTGATAATAACTTAATGTTTCGAGCACATAGCTCCTCACTAGGATTACTTCAGACATGCAATATTCACAAACACAACACAAAGATAGATATTCAAACTCATCATTAAAACACCTAGACCTTTATTTTCTAACAAACGAGATTCCTTATGGCTTAGCAAATATTATACCAAGTGATTTCAATGCCAACGAAAAAACACAGCTGCATTAAGTGTTTAAATGTTCATAGTTTATAACAAGCCTGCACTGGACGGGAATCGAACCCTGAAACCTGTGAATTTCAAAGCATGTATTGTACTACTGGGCCATGTTATAAATGAAAGACAAATAAATTACAAGATCTAACATTAGACAGCCACAAAACAATTTTTTAATAATATAATGATACATGGGACAACCTCCACACAAAGGTGTTCAGGTCCCAAACCAGGCAAAGCCACTGCTATAGTAACCTGATGACTAATATACATACTTATTTATCCTAATCCTAACTAATATTATAAATGCGAAAGTAACTCTGTCTGTCTGTCTGTTACGCTTTCACGCCAAAACCACTAAACCGATCTGGATGAAATTTGGTGCACAGGTAGATTGGACCCCGGGAAAGGACATAGGATACTTTTTAACCCACTTCAAAAAAGTAGTTTTCATTATCTCGACAATCCAAAGGGAAACTACGCGGGTGAAACCGCGGGGCACATAATAAACACCTAGCACAGCTAGTATATAATAAACAGGTCAAGCAGACATGTTCATACACAAATGTTTGACCTGTCTGGGGATTGAACCTGGGACCAGCGGTGCAGAAAGCACGGTTGCTACCAACCAGGCAGCCAAATAAGATAAAGTCTATTGTAATAGAATGTACATACAAAGTTGACTTTGCAGCTTATAAACGGAGTCTGCAGCATTCTCCCCGCCCACTGACAGTGAAGCTCTGTGACTCCACTGTGTGGAGCATTCAGGAGTTCATCTGTGTTGTGAGAACCATACGATATACCAGAGATTAGGTATTTGCAGTCTATTGAGGTGCTGATCTAAAACATATTTATAAACAATGTGATCAATGATTGAACTACTGCAAAAATTATCTAATTCAGTCATAGTATTTAGTTAATAAATAATAATAATAATAAATAATTGTTTTATTGACATATTATACTCAGTCTAAAACATACATCGTGTTACAATATAGGTTGACTAAATGTAATAATTAGGTGTTCAGGCGTTAGTAGCAGGTTCCAAACTCGGCTCAGCCGGTATCTTGGAGACCGATTTTAGGAATTACCAATTCTACAGTATACATATTAAATAAGAATCATTTATTTTATGAAAAAATATGATTGAATAAGATATTAATAGTAAAATTATGAGCGAATTACAAATTCGAACTTATCAGCACACTATATTTTTTAATGTTAAATATATTCCTGCATTTGTTATCTCATCCCATATTATGTGATTGTCTACGAAGACGCATGCTTGTATAGTAGATTTTTTTCACTTGTAAATTCCAGATTCTCTTGGAAGACAGGGAAAGAAGTAATCATTTTTATACTAGAAATCAGATTTAAAAGTTAAGTTGTTTATATTCATACCATGATTACTTACTAAATCATCTGTAAGTCCTTCTTGCTTAGCATAATTGTCGATATACAGATCTAAATCAACTTCATCAACAGCTGTAGTCCCTTCATAAGTGACTATACCCCTTGCAAAATGATCCTTATCAGACTGTGATGTGAGCAATAAGGGTCTACCTTCAGAAGATGGGTTTAAAAGAACCCATAAAGGTATAGACTCTTCAGAAGATAACTCATTTCTATGTTTAATAAAGAGGTTTGTGATTTCTCTGTGAAAAAGTTATAAAATAAATAAATAAAAAATTATTTGCATTAGTACAAAAGTAAAATGTATGTCCTGTAGTATTTTTTCAGTTGTATTGATTTATAGACTGTACTACATAAACTGAAAGTGAACCAACTGGACAGCAAATAACCAATACTAATAATAACTAATCTTCCTGCTATTTTTTGCTGTTGTAGTTAATCATTTTGTTTTAGGTACTATCTAATTCAGGTTTAGATAGTGTTTAAAGAGAAAGTCAACTGAGCGTACCTGGCAGTTTCAATGCACAATGGTGTATGACCAGCTTCTTCTTTCTTCCACAGCTGTGGTTCATCAGATATGAGAGTGTCATCGAGGATAGCATGTAAACTCAAGTCCAGTTTCAATGGAGAACCAGTCAGGTCCAGTTCATCTGGCAATATAAGTATATTTTACATTTTAGATCAGTTATCTTGATCATATTACATGATTTTCAGAGGTAAAACTATAAAAAATTATATACAAGCAAGTAATTTAACAAATGCTTACCAACTTTCGGCTTCGTTGTACCATTTGAATCGCTGTTATTGCTGGTGACCGTCTGTTTATTCTGGAATGTATAAGTAACGGTAACGTAGAAATAAAGTAGGACAATAAATAACGGAGATTAACAATAATTTGAGTTTTATTTATACTTTGCCGTAAACCGCAACGATGTCTCGGTTATTTTTTGTATAAATTTCAACATAACTGGGACTTGACTGTTTTTCAATGGTGAACTTGGGATAACTTTCTATCACTGATTTAATTATAGCATCCATCATAAGAATATTTTAAACACTAAGGTAGGGTTTCAGAAAACTAAAGAAAAGAAAATCAAATAAACACACTCTTATAATCGAAACCGTCTCTTTTTTTGAATGAGATTGACGTGACTTAATAAATGACACTGACATGACATCTTATTAAACTGAATTTCCTCTAGTCACAAGATTCCTTGTAACTATTTATGTTCAAGTTTATTTGAGTTTGTTGAGACGCGTAATAAGGCAGAGTTCTGTAGCTGTACCTACATATTATATCAGAACCAGAGCCAACGAGACACGAATAATATTCGTGCCACGCCATCAGCTGCACCTGTACTGTTTGAGTCGCACTAATAAGAACCTTTTTATAATGAGAGCGTTCAACGCGCAGACAGAAAAAGACGCCGTTGTTGGGTTTCATAATAACTTCATAGATGGCGTTAAACGTAAGTTTAAATCAAAATGGGTTGGTGGGAAATTCATAGTTTTTCTCTCGTCTCTGTGTTGTCTTAACTAAGGAAAAATTATTATTTTTATGTAACCTTGGAACGCACTAGATGGCGTTAAATAAATATCCAAATGAAAGAGGGTTCGATACTCAGAATAATTTCGATAAATAAATAAATAAGGCTAGCACCCTCGGCGCGCACTTAGTATCGGATTTCATAAAGTAGGTAATATTTTTACTATTAGTTTATCTAAAACTAAATACTTAAATCTGATATGCGTAGCTCAATAATTACAGGTTAGCCTCAGTTTTAAAATCAAAGTAAACCACTCGACTACTCGTATCAAGAGCTTTTCAGGCCGTAATTTAGACTCTTGGATATCAGTTGATACTATCTATAAGTGCTCTTACACTACACTAAGCTATAGGTATAGATATATAGGTACTTGAAACTTGTACCTACTCTTAATTACCATTAGGGACCTAAAATAAATCATCACGTGGTTCTAGAAATACATGTATGTTCATGTTTTATTAAACAATTTTTAAAAGCAGGATGTCGAATTAATTGACATAGGTATTTTTTATGTAAGTAGGTACCTATACGTTTCTCGATAATTCAATAATATCTGGACTGTTGAAAAAAAATCTTTGTTTGATAGGGTACACCTACTTTCCAGCTTGTTCCAGTTGACAGTGTGCCTTGGAATTAACCCCGTTCTACAATCGGACGAGTACATAGAGATATTACTGCAGACGACACTGGTAGGTACATGGTAGAGTTTTCACAGACTCTACCTAAAGTAAAGCTTCTTAAAGAAAGTACAGGTAGCCAATATGATTTTGACAGCCCTATCAACGTTTTTTGAAATGTATGGAACCAACTTCGGACTGAATCTTAATTTCGCCTAGTTCACAGTTTAAAAAAAACCACTCTAGTTTACTCAATATTAAGGTTTAAATTCGTCTGGTACATTTTAAATAGATTCGATCAGATGTGCCATATAAATATTTCAAATAAATGTGTATAAATATATGTCATGCCACGCTGTAGGCGAAGTTAAGGAAAAAGGCTCAAACTTCGCCTATCATGTTCGAAGTCAATTTTTAGCCAAACGGATCTAAGATTCAGTATGTATATTGTCTATTATGAAAAATGCAGTTCTATAAAATCGTTTTTTTTGCATCGTCATTCAAAATACTTATAAATCTGCAAACGGTATTTAAAACAGTGTCACATCCCAGGCGAAGTTACGGGTCACAACGGTACTTAAATTAAACTTAAAATATTATGATTACACCTAAATTATACAAAACAAAAAAATAATACTATAAATTGAAATAAATCTAATTCTAAACTTAACAACCTCTATATATTTTTTCCAATAATTTAATTATTAATAGTAATAGTTTAATTTCTATGTTATATCTATTAACTGTAACTATCGCTATGTAAGTATTTTTTAGTAGTAAATTATATTATTTTCATCAGGTTCTTGCATAAATTCTTAAATGGATTAATAGGCTTTTTCAATGAAGTAGGATTTTAATTGTGCTCTAAATTTACTGTTGGTTTCTATATGTATTATTTTGTCAGGTAATTTATTATATATCAAAATACAGCGGTAGAGTGGACTGTTTCGAAACATCTCAAGTTTTGGTACAGGAAGTTCTAATTATGATTTGTGACGTATGTTTGTATTGTAGGAAAAATGACCGAGGACATTGTGGCGAACAAACATAGCTACTACAAAGATGTATATTGATGGTAACGTTAAGATTTTTTGGTTTATAAAGTGTGATTTACAGAATTCTCTTGGTTTTATGTTCATTATTATACGTATTCATTTTTTCTGCGCGATTAGTAAGTCTCGGACATCAGGACTCTCACCCCACATTATTACGCCATAACTAAGCCAGTAATGTGCGTAAGCGTAGTACGCAGTAAGAGCACAATCTTTTTTGGTGTTTTCTTTCAGGACACTTAAGCCATAAGTAAACTGTGATAGTTTTGTTTTAATACTTTCAACGTGACCCTTCCAATTCAAATATGTGTCTATGATTAGTCCTAGTAAATTAAATTCTGCTACTTCTTTTACATTTGTACTTTTAGTTATTGTATCTAAATTCACTGATTTTCTTTGATGAGGTTTGAATTGGATTAATTTAGTTTTGTTGACATGTACTTCTACGTTATGTTCTGATAGCCAAGTTTTGATATTGTTGTAAGTTTTAATGACTAGAGAGGATATATTATTAGCACTTGTTTCAGAATTATTAAACAGAAGAGGTATGTCATCTGCGGAAAGAATGCTGAGTGAGTTACAGATTTTAGGTAAGTCATTAATGTATATTAAAAATAATATGCATCCTAATACGCTTCCTTGGGGTAGTGACCAGTTGGTAAATATTGTTTTGGAACAAACTGGGCGGATATCGCGTGTTTTCTCATCCAAATATTCTATTTTTGTGCATTGTTCTCTGTCGGTGAGGTATGATTTGAGCCACTCGTATGCGTCTCCTACTCCATAGAGTTTCGATAGGAGGGTGGGATGTGATACTTTGTCATAAGCTTTACTTAAATCAAGAAGAAGTCCTACGGCAAATTTATTATCACGGATACATTTATAAATTTCTTGTGTGAATGTTCTAATGATTTGCACGTTCTACCTGGTGGTCAAATCTGTTATTTGAATTGCCTCAGAACTACAATTAGGCAATATGGCCGTTTTGACATAAGGTCATATCCCGGTAGTATTAACCCATAACTTCCCACTACTGAGCTCGGAATTCCGATATGAGGGATATGCTGGCCATATAGTCCACCAAACTGTCCAAATTGAATATTCGAAATTTACTTACCTTCTCTGACAAGCAGTTGTAATCACGATGTTTTCCTTCATCGTTTTAGCTTGTAGTAATTAATTATAATCTACTACTAATAAAACTAAATATCTGGGATTAAACCCGCGCCCGCTCGCTCGTGAGGCAACGCGTTTACCGACTGGGCTACCACTTACTTTTCCTCGTAGTTGGTGGGTCTTAAACTGTACTGAGAAGGTTTGGACGAGACTGCTGTAAATCGTTTTTACCATACATATTAATTTAACTAATTCATTCTCGAAGGTTGGTGTCTGAAGAAGCTCATATATTTTTTACACTTTATAATTTTTTATATAAGCTGTCTCTTGTTTTAATAGCTGAGTGGTTAGTGGGTTTGATTGCCATGCGAGAGGTGTGAGGTTCGATCTCACAAAATACGCAAAAGTGCCTCATCTACCAGTGAAGGAAAACATCGCGAAGTATCTATAAAATAAGAAAAATTTATAGACATAACGACACAAACCTATTTATTTACATGAAAAGGCAAGTAAGTGGTCAGTTGCTTTGGCTTGTCATATACATTTTAATATTTTAGAAATTATTATACAGGTATTAATATTGTATGTTATATCTTTAAATTACATTTATTCTTATTATTTTTTGTGTCAAAGGATTAAATTATGCTGTATCTATAGGGGCATTTTCACATACATTTTGGCATAAGGTAGGTTTACAACATTGGATGTTAAATTCTTTTGAAAAATATTCTTCATATTTGTAAATGATATTATCTGGCAATACTTAGAAGTATGACTCTGCTAAGGACTTTTTGGCGGGAAGTCAAACTGAAGGCGGGAAATTTATTTTCTGCGTGAAATTATTTCTGTTTTCTCGTGAGTAAATATCAATATCTCAACGGAAAAAAGTGTCCGGCGTCACGCTGCGATGGGGACGGAGGACGATGAGGGCCTCCAGCCCTCAGAAAGAAAAAGAAAATTTGATGCCACTCTACAATCACCAGAAGCTAAGTACAAAATGTATTTGAAACCAAATTACACTCGGTTATTTCTAGAGAAAAGTGCTGTGATTACACAGTTTACGTAGAGTCAAAAGAAAAGAAAAAAATTGGCAACAAAAACCCTATTAAATTGACTCAACTCTTTGTAGACAATATAAAGGGAATCACTGGCGTACACAGAATAAATCCGTTCAAAAAAGGCGTAAGTAACATTTTAAAAAGCAGCAGCTGCTAACAGTTTTTTGTAACAAGACAGCTTTCTTAGTCGAAGTAAGTTGCGCGCATTCATCCCAGCGCACTTAGTTGAAAAGATTGGGATCATAAAATATGTTCCCGTAGATATGAGCAATGAAGAAATATTTAAAAACATAAATTGCGATACCGACATCATCAGCGTGAAGAGGTTTATGAAAAAGGATGAAAATAAGAAACTCGTACCACTCACAACAGTAGCCATTAAGTACCTTTTCGTCAACAACTTTACCTCGGTACGTGTTCCTAAATTTATTTAGGTACCAAGTTCATACCTATGTTCCACCACTGATACAATGTTTCAAATGTTACAAATTCAACCATTCAGCCAAAGTATGTCGAAGCAACACCCAAATGTGCTCGTCGTGTGCCGGGGCACACCTTTTTAAAGAATGTACATCAGAAACCCTACAGTGCATCAATTGCGGCGGAAGTCACCTAGCCATATCACGAGACTGTCCAGTTAAAATTAAAAAAACTGGAAGAAAAACGTAAACAAATAATAAGCCCTAACCGATCATTTTCCTCCGTGCTAAACAATAATGTAGACAACTTTCCTCCTCTGAAGGAAAAATCGATAGCCTCGAACAGCTTATTATCAGAAACTAAAAATAAAAAAACCGAAACAAAGTCCAACTTAGATGTAGAACAAATTGCTAACAATGAAATAATTCTGAATGCTATTGTTAAATCGCTAATTACTCTAGCAAACTCTAAATCTACCGAAGTCATAACATCTAATAGAATAAAAGACATATTTTAAAGTAATTTACATTAATTTTATGGATAATAGGTCCTGTAATAATTTATCAAATAGAAAAACACACCCAATTTAATGTACAGAGTCTTACCAGTAAAAAACCTTTGCTGATTAATTTTCTTAATGAAAAAGATATTGATATCTGTTTGTTAAATGAAACTTGGTTAAAGTCTAGAAGTTCTTTCAGTGTTCCAAATTATAATGTTATACTTCATAACGGTCCAGATGGTCATTGAGACGTGGCCATCTTAATTAAAAATTCCTTTAAGTATTATTTTTTTCAGACTCCTTATTACGATTTTGATGACAATCAGTCGCAATTATATTAAAAACTAACTTTGGTAATCTGACGTTATTGTGTGCTTATGCGCCACCAAATCGAGGTACACGAATCTTTAAATGCATAAAATTAAAACAGATAATTAATAACTTGCCTAAGCCAATCATGGTTCTAGGTGATTTTAATGAACATCATGTTTCATTTGGTTGTCGTTCTTCGAACTCCAGAGGTAATAGTATTTATAATTTACTAGACGAGTGTGATCTATGCATTCTAAACACAGGATCTTTAACCACAGTTGGAAATATTCGTAACAACCCTTCTTCAATTGACATAACATGTATAAGTCCCAATTTAGCTCCTTTATGCGAATGGAAAGTCTATGACGATCCAATGGGTAGCTATCATTTTCCCATCTTGATTCACATTCAGACTTCGGTGGAAAAGTATGTGATAGGCACTCCCTGTGAGCGCTTCAATTATAAGCAGGCTGACTGGGCCAAACTATTTTTAGAAAGTGAAACAGCATTCAATAGTATAAATTTTAATAATCAATCTCCTAGCAATATTTATGACTCATTCTGTGATGTACCTACTTAATAATATTAAATTAAAAAGTATTCCAAAAATTGTTAATAATTGCTCATATCAAATGAAAGCTCCAGTGCCGTGGTGGGATAGTGATTGTGCTACTGCAGTTAATAGAAGTAGATTAGCTTGGAAAAAATATTGGTCAATACCTACAATAGCTAATTATATAGAATACAAAAAGATTGACGCTCTTAAAAAGAAATTGTTAAGTCAAAAAAAGAAGGATGGTTGGAGATCCTTGTGTGAGGCATTTAATAGATACATACCGGTGAGTATGATTTGGAATTATGTCAGAAGATTTAAAAGAGCTGGTTCTAGAAAAACATTCAAAAACGATGAGTGGATACCTTCCTTTTTAGATAAATATGCTCCACAATCTCTTCCTGAAAAAGACGTAGATACAAAAAGATTAAATATTATTTTTGACTCAATAGGTAACACTGATGGATTCTTTTTTGGATAAAACATGAATTTAAATCAGCCCTGAAATCAAGGAAAGATACAACATCAGGACTCGATGACTTTACGTACAAATTAATTCGCGAACTTCACCCAAATGCTCAAAATATTCTTCTTAAGATCTATAACTTGTTATGGGAAAACAATTATATTCCTACATCTTGGAAGACGCAATTTGTTTTACCAATTCTGAAAGCAGATAAACCCGATAACGAATGTGATTCTTATCGACCTATATCATTATCTTCTTGCATAGGAAAATTATTTGAAAATATGCTTAAATTACGGTTAGAATTTTATAACGAATAGAATAACATGTTACCTGTTCAACAGTTTGGTTTCAGAAAAGGTAAAAGTGCAGTTGAAAACTACAGGTCTCTCATTACTGATATAAAAAAATCTTTTCATTCTCATTCATATACAGCTTGTGCTTTCCTTGATGTTTGCGGTGCGTTTGATAATGTTAATCCTACAATACTTGTGCAAATTTTATGGAAACTTGGAATACCTGGAAAAGTTTGCAAATGGATATTCAGTTTTTTGTTTAATAGGACAATGTTTGTTAAATTCAATCATATTTTACATGAACCTAGAGAAGTTTTCATGGGAACAATGCAAGGTTCCACAGTTTCGCCACTACTTTTTGGACTGTACACATCTCAAATAAATAGGTATTTGACTGATCCGTCAGTCAAATGTCTTTTATTTGCTGATGATATCGTTGTATATAGTGTAAATAAAGATGTAAATATTGCTATTTGAAACTTAAATAATGGCCTATCTCAGATTAAGAGATTTTATGACAGTTTGAATTTAGGAATAAATGTAGATAAAAGTGGAGCTATGATATTTAGCAAGAAGTATGTAGACTTAGACGATATTTCACCTGTTTCTCTCTTCTGTAATAATCTAAACTGGTTACAAGAGAAAAAAATTCTAGGAATTAACTTAGATAGTAAATACTCACATCAACTATATCATAAAGAATGCTGGCAGAGGGTTGAACGTATTGCGTTCTCTGGCTGGTGTTCATTGGGGTTCAGATCCCAAAATATTATCAATGCTTTACAAAAGCATTGTCAGAAGCCATTTTGACTACAGCTTTGGCCTATATGAATGCTAATGTTTGTAATTTACGAAAATTAGATGTAATACAAAATAGAGCATTACGTATATTCCCGGGAGCAATGTGTTCCACATCAATAAATGCAATGGAAGCTGAATCTGGCATTATACCACTAAAATTGAGACGGCTACAACTTGCTCAAAACCTTTGTCTTAAATTACTGGCAACTGACAACAAATTTGTTATGAATAGAATTTTACCTACTCAAGACCTTCCTTCAGATTTCACTAATAACTTAGTTATAAACGCAAAAGAACTCCTTTCAGAACACCTACCAGACCCATTAAAAATAATTTTAAATATTAAGAACCTTTGTAAAAACATGCACACTTCCAATCCTCTCCCTATATTCTGTGCAGATTATAAAGCCATGATCCAAACTGATATTAATATTAATTTAGATCAAATTGTAACCAAGTTGAATTTTCGGAATATTTAAACAATCAACCTTTATTTACCTACATTCTGTATACGGACGGTTCTAAAACTGAGGACAATGTAAAATCAGCTTTTTATGACTCGCAGACAAAGAATAGTTTTTGTGTGAAATTAGACACTCACTGCAGCATTTTCACAGCAGAGTGTTATGCAATTTATTGTGCGTTAGTTTATATAAATAATGTAAATAGAACTCATTTCTTAATAGTGTCAGATAGTAAGAGTGTACTTTTAGCTCTAAGTAGTAAACTTAAATTTAATACTAATTATATATTGTTAAATGTTAAAACAATTTTGCTAAATTTAAGTAACGGAGGCAAGTCGGTTAAGTTTAAATGGGTAGCTTCTCATCGCAATATTTCGTCGGGTAACCAAGCTGCTGACAAAGCAGTCCGAGGAGAATTTAATGAAGACCGAACAGAAATAGTACATATACCTTATACTGATTATCAACAGAAACTAACAGAAAATATTATGAATTTATGGCATTCATTCTGGAGATCGGTATCTGAGAGAAAAGGTAGATGGTATGCATCAATTCAGAATGCCCCGCCGCAAATACCTTGGTACCACAAAAGAAAGGACATAGAAAACAGAAATTTTATAAATACAATAAATAGACTAAGATTTGGCCACTGCAGAACACCAGCTCATCTTGCAAGACTCAAAATTGTACAAAGTGATAAATGCGAATTTTGTATTAGTGAAATTGCTGATCTGCAACATATTGTAATGAAGTGCCCGAAATTTAACTTAGAAAGATTAATTTTAGTTGCAGAATTGCAGAATATTTGTAAAAGTGTGATACCGAATGATTTGCAAAAACTTCTTAGCAACCCTGTAAATTTTATTCCTATATATAAGTTTATTAGTACTACTTTAGGTAAATTGTAACATTGTATATTAATAGTTAAGTAAATAGTTCAATAAGTTAGGCATTAAGGACTTTGTATCCAGTTGCCAATAAAAATAATAATAAAAAAATGACTTTGCTAATAAAAAATCACTGCTATTTTTTTGTATTTTCGGGAGTTTGTTACTATAATATGAGGAGTTTTAAGTATTTGAAATGCGCAACCTAGTTTGTATCAGTTCTTGAGGTGTCTTTGGCTCGCCTTGAGTTAGTTGTATCGCGATATGTGTACGTTTGTAATTGCCAGACATACTTTTAAAGGGTACTTCCCAACGAGTAACACCCCCAACTGTAACACTGTGACTCGTTGGCACCTAAATCAAATCAATCAATCAATCAAATTATTCTTGTTGTTCATAATACATGGAACAGGTATCATATTTGTATGATTCTGACAGTTCCACGTTGTTATTAGCTCGTATCCGACTGTCTCGCGTATCATGATATTTTTTCTAAATATAGGTCAAATTATCTTTAAAATTATAATCTAAACTGGAGTAATTATGTTAATGTATATTGTTACGATAATTAAAATTGATGATTAAAATGCGTCCGACATGATTCTCTGTATCCACCGTTTACCAGGACTCTGATAGCACGCTTTTTCATTTTAAGGATACGTTCATAATCCGTCACTTTTCCCCACAACAGAATACCATACGACATAGTGGTATTGACATTATAGCACGGTGGTAGGACGTTTTCTAACGCTCGCCTGGCTCATCACGCTGTAGTTGAAAAATATGTCGCCAAGAACTTAACTGTGTGGACGTACCTGTATCGTGCGCTTGTATCTTTCTATTCATGCTCAATCTTGGACCATAGTGTCGTTTACTTCTGTGGTGGTGCGAGCTGATGGTGTCTTATAAAAAAGAAGTTATAATAATTCGAATGGTGCATGTGAACAAAATATGGCACATGGCGCGTTCGATTTAACAAGTTCTTAATCTACCTAGTCGACTCTGACTATCTACTTTTTTGCAATCAGAGAACGTGGCTTATTATTGTTTTCGGATTGGTGGTTTGACGTTTGATGGTAAAAATAGAAACAATGGGCTTTGATGTGTCACCAACTGTGACCTGCACAACACAAAAACCAAGTTTTCCTAAATGTTCCCTAGGTCTGCTTGGATCAACAGGTTGGTACGTTACGTCTAGCCTTCTGACAAATTCGTTATTTCATCAGGATTGGGATTCCAAGTAAGTTAGTTATTATTCTTAAGATAATAATAAGATAAGTAAGTAGATAAGTATGTAAATAATATCCGAAAGGCACGTCAATAAAATCTTCTAAGAAGATAGTTATGCACCCCCTCGCCCTTCTGCTCTGATGTAGAGACGGCTTACTCAGCAGTACTCGCACTTCTGTGGAAAGCTGACCAAGGTGTTTCTTATCGGACCACCGAGTAGTATGTAAGTTAATGTTAAGAATATAATCCTTTCTATAATTCATTAGTTCTAGAGCCTCCATATCGGCTAAACGTATTTTAAATTAATATTAAAGCCTCAGTATCCGCTATAAGTATTTTAATTTAGTTTTTAAAAAGAAGGTTTCGTGCACCCTAAATTTAACTAGATATCGAATCAAAAGTGCTTTGAATACTTTGAGGCAGCTTTAATTAGCATGAGATATTGAATTTCTATAACAAAAAATAATTTAAAACAAAGAGATAAAGAGTTGAGGACTCCCATTGGGAGTTAAGTACTCGTAGAGTGAATAATTTGAGTCGGTTCACTGATATTGTTATCGAAACTCTATCTAAAGACCTCTAAAGTAGTTTGATACTTAGTTTAATTTAATACGGCTCGTGTTTAAACACCGCCCAAAGAAGTCCTATTTTACAACCAAACAAAATTCTAAACGGTTACCAAAATGGACAAATAGTCACCAAAAAAGGTTGTTGCCGAAAGTTTTCATTATGTCATAAAAAAAATAACCTGAACCTACTGCGGACCTTGTAGCCGAAAGTATTCGGAGTGTCATAATTTGTTAACCGTTAAGCCATTTTGGGAACCAAACAATATTTTTGGTGACCTTTAAATTATACCTGTTTAATACAACGTGTAAATACTGGGCGTAACTTGATCAGCAGGTAATATATTGATTTCCTTTTTACCGGAAACAGAATCATAATCAGAAATCCTTTATTGAGGAGCTGATACATAATATGTAGAAAATGCTAAATGTTAGCGCACAAGCGTAATATCAGTTTACCCTATCGGACATTAAATATTGGTAAAATTAAAATTAAAACAGTATTAGAACTATGATACAATAAATTAATTTATATGTTAATTAAATAATTGTAATGACATAGTTATAGCATAAAATTCAAAGTTGCTTTGCTATATTCAATAACATTAAGTATTCCGTATTCTACATTTCTTAAGTATTTACTAAATCTACTTTTGTAAAAAGATTTCTAAGAAGAAGTAAGAAGCTTCAAAAGTTATGTCTCTAATCATATATTTACTTATTTTATAAAATATATCGTCAAGTAGCCACTGTTTCAAATTTGTTTTAAATTTATTATTGTTAGGAATTACAAATAAAGTTTTTGACAATTTCTACGGATCACGTTATCAGTGGAAACCGATGAGATTTAATGTAAATATTAAGTCAATGGTGGAGATATGCTACAAAGATTCGCGCTTCATTCTTTTTTTTAATAGGTGTAGTCAATAGGCTCGCGCATAACCTCAAGTCAACCTACCTGATGAAAAATGACGATGCGGTGTAGGATGTAGCGCGCTTGCCTTGAAGAAACCGATTCACTCGCGATTTGAAGAGACCGAGATTATGGCTATCAGGTAATAGAGAACTTGGCAGCGAATTCCACAAACCGGCAGTTCACAAAATAAATATAGAAGCGAAGCGTTTTGTGCGAGTCCGTGGAATCTCTACCATGAACCGGTGGCGTTTTACAGTATCTCTACTTGTCCGATTTTAGAATGGAGATGGGGATATTAATTCATGAATTTAAATTCACACTCCCCAAAATGCCAATTCAGTGTGATCATGATATCCGTAGATATTAAACTCTATGGACAACATAATATAATTATCATCATTATCGTCATCAGCTTACTCTCGTCCACTAGATATAAGCCTGTCTAAAGAAGAAAATAGAAATAGAAAAATATTAATTTGAAACAGTAAACAAACTTAATTAATGGCTACATTGTTTCAATGAATGAGTTCGCACATCCATTAAGTTTGAAGACACGGCAAAAGAAACGAATCTTGCTGAAGTCGACATCCGATTTTGCGACCACAAACCGATGCGGCCCTACTGCTTAATGCAAGATACAGTGTATCAGGTATAGCGCATTCAATACAAGCGTTCATACGATATACGTAGGGATAGATTCGGTTATTTGCCGGTATCTCGATACGAGGCCGTCGGATACGGCAATGCAAGATGTGCTGTGTGATCCGATAAAAATAAGATTCGGCAAAACGTGGCTCCGTGTGAACGGACCGTTAGTAACAAATTACTTACTGCTTTCTGTCACAAGCCGGAAGGAGCCATCTTAGGCCTATCTGAACTTCTCAATTCCACTTAATACTTTACATAAATTAATATCTATTCTATTGCTTTATCTGTTCTAAGACATTTTATGTTTTTACTCCCCCTAGGCTGTCATTGTGCTTTAGTTCTCTCCATCCAAAGGTTGCTTGGAAGAGATCGCTATTGGCGTTAAAGCCAACTCTTGTTGCTGCTTTTTATAAGCCTTTTCTAATTCCTGTATTTCTTTTAGTTGTATAAAATAAAACGTTTTATATCTACATATTCACAGAAAGAATTTTGCACACTTTTAAAATGTACGATATTAATGCCTTATGTTTTAACAAGTAATGTTTAAAAGTGACTTCAAAAAGCCCGCAACTGTAACTGCAAGAACTTCAGAGCCACGTATTTAACTCACTTAACAAGAGAAATCGTGGGATACAGCTAGTATAGCCTATGACCATCTGTAGGTTCTATTAACACCACTTACATTAAAAAACATAAGCCTTTTAGGCTTTTGGGCGTGCCAAAGAAATATATATATACATACATAACTCGAAACACATAACCCTCATTCTTTCGCAGACAGGTAAAAAAGTGAAAACTTCTATTTGGAAGGTAAACCTTATTTTACATGACAGACAGAAATGTCATCCATGTATATCAAAGAAAATTAAAAGTTATTTTTATTTAATAAGAAAGTATTGGTACGTTTTGAAAAAAACATGATACCAATATATATATCGAACAAGTGCCAAAAACGAAATGGCTATCTACAACAACAACAAAAAAATTATAGAGAGATTACCTATATACCATTTAAGATCTACAGATAATGTAAATGCTCCAACCCACAACCAGATGGACGTGTCCAGATGCTAGCCGCATTACCTCGCTGAATAGAAATGCTTATGCTTATTATTATATAGCTACCTTATATTGGTGAATAAGTTTTAATAGGAACTGTATGTAGCTTTAGCTCTAAAGATATATATGTAGATACGAGACTGAACAGTAACTATTACTGTAGCAGGTAAACGATCGAATAAAGTACCCACCGAAACCTATTATAGCACGAAATAAGAGTTTTCCAATCAAAGTAAAAGGATCTCTCTCCTTATTTGATTGCATTGAGGTAATAATCAAGAATTGGTGAAGGTGTTTTGTTACATTTACCTGGAATGTTCTTAATTTCATTAATAGGCAACAGAACTTTGAAGTAGACGTCAAATTGGGTTAGGTTAGATTAAGTTAAGAGATACCTACCTACATTATTAAGGACCCGTGGAAATTTGATAATCCCACGAGAACACTGCATTTTTCCGGGATGAAAATTAAAGTATTCAACATGTTAGTAATAATGATATATAATAATGTGGGATAACATCCACATAAAGGTCTTCAGGTCCCAAACTAGGCATATAAAGGTAAATACATACTTATATATATAAATACTCAGAGACAGGTCAAACAGACATGCACACAAATGTTTAACCTGCCCGGGGATCGAACCCGGGACCAGCGGCGCAGAAGGCAGGGTTGCTACCAAATGCGCCAACCGGCGCAAAATCTGGAAATATGCTATTTTGATGCCGAATTTCGTCCAAATCCGTCCAGCAGTTTTACATATAACCAGACATAGAAACTTACGCGTTTATAATATGTAAAGGATAGTCGTTTGCATACATACATTTTGTGTACGAAAATAATTGTTTGTAAAGTTTGTAAAGTCTCTATTTACTGTCTTCCATTACGGCAGGAGTCGATAGAGCTTTTTTTAGTTATAGTCTAGTTAAAAATCAATCATCATGACCGATTTCGATATAATTAAAATGGGACTACACGGAGGGCATACTCTTTCAAACATTTGTTTTTGAATCAGTCGACCCGATTTTGCGAAATCGGGTGACAAACATTTAATAAAATAGTTGAATTGAGTACTCGTATTTACCTGCTCTTTCTTGGAACTCGGTAGAAAAAACAGGGATATTTCTCCAGTTGTTAATAAGGCATAATAATATTGTCTACCTACGTCCTGTCCCTACTCACCGTTACAACTTCTATGCAATTAGATTGCGTAGGTATGGGCCGTGTCTTCAGATTCACCCACATACTCGTATATTCGACAATCCCACGCGTGGGAACCGTGAAACTTATCCTGGACAAAATTTACCCAATTAAAGTAAATAGAACTATTTGCTGGCTAATTGACTTTTATAACCGACTTTAACAAACGAAGAGGTTCTCAATTCCTCTGTATTTTTTTAAATGTTTCCTGGTGTCAGAGACGCTTGTATTGATTTGAATTGTTTAAGAGTAGATATAATACTTTAATAATTGTGGGACCATAGATCTTTATTGCGCCCACCATTTACCGTTATAAATATTAATATAAATCATAGGTAATTAATTATTTTAAATATGCATTTTGGCTGAAATAAAGTAGGATTTCAGTATTTTTAAAGTTATAAGTTCATGTTCTGTAACACGTATTTTTTAATCATTAAATATGTGTATCTGTAACTACTATGTTAATACGAGGAAAGTTATAATTAAATGCCTTTTCCACAGAAAACTATAAGCTCTGATTTCCGTTAAGTAAAAGCTTAAATTGTGACGTCACGTCAGGCTACGACGGTCTCAACAGCCCAGCTGTGTTATTAGCTAACTCCGAACCCATTGATGTCGTTCGTCAATGAGGTATAAAATATTTTACTCAGCTGGTAGGTTTGGATTAATTGCATATTAAGATCCATTAAATCTTTGGTCCAGATAAACTTATTATTTTATTTATAGAAATGCATTTCCATAACATACATGAAATATTACAATAACAAACTTTTTTATGGGAGCCAAACCCGTTCTTTCAGACAACATCAAAGTTTCAATTAACTCTGATGTAAGATATAATAGAGACAAAGACGCCATTACAGTTTTGCACGCACATTTTTAAGACGATACCTGCGGGATGGAAACTTTTATTATTTAGTCTTCTAGGATTTTTTTCCAATACATATCCTCAGTAGCTCGCTCTCAAGTCTCGCAGTCACCTGATATTTCTAGAAAGCAAAATATTCGCCATACTTATGCCTGCCGATTGTTACTAGCGATAATACATTTATAATTTTATTTAATACTAGCATATACTTATACATAATTTGATTTAATCCGTATTAAAACAAAATTTGTTTACTGTATTTATTTTGAGGGCAAAATATAAAGAATTTTCTTCGAGGAGCTTTTGTGTTCCTTATAAAAGTCCCTTGTTCCAATTCAAAGAAGAAGTAGAACAAAGTAAGTAATTTTGGATATTCCTTGATTAATCTGAAGTTTTCTGTACTATCTATCTACTGTTTGTAGTGCTTCTAATCCATTTCATAACATGATCCGTTCGCGATGACTTTCAGTTATGTAATAAGCCTGACGAAGTGAGAACAGAACTCAGAGTTAGTCCACGCACGCGTGGCTCCGCCTACCTTCCGCCCAGAGTGAGTTATAAAAGCCGGCACAGATATCCTGGCTGCCCATTCTTTGCCTGTGCACTTCGAGCTTGGTAAAGCCCGCAAGTTTTCAAAAGTTTCGCACCCGTCGCTGTCAAATAAGGTAAGTGTAGTTTAAGAAAAATAATACTTCAGATTTTTACAAATACTATGCTTACGACATATCACTACGAAAATTAAAAGTGATGAATGTACAGTATCAATAAAAAAATCTAAGATTATAAATATTATTATGCCCTTTTTTATTTGTTTTACCTTTAAGTATATAACATTAAAGTCAAGTTAATTTTACTTAAATTCAATAAATTGCTTTACTAACTTATTCAGGATTCATAAATGAATATAAAAAATTCTAATGATTATTATGGGTATTTATTAGATTGCAATTATTTTGATTGCACAAAATTCTTAAAATAATTTCAAAAATAAAGTTTTTGCATCGCGGATTGTTACATTGATTTAAATAGATTTATCTTATGAAAATTGTTGTTACTCATGCAAATGTTAAGTACGGTAATGCTTTTTGTTAAAACTGTTTTGTCTCAACACCTGTTACTAATATTGCAATTTGCTATAATAAGTCTAGCTTAGGCACTGAAAACTTACGCATCTGCAACAAAGCTTAATTAGCATTAACGCCTTTTGAAAATTTTTATAAATTCACTAGGTTTGATTACACTACAAATTTTAATAGGTACAATTGCAAACTAACTACTACAAAGACTACAACATATGGAAAACTTTGTTTTTTAATAGATCCTTTTTGTGCATAATAAAATCTAAAATGTCTATTTTAGAAAGAGATTTTGACCAATTTAAATTTTTAAGAAAATTATTGCCAAATTGAAGTTGGTAGTTACTCTTAGCCCCCAACGCAAAAATGAAGGGGTGTTATAAGTTTGAGTGTGTCTGTGGCATCGTAGCTCCCCAACAGACAAACTCGTTTTTTTTGTTTTTTTTTTTTGTGGAAAGGTGATTTAGTTAGGCAGGAGTATTCTTAGCTATGTTAGGTGAAAATTGGTTCAAGATGACCGCCACCACAAAATAGCGAATAAAGTTTCATAAATTTTATATTTTACGTGTAAGAAATAATTTTCGTATCATATTTTCTATTGTTTTATTTTATTATTCAAAATTGTCTCCATCCTAAAGTTGCCTGGAAGAATTGATTTTCAGCAGGCCGCCACTTGTAACACTATATTTTGTTAGAATTGTTCTCATGTATAAAATTTTTTGTATGGATACAGTAAAACGTTGATCTATCTATCTATTGAATCAATCCGTAATATCCCACGGCTGGGCACGGATCAAAATTTATAAATATTTTAAATCTACTAAAAAATTACGAATTTACAAGACATTTATGTCTTGTAAATTAGTAATTTAACTACTTCTCAATATTCCCTATTTCCTAATCATAAATTTCAGAATAAGATAGTCTCTTTGTAAATATAAATATAGTTTAGAACGATTTTATATGAACCAACTAAATTCAATATGAAAACCACAATCCTTTGTGGTCGTTACTACCTACTCAGATTAAAATCCTCGTAATTAAGAACTTAACTGTAAGAGAATAAATTCGAGTATATTAATTTCATAAATGACGACAATAATTCAAAATTAGTCGAATTAGTTTCGAAACTAAAAAAGTTTATTTCTGTAGCTTGAACAGTCCTACCCTTTGGCGCTTTGAAGTTATTACTTTTTTGTTTATTGTAAGTAGGTACTGCTTAATGTTATTTGACCAGTAAAATCGGCCAAGCGCAAGTCAAACTCGCACACTAAATGTACCTTTATATATACAATTATACATAGCAACAAACGGCTAAACAAGTGGTAAGAAGCGAAAAAACTCGACTGCTAAATCTTTAAACCTATGTATTATCGTTTTTTTAATGTACCCAGTGTCACTCTTACCACTAAGATGAATCTATTAGCACCACTCACATAAAAATATGACTAGCCGTTTATGCTCTAGGGTGTGAATAATAAATATACATACATATTTACACACACCTTAAAAACATAACACTCCTTCTTTCGGAGGCGGGTAAAAACACGATTGTTATATAGGAGCCCCCCTTATAAAATATTTAATCCTGTGCTTAGTACATACTAAGTTTTGTAGCAGAAATACCTCATCTGTGTAAATGTCAACTACGAGTATCTAGCAATTGTGGTTCGTATTCAAATACAGCGGTGATAAACGGACGGGCAGACCGACAGCGAAGTCTCAGGAATAGGGCCGCGTTTTGACGTTTTGAGTATAGTAACCTTTTATGGTGGCGGCCATCTTGGGCCAATTTTTATTAGGCTTAATAGTTAAGTTAACACTCCCGACTAATTCACCTTTGAAACAAAAATCTAAATCGGGTCATCCGTTACGGAGCTACAATGCCTCAAACTGACACGTACAACACCCGTTGCTTTTTCGTCAGGGGTTCAAAAATCCAACAACTGAGAATCCGTTTTTTTAAGTCAGTGAAAAAGTATATATTTGAGTTTCAACAAATGCTAGTTTTTTTTACTAATTTATAGGCTTGCGCTTGACCGGAACTCGCCTGATTTAAAGCGATGATGCGGCTTAGGATATAGCACGCTTGCCTAGAAGAAACCGATTCACTTATACCGACCGAGATTACTTATATCTATCGGGAAGTAGAGTACTCGGCAGTGAATTCCACAACCTGCCAGTTCGCACAATAAAAGTCGACGTAGAACGTTTAGTGCGAGTTTATTTAAGCCGTTTATTTATTTGAACTATCATCCATCGGCAGAATGGATGGATATACTCGTATGAATTTCCAACTGAGTTGCGAGGTGTTAAAACAAACTTGTGAAGTACCATTAACAAGCTTTTAACGCGCAACGGTAATAAGTGTAAACGTAAATTACACTAGAATCCAGAAAAATATTTACGAAGTTCGTCGAATCAGCTAGCCACACACCATACTAATATTATAAAGGCGAAAGTTTGTGTGTGTATGTTTGTCCCTCACGCTTTTTGTAGCGATGATGGTCGAGTGGCTAGTGGTCGATAGCTGTGCAAAAGGCAAGGGGTTCAATCCCACGAAACATGCGAAAAGAGCCTGAGCTATCGGTTGAGGAAAACATCGTGAGGAAACCATAGCATGATGGTAGGGCGTTCCCTATCGCTCGCCTGGCGAGCTACCACCATCAAGTTGTAAAATCTGTCGCCAAGCACGTAACGGTGGCAGCCTTCCTTAGGAGCCAATGTACTCCAGACTAGGCATGCTCTATCTTTGAGCTACAGCATCGCTGACATCCGTGGTCATGCGAACTTGTGGTCAAATGCCTAGCTGTGTCGGATAAAAAAAAACACTAACGGCTACACGGGTTTCTTCTTTCTCTCTTCTTTTCTTCTCTCTCTTTTTCTTTCTCATATCTACCGCGGGTAAAACTTACAAATATTATGTACATCTACCTATCTCCTTAAATTTAACACGCCGGCCGTTAGAATAAAACTATTATAAGGTGTCCGTTTTGGATGTCACAAATAATACTTACAGTTAAACACTATCCCAGTCACGAGGATATTATAAAGAGGGTCAGAGAAACAAGAAAATTGTCAACCGAATTCAATATTTCCAATAAATTTCACGCTATAATATTAGGGGTACAGAAAGATAAGAAGGGAAATTGATATTCGGGTTAATATTGGGTTGCAAAGGATCAAAAATGTATGTTATGTGGTGACGTATAAGTTTTCTAGTTGGTATTTTTCCTTATTGCATTCATCTATAGGTATTTATACGAATAGAATGATAAATATACGTAAAACTAGATATATTTTCGACGTTATTAAAAGACATGTATTATTTTCGGCCATGACATATACGTCTACCAAAAATGCCTAAACATGTGGTTAATATTGTGTATTATTGAAAAATGCATCAGTTGCCTACTTCATTGTCTATACAAATAAAGAAAGAAGGAAAGAAAGAACACATTTATTTTGTACACGCAGGACACTACTACTACAACTAATTACTTAAAAGTAGAGAAACATTCAAAATAACTAAATTCAGTGAATTGTAGTGGAAATTTGGCATCTCTAGAAGAATTTTGTATCCTAGGTTTACAGCAATGGTCTACGAATTATACCGCTCGTTACAAATGTCAAAATTGACACAACAAAAACACGCAAATCGCCTTTGTGCCTAAATAACGTCGAAATATTTTGATTCGAAATTGATTTTGTACACTGCGATAAGTACGTTATTTTAAATTTGGTTGATAGATTAAATTTTAATAATCCCTGAAGTATTTATGGTAACAAGTACACTGTCCTGGCCGAAGCTCCATATATTTTTGAAACATCTCTTTTTAGATTTACGCTGGTTGCGTGCTTTACATTATTGGGAATCCAATACCAACCAATAGATAAATTTACAAGTGGTTAGAAGCAACTTCGAAAAAACCTGACAGCAAAAACTTTAGACTAATGTATCTTATAAATCCCATGACACCTTGCACATCAAAATCGGTTTAGCGTGTAGAGAGGGTCAATGAGTTTGACATGCATAAATATATACTTAGGTACTTAGAAATTTACATAGGCTATATAGTCTATATACCTACATACAAAAATCCACTAGAAAAAAAATTCTACCAATCGATCAATCCGTTTACGAAAACCACGATAAGCGTCGTGCGTTTGTAAAAGTATTGCTATCATTAATTGCTCTGTTACAATAGCTGTTTTTTTGATCGGTTCATACATAGCAAGCAACAGTTACCAAATAACGTTTAACACTTATAGCACCCAATAAAGGGATTAGGTTTGCCATGCAACACACTCACACAATGCACCCAGAGAAGAAGACAGATATTCAAAATCATCCGCCGGGAATTGAACGCGGGATCGTCGTATCTCAAATTTAACGGGTCTCAGGGTTTTTTTGTACAAAGACATTTGTTTCTAGTTGGTTCCTTATAAAAATTATCAAAATCGATCTAGTAGTACGTTTGATAAATTAATTAATTATTAGTAGCTGAAATGTAGACCGCCGAATCGAAGTCCGTTTTACATTTTTTAACAAAAATGCTTGATATTTTACTAATTTGAGATGCATACGTTTCTCACGCGTAATGTACGAGTATAAATCTCTTTCTTTATGTCTGATGTAAAAGTTCAACGTAATAAAAAAGCCTAGCTATGGCAACTTAATGAAGAAAAGGAGCTCCAGACTATGTTCGCCACCTAATTAAGTACTACCTAAATTCCATATTTTACGATGATGTTACATTTCAACTGGTTTTATTTGTGTGGCTCATATGGCGCACAGTTAATTAAAAATACGAAATTTTGACGACAATGTATTGTAGAGTATGGTGATAGCAAAAGATAAATTTAAATAAGATAGATAGAGTTAAAGTTAGAGCCGCGTTTATTACTTGCAAGGAAACTGTGCTTAAATTAAAATATATTATTTCATTAGTTATTTTTCTGGTGCAAAGGTTGTTTATCGCCATTCAACGTGGCAACGCAGCTATTGCCATCGATACCTTTGCACCAGGATCATTTAGGGGCAGCTTGCCGAACTAGTATAGGTATGGCATATGACTTTTATATTTCAGACAATAATTATTTATAAATTCTGAAAATTTTATTTTATTATTTATCCTAGTAGTTAGTGTTAGTCTAATCGGTAAACCCCTTGCCTCACAAATAAAAGGACGCGGGTTTAAATCCGGGATCATATTTTGACTGGCCGGTTGGCGCAGTTGGTAGCAAACCTGCCTTCTGCGCCGCTGGTCCCGGGTTCGATCCCGGACAGGTCAAAAATTTGTGTGCATGAACATGTCTGTTTGACCTGTGTCTGGGTGTTTATTATATATATATAAGTATGTATTTATGTAAATAAGTATGTATATCAGTCATCAGGTTACCATAGCACAGGCTTTGCCTAGTTTAGGACCTGAAGACATAGTGTGAATGTTGTAAAAAAAATGGGTTCGGGCATGTGTACCTCTGAGTTTTACACTTATGTGTATATTATTTTTAATTACGACAAGCTTAAACGGAGAAGGAAAACATAGTGAGGAAACCTGCTTATCGAAGAATATTAGCTTTGGAAGATATGTGAAGTCCCTGCAACTCGACCAGCGTGGTGGACTATACCATACACCCTCTTCATAGGGAAGACCCGAGCCCAGCCGTGGGACATTATGGGTTGATAGGTATTATATTATGTCTTAAAAAAATTAAGTGCCCATAACTATCAATTGAATACACATGGTTTCTTATTGCCTTGCGGTAAAGAGAGCGATGCGTCTCTGCATCGTAAATAGGTAGGTGTATAAGCTTGAAAAATCAATAGACTTTTTAATGGTAATACTGAAACTAAAGTTATACTTACCTAAGTATTAGGTACCTACTATTGCAAATTTTTCGAATTCAAACGCGTTAGTAATTTATATATATTTTTTTTGTATAGATAGAAGACTTGCATTTGACTGCAACTGACCCGATGTAAAGCGACGATGTGGCTTAAGATAAAGCACGCTGGCCTAAAAGAAACCGATTCACTCGGACTCGACTTGGAAATACTCAAATTATAACTATCACGAAATAGAAAAGCCGGTAGCGAGGTTCGCCGGTATTTCAGCAATCTGGCAGTTCGCACAATTGAAGTTGACCCAAAACGTTTTGTACGTGTATTATGTACCGGTGGAGTCTTTCAGTGTATCTACTGGTTAGATTGTAGAATGGCATTATTAATTTATAACATTTTTGATTGGCACCTTAAATCGACAAGGCTTTTATAAATTAAACTTTATTTACAAAACTTTCAAGTATTAAGTCAAGTGCATGATTAAAATTTTGGATTGACATCGAGTTGAAACACAAAGGCTTACTTATTTCGTGAAAATATGTGCAAATGACAGAATTATTACTTAGTACTCAACTTACTAAGTATTAATAAAATACTAGCTGCGCCCTGCGGTGTTACCCGCGTTAATTCGGGATATAAATTACCCTATGTAAAAATAATCCAGTCTAAGATATTTCCGTACCAAATTTTATCGAAATCTGTTCAGTAGTTTCAGTGTGAAAGAGTAACAAACATACACACATACATTCTTACAAACTTTTGCGTTTATAATATTACTAGGATATGCAACAGTTTGCAAATGCAAATATTAACACAAAGTGACTCACTCAAGCGAGCGATTTATTGATTTCAAAGATAAATAAACATACAGCAATATTTTAATATACAGGGCTTTAATATTCAGGGGTGTACTAAGCAAAAATGGAGACGCTATATTCATCCTAGGGTATAACTTTCCCTATGGGATCACCTCTTCTCTCTCCCTCTCAAAAAAAATCTGCTGCTCCATGCAAAAAGTTGATCGGTCGTCGATAGAATATATGATACAGCTGATTTTATTTTCCTCCAATCAATAGTTGGTCCCATAGTGAAAGTTGTTCCTTGGGATGAGTACAGAGACCCCCTTTCGGCTTAGTACACCCCTAACCGATAACCCTTCGAATAGCAAATTGCATCAAGGATAAATTAATGATAATAATTCTTATCCCATCATATTACCATGTATTAGCATAATGATATCATGAATCAGAATTGCCTTATAATTAAGTACAGTATAGAAAAGAACTAACTGTATCTTTTTTATCCGCTCTCACTATAGATATTTTATATTCATCGTGTTCTTTAGTAGATATTTAATTAACTGGAAATATTATAATATACAAAAATTATTTAAAAAAAAATAGTCACATAAAAAAAATTAATTTCGGGCAAAGTGCCCAAAATTAAAACGGGAAGTAATCATTTCGACTGTATTTTTTTATGTTTATTACCTGATATTTCGGAGACGACGATAAAAATAAGATAATGGTATATTTGGTCCCATTTTAATTTGATCAAAATTGCTCCATAGGTTTATCTTCTTATCTTCTTATATATAAAAATCAATTGCTGTTCTTTTGTATCGCATAAATTCGAGAACGGATGGGCCGATTTAGCTGATTTTGGTCTTGAAATGTTTGTCGTACTCCAGGGAAAGTTTAAAAGAGTTGAGAAACATAAATAACTGTTAGGCGGTACGAAGTTCACCGGGCCAGCTAGTTTTAAATAGAAATAGCTAAAAAAGTGCTATCGGCGCCACAAATCACTTCGTTATTTTATTTAAATAACGTATTTTGCATAAAAAATATATATTAAAACAAAATACATTTTACAACATTCAAACAAGAATGCGACACAGTATATGAAAAACCGGAACTGTTTACTTTGGTAAAGTAACAGAAATAATTTAAAACTCGCGTGGACCAACACCTCCGTTAAAACTTGTATTAACGCGTTTCACAGCAGTTGCGTGAAAAAGATACACAAACCAACAAATCCACAAACAAACAAAATCAACCCTGCATTTAATCTTAACGAGAGATTATAAAATTATGACTAAAAATAATTATTTGCTATAAACCAGTTCGTTTATAAAATGTGAAATATAATTAATGATCACTCTAATAGAAGTTGACGGAATATGATTTTACATTTTTTATTTAAATAAGATGTTAAAGTTTTTGCTACCTTACGTGAATGGTATCACAAAAGCACTTGAACTACTTTTTTACTGACTTCCAAAAGGAGGGGGAATACTCAATTCGTCTATTTTTTCGTTTCTTTTCTCAAAATGAAAATGGTCTCTAGAACTTTTCAGTATGCATGTCAAGAGGTCCCTGGCTAAGAATCGTTATATATTTATGCAGATAGATAATCTCTATGGTAGCAAATGGTAACTATTGTATATGTATTATCTTTAATTTTGGATTCTCCTTTACGTACATATTATTCTTACGAATCTCTAAGTAAACAAAATTACTTATTCTAAAAATAAGATACTGTTCAGTAATATCTTTCCAAGATTTTATGCTACAAATGATTGAAGGCGATGTAAAAATAAAAATCCGATTCTTTTCGTTGAAATTCAACACAATGCAAACAAAATACGGAGAAAAACTAAATTTAAAACGTCGATTTTGTACATATTATGAACAGTTGAACGGATTCTTTGATGTATCTGGTGAATGATTTTCAGATGGAATCAAAACGTTGATAATTTAACAAGCACACGTTTCAGTAGAGTGCTGTCGTATTGATTACTTTTGTACCGACATCCAAAATAGAAGACGCACCTACTCAATTGGACTGTTTTTAAAATATTTGTAATTTCTCGGAGTAGCCCGAATTCAAAAATCTTTTTTTATACAAGAGATAGGCTTGCGTTTGGCCGCAACTCACCTGATGTGAAGCGGCGATACTGCCTAAAATGTTTACCCAGACTATAGTTATCAGAAAATAGAGAAGCCGGTAGCGAGTTCCACAATCTAGCAGTTCGCAAAATAAAAGTAGACGCAAAGCGTTTTGTGCGAGCCTTGGGATCTTCTACCATGTACCAGTGGCGTCTGGCCATATCTTTACATGTATCTTTTTGTCTTGATAGGGTAACAAGTTTGTCTTTAAACCGAAATAACTGTAAATGTCTATCAGCGCCCGATGTAATGGAATTGGGTAGTAAAATTTTTTCAAAATGCTTTATAATATTGCATTTGATATTCAACAACGAATTTCATTATAAGCACCTGGTTAAGACCACGTGAAATCGTTTTATTACGTCTGCAATTTTAATTAGCTATACTATCAATTAGCAGATTTTTCTCGGGTTGCTCTCTCTTTAATCATTCTGAAACTCTAACGTTAAAATTGTTCGATGCTTACGTAACTGCTGCAAATTTGTAATGGATTTTCAAGATTTAAATTAACGCTAGGACGATTTTAATTGAATTACTCTAAAAATTAAGTTTGATTAAAATTGTGAAGATATTTTATTTACTTTATATTTTTACTTTTATTATTTTAATATAAAGTTATTTGCCATTTATTTCTGCTCGCCTCATTCGAGGGACAAACGGAATAAAACGTTTGGTTTGACAGTTTTCAGACTGCTTGGAATCCCTAACAATTTATTGGGAGGTATAGGCTAGAATATAAATTGTAGTGTAATCTCCTTTCATATGCAAGGCCATACTTTAAATTGGAATTTAATTTTAAGCACTGAATGGTTTAGGAAACTGTATTTCGGATTTTTTGGATACTAGACGATAATTCTTATTTGGAGTTTTTGTATATACGCTGGACATATAAAAATACGATTCATTATCAGACACTAGACACGACTAGATGTTACTAGTTAAGTTCAATACTTTGATACTTCTGCACATTAAACAAAAACATTCATAAGTGTTTTTTTAATATCTTGCTTATGACTTCTTATCTGTTTTAGATTCTACTGGTATTAAGTTCTAAAGGTTAGTTTGTGGGTTTCAGTAGAATGTAATTAAATGTGTAATTAGTTTTGTAAGTATCATCATACCTTCGGAATTCATTATAATCGGCCCGTAGGCTATAGACTAGAATATATATTTAAAAAGATTGGCGCCAAGTTTCAGAAAACAGAGAAGTGTAGAAAGGTTTGTGGGAAACCTTTTCCCATGAGTGAGACAGTAAAGGATAAACAAAAAACAAAACTGAAACGCAACTACTAATACAAAGAAATAGTTAATTTACTCAACCGAAATAATAAAGTGATCACAGTTATAGCAAATACGTCACCGGAATACCGAAAACTGTATTTCCTTTATCAGTCAATTGCGGCAGATCCGGTCAAGTTCTTTAACCTTTTGTGTCTTACTTTTGTGGGAGGATTCTATTCCAATGCAGCTATTTTTGGTTTTCTTTTAGTTATTTTTTATATATATATTGGGGTGTAGTTACATATTACTGTTCCGTATCCAAAGACTTTAGATTATGACTTATTAGTAAGATTTCAGATTTAATGTTTCATTGAATACCATGATGCAATGTTTTTTATAGTCAGGCAATCTCTGTTTCTAATGCATTTATTCATTGTCATCCCGAATAAATCAGAATAATGGGCCTTGGTTCTTTATCGATCAGCCAGATTATCTGTTCAAAACGCGTGACTTGTTTAACTTTATATCGACGCAATACGTTATTCTGATAATATACAACGACCGTACCGCGGCACGTTAAAAAAATGTCATTGACTTAGTAAATACCATTACACGTGAATTCTGCGCGCTTAAAATAACGCGGCCGCGTTACGTGTAGAGATGTTCGTAGTGAACAAGGGCCCTGATTTCTCTTAGGCAGGTAAATTGTTGAATCACCAATAAACATTGCACATCAATGGTAAGTAACAAGTTAAAGCTCATTAACATAATGCAAGGAGAATAAAATATAAAGGATGCTCTCTTCGGGCGCACCAATACAAAATTTATTGAGATAAAATTAATAAGCGGACAATATTATTTCCATGATGGGTAACTTGACTCGTTTTTGGTTTAGTACACGCCTAACCGGTAACCCTGCATAAACTCTCCGTTTATTGCATTGCTCCGTAAATTTCCGTTATCTACTATTTAAATTTATATGATTCTATAATTGACAACATTATTCATTTTTGTAAAGTGATGGAAATTCGAAAAATACCAGATTTTATTTACTTTTTTAAGAGACACTTAAAAAAAATGCATGAAAAAAAAACTCGTCTTAATGTTGAGACCGTACCAAAACAAACAACAAAAATACAGATAATAAATGGCATAATTTTTTACGAGTTTTTGACGAGAATAAACTACGCTGAACACTGCTTATATTTTCAAAAATCTTTATAAACGAAATTATTACATTCTGAATAAAATAAAAAATAAGAGTACATCGTTTTTCATTTGTTTTTCCATTGTCGTAATAAAAATGTGGGTCAAAGAATGTAAATGTTGTCAATTCTAATCGTCGACTTCTTATATCACTCTTTTTTTACACTAAAAGTTTTTTAAAACACACAATACAATAGCCGTACTAAGTCTTTAATTTCACTTTCAAAAGACGTAAGAGAAAAAGGTATAAACTTTCTGGTTCTCCAATACATTTTGATCAAAATATGATAGATATCCTATTGAAGGTAATACTCGTCGATACTCAAATCCGAAGTCAAACTCTGGTGAGCCGCAACTCAAACACTGGACATTGTCAGCCGCTGTCCACTTTTAGAATCCCTTTCGTAAACTATAAAATTAAACAACGTCTTGTTTGCCGGGGAAGTTAGTAGAAGTAGGCTTTTTGTGATCGAATAAGCTGTAACTTCAGTTTTTTTTTTGATGGAGGTACCAAACCATATTTCTACCTTTTTTGTAAAGCTTACAGTTGAGTAGGTTCTTATGTATAAGTTAACGAATAACAATTATAATGTCATTATAATTGGCTTGCTTAGCGCCATTACCGCGGAAATAATCGGTAACAAATTGTTCTGAATCGGTAGGTATATGATAATTTTACCCTTTTCGGGGCTACCATTTTTTTTTCATGCAGGTACTTGTGCTAAAGAATATTTAGCTATGTAACTTTTTCATTTTGAACAACAGTTTAAATCAAACAGCGTTGACTCGTAAAATAAACTCCTGTTTTTATTCTGGTTTCAATATAATAAGTGCCAATTTAATCAATGATTGATCTTTTCGCCATCACTCTACAGCTAAATTGATAAATGATCTATTGAACCAAGGAAACAAGGAACTTAGGGAAAACTTAAGACACCGTGAGACGTTGAAGAGCAAACATTTTCTTCTTTGTTTACGTCTATTGTCTGCCTTCTATTACAGCGCATTGTTCAAATAATTATATTCTGTGTCTCGTTAACGAAATGAAATTGGCTTATTTGTGAAATTTGCTATCAACAATTAATTTGTTGGCCTAGTTTCCGATTTATATTTTTAGTTTATCTCTACTAATATTGTAAATGTGAATGTAAGTTTGTTTATTACGCTTCACAAGAAAATTACTTAACCGATCATTATGAAACTATGTATGTGCATAAAATTTTTGGATATTCTCAGAGGTATGAGAAGTAACATAAAATACGATTAATTGCAAAAAAATATTTAAGTACTGATAAAATAAATGTCCACGTGGACGAAGTTACAGCTACTTATTTATATTTATTTGCAAAATTACTAAACTTATTCAGACTAGTAGTTATGTGAACTATTGACCTTGTGATTACAATAATCCATCATTTTGAGATCCCAAAAATTACCTACTGGCATAACTTCCTCACTAGTTGCTACGGCTACGATAAACATCTTTGATTTGTGTTTTTGGTTTTATTGCCATGACCTTGTTTGTCAATTGTCGAGGATGTTTGCATTTTCAAACGAAACTTTCTCCTTATCAAAAAAAGCCGAAAATTCGTAACACGTATAATTTTATCAAGATTAGATGGAGACTACGCCTGTACGCTATCACAAAATTTCTTGCGGACAAACATACATACAAACTAACATAAGAAATAACATTTTGACAGTCTTGAAGCCGACACGCGTTGCGCTCGCTCGGACAATAAAACGAGTACAGAATTAAAAGACTTATAAAGTACTTATAAGCCTTGTATTTCTATACCTTTTCATCTTGATTTATTTTTTTCAAGCTAAGCCATCTTTGAAAAAAAAATATGGTGAACATTTAATAAAAACGAATCGGATGAATTGTTAAACACCTCTTTTTTGAAGTAGGTTATAAATGATATGACGTTTACAATGATAGCTAAATTGAAACTATGAAATGTACTACTCCAATTCAATTTGCTATTCCCTTGTCATCTTCCTACACCTTTGTAGAATATTACATACAGAAAGTGTGACATATTTTTACATTCAACGTATATTGTACTTATTGCTATTTTTAACCGACGTAGAAACGAGGGGTGCTATAAGTTTGACGTAGACATGTATGTCTGACTGTAGTATCGTAGCATCTGCACGGATGAGCCGATTTTAATTCTGTTTCAATGGTGAATTAGTCGGGAGTGATCTAAGATGTGTTTGAAGAAAATCGATCCTAGTTGGCCGCCGCCATAAAATGGTGGATGGTGGACATTTTTGTTCACAACTCTCTCAATATGGGTATGTTATGAAATAAATTTAAAATCCTAAATAGTCAGTACCTCAAAATGGTGAATTTTTTTATGGATATAAATTTTTCTTGATAAAGAATAAATTACCAAGTTGCTTAGAACTAATGCTACTCGTAACAATCATAATAATTCTCTACTTACTTATTATGTAATAGTATATCGTTATTTCCCGACTGCGAAAGAAGGAGGGTTATGTTTTTCAAGTGTATGTATGTATATTTCTTAGGCACGGCCTAGAGCTTAAATGGCTTGTCATATTTTTATATGAGTGGTGTCAATAGATTCATCTTAGTCGTGAGAGTGACACTCAACAAACAGTGGCAGTGATCAAAATTGTGAAAAAATAAAAATAAATGAAGGACGATACACGGGTTTAACAATTTAGCAGTCGGGTTTTTTCGAACTCACTTCTAACCACTTGCTATTATCATAAATATATTCATCACGGATTTAAGAGATCTTCGAGCTGTTTAGATTATTTTGACAAATCAAATGAAATCTCGCAAACTACTATCCAAAAAAGCGTTAGACTCCTTGTACTCGTATCTTGTAAAATAAACATATGTTTTTAATTTTTACGAGTCTAAATCGTTCTACCGTTTCAGACTGTAGAGGGTCACAAAAACCAATTAAATATACAATAATTTCACCTACAAATATACAAATATACATTCGAAAAACATTAGCCTTCTTTTGGGCAGTCGGGTAAAAAAATATTCATGATGACTCACGTACAGATTTAAATTAACTTGAATATGCTATACAGCTTTCATAAAAAAAGTCACAAAAATCCTATAGCCAGCAGTTTATACCTACATCTCACCTGCATCATAAAATATAAAGTTTCCAACTTAGAACCCTTATTTGAACCCCCTAGGCGTTGAATTTTCAATAAAAACCTGTCTTAGTACCTATATTCCTACACCCTATAATAAACACTCTTCAAATTTCATGTCTCAAGGTTTAGTTTTTTAGGCTCTGTGTTCATTCCTAGCAGATATCAGTCGGTCAGTCAGGACTAACTCTTACATATCTATAGAATTATTTTTTTGATGCAATATACACAATCAAATTTTTTATTTAGTAAATTGACAAGCAATTAAATAGCTAAAGCTATTTTGTTTAGCAATACGTTTTGCGTACCTGATTGTTGGATTAGTCGAACAAATATTTTCGTTCACGTTTGAACTTTCTCAAGGATGAAATAAATCAGTCGTATCCTCACCGATGGCATGTCAGGTACGCTTGAAAACACGTTAATTGTTAATCAAAATGATTCAAACACAATTAGTTTTATTACACTAAGTTTTCACATTAAGTTTTCACATTAAGTTTTCACATTAAGTTTTCACATTAAGTTTTCACATTAAGTTTTCACATTAAGTTTTCACATTAAGTTTTCACATTAAGTTTTCACATTAAGTTTTCTAAATAAAAGGCTAGTTCTTTAGTCCTAAACCAAGATACGTCAGAGAAAGTTAGCTAATCCCTAAGTAAGACCTTTGAAAAGTTAGAATACATTTTCACAAGTAAGTGTATCCTTATCTTCAGTATAAATAAAAATTCGGGTTATTCTTCTTACATCCATATTGCAGAACAAAAAAGCAAAGTTGATAACTCGATTTTCTTTCCCTTTGATACAATACGCAAGCATCGTATCTTACTCAAGGCACTCCGAGCATTCGATACGCATCGAGGGTCATATTATTTAGCTGAATTTCTCTCTCTTATTTTCAATGCGTTTTTTGGTATAATTTTTGGAATATTTAGTTATTTATATAAAGAAATTGTTGTCTTATAAGATGACTAGCTGTGCCCCGCGGTTTTACCTGCAGTTGATATTTGATGATCCCATTTCTTTTTAACGCTTCAATTTTCCGGGATAAAAAGTAGAATATGTGTTAATCCAAGATCCAGCTATCGTGTTGCCAAATTTCATGAAATCCGTTCAACCGTTTAAACGTGAAGGAGGAACAAACAAACATACACACGTACAAACTTTCGATTTTATGATATTAGAATAAGAATAAGAAATATTTATTGGCCTTTAAATAACATTCGTTACAGGCAAGTCTTGTTACATTTTAATTATTAATTACTTTAAAAAGAAACTTAACTTATAAATACTTTTATAGTTCTAAGAACAAATAGTTATTATATTATACATTTACATTGTCATTTATTTCTTTAACTATTACTAACATTTCGTAATTGTTGTTCATCACACAAGAACGATGATTCCACAAGCTGCATTGACATATATTCACCGAGTATATAAAAAGGATTTCTTTCAAAAAAATATTTTAATTTTTGTTTAAATATTTTAAAATTGAGTTCCATCACGCTATTTGGTAATTTATTGTACATTACTATTTTGGTGTAAAGTCCCTGTTTCTTACACTTAGATAATCTGTTGACAGGCAGGACTCGCCCTTTTTTATTATTACGTGAAATTCTTTTTTCCGGTATTTCCCTATCCTCGTGTACCTCTAATAAACTACTATAAATATAAAGTGATATAACTGTCATTATTTTATCATTTTTAAAGTGTATTCTCGCAGGACTACGTTTTTTCAAACCATTCATTGTTCTTATAGATTGTTTCTGACATTTTAAAATTTTTATGATATCTTTAGCGTTTCCCCAAACAGTTATAGCGTATCTTATTATAGAATGAACGTATGCATAATAGACATAGAAGAGTGACTTTTTATCTAATAATGGCTTGAGTTTAAATAAGGCATAATTACCACTTGCCATTTTGTTGCAAATTTTATCGATGTGAGATTTATGACTTATTGTGTTATCAATTGTATAACCTAGAAATATATTTGTTTTAGTAATAGAATTCCCAAAAATAATTAGTGTGATTTACTTCTCTTGTAATGCTATCGTGTTAAACATAGGATCTCCAACAAAGTAAAATTGAATTAAATAAAATACGTTAGTACTACGCTACGTAGCGTATAGTTTCTTCCCTGTATGTCTCTGTATCATCGCATTAAAATGTATAGTAGAGTTGCACGGCAACAAATTGTTTTCTTTAAGCTCTCTTACGAGATGTACAGAGATATCGATAAAATGTGCTAAGCTGAAAGGGGCCACTATACTCATCTTTCTTCACATTGAGACCAAATCTGTGTAAAAATCTGCTGTTTCATAAGTAGTACCTAGTAGTTGTAGTTTATCTGCTGTTTCATACAAAAAGTAGTTACTACAACTGAAATCTCATACCAATTTTCATCAATATTTATTGAAAACTACGTACCTGTACGTAATATGAAATTTCCTTACGAACATCCATACATACTAACTGACAGACGTAAATAAGTTACTAGCTATGCTATGGGCCCATTTAACTGAGGTGCCAAATATACAAAGGCAAACCTCGCCTCGTTATTACAAATTTTTTGACCGCAGCTGCAAGTTTTCTACCAAAAAAGAGGAGTTTTATTTTTGCTTTTCTAATATGTTTGTTACCAGATTTCTCCGAGATGGGTGGATTTGAAAAATTATATTTTTGTTAGAAATGGTGGGCATATAGTACTCTTATTATGGTCTCATTTTATTGATATCATAATTACTCAGGAGGATTCATTTTTAAATCAAAATAAATTTTAAATGAAAAAGTTTTATAGGCGCTTGCCCTACCTTAGAAGTTGGTAAAACCCCTTTAAAAAATAATTATTAACTGAGGTGGCAAACATACAAAAGCATACCACGCCTTGTCATTAAAAAATTTCTTACCGCAGCTGCAAGTTATCGTAAATTTATTTTACTGATCTAGTAAGAAAAATACTGTAAATTTAAATTTATAGACAAGCCGGATCTGAAACTTGCGTCCCGCGGGATAAATTAAGGCTCCCTATAGTTCTATTGTTTTGTAATCAGCTTGATATTACCTAATTTTAGTTGATATCTCATAGATAGATGCATGAACGCTATATTGTAGACACAGAAAAATAAAAGTTCAAACATAATAATTAAATAAAAACTATTAGTGTTGCGAACTGTTGACCTTGCGACATTACTCCGGCCTGGAGCCTAAGTCTGTTATTTAAATAGTTTCAGAATTACAACTGAATTGCATGACAATGGTCTCTTTGACACAGAAATTCACAGAATTAATTTCTCCCATATTAATGTAACTACATTAAAAAAAATGAAACTATACGAGTCGTTAATTGGTCAAAGAAGCTCACATAAAATTATAACACTAAAAATAATCAAATATATAAATATAGTAGGTTATGTAAAAGTAGGTTTCTACATAATATTAATGTTAACAGACTGCGAAATCTGACAAAAACTTATATTATGACGTAATGCAATCGTAATTCAATAACAATGCAAATAACAGAGCTGGGCTCTTGGGCCGATGTTATTTTTTTCAAACTAACTGAAACATTGTGTAGCGCCCGCTTGCAAATTTTAATTCAATTTTACGTTTGAAATAAACATAGTTAAGCGAATTAAGTAGGTAGGTAGATAGTTTTTTGTTTATAACATTTGTAATTTATAATTATTATGTGTTATTTAATGATAAAAGTTAAAATTAATATTTTTTGTTAAGCGAAGATATTAAAATTTATTATCTAGCACTACTTTTTGAGAATGGTATAAAGACACACTCCGGTTTTTTTACTCGAATCTTAGAAAAAAAAACAAGTTCTTTGCCCGAATGCGAAAGAAGGAGTGTTATGTTTTTAGTATAGTCGAGTGTATGTATGTATGTAAATATATTTTTTGCCACGCTCTAAAGCCTAAACGGCTTGTCGTATTTTTATGTGAGTGGTGTCAATAGATATGTCTGAACCGTGAGAATGACACTGGGTACATCCAAATATGTAGGATGTTACACAGGTTTAAACATTTAGCAGTCGGGTTTTTTTACCAGTCGCTTCTAACCACTTGTTACATTTTATACAACTAAGCCCTCGACATAAAACTATAAAACAATTACGATATCTTTACGTGCGGAAAAATTCGTATCACGCGAAATAATTGCACTGTCAAAATGAGATTACCCTCGGGGTTACACGACGTCTCTTACATTTTTACCCTAACAGTTGACAATTACATTGGGTTTAAGGACCAAATGACGAAATAATAGTGCTAGGGTATAAAGGGATACTTTTGTTCCATAAAAACATTGGTTTTTCTCAAATAATTGGACTTTCTCTAATTTCTTTTCTATTAGCTCTTACTTTAGTCTTGTTGATTAGCTATGTTTTTTGCAGCAAATGATGAGGATTTTTTCATTTATTTTTATATTTTCAGGTAGTTAGTGTCTAGTTTCGGCAATTCGAATTCGTATTTTTAATAATAATAATAATAAAACTGTAAGATTTTTTAGTGTCAGAACAAAAATTACAATTGAATTCAATTCGGTAGGCGGCTGTACAAAGTACTTATTAAGTTTCTCCATTGACAATACTAAGTAATTTAAATAACATAATCCATTTTAATTTAAAAATCAAAGTATTAGACTGATTTTGATATAAATCAATAAAAATAACTGGCGAGTCCTTTTAAACAAAAAATATTTAATCAAATACGTCAACGCGTCTTTGAGAAATCTGAAAAAAAAAAGATTTAAAAAAAGATTCCCTCAAATTCGTAAACTCTATTTTAAAGTCGGTTAAAAATAAAATATATGTTAATAGCTGGGGCTGAGCTCCTGCTAAAATTAATAATAATAAGTTGAAACGATACATAGGTTACACTATTCCACAATACATAATTAAATTGCCAAGCGTCGACTTGACTTCCTATACTTCTCGCGACCCGTGACGTCACTCTAACAATTGAAATCACTTATATAATAATTATGCATTACTTGAAGTGAAGAAATGCTTAAACGCTAAAGAGACAAGTGCGTCAGAAAATGTCAGCAGCTCAGACGTACGAGTACGCCACGGAATTGTACGCAGCGTTGATGTCCAGCAATATCCTTTGGAGGGGTCTATATTTCGTAGCATAACATTTTTTGTACAAATTTAAGTAGGCATAACGTTTTTAGGACTAGAGATTATTTACTATAACGTATAACTAAACGTATAACAGAAACAGTTTTCGCATAATTTTTACTAGCGTAAGCATATATACGAGTATTTTTGCGGTTCTCGGTCCTTTGTCGGCGTCACGACTCAAAATGCGTAGGTATTTAAACTCTTCAACGTATTAGGTACAATATCATTTATCTTATCTATACTTATAATAAAACTGTAACAGGTCAAATTCTGTACATTGAATTTATTTAAATAATCTTTTGCGGGGGGTGTTATTAACGATACAGACCCAAAATCTATTTTTTTCTTAATTTTTGTCTGTCTGTCTGTTTTTGGACGTTCAATAACTTCGGATCTGCTCGATGGATTCTAATGAAACTTGGTATGCTTAAGATTTCTATCATGAGGTAGGATCTTATTTACTTTTTATCTCGTAACTCAGAAGGGGTTCCCGTTGGAGGAGGGATGAAAATCGTATTTTACTAGAACTCGGTCTTATTTAATTATAGCGTGCGCTTTGATTTACATGATTCTTTTTTTGTTAGAAATAACAAACTGAAGTTAATGTTATACCAGAAATTAGGAGGGGGGAGGGAGTTCCCGTGGGAGAGGGCATGAAAATCGTATTTAACTAGAACTCGGTAACGCGTGCTTTGATTTCGATGATATTCAAAAGTCTAACTGAAATGATGTTATCCCGAAAATTTGTAAGGGGACGCATGAAAGTCGTGTTAATAAATCGGTAACGTGTGCTTCGATTTGGATGATTCTTTTTTTGTTGGAAAAGTGTACCTGAAATAATGTTATCCGAAGAATTAGTGGAGGTACCCGTGAAAGAGCGGATAAAACTCATATTTAACTATAACTTGCTAACGCGTGCTTCAGTAAGTTTGTTTTTTCTTAGTAATGGTTAACTCAAATTATTGTTCCCAAAAAAATATAATACTTCGTTTTTGTAGCTGTTACAAAAAATCTTTTACTAGACGCCTACATAAAAAAAATTGTAGCAAGGAAGTTTTTACTATTGAAATTTAATTTGAATAGTTATTTTTGAGAAAGGATTATCTGAAATTATTTTGCAAATAAATACGGCATCGGTATTGCAGTTTTTTATTAGTATTATTTTTTAAGTTTATAGCTGCGGCATAGATTACTTATTGTACATATATTTATTTTTTTATACTACACAACTAGGCATTTGACCACAAGTTCGCACGACGACGGAAATCAGCGATACTGTAGCCCTAGATGGAACACGTAGTACACATATGAGACATATGTGTCAACACAATTCAAAACACAGCGTCCAGCGTGACCGAGTAGTTGAAGGAGGTAGATTGCCGTACAAGAGGTACTATGTTCGATCCAACTAAATACGCCAGAAGGACCTGGGCTACCGGTGAAGGATAACATCGTGTAGAAACCATAGCTTGGCGGAATGGCAATCTTAATACTTGCCTGACTAACTAGCTAGCCCTCAAGTTGAAAAATCTGTCGCGAAACAGCTAATGGTGTGTTGGGGCGACCTTTTTTGAGAACCAGTGTAATCCAGACTGGGCATGCTTCTTCTAGGGGTCAAAGTGTCGCTGGTTTCTATAGTCGTGCGAGCTGGTTGTCAAACGCCTAGCTGTCTTGAATAAAAAATAAATAGGCAATCGGGATACATACATTAGCAAAACAAAATCCTACTGATTAAAATGAGTGCAGCATTCGTAACATTAAATAGGCGTTTATGATATGCAGAATCTTAACATGATATGCAGAATCTTAACACTGCTATCTTATTGTATCTTTTACAATGATTAAAGACGGATCACTGAATTTATGTATCTATATTTTAAGTCTCACCGCAAAGCAACCGCGAACGAAGTTGCGGGTACAGTTAGTAGTAAAATAAAATTAGAAAAAATAAAAAAGGCCTAAAGATTATTGCGCGTCTCATCAATAGTTGAATTGAATGTAGTACTATGGATTGTTATGCTTAAAACACATTATGCCAAAAAAACGATTATGCAAATGTTACATTATGACACTATATATTATAATGCATTAATTCGCAAAGTAAATTAAGAAAATAAATATGCGTTTGAAATGTACTTGGTCACATAGTGAAAGCTGTTCCTTAGGATAAGTATAGCGACCCCCTTTCAGCTTAGCACACCCCTAACATAATAACCCCGTATAGGTAATTATTTTTGTCACCAGTTATAGAACTTCTGTGTAGGAGTAACTCTGCAGATCAAAATAATACGTCTGCCCAAGGCTAAAAGGTTTTATCTTTAGCTGTAATATTATAGTATTTACTTTGTTTTCAATCAATAAGGTTATAAATAACAAAGTCCATAATAATACTAAAAGCAAAATACTGTTTGTTTTAATATTCTCTGTGTAAGATTTTGTGTGGATAGTAAGTAACATTTGGATGACCCGGCTTACGATATTGACATTTATATTTTATTTGTAGTAAAATCGTAATCCTACAAAAGAAAATAATAGTACATTTGTGCTAAATTTATCAATGCTTTTTTATCCTACAGCTGGCTCTAGCCTGGAATGCTTTCAAGGAAGGCTGCTGGAACACACCATTAAGAGCTTGGCGACAGATTTTACAACTTGAAACCACTATGGGTGGTGTACTAAGCCAAAAGGTGGTGGTCACTATATTCATCCTAAGGAACAACTTTCACCATGAAGTAAACTTTGCATACCAACCTTGACGAAACTTGGTGAATTTTTTTGTCGACGTTGATTTTAGATCGTGGAAGTATTTTTCCCTAACAGGGGAAAAGTTTACTACGGCAATCGAATAAAAAAAAACAGTCAAGAGGTTGTCGTTTTTTTATAAAGCGGCAAAGATATTGTGCTCGCAAGGTCGACAGTTCTTGGAAAACTAGTATATATTCTGCCTATGCCTTTAATCGCATTAAGACAGAGCGCGGGGTCAATCCACGGGGCTTAGGCAAGCATGCATTTATGAGTTTTTCAGTCTTATGTAGATAAAAATTAATTACCACTAGTTTTAACGATGAAAGAAAACATAGTTAGGAATCCTGCTTAGCGGAGATCATTAATAGCTTTCGTAGATAGTGAAGTCCCCAACTCGCAAAAAGAGCAGTGCACTATCCTATAACTCCTTTATAAGTGAGACCCATGCCTAGTAGGCCGCCGAGGGTTGATTATTGACGCATTTACGTAATTTGGCTGTCGCTTTCCTGTTTAGTCCGAAGTCAAAGTTCAAAGAACTTTTATTGACATTAAGCCGAAATTTAGCTTCAGTTTTGGATTTCAAAAAACTTTCCCTTCGCTATAGACAGGTGTCTAATTTTACAATATCTAAATTAGATTTTGATCATTGCCTTGTATATTGGACTTAAACTGATTTATGTTTCAAATTACTTAAACCTACATTAATTAAATTGGTCAATTACAAATTTTAGTACTTATGTCAAATTGTTTAGCATGTTATTTATCCAGATGTCACCTCACTGGCATGGGCCTGCCCCGGTGTATTCCATATTTTCCTATCTCTTGCAACCCTTCTCCACTCTTGTCCTAGTCTTAGGGTAAATTCATCTTCCCATCTTCTATATGGCCATCCTGTGCTTCTCTTATCTGATCTCGGTATCAATTCTATAGCTTTTTGTCCGTACTATCGTTTTCCATTCGGCAAATATGCTCTGCAAAATTGCATTTAGGAGTTCGTATAGTTTTTATCATATCCCTTACCTTTGTTTTCTCTCTCTTATCTCGTGGTTGTTTATCATATCTGATAGTTTTATGCCCAGCAGGCTTCTCTCCAACTTTCTTTGACATACTACCTAACCTGTTCTCGTCTTCTTTTCTAAGAGATCAAGTCTCTATATCAGTAATGGCAGTATCACCACTTCATATACCTCTTTGTTCTTATGTTAACGTTTTTCATAATTTTCTTGAGTGTATTCGTCTGTCAATTTTTTTTCTGTTAGATCTTCAAAAGCTATAGATAATTTTAAGTAATTAAGTACATAAATTATTATTTTATGAAACATTTTTGGGATATATTTATTTACTTATTCTGCTATTAAGAATGAGACGGAGAGTGATATCTACTCTTAATGTGTTATTATAATATGATTAAATTACTATTATACAATTCAGAGTATAAACTTTAAAGGGTAAAGAGTATAATATCTTAGAAAAATTTTGATTACCATTGATATAGAACTAAGCCTACATAAGTACCCTTGTAGAGGCACTAAGGGCTATTATAGGTTTTATTGTTATTAAAGTTTGCTGCAGCTATCTTAATAGTCTCTTAAATAGAACTGGTATATACAATAACAAAACTCTTTATTGTTACCACGTTAATAGAAGAACAGATGATAAATACAACAGAAAACAGGCACAAGGGCGGTCTTATCGCTAGAAAGCGATCTCTTTAACCAAGAATAGAGAAGGCAGACTTAATTTGCGCAGTTTTATCGTTGTATGCGTATTTACGATGTTATATAAAAGGCTCAGTTGCAATTTATAACCATGAAATTAATGTAATATTTAATGGAATTAGAATCGCATTGTTCTGTTGACACTCAGGTGATGATTTCGAGTATTACCTTTTTACCCGACTGCGAAAGAAGGATTATGTTTTTCGAGTGTATGTATGTATGTATATTTCTTTGGCACGCTCTAGAGCACAAACGATTTGTCGTATTTTTATGTGAGTGGTGTAAATAGATTCGTCTTCAACTGCATATGGTCATAGCCGCGATTTTACTTGATAAGATGCGTAGGTCTAAAGTTCTAGCAGTCTGGTTTTTTTTAAGTTACTTATAAACACTGGTTTTTATCACGTTTTTATAAGCTTGGTTGATATTTATCTATGAATATATGTACCAGAATTTCGAAAGTGCTTTTCGCCCTTTTGAAAACTTTGGCAAAATTTGAAAATTTGTTGTAAACACTGTTTTTTTAAGGACCGATCACAAAACAATAGCTTAAAATAAAATTATCAATATGCGTTATTTAAATTTATTTAAATTATCATAGCTTGCGTTTGACCACAACTCACCTGTTGTGAAGTGACAATACGTCCTAAGACCGAGCGCGCTTGCCTAGAAGAAACCGATCCATCTGTAGCTTGAAAATAACCTAGTAGTTATCATACTCACTTCGAGAGCCAGCCATCCCGGGTTCGATCAATTGCCGCGACAGATGTTTGTGCAATTAATTTACATCTGTTCTTAGTTGTGGGTAAATATGTATAGTCCACGTGTTTGGGAATATAACATTGCATAACAGTTCAATCAGATTAAATACGTATTTATTTATATACGTGTTATTGTGTTCTTTAAAAGCGCAGCTTAAAGGTAGTCTTATAAATATTTTTATACTAGCTGTGCCCCGTGATTTTACTAGCGGTAGATACTCGTATTTGATCATCCCATGGGAACGCTATAATTTACCAGGATAAACCCTATGTCTTAAACCAAAGTATAAGCTATCTTTGTGCCAAATTTCATCTGAATCCGTTGGCGTGATGGAGGAACAAAAAACACACACACATACAAACTTTCGCTTTTATTATATGAGTGTGAAGTGTGATTTATATTCCTTCATTTTAGGTAGAAAAAACGGATTCCCTAGAGACAGTGGTCTGATCTCGTGCCTTTTTGATCGTCGACCCCAAGCTTGACCCCACTTTCTCTGAAAAATAGTCGCATTATTTATATGAACTATACACAACTTACATTAGGTGTAAGGTAACCCTTTATTATATATTCAAGAAACTCGCACAGAGAATCACTTTTGATATTACTACTATGAAATTGTAGGCTAATAATGTACTTAGACGAATAAAATGTCTATCCGTTCGTTCGTTCATCCGGCCTATCCTAATTCTACAGTCATGGTTCAAAATAAAATTTGGCACAAGTTTTCTTTTGATATATGACACCATTGGTGTATTTGCCAGCGTCAAGTTTTTAAATTTTCAAGGTATTAACATAAAAGACATGTCTCAATTTTGAAACGATGGACTGAATTCATTACACGCTAATGTCACTTACGAACGATATGCAATGTAGGCGCAATCTTGATGTTGTCAGTACATAATCAAATACACGGGTGGTTTCTTTCCGGGCGTGAATTTCGTATTCATACGAAAGATGTCAAAAATAATATAAGGACCCAGTTATAATTTTTTGAGGTGGTACATACAATACATGTGAAGTAAGACCCTCGTGAAATCCTAAAATATAAGACTAATATAACCATAACATGATATAACTTCAAAGTTTTGGGCAAAAATATGTTGTTAAATTCTTGTAAGGAAAATTGATTTGTGCAAAAAAACCCAAGAAAAATATGAATTCGTAATAATTATTCAAAAATAAAAAACCGTAATAAATGCTACGGAATCCTAAATCACGGTCTAAATTACTGCTGCCAATCTTCGGATTCTTTCAAGTTACCATACGCTTTGTCTTCTTCGTGTGCAGAATCAAAGACAATGCTGAGCAAGAACTTCGCCGTTGCCATCGCCGTGGTGCTGGCCGTGGTCTGCTTCGCGGAGGCTCGCGAAGAGAACCCTCATGACATGGCTGATGCACTGCGACTTCTGCAAGAGCTGGACCGCTATTACACCCAGGCTGCTAGACCTCGGTAAGTTTTTAATTTATGTTTTATTACACTCTGACCTGGCCTATTGAGGGTGTGCAACAGAGATAGCTACATGTACTTGGTAGATCGGAGGGAAAGAGAGGGGCGGGAATGTGTAGCCTCAAACTGTTTGTGAAGGTTTACTTTGAACTTTTTTCCGGCCAGTGCCCATTTATTAAGAAAAAAAAATTAACTACAAAAAAATAAATTCCAATTACATTATTACACCATTTTCAAAATATATAATTTACATTATACTACGACCACTTCAATTACTAGTTAGTACATTAATTGCATTAATTAATTTGAGTTATTTGCAAACTATCAAGACGTTATCGTTGAGTCTGGTTTTGTTTTCTCTCTGCCAGTACTTACGTTTGTATGAATGTTGGTACACGCGTTCAAGTCGTAGTTTCCAATAAAATCTTGACAAAACTTAATACAGAGGTTCTACGTATTTAATTTGCTTTTAGTCGTCGGAAAATCGGAAGTGTGCTGAAGGAGTAACTCTCAAAAACAATGAAGTCAATTTAATTTAAAAATATTTTGTGCTCTTAGTTAAAAACTTTCTAATTATTTATTTTTATATAACAGCATCTTTTTGATAGAATTTGTTCATATCTGTTATACTGCGAGATATTTCTGCTAGATTCAAACAACCCATTTCATTACGACCAATTTAAAATCACAAAAATTATAAAAAACCATAACACACCTACTTATATATGTATGTTATCGACCCATAACGTCCCACTGCTGGCCTCAGGTCTCTCATATGAAAGGAGCGTAGGCCATAGTCCACCAAGGAGACCAAATTGCGGGTTGGGGACTAGACTAGACTTCGAAAGCTATTACCATTAAACTTCTTCTGTTTCCTCATGATGTTTTCCTTCACTATATACATGTGGTAATTAATTATATTATGCACATGAGACAAAATTTCAGAAGTGCATGACTGATTTTGGGTTTGAATTGGCGTTCTTTCGTTTGTGAGGCAAGGGTTTACCGACTAGACTACCACTAACTTACTAAGCTACCATTAACTTACTGGGCTACCACTAGCATAGTATGTTACTACTAAATTACTGGGCTCCCATTAACTTACTAGGCTACCACTAACTTAACTTACCGACTTCATATTTCAGAAAATTCATGCTTTAAATTATGTAAACTAAACGCAAAATGACGTTATAAATGTCCAGCACAGTTAGACAATCAAAACTCGTGTTATGTAAGTTAAGAATGTATTAGACCCGTTACGCAGATCTACAAATTTAATTTACCTCTAAAATACTCTATCTAAATTTACTAACTACCTGTCTTGAGTACTTGGTGTATATATATATAAGTCGATAGGTACATAAACGGTAGATGTGTCATTAGTATGAACTAATTAAGGTAGATAATGGTTTAGTTTGGATGGGTAATAAAAGGAAATGTAGTTTTAAGAAGTACTGTCAAAAGTTAATATGAAATATAAGAATATATATAAAAAAAATGCGAAGCCGCATGCCGTTGCCATTTGGCGAGTTGCACATTTTCTTCAAAATTCCGCCATCTTTATTTTTTCTTTTGATATATTGCGCCATACAATTCGTATATTTGCCAGTGTCAAATTTAATAAATATTCAAGTTATTAATCAATCAAGTTAGGTCAAATATCAAGTAATAACTCATCATAAAGTGGTAAAGACTTTACCAGCCTTTTATGGAGATTTCCCCCGAACATCAAAACCACGTTATTCAGTCTTTATATCACTTGCTTACACTTGTGCACATAAACAAGACGTTAATGATTATTGATCCACCAGTGTGCAACTTACTGCACACCAAACAATCATTCATTTATTAAACGGCCATGTATGTGTGAAAACCCAAAAATAATACATCAAAAATAAACATACAGAAAAGATAAAGTATGGATAATTGAAAGGCCGTGTCAAATTTTAACTAATTCATATTGTTGAAATCCTGTCTGTAAAAATCGGGCTGAAAATTTGCTCCTTCTTCCACAAGTCGGTAAAAAAATGGCAGGTTATATAAACTCTTTTTAATAAATGTTATAAAGTGTTTCCTCGTTGACTTTTGAATGAGAACAAATTGTAATGTCGAAGTGAGATTGAAAAACTTTTCTTTGAAGAGATTACAGCTATTTTCTCCTACTTACATTACATTGATTCATATTAAATACTTATAGACTTAGAATTCAAGATCCTAGAAGGATCCTATAATAAATTTGCAAAGGACTTGCTTCATTTCCGGCCAGGACGGTGTACGTCTTCCGCAAAAATCCTAAAGATAATTATTCAATAAAAAAAGGGTATTATTAGATGGTCCCAAATATATTTTTTGGTTCTTAAAATGACTTAACGTCCACCAAATTATGACAGTTCGAATATTTTGCGCAACAAGGTCGGCAGTAGGTTCCGCTTATTTTTTTATGACATTCTGAATACTTTCAGCAACAAGGTCCGCAGTTCTTTTTGGTGACCATTTATCCATTTTGGTAACCGATTAGAATTTTTTGGTAGTAAAAGTAGGACTTTTTTGGGCGGTCTTTAAACACAAGTCAAAAAAAATTGATACAATTACATAAGACATAATTAAGGTTAGTTTTTATTTTCACATAAATTGTATTGTTCTATGTCTAAATGTATCTGTTGCCGAACTAGGCTGGGCCCATGTTTCAGCGAACAGTTTTCTTCCAATATTTGAATAAAAATAAATATTGGCTAGTCTGTATAGTACTTTACTTGGATTATTATTACAAATATATATGTTACAATTAATTATTTTGTGATAAAAATGAGAATAGATATGGTCAATATTATGTATTAATGAAACCTGCATGAGTTGCCTACGCCATTGTATAAATAAATATCTAAATTCTGTGCATTGTAATAAAATTATGCCATCCTTGGAAGTTTTTTGTATCCTAGGGTGACTGTCTCACATTGCTATATGAATTGTAGGTACCGTCTATCACAAATATCAAAATTGACACGACGAAATTGACAAACAAAAACGCGCAAAGTTTCGTTTTTCGTAAATAACGTGGAAATATTTTGATTCGATATTAATTTTGTACACTTCGATAAGTTTCGTTCTTTTGAATTTAGTGGCATCCGGCCAGGACAGTGTACATACCATATATCATGTACACTGTCCTGGCCGGAGCTCAATACATTTCTGAAATATCTCTTTTTAAGTCTTTAAGTTTAGCGATATAGCCTCGACATAAATTATCACAATTAGTATATTAGTCATTTATGATTATCTTCTAAAAATAATACTCGTAAAGAAACCTAAGTTTAAAATGTATCTTCAGGTCGGGATGAGTTATTCACATGTTTGTATGCAACTTGTGTTTGTAATACGGCAATACCCTGTATAATATTGCACCCTGTTCTCAGTCCGTATATCAGAAGACAGACGACGTCCTATCACGTTTTTGCATCAGAGCTATATCGGACGAGCAGATCAAAAGCACTCAGAATTTCACTTTAGTTCGTCTATACACAATCCGCACTTCAAATAAGATTTTTACCTTAAATTGACCGAACTTTCAAAGGCTAACTAGAACTTTTGTACTACTTATCAAATTGGTTAACAAAGTGACTAAATATAGTCACACACTTTCAACCAATTAAATAATTAATAATAATAATTAAAGCATATTTTTTGTAATAACAAAAAATATGCTTTAATTATTATTATAAATGCATAAGTAACTTTGTCTGTTTGTCTGCTGCCTTTTTCACGCCTGAACTACTAAACTGATTATGATGAAATTCGCTAAAAAGGTAAACTAAATCTCGGGATAGGTCGAAGGCTTACTTCTTATTGCGAAGAAAAAATAACATTAAGAGTGTATTATTACTTTTACATTACATTACATTTTTATTGTAGTATTACTATTTTGCCTTAGAACAAGGTCTTCAGGAGGTGTTGACTCTTCAAGCGCTTGCTTGCAAGTCGAGAAACTCAGATACTGAGAAAAAAGAAATGATAAGGTGAGCTGTGGTTGTATCTCTGAACTTGCCTTTATCGGATCTAAAAATAAAATGTCGTACGGATTCAGCATTATTCCACGTACAACAATTTTCAACACAAGCGTAGGAGACGACTGATAGCCATCAAAAATATACAGACAAACATACCAAATATTAACTATTCTATGTAACAGATACTCAAAATTCGAAAAAAATCAGTCGGTCGAGTTTTTAAGAAGGTCATCTAATCTTTTGATAGCAACGTAATGATTAAAGAACAAACAACGACAACAATCAAACATGATATTTATAATGAACATTTTATACCGAAGAGTTCTAATAGCTTCAACAATAATACCGAATAGACATGAAAAGGCAATCTCATAGACTCTAGTAGACATTGATACACCCAAGACTCAAACTCTCCAAACATGACAACTGGCCACTAGTTCTAATCAATCATACCTGTTGCCATAAATCACCGAGTCAAGGAAGCAATTATGAGAAATCCGGCTCCAATCATGCTTCCCTGAGCGACTCTCAAACAGAATGCTGAAACAAGCGAGGAGTTAGTATAGCAATTTCTACTTGCTGGGGCTTTATTATTTGGATGCAGGCCTAGCCACAGAAATTTGTCTTCTTCAATTCACTAACAAATTTGCCCCAAGTTGAAATAGATTTGAATTTTTATTCTGGTTCTTTTTCTTCTGTTCATGGCCGACGGTTCAATCGATTCCAGATTTTGCACATAATTATTACCTTTGTAAGGGCCTACCTACTTGAGATTATAATGTATTCATAAACTTCCATATAAGCCATACACGTTGTTCCCTGTGGCTCTAGGGCAGTTTTTTTTTGTCTAAAGCAATAAAATTAGATAGCTCTAGGTGGATTTATGGTATTGTATGGTAGTTTGTTTGCCTCTTGGGTAGATCGTGGTACGTCGCGCTAAACTTCCCCAATTTTTTGTAGATTGTCTATAATATTTATTTTATTTTGTTAACTATTTTTTTTGTATTGGTTGTTGTAACAAATCACTAAACTGTCCAACAATAAGTAGCAATAACCCAGTTTCCGAACTAGTGCAATAACTTTGTAGCAATAGTCTGGTTGCTATAAATCAACTAAATCAACGACCAAATTGATACTCCTACATAGAGACTTCAGTGAGTCGTGATAACAGATGTTAAAGGAAATTGCGATGCCTATTCAATAAGAAGAGTAGGTAAAGGTCTTTACCATGTCTTTACGTTTCTAGCCTTTGTGATGCTTCGATTGTATGAACACTGAACAAGCCCGTATAAGCCTATTGTCTGGTCAGTGAAGTGTGGAAACATTTGTCATTTATGACTGGAATTCTCAAAGGTACAAATTGTGTAGACGAAAAATTGACAGTTGTTTTTTTTTACACATCGATTATTAAAAGTCAAGTTATTTTCTCAGTGCTATTTTAAATATTTGCTGCCTCTGCATTCATAATCTTAAGGGGCTAAAATAATAAATAGTAATTCTTTTTAGCGGGTAGCCCAGATTTTTAATTAATGTTTAATCTTGATATACGAGTAGCATGTGTAATCAAGTAGGGAATGGCCAAGATAGGCCTTAGCCCTAATTTAGAAAAAAAATATCAACTGTTTCAAACTTTTTGTCGACAACCGATAAACTTCTTGTATGGAATAGCTGTATATTTTCTCGAATTCAGAGTTGGTCCCGTAATTAAAATTGTTCCTTAGAATGAGTATAGTGTCTATCAACCCTACCTATCACAAAAATATACATTCCAAGTCTGGATACGTCCCTGAAGGGGTGTGGGCCAAAGTCTTATACGATAATTAAATACACTTATAATACTTTAAAAGACTTAGAATGAATACGAGATAAGCATTTCTTAAAATTTGTGCAACACTGGCAAAAGCTAACTAGCACTACCACCACAGCATACTTTAAAATAAATTACTTAGATTTGTCATAGTCCCGCTAACTCGCGTACAAGAGTGCTTTCACTGTACGTTAGTCTAATGGCTAAACTTCTGCATCTGCTGTAATCTCGGATACAATGTAAAGAGTAGCAAAACAGGACAAACTTGTAAACACTGCAACATTGCTGGTCACAGTTCTAATAGTTACCAAGAAACTAAGAAGTCTGTTCAACCAGGATGACTTTAGAGTCACTGCGGGTAGATTTCATTCTGATTAATTTTGATGACCAGCGATCTATTTGACTGAGGGAAAGAAGCGATCAAAGCGACTCTGCTTCGAGACTGCATAATTATTATTTCGACTGTTAGTATGGATGTTTGCAATAAATTTTGTATTAGCATAAAGGGTCGTAGTTTTCAACCAATCTTGACGAAACTTGATTTGGTTCCACAAATTTTATATTTTTTTAGTCGTCGGGGATTTTTAGTCAAACGGAGGAGCGATTTCTCTCTTACTTTCTTACTTGGCACAAATATGAAGAACACAAGCAAGAAAATACTGTTCTTTAAAATAAAGACATTTTTGCAAAATCAAATTTCATCCTAAATCCGTATTGTTAAAAAATTCTACTGAAATAGTACTTAAAAATTAAAATTCAAATGATCAACTACAATATAAAATCAAAAATAGCTATCAATTACTATCAGATTGCTTTATCATAGGTTTATACATTCATAAATAATAAAGCTCGAATTAATTAACCACCTCAACAACGTTATAACGTTCCTCAAAGCATATCACCAATCAAAAAACTACGACGCAATAAGTAGCCGAGTGACATTCATGAGGATTTTCCTAGGAAAATAAAAAAGAAAACAATTTATTCGGCCATCCCGGAAAAATAAGCAATAATAGATTTGTGTCAGGAGATGAGCAAACCAATTGATCTCTCATAGCATTTGTTTACATAAAAAAGATATAATAATAAGAACAAAACTATAAAAGCTGACACGTAACATGAGATTAATTTTGGGGTATCATCAATTTCAGTAGCGGAAAACTTACGTCAATTGGTTTTTGAAGGGAACAGATTGATCAAGTCTATTTATCTCAAAACAATAAAGTTATTTATTTTAAGTAAGAAAGGAGTTTATTTTACAATGCTCTTTCTATCTAATCTTATTACAGTATCTATTAATCTACTCAAATAAGTACTTTATTACACCTATTTTCCCGATTATTTTTTGTCATTACATGCATTGAAATTCAACTTGCTTATAATTAAGTTTATTACAAAATATTTTGAAGGCTTTAGAAACAATGTAGAAGGCTAAAGTCTTCTATTCAGTAGTACATTTTTTAGTTATTTTGATTTAGAAATCTAACTACTAGACCGATTTTGAGGAAATATATGACCATCTCTACACTTCCAGACGTAAGAAATACTTTCAAATCGATTCACGCGGATTAGTCCGCAAGACGCCTCAGACGTCATAGAATACTATGGCGTATAGTCTTTGACTGTACGGAGATAAAACACAAAAAAATCTGACTGTATCTTATAAAATCTTACTCGCATAATATTTGACGTCGCTTAATATCTCTCTGCAAAGTTATTGCATGTTGATATGAAACTTCAAATGAGAACCAACCAAATAGTCAGCGAGCTATCATACAAGTATATTGTAGTTAGTATAAATATGCTATACTTTAATGCATTTTCCTTATAATTCAGACCGTAGCACGCCTAATAGAAGAGAGTTTTTAAAACGCTACTCGGAACGTGACACTCTTAGTTCTTTGTTAAAATTATGGAACAAGTGATAATATTTAAGCGATTTTAAGTTCGTTGAATTTTTAAATTAGGTACAGTATTAGAGCATTAGTCAAACAGATCTACTACATATCGCCATATAATTACAAACAATTTATTGTCACATAGTTTGTCCTGACGAGTAATATACGCTTAAAATCAAATCAGAGCCATAAACCTAAATGTTTGGGCGTTGCTAAGGAATTGAACCTAGTCTGAAACCAGATCGATCACAACCGTGACTTACAACTTATATTACCATAGTATTTTAAAAGTCAAAAATGTGCTGCCAGATATATAAAAAGAAAACTTCATAGACGTATATGAGTAATAAAATAATTTGTGTAGGGGTTTTTAAAATGGCTTTCTTCTGCCTATTACACCAAACTAGATATTCACTTAAACGCAGCATAAGTATTTCAAAGGCTTTGAAACTCGTAGCGTAAAAATAAAGTATTTCTTTGTTAAACTCAATGCTGTCGTGAAGAGATTTAAATGAGGAGGTACTTCCCCGTAAAAAGGGATTTAAAAAATACGCTCCAAAGTTATGTTTTCTATTAAAGTGACGAGATGCCTACGCTGTTGAGAATAAGGAAAGACGTCTATTAAAATTATCTTCAAAAATACTTTGAGAAAATTGTTTTTTGATCTAACTACGTCGTCGAAATCTGTAACGTTTTTTAAAATATTTTGTTGTGATGCGCATCATCTAAATAATTTAAACTAAGCCTAAGTGGATGGATATCAGTTTATTGAGTTTTGTTACTTAGCTTTACTTTGGACAGATTAATGTAATTTGACACAAAGTTAGCCGACAGGGGTCGCTTGTGTGATACAATGTTTACGCAAAACATGGTATCGAAGTGTAAGTGGTTGTTAAAATGTTTATTATGCTATGAAAACAACGTTGATGGATTGAAAGATAATTAAGCTCATTTTCTGCTTTATGAAATGAAATAATGAATATGACCTGACTATCATAAAATATTTAGATATTCGTAATGGTAAATCCAGTGGCTTTGTTTAAGAAATTTCAGAGTTTATATTTAGAGAACACATTTTTTAATATAAAATTGTGAATTTTTCATTTTGCAAATTTTAACAAATAGCGAAGTCCTTAGTAATAATGCTTGCATTACCTAATATATTCGTTGCCTAAATAAGACACCGTTATTTTAACGGCGTCGAACTCTATGACGAAGACTCTACACGGCGTAGAACTCTACGACGATGACTCAACGGCTAGAACGCACTACGACGCAGTTTACTTGTACGATACTTGGTTTCTACGATAACGCTGACACTCGTCAAATCTTTACTTCTCAAATTAAAGAGACGTCTAATCTTTGATTTATCAAACTGACCAAAACTCAACGATTTAGAGTGTACTTGGATACGGAGTAGAACACTCTTTGGCTGTATAATTTTAATAGGTAATGTCACTCGCATGTAAAACCTGAGTGATTGTAAATTTCTTAACTACTGTGATTGGATAGACATTTAGGTTAGCTGATCTATGAGCTAGATCATTCAGTCGTTGCCCATCTAAAGTTTGTCTTAAGTACAAAAAATCAAGATTATTTTTGTGAAACACAAGGAAGTGTAAACACTTTTATTTTGTTACCACTTGCTTGCTGACACGATGTGTTCTATAATAAGATAAAGAGCAGAACATGTAAGGGTAAATCAAAAAAATATATCTGTAAAAGTAAGATTTACTAGTAATATTAATTTAGTTATGAATTTATATTTCATTAATCTAGTTTGTTATAATTAAATATAAAAATATCTCTTATTAGCAGTTTAGTACAATAAATCTTTGTCGTAGATTAATCTTAACAGTAAGTAAAGTACCTATCTTGCACTGTTGCCTCGTTGTAAACTGCAAGTAGTGAAAGATAAGGGCCAGTATTTCATATTAAATTTAAAGTAAATTTAAAAGCGTCACTACTTTCACGGAAGAAATAATACTTAACAGGTAATGTTTAAAAGATACGATTCAGTTCAAAAATTGTTTTTTTTTTAATTTTCTTTTTCTTTTTTTTTCATATAACAACTCAGTCAATCTCCGCGCAACTCTCTTGGTAGGCCGAACTTTTGACCGCCATAAACCTTAGTGCTACAAAAGCATGTCTACTTTCAAATCTAAAACTTTCTATTCTACTTGTTGTTTTAACCTTTTAATTGAATTACACCTTTTATTTGAAATATATTGAATACCTGATTAACCATGAATAATTACTTGAATTTTTATGAAATATATAGTTTATGTTTAATTTTTATTATGATGTTTTGGAAAAGATTGCATTGTTATTTGATAGTAGTTTTAACTTAACGCCTAAACTTGAATAATAAGGTTTTGATACAAAACTCCGTAATATTTTGATACGTAATAATTTCAGTGAAAATCCACAGATGCAGTTTTCTTTAAATTCGCATATAAATTAGAAAATCCCACAGTTGACGTCACGCCGTCTGCCAGCACGTACAAAAGGTCCTTTTCAGCCACAAAAGTTATAGAACGTATATCACAAGTTATAGTTTCCGTTTGGTACAACACATACAAGAGTCTTATTCTAGTTATTAGCACGCACAACAATGTTTGATTTTTTTACATTGAAATTTAACCATAGTTATTCCAGAATATTTCGCGTCAAATAAAGAGAATTTAGCTTTTCCCACAATGAAGCTACAGTGGGTCGAAAATGGCTCGAATCGCTTCGAGATAGTACGGCCGTGCCTTTGTTTAACTCGAATTGACCGTGCACCCACATATTTACTTAACTTCAATGCATAAAAACTATTTCCGACCCTTTTCTTTATCCATTATTAATTTGTTCTACCTACGATGTAATGCAAGGTCTCCTACGCTTAACATGCATAGATAAATTTCTAAAATTGATTGCCGATAAGCCACACCCCACTATAACGGTTCAGTGCATCAAATAATGAGAATCATGAGTGCTATAAGTGCCGTTCAGAAGTGCTAATTAACGCATTTATTCAGCTGTAAAAGGTTTATTGCCGTTGTAAAGCAGTGATAAGCTATCGTTATAATCCAGATCGTGAATAAGCAGGATAAGATTTTTTTCATTCGTAGTTGCATAGCAGAGTTATTTGTGTTTTAAAGCTACGGTTTTAGCTTTGATTGTTGTTACTTATGTAACTAGTATTTTTTACTCTAGCAGTTTCTACTAGATTTTAATGGTTTTATTGGACAAAGGGCAAATAGTTTGTACATATTTGGTTATAGTAGACAGTTTTGGTGTAGTTCGTATCACCAAAATGAAATAATGAAGAACTCAACATATGTATGGAACATTTAATTACTATGAATTCACTCTCTTCGATCGTGATAAGTTATTTTTTTGTTAAAGGTCTCAAATTCTTGACAAACAAGTTGAGTGACAAATTAGTTTCAATTTAATGTCACATCTGTCTTCTAAAACAAACCGCCGTTTCCAAACTAGGGATGTGACATAATGCTACATAGGTATCGATATATTGGCAGGATTGACCGTCGTGACGTAGCTGACGAGGACCGTGTCGACCCAGAATTGTTAGATCGGGCGTTGCGGCTTCTTCAACTACAGAACTTAGACCGCATTTACTCCTACCACACGCGACCAAGGTACGATCGGTGTTGCCCGTCCGACGCACGATGCACGTCCGTTATTGTCTTGCATGATTGATTACATCTTTTGTGGTAGAGGAATCAAACTGAATAAAGTTTCAAATCTATGGGTCAAAGTCGCGCGACACCTGAAAAAAAAATCTTCCGTCTCTTAAGAAATAATGTTCATTTTAACTTCAAGAGTCCAAACGTCAAGATCTGTTTTTTAAGACTGATATATACTCATATATTTTTGAATTGAATCGCGTTCTATTGCAAAAAAAAAAACACTTTATTAACCACGAGTAAATTTGATTACTTCTTCATTGGTATATTATTGTTAGGTATCTATTGCACTTATTATTATTAAGAAACTTTTTTTTTCGTATAACATTTAAGAGGTTCTAAAAAACTACGAGCTGCTTAGATTTCAATTGATCTTAAAACAGATTACTACTTCAATTTAGAGTGATTAGGTCATAATACCCTCCGGTAAATTAGTCGTCGGTTAAACATTATCGTTAATATCGACATCGCACGTTGCACGTTTCTACATCTTTTCTTGTTTCCGTATGCAATGATACTTTGCATACGGAAACAAGATTTCTATTTTATAATGTCTATTCGCATGATTTTCTTCTGAGAAAAAAATTCTCGTTCTGATAGTTTTCAACAATTTTTTCTATAAAGTTTTTTAAATGAGTATTCTTACTGGCTATAAAAATATATTTTAAAGAATAATTTTTTTTTCTTTAATGTATTATGAAATCTTTGTAACTCATTAAAGCGGTTTAAAATACGTGTGGTTTAGAGTTATAAATAAGGCCTTACTTAATTCGTTACAAATCTGTTCCTTTTCTGCTCTATAACAATCTACTATAAATGTTATACTTCTATGTGATAATGATGTATTTGCCGTGTAAGTTAATTAAATACTGATTACTAAAAATCCGAAGAAAGGTTCTTGAGTGGCGACCGCGTACCGGAGGACGCAGCGTATGTAGGCCCCACTAGGTGGACCGACGACATAATAAGAGTCACAAATAACCAGTCGATGCAATTGACAGTCGTTGTCTTGTCGTTCATAATGGCGTTCTAAGAGCCTATGGTCAGCAGAAGACATCTTTTAGCTGATGACGACGATGACTAATGCAAAAACAGCTAGTACGATTTATCAACTTAATTAATTGAAAGACTTGGAAGGAGCTTTTCAAAGACAACTGATAATTTTCTTTAATAACTTTTTTACCTACCGCTTAAGTAATAAATAATAAAAGTAACTCATCTACTCATAGAATCTGTTTTTTGGAACTACTCGTAGTTTCATATGAGGCTATCTGGCTACTAGTTTATCTACTTGTATGACACCGATCAGGCCTTTTAATTTATTTCTTCTTTAAAAACGAATGAAGCGAGAGAGATACTTACGTAGGATGTTGATACAAAAACTACTAAGCAATGTTTGTTTTTCTTTAAACTTTGACTTTACCTTAGTGACATAAATTATAATACATAAAATAAGGTTAATTGAGCATTTTTTTGTAATTTGGTCTTGCGAAATTGTATAAACACTCCCCACACCCCTCTCCTCTATTCACCCTCTATTACATTGTGTTGTTTAATTCCGTTTTTTATTTGTTTCAGGTTTGGAAAACGCTCCGACTCTTACACGAACTGGGCTAAAGATGTTGAGGTGAGTAAAATAAAATACTTCATTTCATTATTACTTTTTATCCTACACAGCTAGGCATTCGACCACAAGTCCGCACGACCACGGAAGTCAGCAATACTGTAGCCCTAGATAGAGCTTGCCTTGTCTGGAATATACTGGCACTCAAGGAAGGCTTTAGGCGATAAGGCCGCCCAATGTACTGCCATCTTTTATGATATCTGTTTGAAATGTATTTGTATATTTTTGGTGTCCAATAAAGTTATATTTGAATTTGAATTTGAAAGCTGCTGGAACACACCGTTACGTGACAGATTTTACAACTTGAGGGTGGTAGCTAGCCAGGCGAGCGATAGGAAACGCCCTACCACCATGCTATGGTTTCCTCACAATGATTTCCTGCACCGATTTTTTCCTTGTATTAGTTTAAAAATACCAAGAAGTTAATATTACATTAACTTCTTCTAAAAAGTAGTGATAGCCTAGTGAGTGAATGCTCGTGTGTCATACATCTTATGTGTCAACACAACACAGCCAGACTCGAAGACAGATACTGAAATTTATCCTTCGAACACCTGTCTTAGCCGGAAATCAATCCCGAAATCTCCTTTCCGAAACATCATGGCTAAGCGAGTATGCTAACCGAGTAACTCAAGGGATTGAAGTTTGAGTCTTTTTCCTTATAATTAATTACCATCGCCACAAGAAGGTGATGATGTCTACAACACGGCAAATAGAATAACACTAATTTTAATATTATTTAGTAAAGACTACTAAAATTTCAAATAACAGTTTTATATTGTAACAAATATCAGCCAAAAGGTTTTCTTTTGATTTTGTATCAAAAAAAAAATTCTGGTTGTGACGTCAACAGTTCGCATTACTACTGGTATATCTATGATAAATTAAATAATATTGTAAGAATTTGCAATTGCCTGAAAGAGCTGTTTCAAAAGCTTAAACAAATTTATTTAATTTCCTGTCTAACGATGAAACAGTTTCTGAAGATTATATCAATTATCTGTCTAAATTCAGAAATTATTCACATTTTATTAATAAACGACTCCTAAAACCTTCGTGTTCAAAGTTGTATAATATTATCAATTGAAATAACCCTCTCTTTTTCTTAAATATATTAGATTATCAAAATACATAGTTATAGGTTTATTTTAGTGATTATCGTTAAATCTGAACAACTTCAAATATCCCATAAATAATTAATATCACAGTCACAGCGATAATTATTAAGATAAGATAAGATAATTCCTTCTAAAAAAACCAATTATGCAAAAAATATAACTAGTAAAAACTTACAAATGCATACTAGGTTTTTTAATAGCGGCCTTATCGCTTAAAGCGATCTCTTCCAGGTAACCATGTACGTAAATATATAATATAAAATTAGAGAGGCCATAAAATATTACATTGCACGAACATATTTAATAAATTAACAATACATGCAATTTGTAGCGATCTTATGTGGTTATATTGTGGTGGTTAGTCGGGTCGATGGCTGTGCAAAAGATACGAGACCCTCGAAACATGCAAAAAGAGCTTGAGCTACCGGTGAAGGAAAATATCGTGAGAAAATCATAGCATGCTGGTAGGGCGTTTCCTATGTTGGCTAGCTACCACCCTCAAGTTGTAAAAAGCTGTCGCCAAGCACCTAACGCGATGTTCTGACAGCTTTCCTTGAGAGCCAGTGTATTCCAGACTAGGCATGCTCTCTCTAGGGCTACAGTATCGCTGACTTCCGTGGTCGTGTGAACTTGTGGTCAAATGCCTAGCTGTGTAGGATAAAAAAACAAATGGTAACACAGATGAATAAATACGTATAACATACGATACAAATTAGGAGCATGGAAATACATAATATATAAATTACTAATTAAACGAAGAAGATGCAAATTTTAATGATGTAGTGATAGGTAATGGGCTATGACTCGATGCTTAAAGATATTACTTTGCATTAGCAATTCTTATAATAGCAAAATATCAGTTCCATAGATTTTGTTAATGGGTATACATTTCATTTATCGTGTCATATCACAAAGAGAAATAATCAATTTTACTAAAATTTAGCTTAAAGATGGTTTAGTATTAATAATACCCTTAATTAATTAGTTTTTATAATTAAATGTCTGTTAACTTGATTGATTTATTTGACAGACGTAAAGCTCTATCAATAAATTAACCTTTGTTTCCGCTTATATTTAATCGATAATTTTAAGGTCAAATAGATTTTTGATGTCATTTATTATAGTTTGGAAATCAAATTTTGACTTATAAAAAGAAAGGTCCTTCATGCAAGATGACAGGTCAAGTATTAGGTACATTTTGTATGGAGAATACGATATTTTTCCTTCAAATTAGCCAACTTGTGTTACCTAAATGTATAAATTGTTTACGATAAGAAGATTACACGTTGTATTTCTATTGATAAGGAGAAAGTACCTATTCATAGTAGGTAATTATAGTGAATAATTTGTAGGTAATTTAAAATTCGTAATTTTAATGTGTAGTTTAGTCAACTTTAAATATTGTTCGATTTATATATCCAATTTAAAAAAAAAACAGACATTATTCTTAACTAGTATTAATCGTTGGTATTAGAAGAAAGTTAGAGAGAAAATAGTAGATAACCTATTATATTGACTGACGTAAGTCCATAAATATTTAACGTGCAGGATGCAATATTGACTTGAACACACTTTGAAACCGGCTATAAAGGAGTCACAATAACCGGTCTGATATAGGCAATAACTGCACAGAAAATGCACATTTCATGAATACATATTATTAACTTTAATAGAAAATAACAGAATATGTACGATAGACATAACTGATAGGGCTCCGTTCTTCAGCATCTAATTGAACCTACCTAAAGGTTATGAGTGTATTAAGCTTTACCGCTTTTAGCGATAAGGCCGCCACGTGTTAAATTACTTTTTTGTATTTTTATATTTCGCTTGTCTACAATAAAGCGTTCTCAATCTGTCTAAACCGAAAGAGGGTCACTATTTACTCATCATTATAAACAACCTTCAATACGGGACCAAATCTTAAATTGAGAAAAAAATCAGCTGTTCCATAGAAAAAGTTTGATCGTCCATAGAATGTGTTTTTTTTTTCAAAATCGAATTGCAGAGTTGGTCTCTTAATAAAAGTTTTTCATTAGGATGTGTATAGAGACCGGCTTAGTGTACTTCTAGCCGACAACCATGTATTAAGAGTATATTGTTTGTATATATTTATAATACAAAATACTATCTACATAGAAATTAACTGTAAAGTCAAAAGCCGAGGTCATGGCTCTTGTAGCTTTTAGAAACTCAACAAAACTATTTGCGGAGTAGCCCACACCACACTTGTTTAGTTCGGAAATAGTTTTACAAGCTGTTGCTTATTGTAAGTACAAGATCTTATGACTATTATAACTGCCATAAATATCTTGTTTATAATACTCACAAGCGGAGCATGTAATATTACGTCATAGTGATCAGGCATACGTCATTTTTTAGCTTAGACTTGCAAAAAGATAAATCTTATTCCATTTTTTTTTGTATGTTTGTTATTGTTACTGATCCTATTATATCATCCGAATCAAATGTTTCATAACGGTTCTACGTTATGGTCAAATAGTATAAATAAGAATTTATATATAAGCTGCCATCTTTGTTTGATTTGGTGTTCAATATGCCACGTTTTATGCTCATAGCTCTCCAAATTGATTTCTTTTACCATAACACATAAAAAATGTAGTAATACTCTGATCCGAAATTCGAACTCAAAAATTATTGTTTAAATACTTGCCCTAGTCGGTAAACGATACCGAGACCGTCGGCTCTCAATACTCACTAACCACCAAGTCACGACGCTGGGCGTATCTACATATTAGAAAATAACCATTTCTAACGCAACAACTCAATCATTTCCGACTGCAAATTTTGAAACATGCGTCCTCGAGTTTAACCCCTCGAGCTTCTGTTAGTTTGTTCTGTGTTGAATTAGATTTGGTTAGGAAGTTTATGACACCCTTTTTAATTAGTTTTCATTTTGGCTGAAGGTATTCCGGCACCACGCATTTATACTGGGTTGTGTCAGATCAAAGAAATCCTACATCGCACTCACTAAAATCAACTTAGAGGAAACGCTAATTTGGGACATCAACATTGCTTAATTTAATTGTAGAGGTAGTGTACGGTACACCTTAAAGCCCGACCACTCTCTTTCGATAGCCGACAGTTAATGATGACGATGTGATAAAAATACGTGTACCTACCTAGTAATAATATAGGTAGGTACCTATATTATATTTAGGTAAATATAACAAAAATAAAAATAATTAAAAATACGTGTACTTAGTAATAATAGTTCAAGCAAATACACCGAGCCGACTTTTTTCAAAGAAATATAAAAAACCCACTTGGTATTACATTGCATAATACGGAAGTCCTCTAAATTACTTTAGTTTTAGGGTTCAGTAGTAGTAATACAAGTGTAATTACAAGGAGTTTTTAAAACTTCACTCTGTCCTTTCGTCCGTACGTTTGTCTGCTAATTGTAACTTTTATAATAGTCGATCAAATTGCGTAAAATGTGGCATATTTGTAGTTCGCGCATAGATTTTATTTATTTATACTGCTAGGGTCCGTGTTTCCCATGTGCAGGGTAGACAAGGATCTTCCATTTTCAGGAATTTGAAAAACGGGTGTTTTGAAAAACGGGTGTTTTTCAAATTCCGAATCTTACAAGTTTATACCTTCGCCCACTCGTCTACTAATTAAGATACCTACCAGCTTGTTTTCTTGTTCCAGAAACCGGACCTGCCAGCGTGGCTGGCATATGCCAGAAGGAGATGAGTGGTGACGTCATCGGTCGATACATAATCATTATACCTACTTATCTATCAATGTTCATGATAACTGTTACTGTTCTAACATTATTGTACCGAATTCAGACTCATAAATAAATGTTATAAAGTAATGTGTTTTTGTTTTGTTTTAAATAGTTCAGTAGTTTTTATTGGAAAGTAATATGAAGGGTGAATGTCAATTCTTGTATCTACGTAATTAAATTCACAAAAAAAAAAACATAAAATCAGACTAAACTTATAATGCTTTCTGTCACAAAGTAATTAGAACTATAATAACTTTTTTGTTTCATTACACTAGTAGAGTCGAAGATCGATTAATTTTAGTATTAATTTTATTTTAGCTGACTTTTTCGTTTCATTTCGAAGTTAGCATGAATTTTACTATATCTACTACCGTAAGATCTAAAGTTTTTGATCTTTCGTACGAAGCCAGGTTAAGTTGAAAAACTACTTACTTTGTTCTCAACGACAATTTAACTATAATAATAATCTATAGAAACTTTAAAATTAACAATGATTTAAAAAGGCTTGTACTTTATTACGTTATTTAGATACAATGAAATACAATATTAATAATAAGGTTGATTTAATACGTTTAAATTTCTTTTTCAACATTACGCATTAATTAAATAAAATCCAAAAAAAAATCTAATTCAATTTGTAATAACCGTTTTTATAGTCTCACGCCTTGAATCTATTATAGTACCTTAATATTTGTATTTACATATTTCTTAAACTGTTAACAATATAAATTGCTGATGTTTCCGTAAACAATTTCTAGTCAAACTTGTCAGGTCATTTGTAGTATTGTAGTGTTAATTTTATGTCACTTAGAACTTTCCTAAAATGTAAATTTCGTTTCTCCTACTTAAGTAAATGTAATATGTTTTCACCTGCATGTTAACTAATGTATCAAATTTAACCAAACTGTAATTGAATGTTATAAAATACACGCATTGAGAAACGCAATATTAAATTCTTGGTTTCATTAATTCTGTCTTTTACAACCACTTCCTTGTAATTTTGAAATTATATTTGCATCTTCTACATAACTCCTGTTTGTACTTATCTTGGCAAGACTAATGGCGTTCTCCTTGATCACGAACTTAGAATGAGAGAGGCAATTATAAATGGTAATTTGCTCTCTTGTTGTTAACTTCGATAATTTTGATATACTTATATAGATTTAGATTTTCACTACCCACAAATTGATCTTCCAAAGTACCCCCTTGAATATAGCTGGGAATTAATGGGCAAAACTGGTCATAGGGCTCCTAGAGAGAGTACCCAGGTATATATGCCGTAGTCTACCATGCTAGTTGAAAACTACTGATTTATTAATCTATTCTACATATTATTATATATTCTATTTATTAATACAAGCCAGCAATACTGATATTCGCCGAAGTAAAGCAGTTACCGACATAGCTCGTAGGATAAACGAGCTGAAGTGAACCGATAACCGATGGGGAAGAAAAGTTCTTGAGTAGCAGCCACGAACCAGAAGACTCAGCGTAGTTAGGCCTTCCACTAGGTGGACCGACGTCATTTTAAAATACACGAAATGAATTTGATATGTGTCTGTCTCTGGCATCGTAGCTTCTGAACGAAAAAAAACAATTTTATTTTTGTTTGAATGATGAATTAGTCAAGAGTGTTCTTAACTATTTTTGGTGAAAATTAGTCCAAGATGCGGCCATCATTGCCACAAAATGGCGAATTATTTATTTCATCACATCTACCTCAGTATGGGTATTAAACGAAATGGCTTAACTGGAGTAGAAAACTACACACTATTATTATATTATAGTGTGTAGTTTTTTTAATCACTGACAATCCCTTCCCTTCATTTTTTTTTATTCTTTCTTGATTGGCCACCACAATCTGTGTATTCTTTCTCTTTGGATATGACATTAATAAATGTCAAAATAGCCACCACCATAAAATGCAAAAGCTGAGGTTTTAATCATATTTTACTTTAAGTATAAATACTTTAATGAACAAAAAAAAACAATTTTATTTTAAACATGGTGCAATAAACCGTTTTTTCTTTTATTATTTCAATGATTTTGTATATTTTAAAATAGTGTGAAAGTGCAAGCAAGATGGCAAATACAGCTAATTATTCGCCATAAATAACTTAAGATTTGGGTTTACGAGTAGAACAATAAAACATAATTATACGTATTAACTTTATTTCTGCCTAGTAGTTACATCATCTTTGACAATACATCGAAGTATCGTACTTACAAATAAAACACTAAGTTATATATTATTTAAGCACAAATATTTAGAATTACCTTATTTTAATTTCAAACAATCAAAATGAGACTTTACACTTTGGAAATTGACAATTATCTTCCGCACAAGCACCTATTTATTATACAACCTTAATATACACATTTATATAGTGCTTAATATTTTTTAATCATCAGAAATATATCAAGTAAGTACATTAATATTTATCTTTATATATTCCATTCACACTGAAACAATCTGAATATTATAATAATGAAAGTAAACACTTTTTAATTCCTTAGTAGAAAATTTGAAAATAAACATTTTCATTAAACACATTTTTTTATTATTATTATTATTTCGGAACTACACACGAAATCTTCTTTGCTAGCCATGCTAGTGTCAGGCGTTATTATGCCTCTAACATAGCGTATGATTGCTACTCACCACCCTACAATTTGTTGCCTACAATTTAACTACAAGCCTTCCGATCCATGGTAATTCCTATTCAGTTTGCAATACCACAATTGAATTATATAGCTTAGAGAGTGTAATGACACTAAAAAAATTAGTAAGCTAAAGATAGGATAGAACAGCTCAATTCATAGAAGACTAACAAGGTAAAAACTACTGAGGGGTGAAAGGATACCAATCAATAACGTTTGTTAAGTAAAGATACTAACTAGAGGATATTAAAATATATACCTATTACTACTACTATCGACATATCGGTGGCTGTAACAAGAATTACAGGTTCGTAATATTTAATGTAAAGTAAAAACATGAAGTAACTGTTATAAACCGAACTATGAATGATAAGAGAGCAATAGACATCAAATAAGATAAAAAAAATTAATACAATAAATCATAAAAATATACAAAGCGTAGAAAGCAAGAGAAAAGCAACAGAATGAGAGAAATAGAGAGAAAGAGCGAGAGAGAAAGAGAAAGCGAGAAAAAGACAGAAAATAAAAAAAGAAGGAATAAGAAATAAAAGGTAAAAATTTCATTCTTAACAAAAGACATTGATGACCACTTTCACGATTAAAATTAGGGACACAACTAGCTACTACTACTGTAAGAAACTACATTACATACAATAGATACAGAAGACAATAGACGGATGGAAATTCTGGGGCATATAGCAATTAGTACAATACTTACTAAGATCTAACACTATCAATACTAAAGGAATATACGATTAATTTTTAGAACACAATGGAAATATTTCTATAGAGATTTATAGTATTTTGGCAACTTTTAGTAACTACAGATATTTACATGACCGAAAATAATGACTAAGTAATTTCGGATTTATATGAAGAGTGTTTGTTTATTTTATAAGAAGGAAAATGTTTTTATTCAATGACTAGACAAAATTAAGAGCACGAAGCTTTCTCATAGGACTAGCAATTCTAGCTCTTCTAATTTTCATCAGCATTCTACGAGAATAAATATTATGTTTCTAAAAATGTTTTAGAAAGCTTTTATGATTATCAAAATGTAGGAATTTCTACCGTCAAGAAGATGTATACACTTCAGAAATAATTATACATATTGAGGGCTTTGAGCAAATGGCAATCAAAACATTCATACGTCCAAAAATGTCACAGCGCTGTTCTTACAATAATTACTTTTTAATTATTTAGCTTATCTTATTATTTACAGCCCACTCACGTACAACCATAATCCTAAAATTATACAAACTGTGCAGATTCTAACGATCAACAAGGTGTGCTTTAGGAATGTTTGTGACCATCAAAACAACTCAACGATTTTCAAAGGTGAGTGTGATATAAAAATATTGATTTACCATAGTCTTTAGGTCTTACTCAATACATAACAAAGCTTATAATGATCTGTTATCTTGTTCTGTTAAATTTGATGCACTCTTAACGATAGAACTTAACCTGCCTTGAACTTTGTCCTCTAATTTAGCTATGTCGACATCTGGCCCTTCTTTCAGCAACTCCCATAAATTGTTTTTATCAAGTATCTCAAAGCCGCCTTTATTCTCCGGTGCTATATCAATTTTTGGTGCTTCAGATAACGATCTTGATGTTTCAGATATAGGTGTTGGTGGAATTTTGTGGATTTCTTTATTGATTGACTTTAATGTTTTCACAGAATATTTTTCAGGTATAAATTGTTTGTTTTTAGTTTTATTTTCATCAGAACTTATTCCGACACCGGTTTTGTTCAAGCCATATGTTTCGTTTTGCTTAAGATGGATGATTGGTTTCTTAATTTGACTTACTGCTTTCGGTTTTTTTGTTCGGTAATGCATTGATTTTATATTGCTTTTTGTTATGGCAATTATAACATGAGCCGATGTCGATGCTTCTGAGTGTGAGACACTAGGGGCTTGCGTTGCCTCATAAGTTTCTGTATGTTTCATCTGAGAAAATGGTTGTGTTGTCTCAGTCACAGTACTTTTATTGCCACTTAAGTTTTGTGTTACATTGGTTACATTAGTTTCAATTAGTGGTTCAATTTTTTTAATCATTATTTTATCCGATTTCTTTTGTGTTATTTTTTGAACTTGTATTCTATCATTGACAGGAGTTGGAGTGGTAATGTCTTTTATTTTCATAAAAAACTTTTCGTGTCTATCCCCATAAGTCGCCTTTAATGTACCTTTTCTACGTATCAGAGGTTTCTTTCTCATATCTTCTTTCTTAGTAGGTTTCGTCACAATCGGTTTTTGAACTATTAATTCTCCGGATAGTTTAGGAAGTATTGGTACAATGTTGTTACTTATTTCTACACTTTCTGTTATGTTAACGTAAGTCATTGTTGGAATGATAATTGGGTCCTCAATATTTTGGGATTTGTTCGATATAAGAGCTGTTGTATTTAGCTGCCCAATTTCTGTTGTTGTTTTTGTGTCTTGGAAGAGGCTAGTTGTTTTAATGGTATTATCTGCCAAAGTTGTGACCTCTTGTGTCGTAGACACAGATTTTGGAGTCGTCATTGTATTTTCAGTTTCAATTAAACTAGGCGTCACAATTTCAAGGATCTTTGATGTTGTCGTTCTGATGTCATTTACGATTTCTGTCATTGGAGCTGATTTAACCTCATCCTGTTTTATAGCACTTGCTTTATTGTTATTCGGCTTTCTGAATTCATAGTCTCTACTACAAATTCGACCGCATTCACAGATGTTATCAATGTTAGAATTTGTCTTGAGACTTGCTAGCTCTGTTTTATCAAACCAAGTGATAAAATCATCATCAGTAATACCTCTTAATAGAGGGCTTCCCACTCTTGCATGGAAGAATGTCTCAACGGCCAAGTCTGGTCGTGTAGATGGATAGATCTTGACAAAAGACGGTCGCAGACTGGTAATGACAAACTTAGATCGGACTTCGTAAGTTACGCAGACTGGGCATGTCGAACTTATCTGTAAGATAAATTAATAGAATATCACAAAATTATATTGGTACATATTGTAGTCTTCAGATCATCGGCATCTTTTTACTTTAACCCCCACATCTCCAGTCATATAATAAATGCGAAAGTGTGTTTGTTGGTTATTTTGTTCGTCTTCTTCCCTACAACCTAGGAACAGAACGGTTTGATTTTCTGCACTCAGAAAATTTTAAGTTTGGAGAGTGCCATAGGCTATGTATTTACTAAAACAAGTTAAACAAGTGAATTAGCACTTGGCAGTTTTAACTGAATACTAATTAAATAATAATAGTTATTACCTAGCCTTCATAATTTTAAACTATTAATCTTTTGGCGTTATTCCTTTATTTTATATGTTTTAGGGAAACGCCATCTAGTTATAACACCTCGCAACTCATGAGTAACAAATAAATATATAGGTAGAAGTTATGTTGGAATTGAACATAACAGAACTAAAATACTACTAGTCTAGTATCCACTTACATTAGCAAACACGAACCACACTGATTCTCCACGAGAGCCGTAATGTAGATCAGCGAAAGTGGCACCATCTAGCACCACGGGGTTTACCGAATGTAGTTCGTAACCGGAGAATAGGGACGACTCGAGACGCAGAATACCGGAGCGCTCCTTGCCTTTCCACCTATGGAAAAAAAATAGCTTTTACCACAGATGTAATTTTCAGCAAAATTTTTACATTTCTTAGTAGCAGCAGTTATACTCATACTGAGTATAGCAACTTTAAAATAGCATTAAACTATTAAAAAAATTTTACATCAACAGAAAAAAACACTCTCCAACTCTAAAACTTATTTGACCCATGAGTGAGAACAGAGCCGAACCGTGGCGTATTTAGCGCGATGATGTTCAAACGTCGCCGTTTTACCGTTGCGCGACCATAAACAGTATTAAGGCGCAAATAAAAATCACCACGTGAATAGGAACGCACACACAACCTTGTTGAAACTCTAATATATTTTCCTAATAAGCCATTATATCCTTACTGACTCAATATTTCACTACAAATGTTTGATAACTCACTTGAAACATGCTTTAATGATCAATGTAGGCAGGTTGCCTTGCAAGTCTTCGATGCTGCTCCTCTCAGGGCGAATCTCTTCAATGATGGCAGCTTGCACGTTTAGCAGAGCGTTTTCTGGCTTGGGCGAGTATGTAGAGTAAGTTATAGTACCCTGGAAATAAAGATACAGGTGAAAGTCATTTTAAAATTATAATTTTAGGTACAAACTAGCTTCTGTCAAGGTTTTACAAGTCGTCCTAAAAGAATAGGAATAGTCGATGAATGAAGGAACCTGTCATCCACTTCTACAAAACGTTACTTATTAAATAACTATCGCTCAATCAACTCCAAGTCATCCATGGTTCAATGGCACATTAAAATAGCTCTTAGAGCGATGTTTTTATATGCGATTTTACTGTTCCTTGGTCAAAGATTCTCACAGAACATTGTGACTGGTCGATATCTGATTGGCTCATATTTTCTAAAAACTGGCATCGTGTGCGACTACAAACGATGTCAATAGAGATGTATGTTTTTGTGTGACTAAAAAGTATAGCAGGGTTAGCTGTTAGTATATCATTAGCTATCGACCCGCTTTATACCTTTTTTCTACAGCGGGTCACTGTTCTTATCAAATGACGAACATCTTTTACACACATTTTTTAAGCGATGCACGTAATTGTCCACCAAAAAAAACTACTTTTCATTTCACTCCGACCAATAACCTCTAATATAGTTGATTTGTCTTTAAACTACGTAATATACGAGTACCTGAACCGTAGCACAGCCAGCTCCAGTAGCATAGACGAAGACCTTCGTAGGTAGTCCTGGCAGCTGCAGCGGCCGCGGCGGAGTCTTCGCTCGGAGCTCCAACGTATCCGTTAGTTCCATGCCAGCTGTGGCTAGGGACACTGTCAGAGCTCGGTGCCTGAAAATAACAAGGATTTATTTAAACTCTACTGCCAATTATAATGTGTGGACTAAGCAGGCTGGTCCAAAAATAACAGCTGTTTCTTTATGTCAACGTAATTTTTTTTATCGAATTCAGGGTTTGTCTTTTGAAAGTTGTTCGTTAGGATGAGTATAGTGACCCCTTTCGGCTAAGTACACCTCGTAACTAATAACCCTACTGTATATGTATATAGGAACCCTACCTAGCCGGCTCTAGCTTAGGCTTTAATTTATGGGAGGACCCAAAAAAACTACTACAATTCGGAGAAAGAATTAAAATTACGAACAAACTAGTAGTTATGCCAAATTGTCTTCTTCAAACTTTGATTGACTGATATACCTACCTAGTGTATTAGTCTAAAGTATCTTTGGGGGTGTGGCGGATCCCTGCCAATGGTCCAAATTTTAGACTAGCTTTATCAGAGAAATTTTCTCGTTGCACGTTTCGCTATAATGGTATTTATTGAACCGGGAAATTCTAATTATTTCTTTAGGACATAAGTCATTGGACTTTCGACGTTAATTTTTATAGGAAATTATGTTTATAAATTTGGATTTCGTGCTCCATGTGAGATAGTTCACTGATTAGTAGCGATTATTTAATACGAGTATATAAATTTTAAATGACGTTATCGGTTAAATGACGGTTTTGAGTCTTATAAATATTAGTACTCAATTACTTATAAAAAAATATAACGTCATTGACCCTCTTTATGCTTAGTACATAAAAACGATATTATACAAAGTAAAATTAGCTACATGTCAGTAGAAGTTTGGACACATGTCTGATAACCTTTTGATTCAATTTTAACTTTCGCATAACGTAAGTATCATATTATTTCGGATAAGCCTATAAATGGCAAAAAAAATCCTCCAGATGAATTTAATATCTTTCATGGCGCCAAGTAGTGGTCACGTTATTGATAATGATTATTTATCAAGTGAAAACATTTAATTATATATACATGACGGACAATATTTCCGGCAAGAATAAAAACGATAATCATAGACCACATGCAAAATAAAAAGAATAACGAGTTAGTATAATAAAACTTGTCGAAGCCCGTTACTTTAAAATGGTGAATAATAAACAAAAATCTGACCTATTTGGTGTCAGAATTAATTTGTAAGAGATTTTATTTATGTTCCAGTGTAGAAGTTTTTGTAAGGAAACACTAAAAAATGTATAAGGTGGATGCTGTGTCTTTCTTAATTACTTACCTATCATGAGCCAAAGCGGCATACTGGGCAGCAGCCTTAGTGGCACTATACGCCAAACTGGGATGTCTTTGAAGAGTCGAGGCTCTATAGTAAAGGAATCTCGCAGCCGCTTCACCTTCCGCCAATGCACCTCTAGCACACGCCGCCAGAAGAACCCGGACTCCAGCTACGTATTGTTCCATTGTTACTGCTTCTGTAAATATTTATACATAATGTAGAGTTTATACAGGGTTATCGGGTAGGGTATATTAAGCCGAAAGGGGGTCACTATATAAGAAAGAAAATTTTTCACTATAGGACCAACTCTGAATTAGAAAAAAAAAACAGCTGTTCCATAAAAAAGTTGATTGGTCGTTGACAAAATGTATGGAAGAGCTGATTTTTTAATCTCAAATTCAGAATTGGCCCATGAAAGTTGCTCCTTAGGATGAGTACAATGACCCTCTTTTGGTTCAGTACACCCCTAAACTATCGGTTAGGTTATCACCCTGTAGAGTCAACAGTGTCATAATGTACTTATAAAAAAAAAGTGAATGGTTAATAACATAAGTTAATCTGAGCCCAATATGATAAAAATACAGCATAATGACGGTGATTACCAAACTTATTATATGAGTAATGTGTCACACTCATATCTCCCTACTAGGATTCCTTCTGTGTCGGGTACCATGTGCCATGTCATAATTACTAATCCATGCACAACACATTCAGACCACAGACCCAGGCCCGAAAGCAATAATGGTAATGTATTATAATTTATTACCCAGTACTCCAATAAATTACAATTACTACCTTAAACTTACAGCTTACTTACTACCGATTTCGATATCGCGCCCGGGACTCAACGGGGGGAAGGCACAGCAATGGGGCAGAAGGGAGTAAAAATTCCCATCTGACCCATTAATGAAACATATAATGGCAGATGGGAATACACCTAATAGTTCTAGTCTATTGACAAGTACAACCAAACAATGTAAATAAACCACGGCGATCAAAAATAAGCTCTCTTTGGACTAATGCTATTAAGTCAAATAGATATGAAGTACCACTATTTCGCGTGGCTTCGCTTTAGTATTAGAATTCTATATGGTATGTATTTATTTCGCAAAATGTAAAGTAGATTTTTCCTGCGTTTAAGAAATGCGCCCCTAAAGAACTAATGTCCCTAATGTTAGGGAAGTTTTTGAATAGAACTGGTTAAATAAATTGTTAACGATGTTACAGGTAAGTATAAAAGAAAAAAATGAATGAATTTGCTTTCAAGCACCTCACAACTTTTGCATAGAATCATTGTACCTTTTTGCAAAGACTTACTAAAAACAGTGCTTAATATTCAAGGGGAAGACCTCAAGAAATCCTTTTCCCTAAACGTGAATCTACCAACCAAATCTACAATTTGGCTTATAAAAACATTGTTAAGAGTTTTCTGGGTATAATATTAATTAAGAATGCAATATTTCATTAAAAAAAAACACATGCTTATCTTTTCCTCTTTTTACCATAAGACGTTGTTTTGATGTTTCGTGAAGTTTCTTCGAGAAGCCAATCAGCAGCGTCTTTTCTTGGAGCTGGCCAGCCGAATTCTCCTTCTTCCGTGGTGGATGCATTCCTCAATATAACGAGTGCTTCCGGAACAATTGGACTCCTGAAAAAACAAAATTCAGATTATTGTTAAAAGAATATTTTTGAAAAGTAGGCGAAATAATAATAGATAGATATTTTATACCATTGTATGTACCAACGGCTCGTGTTTAAACACCGCCTAAAGAAATACCTATTCTGCCAGGTACCAAAAAATTCCAAACGGTTACCAAAATGGATATGTGCTCACCAAACTACGTTTCCTAAAACGGATTTTGTTCCCACAAAGCATTCAGAATGTCATAAAAATAATAACCTGAACCTACTGCGGACTTTGTTGCCGAAAGTATTCGGGAAAGTATTTGGTGACCGTTTTTGGATCCAAAAATACTATTTGGTGACCGTCTAAATTACACGCTATACAAACTCTTTTGTTACACAACTTTTGATATCTAGCTTTATTTGTTCATATTTCATTGAATTAACAATTGTTACATAAATCTAATTATAATAGTATTAAATAAACAATTATTTTTGAACATCTTAACACGAGGTCAAGACTTAGTTGATAATTGTCACAAAAAATGCAAACTGGCGCGTGAGTGAAGATAATAATGCTATAAACAAAATTTATCGCAAAATAAGTTTAAGTAGCTTGTACTCAATAAAAAATGTAGTTCGTTAGTTTTAACTTCAGTTTAAGTAATAAGATAAGCAGGTACGGTCAACATTTCTTATTATTCTTGATTATATTTTGTTATTTTATTAGGTGTATATACATTAGTTTCTTTTAAAAAACGCGTGTAAAATATAAATTGAAATTCAGAGTTTAAAAAAATGCGGTGGCTAATCATAATAGCTGTAGTGAGCGCATACGCATTGGCGGAGAACGTTCAACTTCATTGTGTCCAGTCACAATCTCACACCTGTTCCAAAAATCGGCATGGACGATTTTTCGTTGATGGTAAGTGTACAATACCCTCTATCTACCTGTTCTCATAAACCTCACAAAAAGTTTACTCTTCCAAATCTGAATCAAAAGCAAAGACCCAATTTGGATAGAGCTACGAGTATATATACGTTTTTTCATTTGTTTGATTATTGTTAGTTAGATAGTTACTATTACAAACAATATTATATTCAGAATATGCAAGTAACCAAACATTTTCCCATGTTGCTTTTTAGGCAAAAAAATTAACATAAAGTATACAGAAGCCAAATTGACTATAAAATGTGAAGGTGCACAAATCTTAGAGTCTCCTGGGATGCCGCAATTTACAAACCAGTACATAGTTCCAGTTGTCGAGCTGGTTGATTGTCATTTGCCTGAGAAACAATCCATATTGGACGTGTTAACAACACTAAATGTGTATCTGCAGCAGTCGTCAGACAGTGAAGCTACTCTATCTCTTGTAAATTTTCGAGCCGAGCCAAAGCTCGAAGCCCGACATTTTACAGGTCTTCAAGAACTTCAAATATTGGAACTCAAACCAGAGTTTGATCTGAAACTTACAACTGATGTCTTCATTGGTTTAAAGTATTTGCGGGTACTCAAAACCAATCGTGTGTCTATCATTTCTGAGGGGTACAATGTGACACAATCAAGCCAATTAGTAGAAACAAAATTATCGTTTTCGGGTACACTTCAAAAGGTTCAATTAATCAATTTAATGGAGAAACGAATCACGCCATTTGGAAAATGTGAATATCTGCTCCAACTAGATATATACAGACCAAACGTCGAAGAACTGCCTGAACGCTGGATAGCAGCTTGTCCAAAAGTGCAAAGGGTGACCATAAAATCTGCTGAAAATCTAGTTTCCGTACCACAGAAATTATTCGAAGGTGCCACAAATCTCAAACGTATAACCATAACCAGAGTTATGGGTGTCCAGTCCTTACCGGAAGGATTTTTAGAAGGTGCACCTAATCTAAACGTTTTCGAATGGTCACATGGTCGTCTAAAAACGCTTTCAAGGTAAATATATAAATAATTTACTGACAAATAAAACTATAAATACACAAATCACAATTCTAATATGTTATGATATAAGGGGTCAACATACGTGTGTAAGTTTTAGCTATGTGTCTAACTATTCATATAATTTTAGTCAGCAGAACAGTTGTATAACTTAGGTTGTGTTATTTTATTGTAGTGCAGTTTATTTATTGTTATAAAAGAAAAGTCTTTTATATACGATTTTGAAACCGCTTGTATTTTACAGCAAGGTATTTTATGGGCCACCATTGCGTATTTTGTCATTGTCATCAAATCGATTGGACAAGAATGCTTTGGAAGCGTTTGCATCACTTACATCTCTTGCTAAGCTTGATCTTAGTTACAACGCTGACATGAATGACGTTTGCGATGCAAATGGTAATTATACTTCTACATATAATGATACATCAGATATCTATGAAACCTTCATTAAAATATCAAATTTAATTTGCAGGCTATTCAGTATTACGTAACTTAAAGCAATTGAAAGAATTGAATCTCAAACAGACCAGTATTACTCGAATTTGTCGCGATTGGCGGGAGGATCTGACTTTCTTGAAGATTTTAGACATGAGTGAAACGGAAATTAAAGAATTAAAGGTAAGCTAGCGATTCAAAAGCAGACAAATTAGTAGATTTAAGAAAATCACTTTCTTTAATCTTTGGTAATACTAACAGTTTTTCATACTTGTGCCTCTGTTATAATCTGATGGGATGTATCCTGGTATTGGCTTTATACCCACATTTTTGCTAGCATTTAAAGAATGTGTGTAGTGTGTGTTTGTTAACGTACTGCATTCCACGACTGTAGTAAATCACACTTATATTATAAATGCAAAAGTCTGTATAATGTGTGTATGTTTGCAAATCCTTCACGCTTAAAAAGCTGAAAAGATTATAATGAATATATATCAATGTTAAGGTGTCTTGAATTACATTGAAATACTCGCAGTAAAGGAAATATTTGTATGTGTGTATTGTAATAATATTTTCATAAATTAATCACAACGTTTAATGCAAATTGTTATTGGCTTACATTATTGGCTTACATTTATACTAGTAGCTGGCAGCCGCTGCGCAGCTTTTGATATTAAAAACTTTGTTGAAAGGGGTTGAATTTCCAAAAATCATTTCCGAGTTCACTACTATACCGTATAAAAAATACACCTTTCAAATTGTATGCCTCTAGGTTTAGCGGTTTAGGCTCTGCGTTGATTTCTTGCGAATATCAGTCAGTCAGGATTTACTCTTTTATGTATTTATATCAATACGAGTACGTTCGTCTGCTGTGCAGTGGTCCTTGAAATAAAAGAGAAATAATAAGGAGCTTGGAAATATTAAATTTCAGTCAAATTTAGCTTCCAAACTTTTATATTTATACTTAATTGCGCAAACTTGTCGTAAGTATCCGAGCCATGTCTTTCTATTTGCAGTTCGAAGACTTTCAATACACACGAGACCCCAGCATCATCGAAGACGCTGAAGTGACACTGGAAGACGCATCAATTACGTCAATTCGTTTTAGCGAAGCTGATTATAAAATGGCTTCCACATCACCAGCTGTAGGTAGGTAATCACAGGCAAACAACTTGGGTGAATGACATAGTTTCAGAGACGATTTTTTGGTGTCTTTGACGGATCATAGAGTGCAAGACAGTGATTTCATTGAGGTGACGCAAAATTTCCAAAACCATGTCTCCTCAATATTTTGTCAAGTCTAGTCATCGACGAGATTTTTTTTTTCTGATATCGATGAGTCTAGTCATGCTTTTATTCGAGTCTCGCCTCGTATCTCTGCATCCCGTTTTTTTGAGTCAACAATATTAAGTATAATTAGTAGAAACGACAGTTTTAACGTGTGTAAATGTTATGGCTCAATAACTGGCTCCCAAATCGACCATCCAATAATAGTTTAGTCTTTAAAACGTGAAAAGACCAAGGGCTATCAGCTAGAATTCGGCATGAAAGAAGCGGAAGAAAGATTAGGTACTTCAATTGCTGTCAAAACGAAACCAAGATTACTTGCTCTTGTTTTCACCCCTTTCACGTCTAGCTCTATCCAATATAACTCTATTAGATGGGTAGATAATTTATCAATATCTATGCAGGACTGATCTTAGTGATAATTATCTATTATTTAACTCTATTGCTTTAGTTCATTGAAGATTTAGTATGTCAGAAAAGCAGTCATTAAAAAGTTGATGCATTAAAGTATTTTAGTTGCCGTTATATTTTAAAAGACATTTCGTCTTCTTTTCTTTTATTTTAATGAATCACGCTCTACTGACTAGACTCCGTGCGTTTTATAAACTTACATGTCAATTTATAAATGTAATCAAACTTTTTTCTTCACAGTCAATCCAATAAAAGTGATATGGTCCTACAACTATCTTATATGCGGATGCGACATGTACTGGACAAGGAAGACGTTGGATGTCGTGAACTTTACCAATGTATTCCCTGTTGGCAGTTTACTTTGCGAAGACAACCGATACTTCATGGCAATGACACTTGAACAGATTTGTCCTGGCCGAGGTTCTGCGTAATGTGAAAGTTTGAATATAATCACGTTTATTGGTTTAAGAAAATAATGTATTAATAATAAAATGGTGGAGGTGACTTATTTAGTATTTCTAATTAAATTTTGTACGAGTGTGCAACTATAATATACAATAATTATTACCAAACGGGAGTTAGGTTATAATTAATGTTAGTCATAAATAAACTATTCATTTGTTCTATGTTTAATGCAGTTAGACAGTTAAGGTGGTCACGTTTATGTTATTGTAAAATTTAGGTAAGTATAAGCTATTGTACATACTAAATAAATATCATGAATGAATTAGTTATACTAAAATTGTCTTTTGTCAATTTTTTAGTTAAATTATATTGGTTTTTTCAATAAGACCGCCTAATAACCGTTTCTACTAGTAGTTTTATAATTGTCTTAGTCAATATATTTTGCTGTATTTTTGTTCTTGGTGTACAATAAATCATTCAAAAATCATTTTATTCATATTGTTTATGGTTGTGTTGTTGTTTTCACTTGCACCTGATTGTTGGGAAGGTCCAACTATAGTTTCGTTCACATTCGGTAAACTTCATCAGGGGTGAAACGAGTCGTTCGCGTGCTCAACGATACCACGTCTCGCACTCAATATATATTACTCATATTGACTTTAGCTTACCTGGCCAGTACTAAAGCGAGGACGGTAGCAGCAAGTGTAGCTGGTGATGTCAAGTTATACACGTTTTTCTCCAAGTATGCCTGCGCTTTCTTAACGACGTTTTCATCCCTCTGAAAAAGTGAGAAAAAGTATGGTAAAAATATGTTTATCAGCGGCTCTACAGAAATAGTAGAAATAAAAAAAGTTTATTTGTCAAGTTGCATGTGCATTGTATACATAATCAAAAAAATGATAAAAGATACGTCCTAAAATATTCTATAGACACGTCCCAAGTTAAATCTTCACATTATCTTAACAAAGAATATTCTATAAATACGTCCTAGTTTAAATCTTCACATAATTTTTACGTAGCTATTATTCATCGATTGCCAGTTTTTTTTTTATGTAGTTTATGCATTTAAACAATCACGAAAACAATCGAACAACGATTTCATGATCATAAAAATAGATAAAAATCTACTGAAAAAGAACCGACAAAAGAGGAAAAAACCTTACCAAGACTGCAATAATATTGAATACAACAGAGGTACGTGGGTTTCTTACCGACTGACTGATCCTGATCTTAAGGAGGGTCTCGAGTTAACTATTTTATACCTTTCTTTGTAATGCATTACCTGATCCTCAACTCCAACTTCTAACAAAGCCACCAAAGTCTCCGCAGTAACTTCTACTCTCCTCTCCCACTCTATCTCCTCCTTTGTCATATTGCCATCTCTGTCATAATAATAGTATTCATTCACGTCAACGTCTTGTTGAGTTCCATTAGATTGCTTCATATCAATGGGATAGTAATCAACTTCTTTATCTGCAGCCAGCGGTGTAAACGATCCATCGGGGTTTTGTCGCTTTTGAATCCATTTCTTGATGGATTGGAGCAGTTCTGGATCGATTGGGTAGTAGGATTGTATTTTTGACAGAATTTCTAAAATTTTGATAGTTGATAAATGGCTGCTCATCGCTGGATGATCGCTGAAGGAGTTGTCACTTTTACGGAATGATAGAAGAATTTGTACCTGGAACAGAAATATTTTTACTATACTTTTTTTGACAAAAAAATATCTTTATTTTAATATGATATGTTTCTTAAAATTACATTGTTTTATGTAGGTATATATAATACTTATTATATATTATATTATTACAACAAAATTTGTTATTCGATTACTGAGTAATGAGTGGCTAGACATTATAGAACTCTCTCAATCTTCTAGAAGACTGGAGTAAATAAAATCAACTAAAGAACTAGAAAAACTCTTTAACAGACTAACCTGCTCAGGTAATTTCTTTAAAATCCTCTCCTTCTCAGCATCATCGACTAAATGTGGTAAGTGCTCCAACGCCAGCAAAGGCGCTAAACTTGCTGACGCAGCAGACAATTGCGAGTCTCTCCACACATTGGGCCACTGGTCAGTCGAGTCCATCAGAAGACTGTACAGAGGAAGATGAAGACCTCCAGATACAAGAAGAGTCCCACTAGCAGACCCTGGCACAACGCCTCGAGGAAGGCCAAGCTCCAGAACTTGGGAGAACCCGGCTTCTTCGTTGAAGTTCCAAATTCTGAAAATAAAATTTTAGGCGGTATAAATATGTAATCCGTTATTATATTAAAAATCATTATTTACTTAAATATTTTGAAATTTGCACATCTATCTTTGAGTTAAGTTTAGTTTGTAAGTAACGTCAAAAAAACAGTTAGCATTTCACTTTGTCATTTGCCTTATTACTAGAGTTATTCTAAAATAATTATGCGTAATATGTACTCGTAATATTTTACTGTTATCAAGTATTACGTGACTAAAAACTATTTTATAAACTGAACAAACTTAAGCTCTATTATAAAAGACCGTGATTTACAGATAAACCAAAATAATGAGCCCTTAAACTTACACCCATAGTAAAAATATAAACATTACCTTGCAATTACTAAAATAATCGTCTAAGTTATATTTTAAATGCAAATAGGATACAGTTTTTCATACAATGTTCATGTATTTACAGTTTATAAACCCACCTAAAGTCAGCCTTGTCTCCCCAAAGCGCGCTGAAGCCCACAAACTTGATCCGCATATCGTTCGCCAGTGGCCACACTAGCAGCCTTCTCTCGGCAGGCGCGGCTCCGCGACCTACGGACAGCCTGCCCCCCTCCCACCACACCCACCACGCGCACCACGACTCGGCGCCAGAGCATTCGTCGTCGTCTGTCTGTTCAGCACTAGCCAGGTGGACATCGTAACCTGCAATATCAAAATGATTTACTTCATCTTTATCTTGCCTCAACAATATCTTAAAACTACTTCAAATAGGATTCTCGTTTGAGAAGAAACCATGGTAATCTATGTAGTTCAGCCTTCCAAAGATAATTTACGTTTTAGAACTCAGGAAAGAAGGTACCTAGGTACCATAATAATTATGTTTGGTTTGGTTTGATGGCTCTGGTTTTATCAAATTACTTAATAATTCGGTACTTATCCAAGGTTTCTGAGTATACAGATTTTAAGTATTTATATATTGAGCTTTGGTCTTATGTGATGTCAAGTAACTAAGTTTTAATAATTTGCAATATGAAGCACTTTTCAAGAACAGGTTATTGCGACGCTCAAATTTGTGGATACGAGTAAATATAATTTTTATTTACTTACCATGTTTTCCTTTGGCAATCCACACCTTGCTCCTCTCAAACACCACCCGGTACATCTCATCTGAAGGTTCTTCCACATCAGACAGCGCCACATGGGCGGCTCCTTGAGCCCGCAGTTCCAGCACCAAACCAGCGCGATTCCGAGGAGCAGCCACCCATTGCCACTCCCAAGAACCTCGCGATGAAACTGCTAGATGTTCTGTAATGTGATAAAAAATTGAATCAAACAACAGTACCTTTTTATATGGTCCACTTTTTGCGGTTTGGTGGATGTTATAACCGAACCGAAGGGCCAAGTGCCAAGTCGAGCAAAACAAGGCACGGCCGTACCATCTTTTTCTCGAAGCGGTACTAGCCATTTTCGACTACCTGTAGCTTCGTTGTGGGAGAAGCTAGAAACCCAAATTTTTTGACTAATAAATCTGTAGATAGATTTCCAAATTACATGGGAGAGATATACAATCTGAATAAGTAACTTGATAGTCCTATATAAACCCGATCAGATTGTATGTTTTTACAAAGTTACTTTTACAGTTTGGCGAAACATTTGAGATACGACAAAAATTCGACATTTGTCTTCAAGTCATTATGTTTATAAACAAAAAATAGTATTGATATGGTTACTTCAAGTTTTGTTTGCTTACAAGCGGGCTATTATTTATGACGTAGTAGTTGGAAAGTTTCTCCTATAGATAAACAGATACTGAAATAATCTACTTGGTTTACATTCAATTTCACAACTTTTTAAGGCTGATAAAGTGCGCTGCGAAACTTGTGCATTTTTGTGATGTATGTATGCAATGTTTTTGACTGGATTAACATTTACAACTGAATTTATTAAACTAATGACGATACAAGGTTCCTTTGGTGGCTCAGTTGTTTAGGTAGCTTCACAATTACCTAGTCATAAACTGACTGTGGTAAACGTTAAAAGGACACACTTACTATTAGCACTTTAATTTGCGTAGAGTTAGTGATGCAAGAAGCAAAACAAATGTAAGCAATCTTGTGTCGTTTAGTTTCGACTGTTCACCGCCTCAATTTCGTCAAAACAAAACTAAGATTGCTTTAACTTGTTTCACTTCTTTTAACTTCACGCCATAGCATAAGCCTGATTTGATGAATTTCTGATAAGTATAACTCTTTCAGAGCCGAATAATTTTTTTCTAGTATCACTGTGACATGTTTTCTTGACAAAGTGTAATAAGATACAAAAAAAATAATAATAAATAAATATTTATGTCAACATTTGATCAGACGGCGTCTGAAATTGATACAATTGGAGAAATAAATTATAACAGTTTTACGGAAAACCAAACACTTGGTAGAACTTACCATTAGCACAAAAGTAGGCACTCTGCGTGTCGCTCCTATGTAGACCTTCAGGTAGGACCAACACGCTGGCAGACCTGATGACGGAGCCCACCAGGGTCTCGTTGTTGAAGGAGGTATAGGACACGGAACAATTGTCTGCGCTGTAGCCCGTTACTTCCACTGTAAATAAATTTTATATATTGTTTTTACTAAAAGTTATAACGTACATCAATTCAAAAGGCACCAATATAGTTTATTCAATTATATTGATTTAAAAAGCACTGGTAAAAAAAGTACCAGAGAAGACGATTTATATGAGTAACCCCTCGCGAAAAATATGAAAATTGTTACAAAAAACAATAACTATATGTCCATATATATTTTAAAATGTATATATAAAATAATATTGTATCAAAAATTTTAATAAGTATTTTACTAAGATAATTAAGTTATTAATGAAGAAGTGGTTAGAAGTGAGTTCGAAAATATCGTTAAACCTGTGTGTCATCCTTAATTTAGTTATTTTAATTTTGATGTACTCTGGGTCACTTTCACGGTATAGTCTTCCCATCAAGATGAACCCATTGCAGGACAATTTAAAAAAAAATTAAAAACAAATATTAGGTTCTTTATACAAAAATTTGTCCCGTAATCGGCGAAGTTGTATGGAGGACACAATATTATTTTTTGATCTTTGTATAATTTGTATCCACGCAGGGTTCACTTTGATGGGAAGACTAACACCATTAACTATTGTCACACTTTTCTGTTATAATTTGTATTATGACACGAATAATTGAATTATTATGTTATCTTTATTTTGTTACTTTTATACATTTTGTATGTGGGTGATTAAATTACACAAAAATCATTAAAAAAGTCGCCCATATTCACCCAGGTGAATTAGTTCCAAGGTGAACAAATTACACCTTTTTTGTCGCTACAAATCACCCAGGTGTTAAAAAGTCCAAGGTGAATTGAGGACAGTTTATTTCCACCTTATTCACCTGGGTGCACAAAGTGGAATATACCCTCATTTAAAAATACTACAAGCCACTTAGATTCTAGGGCGTGCTATAGAAATATATATACATACATATACTCGAAAAACATAACCCTCCTTCTTTCGCAGTCGATAAAAATGTCTGATAAAACTGTTACAAATTTACATAGAAAATATTGCATCTAGTTCATTTCGTGATGACACCATTTTTTGCCATCCACGAGACGAGGCGTTACAATTAACATACAACCAATAAGATAAAATACGTAAAAGAAATAAGAACCAATATCGAAAGTCAGTTAAAACTTTAAATAAATAATTTACTATTTATTGATTACATTTCTGGTAAAACTGTTACAAAATCACACACAAACTGTCGCAACACTGACAGAATGCCGCTGTCGGTTCGTTCCGTGCCTGCAGCGTGCATCCTACTATTTACTCACATCATTGTCTGCCGTCCCCAGGACGAGGCTTTCAATTAACATTTAACTGGAACCGATTCCGAAGCAATTCCGGTAGCTAGCACGGCGAGTGTTTGCGATACGGTAATGAAGTTTCCAAGATGATCAGAGAGGTTTGTGTCGAAATGGTTTTTTAAAATCTTAATAATTCATTTGAAGCGTTAAAACGTGGAAATGTAACTCTAGCATTTAAAACTTAACAATGCCAATAAGAATAAATATCAAAACTTGCATTATTTTGCTACAATTTATAAACCAAACGAAACAAAACTTGGGCTGGTGACTGAATTAGCAAGAATTTGGGATTGTGACCTGATGGACCTCACGCCAATAAACAATGCGTCTCTGTTTCGAGTCTGCGAAATTTGATTTTTTTGTCTGTGAGTCAGAAAATTAGAATGTTTGGACGCGTGCATGTTTTCGGATTGGCCTAACTCGCGCACAAGTTATAGTTATATATTTTAACAATTTGCACTTCGTAATTTAATGCAAATACCAAGGCATTACATAGAATAAATAGATATAATTAAAGATTACATTAAACAGATTCCATAAAGAAGACATATTATTATTTAATATTAGATCCGTACATTCATAAACTTGGTAGTTTCCAACCAATCTTGACAATACTTGGAGTGAAATTTTTACGAGTTCTTAGAATACGACGAATGAGGAGGAAATACTAACGTTAATATTTTGATTCCTTCTCAAGATCAAATGAAACATTTTATTGAAGTTATTTGAAATTCTCTTTGACTTACATATTTATGAGTTCTTTACTTACTCAGTTTCCTTTCCGAGAATACCGTTTAATTATTAAACAATTTAAGCTTTTAATATCCTGTTACACAAAACACCGATAGCAGAGTTGAAATTGTTTTTTAACATCCGAAAACACTGGGAATTTGATGTTCGGATACTTCACTTTAAGCGATAAGGCCGCTATTTTAAAACTAGTTTGTAAGTTGTGTTAATTATTTTTTATTGGTTTTTATTAGACTGCGAAAGGAGGAGGGTTATGTTTTTCGAGTGCATGTATGTATGTATATTTGTTCGGCATGCGCTAGAGCCTAAACGGCTTGTCGTATTTTTATGTGAGTGGTGTCAATAGATTTGTCTTCACCTGCAAGTGGTCATAGGCTCTGCAGCTAGCTACATCTCGCGATTTCACTTCTTTAGATACGTGGGTCTTAAGTTCTTGCAGTCGGTTTTTTTTAAAGTTACTTTTAACCACTTGTTGTTATTTACTGTTATGCTGGTTTTCAGATATACAGTTGTGTAATCTAATTTTATAACAAACTCTTGATAAATATTCTAAAAAGACTCACTTATTAAAGAGATGTGAAGATCGAAGTACAGCCAGTGGTGGTATCGCATAACATTAGCGTCGAAAGAAGTAAAACATGTGACAGGAATCATGGTTTTTTTTGTCAACTCATCCCTTCAACTTTTCATGAAATCTAGATTGCTGTCACTTATTTCACCTCTTTCGTCGCTAACGTCACGCGATACCGACACTGACATGCATACACTTATATTATACCTAAATCACGATTACCGTAGTGTATTGGTTAATATTAATTGTTTCGAGAGCCCGCAAACTAGATTCCCAAGCAAGGGCAGGTATATCCAAGATAATTTTTAAAACATTGCTGCTACATTTCGTACATAATCCTAGACCGACCTCTTGACTGTTTAATAATAAACAGTAGATATCCACCATCGAAGTCCAATTCAAACCCCCCAAAATTACTCACATTCCTTAGATTGCGACCCATCAACCAATATTCAAAATATTCATAGAAATGTCCTAAAATTGAAATTCTTGGGCTTTGTTTTTCACCCATTGTTCAATATCTCTATAGGTACTAAATATCATTATGGTATCGAATATATTTAGGAATTTACTTGAAGCATTTTAAATATCAGGAATTGATATTAAAAATCCTTAAGTATTTTTAACAGATTTCAACAAAAAGAGAAGGTTGGTCCCATAATATAAAACCATTTAAAAATAATCAGTTAGTTATTAAATTCAAATGAATAGCTGAAGTATTTTTCTAGAATATATAATCCTATGATTTCTTATTTATTGTAAATTCTCAAACCTTTTGAGTGAAACAAACTTTAACTTTCTCAGATAGTGCTAATAATGTTTGAAATCTAACAGAAATCACGCGAAACTTTCACAAACTTTTCGAATCTACAAAACTTTCGAAGAGCTTTTCAAATCTGAATTATGCTATTTATGCCACAGAATATCCTAGAACGTTATTTAGAAACATCGTCACGAGAATAGTAAATTCTTGTTTGAATTTTAAAATGACGCCAGTAAAAAATAACATACTTAGAAAGAAAGAACTTAAAGACTCGGGCCAACTTTGATTCAGTAGACAAACAAATTTTTTTCAAATTGTTCACCTAATTAAAAAAGCTATAAAGAACTCAATGATAAAATAATTATCAAAATTAGATCATTATTTATATCGAAATTACTTCAAGTATGATATTTTAAATAAGAGCTAAAATATGGATAGAATTTTTCAGTATAATTACTTATCTGTGAAGAATACATAAATTATTTATGAAGACTTAGAATTTTTTCAACTACAAGCAGCTAAAATAACTGGGTGACTCAAAAGTTTTAGTAGAAAATTAATGAGATTTTGGTTGTACTTACCTTACTGTTTTCATCATTTAACTGTGGCGGAGGTGAAGAATTTGGGCTGCCAACTTCATTAAAACATTTTACGGCGCGGATAGCTTCCGAGATTGAAGGTTTTGGAAGCCTTCGCCGTAATTAAAACGTGCCAATTTTGATTATTGATTAGATGTCGTTTGATGACTTTGACGCTTGTATTAAATTAAGAATTTAATCTTAGATAGAGACTAAGAATAGATTCAAAAACTTCAATTCTTAGTCAAAGTTATCTGAGTTTGTTGTTAGTCAGTTTGATGTATTTGTGTTCTATTAACTTTTACAAGAGCACAAAATAGATTATTGAACCCAATTGGACCATATTAATTTCGAATGATGCTTTGATTTGATTTACGACCGTCTCAACGCTAAGATTAACTTTGAAAAGTGACAACTGAGTTTATTTCTGCTGTCGTCTTTTTTTGTTAATAAATTTGTTAAAATTGTTTCGGTCTAATTAAAATATTTAAATATTTTTATTAGACCGAAACAATTTTAACAAATTTATTTGGCGCAATTATACCCATTTGGGGAATAAATAACAGTAACATACAAAGCACATACCTTACGCAAGCTTGGTCTGTAAGGCAATCTATTGAAACAATTGACTTGTTCTCATTATACAAATGACTTACCAGTAATATTCTTCCTGCCAGGCGTGTTGACAGCAACTCTGACTACCAGCTGAGTTCCACCGCGAGGTCCCAGCCGTAGTCTTTCAGTGACGTATAAAGCACCGGTGCTGGCGAACGCTGCACCAGCACTCAGAGCCAATAATGCTGTCACCTGGAAAGGAGATAAATTTGAACAGATATTCGAACTAGCAGTGAGAAAAGAATCTTTTGTACCTACTGAAAAATCTCGAAGACTGTCGTAAAAACCCTTATATGGTTAAACAAACAGACTGAGTTATATGTAACAAATGTGCTAATTTTGACCTACAGAATACAAATAGAATATTAAAAAAGCTGTTGTTTTTTTGCTACAAAAAATACTCAAGAAATATTATGATGAAACTTTTAAAGTAACTCGATTTCAATCATATTTGGAAAAATCATGCGGTACTTGACAAGTCTGTCCTAACGAGGTAAAAAGAAAATAGTTAGTTAGCATTTTGTGCTAGTTCAGCATTTTGAAGACTATACTAGTCAGCAGGCAACCAAGTAGGGCGAATACGAAACTCATTCGAGCAATTAGTCACTCGGCCACTATACGAGAGTGTAGTTAAATCAAGCCATAAAAAACACTCGCACTCAATAAAACTCCACTCAACTATCCACAACTGACAGTGATGTGGAGAGCATCAACAAAGTCGCACGTGTATGAGCAATTTGTTAGGTATTAGTAAGCGACTCGTCGAATCCCGATTAGGGATTCCAGGGTTCATCGCGGGATAGAGCGCGAATCCCGGCAAATGGGGCGATTAGGCGGTTGAAACCAGTTTAAGGCGGTTTAAACCAGCGCCAGTCGGTTATTTTTAGTACGCATTGCGCTTTAGAATAATTTTGGTTTGATTGCGACTGATAGATTTTAATGATGATTACATATGAAGATATTTTAACAGTAATTTAAAGCTGTACGCTAATAGATGCTTTCTACTTGATATGGCTGTCGCATGTTTGTGCAGCTGCAAGTCAGTTGATGAAAAATATACCGTTATATAACAAGTCTGGTAAAAACAAAAGCGCGTTGGACTCAAAATAAGTTTTTATGGTTATGGTTCTGAGGGTAAAACTGTCAATAATAAAAAATACAATGGGTATGCTCAAAGTGCACTTGATTTCGTCTCCGTAATAAACAAAACACGTATAAGGTATTATGAAATTGCATCTAAAAATAAGCCAACGAAAAAATCAGCTTCATATGTTCTTCTTTATTTAGCAAACACTGTCTGTTGAATCCATATATTAAAGTAAGGTTCTAGCAAAAACACAATAACGGAACATCGGAATAAAATTACATGAGTCCTGAATAAACATGGCTTGTTTATTGGTGGAAGTTTTACGCATCGTTAGCAAGCAAAGATGACAGAAAGATCGCAATATACTTTTCAATTTTCCTTTTTACATTTTCCTGGATCAGCAGATTTGTACTGACTGAAACGTATTACTTTACTCGCATTGTAACCAATAATACTTTGAATATAAGTGACAAACGACATTTTTTTTAAAGTACAGGTTTTTTTTTTTTAATTTCTAGGGTGTACTAAGCCGAAAACACGTATAAGTACTTTCTGAACAATATATAAAAATAGTCCAATAGTTTTTGAGATACAAAAGTGTAAAGATTTTGGGGAAAAATCTATCGCTCAACCCTACCACAACTGTTTGCCCGCAGATCGCAATACTAACTATTATTTTTTCTGTGGCAGAGGTAGTTGTCGTAATGGATACAATAAAGGCATGGGCACATGACTTTTTAAAATTTAGGTGTAACTATTAACAAATCTACAAGCACGTACTTTTAAAACAAAATCGTTGAGATTTGACGATTCCACTAAACCGCATGTTCAATGAAAAAAATGTTCAAATACGTTAAGGAAGAATACTAAAGACAGTTTTTAAAACGTCTAGGTCAATCTAATTGTTATTCTGAGAAGTCATCATCTTCTTGTATTTATCCCACTACGTGAGGTCAGCACAGCATGTGCTTCTCTTCCATTTTACTCAACCAGCCGTCATCTCTTAACTCACACCTCTTTCACACAACTCAAACTAATAACTGGTATCTACAATTTAACGAGTTATACGACTAGCGCTCAGAAATCTCAAGATCAATCTTGAAACCGAACGATACTGTATCGACCAACCGACCGCGCGACCATGTAATATCGCTCTTACTTAATTACGCACACATCTAACACACTAACAGTAACACCGATGTCTCGAGGTGAAGAAATCGCAATAATAATCCTCGACGAATACAATAATGCACAGAAGAACTAATTTTTAATTTTATAACCTGTCAAATCAAAAGAATTTTAAAAAATGGAGCCGCGCATCTTTAAGAAATCGGGGAACTGATCATAAAATCAGACGAATTGAGAACTACCTTCTTTTTCTAAGTCAGATAACTCTACTGATATAGAAAATAATATTTTGCGGTGAAAAAGTCACCAGGCTCTAATAATAATGTCAAAAATAACAATAATGACAAAATTCAATTGCAATTCAAATAGTGGGTATATTCGGAGGAAAAATAAAGATTTTAAATACATTATTACATATAATAATGTGATGTGTTACAATAAACGCTGATTTACTGAATTAGAAACCAAAACTTAATTTAGTGCTGTTAAATCAAATCCAATCATAAAGCAAGCAATTGGGATAAAATTAATGCCTCGCTGAGCTGCCGAATTGCGTTTATGCAGGCAACCTAATCAATTGCAGAGATTGACTCGCCATAAAATGCTGCACCGTCAATATTTGAGTTTCACTGCCATTTTCCATGACTTAAATTTGAATTGAAAATTGTTGTTTTTGAAGCTATTCTATAAAAATCATTCCAGTATCATTAGCAACTAAGTTAACCGTATAAAATGTTAGTTATGTGTTTTTGGCACACGTATTGCCGTATCTTCATGTATTTTTACTTAATTCGGTTTTGGTTTAATATATTTAATTGATTTAATATTTGAAATGTATAACTTGTATTCGTTATTTATATATTGACTATGATTATGGCTATTAACTCTCAGATTATACAGACATCAATGAAAGAAAAAAAAACCAACTAAGTACCTACGCTTATTATTATATGTATAGGAACGGACCTTGGAAAATATTTGTAAAATAATATATTTAATTAAAATGATTTTTTAATATCGAACTTGCCTTCCAACTTTACTATCGCTTTGTGACTGTAACATTTTCACGAAATATGATTTTTTTTCGATGGTAATAATGGTAATAATATAATTTATTTCCTTTAGTAACTAATCAATCTTATCGCTATTCCGAATAGTAAAGCTAGCTCTAAACGTCTGCGTCGGCTCAAAATGGCGCAGCGTTCAATATTGTCATGCGTTCACGTCATTCTGTGTGAACGCTCCTTTGCCCAGTTCATCCAATCGCATCGATAGATGAAAAGCTTTGGTGCGCTTCATTTTATCCTTTTATGTGGTAGTATTATGTGGTAGTATTATGCCGCATTGCATATATTTATATGAATAGGACTTATTGGTCAGTATTGTGTGCTTATATTAACTTACTGTAAACTAAAGTAACTTTTACTAGGCTTTAATGCAAAAACACGTTTTTAAAATTTATAGATTTTAGATATTTGGGAAAAGGCTACGCGAGTAAACTCTTTCTGCAAGAGTTGATTCTAAAGAATATCCACTCAAAAATCTTTGATATTCCCTACGATTTTGCGCAGTGATCTTCTTGATGATGATAAAGTTATGAACTTCGGACCTCTTAATTTGTTTATGCGTGACGTTTTCTGACTATTAGAAAAACAATGTCTAATTTTACGACGCCCTTAAATGTGCTTATCAAATAATAGCCCCACGTAAATGACAAAATTAGAGCCAGACTTTCGTTATACAATGCTCCCACTTCCCGAATTTTAAAGCACTCGGTCATGTCAATTAAATTTTTTGCTGCAAACTGCACTAATATGTGAAAATACCTACATCTATGCAAAAGCTGATATGATTCTCAATTTTGACATTCAGCAAAACAGTCTCTTAAACCTATAAAAGCTGGAGAATTACCAGTCTTGACATTTTACCCTTTATTATAATGTAAGTGTTATCATAATTGGTTGTCCATCGCAAATCAACGCGGTAATGCTGCGAGTGTGATGGACACCTTTTGCATCGGGAACAGTCAAGGGCGGGTTATTTGATTAATTTATATTTATTTTGTGTTTTGACGAATTTAATTCAATGCTCTGTAATGCTGCGAGTGTGATGGACACCTTTTGCATCGGGAACAGTCAAAGGCGGGTTATTTGATTAATTTATATTTATTTTGTGTTTTGACGAATTTAATTCAATGCTCTGTAATGGTAATACGTATTGAGGAGTTTGACTTGCAAAATAACTATTTTTAAACCATTAAAAAAATTAAAAGTAATGTTAATAATCTATGAGTTAAATATGCAAAAATACTTACATCCATGCAATTGTTGATGTTATTCGTAATTTTGACGTCCACCTCAACAGTCTCTCCAACCTTCAAAGCCGGGGGGAGTGTAAAGTCCAGCTGGATCGGTCGGAAGACGTTGATGGTCCGCGGGGCAGAGAACCGGAGGCCGCGGTTGGAGAGAGAGAGGGCCCAGAGTGACCAGCGCCCGGCTTCGGACGGTGCTGATATAGTCACGCCGTCGGTTGATAGTTGTGTTCTTAAAAAAAATAACAAGGTAGACTTAAAAATATTTTATTTTATTTTTTATTCTATGATTAAGCGAGTTACATCAACAACCTCTCTCGCCTTAATACAAGCAGATAATGTCTAGCAAATGTAATCTGTAACTTGTCTTAATTAAATCAGCCGTGCCTGACCTTAATTGATGATTACACAGCCTAACTACAACCCTATGTATCATGTCGTTTATGTTTAAGTAGCAAAGTTTGATTAGCGTAGACTGTGGCAATCAAATTCTTGAGCACATAAATTACACGAACATGGCATAACTATAAAATGTTATGGGGTTATAAACTGAAACTACCAATTTGTGTTATAGACTATGCAATAACAGTATGTTGTACTTAGTAGAAAATTATTTTAAATGTCAGATATAATGTCAGTAACATATAAGAGTTTTATTATTTCTTATTAATTATCAAAAACTCATAAATGGAATCAAAGTGGTTCCTGACAAGAGTTTCCATTATTTTTTATCTACGGTAATAAAAATGTTGAACAAGCATGACCATAATTGGTAAAACGCTCTATATTTCTATCATTGATATCATATCTATAATATCCTAATCTCAATAAGTTCATAATCTTTGATATGAAATAACTGAAAAGAAAATCTTTCAATAGCAGTCTTTAGCTTCAAAGCTTTAGATTTAAGTAATCGTAGATAGAATAAACTTACTTTTAATCAGACATACCTCTGTCTGAAACATTTGAAATGCATATTTGACGTAAGTAGCGAGTTTATAAGAGCATAATACGCGTATCTTTATATCTAAAATAATTTTCTTTTGTCTATCAGTATGCATGTTAACTTTAATGTTAGCACTCGCGTACAGATCACATTTTCAGACCAATCGAGACGAAAATAGGTATACAGGTTTTACGTTTTTCTGTTTTTTTCCGGGATTTCTTATTAGAAGAGTATAGGAGATAGGGCCCAAAGTTTTGTTTTGTTGCGATATCTACTACATTTATTATAGTATTATTATGTCAAAGAAATTTTACAAAATATCAAACTTAAGTTGTCGTCACAAAACGCCCGCACAGTGCCCTTCTCCGAAAGTGCCTAAGAGGCTGGCCGAGTTTCCGCGCTGAATAGCCAGAGAAATGCGTTGGGCCAAGTAATAGCCAGACCGCGGATCATCCCCTTTCTCTCTAAGACGCCGCGACAACAAATAGACGAAACCTTAAGCCCCATGGGCCCGCTGTCTCCACTGCAAACGGGACGAAATCATTCGAAGATGCTAAAATGGAGATATCAACTAAGTATTTACAGAAGTTCTGGTGCTTATAACATCCAAGAAAAAAAAATACAATGATGAATATCATTCGTACTTCATACAGGTAATTATTTAAATAGATCAAATTACATTCAAAGCATCAGTTACCACGTTTTGTTACGCCATCAAATTACCTAGTCAGTTAAATCGTTTTCCAATATTAAAATCATCGTCCATTATGCAGTTTAATTAGCATAATAACAATTGATATTTACGTTAAAACGAGCAGAAATGACGTTTTGCAATATATTATACTGTAAAACTAAATTGAAAAGCTTTGTTTGGTCCACACAATAGCACAATAGTAACTGATGGCCTGGAATAATTATGGGGACAGATTGTTGGAGATTCTACTTATGCAATTTAATAAGACCTTACGTAATAATTCCGTGTATGTTTCATACTGCTAGGCATGGGTCGTTATGAAGGGGTTGTAGGACTTAGTCCACGCAATGTAACCGGGGCCGCCCGGCTCCGGAAGTGAGTATTCAAATCTAAGACAGTCTTACTCTTTTTCCGTCACATGTATTTAAATCGATTGTTTTTGGCTTGTAGATAAACTAACGTATCAAATAGACCAATCAGAGTCCTAGGATTCTAAAGCTATATTAAAAGGTATATCAAAATGTATGAATGTATCAAAATTATGTACACGTCCGCACAATGTGGTCCGACCGTATAATAGCGATTCCTGACAAGTTGAATTCCGCACATTATTAAAGCCACGAACTCTCCTTAAACGTAATGTTTCCAAGTATCGTAAGGCGATAATGCGTTAAATAGTAATAAAAGAAACTACTAAAAATATTTCCAATAGCAATATATAAGGCCCAATGTCCAGCCACACTTTCAAACCGCTTTATCTCTGTCCGTTGTCCGATCGTATGGAAGTCTTGGCAGTTTGTCATGCCATGAATAATACGAGTCCGATGATACACATGATATTTGAGCCCGACGATATATCGACATGATGGGACAGTGACATATTGCGTCCTAAGTGCTGAATATGCAAACATTTTAGCCAAACTACACGTAAATATTGTCGACTAATATTTTCTTTTCTTCGATAAGTAAAAGCTTTATTTATGTTTTAACATATTTTGCTTTTCTAACTTTCAGCTTATACCATAAAAAACTTGCGTTAATAGTGCCCATGAACTCACTTATGTTTTTTTTTGAGCAGTTATAATATTTTTAAAGTTTTGCATATATTATATTACTACACATGCTTCGAATATTCTTATTTCTTGTCATGATTTAAACATTTTCAAAAACTTTTAAATGTTAAAGCTAACAGGGGGAAAACATTAAGCCATTTTCAAATGGATGGACCGACTTAGCTCAATAAATTATAGCATATTTACACAAAAGAGATTACAAAATGAGCTTAGTGGTATCACTCGTTTTTAGATCCAAATATAGCAAACATAACATTATAAATATTCAACGAAAAATCCCCCTTTGCATGCCTTACTATGCATTTCTAAGGCGAACAAGTATATTTTAAATAATGGGCTCATTTTTTAGCATTTCGATATAACTATAATGAATTTTGTACACAACAGCTTTAAGTGTATCGATTCGTAAATTAAGTATAAAGATACCTTCTTATTCAAATTGAGGAATAAACGTATATATAAAATGTATGTATAAAATACAATACCTCTAGTTAGAAATAGTCCTCTAATAACTGAACCAGACAAAGTACCGAGTCCATATTCATATTTCCTCCGAAAAAGCGAAGCCTGTGAGGCAAGGATAAATGAATGATATACTGCAACTGCGCTATCTACATCAGCCTCTTTCTAACACAAACAATTCCCTAAAGTTAGAAAGGGATACAACGACGTTCCCTCATAGATTTGGACTAGTTATCAGGCACAGGCAATTTGTCATGGGGCAGAGCATAACTTACGTCGGCTGACAGATGAATCAACGGCGCCTAGATTTATATGAGTTAACTTTCTCGCTTTGTGTTTTGGTAGTCGATGTTAGACATTTTGATATTAATGTTGGATTGTAGAAATCATGACGAATATGAAAATATCTTTAACTACGACCGGTTACTTAACCGGAGAATGGTTGGTAGCACGCAAACAAAGTCACTCACCGGCATTACATGTAAAATTTAACATGTAATAAATATCGCAGTCTAAGTCACGGCGATTTCTAGATTTGGACGGAAAAGAGTCCGAGATGGAAAGCAGGCTTTGGATGTCACGGTGAGATATTATTAACCCGCGACGAAAAAACGACAGGGTTTTATAAGTTGGACGTGTCTGTCGGTCTGGAGCATCGTAGCTCCCAAACGGATGGACCGATTTTGATTTGATTTTTTGTGTACAAGCTATATTAATCGGGAATGTTCTTAGCTATGTTTGATGAAAATCGGTCTAAGATAGACCGCTGCTATAAAATGGCGGAGTACAATTTTATTCTCAATTCCCTCAGTATGGGTATCAAATGAAAGGGGGTTTATTAGTAGACTAGTACACACTATGAAACTTTCAAATCTAAGATGGCTGCCACAACAAATGTCAGGGGCTTATCAAATCTTTCAATTGTAATTGTATTTTAGTAATGTAATGGATAGTATTCATTATTTTTACTATAATATAAAATGTATACGTAAACGTAGTGCTTAAAAACATGTTCATCAAATTTCAATGTTTGAAGTCGGCCAAAAATTAAACGAAATTTATTATTAAAATTGATTCTATGAATTTTCATGGGGTTTTATGTAAGTTGAGCTCCTTCGAAAACTTGTTTAAAAGGATTACCCACTCGAGCACCCTCCGGCTGTTTTTCTAACAAAAACACTTTTGCTGATAGCTTTACGAAAACTGGGAAGCATTATCCAGCAAAATGATACGGAAATTGCAATTTTTTCTACAGATTAGTTTCGGAAAGTTTTGTTTAAATACTTTCAAGAACTTCAAAATTAAAATGACTTTTTTAAGTTACTATAATAACCAGTATACCATTTTACTGATATACGAGTAAATGTTCGTACTTCGATATACCTATTTTAGTTTGCACTGGTAATATATGAAATGTGTCTTGTGTGCCTTTTTTCCTTTACGGCATCTGTACAAAAAAATTACATATCATGTCCGTTCCGTTAATTTGGTTTAGCTAATATGCCTTACTGGTAGTTAAGAATCATTATATACCATTACGGTATTCTGTATGCGAATACCCTTTGAAATGCAAATATCATAGTTAAAAAAATCGTAAAAACTTTCGTTGAAAGTATGAGTAGTATCTAGTAGGCTGATTGTGGATAGGTACTAGTGGAGCTACAACACTGGATTGCCAAGGTATATAAATAAAATAAATAAATTATGTTGTATGATGAACGTTACAGATCTTAGAACCTCGACAAATTTTTATTAAACATAGCTAGGGCCAATCCCGACTAATTCGACTCTCAAATAACAAAAAAATAAATAAAATTTGTTTAATACGTCCGAGAGCTACGATGCCACATAGGTTCAAAGACATTTATTCTCATTCAATATTAGCATCACTTACATGGGAGTATAAGTAAAAGTAAAAAAGCCATTTATTCATCTGCATGCATCAAACGTAAGTAATGATATTTACAATTAAATCTAGCATCTTTCTTCTTCTATAGTATAAACTTACATTCTTCTAACTATTAATTATTATTATTATTTAATTAAATTAGTCAATTACAAATTTAAGTATGTCAAACTGTTAAACATGTACTCGTGTTGTTATTTATGCAGATATCGCCTCTTTGGCGTAGGCTTCCCCAGTGTATTCCATATTTTCCTATCTCTTGCAAACCTTCTCCACTCCTCTCCTAGTCTTTGGGTAAATACATTTTCCTGGGAAGGATCATCTACATGGGAACATAGCTAAGGTATATTATAATAGAAACGTATGCCGTCGATTTGACTTAGATACTTAGATACTAATTCAATTATGGATAACAAAAATGCAAAACTTTAATTTAAATGCTATATGAGTGTTTTGTCATTAATAAGAAAGACTGCTAACTATTTTTTTTTAATATTTACAATAAATAATAATACGAGGTAATATTTTTTAATCACATACAGACACACGCACACACACACACACACACACACACAACACAACACATTCACATAGACACGTCACAGTTCAAAAAAAAAAAAACAAAATGTTTTTATCAAGATGGGGCCCTCTTTTAAGTATAGGAATACTTGTGACAGAGGGTCCCGCTCTTCTATATCTATTCACATATTATCAAAAACACAATTGTGTTCAAATTAATTATAAGAATTTAAATAAGTAAACTAAATAACAAGTCTATTGTCCTGTTATTTAGTTTACTTAATTAATTACAAATATTCGACTCTCGTGTGTATATTTGTGTGTGAGTTTCTGAATATTAGGGTGTGTATGTGTGTGTTTGAATGATAGTATATTTATTATATTAGTCTCTATCCCGTATCTTTCATAAGTACAGTTAACATTACAGCACGTCGTTTCCGCGTCGTGGGTTACAAACGAAACTTACGTGTAGTTGAAGCATTTCCACATCCAAAGCCGATCGTGAGTGGCCGGCGGTACAAGATGCGCGGGAGATCGCGGCGCCGGCGCAGTCCTTTGTCGGTATAACACGCCGCCGCCACAAGCGCCGCCACCCACGAACAGCGACACGCCGGCTGATACAAACTCCGGACCTGGAGGCTCTTCGTGTTCGGTACTGTGAAAATAATAACTAAATTAAAGAAACCTATAAACAAAGTGATTTCTGAAGTAAACTACTAAACTGATTGAGACAAAATCAATACAGAACCAATAACTGGAGAGTGTTCAAAATTCGAGCCAAAAACTTCTTGTAATCGGTCCACAAGTCTTTTGGAAATTAAGGAACATATTAACAAAAAAATTAAGTTTGTATAATCTTAGAGCTTGCAGAAGAAAAGTGATAAGTTAGAAAATGCTGTTGTCTTTTCTAAAAATGAGGCTGCACTTTTTACTCGACTGTATGTATATTTTTTTGTCACGACCTAGAACCTTAACGGCTGCTCGTATTTTTATATAGTGGTGTCAATAGATTCGTCTTCACTGCAGATGGTCATAGGTTATACTAGCTGCTTCCTACGATTTCACTTGTTAAATACGTGGGTTTAAATTTATTGCAGTCGTTTTTTAAAGTCACTTTTAACCACTGGATTTCTAATTTTTTTTGCTTACCTATATAAAAATAGAAAAACATTGATATAACGAAAAAATGTATATCCTTTAGGATGAGTAAGAAATTTTAAGTATGTTTTCTGCAGAATCTTAATTTTTTTTAACTGCTCATACATAATAGACACTAGATACGAGTATAGATGTTTATAGCAAATCTTACTAGTTAAGTAAACCTTTATTCATAAACACGAAATGAAATGTGAGTTTAATCTTCGACAAGAGCATGCGAAATAACATATCGCCTCGCATTCACGTTCAAAACAGACAAATTCACCACCCGCAGCGGAACTATGCATTTTGATGACCAACCGACTGGAAGTCGTCACTTGAATGGGAGCGGAAGTGACGAAATATAGGAAGTACGTAATGTGATGCTAGAGATGATAAATGATGTAGATAGACAACGTTCTATATTTAAGCTGAAAATTTGTTAGAAACGTGCATTAACAATTTTATTTTTTTACTGTGGTGTTTTTGCTGGCGCCGACATAACTTGAGTTTTTTGATTTAATAGTCGAACTTCTAGACTGATTTAATAAAATTTAAACTAGGCTACTTGAAAAGAAAGAAGCAAGAAAACATTTTTTCAAATTGTTCCAACCATCTTTTGATCATCTTTGTCGAATTGACTACCTCCGTCGGTAAAATATAGTATACGTACATTATACTACCTAGTTACCCCATACCTACTTGTTAGGTTAGCTGTGAACGTTAGTCAAGACTGTAAGCACAGTACACAATTGCCCTTAAATAGTATATGTATTTTAGACGCATATTTCACGACGAGTCTCCGCTGGGAAATGATGAAATATGAGGCGTTTCACTTTGAGCGCCATCCGGTATTGTCATACTCACTGATTGACGTTTCCGGAACGTCGCCTTACATTCTCGTGTAGCACCGCCCGTTTAAATAATAATTTCCCTTCGACTCCGATGAAATTAATTTGTTAGATAAATTATTGATCGAGCGAGTGATTTTCTGCTTCTAGTGCTATTTTTTCTGTCGTCTTTCAATTTTTATGATTGTTTGGATGTAGGTACTTGCTACTCCTTTACAGACCTGTTTTTTAGTTCTTAGAATTCCTGTTTGATCCCAAGCTAAGGTTGCTAATGTTGTTAAGGTATGTATGTGGATGATCAAATTACCCAAAAATCATTTAAAAAGTCGCCCTTTTTTAACCAGGTGATTTAATTCAAAGGTGAAAAAATTACACCTTTTTTGTCGCCACAAATCACCCAAGTGCAAAAAGTCCAAGATGAATTGAGGACACTTTAATTTCGACTTTGTTCACCAGGGTGATATCACCTGGGTGCACAAAGTGGAATATATCGGTCAGAAGCCTTTCAGCTTAGTACTCTAATCGATATTCCTATAGGGCTTCTACGTGAAAATAACCAAGAATTTATTATAGGCTTGCGTTTGACTGCCTATACATATCGTCTGATATAAAGCAACAATGCGGAATAGGATAAAGCACGCTAGTTTAAAAGGAACCACGTTTCTCGCGGTTTAAAAACACCGAAATTTTCTATGGGAAAACAGAGATGTCAGCAGTTAATCGACGTGAGAGAATTTGTTTTATCAGAACGAGCGTGCGTCATACATTTTACACGAGGCGAGTTGCGTGCGGTCTAACAAAAGCTTATTTTATTATATTCACACTATCACACTTATATAATAATAGGCGAATATTTATGTGTGTGTAGGTTTGTTTGTCACACCTTCCCGCTTACTTTTGTGATTAGATTTGAATGAAATTCGGTATGAAGATAATTTATACAAAGGATTTACATTTAAGCTGTATCCCGGAAAAGTTATTTATTTCATTGTTCAAGTAATTCCAATGTAAAGCATTTCTTAATACCACTCCAATCTACCCGTAGGCTTCTACAAATCTGGAAAGTGATAAATAAATCGTCAATTATTAACTTACTTCTGGTGAGGATCAAATCTCGTGTCGGGTGGAGCTCTCGCGCCTATCAAGCACATCATGGAGTCTGGAGGAGCCAGGACTCTCAACTGAAGAGCTGCTCGCGGGTACCACCATCTCCTCTCTTCTACTGCTACAGCCACCTGTTGAAGAAAGTTTGAGTTAAATACTATGCTTGTACAGTCTTTTTTATTTATTTTTATTTAAGACCGCTAGGCATTAGACCATCAGTCGCTGTGTCTCCAGATAGAGCTTGTTGAGTCTAGAATACACTGTCCCTCTAGAAAGGCTGCTATGCTTGGCGAAAGGTCAATAATTATCGGCAAAAAACTAAAACGATTTTTAGGACTCTGGCGGGGGGTACCATGGACTTTGTCGTGACGTGATCGATGACTCATAAATTATTGTTAACAAATTACAAATACTGGAAAATTTCACCACCACTTTTAGTTCAAATTATTTGTCGGGCACCAAAAAAACAGGGAAAATTTTGAAAAAAAGAAAAGCAATTTAGCAGATATTTTGGTTATTTTTAACAAACCAACCTACAGGATCGATATTAAATATTTATACGCGATGTCCTGGGGCGAATGGTTATATTTATGACAAAAAATAAACTGTATGCCTATTGACGAGGTCAGAACTTCTCAGAGTTTTCTGATTCTTTTTAAAACCTTTGAGCAGGTACATCTTGTCTAAATTCTTACTTCTCATGGTAGTCATTAATGTAATGTTTCCATTTCGGCAATGATTAAAACTGGTAAGCACAACCGCCGAATTGATTCGGAACAATCGCGGTAATTACAAGCGTTCTTAATTGCCGCCTATACCATAGATTGCCTTTCATTATGAGCCGTTGATTAAACGCACGTGGAGACAATGACTGAGGTTAAGTAAGATGGAAATTGGCGAACGTTTAATGAATTGAAGTTATAAGTGATACTTTAGTTCTTTTTTTTTGCGAATTTGACAAGATATAAAATAATTAAAATATTTTATGAATTTCTGCTTCGAAACAGCTTCGTCATCAGCAACATCAACAAAGAGTAATAATCACATTTTGGAACTAGAATACAATAATTAACTAGAAAACAATAATTATATCTCATACATGTGCATGTTCAACGAAACAAATTAAATTAAAATCACGATGACCAAAAATTTAGATGCATGGGTTATATAAATTTCAAATTCAAACAACTAAAGTTCAAATTACACTGTAATTAAAAAATCGATACTAGCAACATTTATTTTCAAATATTAATTATTACGTTTTGTACGTTGTATGTACGTTTAATAGTTTCTTCAATGAATGATTTAATTTTAACTTAAAATAACATAATTGAGAGGTATAGCGTCTACAGTTCAAATTACCAAAAATAACTTTTACACAAATTACCTATCTAAGTAGTACCATGTAAAATCAACAATTTCCATTTGTCTTACTAAATTGTATTCAAGACAAAGGCCTCTTCAATCTACAGGAATTAATTGAAACATTTGCAGATAGGGAGAATGTTTATATTACGAGGAACAAGGAGGAAGATCGGCGCCTCGTAAATTAAGCAAAGTTTTTACTGATTTGCAAGATATTTGCTTTACGTTAGCAGTATTTGCTGAGCTAAGTGCTAAGGGACAGCGTTAATGCAAAAACTTAAAGTTATCTACAGAACCAGCGATTGACACTCTATATCCTGATAGCTATGAACTGGCCAGCCTAACTCGCAATTAGGTCAGCGAGGTGGACTATGTCCTACCACCAAATTCATAGAGGAGACCCATGCCCAGCAGTGGGATGCTATGGGTTGATACGTATAATCTGGGTCTTTTCAAGTCAAAAGTGAACCGGTTTTTTCTAGGCAAGCATGCCCCATCGTAACCCGCATCACCGTGTTACATCACGCAAGTTCCGGCCAAACGCAAACCTATCTTCAATAAGAAACGTCTAAAAAATAATTACACTGACTTCAATTAGGCATGAGTTCGATTTCAAAACCATACCACTGGACCCAAATACACTTTCAGACAATAGAGAACACAATAATAGATACATACGAGAATGTATTTTTTAAGGTTGGCGGGTTAGTTAGTGCCTAACCTAAAATACCTACTTATTAAATATGAAACCTATTCTGTCAATTTAACAGTATACATTCACTTATGTAATTGACTGGATATGCCAAAACGGGTGACTATATAAATCCTAAAGAACAACTTTCATTATGGGAAAACCAACTTCGAGTTTAAGAAAAAAACCAGCTTTTCTATACAAAAATATTTAACAACTGTAAAATAAATAACAACCTCTTGACCGATTCTTTTTATTATCAGGAATCTGTTATGATATAATATTGAGTTCTGTATTTTTGTACTAAATATTATTGAAATCGGCCAGCAAATAGTTTTGAAGAGTGTTTCCCTTTTTGAGAGAAATACCTCAACGATGAAAACACGAATAAAAACGAAAAATCTTGAAGATGATCTTCACAACAGTATGCAGTAGTTTTAGGTGTAATTACAAAAACTCTGCGTATAGCTGACTCCAGCTGATCCACTTTTTTCTGCGTTTTGGATTCCTCGACACGTTAGTAAATAGCTTTTCCAGTGTTTTTAGATTTTGATTAAAATACTGAGGCACGTCATTGTACTTCTTATCACTAGCCTAACTAACAAGATGCGCGCTATTATAATATAATGTTTTTAACCTAGGCGCGAGCAGCCAACGAACGAATTAGCCCTACCCGCCCGGATAGCACAGGAGCTGTGACGTCATAACGCTTTAGAATGCCGAGTTCGTTTTGAAATTATATCGAACGAAAATGCGCACTTTGATCTTAATTTTATTAGCCATTTTTAATGATAGAGAAAAAATAAAAACACAGTTATTCTCGAATTTTTTCTAAATTATATTGGCATTTTTAGAAAAAAAAAACGATTCAACTCCACTAAGAATTTCCCAATTCGGTACGGCTTGTATTCCTAAGGCGTTTCTGACCATATATTAAAACAAGATCTATTTAAAAAATTATCATAACTCCCATTACGTCAGACGCCGATAGAACTTTTCTAGTTATTTCGATTTAAAACTCAAACCACCAGATCGATTTTGATATAATTTAAGTGGGATCACTTGAGCCTTTCAAACATAAATAACTTTTCAAATCTGTCGAACCGACTCCGCGAAATCAAGTAATTGTCGAATTGAGTACCTTCTGTTTTTTGGGAAGTCGGTTAAAAAACATTTTTAAATTAATAAAATTGAGCCTTTTTCTTTTTCGAAGTCGTTAGGGAATAAGGTACTTATATGCGTATAGTCTTACTTCTTTATGCAACAGTTTGACGTGAAAGCTAGCGACGTCGCTCACGGGTTCGCCTGCCTCTGAGACGTAGTACACCAGGAGAGAGCTCACTGGAGCCATGTCAGCTGTTACAGGGAACCTGACAAACAGAACGAGTAGTTAGAAAGGGTACATTACACGGCAAACATCTGGAGAGAATTGACAACATTTCATTTTTGTAAAGTGATGAAAACTCGAAAACGATTTCGAGATTATGCAATGACGAGAAAATAGTAAAAATATCAGATTTTTATATCGACTTTCTTCCGAGTTATAAACTGAACAATCTGATAAAAAAATCTCATATTTATGTAAAGACCGTCAGATGACACCAAGAAAAAATATTATTGTACCTGTGAACCATTCCAAAATAAACAACAAAATACAGATAATTAATGAAATCATTTTTTTACAAGCTTTTGACAAGAATAACATTATTTAGAAATTTTCTCATAGATTAAAAAAATCTAAAAACGTTATTGTTACATTCTGAATAAAATAAAAAAAATGTAGTTCGTTATTTTTCATTTGTTTACATTTCATTACTTTACATGATCGTTATAAAAATGTGGGATTGAAAATTATACATGTTATCAATTATATTGTACTGTAAGTACTTACGTGTAATTAAACCGGCACAGATCAGAGTCATTAGCAGGGGGTGAAGGTACCGCAGCCCAGTGGACAGCTCGACCACCGCTGGTAACCGCTGCCAGCAGTCGCTGTCTGCAGCCGCAGGATGACCACACGCTAGCACTGGCTATACCACCGGCCTGGACCGAGATAAGATAGTAAGATAATATTAACGTGTTCACAACGATTAAACCAATGCTCATATTTCTTTGTCGTAAATGAAGAAGAAAAGAATACAAGATTATTTTAATATTGTCTTCTTTTCTAGAACAGCTAGAAACGGAGTGGACGAATTTAGGAGAGGCCTAAGTCATAGTCATAAGTATATATTTAAGTAACTTAATTAATAATGAATACTTAGCTATACGCCTCTGATTTAATTAAAGAGCATTTGGCATTCTCCAAGGATAGTTTTTCATGACTGTTTAAGCTACTCATTCCAATTTGACAATAAAGACTCAGAGGTGCATACGGGATTCGAACCCGTTTCATCATCTTGATAATCAAGAATTCACTCACTATCACCGCTTTCATTAATTGAATAATACACGGCATCACTACTACTTACTTGGAGGGGTGTAGGCAAGTTCTCCACAAGTAGATAGCATTTGGACGTAGAGTTCCATCGTCTGATCCTTTCTTTTGCCAGCACGTAGTGGGTTTCTATCTCTTTCCCTTCCACTGCAACTAGTTCTGCCTGTAACAAGAAAAGAGGTTCCTTAATAGTAAATATATAAATTACACGCGTAACTTTTTGAAGAGGAGAAGGTGAAAGGGGTGTTATTAGATCGTCTCCGATGATGTATTTCTCTCTCTGAGTTGTCATATGACGAAGCACGCGACATATAATTGAATACAAAGAAGTTTTAAGCTTTTTCCTAAAGGTTTAATTACCAACATTTTCTGAGTACATCTCAATAATAAATAAATAAATAATAATAAGGGACAACTTCCACACAAAGGTCTTTAGGACCCAAACCAGGCAAAGCCTGTGCTATGGTAACCTGATGACTGATATACATACTTATATACATTCCTATATATATAATAAACACCCAGACACAGGTCAAACAGACATGTTCATGTACACAAATGTTTAACCTGTCCGGGGATCGAACCCGGGACCAGCGGCGCAGATGTCAAGGTCAACCGGCCAGTCAATAATAATACCCAATACCCTATAATGAACACACTTTGCAAAGGACTTGTTTCATTTTCGGTCAGGACAGTGTACATCTACCAAAAAATGCCTAAAGAAGAGGTTAGTACTGAGTATTAATAAAAAAATGCGTGAGTCGCTTCTTTATTGTGTACAATAATATCTACTTTCTGTGAATTGTAGTGAAATTCTGGCAATATCTGGGTGATTTATGTATCCTTTGATTCCTTTGGTTTACTTTAATGGTCACATTGGTCTGTAAATTGTAAATGTCAAAATTGACCCAATAAAAACGCGTAGATCACCTTTTACCGTAATAACGTGGCAATATTTTGATTTGAAATTAATTTTGTACAATGCGATAAGGTACGTCAATTCGAATTTGGTTAATATATTAAAGATTAATAGACCCTAAAGTATTTATGGTACACTGTCCTGGCCGGAGCTCCATACAGTTTTGAAACAACTCATTTCGTGTCTCTAGGTACAGAGATGTATGCTCTACATTTCTTTCTAGGAATTTCGCTCAACTCTACTTTGTCAATATAAATTCGTTATAAGGCAAGCTTTTCTAAAAAGGTCCTTAAACACGCTTATTTGATAAAGATCCATTTCATGCATACAGTTTTACTTTTCTAATGTCAGCTAGTTTAAACTTAATAGCTGGGTATTAGGTAGATTAATAGGTGAGTGGCTTCAAAAACTATAACAACAAAAAATAGCTTAAGATAAGACAACTGTTTTATTAAAAAACCAATAAATAATCATAACAAATAAAAACTTATAAATATATACTAAGTTTTTTTTTAAATGGCAGCCTTGTCGTTTATTGTGATGGTATATACTTAGAATATGGAAAGATGTAGGATCTACTTCACGTAAAGATATAATACCATAGTATACATCTTTTGAATCAATAAAAACATTTATTATACAAGCGAAGGACTTACGGTATAGACAATACGTATAGACAATATAAACGCTGCGTACAATTTTGAAGAATGATATAATTTTGTAGTGTTTTTGTATTTTAATTATAAAACAAGGCTGACGTAATCGCAACTTGATTAAAACTTTGTATAGAATATAAGCGAGAAAAAAAACTGTTCCACAGATGCTACTAAAATAACAAATGCTTTGCCATTGGTCAAAATTTTATTTCTTTATTCCTTTTTGGCGTGTAAAGTACTATAATAATAATGTATTATTTTAATTACATTATTTTTATTAATAGAACCTAAAATTTAAATAAAGTTTATTTTAGACTCAAACCTCCTGTTTCATTGCGTGCTGTTATTTAAAGCAATATGCCTAAACTTACTTTGTAACAAGGTTAAATCATAAATATTAATTTCATATTTACTAAACATAAATTATTTTCTTTGCGTAGATTGAATTTCCTACGCAAGATAGAACCAGAATAGAACAAAGCTTTAAAATATTACAATATTTATTTAAAAGAAAACTAATTAATAGCAACTTAATTTTGCTTTTAAGCCATAAAATGTGAGCATACATTATGTAGTAAACACCATACTTAGAGTATGTATTATAATGAATTATCTGTTAAGCCTCTTGTTGGGATGGAGAGCTTTCGATTGAGATAAGTTCCACCATTCTTTCTAGATTTTCTTGCGGAGCAGAGTTTGTATTAGTTTGAGGGTTTTCAGTCGGCTGGGTACTCTGGGTAGTAGTAGCTAAATCTGAATGAGCTGTCTTGTTATTTCCACGATTGCGTTGCCACACACAATGACCACGCCAACCACAGTGACGTAACTGCCAAACACAACTGCAGTTTTCATCGCTTGCTTGAAATGGAACTTCCTCTCCAGGTGGTGTTGATTCTTCCAAAATCACCGATGAATTACGTCCATTTGCAATCGGACACTCTCCACTCACATTCTTGCAAACCTCATGAAAAACTGCCCACTTCCAGAAATGTTTAGCCTTCTTGTGATGCTTGCCGTGTTTTGCGAAAGTTTCCGGGCTGTGAATGTGTCTTTGCTTTCCGTGGAATTCAGGGCTAAACTGCTTGCAACGGAAGCCATGGTTTTTAAATTTCTGTCTGCCGCCACTATGTTGATTTCCGTGATGATTGTGTCGATGACCATGACCATGTTTTCCAAAAGGTCCATGTTTGCCAAAGTGGTGATGATGTCGAAACATTCCATGGTGTTCATGCTTACCAAACTTTCCATGTCCACGTTTGCGCTCATCCTTATGTTTCCCCATTTTATCTGCCTTGAGAAATTCGGCAAACTTGGATAACAGCTCCAGATTTTCGGTAGTCAAATTGTGACCTGTTTCCTGATTTGAATTCATATACATGGTGAATGCTGCAACTTTGTGGTTGATATCTTTATTACAATCGACACTCATGTTTATTGAACATATACAAGTAAAACAGAAAATGTAAACACACGAACGACGTCCTTGTGATGTGTGGAACAGATTATGTGCGACGCAAAACGCCGCCGAGCGTTTATATAGGTGACGCACAAAATGACTCACAGGTCATAGACGTTTTAGAAACAAGGTAGTAACTACATAATATGTAAGGCTATGTAAAATATGCTCTATTGCCAAGATAACAGAGTCTATATTATCTGTCTTGAAGATTATTTGATGAAGCCTTCTCAGGCGATTCTGTTATTATTTTATCGATTAATGTTTTTATGATAAGAAGAATACATATCAACAAGTTGTTAGCTGCTATATATTCAATGAAAAATTTACATTTTGCTCATACATATTTGAACTTCGTTACATTACATTTGCAACAGGTATAATAATATTTTCAAAAGCAAATGACAATACTCGATCCTACTTTTGTATACAGAACTAATTGCATAATAGCTGCACTTTATGTCATTGTGTTGATGCATGTTGTGTAAATATTATGAAATACGAATTGCATCATATTGTGACACAATGTACTTCTGTTTCCTAGTACTTCGTATCTATATGGGTAGGTGTCCACCCATAACGTCCTATTGCAGGGCTAGGGTCTCCCCTACAAAGGGGGTGTAGACCATAGTCCACTACAGCTAAATCGCGGGTTGGTAACTTCACTAATCTTTAAAACCTGTTAACCATCAGCCATGACAAGCGGGATGTTTTTCAGGATATTTTCCTACACCGTTTAAGCATGTGCAGATTTATGCTTTAACCTGGGTTTAACCCCGCGATTTCTTGTTTGTGAGGCAAGAGGAGTACTGACCAGGCTACATAAACTTAATCGTATCCATATACACAGTATTTATAGCCACACAATGGCTACTAACTCCATTACGTTGACAATTATATTGATTTTGGGATTTCACTACTAACTTGTTTCCTCAAAACTTCTTACGACGTTAAAGGAAGTAAGAGTAAGTTAATTAATTTGCGAATTTAAGTAGAATTACGCTTAGGCCAGCCGAATTTGGCCTATGACTGTTTGTAATAGTGAGTATAGTATGAGTAGGTACCTTGTGTTATGATTGATTTTTTAAATATATATTTGATGTAGGTATTTAAGGTGTCAGTTACGTTTCCCTCAAAGCTTTATAAAATCGAACTGTTTAGTCTATTTAATATAAGTCAGTTTTAACAACCCTAATATTTTCAATAATATTTGATCTAAGCGTTCGTTGTAGTGTTAAAAGAGCCTTTTCGAGTACCAATATCGTAAATAGCGTGCTCCGGTTCTGGCTCGAGGCGATATACACAGTTTTATTGCCTCTAACACTTTATGATTATTGAATTTTCTTTATTTTGACATAAAGTAAGTTAAGCTGGATTATCGAGTGCCATACACATTTGTTAGTATCGTTTGCTTTAACATGGTTAGTAAGTGTAAATCAGAGTGAAAAAAGTGTGAGCAATCTTGGTCTAGTTTTGATAGTTCGCCGTTTCAACTCTGTCGCAAATATGCAATTGTTTTCACTTGTTTCACTCCTTTCATTACTAACTTTACGCTATACTTCTACAGCACCGATGTTGAGCATCGCCCAGATTACTAACCGTGGAGTAGCATTAACACGTGAGAGCTAACAATACTTTAAAAAAAATGCAAGCAGTATTTAATCACTGATTCTTGAACTGAAGTTTGAACTTAAAAATAAGAGCAAGTTAACTTGGTTTCATTTTGACAGCATTGAAGCAGCAAATTTTCAAAACAAAAATATGTTTACTTGCTCATGCTTTCACCTCTTCCATGCCTAACTCTAGCATACTCAAAAACAAAAACTTTAGTTGTGTATAAATAAATAGTCTCTTTAGGATAGGTATTAACACAATTTGTATCATTTAAGTGAAACATTTTGTTTACCTAAAACCAATAAAAGCTATAGAATATAAATATAGTATGTAAAAAAATTGTGTAAGATTTTGCTCTTATTAGTAATATTTTGAACTATTGTATGTTCTAACAGAACAAAACTGTTGAAACTTTAATACTTTTATTAAGATAGTCATTTGACCACAAGTTCGCACGACCACTGAAGTCAGCGACACTGTAGCCCTAGATGGAGCATGCCTAGTCTGGAATACACTAGCTCTCGAGGAAAGCTGCCAGAACACACCGTTAGGTACTTGGCGACAGATTTTTACAACTTGAGAGTGGTAGCTAGCCAGTCGAGTGATAGGAAACGCCCTACCACCATGCTATGATTTTCTCACAATGTTTTCCTTCACCGGTAGCTCAAGCTCTTTTTGCATGTTTTGTGGGATCGAATCTCGTATCTTTTGGTCGACCCCACTAACCACTCCACCATCATCGCAACATAATATTATTCTTATACTGACTGATTTCTTATTCTAAGCGATAAGGCCGCCATTGAGAAACCTAGTATATATTTGTAAGTTTTTATTTGTTATAATTTTTTTATAATTAAGCTGGTTTTTTTAATAAAGAGTTGTCTTGTCTTGTCTTGGCATGCAAATATTCTAAGAGCATGTAGACTATTCGGACATCCTTACATAGATGTAGAACTTTTCATAGTGTAATCCCACCCTTGCCAAAGAATGGTCACCCCGATAACAAGTTTCACTTTGACTTATTTCTCAGATGCTTGAAGCTAAAGCCGTGTTTTATCTCTTATATTAAGTTGACAAGTAATGGAGGTAGGTACAGCTAAGCTTATAGAAAATGTATTTGGTACAAAAATGTTTTAGAGACAGTTTTTCTTTTTACTTACAAGCTGGAAAATATAAGTATTGATAATATTTTGAGGTTTGAAAAGACTTTTAGAAACCTAGTAGCAAAATTCGTCAGTTATTTTTTGTTCTATTTTTATTTTTTTTCCACTAATTCTTAGCCACGCATAGTTTACTAATTTTTTTTTGTTTTATTGGAGTGATACAATATCAATTTGAATACAATTGGTCCAGTAGTTTAGTTGATACACAAAAAAATAACTGAAGAATTACCTGCTGAACTTACTATCAATGCAGTCGGTTTTTAACTTTTTGTAGCTTTACTTGTCTCAATGAAGTAGTTTTCTTTTCTTCCCATATCATATGCCAGTCACATAAACTTAGTAAAATACACGAAGTTACTTGCCATCTTTAAGCGTTGAGCTACTTTTATCACAATCTCAACTACTTTTCGAAGTAAAACTTTTATACGCAGGGTTGCCATAAAACTACAATAACCCAAGTTTTATGGGAGAAATCTGCGTTCCGTGGCAGCGCTTGAGACTGCACTCGCCTTATTGTTAAACATCGTTACAACTTTTGATTGAAGTTTTAGCTTACTCCCTGAAAAAGTTATGTTACGGATGCTTGTAGACGTGTCTGTCACAATAAGTAATAAACTATGATAAGCAAAATGTTTATTGTTTAGGATATTGACAGGTTTGACATGTTATGAAAAAGATATCGTTAGTAAGATATCGTTTCGATTGCCGGCTTCCGAATCACAGTTTTTGTTTGACAAGGCTGACGTTTTCAGTCAAAGATTACGAGTATGATCAATTAAATCACGATGGAAATATTTTATGCAAAAAATTTATGAGTCACAAAAGACTATTTCTATGTTTTTTTAATGTCACATTTTTTTAATTGGTTGTAAGAATCGATGTTTTAATTTAATTAAAGACTCAATAAATTAATTGTCCGTTTACGACTAACGTCGGATGGTTTTTTTTTACTTCCCTATTAATATCATCACCCTAATGTTTTTTTTAGCCAACATTATATAAATACAATATTGATAAATGTTGTTTATATTGTATAACCAGTACGAAGCAGAAAAAAAACAGTACAGTACCACTTTTTCCAATTGGAACCAAAAGGACTGAAAAGTCAAAGAAGCCACAATATTAAGCGCTATATAAACACAGCAGGTAATTAATTGCTTGCTGAAGCCAAGTTAATTACGTCCTTTGGGAAACTGTAGCCGCGAACTGGCAACTTCTGCTGCGGTGAGAACGTCGCGACTAGTTTGGAGATTTTACTTAGTAGGTAGGTAGTCACCGCGAATATGCGGGCTTAGAGAAATTGCGTACAATATATTTACTCTTACTTTGATAATTGGTCGGGTTATAGGCTGCTGAGTATGGCTGCCAAGTTCACACCGGTCTTTATATCTACACTAATAATAATACGAGAATAAGGAGGAAACATTTGTATTTCTGTACTTTTGTGTGTTACGATTAAATTTAAAAAATACTAAAGCGATTTAAAAGAAATATTGTGCCGTTAGATAGCTACGTCATCACTGAGGGGTGAAACAACAAGGTATATTTATTACTGGACAAAGAGCCTTAGAAATTATTAATACTCGTGAAACCAACCAAACCTGTAACAAGTTTTTTTTTTTAAATAGTTATTTAACCGACTTCCATTAAGGCAAGCGCTGAGAACGCCGAGAAAGTTAGTTTAACCGACTTCCATTAAGGCAAGTACCGAGAACGCCGAGAAAGTTAGTTTAACCGACTTCCATTAAGGCAAGCGCCGAGAACGCCGAGAAAGTTAGTTTAACCGACTTCCATTAAGGCAAGCGCCGAGAGTATCCCCCCTTTTTGGACATCCGTAGAATATGATAACAGTTACAGAACGTCTACTACTCGTATCGCATACGAGTACGCTGCGGAAAGTATTGATGATACAACAAATTTAATACTATAAAAAGGCAAAGTTTGTTTATTGGAAGTTCTCTTGTTCTCTTGAACTATTCAAGTATAAATAACTCCGGAACTCCTGGAGTTCGAAAATTGTCTCACTAAAAATCAGAAAAGAACTTCTTAAGACGCGTACCTATGTAGGAGAAACCGATTTATTCGCGATTTGAAAAGACACTGATCATATTTATTGGAAAATTAAAAATCCGGCAAATAATATCACAATCTGAGAGTTCGCACAAAAACGGTCGGCTCAAATCGTTTTTTGCGAGTCTTTGGAACCTCTTCCATTTACCGGAAGTACAATGGTGTTTCTTCGGTTTTTCATATTATTTTTATAGTCATACTTTATATGTTTGACTCAATCTATATCATATCCCCAATACAACAAGAGAAAAAGTGTATGTATGGTATATATAAAAAAGCAATGCCTCAAAACTTTTAACAATCGAACTTTCAACGTCGTCTAAGTAAATTACAAAAAGAAACTTATCAAACCCGAAGCTCTCTTTGTCATCAAAAAACGGAAAAACTCTCAGTACTCCATCTAGAGGCAATTAAAGGTCGATTAGCAAAAAGGAGGGCCTCTTCTCCCTAATGTAAAGGAAAACGATCAATCTATATTTCAAGATGGATCAAAGCGAATAGAGAATAAGAGAGAAACAAAAAGTCCTCTTTCGTGTTCCGTCGAATGTTGATTGATAGTAACGGAATGCCAAAGAATTTTTTTGCGAGTCGTTTGCCTATTTTTATTCATTTTTTGGGTTAAATTTGACAAGTAGATGTCTGGATTTGAAGATTGTTTTATTAAGCTAGAAACGCACATGCAGGCGGTTTTCTAAGCGCCTAGAGCCTAGGCTTGCATTCCTAGGAAACATGTTGGCAAAGAACTATGCTCGCAGTACGATCGGTTGCGAACATTGTAGAACGTTAGTTTTACTATGGAGCCTGTGCGGTTGGATTTATTTATATTGGATTGGCTATACAAGTAAAACTTAAAAAAGTAATAAACGACTTTAATTCGACAGACAGTTACCTATAACATAAATAATGGTATTTATAAATATGGCAAATAAAGAGGAAGAATTATGGTTTGGTCGGATTCTTAAATTTGTATGCATATTCTCAAATAGCTCAGAGGCGTCTAGAATAACATGGAAAATTTTTACGTACTTTAGCTTAAAAACAAAATAACTTTAAATATTGTTTATCACACCCTTCGACTTGAAGCCGGTTGTCGTCATTTTTAAAGTATTAATACATGGATATCAAAAAAAATAAAAATAACAACTAACTATCCAAAATTTAAGTCCAATTCAATCATCGCTTTTTACAAAATTTGGTCTAAAGACTTAAAAGCAGCGATTACAAGGCTGTTATATCTGTTATATTCGGCCAACAGTTTTGAAAACCATTAGCGGTAATCGATGTAAGTAGTTAACAACTTTACTAGTGCAAAACTTCAAGTTTCGTAACTTAGGCCCGAAAGTTGGGAGAGCTGTTTGTAACGACTTCAATCGCTGGTAGCCGTGTTCCCGATGCTAATATGATTTTGAAAAGATAAGTTTGAAACTATGCTTATTTATATGTCTAAATAAAGCGACGCGCTTCACTGAAATTAAAATAAACAATCCAACCTTGCTATCGTAGTGTGCTTGAAAACTACGAATTATTCTGGTTCTCGTAGTGCGTGTACGTAATGACACCAGTGAATGCATATTTTAATTAATAAGGAGGGAATATACGCAGAAATAACGTTAGAGGTGAATAGTTCACCTGTATTTACCGATTTCTGAAAAAGGTGGAGTACTCCATTCGACGGTATTTTTTATGTATATTACCCGATTTCTCGGAGACGGTATGTAAAAATATTTTTTGAAAGGTTTAAAAAGTTAAGTTTAATAAGTCTTATAAAGTGGTTTCATTAAAATTTCATCAAATCTATCTAGACGTTTGATTGTAAATCGAAATAACTGAAAAATAATAGAAAGCCAGTAAACACGTTTTTACAAAAAAAAAAAACTTTATATATGCGTTTGAAATTTTCGGTATCTATCTTGTCACATAGATCAAGGCAGTTTTCTCTGGACAGGGTCTGGTTTTGAAACATTGAAGATGCTAAAGTCTGTGCTTAGTCTAAACACTAATTACAGTTTCAGACTTCAGACAACTGTAACTTTGTTGACCTATATGTTAAACGTGTCAAGTCTTGTCTAACTTGAGCAATTTGAGGGTTGACTTAGCAAGCTTTGTGAATAAATGGGCAGTTTCGAAAGCAGTGTAGGTACTTGACTCTAAAGAAATGGCATAGGTTCGACATTGCGAACTGCAGGTAAGGCAGTGCTCCTGCTCTGAGTTCATCCAAGGAATATATAATCATGCTGCATTTGTTCACTTATAGGGACATAAAAAAACAACAATTACAAAACAATATCAAGAGAAAGATTATGAAATTAACCTGCCTAATTTTAACTAATTAACCTAACAGTTTTATCTTTGTACTTAAAATTGTATTAAAACGGGTTGAATAAACGTTTGTAAAGTTGATAAGTCTCTGAACGACTGAAGAAGCAACTCCTTTATGTTAAAATTCTGAGGGCGTAACCGTTTATATACTAAACTTATTCTTTACAGAAAAAGTAGGCATGTACTAAAAAAAAATACCACCTATATCGATAAACATATAATTCAAAACATAAAAAAAGAATAACTAACATTAATTTGGCATGCTGTTGTTAAGTTTTGTCGGTTATATTTATTATATATTTATATTTTTAATTCAAATTAGGTAGAAACATTCTTGTTCTCAATTTGTCATAATCGTTTTTTTATTTATATTTTTATTCAACACAGCTAGGCATTTGACCAGGGGTTTGCACGACCGCGGAAGTCAGCGATACTGTAGCCCTAGATGGAGCATGCCTAGTCTGGAATACACTGGCTCTTGGAACTTGGCGACAGATTATTTTTAGGGTTTCGTACCCAAAGGGTAAAAACAGGACCCTATTACTAAGGATTCACTGTCCGCCTGTCTGTCAGTTACCAGGCTGAATCTTATGAACCGTGATAGCACAAGTGGAAAAAGCACACCGCTACGATAAAGTACGACCATATCACTAATTAGAGGACTTATTTGATTTCAATATTACGACAATATTAGCATATCTAACATGGCAATCAATATTAGGGAATTATTTAATGAAACCGCACCACGTATCGGAGACCAGATTGCTAATCATTTATGAGTTCGGTTACAAACTATGGACTTAGGTACATTATGAATTGGTCCGAAGTGTATAGTTTACAGCGAATTTAGAATAGTTACTTTAGTATTAAAAAAATAATTAAGTCGTTTACAGTAACTAAGAAAAATATTATACCTACTAGTTAGTCACCTCTTACCGTTCCTGGCAAAGGTGCTAATGTTATTGTATCTTTGGCTATAGAGGTCTAAATAACCGGAATTAACTTTTTAAGCGACTTCAATAAAAGAGGAGGTTCTCTATTTGTCAAAATCTTTTTCTGGTCGTTGCTGATTTGAAAAAAATCTTGTTTTATCTGAAAAAACACCTACTCTACTCTCTACCCCCGGTCAACTTACGTAAATTATCCAAATCGTCCAGTTATTAAATCAAAATAGCTAAAAAAATTACATAGTCGATTGTCCAATTCATGTCGGTAGTAGTTTATTTCAAAAGTATTACTTGTCATCGACTTTCTGTAGATTTAACAAGCACGTCGATTAGGGTGAGATTTATAGGGGTGTATTTGATTATGGCTACCGTAACTCAAGCAATTTTGAGGGTAAGAGTGTATCGGTATTTGTTAATGACCCATAACCTTAGCTTCCTTCCCTAGATATATATTATGCAATGACTCAGCTAACTTATAAGAAAGTCTTATATTGAGAAAAAATTATAATTATTGAGTATGGTAATTTCATGCTGTGACGAAGAGAAGCATGAAAATGAATGTAGATGGTAGCGCAGGGCGACCAAAGAAAATGTGTATAAATTTTGTGAAAAGGGATATGTGTGAAAAGGGAGTGAATGAAGAGATGATGACTGATAGAGTAGAATGAAAGAGGAAGACGTAAGAGTATGTCTTCCTCTCAGTCTTAATCAGAGGAAGACATAAGAGTGTGTTTGTTTTACGTGGGATAAGCCCAGGAAGAAGAAGATAATGATTATGATGTAATCACATGTTGTTAAACAAAACTAAAATTGTCATAGAGCTGTACGGAGGAGTCGTCAAAATAAACTGGACCTGGACTGGATACAATCTATCTGACAAAAACGCGCAGAGTGACGGCACGCTGCCCTTTGGTTGTGGGTTGGAGCATTTGATTTATCTGTAGATCTTATTTGGTACATAGGTAATCTTTCTCCTTTATTCTATTGTTCTTAGTAGCTCAGTAGTTAGTTTTTATATGTCAAAACAGGTTGAGAATAACATCGTGAAAGTGGATTTCAACAAAATGAATAAAAAATATTTTCTGCTTTCCATAGAAAGAGCATCATAGTAAGTACGTATTTATTGCGAAAAATTTAGTTTCATTGATCAGCAAAAATAGTTTCAATTGATTTTCGGCTTTCAGGCAAAAATTGTAAGAGCTGATATCGGGGGCAGAAGTCAGCGACGTAAGATCAGAGGTAATGCGACATTAAATCGTTGGTCGGTATTATTGCTTGAACAAACAGAATAAAATTGTCTGCTTTAAGACTGTTTGCTTTCACCTGTCAATATATACGTCCGATTCATCGACGTCATATCTTTATGGTAATATTGTCCTAATCTTAACGATAGTTGAAATACAGGTTTTCAGAACTTTAAGTCATCATATGCAAAAATTTGTAATTATAATTGGTTGTATCCCCCCCCCCCCCGCCCATGCCATTTTTATAAGCATACGCCATTTATCGATAATTTAGAAATTTTTTGATAATTTTGTATGTATCAATTATTAATGTTTTCTTTATAATTTTTTTTACGGAATACATTGAAGAGAATATAGTAAAAATTACAAACTTTTTAACAAGAGAAATGCATACTGAATCTTAATATATAATTCTATAGTAGATCTAATATTTATTACATTTCAACTCATAACTTCCCACAGCAAGGTTCGCTATGCTGGCCAAATTACAGGTTGGGGATTCCATTTATCTTCAAAACCTTCTCCGACAAGCAAACTCCCTAATACTGAATAAAATAAACAAAAAAATATATGTAAAAGTTCTTAAGAATAAACCAATTCAATGTAGTAGCACCACAAACTGGGATCCAATCATTGAGAAGATTAATGAAATTAGTGCGGATATGGTGCTGACGCGGACTGCCTGTGGTGATTTTGGGAGCTAACGAACGAGGCTTGTTGGAGTAATGCGGAATTACTATATTGCTATGAAATGTATATTGTGTCTATGTAGGCCACAGATTTTTGTCACATTTACTCCTGTAGTGTGAGATGCAGGGTACTTACTTTGTTTTAGTATTAACCCCCTATAAAGCGCATTCTTTACTTTGTGCATACAAGGTTGCTCTATACTTTTGAAGCGATGTCGCTCTTTAGCATCTTACAAAAGTATACTACGGAACTCTAAAGAGTGACTGCAGATTTTATTTTGAATTAATAACTACTGGACCGACTTTGATATCATTTATGTATATTAATAAAATTCAATTATCTTTATATCTAATTCATACATATAAAAATAATTAATACTGATAATACAACGGATTTAGAACTTCTCAATCCTTAATTTTAGACGCTTTTAAAAATATATAGAGTAGTTACTAAAAACTACTTGTTTTTGAAGTCAGTTACAAACTTAATTTTATGGAACAACTCGAAATAGGTCGTTTCTAATTCTGGTGCCGTTTGTCAACAATGCGTTTAAGGAATCTATTCCTCAAAAAACGAATTTATGCTTAATCAGTCTCCGAACCGCTTCGACCGAATCTAGCAACTAGCCAATCTTCAGGGCTTTACTTAATCAATCCCCAGTTTCCACACTTTAATCCGTAGAGCTCTGGAAACGTCGTAACAAGATGGAGCAACTGATTAGATGCACAACATATCTAAGCTCAGAACTAGAATGAGATTAGGGGAGTAAAGACTTTGCACGAATTGTACGTAACTATTTCGATATGAAACAAAATCGAAAGTTTTATGAGGAGCAAAACATATTCTTTTAAAAGTCTACGCAACCTAAGCTGCGCAATCAGTGTTTATATTTGACTTCTAAAAATAAGGAGGTTCTCAAGTTTTCAATTACATTCCGTGTGAGTGTATGTGTGTGTGTGTGTGTGTGTGTTCCCTGATTTCTTAGACATGCCATGCTTGATGGTATCGCAAAATTCTTATTTCGTTTTGAAATGTTTTAGCTTATAGCTCAGTCTTTCTCGCGTAGTCCTAAAACTAGAAGTTTAGTTTTTTTTTAATTCAAAATAACTGAAATATCAATACAGACCTTCTTTACATAAATTTACTTAGTATTCACTTCACTTTAAAAATAGTTTTTTAATTAAGTTGCTTTCAAATGACCTCAAATATGACATAACTTCAGCTAGGTATACCTAGCTGTAGGTTTAGCGGATAAATTCTCCACACATCTTAAAATGGCAACTCACTTCCCTAAAATGGGCAGATTTATTGAAGCGTTGCATACAGACGAGACGTAAAGGATACCCCATAGGAACTAATGACCTTAGCTTCTCGTCTGCCGAAAGCCTAACTCAATTAGCTGATCGGCTAGTTTGCAAAGTGGATGGATCTGGATTGCTAGTTAGCTTCGATGTTTGAGAAAAGAACATTTTAATCAAGGCTTTTTACATTATTAATGTGTTTGCTGATGAATAATTAAATTAATGATGAATTTAAATTTGTTTAATACAAAAAGTTTATCGGTGCTCGACAAAACGTATGAAACAGCTTTTTTTCTCGAATTCAAAATCCTTTAGTGAAAATTGTTTTTTAAGAAGAGTATTAGCTAACCCGTTTCGGCTTAGTACACCCCTAATTGATAATCCTGTATATAATTAAGATGACTGGCAAATTTTGACAGGACCAGTTTTAGGGCCGTCTTTACTTGTATCCTTCTGTAGAATGTCATTGGCGTACCTACTCGTACTTGCTCTTTATTTATTAGCAAACATTTGCAACATCTTTTTGCAACATTTTTTTTTTATAATTCTTTTGTTTATAAATAATAATGTAGTATCTGAGCAAATTGTCACAAAATGCATAGTTCGCGTCGCGTCGAGAACTTGTTGAATAGCTGAAGCAACTACATTTTATCCCAGACATTCTACTATCCTACTTCCTGGATAGTAGAATGTCGGGGATAAATCCTACTTCTACTAATATTGTAAACACGAAAGTTTGTAATAATTTGTGGATTTATAAATGTGTGTGTTCGTTATTCTTACACGCAAAAACTGCTAAACCGATTTGGATGAAATTTGGTACGGAGCTTAGACAATGGATTAACACATACGATACTTTTTATCCTGTATTAAAGCGGATAACATCGCAGGATGCATTTTTATACTATAAATACGAAATAGAATTTGTTGGTTCATTGGTTTGTATGTTCGTCTTCTACTGAGCAGCGGATACTTGATTTTTGGACAAAAATTGTTCGTAATCCGGACAATGCCATTAGCTACTTTTGCCCCGAGAAAACTAACAGAATGCGGGACATGCCGCGCGCAAAAACTAGTATTTTATAATTAAGTAGTAAATATTTACCACCCGTCTGTTAGCTGGAGCACTCATCAGATTAGAATTTCTAAGACACTCGAAGAAATCCGAGTGAGCAAACTCTAAAAATAAAGGTCACACAATTCCCTTTTCAACATAATCCTCTCTCAGCCGACTCTGAAGATTAGTTGCCTAATTTCTTAAAAGCGTTCGCATTTTAGATTTAATGGAGTGCCCGGATTATTTATCCTATATCTCGACATAATTTATCCAACGAATTAAACTTGGATCTGTGAAAAAACCGGGACAAAAGGTGTTCACGGACGGAAAAAATAATGTCGAAATGTGAATAATAGGGTCGTGCAAATTATGTTAAGGGAGCTTTTGAACATAATGACAGTGAATAAGTAGCCAGTGGTGCTACCGTTATATCGATATCAAAAAAGATAATCGAGCACACAAAGGTATTGGAAGATTATTGTATTGTATTAGGTCTGGTTTTATTCTAAAAAATTATAAATCATGTTCAATAAGATTTTCTAATACACGAATTACGTATTAATCAGTAGGTAGAGTTTACCAAAAGATTTCAAAATTTTTTCTTAACTTGGGATTACTAATAAACGCATTTTAATCTTGAACGTCTTATGTCTATGTTTAATTTTAATTACAGAGATAACCTTAATATTACTATAGTAATATCAAAATTAAATAAAATAAATTTTCCCTTATTTAGAACAGAAAATTAAAGCAAACCTTATTATAAACCCTCACAAGGGCGTATTATCGTTTCAAATCATATTTCCCACTCATCCTAAGAAAACAGAAGGTTTTGCATAATGTTTGTTGAACTTTAACTTGACCTCATTTGCTCAGAACGTTCGTATAAAATACTTGTGTTATAAATTATTACAAACACATGGTAAATAAAAAATTTGAAAACCTGTGACAAAAAAATATATATTTTGTTATCTTGTGATGGCGGTCATCTTAGACATCGATTTTTATCAGACATAGGTAAGAACACTCACGATTAGAACACGAATTCACCTTCAAAGTAAAAAATAAAATACATTATCGGTTGACCAAAAACACAGATACGTCAAAATTATGACATCGTGTCGTTTTTGCGTCCGACGTTGAAAATAAAATAGTCTTCTGTAATTTTTTTTGGTATTTTTATTGATCCATTTGCAATTCTTTTGTCGGGCCCACATCATTCGGTAATAGGTAATTGTAATTTAACAACATACTCAGAACCCCAAACGTCTGATTAGCTTTCCGATTCTTTACCCTGTAAATACAACACGGATTGTTTACACTTTAACTTTGAATCCGACAAAAACTCAAAATCAGCACTCAAAAAGAAAATCAAAGATTGGTTTATAAATTTGTCTTATAAGGCTTCTGAGGATTTATTGCACATATTTACAGCGGCGCTGATTAATATTGGAAGATTCAAGTCTTGAAATCTTTGCCGATAGCTTTGAAACATAATTTTTGTACAACCTGACCACACTTTTTTCCCTTTAGACCACAAACTCATCTTACACCTCACTCACTCGTCTCACATCACACATGATCACTCATGAAACTGTAATGATTAATAACATATTCTTATTTAATTTCAAGGAATATGATGTTACTTTGTTTTAATCAATAGCAAGTTTTACAAAAAAAATTTGATATACACACACCATTCTGGTAAAGTAGCACTCGGGTCCCAAGGTACAAGCCTTGAGCTAAGTTTGGAGGCCACTGTAACTTCAGTTTAATTTTAATTCATGTTTAAGGGCTTATTACACTATGCGGTATTCAGACAGTCTTAGTACGACTGTCTTAAAATCTAACTAGGCAAGCTCGCTATTACACTGGGCTGAATACCGCATGCAACTCATTTGCAAAGCGTACGTAGTCGGTGACGGTTGTCGCGCGATGGGAAAACTTTCAAAGCACCAGAAAATCGCCATAGCTCTTGCCACGTCTATTAATTTAAATACAAAAAAGAAAAGAAAAATATGGGTGAAAGAGTATTTACTTTTGCGAGAAAAATTATCAAATATGCAAATACTGAGTGTTTTGGAACCATGTGACTTAAGAAACTACCTTAGAGTAGGAGTTGCCGAGTTTGAATGTCTATTGAAATTAGTTACTCCATACATTCAAAAAGAAGATACGGTTCTTAGACAAAGTGTCAGTGCTAAACAAAGATTGGTAGTTACTTTAAGATTCCTGGCAACGGGCAACTCCTATCAAGACCTAAGGTTTAGCTCTTTGATATCTCAACCTCTTTTATCGTCAATTATACCAGAAACGTGCCGAGCTATCTACAAATGCTTAAAACATTTGATCAAGGTGAGTAAAACACTGTATATTATTTTTCAATTTAACATTTATTTTTCTAATCAAGGACATTAATATAAAAGCAATGAGTAAATTAAATAGAAAATTATTTTTTTGTCGGCTTGAATATCAAAAAATCTTTCATTAAATTGGCACTCCCTTCTACTATAGACGGTCAAATAGTAGACCCTGGATCATTTTTAATGTATTCTAGAAAAGCTTCAGGGTTGTTGTGAAATGAATGTTGTGCTGACTGGATTGCTTGTTGTGGTGATTGAATTATGTGTTGTGGCGATTGGATTGTCTGTTGTGGCGATTGGATTGCTTGTTGTGACGACTGGAATGCTTGTTGTGGAAACTGAATTGTGTGTTGTGGCGATTGGATTGTCTGTTGTGGCGACTGATCTTCTTGTTGTGGTGATTGAATTATATGTTGTGGCGATTGGATTGACTGTTGTGGCAACTGGAATGATTGTTGTGGAAACTGAATTGTGTGTTGTGGAGATTGGATTGTCTGTTGTGGCGACTGAACTTCTTGTTGTGGTGATTGAATTATGTGTTGTGGCGATTGGATTGACTGTTGTGGCAACTGGAATGATTGTTGTGGAAACTGAATTGTGTGTTGTGGAGATTGGATTGTCTGTTGTGGAGACTGGACTTCTTGTTGTGAAAACTGAATTGCGTGTTGTGACGATTGGTCTAGTTGGCTTTGGTAACGAGGTGATTGTGAATAGTGAGGCGATGGATGATACTGTGTTGTAGATAATGATGAAGGACTCGGTGTGGGTGATGGATAATTGCGAGATGATGGACGTTTGTGTGGCAAGTTAGGAGATTGTCGGTTGTATGGGGACGGGGAAGAATAACTTGATACTGGTGATTGGATGAAGGGTATCTGATAGTTGTATCTGTTCAATGTATGTCTTATTTCCGATGGTGTAACGAGTAGACAAGAATCTTCAGAGAGTCGTTCAAGTTTAGCATTATAAATTACATCGGATATAATTTTTTGAGTAAATATCAGTTGTGTTCCACTTATATCCTTTAATTGCAAGCCTACAGACTTTCCTAATATTTCCCAGTGTTCTTCTTCTTTATTTGATAACATTACTTCAGCAGATTTCATCATTTTTTCTTGTCTTTGTAGAAGTGTTTCTTTTTTTTTCTTTACGCTATGTCCTCTAGAAGTTGAAGCAATCGATCCGATTTGCTGGCTTGGAATGTCTTCGTCAGATGAATTGGAGCCCTAAAAATACAGTTAAATTATTTTTTTTTGTTCCAGATACCTGAAAATGAAACAGAGTGGAAAGAAATTGCTGAGGAATTCGAAACAAAATGGAATTTCAGTCACTGTGTTGGATCATGTGATGGGAAGCATATCGCTATAGAAAAACCCCCCGAAAGTGGCTCATTGTTTTACAATTATAAGGGATTCTTCAGTATTGTACTGTTTGCTGTTGTAAATGCTAACTACGAATTCATGTATGTACACACAGGCACCAATGGATCCGTTGCAGATGGAGCAATTTTAAAATGTACAAAATTTCATAAGAAAATGATTAACAATTCTTTAAATTTGCCATCGCCATCTCCACTACCAGGCACAAATGAAATTGTACCATACGTGTTTCTGGGGGATAGTGCATTCGCATTGAATAAAAATTTCATGAAACCATTTCCTTTTAAAAATATTAATCGGATGCAAAGGATTTTTAATTATAGATTATCGCGAGCCAGAAGAGTGGTTGAAAATGCCTTTGGCATTTTGAGTTCCCGTTTTAGAGTACTGCGTAGACCACTTGATCTAGATCTGGAGAATGTGGATGCTGTAGTGTTGGCATGTTGCGCTCTGCATAACTTTCTGAGGAAACGAGTACCAACTTACATATGTCATTCTAATATTGATTCAGAAAATATAAGACAGGGTACGTTTCGCGAAGGAGATTGGAGACAAACCTCTGCACCCTTAGTTTCATTACAGCGTTCTTCAAATAGGCAGCGTAATGAAGATGGCAATACTGTTCGCAATAAATTCATGGACTATTTCAATTCTGTTGGACATGTTAGTTTCCAAGACCGAATGATTGATGTTGTACCACCATAATATTTGTTATATCTACCATTTCACCTGATTAAATAATGCTTAATAAAAGAAATATACTTTTTACTAGCGGACCCGACAGACATTGTACTGTCCCTCGAACCCATTAGGCGCAGCTGTCTATAAAGTCTACAGCGTGATTCCGAAATCATGTAATTCCTTAAAACTATATAATCAGCTGGTAGTATACAACAATTTTTACTATGGGAGCAACTTCGAAATCGCTAGAAAATTTTTCACATCCCCATACAAAGTAATCGTCTACCTAGACGATTTTTGTATGGAGCATCGAAATATTGTTGCATGATGTCGTTGTTACTCCCATAGTAAAAGTTGTTGTATATCAGCAGCTGATTACATAGTATCAATGAATTACATGAATTTGGAATCACCCTGTATAGGTGAGCGAAGCCGTGGACTTCTGCCCCGGCTTCGCTTACACGTGTATAGTATACAAAATACAGGCTGTTTCATAATACCCTAAAAATTGAAAAGGGTCAATGTACTGTACCTACTAACAACTTTAACTATCCAACTTCGAAATACGCGAAAAAAAAAACATCTGTTCCATACATATCGGGATATTGGTCTTGAATTTTGACTATTTCTACGAAACAGCTGTTTTTATTCGCGATTTCGAAGTTGGTATAAAGAATTGAATACAATTTACCTCCTCATCTCCGATGCTCTCTGGTGTTATGCGACATGGTTCACTCCTTGACCCAAGAAAGTTTAACGCGTCGTAATACCATAAAGTTGGTACATACATTTTATCTGTCCCTGCGCCAGTTTGTTTGGAAGCATTTACCTGTAAAAAAACACAATTATGCATTTTGAAGCTTGAAACGATTTAGGCTCAGATCAATTCAAAATGCCCGATTTATAGCTTAGCTAAGGTTCCCAAAGCGTTCGTTATACAGGGGCGTTTTATCGTATGTGTAGGTAGGTACCTGTTTTTATTGGGACGAATAAAACACATAACAAAGGAATTAAGTAGGTACATACCTTAGCCAATTCTTTATTGTAATTGGTGCGCATGTTCATCAACTTCTTTTTTATTGTTTTGACTGTAGCCTTTTCATCGAAGGTTTTATAAATTTCCAACAACACCCGGAATCCTTCAGTACGAAGTGGTTGATTGGAATAATCTTTATGACTTTTCAGCCATAAATATGGCATGTCTCGGTACAAATCAAGAACATTGAAAAGTACTTCTTTTTCTTTCGAACACGCCATGGTGCACGCGGCCACAGCAAACAAACGTAAACGACCGTCTTTGCTCCGCGGCTGCCGCGCGCTGACTGAACGGTCTAAGCGTGCAAGTCTTATTACACTACGCGATATTCAGCAAGCAAGCGAGTAAGCACGGCCGAACCCATTCGGTCAGTCTAAATAGACAGGCTAACTTGCTAGCTCTTATTACATTAAGCTAAATCTTAGTAAGACTGTCTGAATACCGCATAGTGTAATAAGCCCTTTAGTAAGCAGTGTTGGATGTAAATGTAATCTTTTCTAGCAATAAATATATATTCTATTTATTATTCTTAACTTCCAAGCTATCACAGTCTTTTCAATTTTAATACGCAACTCATCCTACCCAGCACCGACCAATCAATCCAGCCCACGTTCTCGAAGCTAATTCCGCTAATCGCACCATTAATTGAGTCCGAGAGATGGCGCCTGTAGTCCTGAATACAAACGACGAGATTTCGGCTGCAAAGTGCTCGGTCTTCCCGAGGTCACGATAATGGGGGGGATTATTGCGGAGAAGATAAGCCGTTGCTTATTTTTATTTTGGGTTTGAGGCTGGTGGAAAGACTGTTGTTACTTTTTAAGGTTGTTATTTTTTGCGTGATTGATTTGACTTTGAGGCTTAGTGAATGGAAATTTTACTAAGGAACAATTGAGGATGGTGTCCTTTGGAATAAGATTTTTAGCCATGTTCGAAAATTGAGAAGGCAATTTATCGCAATTCTTTTTTTAATATTTTTTACGTTTACACTTGTTCCGTTATTCTATTGCGTAAGATGAGGAAAAAAAGGAGGTAATTGAGAAATTGAGTGCAAGCGTACTTCCAGTTACTTTCTGATATATTGTGTGTCGTCACAGCGCATATTTGTATTTATTTACCTATTTTTAGTTATACTCAGCAAAAATCTTAAATTTTCACTCATATTCACGTCTAAATAGCTGTGACTCGACGATATTCCTACCCAAGACAACCCCCCCCCCCACGAAGAGACTCAAAAAACAAAACGCAGCTTATTAACTATAAATAGATTAGATAGATAGAAAACACTTTATGATAAACACACAAATAAATACAGTAAACAGAAATGGCTTATTACTAAAAAATTAAAATAATAAACACAGCCAGGCATTTGTCCACAACCTCGCACGACAACAGAAGTCAGCGACACTGTGCCCCTAGATGGAGCATGCCTAGTATAGGAATACAATGGGATGTTTTCCTTCACTGGTAGCTCAGGCTCTTTTTGCATGTTTCGTGGGATACAACCCCGTAGCTTTCGCACGGTAATCGACTTCAATAAGAATTCGGTCTTCGCTCGGTAAGAAACGGACTTTTCTCTGATAACAATCTTTTCCAGGTGACCTTTGGATGGAGGGAATTAAATCATAATGACTGAAAGATAAAACTAAGGCATAATGACAAGCAAAGTTCATAGAGAAGAGTACACACCTGTAAGTTAACATAAGGCGCGTCAGCCAGCACCGTGGGAACAATGAAGCCTCCTTCCCCGGTCGACATATCGATGTCTTGGCTGTAGATGTCGGTCTTATCGTCATACAGCTTCACGCGGACTCGCACTCGCTTCTCCGTGCTCATTGCTTCCACCTGTCAATCAAATGGTACAATCGTAAACAAGAAGACAAGTAATATAATATCTATTTTATGACAAACATAGTGGTAACAAGTACAACATATGTAAATATTAGAATAAATTACCACATGCTTAAACAGTGACATGTTACCATTACATTGACCAAAAACATTTTGAGTAAATCTGCAGTCTTGAAGAAAGTTAGCAACTTTAATAACCCAATCCGCAATTTGGCCAGCGTGGTGGACTATGAGCTACACCTCTTAACAGAGGAGACCCGTGCCCAGCAGAAGGCACAGGTTGATGACATACAACTTAAGTAAGGAAGTCACTTATATTCAATATGCAGTCCTAAACAGTTTTCGTTCTTTTGGATTGCAAACCAAACTAAAAACACTTCTTCTTTGTCCTCGCCTTGTCTCGTTACGCGGGGTCGGCTTTCTAAGAAACACGATTCTGATAAATTATGTATGGGACCACTTAAAAAGAATAGGCTTTGAAACGATAAAAAAAAGGAAATCTGTCCAGGTATCTCTTAAAATTCAGGGAACATACAGAAGAATAAGGAGTAATTAATGTCGTAGCATTGTTAACCTCCTCATTAATCAGCTTTTGTGTATCAAAATCTTGTTCTTTCTTTGCAAACTAAGACGGGTTAAGAAAATTAAGCGAACACTTCACTCAGCAAAAGCTTTTCATTCTAATCTACTTTATTGTTACATAGCAAAGGCACAAGTAACAAACGCTAGTACGAGTATATTCTAGAAGCTTGATCCTGAAGTACAAAGCTTTGCGTTAGAAACTTGAAGATGCGCTCGCTGCTAGTATCTAGAAATTTGATTATTTCGCTTCAGAGGATAGCAGCTCTAAAAATGTTTAATAGAATTAACATTCAAAACTCTGACACGGCTCTTACTCATATTCTTCAATAAACAGCAAGATTCCCTGCTGTAAACGTATGACGTGTTTTTTATTATGTTGACGCAATATCCTTCAATTCAATATTCAAAACGAGCGCGTTTCTTATAAACTTCGCGACCAGCTGGAGTTGAATTTATATACTAGCTTTGTTTCCAGCTGTTTGTATATATTTTTTTAAGAGAAATTTTCAAACAAAAATAAATTTAAAAATCTATGAACATGTCTTTCATAAATCGGTGGAACATATTTTAAGAAAAGATTCCAGAATCGAGTTCTTAATGTTTAGTATGTTAAAAAACTCTGTTGCGCTACACTTAGAAATTTCTATCAGTTCTCGTTTTTTCCAGAAGCTTTGATGCACACAGCGCAGATAGTTAGCCAAACCACTGAATAAATGATAGTGCCTACCTACTGCGACCGAACTTGAGCAATCAATTCCGAAACTCCGTTCGAAGTCGATTTTGCTCACGCCAAAAAATCTCTCCAGTTTACGGACAACTAACGAGCTACCATTTGTTGTATGGAACTACTATCGTCACTGATCGAACAGTGCCCGAAGGTGTACTTACCCATAGACTTGTGCAATAAATGTAAGATTAGGCTTCCAGTATTCAACCTAAGATATTTCTTTAAATGGCTTCAGTAAGAGTTAATCAGTTCTCAATTCGTTAGAATCGTTTGAGTTATGTTCTCCAATTTCTTAGAGACGGCGGTTTAAAAGGGTGTTGTTTAAATACCTTTTTAAACATTTTATATAAACTATAATTTCAAGAAAAAGAAAATGTCCCGTTTCATTCCATTGAAATTTCATTTTATTAATTAAAAGAAGGAAAGATTAGCGGACGCCGTAATTTATTCTTACAAAATTATTCGAGTTGATAACCGTTACAATTTTCACAATGTGTTAGGTAGCCTCTTTTTCTAAAACATAAGTCCTGTTCTTGCATTTTGGGTAAAATCTTCCCAAAATGCAATCTTGTGAAAGCGAAGTCTCAATAGCGTAGCTCCATTCTGTAGCTATTCTGCTGTTAGTCAGCGTCATTGTCAGCGTCATTGCCAGGGTTTTTTTCAACTGTGACATCCATACGTGTCAAGCAACCTCTGCAGCAAGTTACTAACTTCAAGATGCCGGAAAGAGCCCTTGTCACTAGAACTCTATTCTGTCTGTCTATAAATCAAACTCATCCTTCCATCCCGCATACAGTCCAGGTTTTTACAAGCGTCTCTTGCAATCAGTGAAGCGAATCTACTGTGCAAAGTGCTGTGCAACTGCTTTTAACGCTGCAGCAGTATTTTGTAGCTGAGTATGGCAACTCGGTCATGTCTTCAAGGAGTGAAATACCTCCACAGCGAGCGACTAACTTCAAGATTTTAAAGACGGTAGCTAGCACCTGTAAACCTGTCGATAGAATCATGCTGAGCCTGTGCATAGAGCTAACTTACCCTTCCCACAAAAGGCAGTCCAGGTTTGTACCGGCGTCTCATGCTATCAGCAAAGCGTAGCTCCACATAATGCTGTTCAGCTGCAGGTGCTGCAGCAGCTGTATTTCCAGGGGTGTTGCCAACTATGATGTCCACACGAGCAGAGGCGCCTCCACAGCGAGCCTCAATCTTCCATGTTCCAGATTTTGCGCCTGTAGCCAGGATAGCGCTGAGCTTACGGACACCTGGTGGCAAATAATTTCAATTTTTTTACCAAGTTTAGGTTAGATTTTAGAAAAAGGTTCTCAATTTATTAGAATCTTTTTTTATTACTATTATTCTGTATATTCTCCGATTGGTTACAAACGCCTAAAACTATAATTTTTTATATACTTTTATATAATTAAGTCTAATAGTTTGATTTATGTATAAAATCATTTGTCAAATTAAAGTCGAATTATCTCTTTTTATAAATAATTATGATTGTATGTAAATCTATCGGTCTAATAATATCGAACTCATAACGGCAAATAATGATATAGTGCGTAAATACCGTGATTGATTATGTTGTTTACACAGTGATTTAACAAAATTTTAATAATTTTTATTCATTAAATAAAACATTTTATAAAAACCTACCAAATATCGCAAAATTATGAATTCATTATGAGTACGAAAACCTATGACCTCTTGTAGAAGTCAACAGCACGAGTATCTCGCTAATAAAAGTTCGTTCACTTTGAGACGAGTATGAATTTTGAAATATTCAATATACAGCCTTTTTTTTAAATATTTTCTTAATATAATGTCTGAATGCATATTTCATTCGATGAGTTTGTTTTGCTTCATAGGTACTGTTAACTTAGTGTTTGCCTTTATACCTACCTATTTAGTTTGATGAATAGCCCAGAGCTTTATAGAAGAAACGATTTTTTTTTTTGTTTGGAAGGTAACTTAGTTGGGAGGGAGTATTCTAGTATGTTTGATGAGAATTGGCCAAGATGACCGATAAAATAGCCATTAAATATAATTTTCATAGCTCCCTCCATATAGGAATGAAATGAAATATACTATGATAAAATTGGAATCCAAGATGGCCGATCACAAAATGGCAATGTTGGGGATTTTTAAATTTTATGCCACTGACTAGTTCTACAACTTTTTGTTCAAAGTTATGACATGCGAGAGAGTATAAGAGGGTCCCCCTATAATTAATCAAACTGTATCTTCTGGGACCCGACTCAACGTTGACAGGGTAATGTGGCAACTTCCTATGACAGTAATGTTAGGGACTTTGAGATTTCCCGTCTGAATTGCTTCTGTGAACTGTATCAAAGCTAAATTACCAGCTGCCTCACTTTACTATGCGAGATAGAAATAAAATAATTTTGATTGTTTTATTCCGCAAAACAAGACCTGTAGAATACATTTTCCTGTTAGAGTGGGCAGAGATAACATATTTTTATAGATCAAGTATAAAACACCTACTCATATATCGCCCCCATACTTCATATTACTAGCGTTTTCACATTCCTGGCCCACGTTTTTCCCGGTACTAAGGTATTGAATCACAACCGATTCCTGTTAAAGCTAGAAAAATAATGATGTAAACATAAACATGTTAAGAACAGAACTAGTAGACTACTAGGCTATCACCTGCGGTTTTACTATAACGGCTTGACTTTACAGAAATCTATTTTTAGTGCACTCTCCAAATTTCATGTTTCTAGGTTTAACGGTTTAGGCTCTGCGTTAAGTGTGACCTGTTAGTCAGTCAGTAAATCAGTCAGAACTTACTCTTTATACATGTAAACTGCATGAGACTATAGTGAGCTATCGTAAATAACATGACAGATAGAACTCAAATCCGCATCCTTCTAAGTAATACTCTTACTTTTACTTGATTTCCAAACAAGGCTAACATTTTTCGAGAGTATGTTTTTAAATTTGTTTTGTATGTGTTTGTCTCTCTCTCTCTCTCTCTCTTTACAGCCTAAACAGGCCGATTTTGAAGTGCACCTTGCACTGTCATTAAATTTATCGTAATCTGCAGATTATGGTCATAAACAATATTGGTTGCATCCTACGGTTTAATTTGACATGATACATTGATCTAAAGTTTATGCAGTTGCATTTTTTTAAGCTTTTAACTACTTGTTTTAAGAATGGGAGTTGATAAACGAGACAAAAATATGCCACTGGTTTATTTTTCAAAATATTATCAGCTCCTCTATAAACATCTTTAGGTACATTTCATTCAAAGGCACACGGAAATTCTCTTAAGGTAAAAGGATCAGGTTAGCTTTACCTGACTCCTGTTCGGTCCCTCTTGCCTCACAAAGGAAGCCGATATCAATATTACAGGGATATAACGGGATGTGACTAATCGCTTTTTAAAATCGTGTCAAATCAAATCTTTTGCTAGACATATGTAATAGGTAAAATGGTAAGGGTTTTTGAGAGCTTTAGATTAAATTGATATTGACCCCAATTCGCCTAGCCACACTGTATAAACTAAAAGTTCCTTAATACCTATATACCCATCCTTTTCCCACTTTTCGAAACAAAACGAGAGGAGACAATTTTAGAACTGTCTAGTTAGGTTAGCTGAGTAAGTTCGGCCTGCCCGAATCGGGGACATTTCGAAGTAAAGTTTTTAGAAGTGAAATTTTCAAGATTTTCGGTTAATAATCTTAAATTATTATAAGTTAATGTACTAAAACAATCTAAATATAAAGTTTTGTGGCGTCGGTTCATCAAAAGTTACATTCCGTCAACAACATAATATGAACAGAAATGCAAAAGTCTCGCAGCGCAATTTTGCTGCATTAAAATTACGATATTGAACGTAAACTAAATCGTCTAATTCAGTACCTTTCCAACCACATTATAATTTAAAGAAACCATATTATCAATTAATATTTATAACATTTATAAATATAGGAAACCCTAATCTAAATTAGGCTTTTAGCTATATTCACAACAAAGTTACAGGGCGTTGAAAATGGCATGGTACGGCCGTGCCTTTGTTATTATAAGAGCCACAACAATAAATATTAAATCAGAATGATACTTATCTACCCCACCCCACCCAAGTTTAATAATTTCACAAAATTGAACAACACGCAAAACGACTACAAATCACAATAAAAAAATTCAGACCTTTAACCTTAAAGAGTCCTAAGCTCACAAACGCAAAATAAATTGTACGCATACATCGTTATAAACAGTTTGCCAAGAGAGCGGTGGTCACGCGTTACCCGTCAATCGTGACAATGGCTTCCATTTATCATTCGAGGGACCACACGGGGAAAGGGTTTCAAGAAAAGTTAGAAATTCAACTTGGCGGGGAGTGTAACGTATACACAGGGGAGCGTAGCAAAGTTAACTAAGTAGTTTTATTGTTGTTCGTGGTGGCGGAGTAGTTCGCCCTGGTGGCAGAGTTTCTGGGTAACCTGAAAGTCTGACATGCTTTTCCTACCGACTTCCCCAAAATAGGAAGAGGTACCTACACAATTCGTCTGTACTTTGTTTATGTTTGTTACCTTATTTCTCAGAGACGGGCAGACCGATTACAAAAAAAAAAACTTTTTATTTAGTAAATACCTGCCGTCTTAATCTATTTAATTTTTTTTAAATCGGTTAAGTGGGTTGATTTTCACGTGAATTAATTGAAAAAGCTTTATCGGTGCCTCTCGTAATCAAAGTTAGTCACATTTTTTTCAAAGAATTATTTAAGCCGGCTAGTCTATTTGTATCATTTTTGACTCTGCCAACTGCATCAGAAGAATTTTTGTACAATGTCAATAGCTACCAGACTAAAAATGTTTTGTTATTATTTGCGGCCTACAGAAGACTCTTTCGTAGGTATATCTAGATACTAACCAGGTATTTTAACATAATAACACACATTACGTAAGCTATAAGCCTAAGAATCCCGATATAAGTCAATCAAACGTCGAAGCTAGCACCATATTTCCTGGCCAGCGCCAATACATCGGGTTTGACGCGGGTACCGTTCAGAATGACAAGAAAAGGCTCTTATGAATAATGCTAGTGGCTTGTAAAGTCACGGTTTGATACCCATTAGGATAAAGGGTTTGGGAAGGAAGAATTTAGCGAAATTATTTTTAGCTCACAGTTTACTCGAGAATATTAATGTATTTATATTTATATTTGCACTGAGGAAAATCTAATAGGCTCGACATTATCATTGCCTAGCGCAGCTCTAGACAATACGCAAGAAAACAAGCCAGACGCACGTAAGAGTCAAACACATGAAGCGTTATCATCATCTTCCTGACCTTATCCCACTACGTGAGGTCGGTTGACACACAATTCATCTATCATTCATCTTGGGTCACCCCTCCCCCCCGGCGCTACCATCTACAATTATTTTCATGGTCCTGAACACATGAAACACATGAATCATAATTTATCCGCTATAATGTGCGTCTCACATAACGGTTACATACAATACTCACACATTAATACAAACCATGCACACCACGTAAATTTTCTGAGCTATATACTGCATTATTTAAGGGCTACGTATTGTAACAGGCTTTACTTTTAAGCGCTTGTTAACTATTGATTAAAAGTAAGTAAAACCAGTTACTGTTACCAAATACCTACGTGTTGACATAGACAGAAGATTTTTTTATGTTAATGTAATGATAACAGTTAAAACATCCGTAGAGCACTAAAACTATCCAAATAATTCACCCCATTTACAGTGAGTAGGTAAAAAGTTTACAGAGATATTAATTATGTTGACTTGATTGCCACGTCAAATAGCAATGCACATTTGTTATTCAAAACACAATTACAGTTCTATAGAGGTACGTTGTAACTTTAAAGATGAGTTTCGTATATCGAGAGTTAGAAATACGTATCCTTTGGTTTCCACGTCAATTGACGGCTCAACTGTAATGGCCATCACACTTTAGTAGTATCAGTTTCAGGTCCAATGTCACTCTATTACTGAGTTACACGTGGTTTTCAACAAACTTTTAAAAATATCCCAAAGTCCAGGTTTAGTAGATAAAACAATAACCCGGCGTTGCTATGACGACGCCATAACGGGACTTCGAACCAGCTTTTTCCGGATCCGTAAGTTATCGTTTCAATTTAATATCTATCTGCGAAGGCATCAAAACTCGTGCCAAACTTTCATACGGCCACTTCGCATAAAAAAATAACATTCTGTTATGAGGATTGGGACAGATTATCTGGAAACTTTAAGAAACGTAGAGTCTTAAAAATAGATTTCTTTGTTGTAATATTGCTCACCATTTATTACGATGTATAGAATCTGAAATCGGCTTAAATTAGGTATTTACAAATTATTGCGTTGTCTGAAGCCTGCACATGATGCACATAACTGGAAAAAAATATTTATAGTTACTGGTAAGGACACTTTTTGTTTGACACATCTCTATTGGGCAAGTATTATAGATTCTGTTTTATCTTGTTCAGTATCTGCTCAGGTAAATACACAGATAATGTAAATAATAATAACAAATCTCTAAATGAAGCAAGCATAATTAACAGAGAAACGAAAATAGACAACTTTTATTAGATTAATAAATATTAGGCACCCTTTCATTTTTAGCTAAGTAGCTTTGAAAACACTTTCAAAATAAAACAGATTTTCGTATAAACAATTTAAGGTAAAAACTTTAGAAAAGACTCGGTATAAGCTGTTTCGATTGTAGACACGAAAACAAAACTTCTCCGACCAATATCTGCAATATCTTCCACAGTTCATTTCTTTCGGAACGGGTTATATTGCAACAATTAAAGTAGGAAGTTTTCACTGCTTGGTTATGTATTGCTCAATATTTGAAGTCAAATTATGCTAGAGCTGTCTGTGCTCGTTCTTTACCGTCTTTTTAGTTTTTATTTTATATATTTAGAATTTTTAAGTCAAATGTTTCACAAATGGTGCTATCTTGAGGTAAAATAGGTCAATCTTGGTGTCGTGTTAAACAGTTCGCGCTTTAATTCTGTCTAAACAAAAAAAAAGATAGCTTTCACTGGTTTTAATTTTTTTTAATCCCTAACTGTTTGTGATAGTACGACAGTTGCATGTGGTTATGTGGTCTATTCGTAGTTTCTTTTTTATCTTACACAGCAAGGTATTAGACCACAAGTCCGCACGACCAAGGAAGTCAGCGATACTATAGCCCTAGATGGAGCATGCCTAGTCTGGAATACAGTGGCTCTCAAGGAAAGCTGCCGGAACACACCGTAAGGTGCTTGGCGACAGATTTTACAACTTAAACTGATAATTGGTAAAATTCTTTATAATGTATTAATTGTTATAGTGTCTAGTAGTCTACGTGTAATCCAAGTGCTTAATTTTGTAGTATTTAATCTTTATTTTAAAATATTATTTGTTAGTATGTATGCATTAGAATTATAAAAATAAAAATTAATGTGTTTAAAATTAGTCCAAACAACTTAATGCATTTGTTAAGAAGGACTTTTAAAACGTAATGCTCTATTAATAAACGCGTCTTAACTAAGAGCATCTTTTGTCTTGTTTTATCTAATGGAGAACGTCACGCAAGACAAATGACGATTAAAGTTAAGACGCGTTTATTAATAAGGCTGTAAGTTGCATTCCTTTTGCTACTGCTGTCAGATCAGAGAAAATAAGCAATTTTGCATAAATTATTCTACGCTTTTTGCTTGCATTGATTACAAGAACGAAATGACATGCCGATAATTAAGATTTCCTTTATTGTTGAGAATTTCTTTCTCGATTCATGAATTGGCGTGGCTGCCAAGCACGTAGCGCTTTTCCAGGCTATTGAATTCTTTTTGCCGAGTTTTGTCTTTAACCATTTTCATTTCGAATAATTTATTTTCTGAAGTTGTCATTGGGCAGACATATACTCGTACTTTAATGTGATACTCAAGTTCAAAGGTATTAGATGAAATGTAAGTAGTTGTTATTTATCTTTTAATTTCTTTTTGCAACTACGTACTCATACGATTACTAAGAATTTCAGTAAAGTAAACTATTTGGTAAATTATTGACGACAAACATTTTTATATTTAAAAAAAGGTTTAAAACCGATTCAATTTTGATTTAATTACCAAACTACTGGAGCGATTTTGATAAAATTATATGGGACCAAAAAAAGTACCCTCTTTCAAAGAAACAATAATTTACTTAATCATTCCAGGTTGGCGCTGAGAATTCAGCATACTTACTCGTATATACAACAGCAATATTTGGACGAAATAATACCAAATAAAAAAAAAGTTAAAACAACAAGTTAGTAATAAATTAAAACTTATCTTCGTACCCAATTAACAAATCTTGGCACCAAAGTGACTGAACTACTTTTTTCTTATCTCGTAACTCATTAAAACAGTCCAAAAGTCACGTTCTGATGTAGCCGTTGGTCGCGCAAAGGAACTATTTTACTGGAATCGTGAGATATGAATTTTATAGAATGGCTTTTACAGACCCAGTGAGACCGATGTGAAGTTAACAGCCAAACTTAGCAGCTAATATTATCCGACCAAATAATGATGGTATTTAAAATTTTCTGTTTTAAGTCTTTGTGCAGCGGTAAAAGGCCGGAAAACTAACAGCAACGTATAAAAATAATAAATATAATCCAAAAGACGCCCCGCATGATTATTTTGTAAAAAAGTTTGGATGTGATGTGTGAATTATTAAGTTTATAGAACATTTCACCGAAGCATTTTCATTAATTTTCTTAACTTGGTTTCTATTGCATGGTGGATTCTGACCTTTCATCTCCTGAAATATGAAACAAACGCAAATGTTTATGATAGCTGCATAACAAATGCATCGAACTAGTGCAATTCTAGAGCGGCTAAAACCTTCCTTAATCCTCAAACAGCCACTGACACATAATTTTTTTTTCTCCACTCTGTTTTCATTACTCGGTGGATTCCGATCTTTCATCCTGCATTTCAAGTGTTTCGTTGTAGTTTTAGATTTATTCTCCAGAAGTACGTTCTTTCTTATCTTTTCGTAACTTTTATATAATAATAAAAGCTAGTACAATCATAAATTTGTGTCTGTATTATACACTTATGTTGTCTGCAATAAAAAAAATGAAAACAAAAATAAAAAAACATTTTTTTTTGGGCCGATATAAGACCACCAATTTTTTTTCGATCAAGTCCATTGATAGGCTTGAGAAATTAAGTTAAGCGCGTGTGAACACTATTTAGTTAAGCGCGTGCATACATTCACTACATTTCCGATCCATGTTCATATTATTTTACAAATCCGCGTTTCAAATAGTTACCTACTCGAAGTTACCCAGCTCATTTGCGGAGAACCAAAGTTAATGAACATTCTCTTTAATTAACTTGAAGCTTTGATAGAAATTGCTTTGGCTTCTTGTTAAATTTTCATATCTTAACTGTCACGTAATTGAGAAAGTTTAGTTGATTGCTTTTTGTATTTGTGTTATTGGTATTTATGTTTATTTAATTAGTGTTTATTGATATTTTAATATGTGTAATTTAAATTGTTAATTAAAATCGGTATTGTTATTGTGTTTGGAAAAATCTTATTTATTTTTAAAATAAAGAATCTCAATTCGACTGTATTTTTTATGTTTTTTCTAGAAATTTTCTCAGAGATAGATGCCCACACTGCTTTGAAAAAATATTTTTAATTTACTTCCCATTTAAATTTCACCATAATACACCTAGTAATTTGATTTTATTATCAAAACAACTAAATAAATGTATATTCAATTAAGCTATTAGTTTTATTCTAATATTATTAACAAAATATAACGCGCTACTGTAAAGAAAAATGTGTTCAACATTTTACTACGATTATTTTTCTATCGAAATCGAAAACAGTTTGTGATCTCTATTCCGTAAACCCAAGGTTAAGAGGTTACACATCACTTCTGTAAGCAGGAAATGAAATTTGTCACGCGACTTGAAAAGTAGATCTGTGTAGGGACAAGAAAACGCTTTTAGAAGCCGGACGCCTTCACACTTTGTGTTACTTGAATAGGCCCCAGAGGAAGCGTTTTAGTTTGAGCTTTGAGCGAGAGGCTTTTGAATTGTTTTTCGCAGTAATATGACTGCTGACAGTTAGGTAAGTTATGTTACTTACGAGGTTGCCTCGGGCCTCGATCAGTAACAGTAGGTATCAGTAGAATAATAGTACTTATAGTCGTCACTTGTTAGTGGCAAAGGCGTTTTCTACCTACTTCCAAAAGAGGAGGTAATAAATTAGACGGGTAAGTTTTAAAAAAAATATTTGTCATTTGTTTCTCGGGGACGTCTAAACCGCTTCGATAAAACCTTTTTTTGTTTGAAAGGATATATTTCCTTTCAAACAAAATCCTATTTAATAGTCCTATTTAAATTTTATAAAAATCAATTCAGCTATTTCGTTTTTAAATTGATTTAACTGAAAAAGAGAAAACTAGATAAACGTGTTACATGTTCGATTGCATCTTCACTTACCATCAGGTGAGATCGTGGTCAAAGGTTGCCTAGTTAGTTGTAAAAAAAAAGTTTTATCTTATAAGTTTATAAGTTATATAAGTAATGAACAATATCAATCACTTTTTTAAGTTTTTTACTTTGAACAGTAACCTTATCTTAAGTCGCATGGTTATTATAGTTATGATTTTTATCATGTCGCAGAAGAAATCTTAGCGAAGAGCTATAGGACTCTATAATATTCATTAAGTATTTGCAATACAACATACCTTCATCCATAGACAGTTCTTCCCAAATGGCCACCTTAGTCCCAGCTGGGTCACTGAGTGCCACATAGGCCAGTTCTCCACGGACGAGACGCAGATCGTGATCCAGGGCTAAGATCCAGAACGTTACTGAAACAAATAACGTTAATAAGTACATAATAAAAATAAGAAAATAAATCATAAATGAGAATTTATTTAGCTACTAGTAGCTGTCACCCTCGGCGTTGCCCGCTACATGAAATGAAATAATAATATCGGACAACATCCACACAAAGGTCTTCAGGTCATAAACTTGGCAAAGTCTGTGCTATGGTAACCTGATACATAAGTATGTATAACAGTACATACATGAGTATGTATATAAGTATGTATACATAGTTATTTATATAAATAATAAACACCCTGAGACAGGTCCAACAGACATGTTCATGCACACAAATATTTAACCTGTCTGTGAATCAAAACCGGTATGAGCGGTGCAGAAGGCAGGGTTGCTACCAACTGCGACAACCAGCCATTCAAATATACAAAAACTTAAATTTTAAGGGCCAATTTGACATTAGGTGTTGAATTTTTACTACTTTCTTAGTTCACTTCTACACCCTATGATGAATACACCTTCCAAACTGCATGTTAAAGGTTCAGCGATTTAGGCGCTATAATTTTTTATATACAACGTGTAATTGAAACAAAAACAAAATCAAACTTTGAAAATTGTATATTTTGAAATTTTTTGTTGAATAATGTGTTCACTTTGATGTGTAGATCAACACCCTTAAGTAATGTCACACCTTTCTGTTACACATTGTATATTGATTTAGACTTACAACAATAGGAGAAGTTAATAATTTCAAATAACTTTTTACTGAATTCTTCTGAGTATTTCCTGTTATTTGATATCCATATCATAGAAAAATAAATAATAGGTAAAAATAAATAAGCCATCGTTGGTCTTTAGGCTTGTCGATTTAACACAAACATCAGAAATCAAGAAAACAAATTGTTTACTAAGCAAGATTATCGCTTAGGGGTGTACCACGCCGAAAGGGACTCATTATACTCGTCATTGCAAACAACATTAACTATAGAAGCAGCCCTAAATTCACGAAAAAAATATCAGCTTTCCCATAAAAAAAGTTCAGAAAATGTACGAAACAGCAGATTTTCTCGAATTTCAGATTTGATCACGAAATGAAATGATGATTTTTGTCAAAATGATGAGTTAAGTGATCCTTTTTCACTTAGTACACCCCTAACCGGCAAACTCTAAATAAGTAGTTTTGAATCAATGCTATCGGTACAAAAAAAGCCCCCTTTGTATTACAGCCCTGCAGTCCATACTATAATATCCTAGAATACCAAAACACTTTATTTTTGCGACAAAAACAAAACGATTTTTTAAAGCTAAGCCGTTAAAATATCAGGTGACCGACTTTTAATTCGACACAAAGTGATGAACTGTGAAAGCTTTAATTACAAAGCGTCTCTTTTTTAATCATTTTAGTAACGATCGTGCACGGAAAAAAATACAGGAAAATTGACTTTTTCCAAAGCAATTCTGTAAAGCATTAATTTGCTGGCGCTTCATAAACATCTAAGCCGAATTTAGGGTCAAAGTAACATAAAACCGAACGTAAAAACAACACAAAGTTGCGCCGAAATTAATGAGTTAAGGTGAATAACCACCAGCAGATATAGATATAGTCATTAACGACTTTCAAAAACGAAGTTTAAACCTTCTTCTAGTAGAAGAAGGTTTAAAGGTAGAAGGTAGGCAGGTAGGTAGGTTAAAAAAAAGTTAAAAACAAATGTGAGTTATTTTAATAAAAAAACGCCAATGACGTGGTTTTAGCACTTAACTAGGACTTTTAACATTAGCATTTAACTAGGACTTTTTTAGTTTTACGTGAGGAATTAATCTCTTTGGAATTGTAATCGGAAATTATTTACAACAAAATCATTTTTTTAAATCGGTCCAGATATTTCTGAGAAATTGGTTATCATACGAGTAGATAGAAATGGCGCCAAAGAATCGAGAACCTCCTTTTTATGAAGTCTGTTAAACGAAAAAAAAACTATTGAGTCTCTACCATAAGATATAAATTCCATTCACGATATTTTTTATTACGAAACTCTTTTGTTGCTATCATTTATTTTGAGTTGTGTGTATGTGAAGCGGGAACGGCTGGCGATAAATATTCATTTAAAGTTGATATTTACGAGTACGTAGTCTTACACTGTGTGAACATAACTTCAAATTATGTGCACGAAAAGTAGTTTATGATTATCAAAATGTAGAACAAAATCGAGTTTAATTAATCTTAATTTAAAGAGAACTAATTTTTTGTTGTTGATAGTCATTTTTTTCTAATTAAATGCATTTGCCCGGTTAAAAAATCAAATTAGTTGCTAAAATACATATCATTTTTTAATTTTAGATTTTGTTGGCTTTGAATGGGGATTTTCCTTTAAAATGGGAGGGAGTTTCCTACGGAACTCGTCCGGTGTATTTCTGTTAGTATTTAAAAATACACTTAAATATAAAGAGTAGATCAAATTGTCTCTACAATTTCGAAACTCTTTTATCGCCACAAAAAAAAACATTAGAAAATTAATACAAAAGGAATTACTACAAATATGGCAATCTTTTCATAAAGTAACGCATAAAAAATAATATTATGCTTGCGAGGTCAACATCTCGCAAAACAGTCTTAAGAAGTCTTGCCTTAAGAATATTTTTCCAAACAAAGTTTAAACTACAATTTTGCTAACGAGTGTCAAAAATCTAAACACTCTTAGAAATATTGTACTACAACAAAATACTGCTAGACACTGCGCAAGATTATGTGGTTTTATTAACTTAATTATCGTACAAAACCGCGGTAATCACATGTATATCTCTAAACAAATGATAGCCACAGATTAGTTGTGAGAAATTAACCAAAAAAATGCTACATACTTGTCAAAAACATGTCCAAATCAGTTGTGGTAAGACGATAAAAGTTTTGATATTCTTTGATAAACAATTAAATAATCATCATTAGTTTGATTTATTATTTTTAAAGTAATGGTTTAAAATATTTACATCTCCACATATATTACAAATGCGAAAGTGTGTTTGTTGGTTTATTGATTTGTTTGTTCTTTGTACCTCAGCAACTGAGTGGCGGAATTAATTTTTCGCACAGAAATAGTTCGAAGACCGGAGAACGTCATAGGCTACGAGTATCATCCCGGAAAACAAACATAAAGTTGACAGAGCCGCGGGTAAAGCTAAGTATAAATGAATGACTTGTTTATTTGAATAAAACGTCGTGTGCCCGACGTAAGCCTAAGATTTAGACATACTTGCCAGATTGAACGAATGTTTACGGCCTCTGGAGCTGTTTGTTGGCATATTAACATAACCATAAAGTTGGTAAGCACTTAGTTAAATCAGTAATTAATTGTTACGAGTGGCGGCAGCTCTCAACTTGTACAATATCGGCGAAGTTTGAATCCGAAACAAGTTTTGGGCGGTCGTGTACGCGTATGTTGAAGAGATGGGGTAAAAGCCGATAAATAGAAAATCATACCGATGATTATTTGTATTACATTGTTCGTTAAGTTGAGACTCAATTAACGCGTAGTTGGAGACTTATCGTCGGAAGCTAAATTTAGTCAGAAGGTGTTTTGTCCACTGTTACAGCAAGTGGTTAAATAATTCCAATCAGCACATAAGTGGAAAATTTTGCCGTTATTTTCATACACGCTAGATCGAAAGCGTGCACTCTTACTAAAATAGCAATAGCTTTACGTACTGTTTGTGAGCTCTACTAATAGTAATTTGTCCAGTATGTGCTGAGTTATTTAGTTTAATTTTTTTCCGCTTTAACAGAAATTCTAATACATATTTATAAACAGTCGTATTTGTCCCAAAATAACCTAACTCTATTGTGTATTTAAACAGCAATACATCTAATTCAGTTGTTAAAATGTTTGGAACAATTTTGGTTGAATTTATAAATATTTTAATAAAAATAAATATTTATTATATATAAATACTGATTAAGACGGCCTTGATCGATCTCGGTGTAGAGAATAGAATAGAACACATTTTATTTGCAACAGAACACAAAAATATAACACACAACTATGCAAATATATAAATAAAATCAACTTAATTACTGCTCTCTGTCATCATTAACGCAGTAATGATGACAGGATGGCTATGGCCAAAGTATTTTATGGTATCAATTTTGGCTATAAAAGATATCAATATAACAAACACCGACATTTATATATGGTCAAAGGTAAAATATTCAATCAAATCGCTACTGTAAACATAAAATATTACTCGTAGTTCTTGGCCCAGCACTAAAGGGTCACGAAATTTCGTCGAAACACCGATTTGGCATGCACGATCGAACTTTTGCCAAACGTTGGCGTACTAAAGCAGCAAGTACCTACCTGTGTCACAGTTATGCCAGAACCCGGTCAATGGGAAATGTTGCTGTTTTAATGCATTTTGCATTCGGTTTTATTACCGAGCTGCATTTTATTTTAAAATATACTACGATGACCTAAGTGATAATATTGTATTTGAAAATGGGTCGGAGCTCTTACGTTGTGTGTATTTGTGTAACTTTACGTTAAAAGTTAGGCTTTGGACTTATGACCGTAGTAGCAATTTAAAACTGAGAGCTAATTACAGATTAGTCTAAGGATATCAATCAAAGGATAAGTTCTTGAAAACCTTTATGATCAGAACGCCTACGAGTGCAAAGGACTTCGCCGTCTTCGCACTCGTAGGCGCAGCCGCCGCGGTGCCGGCTGCTGAACGCAGAAAGGCAAAAAACGTATCAAACCACTCTCATAGAAAATAAAATCTTAGTCTCTCTGTGTTTGTATTTCTATTTGTGACCTGTGATGTTATCAGTCACGATAATTAATTGGTTTATTCAATTAGTTTTCGTACTTTGTGCGACTAGTACATTATCATATCAATTTACATTTCTTTATTAATTTTAATATGTCAAATTTTTTTGTAAACCTTACAGTAGAGGGTAATGTCGCTTTTACAATGTTTTTAAAATTAACACAACATAATATCAATCGAATTAAAAACACTGTTTACGAGACAACAAAGAAAATAATTCAAGTAAAGTGTTTATTCCATGAAAATATCGCACGACTCCGCCTTAACGTTCGGTTTATGAGCTGTGGAGAGTAAAATAAGGCATAAACAGGTTTATAGCGATGCAGATACATAAGTTGTTTTATATTAGGGCGTCTGAAATAAAAAATATTGTTATTTTGTAGAATGAGCTGCAGAAATAGTCTTTTATGTACTCACCACGGGTGTAAACAGTTACATCAGTTTATAAAGACGTAAGGAAGTCATAGTACTCATCATAATTTTGGCAACAATTCCAAATTTGTAAATATAATAGCAATTTAAAAATAGTTATGAGAACGAACGTAATTTATTGATAGGTAGCGTACAACCCAACGCGTGTTCCACAAAAAGATGAAATGCTTTCCTTGACACAGGTTGAAACAGGTTAAAATGCTTTCCTTCGTAATAATGCTTTCGTTGGTTTTCATATTCTTAAGCGTAATAAAGTTTTATTGTTGTTTAACATTGTGCGAGTTTTATAAGTGTTAGGTCAGTGGTCTAGTAAGTTAACCCTCACAAATAAAAGGGAGCGGGTTTAACCAACGGGCACCTGCTCCTCTGTGTTTTTCACTCATGTGCGTATTATGATAACTAATTACCACATGCTAAAACGGTGAAGGAAATCATCGTGACAATCATATCTGATTGTCGCAGAATTTTTGTTTTTTATCCTGAACAGCATTTGACCACAAGTTTGCACGACCACGGAAGTCAGCGACACTCTAGCCCTAGATGGAGCGTGCTTAGTCTGGAATACACTGGCTCTCAAGGAAGGCTGCCGGAACGCAGCGTTAGATGTTTGGCGACAGATTTTATAACTTGAGGGTGGTAGCTAGCCAGGCGAGCGACTGGAAACGCCCTACCAAAATGCTATGGTTTCCTTACGATGTTTTCCTTCACCAGTAGCTCATTCTCTTTTTTGCATGTTTCGGGGGATCGAACCTCGTACATTTTTGCACGGCAATCGACCCCACTAACCACTCGAACATCATCGCTACATAGGTTATTAGATTTCAGAGATAAGTGAAATCCCTAACTAGCTATTTGGTCAGCGTGTGGGACTATCAACACACCCCCTTTATAGGAAAGACCCGAGCTTAACAGTGAGAAGTTATGGGTTGAAGAGGTAAGTTTATTTGCTAGGGAGAAAATTTATGCAAATGAATTTTGTCTCAAATTATAAATCGGTCTTCTTGTCAAGGTACTTTCCAAAACGAGAGCAAAGATCTGAAATGACTTCACGTTTAAAATCATGACGATTTACATCAAACGATCGAGGTGTGTAAGCACACTGGCTGATGAGTATAAGATCCTAAGCTAGATGTTGGCTTAGAACACTTACTGGTTTCTCCAGGCCTGTAATGATGCCTAGCAGGTCGCACCACAACGTCTCTAACCGGGCCCAGCAGTCTGATGACGCTGTGACTCTTAGATGTGCAGTCATCGTCTCCCACGCACCCGACCGTGGTGTGGAGAGTGCAGTGGGTAGCTGGTGAGAACGGTATCTTTAGCTGGATGATGCCATAACCTGGGACAAAAGAAATTAGGAGTTACAAGCTATGAACTTTAGTTTTAGCATAGTAAAAGGCCGAATGTAATACGACTAGTTACAATTTAAAAATAATTAAAATAGTCTGAAACTGGTGGGTATCATTATTTGATTTTCTAATTGCAGATCATTATATAGCCTTCTGTTCAAACCATAAACGCAACAGTTCTATGGAAACAAATGGGTGTTGCCAGACTTATAATTGGCTGATACATTGTATACCATAAATAATGTGTTTCTCTCTATAGCTATAATTTATTACGATACAGAAAAAAAAATCACAGTTACAAAAACTAATCTAATAATAAACCCTCAGTAAAAGAGAAAGTTCCAAGAATGCTGGCAGCATTGCCATGTTGCGTACTCTTTTATATTCTCTTTCTCTTAAAATGATGATAATAATAATCGCTCCCTTATTATAAAACAAAATGAGACATTTTTTTCTTTTACAGCGTATACAGGGTTATCAATTGAAGATGTACTAAACCTAACGGGAGTCACTATACTCCTCCTACTGTCCAACTTTCACCACTCTAAATCGTACCAACTCTAAATTCGAGGAAATAAAATCAGCTGCTTTATATATTTTGTCAACGACAGACTTTTTGTACGGAGCATTAGATATTATTCTTGAATTTAGAGTTGGTCCCATAATAAAAGTTAAATGAGCATAGTGACCTGGTTTCGGCTTAGTATACCTCTAATCGATAACCCTGTAAAGTAATAGTGTTCTACACTAGATATAATTCATACATTCATACCATTCAAAACATTTCCTGGAATCAACTTATGCACCACACATAACCTTTCCAACTTAACAAAACAACTTCAAGTTCATAAACCTCCCCTTTATTACTTTTCCGTTCCAACAAGACACTATTAAACAGAACCTACTTGTATACCCTCCATTTAAACACAGCCCGAAGAACCTTCAATACCTATATAGACTTGGAAATACTCCAAATGTGAAGATGCCGAAGAAATTCCACTAACGTTCCCCGACCACTTAAACGTAGCAGACACTATTAAAAGGTAAGAGTTATTATATGAGATAGGGATGCGACAAACTCCGGCATTTTATAAAATAATTATTGTCTGAGTTATGATTCGGGTTATGAATGAAACTATCCGGTAAAACTTCAATTAAAATATGTGTAGGGTATAGGAATTGAGAAAATATCAATGAGAATTATTAGTTACTAGCATATAGAGTATTATATCCGAATAACAGAAAAAATCTTTTTCTTTGAATCCCGAATTGACATAGGTACTGTTATTCAACAGTTTGTCGATTCGGCATACTTGTGACAAAAACATAACAAGTTTCATCTGAGCTGTAGGTTTTTGAGGTACTTATTCTATTTTGTTTTGTCAGATTGTTTTCCTCAACTACACCATGCAGTGCTAAATATAGCTAAGTAGTAGCTGTAATGAAATCTTGACTACAAGCACTGCAAAGGCTACATTATAGAATCAGATGAAAAAATTATATATTATACGTCCGATGTATGTAATACTCATATATGTAATAGCAGTCCGTTTAAGAAATTAAATTCGCGAACATTAAGAAAATATCGAGCCTAGTTAGTAATCCTTTACACAAATTCCGGCTAAAACAGCCTGTTACGTTCCCATCACTAGTTATTATATCTTTTCAAGAAGCGGTGAGGGCTGACAAAAGGAAATGGTTTGTTCGATTATTTTAGCTGCCATTTCAATTGGTGGCAAATTGTTTTTAGTAGCGTTTTTCTAAAGTGTCTTCTTTACGAATGAATTTATGTGTTCTTGAATGTCAAGTCAAGAATCTTCAAGTTTCGAGGATAGATTGATGTGAGACGTGGTATTTGAAGAAAAAATAAAATACTGGACGTTATTGTTAATGTCTCTTTTTGTAGATATTTGAACCATTCAACACAACTTGAGCAGCTTTATAAAGATGCTTAATTTTATTAAAACGAAAGCAATTTAAAACTTTTATTCAATAACTTAAAAACAGATATAATACTCGTTAAATATTATAAACTAAATCTTATGTACAAAATGTATAATAATTGTTAGAGTATTTAGATTATTTATCGGTAGATCTTAAGTGGTCGTCTGCTAGTTGTTTTGTTGTAGCTAGTAATTTTATATTTTTTTATAAATGTTTTACAATAAAAAACGAAATGTCCAATCGGATTGCAATAATTACATTGTAACTACAAAAAAATATATATGTTCGCAGTAGGTTTATATTTTTATTGCAAATTTTTTTTTTTAATATACAGTGAGTACTATAGAATCAACAAAGCTACCTCTGTAGCTGTGGTACTTCTAACAAAAGTGCCAGAAAGCAGTTTCAGTTGAAAATTAACTCTTGAAGTTCTCATCGAGGCAGGCATTGTGGTCAAAACCACTCTTGAAACTCGAATGGTTTGCTATTACAGTTGAAGAAACAGCGAGAACTTTTACACAAACTATATGATGTAAATGTAAACGATGTTCGATGTATATATGTATAAGATAATATTTTCTTTCTTTGCTTCACGGGTTGGTCTTCAGTAAAGATAGAAAAAACCTAAAACAATTGAAGTAAAACACAAAAGAAAAGGTGCGTCAAAGCGCTCAGCATGATGCTGGAGATTGCTTTATAATATTTGAATTGTCAAATATTATAAAGTAATTATATTATTATTTATTATATTATAGTAGTACTTTGTTAGAATTAAAAGTAACTAACCCTTAAAACGTAAAATTTTTACTAACACTGACAAAATATTTCATAGAGGACCTTTTATATTATTTACCACAGGAGAACCTGAATCCTATTGACAGTCTATTTATAAAGACGTGGAACTTTAAACAAAAATACTAAAACTATTCAGCCTAGTGAACATTTATATACAGCTGCCTGTCAAGAAGAGATTGATGAGCCCGAAAGGTATTTAGGAAACTGACCTCTCCTTGCTCGAAACCGGTTTAATAATGACAAATTCAAAACCATTTTCACGTCAATATGTCGGTTAATATGTAAGTTACGAGTACATTTTTAACTGAACTAGCAGTTTTACAATAAAATATCTAAATTCTTTCAAAAAGCATAATTTTTTTTCATTAAAGCTAGGGTCTTTGAGCATTCGTGAACATTAAAAATATGTTGAGATTCCTATTTCTAAACACCTGATCAGCTACTACATGGCCAAGCCATATAAACAAGAAAATATTAAACAGTATGATTATACAAACTTTGACATAATTACTCTCATCCTAACTAATATTATAAATAAATAAAAGTAACTCAGTCTGTCTATCTGTTTCGCTTTCACGCCAAAACCACTAAACTGATCTCGATGAAATTTGGTGCACAGGTAGATTGGACCCCGGGAAAGGACATAGGATACTTTTTAACCGACTTCAAAAAAGTGTTTCCCCCATTATCTCGACAATCCAATGGGAAACTACGCGGGTGAAACCGCGGGGCACAGCTAGTTATAATATATTTCTTACAGGTTTTTTGTTCACACAATAGATAGAGTCCTTTGTTATTTTGCTAGAGCTAACTATTTCCAATTAAAACTTACATACGTAACTTGAAATTTTGAATTGGTTGAGCAAACGTCTATGCTTCGGTTCAAGCAAACTTTTCTCCGTCTGTCAGATTAATTTATTTTATATGATTTCTGAAATATAGTACTTGTCGTTATATGCAATGGTTTTTTTTTAATATGTAATCTTTATTTAAACTGTTAACTTGTCGTCCATGCGAACATGTCATACAACCAATCTTTACAAAATTTGGTGTATGGGGCTTTATTTTTTTTTTATTTTAGTCGTCGGTGAAGTAGCGTTCATAAATTACTCAATATCTAATACTAAATAGGTATGGCATGCCAACCCTCAGTATACCACTACCCTTGCTGAATATAATGTTTTGTTTCAGTGTCTAAAATTTAACCAAAACCTTTTGTTGATGGGACTTTAAACTTTTGATTAGAATTCTGATATGTAAAATTGTAAACAACTCTGCATAGCATCTTATTATTGTGGTTACTTATTACTTAGAAATAATGTTGTTAATTTAAGATGTATTCACATGTATAAAATGAAGATTTCCAAAAGAGATGTTTCAAAAATGTATGGAGCCTGGGCCAGGACAGTGTACAGTGTACCATAACTACCTCAGGGCTATTAATCTTTAATCTATCAACCAATTTCAAAATCAAGTAACTTATCGCGGTGTACAAAATCAACTTCGAATCAAAATATTAACTTAACGTAATATATATTATTATATATATTAACGTAAAATGGCAATATGCGCGTTTTTGTAGTGTCAATTTGACATTTGTGTCGCGTGGTACAATTCACAGACCAATGAGACCATTGCAGTCAACCTAGGATATAAAAATCTTCAAGGGATACCATAATTCCACTATAATTCTTAGAATTTTTATATTTTTGTAAACAATGAAGGAAGCGACTGATGCATTTATGATTAATACACAATATTAATCAGATCTTTAGGCATTTATTGCTAAACGTACACTGTCCTGGCCGAAAATAAAACAAGTCCTTTAGTCACGTTATTATTACCTTACCAAAGATAAAACAAGGCAAGCCTTGATAGTATCTAGCAACATTTTTCCGTTGAATTAAAGTCTAATCTTATAATAGACTTTCTTTTCCGCTGACAAGATAAAAAAAGAGGAAGAAATATTTCAATTTTAAGTAGATTGTCCAAAACATGAATCATTACTAATTACAAGACATTTAGATATTAAGTGTATTATTTTGCACTTAATTCTAATTATAAACCGCTCGGGTATTATTTTATTTATACATATATTTTTTATATACCCTGTATAATTTATATATTTATACATATATTATTTTTAATGTAAAACTGCTCCAAAATATTGACTAAACTGCTTATTTATCTCTTCAATTTACTAAATTACGATCGAAACGTCTCATTTAGATTGTCAAGTATTATAATACAAAGCTCTGCGGACTGCTACTATCTGTTGTGAGGTAACTATTCCGCTTTAGATCAATGGGCACGAGCAATGCCATTTTACATGGTATTGGATACTGTCGAAATATTTATCTATAGTTTTTATACTACGAAATGATGATGATTATTTGAAACAGAAAACAAACTAAATTACACAATTTATAAAATCAGACTAGAGTTACAAATTACTGTTTTCTGTCACAGACCGGTCCCAACTCAACATAATGCTGGTTGAAACAACCAGCGTTGATCTTCCGTTGGAACCGGGTGGTGACAAATATATGCAAAGTATCTGTGGATAGTATCGGATATTGTTTGTCGAATATTTTTATATTTTTAATGGAATTTGTAAAAAAAAAACTGCCGCTCACATCGTGTATTAAGTTAAGTTACAGTAAGGTATGAAAGAGGTGAAAACAAAATCAAGCAATCTTGGTTTCATTTTGACAGTAATGAAGAACTGTCAAAACAAAACAAAGTTTTCTAGCTCTTGTTTCCACTTCTTTCTTGTCTAACTCTAGACTATGGGGGAGGGCGGGGAGAGGGAGATATTAATGTTCTAGAAAATACTTCTTATTTTAAATTAATGAGCACTTGAATAGCTGAAAGGTAAGCAGTTAAGCAAGTATTTAAAAGTCTTATTTTCTTTCTAGCAATGTAAAATAATTGTTTCTGACATCTGGCAGAAGCAGTAGATACTATGTTCAAGACTTTCCCGTCGAACACTCAAAGAGAAATTGACCGTCTGTAAAGCAATTTATCTTAAGACCATGTTTCAGTTTCAACTAAATCACTCCAGCACCACTGTTCCATTAGAGCTACTAAATCAGTCCAGTACTGGTTACAAGTACTGGAACGGTACTATAAAGTAGTTTAAGAAAGTATCCGAGGACAGCTTGAAAGACTTGATTAAAAGTTTTTTTATTAATGACGTTGTCGGTAAGGAATTAGATCTTCAGAAAATCGCTTTACAGTTTAAAGTTACTTAACTATGGCATTGTTAGGTAAACACTTTAAAAGCCTGATGAAATTACGTACAGTGAACATAGTAATTTATTTTTTTATCAAATACACTCTTTAAAATAATAGAGAGTTCCAAAACGACAGACAATATCAATAGATACGCACTAATGTTACTATGAAATGAACTCCAAAACTATTATGTCATTTTGTGTATAGCTAAGTTTTTTTGAGTTGCTGTAAAACTGTTGATAGTTTTAGCTGCTGCTATATTTTAAAGACTTGTGTTTGACTACAGCTCGCGTAATGTTTAATAGAAGTAGAAGAAGATGTAACGCATACATAGAAGAAACCGATTTACTGCGACTTGAAAAAAACCCAGATTATAGTTTTCAGGAAATAGAGAAGCTGGCAGCGAGTTCCGCAAACTAGCTGTGAGCAAAATAGACGGAAAGCATTTCGTGCGAGCCCGTGGAACCAATAATAGTTACAAAGCATACGTACATTTTGCATTGGCAAGACAAAAAATAAAATTATAACAGAAAAATACAAAATAAAGGTTTTAAACATTTTATAACAATGACTTCATACTAATCCTGTCAAAGTTTAGCTAATAACGTTTTACATTTAAAAATCACACCTAATTATCTTAATAATAGAGCAGCATTTCATGTGGAAGCAGTTAATTCAGGAACTAAGTTTGTTTAACAGATAAAATTGCGGAGTTTCGTTCTACCCGCATCGCGGTACGGCCAGCATGCAACGAATTCCCGTTAGGACAAATGATGGCTATAAGGTTTATTGTGCACTGAAACGGGCAAGCGACAACAAGCGAAAATAATGGACGAGCTAGATTTTGTTAAACAATTGTAAGCAAATGTCACCCAACATTTAAGCAACAAAACATCCCGTCCGCCCCAGTATCTGCTCTAAACAATAGAACAGTTGGAAACTTTTATACATTTGCTCTAATGGTGACATTGAAGAAGGAGTTGCTAATTTTAATTTCTTCTACGCCAGTATCACTACTTACCCGTGGTATGACTTAGTCACAGCAATGGTAGGTAAAGACAGGTATTTTATAATACATAATTTTTTTTTACAAAATTTCAACTGCTTTAGAATTGGGATATATCATAATTTCAATAGTAATGACATTTGAAAATAAGGGATAAGTAATAGTAAAAAAGTTGATTAAAAAATGGTAGTACCTATTGATACGCATACATTTTGAAGTTAGGAAAACTCAGGGTACTGTCGCTGTTTTCATGCTCTTTACTGCTTAGTCACAAGCTTCAGCGTATGTCTAACCATAAAAGCTTCATTATGATTAAGCACACTTTAATATAATCATTATTAAATTGTTCATCACGTACGCGGAAAAAACGAAACGAGTAGGCTAGTCATAAATGGCACGCAGATCTATCAATTGAAACTCATGAACCATTTCGTGATACATGGAGTCATGTAATCTAAACACAAACAGAGTGCCGGCAATCTATTGGTCAATATATCCCAGCCTCACTTGAAAGTGGATATGCAGCTTTATTCACCGGAACGTAAAACGAAAGACACGCTCGGCAGTGAACAGTGAACAAGTGCCGTGTTTAAATGGAGCACGGGCTTCCGTGCGGAATTTGTTTATCTCAGATTTGTTGCTCGGAGCGAATGTGTAGCGTATTGTTTGATTTGATCTACTTTTGAATTGAATGTCTAATGCAAACTATTATAATCTTTTAGGTAATATGTATACGTATCCTGCATATTTGCATGGTTGCCAGGAAGAGATCGCTTTAAGCGATAAGGCCGCCATTAAAAAGCTAGCAAGTTTTTTGTATTGTTTGAGCTGGTTATTTATAAAAAGTTGTCTTAAATTATGTTGGGCTTCTGTTAATATGCTTGTTAGGATATTTTTAAAGCTAAGCGGAAAAGTAAAGCAAAAATAAACTTATGTTTTTAAAAATTATATTAATTTGCATATAATTTTCTTTATAATCGAGTATAGAAAACGTTTGTGGGTTAATAATGCATCAATTCAGTAAAAATATAAGTTTATCTCATACAGAGTCGGCCTAATATTAAAATATCACAAAAACTCTGAAGTTGGTTTCTGAATTCTTAATAAGATCAAAGTTTCAAAAAAATTATAAACTACACAAAAGTAATAATAATATATACAAAGACTATTAAAGATTTAATTCTGTAGCTTTGCAGTAGTTGCGCAGATACGCTCACCAGCCCCCAGTTAAACAATGTAATGTCATTTGATTCTCTCCGTCGCCCACATAATATGAATATGCATCACAAACCATACACATACAGAAAACATCACCACCAGCTGCGATGAGCTCATTGTTCGCCGAGCAAAGAACGCTCTAGAGAATGGCATAACAAATTATACGTTTGAAGACCGCACTCAACTTCGGTAGAGGGAAGAAAAAACGAAAGCTCTTTTACGACTGGAGACACGATTTCTTAACTACTGAACTTCTGAGTATGGATGTGTTTAGAATGCAAAAAAATAAGTTCTGACTGACTGACTGATAATATGCTAGGAATCAACGTAGAGCCTAAACCGGTAAACTTAAAGACTTGAAATTTGGAGGGCGTATTTATTATACTGTACAGAGATGTACTAAGAAAAGTTTTTTTCATAACTTCCATAAATCTCGGTGACAGCTACTAGTTTTTTATATGAATAAGAATAGAATAGAATAAATTTTTATTTGTAACAGAAAACAGTATATACAAAAAAAAATATAAAAAAAATATTTAACCTTCATTACTGCCTTATTTTTGCGTATAAGAACACTGACATTTTGAGAGATTACACTGACTCAAACTTTCTCCATGGCGTTATTAAAGTTCGATTTAGCGTTACTTTACAGAAGACAATGGAAAAAAAATTTACGATTAAAGTTTTAGGAACATAAACAATTTCAACAATTTCACAAATTTTGAAGGATATTAATTATATTTTGTGCACGTAATTGCCAAAACTAGGGTTATAAATAAAATTTTAATACAATAACTATCCAGTTTTAACTGTCGCTAGTCGTATCGTCTATTGTAAATAGGTCAACGTAACGACCGCAGCGGGCAAGCCGAGCCCGAGAGCTGGTTTAGACTTTTTATTTTTGCAAAATAAAACAAAATATGCAAAAACAGCAACCCGATAACGAGAGCATCGAGCCGTATTTTGTTTCAAATAACGTTAGATAAAAAACCCACGTCGGTTACGAAAATTGAATCTGTCTAAATCGAACTTCCAACTAGAGGGTTTGTCTAAAAACAAGCAAAAAAGCTTGGAGCATTTGTATCTTTTTTTATGGAGACACAACTATACTTTTTGGAGTAAATTCCTATATATATTGTATACTGCTATTGCCCTCTGTCTGTTCTCAACTTTGCGGAGATCACAAAACTTTAGGTTAATGAAGTTAGCAGACATAAAGAATCTTATCCAAATGTGTACTATGTGCTATAGCTGCAAGATTTTACCGAGGAATAAAATCAAACTTTGTTTTTTTTGAAGGTATAAAGACTGTATTTACATTTTATTTCACTATTATCCATTCAGCCAATAAACGTTTTATTGTGGTTACCATTTTCACTATCTATAAATATAAAAAGATGTTAACTATTCAAATTGGCGCTTTGCTTCTCATAGCAGCTTGGGTGAAAAATAGTTCATTTCAATAGAATTTCAGTCGTGACTAGTGAGTTTCACTCTCAAAAAATGTGTTTCGTGCAAATATGCAAATATGCGGATACAAAATATTGGGATAACAAATTACAATGTTTGTTTTTTGCAGAATACAGTCATCAATCATCAGTTTCATGTGCTGTTGTGGATGTCACGGAATTTTATTGACTGTATGTTTTATTGTGTCGGGATTGTAGAGTTATAAGTTGCTGTTATTAGAATAATATGTGCGTAAAAACCTACGAATATTAATTTATAAGGTAATTTTTGTGTGAATGTTTTGAATATAAATAAGTTGTGTATAGTCGTAATTAGACTTTAAGCTTAAAGTGATTCTTTATGTATGATACCATTCATAATTACTTAACTTTTTGTGTGTACCATTATAAATAAATAAATATTCAGTTTCACAGTTATTTATTTAATTATCAAAAGAGTGTGTTGAGAAAAATATTTGCCCGCGTTTATTAAACTCAAGACCTTTATGTCTTGCCCATGCCTTGTCCCATGCCATAAATTTGCTAAATATTTAAATAATTAGAAATTATTTGATTATTATTTTCCACCCTCTAGTTGCAACTTATTTTTGTATATTGAATCGAGCACCTCTAATATTATATTTTAATTAAACTTGGTATGGCAAACATAAACTGAGCTACGAGGAGAAATAAATCAGAATTTCAAAACTATGCACGAGTGCATGATTTTTCTGTTGCTTAAACTAAACCCGAAGAGATTTATGGTTTCTAAAGAACACTACTTTTTGTATTGACACTGGAGTGATGTCATGTTTTTCTAGTAAAATGCAGATGTTGATAAAGCCAGTACCCAGGGTATAAATATTTATTACAATAGCTATCACTGGTAATCCACTAGCAATGGCTTTTGATGATCACAAGCAACAACTTTTTATTTAGTTTAGTGCTTTTGAAAATTTGCAAAAAACTTTGCCTTTTTCCTTACATAAAATCTACTCGTATGATAATCTATAATCGTTCTGTTCGAATTCAAAAAGTGTTGGAACAAAAGCTGTCGTTTATGATCATCCTTACTTAAAAAGTCACCTTTAAGAGGAAGCTAGTTGATTACCAGTAACCACTGTTATTTAAAAAAAAACACTTCTAGTTACAATAACGCTTTTAAATTTAGATTTGTACACTTTTGTGATAAATTTTTGATCAAACACATGAAAGACAAGTAATTTGTTTAATGAAGTGGCAAATTTTTATTTTCAACAGGCTTCTATAAAAAAATATTTTACATATTACTTTACTACTAAAGTATTATTAATAAAATTTAAATATTTGCAATACCAGGAAAGTATATCCTTTCAATAACAAGAACTTTGTATGTATTTATATTATATCGTTGTGTATGTATTTGTTCTATATCTCGTACTTTTCTATCTCGTTATGTTTATTATATATTATTAAGTTTACCTCGCTAAGGCCGCTCTAGTTTTGTGATATCTTGTACGTGCATGTTTGCCTGGAAGAGATCGCTTTAAGCGATAAAGCCGCCTTTAGAAAGCTAGCATGTTTTTTGTAGTGTTTGATTTTAAATAGTGTTATAGGCTGGTTTTTAATAAAGAGTTATGTTATCTTAACTTTATCTTTCATATCAGACCTAGTTTTTTGGAAAAATCGGGAATAGTATAAGGAAAACATCAGATATATTGAAAATCTCCCCCATATTACAATTCGTTAAAAATACAGCAATTCGGTGAATCTATGATTCTGTTTGACAGCATTTCGTGAGTGTAGGAAGCGTGCCAAGTTCCTTGCAACGAACGCAAGGCGAATCTGTCTATGCCCCGGAAAATTGGAACCTTTTGCACGGAATTTTATTTACAAGACGATTCAGCGGAATTCGTACGTAACAGAACGGAAACCGGTAGCGGAAGAAATGTATATAGATGCAATAATAAAATATTTATATTCATATTGTTTATTACAATATAGAATAGAATATAATAGAAAAGAAAACTCTTTATTGTATGCACATATAAATAATACAATAAACTTAATAAAACTTATGATTACGTGCAACAAGCGGCGGCCTTATTGCTAATAGCGATCTCTTCCAGACAACCTTTGATAGATGCAATATATATATAGATGTAGGGTAATACTTAAGTCTAAGCTTATGTAGCTCAAACATATACCCTGTACTAATAGGGCGTAGCAATTTATTTGAATGCTAACACTAATAATAAGTTTTAATATCTATATAAGATAAGATAAGATAAGACAACTCTTTATTAAAAAACCAGCAACAATACATAAAATATGATTAAAGAAGACCTTATTTACATATACAGGCTTTTAAATGGCGGCCTTATCGCTTATATATATTTTTGGTACTAAACAACAGCAGTTAGTAAAGTTCTATAATGAATAAAAAATATATTACAAAATGTATACATGTACAATATTATTTTTTTGCATAAGAACGTCTTTATTTTTTAAACAAGTGATAAGTCGCGATTTCGAAAAAAAAACTCGACTGCTATACCTTTAATTATGTGTATCATTCTTACGATTATTATTATTTTAATTTTGATGTACCCAGTGTCACTCTCACGACTAAAACGAATCTATTGACATCACTCATATAAAAATACGAAAAGTCATTTAGGCGTACTCGTAAAAAATGACCCTCCTTCTTTCGCAGTCGGGTAAAAAATCATCAATATCATCTTTTGTTCATTAAGAATTCGCAAAGTTTTTCAATAAATATTGTTTCTTTAGTTTCTTTTTTATTTGAATAGGGATTTATCTGTAGATTATTATAGCCAACAAACTACAATGATCCATTTATTAAAAAAATAATTAAAGTAGGTTTTTAACTATATTTGTTGTGGCAGCCATCTTAGATTTGTAATTATCATAATGTATAGTATTCTACTAGTCGAGCCCTTTCATTTGATACCTATATTGTGGAAGTTGTGAAAAAATTTGTGCTTCGCTATTTTGTAGCGGCAGTCATCTTGGACCGATTTTCATCAAATATAGCTAAGAACACTCCCGATTTTTTTTTATCTACGAACACCTTTCATACCAAAAATCAAAATCAATATCGGTCCAACTTTCATTACGGTGCCAACTTTAAATTATAGAAAAGAAATTGCTGTTTTCACAGAAAAAGTTAATTGAGCTGGACAGCGAATTCAGAATTGCTACATATGTTAGACAGTAAAGATACAGCAAAATACAGTAAAGAAAAAACTTTATAATTTTTGTAAATAATTCCTTTATTATTTCTTTTACAACAACAACAAAATGATCAAAGTAACAAACAAATCCTAACAATCTCCAAAACCCAAAAGAATACGAAACAAATCTTCAAAGAAAAACTTCAACAGCACTAGGAATCTACAAAAAGGGCAATTTTAAAATGAACTGTTTAATATTCCTCGTTCAATGGCGAGCTAAATAAAAATTTCCATAAGCACAAAGAAACTGTGTACGGTAATATTTCTCGCAGAGTTATTTTGCATAGAAATCCGTGAGATTGCTTTTGTCCCGGCTCACAAACACGAGGTCCTACAAAGGCATTCAGTCCTCAACGCTAGCGATTCGATTGGACGAGACGAATAAAGAAACAAAAATGTTAAAACTACCCTCTATGGAAAGTGCACAAACAATCGCACATCTAAGGAGAGTTTAAGATATGGAGAAAGAACTCATTTAATAGTCTATCTATTTACATTAGCGCTTGTGATCTTAAATTGATGGAAATACGTTCAAAAACTAGAATACGTAGGATTTTTACTACAACTCATTTTTTAGAGATTAAATAAATGCCAAATAATAAACTGAGAATCTACGAGGATAAAACAACCGCAAAATCATTTTTCGTCAGAATTAACAACCAATCCATTTATTCTATGTGTAACATATGTATAGTTTTCTGAACGATTTTCAATTGTTTAACCGTGCGTAAGAAGGAAATTTGCTTGAAAATGCAAGTAACAACGGACCTATAAAAATAGATTAAGACTTGAAATAAAGTCTAAAATACCTACTTTGACTGTGCAACGAATTGAAAAAAGTAGTTGGTATGGTCATGAAAACTTTTATTCAATTTCCTTCAAAACAGTGGATGCCACACTTAAAATTTTCGAAAGTCATTTAGAAGTTTGACATATCTTCACAACCGCAAAGTTGCTGTTTCAACAACAATTCACAGTACTTTAAAAATAAACACGTAAGATAATTGAAACCTGATTACAAACGTTGCAATAAACAATTATTTCAATTGCAAAACAACAGAATCTCACAAGGGTCTTTAGCTTTACCAGTGTCAATAACATAAACCAATATAAAACCTCATCGGCCGCGGTTGTGTTTCATTCAGTAGGCAACTTCATTTAGCACAGCAATTTATTCGTGTTTTCGATTCGACCCTATCTGACGCCGTCTATATGTTAATGAGACTCCCCTGGTGTTTGGAGTCAATCAACCCTTGCGCCATGATTGCGCCGCGCAAATTGCGAGACTTGTTTTTATATAAAATATCGGCGTTTTCTGTTGTATCTGAAACGTAATAAATGCCCGCAGCTTCATTTGTACGTGCTTATTACAACTTTTTTAATCCTGCACAACTAGGAATTGACCACAAGTTCGCACGACTACGGAAGTCAGCGATACTGTAGCTCTAGATGAAATATGCCTAGTATTATGCTGCACATCCAATCACGACACATTGACAGACACATTTTTACGTTTAAGAAAACTTCATCTCCCCTTGCAAAATTTTCTAATTCGAAATCAAAGTCCTCGCTTCCCTTTAGGTGTAAATGGTGCAAAGTGATTGCTAATTCGATCTCAAAGAAATCGTATTCTGCAGTCGCTAACGAACCGTGCACTCGGTGTCAGCTGCCGTCTCGCACCTACAAGAGAATATTAGATCTAGCATGAAGCAGGGGAGGATTAAAACGTTAATTCGGGGCAAATTACATTTATCACAAGGAGAAAATAATTATATTATGCGCAAAATTGAGACACACTGCCATGAAAAAAAATAAGGTACGTATTATGTTCTTTGCAGTACTTAACTATACATTTCATTTAAAATATCTTTATTGTTCAACAACTTATAAAACATGTCTAGTAGTTAGTCTAGTTAGTCTAGTTTGGGACCTGAAGACCTTTGTGTGGAAGTTGTCCCATATTATTATTATTTATTTTTATGTATGAAGGTTGATACGGTCCATACAACAACAAAAAATTAATGCTCCTGCGTTAATTTTTTTTATGCAGGGGCGGATTAAGATGTGATTTCGGAGGTGTACACGCCCATAGTGTACATATTAAACATACTGCGAAGGTAATTCAAATTTACCGCACACCGGTAGAGTATACAAGCACAAAAGAGTAACATACACAAGACATCACGAAGATAAGAAATTGTTTGTCGATTGCAAATTTGGAGCGCATACCAATAAACATGTTTTCAGGTTCTGATTACAATGATATTATAGAGATCGTCGCGTCGCAGAGTTAGAACGTAATCTGGTGGCATGTTACAGAATAGGTTAATAACGTACAACGAAAATTTGCAAATAATCATCAGATATCTTTATTTCGGTTTCATAAAAACCCTATTGGTTAAGAGCGGTCAAATTGCCTTCAAATAAAAAATAGCAGTTAAATAAACTCCTAAATCCACTCCTGTATTCTGTAAAGAACGGTCTTGGTAGATTAGTCGTATATTTTATGGAAGAAATATTAAAGCGGGATATAAATATTCCCGGGAGAGCTAAATGAACATGCAACTGCTAGGATTATGGAGTTATAAAAAATTGTAATCAGTCAAATACAAAATTACTTAGTTATATTTTTTTGTTAAATTGTCTTGCATTTTACAGTAACTTGACTGATACAAGTAATACATAAAGAAACCAACTTCGTTTATTTTTGTTATTTTGTTTATTTATAATCAAACTGCTTTACCAATTTTGATAAAATGTATGAAGGACATTAATATTTTTTAAATCAGTCACGGTATTTCTGAAAATCAGGCAAAATATAATAGTTTCTGGCGAATTTAAAACCTCCTCTTTTTTGAAGTCAAAGTCAGTTGATAAAGCGACGATTTAAGATATCGGATCCTCTTTCTTCCAGTAGTTTATAATCTTGGTCTTTTCAAGTCGCGATTGATTGAGCTTCTTCTAGGCCAGCTTGCTTTGAAGTGAAAAACGTTCAAAGTTTTTTTAAATTAAGAAATGAAACGCTTAGAACAAAAATAAATGCATAGTGCATGCAAGCGCTAAGCGTTATTGAATGTATTTCGAATCGATGTGTGCATACCGATTGTGGATAATGTATTGTTTTTTATGTTGTCATTATAGGCACATTCTCATTGTCAAATTTGTTCAGAATTATGAGTACATTTATATATCTTTAAATATATTTGTGGTTTATCCAATCGTTGTATGTCAGACCAAAGAAATAAATCTGCTTATTAGTTTACATTATTGCTAATATATATTTATCACATTTTCCTCATAATAATTCACCGTGTGTGTATGTTTGCGTTTCAAAACACAATCAATTTTTCATCCTCTCGGCACGCATTCTTTATTTGGCTCGCATGAGTAACTTCAATGGAAGTGTCTGATTGACCTACTTCTTCAACGTTATTACTTTCCATTTAGCGAAAAAAACCTAATGAATGATATTAAAAGAACATCTGATCTTTATTTGTAGGCCAAGTACATACCTATTTTCTATTTATAACCAGGTGGTTATAAATAAAACTAGCTAAAAAAATATATGAGATTTTGGTTTTTTTGGTATGGTAAATAGAATGATCGGAAAATGTTTCCTAGATTACTAATGCTGAATAATTTTAAAACAAGTAAAGGATCAAACAAAAATATTACTTTTTCAAACGCCAAGAGTTTTAATAACTTTAATTAAAGAAATAAACAACTGCACAGATTAAATTAAAATTTTATAGCAACAAATGGAAACTACTTACATTTTTTAAACAAATTAAAAAGAACTTTAGATAAAATTCCATTCCAGTTTTTTTTTTATTTTTAAAGATTTAATTGGATTTGTTATTTTATTGTTAGCAAAAGTCTAATCGGACATAGCATTGTTTAGTAATCAGTAAACATAGATAGGACAGCTTCCGTTGAATTGAAAATATACTCTAAATACAGGTACTTATTCGAGTCGAATACCTAATACGGGTTCGTATCCACGGATCTCGTGATATGATTCGGGCTGAAAAATAGATTTATGTTGTGTCCACCGATCACATTATCCGTGTCTACAAGAAAAAAATAAAATCATTGTTGAAACTGAAGTAAAATCAAAATACCTAATGTTTTGAAATAACTAAGCAAATAACACCTATGTAAGAAGTTCCTAAGTTCAAAATTTAAGTAAAGCAACCATTACTTTGATTTTAGGTATTTAGAACGGAAGTGTATTTTTTTAATTTTAGGCATTTAAAAACGTACCCAAAAAGTAAATTTTTGCTTCATGTTATTTCTCACGAAAGGTAAGTGACAATTTTGTAAATTTATATTCGCATCTAAATGAATAATACGTTTTATTTCATCCGTATTTTATTTAAGGCCTCGTTAGTTACGACTATACTAGGTACTCAAGTCACCCGTGTTACCAGTAAATGTTTGCTAGGAACGTAATTTGTTTACGTTCACATGTTTGCGCTTGTGACGAAGAAGAAATTGGAAGCAGGGAAGGGGTAAATGTATCGACAAACTCGAGCATTCGCATTTCGTTTCGCGCAGATGTTTTATGACAAATTTATTTTTCTTTTTTTATTTTCTCTTCTGTTTAAATTGATTGTGCAGATTTTCCAGATGTCGTTTTTATGTTTATGTACATATTGCGATGTAAAAAACGATTATGTGTTTAAACGCTTAAAAAATATACATACTCTTTTATATTTCTTACGTTTATACAACTTATTTTAACTCATTAGTCTTACGAACGCAATTGTTAATTAATAGTAACATCGGCTATAAGAAAAAATTGAGTATATCGTAGCCATTTTAACGCGATTTGGTTACAATAAAAGTACCTAATCATAAAATACTTAAGTAAAAGGTGACACCTGACTTTAATTCTGCAGGAGCTTATGCAATAAATGTGTCAACTAAATTAAACTATAGAATTATATCAATTTGATAAGACAAAAATATACTTACTTAAAAAATTTACCCATGTAAAAAATAATTTTCCAATTCGATGTGAGATTAATTAGGTAATGCATATTAAAAACCACTTCCATTATGAACATCTAATAAAACATTCTTTGTAGATTTTTGAGTGGGCTCATTACGTCAAAGTTATTGTCAGGTTTTTGAGTTCTGCTGGACTGATAATAAAAGCCGCATAATGTTATTACAATCTACTACTACTAGAAGTATAATATAAAATTGCATATTTAACTGCATAAAAAAAAACATAGTAACATATTATTTCACTAATGATTCAAAGTTAAATATAGATCCATTAATTTTACTTGTACTACATCAAATAATCGATACTGATAACAACCACCTTTACCTTTACCAGTCCATCATCTTCAATAGTGAGGTAATTTAAATTAAATACAGTTGTCAGTCAAACAATCGATTTGGCAGCCGATTAATCCGTAGATTATCGATAATCGCCGATTACAGTCTCATCACTATCGTAATCCCATCATGATTCATTAGATGGGTCTTCATGTCTTTGAAGTTTGATTGCCAATTGCTTTGAACCATTAGCAGCGTAATTTACACTCTTAAGAAGATAATGAAGTACTTGAATTCAATACAAACATATTTTATGTTTATAATTATGTCATTGACCAAGCGAGCGACGTGAGCGAAGCGTGTATGCTCTGGCAATATGTTTTGTCTGTCATGTCGGATGTTTTATGCTTGTGTGTTTATGTGTCCTAAAATTTCATACTCATGCTCAAGTTGTAGTTTCCAAAAATATGTTGTATAATAGTTACATACAATAAATATTAAACCCATTCTCTCAGTATATATAAATATATAGTTATAGGAGATTTTTTAGTCGGGGTAATTTTCCCAAAATGAGAGCAAAATAGGTACATCGCCATTTACTAGCCAATTTCTATAATGTTTGGTACAGACATGCGGAAATATTAATTAAGATTCCTGAATACAAAAGCGTTGCTTAAGCCGTTGTCGTTTTTATACAAATATCGTGATTGCAAAGTCGAAGGTTTGCGTAACTACTAGTTTCATTAAATTACTTTCAACCGCAGCTTAGATTTTTTTATAATACCTTCCTATTTTACAATGAATAATGAATATGAGATACATTCTATAATGTACACTCTCCAAATTTTATGTCTCTTTGTTCAGCGGTTCTCTGTGTTGATTCTTAAATAATATCAGTCAATCAGTGAGAACTCACTCTTTTATATTAATTAATTTATTCATTTTCAAAACAGGTTTTCAATGTATTATTTATGTTTATTCACCCGAATAATTTGTGTGTAATACAATCACCTCATAGCCATGACTCTTACAGTGATTTCTCTATTAAAATAAAGTAGATCCTTTGTATTACTGTCAACACTAAATAGTTATTAACTATTACGTAGTGTTACAAGTACATCAAAGGAGGTTACCGATCAAATATCGTTATATTATCAACATAATTAAAGTTACTTGATACACTAGAGCCCGATTAAAATCTGAGTCGACGTTACTAGACATTGTCACTTCACTATTATAGGAGTTACTCGTTAACATTTGCCTACTTTTTTATCCCTTAAATAAAATATATACGGACAAGATACTGTTTTTTGTAAGTAAATCCATCCCATCAGATCCCATTTAAATAGGATCCCATCTCTATTTTATCCCTACACTTATAGGTAATGAGCAAAAAATCCACTAACATTATCAAATACAAGGATAAAATATACCAATATAGCTTGTGGGATAAAGAACCAGGTGAACTGATCTTCCGGTTCATTTAAGAATATTGCGAATACTTCTATCTGTATGATTATTTACATATTTACAGGTAAATGAATGCTATAATATCTAATTCTAATCTGCCCATAATGATTAATACAGCAGTGCATGCCTGAACTGGTCGCGAAGCCGTCGCTATCACAGAACAAAATAATTTAAAAATAAAATACTCTTGTAAACGCTTTACAAAAACTATAAGACAGTAAATCTAAGTTTCACCATCGCCCGACTACATTGTAGCCTTTAGTTCAAGTGCTACAATAAAACTAGATAGATTGACAGTTCCTGCACTGCATTCAAAGTAAGAATGGCCGTTCTTGCGCTATATTATATTCTTTTCGAATTATCGATAATATGAACCATTTAAGACCACGTATGTTCAATAAAATGTAGACAATATAATTTAAACCTTACGATATGATTTAAAAAATAAACAAACTGCGTCCTTTATTGTTTCCATTTATTAGGTAATACATATAATTCTATGTTATTTATATGATTAATATATTTTTAATAGATTTATGATTTATTATTATATGATTAGTTTTAATTATAGTTTTAATAGATTTTGACATAATTAATTAAGTATAGATATACTTAATTAATTATGTCAAAATCTAGAAAGTTATTTAGCTTTTTCTCTGTCTCCTTGAACAGCGAAAAAGTTTTAATAGCATAAGACTTGTCATCGGTCAGAATTGTGATTGATTTTTCATTCCACTTTACGTTATTTGAATTAATAGTCGTTAATATATTTGGATCATGAAAATTTTAATCTTGAGAAATATATCCTTCTTTATTCACAAATATAAGTCATATTATATAAAGAAAACGACTAAATACGACAGCAAAAAAATATAGCAGAAAGATTACCTATAGACCTTTAAGATCTACAGATAATCCAAATGCGTAACAATAAATAACAAACAATAACAATATCAGACGTGACATTATTTAAATAATGACACGTCTGATATTTTGGACACTATCAGCTGCAGTGGAAATAATACCAGCTTTATACTCGTATATATGTATCTAACCTCACCTTTGTAACTTCAGCTTTGGGCAATTCTCTTACACTACTCATAAGAGTAGTTGCAAACTTGCTGCAAATTTGCTTTTAGAATAATTCTAAAAGCAAATTTGCAGCAAGTTTGCAAGATAAATGCAATAAATTAAGGAAATAAATTTAATTTGCGATTTCGAAAACAAACAAACAATTGCTCATACTTGTGATCACACTTTAGTCCATTAAAGACAAAGTCTACATCCGTGTCAGCTCCAATGTACGGAAGGATGCACTGTGACAGTATCTCGACGTAGACGAATGTGTACGTCCGATGAACTTTATCGATACTGCAGGGGAAAGTTCTCAGTTTCATTTCACGGTAGGACGGGTAGCTTCCGTTCTAAGTTTGTTTTTCTCGGATACCAAAGAAGTTTGCGTGTTGCATTGACTTTGTTATTTGAACGTTGCTTTTGTTTAAAGCGACTTGAATATAATTCTTAAACGAGTGCTTAGAAGCGAGTTCGAACAAAACACGACTGCTAAATCGTTATACCTGTGTATCATCCTTAATTTCTTTTTTTTTTAATTTTGATGTAGGCAGTGTCATTTTCACGACTAAGACGAATCTATTGACGCCACTCACATCAAAATACGACAAGCCGTTTAGGTGAATCATTCCCGCAGCTTCGCCCCCTGGACCGCGCGTCTCTTAACCCCACGTTCCCGCTATGTCGCGAGCGGTCTGGCGTGCCAAAGAAATATATGTACATAGTACATATATATACATACATACACTCGAAAACCATAATCCTCTTTCTTTCGCAGGGGTAAAAAATATACTATTGAATTTTATTACGGCAGGCGCCGATAGAACTTTATGAATTATATCGATTTGAAAATCAAATATCTAGACCGATTTTGATGAAATGGGAAAATAGGAGCACAAGGTAACAATGAAAATTTTCTAACTAGTCTCCGTCCGTCCGTCCGTCCGTCCGTAACAAACATTTAAAAATATTACAGTCGAATTGAGTAAGTACCTCCTCTTTTATGGAAGTCTCTAACAAAGAAGCTGTTCTATATGTATCAATAATTTTGTTTTGTAGATAGATTATACATACGAGTATAGATAAACTGTTAATCGTAGACAAATTGGCGTTTGAGTTTATCCCATACACATTTTGTAACTTTCTTTTTGTATCTTCTTTTTCATCGTCATTTCATTCATCAAAGAAATGAAGATTAATTAAATAATTATTTTAACTAATGAAAAATTATCCAACCATTTTAAGATTGCATTTTAATCATCGCTGTCTATTTATTATCATTCATTTTATTAAACTGAATAAATTGTCAGAATTTCCTAAATGGATAAACGAATCTATTCATGTCCAAAACTTGGACAAGTAAAGTTACATTCGCATAGAAAACGTTACAACCCAAAAGTTTCCAAATAAACCCGAAACTTAGTTTCCCGGAATATGAAAAGATTCAAAGTGACATCACAAACATGTAAGATGTTTTTGGAATGTGTAACAGCACTGACGTAGAGCAGAGTTGGAATAAATATCAATTCTTGTCCTCGAGAATCATAAAGACATTTAAAAACGACGGAACAACAATGTATTATAACTAGCAGTAGTGAGTCTACAGTCAGTAACCAGTATGGACAGCTATGCATCTTACTTATGAATTTAGACAACGCAGTATCACAAGATACTAGAATATGGTGTACTTATAGTTAAGAGCGCTTTCATATAAAATTACCGATCATATTTTCTATAGGGGGAGCCACTTTTTTCTCGCATTTATCAAACTTGTGTTTTACAATTTGTCTATTTTAATTGCAATGCTCTTGGTTTATTTTTATAGCCTTTTCATGTACATGTTGTCATTTTAGATTAACCTAAATCATAACCTGAACCATAACCAGAATCATACTTTAACATTACCACACTAATTTTTATCAATATTATACACTACATGACACTAATCTTTCAGCGATTTGTTGATCTTAAGAACCACTCCTTCAACTATAATCTCCTATAACTATTGCAAAAGTGTTTTTAAGAGAAGTAATTTCAGACTTCCATGCAGCAGGACGAGCCGATAAAACAAATGAGCCCGATGTAAAAATAAAACTTATAGATGAATTTACAAAGTAATAGAAACTGAAACTACTTCAGAAATTCGCCCCTTCACTCTAGCCTTCTCAAAATGAAGTACAAAAACAAGAATAAGAAATTAGTAGGTGCTTCCTTATTTTTGAAAGGCGGTTACGACTTTAGCAAAATGAATCGAACACACTTCAGTTTTCTACATACAAAGATCGCCAATATGTGGAGATCTCTTACTACTTGTACGATATTTTCGCGGTTGCTTTTCCACATCTCACAAAACCCGCGTAAGTTCGTTTCGGACTCGGTTTTCTCGCGTATTTCGGTTTGTTTTGAATTTATTATGAGAATTTTCGTTTTATGCCGTCGAGTTTTGATGCCAAGGTTTTAAGGTGCCTTTGGAGTATGAGAACGTAAAGTTTTCTTGTATTTTATTGTTTTAATACGAGTTGTTAACATTTTTATGGCCCGAAATCACAGATTAAGTACGTGTTTCTACAGTTATGGTTATACGAGTACACCATGAAAGTTATTGAACGAGCAAGCTAAATATTTCTGCTTCAAGCAAAGCTTCAATCTTGGTATTTTGTTTTAATTCCGTCTATCTGGATGTTGGGAGTACCGTAATTTAAGAAACTAAATAAAAAATAATGTACATATTGTCAATTTTGATCTACAAAAAATGTTGTTCTATTTGACCTACTCATTATCTAATTATGATCAAATTTTGTTATTATTTGCTTAAATTTTGTTATTATTTGCGTATATTAATTTTGTAACCAATTAAGGAATATATTTTTTATGTATAGTATACATTTCTACAATTTTGTTTTTTAGATTAACGTGTAAATTGAATTTATAAATAAAATTATTGTGATACATTCTCGTCTTAAGTTTGTACTGGTTATACGATTTTTAGACTTTTCTAGTCGTTAAGAATTCATCATGAAGGTGTCGCTTGTGTCATGGAGTCCTTTTGGAAATAAGAATGCTCGGCTTCCAATTACCGTTCATATTTTAGTTGATTTTAGGAAAAATTTTCACAGTCATATAAGGAATTCGGTGAAAACGTTCACTTTGTCGATGGTATGGTTAAAGATGCATCACGTAGATTTTGAAGAAATGTGAACTAGTGTTCACATTTCTGCTAAATCTACCTACTTACAACAAAATCAAATATTATCCACCAGCAGCAGCATAATCGTTGGTCTTTGCTAGTCAATGTTAACTATATATTTTTCTTTCGATTTCAAATAACAACCGCCAGAATTGCCCCAAAACCACTTAACGCGGTAACGTCCAATAACCCGACACAATTTGACGATATTTCTTCGCCACGCAAGTGCATTTTCAACACATTTTATATCTGTTTGCCAATAACCCGGGGTTTTCAATAGCGACGTCTGGTCGAAATGAGATTTTTACTACGGTAGTAATAACTTGATAGAATCTGGGGCACGATTCTTTGCGATAGAAATGTTTAAGAGTGAATTTGACGGATAGTTTTAGCCGGTAAGAAATTGGAATTCAAGATTCAAGAATTCAAGACTAAAGTATGATAGTTTAAAAATATTGTATTTTATGATGCCAAAAATGAAATTTATATGGAAACTATGATTGTACACAAATTTCACGTTTTTTTTGTCTATAAATTGTGTAAATTTAAAGGTGTAGACAAAGACACAGACCCGCGTCTGACAGTCACAGCAAAGCTATATGGGTACCGTTTAACACGCACCCTTAAAATAGTAAAACATACAAACATATTTTCTTCGGCAAAACAGTTTTCTTCCAAATGTATACATAAATCTATCTATCTTGTATTCAATCGCATTATTACTCATCAGTTAAAGGGATGCGAATTGGGAAAAGTAGACTTCATGAGAAATTCCTAGCTGGCAACAACATCTGGCAAAAAATAGGTAACTAAATCGAAAAGGTAGGTATTCCAACACAACCATTTGCGAAACTGAGTTACCATGACTGCCGAAAACAATACTAATTATATAGATACCCTAATAATAAATACAAATTATCCTCTAAACTAATATCTTTTCTAATCTAAAATTAATATACCGTGAAATAAACGTCAGATACTCTATTATTAGGCACGGGCCTTTAATCTACGTTCGTAACTGATCTTTGAAAACCAAATAGGAACTGTTCTCGCCACAGGTGTTAAACTATAGTCTGCGACTCTGGCAAAAGTCGGGTTGAGCATTTCAAATGTATTCGAAAGATTTTTTCAACCTTTAGGTTTAGGTTGCCTCACAGTATTTTTCTTACCCTTATACAACTTTCCAAATATATTTTGCTAAATAATGAAACATATCCGAAGGAAACTGTAAACTCTAGTATTTTCTACTTGAAGGTTGTATTACGAGACATTTTATTATGAAAGTTTACTTGAAGTCGACCCAATTCGATAATATTTTATGAGGCACTCCGAGTTATCTATCTATTAAAGTGCTAAAAGGGATAGAGAAAATAGTTTCGTTCTAGATTTTACTCCAATGCTATCACAATTTTATGTTATTTCATTTTTCTGTCCTAGTTCGTTTTATTTTGAGAGTTAAAACTCGTTCTAGATAACCGTAAAAACGGTTTAAATCTACACAAAACATTTGAGTGTATTTTTTGCTAAACACTCTAGATTAAAAACATTTCGATATCAAAATGTGAGTAAAATTTTAATAAGCTTCGTCTAAAAACCTTATAACTTTTAGAAGGCTATTTTTATTTATTATATTTTCTACTGAATGTAAATAATGAAAAAAGTTTTCAATTCGTCGCATTGGAAGAAAGTATTTTTTCTGTCCGCAAGTATACTTCCAGGTGGTTATTTAGTTTCAATAGTTTCGAAAGACGTATCGAGACTAATTAACAAAAATACATATTTTTTCTTGTTTAGGAACCAGCTTCGAACTTTGGTTTCGAATAGAAAAATAACTGTATAAAACTTTCAATAAGATAGAAAGCTTTAATAATCAACTAGCTGACCCGGCAAACATTGTATCGCCTAACAGTTGATTCTTTAATTTTTTTTTAAATACTTATACAGCTATTCGGGACGCCGGGTCAGCAAATATTGACAAATCTTGACATTGATATTTATACGATACTAATGTCACTCAATTGTTTTGCCTTCCCGGAACATCTCCACTAACACTTTATGATAATTATGGTAATAAAGTTCAAATTTACTTTTAAGTATTTTTACTAATCGATTGTATGTAATCGGGAGTATAGAAGTGTTGTTTTTGTACTTCAAGAAATATTGTAAAAAAACGAATATGCAAAATCGGTTCAGCTGCTCTCGAGATTTGCGCTTGGCGACAAATTCAGCGATTCATTTTTATATTAAAGACTAGCTGTCCCGGCGAACTTCGTACCGCCTAACAGTTATGTATGTTTCTCATCGTTTAAACCTTCCCTGGAGTACGACAAACACTCCAAGACCAAAATCAGCTAAATCGGTCCAGTCGTTCCCGAGTTTTAGCGAGACTAACGAACAGCGATTGATTTTTATATATAAGACTAGCTGACCTGGCGATCTTCGTACCGCCTTACAGTTATGTACGTTTCTCACCTTTTAAACCTTCCCTGGAGTACGACAAACATTTCAAGACCAAAATCAGCTAAATCGGCCCTGCCGTTCTCGAGTTTTTGCGAGACTAACGAACAGCAATTGATTTTTATATATAAGATAATGTACTTACCCGTTATCATCTGGCTGGCAGTGGTGAGCAGTTTCACATCATTTTCAGCGTCTTGTGTCTCCAACCTCACAGTAACATTGAGAGGATCCAGAGGTCCATCGCTGGCCCTCCCATGCAGGGTCACTAGGACCGCTGTGGTCTTCCCGGGGACTGCCACCTCAGGCGCGACCACTGAAAAGCCCCTGTAACGAATGGAAAAAGAATTTGAGAAGTGGAAAAAGAAGTGGATTCTCACATTTAATGGCTAACTGTGTCTAGCAAATAGTACAATATGTAATATGCAAGTAGTATAGAAGAAATGTTCTCGTACTAATATTACATCATAATATAATGTTAATAAATGTTCAGTGAATATATGCACTTATGAAACGCTAGAGCCCGTTAGTTTACTGGGCGATCGAATGTCCATTTTATAAAAATCGGTACAACATTTTGGTTGTTAAGTCAGAATAACTGAAAAAAAAAACTTTTCACTTATATATTTATTATTATTTGCGTATGCAGAATCACGTCAAAGAACCAACATTAAAAAAATATCAGTTTCAGTACATCAAATGAACAAAACATATCCAGTTAGGTAATAGATTAATTTACAAAAACGTATTACGGCATTATTAAAATATTTATAAGTTTTTGAAAAATATAATAATGAAATTGGCTACTTGGACATTTTGATAAATTTTATTGTTATTTCTCACTATATAAGATCTATTTAAAACTACTCAACGCTTTTTAGTGACCAGTTTTTTAGCAATTTTATATTATTTGTATTTTCACCAAACATAATTCCAACCAAATTCTAAAAATTTTACAAAGTTGCAAATGCTTTGACGTAGACGCGACCTTTAAATAATTAGGTAAGTTATTTAGACAGACACAAGTTGCATATTAAAGTTTATTATAAGAAAAACATGATAGTTAATAACTTGCTCGGAATCAGCATAACAGAAATACAGTAGAATTATCTTGATTTTCTGCTCCCGGAAAAAATAAACGTTTCCTTTATCCCGAAATGCTTATGTAATTCCGTACCATTTTTAGGGTAAAAGACAGGAAAATAGCAAGAAAAGCGTCCGCGCGTGACGATATTTTTTCCTGTATGGAAAATCGTGGATAAGTAGTCCTTCTGATAACAAAGAGCAGGAATGCGAACTAATCTTCTATTAATGTACCTGACTTGGAAGGGGCTGGAAATGTTAGTTGTTTATTGCTATGGTCGTGAATCAGATTTTATTTTTTGTTAGTTTTGGTACAATTTTGTGATCCGATAAAACCTTAACGACTTGTGCTATAACTTACTTTCATTACCTACCTACTAAAATTCGATCTCAGTAAATATTTTTTAATTTGATAACTTGTGTCTAATTTTAAATACTACATATGATTAGATTAATTAGATCAAGAAAAGATCAAAAATGCTTGTTTCATCTAATACAATCAAAGTAAAATTGAAATATATTTATAAATCAATGGCTGTTCGTTTGTCTCATTTAAACTCGAGAATGGCTCAGTTTCGAGGATTTAGTTGAATTCGGTTTTAAAAGCTCAGGGAAAGTTTAAGCGGTGAGAAACATACATAACTGTTAGGTGGTACAAACTGTGCCGGGTCAGTTAGTTGTAAAACTAAATAACTATGCCTTGCGATATTTAAGTACCTGATAAATAAATACCTACTTCTCCTTAATTCGCAAAATCTGTTCTTAGCCGTCGTATCTCTACAATATCTATATAATAATTAGCTGCTAAATTTCAGCCAGTTTCATTTATAACTTTTTAAAGTCGGTTAGACCCGGTGGCCTACTGAATAGAAATCGGTTGTCACTTTATTAAGAGTTTATTTAATTCAAGTAATGAACTAGTGGTTAGTAGAGGTTTCATAAAGTAGGTACCCAGTGTCACTCTCACGACTAAGACGAATCTATTGACACCACTCGCATACAAATACTATATATATTCCAAACCCGTGGAACATGCCATTTTACATTTCAACCTATCAAAAACTTAAAGAAATATTCCAAAACATTTTTATAAACTTGTCATCGATTCGCCACCATGCAATACTCGCAAAAGGCATTTGGTAGGCGACACGGGGACCACAAAACACTCGGAAACAGACCAGAGTATCGAATATTGAAAACGCGGCTGCACTGCGCCAAATCGTGTGAACACGTCCCAACTTCCTTTTATTGTATTGCTCTCTTGGACGAAATAAATCAGAGGACATGAACTATTGCAAACTTTTAGAGAGTTGCGTTTGTCGATTTTGTTGTTACTTTAATATAACAGGAGTGTGACTGCAATTTTGAAAGAGTATACGCAAAAATGAGACTAATTTGAAAGTGATACCTTTTAAACTCAACAGAAATTCAAATCGATCCAGGTGTCTCGAAAAAATTAGTAATATAAGAATTTAGAAACCAAAAGTTAAAATAAATAAAGTTAAGGTAAATTCACCACCTGCATCAAAATTTAAAAATGTGTGATTAAAATTGACAGGTGCCGTTTCTTCACCTTATATCACATCAACCATCCATAATATTTCATCACAATAGCAATAAATGTACTCATATTATCCATAGTTTACCTTTTCGACTTCCCATTTAATAATTTTAATTAATGTTATACTTGCTGGCCTCCGCAGTGCTAACCACGGATCTCGAGTTTTGTATACGAGTAGCTTATGTTACTTTGCGATAATGTAGCTTTACAACAGCAAAAGATTTTTAAAATTGGTCTAGCAATTTTTAAGTTCATTCGATACCTACAAAACAATAAATACACTAATCCTTCTTCTTTATGATATTAGTATAGAAAAAGGGCATATACGTATTGGTTTCAGACCCATTTAAGACCATCCGTCCGGAATTATGGCCGTGTGTTCAAATAAAGAAAGTAAGACAATAAACGTCTTATTAACTGAGATTAAAGACACGATAAAAGTGTGTACTTGAGGGACATATCCAATGTTTATTCATTTATAAAGTTTCCGCGCGTGTCCGGAATACAGTTTGGAAAGGCGAGCTTGAATTAAAGACTTTTTATGTGGAATGTCCTTTTTCACAGAGCTTTTTTTGTGCGTGCTGGATGAACCTACATTTCCGGCATGCGTTTCAACGCGCTGTACAATTTTTGCACTGGTTGTAAATAGCTTCATAGAAGTTTAAATTAAAGTTAAGGAACCAGCTAAAACTGTAGCGTCTGACGTAATATGTTACATTATAAATAATAAAATCGCCCAAGTGCAAGTAAAGCATTAACTATGCAACATTACTTCAAGTTTATTATCCTGTTATCGTTATTAATATCGAGCAAATAACGGCAAATATCGCTTTTGCAAAGAAGATCACATAATTATTTTTTTTCCTATTTTTTTTATTTTTATTGTTATTTTTAAAAGTGAATACACAAGTAAATACTGTGAATATTTCAAGCGGCTGTCTGTTATCATTATTAACATTGAGCAAAAAACACGTTTGTTGTTGAAGACCCGGGGTTATAATTTTTTTCTGTTTTTAGTATTTGTCGTTAGAGCGGCAACAGAAATACATCATCTGTCACGGTTTATAAGATACAGCCAAGCTAAAGCTGCTTAAAAACTTTTTAGATATCCACCGATTGATATTCTAAAAAACTACATATAGCAGACTACTTATCATTTTACCTATAAATTTTGAAAAATAATAGAAGTAAAAAGTACATTATTCAATTTTTTTTTAATTAGGTGTGGCGCTTCTGTTATTATTGACAATTTAAATTCATAAACAAGTACTATTTAAGTAGTTATAAGATCAATGAACAATTTCATTTCATTTCACAGCCTTCAGTTCAACATTTCCCCGAATTACTAGCTGTACCAAGTTACCATTACAGTAAAAAGTTCAAACAAGAGAATAACATCATACAAGATCGCATTTGTTATCGTGACGTATCTATTTACAAGATGGCCTCATATTCCCGGGTTTGACGTGGGTTGTGTCCCACGCATGTCTATCGGACCTATTTTTGAGACAAGTTATTTATTTTGCACATTTTTATGTTTATTTATGTCTTTGAACGTGTTAGAGATTGTTAACACGTGTTTTGATATATTTTCTTCTGTGGAAAATTTAGACGTGAGTATAAATTACTCGTATAATATAGGCAGTTAGGCATGAGGTGAAAACAAAAGCAAGAAAATTTCGTTACGTTTTGACAGTTTCCCGTTTCAACGCTGTCAATATAAAGCTAAGAACAAAGCAGAGAATAAACGAAGTTAAGTTTCCTACTAGCAACGGCCAGCATAAACCGCTCAATCTAGATACATGAAATTTGGACAGTGTGCCTAGGTGTATACTAAACAATGTTTGGTAAGTCAACCCCTACGATGGTCAAGTCCGGGTTAAGAGTTTGAAACTTTTTGATATTCAATTTTAAATCGCGGATAATACCGCGGGTGACAACTACTATTAATCTGTACATATAATTAAACAGTAGAATTCGGATTTCTGTATGATGAAAAAAAAAATGCTAATAATCGAGTCAGGGGATGAAATAAGTAAAATAGAGCTAATTAAGATTTTTTTAAATGTTTTTGTTTATTTGTCTGCTTGTGCGGGCTTAACGCCGAATCGTCTGGATCGATTTAAATTAAATTTTGTGTGGTGGTCAACATAATATTTATGATACTTTTAATCCCGGTAAATTAAAGAGATGGAATGATAAATCACGGGCATCAGTTAATAAATAATACGAAAAGCCTTTCAAAAATAATTTATTTAACAAAAGATTACCTTACGTACGAGGGTTCTAACTAAACTTACTCCAGCAACGCAAGTCCCGTCGTTTCTAGTAAGTTGTTTTAGCTTATTATGTTTTCAACGTAGATGTGTATAAAGTTCCAGACCAAAGTTGTGAGTTTCGTGTCACAAGGCTTGTGTTTTGTGAGCATATGTTTTGAGTTTGTACTAGTAAAGTGTTGCATTATGCACGGTATTATATATCTGCAGCCCGATATACCCTATGCAATTCTGATCGCATTAGGTACGAAAAACTTGTTAGAAAATTCTAAATTATCACATTTAAAATCAATTGGAGTTGCGATGGAAGCTGAAGTAGGCTGGAGATGCATGGCGGCGAAATTATACGTCTTTCTGGAGACTTTATATTGGCGTAGAAATTTGATACTTCCTACTATCCTACTTCTTTAAAACATTGCGTAGGCTTTTACAGACATGCAATATTGGCTTTTATTAGCGCGAAATAAAGTCTTTATCTCCTTGCAGTCGTTACTAAAACAATCGCGATTTTAATAAAGCAGATTCGGGATCTCCGGTCTTGAATTACTTTGAACTATTTTATTTAACTTTTATGATTATGATGTCTGGAAAGTTGACAGACTTTTGGAGCAATAAGATAGAAATTACAGAAATATATTACAGGAGGTCATGGTATCAAAAAATATTTAAAACAATATTCCCTGAGCTTTCCGATACCACTGGGGACAAGAGAGCTGGCTCATTCCTTGCTCAAAGAATTTCAGTGGCAATTCAACGCGGGAATGCAAACAACGTTTTTGAGAAAATACCATAAGGATATTTATTTACATCTTCATTATCAGCCAGACGACGTCCACTGCTGAACATAGGCCTCCCTTACAACGCCATTACGAACAACAAGCTGGCAATTGCATCTGCCAACTGGTTACTTGTGACAATCAGTTTACATCAGACTTTTATGTATTATTTTTACGGTTTAGGTTCTTTTCTTTTTATAAAATGATTATTTTCAATTATTAATAGGCAAATTTGGTATAGTTAGTTATTAGTTTCAAATTATTATTTGCTAATGCTACTTTTAGCGTAACTCACATTAAATCTAACGTAATGAAGTTGTTATTTTGAAATCAAATACAAATATGTAAAAAAGGATTAAATATGTTGTCTTTATGAAAGCCTTTATTTTGCGACCCTTGAACTTCGAGCGTTGAGTTTACCAGAGATTCCTAAAACTTCTATTACGAATATCATTCATGAACAGAATCCTGTAATTAACTTCTGTAATAGCTATCTTATTGCTCTGAAAGTCTGTCAACTTTTCAGACATCATAATCATAAAAGTTAAATAAAATTAGTTCAACGAGATTCATGGCCAGAGATCCCGGATCTGCTTTATTGGAATCGCGATTGTCTTTGGAACGACTGCAAGGAGATAAAGACTTTATGACGCGCTAATAAAAGTCAATATTGCATGTCTGTGAAAGCGTACGCAATGTTTTTAAGAGTAGGACAGTGGGAAATATTGTGAGCAAACAGTGCTTAGAATTTCCAGATTATCTTCGTAGAAAATCGATAATCGAATTAATATCTATAAAAATAATCGATCAAAAATCGATCGATAGTTACGAAAGTATAAAAAATTGGTTACTGCCTGCTTTAATACTAATGTATTTTCTTCTGCTGGCTACAAAGAAAACTTAGCCGGACTTGAATTTGATTAAATTACACCACAACATCAACTCTATCTAGCGAATAATTTGAATGCAATTTTAGTTTCAGTTGAACACTATAATAATTTATATCTGATCAAATTGTTATTTGTCTTTAAAGATACCAAATATTAGTGTAAGAACCTTTAGTTAAAACTTGTCTACAGACAGAGTAATATAAGTATGATTTCAAATAACAAAAACTCGTTCGCATGGATACTTGCCAATACCGCCCCAATCGATAGCGCTGTTTGAAGAAAGATCGTTAACATCTCCTCTTTCTACATGATGGCTTTAAAAGAGCAGTGTATATTTTTATAGTCTTACCATAACAATATTTTTAAACATAGTTTAAACGATTATTTAGCTAGTCAGCCTTATTAATAAACGCGTCGTAACATTAATCGTCATTTGTCTTGTTAAGGCGCGTGACGTTCTCCATTGGATAGATCGAGATAAAAAATGCTTGAAGTTAAGACGCGTTTATTAATAAGGCAGTAACTAAAACCTAAACAACCGTGGACAAAACAGTTTAAAATAAAATACTACAGATCATAATGTCAAAATTGAGTAAGTTGATTGTTAACACTGGTAACACTGGTTAAACAAGACTATAAAGTAGTATGAGCTTTGAACATCTAGTTTAAGGCTGTTCCTCTCTAAAAATGTGTGAGCTGTTAATTTGTAGTACGAAATAAACTGAAAAATCTGCCCAAAACTTGTCAAAAGCGTGTTTGGATCACTTAAGGTAAGCTGCTAGACTTTTGATGACCTGTGTTTTAATAGGTAAGTTAATTTTATTGAGCACAATAATAATTTTCAAGCACTTAAACATAAATCATGTCAGTAATGAGGTATTGTTAATATCAACATGCCAGAATATAGATAGAGCTAGGGCAATAACTAAGAGGGTAATCAATATATTGAAAATTGTACGATACTAGCTGCGCCCTGAAGTGTTACCCGCGTAAAGAATAAAGAGTAGCCTATGCGTTAATCTTTAATTTCCGTACTAAATTTCATCAAAATCGGATCAGTTATTTTGGTGTGAAAGAGGATCAAACATATATTACATACATACATCCATTCTTACAAATTTTCACGTTTATAATGTGATTTAGAAAACTAACGAATGTTTGGTTTATATTGTTTGAATTTCATCAGAGATAAAATGAGTCGTAGTCTCGCACTGTTCATTTCATCCCTGATGAAGTTCACCGAATATGAACGAAACTATAGTTGGACCTTTCCAATAATCAGGTACGCTTGAAAACCCATTTATTAAAAAAAATATAATGTTAGTAGTAAGTAGGACGTGAATATATTTATGCCAGTCTTCTAGTTTTCTTGATTACTATTGACTTTGTTGTATCTTGAATATAGTAAAAACTAAAAAACTTATAAGCTTTAATAAAAACTGTTGTTTCGAAGTAGAAACCGCCGATAATTCGTGAAGTTCTATCTATCCCAGTATAAACTACTGGTTTTTATTCACTTTTATTTAGGTAGGTAATAGTTGTTTTAGTTTTCCATTTTCTCCAATATTTTCCCAGCTTCTACGTTCCATTTTGCCGTACGTGACAATTGGTATTCGATATAGTTGTTTTATGTCGTCAATATTTGATGAACGTGGTTCAGCTTGCTTAGGGTGAATGTACTGTGGAGACTTGGCTAGGGACGTACGCTTTCCTAATAAAATGATATTTTATTTGATCCCTACCGATATTGAGACAGATTTATGAAGGTAAGTTTTAGGATGGCTTAATGTATTCTTAAAGTAATTCAAATAAAGTTACAAGAAATAATGTTAGTATCTGTATCACTGAAAAATAGGCAGTTCGATAAACGATATGACTCTTTTGACAAAACAGGAGCGTGGTGGTGGTAGTAGTCCGTAGTATGAGTAGTATACTTGAGGAATACTTGGAATACGTAAAACGTCGTTGGTTTAATCCCGAGTTAAGGCTGTGACTTATGAGTACGGTCATGTACTGATTCGGTTTTGTATGATTTACTATATGTATGCATTGCAGTAAACAACGTGTAACAGAGTGCTGTGTCATTACTAAGCGATGTTAGTCTACCCATCAAAGTTAATACATAAAATACGAATCAGCATCTCCATACAAAAATTGGTCACGTAATCGGCTTATTTGTATGGAGGGAACAAGTTTTTTTTTTTAATTTTGCATATTTATGTTTTGCAATAGTTTCACTTTGATGTGTAGACTAACATCGTTAAGTATTGTCACAGCTTTCTGTTACACGTAGTATGGTTATAATAATGATAGTATTTTAAATATAAGTCATCATAACACAAGCTAAACTACTCCACACGATACAGTTGCTCATAAAATTGCTTCATATTTTCATACAGTATATAAAACATAAACTCAGACACCACGCGTCAGCAATTTCTCCGCCAACACGAAAATAGGCCCGCGATTTTCTCAACACACATTCATAAATCTCAGTCAGGACCGCACTTAGCGTGGGAAGGGGGTGAAAAACCCCCTTATTGGCCTTTGCTTCACACCGAACCATATAGAGGTTCTATTAAATGTTAATGCTCATCACTAAGGTCCGCATTTTTTCAGTTATTTTCATTTATAAGTCAAACTAGCTACAAACTATATATAGCTACAAGGTATATCTTCCTATACATACATAAAAAAAAGAAAAGTTTTCAACAATTTGACAACCGCTTTAAAGTGTAATTTAATACCCATTTAGTACGTAATACTCACTTTGCCCCATCTCTTTTACTGCAAACATCAAGTCTAACTGTTATTTAAACTAAACGTTACGTCATCCAATCTCGTTCGTATTTGCTAAAAACCAGTTTCGTTTGCCCCTTTTCTAAACTTCTAGATCCGACACTGCTCAAAATCAACAATACCTTAACGTAACAATTCTCACACAAATATAACAAGTTATAGCATGTTATAACCACCCCGATTCCGGCGAAACGTCGTGATTAGTATTAATATATTCCGCGGGAAATCATAGATATTGGAGCATTCAATCAACGAGTGAACCGGATCGCACCATGTGTTGTTACTGCTCCAATTTGGTGTCGTATGTCTTGTATAGATATATTTAGAAATGTTATGGCTGTATGAGAATGTCTTTGTTATTGAGTCTTCTATATCGTTGTAGTAAATTGATATGGTATGTTTGAGTGAAATTCAATTGTCATCACTTGAAATAGACACATTATTCAGAGATGAATTTAACCAAATGCGACTCGGCCAAATGAGTAGGCTTACAGGTCCAATTTTGTACATTAGATATATTTTGAAAATTTTACTCTGGGGGCATGTAGTTATAGATGCTGGATCAGAATCTGTAACTTTTTTTAATTTTTGTCTGTCTCTCTGTTTCATGACTAGGCATCACGCTGAAACTACTAAATGGATTCAAATGAAACTTTGGATACATATAGTTTGTACCATGATGTAACACGATATTAACTTTTTATACCGAAATTCACTAGGGTTCCTGTGGGAAGAGGGATGAATGATATAAATACATAATGATGTAGGTGATAACTCAGTAACGCGTACTTCGATTTCGATGATTTGTTTTTTGTTAGAAAGAACTAACTGAAATTAATGCAAACCCGAACATTAGTGGGGGTTAGCTAGCTGGCCCATTGTCACTTCAGCCTGCTAACTAACAGTTGGTTACTTTAAATCTTTGTCGTATAATTTCATTAATGATTTTATCATTGTAACTCCGAAACATAGCTCGTTCCAAAGCTCGTTGAGCGACTTTGAACCGATGTACTCGCTTTACAGTGAGTGTCCACGTTTTGGCTCCGTATGTCATAGGTAGGACGCACAGATCAAACATTTTTGTCTTAAAGCTCTGCAGAACGTACGACGAGAAGATTTACCGATTAGGATACTACTAGTACTTACATAAGACTCCTAGACTCACTTATTTACTACTTATACTTACTACACGTATAAAGGGTCATTACACTCACCAATGCAAATTACTTTTTGCTGTTGGGCCTTTCCTTTCCTTCAAAAACCGTTTTGAAATGTTGAACTAGCATTTGTCTTCCTCTATTAACCTATCTAGTTGGTCTAATAATTTGTACGCCCTTTATTAGGAAAGTGTATAAAAAGCTAGAATTCGTAACAAAATATTCTCAAACCTATTCAGTTAATTCAAGTCAAGATGTCATTTCGCGAATTCGAATTCTTGTCACACACCAAACCCGACAAAAGTTCGACGTCTGACCAATTTCCGTACCTACTCTTTTATGTGAAATCATTAGGGTCCAACCACGTAGACTGAACAATTGAGTCAAATAATCTACAGTCAACGACACAATTTAGGTTTTTTATAAATGAAGTCGTATAAAAGATACTTACTGCCCAACAAGAAGATAATGATACGCTTGATTTAAATTGTGATGGTGATAATATTATTCTTTAAGATTTTTATCACGAAAGAATAATCATAGAATTGATTAAGGAAGATCAAGCTAAGGTACTTAAAATTAAGATTAAAACTAATACCTAGGTAAACTTAAGTGTGCAGTGAATATATGTAATGTTCTAATTATTACTTGATTATGACTTTCAATTGCTTGACCGATAACTACAGTGCAGATAAGGTACAGAGGCGATTAAGTATACATGATTACTGTAATATCCTAGACGTAACGGGCGGACGGACGGCACGTCCTTTGCTAAACATGTACCTCTAGCTGCAAATTGCATCCACTGGTTATTTGTGACTTCACTATACTATGTAGTAAGAGTTCATTCGTTGCGTCTTTTGGTTCATGGTCACCACTAAAGAACTTTTCTTTTCCATCATTATACTACATACTTAAATACAGACATACACTCAAAAACTACCCTCTTTATGGTGAGTTTGATAATAAAAAAACGGTTCACAAATAAAATAAGTAGACGTGTAAAGATAACAAAAGTTTATGCAACCCAGCGATGTTTGAACCACGTCGTGCTTCGGGTTTCAGGTCGCATTTTCTAAGATTTTCCCGGGCAGTAGCTGAATACTTTCCTACGGCTCATTACGTGGTTTTGAATAATTCATAAAGCGGCGCCTTCGTCGGTTCACTGAGGTGCACCGATGTAGGACTGTGGGGAAAAATACTACGGTGTAGTCTTGAACAGTTTTATGGTTGATGAGAATAAAAACTAACCTAGTGTTTTGTTAAGAGGATCAGTATTATACTGAAATATTTGTAGCTAACTAGCTGAGTGAACTTTATAGGTACCTTCTTAAAGTTATACATGTTTCTCTACGTTTAAACCTTAATTGAAATATCACAAAAAAAAAAACAAAATCAGCTAAATCAGCCCTGTCACTCTCGCGTTTTAGCGATACTAACAAACAGCAATAGTAGATAACCCGCTTAGTTTTGGACTCAGTGCGAGAAATCACTCTAATATTTTAAAGGCGAATGTGTGTATGTTTGTTTGTTACTCTTTTACTCTCAACAGCTACGAACGGACTAGGAAGTAATTCTTTTTACATATATGGCGTGATAATTCCTTAACACTTTTACATCTTAGATTTTTTCTAATAACTTCCTAGAAACGTGCTTCCTCTTAGCACATGGCATCCTTAGGAGATGGTGACTATTCATAAACTCGCTCGAAAGCTTTTAAGTTTTATAAAACTCTCATTTAAAGTCATGTTCTGCCATTTTCTGTTACCATTTCTATCCCTGCCAAATATTACTGAAATTAAATAGTGCCACAGTAAAGTTCTTCCAATTTCAAATGGGAACTATTCCCAAAATCAGCAACCTATGGCGAGAATAGCTAAGTATGTTATTTATGTAACTTCTAAAATTGAATCATCAAATTAACTCTAAAATTCGTTTAGTACGTGTACTAATTTCCATCAAGATTGGTCAGAAGCCTGCACTCGAGTATGAAATTTCCAGACCTATATCCACCCGTTCAAACAAATTTAAAATAAGTATCAGACTCAAAGCAGTTCAGTTCTTTTCGTAAGGTTTTTTATGACTTCAAGCTTTTTTCTTCTGTTTCAAAGAATAACTTCGTATTTTATACACCTAGACACACAAAACTAACACTTGTGGGCGCCATTAACGACAAAAAAAAAACACCTCTGAAACGGATTCAAAAACAAATTCGCTATAAACGCAGCAATCACTTTCTAGACTAACGTAGTTATCACTTCTATGGTTAACTAATAACAAATAGCCATAAGCCACTTTCCTAAGTAAGATTTTTTAAGATTATTTTTATGTATCCGGATGATAAAAAAATAATACATTACCCTCCGAATTCTAATAAAAATGACACGTTCCTAGTTTCCACACATCGAATATTGTAAGTCTTCTTCGTAGCATATTAAATATTCTCTAAGATCGTAAGCATGTGCTACGAAGTTTCCTAGCACGAGCCTACGACAGCGTAGCGTATAAAGTTTATACGCTACGCTATCGTAGGCACGTGACTGAAATTCGATCGGTTAATTAATCCATAACTTTATCCCGTGCATATACTAATATTTCATAATTTACCTAATGTGACGATAATTGCCGAAGTCATCACTGATAACACGATAGTATGAAAATAATTAAATTTTCATTCGGTTTGCGCCGGGATTTAGAGAAAGTGCGCAAACCAGTGCTACAAAGGCAATACCGCCGTTGGCGCGGTCCATTTACAAGTGGCCGAATACATTTGAAACAAAGCCTTCAGTGAGCGTGAAAGCCTGCTCGAGCCAATACACCTGGACCAAGGGTAGAAATGACTGGAAGAGCTCAACTGTTTTGAGAGTCTTTAAAGCGTTTTTTTAACACTCTCTTACTGAATTTTTTGAAGTAGTTTTAGTACCCTTATGTTTGTCATCAATTTTATTACGAACTTTAAAAATGGGAGAAAGATAAGAAGGTTCTTAATTTATTGGAATCTTTTTATTGCTTACTAGCTGCGCCCTGCAGTGTTACCCCGTTAATTCAGGACAAAAAGGAGCTCATGCGTTAATTCAGGGTCTAAGACATCTTTGTAATAAATTTTCTCCAAATCGGTTTAGCAGTTTTTGCGCAAAAGAGTAACAAACATTCATCTTTATAAACTTTTGCGTTTATAATATTAATAGGAAGTAGCATAATTTCCGATATCTTCATTGATTTAAAAAATATTTTAGTATATACAAATACACCCTCCAAGCGTATAATTATATAATTAAAGTAATATCACAATTTGTGTGATATTTCGCAGCTTTGAAATTATTATTTGAAACTAGCTTAAATAAGCCGTACTCAGGATACATTTATATAATTTATGTTATCCTTATCGTTTCTCCAAAAGATTAGCGCATACAAATGTCTTAGCTATTATACTAAAAGTAATTCCAATTAGTGGGCTTATCGCACCGCTCGTTAGCTATAATAGGACATCGTTTGACATCTGCAATTATCTAAGGCCCTTTGGTTTTACTGTCTAGGTGAGCATTTCTACTATTTTGAATATTTAACCGACTTTACAAAGGAAGTGGCACTCAATTTTTTTAAACCTTTTTAAGATTCTGTACTACTTACAAGGAACCCATATAGTTTAGTTCTGTTAATTTGCCTGTCTTTGATTTAAAATTTTACTATTATGGAACTAATTATGAAAAAATATTTATTTTAAGAAATACATTAGATGATAAGTCTTAAACATGCAGTTACGATCAAGTTAATACAATTTGTATGAAAATAAGATTGAAATTTTCAACATGCACTTAGCAAACTTATTCATAACCGAGTGCCTAAAAGGAGGGTAAAGTTAATATTTTAGTAAATCCTGTACAAACCTGGATAATGTTTTTTTTTTTATTTGAAAGAGAACATGTAATTTAGATCAATTGATAGACCTCTTATGTGATTCTTGAAATATTAAAATTGCGCTATTATAGAGATGTGTGATTTCGGCCCTAAAACTGATCCCACGAAGTTTGAAAGCCATTACAGTTGAGCTATCAGTTGGCGTAGAAACCAAAAATTACATTTCATGAAATCGAGAATAACGAAGTTCATGTTTTTCATAAAATCGTATTATCGATTTATATCAGGCAAGAAACGTCACGCGCATGTCTATTATTATATAAAAAAAAACAAAGATTATATAGGCATCCCCCAAAACAATTTGTTCAACAGCTGCAACATTGATGCTGCAAAAAAACTTTTTTTTTATTAATATAAGTATTTATCTTTATAAAAAAACAACGAATAGGGTTTTTGAAAACAGCAACAATGGAATTGTTTCTAGATTTATTGTTACTAGAAATAATCAATTATTTGTTATATGTAATATATGATCAAAGAGACATTAATTTTTTTTTTAAGTAGTAGTTGCAAGTGCCTTTATTAACATAAACAAAATGACTAACTACGACAACATTTAATTATAGCAGAAAGATTACCTATAGACCATTTAAGATCTACAGTTAATTCAAATGCTTCAACTCACCACCAGAGGGCACATAATTTTTTTTTATTGAATTTAAAAAGTCGCAATATTATGACATCATCGATGTTGGAAAGCCGTATCTAGAACAGTTTTTACTCTATGTAGAACGTATCGATAGCTGAAAACTGAAAGCTGCACCAATCTTTTCATGTGTGGTCGTGTGTATTATTTTTCATGACGTAGATTCCATTGAATACTCGTAATATAATATCCTTTTCAGATAAAGTAGTTTATTTTATAACTCTTGTTAAATTTAAAATTCTTTTTTATCTTGATCAGGTGTATTAGGCCCCAGGAATCTCAAAGCTATTTAGCTTTATTTTATTATGGCCTACTTATTTTATTAGATAGTAATTGTTTTGTCAATGGCTCTTTGACATTTATATTCATGCTATGATGATAAGCACATTAATTATATAAAATCTCTACATATCTTGATACTTGGTACGTTCTTTATCCGTGAGATCCTTCCTGAGAACTAATGTGTCTCAGAAATAATTAATACCCGAGATTTATTGTGAGTGTTTAGAAATTTATCAAAAGCTTAGTTGAAATTACACAAAAATCTTATAAATGTCATTGTGGCACATGAGTCGGTATTATGAAAAAACAAAAATCTGTGTAAGAACATAATAAAATCCGTTATAATCTATTTATTTACAGAAAAAAAACAATTGAAATGAAATATAAATCCGTATAGCACAAGATAAAGTTCGCCTCAAAAGTATGCAAACACATGCCCACATTCACGACAATCCGAAAACTTCCCAGGGTTGCCAGGCAAGCTCCGAACCTTTCGGGAGTTCGAAAGTTTCGTCAATTAAAAGGATGACTTTCCGAAACGAATCGAGTTTTCCAAGCCGCGGCGAAGTGACGTAAAGTAGTAAATTTTATTACGGGAAAGAGGGATGATTAATTAGCTTCTGGAGGCGTCCCGTGTTACTGATGACAAACAAATTCTTGTCGGGAAAAGAGAATTTTGCACTGGTAAGTTTTTGTAATGGTATCGTTAAGGTTCCATTAGTAGTTTTGGTAATAGCGAACGAAAAAAACTGAAAGTAAAATAAATTTTAATTTGTATTTTTTTTCTCTGCATGAAGCAAATAATTAGTAACAAAAATCGGATATATATTTAAAAAAATATGACGTTTCCCACTCATAACTCCCCACTAAGATTTCTTTTATATCTGAGATGCCATGCAATATTTACAAACACAGTCACAAATACACTCAGACTCGAAGACAGATGATCAAACTCATCGTTCGAACAACTGCCACAATCTGGAATCGAACCCGGGACCGACGAATCTCGAAGCAAGCATCCTAGCCACGGCGGTCGTCAAATTTAAGTTGAACTTAAGTTAAACTACATACTCTTATTTGAGACAAGTCATAAAGTTTTTACAATTTAAAATTTTTACATAGAAAAAAAAATATTTATCACTCAAATTTTCAAAGCATTGATATACATACATTGGCTTCACTCCTAAATTAAAGTTGAATTTTACTATACAACCGAAATCCAGCTTCCGATACTCTAAGTTTGGCTCAACCAATATTAATTTTAATCAAATTTTACTATGATATGGTTGATAATGGTGATTGCTAACTCAATTTAGTAACTCAATTATGTTATTTATTGCTATTCATTGCTGATTGTTTCACTTCTTTAGTAATATTTGTTGTTTATAAATAAGTAAAGCTTAACTTATATCTACTAGAAGTTGATATCTCTTGTAGACTAAATCTAATTATAATCAATGCATTTGCATTTGCAAGTCATGCCATTTGACAGACTTAAAAAGTATGAAATTCAAAGAGAATAATGAAAGCACCGATTGATTGATCTACGAGTATTACACTTCCTGCCGCGCTAAGCGGCAGTTAAGTAATTGAAAAATCGTGGTTTATCTTGCTTTTGCTAGATGCTGCTCCATATACGTATCTGTTGGGTCAAGTCACATGAATTTAACTTCAGTGTAATTGAGAATATTTTTTTTGTTTACTCCCTTTTCCTACCGTTTCCAGCCCTACCGCCTCCCGACCCCTAAAAAAGTTACTCGTTTTATGAGCTTAACCCTATATTGTGCATTACACACCCGACCAATCAAAATGCACCAAAGTGCTCTATGAAAAATTTCGGCTAACCCCTGGGTTTTTTGTATATTTTTTGTAGGTACATCTTAAGGTTGCCTGAAAGAAATCGCATTATGCAATAAAACCGCCCAAAGTCTATATTAATACATATATCTTTATTTTTTTACCCCATATCCATATTTTTTTTGCTGTATCTTTTGTTTAGTGTGTAATAAAGTAATATTCATTCATTAATTGTAAGCTACAGGATCTAATTATTTTCAACTCTGTTGATAATGAGAGTTTTTTCTCGAAACTTTCCTCCAAATAACCCAAACGCAATTCGCAAACTCAGTACCAATCTTCGTCAGAGTGCGTCATTCATTATTTTCCTTTCTAATTATTAATACAGCCGTCAGCGCCCTCCGACGGGCATCTTACTAATGATTTGAGTGAGAGTTCTTTTCAGATGTCAAGTCATTATGATCCGTCTATTATTAAGGTTGTTACTGTAATCTTATCCTTTAGGGGTTCTCGGGAATAAGGTTGATTTATTAGCGTGGAGCTTGAGGTGATGAATTGATGATTGAGTGGCTTTTAGAGTATTTGTAGTGTGTTTTGTAAGAAAAGCTCTTGGCGGTGTAATAGTAACCTTGTAGTACATTTTCAGTTTAAGGCAAATAGCTAAAATACGTGCTAGAGCTAACTAGAACATCTCCTGAAGTTACTTTGTGTTATTGTATGAAGCTCATGTTGAACTAGTAAAAAATTGAAATAGAGGAAAACATTAAGTTTAAATGGTAGTCTTGATGAGGACCTTCCACCTAATAACTCAACATAATATTTTTTTAAACTAAATCGTAGCAATTTTTTTTATTGATCTGAAACGGCTTATAAAAAGACTTTACGTCATGTAACACCACGACTATCAATAAAAGCAAATAATAATCTCTTAATATAATATTTTTTGACGAAACAAATTGATAACATAGTAATTATCATATATATAGAATGTATTATGTATGTATGTCTTAGATACATTATAAATTAATCTTTTTGATATTAAAAACATTTAAATAAAACAAAATTAATTATATTATTGTACACGCATCTTTTCTTGACGTATTTCATTACTGTGCTTGGCATAAAATGCAGTTATTATATAAAGTAATGAACATGACCAATGTACTCGTATTTACTGAAACTGGGTCTATTTGAGCGAAAAATCGACTGTATCAATTTTATGTCTGAAATAATTGGAGTACCGATTATTCATTATCAGCAGTTTCAAGTAAATTTTACAGTAAAAAAATATTATTTAGGGGATGTTTGTTAGTTTTGTAGCCACATATTTAACGTTTATAAGACTTTACTTAAGAGCAGACTACTTTGTATCTAGGACGAATGAGTTGGTCTTATAAGACTATCTGGTTATGCTTAGTTTTATTTTCGATGATCGCCTGGGAGTTCAAATTTCAATATTAATTTACTAGCTAGGTGTTGGAGTGAGGTCAAGGACCAAGCGACGGTTTTTTTTAATGATCCCTTAAGACAAAGCTGGAAAGCACTTACTAGATATTCCTTATATAATATCTTATTATAAATGGATTTCCGCAAACTAACGTCTGACTTCATTAATTATCACTTTATCAAGTAAACAACACAAAACTATGAAATACACTCTTTTTACTCGCCTTTAATATAATAAAGAAAATTGTATCCGTCTAAAAGAAGCCGTTTCCTTATCTTTGCGCTAGTTACCCCTCTTATCTGAATCTCTTAAGCTCCAAAGTTTCCAGGACGGTGATCAGTGGAACTTCCTTAGATTTTTATCTAGCTTAACTGCCTGAGTTGATGTTATCCAATGATTACTTAGTTAGTTAGGAGTGTTTAGAGTAGCAACAAAGTTGAGAAAGTTTCATTTAAAGAAATTAAATAGGTCGTTTGTCTTATGTTAGCTATTGGAAGGCATATCCGAAGCTTTTGAGTGGCTTAGAACTTCTGATTCTAAGGACTAGCTTCTCGGCTTAAATAAAAAGAAGTAGGGTAATCTTCAGTAATATTATGAGGAAGATAGATTTGTATTTTTGTTTGTATTCAAAAAGCTCAGTTAGCTTCCAAAAAGCTGGGTGTACTCTCGAAGGTGCGGCGGTACTTTACGTCGGAACAGTTGCTCACTCTGTATAAAGCACAAGTTCGATCGTGTATGGAGTACTGCTCGCATCTTTGGGATGGATCAGCAAAATACCAGCTCAAGGCATTGGAGTCTGTCGAAAGGCGGGCTAAAATACTTATAGGTAACGATGCTCTGGTCAAAGTTAAACTTCAAAGCCTCGAGCATCGTCGAAAAGTGGCTAGCCTATGGGATACATTTTGGGGAGCCTTGGAATTACATGAATTAATTCCCCCATCTCCATTCTACAATAAGACAAGTATAGATACTTTAAGGCGCCACTGTTTCATGTTAGAGGTTCTACGGACTAGCACAAAACGCTTCGCGTCTACATTTATTGTGCGAACTGCCAGGTTGTGGAATTCGCTGATAAGTTCTCTATTTCCCGATAGCTATATTCTCGGTCTCTTCAAATCGTGAGTAAATCGGTTTCTTCTAGGCAAGCGCGCCACATCCTAGACCGAATCGTCTCTTTAAATCAGGTGAATTGCGGGCAAGCGCAAGCCTAACGACTACAAAAAAAAATACTAGACCGTTTTTATGAAATATTTTGCCGTTAGAAAGTTATCACTGAGTAACATAGGCTATTATTTATAAATAGAAAAAATAGATAGCACCAAGGAAGTTAAAAATGAATCGAATACCAAATTACCTTAGTCGCCAGTATAACCGGAATATAGTTTCATAATAATTTTGATATTTTTTCTACTGAAAAATAATAATCACGTTGTTAAATAAAACGCTGCGTTTACTAATAAGCTCACTGGCCAAAGTAATAATAGCATTTTATCTCAGCAAATAATTTATACACAATCATTATTTATTTACATTACATTATTTATTTATTTTTTAAATGCAATTCGATAAATCAACTTATTTCACCAAAAATATTTTGTAAGTTCGTAAGAGAAATTAAAATACTTGGAATCTTTTTTTTTCTCCTGAACAGTTAGGCATTTGACCGCCAGTAGCCCTAGATGGAGCATGCCTTGTCTGGAATAGACTGACTCTGAAGGAAGGCTGCCGGAACACACAGTTAAGTGCTTAGCGACAGATTTTATAACTTGAGGGTGGTAACTGGCAGGCAAACGTTGGGAAACGCCCTACCACCATGCTATGGTTTCCTCACGATGTTTCCCTTCACCGGTAGCTCAGGCTCTTTTTTGTATGTTTTGTGGGATCGAACCTCGTACCTTTTGCACGGCAATCGACCCCACTAACCACTCGACCATCATCGCTGCAAAATTCTAATCTAATAACTTAGCATACAAAAATGCCTACTTTGTCTTGTTTATTACTTTTGGATGTGTACACGATAAGATGTGTACAGATAAATAAAATCTATTGTAAAAAAAATAATCTAGCCAACTGCCAAATATAACTAAAAATTCATCTTTATAGTTGTTATAAGGATTTATCTTATTTTAGTAATTCATAATTAGTAAACACACATACATCCTATAACAACTAATAAATTATTTCATTATTTGAATACCTAAGTATTTGGATTTGAACCCGGGACGTCCAGCTCTCGAAACGAGTATGCTAAGTACTAAGCCACATCGGTCAAACGGTGCGGGCTTCGTCACTAAGTTTGATAATGGCGGTCGTCTTTGAAAAATGATAATCACTAAAGTTTGCCGCTTGATGGTGCTTTAGGTCTTCGGGAGTCACTCGGGCCTCGTTTCAAGTTTTGAGGTCAAGATTATTTGTCACGGTTTACGCAGGACCGTAGACATGAAACTTCTCCAACTTGATGTTCTAATAGTTGAGGATTATTGTGAGGCTTTAAAGCATACATTTGGAATAAACTAACTTCTAAAAAACCAAATAGCACCGTCACACCGTTTCTGAGAAAAAAGGGCAAAAAACACACTTTCGTAATTTTAATATGAGTGGGGATAAATATTTGTTTTTATTTCTTAGCGACTGTACTCCGTCCGAGTAAGAAATTAATTTATTAAGTGATTTTTTAAAGTAAAAACACGATAAATCTAACAAATTCCACGATTTTACGGAAATGGTAAAAAAACTTTTGGCTCCTGAAATTTTTCCAAACTCTTAACTAAAAATACAACATTGAACAGAAATGTAATAATACTGGCACTAAAGGAGATTCTACAAGTGGATAAATAAATATTTAAATTAACTATGATCAGAATGGAGTCAATAATTAAATTTTTCTGTCTGTTAATCATTAAAAAAATTGTTTAAGTTTGTGTTAATAAATATATTTTAAAAACTAAATAAAATCTAATGCACATTTAGAAAATGTATACTTAAATGCAAAAAAGAGCTGAAAAACTTAGACGGTTTAAATATAAAGTTGGAGGTTGTTAAAACTTTAGCACCGAATATGTAAACTTTGGTGTGATGACATCGGGTTTTAAAGTTTAGGTTTATGATAGTATGGGGTAATATTAAGCCTGCTTAAGAACTTATTCTACTAAAATATTACTCTACGTTGAACTAGTTTTAAAGTTAGCGATAATTATTTCTTGATATTATACAGCATTATCAGTTAGGGGTACACTCAGCCGAAAAACGGTCACTTTACATATCCTAATGAAAAACTCTCACCATGGGACTAAATCTGATTTTGAGAAAAGAAAACAGATTTAGTCATATTGCATTTTGTATAAAGCCGAAAATAAGTCACATCGTTATAAACAATTTAAACTATCATACCAACTAAGTTTTCGAAAAAAAAAACAAGCGTTATATACAATTTCGACGACAGATGATTTTTTTGTATGGGACAGTTGATTTTTTTCTTGATTTGAAGGTTGGCTTTACAATGAAAGTTCATAATGATAAATAATATAGTGATCCTCTTTCGGCTTAGTAACACCCTTACCGGATAACCGTGTATAAATTTGATACACCCGTAAGTGAATGAAAGCAGCGCAATCATGAAGTTAGTGGCATACAAAGTAATAATTTAACTATTATTACTAACAATTTTTCAATAGCCCCAAAATTAAAGATAATAAATCAGAGGTCTCATAAGTAATTATTTAAGCCTGAATAAAACATTTTGTATTTTGTCTATCAACGGCCAAAAATCATTAAATAGATGTTTTTTGTACTCATTAGATAAACTGAAACCAGTAAAAGAATTTATTACTGTTTTGTATACTGCCTGCTACATACGTAGAAACAGGAGGTACTTAAGAATTGTCCGCACAGGTAGGCAGCTTGCTTAGAGCCTAGACTCTAGGTGAATAACGAGGATCTAGGCTCCACAGCAAAATCTACGATTTAAAATTTTCGCTGCTGGGCGCACTGCGAGCTCAACGCCTAGCCTACCATGTTTTATAGGAATGCAAGCCACGTTAGCGGGAGGGAAGTAAATAACAGTGGTGGCAGGGTAGCGGGTAAGTGGCGCGGGGCAAGAGACACAATGCAAAATTATTTTGTTCGCTTTACGAGGTTAACGGTTTGCTGAACCACTAGTCAGTATCCCGCTGTGTTGTTTACCTACAGGAGCACGCGCGTGGTGCGCGCTGGTGTGAATGACCAATACGTGACGAGTTGCTTGCTCAACACTTTTACTAATAATTTACCTAGCTCATATTAGGTAGGCATATGATTGATAATAAACGTATGCAATAAACTTAGTGCTTCTCCTAAATCCTTTGTCACTATTTATTTTCGATACTCGTATTATATACATATAAATATTATTTATAATTAATTTTTCATGTTAAAAATTTCTACGAGACTGTGAGCTTGGCAAACAAGATTTGAACTGTCATACTTATGTACCGCTAAATTAACTTATTTATTTTAAAATTGAATTGAATATGGACGCTTAGGAAGCAACCTGTGTGTTTCCAACCTTATATTCGTACTTTACCCAGCTACGCCGCTTGACACGTTTTCACTATTTCACTTTCCCTCGCACTCGGTCCTCGGAATGCAACCGAGCACATATGAAGCACTTTTTGAAACAAGTAAGGTAAGGTCAAGTGAGGTTTTCATTCTTTTTCACGGTTTTTAATTTGAATGTCGCGCAATGAAAGTGAAAATGTAAACGGGTGCTATGTAATTTTGAGTTACAGCTTTTTAATTAGTGATGCAGGGATTTTAGCAGGTCTCTTTATGCAATATATTTTTTAAATTTTATGATTAAATAATAAACAATGGACCAGGGGCCTCATTTTTGAAACGTTCGTATGAATTCATCACTCGAAAATAACGTCACTAATGAACGATATTCAAAAAGTCGAATACTTATCTTTTATAAGCCGCCTTGTAAAAGATTGATGTCCTTCGTATTTTACACAAAAATAGAAAATGTCTAAGGCTACTTATTTAATTAAATAAATGAAAACAAAAGTTTTATTTTTCCATATTATCGATATTGTTTGCACAGTGGTGACAGCTACTAGTATATATATAAACTACAAACTTACGTATTGCACTTCCCAGTGACGCCGAGCGCGAGATGCGCTAGCAGCAAAAGCGCCCCCAAGACGGTCATTCTACTACACTTCAATGCATTGCCAACCGGATACAAGTAGCACCGCAGGGACCCCTGGAACAACCAGATTTCTCGATTTAAAATTGGATCGCAGTATCAAGAGTCTAATTGAGAAATTGATCATGTTTGGGAGCTGCTCTGTTCTGTTATTTTGCTGAGAAGATTCAAAAGTCCATTTGTTGAAAGGAATTAAATACAGGCTATAAGTACAGTTAGCAGTAGTCAGTAAGTAGGTAAGTTAAATAAGGAGTAAAATATTCCAATTCCTTCATCCTTTTGTGTGTTAAGTACATACCACCATCTCCCAACAAAGAGTCATAAAAAACACACATGCTACCCCGATACCGACACGCGCGTGAAATATCTCAAACAAAGCTTTAATTTCCATACAATTCCAAAGGCCGCTAAAACACGCCTTCTTCAACCCTACCACTTTCGCTTGTCACCGTATTTACACTGATTATGATATAACAGAGAGAAAATTTCGAACAGCGAGGAAATAGACACATGCGACGCAAACGATACGAGTACATATGCCAATACAGCAAGTAGGTACACTATAGTAATAATAGTCATAGTAAAGAGTAGAACTGTACTCATCATCATAGACAACTTTTACTAAAGGACTAACTCTGTATTAAATAAATCAGTTGTTCCATACAAAAATGATATTTGTCTTGGCAACAGATTTTTTCTATAAATCAGCTGTTCCCATAATGAAAGTTGTTCAGTGGGAAGAGTATATTGACTTGATTTTTTGGCTTAGTACATCGCTAGCTCTAATTATGTATATGATACATACACAGAAGAAGTATATCTTATACTTTTTAGCTAGTCCACTGATATTGTAACTGAAGAAACGTCTCTCAAGGCAATGTCAATTGGCATTTTCCTGACCCTCGCGGTTCCACTGACATAATATGCTGTCTTAGTAAATAATTTTCATGCCACTTTTGTATACATAAATTTAAAAGGTAACAAAGTTTCAAAGCAAGAAACGCTGGCCTCTAAAGTCGCCAGTATTATAAAATAATTTTAGAGAGACAATGTCATGTAATAATGCAACTTTTTTTTTTAAATTTCACGTTTTACTTCATCTACGAATACGTTGAGGTTGTTTTTCTGTTTCGTTCTAATCTGTGTAACGATATACTGACCTCGTATTATTTTGTACGAGATCCGAAACGTGAGGCGCGTGCTAAACCCGACGTAAAGTAGAGAAATGCGTTGTCATACATAAAATATGGTTCGGGGCGCTCAACATGTAGTATTGTACTTACATGGAAAGGCCACTCCTAAAGTAGAACTACCAGTACACAGAAGAATATTATTTTGAAATATAGACCTTTGCTCAGTAGTGCGATAATATAGATAAAAAAAATATCACCATTCAGCCGGTCGTAATATTAGGTTGTATAATATATTGTTTCTATCGTTTTATTACATGTTTATTTTACGTAAACCTTTATTGTAGTCATGAAATATACTTATCATCATAATAACTAAAATACAATATTCAACTACTAATCTCTACCTAATCAAACTTCCTGCTCTCTACCTAGACCTCTATTTTGAGTCAGAATAGATTCGATTAGACCTTTTAATTGGTCATAGTATAAAGACGTTTGCTCATACTTTTAACGACTCCCACACACAAGCATTTGCTCCAGTTTCCACCATCCATGGCTTAAAGCAATTTGCGGGAACAGCTGCCTTGAGTCGTATGTGGTAGTTAACAACGGCCATAGAAATGTACTCATCACAAAACATGGATACGTAAAATTTACGTCATATGGTTGTAAAGAAAAAAAACTCTCATGTAGAAAACGGTACCTAAGCGGTACACAGATTTAGCATAGTATACTCTTGAATCGAATCATGCTAATGTATGATTTTCAAGTCTTTTAGCTTGCCTTAATATCCCATTATCCCACAGAACGCGAGCCATTCCGAACGCTAAAGGAGACATCAAGAACTGTATAAAGTTTAAAACTATAGGTGTAAATTACGTCCAGTAAAGTAGCGTAATTAAGGAGCAGCCCGGGAAAGGAGGGAAGCATGAACAATTACCGGGGAACTGATTAACAGGATTCCCCCTCCACGGTAATGTTAAGAGTAATTAACAATTTCGATTCGCGAAATTTATTGCTCAGACTGAAATTGATAAAACGCAAGTTTCGTGCGGAATTAAAATATAGTGATTTATGAGCTCAGAGCCGTATTTTATGTCAAGTAATGTGTTAATTTTCGAGGGAATTTCTTGGTAGATTTATGTTAAATGTTATTGTTTATTTATTTAGTTAAGGATTTGAAAGGCTGTTGCTTTTGTAGTATAAATTTAAGAGGCCGGTAGAGTTACACTGTGACTTGAAATGTGGCATGTATATAGTGATGGTATCCCGGCGAAAAAAGTTAAACAATTGAAAACAATCTTGGTTTTATTTTAACAGTTTGCCGCTTCAACTCGGTCAAAATGAAACCAAGATTGCTATCACTTGTTTCACTTCTTTCACCGCTAACGTTATGCGATATCATCATGATATATGGTGCAGTGTGTATGTATGTCTATTTATACTAAAGTTTAGTAGTAAGAGCAACGAGGGGCTTAATACCTTTTCGTTCGCTATCGAAACTGTTATTTCGTATCCGTCGTAACCATCGAAACCGTTAATTATATACGTAACTAGTTGCGGTGCAAGTAACAGCTCGCAGTTTCAAATGTCGTGATGTGTAATTAGTTTCGTATCGTTATTTTATTAGGTCTGATAACCCTTTAAGTAAAAATGGACTGTATTATCCAATGACAAAATCTCAACTATAACAAAAACACAAATTTTGACAAGCATAAATGTTTTACCTTTTCACGCCATCAACTTGAAAGCACTATCACAACATTGTAAAAATTTTATAAACTCCTGAAGTAACTCAGAAAAAATAAGAGGGAAAACTACCCCTTGCCTCCCCTTACAGATAATTATTCTAAGACATCTTTCAGTGACCCCTGCCTGGGAACGTTTTTGTGAGGGAATAAAAAGAAATTGACCTTTGCTGTACGCTGGTACCTATTTCAATTAGTACGTAGATATATAGTTTTACCTATTTAGTATACCCATGTAGTTTTTGTGAACTAAGTATGTACATGAACTGATAGAGATGATTTTATGTGATTTAGGTGTTTATTAAGTCCAGAATTCTGAGACATGCAGTAAAGGTAAAGATGCGGTAGTTCACAGACCTAATATATAATCGAATAACTTAATTTATGCTAGCGTCATTGGTATTGGTTCAATTAACGGGGGGTTTAATCTTGACAATAATACCTTTGTCGCTGACACTACGCAGTCTGATATAATAACTTTAATATATCACAAGTGACAAATAATCTGACATATTTTTTAACTTTGTATTTGTATCCAAATATTAAAGTTACTAAACAATTCACGTAATTCTATCAGATTGCAAAGTTTTAGCGACAGAAAAATTATTGTTAGAATGTCCATACAGAAAAATATTCCCATTAACAGGCTATTATTTATTCCGTGGTAAATTGAAAAAAAGGCTACACAATTACAATAAGAAACCAAGTAAAAATAATGAAGTTTGTCATCTTTTTGAAATGACAGTTTTATAAAAAAAAAAAAACGTCTGGAAGAAGTTACAAGCAACCAGAATGCATTACCATTCAACGCGGCAATGCAGCCAGCATTCTTGGAACTTTCCCTTCTACTGGGGGTTTATTAGTAGATTAGTTTTATAACTGTGAATGTTTTTTTCCTTTGCTTTTGTGTTTTAATAAAATAAAATCAACTTAGTAAAAACATATTAAAGATTAGTTTTTAATCTTCTAAAGATAATTTTAAGAACACCGAAAAAGTATACAATTACCAAACACATCGTCTTACATATTCTATCTTTTGTATTTGTAAATTAGTTTTAGTATTTGACCTAGTTAACAAGAACATCCTAGATAGTAACAATATTAGAGGCCAGATCGACAGTTAGACAATAGAAGCACCTACCTAGGTTATGTTCAGTTCACTTGAATTGAAACCATTAATACAGATTTTGGAAACAAAGAGCAGAATTCTGAGCACAAATCCCATTGTTATTAGGTACTAGAATAATGGTATTGTTTCAGCTCATGTGGAACAGTATGTCATTCGGTTTTATGCATCGTCAGAGGCCTTCGAGCAAGTTTAAGTTTTTTTTTGTCATAAACTTATTTTTCAAAGATTTTAAGTTTGGCCAATACTATCCTAATGGTGTCTTATTTAGGTATACAATATCTATATACAGGTTAACTGGCAATTAATGAGCAATTTTAATTCTTCTGATGATTTTATTCAACAAATTTTTATTGGACATTTGAAAATGAGACAGAAAAAAGCAAATGTTCCTTACATTTGGTCGCGCGTCTATCATCTTTTTACAGCTTTTTTCCAAAATATCAGTGATACCTACTGTAAATAAATATGTATATATTATTATAACCGAGTAATTGACTTAAAACTGGCTACGATATATTTATGTTAAGAACTTTTTTAAATCCACTTTCACAGTTAGTACCTGAACTGTGGTAAAGAATAAAAAGAAAATTAACGTAAATATAATATGCTTTAGTCGAGGTTTTCAACTCAACAAAGGACCCTTCGGTAAACGTAAAGGGGAGCTGAAAAGCTAAGCTGTATTTTTTCAGTAAACACTATTTGTATGCAGTGTGCAATTGAGATTACCCTGTCAATGTTGTCTTTTACATTTTATATATTCTGACTATTAATATTTGTAGCTAAATAGAAAATCAGCATATTTTGAGCAAAGCTTTGAATATACTCGTAATACCTATAAGTAAAGGAATAGCTTTAAACATACGAGTAGCTTTTATGTTCATCCCGAAATGATGTACCTGCAAACTAATTAGATTAGAGAATCTGGGTTCGTCGAAATCTTTTTTTCTATATTATGTTTCCCGATATAGACCGAATATATATATTTTATGGTTTTAATTATTATTGTTTCTAATGGCATAATTATAACTTATCTTATTAAATTTCGAGTAACGGTTAAAGAATAGTATATTGATATACCTAAGTATTTTTTGAGGTGGTTCTAAAACATTCAATATAACTGAAACAATTGTAATGGAGCCTGTCCTGTTATTTATTAGTAAAATAGTTAATTGCACATAATCTTCGTAAAATAGAGTGGTTTAACTCTAGTGTCTAAACTCTTAGGCCGCTAGAAGGCCTCTGGTATGACCAACGATTGTTATTCGAAGACAAATAAAACCACCGTTGATAAAAGTATTCAAATTAATTAGTTGAGTTGAGCACTTATGATTATAGTTACATCTATAGTACATTAAAGCTGCGTAATTATTACTTTTGTATCTACGACTTATAAAGAGTATTAAGTATGTATTAATTAATAAGTAGAAGTCATTGGCTCCTAAAAACTTTTTTCAAACTAACCTGGATGTACTGGTGAACTATGTATTCCCAAAACATTTGTCTGCCAATTTCGGATCAAACTTAAGAATATTTGTGTAAGTAAAACAATAAATTTCATTTACTTGTGCTATAAAGCCATCAAGCCCTTGGATTAGGGTCCGTTTATACCTGCACAAGACAAGAGTAAATTGTGAGGGCATAACGAATAGACCTGAGGGCACATAAAAGTGCCTTTCCATAGCCCGTAACGACCTAAGGCGTCAAGTCTAGTAATGGAAATAGCAATAAATTTGGTTTTTGTTGTACGGGTCATTTAGTTTATCCTTTCTTGTCCTTTGTGGTACTTAAACATTCAAGTTATAGCGGTTGTGTTTTGAAACGATTATATGAATTAAAAATCTTTTTTATTTAAGAAAATATTTGAGTCTAGTTATTTGTCTATCGTCTGTCAGTTTATATATCTGTCTGGAATTTTCTACTCGGGTGTATACCCGTATCGTACTTTCCAACCAATCTTGAAGATTTTTCTCTAAAAGTAGGAAAAGTTTGCTTAAAAACCATGAAAAAATATTTGTATGCCTTTTGAATTAAATTTATTATCAGAAAAACAAGGACTAAAATACTGTGGCTTACCAGTAATGACACGTATAAAAGCTGTTTTTGGTTACCTGGTAATGATGATCCTTTCATATTTCTTTCGTTCACTACTATGGCTACTATAGTGAGTGATGAAACCCTTTTTTTGTATTGTTGCAAAATTACTATGCTTTTAAAGTCAATAGTTCGCAGAACAATTAGTTATATTATTGTTTACTGCTACTGAAAACCAGGACTACCTAAACGTTACGTATTTAATCTACTTATCGATTTCTTGAAGTTAAAAACACAATACTTAATTGAGAAGGACTTGAATTTTGTACTTAATAATTGACCTTCACTCAGACTTCTAAAATGCAGGATTGAACCTCAGTAATACTTTTAAAACACCAGTAGTCAAAAGAGTCTCGCTCTAACTCGAAAGCCGCGGGTCCATTAACTCGAGAGGCCCACGGAGGGCCGCCGGAGGGCTGCCGGAGGGCCCACGGCCTCTGCTAATTAATAAGAGTGTCGCAAAAAGTTGCCACATAAATCTCGTGGATGTTGGTCATTATATCTGTGATGGCGATTTTGTTTTTACGCTACGAGTTTTTGTCGAGATAAAGTTTTTGAGTAGAGTCAGAGATATATTTATACGTTTATATGTATGATACAGACTCATTTAAATTCTCTTTAACCAACATTGCAATAGGATGAGGTTATAATTAGTCCTAAATTTAGTTTATCTAAATGGAGAAAAATAGGCTTAAGGTGTTTTTATATTGATTAAGTATGTTTTTTTGGTTTCTCAGAGAGATTTCACATAGATTATTTATAAATATATAAATTCGTCGATCTCAGAATGAGTAGTTCTAGTTGATTTTTATTAGTTAGAAATAAAAATATATTTATTATTCATTACTCATAGATTCAGGAATAATTACTACTACTCCTTAATCTGTAACATTACTTTACGTAAACACAAGGACCCTAACCATACAGTAAACCTCAAAATGACATCTTGGTCTCTGTTTACGCATAAAAAGTAAACTCCCACTCTAACAGCCCCCTAGTTGGCCATTTCGAAAATTGGGAAACGTAGTTACCAGTCTCTAATGTGCATTTCAAGCGAAACCGCCCGGGTTGGTACTTCTGGCATCACACAGATTTCGGTCTGCATTTTTATGAGGTTGGCAGTTAGACTGATTTGTGTACCGATCTTTATCGGTTGTGTTTTAATTTGGGAAATTTCAAATGGGAGAGTATATGTGACTTGGCAAAGTTAAAAGTAGACTGTCTAAGAGACTGGATATCCAGTGGATACACACTGCACATTCTCAGCTTAGCAAAATAAGCAAGTGCTTGTTAGATGGATAAAAATAAAAATGTTAAATCAATATAACGGACATATGATTGTCTATATAAAAAGATTGATACCCAACTGTGGATTCAAATGCGTTAATGCGTTATATCAATATTATTTGCGTGATAATTTAAATGCAATAAGTTTCATTACCATTTAATAGTAAATTTTTAGGTGCTAAAATGGTAACATTCTCAGGTGGAAAGTAAACAGACCTAAGCATAAGGAGTACTAAGCGCATAATCCTAAATGTGGCTTATGATTGTTTTAATAAAGCTTAATTGCAGGCAAAAAAACATTAAACTACAAAAGAAAATTATTACATAATATAGCATGGTACAAGTGGCGCCTTTATTGCTAAAAATGATATCTTCTATCCTAATCCAGGCTGTGTCATACTAAAATTCATCTCTTCTCTCTCTCTCAAGTTTCTATTACTTATACAAGTACTTTGGGCAACTAGCGTCTCTCACTCATTTTCATCTTCCATTCATCAACCTTACATTATTCGTGATATATCACGAATAATGTTAGGTTAACGGGATTCCCCCGCATATTCATCTCCCATCCATATTTTACCAATAATGTTAGGTTAACGGTATCTCCCCGCATATTGATCTCCCATCCTTATTTCACCAATAATGTTAGGTTAACGGGATCCCCCCGCATATTCATCTCCCATCCATATTTCACCAATAATGTTAGGTTAACGGGATCCCCCTGCATATTCATCTCTCATCCATATTTCACCAATAATGTTAGGTTAACGGGATCCCCCCGCATATTCATCTCCCATCCTTATTTCACCAATAATGTTAGGTTAACGGGATCCCCCCGCATATTCATCTCCCATCCTTATTTCACCAATAATGTTAGGTTAACGGGATCCCCCCGCATATTCATCTCCCATCCTTATTTCACCAATAATGTTAGGTTAACGGGATCCCCCCGCATATTCATCTCCCATCCTTATTTCACCAATAATGTTAGGTTAACGGGATCCCCCCGCATATTCATCTCCCATCCTTATTTCAACAATAATGTTATTTTAAAGGGACTCCCGCATATTCATCTCCCACTCATATTTCGCCAATAATGTTAGGTTTAAAGGATCTTCCCCATATATTCATCTGCCATTCATATTTAACCAATAATCTTAGGCTTAACGGTCCCGGGAATATTCATCTTGCATTCACATTTTACTCTTAATATTACATTCCGGCACTAGTATTATCTTGCGGTTTATCCAGGCAAATCTAGGCGTTCCATATGAATCACCTAATTTATATTCAATACCATTATCTCCAAGACTTAAAACAACCATTCTTACTCCAACAAAGTATCGTCACACAGAGTACCTAACCTTTCGTAATCGCGAGTTAAAGACAAACAACGTGCCTAAACCCTGAAGTTTTAAAAAGTTTTTCACTTGCCTTAATTCCCGGGAGAGGCCACAAACGGAGCAAAAACTCGAGGATGTCGAAGCAAGTTTAGTCAAATTAAAAACTCGGTTACCCGGACTTTTCTGATTCTCACGCTTTTGGCAAATCTAGCACATGGTTGCGAAAGCCTTTTTTGTTTATTTTGTGAAATAATAGTTTTTGGCTTATTTAAAATACAGTTTTTAAATTGTAATATTTATGTAACAGCGTTTATAATATTTCTGTATTAGCTATCTTAAACCATCAAGACAGGCTGTGACTACCATGTTTGCGAAGTCTGGATTTGACCAAATATTGATGGTAATCTTATTGTAATTAATAATCTGTATACATTTTAGATATAATTTTACAAATAGGTATTTCGCTTTATATAGGTAGTTGTCCCATTGCTTCGCAAGCGAAAGAGAACAAGGGTCAGATCTAAATAACAGGGATAGGTATGAGGTATTAAAATTAATTATCATTTGCATAAACAGTGAAAAAAACATCATGAGAAACCTGCTTGCTGGTGATAGTTAATAGCTTTCAAAGATAAGTGAAGTCCCCAACCCGTAATTAGAGCAGCGTAGACCATAGTCCACTAAAGGAATTCATCCGTCCTATCCTATATCCTTCCTAAAGGGAGACCCATGTCCAACTGTGGGATGGTATTTTTGATACGTATACAAGTATATTATAATCAAAATTTTCTATTTGCAACTGTACATGTTAAAACTTGAACAAAGGCTTGAACACAATTTTGGAAACAATTTGCCTAGGCGCTTTTCATGAATTGTAAAAGCCAAACTTAACCCAAGCTAAACTAGGGCAGCGACACACTGTACCTACCACTGTAACCCAGCCATGACACCGACGTGTGTACTCAACTTTATTAAAACATACGGTGCATGGCGTAAACTACTTAATGTGTTTTAAGCCGCTTACACTGCTCTAGAAAGTAATTTGGTGTCAATGTGGCGTATAGTGCGAATTAAAATAAAAATTAAAGTAGTGGATTTTTGAAAACTGATGATATTTGAATTTAATATTATGTAATAACAACTAGGCATGTCCCTTAAAATTATATTGAAATCAAATTTCATCCATTTTGAAGATATAACCTTCTCATTTTGTTTTACAATGCGGGTTTACACAATACATGTTAGTTTAATGAATAAAATAATATCTCATTCGAACATCCCCAAGGAAAAAAACATTAACCATAGCATCTGCATGCCAAATTTTGTCATGTTTACTTAGAGAAAAAGTGTCCTTGTACGTAAAGTGTAGACTGAAAATGTTCTAAGTAGATATAATTAAAATATACATCTATATATACAAAATATAAAAAAATTAATCCCTATATCCCTTGGTCTCGCTATCACGCGTGAACGGCTGGACCGTTTTCACATTTTTTTTTGTGTTTGTTATTTATTGTCTGAAAAGGTTCTTATAAAAAAATAAAATAAAAAAATTATAATAGAATGTAATTGTGTATATTTGTATGTGTTTTCAAGTATAGATTACTTTCTTTATTGTAAGTACACCCCCGTCCTATACAATTTTTTTTCTCAAAGGTGTCCATCCTAAAGTTGCCTGGAAGAGATCGCTTTTAGCGATAAAACCTGTAAATTAATATTTTTGTATTGTTATATTTTGTGTGTCTACAATAAAGCGTTGATCTATCTATCTATCTATATAAAAATAAATCTGTTTTTTCACTAAAACTCCGAGAACGGCTGGGCCGATATAGCTGATTTTAGTCTTGAAATGATTGTGGTACTCCAGGAAGGTTTAAGAGCAGAGAAATGTACATAACTGTTAGGTGGTACGAATTTCGGTGGGTCAGCTAGTTTAATATAAATATACTAGCAGCTTTGATATTTATAATTGCATTATGAAGAAAATTTTCTGATTATTTCTAGCGTCTCATGTAAATTAACCCTTCGTGTATCAGATAAGTACCACGTCCCACTGTATTCAGTGTGCAGAAACCCGCTAATTTTGACGGCGCGAGTGTGGAACGTTTAATGACTCCGTAGATAGCGCTGCATGAGGGTTAAGCGTTTCAAATGTGTCATTTCATGAATTTCAGTTTAATATTTATATTAAATCTAAATTCATACTTATAAGTACTTAAAGTTAAAGTCATAATTTTAGTCAATCCTAACAAATTCTGGACAAACAGCTTCTTTTTGGTTCTTATGAAACTCGCTCAACAAAATATAACTCACAAACTTTTCAAAATATTTTAGAGGAAAATTCTTGCTATACATACAATTTTAGGCAATGGACCATACTTTCAACAAACCCGCCCTGATAGCCGGTCACATCCAGTTCCTATCCACCGTTTAGCTTGGAAGTAATCATGCATAAAACTATACAGGTCAGAGGTCGCTCAAACCTAATCGGGGGTAATCCATTTGCTAGACAAGTTTCACACTCAAGCAAATATATCATGACCTGCCTCACTTCGCGCTACGTATCAGTGTCCAGGTCGCAGTGAATTTTCTCTCGGGTCTCAATAGTCTGGACATGTTTTATCAGGTCGTAAATTTATCCGGCGAGACGTCAGCCTTCCGATGCGGTCGGTGCAAAATTTTCGGTAACGTCCGCACACATTGTAGTTTTGCCTGTGTCGTTTGGGCGATGTCATCTACACAAAGTAATTTATAGATGCTGCTTTTACTGCTCATATTTCGGACGAATCATATATACTTTATGAAGGTTTCTTGATAGAATTAGGTTTAAGCATTTAGTGAAAATAACGTGTTGCAGCAAAACTACATTGTGAATTTTGTTTAAGGTCCTAAAACATTTCGGCACGGCTCCATACAAACTGAACGAACGTAGCTATCACAGTGAAATATGTTGATAATATATATAGCCGATTAAAATAGTATGTATGGTCAACAATAAAAGAAAAGTGACATGTATATAAATATGTCAAGCACATGTTTGATATTGCTGTAAAATTTCGTAAAAATAAAATTGTGTGTTGTGAGCCTCTTTTATTGAAAATTTGATTATGAAATATAAATTTACTTAGTTATATAATGCCTCTATTGAAAATACGTTACATTATTATTGAAGCACAAAATTTTTGTAAAATTCGTTTCAAGTTTCTGGAAATATAAACTCCAACAAATTTTGGTCTGCGCGAATTATCACTCAACCATGCCGCGGAAAAAAAGCTATTCTTAACCAAATAAGTAAAAAAATAATATGCCCCAATATATCATATATAAAGGAAATTATTACAAAGTTTTCCAATATGCCAATTTGAACGTTGAAACCTACGTATTTACGCGATATTTTGTAAGAGTCTTGAACAAAAATATATCTCAAGATATAAATAGCTAAAAGAAATTGAAATACCTACTTCTTTAGTATAGTAGCAATATGGGTCCAAAATTACGTTATTAAAATATTTGTAAAGGTTAAGTTTAGCGCAACCCATTGCTAGGCACGAGTTTCTAGGAAAAGAGAATAGTCTATAAGTAGTTCACAACGCTGACTATGTTGCGTGTTGGGACTAAATGTAGGTAACTCCGAAGCATATAATAACATTCTCCAACTAGTATTTCTTCACTGAATTTTCTTTACGGGCAAATCAGGCAACCAGGTGTTCATTCCTTCTAATAGCTACATGACTGAAAAATCCAGAGATGCATGACTGAACCTCAAATCGAATAAAAGTGTATGATAAGCGAAAGGCTGAGGGGGGAGCCCTCAGCCAGACTAGGCTACCACTAAATTATAAAATAATGTATTATCATTTTAACGACTTTGGTTGGCGCATTTGGTAGCAATACTGCCTCCTGCGCCGCTGGTCCCGGGTTCGATCCCCGGACAAGTTAAACATTTGTGTGCATGATAATGTCTGTTTGACCTGTGTCTGGGTGTTTATTATAAATATAAGTATGTATATATGTATTTCTAAGTATGTATATCAGTCATCAGGTTACTATAGCACAGGTTTTGCCTAGTTAAGGACCTGAAGACCTCTGTTAGGAAGTTGTCCCATATATTATTGTTATTATTATTTTCAGTTCATGAAGTGCAAAAGTACATAAATTATCTTTATTCATATTATTGCTTTCTCTAAGAAAATCATCCGCAGATAATTGATAGGTATAAACCAGTCAGAAGGATAATATATTGGCCAGGGTTATCATTAATTTCTGGTGAAGAATAGCTAGCCACTGGGATGGGTCATGTCAAACGGGCGCGCATAAATTTTTCAGACGGCCCGTTTCTGGCCCGGATCGGGCTTTGCATATCTGAATGTTTCCAATTACAGAAAGGACCACATTTTGGGTGGACTAAGTTACAAGCTTTTTATGTTGATTTTCAGTATTTTAAACTTACTTTGAAAAGGAAGAGGTTCACAATTTTTCTTTATTTATATTGTGTGTAAGCCATTTCTCAGAGACTTCTGGACGGGTACTAAAAACTCTTTTTTTTTGTTTAGAAATCTTCCCAATGTATGTCATATTTCCAGCAGAAAACATGTACTTGCTTACCAATAATCAATTTATTTTCTACTTTCTATCTTGAACTTCGCTTGCTCAGACAATTTTATTAAAACGCCATTCCCTTCCACCTTAAAACTAGGATATTGTGATATGTAGTAATACTACGTAAACCCCGAGCTTTATGGGTTACTCTGTCACATTATCTTTGCTTGGTTCCTCTGACATCTAAGTCTGACGTCATGCTTTGAATCCAGATGAGATTTTTATGAATTGAATAATTAATATTTATAGGTAAAATTAGAATGAGAATGAATAATGCAGCTATAAAAATCGTCGACGAAAGACGACGTCTTGGCCAATTTCTGTTATTATGTTATTTAGAACTTTTATTTAGGATAGTGTTTTATATATCGGCCCGTAAATGGCACTGCAGCCGACTTCCCTACTTTTGGGGAAAATACAACTAATCAAAAATCTCGGACGATTAAATAATTCAGAAAATGTATAGTACCTGTAAACTAAGTTTTGTCAAGATTAGTTGGAGATTCCGACTTGTATTTCCAGACAGACAGACAAAAGAAAAGTTTGACAGACGAAGCAGCTTAGTTAGACAAAAAAACAACAAGCACTCCACTATTATAAATTTTCATTGTGTTGGCCTGTATAGTTTTATTTTTTAATCATTTGTACATAATTATGACTTCAACCGTTCACCGACTGCACATGACTAAAGCTAAAGGAGTGGTTTCGCATTATCTTACACTAATGTAAATTGCTGTGTAGTTTAAAAAAATCAAAATACTACTACTTCTGAAAAAATTTTGCACCGTCGTATGTCCGTGATATTGAATTAATAAAATAAGTAAACTGGCAATACTAATTGATCTTAGACAAAACATGGCAACTCTTGTCCGGTTGATCAAAGCAGAAGATCGTTTGACGTTAAGTAATATCATTAAATATCATTAAATTAGTTTTGGCTATGTACGATGGTGTTACCTGTACATTTTTACATCATTTTCAAAAGTATGAATGGTGTACCAATTCTGTAATAACTGTAATATATTCCTCAATATACTGTGAGCTTTTTATGAATTTATAATTTATATTTGTCGGAACCGCCGAAACCATATCTGACTATGTCCTTTTAGTTAGTAGCAAGAAATTCGTTATTACAAACCACATTGAAGTGTAGACGCAGCTTTAAAGTCGTATTAACCGAATCCTTTGAAAGCTCTTCTGAAATCTGTTTCCTCTAAATCAAAACTGCTCAGCCGTAGCTCAGTCCAGTTTGCGTCTAGGGCTTCATACGGACAAATGGTGTTTGTTCCCAAAATTGACTTAGAGTTTGATACTTTACCTAACTCTTGCGGGTATTTGCTTTAGGTGCTATGCGATGTAGAAAATCTAAGTTAGTGATTCTGTTTGTGATGAGGGAATGTGGAATTTAGATGGACTTGAGATTAGATTTATGTCTAATGAAAGGAGTGGACTTGGGATATAAGTGTATAAAGTCTTATTGTTTATTATAAGCTATTTTTAATGAATTGTATTATATTCTGAATCATATCAAAAATTAATAATATATTTAAAAGCAGCTTAATAGCTAATAAAAAATTGCAATGAAGTTGGTTTTGTAGTTTAAGTCAGATCGTGACAGAGAGTTCAATTTAATTTACCGCTCAATAAAAATGATGTGTTTTTATTGACTTGGCGCTTTAATTTATCGGGATCAAAAGTATCCTATTTTTTGACCAGGGATAAAAGCTACCACCATACTAAATTTCAATTGAAGCGGTCCAGTCGTTTCGGAGATAAGACCGGATAAACAGGCAAACAGAGAAAAAAAATCATTGATTCTATTTCCCTTTTTATATCCCCCTGACTCAGTTTTTTCATTGTACAGAAATTCGACCTAGGATGTATAGATTTTTATCAAATTATATTTATATTCCACATAAAAAGCTGTTATTAATTTAAATAAAAATATATTTTACACTGCGAAACCTAAGAAACATAGATAATATTAAATAATAAACGAATATTGCGGCTCCAAAGTGTTTGATGTTAAATTTATTTACAGAAGTATAGATTTATTGAGCATTAAATTTAACCATTCAAATCATGTCAAAGACTGACTAAATTATCTTCAGTTATTCAACTTTCGCTTAAACATTTCCTCGTAAAGCAGAGCATCGTAAAACAAAACTTGAGCGTCATCGCGTAAAATAAATCGCAAAGATATAAAGCAATCGTGGTTGTAACAACTCTATATTTATGACAACGGTGGTTGTAATAGCTCTATAGAGTTTGACGACGGATGCTAATAATACTTAACGGAGGCAAGTTTACGATCGCTCACCTGTGATGTAAAGTAGGGTGGAAAATTGGTGAGGGGAATATGGATTCGATGATGTGGTCAAAAATAAAAACAATATTGATTACTGACCTTTTCTATATATTTTATACTGTTGAATATAAAAAAATAGGTTTTTTACTTAACAAAGTCTAGAAGGCGTTGAGTTAATGCGTTGCGACGGCTCAACGAATTGTTTGCTCTACTCGTAATATTGTTTGCCTGGAAGAGATCGCTCTAAGCGATAAGGCCGCCATTGAGAAAGCTAGTATATATTTGTAAGTTTTTATTTGTTATATTTTTGTATAATTAAGCTGGTTTTTTTTAATAAAGAGTTATCTTATCTTAATAATATTAATAATTTGCTAACGTACCCGCGTTGTTACGATGTACGACAATTTAACGTTAGGTGGCGAAATACGCCGACGATTTACAGCGCAAATCATAATGTAGTATGTCATTACTTTGTGTGTGCATAACGTCACTAATCTTATGCCGTTATTAACTGCACATAAAAAATAAAAACAAATATGGTCTACTAACGTATGTAAGTAGTCGGAAAACTTTGTTAACGATACTCAATAATCGATGAGTCCGTCCCATCCCTAGGGCAGTGGCTCGGGATGCGTTCTAACACGATTAGCGTTACACGAACCCCTCGACCGTGAGTGGCTGCTTTATTGATTTGTTCCAATTATTTGTTCCCGGAGTGGCTGTTTGCTTATTATTTCATTTGCAGGGAAATTCCTGCTTTGTTTACGGTTATTTCCGTACGCATCAACAGGCTGAATTGAGCTTATATTTATGAATAAACCAATACAATTTACCGACTAAACCTGTTAGGCAACAAAAAATTGTAGACAATATAATATTATATATATATATATATAAATATATATACATATATAACAGTTATTTTAATTGTATAAAATTAAATAAAAATCTAAAATTTCATAACTTTTTCTATCTCTTGGGACTTTATAGTTGTTCCATCTGTAAAAGGACGTATAAAATGATTTTTGAGGCCACCTATATATATATATATATATATATGTATGTTGGCATATGAAATCAAAGCAGTTGCTCTAAAATTGTCTGATGTCAAAGTATTTGATGGTTTTTGAGTTAAGTAATTCGTAAATAACAATAAATTTAGTTGTTTCAAAGTTGCAAAACTTTATAAAAAAAAGTTACTTAATTTCTGTCACAGTTAACTAAAATAATCTTATCGATCTCGCTCCCGATTGGATCACCAATCACACATCATCCGGCCGTCTACTAAATCCACAAATAGACCTGTAACAAGTCCGAAAATTCCGAAATTCTTTTCTTTGTAGAACTCGTAAATGTGAAGCAATCCATTAAGCGAACGGTTTCCCTTATCAACTCATAAATTCAGGCGCTATCAACGGCCGTGCGTCAAAGATGTATGTGACGGTACTCGGCCTATAAATGACTGTTGCCAGTATGGACAATTTTGATATGTATGGACAAATTTGAATAATTTAGGTACCAATTAGGTACCAATTCGTGCCTTGATGATGCTATAACTGGTGGCTCTGTAAATTGTGTACCTTGTGTGTATAAAAATATTATTATTTTGCCGATTTGAAGACTTTCAATAACTGTAAACGACATACACAAGTTTCACAAAATTAATTTAGACAAACATAATAAAGCATTTGTACTGTAGCAAATCGTCTTCGTTTACGATTTGCTAACGCTTGAGTAGAATAATTTCATTGATAAGTTGAATTGTACAATAACATAAAGGATTTGCAAAAACTATATTTGAATAATTTATTTAATTTGTTCACTTAGTTTGACACTCACGTATTCGTGTTATAAAGCCTTATTTGTGATAGGGACCTTATGCACTTGCAGTTTCAAAAGTGTTTATAACTTGCTCATACTGTTTACTAATTTGTAGTATATTATCAAGGGTCGTAATTCAAAGCTATAACGGATTGATGGCTTTGTTTTCGATAGAAGCCTGCGATTTGGTTAACAGCTGGTAAATAAATCTCGATTCGGCCAATAAATGTCGATGAGGTTCATTAAAGTGTAAGATTTATGAAAATGCTGATAGGCTAGAATTAATTTGATTATGTCTAAGACATAACTTTGCTTTTGAAATAACATATCATTGTAATAATTTTATAAATATAAACAAGTTATGCTTTTTAAACACACAATTATTTATTAAATAATATTTTACCATGAAGTGAATAATAAAAACAGAGCACATGATCGACATGTGATCGAAGCTTTAACTTAATTTTTTTCGGAGGAGACCTTCGTTTTTTGTGTTCACCTTATCCAATGCCCAATTTTAAAATTCTACTAGATTTTCCTGCGGTTCCGCCTGCTTTTTTTCTTTTCCTGAAAAAAATTTGCTTATAGCACTTTTTGGAACTATGACTATCTCTGTACATAAGAATTAAGTTTCTCCTCGTCCTGAATGTTCAGTTGCTGAGGAGAAAACGAACAAACAACCAACAAACATACATAACATGTGTGGGTATGTGGGGATAAGGAAAACGTTTCAAAAATCAAGTACCCAATACAATAACACTCTAAATCGACCTAACAAAGTAACTAACAAGGTTAAGTGAGAAGCTCTCGATAGCAAAGTAAACTTCTCAAATTTGGGTAGTTACCTATTCATGAAGGAAGCGACCTCTGCTCGCATGTAGCTATTAACGTTTCCTGACGCGACAATACTGACACAGATAGCATTAGCGTAAACTTAGATAAATATAAAGCGTTTGTATAAATACATGGTTATCTGCTAGGGATGTACTTAGCTCAATGGGGTCACTGTACCCATCCTAAGGAACAACTTTCACTATGGGACCAACAACTCTGTATTTGAGAAAAAAATAGCAGCTGTTTTATACATTTTATCGACGACCGATCAAGTTTTTGTATGGAACAACTGTTTTTTTCTGGGTACAATAAACCCCTTTCGGCATAGTACACCCCTAGCCGATAACACTGTATAATGTCGCTAAGTAAGTAAACATATATGGTGCAAAATTAAACAAATTTAATGAAATTTTTGTGGGAGTTCTGAAATTGATTGATTTTTTTCATCTGATGTGAAAATCACAAATTTACTTTGTTACTATATATTGTTATCTTTGTTTTAGTTTTTTATTAGAAGAGAGGAAAATACTCTAGGAACCGACAAATTTCAAATATATTTTTTTTTCGTATAATTAATTATTAATGGTTGTCATGTGTTCTTGATAATAATAATATTAAATAATTTAGCAACAACAGAAAATACATTTTAAAATGTTTCAAGCCTTTGTTGTAATCAAGCTGCAAATCAATATAATGCTGGTAAAAATCAACCAACGCTCATCTTCCGTTGGAACCGGAAGTGACGTCATGCTTGCCACAGTCTTAAGTGTAACAATATAAAAAAACTAAACCAGTTCCTTCATATAAATTAATCTAATTTCATCATTTCACGGAACTAAACCCACTATTCTACCTAGCGAGTTGATAATATTGTTCCAAAGGAACTTAGTTCGTAATTAATTTTGCTGTTTCGGTACGAATACGCATTGAATAATATAATTTAGCGCGAGCTCGCTCCTGTATGGTTCTGTGTTTGCATAAAATGTTTGTTTTAAATTAAAATATTTGTTTGTTCGCGTAGAAACATGACACGCTGTCGGAGAAATAACTTTGCTGTGTCTGGCAAGCGTGGATAACACTAATAAGTACCAGTATGTATATTTAAATAGGATAACTGATTTTCGCAACCAGTTATCAAAAGTGTAAGCTGTTCTTTTTCTACAACTGGTTGCCAACTAAAATCAGTGAGTTCAATATGTAATTGTGTAATTTATTTATTTTTAATTTAGTTACCAACTATTTTGAATGCGAATGATAAATAATGAATATATTGTTATTTATCGTCGCACTTTTTTATATTAATATCTAAAATATAATATAACAGTTTTAGATAAATGCACCGTCACAACTAAAATCTGGTCTGAAGTGTAAAAAATTGAGTACAATTGTACACAATTACGGAGTAAAAATCTCTAGTTTCGTACACTGTTTAAGTGCTGCATGGAATTTTTTTCAGAACAATACCTATAAATTTTCTTACACTGTGAAATTGAAATTTCACAATAACAATACCTAAGGACCTTAAACCAAGGTACATTTACTACAAAGTTCATTAGTATAATACTTCCTACGTGACAGCCTAGCACTCAGTAAAACGGAAACTGCACTATTAAAGCTACTCCTATCGATTCTATTTCCAGATAATGTTCCGGTCTGCTAAAATAACAAAATTAAAAAGTCTTCATAGTCTGTACCTTTTAAGATATACCTTTTTCGCAACTGGTTATCAAACTCCAGTCACGAGTCCCAGTCCTATTGAAACGCAGCATTGGTTTAAAAAAAACAAGACCATAAGTAATACAAAACCTCCTTCGTGACAACCAGCACTCTACAAAACGGAAGCTACACTATTACCGCTTGTCGTATCAATTGTACTCCTAGATAATGTCAAGGACCACTAGAACGGTTTCCTGGCTCCTTTCTTGGAAGGACTGGAGGAAATTGAGACATCGAAACCGGTATACTCCGTCGAATAGTTGTAAGTGGCTGTCGAAGTGTTATGGTTATTTATTAGTATGCTAAAATAAATAAGAAATCATCATTTTTACTTAAAATTATACTAGTTTTACCGTATACTATGTAAATTGCGTTTAGTTTATCGTGCGAAACAACGAACCAGCGAGGTTTCGAGCTTGGCAAAATTTTCTTACTTCTCTCAGTTCATAAAATAGTTGAATGCTTGTCTGGATTGTATCAATCACGTACGGTAGACTTGGTCTGTTATTTATTTATTTATTAAAATAGCATTTATTTTTACCCGACTCCGATCCGCGAAGAAAGGATTATATTAGTGTATGTATGTATGTTTCTTTGTCACACCCTAGAGTCTAAGCGGCTTGTTGTATTGTTATGTGACTGGCATCATATGCTAGACCAGTTGTATTTTGCGGTTGCGCTTGTTAAGATACCTGAGTCTAAAGTTCTTGCAGTCGGGTTTTTTGTAAGTCACTTGTAACCAATTGTTAATACAGTTACACGTAAACCAAGCTTGCTTTCACTATAACAAGTTAAGATCGCAGCACTATCATGATTTTGAATTCCATATACCTACCCATTGTCACGTCACTATATTGAAATATAAATGTTAAATTATAACCGATCACAATTTAAAGCCTTATAATACGTTTGCTGCCTTATTTTTATTAAATATAAATTAATTTTGAATAAAACTATAATGATATAATAAGTAGTCTGACGTCATTGTTAGAAAAGAAATGTGTCACAAAAATCAGATAACTAAACTTTTTAACCAACTGTTTTTTTTGTTGTATTTAGTCATTTAATTTTTCTTAATAAGGGCCATGCCCGGTGAAAAACAAAAAAAATTGCTCGGGAAAATTAAATTTACTATCTGTAATAAAACTAAGTGTGTACCAGTATTATTTTATTTTATAAATATTTTATTATTTCCTTTTTCTATTTACCTATTTTTCGACTTACGAGTAGATACTAAATCTAAGGTTTAAAATCAACCAAACTCATAACCTAAACTATGTATAATTTAATTTTTTGGTTTCCTTAATATTTTATTTCCGCCCTACATTTCGACCCTAACACCATCTATTAAGATTCAAAATCCACCAATCCTCATGACCTCTATTAGCAGCAACGGGTTTATAAGCCCTTATGATGTTTGATTAGCTCAATACAACAGTGTTTGTGTTTGTTCAGTCTACACTGGCACCGGGTAGAGAGATGGTTAATATTAGTTGTTCTACCACGAATGAAACTCTTCAATTTTGAACTGTAATTCTTGAATCTTAGAGCTGATTTCTCCTTGATAAATGTATACCAGCAATAGGCTTTGCGTTGTGTAAAGCAAGATTTGGTTAAACTCTTCATTTATGCCGTACGGCTGACGGTATGATTCCTTTTTATCTGAGGACTTAAGATCGCGGCTCCAAATAAATATTGAGTAATTTGAGATGATTTGATTATAGGAATTAGAGAAAAACAAATATCAATACTTAGTAAGAGGAATTTGCTAGGAATCAACGTAGAGCCTAAACCGATGAACCTAAAGACAAAAACTTGGAGGGTGTCTTTATTAAGTACATAGTGTAGAAGTGTACTTAGAAATTCAACACCTAAAAGGGTCATATAGAGGTTCAAAGTTTGAAACTTCTTTATATTTCATTTTATGTCGCGGGTGTCAGCTACTAATTTATTAATAAGTTATGAAATGAGCATGTTTTTTATTATTCTATTGCGATATAACAAAATTAATTTTAAATAAAACTATAGTTAGTTCAGCGAAACAATTTAATTAATTTTGAATCCATACGTAACACGTAATGAAAGTCATACTGTAAAGCAATTATAATGTTCTAGTTTTTCTTTGAAATTTGAGAAGAAAAATTAGTAATTTAAGATTAAATTTTGTTTTTTAAATATTAGCGTTAAAGTCTTACCTAAAGAAAACAAAAATAAATGTCCGTTTCAATAATCTTTTGGATTCTCACAGTATCAAGTTCATTCAAAATCTGTTCCATAATTTTGAGAATAAGAATAACAATAAGAATATATTTATTGTGAAACTGTGTACAAGGTTCTTATAAATTATAATGGTTTCAACAGTTTTGCTCATACAGAGTGAGAGTAAAGAGAATATAGGTAAGTTTATTTTACCCATATTGTATAAATATGGGTAAATAAACTTACCTATATTTACATAATTAAACTAAATATAAGGGTATACCTATTTTGATACAAATATAAGATTGCAGAACATATTTATGTAGGTAGGACAACAATGTTATCTACATACGCATAGCCTTGCTACCTTAAATCTAAAGACTGAAATAATTACACAATTTTTTCATATGAGTAATTACTTAAATATAGATACATATCATATTCTACTTATACTTATTAAGCTCACGTTAACATTTACCATAATAATCATTCATATTGTAAAACTCTTTAGCTATTAGCCAATTTGGAAGTTATGATTAAGCAAAATCAAATATGTTAAAGAAAACTATTTTCTGATTTCAATCCAGCAGATTTTATCTCTTGTATATTCGCACTTAATAACTTTGTACGTGTGTTAACTGCAATTTATTTTCTTTTTGCAAACGAATAAAATGATACTGGATATACCTAAATCAAACGACATTACGTACCAATAAATACTCCTTATCTTAACCTGCTCACGTTCACCTGGACATTGGGGTACTGTGGGCAAACAATCGGCCTAACGAACCCCAATTAGCCCGCCCCGATCTGTATACGGAACCATCAATTAAATACGGTAACACTGAAGCATCGGGGCGAGAAAATAAACACGGAAATGCGGCCTTATTGCGAGGAAGGGTGTTAACGGTTGACAGAAGTAAAATATTTTTATATTATTAACAAAATTCTACGTGTATTCTTAAAAGACATCATTAATTTTTTTACGAACGAAGTTCTGGTTTTGCTCTTTTTGTTAATCCTCACACTATAAATACTTACGGACTCAATTCAATTCATTTACGAGTATCTGATTTCTCAGAGCTGAACCAATTTGAAAATTATATATTATATTTTTCCGATAGGGTTGTGATTACCGAATTAATTTTGGCAGATAGAAATACAGTCTTTTTAGCTATTTCGATTTATAAAATAATTAACTGGACTAATTTTGAGGAAATTTTAATGTGTACTTTCATACAAAATAAATGTTTCATATCGTTTCAACCGTTAATGAGGACGTAATAAATACTAAAAAGAAAACCGTCGAATTGAGTACCTGCTATTTTGTTGGAGTCTTCAAAAAATGGTAAACTTTCTGTAAATTCTGTTATTTATAATTTATATATGTAATTAAAATTATAATAGGTATGTTTGCAAAAAACCTATTTGCCTCGTACCGATTCTATAAAACCTATTCACAGTGCACACAAGCAAGTAAAACAAGTCCACTGAAACAAGCTCTCAACTAGGCATCTAATAACCAGATCCTCAGAGAGTGCCATCCAACTGAAATCCACAGTTACCTCCCCTAACTTTCAGTCAGTCTGATTAGCTCCCTTGAGACCTTCATTTGGAGTTCAGACTTGTCTTACGGGATTTGTGTACGCTGTGACAGCTAAGCTTAGACTGAGCTCAGTGGTAATTCTAATCTTTGTTTAATTGGGAGTGATATCAGGGATTATGGTTGGATACAGATCCTCGACTCGAGGCTGGATTGTGGTCTTAAATAGGTTTCTCGTTGGTTTTGTTAATTGAGAATTAGAGAATCTAGCTGGCAAGTTACGATGTACCTATTCAAGTTCTAGGATCTATAGGGCTCTAACCGCAGTTATGCATAGCATTGGTAAATAAGTAATAATAAAAATGTGATTAATAGCAACTTTACTTTGGCAGACATTTTTAAGTTGTTTTAATTTATGAACCGAACTACGTGACCATAAAATGAATAAGACCAACTTAAAAAGATACTCTTATAAAATAGAAAGACAATGAAGCGAAGATATTTTGGAGACATAATGTATCATGGTTCATATTCATATAATTATTACGACTTCGAACATTTTATTGCTTAGTTGATTTCTTGATCTCATATTTTATATAATATCAATCAATATAATTTAACAAATGACATTTATCAATCATTACACCCAAACTAGGCTACAAGAATTTATAACTGACACTCACGAGTAAGGAGGTCAATTATCGTGCAGCCCAGCGCTCCCAATAAAGGAACAAAAAACATACCCGATGCCTAAAAATTCGTAGACCCTGTATACATATGTAGCTTCGTACGAAATTTCCAAACAAACATCCTAGCTTACGAACATACTAACGAAATAATGAACTCTATATGCGAAGCACACGTTCGTTTTCTTTTCCCACTAGTCAAATAACCTTCAATACTAGCAATGATTAATGTGTAATAATCTTCTGTAAGGGTTGACATATTCAAGCCCTAAATTTATTGGAGAACCTCTAAGATTTCACTCAAAGGTGCCCGTCTGTGCCCTATGTCTGACCCTAAAAGCATTTCGTTGGTTTACTAACATTATTTGCAGTAAAAAGGCTAGGTTTAAGTAAAGCTTATGTGAAAATACGAGATTAAATCTTGGAAAAGTATTCTTTGATGAAGAGTCTTAGAAATAAATCGAGTAGAAATTTTGAATGATTTGATTTTGTTGTCTATGAAATAGATGCTTTAGTATTGTACTCCATAACTACTCGTATTTAATAAATAAATAAATAAGATTACTTTTAAAAAGAAGAATAATATGCTTATTCTTATTTTTTTTTCTTCAAATAATTATAAGTATTTAATGGACGCAATACTTGTAATACCTGTGATAAAAAATTCATCTTTACCGGTTTAGCTGGTATAATAAAACCATGAAAACGTAACCTTCGTTTTTCTCGACTTGGCGGGGGCACTATCGTTCTCCTAGATATAGAAACAGGTGAAAAAGCTTAATATTTAGTCATATGCTTTTCCACAAAAGGTATGCTTTGTCTAACACCAACCCGAATTGACAAGCAAAGCTTTCTAAACAAAAATGATGTAACGATTTGGTCTGGCCGCGTCTGATATTTAAAATCAATAAATTTTAAATTCTCCTCTTTCTTTCACGTTTATTAAAAAAACATAACTCATCAAAAATTAACGCTACTATTTGTGTTTCACAATTTTGAGAAGCTATCAACTACAGCAACTTGTAAGAAAACACATAATTCCGCAATAAAAATGTAACATTCCACCAAAACCTCAGCTCATTCAAGTTATATTACTCCCTAACATAATAACTTAAAATAAGGTGAATATGTGAAAAAATCTCATAAATCTCTCACCGGTCGACGAACACCTGTTTGCGTATAACGCCCGGCGTGTGAAAAGCGTTTCATTCCGGCATCTCGGCGTCTCTTTGATGTGAGGAGGATAGGCCCGTATAATTGCCAATAGCTCGGAGCTAAGTCGTCGCTACTACGCGTCTGGTACGAGCTACGAGATTTAAGCGTTAAGAAAAATAATAGAAAACAAAACTAAATGATATTTAATGAATACATACGCCCATACAAGCGTAGACATGTTTTTTTATACTATAAGTCCGTTTTTAATTAAATTTTGAAATTCTTAAAAACTTTTCATAAAAAATGTGTAAAACGCCACTTTATCAGCCGCTATCTTGGATTTGTATATTGTCATAATGGTCGTATCTTGATACCCATATTGAGGAAGTTGTAGATCAATATGCAATCCGTTATATTGTGGCTCCGGCCCTCTTGGCCAGATTTTCATCAAACACTCCCGACTCCCGACAAAATTGATCCATCCTTTTAGGAGCTACGATGCCACAGACAGTAACACACATACAGATACGTCATACTTATAACATCTCGTCATTTTCACATCGGAAGTTAAAATACTATAACAACTTGACCGAAATATTCTGTGGAAAATTTGCCAATACCTCCAATAGGTAGTTACATCTCAATTAAAAATCGACCTATTCAATAATCGATTGACAAAAGCTTACCTCTTACTACTTTCATGCTTCCACCTCAACCTCATTTTAATCTACCTACAAAAGGTCCTTATTATAAGCTGCCGTATGACAAGGATTCTTTTCACCAAACACTCCTTGTCTTTAATCTTTGTTTTAACATGCTATTAATAAAGCTTAAAGCTGCTAGAAATAATTTTCATCAGGCAAAATATTTTAAGTATAGTAAAGCTCAAAATCCAGAAACAGGAATAGGGAAAACAAAGAAAATCCTCTTTGAGAAGAAATCAGCACGCTCGATCCATTTGTTCTAAGATTACTCCAATCCAAAGCCATAGCAAGCAAACTATAGAGAAGAGTGAAAAATACGACTGTTTTTGGAGATATAAACCTAGTGTTCGATCTATTTGTGAGATAAGGTTAGAAAAGTATATTAAATTTAGCTGTCGAAGTATAAGATTAACGATATTGCCTACACAAAAAACCTTATCAAATAACTGCATTAGTTTTAAACAAACTTGGGTAGGCTAATAAATCTACTTATAGCTTACTGTTAGACATGGATTTCCCCTAATAAGGATTAAATCCTTGCCATATTTTTCTTGACTTCTTGAAATGACTCTGCTGCAGTGATCTCGTACTGTGCAAAAAATCAAGTCACCTTATTTCTCTGTTACGTTGCTAGACATGCCAACAAACTAACACCACTATATTAATATATCTGCATATACATATGCATGCTGTTAACTAGTTGAACAAAGTCTGGCATAGTTTGCCATTTCGCATTGATTAAAATTTTCGTTCATTGTGGTCCCACATGGTTTGGCCGGGAATCCTCGTTATGAGAACGAATATTGGACTGGTCAATAAATATGACAGGACCGATATTGGAGGGAATTCTGCTTATTCGACTTTCCTATTAGTTAGAGGGCCACGGGTGAAACCGTTAAAAATAAAATTATTTTATTAGAATACTTATAACTTAGAATGTGGATAGAGCAGATTTAGAATATAATATTATGTATGTATTCTAAAGATTCAGCTATTTTCATGCTATTATATTATTTTCAAGATAACTGCATATTATATCGGAAATTAAAACTTATTTCATAAATTACTTCATCTGAAAACCGACAGGATAAAATGCCACAAATAATAACTAACTGATTTGAAAGCCTTCGCTTCTGCTAAATTTAATTACAAAAATATAACAATTGTCACATACAATTTAGAAACAGATTTTAATCATTTAAAAACGATGCGGTATGTACATGGAGGAAATATACCTAAGTGTCTCGGATTGAAAGAAAAGTACTTCTTGCACTATCGAGATACCTACGTAATTAGCACAAACAACATAATGATATAGCTAAACTGGCTATGGTACTTTTATGGAACATATTTGACCAGTATCCATACGAGTATAACCCAGCATCTCCCAGCCTACCTACGTGGTTATTGCGCGCAGGAGCCACCTATTATCGGTAGTGGTCTTCGGACGGTAGAACGCCTTGTGTTGTTAATGTTCGCGAGAAAGAAGGAAAGCAGGGAACTAAGTTATTGAGGGGCAAAGCTTCCCCACTCTACTCATTTGGGGAACGGGTTTCCTGTTACTTCATTTTCCTTTGTAGTATATTTTTATGATTTCCTTGAGTGAAAGTGTGTTGTTTGTAAAAAAATATGAAGTGTACTGTTTTCGTTTATTCTATTTAAAAAGGTTATTGTATTTTTAAACTGACTTCAAAAAAGAGGTAGTTAAGTTAAGTTTGACTTCAAAAAAGTTAATTCCTCGGCAAGTATTTTTGTGTTTTGAGTTGGTCTATATTGAAAGTTGTTCGTAATGATGAGTAAAGTGACCTCCTCTCTACTTAGCACACCCCTAACTGATAATGTTTTAAGGAGCTAGATAAACTGGACTTTTTCAGACACAAGACATTTTTAGCCTGAACGTGTAAATAAAACACCTTAAATCCCAATCGATCATCCAACCTTGAATAAAAGCGAACCGAATAAACACAACACAAACAAAATAGTCCTAATATAAATATGTATAATTCGGGACGGGACGAAACCTGGACGTAATTACATCGTCCCAGGTGGTGACCCGCCTGCCCCGGCGTCCCAAATGTCCCGGGACATACATATTTATGCGACGTGGATAGCGAACGTCACTACTACAGCTGTATTGGTGGGAATTTACACTGACACGTGTGATAAAGATGACTGAATGTGAAATTTTTATACTAGCTTTTCCCTAGAGCTTTGCCCAGGTTAAGTTTGTTTTCTCGGGAAGAAGGATGGCATGCTTATGAACTATCTCTGTGCAAGCAATTAAGTCGATTCGTTGCTGAGTGGGAGAAGAGGGACAAAGAAATATAATTTCGCATTTATTTTTTATGTAGATGGTTATCAGATAGGGATGTACTAAGCCGAGAGGGAGACACTATACTCATCCTAAGAAACGACTTGCACTTTTAAACTAATATCAAGAATAAAAACCAGCTGTTTCATACATTTTGTCAACGACCGATTAACTTTTTCTATGGAACAGCTGAGTTTTTTTCCTCATATTCTAAATTCGAAGGTTTAGGCTGCTTACGTTCAGGGTTATTGGTCTCATAGTGTAAATTGTTGTCTCTTTTCGGCTTAGTACACCCCTAACCGATAGCCCTGAACTTGTGCAGGCATAACAAGGGAGATATTTAGTTAAATTTCTATAATTAAACGAGAAATAAGTTTGTGGATAGGTCAAAGATTTCGGAGCTCGGAGCTTCAGAGCATAAATTGGTCATCCGAATTGAGCATAAATTTTATGCTTGACTAGAAAAATTAACATTGCTTGCATTGATAGATACGTATATTACAGCTAATAGAGCAGAAGGATTGACGAAATCTTATTTTTCACATGCAATATACGAAATAACTTTATTTTAAGTAGGAACATTACGGGGAATATTTAGGGGTGGCTTGGTTGATTAGTATAATAGTATATTATGTAAATTTTTATTTTCTATTTCAGACATTAGATAATTTCATTGAGATTACAGTTCAAACAGTAAGTAGGTAATATTGTAAAGTGATCATTATATTTATCATTATTAAATTACCTTAGGCGTCTGTTTAATTCAGCGATATTTTATTTTACGTTACTCGGCATCCTAATAATTTATTCCTTTGAAACAAAGAAATACTGAATAAAATATAATAAGTAAAAACGGGAAGTACGAAAATGGGTGGCCAGCCTAATAATGTTTTAAGAAAACAAAAACATTTTTTTCTAAAAGATCAAAGGGAATATTCACCTAACAAAATCAGAGGTCTGAGTCTTCCAGGGGTTTGACGGGGTAGAATACAATTGGGGTACACTAACACCCCTAATGAAACGCACGAGACGTCCCTGAGTAACCCCATGCTTTTTGTCTTTCAATTAAATTTCCAAAGTAATTTGTTGCGGGAGCACGCCTTGAATAAGTTATTTCTTTTATGGTTTGCTAAAAGGTTTTTCTTTTGCTTCGATTAAATTGCTTTTATAAAACGCAGTCTGTTTTTTGGGGGTGCAAATGAACTGAAATTGATGGTAATTTTTCGTTCTATAACAAAATTGATGTTCTTGGTTGCAAAGAATGTGTTGACAAAAAAACCCAGATATAATAGATAAAATTATACCTCAAATATGTTTATTTTTTATATATTTTGCATTTATGTTCCTGATACGTATTAAACTCATTAATGACGTTCCGTTGTGTCAAATTTCTTTAGACTATGAAGATCAAAATAAAAATAGTAACTGAACAACAACTGTGTCTATTATGACCATTAAACATTCAATTATCAGAACCTCGTAAATATTATGTAGCTCTAGTATGGTTGTTACTAATTAAGTTTATTATTAAACAAGTCATATCTACTTTAAAACAGTGAAAATTGACTTCTATTTGGCATTACTAATAATGTCTTCTAAGATTATATAGAAATTAAAAGCAATATTTGATTAAAAACAACTGATAAAAAACAACTCATAGAATTTATATAGGACCATCCTAGCAGTGTATAATATATATATATACCAAAAAAATATAAAAAAGATTTGTAATCGGTTCATAATTAGCGAAAATATCGATGAACATACACAGTAAAAAACATACAGACGAACATACTACTACATACCCCTCCGTTTTGGAAGCCAGTATTTTTTTAAATTTTTTTTTTATGAAAATCTTTAAGTTGAATTTTATCTTTTTTCTTAGTATTTTCTAATACGACCTCACTTTAAAAAATACTCTAACAGTCTTATTAATAAACGCGTCTTAACTTTAAACGTCTTTTGTCTTGTTTTGACGCGTGTCGTTCTCCATCGGATAAAACAAGACAAAAGACGTTTAAAGTCATGACGCATTTATTAATAAGACCGTATGTATATCTACAAACTTCTGTAAATTTTCAAATTGCAATTCTATTCTATCTAACCTTCGTCATACATAAGCAACGTTTAATCTATCTAAACCAAGTCTAAATAGCCCTAAACAAGAGTGGCGCTATTCATGAATATTTGCTTTTGAATACCATTTGATAGGAATTGGTTCACGCCGCCGCCGCCCGTAGCAATTAGATTTTCAAACAGATTAACATAGCGACTAAATTAGTCCTCTAGACAAGGTTTCATATGCGTGTGAATGGGCTTTTGATATGAAATAGGCATTAAACGTGGTTTGAATTTCGATAACATAATTATGATTCATAGACGTACATCTAAATTAAACAGTACTAAGAGATAACCAATGTTCTATGTCTTAGGAGTAATTCGTGTTGCAAAGTTTTCGACTGAAACCGAAAACTATTAGATAAACTGAAAATATGCGAATATAGAAAATATCAGTCAAAAGATTGCCGAAATGTACCCGCGAATTATCTGTACCCTATACTACATAATTATCAAGTTTTTTAGTCCAATTGATTAGGACCACACTCACGACACATAGAGAAAGATAAAGAAATATTTTTGCACGTCGATCTAGCCGTACCTGAGATATTAGATAACAAACATAAAAAACAGTCGATTTGAGTATTGAATTTAATTTTTGTCCTCCCTATTTCGGAATTCCGCAAAAAAGGTGTGTAACTTTTGCGGATTTTGATGAAGTTTTGTAATCTCAAACTTCTTATTCATTAGCAATAGTACATTATCATACAAGTTTGTAAGTTAGGCATTAACTTTTGCACTTTAGGTGGTTAATACTGTAGTTATCGAGATCTCGATTCCTGTTTAAGTGTTTCTACTCTACAAAGCAATACAAAGCAATTTTCAAAATTTTTGAGACCAAATTCAACCTTCCTTTGCAAATCGGCATTTTACGTAAACGCTTTATCACGTGCCGGCAACAAATTCAAAGAGCGCTCCAAGTTTTACATTTTAAACAACGTGGGAATCATTCCGCTGGCGCTCCAGTAGCCTGAATGTAAAGGTGTGATGTAAGATGTGGTGAGATTCATATCGTTTTCTTAATTCGAAAAGACACATTTCAAAAATAAATGAAGTTTCGGCCAGGACACTACATGATACCATAAAATATACGTTAGGGATTATTAATTTGTAATTGATTAAACAAATTCAAAATAACGCAATTTATTGTAGTGTACAAAATTAATTTCGATACAAATTATTCACTCCACTTTAAATGCAAAAATGCGATTTGTGTGTTTTTGCAGTCAATTTTGACATGTGTACAATTTATTCGGGTGGGAAAAATGTGATCACTGAAGTCATCCTAGGAATGAAATATATTAGAGATGACATAATAGTTACACAACAATTGACATAATTAATATATTGTGCACAGCACAGTAGGCAATGCAGATATAAGCATTTATGGTACGCGTACAACGTCATGTCCGAAAATAAAACAAGTTCTTTAATATCAATATATGAGTAGAGTATATACATAGGTTATACTTACAAATAAGAATTCAATGTAATGTAGAATCAATATAGTGGTCCTGAAGGAACAGAACTTTTAGGTATTAACGCTTTTGAGGTTACACGCAATGCTTACAGGGTCTTTATACACAGTGACTCGAATTTTCAGTATTTTAATAAGCTTAAAGGAGATCCTATTATGAGACTGATATTTAGAAAGTTTAAGAAATAATAGTTTGAACTTATCTTTAAATTTAAACTTACTACTAGCAGTAGCAGCATTTTTGATGTAAGCATTTCCTTCGAGTCTTATTTGCTACTTTTGAAAAGATTAAAAGCTTACAAAGCAGTATTTTTACAGCAACAAAAAGATAAACGTCTATAAACCCTGTAGCTACTACATTTTAAAGTAACGTATGACACACGAAGCTCTTACGAATATTAGCTACCTTTTTAAATATTGATACTCCAAACTACGTCGTAAGCCTTTATGTGAGCGCCGTTAAATGTGTTGAGAAGATGCTTTGTCACTTTTTCCTTGTCCTTTTATCTGAAGTCATATTTGAACCGATTTTCGAAGAAATATGAGGATTTATTTTGTTTCTTTCAGTAGACCTCAGAACAATAACCTTATTAGATAAAAGAAAGAATTTTCTTTTACGAAGAGTCCAATGCTCTTTGGAGTATGACTTGATTATCATAACTTAATATTTTTCAAAGAAAAAACATGGTAACCCTTTTCAATAATAAACTAACATTGCCATCAAAATATGGCAACCCTTGGCAGGATGGAATAAACGAAAAGAACCGTTAAAAACTCTTAGTTGTGTTAAATAAATAAAATACCTAATATTCCCGCTAATAGTATTCTAAACAATTTTATTACCTGCGTAGCTATTTGGCATACTGCCTGCTTTGCAACGACCCAGTACTGGCCGAGAACTGTACCTTTAAGTTTTATATTAATTGTTATTGCTTATTTCAGGAAACACGGTTATTGTTAGCGGAAGGATGGCAATATAGAGGTAAAATGGCTTCCATAATAGCTTAAAATTTAGTGCTGGCTACATTGTTATAGTTTGGGTTTTTAAGTATCATTCCTTTTTGCTAAGCACTAATAAATATAAGCAAAGGGTGCACATTACTTTCACTGACATAAAAGAAATTAATTTTAATGCACGCGTAGCCTTTTTTACCCGTTTATCTGTGCATCATTACAGGCCATGCCCTGTAATAGTGGCCTGTTTCCCTTTAGTAAGATTCATGAGTTTTACTAAATACAAGGCTACCACGTGCAGTATGGAAACTTCATTATCTTCCAAAGCTATATCGATTCTCCGACTAGCAGATTTTAAAGGTAGTAAATGCACCTTTGGACCTAAACTAGAATTTCAACATATGACCTTTCACTTAATCTTATACCAGGCTATAGAAACCTAGAATAAATTAAACACAGAAAAGAACATCATTTGCATGAACGGCATGGACATATTTCTTATTTCATTAATTCTGTATTCCATAGAAAATAAAATCAACATTTTGGGCGTGTAGAAATGCAGACTCGTCCATTTTCTCGCACTGAATAAGCAGTCTGGCTTTTTAGAGAAATGAAATATTCAAATGTATACAGCACCGTGGCCGGCAGTATTTTCAAACGAAGAGGTAATATGCTAAAGTAGAGTAATATCGGTAAATATACGGGCGCATATACTGCATACAATTTAATAAAGGTGCGAAAGTGAATTTTACTCGTTTAAATTCTACTAAAGAAACGATCTTTCTAAAATTATTTCCTAACTTTTCACCTCTAGATACTGAATATAAGGAAATGTTAAATAAAGTTCCATGGAAACAAACAATTGCTAAATTTTATGTATTTAGTTCACTTGTAAACTTATTACAAAAACTTATGGCTACATAATAAATTTACGACATTTGCCAATTTTCGTAAGAAACAGATAAACTAGAAAACGCAACTGTTAAATTAATGTCAGGTTGTCATTATTAAAAATAAATATGTGACTGTCCAATGCTGAACGTAGACTTTCACGTGGTTTGATCATCCATTTCTTACCAGCCGCATTTCACAAGTCTTTACTCCACCAGCTGTGATAAATGATTATAACTCACTGTCGAGGGACAGAATTTTAAATTCGAATACTTACAAGCTTCTAACTTAAAATGTCATTGATGAATGAATCAAGGAATGAATTAACTTTTTGTGGCAGACACACAAACGTCAAATATACAAGAATAATCTTAAATCTAGTGTCACAAGTGGCGGCTTTATCGCTAGGCAACTTTAGGATGGAGACAATTTACAAAATAAATACAGTATAAGACGGGGTTTACAATAAAGAATATTGATTGCGTTTCAAACAAAAAGTCATTTTATCATTTCAAATTAGCCTCATTACTTTTGTCTTTTCCTATCATCAGGAATAAAAACGTACGCCTGCTTGCTAGCAAGCGTAGCATGCTCAGTTTGCTTTTACGTAGTTTCCTTTCTACCACTCATTTAGTAGTTCTTTTCATTTCTATGTAATAACACCGTTTCACTATTTACTGGTTTTACTATTATAAATTCTCTGTCATTACAATGAACAGTATAATAACGTTTACCTCGTCCTTGTATAAATAATGCAATCGCAATCATTGGTTGACTGGCTAGTTGATGGGCTTTATGACTGGACCAGCGGTCGTTATAGTTTGCAGTTTCACTGTTAACGGGTCTATTTACATGAAAATTGCATTATTATTGTATTAGCTGGTGATTTTGTCGGTTGCAGTATTTAAAGCGGCACTTTTCTGACGATCTAGCTAGCGTTATGTATTCTTTTTCTTTCTTATTTTTACGGAATGGCTTTTGTCTTTAGTGATTTTGGTTGAATGGCGTGGTCTCGATTTATTTAAAGCAAGTTTATTTTTTGTATTAATTATAGATAGATAATGTCTGGACTGTAGGTACTCTTAAAAAATATCTTACAAAAGACAAAATTTTCAAATAGTACAGAAGTAAAATAAATATGAATCGAAATCTATATTTTTACGCTATAGATATTTACAAAGAGTTTTCTGTATAATAAAAATGTTTTTTAAAACATGTTGAAAAATAAAACTAGTTTTAGTACAAGTTCAAAATCAATAACTTTATAAAGGTACAAAGACGTATTTTAAATCGACACCGAGGCGAAAATAAAACAGATTTTATTTTGTATACACACTTACGTCGAACACATTTTTTTCGTTGTTTAAGTTATTCCTATTTCATTGTTTAAGTTATTCCTATTTTATTGTTTAATTTATTGATATTAATTTAGCCGTAGGCTAATAAATTACTAGATTTTAACTTAAACTTCTACAAAACAGTGTGTCTAAGATTGTGTCCGACACTTTTCCTATATCATATATTAAGTTATATCAAGGAGGAAACACTTTTATAGATCGGTCACATAAATAAATAATATATAAAATATCCATCACTCAAAACAATATTATATACGAAGCTTTGTCACCCAAAATTGAATCACAATAACCTAGCGTGACATTGAACAAGAACACCAAGGAACACAAAACTCCGAGCTTGAAACAATAGGTATTCCCTCACGAATAGGCATTATGTCACGTCACTGATCAAAACAAAAACAATTTCATCGTGCTCTCTCATTCAATAAATCCGAAGAGCTTTATTTACGAACTTCCAATTTTAGTCACTTTATTTTGTTTCGTGAATACGCTTTATTTATGTATAAGATAAAGTTATTAATCTAAAATCTAGCATCTTACTTGGAAAGGGTTTCCATGCTACGACAAAGGATTCGTTCATTTCCGGTAAGGTGTACGTCTACCATAAAATGCCTAAGGATGTAGTTAAACTATTAATGAAACCTGCATCAGTTGCCTAAAAATATCTAAATTCTTTGAATTGTGGGGGAAATATGGTTCTCTTAAGATTTTTGTATCCTAGGGTGAAAAACAAGTGAATCGGCTTCTGCGTAAACAACGTAAAAATATTTTGATAGTTCATATTTTTTTTATATTTAAAGACACAAAATTTTATTAAATGTAACGAATATACATTCAATTAACCACTTTGTTTGTCCTTCTAATAAGTAGTATTGGATATAATAATATCTTACGTCACTCCAGTCCCAAGATTGCAAGATTAAGTCTGACAAAACCTTTCGCAGCCAATCAAACGCTGATAAAGGGACTCCATTGTATCGAAGTTTAAAATTAATTTAACTTGCAATAATGGGTTAAGTTCAGAGAGTCTTGAACGATCTGAATACTGTCACTGCGCTGTCACTGGCTAGATTGTTTCGCTTAGAGTTGGAAAATTGTGGTCGAGAGTTACCTTGAGCTAAGTGACCAACTAAATAAGCGAGCGAAGCTTTTCTGCATCGAGTCTCGAAGATTATAATTTAGACTGTCAGTTCGGTTTTGAAATTATTTCGCATTTGATATGAAAAACTTTGGACCCTTATTTGACTTATTTAGGGTTTTTAAGCATCGAGTCATAGTTCATTATCTATCGCTATAGCCTTAAAATTTGATCGAATTATTACTAGAGAATTTGTCCATTTATTTCCATGCCCAGTATTGTAGTGTACATGTATTTGTATGTGTTGTATTTATATATATATAATAATATGTATTATATTAATATATTTGTTTTGAGAGTTGTTAAGATGATAGTGTAATATTTTAAGGCCTCTTTAATATTATGTAATTATCTTGTATGTGCATGGTTGCCAGGAAGGGATCGCTTTAAGCGATAAGTCTGCCATTTAAAAACTAAAATATGTTTACAATTTTGTCGTTATTTATTTATTGTTAAGCTGGTTTTTTGAATAAAGGGTTGTCAAAAATCTATCTAGGGGTTGAATTTCAAAAAAATATTTCTTAGTACATACCTACAAACTGTAATGAATACACTCTCCAAATTGTATGTGTCTAGGTTTCTATTCAATATCATTCAGTCAGACAGGACTTATTGTTTTATAAATAAAAATGTAAATCAGTGTAAATACACCCACTAAACTATCAGTGTAAATACACTAGACTCAATGGGACTAAGGAAACAGACAAATGCTGATGTCGCATATGCCATGGGAGAAATCTTCATCGGACCAGTGGGTTAGAGCTGATTTCACTGCGCTCAATGTCGCTGTACAAATTAGCTCGATTATGATTAAATTAATTTAAAAAATTTGCTAATAACTGCAAAACGTAAAATAAGTACCACCTATAAATATTTAAATAGCGTAACAGTAAAGTGGCAAATTTACAACCCTACAATTACATTGTAACAACCTTGGACGTCGTAAAATTAAACTGGGAACATTGTAATTAACTCTGATTAATACAACTAGGCTATCGCGACTGCGATCTAATAAGAATGCAAATTATATTGCCGCGGTTATTATCTGTAATTAGCTGAAAGTATTTTTACGGACAGATTCATGATAAGAATAATTTATGATAGGAAAATAGGTAGATAGGGTATTTTTAAAACGCCTCTATTTTTGTACTAAATATAAGTTTTACTATTTTAAAAAAGTACTCAACTTAGCTGCAAAGCAGATTGTACAATCCTAAGTCTTTTGAGGTCTGGGCAAAAATTATAGTAAGATATACAGATATAAGATAAACATAATAACAACATTAATAACGTGACAAACGAATCCAATTCAACAGTTTTTCAGTAAGTAAAAAAAATACAAACTATTACACTGATGTACTTGAAAACTACTCCTCAGAGTAGGCCTTATCAAAATTAGTAAAAATAAAATTTACCAGAGTGGGAGAACTACACCTCTTCGGGGAGACCCGCAAACAACATTCGCGCATGTGTTCCCAGATACATATCGTATTCAGCGGCGTATTTACTTATTAATTATCCATCATATGACACAAGGCTAAATATATAAACATAAGTAACAAAACTCAATTCCTTACATCGGTAAATCTATCCGATCGAGCTCTCGAAACGAATCTTGTATGTATCATCGAATAAATTTTGATACAACTTTTACAAACTCTTTTATTACTTTCTCATAAAGCTTTACACATTTTTACAACGTTATAACCGAGCAGTAAGATACATTTTTGCTCAGGAATCAAGATTTCGAGTTATCGAATAACTTTGCTGAAGTGTACAATGAAATCCGGATACTTCTTTTTTGTTCTCTTTAAATCCGTAGCAGCAATATCGGGAGGATTTAAATTTTTCAGTCAATGGACAAATCTTTATTGACACGGCTTAGCTATCGATACGGCCGCTGTGTGCTTAGACTATGACGGTGTCTGTTTTAGTTCTATTTTATTTTTTTGGCGATATTCACTATTGTTGGGATGTATGGCTGATATCAGTACCTACTTTTGTTTCTTTTATGAACCAAGATTCAAAAATATATTTAAAAAAAAAACTATTTGAAAGGAATACATAATGACCAAGTTATTTAGTCCTTTGAACTATTGACCTCGCAATCAGAGTACATATTTTTAAGTTTTCGTGATCAAAAAAATGGTAGGCTAGCATAGACAGAAGCCAAAATAAGTGTGTTAAAAAGCTGACACCCTGGTTTATATTAGGTCCTTACATATGAAATTGGCGTTTTGTCGTACTGGCCACTTTGATCTACAATATCTCTTCTTTGGTTAGAGATTCCAATTTCAAATTTATACAGCTATTTATTCATACATTTGTATTTCGAAAACCGTAATTCATTTGTTTTGTCCTCGTTTGGATTTTTTTTTGCGTCACGCAGTGTACAAAATGGAAAAACTTAAATATACGAAAGATCCGATTTAAAATCCCTTCATTATTGTGCCGGTTGAGTAATTGAGTAATGCAGCAGTTGACGCGCGTTTGTCGGTTTGCTGCACTCAATTCATGAAGTACCTACCTTTCAAGCTTTTTCACCTTTCCAATATGCTTCAAGTGAATTAAAACAGTTTTATCGCTAACACCGCAGCCTGCAGCTAACTCGGACGTGGTTTGCGATGGATCTGCTTCCACAATAGCTTTCAATTCTTCATTAGCAACTTTAGTCTCCGGCCGTCCACGGGGCTTGTTCTGCAGGTCGAAATTTCCAGAACGAAAACGTTGGAACCCAAAACGCACTGTGTTTTCTTTTGCGACACCGCCGCTATACACATCATTAATCCTTCAAGCCGTTTCTGCAGCACTGGTACCACGGTGGAACTCGTACTCGTAAATAAAGCGATATTTCAAGTTTTCCATTTTGTAAACTGCGTGACGCAAAGAAAAAACCAAACGAGGACAAAACAAATGAATTACGGTTTTCGAAATACAAATGTATGAATAAATAGCTGTATAAATTTGAAATTGGAATCCCTAACCAAAGAAGAGATATTTGAGATCAAAGTGGCCAGTACGACAAAACGCCAATTTCATATGTAAGGACCTAATACTATTTCATATTCAGAATGCTCTAAAATGGGTAAATGTTGCCATAGCAAACTTCCCCTTTTTTTCGAAAATATAAAATAAATACAACTTCGTCTAATATATTTATGTATTTTTATAGTACCTATGTAAGTTTATACATAGGTACTATAAAAAAACAACAAGATTTATAGTATACACCTACACTGCCCTTAACTTAGCTTTTTTGCAACTAGGACAAAGCCCAAACATATTTATTGAGCCATAACGATGAAGGAAAGCAAAAAGTTTCGTAATTACCGACCGCAAATAAATCAAGTTACGGATTTCATTTACTTGTAGGAACAACCTCCAAAACGCTAACTTTTATTTGTAGGTACCTACTGTTATTCTCGTAAACCATTTAAGGTCGTGGATGACGTAAGCATTACGATTTCATACAAATTTCACTTTATTACCCTACTGCGAAAGAAGGAGGGTCATGTGTTTCGAGTGTATGTATGTAGGTATGTATATTCTTTTGGCACGCCTTAGAGCCTAAACAACTTGACGAATTTTGTTGTTAGTGGTGTTAACAGATTCATCTTCAACTTTCTCTACTAATAGTGAAAATGACACAAGGTAAATAAAAAAAAAATATGATACACAAATTAAAGATTTAGCATGATTTTTATGAAGTTGCTTTTAACCACTTGTTTGAGAGCTTGACTACCGCCGGCACTGCCGTGATCTAGTGGGTAGCATGTTTGTTTCAAGATCCGACGGTTCAGGGTTCCGGCCGGAGCAGGTGTACGAACGAAGAGTTTAAATATCTGTCTTCGAATCTGAGTGTGTTATGCGTGTGTTTGTGAATGCTGCGTGGCATCCCCGACATAAGAGAAATCTTAGTGGAGGGTTATGGCTGAGCAGTGTTATTTATTACTTGTTTCCTTAAGTGCGGCGCGTGTGGCCGAAACATTTGTTAGAACAACGACATTAATATCTGTTATCAGGTCGGTTGTTGATAGCTGCGCTTCACGTTATTACCCGTAAAAATTTGGTTAGCCCACGAGAACACTGCATATTTCCTGGATGAAAAGTATCATGGTGCCGAATTTTATCCAAATTCAGTCAGCAGTTTTTACGTATGTCCAACTTTCGTGTTTACAATATTTTTGAAAAATAATATTTTAGTCGGATAGATATAATCTGGTCGCTTTAGATCAGATGCGGTTAAACTTAAGCCTAATTTGAATTTTAAGAAATCCCCTAAATAGAAGAAAAATCAATGTTTCTTAACAAAATGAATAAATCAAATATTGTTTTGTATGAAACCAGGTAAAGTAGTGTGTACTACAGACCATTGGAACTTTATGGGAAAGTGTTTACTTACTAGCACTTAATCTGTACCTTGACTTACCCCATTTCTTGTTTACGATTCCTGTACAGGAGGAAAACAATAAAACGTTTCAAAAGAAATATAGACGTAAGAGTGGAAAGGTTCGTATTACTCGCCAAAGAGTAATATTACTTAAACAATAAGGGGTAGAGATTTCATAAGGTACTACACAGATCTTTAAAAACTGGAAAGGTCCTTCTTCTTCCGGTGAGTGTAAAGGGACCGGCGCTATTTTCTACCGAAATTCTTCTTCTCAAGTGGTCCCATGTGAATTTTATCCAAATCGGTTCAGAGGTTTGATTTTTTAATCGAAATAACGTATTTAATTCTTCCGTAATGGTAATGGTAATGACTATCAAAAAAAAACCTTTTTTTTGTACACGCAAGATTTATAAATATTGATGATGATGAAGCTGCGTACTTTTAATACTTTAATTTCATCACTCTCTTAAAAAATATTAAAAAGTACTTATCAAAACAAAAACAAAAATTTTTTCGCTACTGCATTGCGGAACCTCTGAGACGACCAACATAATCGTTGTTGTAAGTCTTTAAGGGACTGGGAAAGCTCAGCGGGAGTTTGAAAAAGCTCATTGCTCAGCCTTCACCGTAAGATTTACTGCGAAAGCCACCTGGCGATTTAAAAGAACATTTTCACAAACTAAAGACTCGAATGTAAGGTAGGTAGGTAAGGTGTAGAGAATAAAAATGGTACAATGTTTTTAAATTAAATTAAATAAAATAAAATATCAGTTTATTCTACTGTAAATCAAGTGGTACTGTTAAAATAGGTGCATATTATGTTAAAAAGGTGCATAAGTACTTCCAATATTAAAAATAGACATTAAATAATAATTGTAGAATGCTAACAGAGTTTTTTTTATTTCATCTAACACAGGCCTTTGACCACAAGCTCGCACGATCACGGGAATCAGCGACACTGTAGCCATAGATGGAAAACTGCCTGAATACACCGTTAGGTGCTTAGCGATTTTTCAACTTGATGGGGGTAGCCAGGCGAGCGTAAAAAATGCCATACCACGTTACAAACGGTCAAACTTAAACATATTGTAATTCCAAGGCACACTTCCCGATACATACTCATATCCGGCAAAGTACTGATAGGCTTACCCTACCCTTCGATCATGCTCGAAACTTTGGAGTATTTCTTACAACCCTGCCAAAAGCCTGTTGTAACAACGTGTAACAAAAGTGTGACAATACTGTTGTCAGTTCTTTGCTGGTACATACCTACATGCTTTTCTAAGTCTTTTTATATTTTTATTACTAAATTTTGCTCGCGGCTTAGCCCTCATTAGGTTGACTTTGAATAACCGAAATTGAAAGACTGAGGAATTAAAAAAGTATCACTTTCTGCTTAAATTATATTCGATTGATTTATCCTCTAAGGTGAAGTTAAAATCGTGAGAAAACCGACTTATCAGAGAATCACCAAAAGAACCTTTCGCAGATGATTAAAAATTCCAACACACAATTTCATCAGCGTGGACTATGCTTTTTACTTTTTCCATAGTGAAGGCTCATGTCCAGCTATGGGACATTACTTTGGACTGATATATGTAGGTGAAAAAGAAAATACGTGTACACAATATCACATTTACACAAAGAGCCGTACCTTATTCAAATGTCACAAAATTCTACGCAAAAATGTATTGTGGGCTTGAGGTGGTATAATCAAAAAAGTCGTAACTCCAACCTCCAACAGGTGCAAAGTCTCAAGTTTTCCGACATTCATAAATACTTTCAAACAATGATAAGCTCAGAATAAGTGTAACGGTTTTTTCTCTGTAACTTTTTTGACAATTCGAATTGTGGGCGTCGGTTTATCTTGAAATAAGGTTACCACACACAATCGTGAAGTATTGTATGTGATTGCGTATCGGTGAGGCGTGACTCGTGCACGCACTTCTTCTTGGCTTCACCCACCGGTGGGTGTGAGGAAAATTCCTGTTTACCGCGTCAACCACACCTAGCCTACCACAGCAAAGCAAGTTCTATTGAGAATAAACGTACCATTAGTTCACCACGCGGAAGATTTGTGGGTAGGAGACTTCACTCATCTTCCAAAGTTAGTAATTGGGTAAAGAAAACAGATAGATCGCAAATTATAGTGTGTCCAAAAAGAGACATAATCTTCAACAGTGAATAAGTAAATAAAGTCGTAATCGACATTATGCGACTTTATATCGTTGAATCAATTATAAGTACTCTTGTGCTATGATATTGCATTCAGAGATAAAAAAATATTAAAATAGATTCTTTAATTACCGATTTTTTACGCTCATATAACAGAACTCAAAATATTGAATCTGCACTTGACGTATAATATAAATAAATAACAATGAAAGCTCTGAGATATAATATGCTAATAATTGGTACTTATGTGTTACAGTTCTACGTATAAACCATTTTCCTGTTTACGACTTCTGGAAAATTTTCTTTGAAGATTATGTTAACATTATTCATTGAAATGGTAATATTATGTTTATGATTTTTGACTCAAGATACCAGATTAATGTTTATAAGATAATATGTTTTGATAATCAAAAATATACTTATATTGTAATTTCAAGATGACCTTGTTTTAATTTTTGTAAAAATTTTGATACTAAATGATATTCATAATAATAAAGACGCCGTTTGACTTATGATCGAAACGTATCATGAAACTAAAACAACTACGAGTAGTAACTCCGTAAACGACTAGTACTAATACTATTTCAGTAAAAAGGCACAAAAAAAATCGGACTGATGGAATGGTTTCATTTTTCAAAAGTTTAATTTTATTTGTTTATTAGACATTTTATATCGAAAGAATCATTATCTTTATCGCCGCAATTATCGTTGCTATAAACAATTGACACCACATTCACTTTTCACTGCACTTTATACTTGACGAAAAGATGTAAATGTATTATTGTATAGCAGCTGTCCACGCGGACGCATCGCTCACTCAAGTAGGAGAGAGATAGATGTCGAATGCTGCCGAACGCGGAGGCCGATTGTGCCTCTTTGTCGCTCGTTCTGCGCTCTCGCTTGCACTTCAAGATTTAAATTCTTGAGATATCTAGTCGTTCGCTCAATACTTCCATAAAACATCCATATTTATGTTTTACAAACCGTAAATTCCAGTCTAGCTTAAGAACAATCGGCAAATCCAAAGCATTATCTATGCGAAGGCGTCGAGGTACCCCTAACTTCATTAGCAGTTCCCACTGAGGTGACGGCATCCTTGTAAGAAGAGCAAACTACAAAACTGGACCTTATACCTCACAGATTAAGGTCACATAAAAGATGCCCTCGTATAGACAGAAGTACGTGACAAGAATTCGTTTGATCGTTTGCTTTGGCTTGGCGTGAAGATTTCGAAATTTCGGTGAGTGGTTAGAGAATCGCTGTAAATGCTTTATTCTAGCATCCGTAGAGACGTTTACGTACTTGATAAAAAATACAAAACTTTTAATTGTCCTTTGAATAAATATAAAGCTTCCCTCCTCCTCCTCCCTCCCTCTAGAAAGGTAAACAAAACTTAAACAATAACTTAAATTATTTGGTTGAAGTAAAATTACTGGAACGGTGGTTTGAATTTGAAATAAATATTCTTTTTTAACTAAACATAAAACTTTTATTTACATAAACTTAAATAACATTTTAAAATATTATAACTAAAACTAAATTTAAACTAAACTAAAAATTCATCTAAAAGGCCTATTGAGGTGGAGGGAAAGGTGCCCAGAATGCTGGCAGCATAAATAAATGCCAGCACTCTGTACACCTGACGCCTCCACCAAACGCTTTGCCAGGTCTTTATAAAAAGACATGGCGGATGGCCCCCACGAACCTAGTGTCTCCACTCCAAACGGCACAAATATATAGGTCCTATCTAGACCCATATATTTGCGCCGCTTAAGGGCTTCGGCTTTAGCCGCGGCAGCGCCAGCTTCAATCGTGGTCGTCGGAAGGTGGGACGGAGTCAGTGTATCTACACAGGTAGCATCCCACACTAGGGGCCGTCCCACTCTCCAAAGGATAAGGGTCATATCGTCGGGTCTCTTACCGTCGTCCCGTATCAGTCCATTAGGTTCTAGGACCGACGGGACGCCAGCACTGACTAGAGCCCGACTGATGATACTATTCAAGTCGGCGTGTCGCGGAATGCGCCCAGCACTTTTGACTCAAGATAGTGCGTGGTGGCCATATTGGTCCGCCATGTCACCGCAGCTGCACCTGTGCGAGGCCTGGCATACGGCTCCTACTCTAACTGATACAGCCACGCGGAATGTGTTATTTTCTAATAGGGTGTCAATATTTTTTGATGGTAGTGTGTGTAGCCAAAGTCCGGATTCCTAACGGGCAGCCGCAAGAAGACAGGCACGCTCTGCCTAAGTGCTTGATGAACTTAAAAGATTTTCATACTCTAATAGACAGAGCGGCCCATCCCACTGACGTTGGGAAGACGGATTCTTTGGTAGGGATCCGCTAGGGCAAATTTTTTGCCAGCTTTCCAAAGCCTCAGCAAGAAAACTAAACGGAAAATTTGGAATTGAAGAAGCTAAAATGTCTCTAACTAAACATTAACACGAAAATATCACTAAAATTTCTACCTGTAATAAAAAAGCAAATAAACAAAAGAGTAGTTGACAATCAAAGATAAAATCATAAATACAAGAGAGTACAATACGGATTGTGAAATTAAATACCCAATATATTTTGAAAAGGACAAAGGTTGGGAGCGAGCTCATCTTCCATATTTTTGTTATTAGCTCTTGAATATCGGTCCACCGAAATTGGGACCATTGAGAAAACGGATCTCACAAAATGAAATGTACCCGAGGGTGGTATTGAAATTTTTATTGAAAGAATAGACTTATTGTTAGCATGAATATATAGAAATTTCTGACAAGTTATATTACACAGAGAGAGAAATAAATAAATAGGTATATACTAGCATATATGCTAGTATTTCTATAAATAGTAAACCTTGCGTGCAGTATTTTTGAGTAAGACTGGGTAACCAGTAAATGTCCCTGCTTTTGGGATATCTCGACAATATATTGACTAAATAGTTACATCATATTTTTTTCTTAAAATTATAATATTTACTTAATTTACCAGCTACTTACTGCTTCCACAGTGGTTATAATATGAGACATTTTTTAAAATTATTTATGGTTTATTTTTTGCATACAGAATTATTAGGTAAGACTTTTAAATACATTACAAAGACGGGTTAAATACGTATTAAAGTGATTTTTTTAAAAATATATGAAATAAGACACTTACTACATAATACTACCGTAATGCGATTCTGAGATATTTTTTTCGAAGAGTTTGATAGTTAACATAAATCTCTATTCTCTGTTAAGTTAAGAGGCACCGATAGAGAAGATTTAGAGAGGTCTACACTAACCCCTAAATAAGGGGTAGTAAAAATAACCGAAAGCGATTTGTTGACGCTTGAAACTGCTTGGGGTGATAAAAATAGCAAACAGTTCTCTGTTGACAAGGATACTTTTTGGATGTTGAAAATCTTATATCCAATTATATTTTACACACTTTTTTTTAATTGGATATTAATTGTTTTTTTAGGTAAAATAAAACATCCATGTATGTATTTAGATTTCAATAATATCGATATATACTCGTATCAATAGAAATATATGATATTATATATTTACTATTAGCAAAGAATATCATCTGTGATAATTTTTATTGTTTTAATATTAGGTAACACATTCTTGATACTTTTAGATAATTTTAGAGGCATTTACGACTGAGTAGTCATATGGCTGATGCTATCGTCATGATCCACCTTACTCTTGTATTGATATACTACGCAGAATCATAAAGATTTTATCTCATTATAATATTGTTATCTATGACTTTGTTTAATTGTAGATTCCGCTAATTTGAGATATTAAGAGATAAAATCAAAAGAGGTATTCCCGTGCCCTAAACATTTTAGATGAAAGCCGAGAAACAAACCCTGACCAAAAAATGTCGATGCTAAAGCACACATTGCTTAATCAAAAGCTAATTTCATTAATCACCTATACACCTTGTTTTTTGCAAGGAAAACAAAGCTACTTCACAAATCAATATCACATTGGGTGTTGCCGATCTCGTTTCGTGAATTATGGATTAGATTACTGCGAGCCTTCCAATATCGACGATTGTCAAAGCATCAGAAATGAAATGAATTTCTTCAGGGGGATTAATAAATGCGATGTTATTATTTCTTATCACAAGCCAATTTATGATTCTTCGATGAATTGGTTCCAGCTTTGCCATGGTATCTAAGCCTCTTTCGAATATCTTTGATGGATATTCAGGTTTCTTTCGCTAATGATCGATTTATTTTTTTATAGGAAATCAACATTTCAATAGATTCACCGTCCCCTTGATGTTAGTTTTATGTTTATACATAATTTTGTGTTTATACTATCTTCATGATTCATATATGAATAATTTTTACAATAACATCAACTTTGATATCACGAGATTGATCAGCGTTTTCGTACATTTTCCCTAAAGTCTACCAACTTTTAACATTAACTGTACTCGTTTTTGTAATTTTTGTAGTTAACTTAGAAATAAAATATAACCATAACTAAGCAAATTTATCTAATATGTTGATACCTTTAATACTGACATATGTAGAGTTTTAATCTTCTTTAGTCGGCGTAACGTACCAGTTTTTATCAGATCCGGGGCTAAATTATATTCACTTGAGATACAATTCAAATGAGCCTTCACACAGCTATCTATCCCAAGACACAACTTTCCAACAACATCAATTCTGTATTAACCCAACATTATCATACATTTCCATTACTCAAAACAAGCTTCTGTATAACGCGAGATATTGTGCCTCCAACCATACTGAATTCAATATCCTACCTAACATAATTCACCGGTTCGTAACCGTGTAAGGGTAGCGAGGCGTGAACCTTACACCGCTTAGTTCCAATAGATTTCCTTCTCTGACGTCTAGGAGTGCACAATGCAGTGTCGTAAGCCTACCCTATGGGGATTTGTATCCTACCAAACAATACGTCTGTACAACGAGGGGTGTGGAGCAAGATTGGAGCTGTTTGAAGCGTGCGGATTTTTTAGTTGATTGAATTTTGAGTACCTATTCTGATTATCGCTGTTCTTCCTAGTCCCACTAATATTTCTATCAAATTTATGGTGCATTCCTTTTGGTACTAACTATTTCAGGATGACCCTTTTAATTTTGTTTCTTAAAACTATTTTAAACTAATTAATCATCTCGGAAATGAGCCCTCTGAGATGGACACACTTACGGTACCTACCTTAAGGCACTGAACTATCTTAATCGAAATCATCGTCCTATCAATGTTCTGAACCTTTAGTAGATACTCCAATTTATTGTAGTGTATGTAGCTCAATGTATATACATATAACACAACTTATACCTTCACAACATACACAGCATTTCTCAGAATCAATTTATCTTCTACGTCTAGGTAAATTAGATACAAGTAACTTTCATATAATAATATGATTATATACTGAAGCCAAGTTGAGCATGACTTAATCGCCAATTTCTCCACATTTAAACCTTAGAGCCTTAGCAATGAGAATTTAGGTCAGCCCATGTATGCGGGGATTTCTTCCGATAGATTTGCTCGTTCGCCTCACTGGCCAATAAAATTATTGTACGACGATGCTGGGGCATTTGATAGATTACCGATAATACTGGGAATTACGCGTATTTGCTACTTGATTTATTCATTGCTAAGCTTATTTTTTCCTATTCTTTGCTTAACGGTTCTTTCAAGATTGCTCTTTTTTAGCATTCATGCGGTTTGTATGCTTTTTACCCGACTGCGAAAGAAGAAGGGTTATGTTTTTCGAGTGTATGTATGTATATATGTATATTTCTTTGGCACACTCTAGAGCCTAAACGGCTTATCGTATTTTTATATGAGAGGTGTCAATAGATTCGTGTTAGTCGTGACGTGAGAGTGCCAGTGGGTACATAAAATTTAAAAAAAGGAAAATAAGTATGATACACAGGTTTAACGATTTAGCAGTCGGTTTTCTTCGAACTTGCTTCTAACCACTTGTGTAACTGTAAAGCTATACAAAAAAAACATGTTATACAAATATATATTTACCTAAGTAAATATTATATTTGAATAACATGTTTTATCTGTCACATGCGACATAAAACTGAATATAAAGTAGTTTTAAGCTGTAAACCCCCATTTGATCTCCCCTCGGAGACTAAATTTCCTAATCCTATACTAGTACAGTCATTCATAATAATTTTTTTTAAATAAAATATTTTGCATTTCTGATTTGTGCGATTAAGTTTGACAAAGATTTCTGAATTTATTTAATAGAATATGGTTAGTTACTCTTTTACATTACATTCCTTCCTTTCTTGGTTCAATCTGTAATAATAATGCCAATTTAGTAGTATTTTTTGAGAACTCGTTAAAAGAAAAGATATATCTCTCATGTTAAATCTTAACAAGGAACGCTATCACAACATTGCTATAGGCAAAAACAAAGGTAACTAAATAATAATACGGTTGTTAGATATAAACTCATCATTATATTATTTTTATTTTTAAATACGAACTAACGGCCCGTCCCGGTTTAACACAGCTGGTTTTTATTGGTAGATTCTTATTTATATGTTCTAAATTAATGTAGAATATTTTTTTGTTCTATCATTATTACTTAATTAATCATTAATCTACAGCGCATGCGATGTAAGCATTTTTATGGCAATTTTGTTTACACATTGGTTTTAGTAGGGATTACAGAGGTTGTTTTTTTTTAATTAATAAATATAGTGTATATATAGTATAGCTACTTAGTAATAATGTATGATATTGATACATGATGATATAGATCCCGTAGTTTTTAAGTTTATCAAATCTTTCCTCAAATTAGTGTAGATGTAGTTAAAAGTAAACATTATTTCTGTGCACGAAAATCATCCTAATTAGACAAATGTTGTTCTACGAGTACTTTAGCACGTGAATTATTTAGTCGTATTTAATATGTTAGTTCGGTATGCTTCCCGTAGCAAATGTGGAACTAAACTAGTACTTAATTAGTTTGCTTGCTGTACTGGAACGTTCTGAGAGCCAGTGTTTGGTGTTCCAGTTAGGTAGATAGTGAACTAGACTAAAGGCGTCGGGGGATTTTGATTGTTGATTCTACATAATTATCATGTTTTATTTGCGTTACTTTTATTAAACGTTTGATTTAAATGTTGTTTCTATTTTATGTACATTTTTGTTGCGTATAATTTTTAACCGATTGCAAAAAAAGAAAGTTCTTAAATCCTCGTTTTTTTTTAATATGTCCTCCATTTTCTTAGCGATGATCGGGCACTGATATTTATTTTTAAATAGTCAGTGGGTTTATGAATCAAAATATCTATCATATTTGTTTCCATAGTTAAAATTGTTTGCGTCGTCCACTTCAGAATATTTTTTTATATACATTGTGAACCATTTTTTACTGAAATTATAAATCAATGTTGGTTTTTATCTCATGTACCTTATAATAAGCTGACATAAATACTCCGTAATAAGCTTTATCTACACTTAAAACAAAACTGTAATAGGTCAAATTCTGTACATTGAATATATTTCAAAGATTTTTTTGAGGGGGGGGGGGATGAAACTTGGTATGCTTAAGGTTCATATCATGAGGTCAATAATGAGGTGAGAGGTGATCTTAACAATTTTTTATCTCGAAAACTCCAAGGGGCTCCCGTGGGAGGGGGGATGAAAGTCGTATTTAATTATAACTCAGTAACGCGTGCTTTGATTTGAATGATTCTTTTTTTGTTGTAAAGGTCAAACTGAAATTATGTTTCCCGAAAATTAGTGGGGGTTTCTGTGGGAGGAGGGATGAAAGTCCTATTTAATTATAACTCAGTAACGCGTGCTTTGATTGGAATGATTCTTTTTTTGTTGGAAAGATCAAACTGAAATGCTGTTATCCCGAAAATTAGTGGGGGTTCCTGTGGGAGGAGGGATGAAAGTTTTATTTAATTATAACTCAGTTACGCGTGTTTTGATTGGAATGATTCTTTTTTTTGTTGGAAAGATCAAACTGAAATGATGTTATCCCGAAAATTAGTGGGGGTTCCCGTGGTAGGGGAGATGAATGTCGTATTTAATTATAACTCAGTATGTAACGCGTGCTATGATTTGAATGTTTTTTGGATGTGTATGACTGTACGTGTGTGAACACAGCGTCCACAATTTTTGTAGTGATGGTGACCGAGTAGTTAAAGGGTGTAGATTGCCGTGCGAGAGGTACGAGGTTCAATCCTAAGTAATACGCAAGAAGAGCTTCAGCTTCCGTTGAAGGAAAACATCGTGGGGAAACAATAGCATGAGGGCAGGGCATTTGTAACACTTGCCTGGCTAGCTACCACCCTCAAATTGAAAAATCTGTCGCCAAGCACCTAACGGTATGTTGCGGCGGCCTTCTTTGAGAGACTATAGACGTATTCCATCTAGATGGCATGCTCCATCTTGGGGCCATAGTGTCGCTTACTTCTGTGATCGTGTGAGCTGTGAACTTCTGTATTGCTTTAATTACTAAAATTTACAGTTCAAAACACTGCTATCGTATTGTATCTTTTACAATGATAAGACTTTCAAAAGGACCACTGATATACATTTTGAAATTTCTTAGTCCTACTGATATATTTATGCAAGGTTAGCAACCGCGAACGAAGTTGCGGGTACAGCTAGTACTATAATATATGCGAGATACATTTAAATTTAAATAAAAAAAAATAGAAAGAAATTAAAAAACACAAGCGGGGAAAATATGCCTAGCCTCGGTCCGGCCTGGAGCTTTCAAGTCGAGATTTCTATACCGTGGGAACCAGGAGCTCATCTTATTTTCTAAAACTTATCGGTGCGTTTGCGATTCGACGCTTGACCAAAATAATTATTTTTATCTGGCCCAACGTATCAGCATTGCTATTCAGCGTGGTAATACGGCTAGCAAGCTAGGCACGCTGCCCTCTTATGGTTTGTTAGAGCATTTAAATTATTTAAAGATTTTAATTGATATATTGGTAACCTTTCTGTTATATTGTTTTTGTCGGTGTCAGTCATTTAGTTTTTGGTAATAAAGCCACTTGCCCGGTAGTTGGTTGCTGGAAAAAAATATGCAGAATAATTCAGTGAAAAGAAGAATACCCAAAAACCTATTAAGTCCGTCTTCTAAGTCTAGAAAAGGATAATTCCTAACTCAAAGAAAACTTACTGTATAGAGAGATCTCACGTAATCTGATACCTGACAACCAACTTATCGTAAAGAACTTGAAAGCCAGAATCTTCACCCACTCAAACGAAATTCTAAATCCAGAGTGACGTTAAAATCTCCATGTAAGATCCAATAAAGTATACAGGGTTACTGGTAACTGTACAACAGTAAGTTGACTGTTTATAATACATTACAAAATACAATTTTGCGTTGCGGGGTTTAAAAACAGCTGTGTTTTTGAACCCCGCAACGCAAAATTTACTGTATTACGCATTGACGCAAAAACAATAGAATGTTATAACTTTGACGTGTCAGGATATCTGTCTGTTTATGGTATCGTAGTTCACGAATGGATGAACCAATTTTGATGCTTTTTTTGTTTGAAACGTGAATAAGTCTCCAGTATGCTTATCTATGTTTGATGTAAATCGGCCTAAAATGGCTACAATGGTGGATTACATATTTTTTCACGACTCCCTTAACATGAATATCATACGGGCTTGACTAGTATAATACTGTAGACTATGAAAAATTTCAAATTCAAGATGGTTGCTAACACAAAATGGTGATGTCGAAATATTTTTTCTCCATATAAATGCAAATAATTTAATTTCATAGAACAAAACTTGTAAGTCTTTACATACTAAAGCACCATCACGAGGTTTTGTGTTAGTAGCCATTAACCCTGTGTTAAAAGATTTTCATCAAATTGGGTAAGACATCTCTTTCCTTCCACAGTTTCTAAATATTTTAAAAGTTATGAAAAATACAAAATTATTTGATGCATGGAGTTAAAACTCCATCTATTAAAGTAAAGCTGGAAACGCATAGCCTGGCGGCTATTTTCTTGCATTCCTAGGAAAGATGGTGGCTGAGAAGCCTAACGAGGGTGACCTGAAACGTATCCTTATAATAGTATGATTGTATCGTTGTATATCAAAACTAAAATTAATTTTCCTAAACATATTTTATTAAACAAGAATTACATAAATAAATAATCTTTAATAAAAAAATGTCATAATTGAACATTGTAAGAAAATATAGTTCTGAGGTCTATTTTATTGTGATTGCATCATCATTTTACTTCATCTGCTTATTGTTTACAATAAGATTTTCGTAACCCACAAAAACTACAGGTGTAGATTTTATAGGAAACTATCTGTATTTGCGTATTCGGATATTTCTTTATTCCGTTTTGAGTTCGTGAAACTTACGCGGACAAATTTGCTACGTGATTCTTGCATATAGCAATGTCAGTTGATTTGACTAAAAGGTTCTTCGTATTTAGCGTTGCCGTTGCCACAAAACTACCTTAGAACCAGCAACCGGCTTATTAGACGAGACTCAAAGATGCAGACCACAAATTAGCAAACGGAGAAAGGAGAAGCTTAGACTCTAGCTAAGCGGTTTACGTACCTTTAGTTTATATTATCAGACTATAAATTGAACGAAACAACATTGATTATTTTGTAATTTTGTGCAGGAAGGGAGCAACCTAAGCAGCTGTGGATCAGGTGTATAAAGGGAGTGAATGATTATATGACGGCTTATATGAAGCATTCTCTTCATGAGAAGAGAAGACATTGCATACTGTGCCGACCCCACACGGTGGAATACGGTCAAGAACATGATGATTGATTATTTCGTGATTTGAAAAACGAAGATCTACATCAACATCTTAAATTATTGAGAAAGCCCAGTCTTTCTCACCATGTTGCCTGTTTGAAAAACGGGCGTTAAAGCGGCTTAGATTGAAGTTGGCGAACCACTTCGCCTAAAAGAAGATCACAGAAAAGAAACAGTTAAAACCTGTTCATCATTTTAAGAGCTCTATGCAAGATGTTAACTACCTGATAAACTTGATAACTTGTAGTATTGTTTCAAACTTATAATATAACTTTATTGTAAACCAAAGTAACAGAAACGATGACTACACATAATATAAGAACATTGGCAGTACATCAAACTGTCACACTTCACACTAATATTATAAATGCGAAAGTTTGTATGTGTGTGTGTTTATTTGTTCCTCCTTCACGTTCAAACGGCTGAACGGATTTGGTTGAAATTTGGCACGAAGATAGATTATACCTTGGATTAACACATGCTTTTTATCCCGAAAAATTGAAGTTTTCCCATTGGATGATCAAATATCTACCACCATTATTTTCCAGCTTTACTTTTTACCATTGGATGATCAAATACCTACCAGCGGGACCTTCGTCCCGCGTTTTTATAAATAAAATAAAATAAAAATAAAAACCTTATTATTACCGTTATAAATAAAATAAAAATAAAAACCTTATTATTACCACACCTCAAATAACATTTTAACTTAAAATGATTCCTTAAACTAATTTTAAGCAAATTAGTTTAAGCATCTACTAATATCATCATGCAAATGATTATTCTTATAACTACAGCTACTTCTTTTTTAAAAATCTTATGTTTTCAATTTTAGATTTAAAATTTACGATTGACAGAAGTTAAAACTCGTGAGATTTTTTTGAATCATTGAAAAATATTCTTGCATGCTCATCCAGCGAGACAAAGCCTCTTGTTTGAGTACGATCAAATATTCCGGATGTATCCGAACTAGGTAAATAATAAAAGTGGCGAATCACGGCATTCTAGAACGTTCCTCTACCGCCCATGAATATGAAAGTGGGAAATAGCGATTGGAATTGTATAATAATAAACTTACATTGTCTTTGCAAGCATATTCGTAAACTAAAGGCAGCAAATAGCGTGGCACGTCAAGTTGTTCAATTATATCTTAGTTATATTTAAGTAGTTTATAAGACGTTTGTTTATACATTTTTCATCATCATAATCCTAACTAATATTAAAAATGCGAAAGTAACTCTGTCTGTCTGTCTGTTTCGCTTTTACACCAAAACCACTAAACCGATCTGGATGAAATTTGGTGCACAGGTAGATTGGGCCCCGGGAAAGGACATAGGATACTTTTTAACCGACTTCAAAAAAGTAGTTCCCCCATCATCTCGACAATCCAATGGGGAACTACGCGGGTGAAACCACGGGGCACAGCTAGTTAAAAATAAATCTATAGAATGTACTGTGAAAATGTGGAACAATTTGTAAGACTGGGTAACTTATAATATTTCGTCTTTTTAATGCGTCCATCCGCTGCCGCAAGAGAGTGATGAGCTAACGCTTAAATATCACTGAATCCTTAAAAGATATGTTTAAAATAGCTTATTGTATGCTTTTAGGAATCGGTGTTCGTTAGAAAGTATATTTGCTATAAATATACGCAGCTTAAATTGTCTTGGGGAAAAATGACGCTTGGGGAAATTGTTTCTTGGCCATCAAACTTTATGTATTGTGCCATTACTCATTTTTTTATATACAATAATATAGTATGCTGAAATTAGTCTGATGTATAGCAATTACGCGGCTTAAAATGGAGCACGCTTGTCTGAAAGAAATCGATTAGTTCGTAACTTGAAAAGACATAGAGAAGCCAGCAGCGACTTCCACAATATATATATATATATATATATATATATATATATATATATATATATATATATAATCTTAGTATAGTATAGTATATATATATATACTATACTATACTAAGATTATAAAATGGAAATATTTGTATTTTGTATGTAACAAACAAAGTAGAAAACTACTGGACCGATTTTAAAAATTCTTTCACTGTTACAAAGCTACATTATCACTGAGTAACATGAGCTATAAAAATTAGAGTTCCGCATATAACACCGCAGAGTGCAGCTAGTAGTTATTATTCAAACCCTAAATTTTCCCTTAATATATTAATTGCAAATCACTTAGACAAGTATTGAAACCGTTTCATACAATACGATCGTATTACGTATAATAACGTATAAGTGCAAAATAATACTATTACAAGGGCATAAAGTACATTGTTAAAGAATCAATATCAAGCAATTCTCTTAGGTATATAGGTATCAATAAAATATGTGTGGGGCCGTAAACATCCGAAGCTCTATTTGTATTGTATCTCTATTACTATTTATTTATCAACATTGTGTTGTAGAGAAAAGATTCTAGAGAAAATTGTACATCATTGAGTGGTTTTCCTTCAATTTGTGATAACATTAGTAAGGCTAAACAAATTTTATGATACTCATAGTTCAAAATTGTCTGATAGGGTAGCGATTGATATCTGTATATCAAAAAAAAATTCTTCAAAAACAAGGAATGACTTCTGTGCTTTATTAGAAGTCGAGAACATGAAAACGGTTTTATTATATATTCATTAACTAAGATTCGATAAGGCAATCGAATTTAGCGATACTGTCTTGACATTGGAGAGATAGTGGAAAAGCTTGACAAGTGTCAACTGTTGCTGACCTATGTTGACGGCCGTGGTCCGGCGGTTAGCATACTTGGTTAGAAAGCTTGAGGTCGCGGGTTCCATTCTCATTCTGTTTTCCGATTAGGAAGCTATAGGCATATACTTCTACTACATTTCAATCCATAACGTGTCGTGGGACTGGATCTCCCCTATAAAGAGGGTGTAGGCCATAGTCCAAATGCTGGCCAAATTGCGGGTTGAGGACTTCACTTATCTCCGACAAGCAGATTTCCTCACGATGTTTTCCTTCACCATTTAAGCATTTATATTACATTATTTATTTGAAATGCTACAGTACAAAACATAATCTTAATCTTTTTCTTTCATAATGTGTCTGGCTGGCATCATGCCTTTATTTACCCCGTCAGTACTTACAAACACCCTATACATTACACAGTCTTGCGATTGAGTTATTGAATTCCAACGCACGTCACGGAACGTAAGAGCTATTTTATTTCATTGCGTAAATAAAAAAGACACGAAGGATAAGGGGAAATGTGTATACAATTTCGAGGTATTAGAACAATACGTGGCAAGGAAACTTATGACGCGAAAGTAATTAGATATAGAGGAAAGTTAAGAGTGTGGGAGTGGAGGAATATTTTGTGTGAGGGTTTTTCTTTCATTTGAACGTTGCTGTAGTAGTTTTTGCTCAGTCATCAGATAAAAATATGTGCGAGAGAATGTAAATGTGACCATTTGTCCGTAGATTGTATTGTAGTTCCTTTTCTCTTATTGGTTTATTGTATAAAAGACAAATTTATTATTAATAGCATTTCTAGAGAAATACAAACGTTACTTTTTTGAGTATTTTAAATTAATTTCATGTTGTCAGCCTGTGCAACTGACGTGAAAAATTATTAAAGTAGATATCATTACCCTTTCTGACTAAAGAATTTCGTATATAACACCGAGTATTTGCGTGCACAAACATTTTTGACAAATCAAAATATTCCCAGCCAATTTGCCCTCCATCATTGTATCTGAGTCTAAAAACGTAAGAAAAGCATTATAAATAGTAAACTTCACCATTAACCAGCTGCACTGCAATAAATTTAAACACAACCCTTACAAATTTCGCATACGAATGTACGTTGTACCCTTATCACGTGAAATTGGCCATTCGGGGCAAATGCGGCTCTGCTTCGCGCATCTGCACCCGGCCTAATGTAGCGTGTTTCTCTACAGCGATTGTGCTGGATTGGAGAATTAGAGTCCATAGAACGGAAATAAAACATTTTATTTTATCTTACACAGCTAGCCATTTGACCACTAATTCGCACGACCACGGAAGTCAGCGATATGGTAGCCCTAGGTGGAGCATGTCTAGTCTTGAATACACTGGCTCTCAAGGAAGGCTACCGGAACACACCGTTAAGTTTTTGGCGACAGATTTCACAACTTGAGGGTGGTAGCTAGCCAGGCAAGCGATAGGAAATACCCTTGCCACCAGCTCAGGCTCTTTTTGCATGTTTCGTGGGATCGAACCTCGTACCTTTTTTGCACGACAATCGACCCTACTAACCACCATCATCATTTTCTGATCATCAAATTTAGCGTAACCTGAAGGAAAACATTTTTATTTCTTTTTGTCCACTTAAAGGGACAGATTGAAGTGACATACAGAAATAAGCAGCCTAAATGTTTCTAATATGCCATGCGTTTGCTGCTCTCGGACAATTAATCTTAACTAGATCTTGACCTTTTAACGTGCCATCTAGCCTATAAACCGCTCACAAATTAAAGTAAATAAAACATTTTTTTTTAATTATTTAAAATAAATATAACTTATATAAAAAGTAATGTATTAGGTCCTTACATATGTACATATGTAGTGATAAAACTGTTTTAATCCACTTGAAGCAAATTGGAAAATTGAAAAAGCTTGAAAGGTGGGTACCTCATGAATTGAGTGCAGCAAACCGACAAACGCGCGTCAACTTACATTACTCAACCGGCACAATAATGAAGGGATTTTAAATCGGATCTTTCGGATATTTCAAGTTTTCCATTTTGTTAACTGCGTGACGCAAAGAAAAAACCAAACGAGGACAAAACAAATGAATTACGGTTTTGTAAATACAAATTTATGAATAAATAGCTGTATAAATTTGAAATTGGAATCCCTAACCAAAGAAGAGATATTTGAGATCAAAGTGGCCAGTACGACAAAACGCCAATTTCATATGTAAGGGACCTAATATTTTTATGTCAACAAAATGATTACTAAAAAATCAAAAGCTATTAGGTATTAAATATGGCTTGAAATTCTACGACTACATTTAGTATGACTAGATAGCGGGTACGACTAAATCGTTTTGAGACTAAATCTCGATATGACTAGGTCACGTTAAGACTAAATAGTTGACTGACTATAATATTGCTTTTTGGGCCTAATAATACAAAGTTAAAAAAAGTTAAATAGCTTTTGATTTTAGCTATGTTTTAAAGCATTGCATGGACAGTTCAAAATAAATTTGAGGAAAAGTCTTGTCTATAATTTATTTCAATTCCACGTTTGGAACGCTTGTACGAAACTCAAATGATGCCCCCGTATCCTTTGCCAAATGCAACCTACGAATGTGAATTTTTAGTGCCTCTATGTGAGATGGCTTTAAGAGATTTGAACTCCTATGATTTAGTGCCTGTATATGAGTTGATTTATAGCTTTAAACGAATTGAAAATTTTGATAAAATATCGGCTTCTGTTTTCGGAATTGTAAAAGCTACGTATATAAAAACTGTGCTTTCAAAATCAATTTATTATAATTGATTTTATTAGAAAGAGTAAGTATTTACATGTTCCAAGTAAATCATTATTTCTAAGCATGCATTTATACCTACTAATCTACGTCTCTAATTTACACTGTCTTAGTATCTAGAGTTTACATGCAAGAGAAAATTTGGTACAATTTTCACATTAGCTGAGCCCATGATGTTATCCGTAAAAGTTTTATTATCCCACGAAAACACTATAGTTTTTTATGATGAAAAATATTATGTGTAGTAATGAAAGCTACTCGTATCATGGTGTCAACTTTCATAAAAATCCGTTAAGAAGTTTTGATTGAAAGAATAACAAACATATACATAAATTTTCTGATAAATGTGAAAATAAAAAAGTAAGCTGTATGATAAAGTCCCATAAAAAACCTACACAATTTTCCTACAATTTCTACACAAAACCCAGAGCTACATTGGCCGTATATCTTCCAACAATTGTATGCATACCTTCGGAGAATTCTATCTCCGTAATACTAGCTTGGAAGTGCACTCGACTATTGGCTGGAATATTTCAAGGTATCTCCGAGAAGGGTCCTTGTATTGTTCGTAATAAGACAGGGATAGAAAAATTCTGGTGGATAAAAAATATGAACCCCGCAATATTTTACGACAGTCATTCTATCTTGACCTAAAATGGGGAAATAAGACCAATTAAACCTTAGTGTGATGTCTTTTAGTTTGAAATTAGAGATTTTTGCATTTGATGTTCTTTTATTCAGCCAAGCATTTTGCCATGAAATTAGTTGATGAAATAGTAAGTAAGTACTAATACTTCATCACGTTAGTGGCAGGCAAGTCGGTAAAGCTATTGCCTCACTGCAAAAGAGTGCGAGTTCAATTCCAGGTTCAGACATGCACCTCTGAATTTTTTTAATAATGTGCATGTTACAATTAATTACTTGAACGGTGAAGGAAAACATCGTGAGAAAACCTGCTTGCTGAAGGAGGTGGTCCCTAAACTCACAATTTGGTCTGCGTGGTGGACAATGGCCTACATCCCTTTCATAGGAGAGACCCAAAACCAGCAGTGAGGTGTTTATGCTAGCGAGATACTAGTATTTGCGGCACTAACGCCAAAACTTTACCAACACTTTGGTCTTATAAACGCGACGAGTCTCAATGTAGATCGTTTTTTGCCTTATTTAAGCGCGTATAATCTGCGTAGAATAAACAGTCTTTTCAATAAAAACATAATCAGTTGGGCGTCTTTTGTCTTGTTTTATCCCATAGAGAATGACGTGTGCCAGAACGAGACACAAATCGCTCAACATTAATACGCGTTTCTAATTAAGGATAGAGAGGCTCAAAGTTAAAACACTTTTATTAAGGAACGCTTTGAAGCTTAAAAAATAAGTCTCGGTACATAAAACGACGTTACACTACTATATACTACTACTACTGTAAATTAATAGAATAATCTACAGAAAAGCGAGAAATTTTCTAATATATCGCATATTAAAAAATTTAACAATAATTTCAAATTTTTGAGAAAAATAATTTAAGTGCCCAATAACCTCAAACTTTTATGGATTTGACATTTTTAATGTAATAAATTAAGCTTTTTCTCCAAACAGATTTATTTTCAAATAATCAAAACATTTCTAGTAGACTATTTTTTTAACAATTGTAATTTTTTTGTAATGTCACCCAATCTAGCTAATTCTTTAAATTTCCCAAAGCCTTATACGCCTATATAGCTTTGAAGCAAACGCGTTTCTTTACCTTTTACCCAGCAGAAGATTTAAAAGTGGTAATATACATTTCACCTACCACCACCTTTATCCACCTTTTGAAATACTATACCTTCTGTATATTATTTCAAAAGATATGCAACTTTTAGATCTGCTAAGTAAACCCGCTCAAATAGGTACTTAATTATTCAAATGCGCGTCTCTGTTGCACTGACTCTGAATTGGGTAGGTAGCTAATATTCATCTAGTTTCTAGTGAGAATATGAATAATTCTCTTGGCCTGGGTAATGGGATTGTACAAGTTTGGAAGGCGGGTGACTAAATTTTAAGGGTTATGTGTCTAGTCATTGTGACATCGTTAAAGTTTGACTAAAACCCTAATTAGACATTCGACTAGGCTGCTGTACTTTAAGACTGTTTTTAACCCCCGACGCGAAAACGACGGGGTGTTGTAAACTTGACGTTGACTGTGTCACTGCTCGATGTACTGATTTTATTTTTGTTTAAAAGGTGTTTTAGTCGGGAGTGTTTTCAGCAATATTTGATGACAATCAGTCTTAGATGCTACCGCCAAACACTTCGATGAACTAATTTTTTCACAACTCCCGCAGTATGGGCCAAGCCAGGATTAGAAATCTAATCTTGAACTAATCCTGGATCTCAGGTATGGATATCAAATAAAAAGGCTATTAGAATACTATACACTATTATAATTTCAAATTCAAAATGACTACCACAACAAATGTTAGGGTTTATTAGGTTAGTGAAAATTTTCAATATTATTTGTTTTATATTTATTTATTGAAGTAACTGGGTTGGTTTTTGTGATGGACGATAAATATGCTATGCTTTTTTCATCTATAGGTAATAAGAAAGTAATTTTAATAAATTTACTACCAACTTCATTTCGGTATACGCCGATACAAAGTTTCTGTTACTTTGTTCTAAAAAATATCCTTTTTTCTCTCTCTTAACCGAGTTTAAGAAAATTTAAATAGCATCACTTCAGATATGTAACCTTTTCAAAGTAATTTTTTTCTTAAATCTTACCATAATAAAGAAAGCCTTAATCTATTGAAAAACTTTTGAAAAACTCCGTTTATCAATTGTCGACACCCATGACTTACACGCCCTTATTCAATAGCAATAAAATGAAAATAAATCCAAATGCTACGTGCGAAGGGTTCAAAATTCATCTTCCCAAGTCCCTTTAGCGAAATATTCGGGTAGTAAAAACAAATTGTCCTTTTGGATTATCTCGACAGCGAAATAAACATATCGATATATTGTTTCCTGAAGCCTTGTGTAAAGTGGTGTGCGACCTCGATAAATCTTCTATTCGATCTTGAAAGAGGTCAACTGGGTTCTGTACTACCAGTTGGTATGTGACAAGATACAGACTTAAAGCGACTTGCTTCTAAACGTATAAGTCCATTTATCGGGGTAATGTTGTATTCATCATACTGTGCTGGTATCGCGTAGAGTTAGCGATAAAAAAGTTAACAAGTACCTATTTTTGTAAATAAATATGTAATTTTGCTTCCGTTTGACAGAGTTGAGCAAACACTCCACATGATGTCTCGAACTCGTCACAGGTTACGTTGATTTAGTATATGCTAGTGGAATGGAACATTTACATATTTATTTTTAAACACGGTCTAAAGCTGGACCATTATTGGGGAGTCAATGGGGCCGGGGCACTATGCACATATGTACAAAAATACAGAAATATATAAAAGGTATGAACGGAAGATGTGAATTATGTATTATAAATATCTGGGTTAATGTGATGAATTTTTGAGGACTTGGTACTGGACTATGGGAAGAGGTACGGCACCTTATTTTGATTCATCATCGAAATCTCTACACTTCAGAACGGCTCGCCACAAAGCCACCGTACGTTTAAGATTAGAAGAGTTCCAGGTGTGAATGAATGAAATAGCTTAAATGCACATTAAACAAAAGATTCAGGGGAAATGATGCGGTATGATGTAATTTATTGTTAAATCGTACCTAATTATATTATATACTATATATTATTATTGTGTTCGCGTTACGGAACATTTGACGGAAGTTTTTTGGATTATATGACGATCAGTTAAAAACCGCTGACTCTTGTGGATTAACCCAAGCAAACATAGACTATTTTTGTATCCCACCCTTAGTTATGGTAATGCGAATGACCGGATTCCGTTGAGCGAGCGAATAAATTGTGGTCGACAACTGTGACTATGAATAAATTTGTTTGTTCTATCAGGTTACCTATTTACTTGTTAATGCGCTGTCGTTGGGTAAATTGCAGAAAAGTGTTTCGCTTGATTGTAATTTGTACAGATGAACTGTTATATGGAAGTTGTTTTACTATTTCACTACACGGTTTTTGAGTTGTGTATCTCTTTCTTGGTAGTATTCTACGATTTCATTTATCAGGTCAAATATTTACCTACTTGTTAATGCGCTGTCGTTGGGTAAATTACATACGGGTAAAAATGTTTCGCTTGATTGTAATTTGTCCAGATGGACTGTTAAATGGAAGTTGTTTTACCATTTTATTGTACGTTTTTTGGGTTATGTCTTTTTTTTTGTTGTATTTCAGTGTCATTTATCGAGTCACCTATTTTCTAGTTAATACGCTGTCGTTAGGTAAATTGCAGGAAAGTTAATCGATTGATTGTATTAATAAAAAGACGGACTGTCAAATGGAAGTTGTTATATCATTTCATTGTACGGGTTTTAAAGTTTTTTAAGAATTCTACCATTTTATTGCACTACTTACGTGATTTTTTCTATCTATCTTTATCTTATTACCCAATATTACATTTTTGCAAAAATCTATAAATACGAAATACTATTACATCTCCATTCAGTAATACCTGAGACGTAAGCCAGCTATCCCGTCAGTAATACAAAGTCAATACTGCGTCAGTAGCAGGCAGGCCGGAGGTCGAAATTTTCAATTTCCGCAAGGAAAAGATAAATTTTCTTGTCATCCACGACGCTCCCTCGCCAGTCGATGGATGACTCTGTCTGTTACTTGATAAATAAAATATTGCATTACGATCAAGACGTATTACGTAAGATCTGATGCTCTGAGATACGTTTTGAAACTGGTAGGTAAACATGGTTTTCTACGCATAGTGTTTTTAGGATTTTTCGTGTTATTCAACTAGTTTAATAGAATACAATAATTAATCTAAAAGTACTTTTCCTAATTTACAACATTTTTTCTCAAACAGTCGCCCTTTTTCACTTAAAATTATTTAAAACCCTAAAAGGGTTCTATCTCTTAACCACTTTAATAAGCAAACGAAGTTGACCCCTGACCGTCAGGCACCCCTAACAAAATTACCGCTCCATTATTTTTAACCTCCTTAGGATGGTCGCACACCCCGCCATGGAATTATGGAATGAAAATTTCTCAATCTAAAAAGTTACTACATAAGTAAAATTAAATAAAATGTTGTACAGGCCTAACAGTTAGGGGTGTACTAAGCCCAAAGGGCGTCACTTTAATCATCCCAAGTAATAACTTTTACTATGAGACTAACCAGGATTTCGAGAAAAAGAAAAAAAAGAAGTATAATAAAGATTATTTATTTCATGATCAAAATATTATAAAAGTTGTTCCTTACGATGAGTTTAGTGACCACCTTTGGGCTTAGTACACACCTATTCGATAACCCTGTAAATTACAAATATTTCTTAGTTTCATATTAAAATTTGAATATAGGTTTTTTATTGATTTTATGTAAGCGTCTCTACTTTGAGTATTGTAACTCTTTATTTTTTTTATTTTTCTGGGTACTAATTATACTCTGGGGTATGTACTCGTGTACAAGTCTGAGTTAACAATCAATGTTGATGTAACTTGGTTTATAGCTTCTACAATTTTTAAAATACGGGGTTTTTCGAAATTTCACAAACGTAGCCGTTACGAACGCAGATATTTTCATCATTGTACGAAACTATACCATCTGACTTTTTATTGTTCTCGATTATAGCGTACCATATCTCCTCTCAAATAACATTTTGTGGATTTTAAACCATATCTCGCATAAAAAAAATTATCAATTTCAAAAGCATATTGTGGAAGCTCCCTAAGCTTAAAAGAGTATTTCAAGTAAATAGATGCAGGTCGCCGTACATAATTGATAGCCCCTGTTATAGCAAATAATCCGGGGAACAATTGAATTATTTATGCTGGACTGAGCACATTTCACTGTAGCTAATAAAATATACCTATATGTACGGGTATTTATGTATCGGTTTATAAAATACTGGGTTATGTAATGAAGGTGAAATGTTGTATTGTTTTTTGTTACCGAGGTCCCAATAAAGAAGAAGGTATTAGATTAGAAAAAAAATGGGACACCTGCAGTATCTCCATTTAAATTTTTCTAAAAGTCCTAAATAAAACACATTTCAAAGAAAATGTTTTCGTAAAGAAAAGCTCGAGTTGTGACAGGCGAAAGCTAGTCATTCAATAATATGGTTGTAATATAATATAATATTTCAAATTTATATGTACAAAAAGTAGACCATTCGAAAACCTAACACAGAAGTTAAATTGACAACAAATGTTCATTTTTATAATCCAACATTCAAACAAAAAAGTTAAATGAATGAAACAAAAAGCCTTTTTAGCTTTGAGTAAAAATCAGAAAACATACATTTAAAAACGTGGATTTTTTCATGTTAATCTTTATTTGCATATTCAATGGCATGTATGGATTACTGAATGATCTTTTTGGATTTATATTTTAATCAAAGCGTGCATTTTACGTGAAGGTAAATATTTGTTTTTGGTCAGATTTGGAATAACTGGCAATGTTTTGTTCAGGGGTTGCAATTTTTTAAACGGTTAAAAATATTAACACAATCGCATGAGAAAAAAAAACGTAGCCTTAATATTATAAATCGAAAGTTTAGTGTGTGTTACTTACATCTTTACGGTAAAAACCGATGAAATATGGGTACTAGTTGTGACATTTTACCGCTATTACCTTTTTTTGAACGTGGACGCACTACAACCAGCTCGAGGACCATACCATCGTACCGTACCACCATGTGGGCGTCTGACGACCCCGTTTCTAGACGCCCGAGGTCCTCCTGCGACGGGTCATCAGTGACCCCGCCGCCTGCCACTACGGCCGCAGCAGATAACACTACTGCGTCCCCACCACGTGCACTATTCTACGGTGGTGACATTGTCAGGGCCGCAGATGGTAGGGAGAGCGGCGCACCTCAATACCGACTGTCCTCTCCCGCCGCGGACCCATCCTCGGCTGCGCCGTCTCGCGACTTTGTAGCCGGCCTCAGTTAGTCCCTATAAAACAACGCAACCTACCTCCTGTAGCCACTCTGACACAAGCTTAGAGGGCAAAACCTGGTAGAGCGGCCCATCCCGGGTGCCTCTTGGCTTCACCGTGGATGGAAAAGCCACGGTTACTGAGCCTTCCTGCATTGTAGTAGTAGTAATATTGGATACAGATTGTCCTTGGTTTTCTAGAAGTAGACAATAGAGACTTTTATGGTTCTTCGTTCTATTTTTTTCTCGTTTTTTTTTTTGTTTTTTTTTTTACTTACTTAGTTCTACAATTAAAAAATACAATACCTATCTTAATAAATAGAGTGATGAAACATACTCGTAAACGAAAAAACATCACAGAAACAAAAGATGATCTTCAATCAGATGAAATTTTGAATACAGTTAATGCCCGCGGAAAAAAGGGGCGCCGTTTATCTGCGGGAAAAATTGAGATGCGCAGCTAGTATTTACCTAAATTAAAGGCCTTCACTCCATTTTGAAAGTCTCCGAGTAACAATGGAGACTTAATTTAAATGCTTTAAATAAAATTTTGTCTCATCTAAAATATAGATAAATAAAATTTAAAATTAAAAAAATCTCTGGCATCACCATTTGTGGGGACAGCCATCTTCGATTCTTGAAATTACTCATAGTGTTTAGTATTTTACTAGTGAAGCCCTTTCATTTGATACCCATATAGAGGAAATTGTGAGATAAAACCTTCATTTTCCGACGGCAGCCACAAATATTGACCAAGACGGCCATCTTGAACCGATTTTCATCAAAAATAAGAGCACTCACAACTAATTCACAATTTAAACAAAAAAAAAATCAATCAAAAAACACAATTTAAATGAATTCATTCGTTCGGAAATTACGACACTACAGACACTTCAAACTTGCAACAACCCGTCGTTTTAGCGTGGATGTTAAAAATAAATAGTATCTTTGAAACACGACACACTCTCGTAGCACTATCATTTATTCTGTGATTTAAGCCAGTGTTCAACACAAGAGTTGTCCGACCACAGAACAGCGCCTCGCAAACTAACAATGTGTTAAAATAGGTCACGCCGGGACAAATCTCGCAGTTTTGTGCATAATTATACTCTACAAAACTATATTTTGTCATGAACAGCGGAGGACATAAATGTTTAATTTTTTGCCGCGTGTTTTTAGAAACTGAAGCTGCATGCCAGTTGCAGATGTGAGTTATTATTTTTGCTATAAAGAAATAGACACCGATGTTAGTGGTAATAATTTAGTAAGTAACATTCGTAGTTTTAAAAATGTTACACTGAGAAAAAGATTATTTATTTACATCACACATTACAATTCGCATTACAATACGTTATATAACTTTTCATTGATGAACAATTTAAGTATTTTTATAACTGAAAATAAAACTTCTCGAATTCGAAGCAGCTAGGCTGTAGATTTAGTGGGGTAATAATAGCCGCTATTAAAAGGAACAAAGGTTTCATGCAATTTAATATTTCTCTAGTTCTTTGAACGTGTTACTTGCAATAACTCCATGTTATATTTGATAGTATCTACAAGGCAAAGCTAGAGACAAGAAAAGCGTCCATGGTTCCTTTTACTAAACTTACGTGTGCCTGATCACATCTGCCACAAACTTTAAAAGCATTAAATTGGGCTGACAACTCAACATAGAGACAAAAGCTCAATCACGTTACTTTAATTGTTCCAAAATTAAAATAGTATTGTGTTATAACGGTCGTTTTGCTTTAGAATAGCTCAGAACTAGTACTGAAGTTAATGTTAACAGATTACTAAATCTGTCAAAATCTAAGTAGTATTATGACGCAATGCAATTGTAATTCTAAAGTAATTCAAATAAGAGACTTGGAGGAAAATATGTGTAATTATTATTAACCAGCTGTACCTGCGACTTTGCTTGCAATTGCTATCTATGTATCAGTTATGTCAGTATCAATTGTAGTGATCCTTCTGAAAGTCTTCTTTGTAAAGGATAGCAGTACTTTAAACTGTGAATATGATTAATTAAAGCGATACAGAGGATTTTCTCGAAAGCATGTATAGCATGAGGGGACAATTCTGAAGACATAAAACGTTCTAAATAGCATTAACACCTATTTAATTTTGCGAATTCAAAGCCTTGATTGAGAATGAAACCCAAGAAGCGATATTACTAGTAAAGAAAAAAAAGCTTAGATAATAAAGCGAAATATTACGTACTTACGAAATTATTTCTTATCACACGACAATGAATATCTACTTCGAAACTAACCCATTTAAAGTACTTGAGGGATTCTACAATAATGATTTTTCTATTTCTTTCTTAGCTCTGTACGATCATTTTATTCAAAGAAAAAACTTCAGTCCTTGACTATTGAATTCCTTTTGCTGCTGGTTTTCAGAACGAAAAGTGTAACTTCGCTACACGTTCTTCAGTGATCATTTGCATATCATTTGGAGTATCTTCTGTTACTTGTACATTTATTGACAGTATGGATACTGATTCTTTGTGTGAAAGAATGCTGGCATTTTACTTGCCTCATCACTCATCATCATCATTTACCCTTACTTACCCACTGGTAAGTAGGTATAGGTCTCCTCTTGCTCGCGCTGCTCTTTCCCATTTTATGCTAATGTCGCCCACATTAATCTTACCACAGTTAGTGGGTGGTCTGCCCATACTTACCTATAAAAATAAAAACTTATTAGAGACTAAATTTCACATTACATTAAACATAGAGTGACAGTACCCGGCAATTTTCTTGAACTAAAAGCGCCGTAGGGAAAATAGTTATATTCTAGCATATGAACTTCTAATTGGCCAATCAGCGATCTCGTCTCGACGAAATCCCTGCCCTGCACTCTATCTCGCGCCAAAGAGACCAAACAACTTCACTACGCATCCAAAGTCATAGGTCCAAGTTGTTTGCCGGATACTATACTTAGCACTTTAAACCATTACATAAAGAGTAAACGTGTACTAATTCATATTACGCAGCGTTCTTACAAAGAGAAACGTTAATCAACGATTAAGGAAAGGGTCAACGTCCAACTCTACATGATCTTCGAAGCCCATTGAATTGTCCTACCAGCAACAAATTGTCGCAAGGTCTACGGGTCAAGTGAAAATGGCCGTAGGGTCGAAGGGACAAAATAAAGAAACCAATTAGTCGACAGGTGGGTGTAAGAACATAAAAACATGGTCAAAGGGTTGAAAGCTTTGATGTCGGGATTTAAGGGTAAAGTTTTGCTCAATCGTCGGAGTTTACACCCGGGTTGATAAATGCGGCTCGCAATCGGGTAATTTACGAATTAAAAGGAAAGGTGAGACTGTGGACCATTTGGACGGAAAGTTTTGTTAGTTTCGAAGTAGTTAATTTGTTTCTAGTTCTGATAAATAGTGTGAAAGGATAACGGTGCTGAATTTGTTTTGAGATCGTTTTGTTTAAAATGAACGTCACAGCAGCTGGGTTTGATAGGTTCTGGTCATACAGGTTTAATGGTAAAGGCAAAAAGAGGCCACTATCATTTTCACATCATTATGGAAAACTTGACATATTCATAGTTTTGCGTACTGTGGATCTTACGAATTAGATATATTGTTGCCACTAAATATATAAAAAAAACGACAATCACTTGACTCATATTTATATATCCAGAATTCATAATTAAATTTGTGTTTCGCACATATTATTAAAATTAGAAAGTAAATGATGAATAGTAAGTAAGTGATGGTAATGGCGTAGCAAATTTCTCTTTTTAGTAGAAATATAAATAAATATATCCCAACGACTTAAAAATGTATAGAATTAACACACCAAGTTTCGTTAACATTGGTTGGAAACTACGACCTGTCAAAAATAAGAAATATCTAGAAGACATATCATACAATAACGAGCCAACTTTAACCTTTACCAGCCTCATCTAGCCATTGAATAAAAACAAGTTGGAGATACAGCTATACATAGCAAGTGAAACACGCAATTAGCCGTGTATACAAACAAAAGGAGAATCAGACATACCACGCTCGGAGTGAGATGGTAGCGAATAACAAGCACTTGCATAAGAGGAAGACAGTTATGAAAGTTCATACAAATGATTTAATATGATCATAGATCACGAATCACATAAATACACAAAGGATTTGAACTTAAACTACTGAACCTACATACATAGAATTTGGAGGGTTTATTCATTATACGATATTAGTGTGTACAAAATAACTATTGGAAGTTCAACCAACAAAAAAGTTGGAGGTCAAATGGGGGTTTAAAGTTTGAACCTTCTTTAATTTTTTCTTTATATTTCATTTAAAAATAAAAAAAGCTTAGAATATTAATTAAATAAATATATTAAAAATATTTATTATTGTTGTAGTGTCTAATGTAAATTCTACTTTATGACGTTTGAAATGTCACGGGTGACAGCTACTAACTAGTCCTCTTCATCTTTTTCGTATATTATAGAGAGATTTTATTGTTTGCTAGGTTGTTTGCATTGAATAGGTCCCGAAACTAATGAACAGATTTTAAAAATTATTTCGCCGTTAGGATGCTACATATCACTGAGTAACATAGGCTATAAAAAATATTAAACCCAACGGAACGGAACGGAGAATAACGCGGAGCCCATCTAGTTTATAAGAAAATAACTGTAAGCTTTCCTATCTGATAATATTACGTACTGCTTCTAAAAGTATACTGTGACCATCGTACGGAATAACTCCTGAGGCTCACAGATTAGGGCTGTACGAAAATGGAGTAATTATTTGTTATCTAGCTCTTTTGTTTATAAGACACGCTCGAAATTGGAGAGAGGACAATGTACCTGGTTCTTTGTACTTGCCACCTTTACAGTACTTATATTCTATGTATTCTTATAATGTTAATTGTTCATTTGTTATTTAAGTATTATTTTTTCCCAACTGCGAAAGAAGGAGGATTATGTTTTTCGAGTGTATGTATGTATTTTTTGGACGCCCTAGAGCCGAAACGGCTTGTCGTCTTTGTGAGTGGTGTCAATAGATTCGTCTTAGTCCTGAGAGTGACACTGGGTAATTAAGGATGATGCACAGGTTTAATGATTTAGCAGTCAATTTTTATCGAACTCGCTTATAACCACTTATTGTTATTTTTTTGTCTTTTATGCACTACTGTTTACGCTCACTTTCACTTCATTTTCCATTACTATACAGATTGTCCTTAAGAAATCGCTCTTTAGCGATAAGACCGCCTTTTGTGACAGTATTTTTTAATATTTGTTTTTTAAAACTTGTTATAATTGAGTGTCACAGTATTGTTAATACTATACAACGTGTAACGTGTATTTATCAATGTACATACAGACATACTGACTGTAAGACACGAATATAAAATAAGCGTCGAAATTACGCCTCTCATTTCAAACGGAAATTTTAATGACTTCTAATGTTGCGGACTAAAATAAATCACTGTTACTTATCTCGTTTTGTAAACGGTTTAATGGGATCAGACTTATTGTGCTTTTAAGCTAGGTTTAATTTAAAATAGCTCGCTTTACAAATATAATTGTGATAAGATTAGTAAAAGTCAAAATATTAGATTTTATATATAACGTGTAACAATATGAAGATGTGATAATACGAGGGTTAGGCTACCCATCAAAGTAAACTCATTGTAAAATATAATAATTCAAAATAATAATTTAAAAATAACGCGTCCTCAATACCGCTTCGATCACATGACCAATTTTTGTATGAAGAACAAGTTTTTTTTAAAATTTGCAACATTCTAAAATGGGTTTGCTTTGATTGGTAGGCTCTATCTAACCTCTAAAGTATTGTCACTGTTTTCTGTTACACGTTGTCATTCAAGTCATATTTAGATATCGTAATTTTCTTTTTAGTAATTAAAATAAATGTCTATAACTATATGTATTACAAGGTAATAGCTATAATAATATACAATATAATATTCATTTTTTTTTTAATTTATTCATATTATATTTCGACCTTGTTATATCACGCCTTGAAATGTTACGAGTAAAGACCTACTTAGTCCATAAATAGGCACAACATTAAATACAAAGTTAATAGTAGAATACGACTTCCATTCATTAGCCCTAAGTCGTTCTTGAAAGAAATTTAAAAGCATCTAGAAACTCTAATGAAACCGTGCAGCTGTCTAAAGTTGCATGAACTTGCAGGGTTTTACTTCCTCGAGGAAATGGTCGCGTTATTTTAAAACTTTGATTTGTTTCCTTTACGGAAGAAAGCGATCCTAGTTTTTTCTTCAGGCAATTGAGAAACTGTTTTGTGTTTTTTCTTATTTGTAGTGTCGATCATTGACTTAAATGTATTCTTAAATTGATCGTCAGTTCTTTTGCGCTTCAATTATACTTATATCAAATTGAGAAAATTTTTAACAGATTTTATTTTTGATTTCTCATTATGCGGAAAGATGACGAAGAACAAGAAAGAGAAACTTAAAAAGTCCAATTCAATAAATGCATACATACTCCAATAAATAAATACATTTTAGTCTAGGCGTTCCTCTATTAATAAGATAGTAAATTAAGTACTCAATAAAAACATATAAATATCGCAAAGGTAACAATGTTTAATATTTATTTTACCAACGCATTATAAGAAACTCAAATTCCTTACAAAATCATAAGACTATCAAAACGAATGAATAAACGAAATAACATTATTCATTTGTTCTTTATTCATTCAAAACTGTCAGGCAATACAAATCAGCCATGCAGTAAAACTTACATAAGCAAAAGCAAAAAACGCCATATCTACCCCAATTTACCATGCAGCTTTCATCTCTACACTCAAGTAGTCACAAAAGATTCTCCAGATCACAAGAAAGAAAGAAAGAAAGGGAAATAACCTTTATTTTTCCTTTGTTTCCGCTAAAGATAATTTTCCAGCAGTTTAAATCCGCTTCCCCGTAAATGTCCGCATACGGCCGACTGATTTCCTTTCCCGTTCACTTTCATGTAATGCCAAAAGAAAATTAATTAAGTGCCATTGTTCTTTTAAAAGAAGTTTCTGCATAAAAAAGCAGATATCTTTTTGCTGCTTTTAGGAATATTTAATACGTGGCGTGAAAGCTTTTATGTTATGAAAAGAAAGCTTATGATGGTGGCCAGTTTGCTTATGCACTCTAAAACTCTAAATGGTTTACATTTTCTTGATAAAGAAAACTTTTACTAATATACCTGCGGAGTAACAACTTAAGGGGTTAAAAAACATAAAATTGTACAAATATTTTGTTTTCAGAAGTCTAAAAATTATTTGTCGATAGAGGTTAATAGCTTTCAAAGATAATTAAAATCTTCAACCCGCAATTTGGCCAGCGTGGTAGACCATGGCCTACACCACCTTCGCAGGGAAGACTCGTAGCCAACACTGGAACGCAATAGGTACATACGTAAATCTAAATTTAATAATGGGTAACCGAAACCGTGTTCTTCAGAGTTTACTTGATAAACTTCGAGACAAGTAATAATTTAAAAGAATACTTATCAAAGTCTTACAGCTATAAATCTCGAAGTTTGTTTTTTAATGCTAAATCGACAGGCATTTTGACTATCAGCTTTTAAGAAGTAACTGGTAATCCTAGTAGTCCTAGATGGCATTCCAACCACCATGCTATAGTATCCTACCGATGTTTTCCTTCAACGTCTGCTCTGCTTATTTTTGTGTATTAGCATCTATATCATAATAATATATTTTGTAAATCCAAGGGCGTGGGGTTTACAAAACTTTTTCAAGATGATTTAGAAATAGTGAGTTACCCTCCTTAAAAATTACAAAAGCTGGTCATGATTTTAAAAGACCTATTCGGTGATAACTTACTCGATATATTTGAGTGAAAAAAACTCACCTGCACCTTTACAAAAATTCATGCATTCTATTCGCAATTAAAAAAACTTACAGGGGCATATAGACAGATGGACCGACAGATGGACAGACAGAAATTATATAGGTTCCTAGTTCTACTACTGAACCATACAACTGAAATAACTACAGCACAATCTGATATCACTTTACTTCAACAAACTATCAAAACTGAAAAATCTATTAACTTCAACAGGGTCAAAAACCTATCTCTACGTTCCCTATAACAATAACTACAGCGATACCATAATAAAAATAACCCTCCGGAGTCAGTGGTGGTTTTAAAACCGGAATACGCGGTAGTTTTGACCCCCAGGGTATTGACGTGGGCGCAGATCACTAGCTCAGGCGACTAACAAAAATAGTCAATACACATAATCAAAGGAGTAACTCCTGAATAACTGATATTATCTAGCAATCAACGCAGAGCCTAAACCGCTAAACCTAGAGACATGAAATTTGTTTCGTAGATAATTATTAGTATATGCGGCACTTTCTCATTGAAAATTAAACATCGGTGTAAATACACCCACTTGACACAATAGGATAACTGGCACTAAGGCAGTGCAAGTTATCCCATGGGACAGTTCTTAATAGAACGAGTGGGATAGAGCCTTTCACTGGCTATACGAGTAGAGATGTACTAAGAGATGTAACCCTTGAAAAGGTTAAATAATAGTTCAAACTTTGAAACTTTTTTATATTCAATTTTATGATTCGGGCAATGCCTCGAGTAACAGGTACTAATTATAAATAATATTTTTGTATAGTTAGTGTGTCAAGGTCTTAGTCTACCTATCAAAGATAACCTATTGTAGAACAAAATTTTGTAAAATTTAAGCGTCCTCCATAACCAGTTTTTGTATGGAGAACTACATTTTTATGGGTAGACTAACTGCTTTAAATATTGTCACGCCTTTTTGTTATACGTTGTTTATTACTCTATTTATCAAAATATATTTCTAAATCTTTTTGACCGTTGTGGTCTATGTGTACATAAGCCAGCTGTGCTATCGCTACTCTACTGATTCTAATCAATACCATAAAATCGCCTTTCTTTTTCACTGTGCCATTCTACTACTCATAATATAAGCCCTTGGACCCGACACTGCCGGTTTATAGTCAGCACTGAACTTTATATTCATGGTGGGTTTGAATTTTTTACGGGTCGCTCCCGGCTTCCGTCATGTGGTGACGAGATCCGCGATAACCGGTTTAGGGTTAACTTTTAATGCGATGTGGAGAAAATCGGTATTGCCGGGTTTAATAATGTTTTTTTGCCTATCATCCGTCGATAGATTTATTTTTTTAGTTGTTTTCTTTTCTGTGCCGCTGAAATTGCGATATCAACTAATAGTATGTTGTTGATGATATATTGTATGTCTGCAGAATAAAATTAGCGTTAGTTTTTATTGCTTTTTTATCTTTGTTATCTTAGGATTGCATGTTACTACGTTTCTTAGGCACTTATATTTAAAAAAAAAACTTAAACATTTGATATTTTATACTATATGTACCTTTAACTAGTAAAAAATCTGTAAAAACAAACAAAACATATGCTAATTACAAATTACCTTTGTTTCTCCAGCAGATTTTTTATAAAAAATATGCCCAACAAAACCCAGAGCCATAAATGCTGCCCGCTAAAAAGGCATAAAGTAAGCCTTGCTCTTTGTATTTTTTAATTAAGAGTTGTTTACAAACATAACAAGATGTAACTGCTCCAATTCTGGAAGAATACAGTTTATTATTCTTTCTTCGGAAGGCCTTGAGGCTGTACCTAGCTGTTTCCTTCTAAATCGAGGTTGAGCTTTTGAAAATCCAATGCTTGAAAAGGTGCAGCATAAAACAGTTAATCAAGACTCATTAATTACAAAGATGAAAACTATGTTATTAAGAAAAGGTCACGATTGCAATAATAATAAAATTAATTAATTTACCGGTTGCGTGATTGAATGAATGAATTAACTCTTTATTGCAGATACATAGAACTCAAATACACAAATTCGTTCATGTAGTGCCACAAGTGGCGTTATTTTACATAATTTCAAAGCTATAAATCACAAAAAACAACCACGGATAAATGACCTAAAGTACCGTCACTGACACTACTTTTTTTAAATAGTCTATTTTTATATTATCCGTAAATTTATCGTTATATAAAAAAGAAAGTCGTGTTTGTTACAATTTATAACTCAAAAACGGCTGAACCGGTTTGGCAGAAAATAATTTCTTTAAAATAACAATTTCAATAATTAAACAAACTTTACAAACTGAACAAAAAATTTAAAATCAGCTTTGTCGGCTAAGATCTACTTAAATCATTGACAATATAAATAGCGCTATTGATTTATCCGATCAAAGTTTTTCAACGTCTCGAGTTTTTGCAGCACTAATGTTCATTTGTAACTCTGGAAGATCTAAAATTAGATCTGTAGTAGCGATATTTCTCTATCAATGTATTCTATGTGTATTATTTAGCTATCTATGCCGGTTTTTATCTGGCCCAACGTATAAGCATTGCCATTCAGCGTGGTAATGCGGCTAGCACACTGGACACGCTGCCTTCTGGTGGTAGGTGGTATAAGGATAGTCCACCATGCTGGCCAAATTGCAGGCTGGAGACTTCACTTATCGTATACTTAGCCTTCTTTTACATTTTACATGCAAGTTTCCTAACGATGTTTTCTTTTATCGTATTAATAAAAAAAGTTACAGTTGCATAAAATATATTTTTCGCGAAGTCAATAGTACACAGAACTACCAATTCTGTACTGGTTTTAGTCAGAAATAAGAGCTACTAAAGGAAGCTAATCGAGTCATGTTAATTAGAATTCTCGAAACCATTGACAGAGGCCTTTTTATTTCGAGAAACAGCGTAGCGGTGGACCATTTCCAAGTCGGGTTTTCGGCATCCGATCCCTTCCGTAGATTAAATTATGTACCAAGTCTTGTTTGCATCCTTTTTTCATTAACTTTTATTAGGAATTCTTTGCCACTGTGTCTTGGTACGCCTGTGGCTCTTAGTACACTTAATTTAATGTAAAATAATGAAGAAGATGAATAAGCGAAATAAAATAGCCGACTTTAAAATAAGACGTAGATTTTTTATTTATGTTTCGCGCTCTCTCACCATCTCCCTATCAGCTAGAATTAGGCAAGAAAGAATTGAAAACATGAGCAAGCAAACTTGATTTCGATTCATCAGTTCGCTGCTTCAACAACAATAAAATAAATATAATCTTTTACTTCAGCTTTTCAATATTTTGCCATAAAACGAAACCTTACCCATTTCCCAATGACCTAATATTTTGTTAACATCAGAAAAAAGTTACTCCTCGCTTTTAGCTGTATAAAAGCGGTATAATTTCACGATACTAGGTCAAGTTATGCGAGCTAAAAGAGTGGGTACAACGAAACCTTTTCACCGCTTTGAATGCTTTATCTTCAACCGCTGGTGACACGAGAGGGAGTGATCATAGAAAAATACATTTTCCAAAGCTTTTCCGCACGGTAGATGATCTAGAAAAGAACTAAAAGGCACAACAAAGCTTTTGACTCTCATTTTTTAATTTGCAAACACTATACAAAAACGAACACTGTTTTAAGCATATATTTACATCTATAACCTCATATATTTATTTGGTCGTGTGTTAGTTACAGATAAATTCGTCATACATATATTTTTTTCGATCATTTTTGTAATACGAGTGCTCTAAAGTAATTTCAGAAAAAATAATTTACAAATATCATAACGAATAAACTTAAAAACGACTGAACTGATTTCAATACTTTACATTATCGCTGAGTAACATATGCTATATTTATTACTAGAAGAAAAAAGTTTCGTGAGTAACACCGAGGAGCACATCTAGTAATATAGCCACCTTCAAAAATTCGTAGTTGAAACAAATTTACAAATATAAATATTTACAATTATACAAACATACTCTTATAACATTACCATCCTTTTGAAAAGTCTAGTAAAAAGAGTTTTCATCATGAAAAACTATTGCTCTGCATTTGAAAACTAAAAGGTCTGCTTTATAAACTACCCCGAGGGTAATTAGGTTTCACGTGAGGCATGACTGCGCGTGAATTTTTCCAACTTATTTCAGACTCACAATGCATTTTCATTGCAAGCTTTTGTTCAGAATACTCATATTCTTTCATTCGACTCTTTATATTTCATTTGTGAAATTCAATGATTTTTTTTTATATTTACTTGGTCGTCTCATCAACATTTTATATTTCTCTCTATAAATCCATCAATCCATTTACCATTTATGTAATATCCGTCCAACTCGTAATAATATTTGGATGTGTGTATTCAGTTTTAGTCAACTTTTGTCAAGATTATTTTAAAACTAGAATCTGTACGCAAATCACAATGTACACACACAGGCTTATCGGCTACGGTGTACTAAGCCGAAAGAGGGTCACTATACTGATCCTTATAAACAACTTTTACTATCGAACCAACTCTTCAAGAATTTAGGGGAAAAAAACCAGTTGTTTCATAGAAAAAAATTACATCTTTCATCGACAAGATGAAACGGCAGTTTTTTAACAGAAATTAGACTTGGCTCCATAGTAAAATTTGTTTTCTTAAGATGAGTATAGTGACCGCCTTCTGGCTTAGTACATCCCTAAACGATAAATTTGTATACTCGTAAATTAAAGCGAATTTTGCTATACTTGCAGCAAAACTAGTTCGTCCTTATCCATGCTCTGCATGCATCCAATATGGATATCTCGTGTTTCATATAAAATCTTGTCAATTTGACTTCTTTATATTCTTGACTCATCTTAAATATAGCATTATATGTCCAACTTAGAGTAAAAACATTTAGGATGCCTGTATACTAAGTGAAAAGTAAATAAATATGGTTTCTAAAACGCGCCATAGAAATTTAAAAATATATAAGACTTGCTAAATCGATTTACGTTACAAAAAATACGGTTAGATTATAGATTAATCTAGAGAAACGCGATGCGATATTTTTGTAACACTTTTAAAATTACAATAAATAATTATATTGAAATTGGTTGAAATCAGCATTCGCAACACACAAACACACTAAAATTTCAATTAAGTAATTCTTGATGATTTTTGTAATATATCTACTTAAATAACAATAGTAGATTTTTGTAATTTCACCAAATCTAGTGAATTCATCAAATCTTCCGAATAGAAGTTGTAAATGCTAATTTAGCTTTAGCGCAAACGTGTTCCTTAAACAATATTAAATATGAAAATTATTGCATGTTGAACGTTCTATTGATACGATTTCTAAGAAATTGTCAGCCTTAATATATCATTTTCCTCAATTACATTACATATTTTGTATTCATAAAAAGAGTAAGACAAATGGACATCTGCACCTAGTGGATAAAATATAATCTGTCTCTTTCTGTAGCATATTCGTCGAGACAACAAAAATAATTTTCCCTTTGTTCCTCAATAATATGACCTCTTTTTCTGGAACATCTGTTTCACAGAAGAATAATAAGCTTGCTGTATTTACTTGGCCCTCTTGTAAACGCTATTATGGATATTGTATATGTTACATACATATTGGTAATACACGTAACTATAAGAAATACTTGAAAAAACAGAATGTCATTAAATATAAAATAGTTACGGTCATATTAATAAACATCTTAACTTTAAACTTCTTTTGTCTTGTTTTATCCGATAGCGAACGTTAACGTTCATTAATAAGACCGTAAGTCCTGACTGACTAATATTTTCTAGGAATCAATGTAGAGCCTAAACCACTGAACCTAAAGACTGAACTTAGAATGTGTATTTATTATAGGGTGTAGGGATGTATAAAGAAAAGATTTTTGCAAATTCAACCCCTAAGAGGGTCAAATGGGAGTTCAAAGTTGAAAAGTTTTTCACGTGATATTTTGTCGCGGGCAACGCAGCAGGTGACACTACTAGTCTATGTATAAGACTTATTAAAGAAAATTAAAAGTTATTTTAATTAAAAAAAAAATAATCGTGACTAGTTTTGATAAGATTTATATGGGACCAGCTGGAAAGGTTTTTTTTAAAAAAAAAGCAGTCTAGCCATCTCTGAGAAATTGGAAAACATACATCTCCTCACATCTTCGGCTCCAATGAATTGAGAACCTCCTTCTTTTTGAGGTCAGTATCAGTCACTCTACATTTCTTTTGTTGTATAGAACTAGCTGACCCGGCGAACTTCGTAACGCCTAACAGTTAGATATGTTTAAACCTTTCTAGAACTTTCACAATAATTTAAAAACCAGAATCAGCTAAATCAACACAGCCGTTCTGGAGTTTTTGCGAGACAAACGAACAGTTTTTTTCAACAACTTTTATATATAAGAAAGAAGGAGATCATCGTTTTTTTTAATGTCAGCTATGTATTTAACCATCAGTATGACCGCAGCTCTCCCGATGTCGTTTGACGATGTGGTTTAATATGCTCTAAAATTGTGGATTGATCGATTTATACCGTAATGTTTTTCTATTTCTATTTCTAATGTAGCTTCTCATCAATGACCGAGCGACTTTAGCATATTTGCTCTCTGAGATTTCGTAACCGATTGTATGTCTGGATGTTGGTTAGTTAGCTAGGTTAGTTTCTAACCAATGTTGATAAAGCTTTGTAACCAGGTTTTATAATTTTTTAGAACTTTCTGACGCCTAGTATAAAGGAAGTATTTTTCTACAAATAGGGAAATTTTTAAGGGTCGTGCTGAACAATTTTGAATAAGATTTTTAAATATATTAGAAAAATAGTTATTATAAAATATTAAGCAAAATTATTTAGGTTTCGAGATCAGCAGTGCACTGAACTAATACATAGAGTAGTATTATATTTTACCGTAATATCTACAGTTTTTAGGCAGCCAGCTGCTGTTTTATAATTGAATGCTAATATTTTCACCCATTTATTGTTGATAAGCTTGTAATTTTCATACATTTTTATTTGCTATTTAAATAAATATATGACTCAACGTTGTATTATATGCATAAAAAATTTTACACCAAAAATAATGATTAAATTTCGTGACATTGTGACGGACGTAGCGTTGTTTGTACGATCGTAACGTAAAAATTAACGGCTTAATTGTTGAAATTGGTTCACCGTTTTGTTTGTTTGTTTAGGACGCCCTTTGTTTTGATATGATATCGAGCTTTTAGCAAATAATCACGGAGAACAAGTATTTTTATTGATATCGATATTTTTGTTTATTGTGTATCTTTTCACAACATTAATTATAATAAATTATAGAAATTCTGCTTAGGAAACATTTCATAAATTTAAGCTGTTTTTATACCTCACTAAGAATCATGTAATATTAATTGTTTGTATAACAAAAATGCGACAAGAAATATAGTGTAGTATTTAATTTATTCGTAGAAAAATATTGCAAATAAACTGAATAATATACAATATTTAGTTCTAAAAGCCTAGATTTCGTTTTAAACAATATCAAAATAATAAAATAAATTACAAAAATTAATTAAATCGGTTTGTTGTGTTTCCGAACGCAATTCCACAATTAACTACATTACTCGCAATCTGTAGCAATAACCACATATCCAGAGCTTTATCAACTTCAAACACAAGTAAATCCAATTGCTAAATTAATAACTGTTGAATTTAACAAGCAACAAAACAACATTATGACGTCAACAACAAAAAATACTCACCGTCAACACTGTACGCGAGTTGTCAAATGTCCACAGAATCACCAAACAAACACGTCGACGAAAAAAACAATTCCAAAAGTCCAAAAAATTTGCCGAAACGCTTAATCGGGGTGTGACATGCGTGTCAAGGTCCCGTAGAGGCGCTACGGCGTAGACGTCCGCTTCGTAGCGGGCGACCCGAACGACAGAGCTACGTAGTTAGGTAGGGAGGCCAATCGAAGTGAGGCTGCGCGGAGGAGCAAAATGCTCCACCGGATTTTTGAGATAATTTCACGACGGATTGGATTAAGTGGCTCCGGATTTTTTCTTGTCACCGTCATGACGAATTTTTTGTTGACTTTCAGCGGATGTGTTTTTTGATTTGCTGAGCAGATCATAGGGCTGATTGTGTAGAAAAATTGATGATGTGTTTTAATATGGACAGTTTTTAAGTATTACGTTACGGAACGTAGTTCTTAGGATGATAGTTTTCTTACATTTTATGTTTTAAGTAAAATGAAATATATATTATTACAAACATAGTTACAAGTATATTTAGTATTAGGTCCTTACATATGAAATTGGCGTTTTGTTGTACTGGCCACTTTGAAGGCCGAAGCACACTCCCGAAATGTATCCATTGAAAAATTCGTTAGACTTATGCTTTTCAACGATGGTAGCTAAGCTTTGGCACTTTATCACCTTTATCACCTATACATTTAAAATAGTTTGGTTTTCCACAGACTCCAACGTTTCTAGCTGGTATTTACCTGAACCTGACGTGAAGTACTGATAAGATGCCCAGCATTAAGATAATGATTTAACTAATGATCATTATATTATAATGTATCAGTTTTTAATTTTTTTTATTTCTTTTATCTGCAACAAACCCTATAATAAGGACAATACCTACACTTGTTTAAAGAAAATTGTGTTTATTATAGCGTATAGTAATAAAGACACCCTCTAGGTTCAGGCGTTTAGTCTGTGTATTAATTGCTGGATACTATCAGTCAGCCAGTCAGTTAGGACTTACTTTTTTTATATAAATAGATTTCATCTGTTCATTTAAAGAGCTACGAGGCGGTAATTCCTCTTGAATTTCGGACATGTTAATTACGTTAAGCCTAATTTTCATAAGCGGTAGCTTCAGTTGATATAAATTGGGAAAATGTTGTTTTTGTGTGAGTGTTACGGATAAAGTTTGTTTGTTCAATTCGTGACTTTAGCAGTGGTCTATTTTGTAGTGGCTATAATAATTGGATTTAAAACTGTGAGTGACATTAATCGAGTAAAAGTTGAATTGTAATTTTAGGACTTCATGTTACAGGAATGTTACTATTTGATGTTTTCAATACATTATTTTATTATTATATGGTTCTAGGTAGCGTAAAAGTTTTCAGCCATCTCAATATTTTTTTAAGTAAGCTGAAATGTAAATAAACAATTATGTACATATTATAAAAATATAAGTATAGAAATATGAACTTGTTTCCAACAAGTTAGGATAGAACTATTTCTGATATTTTTATTTCATTAACTTATCTCTGGACCAGTTTTAATAGAATTTAAATGGGACCATTTAAGAACTTATAATCTTTCATACAAAAAAAAATATATTCAAATCGTTAAAGCCGTCTCCGGTAAAAATCAAGTATAAACATAAAAAATACCGTCGAATTGAGTACCTCCTACTTACTTGGAAACTCAGTAAATACTAAGATAGATAAATAGATGTTTCATTTCACAAAATAGAACATACTATTATTATAATAAAATAACAATATGTCCAATATGTATGTCAGTTTTTTACATGGATACTATACATATAGGTTTAAATTAACTTTCTCACTTTCTCATCCATATATAAGCACAATAAATACAATAAAAATACGAATTCAGATATATTAGCAATTAAAATCAACAAAATTATTCCAATAGTTAAATCATATTATGTAAACGTTTATCGTATCAGTCGTAAAAGGGCTTAAAAGTAATGATTTCGGATGCCTAGTAAACCTTACACTAGAGCTAGCCACGTATACAAAGTTAGATATATAACTGCTCAATTCAGCATCACAAAAACTCTACCCGTGTTTTCCTTTCCAAGATATACGATTACATTTACCAGCCTTACTCTACGCTTGAAATAGACTCATCACAAACCACCCCAAAATGAGAACTGACAGTATTTTCAAACTATAGCTATGAATTCTATTCAAACCCTCGTGGCTTATTAGTGCACCTGACAAGCCCTTTTTGGGTGAAGCTTGTGAGTAGAATTAAGACTCTAAATTCACTACACCTTTTCGAATAAAGGCACTGAATACTCTTGGTACGAATTTGAAATTAGCTCACACCACAGCTGGTATGAGAAAAATATAGTAGGGCGATGTTGGCATAATTTTGTGCCAAGTATAGTGACGTTAACCTGATTATACGTATTAACTCACGTCATTAGGTTTGTAGAAAACTTAACTAAATTACACTTTCGTAAGGTTTATTTATACTGTAACAATATTGTATATACAGTTTTTTGATTTGTAATGCAAATGACGAATGATTGCAATTTTATTAATTGTAGTAACAGAAAGATATGGCTTTTACGTGTGTGGAAATAACTGCAATGGACTTTATGTCAAATTGCTTTAACCCTAGTTCTAATTTAAAGATGAAAATAATTCTCCCGCATGTCTCGTTTTGAATATCCAATCTATGATTGACTTCGTTGCACGCTGACGTCACTGCTTATCAGCAAGATTATAACGCAGCGTTAATTCGGCAGCGCTTATATACTTTTTTTAGGTATAGTGTGGTCAAACTTATACTCGTATTACGCGCGACTTTAATGTGTTTGTTAAGGTGATGCGGCAAGCAAGTCTCTATTAGAAACGTAGTTCTGAAAAAAAAAAATTAGCTAAACAAATTTGGAAAAATTTGTTAAAACAAAGTACCAACATTGGTTTATACTTTTCTGTCTTAAAAAATTTATTTGGATGTTTTCTTTTTGTATTAGCCTAAGAAAATGTTGTTTTTTTATGTTCATATGAGTTTGATTGTTTACCATTTCTTGCATTTGTTTTGGAAAACAAATGCTGTGGTACGAGGAATTTTCAAGTGATTTTATCTTTTTTCTATCATGCCAGTTATATCTAACCGAATTCAAAATAAATTAAAAGTTTGTCTGACGAACTGGGATCGATTTTCACTTTTTTAAATTGCTTATAACATTATTTCATTATTTTTTAGTTTGATACTCAAGCTTGCCGGACTACCTTAAGTTACGAATTTAATGTTGTCTGCGATAAGGTTACAACACGCTCCCACACAATCCCTGGAGACGACTCTTTCAACAGAAAAACCCATCTATTGACGTAAAAATGGTTTTTTCGCACAAATACAACTTCATTTTTAAAGGAAAATACTAAATAAAACAAAACCTTTCAGACCTTTTTTATTTAGAAAAATATCTAGTCTAATAGATTTATACAAAAGTATTATTCTGATAAGATATTTACTATTTAACTCCATTACCAAATATAAGGTGTAAAACTAAACAATATTTCGAACTACATATTATGGCTGAAACACCGAAGTCATTAACCCATACATTTTGTCAAAGCTTAAAAACATAGAAAATATATTAAATATACGTTTCGAAACAAAAAAACATCGACAATATCTGTCAGTATTTTTTATATAAGTACCAAATATTAAAAAATAAAATTTTATATAAAAATATATTTCAATATGACAATCCTCATTTGTTCAACGTATTGTGGTAAAAATCTGTATTCATTCTAAAATTATAAATAACTACTTTATTAAAAAATTTATTGCATCACTAAAATTTACCATTAATTATGAAGGCATTGTTCACAATTTCTGTATATTCAAAACTTCAGACTGTTGACTTGAAGGTCATAAATGTAACTATAACTGATTCAGATTTCCCGCTCACGCTGTACTTCGTACATTATGAATTACATATGATTCTGCGAATTAAAAGCACAATACATTTTCAAAGTAGAAACGGAATGTAATCAAATCAACTCGCTTTTGTGCTCTCCAACTTTACCACCTTAACAAGTTACTAAGTTTATCAATTTAGACTTTATGCAGTTGGAATAACGGTGAAGGTGGTTATAAAGTAGTATTGGTGTATGTGAATTGTGGAACAATAGGCCACTCAGGCTAGAACACAATGTTAATGCTAATATGAGGAGAGGTTTCGTTTGTGGATACAACTATTGAATTTAAATGCTGGCTTTGCAGACTGATGAAGTTTTTTGAAAGCTTGGATAAATGCTGAACAAAGAAACAGCACGTATATACATAATATTATACAGTTATGGATTATACGTATGCGCGTAAGCGTAAGCGTAGACATTAGATATTTCTACGCGTATACGCTTACCCTTACGCTTTACGCTGAATTAAGCAATGCGATGTATTTTATCAATTTTCTCTTTATTACTAGACATTCTAACTATACATAAATTCTAGATAAGGTTTTAAATGATTTCGTATTTTTACGACTTAAGGTCTTTTGTTGGTTTTAGGTTTCAGGCAGTAACGAAGTAAGCTAATGTATATTTTGGTAAGTTCTATTAGTCATCTATGATTTTGGTTAGAGCTCAATACGTAAATATATTTATAAAGTAAGTTACTCTGTTTTCCAGTCACATAAAAAACTCCGGGACTTTTTATTTGATAACGTGGTTATAGTTCATATAAACTTTATAAAAATTGGTCATAAAATATTTGGTTTATAGATCAAAACTAAAAATAAATAAATCTACACGTCTGCCAAAATGAAACCGGTGGTCGCTTTTTTTGAAGTATTAATTGTGTTCTAAAAATCACCACAATATTAAAAGCAGCTAATATGAATTTTCGTTATTACTTAATTTAGCTCCTAAAACACAAATAAGTGTAAGATATATCTGATTACGAATATAAATGGCGTCTCGGAAAATAAATCACAATCCCACGTCTTCACACCTCACAGAACAAGTGCTTGAGAGATACTGATGGATCCTATCACTCATAGTCAGAGAAGATATTGTAATATGTCATAGCAATGAAACAACTGAGTGATTGTTATACACATCTGTGCCAAGGATTGTTTTTATTACCAATTTTATGGAGAGGTTTTAAATCAACCGAGTTTTTTTCATATGATAATAGACGCCTGGTAGACCAGGGTAAGTTTTCTCCAAACTTCGTCAAAAAAATACTTATTTATAAAAGATAAAAATAAAACACCAAGAACTTGGTTTTTGGTTTTTGATTTCACATAAATTGGTGAAAAAAGTTTCAGATCTTTTTATTACCAACAACTTTGCCATTTGTGCGGAAAATCGAGATACACCGTTTTATTCCTTTAAAAAATATAGTAATAGGCACATACTATATATAATTACGAGTACACATGTCATACTCGTTTTAAAAACATACGAATATAAAAAAATCAAAACGAAGAAAAAAGTAATGATTGTAGATAATTTAGAAATGGCAATACCTTCTTCTTGGTCTGTCTGGTTAAATCTAGGCATCTTTATGCCAAACTTTAACCAGAGCATAACAAGTTTAATAAACGGAAAGCTTCAATATTTCTTTCACAACACACGGCACTAGTTTGAAAACTTTGTACAACTTGCGTCAGAAAGTTCTCGATTTTTAATTCTCAAGAGAAGTTGTAAACTTGCAATACGATGGCTTAGTTCCTGGACAACAGACTTGAGAATAAGATTTTTAATAAACTTGTGATGTAACGGATGTTTAGATAGACTATCTCTCGTCAGTTTACTCGTATTATCCTGGTACAGAATTATATACACCCACCCAACTGTTTGAGCGTGAAGAAGTAAGAAACATTCACATACATACTTTCTTTGCCTTTATAAAATTAGTGTGAGAGGCAAAGAGACATTAAAAACTAATAGAATGTTTTAGGCTTAATGTTACAAAATATCGGGTGTATTAAGGCGACGGGTAAAGACAAACGCAATTGAGAATTGAGCCACGGAATAAATAATAGTATGTACTGATACTTACCTATGCCATGCCATCTGTTTGATTCTGGGCGAAACAAATGAGCGGGCATTGGCCTGCCGTCTATAATTTTGTCAACTGTATAGATAGATGGTGTCTTGTGCACAGTTTGGATGTTGACATAGAGTAATGTAAGTTCAGAGAAATAACATCGTACTTTTCTGAAAGTTAGGTCAAAGATTACTATTGTACAGAAGGTGAAGTATGTAGTAATTACTCAATTCAAATATAACTTTACTCATTATCGAATAATAATAACTCGTATTCATTAAACTTTTTTAAAAATTATTTCTCGTACCTCGTAAAAACATTAAAAAAATTAAGAATATTTCGTAGAAACTATCGTTCGAGTTCGTTCGTTGAATATCGTGCGAGTTGCACTCTTCAAAATTCCGAAATCGTGATCAATACCTACTGTTTTTGTTATAGAAACAATCAAAATTTATATTTTATTTACGTAAAAAGCGTTTACAGTGTAGGTACTAAAAATATAATTGTTTTTATCTGAATCGGAAGGGTGAATTCGAACGGCATTGCCATCATCGATGTTATAGCTGATTGCACAGAGGTTGCTACGGGAAGAGATCTTATAAAAAAAATATTCTTCACTGTAAGGAGCAGCTGCCATAATTAAATACCTAACTGTTTACCTTTTATTTCAGTTATGTTTTTTTTAAGTTTTTTTCTGTTTTAACGTTAAAATTAACGAACAAATAATTCATATAAGTCTGTTAAAAATCGGTCAAAATAGTTAAGATTTATAAATAAAAATATTCAGTAAAAAATTATCTAAAAAAAATTAATTGGCTAAATCATCGATGAACGTTTACTTATAAAGATTAAGTGAAGTGATATTTGTATATTATCACACTTCTACAAGTAGTGTCAAAATCACGGCAGAGAATGTTTCTAGTAAAACACAATCGCTTATAAGTATGTTATTACGCGCACGCGGTAACTATCCTAGGAAAGGATATTATATATAATTATTCTCACGCTGCACTAGATGAAGTCTGACAACGTCGCGCACTACGCGAAGTGGCAGGGATGAGGCGAGCGCCGGGCACGCATGCAACGTCGCATAAAACGAACGCTACCCGCTAGCTAAGCCAAAGTGCCTCATTAAAATATGTGCTAAGTGCATAGTTAAATATATTAGCAACGTGCTTTTATAAATAACATTTATCTTTTAAACTTTACTTACCTATCATTCTAAGACAAAAACAATACATTAGCCTAAAGGTTCCAATATTTCGATTAATCTACCTCAACATTACAAAGTAGACATTCCACGTATACCGAAAGAAACATGTTCAAAATAATGTGATAATGAGTTCTTCAAAAATATATTAATATGGTTTGGTAAACTAAGATAAGCATTTTGAAACATCATGCTTTAATTGAGTATATGCATTACATGATGTATTAACTTCGAACATGGCACAGTATACGGTAATGCTAGAAAATGGAAACAAAAACGCATCTATTTGGGAACCATCACCTTAATCCCGTTATTGAATTCCATGCATATGCTCAAATTTTTTTTTTTTTTTAATAATTGGTATGGTGTAAAGTGCGAGTATCACAAAAAAGTTGTAGTACGAGTATTATACACTTATAAGACTAACTAAGCTGCACCAGTCCCAAAATGTTGCTGTATACCCTGACCGACTGACTGACTAATATCACATAGGACTCGACGCAGAGCCTAAACCGCTAAACCTAGAGACATGAAATTTGCAGGGTGTATTACGTTATAGAATTTAGCATTATACTTGGAATTTTTTTTGTAAATGCAACGCCTAAAGAAGGGGGGTTCAAAGTCTGATTTTTTTTTTAATCCCTTTTATATGCTGCGGGCAACACCGCGGGTGACAGCTTCTAGTTGTTTTAGATTTATTGAATGTAATAATTTATCGTTGTCTTTTATTATGTCGTAAAATATAGGTATAAATAAATTTTACAATCAACTTCATTCCGCAATCAATAAATATCCCGTCCAACACTTCCGAAGTTTTACTCTCGCACTTTCTGAAATAAGAACGTCTAGATGTGACATCTAATAAACTGTTATACAATTCAATGTTTTTAACGTGTGACATCTTATCCTGAGGTTTGAAGGACTAGATGAGTTGACGTACCAGCCGTTAATATAATTGAATCCTGAAAGAAGCTCCTGTTTCGTGGGAAGAAAATGAGTTTGAGACAACCACTACTTTAGTATACAATAGCCAGTTCTTTGATTCGCAAGCGATACCGATACTTATGTTAGGAGTTACTTATATGTAGTGAGAGCCACATAGAACAAGGAAGTAGTATCAAGCTGGAAGGGTACCTACGTCATTAAGAGGTTGTTAATGAATGTATTAAATTTACTCAAATGGACTAGTACAATTTTTTTCATGACTATCTTAAAAAATACAATTTTTTACTCATGTAACATAACTTTATCTTATACACTTATGTCCTGAAACTGCCTTTATTATCAAAAACGAAATTACTATTAACTATAAGAATGAAAAAATATAGCAGAAAGATTAGCATTACCATTTAAGATCTACTGAAAATCCAAATGCTCACCCACAACCATAGGGCAGCATGCTTAGCATGCTAGCCGCATTACCGCCTATGTCTATATGGTTTGATACGCGTCCTCGACTTTATTTTTTTTTATTTTGGTCAAACGCTGAAGGTTTTTCAAATGTGTGTAATAAAATAACACTCTCGCGTCTTATCTCAAATTATTCCGCATAAGAATAAGTTAGGTTTATTTTAAAATATTCTTGCATCGCCATCTTCAGGATGCATTACGTATATGCCAATGGTTTTCAAACATCTGCTTTGAAAATAAAATACTACCGACATCCATTACAATAGAACCTTTTCAGTTTAAAAATCAAACCTCTACCGATTTTGTTAAAATATTAATGGAACCAGTTGAAAAGTATAGCTAACAAAAAATATTTTTTTCAAATTAGTCCATCCGACACAGAAAACAGTCGAATTGAGTAGAGCCTCTTTGTTGAAGTCGGTAGATAAAAGGCCATAGTTATTTTCAACGAATGTGAACCCTATCGGGCTGACATGATCTTTAGATGATAAGTACCTAACTTGTAAACAGATTATAGAAGAACCAGTCTCGTCTCATCCAGATAATGTATCTCAAAGTCGAACATTGCCAAAAGGGGTTGTATGTAATTAAAATTCAGTTGGGCTGCGGCTATGTTAGCGGCATATAAATCAGTACAGGGTCGCCCTTACGCGATTTTGTTTGGGTTCAGTAGATTTCGGGCGGATTTGGATCAGAAGTTGAATATTGGACAAGATAATATCTCAATTTCGTACTTACTTCTACAAATCACTATATATTTTATTTATTTTTAACTTTGTATTATATTATAGCTAAAATACGAGCTAATACCAAATTTTTTAGTCAGTTTTATAAAGATGAATGGTGACCCGCACACCATATCAGCTCAAATTCTGTTTATATATATCAAGATTAATAACTGCCACTATCCGACTTCAACATTAGAGGGAGGATCCCCATGTATGTTCCCCATTTTCTTCCAAGAGGCTTGGACTGTTTTCGACAATTATTTTTTTGTTGAAAGGTTACACTTTCTAAAGAGAGCTATATTTTTATACTAATGTGGTTTCCTAAAATAAGTCTTTGTTATCTGATTTCGTCAATCTTAAAATCTGACAGAAATGAAAAAAATATATTTTGAAAGAGTATACTCCTGCAGTAGTACTATTTAATTTTTTTTCAAAATATTTTTTGTTTATAAATGAATTAATCGCTCATAAATAACGTCACTTGCGAACGATATTTAAAAAGTCGAACAAGTGACGTTATTAGCGAGTGATGAATTTTGATTTTAATAGATCGAAACCAGAGATTTGATTTTAATAGATCGAAACAACTGAAAAAGTTCTAACGGCGCCTGTCGAATTGACGTCGGCAATCACTTTTTATTCAACAAAAACTTGTTACTTGTCTCGAACCGTGAATGTAAACTTATTTTTACCAAGTATAGTTTCTATTGAGTAATAATAACACATTCCCAACTTCCCCTACCATCTCACGAACAGAACAACACTCAAAGAAATCCACCTCCCCGACGCCCAAGTACATCGGTGCTTATTTAGATTGTGCGTGTCACGAAATAATCTCAAATGTTATGTTCTTGGTAAGAATTGCTCCGCACAATATTGCGAGGGCGAGGATTATCAATCATTCAAGACAAACGTGACTGAAATGAATGCTTTCCGTTCGCCGGCTGTTTCGTTGGAGATTTTGTGATACATGCCTATTTAATAATACGTAAAAACTGGCAAATTGTTTCTTTTGGCGCAGTCGTAGCCGAGAGGAAGTTAAGTTATAACAACTTCATTTAGGTAAGTAAACGCTGGTATTTGAGGTTATAATAATGGCACTACAACTAGTATGAAATGTGCGTGCTTTATTTAATCCAATTAAAAAGTATCCGCTTAGGAGTAGCGAAAAAAATGCAATAGACAATGCACAATATACGCCACGGGGAACGTCAGGGACATAATTATCACCCCCACACAGAATAAGGATAAGTAAGCAAATAACTTTTGGTTCCTAGAAATCATACATTGGTAAAATCTTACAATGTTATTGTAATCAACAGCTTATCAAAATGTTACCAAAATATCAAATTCAAAAATAAGTTTATTGTATACCAAGAGCATAACATTTGATATTATTATGTTGTGTATATAATTCAGCCATAGAAACTATCCAAGGAACTATATTATGTTGTATGCCGTACAGTATGTTTTTATAGTAGTAATGAAACCGTCCTTTGATTTTAATAATCTCATAACTTAAATTAATTATTAAAGCTTAATTGTTAAAGGTTTACCAAAGAAAACAATCATATTATTTTACTATTGTAAATGTCAGTTGTTGTAAATTTTAAGCAATCCAACGATAATTTTTGTAACTAATAATTTACATAGAAGAAATACTAATAATGTGTCAATTCTTGTACATCTGCATCTTTCCCTGTTGCTTCTGCAGACTCCTTTTCGTTCTGTTCATTAAACTGGGGTCCAAAGTACTTTGTATACAAATCTCTGAACTCTGCATATATGTCGTCTTTATTGACTTTAATATTTTCGTCATGGGAAGAGTATCTGTGACCACAATAACATACGTGGTCTTTTCCACAAAATGCCGGCTTCCCTAACTTCATGCATCCTCTAATACATTGACGCGCTACATCCAGGTTTGGACAGAAGTGGGCGATGTGATGACGTAAAGCTGGATGATCGATAATTTTATCTTCTCTCAGGTTCTTCTTAGATAAATCTTCTTTCATAGATATACGAAGTGGATCTGATTGGAAGAAAATTGTAGGTGTAATTAGCTGTCTTCATACTTAACTAATCTAGGTTGAAATTTTATTTGCTGTGTAATAGACAAAAACTGATTGTGTTAACTTAACGTGTAAGTACTTTTGTAAAGAACAGTCCGTTACGATTTCCGATTCTAAATAAATACGCAAGATGAACCTTTGGGATCATTTGTTTTTAAAAGTCTTTAGATGCATGGGTCAAAATCTTTATCTTATACAAGGAACATAAATAAGATTAGTTAGTGGCTGTCCCCAAAAATCCTGTCGTAATACACGCTTACACCCTATAATAAATTAATACACCCCGCAAATTTTATGTCTGTATGTTCAGGAATTTAGGCTTTTCGTTGCTTGTGACCTGTCAGACAGTCAAAACTAATCTTATATTATAGAGATAAAAAACTACTAACCAAAAATATCTGCCTCCGCATGTTTGATGTGCTTATACTTATTGTCACCATAAGGGTAGTATTTTTCCACATACTTTATAGACACTGTAATAATTTTGGAACAAATCATAAATCGCATATCATGTTTCTGAAATGTTATTATTAGCTATATTGATATACTAAATACTCATACAGCCTCCTAATTGGGGCAATAAAAGTAACAATATTTTTTCATATTTAATATGATACCAGTGTACCTACCTAAATGGATTATTCCAGAGATAATTGATGGAGTCAGGCGTTACTTTGCGGAAGTCCATTTATAAGAAGATGGTATATACAAGATATTTAGTGTTTTTCCGCCTCGTCTTGATGTCAGCGTGAGAAATCGAAAAATATTTTTGTTTTTATGGTGTGGTTCCTTCAAGCGCTCGCTCGAAAAAAAGGCCCCTCTTCTGAGGATGTCTTGTGCTAAGGCGAAACACGTGTCGAGCAAGTCGGCTACAGAGAGAAAGAGAAATACTAAGTTGAGGTGTGGCGGTGGTGAGGAGGAACCACACCATAAAAACAAAAATATTTTTCAATTTCTCACGCTGACATCAAGACGAGGCGGAAAAACACTAAATATCTTGTATATACCATCTTATTAAGTATATTCCACTTTATGTACCCAGATGATATTGTCATGATATCTTTCCACTTATTAGCCCAGGTGAATAAAGTGGAAAGATTCATACTTACTCTGTATTTAATGGAGAGAATTAGCTCCCTGAACTGACTTACTTTTTACAACTTGGTCGGTACATTGGCACGTGTCGTTGTCACAAATATATTTATTTCCACATTTCTTATAACAGAGCAGGTGGAGTAGATCGGTATTACAGGTGAGCTGAGATGATCTCAGTTCAGTGCTACCCCAGTAGTAATCCGACATAATGTCAGGAAAGTATGCTTCAGCTGATAACTTGTTTGGCTCGAAGATTACTAGAAAAAGTAAAATATTAATAATGCATATACAAAATCTCAAAAATAATTGTAGTATTGAAATCTACGTATCAGCACCAATGCGTATTTTTTTCATTAAATTTATTTAATTTAATAATGTGACCAGGATCTAAATTCCAATAAAATAAAAAAGGAAAAACTTAAGTAAGTACACAACCATTATGGTTAAATAACATTGATTTTGTATTATTATAAAAATTCAACAAAATTGGTCTTGCAATTGTAAAAGTACCAAATTTCAATTTAAAAGCACAATATTTTTACCTGTAATAACTAACATAAAAACTAAATAAGAAACGTTAATTGAATATTTATCAAAAAATGACATATTGTATAAGAATAAACGACTGAAACTCACAAATTTCAGTCAGAACTAACTGTGCATAATGCAATAATAGGATTTGTTATTTATGTTTCTTATGTACACAATTATTAGCTAGCCATCTTGTGAATTATTCATGCATTGTTGAGAAAATAATTACTAGTCAAACAAAATGTCCCATTGGGCAAACAGTATGCTGTTGATTTAATTTACGTAGTAATTAAAATCAATTTAAAATAGTATTTATGTAAACTGTTGACCTCGCGACCACAATAATTTTGATACCACAAAATAAGAAACAAAAAGACAGTTGTTGACTGATTTTTTTCATATTTAAACCTCTTTTATGTCTCTACGAATATTATTAAAGCGACCGGTAAAAAATGGGTAAGCAAATCCCTTCTAAGCATCTGAGAGGCTTTGCTTATTTGGTTGATAAAGATAATTATCCTTAAAGTCTTTAAAATCAATAAAACAATTCAAAATATTCTGCGCTTGTCATTAAAATCTGCTAATAATTAAGCTTATTATAATTTTATTCCAATTTAGTTCTAAATGATAGCCCATTAAAAGTTAACTTTCCCGATTTACGAAAGGCTCTTTCCAAAGAGCAAAGACTAAGGGGCCGTGTGCAAAGTTTCAAAGAAATCTTGCACCAATCAAACTTCTGCTTTTGTCGTTTGCTTGAAAAAAGAGAAAATAATACTTAAAATGTTAATGGACTCCGTGTAGTAGTTGCGAACTTCTTGGACGGTTTACATGTAGAGTTCATTAGGACCATCTCTAGTTTAGCGTGTGGTGCATGCATGAGTTTTTTTAAGTTTTTCACTAAGTTGGGAAGTTTTTAGGTTCAACTCGTACCTGAGTTGCGAGCATTTGTTCCGCTTTTGGGACTTGTTTTGGTTCAGCGATTGATTCTAAAACTTGTATCTTCTATCGTTGCTCATCTGCATGGCTTTTAATTCTAAAATATGTTTTCCTATTGTATCTCCAGATTTGATAATGGGTGGGATTCAGTAGATCGCTTATATTATAGCTTAAAGACAAAAATACAAAAACATATTGTCAAATGAAAGCAAAATCTTTCAAGCTTGAATGCTTCGTTGATTATTGAATGCTTAAATGTTTGCTTCACTCACTCGATCAATAATATCTCCATATTCAATCACTACATAGTATAAAACAAAGTTGCTTTCTCTGTCCCTAAATCTCTATGTATGCTTAAATCTTTAAAACTACGCAACGCGGATTTTGATGCGTTTTTTTTAGTAGATAGCGTGATTGAAAAGGAAGGTTTATATGTATAAAAACATCCATAAAAAACGACTGTTAGGCGGTACGAAGTTTGCGGGGTAAGCTAGTAAAATTATAAATTAACGTAGCCTTTCAACCCCCGACGCAAAAACAATGACGAGGTGGTTTTGCATCATAAGTTTGACGTGTCTGTATGTGTGTGTATGGCGTCATTCTAAAACAAAGGAAGATTACTTCGCTCTCTATAAGTAGGGAAATGAAGTTTCATCTACTCTAGAGTCGTTTAGACTTGCTAGTAATTGGCCGCTTGACTTGGCATTGTTTGATGCCTCTTTTGAGTTCCCAAGCGCTTGCTACGGGACAGTTTTCTTAAGACCAGAGAACTTTGCACTTGTCGGCTCACTTCAGAAAGTGTATCACATACATCTCGTGTGGAAAAATCGTTAACTATAGAGTAAGACTTCTTTTGTTTTGTTGCAGATGCTCAACTTTGCATTGAACATATCATGCAAAAAAAATACTGTAATCGTGAGATAAGCTTACGCAAAGTTGTACGCAGTAGATAATCTCGAAGAAGTGATTGCTTATGTACAGAGATAAAGCTATTAAAATGTGTTCGTAACATTTTTTAGTTTTTTGATTGCACTTGGATGACGAGTAAATTTGTATGTCCGGAATGTTTGTCTTACAATACAATAATAAAGTAGCAGACACAAAGGACTAACGTATCAGCATCTTTGAAATTATCATTAGTAACAAGGAAATTCAAATAAATTAAAAACCACCGACATTTGTTGTGGCAGGCATCTTGAATTTGAAATTATCATTGAGTTCTACTAGTGCAAGCCCTTTCTTTTCACAAAAATTATACTCCGCCATTTTGTGGTGGCAGCCATCGTGGACCAATTTTTATTAAACATAGCTTACAACACTCAGGATACATACACTTTTCAAAGAAAAAAAAATTTGACCATCCGTTTGGGAGTTACGATGCCACAGATAGACCCACACATTTTGCGTCAAGGGCTACAAAACTTAGTGAATAAGGTCTCATAGTCATAAAAACTTCGTTATCTCGTTTGTAATACTTGTGAACTACACTGCCTCTTCTGGTAATCTGGTAAACAAGTTTTGAACCCTGATCATGATAATATTTATAATTTTTACAGTTCCTTCCTACTTTCCTTCCTTCCTTTCTACTTTCTTCATAGCTCTATGTTTTGGACTGATTTATTCGACTTCTCAATGTGTTTGATCCGAGGACGTTTTATTTATTTCAAATGGCGTGAGTTTTTGAAGGTTTCGAGAACTCTCATTACGCGGCGAGATTTGAAAACTGTTGGTCTAATGCTGAGCAATAAATTTGGTTTATTTTATTTTTGGAGTTTTGGGCTGAAAAATAAATTGAACTGTAACGCAAATATATTATGATGTTCATAATCATTTAAATTACTTAAATAACTACTTCTTCTTTGAATATTTTATTTTATTCAGTAATTATTTTAAACTATCGATGTTTAAGTGATGTGCTATTTTAAATGTTAAAATTATTTTATTTTTTAATAAATTAATACCGTAATTCCCTATCGTTTTAAATAAACAGCTATTTGGATAAACAGATATCACAAAACTTCAATTTTGACACAATTCCCTTTGTTCTTCGTAATTTGTCAACGTATTTTAGCAGGGACCGCCCTAACGTCTAAAAGTATATAAGTATCTAGTAAATGGAAGTCTTGTGACTTCCATATTTAAAGGACTATACTACTTAACTTCTTGTAATTTGTAAAAAAAAAAGTATTTTTTTTACTGGTACTACTATGCATTTGTTTTCAATTAAATTTTCAATTGAAATTTAAACATACCTTTTGTCGGAAAACGAAACTGAAGTTCTCAATCCACATTAAATTATAATTTAAACATAATGACAAATATAAGATAACTTTTACTTTAAGTAAATACACTTTTTCAAAAACACTCGCTCTTTTGACTCAGTTAATTATTACTTACCTAAACAATCGTAAAAAAAAACCGGAAACAAAGCGCTCCCTATCCAGCTATCAATAATACGGTTTTCTCATAACTTGACAGCTTTCGCAGCTTATTTCCTACAAGCCCACTGTATCATACCGTCGGCTAACGGACCTCGGCCGCACCTGTTGATAATCTCAGCGTGAGCCTGAAATATTGCATTCCTTACATAGACCACGTTGTATTAATAAGGGACGCTGACTTGTTAAGGGCAAGTTACAGCCTGCTCAGAAAAAGATACGTACCTATTTTTAACATCTCCGTAAAAGTAATTTAAAAGCTTCAATCAGAACCAGCTCCGTAACTTGCGTTTCATAAACGGCCGAAGCGTTCTTGATTAGGTGGAGATTCTTAATTCATTAGGTTTTTTTAAATATAAGTTTCCCGATTTTCAGGCCCAACCCTAATGCGGGTTTGTAGATTTTTAGGGAACTTATTATTAACTTCCAAGTTCCGTCCAAGGCAGCCAATATTAGTATTCACTATTAATATTCATATTCATCATAATAATGTAACAATAAAAATCATAATGGTTAATTGAGGTTTTTCGCAATAGCCCAATAAAGCATCTTCTTCTGTAGATGTATATTTGAAAAACTTGATTTTTCGATCTTATTCACTAAAATCGAAAATAATAAATAAGATATTGGTGATTATTAATTATTTTCACAAATTCACGTTGTTGTAAATTTTAAATAATTTTCAATAAATTATATCACTTTTTCTCTGCACTCTACATTTTAAGCCCAAAACAACGGTTTCTTTTGTTCTTCAAAGTCATTTTTCTCCGGAGACTCAAAATTTCCAAGCGCCAGTACATTTTTTATCTTGCCTTTCAGCTTTTGTGTTTATCAGAAACTCAATAACGGAGAGAAAGGAGAGTGAAGTGCTTCGAACAATACCTAAGATAACAAATTTACTCGGGAGCTTATTAAAACAGTCATCTTACAACGAAATTGTTTTCATAAAAGTGGAGAAAGCAGCTCTTTTTATGTAGACGGCAAACTAAATCTACTGCGGTTTTGTGTGAAAAGTTCCTGCGGGATTTTTGTGTGGATCTTATTATTTTTTTCTCTGCCTTATTTGAGGTAGAAATATTTTATATAAAAGCTGGTAGTAGAATAGTAATGTTTGAAGTGACGGAAATTCTTAGAACGTTATTAGAGTCTTCTAATTATTATTTATTCTTTTCACCAAATTACTTATTGCAAGCGTGAAATAAAAATAATTGTAATAAAGTTTATTTCGTGATATATTTCTCAAAATGAAAATATGTAATATCTAACTTTTTCATAAATATTAATTATACTTACTTCAATTGCATAGTTGCTTACATCAGAAAAACGCAGTTAAGGTTTTCGGGACAATAGACCTAGAGGTATTGTTTTCACAATAACACTTTGCTATTTTCTACCAATTTACCAAAGAAGGCGGAGGTACTCAATTTAACCCGACATCATAATGTATGTTACCTTCACACTTATTTTTAAGAGATTTTTATAAAAGTATACCCATAAATAATATATTACAAGAACTTTTAGAACAAAGTCCTACAGCGTTACCTTTAATTTATCACCTTTATTTATTTATACATAGACACGTGTATTTAGACAGCGACGTCGAAAGCTCCAAAATTAGTTTTCTTCTAATTACTTTCAGAAGTTCATTTGTGCAACTTTCAATTCAAAAAGTTTTTGCCCTTGACGACGATGTGGTTTATTTGCAAAGTCAAAAAGTTTGCTAAGTCGATCTTAGAAACGTATTACTTATTCGCTAGGGTTAAGTCATTAGTCTACTGGAATATGCATTCGTGAAATAATAATATAAAAATGTTTTTTTTCTTGATAACCAAATTAACTACAAACAAAAAATATCAGAAAAAATACCTATATACCATTTTGTTGTGCTGTGTTTGAGTAATTGAGATAGTGCTTCTTTAAAAAATACAATTGTAATAGAGATAATATTAAATTATTTCATAAACTGTAACTGTAGGTATATTATAAAATAAAGACTTACACCTTGAATAGGTAGGTAGGTATAAGTAGGTAAAAACTTTGATAACTAAATATGAATAAAAATAATAATCTTTTTGCTGCGAATATAAAATGTACAAAAACAAACAGAACTTTATTGCACACAGTAAATACAATTATTAGTTTTATATAAATGTAACTCAAGTAAGCTTTAAGTAAATTTAAGTAAAAACAAGTTTTTAATATGTAATTAGGTAGTAATTATAGGGACTATACATAACCTAACAAAAACTATATAAAGTTATAAACTATATGTACAAAAGCATACATATTTAAACAATATACAAAATCTAAAGAGTCTTTTAAAACTTTTCATAGGGTTTTCTATTTTGAATATACTCCTTGACTCTCGGTAGCCCTTGTATGGTATCGACCAATTTAGTGATGGCGGGGTAACCTCCCTGTATTTCTTCTTCAAGAAATAGATTGGCACACTCGATGAGGCCAACAAATATAAAGTCCGCCCAGCTAAGCTGTAAAAAATTAATTACTATAATTTATGTATAAGCTAAATAAAATAATGTTTCACTTTTTTGACGAGAACCTGTGTCGGAGATATTATGCAACATTCGCAACACACGCACAACATACCCAGACGAACAGTCCTTCCGTTGGACGGATTCAGTATATTTTTTTGTAACGCAAATGTATCGTCGATGCAAAGTCAGTCATGAATAATGGTGAAATGATTGAAATCATATGAAGTTGTTGAATCAGTTTGATAAAAATACCTAAACGATTATTCCAAAGCCGTAAATAACACATGCATTATAAAACATTAGGTTAAATTACAAATCGCTTGATAGCAATAAGACCGTTTCTTGTGCCAGGGTTTTATAATTGTACATATTCTTTAATATTATATTCCTAAGGAGACAATTAAAAATTTTGCATGGTATTGCTTAAGTTCCATAGATATTTGTTAGAACTATGTAACTTATAACTCTTAAGAAAATTGTGTCATTTGCACTACAGAACTAATTAAGCGAGCTTGTGTATGGAATATTTTAACTCTTAATGGCTTTAATTTGTAAACACCAGATGCGTCCATTAGGGGTTGGACTGATGAGATTACTTCACTAAAAGTATGCTACTTATGAGGACGGTTATTGTAATATTAATACGATGTAAATTAAGATAATATATTTTCTTTAAGGTTTCGAGATAATAAATACTGTTTTCTTTCTTTCTGTGTAGCTTCACCCAGAGCTAGTGGGTTCAGGTCAGCTTAAGGCCTCTAACATAAAAAAAACAGTTCGATTGTTTGGAATAATAAATTACAAACAGAAGAAAAATAAAGAAAAAATATTACAAATATGTTTTTGTGAGTGATAATTTTTTTTTGTGTAATCTTAAGAGCCTAAAATCACGCATGCTGATATAAAAGCCGATTTATTTGTGACTTGAAAAGATCGAGATTATAGTTATAGCTGCCGTATTTAAATAGTGCGGAATAAGGATTGGAGACAACAATTCTTTAAAAAATATATATTTAATAATGAAGCACTAATAAAGTATTAAACTCACTTTACCACCAAAGTATCCATTGTTTTCATTCAACCTCTTTTCAAACCTGGAGAAGTAGTAATCCAAAAGTTCTTCATAGAGCTTCTTTTTAAACTCAGCTTTTGCTTCCGGTGTAGTTGCGTGAATGAAATCAATCACATCTGAAATATTAGTAGCTCTTTTAATTAAACTGCATTTTCAGCCTACTTCCAAAGTAAAGTTTTAATTTATTTATGCAGTTTTGTATCATTTATGTCAAGTGTAAACCTGATTTCTTAAAGAGCGATTTGGTTCTCAGAGAACTAATATACTCCAGAATTAGTTCAGTATGAGTATAGTTTATTAAATTTTACATGTAATGCCTTATAAATTATATCAAAACCGTTTTAGAAATTTGGGTTTTGAATCAAAAAACTTACAAATAAGACAAGTTCTTTAGAAAAAAAGTAATACCGATTTCCATTATGGCAGGCGCTAATGAGAGGTGTTTTTTAGGTTATTTCGATTTGAAAGTCAAAGTTCCGGTCTGATTCTGAAAAATTAAATGAGACCGCTTCAAAAATATAAATAAAAAAATAGAATTCCTCAAATCGGTTTGACCGTCAGTGAGAAATTAGGTTACATACATAAAAAAAACTTCCCTATTCTTCTAATATTGGCAACTTTCCGTACGGTAGAGCTGAAATACTAAGTTGTTTCAATTCCTATGTCATATTTGTATGAAATAATCGTATAAAGCATTTCTCCAACCTGTTGACTTTGCACGCATTTTTCGTGACTTAATATACAAAACGACAACCTCTTTGCTATTTTTTTTCTTATTCAGTATTATTTAATTAATTTAGGTTGTGTTTCTCATGTGTCTGACACATTTACTAAAATCTAGATAATGGCACCGCAGCAACCATGTGTTTTTTTTTGTAAGAAATATTCCCTTTATAGAAAAATCCTGACAACTAAAAAAATTTAACTTTGTCTAGATTGGTTACTCAAGCAGAATAAAAACAAAAGCAACGGGCTCGATGGTGAATAACTTCGCTAGCTTGGTCAACTAAACACAAACGTTTATGAGGCTCAGTTATGCACTAAAAACGAGATAAGATATAAGTAGGTATTTATAAGATAAGGTGTAATTAAATTAATATCAGAAGAAGATATCCTAAAATTGCAATTTTCTGCGACGCGACTATTGTCCCGGCCGGTGGAATATAACCTCAAAATTCACGTAAATTACAAATAACATAAACTCACCATCTTTAATCTCCTTAACTGGCCATGTCTTATGATCATATCTCACATCGTCAAACTTCTGATTGGTATAATGCAAAATATACCTTATTCCCTCAGCTAAGCCATTTAGCTCAAAATATTTTAGTACTTTTGGCATTTTGATATGTTTACACGTACACTTATTCGTAGGTACCTAAGACAATAATTATATTTGAGAGAAAATATCTAAGTTTTGATAATAAATTTAGCTGACAAAAGATAAGAGACCTACATGCACCGGAATATTCGATAACACTGTGAGTGCAGTCTACATCTTACGAGTACGATTGCCGTCTCTTTTGTTCGCTATAGTATGATGACTAAAGATTTTACGAATCAAGACTTTATTAAAAATATAATAGGGCTCAGTTTAAAACGTCACGATTACTGAAGATGAGCTATTGTAGCATCCAAATCAACAACCGTCTGGTTCTGCATGTGGTATTATGGAAAACATAAATACAACGTTCGCAATGGTGTCAACATTGAATTTAATTGATATATAACTCTGTGCAAATTCTACGTAGTTTAAATAAGGTACCTACTCAGAATTTGCTGAAGAGAAGATTAAATATCGAAGTATAAGTTGGATCTTATAACCAATTACTACCATTAATATTTTTAAGCGATAAGGCTGCCACTCGTAGCGCTCTATTTTGTAAGATTTTTCTCTTGTATTTAATTTTATATTTTTGTGTGTCTGCAATAAAGAATTGCTCTATCTATCTATCTTTTTTTGTAAGATTAGGTTCCTTTTCTTTTCATAAAACTTTAATATTTTTAATTTCATATAAGATAAAATAAATAGTTGTAGCTTTTATCCGAATCCCAAAAAGGAGGAGGTATTATGGTCGTCTGTATATACTTTTTTGTAGAAATATATTCATCAATAATCATGAACCAATAAAAAAATATTTAAAATAAACAAGTATCCAGTATAAAATAAGAATATTAGGATAAGGTCTCATATTTATTGATATCAAAGACAAAGCCTGTTTTTTTGTTATGGTTACGTGAGCAGAGTTTGAACATTAAATATTAAATAAACAGGCCATTTCTACGTTATTATCAAGAATTCAATTATATAACTTATTTTCAAATCTTAGTATAAAGCAAAAGTTTCTAATCACCAAATAGAAAATAACTATTATATGAACAATTAACGCGTGTTTAATTACGGGCTTTCATGCCTTCGTTGTTAACAAAACCGACTCCTTTCATCCCTGATAAAGTTCACCGAATGTGAACGAAACTAAAGTTGAACCTTTTCAACGATCAGGTACGCTTCAAAATCGGTATTGTTAATCATTAAGAAAATGAGTAATATAAAAATAATATTTGAAACATTGCTATCCAGAGGGGCAATGCAGCCAGTGTGATGGGTACTTTTGCACCAGGTACAATCAAAGGCGGGCTATTTGATTGCTGACGTGCATTTGTTTGAGATTTTATTTTATTTTGACGAAATGTAATAATGTTATATATTTGAAACCTGTAAGACAATCAAAATTCTATTGCAGACAAAGAACTAAACACTAAAAATTATTACAAACTTGCAAAAACTATTTAATAATAGCAAGAACCTCCAAAGAGCTAGGTGGTTATGTAAACCAAACTAAAAGTAATTTAACTGCGAAAACCTCGCTGTTTATTATCCACAAGGAAAACGAAAATACTTTAGAGGTAGCAAACCCTTACTACTTTGGCAACAAAAATTTCAAGAATTCTTTTGTTAAAAAGATTTAAAAAACGCAAAAGAATCTCAATTCGTCATAAGTACCGACGAGAATCTTTTTACATATATTTTTCCGATTTTTCAGCGAGACCTAGACCGATTTTGGAAAAATCTTTTTCTTTGTTTAAGAGAGTACATTTTATATTTTACAGGTCCCATATAAATTTTACCAAAGTCATTTTAGTTTAGTTAGGTTTTTAAATCAAATTATAATAACTAATATTTATATAAGCGCCTGCCGAAAAGGTTTGTTAAAAGAAGAAGTCGATTGTGTTATTTTTAGGATTCTGTACACAAGGGGTAAAAACGGACCAAAAACTCATGACCACGAAGCCAAGGTCAAGTTTTTTGCCAATAATTGTACTATAGAAAGTAATCAATAAATAAATAGGAGTGTATTTACCTTAAGGTTCGGGGTAGGTCTCTAACGTCTACGTTGTTTATTCATGAGATACGACACAAAGATCTTTTCCAACCCTATTTAGAGTTATTCAGTGACCTGTCAAAATAGCACCCTACCTCGTGGGGCATTAGGGAGAATTAACACCGAATAAATGCAATCAGGTTGTTCATGCATTATTTAAAAGTACATGGTAAGGGATCCTGAAGACAATTACTATCAAAGGTTATACTGAGAGAGCAGAGAATGTAGAAATACTTTTAGCAGTGTTAGTTAAAGTAGGCCAAGGGTTGATTTAATTGTAAGCGAAATGTCTTTTGCAATTTTCAAGCATTATATAGGCAATTATGTCGAAGAGCGGAATTAGCAATGAAAGAAGGGAAATACATCTTAGCAACCTCAATTTCGTTTTGACAGTATGCCACTTCGAATCTGTTAAAATGAAACTAGGTTGGTTAATATTCAAATAAGCCAACGCCTTCGACGTAAAACTTTAATTCTCAATCTAGCCTATAATATTCTTGTCAATCCGTATTGTTCAAAAGATTGCATAAAATTGTTATAATAATTATTTATGTAATCAGGAAATAATATCACGAAACCATTTTTTACGTAAGGCACTACTGCTTGGCATTACTGAAACTGTTATAGGAAATTTTGGTTTTTCATGACAATATCAGGCAACAAAAATACTTACTACAGTTATCCTAACTAATATTATAAATGCGAAAGTAACTCTGTGTGTCTGTCTGTTTCGCTTTCACGCCAAAACCACTAAACCGATCTGGATGAAATTTGGTGCACAGGTAGATTGGACGCCGGGAAAGGACATAGGATACTTTTTAACCGACTTTAAAAAAGTAGTTCCCCCATTATCTCGACAATCCAATGGGGAACTACGCGGGTGTAACCGCGGGGCACAGCTAGTACTATATATATAAGCTAATCGCTTGGCTTTAGCCTACTTTTGTGGTGGCTGAATATCGGCTCGACTTTTACGATAAATGAATTGAATGATCATGTAGGCCACACCGAATAAACGTTTAATACAGAGGCAGAGATGTGTCGTCATAATTTTTAATCTGAAATACATGTGCTTGGTTTCTGCCAAATTTATATTCTTCATAAGAATAAGATATTGCAAGAATCCTGGACGTTATTATGCAGAAAACCAGACGATTGACATCATTTGAAATTTATGGCCCCCATTTTTATCACGATATAGGTAAGACAAATAAAAAATAACGTACTCTATTTATTTATTTTATTAGTAATTTAATTATTAAGTATAAGAGATTTTTGAAAGTATAAATAAAGTTCAGCATTATGTTATTCTTATCAAAAGCTCGTAAAAAAATTCAATGATTATTATGTGTTTTTTTGTTGTTTGTTTCTGTACGGTTCACACATGACAGTTACAATAAAATTTTATTATTGGTGTCATTTGGCGGTCTTAGCATAAATACGAGATTTTTTTTCGTCGGTTTTTTGTATATAAGCGAGATATTTAATAAAAGTGAATATAAAAAAAATGATATTTTTAGTATAAACTCATCATTACATTATCTCTTGATGGTTTTCGAATTTTCATCACTTTCCAAAAATTAGATGTAATTTTTGAACGCCACCCTTAGCAAGACGACAACAACATTAAACCCAGTTAGTTACAGAAAACAGACGGGTTATTTCACAACAGCTTTGCAGAATGAACGAGTAAAGCGTTTTTGCTTCGAATCTGGCAAATGTTTCTTCAGTCTGTCAGTTGGTCTTTATGTAAGGATGTTTATGTGATTACGTCTTAGGAAATAATATGCACATTCCCACATATATTATTAATGTGAAAGTAGATTATTGTTGGTTAGTTGGTTCGTTGGTCCTTCTGCAACTGAGGGAGGGACCGACTAGATTTTTTGTACACATTCTTTATAGCTAGAAGTCTAGACAGTGGAATAGGCTACTTTTATCTCAGGAAAATATAACGAAGACGAAACACCTAGTGATCAGGAGCCTTTAATACAGACACAACATTCTCTGCTTTAATAATACGAAAATTCACCCCTTCCAAGTTCAACAAAGACCTCCTGTAGAGATTAATTATTAAGACATGGTAAATTTGAGCTATGTTACGAGTTACGTACGACATTCAGTGACGAAATCAATTTCCTATTTAAACCCCGGCCTGGGTTGAAAGCATTCCACAATGGAGGGGCTTTGGCGCCCCGGGGGCAAAATCACTTTCATCAAAAACGATCAAATATGCACCCCAAGCTTTTCTATCTTACGCCATCTATATGTCGTCGTACCACGATGTTTATACCACTTCGACAACTCGATACATTTAGTTAAACTTCAATCCTTTGCGTGTTTTTGTTCCATTTTTTACCAGCGCCAGAGCAGAAGCAGCAATGGATGTGTAATTTTAAAAAATATCGGCAAACTTTGCAGTTACGAGTGTGAAAAGTGATGTGCCGTGAATGCGTGCTGATGTTATCGATAAAGTCTTTTAAACCGCAAGCAATGTGACGATAGTGCTGTATTGAATGCTGATGGCGTTGATAAATGTTTTTGTTAGGGAATTGTTTGGTGCTGGCAAAAGAAATAATTGTTTCTTTGAAATTCAAAGCCTCGAAACATTCAAAAGAGTTAAACGTGTCTTATAAAACTGTCTATTAGAAGTTCTTACTATAAAAATAATACATACTCGTATAGCTAATGATAAACCTTCCATGGTAAAATATTTAGTAAAAACTTTTTTTTTTCTGTATATGTGAATGGTAGTGTAGAAATTTACAATAATAATAAGTTTATTTTACTTTTTTTACTAAAGCGGAAATACTTATTATTCTTTAGGCTAGGTTTTAGCCATTTGTTTGTACGAGTTTTCGAACAACTGCCAAATAAGAACTGACCAAAGTAAATTTCACAAATAATTAACCATACGTAAAAAAATATCACTAGTAATAATGGAGTTATTGACGTGACAACGTCTTATAATTCGATGGAGCCGACTCAACGCACGAAAAAACATGACTCATGCGGCGTTACCTCGCTCTGAGGCGTTCCATTTAAGGCTTGAAGTGCATGTGAGAGCGCGGAACGAGCGACAAAGAGGCACAATCGGACTCCGCGTTCGGTAGCGTTCGACATCTGTCTCTCTCCTACTTGAGTGAGCGATGCGTCCGCGTGGACAACTGCTATACAATAATACATTTACCTGTTTTCGTCAAGTATGAAGTGCATTGAATAGTGAATGTGGTGTCAATTGTTTGTAGCAACAAAGGTAATGATTCTCTCGATACAAAATATTTATCAAAAAATTAAAATTATCTTTTGAAAAATAAAACCATTCCATCTGCATTTTCTTATGACGTTGTCACGTTCAACTATCGTCAGTAAACCGACTTTACAGACAACCGCTTTTTTTGCAACTTATTTGTCTCTTTTATTATTTCTTTTATTATCTATCTTATATCTTCCATTTAACAATGAAAATAGAAACTTCTACAACATCTAGGTTTTATTCCACATAATTTAGTACAAAATGGTAAAGGTTCAGTACCTTTGTGTAAGTACAGGGTTAATATAACTACGAGTCTCGAATATGTCTCGAATTATACGTGTATCGTATCAAATAAAATAAATATATCTAGTAAAAGTAAATAGTCCAGGATCCCTAAACCATGTTTGGCACTTGGTTACAATCAATCTAATTTACCGTGAGTAGCTTGATTTTGATGAGACGCCTAACTATTTCATGTATAAAACTTTCGGTTGTGGTAGCTAACAGAGATAGCAAGCATGAAATATGTCGATTTGATGATTCTCAAATATTTATTACTATCTGTTTCTTTTTTTGCACGCTGCATGACATATTAATTTCAAATTAAGAACATTTTATTCTTTATTGATTTAGACATGGCTTTACAACTAAGACAGGGATGATTTGTGACTAGTATAAATAAACAGAGAAATAACATTTATAGGACTAATATCAAAATATACAATTCATTGATCATGTAATAACATTTATAGTTGTATTTTTAGCATTAAATATCGGACATAAGTATAAGGTAGTAAAGATTAGGTATATGTCGTTAGAAATCTATTGCACAAAGATATAATATGGCAACCCTTTTCAGGCTACTTACTTGTATTTGCTACTGCAAGAATTATCACTCTGCCAAAGAATCCTAACATGAAAAAAAACTCCATGTAAAAACTCTGTATTCAATGCTTAGCAAATCTTGTTTTTCTTACCCGAATACTTTAAAGCACATGGAAAGTTCTTGGTACAAATGTAAATTACAAAGGGTTAAGAACGGAAGTAAAAGTGGTTTCAAGGTTTAACTTAACTTGGAGTTAATTAGAGAGAAGGTGACCCTTTAACAAGTAAGTACCGAATTGGAGTACCTTATTCTCTAATGACGTATTAAAAACCGTACTAAAACCTCTTTACCTCACAAGCGAATGGGTGTCGGTTTAATCCCAGGTACCTGCAGGCATGCATCTCTGACGAGACATGTCAGTGCGTGACGTGCCATCGTTGTGGACACGAACAACTCATTTCATCCCTGATGAAGTACATTGAATGTGAACGAAACTATAGTTGGATCTTTCCAATAATCAGGTACGCGTGATAACCCGTATTGTTAATCAAAATGCACATCTGAGTTTTTTTATCTATATTCATACTAAGATTAATTACCGCAAGCTTGAGCGGTAGAGGAATACATTGTGAGGAAACCAGATTGTCGGAGAAGTTTAATAGCTATCAAAGATAAGTGAAATCTTCAACAAGCAATTTGGGCAACGTCTCGCACAGACAGTTAAGCATTTGACAACCTAGATGGAGCATCCTTAGTATGCACTACGAGTATACTGCCTCTCAAGGAAGACTGTCGGAGCATACCTACCACTAGATGCTTGGCGAAAATTTTTATCAACTTGATTGTGGATATTTGCAAATATGCATAAGATTAAAATTTAAAATTAAATTATTAATCTAAATTGTTTTATCCGTGCCGTATCAAGTAATCACAAATCAAACAGCTTACACAATACGGCAACAAACGGCAAAGGTCTAACTTTACCTCGCTCAAAACCCTAATTCATAATTAATTGAGATTTACACTCGGTATTAAAACAAAGCAGATTATAGCTCGTTCCAAATATTGAGCATATTTAGTTATGACCCAGCTACCTACTTGATCAAGCAAGTAAGCCTCTTGTATTGTAGAAAAGATAAAATAACTTTTAAAGTAATTATGAAAAAGAGCCCTAACAAATCCAGAACCATGACAAATGTTGACAAAAAATAAACCTTACTGCTATTTTCTCACCTTCTATTTTCTTTCATTGTCCTCAATTTATATGATAGTAAGCTGTTATTTGCACTAAATCTATGATTTAAGAACCAAGCCAATGTTGTTAATATTTATGAAGGGACACCTAAAGAGCTCTTCGGTAAAAACAATAATTTGAATAATGTTTCAGAATGAACAGAGAGAGAGAGAGAGAGAGAGAGAGAGAGAGAGAGAGAGAGAGAGAGCGGTGAACTAACTTAGTAAAAATACATACTGTCATACCATTCTTGACCTACGTAATACATACATACATACATATAAAGGACTAGCAGCATGGCCCGGCTTTGCACAGGTGGTATTTTTTTCTAATAAATATAGTCCATGATACTCAGCGATAATGTTGCTTTTTAACGGCGAATGAGTTATTGAATTAGGTCCTATGCTTGTTAAGTTTCTTCGTCAAATATAATAATACAATAATAATAATAATACAGAAGTGTAGATAGTGTAGATCAAGAGTACTAATAAAGTCTTCGAATTACCTGTGCAAATTTGCGGTCCAGTAACTGGACAGCTGTCAACTGACATAGTTCCGTGCACGGTCCAAAAGTGCGGTTTTCTGCCCACACCAGCTGTTTTGTGGTGGTCTCGCTGTCGCTGCCAAATGACACCCTTTATTATTGTAATGCTCCAGTTTAAATAAGGTTGGATGTATGCAAAGATTTTAGGTCACATATGAAGGATTACTGTGCGAAATTTGCTTATTTTTCGCAGTTCTATCTCAGATCAGGATAAGGGAAGGAAAATTGATAATTGCTGATGTATTAAGCTCTAATATCCTGCATTACAACAAAAATAATGTAATAATTGTATAGTCACAAATCTGTACCTACCTCGGAGTCAATGTTGTATGTAACATTACAAAGAAATAGGCAACTGAAATAGAACCGAATTCAGACAGAAAGATGTTCTTTTTACAAAATGTTTTTTTTTAACTTTATTCGATTCCATACTAAGCCAATCATAAAGATTTTTGGTTATAATTTCTGTTTTGGTCACTACAAAACTAGGCCAAAATATTAACAAATCTATCCAGCTGTTTAGTTTTAATAGGCATCTGCCGATTTAAAGTCGAAAATCAGTTCCTTGATGTTGAGATTACTGACATTTTCATATTAGTAGACACCGGCTTTTTAAGACATTTAAAAATGTCAGAAAATAACAAACTGTGACTTTACGAATAGCGCATATACTTAAGTATGACACGGTCAAGATATTACTATACTCATTAGATACTTCTTTGTTTTTTTGTTAAGTACGATTTCTAAAAAAAAGAAAACTTCTGAACAAACGATGTTGGCTTCACAAAAAACACGGCATTACGCCGTACGCTCCGCCATCTCAACCCTAAACACCATAATCCTCCTAATCTACTCCAATAGAAAATGCATAAATATCGTTCAAATGTTCCTCAATTTGCATATTACAGAAAAAAGAAAATTAGATAACGCAACCGTATCCCGAATATCTGCGAAATAACAACGTCTGGACGGATCTAGAGCAATCTTATGGGGCTACAACAACAAACACTTTTTCTTAGACAAGCGGAAAATTACAATGAATTATTTTAAACTAGTTTTGAACTTGTTTGTTTAAGAACAATGAACAAAATGTTTTCATCTTTACAAGTATTATAAGAAAAGTGCCAATGGACAAATTCTTAGAAACATTTTTAAGAAGATTAGTTGAACTAAAATAAATTATAAGCCTTAGGCTTAGGCTAGATCGTAATGATATGATTATCATTACGATCTAGGAAAGTCTTTTACGGGTTTTCCTTGAGCAATAAGAAAAAAGAGATTAGTTTTGAATCATAATCAGGTTATCCTAATTCACTGCTAGATACGAGCTTCTCTCAAGGCACTACACTCAACTTTATCCTGATCTTCTCGTTTACAACCTTTTGTCTGCAGTTGCAATAGCTACTTAGTATGTCTGTAAATAACCTTGTCACATTGCAGGCTACGACGTTTACCAGGGTGCTAAGGGTGGCAACTGTAGGCTGTAACCTACATATATTTTTGAATGGGAACACAAATTTTTTTAAACACGATATTCAAATTCAGACGCAGAATCAGTTCCAAGTCATACAATCTACAAAGTAACACAACTTCGCATTATTCTAATAAAATTGGGCTAGTTTCAACGCTGAACACATAGCGTTAAATCAACAGATTTTTACTAATTTTACTTGTTTAATTCCAGACAATCTATTTCCTGAGTGCGACCCCGTCACATCGGCATGCAAAAACGCCTGAACGTTTCCTCCGCAGTAGATTTATAGCAAATTGCTTGTACCCACCTCCAGGCGTTGTTTTATACGGAATATGTGGAAATAAGTTTTCATAATAAGTGTCTAGCGAGCGTAATGGCTTGTTTTGGCGATTGGGTTGCTGAAATTGTATTTCCTTATTGCGTTTGGAAAACGTTGCAATATTCCAATATTCTGATATGATTAGCTAGCTATATTTTGATCTCGAGTGGCTAGCGATATTAAGACTGAATAACGTAGTTTTCGTGTTCTCGGAATACCTCCATAGAAATCCTGGTAAAGTCTCCACCGCTTTAAAAGGGTACATGATGTGACTTTAACTGGACTAGACTTGTTACTTGATTTTTCACTTAATTTAATTGATAATTAATTTAAAAATTGATAAACATGACGCTGGCAAATATACTTACAAATCGTGTGGTGCCATATATCAATAGACAAAAATAAAGAATCACAGTCTACAAACTTATTTTGGACACAGGTCTACTATATTTTAATTTCAAAAAACTTTGTAGCAGCTAACATTATAAGAAACTGCTGCAAATTAAGTTAACATGACATAGTTAACTTAATTTGATTTTGACTTGATTGATAGCTAGCTCCTCCTACAGTATAAAACAGCTAACTTTTCCAAAAAACAAAGGCCAGAGAGCCTCCAATTTTATAATTACGAGACTTTGACAAGAAAAGAAATAATCGTAAAACAAAGTTGATGTTCCGACGGACGATCGCACCCCCGGGCAATAAAACCTAGGGCGTTTGTTTTAGATAAATCATCGTTCTGCCGACGATAATAAATGAAAAAAAACGAGAAGTTGGAATATTTTGAGGTTCATGTGAAAAGCGCACGGCGCGGCGTTTGCTAATTTATTTTTTTACTTTAGAGCAATACCCAGTTAATTAAAGTAAAAATTGTATTGATTTAGTTTATAAGATAATATTATATGTTTTAGTTATGGTAGTTACCACCTACCATTGCAAAATTACCCTATTAAAATTTTCATTATTAACCGTGGGCACTTTAAAATTTTCATTAATAATGAAAATTTTTATAAAGTGCCCACGGTACAAATAAAACCTTTTTTATTTTATTACCACCACAAAATCATGAATCAAAAGGCACAGTTTTTGCAGTAGTAGTAATCGGAAAAGTGCAAGATTTGACTTATGTATATTAGATAGGTTTTTTTATATTTGTTAAGTAGTAGCTGTTACCCGCAGCTTTGCCCGCGATATTTGAATATTTAAAAGTTTCAATTTTTGTAACCCTTTGGGGGTTGATTTTACAAAAATATTTTCTTAGTACATCCCTACACCTTAAAATTGATACACTCTCCAAATTTCATGTGTCTTGCATGAGCAGTTTAAACTCTACGTTGGTTCCTTAAAAATATCAGTCAGTCAGTCAGTCAGGACTTTATATATATATAGGTATTGTAAATACCAGTGAATCTACATATTTAAATGTTGTCTAATTACTTTAGGTATCATTAAGTAGGACACTAGTTTATAGTAAACTAAAAGCTAACATCTGCGGTTTCACTGAATTTAAGATGAACCCCTATAATTAACATACCCTCCAAATGTAATGTCTATAAAATTTCAGTCAGTCAGTCAGGACTTACTTTTAAATATATACATATATATATACACTGTACTAAGCAATAACCATCGCTTTGGAAATAGTCGCGTAGATTGGATTCTTTATTTTATTTCGCACTAGATATGCCTCTATTTACACATATGATACCTTTGTTATTATTTAACCTTTTTAGCTGACTTCAAAAAGGTGGGAGTTCTTTATTCGTTGAAATCTATTTACTGTCCATATTAAAATAGGAGACATTTTCAATGTAAGGAGTTTTCTTTATTGTGTGTTCCACGATTCTATTAATTTGTGTATCAAATGATAAGATAACATAACTCTTTATTAAAAAAACAGCTTATAACACTATTAAAAAAACAATACAAAAAACAAGCTAGCTTTCTAATGGTGGCCTCATCGCTTAAAGCGATCTCTTCCAGGCAACCGTGCACATACAAGATTTCACAAAACTAGAGCGGCCATAGCGAGGTAAACGTATTAATTTATAATAAACATAACTGCCTAGTAGTGGTGTAACCTGGGGGAAACGAGATGAATCACAATCTAGTAAAAACCGAGAACTGTGTGAAGATGGTTTACGGTTTGTTGATTTCCCTCCAGAGTTTGAAACTTGTAGCTTTGGATCATGCGTATTAGCGGAACATAAATTAATGTTAAATAAATTATATGCAAATATGATTAATGTCATCAGTGATGCGGCAGTTCAGACCCAGAAGCAGAAAACTGCTGTAAAGTGTAAGAGAAAGGATACAGTATGCGGTTGGAATGAGCACGTACGAGAGTCTCATCGGGACGCCAGGCTTAAGTATCAGGAGTGGATTTCTCAGGGTTTACCAAGGTCTGGCGCTGTTTATGACGAGATGTGTAGGTCGCGTAAAGTCTTTAAAGGTCGCCTTAAGTGGTGCCAAAAACACCAAGAGCAGCTTAAAATGAACCTTATCGCAAAGCAAAGAGCCGAGAAAGATTTTGGTAAATTTTGGAAATCTACGGGAAAACTTGACGTTAGGCCTGGCCTCCCGGTGAACGTTGATGGTAGGAGTGACCCTGAAGAGATAGCCAACATGTTTATGGCTCATTTTAAAGTAAAATCTCCGCTTGGTCCTTCCGCCGCTGTGATCGATGGTGGGCCCGACGTGATGGGAGAGAAACCTCTGCTTCGGTTCACTGCTAGCCAAATAACAAAAGTTATAAGTAGTATGCGTAGAGGTAAATCTCCTGGTCATGACGGGCTCAGTATTGAACATTTCAAGTATGCGGGGATGCACTTGCCGAGGGTCCTGTCTATGTTTTTCAATTTATGCATTAGTCACTCCTATTTACCTGATGATTTAATGAGAACGACGGTAGTGCCTATATTGAAGAACAAGACAGGAGACATCTCGGATAAGAGTAACTACCGACCTATCTCTCTTGCGACTACTGTGGCCAAGATATTGGATAGTATGCTTGACATGACTCTGGATAAGTATTTAAACATTCACGACGCGCAGTTTGGTTTTCGTGCTGGACTTTCTACTAAAAGCGCAATTCTAGCCCTCAAGCATACTGTCCAATATTATACTGAGCGGAAGACTCCGGGTGTACGCTTGTTTTCTGGACCTCTCGAAAGCCTTCGATCTCGTTTCGTATGATGTGCTTTGGAGAAAGATGGAGGACAGGGGTATGCCGGTGGAACTGCTCAGATTGTTCCAGTTTTGGTACGATCATCAGATTAATAATGTCAAGTGGGCAAATAGCCTCTCCGAGTCGTACAGGTTGGAATGCGGCGTGAGACAGGGGGGTTTGTCGTCTCCAAAGATTTTCAGCCTGTACGTGAATGATCTTCTGGTTGAGCTCAGCAGCATGCGTGTTGGATGCCGCGTAGGGGGTGTTTGTGTAAACAACATCAGCTACGCGGATGATATGGTGCTGCTGGGGCCAACTGCGAAATCTATCGGAGACATGCTACGCGTTTGTGAGAACTACGCTGCATCACATGGTCTAATGTATAACGTCAAGAAAAGCGAGTTCATGGTGTTTAGGGCCGCCGGCAGATGTCCAGATACTATTCCTACAATTACCCTTAACGGCATGAGCTTGAACCGAGTGACCCGGTTTAAATATCTAGGACATTTTCTTGCCGACGACCTTAATGACGATGAAGACGTGGAGAGGGAGCGCAGAGCACTGGCGGCGCGGGGTAACATGCTGGCCCGCAGATTTGCCCGCTGTACAGACCAGGTTAAAATTACTTTATTTAAAGCGTATTGTCAGGGTATGTACACGGGTGGTCTGTGGTTCAGCTGTTCTCAGAAGTCGCTGGATACTCTGCGCGTCCAATATAATAATGTTTTCAGGATGATGTTGAAACTCCCCCGTTTTTGCAGCGCCTCCGGTATGTTCGCTGAAAACCACACCGATGGCTTTCATGCCATCATTAGAAAAAAGGTAGCGTCTATGGTTGAAAGGCTTCGGGGGAGTGACAATAGCATCCTGAAAGTCATAGCGGATGACCCGCATGCTCCTGTATTCAGGCATCTAGTGCGAACCATGATTTCGCAAAAGATGCCTGCGAAATACATGATAATTTAATTAATTTTATTACTTTTATAATTACTAACCTTAGTTATATTTTATTGTAAGTTTTTAGTTAAGTAAGCTACTAACAAAATATGGATCTGTTTGTTGTCCGCCAATAAAAACATTTTATTTTTATTTATTATTTTTTTATAACTAGATAGATAAAAGTACGAGATATATAACAAATACATACACAACGATATATCATTATAATATTAATACATACAATAATATAGTAATATTCATCACACCCTCATCATCATATCATTTAATATCGAATTGATTGAGTTATGAAAGAATATGTAACCCACCATTTTGTAACGGCGGCCGTCTTAGACAGATTTTCATTAAACACTGCTAATAATTCACCTTACAAGCAAATAAAAACAGTATTAAAATCGGTTAATTCGTTTGGGAGCTACACAGACAAACACATCACCCACACATACAGACACGTCAAACTAATAACGCTCGTCGCTTTTTCGTCGGAAGTTAAAAACAAAAGCTTACATCCCAGACCAATCCTGTGAAATGGGGTCAATGGGCTACGGGTGCCATGGGGAAGGTAATTTGACATAAATCCACGGAGGGCCATCGACACACCCGGCTTCTTCAAGCGTATTGCCACTATCGACAGGAATTACCACAAAATTTATCACCTCCCTATTGTTAGGGTAACTAAACTAGGCTCGGTTATATTCTAGAATTTTGTCATGTAAATAGGGGTAGGTTTAAATCGCCTATCAACTTTAACCGTCTTTTGTCCTGCTTTAATGCTTTGAGTTTTTGATGAGTGAAACGAAACAAAAGACAAATGGGCTGTTTAATGCTAGAAAATCAATCTATGATATATCACCCACTGCCTTTACCTGTAGTAGGGATCAAGTAGTTATTACTAGATGTCGTATTGGACACACCAATATGACACATATTCACCTTATAACTAAAACTAATAAAAACAAATGCAAGTGTGGACTTGATCTGTCCATTTTACATTTATTGGAAGAATGTTTAGCTTATAAGAATGAAAAACATTTATGTAAATTACCCGATAAGTTAAAAGATTGCTTAAATCATGAGGGATGTATGAAAACATTAGTCTTTTTGAAAATGATAAATATGTATAATTTAGTATAAATAATAATGTAAAATTAGTTATTAAATGTGTTCGCTAATGACCTTAGTTGTTAAAAAGCGACCTTAAATAAATAAATTAAAAAAAAGGCAAATGGAGGATCTAAGTGTTCTTTGGCTTGACTTAGGTTAAACTTTATTATGGAAAAATGAACTGTATGTCAGAAGTTGAAAGTCGTACAGTGTAAGATTTAAAAAAAATTAAGACACCTAATAAAATTCTTAGAATATTATATGTGGCATACATATAATATAATATGCAATAAGCACAGGAAATCAAAAATATGTCTTGATATACAATACATGGGTAAAGAAAATGAGTGTTCTATTATTTTCTTTCATTGATGAATTTCAATAGTGTGATTAATTGGGATGTACTAAGCCGAAAGGGGATCACTTTACTCATCCTCTCAGAAAAAATGTTGACTATGAGATAAACTCTGAATTTGAGAAAAAAATCTGTTGTTTTATACATTTTGTCGACGACTGATACCCTTTTCGTATAGGACAGTAGTTTTATTTTTCTTAGTTTCAGGGTTGATTTCATAATAAAAGTTGTTCATAATGATGTGTATAGTATCCTTTTTCGGTTTTGTACACCCCTAACCGATATCTATATATTCTTATAATCATAATAATACCGTATCTCATGATATGCATACTAATAGATAAGTATTCTAAATTATGAAAGCGTAAATGCATTCAAATATGGATCACAAAGCTAATATAATAATGACTGATAGTTATTATTATATTTTGCGTGTCCAGCAGTGGGACACTATGTATTCCTTTTTTTTTTATTTCATGACTTTTGATTTCAAGTCCTTCGGCCGAAACACATATTTATCATACGTATTACATTTTGCAAGTGTTGCAAACTTACCGTTCGAAGTTGCTAACAAATCATACCTTCCTTTCAAATCATCAACATTAATTTGTATACACCGTATGGGCAATAGAAATGACTTTTTAATTACCATCTGTCTTGCAGAAAAATTTCGTCAGACACAGTTGGTTAATAGAGTAGGTAATTATGGTTAGGCTGATACATGTGTTGTGTTAAGTTTGGACATACAACGTGTAACAGAAAGGTGTGACAATGGTTAAGGGTGTTAGTCTACGCATCAAAGTGAATCCACTGTAGAACGAAATTAAGAAAATTAAAGCCGATCACGTGACAATTTTTTGTATGGAGACGCTCAAATTTTTTTTATGAATTGTGAAATAGTTTCTTGTGCACTTTGATGGGTAGACTAACCCTTAAGTGTTGTCTCACTTTTCTGTTACACGTTGTATATTTCAATAAAATCTTTGTGTTAAAGATGTGGGTCATCAGTAAACAAGAATAAAGACGAAGGCACGTTCGCGTCCCAATATTGAGCTTGTTTCGTTATATTTTGGTGCGTGACGTTCTCCATCGGATAAAACAAAACAAGACAAGAAATGCTCAACAATGTAACGAGTTTATTAATAAATTACTGTAATCAGAGAGGAAATAATTATACGACAGTCATTCAAGCTTGCTAAACCTGTCACACATATATTGTGTCAAAATTTCCCAGAAACTAGGTCTAGGAGTTACATCGAAGTACAAAAATGCTATCTTATATCATTGATGACTTACAAACAAAATACCTTTGCTTGACCGACCGACTGAAGCCAGCGTAGTTTTTTTCCTGTCAATATATTGATAATCATGTCTCGTACGTAATCTCATAAATTTCGTACTCGCGTAAAGTACGCGTTGGTTTTGGATTTGGATTTTGTATTAGAGGGGTACTTATCTCAGAAAAGGGGGAAAATTTTATGTAGTAATGTTTACTGGTTAGTTTCATGCTTGGTATAAATACACATGAAGTAATCAATGATAATAATTCTGAATCCTACTAATACTATAAACGCAAGAGTATGTTTGAATGGATGTATGAATGTTCGTTACTCTTTCAAGCAAAATCTGCTGAACCGATTTGGATGAAGTTTGGTACGGAAATAGCTAAGACCCTGGATTAACACATAGACTCATTTTTATCCTGCATTAACGCGGGTTACACAACAGGTCGCAGGTATAAGATTAAATTGGGCAAGTGGCTATCTTTCTTTAGTAAAGCCAGAAAAAAATTGTGGTCTCTAGGTGACTGAAAATATGGTGGTGTCTAGGTCACTAAAAAATATTGAGGTCTTTAGGTACACAGAATTACTAGTTAAAGACGTTCTAACTTCACTTATACTTTGGTTACTTAGCTACGCGTCTGGATATGATGATATGCATATAATATCAAACTGATCCCAGAAGTTCCAGCTAAAATCATGTCTGAAACAAGACATTTCGACTCAGACTTGTCCCATTACGACAATGGATGAATAATTTCGGTGAACCTCACCTCACTGGTCCCCAGTCGAAAGTTTCACCTGGAGTAGGGTTACCACACGTTAACAATATATATGGAAAATATTCAGTAAATAATCGTAATGATAATGAATATATATATATATATATATATATATATATACATATTTATAATTAATTACTATTATTATACATACCTATATAAATCTTCATATTATTATAACAATATTAAAGGCATTTGATTAGAGCATTCATGTATAAAAATAATTTATAATTTCTATCTAAAAATAATAAATCTTATTAACAAACTACGTGAAAATATTAACTAATCAAATAACCTACCCCGGACCGGTACCGGTCCGGATTTTATGTGAGATTCGTATCGTAGATTCGTACCAATAGATTCGTCTCAGTCGTGAAAGTGACTCTTGATACATTAACATTAAAGAAAAAACAAAACTAAGTATGATACAGAGATTTAAAGATTTATATGTCGGGTTTTTTTGAAGGCGCTTCTAACCACTTATTTATGTATCTATTACTTTAATTCTATAATTCGTTCTAATTTAATCACAGCAACTTTTTAAAAACAAATCCAATCGTCACTTGAAATGAGTTTTTAAGTAAGTTTTGCGGTTCAACTAAAACGGTAGCCCTACACAAAACTATGCAAAATATGACCCGTCCGTCTGCCGCGGACCGCAGCGACGAAAGTTGTGAAATGGAGAGACAGTTTTCAATATGGCATGTTAACTACTCGACTCTAGTTAGTTTTTAGTGTTATTATTCTACGGATAGTTCGCAGTCATATTATCAAAGAGTAAGACGCTGCAAGTTTCTTAATAATACTAAACTATTATGTCAAAAGCAATAGTTTCGATAACTTGGCGAGTTTATCTTTATATGCTTATAACAATTGACTCTGCAGTTTCTATTGGAGTTTCCGAAAGAAAAAAAATACAATAATAAATCCGGCAACTGGGACTGTAGGTCGAGTTTATAACAGGCCCAGTCGCTGGAAGCCTCGACAAAACAATGCAAATGGCGCTCAAAGTCGAAACGCGTATATGAATAAGAAGCTGAAAATCTTGCTCACGGCATAGGTACGAGTATAAGAGTTACTTTAAGTAGGTATAACAAATTCATTAACATAAAACTTGTCATTGACTTTATTGTATTAATAAAACTACATCAGCAAGCATACAAAATATTATCTAACAATTCTCACTTAACTAAGGGTGTCAGAGTTTTAGCAGGTGTCTGTGGTCTGAGGTTTCAGATAACATTACAAACCATTACAGACATTTCAAATAAACTCTATTCCATTAACATACAGTTTATATTTGATAAATTGAACTGCATAACATAACGTACCTAATCCGAAACTTTCAACTTAACTAGAATTATTACATTTACCGTTATAGAAATAGCATTAGAGTTCAGTTTTGCTTGACCACTGAGTAGCTTTGATATTCACAGTATGATCAGAAGTTGCGGGTACCACTGAATTATTATGTCACGTTCTCTTACCGTTAAATCTTAAGAGAATCACCGACCCTTCAATGTTTTCGTGTTTCTCATAGAGTTTTCGTTGCGGGGCGTACCTCTTTTCACCCCCTAAAATTTTAACGCATTTCTTGTTATTGGTGTCAATCGCTTCATTATGATGTATTTTAGGCCTACAAGATTTATTATTTTGAAAATAGTTATTAAATTCTGCATAATAGAGACCTTTAATAGGCATCGTATTAGCGCAAAAATATGACTGCTTAGGAAGCTTGCAACTTAATAGTGATATAAAAAACATAAACGGTAAAGGTTAGTAAATAATGTGTTAGATATATGAAAAAAAAAACATTGAAATCGGACAAAATTAAGAGGTAGAAAAGAGCTATAACTTATTGTATGGATAAGTGTGCGGTCTATAGCCGTCTTAATAGAATGCTATAACTATAGAATAGTGGTTATAATGAAGATCAATGGTTATAAGAGTAATGACCATTGGTTGTTATGGTTACTAAATTAACTAGATATTTTAATGTCTGCGAAGGCAGTAAAATATAATTTTGGTAGTAATGTTACGGTCTCTAATAATATAGCAAAGAAATATAAATAGTACGGTCAATATGATTTTTGTGCCGTTTACACAGCTGTTTATTTTCAAGATACGTCGTTAATTCAATTGTAAGAATGTAATTGTGGTTTGTTTTTGCATTTTAATGTTGTATTTTGCATGTGTACCAAATATTATTGAAGTTTTTTTTTGGTTTTCGGATATAAGTATCTTATACGGTAGATATATGACTGATTCAACAGCTCAATCTTTGAAGTTGTTGTTAAATTTTTGGTCATAACGGCACTTAGCCGTATTTTTTTCGGTCTAAGGGCGTCAAAGCTAAATTAGCTTTTACGATTTTAGGAAATTTGAATAATTTACTTGGTTTGGTGACACTACAAGTAAAATACAATTGCTAACAGTCTACAGAAGCGATAACATTTCGAAATAGTCAAAATCTGTCATAACGACATCGAAGGGACTGCTCATATTCAGTCGTAAAAACCGATAGTCGTAACAACCGGTGATGTTTAATGTCTATCCTGTAAGTACAAACAAATCGATAGGGAATTTTTATCCCAGCTAGAGAGCGGAATTTCATACAAAGACTTAGCAAAGGAATATGGTGTACTCGTATCACACTCGAAAATTTCAACCATTTGGAAAGAGCGAGAAAAAAATCAAACGCTTTATCATAATAATTTTTTGAAAATGAAACGAGCCAGAATAGCAAAGCAACTAACAACAATCCTTTGCGACATTTTTAAAGTTTCACGAATTTGATGCGTCTTGTTGATAGATAAATAACAAACTAACTGAATAGATATGAAGAAGCGGGCTTTGACTCTACTGTACTCTACTCACGTGTTTAGTTTTCCTATTGTTTTCTTTCCTAATTTTAATAGCCTATTCAAATTGTTTAGCCGGTCGTTCTAACAGATCTAATTCTCCGAAATATTAGTTAAATGTGGTCGTTTTATGAGGTATGTCGTTATTAGCAATGTCGTATAAAGCAATATTTTTAATAAGGCGATCATATAGCTTTCAGCCGTTACCTTTGTTCTAAGTTATTATAACCGGCATGTTATTCTCAACGATGTCGCAGTAAACAGTTTTGACTGTAGTTGTTTTTTTTTTGTTTTTATTACGTTATTATTATTTATTCACTAAAACTGAAACGTGTTTGAAAATCATCACATTGCGTTTTTGCAGATTAATTAATTACTAACCGTATTTATTATCATAACGTTATTCGATGTACCGAGTCTTGTATTTTTTAAAGCTTTATGTCGCGTTTCAGCACTCACGCCCCTTAGTACCACATTGATAATCATACGCTATAATAACCCACAGTAATTAGACTCCTTTCGGCGCCTAATATTTTTTTATAATACCATTCATGAAATGATATTTACATAACACTAATTAACCAATTAATCACTAATTCAACCTACATGACATTTAATATTCATTATAAAACGCCACAAACCCAGTTCTAGTCAGTAATCAACTGATCACATGCGAGCGCGTGGCCCTCGTCTAAAGCGTTTTAATTCCAATTCTAACCACATTCCTAAATATAGGGCTATCAAACATATGTGAATTTACTAGCTGCGCCCTGCGATGTTATCTGAGGAAATTTCATGTAAATTTCATCCAATGTACTACCGATGTTTTGTTCTTGCCTGTATCTTATTGTTTATTTTGTTTTTGGTGTGCAATAAAGAAATATTGTATATTGTATCGTATCTTACAGGAACACTGCATTTTTCCTGGATGAAAATTATGTATCAAGGACATAAGCTGTCTTGGTACCAAATTTCATCCAAATTAAACGAATTTGGATTTCAGTTCATTAACAAATTCATATATGATACATACAATTTTTTGCGTTTATAGTATTGGTAGGATCTGAATTAAATTTAGGCCTTCGTCGTCTGCGTAGCTGCTAACGAATATAACAATTCGAAATAAAACAAAAACAATAATTTATAATGCAAAGCAAACGTAACGCGAGCGAAACCACAAGTAAAGGGTAGCTTATTCTTTTCATTTATTTTTCTCCCGTCTACTGTCATAAGATTTAGAGGGAATCGTTTCGGTTTGTTAAAAATTTCAGCTGTACCACCAAAAAAACTTCATCGGTGGTCCCTTAACAACTATTAAATTGAATTAAAATTGGCCCAGTAGTTTGTTTTGTAAATTTAAAACACTGAACATTTTCTATGTGTGTCTACCGAATTGAATTCGCTTGTCACTCTTAGAAAGTATTACTCTATGTAACACAACTGGACAATTAATAAATTTTAAACTAACCTACTACAACTAAACTTAATTAAGAAGGTCAGAACTTACAGTTATGAGTAGGCAACCCTAACCGTACGTGATTTCACTGATTTTACACGGATCGTAAAGATTAGGGGGCGTCACGGAACTCACTGAAGGACGGATTTAATTCTCACAGATTTGGAACCCTGACATGGATCTTACTTAAATTAGACAACAATGGGAAAGTAGTAAAATGGTGCTGTCCGCAATTTAAATTAAACAAAAATTGCTATTTTATATTTGCTGTTTAAATTTAAAATTTCATATGCACACCAAATCTTTTGGTATCTCAAATACTTTTTCGACAGACGAAAATGTTCCTCAAGAATAATATACGTATCAACACAGAGCGTCCCACTTTGGGCACGGATCTCCAAATGAAGAGGGTTAAGACCATAGTCTGCTACGCTGGCCAAATTGCGGGTTGGGGACGTCACTTATCTTCGAAAAACCTTCTCCAACTAGCAGGTTTACTCACGATGTTTTCCTTCACCGTTTAAGAATGTGGTTAAAAATTCTAATGTGCACAAGAGTGAAAAACACAGATGTGTATGCCTGAACCTGTATTTGAACCCCCGCCCGTTCGTTTGGGAGGCAACGGATTTACCGACTAGGTTACCTACCACTAACCTGTAAGGCTATGTTGGTGGCAGAATAATATATTACAATACATATACCATTAGATAGCTGTTTACATTGTTTATATTTTTATAATTAATGTTATGTAAATTGTATTTTGCTGTATTTATTTTTTGGTGTGCAATAAAGATACATATAATATATATATATATATATATATATCGTATGGTATTTTTAAAGTCGGTCTAGTAATTCAAGAGATTTGGCACTTCCTACACTTCCTAAGCATACATCTTGCTAAGGCTTCTCCAGTTTCGTAGTAATCTTAAATGGGCAACTATGCAAAGTTGCCTGAAAGATATCGCGATAAGACTGCCATTATAAACCTAGCATATTTTTTGTGATTTTTTTAAAATAGTAAGCTGGTATTTAATTAGGAGTCTTGTCGTATCCGATCATACACTTTTTGATAATACAAGATAGAAAAAGATTATGACCCAGAGGTTTTACAATTCAAGAGCAAAGATGACGTACTTTCTGTAAGACTTTCCCATACTTAATTACGAGCACGCGAGTTATAGATACTAATATAATCATGATATCTACTGAGAAACATACGCTTCATTAGACTTAAGCAGATGTTCAGATCCTTATCTATTCAATCAGTCAGAAACATTGTACCAGTTGTAAAGTATGGCGGAATCTGTATTATAATAATTGTAGTCAGTAGTACTACTTTTAGTTTTATTCAGTTTTGAATATACTTCGTTACTGTACAAATTGTGTTCAGGATGTGACAGTAAGATCAATTCGACATATACAAATATACCAGACCAACTGATCCCGTGGGATCAATTCGAGCGGGGTCAGTTGGGCTTTGACCTCGTTGGCAAAACTAGTCAGCTTTAGCGCCAGTTGTCTTAATCTGATGTATGATCCTTGGTCGCATTGAATTATCAAAATATAAACCTTTAAGACATAGATTTTTCTATTTTTTAAGCAGAAGGACCATGCAATAAACTCTTTGTCTTATGGTTTCGCGCAATAATAATTTTAGTAATGATGAAATCTTAAACCAGAATTATCATACGTGAATCCTATTTTATAAACGCGAAACTCTGTATGTATGGATGCATATGTGTTACTCTTTCACACAAAAACTGCTGAACTAATTTGGATGAAATTTGGCACCAAGATAACTTATGTCCTGGATTAACACATAGCATACATTTTATTCCGGAAAAAATTAGTGTTTCATCACAACTCCGCGGGGCTCAACTAGTTTATAATAATTGCATTAAAACAGATAAAGCTAACCCTATGATATGAAAATCTTGTTACGCCATTGATAAATTTACTTATAAGATTTTATATTCATAAAATTATTATAATTAGCAAATAAAAGTGTTTTACAGAAAAGTTAAAACTTCTTAATGATACAAAAGAAAACCATGGGATATAATTTAAACAATGTGACTTACTACCAGTTTAATTCAAGTTAAAATTACAAAAAGTATAATTTCGAATCCCTCCTGAAAACGCTGCAGCAAAATTCTTGGTTTATTTTGCACATCTCCAGAGAATTTCAAATGAAGCTTTGTTCTTTTTGGAGTGTCCTTCTGTTCTGTTTAAATAGACTTAACGAAAATACTTACATTAAATTTGCAGCACGTTACCTACTTTTAAAATGTTAAATGAATGTAAAAGTTCTTTTGCGAATAAAAAACTGACCGTACTCTATGTTTATCGTATTTACGTTTTTTTTTTGCAATGCAATTGTTGTTATGCAATAGTAAGGCATTATTTACCTGTTCTGAGTATGTAAAAAGGACGGTTCAAATTTAAAGATTACATGGAAGGATATGAAAAATATAAACAAAAAAGAATATCTTTGACGAGATTGAGTCATGTACATAAAAATCGGTAAACTGAGAACCTCCTCCTTTTTGTCGAAGTCGGTAAAAAAGGAGAACCGATTTAAATTTGGCATTAATATTCAAACATAACTTGTTCAAAAACTTAAGATTTGTTTAACAGAACAAGTTAGGTATAAAAAACACGATCCTCTCATTTTTAACCCCCTGTTCACGTATTTTTTCATTATTTTTCGTATAATCAGCGTCGGTTGTTATCTCCTCCACTTGTAATGCAAATGAACGATACACCGTACATGACTGAATTAATTCCATCTAATTGTATATGTGGATAGATATGTTTAAGCGTAAACTTATAAACTCGACGACATGAAAGCGTCAAAAAGGTTTTCAAGTTATCGCCGTGTTAATTTTAGAATTTTATCTGTCTATATAAGGTTGATTAGAGGCATAAACTATATTTTTTTTAGTTATTGATTATCAAAATTTAGTATTGCGCAGTTTTATTTAAGTTTATATATCAAAAAACCTCACACTTGTAAATAAAAAGTTCCTCTGTCACCACAGAATAAAAAACGAAATAGTGGATCATTAGAAGCTTATCATGGGTATGTCAACTCGTGCCTGCCAGACCTGATAGTGACCTTGACGAATATTTTTTGCGTATGAGGAAATCCATTTAAGCTTTAATAAAAGTTCCTTGAAAAATATGACACAATTTTGTATATTATCAATTTAAAGTAAACTGACAAGCAAAAAAACTAAAATTTCAATAGGTATAATTTTAATATTCTGAGAATTAATACTGTTCAAATTTTTTAATAAGTCTCTAGACAATGAAATTCAAAAAAGCACTAATTCGCATCCGTTACGTTATAGGTCTAACATTTCAGGTTAAACCAGACTAGCTCGCTTATTTCTAAGCTGGGCTTGCGAGCGAATTTGTCTGTTTATCACGTAGGTACAAATAAATACAAACATACAGACAAATGAATATGAACTACGCAATGTCACTTTACTTTTAACCTTTTAGAGAACGGAGCAATGTCATTTTGGTTTTGGTAAACTTATTTGTTTGTAGAATGCAGACTTGGTCAGAATACTAATCTCTAAGTCTGGATTATTTGTGCACACATCAAAACTTTTTCGGAATTATTTTTAATTTTATGAATAGAGTGTATTATTAGAGATTTCAAAGTCAAATATAACTTTATTGTACACCAAAGACAATATATATATATATATATCGCCCGAAGCGATTTCTTTCAGGCAACCTTTAGATGGATCGGACACATCGGTGATGTACCAATAAATACAAAAAAAAACAATAACCTTTTCACTACAACTATATATCTATATGAAATAAAGCAAAAAAAGAACGAATAAGTACATATAAAAAATATGTAAAAGGCATAATTACTACGCAGCGACGATTTTTATTTTTATGAGTTTTGGTTATGATTCCATTTAGATGTGCAGTTTTACTAGATTATTATATTTTTCGTTATAGTTCAGGATTTTTTGTTATTTTGATCAAATAACCAAATTACTGAACTAATTTTAAATCATATTTTCGAATGTATAGTAAACGTATAAACCCATAGCTCCCCACTACCGCTCGGGGGTCTCCCATATGAAGCCGTAACTGAAAAATAATTCTCGCAGTTTCTTTCATGTCTTAACTACATATTTAAAAAAAAAACTATACAAAAGTTAAACTTCATTCGTCGCTAAACAAAATATATTGCTTACACATTGTGTCTTCAAGTACCTACGTAAAATAATTAAACTCATAGTTAAAAACTTTATGTTTCATGATTTAGTAATTCCAATATGAATTATGACATTTTCTAACAGCACCAGGTTAATCTTAATTAAAATCTAAATTAAGGTAGGAAAGCACTTTGATAAAGATTCGCATCGGACATCGTTCGCGTTCGTTAGTTTATTAATTTCTTCATAACAGTACGTTAAATAATACGTAACGAAATTTCTATTAGTTATAACGATCACTGTGGGAACATAACCGTTGTAGTTTATACCTGTCTTTATTTATGGCTTTCAATCCATTATTGAGTAGTTTCTTAAGTAACCTCTACAATAAAACTGACATAAGATTTGATTAATACAGCTTACTTCTAGCCGATTTTTTTGACGTGCGAGAACAATTAAATATTATTTTCTCTAAACCATAAATAACTATTACAATAATTATTTAGGTTTATTAACCTTAAATTAGTGACAAGCAACTCATATGGGATATCTGTGGGCACGGCATTGCGCCAAGTAGAGGATTCTTTTATATAAGATAGGGTCGAAATTGGTTCCAATACAAGGCATACTTTAAAATATTGACAACCGACTTTCTTTCGGCACGCAATACTTACTTGACTAATACTATGTCAAAAAATTTAGAAAATTAAAAGTTGTGTTGAATACAACAAAAAATACTAAACCGATTTCGAAAAAATACATACGTATACAAACATATAAGATCCTCCTTTTTGGAAGTCAGTCTAATTAATCGATTGAACAACGACATTTTTAGTGTTTTAAGTGTAAACTTAGAACACTAAAACTGTCATTGCTTATAAAATAATAGGAATTCATTATGTACTGGATTCTAATAATTTTTATATTGCCTATTTCAGCGTGTTTGAAAGAGACCCTAATTTTATTCAATCATTTTCAGTCTAATACAAGTTATTTATTAATATACTCATAACTTGCATAATACATAAAAAAAAATATAAAAAAGGAGGTACTGAATTAACTGTAGATTTTTGTTTGTCGTCTGATTTTCAGAAGATGGCTAAACCATAATTCTGAAGAAAAAAAAATATTGTTAAAAACCTTTTTAAACAAAGAAATATTTTTACTTCAGAAGTGGTCCCATTAACATTATATCAATATGGACTGCACTACTTTAGATTTTAAATAGATCGTCGTGCTCAATCAAACGCTCGAACACTTGTGCAAATATAGTCTACTAGTTGTTACCCGCGACTTCCGTCCTCGTGGATAAAGAATTATTTCCCTATAGAACACTCGGCTTATGGAGTTCGTATTAATCATAAGATTTCTCTAACAATATATTTTATTGATATCTGTGTCCTTTAACAAGGTCTAGTCTAGTCCATCTCTATACAAAATTTGATGGAAAAAACTTCAGTTGCTTATGCCTGAAAAGGTTGCAGACAGGTTGACAGAGTTACTTTCGCATTTATAACATTAGTAGGGATTATTAAATTAATGATAACTATTAACAAAGTTACGAAGTCACGATGTATAGCTGAGGTGTCCGAGTGGTTAAGGAGTTGGACTTGAAATCCAATGGGTTATACCCGCGCAGGTTCGAATCCTGTCCTCAGCGAACTTTTTTGATTTGAAAATTAGTAAGTGTTTATATTGGGGTCGTTATATAAGTTGGCACCATCCGTATCTGTCCGCCTTTGCTCTAATTTTCACAATTATAAACCAAAATGCGTGAGACGTTCCAGTTATAGTTTGCATAGGCACATTTACCTTCTTATGATATGACTAGACAGTACTTCACTTGTTTCGATTTATAATTTACCAATTTTGATAACATATTTGTGGTTATTCCAACATTCTTTTTTTAATCGTTCCTGGTGCATGTCCAGGTTGCTTATTTAAATGTATAAAATAGAGCCAAATTTATTTAAAAACTCCCTTTCTGAAATCAGTTAAAAAGCGTTTACTTTCGTAAATATGCTTTTAAGGATCTAATTTATGGCTACAATACCGGATAGTAGTTAGTAAGTAACTGGCAACATTTTTTTTTTATTACGATCATGGAAAAAGGAATAAGAAATAACGAACCCATTTTTATTTTAAACAAGAGTAAATTATTTATTTTACTTATTATTTACTACTATACTTATTTGAAAATAAGTATAAGAAAAGTTCAGCATAATGTAATATCGTCAAAACATCGTAAAGAAATGATGTCATTATTTATCTGTATTTTGTTGTTTGTTTTGGTATGGTTCATAGACAACAGATATAATAATATTTTTTACTGGTGGCATCTGACGGTTATAACAAATATACGAAATTTTTATTTTTTTAAATGTTCATAATTTTTTTTTAATTAACTCTGAAGAAAGTTGATATACAGGGCTATCGGCTAGGGGTATACTAAACCGAAAGGGGGTCACTATACTCATCCCTAGGAACAACTTTACATATGGGGCCAACTCTGAATTCGGGGAAAATAATCAGCTGTTCCATACAAAAAGTTCATCGGTCGTCGACAAAATGTATGCAACAGCTGTTTTTTTTTTCTCGAATTCAGAGTTGGTCCTATAGTGAAAGTTTTTCCTAAGGATGAGTATAGTGGCCCTTTTTCTCAACTAGCCGATAAAAAAATCTGGTGTTTTTAGTATGATCTATTCATTACATTATCTCGAAATAGATTTCGAATTGTCATCATTTTGCAAAAATGAAATGTTGTCAATTGAAGTGAAAAACTAAACCTACCAATAAAATAATGGTGGGTCCCAAACTCAGTAAAGCGGTCCATTTAGGAAACATCTGCCACATTTTTTCCCTACTTTAATATTAGGACATCACTAGGCAGTGCTACTTATCTGTAAGATATCTGCTTATTTATTCTTATATACTTACTAACTTGAATAAATGGAACAGGAATAAGAAATGTGTTTTTTCCTTAAAGCTGTTTCAGAAAAATGAGGATACAATCAATTATTTACAAAGAAAAGCCTTGCTCTAAGAACGTAGACCGCGAAATCGTGAAACTTACAAAGAACATTCGGCACTGGAACTTAAGTCGTAAATCGTCCCAACGGTGCTTAATAAAAAACGTAGGACGACATTTTTCATTCCATTTCTCTTGTCAGATATTTATACGCAATTCTTTTCCTGAATTAGAATAGGTACTTGAAGTTCTAGTACTAATAGATGAGTAGTAAGCAATAGTTCAATAATAAATTATTTCTTATCGATAATAACTCTAATAAAATCTTTTGCTTCGTAATGTTGAAGGATGAACATTGCACTCTTGTGCGCATCGATAAAGTAGATCATTTATCACATAAATGAGAATTATAAAACTGAAATTAGTGTAAAAAATCATAATTTGAATTACGTTTCTAGAATTATCATCGTGTTATCACATAAATGAGAATTATAAAACTGAAATTAGTGTTAAGAAATCATAATTTGAATTACGTTTCTAGAATTATCATCGTGTTATCACATAAATGACAATTATAAAACTGAAATTAGTGTTAAGAAATCATAATTTGAATTACGTTTCTAGAATTATCATCGTGTTATCACATAAATGAGAATTACAAAACTGAAATTAGTGTTAAGAAATCATAATTTGAATTACGTTTCTAGAATTATCATCGTGTTATCACATAAATGAGAATTATAAAACTAAAATTAGTGTTAAGAAATCATAATTTGAATTACGTTTCTAGAACTATCATCGTGTTTGTACCTTCAGAATTTAGGCCTTTTTTTGTATGGCAGTATACTATTTGTATGTTTGCCAACGTCAAGTTTAAGATTTTTCCAAGTTATTATGTTCATATCGAAATACAAGTCAAAAGTCGTTGTGGTCAAGTTATAGTTAAGTCAAGTACCCTAATAAAGTGATGGAGCCTTTACTGGAGTTTCTAAGAAGATTTCCTGGAAAAGAACTCGATCTTAGTTAATAAACAAAATATGTGTAAATAAGCTACATATAATACATAATACGTAACGATTACTAGTATAATCAACAGTTTTGCAATAAATATACAGACAAAGACGCCATTTTTTTAGCAACGCGGGAAAATTCTCGTCTGGCCTTTTATTTTCTTCCATGCTAAGCTTTGAATGACAAAGATGCACAGCACAGTACACACGAAATAGTATATTTTAAATAATAAAACATGTCTTATTGTCTTTGCCTGAAAACGCAATCTGATATTAAATCTAAGTCAGTCCGAATTAGCTGCGAGAATTAACTCTATTGCCAGTTGGAAAAAAACATTTTTTGGTTTATTCTTCAGGCAAACGGCACTGGGCGGTGATATTTTAATTGGGAAAGTTATTTAGCTTATTTCTACTTTTTATCTTGGATCCTTGGACATGATACCATCTCTTTTGATATTGAACTTAATACTGTTCATTTAAGGGTTGAAAGTTATCTGTGGTACTGCTCTCTGTTGTGTTTAACAAAGCTAAACGTCAGCAGGTTTATTACAGAGTTTCCGTAGAAGAGTTCGGAAGCTAACTAAAAAGACTGTTGGCCTTTTTTTAGTTCAACCTATGATATAACAGTGTATATATTACGTACCAGAGGTCACAGTATAATTATAATTATATTCTTTGGCCACAGCTGCTAAAACTCGTTACAGCAACTATATTTTCTTTATGTTTTCGTTAAAAGCTGCCAGTTTCAGCAACAAATGGACCAGTTGCCTGTCCCCTCACCGTGATTTTATAGCAACTTTTCACGAAATTGTTCGAAACATTTTGCAATTGTTGATTGGTAAACGAGTAACTTGACATAAATTTGACTTTACTTATGTAATGCTACGACGCTATGACGCTTTCACGTTACTTGTGAATTTGCTACAATCATCTAAACTCACATTGATTACTTTAATACGAGTAATTCTAAGTTTCTGTGTCTGCATTGGCAGTTTCAGTTTTAAAACAGCTAGTCTTAAGTTGAATGTTTCAGCAATTTGGATATTCAGCTCTGTGGGCACAGAGCTGAAGAGTAGGTAAATGTAGGTAATGAAACGGCAATGTAAATGAAAAATTTAAAAATTAATAACTTAGACACAAAATACTAATTATAAACAAAATTAATTTAAGTTAAGTAAAGAAACGTGATTTCTAATACAAATACTCAATCTTACTTAAGTACAATTACTTAACACTGATTTATTTGTAAAAAAATTAAATTAAGATAAAAAATTCATAAAAGTAGTTTAAGTTTTTTTATATCACAAGCCAGTCTGCAAAATTTTAATATTTAATTCTGCAGACCGGCCTTGTGAAGTAAAAAAAAATTGCTAACTGTAGGTAAATCCAAAAAAGTTCGCTGAGGACAGGATTCGAACCTGCGCGGGTATAACCCATTGGATTTCAAGTCCAACTCCTTAACCACTCGGACACCTCAGCTATACATACACTTTTCAAAAGAACAACATTAATATGTACATTATTTTTGTAGAATGTAATTTGCTAAACTCTAACAAAAGCGTGACTATAATAATGTATTCTTTTGTTGAGACAGATGGTGTTTCATTAGTGCAATAGATAAGTAAGATCACGACTTACAATACCTACTTTGTTACAATGATCATAGCTATTCTTAAACCGTAGTGGTTTTCCGTATATTAAAGGACTCAAAACGGAGTTCTCAATGACATGGTTAAAAAAAATGCAATTTTAGAATGGTTCAAGGTTTCTCAAAGCATCTTAATCGGTTTAGAAAATCTTATCTTACAAGCCACGAGTGAATCTGTTTCTTTCAGACATTCGTGGCCCATGTTAGGCCACATTGTCGGTTCATATCAGGCAAGTTGTGGTCAAAGGCAAGCCATCTTATATTGAATTTTCTTTCTTTAATGTAATGTTTTCCAAAACATCGCATATTCTCTTTAATAAAAATCGGTTATGGTTTTCACGTGTACCTGATTGTTCGACAGGTCCAACTATACGCTATATAGTGCTAGATGTGTCATCGTTGCAGACACCAACGACTCCTTTCATTCCTGATGAAGTTCACCGAATTCACCGAGGCACCTACGCGTGAAAACCCGTCTTCTTAAACAAAATGAATCTAAATAAATTCGGTATAACGGTTACTAATAACGCATTTTCTGAGTTTTTTGCTTATACAAACCAAGCTATTAGATCTATTTTTATCAAAAAAATATATGGGAACAACTAGAAAGTATGGAGAAAACAAACAAAATATCAAATGGTCCAGGTCAATCTAAGAAATCGGGGAACATCCTCCACACATATTATAATTGCGAGTGTGTTTGTTAGTACGTTTGTTTGTCTTCTCCTCTGTAACTGAAGGACGGTCGATTAAGGGTCTAGAGAAATCCAAAGGGTATACTTACTTTTTCAAAAATACAATTACTCGTGGAATATGCAAGTAAAAACTAGTACATAAATAAATGAAAATCCGATGAATTGAACATATTTTTTTAAATTAGGTTAACATTTGGACAATAAGTGCGAAAACGTGTATTATTTTATTCTGCGCCTTAATATTGTATAAGGAAGTATTTGTACACGCACTTATATAATAAAACAGCAAGTAGAGCAGTCTATTTCTAAGGCTTTCACAGGTAAATAGGTGTACCTAATGCTATTATATGAGAATCTCACCTACTTGCACTGTGAAGCCTAGTAAGCGAGCTCGGAAGCCATTTTATGTGGAAATTATTTTTATAATGTTCAATAAAAACGTTGTGATATTATTACAACGTAGTTTTTAAACGACTGCTTAGCATAAGGGTAATGTTTATTTCCAGTACGTTGGGTTTATGTTTCCCTTTTTTATGAAATACTGAGGTGTCGGTTGAAACCAATCGCGGACCACTTGAACGGACGATTGACAAGCGGAAGTGCGCTGGCACAAACCTGACTCGAGTTATATATCTCAGGCTTTACCCATCACCCAAAGAGGGACTATCAAACTGCCACAATACTCCCAGAGGGTAAGAACTATACCCTATTTCAAAGACTCAGCTGTCTGTCCGTCCGTTCGTCTGTCTGTCACCAAACTGTCTCTCATAAACCGTATTTTCTGTTGCCGCTATAACAATTGATAATAAAAATAGGATAACAAAGGATAACAGGTAGAAACTTTAACTAAGGTAACCTCCTGTGGTGTCTGTTTCCTGTTGTATTTATCTGTTGTTTTATTTTCGTAGAGACAATAAAGAGTTCAGTAATTGTAACACTCGGTCATGTTTTGGCCGCAATCAACACTAAGGACGACACTAGATTTCTATTACCGAAACCGAATTTCTATTCGGACACTAACTCAATAAAGCAATGGTGCTAACGAAATCGGAGTTTTATCTTAGTTAGGAGCTTCCGTTTTAGAAATTGATGATTAAAAAAAGCATGAGAAAGATAATGTTGAGATTGCTATTTTTAAGTTTTAATATTATTTCGTGGTCACAATGTTTTGCGTGAACTACGTTTGTGGCAAAGTTCACCGGTGAGTTCGTCTAGAGATCCAGGAGCCATCCATAAAGCACTGAGGCAGGCCACCAGGGGGCTTTAGGTGTTACAATCCTACATAACCCGGCTGCACCCTAATGTAGTTGGGTATATTGTAGAAGAATTCCCATCTCGTCAACAAAAAAAGTTTGTCGCAGAGTTACTGGTAATTTGATAATTGCTCTAAACTATAGTACTTAGGTTCATATTTATAGTTTTTCTTATATTATTTTTTAACTATAAATTTGAATTAATATAAACTAAAACTAAGTACTTTATACTGCAAGTGAAATTAAAATGTAAATTTAAAATTAAATAGATCAATCAAATCAATCAACAAATTCAGATAACATAAATCAGATTCGAAACGCATGAACACCTTTCTTCCATCTATCTTATTGCTCTAATAACCTCCACCTAAAAGTAAAAATAAAACGAGCATTAGACAGCATAAGTATTTAAAAAAAACAGGCGTTAATATTTTTAAGGACGTTCAAAATCTGAATTGAAAAGGAATTATTTATTGTTTAACTGTAAGTAATTTTAAGATTTTAAATAGAAATGTTCTACTTATTTCATATCAACATGACTTTTATCCATTTCGTATGGATAAAAGTCCTGTTGTATACAGGACTTGTATACAAGTATACCACAAAAACGTATGAACTGCTTTTATTACTACATTAATTGAAGTACTTTGCTTATTTTTTGTGTAATTTATGTTTCCCGTTTACTCAAACAAATTATATTTACTAGGTTTAGCTCATTTGACAAAATATAAAGATGTCATCAATTTAAAGCGTGAATGCAGGCCATTACACCACATTAATAATTTATAAACTAAGTGTAAAAACTGCATTTTCATTGCAATTAGTGTTATGTGGAGATTATAGAATATTTTAAGTAATGAAGATTTATTAGACGATCGTTTAATTATAGAGTTGCGTGGAAGATTGATTGCAACATTGTGTAATAGTAATTTAGTAGAATCAAGTTTCTTAGTAGGTTTATAAGTTAACAATCGATGGGCGTCGTAAGTGTCTTTTAGTTAGTTTAAATATTAAGCATTGCTATTCAGCGTGGTAAAACTGACCTGATCCCGAGGCATGAGTTATAGATAGATTTACTATCCCCCCCCCCCCCCCCCCCCCCCCAACAGCCTGCCTCAGCGCTTGACGGAGGGATCGAATGCACCAGTTTTCAGCACATGCATATGCACCTCCTACGTTATCGCACTTACACTTCAATCTATAACATTGTGAGCCACGCACGTTGTCGTCTTCCCAGGGCTCATCCAACACCAAAATGCAGAGTATCAAGCTTGATAGATATCAAGTAATAATTAATAGTATATTTCATTAATATGATATCTATAATGATATCCTCGCGAGTATTTTTACCCTCCTTTGCAAGTATTTTTTTTTATTTTAATCTAAGGTTTCAAAATTCTGACGTCCTATTGAAACGAATCAAATAACTGTAGGTAACCATGTTTCTTGTTTGATTCGTAACATAACCACAATATTTTAGACCTTATTTCATTATCAGGCTCGCCGCGGTTTTTGCATTTCCAAGCAAACTTCTTCAATTTTATTAGGGAAATACTATCGCTACTAAAAATCCCCGACAATTACAAAATTGCAGAACCTGTATACCAAGTTTCTTCAGTAAAATGTGAAACATGTACGCGAGGAGTACCAACATCCTTGCATACAAAACTCAAACATACAAACTAACATACGATAGAATCTGATAAAACTTCGCTCGCTTAGTCTATTACGTGAACACAGCTAACTTTCAGCCATTCAAATGCATTTCTTAGTAATAATGAAACAAGTCAATTACAATAAGTAATTAATACTGCCACAGTAACTAGATGTACTAACTTCTTACAATAAAATTTCCATTTCGCTATCATTACCGGTGAAAACGCGAAAAAACCAGCCGCATCGGAATTGCTTCATTGGAGATGCAAATGGCACAGTTTTATTGAAAACGAACACAATTACTATCATTTTTAAATTGATAAAGCTAAAAATAAAAAAGTTTTTACTAAAAAAAACAACTAGCAATTTTTTTTTTTTTTTTTCAGTTAAGCCAATTTTGATATAATGAATTACATTATGAAAAAAAAATAGAAAATAAATTTGAAGTTAAATTAGATTATTACTAGGCTAAATTAGAAATCTTGCAAACACATAAGATATGAAAATCTTTCCAGGCATCTAAAGAAGTAACATACATATATACACTAGATAAAGTAAAAACGAAAACTTCCTCTTTTTCAAATAAAACCTTCGTACACTAATAATAGTGTTCTGCAAATAATGACCTCGCGAGTGCAAGCACTTTGGCCGCTACTTATCTCGACAAGCTCTTGAGCGATTTCACTCATGTTATAGTATATTTTTAGCAAAAGTACTTTGTTTCTAACAAATACATGGCAACGTCGCAAACTTCTTCTCTGTTTTGATAAAGATAGACGACTAAAAATACAAATGTTCATTGAAATTGTGTACCATGCCAATCAAGATTCGAAACGAACATCCAGACAAAATTTAGCAATAAAATATAATTTAGGCACCTAGCTTAGACTAAACGCATTGCTTAGTCATTGGACGAGCGTAAAATCTATCTATAATTCATGCTGTTTAGTGCAAAAGCTCTCTCCATTGAAATCTCATCAACGTCAAAGCTATGTTGCTGGTGAAATCACGAAAGTCCTATACAATGATCGATGAGTCGCTGTGTGCCATCATCGTCATTAAAATGACAATCAGCGGACGGTGACATGCACATATCCAACAAAATAAGGTAAAGTTCTAGTTAGAATGGTTAGACTATCACTAGAAATACTGTGTAGTATTAACTTAGATGCAACGCAATTATGTTTTGCCATATTATTTAAGCGATCCTTAATTCTTGGCCGGTTTTTAAGGTTTCTTACCAAAATGGTATAAAAAGGAACCCTATTACTAAGATTCCGCTGACCGTCCGTCTGCTTGTCACAGATATACTTCTGCTAGTTTAGGTAAGTAGTTTATTTTATTTATTATTATTGACTCGTTCGCTAGTAATATCAAATTATTTTTTCCATTATATTTTGCTTTCATTATCGATATAATATTTTATGTGCAGATTGAAAGTTGCATTTATTCAATTAAATTTATTGATGGGCTATACCATCCCATGAATATAAAATAAAATTCATGTGCATCATTACCACTCATGTGTGAAAGTAAACGCACGCTTAGTGAGTTCCGTATGATAAATCAATGACTGTAGCCACTTTACTTATGCACCAGATTGTTGCGATGTGATGCTATGCTAGCAATATTGAGCTCATGGTATCATTCATCCGCAAACTACTTATACATGAAAAAAATTATAGAATTTTAAAAATACCATCACCATGTGTCATTCATATAAGTAGGTGGTAGCCCAGTAGGTTAGTGATAATCTAGTTGGTAAATTAATTCAAATCCAGATCCAGACAGGCACCTTTGAATCTCACACTTATCTAAATTAATTACCACAAGCTTAAACGCTGAATGAAAACGTCATGATTAAACGTCTTGTTGGAGGAGGTTGATAGCTTTCGAAGTCTCTAACTCGAAATTTGGCTAGCGTGGTGGACTATGGCCTATACCGACCACCTTCGTAGAGGAGACCAGTGCCCAGCAGTGGGTTGCTATGGATTGATGCTTATTACAGGTATAACAGACAAATTACAGTAGACTGCGCAAAGCAATTCATTATTTAATACTTACCTATAAGTGTTTATGATGGGGCTGGTTTCGAACTTTCGCTCACCATCTTTCTGTGTTATTTCGTGTCACATAATCGCTATGACAGCCACCCGAGCACGAGCTACCTTTAGAAAGAAAAAAGGAAAACTGCTTATAAAATTTTGCACCATAAGCTCTTAAAGCAAGTGGAAGATGCTTTATTGAAATCCACTTAGAAAATCTTTTAACAAAACAAAGAAAAACTAACTTAAATCTAACTAACTAATAACATAAAGATAAATAAAAACGAAAAACTAAGTAACTAACGAAAATGTACTAGATACCTAATCAGTCCCTAGACAGTTTTGTTTATAAATACATCGTGCTCACGGTGCTGATCAAAAATGGATTAAAACTTCACTGGGTTTTTGCTTAAGTTGGCTCAAAAAATAAATATATCTCTTGTAGCATTTCTTAACCTGTTACTGCATGAGTAATCGGCGTTATAAGAAATCTCTTACAACTCGGGTTACATTCGTTGCGTCACTAATATTTTCTTCTCATTAGAATCGTTTTAAATAACTTACAATACATTTGAAAAGAAAGTAAAAGCCCTTCACTTCACGTTTTCCGAATAACAAAATGATGAATTCCAGTTTCGTTATTTTTACCCGACTGCGAAAGAAGGAGGGTTATGTTTTTCGAGTGTATGTATGTATATTTCTTTGGCACGCCTTAGAGCCTAAACGCTCTGTCGTATTTTGATGTGAGCGATGTCAATAGATTCGTCTTAGTCGTGAGAGTGTCACTGGGTACATCAAAATTTAAAAAAAGAAATTAAGGATGATAAACAGGTTTAACGATTAAGCAATCGGGTTTTTTCGAACTCGCGTCTTACTACTTGTTAAAGAGAAATATTAAAACAAGCGCTATTATTTTCCAGTAGAGGTTGTCGCTAACGTCAAATGTGAAATGCGTTGATAGGCGAAACTAACTTTTGCAAACGCCAGGGCAGTAAGAGGTCCTTAAAAAAGTATTATTCGTAAGTCAACTCAAATCCGTTTAAGAATATTTTTAAATGTCACCTAAAATGCGCTAATTAATCCGACTTCAATTTGGCAGTTGCCTAACCGATTTTTTTCGGCAATTGTGATTTAAAAACTCAACTACAGGATTTATTTCATATCCTTGACAATGGGTTATCAGGGCAGTATTTGTTTACAAAAAAGATATTCTCGAAATCGGTCCTGACGTCTTAGAAAACTAGTATAATATTTTAAGGCCTCTTTAATACTATGTAATTATCTTGTACGTGCGTGGTTTTCTGGAAGAGATCGCTGTAAGCGATAAGGTCGCCATTTAAAAACGTTTATAGTATATGTTTACAATTTTTTCTACGTTATAATTTATTTATTGTTAAGTGGTTATTGAATAAAGAGTTGTCTATCTATCTATCTAGAGAAGATACATAAAGACAGGTTCCAACTACTCAAAAAAACATCAACAAAATAGTATTTAGTCTGCACGCGTACTGGGCCTAAAAGTATGGTCGTTTACTTTACCCCTACTACCAGTTGCGTAATATTCCATTCACCTTTTCTGTTTGCGGTCGTGTCTAAACTGTGACTTGGAGGCAAGAAACATATCGCCTTGAACGGAAATTGAGTCGAATTGAGATAGGGCTGTCCAACTTTTGAAAAGACAGTGAATTCTCTTGATACTTGTTACGTATTTACTTAAATATTTTTTATATAACTACCTTTGAAATTAAAAATGTAATGTAATGTTCCAGTAAGCTAAAAAAGTTGACAATTTAACTGATTTGACCACTTCGATATTTCAAAAACCGAATATGAATATTACAACTCATGTATACTTACAATTTTTACTTATTCATACCGTAAGTTTGATCTGTAACTAACTGAAAGAATTATTAAAGGATTATTGTAGGTCTGATAATGATACCATCTAACTAGATAGACGTTCTGGGACTGTATTTTCTTCAAAAAATGTTTGTTTTATATACATAGTTATCTACATAAATACCAAATTAATACGAATTGAATGAAATGTTTATTTCAGACAATAACATATAATATATTAAACTAACTATTTCTTTACAATTAACGATAGCGACCAAAAGAACATAAATTAACAATAAATAAATTATTAAAACGTTAGACACTATGATTTTTATAATTTAATATTGATTCGTCCGCAGCAGCCCTGCCTTGGATCTCTATTGCTGCCGTTCACGATACCGTCTCGATCTCGATCGCGTTTTGCATACGTCTCGTCGCGTGAGTCGACATTGTTCCGACACGAGCGATTAGTTGCAATCATCGTCTAATTGCAACCCGACGGGAAAACTCGAAACAATGTAATTTTTTTCGCAAGAGAGCTATAGATAACTCGCTAGTAATTTGTTTGGATGCTACTTGTTGTTTTCGTTGCCATTCTCTATGGTTTGTTTATTTCGTTATAGTTCTCTACTCGAAGGGCACTAAACATACATTTATTCCTTTTTTTTGTTGAGTTATTTTTATAAATCTGGTTTGAAAAAAACTTGTGATATAAAAAAAATACTTTGTAAATAAAGTGACTACCGATTTCAATTACGGCAGGCGCTGATAAAACTTTTTCAGGTATTCCGATCTAACAATCAATATATAAAATAACTAGCTGACTTCGTACCGCCTAACACTTATGTATGTTTCTCACCTTTTAAACCTTTCCTGGAGAACGACAATCATTTCAAGACTAAAGTCAGCTATATCAGCCCAGCCGTTCTCGAGTGTCAGTGAAACAAACGGATTCATTTTTATATATATATTTTTTTTTTCTGTCATAAGAATCTTCTCCTAACAATAACAAACACAACAAAAAAAAATTGTGAATTAGGTCAGGCCGTTCACGCGTGATGCCGTGAAGAATTCATTTTTATAAACCCTTTCAAACCGTAATTATCAGGTACCAAAAAAACACAGTTGAATTGACTACCTTCCATTATTGGCACCCGATAGAAAAAACAATACAAAAAAAATATGTCCTCTTTCACTAATGACATTAAAAATTGAATTATTATAAACTTACATTTCCTGGTACTTTAACTCCCTGATGTTTTGCTACGGTAACATTTATACAGTGACTAGATATAAAAAAAAACTTGTCTTAAAATATATCCGACCCAACCAATAAGAATCTTGTTATACGTACCTAGCTTGCCCTGAGTTAGATAATTGTTTATTTTGTTACAAAATTGGCATAGAAGTTTCATTTGTATATTTCTGATTTATTTATATTGTCTGGAAGCTTCGAGAACAGATAGTAGTGGCAAAGTTCTCGCTGACATATTACTAGTGAACGGCTATTAGTGCGTCAAGTGAGTCGAGTAATGCCGTCATTTACATTCACAGTTACAGGCTTCGGAACTATTCCATCATTTAAGATTAACAGTAAAAGGAAAAAAAACGACCAAATACAACTCCGACTCGCGCATTATGGGTGTCTAAATACCATAGTTCATGAGATACAGTCTGATGACAGACGGACGGACAGCGAAGCCTTAGGTCTAGGTTAGGTTTTTACCCTTTAAATTCAGAACCCTAAAAATTGATTGTTAATTGTAAAACAAGTATCGCTCCACCCGTCTCCGAAATTTCAGGTAGCAAAGAAAAAAAATAAAGTTAAATTGAGTACCTTCTCATATCGGTAGAAAAACTTGGCAAATATCGACTTGATACTCTATATAACATCAAGTCTAATTTACAAAGGATGTAAAATTAAAGGAAGAAAGGCTCTAAACCTGTGTTTCTGACCAATTTTGTCCCTAATATCACAAAGAATTCAGACACGAAACTCTATAAAATTAAGCAGAATAATTTCCAGGAAAAGTAGCCAAATCCAATCTTTTTCTACTCAAGAAAAATAATCGTACAAAGAATATTTTTCATGAACTTTTCCATCCGTTACTCAGGTGCCGAGAAACTAACCCACTTAGTATGAAGAAGCCCGAATAGGTTAACACTTAATTGGATTTGAAATGTAGGTTACGTGAACCATTATTTTATCCGACCTTACAAAAAGGTAGGTTCTTAATTCGACACTTTTTAGTGTGTGCTATCTGATTTTTAAAAACACCTAAGTAGAAATAATAGGAAGTAGAAATAGTAGTTCTAATATTTTTTTTAATTAGAAGATAGGACTTACGTTTGATTGACTGCACTTGCATGATGAGAAGCAACAATGCGACTAAAATTGGACCACGCTTGCCTAGAAGAAACCGATTCACTTGCAACTTGAAAACCCAGATTATAGCCATCAGAAAATACGGAAGCCGGCAGTGAGTGTAACAATGTGTATTGCAAGATTGTGAATATTTGCGTCTATTTTCATTGTACGACGTGGCCGCACAATATAACTAGACGAAAAGCGTTTTATAATAAATAAATAATAATAAAACTTTATGTCAGATAGTTATCTGAAATAAAGTTTTATTATGATCCACAAGTAGTACAAAACGCCGTGAGACAAAAGTAACAAACTTAATATAAACAGTGAAAAAATGTAGAGGAATGTATACAATAAACATTGAAAACTAAACTACATATCTATTACACATTTATACTGAAAAACCTAACTATGTTATCTTATAACTATTGAAAATTTCTGGTATTATTGTTTTGATCCAATGTTTTAGTATGGGGCAGTTATGTTATGTTTTATACAAGCCTGTGGAACTTCTACCATGTACTGTGGCGCCTGGTTTATACTTATTCGATGGTGATGTGGGGACGGGGGTAACAAATTATGTATTTCCTAGGCACAATCTCCGAAATGTATCCGATAAATAAAAGGCTTACTTTTTTGGTATACATTTTGAATTGTTCACGTATCGATTTTATCTGAATCGGTCAAGTACACCAAAAAACTAAACACATACTTATTTACTAACGTCATTGAAAAGAGTCTAAAGTGATAAGAGTACCTACAAGTATTAAGTATACATTACACTATTTTACTCACAAAACACTAATGGAAGACACAAACGAGCAAAAACAGAATATTTATTTGTTATACAAGAGTGCAAAGTTGTTTTTTAACCGCGTGCTCACTTTTGATGACCGAGCAAGCGAAGGATTCCAAAATTGAATCACGAGTGCAGCGAGTGATTCTAAAATTAGAATCCTGAGCGTCAGCGAGGGAATTAAAAGAGCACAAAGTGAAAAATCTTTGCACTCGAGTGCAGGAAATGACTAAATACGAAAAATAAAAAATTTAATGACTCATTTTAGTTTTTTCACTTATTTTTAACATAAGGTTTTAACAATATGACGTGAAAAGTTAATGGTGCGCTCAAAACAAAAAAAAACGTACAGCAATAAGGTTCCGAGTCCAACTTTTTAACAAAATAAAAAAGGTTGTATCATGAATTCGGCACCATAGAGGTAGAAGTAAATAGGTTGAATGAGGTTTTTAATTCACAAACTTAGTGCACACGATATTCTAAATTCAAATTTACTCAATCCTCTAGCGAATAAAAACGGCTTTTGCACTCAGATATCGAATAGCAAAAATAATCTTTCCGAGATGGTGGAATTATAGTGAAAATAATATTTAACTATCACGTGACATTAAAATAAAGACTGAATAAGTGGTTAAAAGTGACTTCAATACAAAAGAAACATTCTTACAAAATATAGTGTTACAATTCCCGACTACAAAAACTTTAGACCATTGCATCTTAACGAGTGGAACCGCGGTATGCAAACAGTATAGCTTAGTAGATGACGAGATAACGACGAATCCAATAACTAGAGCTGTAGAGAGTCGCAAGAAGTAATATACATATACATTATAGATACATACAAACATACTACCGAAAAACGTTACCCTTCTTTTGGAAGTCAGATAAACAAACGGTTAGAAGCGAGTTTGAAAAAACCTGATCACTAAATCGTTAAATATCTGTATCACACTTAATTTCTATTTTCAATTTTAATTGTGATGTACCCAGTGTTACTCTCACGACTTGAACGACTATTGACACCATTCGCATCCAAATACGACAAGCTCTAGGGCGTGCCAAAGAAATAAACATACACTAGAAAAAAATAACCTTCCTTCTCTCGCAGTCGGTAAAAAAAAACTGTACCTCTGAATTTTTTATTTGCACATATTCTATGTGGAATATTATATAAGCTTATGTTACCTATCTCCTACGCTATATACAAATCCTGGAAAGTTAAATAAGCTCTCACAACTCCCCACTAAGGTTGCTCCTGCACCGGATTGCTGGGACAATAAAAGATGGGAATGGAAGATAGATCATAGAGTGAAGTTAAAACTGTTATAATTAACATTTAAACCTTGGCATATTCATTTAGAAACGTTATTTAGCTGAATTGTATTTTGTAATAGAATAAATTATGTTGCTCTTCATGAACTAATGAATATTTATAAGGTTTTTGACATGAGGTTGATGACCGTCTTATTTATTGATAGTCACTGAAGCTAATGCATTTTGAGATGATCTTTGAAAACACAACTTACATATTTCTAGCACATCTTATATTCTTCATTTAAAACTTAATGATCCTATTCTTTTTTCTTATATCTTTGTCCTTAATGAAACTTTTATTTATTTTATACCAGAGAAGATATTATATTTTATGCAGAAGTGAAGTTTTAAAACTCTATTGTTTCATTTCTAGCAGGATATCCCTTGAACTACTGAACAGAGTCTGTTTCTGATTAAGTAACATACTCTGTTCAGTAGTTAGTTAACTTAGAGAAAGATAAATTATTCTTGATAAAAAAACTGCGGTTCAGTAAGTACTCGTATATGGTGCCGCTGAAAAATTTCCCCTTATTTGGGGGATAAACTCCCCGAATCTAAATTCCCCGACAACTAAAGGAAAAGACACAATACGAAGAACCTTTAACTTAAACCAAGTTTCGTCAAAATTGAATCTACGACCAAATACTAAATTTAAAGACATAAACATTAACTGACCGACGAAATAAAAAAAATGTCAAACTGGACAAAAACGTAAGGCTCGCTTTGTTTAATCAAAAGTAAATTATCATAATTACAGTAACCAGTATTAAGCATTCGTAACTTCAAACTTCACTTAGCTGACCCACTTAACTTACTTTGACCTCATTTAGACTTCTGAATACGAGTTGCTTAATTAGTTATGAAAAATAAGTAAAGGCGAAAGTAAAGTAGGTTTTCACAAAAGTTCAATAGCAAACGTGTCTTCAATTCGTCAGTTCTTCAAAAACTTATTCAAACTTGTCCTAAATTCATATAATTTTAATTCGAAATTGCTTTTCTTTCTGGCTTTTTGTGTGTAACATATTATTCATATTTGCTTTACATTCCCAATTTAGCAATGCTTTATTAATCGTTAAAGTTTCTATTACATTATTTTTCTAATGTATTTTCTTTATGTTTAAGAGACAATTTTTGCAATGTCACCCAATTACGATCGCCAGACGAGACAATTTTGTCAGCTAAGCAAAAACAGTGCTTACACTTTCGAATCCAGTGACTAAGTGACTTTCTCTCATCTACGGCGTATCGGCAATAACATTTCTATAGATTCTCTGAAGCTTCTTCGCATTTTATAATTTCATTTGCTGTGACGTCAGTGATTTGTATTGCTTCGGCTGCCTACATTACCGATGTTGTGTTTGCCAGTATGGTTGAAACTTGAACGCGCGCGAACGCGTTTGAAGCCACGCGGTAAAATATAAAAGTAGTACCGGTTTTTTCCGGCGCGTAAACTCAAACGCACGTTTCAGCTGATAAAGGATTTTGTTTTTATACGGTTGTGACTGTGTTGTGAGGAGAAAATGGAGTGTCATTAGCGTAAAAGGTAAGTTAAGACGCCTTTTTGTTTCACATTAATGAGTGTTTTTGTTTCGTTCAAAGTGCTGCCGGTTTGTGGAGAAGGATAAATTAATCTGGTAGAGTTTTTCGCAGAGAGTTATGCTTTGGATTTATTTTGCTGTTCGTTTTATTCAGGTGTGTGATGTTTTTTGTAACAAATGTGTGCTATCGATGGATGTAGCGTGTATGGTTAAATTTATTTCGTGATATTTATATTGCTTTAACAAATTATTTTTTACGTTTAGTTTTAGCTATTGACTAAAAATGATCTGATACAACGGGTATATTGAAACTTGAAGTGTTGACACCATATTGAAAAACAATCTTATTCGAAGGACGCCTCGACATAACTGACCTAAATTGTATAATTACATGAATAAACAGTAACACTTTAAGTTCAAGTTTCACCAGTTGTTTAAATCAAAAAGGTCGTAACTCACTGCATTATAATTAATAACAATACGAGCAACTTTACATTTGATTTGAATATTTTTACTATGGCTCGACAACATTGAGAAGCTTTATTCATCAAAATCTAGATATCAAAATTGGGGTGTGATCAAAACAAAGTCGCACATTATTATGGCCTGTTAAATATCTATCTAATTTTATCTAACTGGAGTCATAATCATAAGTTTTGTTTTCTTCAAGAAGAAAGGTTTACACGCGTACCTGATTGTTGGAAATATCCAACTATGGCTTCGTTCACATTCGGTGAATTTGATCAGGGTTTAAATGAGATTTGTTTTGCTTGCTTGATAGAAAAATTAAGAACAAGCGTAGTCTAATCCAGGACCACCTTATATTTAACAGTTACCTACGCGCGTAGCAAAGTTGTTCCAGGATGATTACACTTGCTTGGGGTCTTATACCTAAGAGTAGTTTTTAAACCAGAACATAACTTCATAACTACTTAGATATCAAGAATTCAGACGCCTTACTAAACTTGTTCTTCTATATTGGTATTAAAATATTAAGATCTTGAATTCGTGTGTATAGTATACAGTTGAGCAAATGATACATTTCCACATTATTTTACTTTATTTATTACTGTTAGTTATTAAGTTAGTCTATTTTTCCTTCTAAAGAAACCTTTTGGCTACTCGTAGAAAGACTAAAGAAATCTTCTGAAGAAGTTTTGTAATAACTTTATACTTTACTAAAGAACAGTCAACTTGACAAACTTATAACTGCACGCGATGTTTTTTGTCGTAATATTCTCGTAACCGCTTATTAGCTATTAACGCTTAGCTACGTATTTACCTACTATTAGAGGCAGGTTGTTTGTTTGTAGAAAATTCGCTAATATGATGATGGCGTGATGAGAAACGTGAGGGAAATGATGATTAAGTTTTCTTAGTTTTCGCCATCGCACATTGCACAGTATGTGGATTTTCTATTGATCGTTTAATACTATATAGATTCGTAGATTGTTTATATTTGTACTAGTTGCTGACGCCTGCAGCGTTGCCCGGGACAGAGTAGAGTATAAAGAAGTTTCAAATATTGAACCCACATTTGACCAAATTTCCCAAATCTTACTACATCCCTACATCCTACAATACATATATGTATTGAGACATGTATGTAAATTTCATGTCTCTAAGTTCAGCGGTATACTGTATACGTTGATTCCTAGGAAAGTATCAGTCATTTTTACTGCCGTAGCTATAATACGATCGAAAGCTTAATGGTAGCGAAAGTGAACAATATTATAGAATCCTTACTTCTACAATATTGTAGATAGATAGATAGATGAACGCTTTATTGTAGACACACAAAAAATAAAAACAAAAAATATATAATTTTACATGTAGTGCCATAAGTGGCGGCGTCATCGCTAAAAGCTATCTCTTCCAGGCAACCTTTTGACGGAGATTAGTGACAAAATATAATTTTTAGGACGGGGTGTACTTACAATAAAGAAATAAATTTACTCTTAATTACACATATAGACCTACAATTAAATAAAAATAAATTTGTAGAATTCTTTTAAAAAAAATTGTTTTCCTGAAATGAATTATAGTAGGAATTTAATTTTAGTTATAAATACAGTAAATTAGGAAGAATTAAACAATAGCCGTGTAAGTATATCATAGATTATTTATATACTTTCAGGGCTATTATAATATAATATGCAAGGGATATTAAACAAGATCCCTTACGATTAAATGACGACATAACATTCAAGTTCATAGTCACAATTAGTTTCGTGTTACGTTAATCTCTTTTAATGATGTTCATGTTATCACAATACAATACGTAGCTTAAATTCAAACATCATCTATTTGTGTTATACTTACATAGATTATCACAGCACGAAATTCGTGATACCTACTTACTAAGATATCATTAGGTAAGTATTGAGGTGGAATACGATGCGCGTTGACTTAGATAGATAGATGATTTTATAAATAAATATACTGGACCGGTAATACAATATATATTTTAATTCCTAACACTTCCCAGGTTTCCGTCCCAATGGATTTAAAGTATTATTTCGTCCCACCGTAATTTGCTCGTGTCATTTCGTCCCACATTCTAATATTTTTTAAGGTACTGTTAGCAACAAATATTCAAAAATTCTGGAGATCAAGACAAATATACCCTGATATTATTATACTCTCTAAATCGAGAATGGTCCAAAGATATAAACCGTGTTTTAGAATCCTGTTAATTGTAATACCCACGCGTTTATTTTCTTAGAACTAAGTCGTCGTGGGACTATGAATAGATCTAACGGTATCTTACAAATGCGAGTAATTTATTCTTAGCTCAGATAATTTTTATAGTACTTGCAATTAAGTTTTGTAGTTCTCGACTGTGAATCAGTGGCGCCTAGCGGTTCTTTACGCCAGTATAATGACGTTCTATTCAGGGTGAGGGGTCGACCAAGAATTTTCTAAAACATTATATTTCAAGGGTATTGTAAAGTTTATAGAAAATGTAGAGAACTACAATGTAAACTGTATAAAGTAAGGGTATTTTTTTCATTAGGTTATAAGAGCTTGGACATAATTCGAACATCGATCCATAAATCCATAAAATGATAGGGTGCATTTCATGAGCGTATGTATGTTTTTGTTATCTTTCTTATAAGTCCAAGATACAGGCTTTGCTTAGTTCAATGCCCGCCGAAATGTTTGCACTTTGTTTACGGAAATAATATTTGATTTATGAATAATTATTTCTTTATCCAATGTTTGTATTTTTTTTTTCAATAAAACTATATTTTTTTCCTATAATCAGAATCTCGGTATGCGGAATCACTTCCAAGAAAAAAAAAAGGAGATCTCAGTTGAAGTTTGTACTGAGACGAAAAAGATGCGATTACGCGCCGCGTAAGCAAGATTCGTCTGTACGCACTCCACTTAAAGTTATGAACCATTGAATGCAAGATTTAGCGTTCTTATTAGCGCAAATCCAAACATTTACTGCATTCATCTTCGTCGTAAGGTCAAAAATTTATCAACCCTTTTGATTCATTTTTGAGTCAAGAATCTATACGGCTGACTGGTTAGACACTTCTAATAAATATTAGAAGTGTCTAACCAGTCAGCCTGTAGAATCTATCTCAATTTGCCCAACAGATATAGGTAACTTGTTGATCACAATTCGATTAGATTTTCAAAATAAGGTTAACCACAGACTTGCAGATAGATATTGAATATTTTTGCGGAATATAACAGGTGTTAAGAATTATTTAGTTTGATGTTCTTGAGATTGCGTAGAGTTCTTACGTAGAGTTTTATCTTTGGCCGTAGGATACTTTTGCAATTAATTTCTACTTTTTTGAATGCCTATTTTTTCTATGGCTTATTATAGCTTGCAGGGGGTCCCACTCAAGTATGTATTACCTAAATTCAAACTCATTGTAAAGTTATCATTTATTTATAATATCACATAATATAAATTAAATCAAATAATTACGTCACAATTAATAACCTCTAATCAAATAACCCACCCCTGACCGTTCCTGGTGCAAAAGTACCCATTACACTCGCAGTATTGCCACGTTCAATAGCAATAGCCATCCTCTGCACCAGGAACGAACCAGAGCGGGAGTCACCAGTCTTAAATTTGAGCCTATGCCCTACTTCGTTAATAAAAGCCCTAGCCTCAGAGCCCCTACAGCCCAGGGTTTCCACAGCAATTGGCACAAAGTGGAAAAGCAGTTCCATAGCGGCATACTTTAACCTCTTTTTCAAACTGGCATCCTCTGCGGCGGCTGCCGGAGATCTAACGGTGCGACTCAGGTGACTGGTGGCAACAGTTCTGACACAAGTAGCGTCCCAGACCAGGCACTTTCCATTTTTCTAGGGTACCAGAGTCAGCCCATCCGGCCTCTTACCGTCAGACCTACACAAACCTGGAGGTTCAAGTATGCAGGGGACATCCGCTGACACTAGGGCTCTACGGACTATGTCATTAAGCGCATGGTGACGTGGAAACCTCCCTGTGCAACGACGACAACTCAGCGCGTGATGGCCATCGGCCTCCACTAGGAACCGCAGGTGCATACATGAGGTTCACACACCTTACAGCCCAGACGGAGAGCCACCGCCACGCTCAGAAAGTTATCGTCAAGTAAAGTGCCAAGGTGAGGCGAAGGCAACGCATGCAACCACGCACCGGATTCAGGTTGTGACACAGCCCACAGTCTGGCCATATCAGCTCCCGTTATCGCCCCCAACAATAGCTCTTGAAATCGCTTCTTCCCTACTTCGTCCCACGCCCGCTGAATTTTCATGTTATCCGGCATAGTCGCATTAGGGTTGAGGACCGTCCATGCTGACTGAGCATCCGCAGCAAAGGGTATATCCACCCCATCACCATTAGTACGAAGTAATAGAGAGACTAGGTTTTCCACCCCATGCGTAGACGCCAGAAAAGCCGGCAGGCCCACATTCAGCACACGACGTACCCCCACACCTCCACTACGGATGGGTAGGCTCGCCTGATCCCACTGGCAATCCTCCAAGGAGACATTCAGCACCGACTCGACCACTTGTTTTAGGGCACTGTCAAATGAGGAAACTTCCTCCGGACAAAGCCAAGTAGGAGTAGTCCTTAGTAGGTAATTGATTTTAGGAACGGCGAAACACATGCGTTACAAGATAATCGCAACGTGTGCGGAGAGGTTTTTCAAACGCTCGTGAGTGGTTAGGAGGAGCTGTTTTATTATCTATTTATATTTCCCTATCTCATTGTTGCTAAGAATAAACTAGCTTTATATTTTGTTCTGCCACCTAACAATGTTTGAATAGGTGTCATTATTTAATTATTTGTTTAGGTACAAGTCACAATTCATACGTTTGGATTTACAAAAATGATATACCAGTGCATTACATACCTAATTGTTTACATAGTTTCTTATTTCTACATTATTTAAAATTAGTATAACATCAGACAAAACACACAATATTTATGAGGTAACATTTTTTGACATGACAATGTGTCTGGTGTTCGTATGTACCTCCTTTGTTACATTTTTTGTAGCTATATCAGAAGTTTAGTATCTGTTTTGAAGTATGTCTGTACTCTGGTATAGGCGGCATACAGACGTACTGTCGTACCGTTATTACGACGGTTGCATATAGGGCAATTACAGATGTGCTACTTTAAGCAATGCGCTGCGCTTGCGCAGGTCGCGAGATGCCGCTGCATAAAGTAAAACTTGTATTTAAACTTTAGCCTTCTTGCCGCAAATCACATGGACATGGCTTTGAAAGGCATTGAGCAGTTATATCGGTTTTTTTTTGTTTTTGATTGTCTGCTTAAGATTAGATATATTATACATTTTATTTAATAAAGACGTAAGGTAATGTTTTTATATTGAAATAGAATATATCATAAGTATCGAGTATTGTTCGTGTATGTTTCCCTATTACTCATCTTATTCACACTTCTAACACGCCTGGATGTTTGGATGATTCTACTTTTTTAATGATTTCCCAAAAATTTCTCATTTTTATGTTTATTACCTAATTTCTCGAGGACGGCTGCACCGATTTGAAAAAAATCTATTTTGTTTGTAAAGGTAAAACCCCCGCGAGATCATAATTAATTTTATTAATGCATGGGCCATTGAGAAAGAACTGGCTTGTAGTTGGTTTTTAAATCAAGATACATTATCATTATTTGTCACAGGACAGCAACTAACTTTTCTATTTATCTTTTTACCCGACTACAAAGAAGGAAGGTTATGTTTTTCGAGTGTATGTATACAAACATACATACTCTCGAAAATCTTTACTCTCCTATATGTGTATGTATGTATATTTCTTTGGCACGCTTTTGAGTCTAAACGGCTTGTCGTATTTTTATGTAAGTGTTGTCAATAGATTCGTCTTAGTCGTGAGAGTGACACTGGGTACATCAAAATTAAAAAAACAAAAAATAAGTATAATACACAGGTTTAAAGATTTAGCAGTCGGGTTTTGTTATGTCGCTTCTAACCACTTGTTAATGTTGCAGTAGGTAGTTACACAAACAGCGTCATTTACCGTACATTAAAATAATTTCAAACGTCCGCTGCGAGACATAAACATGCTTAGAATAAGTTTTACGAATGCAATGACAAAACTATGTGGGACAAAACACAGCATGAATACCACCCAAAGAGCATTATCACACCTGCATTTTCTGCTGTAAATCGATGTTGGTACATCAAGATGTTGAGCCAACAAAGCTGAAGGGGCAATCTGTCAAAATGAAGTCGAGATTGCTCACTTGTTTCACTTCTTTTGCCGCTAACGTTACGCGATACCACCACTGTTTACACAATTGAATAAGTGATATTTCTTTCACAGCAATTTTTATTAAAAAAACTAATTTCATTACTACACAGTCAGTATTGATTGATTTTAACACAGTCACAGTGGAAAAAAGCTGTGTTTGTCTGCTTATTGCAGTTTTTTGTTGCTAAATTAATTAATCTTTCAACGAGACTAGTTTTTTTTTTTTAAGACGAGGCAGGTATTTATTTCAAAGCATATCTAAACTTGCATGCATAGCTATGAAGAATTGCGATTACCAATACTATTCAGTGATAACTTTACATATGTATGGTTATAGGTACATTAGAACTGTAGACTGGTAATATTTATTCACTGCCCGGATATTTAATGAATTTTGTTGAATATCGGCACTAAGCAATAGTTGCCACTATTGCTTAGTGCCGATATTTAACTACCTAATAACACAACTTTCATTCCATACCACTACCGTAGTACTTTCGATAATAGCAAACGTTAGAATAGCTTCGGGAAAATAGACAAAAGTATGTTGATATCAGGCTATTTAGTAAAACATCGGGATGCAGCGTTTCCAAAAATAATTATAAATAAATGAACATTGCTTAGTTACAATCAAAGATACCGTTGTGAGAGCTGCTCGGTTTATCTACTCGGTTAAGCTGTGTTCACACTAGGATTTTAGTTAGCAACGGCTGTCTAATGAATTTAGACAAGCGTTTGGTGGCTTTCACTTTGAAGTGTTTTAGTAATTTTATAAAACACTACGTCAACGATTCTTCCATCGAGAAAGTAGTCAGAAAATATATCTTACTTGTATCAGTCATTAGAGTTAGAGAGACCAAGGCATTTACTAACATACACATTGCTCGGAAGAGATCGCTTTTAGCGATAAGGCCGCCACTTGTGACACTAGATGTAAGGTTTGTCCTGTATATTTGATGTTTGTGTGTCTGCAATAAAGAGTTAATTCATTCATTCATTCATTCATTTCTAAAATTATTATAAGTATTACAAAACAAAGTATGAAACTCTTGATTTGTATTTTCAATGGTGATACTATGTTAAAGTCGTTATTATTTATACTATCACAAACGCCAAGCAAAGTTTATCTCAATCACATACAATTCACAAAATTATAACAGCAAACCTTTTAAACACGATAATCAACCAAATTAACTATATTGGATCAAAATTATTTCAGTTTTAACGTTTAGTTCAAAATAAAATTAGATGTTAAATTAGTTAAAAAATTAAGAAGAAGTTAGTTTCATTTATTATTAATATTTAAATTAGTAAATAAAATAAAATAAAAAAAATTCTGGTAAAATAAAATTCGCTAGCCGTCGCGCCATAAACTGATCAATTCTACCGTGAACATAGCCTAAGGCTGGCTACAGACGCGCTTATTTTCGTTAGCGCTGCTCGTCTAAGATACGGTTCGCTGCAGCGGAAAGTGAGACAAATGAATGAACGGGTTCGTGATGGATCATAGTTGTATTCATTGTTTTATTGTTAGATATCTACATCGACACTTTATTTAGAAGTTTTACTTCGTATGAACATAGATGCTTGAGCGCGGGGCCTGTGTTTACTAGGAACTGGACTAGTTTTATACTAGTTATTTTTAGTATAAAATTCTTTGATATCTATTTTAAGCTGCTATCAAAAAAAACTATTTTAGATAAACAATGTAATGATTATTTTTTGTCGTTAGTTGTTATCTAGTTCAAATATTTCTAGGAAGAACCCGCCGAAATGATGTTGTCGAAAACAGACAGTGGTATATGGAAAATGTCTACCACTTTTAAAAAATAAATTCAAAGTCGAAAAATGGCTTCGTCCATTTAAATCACACTATCGCACTAATATAATAAAGGCGAAAGTTTGCATGCGTGTATGTTTGTTTATTCTTCATTCACGCCCAAACGGCTTAACAGATTTAGATGAAATTTGACATGAAGAACGCTTACATCTTGGATTAACACACTACTTTTTATACTGGATAATTGAAGTGTTCCCATGATCAGCTAGTGTAAATATAAAGGGCGGCTGGTGGTAAAAACCAAATTGAGACTCGAACAAAGTGAATGTTAAACACAAATAGGTCGCTACCTATTCTGCCTATATTAGAATAGGTAGCGGCCTAAATATAATCATCATCTACAACCTTCTTTATCTCACTTCTGGATTTAACCTTTCACGTATGATGCCATAATCCTCAGTCCTGTATTAATCGTGGCCAGGCAAGACTTGTGATAGTTCTTATATCTTATTATATTTTACTTTATTCACCAAGCTCATTTTATAATTTCATGCCGTACGAACTTATAAAATCTGCCCAGATACATGAGATTAAAGTAAACAAATAATACATTTCCATTGCCAGCGGTAAAATTGACAGTCGAAATTAAGTACTCGATTAATTAATAGGTCTATAAAATTAACGTTTTACGTGATTTCGCGAACGAGTTAATGTCCGTAAAAACGGTAAGTGTGAAAGTAGGCTAATTACTTTAGCTACCAACTTATATACATTATGTAGATATATATTTTATAATAAAATAATGGAAAATAATGAAATAAGTACAACTTAATGTTAAGCAGAAGTTGAATGAATAAAAGATTATAGCATTATTGCACACCGAACAAAAAATAAAAAGATACAGCACGACAAAACTATACACTGGTAGTATATTGAGCGGCCTTATCGCCTAAAGCAATTTCTTCCAGGCAAGTTTGTGGTAGCTCAGTTGGTAAACCCGTTGCCACGCACGCAAGCCAAAAGATGCGGGTTCAATCCCACTTTCAGGCAAGCACCTCTGAGTTTTTCACTCATGTGCATATTGTTATTAATTAGCATTTGCTTAAACAGTGAAGGAAAACTTTGTGAGAAAACCTGCTCTTGAGAAAAGATAAGTAACGTCCCCGATTCAGTTAGCGCTGCCTACAGCCGTACTTACAGCGGGGATCAGTCGACCGCTATAAATATAGACTTGGTCAACTGATCCCGCGGGATCAGTTCGTAGCGGGATCAGTTGACATACAAACCCTAAAATATAAAATAGTAGGTATTATGTGATTGCTTTTATACAAATACTCGTATGCGACGATTTTACTACCAAATTTTATAACCTTTCTTTGCAAAATGGAATATAGTTTGGTAAAAATTTAATATACTTATGTAGTATTTCATCTTTGTCGAGCATACGTTTATAAAAGTCTAAAATTAAAAAACCACACGTTAAAACACCTCCGTTCAAAATACCTTTATTTTAATAATTATTTTTGATCAAAATTTATGCACAATAGTATATCAGCTGGACCTTCAAGTATAATGCGCTTCAAATATAAGGCAGACTCAGATGCATGTATAGGTTAGGTTAGGTTTAAACTGCGATGAAAGTATGTAACTATAAATTCAAAATAATTTTAGGTATTTGGCCATTTGTTATTTAAAATGTGTATAAATCTGACTTTGGTGTTATAGCTATAGACATTTTAAACTATAGATATTCAGGTCGGTATTTTGAACTTAAGTATTTCTAATGTAGGTGTTATGTGACACTCCAAAATACGTTAATTCCGTCAACTTATTTTGAACTTTAGGCAGTCAATTACGCACCTTCGTTCGTTAGTCTGTCCATAGATTAAAAAAAATATGGATTGTAAACCGAGCTCTTTTGATATCCATACCTGGTATTGATATCTGATATTGGGTATCAAACTTTATCAAACTTATTTTTAGGCGATTACCGTAATGAAAGGTATTAAAACAAGTTAGAAAAAATGCATGGATGATCTATTTAGTTTTAGATTAAGATATTTTAATGCCTTCGTAACCAATGTAACAGTGATGTCGGTTAAACATAATAAACGCGGATAGCATAATTATATTTAAAAAAAAAAAACATTCTGAATTTCGATTGCGTTCCAAACTAAATGTAGGGAGACAGAACTGCACGTAGACAGTTACTTTTATAGTGTGGGTTTGGCAGTTATTCCTCAAAGTGTAATTCCGAACTTGGATAGCTACACCTTTAGCCCGCTACACCATAAATCACCTGCCACTTTTAAGCACTTCTACATTTTTAACCATGCTATACTTTGATTAAAACCTCAGCAGCGATAGTGCAGTTTGCTATTTGTGACCACCATTCTAGAAAAAAACATTAATCTATTTATTTTATTTGCGATTGAAATGAAATATGGAATATTTAGCTACATTTGTTTAGCGCTCATTCTGGTGTGTTCAAGCCTATTCTCGCCGGGGCTTGCGCTTCTGCTAGCATCTCAATATAAAAATTAAATTATTACTAATTTTTTAATAATTAAATTTAGAAATCATCAATGAAGTAAAATACGAGTAAATACATATAAAAGATAATTCAAAAACTACTAAACTGACTTAGGTGAAATGTACCAAGCAATACCCCTTCAACCAAAAATATTTTTTCAAATACATATATCAAACCGTATCGGAGAAACCTCCTCCTTTTTGCAGCCGCAGTCGGTTAAAATATTAAAACACTAAACTGAAAGTGCCTTCAACGGTATCTAGGTTCTCAATTATATGAATTTGTCCTCGTCATGGTTTTTGTACAATGGCAAATATTTCACTTCTCTTTGGTTATTTTACTGTTTCTACGCCCGTTAAGTACTTATTCCTTAATTCGTTAGTCATTTGTTAGTCAGTTAATTTATCATTCTGTCCGATTCTTATTCGCTGTGACAATTTGAGAAGTAATGATTCATTTTGTTACAATAATCTGCAAACGGAAAGTTTACTGACGTGTTTTACAATTATTATTTTTTTGGCTTGTAACAAAACGATGGGGTTCGTGTGGACGAATTTCAGAATCCGGCAGTTTTCACAATAAAAGTAGACGCAAGGCGTTTTATACGATTCCGTAAAATATTTACGATAAATCGGTGATTTCTTACAGTATGTCTACTAGTCCGATTAGTAGAATTGTAGAATGAGGATGGGGGAATTAAATCATGTAATTCCCCCGAATTGTACATAATATGTTACATGAGAATTTACTTCAGTAACTCAATGTATTCATCATTATTATCAACTTTTACTAGAATGCCTATTCAGAGCTTAAAAATATAAAAGCTGGTGTACCACAAGGAACTATATTAGGTCCCGTCCTGTACCTGTTATATACAGGTTATACATTTGTATAATTTTCTTTTATATTGTAAGATTTATTGTGGTATTTAAAATATGGGTTTATAAGCCTGAAATAAATTAATTTTGAATTTTTTTATGTACCCTGCCAGAAAATAATACCATTGCAATATTTGCTGACTATATTGCAATCACGGCCGTAGGGAACACTCATGAAGAAGCTGTAGAAAAAGTTCAAGTGGCTGTGAATAAAGTTTATGGCTGGACAAAGAAATGGAGAATAAATTAATATAAATCTAAATCAGTTCACATAGTACAATTACAAATAATAAAAGAATCAGTATTCTCCAATTTACATCAAAAGTCAAGTGATACCATATGAGAATACAGCTAAATATCTTGGCTTGACCCTTGACGTGAAGCTTCGCTGAAAAAAATACGCCAAGAAGAAAAAAGAGCAGCCGGACTTGCACTATAGAGTTTCTTGTATGCGTGTAGAAGGAAACTCTCCGGTGTCATAACGTAACAAACTGCTAGTGTACAAACAAGTTGTAATGCCAATATGGACTTATGGTATACAGCTGTGGAGCTGTACTGCTAGAAGTAATAGGCTCATGATCCAACAATTCCAAAATAAAGTACTGAAGGATATTACCGATGCGCCTTGGTACATGAGAAACAACGATCTTCACCAAGACTTAAAGTAGAATTCGTTGAACAAGTGTTAATAAAATACGCTGCCGAAGCTCAGAAAAACCGGCTTCACCATCATATCAATCTTGAGGCTATCCAGCTCCTCGACCACACAGACATAACTAGAAGAATAAAAAAAACTAAACCATTCGAGTAAGTGTGATTAGTGTTAAAAGGAGTAAAATAATTAAATATAATAGTAAAAGTGCTAAGACTAAATTAAAGAACACATGAACAAAGTGTTTTTGCATTAACAAATCTAACAAGAAAAGTGCCGATGGAGAAATTCTTAGAAGCATTATTTTGTAGACGATTAAATTAAACTAAAATTACTTATGGCCAATAAGTAGGCTTAGTCTAGATTGTAATAATATTAAGGAAAGCCTTTTACAGGTTTTTTTTGTGCAATAGGAAAAATCAACAAAAAAAATACTAGAAGACTGACCAAATCTGAAAACGTGATAAATCAGTTATCCAAACAAAAGTTTATTGACTTTTCGCATAGTTTAGGTACCAAAATCTTGTATTAAAACCAAACAGGTGAGAGCCATAACCAAGATTAAACTTCACAATTAGGTTTGCTAGATTTACGCAATTTAAAAACCAAAATCGAATCTGTATTGTTAGGCGAATCGAATGCCTAAGAATAGCTTTATTTTGAAAATCATAGTCATTGAAGTAAGACCTATTACTAATCACGAAATATCGTTTCTTGCGGTGCCATTTCAAATCAAATATTAATACCAAGCAAAAAATATATCGCCTCTTACACTTGCTTTACTATTGCAGAGAATTCGTGACTCAATAAAATAAATATTGGAAATCAATGTGATTTCGCAGAGTTGGCCTCTCTAGGGTGATATAACAATACGATAATAATAAATTTTTATGTGCCTTTCTCGTTCTAATGCTGTTTTATTCCCGGCCTATGATATAAAAGTTGCGAAACACGCAAAAATGTTTGTATTGTAGATGTGAGTTATTGCGGTTTTTGGAATTATTTACGATTCTATGCTTTGGTGTTTTTGAGCATTGTGCCAATTATTTTACAGCCTATAAATCTGTAAATATTTTTTAATAAATCAATTACTTACAACTAAAAACAAAATTTCACAAGAAAAAACATAATTTTACAGATTATAATTCTTATTTAGTTAGTTCTAAGAGTTAATATTTTGTTTTCTCGAGATGATTCTACTCGTATAAAGTATTGTTTTTGAAGTATTATTTTCAAAATCTCTTCTTACGAGTATTCTAGAATTCATTAGAGTGTTAATAATTGTCATTAAAATGCATACTGCAAAAGTCGCAAAAATCATAATGACCTAGGCCTACTCTACACGCATATTGTAGTTAACAATATGCGTGTAGAAGGCATTTCTTATAATAACAACAATCTAGCCTTAGGCTAATAAGTAATTAAATTGTAACTTCAACTTCTATAATCTGTAATGAAAATGTGTCCATCAACTACAAACTAAGAATTAATTATAGTAAAACTGTCAAAACTGTTTCTGCTCTCAAAATAGATCAATTTGTATATTAATTACCATAATTGCAAATTGTTAAACGAAAAGTATTGCACGAAACAAATTATTGCGATTACATCGATCAATAAACGGTAAACTAGCAATAAATACGACTATTATTGGAAGGCAATAAAAATACCTAACGTTACACGCATACCACATCTTAAAGTAATTTTACAGTTTTGCAACGATTTCGTAGTATTTCGCATGACGCTGGCAAGCCACTGTATTTATGGCGCATAAAAACTAAGTAAATTGACCTTACAAAACGAAAAAGTGTAGTAAAGTTTTTATTGTGCTGTTGTTGACCGAGACCCATTTCGTTAATGAACTCGAAAGTTTCGAACAGATCTTAGAAGGGTTAAAAATTCATAACAAGGTATTACCACCACCTAGTGGTGTTCTGGGCAAAATAAATATTCTCCGATATAAAATTGTAGGCTAAAAATTTTAAACTCCAAGTGTTGAAAATATCCAAGATGTATTGAACTTCGAATTCTGTTGTCACAAGGTGCGTACATAATTATATACCCATAACGTCCCGCTCCTGGGCTAGGGTCTTCCCTAGGGATGAAGGCCATGGTCCATCACACTGGCCAAATTAAGGTTGAGGACTTCACTTATCTTCGAAAAATAGTTTTCTCGCGATGTTTTCCTTCACCTTTAAGCTAGTGGTAATTAATCATAATATGCACATGAGTGAAAAACACATAGATGCATGCTTGTACCTGTGATTGAACCCGCGCGTTTCGTTTGTGAGGCAAGGGGTTTACAGACTAGGTAACTTTAAAAATGTAACTAGTAGTTATTCGTAATAACTATTTTCTGTTATGAAAGAAACATTAAAAACAATCAATCAAAATCTGTACATAAAATTTTTTGAATAAAGTAACACGAGTAGCCCTGCTTCAATTATCGACTGTTATTAATTTTAATTTTTAATCTATATTATAATTATGTAATATAGATGTTATTAGTAATAGAGAAATCCTTGATAAATAAATAATTTTTAGTTAACTTTAGACTTTTAGTCCAATTCTATTTCTATTTTTTACTAAATTATACATTAATTCAAATTTTGTTCCAGCAGCGACTACAAATTTAAGCCAATTGTCAGCGCTCGTCATTTTTTCATGTAGTAAAAATTGTATGTTTGGTTTATAATCTTCCATGTACCGTCTTACTTCTTATCCTAACCCAGCAATCATTTCGTTCCACAAGATTAGTCACGGAATTCACCTGCTGACGTTCAAAAGCAAAAATAGTTTCACTTTCCTCTCTATTTATTGTAAAATCGGCGACACAACCGTTTAAGAAGGAGAAAGTCGTTTTTTCGAAATTTGTTTATTGAGATTATCCATAAACGATTAAATTCATAATTATTATGATTGAAGTGTTTTTATATTATGAGCACGGTTTCTGTCTGTGACCTTGCCACAAATATAAGGAGAAATTAACTTTTGTAGCATAGTCAAGCATTTAGGCGGAAGCAAACTGTTTTAATGCAGAAAAAAATGTCGAATTAGCGATTTATATTTCAATATCCATTCGCCTTGGCAAGACATAATCCTTGTCCATGGTAAATTGCAATGTCTAACTTAATCCTCATCAACTTTTCAAAACATTAAGTCTGTCACTCTGAGATAACACTTTATTTTATTCTGCTTAGTCTTGATATGCCCAGTAATTTCATTACAAACAATACTCTTTGGACCGGAAAACTACATTTGATCACTACACTGGCAATTAGCTTGTCGGTTGAATGACTGGCTCAAAGTAAAGAACTCGACTTGAATACAAGTCAACATCAATGACCTTGAAAGCCATAAAAGAACCGGTTCCTTTCCATCGAGTTCAACAATTATTTTCTTTTGAATCTAGCTCATCGTGCTGCTTATGTACCTATTAATAGCACGCCATTGTTACTTCTTCACAAGTGTATATTTAGTTAAATTTCTTAATAACAAGACCTCTTTTGACCCTGAATAATATAATAGGCACCTGCTAACTTCAACCTCCTTTCCGTAATCTTGAGAGTCATCTCATTGAAAGATCTGAAGGTAGGGACTAGGCTCTTCTGTTGATGGTTTTAAGGTCGACTTTCGTTTGTTAAAGGGGAAAATGAGAACAGTTCAAAGAGTCGATATCAGGTTTCGAGAGTAGACCATTGATCAAGCGTTCAGTTGTTTACTGTTTTGCTTGTTATTCGATACGTATTATTTACGACGGGAGGTGGTCTAAGTGACAGACTAATTTCTCTTTTTTGTCTAAGTCTAATCTAGTACGGATCACTTTCTACGCCTACGTGAGCTTTTTTTGCTCTACAGAGTTATTAAGTTTAAACCTCATCAACTCGAAAGTTGCTTAGTGTCTGCTAGGCGCAGAGCTATAAACTATCTAAAAGTATTATTTCCCTGTGAAAATAAAATTTGTTATACTGAAAATGCAACCGAAAAACCCTGTTTCGTTTGACATATTCGTAAAAAGCCTTAGTCTTATAAAAAAGACTAGTAGTTGTCACACGCGGCGTCATCCGCGACAAAAAAGTTTAAAATTTCAAACCTCCATTTAAACTCATTAAGGGTTGAATTTCCAAAAATCCTTTCTTATATCATCAGTATACCAATACACAATTTTATTTCTCTAGGTATAACGGTCTAGGCTGTACGTTGATTCCTAGAAAATATCAGTCAGTCAGAACTTACTATTTTATATATCGACGGGTTTCAGGATATTTGTATTAACCAACATTTTTGAAACTTTACACCAGAGCAGTTTAAAGTTTCGATCTTTAGAAAAAAAATATAACATTAGTAAATCGCATTATTTTTTAAAAAAGAAGGATATTACTGTTTTTATTACATATTCCGCATAATAGTATTCATTAGTTTTTCTAATATTCCTATTTTTAACGAAGATAAATGTCGCTTAATACTAAATGACCAATATGTTTTGTTCCAGGCTAAATGACTTAAAGGCCTATGATAATCGCTTCTTATTCCAAGCTAAATGACTAAATCACCTAGGTTTATTATTTATTGTTCCAAACTAAATGACTTAAACGTAGGCATGCAAATAATGGTTCTAAGCTAAGTGCTTTAATCAAAGAGTTGGTCATATTTCAAACCTAAGCTAATTGATTTAAATACTATATTTTAAACTTATTAATGTATGGCTAATTAGTTAATGCAATTGATTTTTTTTATAAATTGTTTGTAATCCTATTTGAATAATGAAGTTTGCAGAAATAGGCGGTTAAACCATTGATAAAGTAAAAAGACATATATAGGGTGTACCCACCTGTCTTGTTAATATTTATGAATCGAAAAAAAAAACAAATTATAAATTGTTCAGAGATAAGTTTTTTATATAGAATGACAATCACCTAGGAACAGCAGTAACTTCTTATTTACCAAACAAAAATGTATGGACTGACAGTGGGTATGAATTTGACAAAGAGGCTAAATGTATATAACAACATTCTTGTATTTTGATAAGGTAATTAATTAATTTAGCTTAAATTGTATTAAGCGACACTGAATAAGAATTTAACAAAGAGGCTAATTGTATGAAGCGACACTTTTATATATTAATACGGTCAGGCTAAATGCTTTAAGGTGCGTGGCCTGTAAGTTGTTGCTCCAGGAAAAATGGCTTAAACGACTGTCTGGTATTTGGTAGTGAGCTTAAGTACACAGTTCCTAGATTGGTCAATATTTAGTGTCACTTGATACATTGCAGTCCAAAATGGACACAATAATGCGTTTGTATTAAGTGACAAAAAGTGCTCCGATCGTAAAAAAAAACCAGCTTAAACGATGCAGAAAAATTTGCTGATTCCAAATATGTATAAAAGTCTATATCGCACAGAGTGTCGCTTAATACAATTCACCGGGAACACGTCGATATATAGATAATACGAAGACAACAAGAAGAACCAACAAGTAACGCTAGCTAAAGTAATTCTTTATCATAGAGTGATAAATGAATGAATATTTTGTTCTGGTCAAATTTCTTGATACGAGTAACCTTGTATTCCTAGACGTAGGTGTCCCCGTTCAAAGTAAGTAGTGCGGTTTGATAACGGGAGTGAATACTGACTATAATACCGACCGTTAAGTCTCCAAGTAAGAAAGCTTTAGCAAGAAAAGAGGCAGCTACAGAAATTACGAAGCCAGATGAAGTAACTCTAGATCGCGGAAACATTGACTGATTTACGGCCCCGACTCACGTTACTTGACCGGAAGCTAGACAGGCGTTGTTTTGTTAGGATCTTCATATTGTTCGCGCCGATGGTCATTTCGGACAGGTTATCTATACACGACGCGTAATGTCCGGGCTTTCTTGACGTAATTTAGGATCTTAGATATTGCGATTGATGTGATTTAGGCGTGCCAAATAAAACCTTATTTCTTATAGGTATTGTACCTTATCATTTTGATTGTCTCAAAGATTTTCTTTATCTTATCAATTGCTATCTCTTTTCTTAGCTTCTGCATTTGCAAAATAAATCTTCAAATTTTATACTAGGTATGTAAAGTATTCAAATGAATACTTTAAATTACAATTGACTTTTTTCGGTGTTTTGGAAAGCCTTGTTTTTATTCTCTACTAGCTGACCTAGCAAAATTCGTACCGCCTAACAGTTATTATAAAGATAATATAATTTTTAGTAATTTTTGCTTGTGATAATAATATATTTGGTGACTAAATTAATGTACTTAGAGCGAAGTGGGTACAAAAATTAACGAGCTCTCCAAAACGAAGATTTGCCGAATTTCCCCCAAATACTCTCTTGCTTACATTATTTTACATAGTTAATTATCGCATTGATGTAAAACGTCTAGTCTCAGTGCAATGAATGCTCTAATAAGTAAATAATAATTGATATTTTAAACAAAAACTCCCACAGTCCGAAACAGGAAGTAACAGTATTGCCTAATTTGTATAGCGTGTTACGTCTCAACGAATTAATGCTCTCAATTATGTAAACAATCAACCTGCCCATTAAACATTCATTCACATTAATAAACCGAATGTTAATCTCGTTTTTTGCAGTTATAGACGCACGCAACGGAGTGTTTTTGCGCAATTTTGTACTTTATGGGTTCGTAATGAAGGCATTGTTTTTCGTTGTGACACAATGATGCTTAGGGCTGACGGAAGAATACGTGTAGTTTTTTTTTGGAGTTTTGTAAGAGGGCAGCTAAAACACGAGACCCTACTACTAAGACTTCGCTATCCATCCGCCTGTCCGTCCTTCTGTCTGTCAGCAGACTGTATCTCATGAACCAGTTTTTTTTACAGATGACGTATTTCTGAAGCTGCTATATACAGAAATTTTAACTTTAGAAAAATCTTACATATTATACGGAGCTTTTTTGTATACTACCAATTTGCCTAAGTATTTTTAAATTTATAATCAAATTAGCACAACTTATAAATATAAAAGAGTGAGTCCTGGCTGACCAACAGAAAGGTTTTCAACGCTGAGCTATGAAACTATTGAAATTTGGGATTCAAAAAGATTTACGTAAATTCAATCCATTTATATCGCGGATGAAGCTGTTTATACCAGTTAATAGGCAGGCCTGCTTGACTCATTTTGATTGATAAATATTTTTTACTTTTTGACAAAATGTTAAGAAGTCTAAAATTACTTTTAGAGTGTGTTGTGTCAACCCTAACAATATTACCGTAGTACTTGCGCCAGTACTTAATTACATAAAGAACAAACACATTAGTGGATTAATAATTTATCGAATTACCGTGGGTTTGGATTAAATTTTTATTAAAGCTACACTGACTAATTATGACACATGTAATTGACTTTTACAGTGGCTGACTGTTAACTTTTAGCATAAACAATTTCAATTAAAAGTTTAACATGAAAATATTATAACAAAAATTGTTATAAGTGTTGAACATGAAAGAGTATAAGATATTCTCATAGTAAGTGATTTTTTATCCTACACTGCTAGGCATCTGACCACAAGTTCGCACGACCACAGAAGTCAGCGATACTGCATACAGTATCTAGGCATGCTCCATCTAGGGCATACAGCATAGCTGTATGTCTGTAATCTGGCTCTCAAGGAAGGCTGCCGGAACTTTAGGGTGGTAGCTAGCCAGGCGTGAGATAGGAAATGCTCCTCCACCATGCTATGGTTTCCTCTCACCGGTAGCACAGGCTCTTCTTGCATGTTTTGTGGGATCGAACATCGTACCTCTCGCACGGCAATCGACCCCACTAACCACTCAACCATCATCGCTACCAAATACTACATATTATAAATTTACATCTTATGTAGAGTAAAATCAATTACCAAAGAGTAAGATCTGAATATTGACTTAATGACCTGACTGATAATTCATTAGCAATCACACAACCTAACCTAGAACCTAGAGGCATGACATTTGGAGGTTGTATTCATTATAGGGTGTAGGGGTGTATTAAGGAAGAATTTTTGGAAATTCCATGCTTGAATAGGGTTCAAAGTTTATAACTTCTTTATATGTAATATTTTATAATATGATACTATTTTAGTATTAGTTCAGATAAGTCAATTTCAGAAGAGAACTAAAAATACAACTTCGATTATCAAGATAATCAGAATATTACGTGATACAAGATTATAAATATAATATTTTCACGTCTTAAATGATAATTACGCGTAAATATACGTTTAATTTTGTATTTCTTTTCGCCGGAAGTCTGATCTGATGTTCGTGCAATATAAGCAAAATCAAATCAAATTAAAAAAAAAACTCTTATTTTCTCTGAGGTAATAGGCGTACATTCTATAGAGGTTGTCTGGAAGATATCACTTTTAGCCATAAGACCGCCTTTTGTGCCATATTATTGGTTTTATAATTCTTTTTGTGCTAAACTTTTGAGGTCACAATAAAGAATTATCGTACTGTATTGTATACATTCAAAAATATTTCAAGTTGGATCGGTAAAATTGTATGAGTCATACATTTTTTAAGCGAACCAGCAAAGAGTGTTGTTTCCTAATAAGTATCATATCTCACCAAAAGAGAAACTTGTGACATCTACAGATCTCAAAAGCAATAGTATAGACGTAAACGAGAAAAAAATTGGTTGGCCTCAATGAAATTTTTTTGGCTTTCCCATATCAATGAGTATAGAGTATATCAAATAATAAAAAAAAGATTACTTACTCAAACAGAATAAGTCAAAATGCACAGACACTAAAAGCAACTAATTACTCTCAAAAAGATTAAATCACAAAACTATGAATTTAAAAAAATCAACTAAAAAGAGCCTGTAAACTTACCATTCACATCTTTCACCATTCAACATCAATACTGCAATGCAGGGCCAGATCGCCATGTACCCGACATGACAATGTCGGGCCCCCTAGACAATGTATGTAATTATGTATTATTGTTGGTCCTATGTACTACTCAATAGTTCTGTTCTAGAAGTAAGTAGAAGTATTTTATCATTTGACAGCGTGTTTCGAAAAAATAAATACCTAATGACCCCAATTTGGCAAGTGTTGCACACCATGGGAACATTTTATAAAGTTTATTTTTTCTCTAAAAGAGGTTCTCTCTCTCTCTGACGCTGTCACTCGTGGTGATTATATCAGCTCCAGTATATGTTCCAGTTTCAATCGTTTTTCATTTCATTAGCTCTTCATTAGCTCCACTGCAACTGACTAAACTAAAAGTTCCTAAAATTACATCTATCCTCTTCTCAAACAAAACGAGTGGAGACAATTTTAAAACTGTCAAATCAGGTTAGTCTAGTAAGTTTGACCTGCCCGAATCTGGGTCAATACCTAATCTCGTCAGGGGTACAAATCAAATTAAATCACTGTAGGAAACATTTTTAATTGTATTAATGCAAGCGCGTCATAGCCAATGAATGAATAAAATCATCTTATTTCGACAAAGACAAGAATGACAGTAAAACTTGTATAACAGGTGATATTTAGATATGTCTCTTGACACCTTAACTCTTTCACAAATGCTAGCTGAAGCAGTCAGCGCTGGTCTTCTACTGGGAGCGGGTCAATATGGGGCCTCTAGGCAGTGCCCACACCACCTATAGGTTAAATCCAGCTTCGATGCCGTATCTCCCCTGGTGTTTCCCTGAGAGGAGACAAGGGAATTCTATTTTCAGACCCATTTTGGGAGCCGTGTCTTCCATGATGTGTCCCTTGGGGAGACAGGGATACTACTACTATCCATATCTCCCCAAAAATTAAGACAACCCAGAAGACATAGATCATTAATTTACAGATATTATTGTAGATTTTCTTTGGCTTTGTCTCCACCTGATGTCCCAACGATCGGAGGTGACAACAAGCTGTAAAGCTGTAGAGTTAAGTCACTACTACAGTTATAAGAGACGAAATGAAGAATAAGAGCTTATTCATAAACATCATGTAATACTTTAGAAAAAGTTAAAAAGGACTTTATTTGGCAGGCAATTAAAATATTATGATAAACATAGGTTGCAAATAGAATATCATCTAACGAATTTAGTCTTAAACAACATTAAATACCTAGACATTAATCCGGCCCTGGCAGACTAGCTCAAATTATAGATGTGGAACTGCATGTTATCTTATGACAAAGCCTATTATTAAATCACTTTCACAACAACCGGACAATGCAATGGCTTTAAATGAAACAAAGCTCTCTCACGTGAACTGCTCTGTAAAGGTGACAGAAGACAAGTAGCTTAGAGCCCAAAATACAAATAAAAATATAAATATTTTTAATGTGACTTAAACAAAGATTAATGCGCTGTGTATGTGTAGCTAATTTATTAATTTCTTGGGTTTTTTTTAATTTATTGTCTTCATTACAAGTATTTTAACAAATCCATAAAAAAAGTGGTTAAAAACTTGAATTTGGCAGGCGCCAACTAATTTTGTTTAGTTACTTACCACCCGACCAAATTAGCGATTTTGATAAAATCTTAAATCACTTCGGAGGCAAGTTCTTTTAAACAAAATAATGTATGTACCCGACCATTATTCGCTGCGCTTTATTCGCTATTCAGTTTGACAAACAATACTTTTTTTCAATTAAATGCTCAAGTCTATCAGCCTCTTTAGGTAAGAAACGCTATTTAAACGAAATATTGCTGTTACTTACTGCATTTTTTATTTCGATATAACTTTTGGAATATCTTCTTTTTTATTGTATAACACTTTATAATGTTTACTGCTGCATACTTTTAACAAAAACTATTGTGTTATCTGGAATTTGATTAAAGTATGTATTTTGTTTAAAATGCCGTATGTTTTAGGATTAAACTATCATTGTATGATATAGCTAAAACAGAGTCAGTTATTATGATTTATTATATGTCTAAAAATATCGTAACACAACGTTCAATATTTTCATTTTAACAGCAAATTGCTCTATATCGTCGAACAATGGACGTAGTTCTGTTGCTGACATATTGCAACCTATCTGTATCGAAATGATTTTATTTAAAGATTTTTTTTTAATAACAACGGAATTTCACATTAAATACGTGGCAGAAGAACCTATACGAATATTTAAGTTAATTACACATACAAAAATGTGTTTTATTTAAAAATCAAATTGCTTGATATATAATGCAATATAAATTGTTTATAAATAGTATTTACTTTCAAACTATCTTTCTAATAGTCTCTGATAAATTAGGAAAAAATATATAATATAAAATAATATTACTAAAAATTGTAAAATGATTCCAAAATATTATTTCCACTAATAAGCATGCATACCTATATTTTTTATTAGTTACAACATAATATGTAATATATTTTATTTGGTGAATATTGTAGTTATGTGGCTTTGAATGATATGCTTCAGCTGGGCAAGCATAAGGTCTTTAGAAGCATAGCTTCTTAGGGAATGATTAGGAAAGAACTTAAAAAGTTTTTCTGTCATTCTTTGTCTTATCCCAAAAAAAATATATATGACGTCATTAAAATTTCATCTGTAACTAGCTTTAAGAGCTCGCGGTGTAAATATGACAGGCAGTTTTACTGTCATTTTTGTCCGTGACAAAATTAACAACTCTTTCCATACTACATCTTTGGTTCGTGCTCGCACTGCAGTAAAACTATAAATTTTGTTTAGATTGATAAGAAAAAAATAGTTACCTATTTTTTCTATAAACTCTATTTTCAAACGTCATTGCGCGGGCTTAATACTGAGGCTGAATATAATCGCCGTCCGCAGCCTCTACCGACGTGCATTCTCTGCCACTGACATGTCAATTATCTCGCAGTTTCGGTGCATATTTCACTGTGCTTTGTTTTGTTCCGCCGCTGGCTGGTTTACATCTGCAAGTAATTAAGTGTTGATGCAGGAAATGCTGGGGTTTTGTTTTGGTGTCTGTCGGCATTTTCCGCAGTCCAAACAGAATTTAATTTAAGTTTTGTTAAACGTAATAGGGGTAAAGAGAAAGCCAGTATCGGTGTAAATAAGTACTTAAGTATAAGTAATAAAACAGTTTTTCTAGTGTTACGTATTTTATTTATGTTTTATTTTATCAACTTACTTGTTTTTTACTTTTGTGCGTTTCGTATTACTTTCGTACAACTTACTATTTCTTCGTTAAATAAATGTACTATGTTTCTTTGAGGAAGGCTATAAATTTGATATAGCTACAGAAATGATACATAATAAATAGTAAATAGAAGCACAAAAGGCTATGTGAACTTGCGTCATAATAAAATGTTTCCATTAGGTTTTTGGTGTAAGAGAACACAATAATAATAAAACATAAATATATAACAAATCAAAAAAATAATTACGTCAGGGAGGAGCGACGAGCCACTTACCTACATCCAGGTAACACGCCTAAATGCCTGCCAATTCCGAAACATTTGCCAGCTTCAAAATTCACAGTAAAATAATCCTAAAATACAACATTGAAACAATAAATTCACTTGATCTGACAAACTACTGCATCTTTGTTGAATTTATAATATAATATAACAATCACAAACCCCATTTAGGCCGCTCCGACTGGCCTACCTTACGTCAGCTAAACTAACAAAGCCAGCTCGTGCGTGACAAACTATTTTAAGCACTTAATCTAGCCTAGACTTGACTGAACTGGACCGGAGTACAGTATAAATAATAGTGCTAAAGACCGTGTGTTCAAGTTACAGATTAAATCATAGTCACTGCAGTAACCGTACCTAGCCTGTCCAGGGTAGAGATTTATGGCTATAATATCTTTACTATGCAGTATTAGTTCATACTGCTTAATTAAAAAATCGGCGAGCAAAGCGTCTCTCTGCATCGATCGAGACCGGCATTTCTTTGTCTGACAGTTTGTTATTATAGTTGTTTTTCAGAAAATTTAGTAGTCGGGTAAAATTTGCTTTCCACCCATTCTCGACGAAACTTGGAATACAGATAATTTATTATATACGATAAATTCGTAATGTTTTAGTCGTCGGATATACACTCGTAATAGTTTCCATAAAACATTAACGATAGCGTTAAATTATAGAATTTTCTTTTATCATTTATTTGGTATCTTTCTTTGAAACCTGTAAGAGAAGTTAATTAAACTGAACTGAAAAAATATATGTAATTCTATTAATTAATAAAAATTATATTCATCATCTTAAATTTTATTTGGTACCTATCTATATATAATTATTTATTGTGTTGCTAGTCTTTTCTTCTCTATTTACTCTCTATTTGTTTATTATTTCATATTATTGACATTGTACTAATTATACATTCTTATTCAGGTTTTTAATGCGCTCATTTTAAAGTGTTTCTAGTGTTTACTTATGTATATATATTTTTTGTGACCCCGCGCGTCTCTAAAGGGTCACGCTGAAAATCAGCACTAAGGAGCAATCCCCAGCATCATGCTGAGCGCTGACTTCTTTTGACGCACGGGACACTGCAGCTCGACCTACTTTATTATTTTAAATGTTTGTCGACTTTTAAGTAATTAGTTGTAGTAGTAGTGTCCTGTGTGTACAAAATAAATGTGTTCTTTCTTTCTTTCTAATTATAATAATGTATAATGCTACTAACTTAATTGTCTACTATTGTACTTGTATGAGCAAATACATAAATAAGTTATAGGCATACCTATACATTTAAAATTACCGTTCATGTACTTCAAATAGTAACTTCAATGCAATATTTACGTCGCTCATTAAGGCACAAATGTCGAAACAATTCATGTGGCGGTTTTTTACTATATTATAGTAGCCAGTATAATAATGTTGTGGAATCTTGTTTATAATAATTGCTTTGGAAATATTTTTTTTTCTACTAAAAAAAACTTTTCTTGAAAAGCCACACGTTGACTTTCCAAAAAGTTGTATAAAGCGGCACGTATAAGTTGATGTAATAATTTAACAAGAACACAATCTAATTCAAAATCCATATGGCTCTCTACAAAAGAGAAATCCAAGTAGAGAGCTATGGTTAAAAACCTAACAATATTAACCTTTTATTTAAAAAAAAACCTCAATACATTCCTTTGTTTTTCTAGAGTAGTAATAACTTACTAAGCAATACACATAATTTTTCTAGCCTAGGTACTTTATCTTATGCAATAACTCCACTGACTATCTTAAGAATGTCGTGTCAGATTATCTTAGCTAAAGAATCCGCTGGGTGTTTTTACGCCATCTTACCAACACTTATGTCTACATGAAAGTGGCTGGCCCACAAAATAATCTAGCGTTGCCTCATATAATTTGCGATATAATTATACCACGCCGTAATCTTGCTCTAACATCAACTATTATTATAAAGTGTGAAAGACCGTCCGTTTGTTTGTTCTGTTTATCAAATATATTTCGATCTAACAGATCCGACGACACAATAATTAGTAATTCTTATAATTATTATTATAGTCAAAACTTACAAACTAATTAAGAAACTAATCTAATGTAACGAATTCTATTTGGTAGTGTTATAATAAAATGTTAAAAAATACGATGATAAAGTTTACCGTAAATTTTGGTTAATAATATACATCTTTACTTATTTATGGGTTATTATTAAATTAAGTTTCTCGGATGTGACAAACGGGGAGGGCTTGATAGATCTCATCATCGTCATAGGCATCTCCGTTAAAACGCCATTCCGAACGACAAGCAGCCAATTGCATCCACTGGATGTTTGATTGTTACTATGTTGCCGGCTTACCTACGCTACGTCTTCCGATTCGTGGTCGCGACTCAAGAACTTTTCATCACTTATGGGCTATTGATTCTTCGAGAGATGTGACTAGACCATTGCCACTTAAGCATTCCTACGAGGTATGTCGGTAACTCCGATTCTTCGGCGATTATACGCATTGCGGATTCTAACGCGCAAAGACACTCTAAACATAGCTCTCTCCATTGCCTGTTGAGCAACATTAAGCTTATCTAACAGGCAAACATTTAAAGTCCACTTCTCAGATTGATTGATCGAAAACTAGCTAATGTAATTTAATATACCAGGATCCATAAAAAACCTTACAAACAAAAACTTATGAAGTTATCGAATATAAGAAATAAAAATCGTCAGAATAATTAGAAGCAAGTATTAACTATTTCCTACACTAAAATTTAAATTTATAGATGTTTCACACCTGAAAGCAAAGCCACCAAACTACCTACACATCTACATTGTCTTCTGTTTTAATTACGGTGCGGTCTAATCTAGCATCTGATAAGTGAATAAAATATTACATTGTGTATCTTGGGAGATTGAGGAAGACAGAAAGTTGGCCTCGAGTGGGTATCGCAACCTCTCTCTTCATGGAAAAAGCGAAGTGGAACTTTCGTAATAAACCATGGGTAAAGTGGTCAGTGTATCAGAATTTGTAAAGGCTTGTTTGGTAACATCACGCAACAATAGGTTGGTAATGTTAGAGATTCCGTTCAAACGTACAGTAAGGTCAGACGTTGAAAGAAAGCTTAAAAATGACCCATTTGATATAAAATAGGTAATATTCATTTGTATTATATATGTTTGTTGCAGTTGGTATTTATTATACCTACCAAAGATAATTAATATTAAAAGTAGATTGCATCTTTACTGAAACATTACGTTATATTTTATTCTTACTACAAAATTATTAATTTGTCATCAGCCTATTTTGTCCAAATGTTTCCGCGAAACCCATTTATGTCATCGATCCACATCCATATTAGAATCCTTTATTTAAATGACATTAAAGTAAATGTACCACAGCAAAACCAGTCTGTAATGAAAGTGAAAACAAAAAAATATGGAGCAAAAGACATAAAGAACTGTCCGCGCCTCGCTGATACGAAAGATTGATAATGATTACTTTAGAAATTATTTTATCATCAGTCAGTGCTCTAAGCCACGTGCGGAAAGGTGCAGTGTGCGTAACAAGAATATAATTAAAATAGCAAAAAATTATAATGATCAAAACACGTGCTAACGCTTTGGTCTTTGCGCAACGAAAAACGCGGAAACACGTTAATTTATAATATTTATAAAATATTCATACAAAACAGTGAAAGTAATATGTGTAGACCCAAATATGTTGTGCGTTTTAATATATTGCAAGATGTTATGTAAAAGAATGTATTTTGTTTGAGATTAGTATAAAAGTTAACCTTTTTGTGTGGTGGTTTCCGGAGTCAAAAAACTGCATGTTGTCGGAGATTTTGAATCTTTTTTGAGATAATGTGTAGATGAACTACAGGTTTAATTGATAGTTAGAAGTTTGACTTGTGAATATTTTTTACATATATAAAAAGAGCTGTTTAACCTGCTTAATCCAATGGATTGACCACTTTCATACTTATACAATTACTGGCATATAACTTTGACCACTGACCTTGAAGAAGCAGTGACGTTTTTGGGGTTTTATTGGCGCGGGGCACAGTGTGGGCTAGGAATTTTGCCAAGACGTGATCGATGATTCGTCAATATATGCCCAAAAAAACCTTCATTACGTCGCCTTTGGTTCAAGAAGATTACGGGCACTATTCGAAAGCTTAGGCACCTACTCTTGGTGGTTGAGATGGGTTTAGGTGCTTCAAGGTATTATTTGTCTTTCAAACTAAATCCAAATGTTCATTGGTTATTTTTAACCTCCGCAAGAGGCAGAAATTAAAGTGCTGACGGCTTCAATTGCTCAATGATTTTAGATTTCAAGAAACATAAGCACAATTAAAACATAACCTTATCACGAAATTTATTAATGTTTGCTGTCGTATTTACTTTAGTATTCAAATCAAAAACTAAGTCATGTGAGTAATTCAGTTAACATTTAAATAAAACCATGTGATGTCAAGTTTCCATTTTTTTTAAAGATCGATTATCTTTTGACACTATCAACTATTGTTTGAAGTGTCTGCAACTGTCGATAGTAGCAGTATAATAAGTGTATTTTCTCGATAATGCTTATTCGGCTCGGTTATCTTTAATCTATACATGGCCTTTAGAATGACGGTACAAGGTAGAACAGCGTAAAATATACTACTTAGTTTTTAGAAAACACCGTTACTCTTTTACAAGGTTGTTTTACAAAGGCTCATAAATACAATTTAACTTCAGGATATACTCTGAAACTAATGTCAAAACATTGTTTTTGTTTGAATACAAAATGCTTCGCAGGTGATGGCTGTTTTGTAAATGTATACAGTCTTACCACAAAACATTTGGACATATCTACTGAGCTGACCTTTCGGTTATTTTTTTTTACTTCACGAGTTTGTAACTTGTGGCTATCACTTGTTTAGAGATAACCAGCCCGTTTATAAAACCACAAAACCTTATTAAACCTGTGTCTGACATCCAATTTCGTCATTCGATTCCTTCGAGTATTTTGTTCTAGTATATTTTCTGAAGGGTGTATTAATATTACACATTCCTTAGAAAAACAATATTTTAAACTGTGATTAAAAATATTTTTTTATTTTGATGAGAACTATTTTTTTTTTCCTATTCCAACTTTTATTAACCATGCAGAAAATAACCTAAAACATTGGGCTCCTATAGAAAGCGTGAGAAGAAAAAAAAATAGTAAAATCAAGAATATCTAGTTTCAAAGTAAAAATAGGTTTTGTGCCAAAATCGCGATTGTAATAGCTACTATTTACGAGTGTCAATACTTTTTAATTACCTGTATTATTATTTCTCAATCCAAACTTGTTCAGTTATTACGAATAAACTGCAGGATTAGTTTAAAAAAAAATATATGGGAAAAAATTATATGGGAAAAATCTTTCAGTCCTTCTCCGTCGCTTGGAAATCCGGGTAAAATAAAAAAATAATTAAACGTTCTCTTCCTTTAAATTCGGCGCGATTTATCAACGAACCGAATATTCCCAGATAAAATAGTTTTAATGCTATATACCTACATATAATCTATCATTCATTGTTGTTGTTCTGAGTCCAGTCATAACACATAGCCGCATAGGTACCATTTGTAAGTAAACTGAGGTGTGACAGGAATGTGTTAATGAATAACATTTTATCTTATCGGAACGTTAACTAGCCCCTTATCAGATCAGCCTCGCACGCTCTAGCTAAATATATAGCGTATATAAAGAAGGAAAAATGCTATATTTGAGTATAATGACGGCTTTTAAGTTGCTTCGTTGTTTTTAACCTCTGACGTTAAAACGACGGGGTGTTTTAAATTTGACGTGTCTGTGTGTGTTAGAGTGTGTGAGTGTGTGTGTGTGTGGCGTCGTAGCTCACGAACGAATGAACCGATATATTTTGTTTGAAAAATTAGTAGGGAGTGTTGTTACCTACGTTTGATAAAATTGGTACATGATGGCTCCCGCCACAAAATGGCAATTTGTATCACAACTACCTCAATAAATTTAAGTATCAAATGAAAGGTTTTGAATAGTAGACATAGATAATAATAACTTTCAAATCCAAGATGGTCACCATCACAAAATGGCGATGTCGGGGATTCATAACATTTTTAATTTTCCTTGTGAGCAAATAATGTTCAAAAAGTTAAATATGTATGTTTGTAAAATTACACTTTTACCCCTTTCATAAAGTTATTTGAAATTTTTGATGAATTGTACTAATTTATCTCTCAAAAAAGATCTTATTAAAAACTAAACGCGTTGCCGCATCTCTTTAGCAATTGTATATTGTTATAGTGAGTAGTGACATCAAATGAATTCGTTAAATGTTTTAAAGTAGTAAACAAAAGTCATTTAGCTTTCACGCAGAAGCGCTCTTCATCATTTAATATTGTCAACTATAGTCCAAGATAAAAGAACTAGGTATTAAACTATTTTCTGTCTAAAGATTCAGAACATTAATATGGTTAAATAATTCAGTTTCATTTTGTTATCGCTATCATTCCCCAGTTTTTCCGCATATTTTTTATGTTAGATTGGTATTTATATATAACTAAGTTGTCAGTTTACTAACACAATTAATATTAGATCACAATTATTTTCGGAATCAGAGTTCATCATATAGCTATTAATATATATCGAAAACTCCACTTATCAAGTGCACTAATATCAACTTAGTTTATTAGTGTTAATCACAATAAGGTTATTAAACTTATGAGGATTCGAAATCGCATCCTCTCGTTACCTTACACGTGTAGATGCCTGAACCTATGACCATGTTTTCGATGGCCGATGTTATCAAACAACCAGACGTGTTACCTGAAAAGAAGCTATATATATTTAATGAAATTCTAGTCGTAGTTTGAAACTAGAATATATTATTTCCTTGATTATGACATCGATAACGACGACGTTGAGTTATTTTCTTTCTTAAGTAAAATTATTCACAGACATGGAACGTATTTATTACATGCCGATATGTTAAAGCATAATAAAATGTATTCTAGAGTCAGAAGCAGAACGTGCATCGTTAAATAATATGTTCCTAATATAAGTAGGTATAGCGAATAAACTTGACTTACGGGCTAATATGAAAACTGTCTCTTCTAATTATACCTTTTTCCATTTGCATTCTGCTTTAATTAAAGCACAATGAATGGACGTTGTAAATCTGAGCATCAAAATTTCAAATTTCGCCCCTCAAAGGCAGTGCTCATAAAGGAGTATAAACACCATTGCGTCCACTGCCCATACCATAGAATCAGGAATCCTTACTTCTCTTTAATCTGCGGCCCATGCTCCGCCCCGGTGCAGCTGAATCATGAAAGTTTCGATGCTGTCATTATTGACTTAAGATTAAAAGTACCGTCACTTCATTATCTGAGTCATAGAAAAGCCGCCTAACATTTTTATCACGGAGTTTTACATCGTGGGTAAACATAAAAGCAAAGTTAACTTTTCAGCTACGCATGAATTTAAAAGAGGAAAATGTATGGAAAGTGGTCACTCTCATTGTGATACCAACTGCAAAGATAAGTTAGTCAAATCAACGCAGTTTGTAGAGCGATTAGATAAGGCATTATTTGCGGAGATGGTTTAATAAAAATGTATACTTAGTAGGTTTGTTACCTTCTTTCTAGTTAGGTTTAATTTGCTTAGAAATTTTTGTTTTGTAATGAGTGTAGCGTGAAGTGGCGAGTGTATTGGTGCTTTTATTGATAAGGATTGTAGATAAAGCAGTAAGTAAGATATGTGTTGCATTTAGTTTTTTCCTTTGGCAATACTAATTGCCACTATTATTGTAGCTATAGGTATTTATGTCCCAAAGACTTAAATAATTTTAACAAATTTTTAATTCCGTAAATAATATATCCAATGTTTTTTCTTGATAAATCAAACTTTTTTTATCTTGATAAATATAAGCCAATTAGGATAGAGTTTATTTTCTGTTATAATATATGCATCAAGTATGTATGACATGCATACTTATGATCTACAAATGTCATTTTGATGCCTCGTAAAATGCTGAAGAACTAGATAAGCAATACGATCACTGAATTGACACAAAGCGATTTTTCCGTAGTAAAAATATTTGTAAATGATTAATTATATCTACCATTTTACTATTTTTGTGCAAATAAACGTACACACACATTCAATTTTATTTGGTTTCGAAGTTGCCTAGATAGGTACATATCTGATATCTTTCTCAGAACTAATAACGAATATCTTGCAATCGAGATAGTATGAAGTGCGTTATCAAAAGACCAAAGTATCAGCACGCTAGTAATAAAAAAAAAAGTAAAAATACCACAGCAAAACAAACAAGAAAAAACGGAGTGATTCGTTAAAAAATGTGACATGTCCATCAATATTAATTAATGGATGTTATACCTGACCATTACCTAAAATTTAAAATTATAATCTCTAAACGCAAATTAAAGTGTCGCGTCTTAGAATAAACGACGGGCATACTTTTTTAAGACTTACAATTTATTTCAAATTTCTATCTTTAGACAAATAAAGTAAAAGTCAACCGACTTCTATTTCTTCTTTTGATGCAAAAGTTATTATTATCTATATACCTACGATTTAGATAAAATTTACATCAAGCCGCTTAATTACAAGAAGAATTTCCAAATCAGTCCTGGTCTTTGATTAATCGTGGTTAAAGAAAACGAAAATATCCTCCTTTTTTAAAGGCCGGTTTAAAAAAGTAAATGATGGTTTTATTGACCATCGACAAAATAAAGAGTCAGTAAGAATTAGTACCTAATGCTCGTCGTTTATACAAATATAAAAAAAAAGTTTGTTAAAGTTTAATAAGGCCAAGAGTACTCTAGGGCTGGTTACGGTTGGTCTATGAAATAAAGATAATGGCTTCTAGAAGCTAAAACAATGTCGGACAGCATAGAAGAACTGGCGAGGCGGTATGTGGAAGATATAAATGCCGCGCAACACCCGCGAAGTATTGGTTTGTATGATTTTATTTAAAAAAATACTTCTACTTTAGATACTACTAATTTACTTACTAAGTCCGATACATCCAAAGGTTGCCAGAAAGAAATCGCTTTAGGCCGCCCAATGTACCTACTACCAATGATTTGTTTATAATAAATTTTGCTGTATTTTTATTTTTGGTGTGCAATAAAGATATATTGTATTGTTAGATACTCCCCTATCCGCAATTTGGTTGACACTGCACTACACCCTCTTCACTGATAATAAACGGTATTATGTTTTAAGGGGGCAGTTAGGTATAACATTTCTCGCAAGATCGGATAGCCCACATTTTTTTCAGTGGCAGATGGTAATAAAATATGAGCATCTGCCCCCATTTCTCGTATGTGGGGGTCTATAGACCTAGGTGTTACCGTCTGTCATTCATACTCGTGCTCAGCATTTTCATATTATGGGTTGATACGACTACGATTTATACTTTGATGATACCAGGAAATTTCGTCGTTTACTAACCAAATAAGTACATCATTAACAGCGTTCGTTTTTAGAATTTTAGTAGGTATAATTTATAACATCAACATTAATTACCTAGTTGGTGGGGCAAAGTCAAGTCAACTTATAGAAAATTACAATTTCCCCACCAGAGACACAACTTGGTGGGGGAAAGTTGAATTACCTGGTATAGGATCATCAATACTTAATGTTCACTTAAGTATTGCGATTGTTGTTAACTAAAGTGAAATTAAATTACATTTTTACGGATTTATTGCTAATTAATTTATTGCCTGAAAGTTTTGATATTTTAATGTGCTTATAAAAGTAGTTTGATATCAAATGTACTATTCGTCATCTTACTATATAACGACATAATAATTCATTAAATCAGGTAATTTATTCACTACGTAATACGGTTGTATCATGATCATGTTTTGGGCGCTAAATATTTTGTAGTGTATTTTTAGAAACATTAAATATGCTACCTACTGAATTCGCAATTATACTAAATTAGAGTAAAATTGATAAGAATTTACCCACGTTACACAAAAACAACATAAATTTAACCACTGTGGTTATTTAATTATTGTTTTATCGATATTTCGATAGTGTTTGACTGATAAGGTTACATATTTATCTTACAAAAACACTTTCGACCTTGCAAATCGAAGAACTAAATACCTAATTAATATAAATAAACCGATATTCTGGCCTATTGCAACTTTAATTACTATTCGATCATTAGATATTTTTGTATTTATCATATTGATTAAAAGAAAAAATCAAAGTAATCGTATTTTTGCTCGTAGATAGAAAAAATATTATTACTACGAGTATTTTATGAGATATGTAATCATTTTATTCAATAAAGTGCCTACTCATTGGTCTGTACCTACGTAGATACTTACCTACTATTATTTTATACGTTGCTGGGTACCTACGAAGACAAATCTAACAAAGTTATAAGCTAGAGATAATTTGCCAACCTAATGGTTATACAAAACACAAAATGAAAACGCGATTAGATTTGACTACAAAATATGAATTTAGTCAAAGGTCTGTGCTCTAACTAAGGAGGTACTTATACTCAACTCTTTCTAAATAAATACATATATTATATAATAAAACTCTTTACAAAATTAGTGTCATTTACCTAACAAACTTTTTCTTTAAAGATTCGTGTTTGTCCTTACCAGATCAAAAAAAAACACAACCCAAAATAACGATTTAATAAAATGTTTTTAATTTAATAAAGATCTTAGTTATATACGTTACTGCATACCTATACCTGCTATATTCTATGATTTATTGAAAAAAATACTAGTTTTCGTACTTTATTAATAAAAATTGTTTGCACGTGAAGTTACCTACAATATATTTTGAAGAAGTTTTAACAGCTTCCGGAGAAGCGTTAAAAGGTTGGAAAACTTTTTAACGATGCTCAAATACTATTTTATTGCAGATGGACTTATAACATAATATGAAGTAGAATTTTTTAGTTAGGTATTTATATTATCTTAATCTTCAATTGAGCCAGGCGCTGCTTCGCGAAAATCTATTCGTAATAAGAAAATCTTTAAATAGACTTTGTTTTACTGTTTACTTTTGGTGTCAACGTAAAAATCCAAAAATATTTAAAAAATATTTTTTTACTAATTAAATTTACGTTCATTGTGTGATTCCTTATGAGCACCACAATACATTACTATATCTCTTTTTTTTAATATCAGACTTCTTCGACACGTGCTTTGCCTTGGCACCAGACATCAGCAGTAGATGTTAACTCTTAAAACGAAAAAATGACTTGTAATTTGACCAGATAAAATCCAATCTATAGAATGGCCCTCACATACTCATTTATACCTCACGTCTCTTCTTATACTGACTTTCTCTTAATTCCAGGGTTGTTCCCGATCCCAGAATACCCCGAGCTGGAAGGAGAGCGAGGCATGTGGTCTGCGGCGCTAGACGCCATTTTGACAACCCTGCGGTACTTAGCACCGGCAACTCTACTCACACTCTTTTGGGGCCAACAAAGCTTCTTGTTCACGCTACTGAGGTCTATCGACAACGCTTTTAGAGCCAGTAAGTTATTATTTTACTTGTACGGAGTTTTCTACCAAAAAAGAGGAAGTATAGGTACTCATTTCGAGTGTGTTTTCTTTTGTTTGTTAACTGATATCTCGGAAATAGCTGGACCGAGTTGATTAAATCTTTTTTATTTCAAAGGGTCCCAATTAAATTTTAACAATATCGGTCCAAATGTTTCAAAAGAGGTCCGACTATAGGTAGAAACTTGAACTATTATTTTACATAGATAATGGTAAATCCTTCATGCGCGAGTCCGACTGACACTTACCCGATTTCTTATATCACTTCAAAACGTTAAACTAAAATATGTAGGTTTTGACCATTAAAGTAGAGCAAGGTTTATAGCCTACCATAATTAAAATTCAGACAATGTAGGCACCTACTGAAAAAAGATAACGACGGACTATTGTATATAAAGACAAAATCTCTAAATCAACAATGAAGCATTGTAAGTAGCGAAAAAATATATTCGTGTGAGTCTAAAAACCTAGGTAGAGGATTTAAAAATTAATTAATGTCGTGCCAGTAAGACGGAAACGGTTGTTTTAAAAGGCCATATTATAGCGGTTCATAAAAGATTATTTCTTTTTCCTAACTAATTGTCATCGGCGTGAAAAAGAAGTGTACCTAAATATTTGAGATTCTGGACTTGGATTGAGTATTAGAACGAATTAGGTACCTAACATTAGACTCGGGTTTTAATCTTTGAATAACTTAATTAAAATAGGGTATAGATTAAACTAGAAGTTCACAAAATGCTGACCTCGTGCCTGCAATAAAAAAATGTATATGGGTTGGTAGTTTACGGTTATTTCGCGGTTACCACGGTTACTAATAAACAGCTTCCATTCGTTTGCCTTCCGGTACCTAGCATAAGTTGATTCAAGTTAAGTCACAACTAAGAAAATACTGTTAAGGATTTTGCGGTTCATAATATTTGTCTCATTTTTGGGCGGTATACCTACTCCTCCAATCAAAAAATACAAAACCAAACAAGAATGAAAATTCGTAAAACCTGAACACCAAGTTTTTTAAAGATTAGACGGAAGCAACGATACGCGAATACGAAATTGAAAATGACAGACGAAATGTCATTTTACAAGAATCTAAGTAGAGACGCTACGCTCGCAATTACGTAGCAACCCTCAGCGTCCAACTATTGGGTACGAGTCTCCTCGATGAAGGAGTTGTAAACCTCCGCGCTGACCAAATAGCGGGTTGGGGAATTCACTTATCCTTGTAAGCTTCTAATTACGATAAGCAAGATTCAAGCATAAATGAATTAAATAATTAAAATTTTATTACATTTTTACCAATCAGATTCATAGAAATAGAATCAAATAATTACAAATTAATATTTTCTTAGGCTAGGTACCTAACAGTGGTTTGACCCACCAACATCATCGAGCATGATAAAATTACGTGAAAGGAAATTCCACAGCAATCCACTTAATTTAACTACCTTGTTTGTAACCAGTAAGCTATGGTTAATAAACATTTAATTGCAGTTGGGTAATAAAATGACAATAAATAAAAGCAATTTCTCTTAACTTTATTCCTATTTCCTTATTTTACACGAATGCTCGAATGTGAAAGAAGGAGGGTTACATTTTTCGATTGTATGTATTTATGTATATTTCTTTGGCACGCCCTAGAGCCTAAACGGTTTGTCGTATTTTCATGTAAGTGGTATCAATAGTTCTAACTGCATCCCGCGATTCACTTATTAAGATACGTAGGTCTTAAGTTCTTACAGACGGGTTATTTGAAGTCACTTTTGCCTTGTTACCGAATTATTTTAGTGCAAGAGCATGAGATACGAGTTATGTAGGTATCCATAATGTTAGCATCTTTTCAACTAGTGTGTCTACAAGTTTGGATAGGTTTGAGTCCGAAGTGACTGTGGCAGTGACTGTGTGTGTGGTTTATAGTGGCTTTCGAAAATAAGAGAAGTTCCTAAACTGGAATTTGGGCAGCATGGTAAACTATAGCCCACCCCACATACCTAAGTACTAACACCGCTTCATAGGGATTTCGTAGCACAGCAGTAGAAAAAATATGTATTTTATGATTTACTAGCTGGACTCCGCGGTCTGACCCGCGGATCTCAATGTTTTTAAACCCTCAGCCATTATATGTGATGTTTCTTTTAAAAGTCGAATTTTGTTCTGAATGTACTCCTTACATACAAAAATACAAATGTTTATATCATTTTCGCTCTAAATGTACATCTGTCCAATAGCGAATCTGTAGAATCCAGAATCTGTCCAAACTAGAATCTGTCCAGTCCAGAATCTGTCCTACCGCAGTTTTGATCGATAACACCATCAATCTTTCTTTACAGCTATATTTTTCTGTAATTCCAGTAGTATTCTCAAGCGAAGAGCAGAAGCAAGCTGTCCTGCAATGGCTGGGTGAAGCAGGTCCGGTCAGAGTAGAGCACCTGGACACAGTATGGCGGCACGGTTGGATCCTGTGCAGCGTGCTGGACGCGCACCTGCCCGGCGCGTGCGCAGGTCACCCGCCTACACGACTCTCGCTCAAGCATGCGCAACACATCGCCGATCATTACCTAGGGGTTGAGCCTGTGAGTCATTTTATTGAGTTTTTAAAGGATAACAGCATTACATTTTTTTTTAAACCTACGTCATTAAGTGATAATGTTTCTTTCAAAAGACGATTTTTTTTCTGAAATCGATCTAATAAAAGGATAACAGCATTACATTTTTTAGAGGTTATCGGCTAGGTTTGTACTAAGCCGAAATGGGGTTACTATACTCACCTTAAGGAACAACTTTCACTATGGGACCAGCTCTGAATTCGAGAATAAAATATTAGCTGTTTTATACATTTTTGTCGACGACCGATCAACTTATTGTATGGAACAGCGGTTTTTTTTTCTCATTGGTGGATGAGTATAGTAACACTCTTTCCGCTAAGTACACCTCTAGCCGATAACCCTGTATTGCATAACAATTGATATTTTTATTCAGTATAATTGTGACATTTTTATAATGAGATTTATTATTGTATTAAATTTTTAATATTGTGTTAAAAACCCTATGTCTGTATACCTGAGGGTGGAGCTAGAGAACTTGTATTTAAATCAGGAACAACTGTTATTTTAATTACCTAGTCTCACAGACCAATAAATAATTTCATTTGATTTCATTTATTTCGAATTATATACTTTATTTCTCTGGCACTAGTATGATTATTGCCATCAGTTTCAACGAATGTACTTAGTGGTAAAAATGACGGGAATTTATTCGCATTCTTTCTCTATTCGTTGCTATATTATACATTGCGTGGTTCCACTACCAACATGATTGGTCTTCGGATAAGAATCGTAGACCATATCAAAGAACTCGAGTGGTTCATAACTGACACCGGGGTGAACCACTCCACCTGAACGAATGATAATTATGACTGCCAAGAAACTAAAATAAACTTTATGTAGACAGATGAAAATTGTTTGGAATTTTTATTTTATGGTCTGGGTGGTGGATTCCAATTAAATAAGCTCTTATGAGTGTACTTCGACGCAATAATATATCAGTTGGGATTGCAATATATTGATGCAAAAAATGTTGATAAAGAAGTCGTGAACAATAACTTCTCCCTATCTTACGTACATTAAAATTTTTCCAGGTCTTCTCCCGCCAGGAGCTGGAGTTGAACGACTCACTCAGCAGGCACCAAGAATGGCGACTAGCAACATACTTAGAACGCGTTCGCGAAGCTCTCTCCAAAATAACACCACCAGTCTCCAAACCAACGTCACAAAGAACTTCTCCAGAAACCACACAATGTACTCTCGATTATGTCGCAAAAGGTTCGGGGCTGACCGCCGCTCAGGTTAATCAGAAAATGTCCTTCAAAATTTACCCAACCGCTCAACAAGCTTTAGATCCAGGAGAAATCACAATCTTAATACGAGGACCTAAAGATACTTATGGCATGTCAGTTCTCCCACCAATACTAGGTAAAGCACAGAAGATCAGACACAAGCTGTTGGGTTTGAATACAAAGCAATCGTTCACAGAAAATGCATTACCCATCACGCAGGGAGCGACTTATTTGAGGTCTTATGGAAAGAACGACATGAACAAAACGTATTTTATACCGAAAACTGTTTACGCTATAGAAATAGAAACGATAAAGCGTGAAGATCACACGAAGATTTTATATACGGTACCTTTGGAAGGAAAATATGAATTGTCTATTACAAGTAGAGGGCAAGGTATCGTCGGATCACCCTTTATGGTAACAGCGTCTTATAACATCATAGGCATTTTAGAGAAAGAAAACTTCTGTTTAGAAGATGGCGAAGAAATCGATATAGTTGATGTGAAAACAGATAGAAAAGTTGTTCTGAGAATAGTTGACTTTGTCACAGAAAAGATGTTGCTGAGAGAAAATGGGGTCTTAGAGAAAATAACAGAAGATGAAGCAAAACTACTAATGAGCACTGACATAGAAAAAGAACGATCGACTTCTGTCACTGAAATTATAGACCACGTTCCATCAAAAACAGGTAATACAAGATCAAATAAATTTAACAAGGTGGCGCAAAGAGTACTGAAACTCAATCGTGTTTGCAAAGCGTTTGACGCCACGAAAAACATCAAAAAAGAAAAGAAAATACAACCAGTACAAATAGAAGCCACATTCAAATGTACGAGAAGCCAACAAGATATTCCTGACGTTGTGAACTCTACACTCAGTGATAACAACGTTAATTCATTTATGATGCCTGAAAAAAGAGATAAGTATATTATTCCCGAAAATATTACAGTCTCAATAAGAACGGAAAAGGCAAAATCGACTCCTGTAGGCGAAATAATAAATCTACCGACTAATAGAGAGAATACGTTATTAAAAGTACACGACCACTCTTTAACATCATGCAGCCCTGATAGCTTAGAAAAAATACCCGATGAAGAAAAACAAACGGAAGAAGATAACGTTTCTATCGATAGAATGACTCCACTAAGCAGTAATAATCCGTTTTTAACCGATTTTTGTGATGAACATTTTTCCGTTGAGAAAAAACTTGGAACATTTGTTAAAACAGAGTACGAAAGGAACAATTCCCAGAATGAAGAAACCAGAGACAGTTCTATAAAAATCATAGTAGAAAAAGATTCGCAATCACCATTATCAATAACCAACCCATTTTTTGAAGAGGATGCTAGAATGCTGGAGAGACCTAAAACACCAGTTTACAAAATCATAACAGGTGAGGTGTCTAATCGTATAGACTCACCATATTTAGACCCTAAAACTCAATTATTATCTGAAGAAATGCTTAGCAATGAATTCGTCAATCCGTTTTTTATGCATCAAATGCAGTCATCCCAGCAACACGAACAACCGCCTCTGACTGATTTTATAATAGGTGCACCTGTCTCTTTACCGCCACTTTTAAGAGCACCTTCACCAGAGCCAAATATAGAAGCTTTTATATCATCAAATCGAAGACACTCAAATTTGGAAGTAATATCTGACAGTAAACAAGAAGATAGTTCTCCGTCAATATTTTCGACACCATTACATACTTTAACAAAAGAAAAGGATCAAGCGGCTCTGAGTTCAACATTTCACAGCATGAATTCAAGCCTTTCAGACCCTATAAACAATTCTAATGCATCAACATCTAGTGACAATCAATTCGAGCCCTACAGAAAAACAAACCGTGATGTTTCTCCTCGAAAAGAGATCTGGGACTCTGCATATGTAAGTATTGACGAGAATACTGGCTCTCCCGACAACAATAATAACGACAATGCGGTAATATCTGATTCTTTAAGTAAACAGAAGTTTTCTCTTAGCGACGACAACTTTGAACAACAGTTATCTAACATGGGGCCGGCTGAAAGAGAATTATGGGAAACTTGTGGAGAGTTAAACGACACACATAAGATACAAGATGAAGCTAAACCATATAGATGGGAAATCAAACGACCAATGTTCACACCTATCATCGAAGAAAGCGACAGAAGCATATCATCAGGCATGAAGGAATCTTTGAAACATATCGAAACTGATCCTGTGACAGTGGCATTTGCTGAACTCAATGATGTCTACCAAGAATACTTTCCTTATACGGAAAATGGTTCCACAGTAGAAGACAGTAAATCTCAAAATACTGAAGTGGAACATATGATTGATACAGACGACACGGGTGTCAAATCTGCATCTGAAGCATCAGATGTGATAAGACACAAGCCAGGACAAGAAGGATCGATTTCTGAGGTTCAGACAAATGTCACTGAATCAGTTTCAGCAAGTCAAATCCTTTGTGACAATAATATTAAACACTCTTACATGCTTCCTATTTATAAGAAAGATGAAACACAGTTCGGGGATAAAGCTAGCAATATTGTCCTTGAAAAGAAAAAATACTGGGACGAGAAAATAAGACAAATTGAAGCCAAAACAGAAGAAACAACAAAGCATCATAAGAAAAGAAGAATATCTTCAAAGCAACTAAAACATGATTCATTAAGCAAAAGAAAGGGCAAACAGATAGTTAAAAACTTTTTGAACGCAGGCAATGATGATCATTTTCAATTAACACAGCCAGTGAATATAATTAAGCCTGAAATTGTAAATAAGGGGTCATCAGGTAAACCAAAAGAAGAACAAGAACAGTGCAAGATAAAACTTGTAGATAAATGGAAAAAATATTGGGATGAGAAGTTGGTAACTGAAAATGATGAATATGAAAATGAACTGAGATCAAAGTCGCCGCAATGCCAATCAAAATCACCACAACGATATATAGAAAAACCGATTCAAAATAACAGAGACACAATAGATAACTTTAACTCAACGGTACCAGTGAAGCAAGAATTGCCTGAAGAAGTTTTCAAAGCATTTGAAACCAGTCCAAAGCGATTCTTTGGAACTTCACATAAGCGTATTTTGAACAAACTAGACACATTTATAGCTAAACCGAACAGCCTAGAAGAAAATTCACCTACAGAATTCATAGAAATCAGCCCCGACAGCGGTTTAGTTTCTAGTCGCATATCTTTATTCCATAACTTGACTAACACCGAACCACTGGCATGGATGCAAAGAAAAAGTCAATCCATGCACAACATCCACCAAAGAAAAGACAGCAATAAAAGTATTAAATTAGACCATAAACAAACGGAACAATCTGCCGAAAGTCAAGACAAGGCTAATGAGTCAGAAAAAATTGTTACGGAAACCTATGCTGGAACCCCAGAGAAATTATCAATAAAAGACAAAAGAGCCAGATTATCGCAAACGAGTTTCAATAAGAGTTTCGATGAAACGGTCATCTTAAAACCCAGCGACGAAAATAATCAAAGCCCGATTAAACCAACTGTTTATGCTTCTAGGAAAGAAATTCCTAAATCGACTCATATCGATAAGTATAAAAAGAGTAACGTCCTTCGGAAATCAACAATCAGCAAATCTGAAATGGACTTATTTAGTAAAATGCCAATCGAATCAGATGACGGATTAGACAAACACAAATCGTATGATGAATTACCGAAGATAAACGTGAGAAGCTTTATATCACTCTATGAGAATGTTTCTAAGACTGCTGAGCCGAACTCAGTCAAGCGGATACATAGACCAAGTTTTATTGAATCACAAAATCAAAAGCATCCTATCAGTGTAAATTCAGGTCAGTTAACTAATGGTAGAGTTTTAACCTTAAAGTTTTAATTATTGCTAAATATTTACTTTTAAATTTTCTGTTACAGGAGCTGAAAATAAAACTGACGAGCCGAGCCACAGCAGATTAGAAAGACAAAGCAGATCAAGAACAACCACACCAGAAATCATCCCTAGACAATATTCAAGGTCGAGCAAAGTTTCAGAATCAACGAGCATTGAAAGTGTAGATTTAAAAACAGATACGGAGTCATTAGACATAGACGTGACATCTAAAGATACAAAAGGAAAAGAAACAACTTACGTGAGCCTATCTGACATCGAATTAGAAATAGTTGAGAGCAGTGCAGATAGATCTAAAAAATCAACGCCAGATAACACTGGGCAACCTCACATAGACTACAAAAATCGTTTTAAGCAAGCAAAACAATTTTTCCAGTCTCTAGAAGAACTTCGAGAGGATAAAAAGCCTCGAAAACTAAACGAGTGTGAAATACTGCTGTTAAACGAATCATCAGAATCTCTAGAAGAAAAACCACAGAAAAGGCTTAAGAAGAAGAAGAAGAAATCCCATTCCATGCCATCCTCAGAGTTAGCTAAGTACTGGAATCAACTGCAAGAGGCTCAAAAAGAGGAACCAAAGGAAGCATCGAAATTGGTGAAAATTTCAGAGAAATTTCACGTAGAAGATCTATTTACGGACGTCATGGAAGGTAGATTAAGTAGACAGGGAAGTTTAAGAGGCATACCACATAAGAAAGCTGTTTTGGAGGCTTTTAGATCTATGGAAAATATATCGGACAGCAAAATGAGTGCTTACGAAGCGGAGATATCTCAGAGCGAATTTTCGAACGATAATTTGGGGAGAAAAGCCCAATCTTATCTCCTAGAATATCCGTATTTGCCTACAACCGATCCGTCTAAGTACCATTCAAGGCTGGACACGAAAGCTTCAGGTCTAATAACGTTAAAAGAACTGCTAAATAAGAAAGCCAGAAGAAATAGTGTTCCAGATTTGAGATTGAACGCTAGCTTTTCGGCGGATTTATAAATTGCTAAACATAATGACAGTATTCCACTAGTACCTTACGATTAGTTAATACTCAAGGGTTACTATTAAGGGCCATAATTAAGGTATCTTTTAAAAGAGTAATTAACTTCAATATTCCATTTCAGTAATGATTTAGTATTTAATTATATGAAGATATTATGTGACAATTAATTGGCCTAAACAAATAAAAAATATATGTATTTTTTTAAATGTCATACTAATTTTAAGCATAGTAATATATTCTTGTACAATTTTGTACAGATTTTGAATCTTATTTTTAGGCTAAGCTTCTATTATACTTACCTATTTATTCTTGAATTAAATCCTTTTGATTATTATTGTGATTTTTATTTCAAGTAGTATTTCCATAATATACTCCAATGACAATTCTACAGAATAGGACACGAGTGACTTCAAACTTAAAAGCTGATTTTAAAATCCACTAAATTATGGCACATTTATGTATAGTTACAAAGCCCGTGTTTATCAGCTTAAAAAATAAAACATCACCTATCTACTTCTGTAAAACTGTCTAGTGTAGTTATATATTAGTAACTAGAACCATTGATTTTTTTTTACCAAATAACATTAAAAAAAAACTATATAGATATTTACACATCAGTTTATTTTATTTAACATACATAGCATGCTTACTTGCTTTATAAACCTTGTAAAATAGGATACACACTCAAAAATAATACAGACAGGATTTCATGGATACATAATACAAAGTATTTATATAAGACCGCGTTAAGTCACTACTTTGTCTACTGTATTGACGATGATGTGGCCGAAGATGTAGCACGCAGCTCTATAAAGTGTATTTACGCATAATACCACTAGTATTAGTAGTGTGTTATTATGAGTATTGAATAAAAATATGCTGCTGTCAAATAATATGTATTGACTAAAGGTATTTCAGTCGCGATTAGAATATGTGTGACAATTAATGTGGAACCCGTACAAAGCCATATTCAAAAACACTAAGCCGTATCGGTGATTTGATCTAAACATAATTTACTAAGCAAAATTAAACCTCACTGCTCATAAAGTTCATTTTATTTGTATTTGCATTAAATGCGATGTCGCGTTCGAATGTCTTCATTTCAACCAGGCGGCGATGTAAGGTACTTTTTGATCAGCTTTTTTTCCTAACGATCCTCACCTAGTAAAATTCGACTTAATCACACTAGTAATAAAGTTCATTTTAAATGTATATATGTTACCGTAAAATTGTAAATACCGTGAGATTATAATCTGTCTCGCGAGATTGTAAACTGTCGAAAGATTGTGAACCTCAACGTACTGCTTACAATTTAACGTATTATTATTCGGTAGATTGTAATCTATCGAAGTGAAACCGTCATATTACAATCTTAAAATCGTCAAATTGTCAACTGTCCGAAGGCTGTCCCTGATTGGTTGGCTTTATACTAGACCGTTCTATGTCCATGGAGTTAGGAATGAAACACAGTGTGCGAATGGACGTGAAATCATACAAGAAAGAACACAATCGCACATAAATTTAAAAAGAGCGGCAGATTAAATGATATCCACATCGTCTAAGAAATTTAAAGATATCTCTACTGGTTTAACTGTATTAGTTAAAGTCCCAAAAGTTGACAATAAAACCTTTAAAAGTAGACCTTTGGACACTAAAAACCTTCGGCATAATCAAAGATTGTATGTCTCGAAATGCTGTTGTTTCCTGTCCAAATGCAGAACTACTAAGTGACATTCCAGAGGTCATTATTAATTTAATTTTTAATGTTACCGAAAAATACATTTTAGCAATATATATGATATTTGCTGGTTTGGCACTTCAAACCGGAGCATTGAGATTTACCTCAATTTTATTTCAGGTTACATTACCGTTGAGAACTATTGCATCAATGTCTTCATCATTTGGTGGGCAAGGAATGAAACAATGTAATTACAAAAAAAATAAAAATGAACAATGCGTTTCGAAGAAGTGTAATTGCAAGAAAGCCAATGTTCTTTGTAACTCCAGGTGCCACAGCTCGTTGACGAGCAACAATAAGTGAACATTTTTATTGGTGCAAGTTACTTTCATATTTTTATCTAATAGACAATTTTGTTACGTTTTCGAAAACGTTCATATGTTTTGGATTTGTTTTTTTTTTTTTTTCTATGCTGACCTTTTTTTTATAAGAATATTTCATTACTTTTTCAATTTTAATTTGTGTTTGAGGAGAAAATATTGTTACGTTTCTGATTTTTTATATTGATTTTTATACAATTTTTTCTTACCACGTGATATCAGAATTATTGATTACCTACTAAGTAATGAATAAATACTTGATGTCAAAATTCATGAAGTGCGTTAATTTTATTTGGCTGATACCCGTGTTTCATTCCTAACTCTATGCACACAGAACGGTCTAGTATAAAGCCAACCAATCATGGACAGCCTTCGGGCAGTTGACAATTTGACGATTTTAAGATTGTAATATAACGGTTTCACTTCGATAGATTACAATCTACTGAATAATAATACGTTAAATTGTAAGCAGTACGTTGAGGTTCACAATCTATCGACAGGTTACAATCTCGCGAGACAGATTATAATCTAACGGTATTTACAATTTTACGGTGACATATACATTAAACTCGATGCCACGTTCGTCCGTTTCCATTTAAACCAGGCGGTGATCTGAGGGTGTTTTTGATCCACTATTTACCTAACCATACTTACCTAGAAAAATTCGACCTAATCCTTTTAATAATAAAGTTCATTTTAAATGTATTTACATTTAAGACGATGCCACGTTCGCCCGTCTCCATTTAAACCAGGGGATGGTCTAAGGGTTTTTTGATCGGCTATTTTCCTAACCATACTTACCTAGCAAAATTCGATCTAATTACACTAGTAATAAAGTTCATTTTAAATGTATTTGCACATAAGACGATGCAGCATTCGCCCGTCTCCATTTCAACCAGGCGGCGATTTGAGGGTCTTTTTTATCCCCTCTCGCTTCTAACTGTTGGTAATAAGCTTCTCTGATAATTCTAAACGCGTCCACACTTCTGTAAGGCAGTTTCGTGACTGGGTCTATGTAACGGGCTGGCCTCCTGAAAATAGAAAAAGTATATTATTAACCGAGTTCACTAAAGGAAGAGGTTTACTTTATTTTTCTTCTTTCGTGTTTCATCTAGGATTTCTGATCGTGTTTTACTCAGAAAAGAGGTCTTGATTTTTGCATTTTTGGCGTAAACAAAGAAGAATAAATTCATTCCATCTATAATAATGGATGGAATGAATTTATTACGCGTAAAATAAGATCCAAAACACTGCGGATATCTGGCAGAGGCTGTCATATGTTCAACGCCCTAGTTGAAATATTTTAGGAATTAAAAAGAGGCACGGCAGTGCCTCCGCCAAGTCGAGCAAAACAAGACATTACCGTATTCGCGAGGTCGACAAAAATATTTTTCTCTCCATACTATTAAAGATAAAAATTATTTTTTGTCTAATATATATCAAAACATACAAAGAACTAAACTTATTTAATACTTTCCGTCATAAACCGGTCCTAACTCAACGCTGAAACAACCAGCGTTGATCTTCCGTCGGAACCGGGAGGTGACGTCACGCACGTCACAGGCTGTTAAGAATCGGTGAAGCAAGATCCGGTGCAGAACGTATAGGGCCATTATTAACTATGAACATTTCAACACGTAACGCGGATCGCGTTATTTTAAGCACGTATAACTCACGTGGAACAATATTCACTAAGCCAATGTCAAATTTTATATCGTGAACGTCAAACTAGTCATGTATTTTGTGCAAGAATTTTTGTTGTTTTTATTTTCCACGTTCGCTAAATGAATGGCGTCTTTGTTTGTGCATTCATTGCAAAACTAGGGATACTCCAAGTTTTTATGAGTTTCTTTTTTACGCACAAGTTTGGGCAAGCGATAAAATGACGGAATAACGCAGTTTTCGTATTCGTGGGAAATCTCCATAGAAACCTTGGTAAAGTCTCCATCGCTTTACGAGGGTACACGATGTGACTAACTTGACCGCGATGACTTATTACCTGATATTTGACTTAATTTGATTCATTAATAAATTGAAAATCGATGAACTTGACGCCGGCAAATAAACAAATCGTATGATGCAATATAAAGAGAAAAAATCGGTTTGCTCTAGGCAAGCGTGCCCCATCTTAGGCCGTATCGTAACTGTATCGTACTATAAAAAAAACTCGATGTTCTGGAAATAAGGGCCCAGTTCTCAGACTCTAGTATAACTTACTTAGTGACAGCACACAGCATTTCCCTCCGCCTCTTCGGTTTGTTCTGCGGGAAGCAAGCGTTGAACGCCTTATCGTCGAGATCATTGTCGAATGTCAGTACAGTTCTCTCGTAAAAGTTAGTGTTCTGCTTTTTGTATTTCTTCTGTGTTTTCTTCTCTTTACTGCGGAGATATTTTTGTAAACTATTAGTTGTTTAAAAAAAACAAAGATATATATTTTATCAAAACACAGATGCAACGGAAAAAAATAACATACACAGTTACAAAAACTAATCTAATAATAAAGCCCCAGTAGAATGGAAAGTTTCAAGAATGCTGGCAGCATTGCCACATTGAATGGCAATGCTATTTTTTTTACCAAAATAAGAGCCAGCATTCTGGTCACATTTCACTTACAATGGCCGTTTTGATATTACTAAAAATAATTTGAAAGTGCTCGGTGCCCAAGTACGATTTTTTTTTTAAATATATTTGATTTTTACTTATTTAATTTATTTTGTTTACTTTTTTATTACTACAACGTGTAACAGAAACTGTTCCATACAAAAAGTTGATTGTTCGTCGACAAAATGTATGGAGCAGCTGTTCTTTTTTTCTCGAATTCAGAGTTGGCCCTGTGGTGAAAGTTGTTCCTTAGCATGAGTATAGCGACCCCCTTTCGGTTGAGTACACCCCTAGCTATAACCCTATATATCACTGAACTTACGAAGTTAGGTCAGCCACTGGTATGTCCTCGTCAATATCAACAATGTCCAATCCAACTCTAAAGTCAGCTTGTAATTCTGGTATTTCGTCTTTCTTGACATCCAATTCTGATTTTGCTTCCTTCATTTCTACGTCGTTTGTCGAACCAAGGCCTGGAATATGTAGTAAATTAGATTTATTATTATTTTTACTATTGATCGTTAACTTCAAAATAAATTCCATATGACACAAATTAAATAGAGGTCTTATATAACTAAAATAAAGAAGTCAACACATTATGACAGCTATAAACCGCCATCTTGTCCATACAATAAGATATAGCTCTTTTCTTCCTTTTAATGTTGCCCGATACCAGCATTTTTTTTTTCATATAAGTAGCTAACACATTATTTACTAGGCTTTACCGTTTTATTTTTTTCTGACCTTTATATATAAAGTTACAAGTTTCCTAAGCAGTCATATTTTTGCGCTGATACGATGCCTATTAAAAATTTTTTTTATGCAGAATTCAATTACCGTTTACAAATTAATTAAACGTGTAGGCCTTAAATACATCACAGTGAAGCGATTGACAACAATAACAAAAAAATACGTTACAATTTAGGGAGTGAAAAGAGGTAGGCCACGGAACGAAAATTCTACCAGAAACACGAAAACAGTTAAGGATCGGTGATCCTCCTAACATTTATCCCTAAATTATTGTTAAAGGAATTCAGCAGTTCGGTCTGAGTTTTTAACACCCGACGCTAAAACGAAGGGGTGTATAAGTTCCACGTGTCTGTAGCATCGTAGCTCTCGAACTGATGAACCGATATTGATTAAGTTTTTTTATTTTATTTTATTTGAATGTTGTTTTAGTCGGTAGTGTTTTTAGCTATGTCTAATGAAAATTGGTTCAAGATGTCCGCCGTCACAAAATGGCTGTTTTTTTTTCATTTCTTCGACTTCAATGTGTGTGTCAAGTAAAAATGCTTGACTAGTAAAATAATAATAAAATGCTCCATAATAATTTCAATTACAAGATGGCCGATACAACAAATGTCGGAGGTTCTTTAATTATTATAAAAAAAAAATTTTGCTATAAACGAAACATAACGTTATTTAGAATCATTAGGATCAAATCCTAATATAATAAAACATGCTATTTGGGTAAATTGTTTACCATATCTAAAACTCTGACAATGAAAGTCGGTCAAAATCAAATTTCTAACTTTACTTACTTCAGCCAGCGGCTTACTTTTCCAAACACAATTCATTCTGTGGAAAAGTAAGCTGCTGGGAGGAACGAAAATTCTGATCAGTCCAGGCGGATATGAGTAAGCGGAAAACATTAAAAAAAATCGACCGAATTGAGAACCTAGGTATGCATCCCCCTCGCCCTTCTGCTCTGATGTAAAGACGGCTTTCTCAGCAGTACTTCAGTGGAAACCTGACTAAGGTGTCTCTTATCAGACCAATGAGTACTTTGTAAGTTAATGTTAACAATATAATCCTTTGTATGATCATTAGTTCTAGAGCCTCCATATCGGCTAAACGTATTTTAAATTAATACTAAAGCCTCAGTATCGACTAAACGTATTTTAAATTAATATTAAAGCCTCAGTATCGGCTAAACGTATTTTAAATAAATACTAAAGCCTCAGTATCGACTAAACGTATTTTAAATTAATATTAAAGCCTCAGTATCGGCTAAACGTATTTTAAATTAATACTAAAGCCTCAGTATCGGCTAAACGTATTTTAAATTAATACTAAAGCCTCAGTATCGACTAAATATATTTTAAATTAATACTAAAGCCTCAGTATCGGCTAAACGTATTTTAAATTAATACTAAAGCCTCAGTATCGACTAAACGTATTTTAAATTAATATTAAAGCCTCAGTATCGGCTAAACGTATTTTAAATTAATATTAAAGCCTCAGTATCGACTAAACATATTTTAAATTAATACTAAAGCCTCAGTATCGGCTAAACGTATTTTAAATTAATACTAAAGCCTCAGTATCGACTAAACATATTTTAAATTAATACTAAAGCCTCAGTATCGGCTAAACGTATTTTAAATTAATACTAAAGCCTCAGTATCGACTAAACGTATTTTAAATTAATATTAAAGCCTCAGTATCGGCTAAACGTATTTTAAATTAATATTAAAGCCTAAGTATCGGCTACAAGTATTTTAATTTGGTTTAAAAACAAAAAAGTTTCGTGCTCTCTAAATTAAACTACCTATTCCTTGTTTCGAAGTTAGTTAAATATAAATATTTCGATGTCAAAGACTTTGTTATAAATATTTGAACATGAATATTGAAAAAATTCAAAATACTTTTCCAAACAGTTCTGAAGTGATACTCTGATCATACCTTCTTCCTCGCTTTTTATTAGATCGCTCAAATTCAGTTCAGGCACAGACTCGCTATCTTTATCATTGTCTTCGTCGTCATCATCTGAAGTTTCTTTTGTTTCCAGCGGCACGGCAAACGAGTGATATCTGTAATGTTAAACAAATTTGTATTCTAAGGTTGCCTGGACGAGATCGCTTTTAAAAATAAAGCCGCCACTTCATTTGTATATTTACATTTAGTGTGACTATAAAAAATATTTCATCTATCCTTAAATGTGATATATAACATCGTGAGGAATACTGCTTGTCGGGGAAGGTAGCAAGGTAGCTTTCGAATAAGTAAGTTATTCACGGCCCAGTCGGTGAACTTCTTGCTTTTGAAGCGAAAGGACGGGGATTCAATCTTAGGTTCGTGTATCTATGAGTTTTTCATCATCCTGTTCATACCAGGAATTAATTACCACTTGTTTAAACGCTGAAGGAAAGCATTGTGAGGAAACTTGCTTGTTGGAGAAGGTTAATAAGTATCGGATAAGTGATGTCCTCAACCGCAATAAAGCTAGTGTGGTGGACTATGCCTGCACCACTTTGGAAGACCTTTGTCCAGCAGTGAGAAGCTAGCCTTGTAGGTGAATGCCTTGTCCTACCTAGTCATATTTACATACTTAAAAATTGTATAAGAAAGCCGTTAAAGATTAATATATTTAATTTCCATTACTTAAAATTTTCAAAATAGTTATATAAAAGTATCTGAGGTATATTCACAGAAGAGGTCTTTTATTTTTAAATTAGAAAGGCAGTCTAAGGCATTTTTGCATGAAATCCATTGTAGCTAATTGCACACATGCAAAAGACTTACCTTATATTTACTACAGAATTTTAAAAGGAATGCAATCATTCGTCAACATCGAAAAGCTATATGTGCAATATTGTTACAAATTAAAATAAGCCTTATGATATTATAACAAGATTTGGTTTTCAACACATCTAATGAGTGATGGCACTTTCTTCAATCTTTCTTATTTCTGTGGAGGTATTTATTGGATCTAAATCAGCTCGAAGAAGTCATAAATATTATTATTAATTGTTAATAAATGTATTTTTATTTTATTGTTACGTATTTTAAAATTATAAATATTGTTTACCTTATGATTGGACCTGTAATGGTTTTCTTTGTTGGCCTAATTTTCTTTCTCTCTAGTTCTATTTGTTCAAATCTTTCTGTAATAGAAAACACGTTATTCAGTAACAAAATAAAATCATACTTTGATTTAATCATCCTATCCTTAGGACACCACTATTTCATTGAATCTTCAAATCGCGAGTGAATCGTTTTCTTCTAGGCAAGCGCGCTACATTCAAGGCCGCATCGTTACTTTACATCAGGTAAGTTGCGGTCAAGCGCAAGCCTATCGACTATAAAGAAAAAAGAATCTCTAACGAGAGTAAGGAACAGGAATTTTTGAATCATGTGCAGAAAACAATCCATTACTACTTGCTTAGGAAAACATTGTGATGAAACCTGATTTTCACTGCTCTGCGCTGTCTGTCCGGTTAGACCTACATTTAAACTCTAGAGCAGACTGCATGCAGCGCAGCCCAGCTCAGCATGGCTTAAGAGGTTGTAATATAGGAAAAATTATCAGGAATGACACATCAAACACATGACGTTGTGCAACTAAGCGCACCATTGCTAGACAAGCCAGACAACGTCACTACGCGCATATACGTCAATCATATTTGACACTTTCATAGGGAAGTGCCAGATGTCAAGAACGGTGCAGCAGTGCAAAACACGACAAACAAAAACATTTACCTAAGCTTTTAAGATTCTCCTCTTCAGTTATTTTAGCTTCAGCGAGCATTTCTTCTTGTGTAGGCATTTTCTCTTCAACTTTCTTAGGTTTTTTCTTCTGCAGCTCAGATCTGATTTTTATTCTTTGTTGTGTTTCTAAAGATTTTACTGCAGTTGTCTGTCTTTTGTTGCGTTCTGTAAAAAGTAAAATGTATTAGTTATTTTTTTGCATATTTCAAGCAAGTAAGTCTGTTGAATACAATGAATACATGGATCGTTTAAACCAAAGTACCAGAACGATTTCGATAAAATGTGTTTGGGTTTTGTAATTTTTTTAAAGTATACTTTTTTCAACAAAGAACATAATTTTACGTATCAGTCTAAGCATTTCTGAGAAATCAGACTATTTGAGAACCTTAAGAAATCTTAAAAATACCTCACATGAAGTTCATACTATTTAATATGATTTTTTATCTATATTTTCTTACCAATAGAAGTGTCTAAGTATGATTTGTCTAGGTTTTCAGATCTATCCACTTTAGGTTTTGGTTCTTTTGGTTTCTTTATGGCCGGTTTTTTTGGTTTATCCTCTTGAGTTGCAGCCTTCCTTTTCCTGTTAGGGTCCTAGAATGCAAAACATAAAAGGTTCGTCTGGATATCAACCAAATGTTACCTGACACATGTTTATAGCAATGTAATGTAAATTTTGAAAAAATTAATGAATAGTTTTTAATGTACCTAATGTTTCTTAAAATAATGTAAACCTAAATATATAGATTTAAAAGGAAATTTATAAAGTAAAAATTTCTAGAGCTTATTGCTAAGAATCAGTGGTGAATAGCAACCAGATTTTATATTGTTCACATATTTGATCTATACATTACATACTGAGAGAAAAAAGTTAAGTTTTCCTACTAAAATATTATCTAATTTTCAAGTTACCTTGTAAGCCTTAGTTCCAACTTGTCTTCTTAATTTCTCCTCATCATCATTATCAGAAACTGGTTCATCATTCTCGTCTATATCAAAATCTGAATCAACAATGTCATCTACTTCCCTTTCTTCACTGCAATTTTAACAAGAGATGTTTAAAAAAATAGTGTCTGTCAGCCTCCTTCACGTCAGGTGCGGATAGTACTTTTTTAGTTATACCAATTTAAAAATCAAATCTCTGAATCTACTTTGATAAAACTTAAATAGGACTGCTACAGAAGTACCCTTACAAACAAAAATAATTTTTCAAATCAGTAACTACTTTTAATGAAATAAACATTAAAATGCGTAAATCATTTGAATCAGTAACAAAAAATACGAATATATATATTTTTTTTTAAAAAACATACCTGTCAAATTGATTGACTCTTTTTTGGAAAAAAAAGAAAAACCAATTTCAACTTATCTCAAGTCATCTGACCATCAAATTTATCTGAACCGAACCAAGAATAAAACAAAATTAAGATGTGTTGTACTAATAGGTAAGTGACATTATTTGAAAATAAATTCGGCCTAGTGCAAGTGCTACATACCATTACCTATACAACATGAGTTCAAGTCAGCCAAAAATCACGTTTGTTATATCGGAAACCCCTTAAATATTTATTTTATTCTGTTTTTCAGTGTTAGCAGCAACCAAAATTTACAGGCACAGTTCATGAGATACTGCCTGAAGATAGACCAACAGGTGGACGGATACCTATTTAATTTTTATTAATAGGTTACCGTTTTTACCTTTGGGTATGTAACTCTAGAAAAACCATATATGTGTACCTAAATACAAATAGCTACGTTCTAAAATTAAATTTTTTCTCAAGTTGTATATTTTTATGCTTGTAAAGGAAAGGTACTGAGTCTCACAACACAGGATTCTTTCCTAGTGTGAGATTCACAGACCCATTAAAAAGTTACAAAGTTATACAAAGTTTTATGATTATTATGTATTAGTGTGCTTAAAGTGTTCCCTTGTATTTCATGTTATTTGTTCTATTAAACACAATTTTATTTTTATTTATATTTTTGTGAGAAATGTAACTTTTTCATGAATAAAAATACGAACTTTTGTGTACTTACACATAATCGTTATCTTCATCGGCTTCCTGAAATCCTCCGTAAGTGGTCTTGTAAAAATCATCTTCCTCTTCTTCGTCTAACATTTTGGCCATGCGATTGCCGGCGTTAGCACGGCGCTCTCTTTGCGCCATTGTAAGTTATTTAGATTGTATCGCTAATAAAAATAACTTAGTATATAAATGCAAGAAAAATGCAGTTTTCGGATAAAAATTAGAAAAATAATGAAACCAAACAAACAACGCACGCAGAGAGAGAAACTGCCTATTCAGGGGTGCGACACTGATTTACATGTTCAAAATTTCATTTTATTTATATAATATTAACGCCCTCTAGTACCTTGTCCCAAAGGTGTCACATAGATAGCGTTATTTTTAATAACGTACTATTTCTATATGTCAATGTCATATCTTGACATTGACATATAGTATATTATATTATTACATTATTTTGTGATAAGATTACAGTGGTTTAATGTGAAAGTACGAATTAATATTTTTTATAGATATGACGATCGTTTTACTTCATGTATTCGATTTTTGTGTCAATCTGTCGATATAATTTTGATTAATGAAATATTTAGCGAATGTAAAGTCAAAATTAAAATTTATTGTTTTTTGTTAATAGCCTCTAGTGTTAGTGACACTATAAGAACACTTGCTTATCTGTTCCTTTCATTGCCTAGGCAGTATAATAGTATAGGACAGTACAGTTGAAGAAGGCACAGCCTGCAGAACTGCACTTTGCTATTATATTTTGTATGAAAAAATATCATTTTAATTATTACTTTATATACATGTCTATATCTTCGGTGGAAAGGAGAAACCCTTGAAGCGACACTGGTCGAAAATGATTTATATACATTTTGAAAACAGCATTTTTTCTGCGTCGATTGGTCTTGGTGTGGCGACTTTGGTGTCGCTTCAAGTAATGGCACTTTTAGGTTAAATTTTTTCAAATGCTAAATGAATTGACAACAACAAAAAATTACAGCAATATTGGTAAATTTACCGCTTGAAGTACCGACTCTAAAGTAAGATTGTTATTTGATGTGTTTTTCTTTTATACTTGCAGATATGATGGTTACCTGAATCGTTTTTCTTCATAACAGAAAATGCTATTTTAAACACTAAAAGTGTTTTTGCTTAATTCTATTTCGTTGGTAACCATTCGTTTCTCCTTGCTTACTTTATATCTGTACGACGGATTTGATGTGTTTTTCCTGCATGATTGTTATATGATAATATGGATATAATTTGTTTTGGCAATCGCTATAAAAAGCACTGGCGTCGGTGAAAGTAAACGCAAACAAAAAACCACATAAATAAATAAATTAACCGACATCGTCTTTATTTCCGAAACGTCGGTTCATTTCATTTCGCTGTCTTCACATATGAAGAAAATAGTCGGTTAGAGTAAGCATTGTTTACGACATAGTGTACTTATCACTACAAGCAATATATTTAGGTCTATTTTGTGTAAGTGGAGTCATCTGTATAAGGAAACAGTACGTGGCGCTTCATTCATCGGTGAACCGACACGACGACGTCGAGGTACGTCAAGTTAAATCGCATCGCTAACAGCGGCCACAGAGAATGCGTGTTTTAGTAAATATTCGTTATATAAATGGAAATCCAAAACTTTTGTTTTCTAATAACGTAGTAATTTGCTAACGTAAATAAAAACCAGGTAGAAACTTGTTCTTAATGAGTATCTTTGTGTTATTTTTTATATTTGATCGCGCAATCTTTTAATGAGTATGTTATTGTCATTTTTCGTGGTTCATAGTTTAAGTTACGAATGTGTGACATATTTCTTTATTAATTTAATTTTAATTTTTACTCTCAAACTTTTGTTTATTTTAGATTCGCGATGAACCAGAAAATGTATTTACAAAAAAAAAAAAATTACAAATGGGCGGACATTCCGAGTATGTCAAACGTGCATTGATATTTTAAGAGCCACCGGAATGTCAATCTAATCAATAGGTTTGTCAAATAGAAAAGAACCCAGTTCATACCCATTTAATCTTTTTCAGCATAATAAATTTTGGCATAACAGTTTCAGCAAAAAGTTTTCTTGCATAAATTATGATAAGCAGTGTTATAAACGCAAAAAAGTACTGACTTAGTCGTATTTTTTTATCATAATTTTAATCAGCAAATATGTAAAGGGTATAATTGTAATACGCCTAAAGATAATTTATCATAAAATACAAAATGCACAATGGAAATATGCATAACCGTTTAAGTGATAAATGAATGATAAATTTGGGTATCCTTCCGTTTGGCAAAATATTTTTTGTAAATTTTTACTTCCCAAAAAATTTAACAAAAATCTGTGCCAATTTATATTTCGCATTTTAATAATGTGGTCAAATATGAATTTGGCAACGTTTTACATACTTGAATTTTATTAAGTCAAGTGATTAAGAAAATCCTTTATTTTGTAAAAAAATATATTCGAAAAATAAGTTCTTCTAAATTTTAATTTTTGTATTGGTGATAAATTGTAAAACTATGAAAAGTCTGATATAAATCATTATTATTATAATTATTACCAATGAATTATGATTTCACACAAACTGAATAAATGTAAGTAAGTACAATAATAAAACGAGTAAGTACAATAATAAAACGAGTAAGTACAATAATAAAACGAGTAAGTGGGTCGTTCTTCTTTTTAACCTACAAAATGGTGTCTCCAGCAGAGAGTGATAAAAAGTAGAACGAAATTACAATATTTTTTTCCTTATTTGCGATACAACGTGCACTGAAGTATACAATAATGGCTGTGCACGATTAAATTACAAATTCATTTAATAATTTTAATCTAAAAAGTTCGCTACCGAGTAGTTATTCTTCCGTGACCGAGGCGTATTTCATACAAATGACGGTTGTCTCCCGCTTCCTCGGCTTGCGTGCAATTCATAATAAAACGAAAAAATCCGATGATCGTATAAAATATAAAGATATCGTATAACACCTAAATATATTATCCGTCATATAAAACCAATAATAATTTTTTGCCACTTTTAATAAAATTATTAAAATATTTCAAGTTCTTGTCTCCCACCATCTAATGTTTTATTTCGTAAATTCTGTCACGCGAGTTGACCTACGAAATACGCGTACGAGTTACTCGTCTTTGGCGCACGCGATTGGAGGTTAAGACCCCCTTCACCCCTTGGAACGATTTCCCCTCTGCGATCCAGAGACCGTGCGTCAGTCGCCCGAAAGCTGTGGGAGGAGGCGCGTGTGTTTATTCGGCTACTACTTTGTCACGTAAGTAATTCATTCATAATATAATTATAATTGTTACTTTTTGTTGTTTATTCATACGTAATAAGAAATATTTTATATTAAACGTGTTAAAAATTATATTCTTTGTAATTTGTAAGTGTTATAGACTTTGCAACTAAGTTTTACCACTCCGTCACATGACTACCCCGTCACATACTTTTTGTGACAGAGTGGTAATTTACGTGACGGAGGGGTAAAATAAACAATTTACGTTCTGATTTTGCTGAAATAGTGACATACTGTGGTAGTTATTTCTACAGAAAGTGTTACGTATATCTTTTTGTGTGTTTAGGTACTTATTTCCTTTTTCCAGATATCATCATGGCAAAAAAGAAGGCATTAACGCCAGCAGAAAGACAGCGGCGTTGTCGGGAGAAACGAAAAAATAACCCCGAAAAGGTTGCTGAAGTCAAGCGCAAAGATTTAGAGAGATACCATGCTCGAAAAAAGCTTGTAGCTGATATGAACACGCGAGAGCATCGAATCAAGAAGCGAATATGGCGCGAACAAAATAAAAAAAGAAGGGAGAAGAAAAACATGTTCCAAGCGGTACTTTTAGACACGCCGGCTCCATCACCAACACCAGAAACGCCACGTATGTCTCCATGTGCGACACTGACACTTTCTGAGGTATCTCGTAGTTCAAGGGGAAGAAAGAAAGTAAAAAGAGATAGAACAAAGTTATACAGAGATAGTATTAAGCTTAAAGAAAAAATATATCAGTTGGAGAAAAAAGTTCGAAAATATAAGAAGAGATTGCACAGAAAAACAAAAAAAGACGAAAACAAGGATGAAACGAATACAAAGAAGTACACCGTTCTTTCTAATGCTATTAAAGAACGTTACAAAACTGTTAAAAGTCGGGAAGAAAAACGCCTCATCCAATCGGTACTTCAAACTCGTATTGTAAAACAGTCCAGAATGCAGATCGAATTGGTAAGAGACACATTAGGAGTAGACCGACCTTTAACATACAAGAGCGCTCTACCAAAACCGACTGAGCTTGTACGGAAGATTCGTCAATTTTTCTTGCGGGATGATGTGACAAGAGCTACAGCTGGTAAGAAAGAGACGGTCACTCACAAAAAAAAGAAAGTACAGAAAAGATTTTTGTTGGACTCTATGAAAAACCTGTACAAAGCCTTTTTGAAAGAAAATAGTGGCCTTAAATGCCACTACAGCTACTTCACTAAACATAGGCCATTTTATGTGAAGCCACCTACTGTAGATGGAAGAGATACCTGCTTATGCAAGTTACATGCAAATGTTACCTATTTGGTTAATACATTACATAAGAATAAAGTAATTGTGCAGAAGGATACGAATGCAGTCTTAGAATCATTAGTTTGTTCTGTGGATTCGGTATCCTGTATGAAAGGAGTTTGTTCGGAGTGCAAGAACCGGTGCATAGATTACAATAAAAGTTACCAAACACAGATTGTGGACTTACGACAGTGGATAAGAAAAAGTGAAGTTATAGAAAAGGCAGGGAAAAAGGTAAGAATTACAAAAAATTTACCTGTCACTGAAAAGCTCACAATTGAAGAGGTGATCTATAGACTTGAGAGCGAGTTGCAAAACTTCAAAACACACATCCACAATATTAGACACCAATACAGGGCTTATCGGCAGTGCATTGACGGGCTGACGGAGACTGAAGTAGCATTACATATAGATTTTAGTGAGAATTACTCCTGCAAGTATCACTCTGAAGTCCAGTCTCACCATTTTGGTGGTTCTCGTAATCAAGTCACCTTGCATACGGCAGTGATGTACCATTTTTCACCAGAAGCACAGACAAAACAGGTAACGTCATACTGTACAGTGTCATCCAATCAAAACCATGGACCTGCTGCGATTTGGGCTCACCTTCATCCAATTCTGTCGCAATTAAAAGAAGAACACCCTGCTGTAACAACTGTTCACTTCTTTTCTGATGGACCTGCAACCCAGTATAAGCAAAAAATAAACTTTTACCTAATGACAAACAGGTTTTTCGAAGAATACGGGTTCCGCAAAATATCCTGGAATTTCTTTGAAGCAGGGCACGGAAAAGGAGCGGCTGATGGTATTGGCGGTACAATGAAACGCCAAGCTGATGCGATAGTAGCTAGAGGAAATGACATTGCAGATGTGTTCCAATTCTTTTCAGCACTTCAACATGCTAACAAAATAAAACTGTTCATGGTGACAGATGAAGACGTAGAAAATGTAGCAGCTAAGATCCCAAGTAACATTGTACCTTTGAAAGGAACAATGCAAGTTCACCAGATGTTCACAGAAACTCGTGGAATCTTAAACCACAGAGTATTAAGTTGTTTTTGTGCAAAGTTCTGTTCTTGCCACGTTCCTAAAACTTATCGGCCTCTGCCTGAAATCCAACAACAACAAAATACTGCTGACGAGTTCTCATCTAACGACAATATAAGTAATGATGTGGAGGATTTCTGTCTTGCTGATATTACTAACATAATTGGGATGCACCGAAAAAGATTTTACGATACCGTGTATGGCCCAGATGAATCATCCGATGAAGATGTGCCCTTGGCCATGCTGAAAATGAATGATCAAACTGCCGTCCCTGGTACTTCTTTTCATACCCTCCAGCCTGAAGACATGCATCCAATGAAAATAAAAGACGGAGTTCACGTATTGGTCAAAGTACGAAGCGAGAGGAACACCCAATATACTTATGCTGGAGTGGCAAAAAGTAACGTCGATGAAGAAGGCGATGTCTTGGTTATGTTTTTAAAGACTGTCGATGATAGTGGAAGACTGTTTAAGTTGGTAGAGAATGACATATCGGATATCCCTTTTGACGATTTGATTAAAGTCTTACCGGCTCCGAATGTTATTAGAAAGGGCAAGAGACAATATTACCAGTTCGAAGAGCCGCTACCAGTATTCGAAAAATGAGTCTTTCTAACAATGGCTCTGAATTTTAATATTGTCCTCCTAGATTCTGCTATTGTTAATTTTGATTATTTTATTATATGTTTTAGAGAACTTTAATTTGTTGTCACGTTAGACTTGTTTTTTTTTTAATTTACTTTAGACCAGTGAGTAGTCATTTAGTTTAATAAAATAAGGATCTCTTGATCCAAAGGTTCTCAATTGTGATTACATTAATATCTAAGTTGGATCTCATGTTATTTTATAAGACAATGCCAATGACTGATAAAGATTTATAAGAATATAAATAATTCTAGATAAATAAAGCAGTTTTATTCCAATACGCAGCCCGGAATCCCCTAGAATAACAACTCTGTCACATAATATACTACTCTGTCACGATGTTGTCTCCTACTAGAGAAATTATTTTGGTCGTTTAATATTCTTTAAGACAAGCGCAAATTAAGATTTTTTGTTTTGTTTCTATTACTTGATGATATTGCCGTCTCTGATATTGTATTTATACGTAAATGATAGCGTAAAATTATTTACAGCAAAAACATACTTTGTTTTAGCAGAAAATGTGACGGAGTGATATACAATCATGAATAAAATATATTTCTTAAACACTAATATATTACTTTAATACGTTTTCCAAAACTTCATTTAGTTAATTAATGTATGACAAAACAACAAGTTAATTGACGCAGACAATTCGAGAGAATAAATTAAAAGATTTCGTGACGAAGGAGTATTTTTTTTTATCGAATCTATATTTAAAGTCCTGAAAATCATTCAAAAATCGGTTAACTTCGTGGCCAACTACTTTTTTTGATATAATAGGAACTCTGCAATCAGAATATATATATATATATTGACCAGGAATCTGAATTTTCTTTTTCAATATTAAGTTCATTTTGGATCAAATTGTAGGTTAAAAAGAAGAACGACCCAAGTACAATAATAAAACGAGTAAGTACAATAATTAAGTTTTAATCTTAAATTTGTAAATTACTTGCAATACAGATCAGTATTCGCCAACAAGGTCTGCAGTAGTTTCATGTTTTTTTTGTGACAATCCGAATTATTTCGCCAACAAGGTGAGCAGTAGTTTCAGGTTATTTCTTCATGACAATCTGAATACTGTCGCGAACTAGGTCAGCAATAGGTTCAGCTTATTTTTGTATGACAATCCGAAAACTTTCGCCAACTGGGTCCGCAGTAGGTTCAGTTCAGGTTTTTATGACAATCTGAAAACGTTTTAAGGCAGTAAGTTCAAGCTGAGATATAAAAATAAAAATATGTATCTGTTAACGTTATGGTATTCTATCTGTAATCTTTATACCTTGGAGCGCGATGCCAATAAATTTTATGATTAAGTAGTTATTGTTATAGTAAAAAATATACTTGTAAATTTTATGCTGGTATATCATCATTATAAAAGAAGTTATGGGAAAATATAGTATGCCTAATGATTTATTTTGTTTAAACGTTATGAGAAGCGAATAAAACGTTATACAGTTTTAAATTGTGCCTTTTTAATATATGCAACCCAATACGGACCCGGTCAGACGACGATCATGCCGACTTTTAAGGATATATATGAGTTGACAGGAAATATAAGCAAATAGATTATTATCACTTTCAAAAAAACAAATCTCAACATGACAGCAGTGAAATAATCCATATAACCTGATACCGAAGAAGAAATCATAGCTATAAACGGAACTCCTAATTCACAAATTGTAAAATAGCTTTACAATAAGTCTATATCAATAACCCAGAAGTAATATAAAGGTTTTACAAAACTAAAAATTTAGTCATACCAAGACTCCTGTAACATATTTGTTCCACAACGTTTATGTTACATCACCTTGCGTCGTTGGCGTTGATACGTTAGCAGTAGCAGATATTGAGGATGTTTGTAATTTATTTACTCGTATAGTACAAGGGAAAACATCAAACGTTGAAAAACTTAAATATTTAATTATTATTAATTATTAAACTTAATTATTAGTTAATTTTGCCGAACTATTTTGTTTAAAATATTTTACTTATAGTGTTAACAATGTTTATTTAATCATAAGTCTGATTATATATTTAAATACCGAATTTATGGTTTTGAACATCTCTAATAAGTTAGATAATTTCAAGGTAGTTTGCTGTACAGAATCAATATGCCTTGTTGGTAATTTATAAAAGTGTATGATCGCTCAGTTAGATAGTAGGTAATGTGTCTTACATGTGCATTTCGTTTGAAAATTGTGTTTTCCTACTGCATTGTTTTTTAGTACAAAATGTATCTTTCTAAAACAATAAAAGATTCTGTTTAATCTTAATATTGTTTTTTTTTCTTTGGGAAACAAAGAAGCGACTTCAGTTAAATATATAACATTGAATTATTTCATAGCAAGCGCTTATTGTGTTTTTCTTTTACTTGGCACGCCAAAGCTTTGGTTGTTAACTGGTTTTTTCACAACCCTGTATCTTAGGCTCTATACCCTTCAGTGGTTTTTCCTCCTAGTTATATCATGCATAGCTGATCTTTAATGTGTTTTTCCGTGCGTTTGTCTAAATACTGAAGTTGCATTTAATGTGTTTTTCCTTGCGCTGTATTTGACATGAAATAATTATGCGACACATAAATCATTTTACCATGTCATTGCATTTTTATAAGTTCTTTAGTAGATAGCAAATAAAAAACAAAGATACTGTTTTTCTTCCTGTCGCTTTAACTTCAAATTGTAATTTTATAAATATTTTTTTATCGTAAAATAAAAACTTTGATCGTCTCTCCTGTAAACTTCTAAAATTATCGCAGAATCAGAATCAGAAGCATTATTAACAAAACTGTATACATAGGTGTTAAATATCAAGTCAAGTTTCAACAGTTTTACCCTTGTCGGGCGTACAATCATGTGCAAGTACACATACATAATGTTGCAAATGTAAAATGCGTAAGACTTTGAATTTTCTACTAGTTTACTACTTTATAGCTATAATATGACTGATTTCATACTTTTTACGTCTCTTTCAATATGAGTAGGTACCTACCTATGAAATGAGAGGGCTTGACTAAGTAGTAGGATTATATAGGTAAGTAGGTACACTAATTTATTTCAAATCCAAGATTGCATTGCGTCTGTTTTTTTTTTCAATTTTATTTTTGTCGTAATTGCATTGCGACAAACAGGTAAGTAAGTAATGGGTAAGAAATAAAACACTGCAATATTTTGTGCGGTTTATTAAATTTTTAACAGTTATATTTTAAGATTTTACGTCAGTCATCTTTAGTTGTTAATGATAGAACCATCATGACCAATGCTGCCCGCTAAATAGGTATTAATGCTTTAAAACATTCATTTAAGAATTTCCCTTTCGTGAGAGATTTCGGAAATTTAGCAACAAGGCCTAACAATCAAACTTCAGCTTTAGTTTAATTTGATTTCATCGTGATTTTATTTTTAAACATTTACAACTTGACTTTCTTCTCTGTGATCGTGTATCTTAATATTTATTTGTAAACAACAATAAATCATGATCTTAATTATTTGCCACATAAAACCACAAGAAAATTAATATTACGAATATAAACCATACATTATTTTAGTAACAAAAACAAAATGTTGTTTAACATAGAACAGTAAACCCTAAAATAAATTCACACTATAACCCCGATTCGGATGAGCCACACTAACTAAATTAAAGTACCTAATAAGAAAGTACGAAAAATTTGTATCTACTGAGTTTTCACATGAATACTTTTTTGATGTTGAACGATTTGAACAATGACCCCAAGTAGAAAATAAAATAAGTATCTACTTATTTTATTTTCTACTTATTAAAAATACCTTAATCTATCTAGATTAAGGTATTTTTAATAATAACTTCTCTATTCACAAGTAAAGTAGAAAAAATGACGCCACTATTTACATACCTATATATAATTTAGGTTAGGGTGTCTTTTCCGAATCGACGTCAATACAAACAACACTGTTAAAATATTCATATTATCTATGACAAAAACCATTGACGTCTATTATGTTGTACTTTTTCTCCTTTTCCCCTGCGAGGGCTTTGGCTTTACACGGCTTGTGTATTTGCTATCTTCAAGTACATTATGTTGTACTTCCCTCCAACTAAACTAATTTGACAACAGCACTAGAACTTCAAATTAATTCGACATGTTATTTATCGAGCGAATTGCATCAATACTTACGGTTTTCATGATTACCTATAGTTTTTCCAATCGGAATAAGTACCTTCATGTCAACACAAAGATATAAATGTCTATTAGGCATGAATGGCCTCTCAAATGAAATTGTAAATGAAACGTTTCCCGAATATAGGCAAAATAAATTACGTAGGTATACATTTAATTTCCACATCATTAACATCAGACGTTCGAATTCAGATTCGTCACAATATTAATGGCAAAATATTATATAATAAATTCCATTTTGTGACCACGGATATAGTGATATATCCGATAAGACAGACTGAATGACAGATACATATTCGGAAAAACTACAATCTTCAATTTTAATGTTTAGTAATTAAAACTCATATATTGTGTCGAATTAGTTTAGTGAATGGCAACATTAGAACATAAACAACGCCATTTTTACTAAATAGATAGTTACATTAATCTTTAACAAAATGGAATGTTGCAGTTCACTAGAAACTGAAGCTCGTCTTTAAAAATACTCTCATTTTATCATAATAGTAGGTATGTCTTACATAACACATTATTTATCATTCGCTTAGGTATATAATAAGTAATTAATCTTCAAACATCCATTCCCTCAGAGTAGCACTATTTAATTAAAAATGTAAAACGCTAACGTTTTTCTTTAGATTAAAATAAAAGTGAACTTTATTCTTAAAGTAGGTAATAATAACAAGGAAGTAAGTTAGGGTAGTTTCCCAATAATTAACAAGCAAAATTTAAATTTCACAAGATAGTTTTTTAGGCGAACTAAACAAGAAAGAGAACGTATTCGTATGTCGTCAAAAAAGGTTATACTCGTAGAAAAGGTTTTAACCACACTATGAATGCTATGCTTTGCGTTCTCGTAGAATATATAAATTGCATTAGTGCAAATTAGTTTTTATTGTGTATATAGCTTGAAAATTATGGCTTCGAATTTGAAATTTAAAACATATTTTAATAAGCTTCTATAAATACTTATATAATAATTCTTAAACAACAATAATTCAAAAAAATGTCTTTCTTGGGCTTTTTAGAAACAAAATAACTAATGAAAATATTTATATAGCGACATATGTGAACATTACTTATGTACAACAAATTTTAATATCATTTCTTTATATATATAATATGTTTTGAAATAGTAAGCAACTACTTTTCCCAGTATTTAACAATAACTCAATATCGCACATCAACAAATTGGCTTTTTAAAAAAGCTGATACTTCTTTGTTTTAACGAAATACGATTTAAACATTTTAAAATTTTTACTATTTTGTAAATTTGTCTACTTTAATATCAACAACCGTAAACTGTTGTTTCGCATAATATAAAACGAATCAAATGGAATAATTATTATTACACAGAATTATTGGTTATGTGTGTACTCTACCTACTGAGTCAATATACCTACTGATCCTAATGAACAACTTTCACTATTGGAACAACTCAAAATTCAAGAAAAAACTAAGCTTTTTCATACATATTTCCCATAACCGACAATTTTTTACTAAAGAACAGATTTTTTCTCGAATTAAGTGTTGGTTCCATAGTAATAGTTATTAGTAATGATGAGTATAATATCCCCCTTTCGGTTTAGTACACCCCTAACCGATAACCATATAAGTATAGTAAACAATGTATTGATAGTAACTTTATAACATAAAAGTGCTACTCACACAACTTTAAACTCTCCGTGTTAGGTATAATATGTATTCCTATATAACCTAATAATTTTATATTATCTACTTTAATTATATTTATAATAAATTCAAAGTGTGAATGTTTTAACTGCATTGCGTTTCATATTAACAAAAATAAACTAATTACGTGAAAAAATTACACGCGAGTCTAATGAAAATACATTAAAAATTCAAAATTGAATAAAATATTATTATTTATACAAAAAAATAATGTGGAGTGATATCAAGTAAGGGTAGTTTTGGTAAAGATTCATTAAATTAATCATAAAGTGCAGATTTTCATATTATTTGTATGATTCGTTACCGTTTATATGTACTCGAACTCAGGATACGAGTACATAAATAAATTTGCCGTAATTATTTAATTTGAAGGAAGAGAAAGGTAGTTATATAAAATGACAATTCAAATTAATTTTGGCAATAATAGTGACTACTATTATTGAATTATAAGTAAGAATATTTGTTAATTATTAATGAGCATTAATGGTGAGTTTAAATTAATGTATACAATCGTTATTTTACGATTATAAGAAGAAGAGAAAATTCATCAATCGTATCTACCTACAACAACTCTACTTAGCCTAAACATATTTAATTAAATTTAAGTATGTATATATATTTAGTGAAACAGTGAGTGTTATATCATTATGTAGTAAAACACTACTCGTATAATAATATTATATAACATTATAACTTATCTTATTATATACAGGAATGTAATAGTGCAGGCGTGACGAAAAAAGATAAGAAAATAAGAACCGTAAGAATTAACTCATTTGTTAGATTAATTTAATGATATTATTAATAAACACTAATAAAATAACCAACCACTAAATTGTAAGAAGACTTTTCCATATCATCGAGTAGACCAAATACGAGGATGAATATGGTAAAAACTGACATAATACTTTTCGGTAGAAATTTCATTTACAATGTTCAATTTCGTTAGTGATCTGAAAAAGGAGACATAATGATTGGATGTACCTATAGTTTAAAGTTTCTCAAGCAGATGTCAGCACACAAATATTCAGCACGTTTTGGTAAATTTGTTAGCGCCATCTAACGAACCCTTGAAAAACTTGTAAAATACCCCATTCATTACTCGTACTCAGGCATTTTTATCATTGTCTCAAATGAATATGTTGTTTCTTTGGAAAAGTCTAAAATTAGCATTGGAAAAAGTCTAAAACTATAAATGGCACCTTAACTCATGATCATTTTTAATATTCCATTAACATGCAATATCGCAAATAAAAGTACAATGTACAGCGTATAAACGTTTATGTTAGACGTTAGGTTTAGCAAAGTCTTTTCACGCCAAAATTTCTCATGCAGACACTTTACAAGTCTACAGTCTACTAATCTTACCAAGTCCCACGTTCACAGCAAGTGGTTATTGGCTTATTTTTTGTGACCGACCTACTAACTAAGCATCATAGTACTGTACATTACGCGCAAATCTTTCTTAAGTCCCTGAAGTTGGCTACGATTCTCGCAAATGCGCAACGCGTTTTAGATTGTTACTGTCGGTAGAGTTTTGCTAGACCATAACTTCTATAATATCTTGATATTTAAATATTCAAACAAAACCCCTGTTAGCGATGGTACTTATAGAAAGGAAAATGACTATGAATTAAAAAAAAGTATTAAATAAATCACTACTCTTGCAACCCTGTGATTTCTAATCCTGTGATATAGTCAATAGACAGTTTTCCAGTTAAAGAATTGATTTCCTTTGCATAAGCAAATTTCAGTTAAGATTTTTAACCAGTTTAAATTGAACTGCAGTGCCGTACTTTGCTGTTGCGTTGGTCTTTATTTTTGTTTGTCTTAATGTTATGAATAAGATCATAAAAATACATTTAATTATATTATGGTCAGCACGCAGCATGAGTTTCCCATGACTATAATTATTTCGATTCGTTTCATAGAAAGATGTTGGGTAACTTTATTCTCGACTCGTTTATTTGAGTACAGTTATATTTCTTGGGTATGACTTGAAACTAAAAGCCGCGTTCATTAAAATCATTGATGTAATAAATACAACTTTGGTTATAATTTTATTGTGTTCGTTTTTAATACGGCGTCAGACAACTATTGAGTGCCAGTGTTAAGATTGAAACAATGTATTATGTGAAAATCAATCCTTCAAGCAGATAACTACAAGATTTAAAATAGATAATCGTATAGAATAAATCTTAGAATAGAAGTAGTAAACACTTTTGAGCTACGGTACAATTCTAGTGAATAGTTTTATATTATTAAGTTATTAATTATTATTATTACTAATGTATAATTATGTACATTGTTCCAAAAATCTTGTGATTGTGTCGAGTGCAGGTGATGTTATATTTATTAATAAAGAAACTTCGCACATTTGGCACAAAAGTGATATTGAGCGTCAATGGAAATAAACATGCAAGCTTTCTTAGACTTATCGTTACACTCAAACTAAAATTAAGTTTTAATAACTTCGCAATAAATAAGGTCACGCTATAAAAACGATCAAATAAAATATACGAATGAAGTAACAATTAAATTACGTCTTTAAAAGTATTGTAATACGAATTTAAATTCACTTTAATTTATAACAAAAAATAACATGTCACAAGCTTATATATATACGCCTTCTTTGATTTCAGACAATCCTAATACACAATTCTTGTATAGGTACTATAAAGTTGTAACTTTAATCAATAACGGTCTTATTAATAAACGCGTCTTAACTTTAAACGTCTTTTGTTTTGTCTTGACGCGTGACGTTCTCCATCGGATCAAACAAGACATGAGTCGCTAAAAGTTAAGACGCGTTTATCAATAAGACCGTAAGTAGGTAGATACTCATAAACATATCTACTAATAATATCTTTGAATTAAATCTGTATTGATAGCCCAGCTTTTGCTGAATTGTATTTATACATAAAAATAAGAATTTACAGTCAAATAAGTTTTAAATAGTCATGATTGCAAACTTTCAAAGTTATACGTCATATGTTTAATTTTAGCGCGTCTAAGAGACCAATTTTGAAGGAAATCGATGGTTATAAAGTTACTAAAGCGCCTAGAAGTTGTTTCGTCTCTTTTTACCTCGCATTGAAAAGTAGGTACGAAAAATAGTTTTCGAACTGTCACTTTTAAAATTAGACTGTATGATAACGAGAAAATCAAAGAGAGAAAATGTTTGTATAACCAGGGGCGCTTCTTGGCCCCAGGGTAAATACTATGGGGCCAAGATAGGCACACTCAGCTAATTTGCCTTTGATTTCTAGCGTGGGTGAACGGCCATAATACGCCACTAAACCTTTGATTGGTAGTTAAAAATAGGATGTTAAGATTTTTTTTTTAAGAAACCACAACAGCTCTCTCTTGTTATCTTCACAGACTAACACACTTCGTGTACTGTTTAGAAGTTTTTATGAGCATCGAATTTTAAAGCTGTCCACTCTGTTTTATAAGAACACAGTTTAGTTTAATTAAGTACGGCATGCTGAAATCAATACCCCACTTACAAATTCGTCAAATGTTTAAATATAACGTACCAAATATTTCAAGTAATGATCGTAATCGTAAATTATTTATTTTAGTTTTGCGGACATTGCTGTGTTTTTCGATTTTGGGTTGGTCATATTTTTAATATTCGCACACATAATCAAATGCGACTGCGCTGAGCCCTTTACGTCAGTCGATTAATCATGTATGTACGAGTATGTGTCTGCAATATTGTACTTATCAACAACAATAGATAGCGCTAATATGCGAAGTATAAACCATGTAAGTGTAATACACATAACTCGAGTTCATTTGAGTTTAGTCTATTTAGCAGACATGTATTTTCTACTGGTTTTACCTGTAAACGAATAAAAAGAAAAATACAAACGAATTTTACATCTTCACTCTTAAACGCGGCAACCGATCTCCACGCCACAACCTGAGTAGTTATATTATAGTTCATATTTTTAAATATCATTCTGAAGCCCATTTGTCTCCCTATAAACAGCGTTTATCATCAGACATTAAAATGATTATTATTTCTGTCCACTTATCAGCAGTAGGATGGCAAACAGGATATTTAATAATTAATCCTGTTCGTCCTCTTAAGACAGATTGGGAGACAGACAGATAGTAAACCACAATAATGAGTGGATATAATACGCGAAACAAGAGTAAGCGATCGTCTCAGCAACAGTCAAAACGATACCAATATTGTCACACTTGCTTCATTTCTTTCACAGCTAACTTACGTTAGTTTTGCAGCTATATCACCTACCCTCGAAAATAAAAACCGAAAAAGTGAGGAACAATTCACGAGTAGACATTCTCTGCATACCAGTTTTTAAGTCATCATCTTGTCTATTCGGGTATCGTTTAAAAGACGCGACCGCTTACACTTAAAAAAAGTATTAAAAACTCGGTACATCGAATGACGCCACAAAAAAATAATACAGTTTAATAATAAATTAATCTACATATCAGCGATGCTATAATTTTAAAAACATTTTTCATTAAATTTTTTTTTTTAATATTTGGCCTTAAACCACGAATTAAAATCACTATGAGTCACTTTCGAAAAGTTCAATTTTTACATTTTTAATTAATTTTCTTAAATTAAAAAAAAAAACAGTTTAAAAAAAATTCAACGCGTTTGTGTAGACCAATCTTTTAAGCAATTGTATATTTTTTGTAGTGTCAAATGTAGTTAATCTTAAACAACCTTATTAATAAACGCGTCTTAACTTTAATCGTCATCTCCATTGGAGAGAACAAGACAAACGATGCTCTAAGTTAAGACGCGTTTATTAATAAGGCAGAAAATGTTCCTAAGTCGTGAATGCTGATCTGGTTTTGACGCAGCGTCCCTTAATGATAGTGATAGTCATCGTGTCAATAGACCCAAGAAACGGGCACCCATTGGGGGGTAGAGCGGAGTCTTGCCAAAGCAGCTTCGAGTTGAGTGAGAGTGTCGTCGATGTCATTGTTGACGATCACCAGGTCAAAGTAGTGGCCGTACGTGCGCCGCAGCTGTTCAGACTCGCGGACTAAAAGCTCTAGGGCGCCGTCATACTGAAAAAATACAAATTAATAATAATAATAAACGGCCTGATAGCGAGAAGACTCAACCAACATCTTAAGAGACTCGCTAGATGGTTGGATCAAGGGTCAGATACAGAGTGCGGTATTGTTAGGAGGTTCCTCTCTCTGTAGTCCCTACCACCGGTAGCTTGGGTCCTACCCCGCTGCTGGTTTTTTAGTCTAGGTTTAAGTTTTTTATAATATTTATTGTTCTATATTTATATTGTAAAAAACTTAGATATAAGAAATACAATTAATACGATCATAATAATAATATAGGACAACATCCACACAAAGGTCTTTTTCAGTTATTACTTTAAAAGAAGTGAAAATAATTATATCAATATCAACAGGTAATTTAATCCAATTTGATTTGAAAAACAATATAATATAATATTTAAATATGGGACTAACTATCTTTCAGATATAAACAATCAAATTTGATCTGGCACCGCTGAAAAATCGTGAAACCTACATAAAAGAGAAAACACTGTTAGTAGCGAGTTCGAAGAAACCCGACTGCTAAATCTGTATAAAAAGAATTCGACCAATTGCGAACTTCTTCCTTTTTCGAAGTCAATAAAGAAATTGTACAATACAGTGTACTTGTCATAATCCTCCTTGAATAGGCAAACGGGCTCGTCATCCAGCGTTACTGATGGGACATTATGGTTATATCTGCCTGCGTATTGTATGGAATACGTCATAAAGGTTTATGGTCACAGCTATACATAATCTTTTACGAAGGCAGGTACATAATTTGGATGCCTACCTCGATGCATGTCAAGAGTTTACAGAGACATGAAATAGACTTTCTGCGTGCTCTGGCATTAAGCATCTTTTTAAGGGACTAACTCTTAATTAAAAAACAGCTGTTTTATATATTTTGCCGAAGACCACACATTTTTGGAAGATATTTTTTATGAATTCAGTTTTGGTTTTTTTTTATAGATAATAGGCATGCGCTTGACCGCATCTCGCCTGCTGCGACCTGCTTGCCGCAGGAGAGATGCGGTCAAGCGCATGCTGCTGCTGCGCCTAGGCGCTTGCCTAGAAGAAACCGATTCATTCGCGATTTGAAGAGACCGAGTTTATATATATATATATATATATCTATCTATCTAAACTCGGTATATATATATATATATTCTTACTTGTAGGTGTATGAAGTATATATATATATATATACTTCATACACCTCAAACCATATTTTCCACTGGTTTTTTTTTGGGTTTCCAGTTGAGTGGAGTTTACCTACTTACTGTCTTACTTGTGATTTCTACGAGTATTTGATGTCATGGCCAATATGATTAAAGTATCACTTACATCAGTAGTAACATTAGACAAAGGCGGAGCGCCAATGAACACGACGTAAGGTGCGAACTCAGCCGTGCGGAGTATCTTCAGAGCAGACGGTTCCACGTCGAGGATAGCTATGCGACGCTCGGCGTGGATGCGACGTATGGTCTCCAGCTTGGTCCCGTACATGGCATCGTCGTGGGTCCCTGGAAACACCAATGGGATAGTAAATGTTTTGTGTAATAAATAATTATGATTAATAGAATCACTGTTTTCGTGTTTCTAATAGAATTTTGGTTCCGGGGCGTACCTCTTTTCACCCCCTAAATTGTAACGTATTTTTTTTATTATTGGTGTCAATCGCTTCACTATGATGTATTTTAGGCTTTTACGTTTAATTGTTTTGAATAAAGTTATTGAGTTCTGCATAAAGGCTTTTAAAAGGCATCGTATCAGCGCAAAAATTTGACGGCTTAGCTTGTAACATTATAGTGCTATAAAAGACAGAAAAAACTATAAAACAGTAAGGCTTAGTAAATAATGTGTTAGCTATGTGAAAAAGAAAACCACTGGAATCGGGCAACATTAAAAGGTAGAAAGAGCTATATCTTATTGTATGGGCAAGTTGGCGGTCTATACGAGTAGCTGTCTTAAGACCGCCTTTTGTTTCAGTTCTTGTTTGTGTTCAGCGTTGTATCTTTCTTATGAAAAATAATTTATGTATTTTATTGATATTAAATGAGGAGATGCATCCCTGTTTCAAGTCTAGCAAAATTTTCTTAAATTTGTAAAAAAGAATTTTCGCTGTTGCCATTAGTATGGTGCGTAATTTCCAACAAATCATGACCGAATTGTGTGCATGTACAAGTTCTAGGGTTATTTTTTAAATTTTTTAGTTTTCGTAAGTTTTGGTTTTAGAATATTATTTTCCTTGAAATATAATGAGCTCGGGATCGGGAGCTAATCTTCGTCTTGAAAACTTATCGGAGCGCTTTTTCGTAATGACACGTGTCCAAAAACGTGGTGTTTATACGGCCCAACGTATTTAAGCATGATGAATCTTCTTGATTAAACACCTGGAAACTCAACATGCTGCTCTCTGCTAATTATGTCGGAAAATTTTGAGTTATCTGCAGATATTTAGTAATCAATGAGAGATCCAAACGATAATTTTTTGTTATGGCTAGTTAGCTCAGTCTTTATTTCTTTCAAGTAAAGATAATTGCGCAGTTGTTTATACGAACCATATTCCAAATATTCGTTAGCATTGATATCAGCCATCATTTCTTCGTGGCTTACGAAATAGTAGCTCCTTCCACTCTCCTCATCTGTCTTTGGAGGTCTGGTTGTGTCTGAAATTAGGAAAATATCATCATCAAATATGTTGTAAATAATGCAAGATAAGGTCAGGGCATCAGACCGTTTTAAAGGTCACCCACACGTTGGACAAATTAGATGAAGTCTACAATGGGCGGTCTTGTAAATGAGTGCAGCGGGATGATTATAGACAAAGAATAATGGAGCGATGTGATGCGCATTACTATAGGCGCAACCGCAAGAGGTACAATATTAATCTATGTCTTTATATAGGTAGGTATAAAAGAAATTTGTTTTAGTTATACCAACTTATAACTTAAGAAAGATTTCAATGATTTAAGTATGATTTTTTGGATTTGTTTCAGCTTTAAATAGTAGAATAACTACTTAAATATCGAAAAAAATACGAACCTAATATTTATAGAAATATTTATTTAAATAAATTGGGCTCCTCCAAACTTTCCCATCTTGCGAATTTGACAGCACATATCTCATGCGTAATAGACGACTTTATTCATGGACTGTTAAGGCATAGGCGGTACAAATTCGCCGAGTCAGCTGGTACTTAGATAATAATTAAACGTGAACTTACGTGGTACCGGGTAGGCGTACTGATCCGGGTGGCGTGAGATCAAGGTGTTCTTTATATGACGCCGGCCCACGCCGTGTGCGCCCAGTAGGACCAGCGTTTTTCGCTGGAACGCTGCAAAATATACAAGAAAAATCGTAGGTATAATATATTCGCAAAGAAATAACTTCGTCCACTTACTTTACCCTATAAATCTTTTCTACCGACTTCCATTGAAAAAGAGGTACTCAATTCGAATGTTTCTTTCTTTATGTTTATTACTCGATTTCTCGGAGATGAACCTTTTTGTTTCAAGAGGAGTGGTCCCATTTTAATTTTATCAAGAGGTTTTATTTAAAAATCTAAAAAAATGAAAATGTTTTTATCGGCGCTTCCTGTAAAGGAAATCAGTAGTCACTTTGGATAAAAATATATTTGTATAACGTAATGAAAGCAATAAAGTAAAAGTTTAATTTGTTATATTTTGGTTGATAGAGCGATATAGCTCGAAGGACCATAAAATCGTTGACTCAGCATTTTTGAATATAATCAACCTCGGCTGTACCTGTTTCTCTACTACTGGCATATATTATATTCCCCAGGAAACGACAGTGGTTTTTATGTCGATTTGAAGCGCTTGGTACTGAGTACAGGAACTAAAATTTACATTATCCTATCAGCAATATTAGTTCCATGGACTCACACGCTTCTGTAAACGTTAAAAGGGCGGAAATGAAATGGATTCATTGTTACTTTAACAATGTGAAGTATTGTATATTTCTCGTCAGTGTTGTCTACCCATATGTCCCCGCTAATTATTTCAACATGATAAAATCACAGTAACTATTTACAGAAATATGTAAAAAAAAACTCACAGGGCAGTTTGACGACCTCCTCGTAGGTGACTACATCTAGTTGATCAAACACAGCGTTGTGTTTCGCCAAGTACTTGTCTTTGGATTGTTTCTTCTTACGACCAAAGATTGAGCAGTTTACTGAAACAAAAATTTTTATATTATAATTTTAATGTTTGAAAAAAATAAAAAGCTAGGTGCGGCAAGTGCTGTCGAAGCTTATACAATTTTAATATTAAAAATCGTTTTTAAACTAGTATCTAAGTACTAAGGGTTTCATTCACGTGGTGTAAAAACTGCCAATGAAGCTACGATTATTTTTCCCGTTCCGATATGTAAGTAGGGCAGCCATTTTAAACTGTTAAAGATGTAGGTATACATTTAGAACGTTTCTTGTTTATTTTCTGGGGTCAAATCTGGTATGTAATCGAAATTTTACCCTCTTTCTGTTTTTAGTAGATCTGAAATTTGGTGACTGAATATGAAACACTGATAATTCTGATGGCAAAACCATAAAATCCAACATGACCGCTTATAAATGCTGAATGACATATTTTTCATAAATTGGATACCAAGTAATAATAAATAAAGGGATTCACTAATAAAATACAATAATTTTGAACCGTTTATGCAAAACAATAAACTGTAACAAGGCAATTTAAGCCTTATTACGTCCGTCGTAGAAGTTTAATTCCCTGATGGTTATTGATTAGATTTATTCTCCGTTCAGGTGGGTCATCATTTATAAATCGGAACGAAAATGAAAGCCTTAGAAGCTAGTCACTTTATAAGTTATATTTAGATAGTTACTTTAAATTATTTTAGTATATACCATCTATTTAAGCATGCATTCTGTACTTTTTAAAAAAAATCGTTTATAGATTTTGTTGTGAAATACTTAGGTGTATATATTTCTGAGATAGGGCAGAATTGTAAAATGTTAGCTTTCCAGCACTGAAAGATCTACTTAGTGAAATTGATTCATAAGTGAGTAAGCTGTGTAAATTTTAAATTGCGCGTTATATTTAATTAAGCCGTAGTAATAAGAAACGTTAAATTTATAAACACAGACAAATTAAACAAATTTAAACTATTACAGACAGCTAATGTTAATAACCAGCATGAAAATAATAAAATATCGTTATAATTTTTATCGTAGGTTTTGGATAATAATTCAAATAAATAAAATGGTAGATTTAATTTCAGGCTGGTTGAAGAAGAATAATAAATACTAAACAATCTGCTACCGACGACGAAAGTCAAACAAACACGGGAACTTGGCACCATAGTTTCGAATAGAAATTAGCAATATTTGTAACTTTTTGTGACATTTAGGTGTAAGTTTTTTACTGGCTGTTATACACGATAGTATTTTGAAACCTTCGACCCGGAATCCAGCAGTACGAAACGCTATTAGAGGACACTGCGTTCGTCATTAAGATGAGTAGCGGATGAGTTGAAAAGCCGGCTCGACGAATTCGACAGCAGTGGTTTACCAAATTATATTTTGTGCTGTAAAAAACATTGATGAACGTAAACGAAAAAAAATACATGAAAACGAACACAGTACCTCCTCTTATTTAGAAAAAAGTCGGTTAAAAATACAAATGCTACTGTTGCATTTCATAAGTTTAAGACTTTATTTTGACGTACCCGAAAGTCATTGTATTTCTATTTTAGTGACCATAACTTTTATTTATTTTTAAGTTCCCGTATTTTTTTGTTTTACCTTATTCGTAATGTTTGACAATGTAAATACCTGTGTTCTCACAACCGTCGGTGTGCGACACGCAGCCCTCTGTCCAGCGGCACAACAACGTTACAACATGTTTCATGCATCAGGTTTGGGCTCTACGTGTATGTGGGGTCCGTGGGAAATGTTGGTTCAAACATGGTCAACTTGGGAATCGTTCGGGCAAGAAAAGACCTTAGAAATGTTGGTTCAAATATTGGTCAACTTAGGAAAACATTCCAGGCAAGAAAATATCTTGGCAGTGTGATTGCTTGTACATACACCATTTACAATTAAATGTATCTAATTTTTAGAACTACCTAAACTCTTTTTTTTTCATTACTGACTGGAAGAGCAAAGCGTTTTGCTTTGAGTCTGCCAATTTTTTCTTTGGTCTGATAATTTGTCTGGATATTGGTTTTACGATTTTCTTAATTCTGTTGTCGTCAGCGATTTTTGACCAGAAGAGTATAGCTTGCAAAATAGGAGGAATTTTACTACGGCCATACAAAAAGTATTTGGAAAAGACACGCAGAACTAAACCTTAAATAATAATTTAAATTAAGCTGTTGTCTTTTTTTAAAGTGGCAGAGATATCATGGTCAGAAGGTCAATAATTTACAGGAGTACTAGTAAACAATCTGTTAAAGTTCACTTAAGTAGATAATTTGATTGCATTTAATTGTAGTTTAGACAAACTTTGAAACAATATTCCCCACATTCACGATCAAATTCATAGGGTTACACAAACTCCCTCACACATTAGACATTCTAGCGTTTTACATTTAATAACACTTTTGGAAGACTAGGCTTATAATCTGGCAAGAAATACAACACAGTTGGTCATCATTATGGGTTAAATGTTATAATTGGTATTGTAGGGACTCTCATAGTATGGTATAAGCACCGTGCAAATTTAGAAGACATTTTGCCAATGGGTTATAAAAATGAACACGCTGATCGATCGGGAGCTTGTATTACTCATAACACAAAAGTTTACATACCGACAGCTGCATCCGATAATGGTAATGTTTGAAAGAGAAATAATGGCGTTAATGTAAATTAAACGACTATTGCCTAGCTATGATAACAATAACAAACACGTCAATCATCTCAAGCAGAAATTAGTAAAACATAGCACAATTTAGTAGACCTCTTGAAAATTAACACATTTATGATTTATAAATTAAACAACGTCAATATTGCTAATACAACATCAAAACAAGAACATCACATTTTTAAGAGACTATGAAATATGAAAATGATATTTCAATCAAAACTATTTTTACGATTGACGCAATACATCGTAATAAGGTAAATACGATAAGCGTTGTTAAAACAAAAGATTCACATTTATGATTATCCAGCATACAAGTTGCATACATAATGTAAACAAATAACGTATCTAATTAAGACTATATGTGAACGAATCATCGACGCATTGTCAGCGCTCATGAATTTCACTGGAATGTTAGTTACACAACTTTGTTCTCTAAAGCTCCGGGATAATGTTGCTTTTACCTTGATCCGTATTAGATCGTTCGGCAGCCGCGCAAGCTGCACGCCACTCCTGTAGTTCAGGACTAGGAATAAGGCCCGCTGAACCACCGGAAGCATCTTTACGAGCTTGCCACCAATGAGTGTCGTCTTTGCTGATAATCTGGAGAGTAAATAAAAAACTATTTTAGCTTACTATGTAGTAAGCGGCTATGAAATCGTAAATAAAAACAAAACATGGTCATACCATTTCATTAAAACAAGAATTCTCGCTATTACATTACCAACCTACATATTCCAACCCATAACTATTTATTATAATATGTATTACTGTGATGTGAATCGGCTTTGTAAAGACTGAAAGAAAAAACCGGTGAGTTTATAACAATAATGCACTTAATACTAGTGATGTCAACCCGTGTTACAAATTATTTACTGTATGTATACAAAATGTAGTTACTCGAATTAGGAGTTCTATATTTTTGTTTAATATACTTATACAGTAATAAATAGCTGATAGTACCATACCTGAAGTATATCTCCGATATTGAAAGCAATCCCAGCTTGAGCGCATGGAATCAATTCATCTTCCAACGGATCGTAATCAAATTGCGCTCTCACAAATATCTGAAAGATTTAGACATATTTAAAGTGGATATTCAATATTGACAGGACAATCGTCAACCGTTCAGTCAGGCAACAAAGTTGAAGAATACGAATGCGATACGGGGCTTAAACATGACGAGTAGAAGAGAATTAATATCTTGGACTAAAGTTTTAATCCAATAATGTGAATATGTATTGAACGATAAAAAATCGTCAACATGTTTCGACATTGATAAAATGAGTGTAATATTTTGATTTATGTAAGCGATAATTTTGATTCTGTCATACAAAATTAAATAGAAATAAAAATGAGGACAGTGAAATGTGATTAAGAAGGGGAACATTGTGAAGCGATGATAAAAGAACAACAAGCGCACAGAAACGGAGGAGTTCGCGAGTACGCGTAGCCATGCCCAGGTACAGGACTGTAATATACAAACATAAACACAACATGTAACACAACATAAAACATAAAGTAGCAAAGGGTCTGGTCTCGCTACTTACTAGCACGGGCGAAGGCTTTATCCGGAAAAGCTAGTTAGAACAAAAATACAAAAATTTAGTTTCTTTTTTAAACACCAATTGGATACTGCATTAAGGACAAGCTTTTATTCGTGAGTTGTGTGTATTTGTGTGCGCTTGTCGACTTTTCTCATGTCGTTTTATCTGTGTGCGTTGAAGAACAAGCGTTAGATCACACTAAACTAGCGAATGTTAATCAAAAACTGATTTTAGTCAATAACATCTAAGTTATTGATGTTAATTTTTTATCATGTGGTATATAACTAGCGTTAGTCTCAAAACTACAACTACAAAATTCCAAAACAGACATTATAAGTACTTTTGCTTCATATCAGAGTTATAGGCAAGTCTTAATAAAACTGAGACAAAGATATGGAGCGTGCAGTAAACAATAAAATATTACCTCGCAGGGTGGTGGAGCAGATCGATACGATGGCACAATCTTGAATGTGACAGATCCTCGCGCCTCACGCTGTAAATCATTGGAAAGTGACATTTTAAGCTTCATGTCTTATATAGATGACATATTTATCAATGCGGGTGACAAACGACAACATTAACTGTGACATTTATTACAATTTCAAGATTTGTAGAACCATTGGATAGTACTGCGAACGTATAAAAAAAGTCTGATGCGTGTTTTTTCTTTTCTTCTGAACTGTTTTATTTCTTTTTTTAGAGAGCTTCATTAGCTGTCCCTAAGTCCTAAAAGCTCATATTGCTCATTATGTTTCTGCTCTTAACTAGATGAATGGTTGATTAGTTTACTGACCACTATCACGAGGTTTATTATTTCGAAATTTGATGTGCTATTTTATACTATTAGGGACGCCCGTCTTAATGTGTCATCACTATGTGTCGTACGTGGAAGAAATATTTTACTTACTGGCTTACGAAATCACGATCGAATTTTGACATTACCATATCTTGTGTTAAAAGAAATTACAACGTAGCTAACTTTCAAATTCAAACAAACCATACCAGCATCCTCTGCAACTGCGCAACGGATTGGTTCGCGACCGGTGTTCCGTTTATCTCTTTGATCTCGTCCCCAACGTGGAGTGTTGCCTGGCGGTGTATCATACCGCCGTGCATGATGCGAGCCACGATGCAGCGACCATCATCTGCTAGCTTGAGCGTTATACCCTGGAGATAAGGGTTAAATTTGCATGAGGTAAAGCTAGGAGATTAACCTGTTAGCTTGAGCATTGTGCTCTAGTAGTAACGTTTAGAATTGAATGAGAAAAATGAATCACAAAATGCACGAGCGACGTGGTAATTTACATAGGTTAACGGTTAACATTACATTAATGACTTTAATAAAGTTATCGGAGCAAAAGTGCCAATAGCTGATTGTCTTTATCCGAAAAGTAAACAATAATAGTTTACTTTACGCTACGGTCTTATTATTAGACCGCAGCGTAAAGTGAGATAATGATTTTAAGTGTACAAGAAAATAATATAATATTTTTTCAGAATATCCTACCAGCACACAGATACAAAACAATTACCCTTTTTTAAATAAATAGCTAGAACCAGTCGCCTGCGGCGTTGCTCAGGACAAAATGAAAGAAAATGAAAATCCTTTTCAGTACCCCCTACTTCCTATAAATAATATATTCTCTATGCGGATTAGGCTCTATGTTGATTTGTAGCAAATATCAGTCTAAGAGTCAGCCAGGATTTACTCTTTTGTGTGTATATAGATAACTAGAAAAAAAGTAACGCAAAAGACGAAAACCTTTTCTTTATTATAGAGATGCAAAAACTACAAGCTTCTACAAAATCTGTCTCATTTTCGCAGAATAAATCTACGACCACATAGCACTAGATAGGCGATCTAAGCCCCTCGTATTCAGAGCAAGCTCTAAGCCCCTTACACGATACCAATTGAATTTGCACTGGCCATTGATCTGTAAGGATTTCTCGCACGCAACAACACAATGGAACCCCTTTGATATGGGATAATTCCAGAAGGTTAGATTTACAGAGGTGTTGATACGCTCTCTTAACAATATTGGATCGTTTATTAGAACGGCCGATGTTGTTAAGATTATAAAGCTGCGATAAATAATCAGTAGACATGATTGAAGCAAGTTATGATACATTGAATTGGCAATTAGTATTGTATAAAAATAAATCTGAAAAAATTCTTTATGAGTTATGGGAAGGCCTGACTGTCGTCATCAATTTGAAGATTTAAAAAAATCTTTCTAAATATTTCTGTCTATTTCTTCCATTTTACTTACTTCTTAACTCCAATCTGAGGTTATCAGTCTTAAAGGGTTTGAATAGGACTTGTCACTTCGTGTTAACAATAAAGAAGTTTATTTCAAACGCACTTGGTTTATGCTCGCCTTTATCTTCGTAATTTATAATATACATATGTAAAGACGCAGACCTACAAAACCAAGCATTGACAATAAATTAAACTAAACGTTGGGGCAAATGTCTAAGGGTAACTAACAATCCCACCCAAATTTTCATTGTACTAAATTCAATTCCCATTTAGCATTAAATGTAAACCTAGACGGAGAGCACCAGACCATTAATTTAAATCATTAACAGTATCGAATATTCGGCTCTAAGCGCCATTGTCGCCCTCTATAGACAGATGACAGTAACAAATAGGTATTGGTTAACGTTAGCTTATCGTGTTCACCTCTGATTGCGCGGTTTACCAAATTAATTGTGGTTTCAGTTGCGGTAATAGTTCGTTATTAGGTTCCAATAATAAGTTAATCACAAATCTTCATTGGCGTAGTGCTCGTAATGGGGTCTTGTGGACGAATTACGGAATCTTAAACACCTTTGCTTTATTTGGTCAAAGTCGATGCCAATTAATTTTGAACACAATGATGCATAACCATAAACAATGGCATTACTTATGACCCAAATATGACCTGCGAGACAAAAGTCTTAAAGGTTTTGAAAAACTATAAAAATATAGTTAAGGAGGTGGAGGTTGTCATCGATCCATTTTTAAATATCTTAAGAGTTTGATAACGCTGTTTTGTTTCTATTTTCTTGAAAACACTAAAGTTGTCAGATATGAGATTTTTACATTTATTTTTTTGAAGTTATAATAGAAACAATACATACCATAGGCTCGTCAGTATTCTTCTGGAACTGCACCAGGCGCACTCTGGTCACGTTTTCAAACTCGGGCTCCGTGTCTTCTTCGTCTTCGGGCGGTGGCGCGGTGGAGCGCCCGTTGACCGGCGGGGGCGAAGCCCTGGCAGACTCCTCGCCGTACACCTCCCGCGCGACCACATCGTGCGCTTGTAGTAGGGCCTGGAACAAAGGAGCGTGGAGATTAGTAGGTATAACAGGCAATATTTAATTATAACTGATTAATCACCATCCCAATAATATTAGAACGGCAAATATTTATGTTTGTTTGTTTGTTGTTCCTTCACGCAGAAACAGCACAATGGTTTTGCATAACATTTGCGACCAGAACAGCTTTTGTCTTGAATTACCGCAAAGGCTACTTTTCATCGCGGAAAATGCATAATCCAATGGGATAATCGAATCTACATGGAAAAACCACACAGGACGTAGCTGGCTTCGATAGAAGTTACATATTTGAAACATTTGGAGGCTTTGGGACCGTGGGGACCGGGAGCTTTTGATCGATACGACCCCTTATTAGAATATGCCACTGTTTATCTGGCCCAATGTATAAGTTCTGCGAAATGTTGACCTATCAGCATTACCACGCTTAATAGAAATGCTAGATGCTAGTGCACTGCCCGCTGGTATGAAAACAATATTATGTTTGCAAGGTCAACACTTCGCAGAACTTATTTGGACCTAAATGCAGTAAATAATAGGCACTAAGTATCTTGTACAATCTTGTATAGATTTTTGGCAATCACATCGCGGATGGTTTAGCTAAAGAGGCATGTAGTGACGGAATCGACTTTAATGTGTTGCCCACTCACAACGACTGCTTGCATGTTGTAAAAAATATTTGTCGGAATTTATGGAAGGAATACTTCGATCAACGATCTCAAGAGAAAGGTATTTGGTTTAAAACTATTCAGCCCCAACCATTAATCTCGCCGTGGATTGACAACAGCCGGCTCAACAGACAAGACCTTGTGTTGTTGTTGCGTCTCCGCTCCGGACACATCCCATTGAACAGGTTCGCGTACGTCATGGGCAAAGCGCCGCTGCCGCTGTGCAGCGCGTGCATGCGCCTGGAGGATGCGTACCATATTTTGATGGAGTGTGTTCGGAATGAGACGCCTAGACGGTTGTTATTGAAGGACAGTTCCATAGGATTGTGTAACTCATATTTAGCCCTCCCCATTTCAGAGACGACAAAAAGAATTCTAGACCTAGTGAAGTGTGGCTTGCAAAATAGATAAGTCTTATTTTATGCAATTTTTTTCATACTATTTTTATATATATTTTGTTTAACAACTAGTGTGGCATTTTCGCATGTGCGAACAAACACTTTAAATAAAGATTAAAAAAAAAAAAAAAAAAGTATCTTGTACAAATTGCGAATGTTCGAACACCGTACCTATGTAGCGATGTCGAAGGATAACGAAATTTAATGGACCGTAACTATTGAACGGTTTGGTCTAATTGAGATGTACACTCAAGATCTCTACATCAGTAGTTCTGGGGGGTAGTCTTCCAAAAAGGAGCTACTCAATTTAACTGCCATCTTTTTTGTTTGTTACCAGATTTCTCAGATATTACTTAACCAATTGGAAAATAAAATCTTTTTTTCTTTTAAGAGTTACACATCCCCAGTGGTTTCTTTTTAATTTTATGACAATCAGTGCTTGTTGTAGTGTGAAAGAGACCGAATATTGTCTATACGCGTCGTCTTAACAGGCGTCATGCTTCATTTTATTTCTCGCAACTCCTAGCACAACAGCATTCAAACGAATCGTACATTCGACCAAACAACCCATCAGCGAATCCAATGAACTGATTGTGTACACCTCGAGGATTATTTAAAAAAGAGTGAACCCCACACTGGCCTTAATTTCACGTCCCAGTGCCCCTAGAGTAGAGTGTACGGCGTGGAATTTCGCAAATAGGTGCTGAAACGCGTTCAAGAACGGACATGTCAATAATCCCCCGAATTTGCCGATGACCGCAATTAGGAGCGAAGCTGATTCAATCGAGTAGTAGGAGGCTTCATCAGAGTATAGAGCGTTAATATTGTGATGATATTAAGTTTTTGTTAAATATTAGAGCTGTGGGTGCACGTTGTAATCAAACGCTGGCTATATTATACGCTCTATAGTTTATTACTAGAAAGTAGTGTGACGTCGATGTACTATATATATATACAAGTTTTCTTATGTAACTTTTTTAGGAAAGCTAATTATTAGCATAATCATTAGCAGAACGTTAGTATGACGCATGCTTATAAAAACTGCCTCACTTCGATTTTCAATTACAATTTGTAAATAAAATATTCAAACTTGGACGGTGTGGTACCGATTTTTAATTGTCTCGGTATGCTCTGTGATTTTAGTGGAAACACAGTGTTGCCTTTTAGAGCGTTATATGAATAATATATGTGTGTATACAGTGCTATGGTTGGCCCATAGATTTCTAAATGGTATGGTGTAATAAGAAGAATTTTCGTCATATTTTGTAGATTTTTGTTAAAGGTACTACGTAAACTTATTTTACGATCAAGATCAAAGATGAAAATGATAAGCTACTAAAACAAAAAAGAAAAAATAATACAAAGTATATAAGAAAGTATTTCCCACGATTCTGTAACTTCATCGTTATGTTACATTGAAGAGCTGAAATTCTCCGGAATCCTAGGTCTCGGAATTTGGACGAAAAACCTTTCCACCATTTTATTTAACGTCTATTAAGGCTAGTTTTCTGCTCACGATCAGACAAATAAAAAAGACAAAAAAAGAAAAGAAAAGAAAAGCGCCAGAAAGCTAATGGTCCAAAAGAGTGCCTAAACAAAAAACAGGGATCAAATGGCCATTGTCGGGGTATAAAAAGGTAATAAACATGAAAACGAGATGTCTAAAACAGCAATCGGGTTTCGTTCGTTTAGCAAAACCAATCGACAATGATCGGTGGTTGTTGATATATTACAAAAGTAAACATGTGCTTAGAAGCAATTTCAAAAATACCGACTTCATAACCTTTAGACCACTGTTACTTAATGACTGTAACCGCGGGATGTAAACAAATTCTAAAGACAGATCCAATAACACCTTGCACATCAAATAATGTCATGTCAAATAATAAAAACATTAAAATGTCATCTGAGGTAGCGTAGATAATAATATGAGTGCATTACTTCAACAGCTATAAAGCTGTTGAAGTAATGCACTGTTTAAGTTATCTTAAACAGTAGAAAGTTTTATCAAAGAGTCTTCAAAGGTTAACGTCTTTTATCAGTAATAATATACACTATTTCATATAATAAAGATTACGCTTTTCAAACCATATAAAAAGGCGTATCTTAGTAAACTGGTCTCAGAGAGTCGTGAAGCGTAGGTCAAAATGCCACTAGTGTTAAAATATTTCGAATTAAATGGTTTGGCAGAATCTATTAGATATATTTTGCATTATACAAACCAAAAGTTTGAAGATGTGAGATACGACTATAAAAGTTGGCCCATTCAGGAAATCAAAGACAGTGAGTACTTTAATTTCGAATTGATTTACGAAATTTGTTTGAAAATACGTAATTTTAACTAATTATATTTATACAAATATCTTAAGAGAAAATCAGAGTCATGTTGACAACCAATTAGGAAGTATCAGGCACAGGAAGATTATTATTAATAATGTTGAATAATATGTAATCGCGAGCACACTAATTGGTAATTAGTAATATAGGTACGAGTACGTTTGGTTTGATATATAATTAGAATTTCGGAACGCGTATCCTTTATTTTTAGGTGTATCCTATAGTTGTAGTTTATTTAGGTCAGAGTTTTGTGAGAGCAGTAAGTATTCATTCGTAACTGAATGATGACCACCGATCTCACTAACTTAGTAGGAGATACGGTAAGCGGGCGAAGTAGATGTCGCATCAATATGCCTGTAAACGGAACACATGTCTCGCGACAGTAATAGATACAATCAATTATTGTTTAGATGTTGGCTGCGTAACTTACAAAAATAACAGATTGTTCCGTGATCATTTGTTAAAATAAAAATTTACTTCTATTTAAGTAAAGTATCACACAACAACGAGAAGTGGTTAGAAGAGACTTCAGAAAACCATTCGGACAACTAGATATGAAAAATATTAAATACGTGTGAAATCGCAGGATGCAATAGTATATAGCCTTTAACCATTTGCAGATGAAGACAAATCCAACGGACAGCGCATATCAAAATCCGTAACCGATTTGGACTGTACAAGGTCACAATGAGTTAGCCATGTATACATGCAAAACATACAAAAAATATCCATTGTAAACATAACCCTGCTTTTGGTCAGTCGGGTAAAACGTCATAAAAATTTTTTTTTTCTTCCTAAAACCAGAACGTGTGTGTGATTAGACTCAGCCTTTTAATGCTACACAAGGTTCCATATTCAGCGCACACGATTGGCATCTCTCTAGATCTATATGGTGTTTACAGAATTTTAAATGAGGGTATTCCCTCTTGTAAGTAACTTAAATGAGACCTCAGAGAGAGACCTCCGCTAGAGAGGTAGAGAGTAATTAAAGTTTAGGCTTCAAACACACAACAACGATTTAACGATAGTTAACGTCGTTATAGAACCAAAGTGTTAGTTACAGGTCTACAAAATCCCGAGAGATGACCCCGTGCGTGGATCATGTTACTGACTGAGCTAGTATTTATAATTTTGCATTGCCGGTACCATAGTGTGTCCTGAATTTTTTGTAGATTTTGGCTTGGCTTCAAGGAGCAACAAGTAGAATGTATTAAAGAAATTAATGTAAGCATGTTTAACCCCCGACGCAAAAACGACGGGGTATATGTATGTCAGTTTGACGTGTCTGTCTGTGTGTCTGTCTGTCAGTAGTATCGAGCTCCTGAACTGATGAACCGATTCTGATTTTGTTTTTTTGTAGCGTGAATAGTCGGAACTGTTAATAGCTTGATGATTGAATAATTTGATGAAAATCGGTTCAAGATGGCCGCCACGACAAAACGGCAGATTATTTACATATTTTTTTGCAACGCCTTCAATATCTATCTCAGGTATCTAATAAAAGGCTAGCTTGTTAAGTAAAATACATTATGATAAGTTTCAAATTCAAAATGGCCGTCACCACAAAATAACAATGTCAGTAAGTAAAAAAAAAAACATGTGCGCTGATTATGATCTGTCATTCTATCAGGACTTACTCTTTATATATTTATAGAAGATGAATTATTTGCTTTGATTTATTTTAAGGTTTACCTTTTGGGCAGTTACCAATACTGGAAGACGGAGGCCGAGTTCTGAATCAAAGTATAGCTATTGCCAGATACGTTTCAGCCAAGACAGAACTACTACCTTCAGATCCTTGGGAACAGGCCAATTTGGATGCTATTGTCCTTACCATATTTGATTTTCACAAACGTAAGTATTCGAATATTAACTCATTATACAGTAATTAGAAGCTGTCACTTGCATAGTTGCTCGCTACATGAAATGAAGTCAAAATACGTTTCTAACTTTGAACTCCCATTCGATTCTCTTAGGTGTTAAATTTATAAAAGAATATTTCTTGGTACACCCCCACGACATGTAATAAACACATCCTCCAAATTTCATCTCCCTAAGTTCAGCTGCGTTGATTCATTACAAATATCAGTCAGTCAGGATTTACTGTTTTATAAATATGGATATAATATTCTTTTTTTAGCTGAATCGAAGTCGGACCTAGAGTTTACATTAGGTATATATTGTTAATATGGCTCTCTGTTAAGTTTAATATTAAGTGATTCTGTTGCTTTTAAATATACGAGCAATAGTCGATTTCTACAAAGCTTGTCAAATAAAGAGAAAAACAGAGTATAATATGTACGAGATTGTCAAAAAAACAAATGTTTCAGATGTGGCTAACTTCATCTACGCGGGAAATCCGGAAGAGAAAGCAGAACTCAGAAAGAAACTCTTTGACGAAAACATTGATTTCTTTTTTTCTAGATTTGAAAATATATTAAAGAACAATAATGGATGTTTCGGTGGAAAGGTAACATAGAATAATTACTTCGATTGAAATCAAATATACAACCGTCTTTATTTATCGTTATGAATTTACATTGTGGCAAATGTACCTACTAATAATTTTTCAATTCGATATCCGCTTACAATTTTATTTCTGTTAATTTGGTTTCAAAACCAAATGCTCGCTCACTTAAACCGGTTGGTAGGCTGGTAATGGTCATAAAAAAACAAATACATACAAAACTACAAATATACAAACGTGCATTCGAAAAACATTACTCACTTTTTGGACAGTTGGGTAAAAATAGTGGAATTGAGTTCTCGGTTTCAAAATGTCCCTGTCCTTAAACATTCCTGTTAATTTTTCGAGTGTGTTAACAGACTGTTTCTCAACAATGATTATTTGCCTGCGGCTACTATAGCTTTTCTATGTAGCACAGAAATAAATCTTAGTAAACATGACATAATAGCAGAAACAAAATAAACAAGAATCTTTCCACAGTTTTAACCGCGATTTTACAGTTTTCCAAGCAAAACATTTTCTTTGCATGGATTTGAAAGAATATATTTTTCTTTCGATTACGATTAACTAGTAGCTAGCACCCGCGGCGTCGCACGCAACATTGAATGGAATATAAAGATGTTTTAAACTTAGATGCCCATTTAATAAATTTCCAAAACTCTAACATTCTCTTAATTTCATGTCTCTAGGTTTTGTTTAGCTTTGCGTTGTGTGTGAATGTGTGAGTCAGTCTGGACCTACTATTTTATATACATTGACTATCTGCGCCCCGCGGACCCGCGTCAGATATTTCATCATCCCAAGGGAACACTTCAATTTTCTGGGATTAAAAGTAGCCTTTATGTTCATCCAGGGTATAAATTATCTTCGTGAAAAATATCATTCAAATCTGTTTAGCCGTTTGAGCATGTATTTTTCATACCGCTTCAGCAGTCGCGTCGCTGAGAAATATCTCCAACTTTTTTAGGGATAACTAAAAATATCAACTAACAGAACACCCATCTATTTCCTTTTCGTTTATAATATCTCATTTTACGATAATATAGAAGAAAGAATAAGAACATAGTTAATTATAATTTTTTGTAATTTTAGTTAAGCTGGGCTGACTTCATGTTGGTGGGGATAATCGAGTGTGCCAACCTGTTCCTTCAAGCAGAAATACAAAAAGACTATCCCATAGTCAAAAAGTTGATGGAGGCAGTCCGTGGACTGCCAAGAGTTAAAGACTACATCAAAGGAAGAAGACCTTACGAGATTTAAAACTACTATATTTGATTACAAGTTTTTTTTGTAGTTATAACATTGTGTTGTATAAACCTACAAGAGTTACTATCTGTTGTTGTTATTTCATTGGAGACAACTGAACTTAAAAAAAAAATATACCAATTCCAATTCAGTATGCAAAACTTACGTTATAAGAATGTCATTTATGTAATCAAAGGAAATTAAAAGTTATTTTGATAAAAAAAGCTACTGGACACATACATTGAATTAAATACTCCTTGAGAACCTCCTCAACTACGACTCCTGATGTGGTACGTTTAATTAAATACATTATATTATAAATTGTTTCATATAAACCGTCGAATTAAGTGTACCAGACATTACAGAGTACTTCTTCACTTTTAAAATATATTTAATCACTAAACAACCGCACAATTTAGGAAATTCACTTATTACCTTGTAATATCTTAATATAGACCACATCCTTATCGAAAACCCGTATTAGCTTCAACAGTAAGGTTACTATAGCGCATCTATGAATAAACATTGTTTGCTTTATTCAAAAGCCTTTAATTAACAAATTCGTAAAGTTTATACAAACATCGACGTCCACGCAAAACTCGTCTTAGCTGATTCAGAAAATGTTCGGTAATACATTAGGGGAGTTAGCGCAGAGAATTGAGCTTGCAGCTTTGTTGGAGAGTGGCCTTAACACATCGTTGAAATAAATGTATGAACACAGTAGTGACAGTAACACACTTAATTATGTACGATTATTTTAACAACCGTATTAGTTTAAAAATAAACTACAGTTTACTTTTGTTTTTATTTTACAAGAAATTTTTAATCATAATTTTATGTTTTATGACAAATAATCAGCAAGAAAATTACTCAAATTAAATCGGGATCCAGAAAAATTTGTTTTACTTTAATAAAATGCCATTGTTGAAGACAGTCGAAAGACCCACAATATTGTACCTACAAAATTAATGTAAGACGCACTTAGCTTTGTGCATTCTTGTAATTTCCGTTCTATGTATGTTTGGTGTAGACATCCAAAACTGTGTGAGTATGCGTCTAAGCTCTTGGCAACGTTACTCCGCGCCTGTTCAGGCACACGGTGTTAAAGGGGATTAGCAATGTTTTGCTTTAATCAGCGTTGCTTTGCTTCTAGACTCGTAGGTAGCAGTATCTACACGGGTATATGAAATAAGATACACGTAACTATAATAAAAAAGGATACATGAAGTCTACTTCTCGTCAGTGAATGCTAATTAAATTATGGCTAGAACACTTTAGTTAAATGAAGTCAGCTAACATTTGACCAACGTAGTTGATGACTTAAAGCTTACGAAATCCCTCAGGTGTTTCACCCTTATCTAAAAATTAGATTTTTTTTGTAACGAATCAGCTTTTTGCACTTTGCTCTTTTTGCACGTTGTATAAAATATATAAAGAAAAAAGAAATAGCTGGGTGTTTTCTGCGGGTGTTTGGGAATGGATTTAGTTTGTTGTCGACTTCCTAAATAGGGAGGAGGTATGTCTCACGACAGCTCGACTAATTGGAAAAAAAAACTATTTTTACAAAAATAAGCAGTCCCCTCAGGATGGGTGGGGTGGCGTCTTGGCCATAAAATTTACGTATTTTTTTGGGTTAATAATATACAAATACAAATATTGATAACATGATGTTTCTATTTGTTATAATAAGACTAAATGAACCGTAATTTCTAAAGAGTAGTTTTAAGTATAAATCATGCGCGTAGAATTACCCAAGCTTCGTATTCCTACTCGTAGGTACAATGCACGTTGCACAGTAATTTAGACCAAACGCTGTAGTATTAATCACAACTCAGTGTTGCCGTAATTTAGGACCACCAGCACATTGTTCCCAAAATTATCAGTCTTCCACGCACAATGTATGCTCAAAATGCCAAATAAATATGTGTTTGAACAAGCTGTAGTGTAGTCGTAACATACACGAGCAAAACAATGGCCCTGTACCGCTCTCTCATTATCATATGAATTGACTTGTTTTGCATTGTTCTGAAGTAGGATTAGTAGGTGATATGGAAGCTATTTGAAGAAATTTAAGATATAGTAAGCTAGCAGCAAAATAATACGACTCGAACAAGCGGGTTGCACTGATATTCTTAAATGATTATGCATATCCCTACGAGCGCTGTAATTATAAACAACGTTTAATTAGTTATATAAATCATCACGAATGTGAACCAAACAGTAATATTATATATTTATTTAAACAGGTAAACGATATAAACAAAAAAAAACAGTCAAGGTAGGTAATTTACCTTTACTTGTTGCCACAACGTTGTTCTATCGAGTGACTCTAGTCAAACGCAAGCTTATTTTGTCTAAAAAAGAGACAATGACCCCGATTTGGACAAGTCAAACTTACTGAGCTAACCTAATTTGTCAGTTCTAAAATTCTCTCCTCTCTGGATATAATTTTAGGATTTTTTTAGTTTAGTCAGTGTCTAGCCGAATGGGGGCCATTACTTGTAACTGAAAATTGTTACATAATATAGTTCCACAAGTGGCAGAATTTAATTATATATGATACTGACATATTTAAACGATTTGAAGCAGAAATGCTTCGCTCGCGCGGCAACTGTGCCAGTATAAACACAAGCAAAGACTACAATTTTGAAATAATTGATCCATGAATGAAAAATTGATTAGAAGTTTTATTTTGACAATTACACATATTTAAATACTACCTTTATACATTGAGGTTCAAAGGTAGGTATGTATTTGTCAAAACGAGACCGCAACTCAGTATAAATAAAGCACTACAATAACAACGTTAGATCACACACATTTCGTCACACTACTACGAGTGGTTTTAGGTATATGTATTCACCAGTTCATCTCTCCATCAGTGTAAACTACTCAAACTACTCCAATCCAGCCTATATTGCGTTTTGTACCAAATAACCTACACGGCCACGTCGCAAAAACTAATCCGAACTATGATGCCTATATGTACGCTAAGCCAGGGGTTTATTCCCGCACGGTTCGATATTTAAGAATAAATTCTCTCATCGAAATCTTAAACCTAAAAAGGACTGACAAAAATTGCATCCTTTATTAAAATTTAATGACGGAATATAAGAATTTTTACCAGTTATTTCCAATACGTAAGTATGACTGTTTATACTTATATCAAGTAAATTCAAATTCAACATATATGTATGTATGTATGTACCATGACAACAAGTAATAGAGAGTACATAGGAAGTTTACTGAGCAACAAACTATTATAAAATAAGCTAATAAGAATGACTTAGAGTCTAGTCCATGAACATCTGGGACCTTGTCGGCCCAAAGAAGTTTTAAATTGAAGTAGAAAGAATGCAATACTCGCTTTTTAAAACTATTTTTAATATATACGCGTGTGATTAGATTTAAAATTGATTAAAATTAGATTTAATAATGACCTGATGATGATGATGATGATTATAATGATGAATAATGGGTGATACCAATATTGAAAACTTATAAAATTATTAGATTAAAGCTGTCAAAATTCTATATGACGTCAAGATAACAATCGGAAACATAACATCAATTTCACCCAAATAATAGATACGATAGGGAACAGAAATACAATATAGGTTTATTTTGAGCAAATTTAAAAAACATGATAAAATTTTAAATAAAACTATACATAATTATAATCTATATGTACAAAAGTCAAACCCAATAATTAGAACTAACGTGATTCTAAACTACTGCCAGTTAGATGAGTACCCAAAATGCTGGCCCCATTGCCTCGTTGAATGGCAATACTAATGCGCTGACACAGGTAGAGAGACCAGCATTATGGTCTCTAGTAGCGTCAACCAGACGCTTTGTTAGGTCTTTGAAAAATAATACGATATTATCAAATTGTTAAGAATCGCCACCCAATAGTTCAATATCGCGAATATCCGATACACGACCTATATTTATCTAGCCAAGTCTAGTACCCATGACTGAGGCTCTACGCTTTAGCTACAATATGGCCTAGTTTTGTAGCAAACTTTGCTTCCAGACTCAGATTAATACTATGCCTGACTGAGCCCAACAGATATGAAGAATTTCCAATACAAATACCTTCATAACCACATAACAAATATAGGCAACCAAGTATCGCGATAAAATACTTCAATGTTCGTGATTTGTATAAAATTGGATTTGATTTTCTTTAGAGATCTGTAGAAGAGTGTAGCTTTTGAAATTCCATCGAAGCGATCAGTTATGATTTGGGATCTAAGTAACTTTTGATGTTCAAAGCCAACATTATATTAAATAAATATGTATAAAAAATCTTGAAAGTATACACTTGACCTTAAAATTACGATCTTTTGAAGATTTATCGTAGATATCCCTAAATAATCTAAAAAGTACACAATAATTATATCTAGTAACCAAAAGATATCAATTTTATCAACTTTGGCTAAAATTCTAACTACCAGTACATAATATTACACTGCTGCTGCCAATTATGGTTATGCGTCGATCGGAATCTACAAAGATTAAAAAAATTCAATATTAATTTAGTACCTATACACCAAGCTTCATACACCCAAGTACAAAAAATTTAATATAACTAATAACAATTGTCCGAATCGAAGCAAATATACTTTGTACGCTTTACTGTTTAGCTTCTCTATGGTTTCACTTATTTAGTCAAGAACGTAAACTTGCAAGCATAGCTCATACGTTTTATCTCAAGACGTCACTACTCCATACCTACTGGACCTGCAGAGTTAATTCCAACATGACATGCGCATATCGGTCGCTGCAGACGCTCTCGCTGATCATTTTGGTTTATCAAGTGCTGACGCGTCCGACGATGTGGTATTCGGACTAATTGGACCAAAGCTTGCCTTAAACGATGTAATAGTCCAACTTAAGGTACCTAAGTGTTAGTGTAAAATACTCTAGCAACTCCGACAGGAGAAATATGTACTAGCGTGTAAATACACAGATACAGAATCTAGGGTTTAATTTAGAATCGTGAATGTAAAACTTTTTTTCGTAGCAAATATAGCGTCATACGATTTGTATTTTTTTAGCGACAAAGCATAAAGGAAAGTAATAATATCAAGTCATTATAAATATTGGTCGAGTAAAAATTAAAAATAGGACCAGACCTAGTAGTAATAGTATTTTAAATTAATCGCGATCAAGTTAATTCAAATAACCCATCCTAGTAAATTTGTGAAAATTTTATTCGTTTCAACGGAAGATTCCCGCGGAGAAGAAAACACTACCTTAGTATATATAATATTAAGCCATATTAAGCCACTGCCCTATACTCATGCATTTCTTAAATAAGACATTATAAGTTTTTAATAATATTGTAAGTATAACTTGTAACTAATTTATGGTGACATTTTTAATTGTGTGAGTTTAAATGATTGTCTTTTTAATGATATTATTCAAAATACACCACCGCGTTGACTAAAAGTCAGTACCTACATATTTAAGTCATAAACAAATATGCTCGTATCTGTTAATGGAAAGCCTCCGGTATTTTGGTATTTTTTTCATGCGAAAAGCGATTACGCCATACATTTATCAAATCGAGAGCGTCACTGATGCGTTGATTACCTTTTAAACCTTTATTGCCTTTTCAACACTTTCTCGGAATAACGTTCACATAGACATAAGCTCTGCAGTCATATTTCGGTTATTATCGTAGACTCATGTTTTTGTATTAAAATAAAAGATTTATTGGAACCAGTGCAACGTGGTTTCATGATTCGCTAAGTCAAAAGTCCTTGAAACTTTTTGGCCTGTTTTGTGACAGCATAAGATGCATCTTTTTATAGCAAATAGGCTTGCGTTAGACCGCATCTCGCCGTTATCTTCCTTGACGTAAAGCGACAATGTGGCCTAAGATTTAGCACACTTGCCTAGAACAAACCGATTCAATCGCTCAAAATATCCAGATTATAGCTATAGGAAAATAGAGAAGTCGGTAACAAGTTACACAGTCTGGCAGTTCGTACATTAAAAGTAGAGGCAAAGCGATTTGTACTATAGTGAGAAAATGGGGAGTAAGAATTTCCATTTCATTTTTGGGAAAAACAGATCCCTAATCCTAAAACATTCAAATCAAAAAAACATCTTTAAAGTATATAATACCTACATGTGATTCTTACGCAGCTATTATAAGTAATGAAGAACTGTTCTATAACTTTGAACACTATACAACATAAAAACATTTTCCATAATTATTTCTCTACCACTTTTAATCTATAAAATAACGAAGAATAATTCTATTAAAAAATATTGACTAGTGATTTTTCACATTGGCAGCGAGAATATTTTCATATTGGCAGCGAGAATATTTTCACATTGGCAGCGAGAATATTTTCATATTGGCAGCGAGAATATTTTCACATTGGCAGCGAGAGTATTTTCATATTGGCAGCGAGAATATTTTCACATTGGCAGCGCAAATATTTTCACATTGGCAGCGAGAATATTTTCACATTGGCAGCGAGAATATTTTTACATTGGCAGCGAGAATATTTTCACATTGGCAGCGGGAATATTTTCACATTGGTAGCGAGAATATTTTCACATTGGTGGCGAGAATATTTTCACATTGGCAGCGAGAATATTTTCACATTGGTAGCGAGAATATTTTCACATTGGCAGCGAGAATATTTTCACATTGGCAGCGAGAATATTTTCACATTGGCAGGAAGAATATTTTCAGCTATTTAGATTTAAAATTCAAACCGATTATATACCGACATTCTCGACCGATTATTATGATAAAATTAATATACGACAGTTTTTTTACGTTTGTTACCGATTGTTCCGAGACGGGTGAACAGATTTGTAAAATTAATTTTTGTTTGATAGGGTAAGGGAGGTACCCTTGTAGTCCCAAGGGTACCTCCCTTACAATCAATCAATACAATCAATGCAATCGGTAACAAACGTAAAAAACTGTCGTATTGAGTACTTCGTTTTTTTTGAAGTCTGCAAAGATAAAAATATTATAAGCTAATAGAAAGGAAAACTTTCAAAGTAACATTTCTAAATGACTTAAAAGTTTAATGCCACTGCAAAGAGCGGATTAAGTAAAGTGCAGCCAAACCAAAAACTGTATCTAAAAAACGCCGGTAAAGAGATGATGAAAAAAAATTAGGTAGCGCATTGAAATCTTAGCAAAAAGCCAAGGTACTTAAAACCTCGGCGCTGATTACCTAAGTAGTATATAACTTACTTAGTAGACCTTTTGTGTTACTTAGAGTGGAAAAATCTAAAGAACCTTCCTTTGACTGGCTTCAATGTACACCTTTTGAAAGTGAAGCGGATTCAAGTGAAACTTTCGTAACAGTTTATTTTTTAAAAATGCTGAAATACTTGTTCTGTTTTTTGAAATATCTTAGTAAGGAAATCCACAGGTTTTCATTCAAGATGACTCAAAAAAAAAACAAATATCCTTAAAATAAATATGGCAACTATTTGTTTTGCTGTACAAGTTTTATTAGAATAGAATACATTTTGTTTGCAACAGGAAACAACAATATAACACAACACATTTAATAGTAGATTAGTAGCCAAGGGCTGTAAGGCATCAATTGCAGCCCGAGATATTTAGGCGTACGAGCGCAGCGAGAGCGCCTATAGTTCGATGGTGCAATTGATGCTTACTCCCGAGCTAACTACTCTGCTTTACATCTCGATTATGAGGTAAGTAGAAAATACCGGCATTACAATAATAAAACATTTTAATTACTACTTCAGCTTTCATTTTCATTGAATCGGGAGTGCAGTTTATATCTTCATCACTTGCAGAACTCATGGTTTTTTCCTAATTAGCACGTAATTATAAAAAATTACAAAAACAAACAATATATTATATTTAAAGTAAAAGTTTTCTATTCCCGCCTTTTTTCATCTTTTTTTTAATAATTTTTTACAAGTAAGAAATTGAGCCTCGCTGTTCGATATTTAAAATTGATGACTATTATACTCATACGAAGACAAGGCTGAATAGCGAAGCGACCTCTTTTGTCATTGGGCTGAATGCATGATGTCTATTGCCAGTATGATGGTTAGATGTACGCGAACTTTTTGTAAGAGTGAAGTTTTTTTAATTACTTACCGCCCTAGGGCTTTTCTAGCTACATTATTACCCTAGAGCGCTAATTGGTCACTTACAAGCCCCCTTTGGGGGTAATAAGGGCCTACTTATTAAATATGAGAGATGTAAAACTAGTTACTTCAAGTTAAACACGATTTCTTTTTACTATCTCGAATGAAAAATAAAACGATGAAAACCAACATCAACAAATGATCACATTTTAATCAAGAACTAATAATTATATTACTCAATAACCTTACTAACTTTATTAGAAGTTTGTTTTTATTAACCATAACAGAGATTCTACGAGCTTAAAAACATTGGCCAGATCTAAACCAGGACAAAAGTTCCACTTAGATTTAACAATTAGATCACACCACCGTATCCTGGTCATAACTCGTCTCCAAATCCCAGGATTAAGACATACGCTGAGTTAGTATAAGAGATATCTATCTATTGCCAGGCTGTGGGTACTTTTTGGTCCTGCACGAAGAGATACCCAGCATAAAACATTAGCGATAAATAACCTCGAGCCACCTTGCGGTTACCAACCCTTATCCCTTTAAGGAAAGGGCCACTTTTGTTGTTTTATGTTTACACTTAGTTTGACGACAGGAACGAGCCTTAATTTTGCGGTCGTTTGAGGACAATTTATTAGTTTCAAACGTGTTCTATGAACAGAGAACAAATGGTTATTCTCAACAATTATAAACTTGAATTAGTATTTTTTCACGAGTACAGAAAGAAAAATATTTTCTGCTTATTAAACTATCGACTGGTGTACTTCCGAGGCTAAGTAAGAACTTAGAAAATGTAATTTTTAGATAATTATAAAAGATCGAAAATCGATGTACAATAGGTGCTGTCCTTAAATGATGGCATTTCATGCTTGTACGTATCTAATAGTTTACAAGTTCAACAGATTTTTTTTCTCATTGAATCTGCATCTAATCTATTTGGAGAGCATATCCCCCAATAATGGGGGAAGTTTGCTGCCGTGTCATTTACCGACTAATTTCAAAAATAGTTGGCAGGTTTTATTACAATCAGAACACAATAATGAATAAAAGTTCTAGATATGAAGAAAAAACAGTCAAGAAGACACCAGAAAAAGACACTCTTCTTTTTAAGTAGTTATGTTAAAATTTATGTGATTGCAGAAATACTAGTAAATGAATTATACAAAAGCACGACGTATAAATTACTATCTGAAATAACAATTGTCAAAAATGTATCGGTGAAACATTAACATGAAATCACAAGCGCGCAAACACCAAATAACAACAGCTGTGTAAACATTACACACAATAACAAGCAGCAAATAAACAACACTGTTATATCCGAAAATATAGAGTGATCCAACAATGTAGCACTGTATCTGGACAATAAAAAGTAAAGATTTATAGCCACTGGTAGTAAATAAAACAAGTAATACTTATAAAAAAGTGATAACCGCCTTTATTCGACAGAATCCTGAAGAAAAAATAATTTTTCAAATCAGTCTATAGCCGTCTCTGGGAAATTGGGGATCATTAATAAAAAATAATCCCATCAAATTAAGTAAGAAAGAGAAACGTCGTTGCTTCAAGGCTATCAAAATACGAGTAACTCAATTAATATAAATACCTAGTACTCATCCAAGTTTACGAATCTAAAGTGGAATTATTACAATGTAATTGAGAATAATCTCAATTAGATTCTAACATTTGATGCTTGAAAATCTAAAAAATAAAATAACAAACTAGCTACACAAAATCTCCTAACAAACAAAGTCTCTCAACTTATAGAAAATAATAACATACTCGTATTTGTACCTCGCTCTTTGTTGTTCAAAATAACAAACTACGATAAAGTCTCTGGGACAGTAAATCCCGGTGATACTAAAGTGGACGACGCAGCCGACTTGTGACAGCTGGTGACAAGGTAATACCGCTCGCCAAATGCACCATACGAAACAGTTTTGACGTTTATAAAAATACATACTTCACTTCGCAACAACAGAGATGACATTTTTTGATACAATAATTTTTAAAACTAGAAAGATTTCAAAGTAGCGGTGACTCAATGGCCCAAATTTGTTTATACTTATTTTGATATAAAAACATAGACAAACGGTTCATAGTGTACTGTTATAGATTAGTCACCAGTAATAGAACTCCTGTATTTTTTTGTTCAAATTAAAACATATTAGAATACCACTTGGTTTAATAGAAAACGAAAACATCGTGAGTAAACCTGGTTGTTTGTTGGAATAAGCTTTTGAATATATGTGAGCCTACAAAAAGAAGATCCGCGACATTATCGGTTTATACGAATTAATTAATGAAAATGTATTTTCTTCACTTACCTCTTCTCTGACTTTATCCATTATATAAAGAGATAAGAAGTCGATTAAACAAGTTGTTTATTACATAATGTCCTATTTTCATTTTAAATAGTTCTTATATGTATGTCGCTCAATTAGTAATATCTATCGGTACCGGTGAACAAAAAATAATATTTTCTATTAATATCAGCAAAAAACTATAACCATTAAAACTAACTGCTACGGAAATCTACTGGAGTTGGCTGCAAAGAGAACATTTTAAAAGAACTGCCATTTAGATTCAGAAACTCCTTTCGAAAGTAATTTCTGATTCACACATTTCAAGCCTGAGCTTTTCCATTCCAGAAAAACATTTGCATATTTTCGCCACTTTCTTACTCCTGCAAGTACCATTTTCACTCACGCATTTGACAACACGGCAACCTGGGGTTCATAAAACTTTGCCAAATATCCTGCTCAAGGTCGTCGCTTATCTCCTGAGAATAATATATGAAGTTGTTTTGAGCGTACGCATGGAACAAATGTATAAAAAGAATATCTGTAAACATCAGAACCAGGTTTATATGATAAGTAAAAGTAAATAACTGAGCTATAAATTCTAGCCGTTTCGGCTATAATTCGGCTACGTAGTGGCAAAGCAGAATAGATTTTAACGCATGATTCAAGCGTGAAAGCAATCCGGCTGAAATAGCTTATTTAATTCCAGTTCCGACCATAAATAGAGACTGGTGAAGCTTTTAAGTGCTATAACCGAAATGTAATAGCTATTTAACATAGTCTGAATGCATTGCAACGTTTACATCGGGATACGAGTACAACAGAATATTATTCAACGGGGACCACACCTGATGATATTTCAAATGGAACCACTAATCCGACACTGTCCTGCTGAGTAATGTCGCAACCCTTTCAATGGCGAAGTGTGTCTATTCATCAGAAATGTGCTAATGCTACCGATGTATCATGATTTTGTTAGTAAAGAAAGTATTATGACTATATTCCATCAACCATCAAGGAGGAGTGCCACTTAAGTTGATATTTTAGTCGCTAGGATTAGACAAACTTTTCACTAGTAAAATCTAAATATACAAATGAACAAGTCCCGTCTGATGACTAACTGACTGATATTAGATAGGAATCAACACATAGCCTACACCGTTGAACCTAGTCACGTGGAATTTGGAGGGTGTAAATGTACGAAAGGTGTACGGAACCTGCAAAGTCTGAATCATTTTAGAAATAAACTTAAGAAAATTATATTCTTACACAAAAAAAATTAAGAACTGTTAGTTAATGACACGAGTGCAATTTAATATTATGTGTAATACTTACCTTCTAAATTTCAAATTTGCCTTTATAGTGTTGACTAAAATCACTCTTTTTATGTATATTTACAAAAAGTATTAAACCTTGTCTCCATTATATTGTCCTCGTATATATAATCAATTTTTACACAGATAATCTCATGGTTCTATATCTTTGCTTCAGTTTATATTCGTCGCTTTGTTTTAATGCTTGTTAAAATGTTGTGTGAGTTTTATTAATGATTATTTACTTTTCTTATTGTGTACCTACATATCTTTACAAAATAATGTGCCTACTGAATGAAGTAAAACTGCTGAATGTGACGTGGTGACGTCACCACCCGGTTCCAACGGAAGATCAACGCTGGTTGTTTCAACCAGCATTATGTTGAGTTGGGACCGGTTTGTGACAGAAAGCTGTAATTTGCAACTTCAGTCTGACTATAAATTGGGTAATCAAATTTGTTTTCTGTTTCAAATATTTTTCTTTCTTTCTTTTCTTTTCCTTACTAAGAAACTATTTTTGGAAATTAAGGGGTTGAAAGTTTGAAACTACTTAACATTCCGTGAATGGCAGCTACTAGTCATAAATAAATCACATTGCTAATAAAGACATTATAACTGCAAATAATAAATCTTTTCATTCCAAAAGAAAGCTGTTCCGTGCAGACAACGTAAGTAATGTATCTAATTACGAAGCCAATTTGTGCGCCACTCAATAGAATAGAGTCTGTGTAATTGTTACCCATTTACGGGAGGTAAAATTTTGTGTGCAGCGTACCGTAATTTGGCAATTCACAGTACAGGCAGCACTGAAAAGGGAGATGGGGGTAACCGACTCGCTTTACTATGCGTGAGCTTTGCGGAAGTGTTGTCATAAATTGCGAATACACTCCAGATAAGTATCAGATACATTCATAAACGTGGTACATTCGTAACTTTTTGACATAAAATGAATATAACTCCACCTTATTTAGGTGTTTGTTTGTATGAATACACGTGCAACCTTATTTGGGAAAGAGGTTTCAGGACATTTAGCCGCAACGTTTTAACTTGATAAACAAGCGATAAAAATACCGAAGGAGCAGTGGTGTCTACAGATCGAATTACTTTTGTAACGGCTATAAATTACTCCAAAGAAAACTATTCCAAAATAATTCAATGAGATGAGAAATAATTCGGTAAAAGCCCTTATATTTTGTTTAGAAAAGTAACACGCGTTTATTTCTTTTTGTTTAAGAAGACCTTTGGACCTATCCAACAATCAGGCACGCGTGAATACTTCTTAAACAAAATGAGCCCTTAAATTTGTTAGAAGTTTTCGGCCTTCAGAAGAATCGTTCTGTGCATATGAATAGATAGTAAAGCTTTCTTAGACAAGATTCAATCATTGTGACCTTGGCCGAATTGGTGGGGAAGGAAAAAAAGATAGTAAAATGAATTAAGCAACTGAATGGTCGGAGCCAAAGCGGCAATCCGGCAGATTTATTAATTTGTTTGCGAACCTTGACAAAGGATTTGATGTTGTTTGATACGAAAACATAAATAGCAAGCGAAAAACAAAGTTTTAACGGTAGGGGATATAAAACCGCACGGTGGGCCTTTGAAGGCTCATGCAAGGGTCACAAAGTCACAAGTATTAATAGCAAACTGTAAATCAGATAAAGGTCAACAGTTTCCACGCAAAATAGGTTATCCATGAACCTATAGAAATTTCAATTGGAATTTATGGAATATTCAGATTATAATAATGCATGAACGTCTATGAAATATCCATAACACATGTACAAAATCTTATGTAGGTGTTTATTTAGAAAGGTATTTATTACTAAGTGCCTCATGGATAGTTATTACATTTATGTAACACGTTTTTATGTATCAAACAAAATTTTACCAAATTGACATCTAAGATAGAAAACAATTTATTTTGGCAATTTGATAACCTTTTAGATAACTTTTAGAGACCAACTTTGGTAAGATTCTTAATTTTAAAGGAAATGTCAAAAATTATTACAAAGTTGTTCGTTAAAATTCATTCCAAAGTTTTATAGAATTTATAAATAAAGAAACCTTTTCGTGTCAGGTAAACGACAGCATTTTTTCCGAACGTCGTTATTTCTCTGAAAGCGTATCGAAAAATTAAGTTTTAATTAAATTTTTATCTGAGAAAATGTATTCGAAAAAAAGTTGTAACTGAAATTCCTAGATATTTATAAAAAAAACAACATAATCCATTAAGTAAATTGAAATAAATAATATATGAGTAACACGCTACTCTTACAAACTATTCAGAGAAATACTTACCGATAGAGTGGATAAATTAATAGCAGTTACTTTTGTAATTTTGATAAAATTCCGAAACATAATATTTAAGTTAGGGAAGAACTTGGATGGGACTTGAGAACAAACCAAGGTATAAGCGACAGCAGTAGTCATTAACAGTGGTCGCAAGACTAATAGTAATACAAGAAAGGTACCTAACAAAAGTAATCCATACCTTGACACCTTTCGGCTTAGTTCACCTCTAACTGACTATATCAGTCTTTCGAAATTTATTGTATCAAAACGGTTTATCTGTACGGTATATTTTATTTTATTTAAGTAATGTAATGTACAAGAAATAAAAAGAACAGTTTATACAGGTTTATCGGTTACGGATGTACTACGCTAAAAGGGGGTCACTATACTCACCATTACAAATAATTTTCACTAAAGGACTAACCCTGAATTAATATGTATAAAAATCAGCCGTAACATAGAAAAAAGTTCGTCGGTCAAACGGTCGTCAACAAAACAATAACACAAATAATTACAGTTATTCTTTATGCTGATTAAAGTGATCCTTTCTCAAATTAGCACACCACAAAATGATAACCCTGTGCAATTTGTATGAGCAATAAACGATTTTCTGATTCGGATTTAGAAACCATAGTTAACAAAATCACAAAGAACAAACCACCCTACAAACATAATAGATACGGAACTAAAACTACAGCAGTGAAGTTACCAAAACATTTGAGAGCTGTAAATTATGTCGGAATCGTCTGTGAAGTGGTTCCCCCCGATCATTACCAGACGTTTGTGGACGCAGACATTTTGGAAGTTTCTAGTACCTTTTGAACACTTCCATTATCAACGTTCTAGATTTTAGATGATCGCTGACAAATCGTAGACGGTATGGCGAATAAGGCCAGTGTACGAGGAATTTGCAAATTTATTTGCCAACTGTGATTAACACTCATAATGTTTAATTTTTGGAAAAATTAAACGAGAATATATTAACCATAAACAAGTTTATTTAACATACTTAATTTGGTTATGACGATAGATAGAGACATACAGATAATGAAACTAGCGATACAGATTGCAATTACGTCAATGAAAATATAATACGGTACGCTGCAAAGAAAACATTGTAGGTATAATGTATTGCGCTACAGTACACACACAGTACAGGACTCTTCTACACACACGAAACACAGTTTCTGAACTTCGACATATTGCAAAGGATAACAAATAAAAATACCAAAGTCACGTTCGTATTACACGCAAAGCTAAGTGAATTTCGTAAGTAAATAAATAAAGGAGTCTGGCCCAGTTGGCCTGAAAACTTCACGAGCGGAAGATCAAGACAGGACTATAACTCATGCAAATTGCGGACGCGATGTAAATTACCCTGTCAGAACTTTCCAGATAGTTTCATTAGTTTTCTGACACTAGTATTTTTTTCTTTTTAGTGGCGTCCGTTTGAAACATACGAATTCCAATTCCAAAGTTTCGACGTGTGAAACATAAGTTGGGCCAGTGCCATACTTTGATATAGCGGCGATAATATTGAAATGAAATATTATTATAGAAGTGAGTTCAAAAATTATGAAGACGCTAAGGGTAAGAATTATCATAAAGCTGCCTTTTACGATAGCTGGTGAAATATGAACACTTTTACTGCAGACGATCAAATTTACGTAACATCAGAAGTTAAATGGAGCGAATAAACTTAGAAACAAGCTCTCAAGTCGGATAAATAACTCCTTTACAAATATCAGCTTATCGTACGCCTAAACAACCAAAGCATGTTTTCTCAAGGAACCTAAACATCTTTAGGCTTGTACTTGTATCTACTTTTGCGCGTCCACGCTTGTTTCTCCACTTTCCTCGGCTATGCAAAGGTTTCTCACAATGGAACCACTTTAGTCACACGTAGGGATGCCATATATTTTGTTTACAACATGTAACGTATGTGAAACTTTATTAAGAGTTATACGAAAGGAGTAGGTGAAGTTCTGAGTTTTGTTAGACCAAACATGGTAAGAGTCATAAGTCATTTAGCATTCAAAGAGAAACTAGTCAGTTCATTACGCAAATACTTTTGTGTAGCTTTTGATAATTTATGTGGTAAGCTGTGTCAATTTAATATAAACATAAATATACACATTAAATTCTAAAACAATTTTCATTCATTAAACATGTGATGACAACCTACTCAAACGTATCCATCAAGATAGCAGCGTTACAGGTAATTTTATTAATATTTATTAAATAAAAATATTTGCGTAACTACAATGGTCCTCGAGTTTTTCATCTAAATTTTGAACTTAAATTAATGAATTACTTTTAATATAGGTTAATTCCTCATTAATAATTACTGACCTTCTCTTCAATTTGATATGGCTTTATGAATACGAAATATTTAAGTGTTTTTTCGGTTGCTTTGCGTTAACATAATCCGGGTTACAGATAATAATATTTGGTGTCCCTAGCCATGCTCTAAGCTCGCTCAAGGCGCAGACTGAAGAGATTGTTTGGCCTGCATGTGGGGCACTTAAAACTCTTAAGAACTAGTTCTAAATGTAGCATACAGAGGAAACTTTGGCGTGATATTTTGGAACCAACCGCACTGAAGTTCGAGCTTAATTGTTAAATGGTGTGAATGGATCACAGTTGTAGAGATAAAGTTTTAGTGAAAATAAGCATCTTTATATAAATTTATTTTCCAAAATTACATAAAACGCTTAAGTTTATCCTACAGAAAAAGTGGGAACCGTTAAAACAGAGAGTTACGGTAGGTTCTTAACTCAATGCATGCCCGTAGGTATCTTGGACACCCGAGGAGTTAAGTGCTGATAAATATAAGAATTACGCACGCGCTTAGGATATTTATACAAAGAAAGAAGAAAGAAAATAACAATGCTAAAATTAATTGACCGGGCGAGTTCAAGCGAGCGAAGTGACTTTCCTTAGAGAATGGCAAAGTGTTCTTTCGTCTGTCCGTTATTATATTTGTATGTGTGTATATGGATACGTGTCAGCAAAAGTAAATCTGTATTTTATTTGTCTATTTTGACAATACATTTATATAGATTGCCGTTAACATATAAATTCTACAGAATTGAATAAGATGTACTTGCATTACACTAAACCACACCTTATTATGATATTTACTCACTCAAAAGACGTATACACATATCCTTCAATATACGTCTTAACAACTAGGTTAGAAACCTCGTATTTCTATAATTGGCTTCAGGATGAATTTCCAGTCACGTCGAGATTATTAAAGTTGGAATTCCTCAGATGAATCAGCTCATTTCTACTGATTGCTTTCTTTCATTGCAGACATCGTGACGTCGGAAGTTTTAACTAGGGATTTGATTACCGTTAGAAACGTGTTTTCTCAATCTAAAAACATGAATGTAACAGTTGATGGACTGAATACTGAAATGGCAATAAAATCTGGTAGGTCTGGGAATTCAAAGTTTGAAGATGAGTATAAAATTAAATGAGTGAATCCAGCAGACTCCGGAACAAATTTTCCTCGTTAAAATTATATGGCAGTAGACTTGAAAGATCATAGATATGGTACAAACATATCAATTTAAAAGATATTTCAAATGGGTTCGAATAGAACGAAAGCTTACCATTCTTATAACAAACCGAAGTTTACTAAGATAAAGTAAAAATCCTTATAACTATACTAAAAATATGAACTAAAAATTTAAAGTTTCAAAATAGGTTCAAACATACTAGTAATAGCAAAAGATAAACATCTGACAGCTTAGAATGAAGCTCAAAGTAAAACGAAAATTATTGGAGTCCCATTGTTTATACAAACACTGTGACAATCATAAACTAAGGATAATAGAGCAAAATTGCAAAATACGATAATCAATGCGGTAACCACCACCAGAGGTGACTCTCGTAGAAAAATAGGTTATTTGTGGCATCGGGTTTGGATTCGATAATTTTTAGTTGACTTTTATCCTTCTGTAAGTCACTTCATTCACTTATTGCGAAGAACCTATCTTCGACCTAAAAGTTCATTAAACTAGCAGTAAGCTGGGTCAGCGATATAAAATCTAACCTTCTACACATGATTCAGTTAAAAGTGTATCTACTACGCCTAAACATGGCATCTATACTCACCATAACAAACAACGTTAATACGAGAACAACCCTCAAATCGATCAAAAAATCAGCTGTTTAGAATTTCGAATTTCATTCAATTCAATTCCACAGAAAAAAGTTTATCGGTCATCGACAAATTACAGTACAGTGACCCCCTTTTGGCTTAGTACACCCGTCGTAAGGACGTTATAATAACGTTTCACACTTATAGCTCCGCACTAGGATTTCTCTTGTGTCGGGGATGCCACGAATACCATCGAACACCTGCTCGACCGGGAATAGAACCCAGGACCTACGGATGTCTATGCTACCCAGCAGACCACAGTGGTCGTCTAATCTTACACATGCAACTGAAACCTGACACTGATGACAACCTTTTGTAGAAATTGTAGCGATATACAAAAGCATGACGTTTTAGTTGAAAAATGGGCGAATTCATTATGCCGTGCAGTGAAACACTGGTTCCGATGTCACGAGCCATCCTGCTATCATTAATCTTTTGATATTGCCATGCTACTGCCTCAGAATGGCCCAAATTACACTTTGAAAACGCCATCGCCGCTGTATTATGATGTTAGTGCACTGTTGACTAATCCTGCACAAATTGCTGCGAAAAATAGCTACAGTTAATTTCATTTCTAAAATTAATATCGACCTTTTTTTCGAGTACTCATAAAAAACTTTTAATATATATTTATTTCATTTTTGTGATTCCATAAACTGATAAATCAATTTTCAAATAAATATATATTTTTTATTATATTTTATTCGTATCCCACTAGAGGCCATAGTCAATAGTCATATATAATAATTTAGGTAATTTTGAGTATTAGTTACGAATATGAGAAAAAATAATAACTATACATAGATACAGTAGCAGAGCTGTGTCCTGCAGCTTTGCCCGCGACATATAAAGAAAATAAAAAAGTTATAAACTTTGAACCCCTATTTGACTCCTTAAGGGGAAGAATTTCCAAAAATCTTTTCTTATTACAAATTTATACCTTACAATGAATACACCCTCCAAATTCATTGTAAAACGTACTAAATTTGCAATATGTATAATACGAGTATAACCACATTTGCATTAACATCGTATTTACGGAAAACTTGTGCAAAGTCGTCAGAAAATATTTTTAATGTTTTATGTGTCTTAATTGGTACATTTATGCAGATCTGAATATGCTCTGCAAGCAGTTTTCTATTACTGTTTGACAACATAGCCATTGTGAGTATGGAAACATGCTACGTTACTTAGCTTGTATAGGTTTAAGGTAGGTTATATAATAATAACACGAAAATGAACAAAATGTTCTTAATGTGAAATTGAAATGGTTGGTTCCAGACACATTTTGTTCACATTTTGACAATGCTTAAAATGAAACTGAATTGCATTTTCAATTTCTCTCTTTTTTGAAAGGAATATCCGACCAAGCTAAAATTACCTAAGACTAAAACGCTTAATACTCAAATATTATTAAAAATCTTAAAACTCATCACCAAGTTTCATCGGGATTGTTTGGAAAGTAAGACTTTACACAAATACGAAATATTCCATGTTCAGTTAAGTTGATTTGATTTGAATAGCCACTGAATTAGGTGTAACGATAATCAATTTTACGTACTAGTAGTCAGGTAATTCTTCAGCAAACTCTCTATTTCCATTCACCCCGATACTCTACAACTAAGTGAAATCTACTTCCATATGCGTGCAGCGACATAAATATACTAAAGTTAGGGCACACTGAGATTTTGTTTGGAAACAAGCCAAGCCAATACGAAGCAACCCCGCAGAACGATGCTAAGCTACATGAACTCTAAGCTTTAAATAATGCAAAACCAAGAGTGCAAACCCTATTTATATGGAATTAAATGTGTGAAACTTAACAGCGAAACAAACTACTTTAGAGTGTCTTAGTGTAGAATTTTAAGCCGTTGTTATAACTTAGGCGCTGATTACAGCTTTGAATATATAAGTACGTGCACAATGTACAGTTTTGCATTTATAAACTTCGGTTTTCAAGTCTGTATAAAATCTCGTTTTGTGAAAAAAATAGCACGCTAATTCAATGATGGTTTAGAAAGTTTTAGAAGGCCTAACTATCAACCGAATAAAAAGGGAGTAAGAAAAATATTTTTAAAATTAACATACCTACTCCCCTTTTCTATATACGTAAGTAAAAAAATATTAAAAATTGTCCGACATTGTAAATATCTGCATCGAAAGCTTTGTAGAAGTAGCACAGTCTGTAAAAAAATTTAAAATAAATGAAAATCACATGATTTTGTAGCTAATGTATACTTACTCAAAAATTATCAAGAATTACTTTTGATAAGAGTAACTGACGAAATCAAAAATCTCAATAAAATTGATAATTATAAACCAAATATTCATGAACTTTTACAAACTTATTTTAAAATTCAACAATTCTAGACTGAAGACAGTAAAACCGAAAGCAAAAGAATTAAATGAGACAATTTGCAATTTAGAAACAGATATAATTCAATTGGGAGAGGTCACCTGGCCAAGGGTTTTGCAGGCATTAAATTATTCAGGATCGTGTTTTTCTTTGTTTTGCCAAAGTCAAGTTAAATTATGTTAGGCACTCCTAAAGGCGTCGCATAAAGGATCGAAAAGATTTACAGCGTTAAACTACGTATGAATTTAAATAGGGTAATTTAAACTGTTGCAGTGTTATGCAAAAAAGAAGACAATGTAGCGTTGTAGAGAATAAAATATTTGGGCGAACACAAAGAGTTAAAGAACGAAAGTGCTTGGCATAAAATGAATTCACAAGTGAGACAAAGAGCCAAGGAATTAAAATAAGATAGGACAGTTGATAACAATTAAGATTCAATTTTAACTGTGTTTCATAGTTGAAAACATTTGCGTTGATTTATTTTCTGGTTATCTATCTCTTTTTGGGCACACAAAGATGTAGTATTAGGTGATATGTATGGTTATATGTATCAATATAAAATGTTAAGAATGACTTCACCTAAAATGACGAAAGTATAATAGTTTATTTTATTTATGAATTTTTCCTATTTTTTTTTTATAGAACAGCATATTTTAAGGACTTTAGAGTTATTTTGATCTAAAGACATTATTAATGCAAAGCTCACGTTAGTCATGTTGTTCATTGTACTTCCAAACATACTAAACACATTTTAATCACCAATACGAGTCTTCACGCGTACCTAATTGTTCAAAAGGTCCAACTATAGTTTCGATCACATTCGGTGAACTTCATCGGGGATGAAATGAGTCGGTCGTGACCACAACTTCAATCAGGTACGCGTGAAATCCCGTATTGTTAATCAAAATGAATTAAACACGCGATAGTTTTCTAAATACTAAACACATATTTACCTAATAATCTATCCCTGGCAATTTCGTTTCAACTCCCAAAACAGAGGTAAGAGTGACAGTGACAAAACTTCCCCCTTAAATAAGTAAAGTTTGGAACGCAAAAAAACGTCGCGAAAACCTCAGGAGACAGTAGCTTATAAAATTTGCAAAGACAAACTTACTTCACGCGCCAAAACCTCTAGGGGTGAAGTTATGCAAATTTTATAGCCAGTAGACACATAAGCCAGTAGCTATATAGACCTAACAAACACTGACTTATAGCTGTACAGTATGAATAAACGAACTTGAACAAAAAAAAGGGTTTCAATGGAGACGAATGAGTTTCAAACGGAGCTAAAAGTTTACGAACAAAATATATAGGGAAAACCAAACGAGGAAATCGTTACGCCGTTTTTTGGGAAACGAACATTCATTTTACCGTTGCAATATACGTGAGTACTTACAACAAAAATAAAATAAGATATATAAAAAAAGAGAAACCATTTCTTTGGCTCTAATAGGCAATAGGAGGCTAAATACATGAGCGTTGTTTTATAAAGTGAATTGTAAAAAAAAGAAATAAAAGTAGATCTGGAAGCAGTTGGTGCATTTAAACGAGTGCCGATTCAACTATACTAGCGAAGAAGCTAACCGAACTAAAAGTACTTTTTGCGCAATGTACAGGGTAACAGGTAATATGGCTAGAATGGGTGACTATTAAATAAAATTGTAGAACAATAAAAAAATACTTAATTGAATCGAACAAAGAAATCAGTTGTTTCATATAGGTACTGGTTCCGAGTCGACGTAAATAATAATCCATGGGATTATCATAGGAGGATAGACCTACATTTTGTTTGGAACAGACGAGTATTATTCAACGAATGAAGTCTTAGAGCAAAAGTTAACGGTCAGAAGGCATCAAATTTGAGACCGAGTTACCAGAAACTCTGTATTGAAAGAGTTCAAGACGCGGAAAAAAGAAATTTTGAAGAAGAAAGATAAAAATAAGGAATACTTTTTAAATAGTCAGAAACATTTTTAGGAGCAGAAAATATAGGCTAAACTATAAACGACGAAGATATACGAAACTACCCAACAAACTAGATAATACCTAAATCAAAGTTGTAAAAAAAATATTAAACCAATAAGCGGAATACGGAATACAGCATTCTTGGCATTAAGAGATAAGAGACAACGTCAAAAACACGTGTCGGAGATGTGGTGACTAGAGCTGCCAAGCTCAAGTAGAAGTCAACGGATCACATAACTGATCGAAACCCGAAAATTAGGCGACTGATACTGACTCTTACGAGAAGATCTCATCATCGGAGGAGAGGATCATCAGAGAGGATCAGGATTTCAAGATCAATGGGAAAGAAATAGTAAGTAATAGAAAGGAATATAAAGAATTCGAAGACACTTTCGCCTAGCAGAGAAATTGAAGGTTAACAACAAAATACTTTTAACAAGGAATCCCCGCACATATTATTAATGTACAGGTAAGTTTGTTGGTTTATTTGTACGTCTGTTGGTTTCCTCTGCAACCATGTGACTGATTGACTTGGTTGCACAGATCTAGTTGGAACCTAGCGAGTGCCATAACTTTATTTACCTGTTGAAATTTAACGTGGCAAAAGGTAGGTAAATTAATAAATACTTAAAATGTGACAATCTTTGTGTGAATAATATTTGCCAGGACCAATATATTTTTTTACATTCCAAAATGCTAGTGGAGCATTCAGCTGACTTTTGCAAACTCGAATAAAAGTATCTCTTATTTTTTTGGTAAAAGTGTAGATTTAAATTCGTAATGCAAAGCATTCGTGTCGTCGAGTCCGCTGTATATCACTCGCTGCAGCTGTCTCCGGGAAGCTTTGTTTAGTCCACTTAAGCGGTTCTGCTCCGTTGACCTGACAGCTCAGCTTCCCTAACTCTTAAACTATATTTTAAAAGAAATTTATCGTTCTTTTTCCATAATACGAGTATGTCAATAGAAAGTCGATTTTTAATAATTATTATGAAAACTAGCTGTGCCCCACGGTTTTACTCGCGGTGCATATTTGATCATCTCTCAGGGAACACATCAATTTTCCGGGACATAAATAGCCTATGTTAACGCAGGGTATAAGTTATCTTCGTTCCAAATTTCATTCAAATCCGTTTAGTTGTTTGAGCGTGAAGGAAAAACAAGCAAACAGACACACACGCATAAATGTTGGCCTTTATAATATTAGTGTGATAAAATACTTTATAATTTTTTTAGCCAGGCAAAAGTAAGGAAACGCCTTACCATCATGTTAAGGTTTCCTCCTACTGTTTTCTTCATATATTTATTACATATTTTATTTTGTAAATCAAACTATACCATTGGGATAATACTCGTACATAATTTCCATTATAACTAGTACTGCTGCAAAGGTGACCTAGCAAAAACAATAATAGAAAAACATTAAAAGAGATGTTACAAAAATATATGGAGCTCCGGACAGAATAGTGTACATTTTGCTATAAATACGATAATGTACAAAAATTATATTGAATCAAACTATTGCCACTATATTATCAAAAAAGGTAATTTATGTGTTTTATTGAGTCTATTATAATAGTCCACAGTTGAGTTTATGAAATCAGCCTTTTTTAAAAGCGTTCCGAATTGTTAAAATATTATAAGTTATAATAATAAGTTAATATAATAACAATTCCTTCGCGTATTTTTGCGTGGCTTTCTAGAAAAGAGCCTTCCAGTCTCCACCGCATCGTTACTGCAGTTTGCCATTTCTTGATTTTCAAGAATGTGAAGTGAAATGTAATTCCTACAGAAATAAACTTGGCGTTCGTTTTTATTTTTATTTCAAGACGCATAAAGATCTGCTGGAAAGTAGAAAATAAAACATGCCAATGCAAATGGAAGCAAACAGTAAATACTGGTAATGCGCATGTGTTGGATTTTATGAAAACTCTGTCTGTCTGTCTGCTTCGCTTTCACACTAAAACCACCAAACCGATCTGGATGAATTTTGGTGCACAGGTAGATTGGACCCCGGGAAAGGACATAGGATACTTTTTAACCGACTTCAAATAAGTAGTTAGTGGTAGTAGTTGGATTATCTCGACAATCCAATGGGGAACTACGCGGGTAACCGCGGGGCACAGCTAGTAATATATAAATTTAATCAAATTCGGTCCAGTAGTTTGGTTTGTAAATCAAAATATCTAAATATTTGTACATATTATCATCTGCCATAAAGGCATTTGTATAATTTTATTTAATGCTTATTCTTAAGGTTACAAACAATAACAAATTCCCCAAAAATTGCAATCTTACTAATAAGAATCTTGCTCTAAAATTTTGCTAACAAGTACAAAGTTTAACAATTTTTGTTTCTCAAAGAGAAAATAAACTCAGTACCTATTATCTGCAGAATTAGAGCACACAGTCAGTGATATAGTGCACTGGAGGCGACAAAACGAGTATCCGTATGCACTCTGCTATTCCCAGTTTCCAATTGTTCTTCTGGAATACGTGACTTTAGTGTAAAACGAATTCTGAAACTGCGTTCTTTCTGATCTCAACTTTTATTTCATAATCTGGTCTGAAACTATTGCGTGCAACTGCTGGTCACGGGTCTGTTTTTTTGAAGGAGGTGAAGGCCGTTGTCTGGCATGCATGACTGATTGCGTGTTGGGGACATAACTTGAAAAGCTATTTCTATTAAGCTCGTGGTATTGATAAAATTAGTTATAATTATCTCTTAGCACATGAGTAAACAACTAAAAGGTGCGTGCTTGGGTTAGAACCCCCGCCATCGCGCTTACAAGGCTAGCATTTCACATTCTAGGCTACCACTTCTGCATTTATTTGATGTCATTCGGTTGGAAAAACTGATTTACGTCAATAAGTTTTAATGACCGAGATGACGTAATCAGAAAAATATGTCCAAAAACCGTTTGACCTACGGCTTAAGGAGGACAAGATAAATGTTTTGGGATAAAACATTACAATACTACATACTATTTAGAATTCTGTCTCATCGTTAATTATCTTTATGACGAAACATGATAAAACAACAAAATTGCAATACACAAATTTTGCGCAAAAGCAATTGTTGGTTCGGTGAAGCTGTGAAAGTCCCTTGTCCAGAAAATATATGTTTAAATTTTTCTTTTACTAAATCTGGTTATGTTATTTATCTTTTCAACTGATATTCTTCCAACATGTCCTCCTTCATATTTATGTAACTATAATAATATGGTAAGCAGAAAAGGTAAGATAAGGTAAATTCAAACCTACAAGGAATTCCAACTTATCTCCAGGAATTATATTATGCAAACTTTTCCACTTCTACCGACAAGGGCAGTTTTAGTTCTAGGAATATTTGTTTGGGGTCAGATATTAACATGTGTGTTACTAAAGGCTTAGAAGGCAGCTTGGTCTATAAAACAATAGGTATTAGCCATCTATCATCTTTGAGTTATGTACTGAGCATATAATTATTTTGTTAGTTAATTATTATATAAGATGATTAGTGAAGCCTTATTCCTAAGCCTCAAGCAATGTTAAAAAGTGACTAGTCTATGTTGGTCGACTTTAAAAAGATATAGTTTCCAGTAGCGAATTGTTATTTTTTTTATGTCTATACGCTTAACGCACCAAAATTCTATCATTCAAAACTTTATATTTTTAACATGTCTCATCCACTAAAATTTTTCATGAATTAAATTTCATTTCCTTTCAATATTGTAAGAGAGCTTGTCCTAATATCTGAGAAAAGTGTAGTGAAAGTCCATATTACGAGTATAACTAGCGAGGATGAATGTTAATGAATGAATGAATTTAGTTTAAAAAAAAATCAGACTAATGCAGCGAAACATCGATCGACCACCACTAAGATGAGTAATTGTCATAAAATCTGCCGCGGTTCCAATCTGGACATGATTGACATAGGACAGACAAAGCATAACATGAGAAAGTCTATACCCAACAATATAATAAGAGAAGCAGCAAATGTTGATATATATTTTTAAATAACTATTATATGGAGTTTTTTTTAATGTAATACAAAAAAAATAGTAATCTTCTTAAGTTAAATGCGTTTTCACTATTTTTTTGGCTCAACATTTTATTTAAAAAATGTCATGCGATAGTCAAAAAGTATTGAATATACAAACTCAAATGGAATTTTTGATAATATTTATTTTGCATTTTGTGTTTTTTATCTTCGACAAACATAATCTGTATCTTCCTTCAACATAAATAATAGTAAAATTATTTTACCGGAAATGTTAGTATTCCCTTAAGTACTTCTAATGTAAAAAAGTATGTATATGTAAATGTATGTTAAGTGCTACACGTGTCTGCATTTAACTTTACATAATTATGTACCTGTGTATGTAAACAAGAACAAACTCTTTGTTTCAAAATAATAACTTAGCTTGTTAATTTTATTCATGATATGAAAGCGATTGTCCTCGTCAAAGTTTGAAATACAGACTAAACAAATTAAACATCTATTAAATTAATATAAAGAGAATGTAACAAATGTACAGCAAAAATACTTAATTCATTGCATACAGTTATTTTTGTTGTTAAAGATACTTAATACGATCGGTCTATTAATCTAACAAGTTTTTTTTTTAAATAGTACTTAACCGAATTTGACTTCGGCAGGCGTCTATATCACTATTTCAGTTATTTTCGATATGAAAATCAAACCTCGGGACCGCTTATAATTAATTTAAATAGGAATAATCGAGAGGTATACCCATTTAAACAAAAAAGAATTTGTCAAATCGGTCCCGCCGTCTCCGAGAAATCAGGTAAAAATCACAAAAAAACATATCCGTCGAATTGAATACTGTCGAATTCTTGAAGGTCAGTAGAAAAAACAAAAAATAATAACATACATTCGTAAACATATTTTAGCAGACCCCTTATTTCGCGCAGTCATGTAAAAAACAACCAAACAAAAATTTCGATCAACGATCCAATATCTATCCCGTGTTTTCATTGTAAAAACGTTTTATTTACGCTGTATAAATATCAAAAACATCGAGCAAGGGTTGAAACACATTTTTTGTCGCAATTTGACGGTTTAGTGGGCAAGTTGCTCAAGGTTGAAATTAGGAGGCGAGCGGCAAACCCGATGGTAATCAATACTATACCATCTACATGATACGGGGTCTACGTTATTGGTAGATAAGACTTCGCTAGCCTTATTTACCGACTTCGAAAAAAGGAGAACGTTCACAATTGATCTAAAACTTTTCTTATGCTTGTTATCTCGATTACACGGGCCGGTGTAGATAGATTGGAAAACTATTTTTTGTTTGACAGAACTTACGTTATAGTTATAAGTCCTATGTAAAGCTAAAATCGGTCTAGCACTTCTGCGGAGACGGCTGCCTGTCCCTGTTTTTAAGATTCTTTAACTCGACGATCAGCACAGATAATAATAATCATTAATTAAAAAAAAACAACTAACTTTACATGCAAAGAAACTAGCGCCATCTATGAGCACTAGCAGTTAATAGTAACATCCTAATTGTAGTTCCATTGTCATCTACTAGAAAGTCGCTTCTGTTTTGTCGGTATTCGATTAACAAAACACAGAGTCGATCGGGCGTTAATTGAGGTATCTTAGAGTATGATTTAGTTATAAGTACAATAATGCACTTTTTTATGATATATCGATTTAAATTGAAATCGGAAGTTTACCATCTACCATGATACTCTATCTATATACTTACGTTCCTGGCAGATAAGACTTTGGCTCCACGGGAAATGTAACAAATTGACAATCATTTCGGGCGAATACGCGTTAGGAGCGATAAGGTATGATGTTTTTGCGTCAAAGATAAATTGAAACTTGAAATACTTTAGCTTTTCACTTATAATATGTAGCCAAAGTCGTATAAATGTATTAATCTATAACTACGACTAATCAGGGGAAATTGTAGTAGAAAAGGAACTGCTACAAAACAATGAAGAGGTACTTAATTTACTAGGCCGTGTTGTTTGCAATTTGTCCATAGCTATAAACTCGGTGTTATAAAATCGCAAGTGAATCGGTTCTTTCAAGCGCTATTAAAACCTTTCCAAGTATAATAGCTGTATAAAAATATAGCAGTCATAACATCTGAATTTCGAAACTGTTATTTGCTAGATTCATAAATGAGAATCAGTTTTTAAATGACTAATTGTTGTGCATAAATCTAAGGAATGTAAATTAACTATTCGTAGTCAAAAATGATAGGAAGTTTATACATCAAAATAAAGCTAGATTTACACGGTAACACGTGGATAACTTACAAGTGGAGGTGAATGAAATTACAAATTTAGGAGGGCAAGATTAGATTCACGTCGTCATATAGATGAAAGTGATTTTCTCCCAAATTTGTTGCTAGATATTTAACAGCAAGTCGTATGGGAACAGAAACAAGTTGTAAGGTTAACAGTAATTTTACGAGGATTTTTTTCTTAATCCAGGTATTTATTTCTCAATATTTTTTTATTATTATATGCTGAATTTAAAGATCGTGCATATTTAGCAAAATTTAAATACAATATAGCTCGTAGGATTTGCAAGCTGAAGTGGCAATGGGCTGGCCACATCGCTCGAAGAACTGATAACCGATGGGGAAGAAAGGTTCTTGAACGAACTGGAGGACGCAGCGTAGGTAGGCCTTCCACTAGATGGATCGATGACATAGTGAAATTCACAAGTAACCAGTGTAATTGACTAGTAATAAAAACATCTGTCATAAAATCGTTGTAAATTTCAAAGAAACTTACCCTTTTCTTGAGAGAAATCTAGTTTCGTCAAGATTGGTTGATAACTACTTACCTGTACTCAAGTACGAAGTTTCTTGCGGACAAACATCCATATATACAAACTAACACACGTAAGAAAATTTTCGGTCGGTCAATAAACACAATTGATTGAAGTTTATTTGCTTATACCATAGATTAACACAAAGGCGGGTTAATGCGCGAACAAAACCTTTTTGCGAAGCTAACATCTTAGTTAAGCATGCTTTGATAATACTCTTGCTAAGTCATGATAAAAAACAAAGCTTCGGCTTCAGGCATTTCAATCTCAAACTTTGAATCATTAATCTTAATTTTAAATATGGCAATAGTTTGCGTAAACGTCTAACTTAGCAGCTATCTAAATTTTACCTTTTACAACGTCGCTAAATATTCACTACTACGTTATTGCCCTATACTAAAACTTAACTAAAAATTATGTGTTCAAAACCCTGTGGTTTTGGTATAAACGGCCAAAGTCGTAAAAACCATACAACTGTTAAGTAAATAAGGGTAGTTTATTTCGTTATATGATTCATTAGCCAAAACGAGCACGGCGTCTCTTTTGTGCTTCTTCTTTCTTTAAAATGTTCTTTTGTCTGACAGAGTGTAATCATACATCCAGACAAATATACTTATCTGGGTTTTTACTGTGTCATCATCCCCATCAGCCAGAAGACATCCACTGCTGAACATAGGCCTTCTCACTTGGAATTGGCATTGGCAGCTTGTCTTTCCGGAAAGGGGATTCCGGAAAGACGTTTTTTTTTTATATAATTATAACTATGCTTGGTTTCGGTACCTAACAAGTATGTCAATAAAATAGAATAAGTCTGGTGAAAATAGTTTGATTCAAACGTTTTTCGTTTTAATTGCCTCTACGAATAGGCATAAATAAATATTTATAAAGCACAATGCAGATCTTTTCTTCCTACGATTTACAGGTCATCAAGTCAGAAAGCTTCCAATCTATCTCTGCTTGTTCAGTTGCTTGCACATGAATAGAATTGTTGCACTATCATTTTCTAAACGTTTGTGCATGAATGCAAGCATTAAAGCAGATACAGTTCCTAGAAAATATTGCACCGTTGAATAAAATGTGTCAGATTAGACAGGTGATGTTTCAACTTTTATATAAACTGGACCTTAATCGGCTAAACATTAGGCATGAGAAAGGTGAAAACTAGAGCAATGGCGTCGATATTTGACAGTTCACCGCTTTAATCAAACATCGACGCCATTTCTTGCTAGTTTTCACCTCTTTCACGCCTAACGTTAGTCAATTAGGCTCTTTAATTAAATGTAGATACTCTTTTGTTTTTAAGCTAACTAAATGCACAAATGTGGTGTCAGGCTCCTCTGTATGACTGTGTGTTAGTGTGATATAACACTTGTAAAAAGAAGTTGGTAAGACCAATTTTAAGCCTTTAGTCACTGTGTGCGCTCTGTGGAACTGCCGTTATGGTCTTATCAGCATTCTATGTTATAGAAATTTAATTCGCGCATTTTTGTTCCTAACATATTACATTTTATACTGATATTAAAAAGGCGAAAGTTTGTATGTGTATGTGTTTGTTATTGCTTCACGCTCAACGGCTGAATCGATTAAATGACATTTAGTATCAGGATAGCTTATGTCCCGGATTAAGGCATATTTTTCTTTTACACAACGTGTAACAGTAAGGTGTAAGAGTGTTAGCCTACTCATCAAAGCGAACTCTGCGTAGAACATCATATTGCAAAATTCGAGTTAAAATTATAACGTTCTCCATTAAACTTGGCCGATCACGTGACCAATTTTTGCATGGAAATGGAAATATTTTTTTAACAAATATTGTTCAATTTTCTACTACTATTGGTTCACCTTGACGGGTAGACTAACACCCTTAAGTATTGTCACACCTTTTCTGTTACACTTTGTATAATCAAATCTCTGCGCGTATCATCGCGAGGCGCTTATTGCGATAAAATTACACGATACTACTAAAGCAAGCTAATGAAAAATGAGTGTAAATTTTTTTCAGGAGTATGACTATCTTTATTACACTTAACTTCTAATAACTTAATAGCAGTAATCCAGTATATAATAATAACTAATCACACCTATGGGAAATAAGAAATAGTCGAAGAGGGAATAAACGTAATGAGTTCTACTTCGATATTGAGTTATCTTCAATTATTGCGCTGCTTCTTTTACTACGTGTGTGGATTGACTGTGAGGAAGTGAGTAATGCCTGTGGGAAAGTGATAGTAAATAAGTGTAAATTTGTGTGTTAGTATCAACTGTATTGTCTTATATCTTATTTTCAAGTTTAAATATATTTTATTCATTTTATTTAGTTTTGTTTCATGTATTTTTACTTTTCTTTTCATTAGCATTAGTTTGGTTGCACCAATAGTTTTTTTTTATAATAATAGTTATATTCATCTAAAAGTTGCCTGGATGATATTGCTTTAGGCGATATGCCGCCCAATGTGCTAGCATTGTACAGATTTGTCTTACAGTATCTTTTAGTTTTTGTTTGGTGTACAATAAATTTATATTCATTCATGTCCCACTGCTGGGACTTTCACCCAAGGGTATGGCCACAGTCCACAAATACGAGTTGGAGGACTAAATTCCAAATACGGCTGAAACTTTGAAGATCTTTAACCTGTTTTGAATAAATTAAGACAGGTAGCTGTGATTTTCACGCGACATAAAATTGAACATTATGGAGTTCAATCTTTGAACCTCCATTTGACCCCCTTAGAGGCAGAATTTTTAAAAATGCTATATTAGTAAACCCCTACACTCCCCGAATTTCATGTCTCTAAATTCAGCGGTATAGAGTCGACTTTGATTCTTAGCATATTATATCAGTCAGCTAGTTAAGACTTAGCAGGATAGCTGAATATTTCTCACGCTATTTAATCGCACTTCAAAAAAGAAGGTGAAAAGAATGACGCTTCTATAAAGAAAAGAATGGAGGCCGCCATTAGATAGCTCGTATGTTGTTTTGTATTGTTTGTTTTTAAAAAGTGTTATAAGCTGGTTTTTTATTCAATGTTCAGAAAGGTAAGAAGGAAGGAGGAAATATATATATATATATATATATATATCTGGATTGATTTATATAATTATTTGATTTTTGTTTAACATAACTGTTGTAGTTGTTTAACAAGTTGCATCCAGATTTGTTAGAAATAACGACAGTATGTGAGTACTTACCTGTAGGAAAACAAAACAAGCTACAAACTGACACACGAAAGAAAAAAATACCAGAAGCAGAGACGCTTCGCTCGGTCAAATTTATTTATCAAATGTCTATATTTCTTTTCGATTTCAAAATCTAATTTATTGGAAAAAATACAGACTATATATTTGCAATTTCATGACCATACATTACCCTGTTTTCGTGAAATAATAATAAATAATTCATGTTATTTTAGTAATGAATAAGCCAAAGTATATTAAATTTGAGTAAATACAATAGAGTAAACATAAATATATCAGCTTTATTTATATAACTAAAATATAGAGGCATCAAGTGGCCTAGCACGAATTTTACACCGAAGCTATTGAGTGCTATTTGAAATCTACAAGACGAGTAATACCTACTCATAATTTTAAACCGAAGCTATTGAGTACTATTTGATATCTACAAGACAAGTAATACCTACTTATAATTTTACACCGAAGCTATTGAGTACTATTTGATATCTACAAGACAAGTAATACCTACTTATAATTTTACACCGAAGCTATTGAGTACTATTTGATATCTACAAGACAAGTAATACCTACTTACTATTTTACACCGAAGCTATTGAGTACTATTTGATATCTACAAGACAAGTAATACCTACTTATAATTTTACACCGAAGCTATTGAGTACTATTTGATATCTACAAGACAAGTAATACCTACTTATAATTTTACACCGAAGCTATTGAGTACTATTTGATATCTACAAGACAAGTAATACCTACTTATAATTTTACACCGAAGCTATTGAGTACTATTTGATATCTACAAGACAAGTAATACCTACTTATAATTTTACACCGAAGCTATTGAGTACTATTTGATATCTACAAGACAAGTAATACCTACTTATAATTTTACACCGAAGCTATTGAGTACTATTTGATATCTACAAGACGAGTAATACCTACTTATAATTTTACACCGAAGCTATTGAGTACTATTTGATATCTACAAGACGAGTAATACCTACTTACTATTTTACACCGAAGCTATTGAGTACTATTTGATATCTACAAGACGAGTAATACCTACTTACTATTTTACACCGAAGCTATTGAGTACTATTTGATATCTACAAGACAAGTAATACCTACTTATAATTTTACACCGAAGCTATTAAGTACTATTTGATATCTACAAGATGAGTAATACCTACTTATAATTTTACACCGAAGCTATTGAGTACTATCTGATATCTACAAGACAAGTAATACCTACTTATAATTTTACACCGAAGCTATTGAGTACTATTTGATATCTACAAGACAAGTAATACCTACTTATAATTTTACACCGAAGCTATTGAGTACTATTTGATATCTACAAGACAAGTAATACCTACTTATAATTTTACACCGAAGCTATTGAGTACTATTTGATATCTACAAGACAAGTAATACCTACTTATAATTTTACACCGAAGCTATTAAGTACTATTTGATATCTACAAGACAAGTAATGCCTACTTATAATTTTACACCGAAGCTATTGAGTACTATTTGATATCTACAAGACAAGTAATACCTACTTATAATTTTACACCGAAGCTATTGAGTACTATTTGATATCTACAAGACAAGTAATACCTACTTATAATTTTACACCGAAGCTATTGAGTACTATTTGATATCTACAAGACGAGTAATACCTACTTATAATTTTACACCGAAGCTATTGAGTACTATTTGATATCTACAAGACGAGTAATACCTACTTACTATTTTACACCGAAGCTATTGAGTACTATTTGATATCTACAAGACGAGTAATACCTACTTACAATTTTACACCGAAGCTATTGAGTACTATTTGATATCTACAAGACAAGTAATACCTACTTATAATTTTACACCGAAGCTATTAAGTACTATTTGATATCTACAAGATGAGTAATACCTACTTATAATTTTACACCGAAGCTATTGAGTACTATTTGATATCTACAAGACAAGTAATACCTACTTATAATTTTACACCGAAGCTATTGAGTAGTATTTGATATCTACAAGACAAGTAATACCTACTTATAATTTTACACCGAAGCTATTAAGTACTATTTGATATCTACAAGACAAGTAATACCTACTTATAATTTTACACCGAAGCTATTGAGTACTATTTGATATCTAAAAGACAAGTAATACCTACTTATAATTTTACACCGAAGCTATTGAGTACTATTTGATATCTACAAGACAAGTAATACCTACTTATAATTTTACACCGAAGCTATTGAGTACTATTTGATATCTACAAGACAAGTAATACCTACTTATAATTTTACACCGAAGCTATTGGGTACTATTTGATATCTACAAGACAAGTAATACCTACTTATAGTTTTACACCGAAGCTATTGAGTACTATTTGATATCTACAAGACGAGTAATACCTACTTATAATTTTACACCGAAGCTATTGAGTACTATTTGATATCTACAAGACAAGTAATACCTACTTATAATTTTACACCGAAGCTATTGAGTACTATTTGATATCTAAAAGACAAGTAATACCTACTTATAATTTTACACCGAAGCTATTAAGTACTATTTGATATCTACAAGACAAGTAATACCTACTTATAATTTTACACCGAAGCTATTGAGTACTATTTGATATCTACAAGACGAGTAATACCTACTTATAATTTTACACCGAAGCTATTGAGTACTATTTGATATCTACAAGACAAGTAATACCTACTTATAATTTTACACCGAAGCTATTGAGTACTATTTGATATCTACAAGACAAGTAATACCTACTTATAATTTTACACCGAAGCTATTGAGTACTATTTGATATCTACAAGACAAGTAATACCTACTTATAATTTTACACCGAAGCTATTGAGTACTATTTGATATCTACAAGACAAGTAATACCTACTTATAATTTTACACCGAAGCTATTGAGTACTATTTGATATCTACAAGACAAGTAATACCTACTTATAATTTTACACCGAAGCTATTGAGTACTATTTGATATCTACAAGACAAGTAATACCTACTTATAATTTTACACCGAAGCTATTGAGTACTATTTGATATCTACAAGACAAGTAATACCTACTTATAATTTTACACCGAAGCTATTGAGTACTATTTGATATCTACAAGACGAGTAATACCTACTTATAATTTTACACCGAAGCTATTGAGTACTATTTGATATCTACAAGACGAGTAATACCTACTTATAATTTTACACCGAAGCTATTGAGTACTATTTGATATCTACAAGACAAGTAATACCTACTTATAATTTTACACCGAAGCTATTGAGTACTATTTGATATCTACAAGACAAGTAATACCTACTTATAATTTTACACCGAAGCTATTGGGTACTATTTGATATCTACAAGACAAGTAATACCTACTTATAATTTTACACCGAAGCTATTGAGTACTATTTGATATCTACAAGACGAGTAATACCTACTTATAATTTTACACCGAAGCTATTGAGTACTATTTGATATCTACAAGACGAGTAATACCTACTTACTATTTTACACCGAAGCTATTGAGTACTATTTGATATCTACAAGACAAGTAATATCTACTTATAATTTTACACCGAAGCTATTGAGTACTATTTGATATCTACAAGACAAGTAATACCTACTTATAATTTTACATCGAAGCTATTGGGTACTATTTGATATCTACAAGACAAGTAATACCTACTTATAGTTTTACACCGAAGCTATTGAGTACTATTTGATATCTACAAGACGAGTAATACCTACTTATAATTTTACACCGAAGCTATTGAGTACTATTTGATATCTACAAGACAAGTAATACCTACTTATAATTTTACACCGAAGCTATTGAGTAGTATTTGATATCTACAAGACAAGTAATACCTACTTATAATTTTACACCGAAGCTATTGAGTACTATTTGAAATCTACATGACAAGTAATACCTACTTATAATTTTACACCGAAGCTATTGAGTACTATTTGATATCTACAAGACAAGTAATACCTACTTATAAAGTGTTAACCGACTTCATTTCGGCAGGCGCATATACATGTATTTTTACTACTGTAGTAAAATTTATAAGGACTCTTACTTTTTCTAATATAAAGATAAATACTGAAGTCGGTCGGTCGGTACGGTCTTGATATATCTCCGATCAGAGTTACATAAAGAAATCTGAAGGATTGTAAATCTTTTCTGAAGTATATTAAAAATTACATTTCTTATTAAAGTAGTAGAGTTTAAAAGGTATATATTGGGCGCTGACTTTCCATACATTTATCAATTGATCGCGATATCAAATTGAATTCTGCCATCCTTCCTTTTCTTGATATCTGTGGTGGTATCAAGTAACGTTAGCGGCGAAAAAAGTTATAGCAATCTTGGTTTTGTTATGACATAGTTGAACGGGCGAACTGTCAAAACTAAATCAAGATTGCTATCATTTGTTTCACTTTAATCACCGCTTTTTTTATCCGTTATGAAATCCTACCCCATTAGCTTAGAAGCTTATCTACCCCATAGATCAAACAAACATATCCCAAAAATGGGCATTAACAACCACAATGACGTCACTCCTCACTATTCCCCAAAAAGCCTTTTCCTTCCTTCTCTATTTCTCGAATAGCGGAATATACACGTCTTGAGGGAGCGTTTATAAACTTCATCGGAAGAGACAGTATAATGGATAACATCTTAGCAGTGATTTACTGTCGGCACTACACATAGACCCAGGGATGTAATAAAAGAAGGGGCGAAGATAAAAAAAAAAAGTGTTAACTTCGAGAGTATCATGCCATAAAAAGGTACTATAAAAATATACTATTGAAATAAATACAATAAAATGGTCGAAGATAATGAGTACGATCATGCCAAAGAATATATATTTTTTTAATTTGCCTATAGGGCAGGCTAGAGCCACTGATGCCATACCGCCTTTTCTTCAGTTATATAATGTTCGTCAGTCTCGTTCCCTCGTAAACTTTACCAGGGTTTCTATGGAGATTTCCCGCGAACACGAAAACCACGTTATTTCGTCTTTATATCGCTTGCCTACACTTTGTGCACATAAAAAAGACTTTAATGGTTAATAATCCACCAATATTACACATTAAAACTTGCAGAATCACTAGATTTTCAATAAATACACAGACTCTGACGCCATTTTTTCAGCGAACGCGGGAAAAAACCTCTAAGTTTTATCTTGATCTTTGATACAAACAGGAATTTTGCAGCATTGCATTGAGCAGATTCGAAGAACGAGGTCTGATTCCGATAAACACATTATTTTATTACGAACCTGTTGTGTTCCAATGAGCAAAAATTTCTAATAAATACACCAGCTTTAATGCGTACGTTATTTATAACTGTTACTGTACTTGTCAAAATAAATAAATTATTAATAATTCAATCAGTGGTACTCCAAACTTGGTTATGTATCACATAAATAAAATACCCCTGTAACACTGTCCTTAGTTCGTCCACCCTCTGCGGTCGAAGTGGAGGACAAACAAGTACTAGGGTGTCATAGCACATGATGTATCGGCGACCATGAATGGGGGGATGTTGAGATACTGTTTCACACATCTTCGCGGTCGTTTTCACGCAAATGAGCTGTCTCTGCCATTTGTCTTGCGGTATTTGTATCTAACCTTGTGTTTATTATCTGTGTGTCGAAAAGGATAAGAATATAAATCAGCTACAGGCCGTAAAAACAATTAAAAATACTTATATTCTAATTTTAAGAGGATGTTACTAACTGTTATTTTAGCATAGTTAATAGAGTTTTTTTTTTCTAATTTGGGTACAAAATAATAAAACAAGCGTTGGTTTCTTCGTCAATCATGATACATCGACATTATTCTATCAGACTACAAAGTTTTAGCGACTGAGTTATTGCCAGGTTCAAACCCCCCTAATTATACTCATTAAATGATTGGTAATTGACTGGGCTATTGGTCCGAATTTAGTAATTATTTGATTAAGTTGAGCACTGTAGATGTAGAGAATACTGTTTTAGCACAGAAATAGTTTTAGCACTTTCAGATAAGTCATTCTAGTCAAAGCTAGTAAAAAATTTTTTTTTTTATATTTTTTATATTATTATTAAAGTGCTTAAATGTCTGAGGTCACTTTTGTGAGTAATACAAGTTATAACTACAAAAATCGCTGAATGATCATCAATCCAATCACATACCCAAACGCCCTCGAAGCTTTTACTCCTGTAGGGATTTCAGTTTAGAGTTTAAACATACAAATAATATAACAGTTTTCTCAAAACAAATAATGACTAAGAAAATCTTTCTCTCTTTAAAACTTTATGTAGGATTACTCCATTACAGACACAGGTCTACGCTTTCGTAGGAGAGATGTAGCTGACCGTAGCAGGCTCTACGAAATCACAATCTACGAAAGTCGATTTATGTTTAGCCATGTCAAGCATTGAATTAAATATTAATATAGAAGGAGTATAATGTACTTATAATTGTTAATCAAAACCAAAACTAAAGAATGTAATATATGTGAGATGTAACTGAAAAGAAAAGAAAAATAAAAACCATTTAAATAGTTTGTCTGATTTGAGATGCCTAGACTGATTAGGAAAATAATATTTAGACAAGACAAAACAATCAAACACAATAACGCATTAATAATATTCGTAGGGATTACTTGTTTCACTAAATAACTAACAACTCATTCATTCGTTGAAGTGGTTGACAGGACGGAATCCTTTACTCTCCCGTAAACCTGCGATGCAGCTAGCAATGGAACGACACCACTCTGCCGCCTTCAGAGGTAGTTTCCGCTATGCTGCATCGAAGTGTTGGAACAATATTCCGCCGCCGATAAGGAATCTGCGTTGTCGGAACAGTTTTAGGAATAAGCAAAAAATATTTATTTATGCTCATTAGCGGGGAGAGGAACAGCTGATCCAAGACACAAGTGCAATTTAAATCATATCTAATTTGTTCATAATATTGTATGTGTTTTATATATTCGTTATTGTGTGTTAATGTTACATGTTATCCAAACAAATATTTTGTGTAAATTTTTAGGTTATTATATATTTTTTTTGTTAATTTGCTTTGAAACTTTGATGATGTTGATATATATGTATGATGTTTTAAAAAGAGTCTACATTTTATATGGTTTTGTTTTATAGTTACTAATGTTAATTTTGCTGTTTACTGTCAAGTAATGCGTGCGTGAGGTCACTTGCCGGCTCCAGCGGAAGACCAGCGCTGGTTGTTACAACCAGCATTTTGCTGAGTTGGGGTCGGGTTGTGTTAATATTTCATTACTTTTAATTTAGTATTTTATATAGTTTGGTTGTAATAATATGTGTAATGTTGTAATTATCGCAAATAAACAATTCATTTATTCATTCATTCAATTCCGTATTAAAATTGCAAATTGCACCGATCAAGGTAGGTTTTCTTTTAAACCCTTCAAGAAAATTATGGTAATCGTATTCAGTACCTTGGCAATCTACGTGAACATGCCATATTAAATCCACATATGGGAATACCTTTTTAAAGATACCTTTTGGAGAGCGTAAATGCCTAAAAACCATTTTCGAAAGGGATTCACCGTGTCACGGGGTGAAAGTAAAAACCTCAGATTGATTTATTGCATGGTTTTTAGTAGAGATGGCTTCATGCTAAAAATGACTGTTTAACATTTTTTAGGGTTTTTTTAGTAATTGTATATTATTTAATTTTTCAGATACCTTGTTTCAGAAGTTTATCTAATACTTGTATTAAATCAAAATAATCGAATTTTAATTAAGTTTTTTTTAAGTGTTACTTGTTACGCACGCACTTGCACACGCATTGTTTTTTTTAACGAGTCGTCAGTTCGGCGATTAGAGCTGTTTTTTAAAAAAACCGTGAATGCAAAGGAAGATATATATATTAATAGCATACATAATCAATTTTAACAAATTTGATAGTCAATTAGGCGTTTTGTTCCGGATTACATAAGTTAATTTTAGACTTAATTTATGACATTTATTAGTTTAATGATATATAAATAACACACATATTTTGTGACAACGATTATTCTTTTATTCTTCAAAAAAGTCGCAAATACCATTACAAATGATACTCGAAACTAAACTAATAATTCATAAAACATCACACGAACACGAACCCCCAGAGTAAAAAGGCATCGATAAAAAATAAAACAGCCAAGAAAACAGCGTTATAAATCGCGGCATCCATCAAAGTGACAAAAATAATAAACGGCATCGTACGTACAGCACTAGTTTTCAGATTTATTTTGTCTCTTGGCTTTCGGACTTTATTTATAAGTGGTTTTACATTACTCTGATGGATGGACCCGCATTAATGGACGCCAGATAAAAGGCTATTCGGTTACCGATATTGCAGCTTTCAAGTGGCCGTCTTAGAGTATATTTTCATAAGCTTGTTTAATCAAGAAGTATTTTTTGTTAGCATTAGAATTTATTTAGAAAACTAACGCGTGTTTGATTCAAATTGTTTAAGAAAACGGGTTTTCACGCGCACCTGACTGTTGGAAAGGTCCAACTATAGTTTCATTCACATTCGGTGAACTTCATCAGGGATAAAATGAGCCATTCGTGTCTTCAACGATGACACGTCTCGTACTGCGCTCGGCCGCTCGCCGCGCACGCGATGTCATCGTCGGCTGCTGGGGCGGGGGGGTTGGTGAACAGTACTGCTCTGCCGGTTCGCCTTCGAGTTCGTCGCTGCAGTCAGGTACGCGTGAAACTCCGTTTTCTTAGCCTTAGAATTTGATAGGAAATATTGTTATTTTTTATGAAGATTTTGGTTAATTGGGGCGGTTATGCTGAAATCTGAGGTAGTCAAAGAAAAAGTAAAGTCTAAATTAAACGATGTTTCCGTGTTAATATTGTAATAATAATTAGCCGAGCGAAACTTAAATACTGACAGATGACTTTTAAAAAGATTTTTTTAAATTGAATTTTCTGTTGTATCTTATTATTTTTCTATATCTATTTTTGGTCAGAGAGAGAGGCTTTGCTCTTTCGCTACGAGATATATCCATGTAACGTATACTTACAGAACAGTATACTTCAATCAGCTTGAGTGGAAGTTTTTATAAATGCCTCAGTAAATGTTCTCAGCAAACTGTATTAATTTATGTCAAGCCATATAAACGAGTGGGGTAAAGCCTACAACACACACTTTACCAAATTTATTATCAGAACTAGACAAATAGGTTATCATTTCATAGTTTGCCAAAATTTTATTAGAGCTTGCAGTTTGCTTACTTACTTTATCACATGAATTATAGCTTATATATTCACTAGGAGGGCCAATATCGTGACACAGCACCCCCTGACCGAACACTTAGTGACAAATTCAATTAGCAGAAGGTGAAGGTACTAAAGGCTGGAAAAATAGAGAAGACCCAGGCAAACCCAGGACTGAGTGCATAGGTAAAGAAGGATACACATGGTGGTGAAGTGGAGACTATGGTACATATCAAGACTGACCTACGTTTTATTACCGTACGGGACGCTGCAAATTAATTTGAGTTTCTCATCCTAATTATTTATATCTTGCAAAATAAACGTATTTTTTTTTATAATTCAGGTTTTAAGAATTCTAAAAGCTGTTTAAAACTGATAAAAAATCTGTTGCGCAAAAAATACATTTGTTCCAGAATCATAAAGCTTTATCTAGGGAACAGTTGATTCTTTTTCTACTGAATTTTCTACAGGTTTTCTTCAATATTGAATAAAACTAGCATAATATATATTTTATGTTCGCTAGTAATAAACACAAAGCCACATTAAATCAAAAATAATATTAAAAATATTGGAAAAATGTGTACACTGCATGCATCAGAAAAATTTGAAGCCTATTTGAATATACTATGTAATTAAAAGCTGTAAATTTTAAACTCTCATGAATAAAATAAATAAACCCTCCATATTCACTGAAAGCGATGATTTAATGCGAACAATTATTTATTATTTGTAGCATTTACTTAAAATAAATACAGTTGTTATTCCCTGTAAGCTGCTTTTAATACATTTGGTTCATTAATACTACACCACAAAGCTTTTTACGGAATTGAGTTCATTTTACGAGTTTTTAATTGAAATTTCATATTTTTTGTATCATAAGGCAGTTATTAATTATACCTACATTGGCTCAGTTTAAGTCAACAATATGAGCTTAGGTCACCAGAAGAAATACATGCCACTATTCTCTAACAATCAAAGAGATTCCTTGCTGAAAACGTGTTTAACGTTATGATGACGCAATACGTTATTCTGATGATGCAAAACCGTTCCGTGCCACTGAAAGATTTAACATTTGATATAGGCTTAGTGAATACCGTTCCACGTTAATTCAACGTGCGTAAAATAACGCGGCCCCGTTGTTTTTGAAATGTTCACAGTGAATTAGGACCCTAACCTAAAAATAGAGCTGCTAGAGGTTTATTTTTTTACAACTCGCAATAATTTATTATACGTAAATGACGTCACGACAATAAAATGGTGGCCCAGACCAGGAAAACGAAACGTCGCCGTCGTTTGACCACCAGCAAGATGGGTTAACGATATAAAATCTGTCGCGGGTCCAACCTGGACCAGATTAGCACAGGACCGAGGCAGTAATACAAAATGAGAGAAGCCTATACCCAACATTGGAATAAAGAAGGCTGCGGACGATGAAGATGAAATGACGTCACACGCTTTTTTTGCTTAGCGTATCAACAATAACGTCACAGCCAAGTACAAGTAAATCATGCAAATGATTAAAAATAAACCTTAAACCCTTTAGAACTTAAACCTTTCTTAACTTAGTCAAGTATTAATTATGATTAGTTGTAAAATAATCATATTTTTAGCAAAGATATGTTTTTTTTACTATTAACTTTCATAGCTAGTTAGAAACTAGCACAGACAATTACAAAACTCATTATTGTCACCTCGAAAAAAAAACACATCAGATAATAAATAGAACAGAAAACAGGCACATAAGGCGGTCTCATCACTAAAAAGCGAACTCTTCCCGATAACCTTTTTAGGTAGATATACAATTTATTTAGTTTCCTATAACACTAAATACTTAAATTTATGCGACACACATACAACAGCTGAATGGACGATTGCTATAATAAATAATCCATATGTTGCATTTTACTGTTCCACCGCGTATACCTTGGTTTTAAGCCACTTAAGCACGTACGTCGATGGTCTAACATTTGCTATTTATTACTTTACTAGTTTTCATCCGTGGTTTCCTTCAGCTTATGTTTGACTAGCTGATCTTCGCGGTGTTTGGCGCGGGTGTAGGAATGTCCCATAGGAACACTGCATTTGTAGGGATGAAAAATAGGCTCTGTTAATCTAGGACATAGCTATCCTCACGCCAAATTCATCTGTTCGACCGTTTGAGCGTGAAGGAGTAAGAAACCAACACACATATAAACTTTATAAATCTAATCTTAACTTTAATAATATATATAATGTATATATAATATTATTAATTCTATATTCACTCTGTCTGTTTGTCTCGCTTTCACGCCTAAACCAAAAAAAACAATCTGGATAAAATTTGATACCCATGTAGATTGGACCCTGGGAAAGGACAAATGATACTTTTTGACCGAGTTTAAAAAAAGTAGTTCCCCATTAATCAAATCCAATTAATAATTCAAATGGGATTTACGCGGGTGAAACCGCGGGGCACAGCTAGAATATATATATATATTAGTTAAAAGTTAGTTGTCGTGTTTACGTGTGTCGAATGTCAAATGGACTGTGGGCTCCCACCATTCCCAGTGACACCACCACGTGGCAGACCACCACAGAGATGGCGAAACGAGCTTGACTCTTACAGGAAAAAACTGGACCAACATAACACAAGACGGACGATATGGGATACACGCAATGGCACGACAATGTTTGATAATAATAATAATCAGACTTATATAATAAAAGCGAATGTGTAAGTGACATTTTCAGGCAATTTTTAATTTTTTTCTCCGTAAGAACCATATTCGCTGCGCTTAGCAGCACATTCAGCGATTCAATTTTATATTATAGATTAAATGGAGAGTACAAGTACTCTCAGCCATTTCTGAGAAAGAGAAATCGAAGAATAATTGACTACAACTAATTAAGGACCTCTTCCTTTTTTATGTCAATTATTCTTTTTTATGTCAGTTATTCTTTTTTGTGTCAGCTATTCTTTTTTATGTCAGTTATTCTTTTTTGTGTCAGTTATTCTTTTTTGTGTCAGTTATTCTTTTTTATGTCAGTTATTCTTTTTTGTAAGTACGATGTGATAATAACGCAGTTGATATATCAATCCAATTTGTTTGCGAACTTTTGAATTTAAAATGAGACGAAAACGAACCAACGAGCCCTTCAACCCGTGTCACTTAAATTGCCATTCAACTAAATTAGTTTTTAAACTACCTGTGAAACCGTTTTATAACAAAATTTAGGTCTTTTCTCAGCTCTGCGAAGAACTTGGAGAGATTACAGATGAAAACTTGAACAATTAATTTAAACTGATAAAAGGAATTAATTTAAAAAAAAACTTTGTTCGATCTTAGTTACGCTTTCTCCTCGAGCTGTATAAGATTTGACATAAAATGAAAAAATATTTAATTTGCGTTAAACTGTTGTCTCTACTGATAACGTGATCCGTTTGCGACAAACAAACTTATATTATTTGCCGATCACGTTATGCGTGGCTACACGAAAGATATTCAAGAATTTGAAATGATTGATTGAAGGAGACAGAAAGATACATCATCAGCCATGCCAAGCCAAGGCCCCGCCGGGTCTCTTTTAATCACTGCATATACGACTGAGAACATATTTATACGTTTCGTTTTCATCCCGTTACAAAATAAACTGAGCTGAACGAGAATGTTTCGTAAGCTAGGCTTGACACAGTATCAGGTTTAATCGAACTAAATTACTTGAAGTTGCGTCACTTTGAAGTGTTTAGTACTATCCGAGGACTCGATTAACGTGATAGAGCTCTCGAGAGTAATCTCAACAGGGTATTTAGACGAACGATATAAGTACTCTATTGACGGCAGTTACTGAATATCATCACTAACAATAGAGTAAGTGCCTAAAGAAAATTTCCAAAAAGTATCAGCTATAGAGACAGTAAATTAAAAATACCTCATAGCAGTCTACAGTAGCAATTTACTACTCTAGCCAATAAAACTACACCACACTATTTGTCCATATGAAATTAACAGATAGATACTTACTTTTTCATACTAGGAAGGGCACATAGATGTGTTCAATAATGAAAAAACCAGTCACAACTTAATTGAAAAAAAATATTTTCACAGACATTCCTCGTGGTCTGTTCCCACTAGTTCTATTGATTGTTCTATTGATAGAACTAGTTGGACTTTTTTGTCCAAGGAAGGAAGTAATGGAACTTACTTTATGTTGATAAATGTAAATAACTGGAACATTTAAACCATTATATCCAACGTGATTAATAAGCATGGATGATCCATTGGAAAGATGGATGGATGTTCTCATCCTGAAAAGCAACATATCTGCAGTCTATAACTTCTCTGTCTACTTACTATTTCTAACTCCGCTCATATCGCACCTACCTACTTACATGATTTGAAGGTCAATTGATTAGTCGATGAGTTGATACGATTTTTTAAAGCTTACCATTTTTTTAGTATTCTTGTATCAGATAACCCTGTAAGTTTAAAGTTAACTATCTCCGCCGTTACAAGTTCGGTCAGTTATTTAGTCCTTCGCAACTAAGCGCATCGGTCGTTTTATATTTAATTAGGGCAGAGTAAAATCAAATAGAAATCATGAAATTTTCAGATTTATGTGATAAGGTGCAAGATTTTAACATCACTGTTTCCTCATAGCTTCCAACTAGGATTTTTCCCATGTGGAAACGCCCGAAGACATTAAAAGACCCAAGAACATAATACATTCAAACGAATAGTTAGAAGACCTGCTCCTGGCGAGAATTCAACTCGGGGCTGCCAGTTCCAGAATCAAGCGTACCACTACGCTACAGCAGTATTTTAATACATCGAACGCAATAGCAATTCAATATACGTTACCTGGCAACCAAAATATTTCATAAGAACATTTCCAGCGAATCTTGTCAACAAAATATGGCAATACCTCTGCGACATGAGCATACTGACGTTTTTATCGCGAATTTGTGACATTATTATAATACCGTATTTTATTCGTTGCATAAAAGATTTTATGAAATAGATGCATATTTTGTAAACCGGTTTAAATACCTTTATCTCTGTAATATCTCTCTTGTACATGTAAAAGACCCTGCATTTAAAGTGGACGCACTATCAAGCCTAGTTTGTTTTATAATTATAGTACTAGACAAATCTGTGAAGTGTCAACTCGACATTTTTAGGAACTTAACACAAAAAGATCAAGCACTTGATCAATATTTTTGATATTATTGAAATCAGCTCGTATGTAGCGCCCTAGAAAACTCCTTTCTTGTTGGGAGAAATAACCCTACGATTATAACATAAAAAAAATCAAAGAACTCATACGTCAAAATTGGTTAAGATTAGTTGGAAACTACGACCTGTACGCCGCCAGTACGAAAATTCCAGTAAAAACATTCAGACATATAAAATGACAGATGTAGAAACAATAACTATGCCGTATTTGCAGCAGAGAGTTTTGCTCGCGTCGTCGATATAAATATCCAAAATATAACGTTAACCAAAACACAGCGTCCATTCAAACATAACATCCTTGATTGTCACAAAACTTTCCAGGTTTACCGTAAACAAAGTTTCACCTTTCGCTTACCGGGACAACAACAAAACCTCGCGGAATAGTCTAAACCTGACTCCGCTATCGGAAAGCCGGGGTAGGCAGGGGTAGATAGGGTAGGTTGGGGTAATTCCGATCTCAAATTATGCTAATCCCTGAGCGAAACCCAATTTATTGCTTCGTCACGGCCCACTATTTCTAAGAACACTTTTTGTATGAAAATAAATATAAATTGTCTATTTATATACGGGACAAATATGACTAGTTTAGTTAGTTTATACAAATGACTATTATATACATTTATGTACCGATGTTCTCATGTGATGCAAATCTTGAATGAGAATACATGTCTTAACACCTAGTTCAGTTCTTCCGTAATAATAATGAATAAAAGTCTTTTAAACAGCTTTTCGTGTGAGACAAGGAGTGTTTGTTTAAAAAGCCTTTATGCGCGCTTTTCATAGAAGTTCAAGTTTTGAGGTTCTGAATTCATCCAAATCTATAAAAATATAACCAGTAACGAGGCACTGCTGGACACGGATCTCCCCTATGAAGGGGGCGTAGGCTATAGTTCACCTCTAAAATATGACGCCATAATAAAAAAGCAGCTGCAGCCAAAAATAAACAACAAAAGAGGTTACAAAACTACGTTAACTGAGAGCTACATCGTAACTCTAACCGCGTGCTTGAGTAGGGATTGTAAGTTCGACCGCTGCTGATTCACGAGCGAACGATGCGGGCGCCCGTCAGCTCTACAGATTCAGATTACGAGTACAACTGTATTTGGTTTGTAAATACTTGTTAGTAAAGAGATCATAGTTTAATGTTCACTTTGATCTGCAGGCTTTGTTTGTTACATCTCTAAATTCTAATTGACGAACCAGCGAAGCGTCTTGCTTCCTGTTTTCTTCTTACCGACTTTCCAAAAATTAAGAAGGCCTCAATTCGACCTGTACCAATACCTTATTTCTTAGATATGGATGGACTTATTAGAAAAAATATTTTATTGTCTCATAGGGTGACCTCTGAAGTGGTTCAATTTAAATATAAAAAAACTGAAAAAAATTATGCACCTGCTGAATTAAAGTCAGTAATCACTTTTTACTACAGTCCTCCAAATAGTGAGGTAATCAATTCAACTGTATGTTTTTTTTTGAGTTTGTTACATGTATTCTTAGAACTGGATGCACCGAGTTGAAAAATATTGTTTGATAGGCTTCTTGTATGATCTCATTTAAATTTCCAACGGACGTCAGTAAACAATATTTTTTATATATTATTATTATTATTAAAGAACTCTTTATCTATCATAACGTACATTTTTGGATATTGGTAGTGACGTGCAAAAATTGTAGTTTTCAATAAAACATGATAAAACTATTAATCCAAGTTCAACGCATTATATTTTTTTGTTGCAATGGAGTTTGATCTACTATACTCGTAGCTTATCAAAAAACCAAACCGCTCCAAAACTCGGTGAAGTGACTTCGAATTTGCTTGAAGCCACAGTAGGCCGTATCCAACTTTCCTTTATCTTCATTAAAAGTGAACAAGATAAATGGTATAATAGATGTATACATCTTACAGCCTCGGATTTGGCTGACAAAGGAGCTTTTTCCTTGCTGGATTATTGTTATGAAGGTTTAAAAATTAGGTCTTTGTGATCGGAGTAGATAAAACTGCTTTTAACGAATTTTAAGATGTTAGCGTCTGTCTTAATAAAAGATCTACCCAAAGTTACTATTTTACTCAAAGCAATGAATATGATTTAAAAAAAAGTTCAAATTTTATGAAATGACAATAAATACGCAGAAAAAGCCTGAGCGAAGGAAAAACATCATGAGGAAATCGTAGCATGATGGTAGAGCGTTTTCTAACGCTCATCTGGCTAGCTACCACCCTCGAGTTGAAAAACTGTCGTTTACGGCGTGTTTCAGCAGCTTTCCTTGAGAGCCAGTATATTCCAGAGAGGCATGCTTCATATAGGGCCGATTTCTATGGTCGCTGAGTTAAATATGATAAAAAGTGGTTGGAAGGGACCTCGAAATAAACATACTACAAAAAGTTCGGACCACTGCACACTGACGAGTGAATCATACTACCTAATGTAGGTAGACATACAATCAATACAATGAAATGTTTTTGGGTACATTTGACAACATTTCAAATTATTGACCCCCAATTTTTATAACTCGTACGATAATGGAAATATAAATGAAAAATAACGTATTCCCATTTTTTTATTTCATTCAGAATGTAATAATAACGACTTTAGAGATTTTTGAATATCTAAGAAAAGTTCCGAATAATTTTATTCTAGTGAAAAGATGACAAAATGAAACCAAGTTTGCTTATTGTTGTTTTCACCTCTTCCACCAGTAATTCTAGCCGATAAGGCAGAGTTCTATATATTCCTGTAAAATCTCTTTTCTCAATTTTCAAATCTTATGTCCACGTTTTGGGAGACACTGCCCATAAATGACTCATAAAGAAAATAAAAATAAATAAATATCAAGTACTTACTTGAAATTAATTTGGAGATTTAATGTCAGATCTGTAAATATGGCAAGTTGTTAACTTAAATTATACGAAAGCTACACTCGAAATATAAAAAAATAACTAATTTAATTTTAATGAATATGCAGATTTATTTTATATTATTCAATTTTTTTATATTCTAAATTTCTTTTTTTTTATTTTGTGTATATAGATATTTGTAGTGAAAGGATTATTGTGTATTTTTTGTTAGTATTTATTGGTACACCACCGACGTGTTTTTTTCCCTCAAGTCCGATTCATCCAAAGGTTGCCTGGAAGAAATCGCTTTAGGCGATAAGGCCGCCCAATGTACTGCCAATGTGTTTATGATGTCTGTATGTAATATAAATATATATATATATATATTGGTGTGCAATAAAGTTAAATTTAAATTTGAATTTAAATAATAGTCGTGAAATACCTAAGAAAACATCGAAATTTCCAGAACGAAAACGTTGGAACCAAAAACGCACTGTGTTTTCTTTTGCGACACCGCCGCCATACACATCATTAATCCTTCGAGCCGTTTCTGCAGCACTGGTACCACGGTGGAACTCGTACTCGTAAATAACACGATATTTCAAGTTTTTCCATTTTGTAAACTGCGTGACGCAAAGAAAAAACCAAACGAGGAAAAAACAAATGAATTACGGTTTTCGAAATACAAATGTATGAATAAATAGCTGTATAAATTTGAAATTGGAATTCCTAACCAAAGAAGAGATATTTGAGATCAAAGTGGCCAGTACGACAAAACGCCAATTTCATATGTAAGGACCTAATATATGAATCACGCAGATAGCTTATACCTTGATTAACACATATGCTACTTTTTTCCCGAAAAATAGAAGTGTTCCCATGGGATGATGAAATATCCATCACGGGTAAAACCTACATAAAAGAGTCCTGACTGACTGATATTTGCTAGGAATCAACGGAGCCTAAACCGCTGAACCTAGACACATGAAATCTGGAGAGTGTATTCATTATAGAGTGTAGGGGTGTACTAAGAAAATAATTTTGGAAAACCTCTCTAAATGGAATTCAAAGTTTCAAACTTCTTTATATTTCATTAATCTCGCGTGCAAGGGGCTGTAAGTGACAGCTAATAGTAACAAAAAATTCTAGAAATTAGTTAAATCATTATCACTTTACATATCGTCTGTTTTCCGGCTGCTTTCCTTGAGAGCCAGTGTATTCCAGACTAGCCAAGCTCCATCTAGGACTTCAGTATTGCTGACTTCCGTGGTCGTGCAAACTTGGTCAAATGCCTAGCTGTGTATAATAAAAAAAATATACAACACATAAAATTTTTTATGTACGTTTGACGAGTGTTAGAGACGGGAAGGTCGAAGAGGAGCTAGATCTTTACAAAGAAGCTTACATTTCAAAGGTTTACAAGGCTAGCAGCTTTGTAATTAAAATACCAGTTATGTTTTCTTTAATTCAAAGAGAAAACTCGGAGAACTAATAATTCTTCAAATGTCGAAAGACAGTGTCAATTCAACACCCAATCAATTTGATTGGCATCTTTAATTAAATTCCAAAGGTGCTTGTGATAAACTTCCCCTTAAAATAAGTCTAAGTTAAACTAATTTCGTATTTAGAAATAGCTTTTGGGTTATTAATGAGCTAATGGTCATTGACCTTTAAAATAATAATATAAGTTTGGTTTTTTTACTTCAAAAGCAATTCGCGGCGCCAATACAACATTGAGACATAATATATTAATGTTGTATTTAACTAACATGAAATAAAGGGGATTTCAATTAGTCGGAGTTTTTTTTGCTCGATTTGTCTTAAGACGCAGACCCCTTATCTCATCGAAGCGTTTCTTTGAATATGAAAAAAAAAGATGGGCGTCTGCCGAACTGAATCGGTAGCACTTTTTTTCCATGTGATCAACGATAGTATGTCTGACCTTTCTGCATCGGACCTACTCAAACCTGGCGGCTCCAACATGGAAAGGATATTGACTGAAATTAAGGATATTCGGACTATTTTGTTGAGAGCATGGTGTCGCGGAAACCTCCCTGCGCAGCGACGACAAATTAAGACAGTTATATACCGCTAATTTGTCCATACAATAAGATATAGATTTTGTATTGTAGATATAGGTATTATTGTATGACTCCTCTATATTAAATTGCACATCATATTGGTATGTTACAAGTGGGACATAAGATTATCATTAAGATCTGCATTGTACCCTGTACAATAAATATCGTTTTATTTCATTTCACTTCATTTCAACCTTTTATTGTTGTCCGATTCCAGTGTTTTTTTTAACATAGCTAACACATTATTTACTAGGCTTTTACCGTTTTATTTTGTTCTGTTTTTTATATCACTTTCAAGTCACAAGCTTCCTAAGCAGTCATATTTTTGCGCTGATACGATGCCTTTTAAAAGACTTTATTTTATGCTATGCAGAGTTCAATAACTTTTTCTAAATAATTAAACGTGTAGGCCTAAAATACTCGTACATTATAGTGAAGCTATTGACACCAATGACAAAAAATTAAGTTACAATTTAGGGGGTGAAAAGAGGTAGGCCCCGGAACGAAAATTGTATCAGAAACACAAAAACAGTGAAGGGTCGGTGATCTTCTTAAAGCGGGAAGCCCATCGGCTGTTTAAAAACTCTATTTTACAAAAGCTAACTTACTAATAATTAGTTTTATGTACGCAATAGTGTTAATTAGTATTCATTAGCATTGATTCCCTTATGTGCATATTATTAGTAATTACCACAAGTTTATTAAACATTGAAGGAAAACATCGTGAGGAAACCTGCTTGTCTGAAAAGGTAAGTGAAGTCCCCAGCCCGCCGTGTGGTCAGCTTTGTTAACTATGTTCTTAACCCCCTTCACAGGAGGACGCGTGCCCAGCCGTGCCCACAACAGTAGCGCAATATCACGGTATTGCCTCTTAATTACGAAGTGTAATTTCTTTACACCTACCTTGTAATATAGACAAAATTAAACGCTTATTAAATTTTGCTAACGCCAGAAAGGAAATTAAATTTTGCGCCTATGATGTCGACGGCGTAGTATTAAATAAGCTAGCTAGCTTAAACGTAACTAAGTGCGATACTCATTAACTTGATGAACATTTTCTTGTATAAAATAAAGGGCACGTAAGCTTAATCATTTTTATGATAAAACTAATATTTAAGCGCAGAATGCGTCTTTAGTTTCACTCGCATTATCTTCCACAGTTTCCAATTTTGCCTCATATGAAGTTGTTTCCTGGAAAAACATTTGTACAACCAAAACTTTCTACAACAATGAAAAGTGTTCTACGTGCAAGAGTTTCGTAGTTGCGGTCAATCGCGGTAACATATACGTATCTTACAAAAGATCATAACTCCATACCTTCGACTAAAATTTTCAATTCAAGTTAGGTGCACTATTATCTAGTATCATATATTAATAACGGCTGGTGGCGCATGGCGGTATGAGGTATATGTGAACAGGGATATGTCCTCAATGCAAAAATTAAATAAATTAAATCCAGGATCTGCCCCTGGTTTGCGATGAACTATATATTGTAAATCATAAATATTTACAAAATAAATTATGATCGATATATTTGATTAGATATTTTTGTTGCTTTAATAAATTACTCGAGTGTTTTAGAAAATAAAATGTTAAAAATAAATAGTGTATTGGTTTTTTAGGTAAGAGTTCTTTTCCTAAGGCCGTTTCGTCGCATTAATAGGGCGAATTAACATCGCGGTCAACGCAAGTCTATTTCCTTTAAAACAACTGTGTAACTGCAGGCTTGTTTAACACTTAATAATTATATTAAAAGAAATACTGTTATAGACAATACTTACATAGCAAAGCATACTGCAGTAACATTTACTTCACCCTCGATCAGAATCCATTTCAAAACGTACTATTATCCCAAAATATCAATCATATTTTAATTAAGTTTCGTTGGAGACCAATTATTATTAACAGATCTTTGAGAACACAATCATACTCGTGTTACTAATAAAAACATATTGTATCAACAACCTTCAAGTTCGCGGCTAAAAAACAAATGCTTATCACAAACATTTACTGAATCTATAAACGATTAATATCTTAAACAAATGCACGTACGAAATTTCAAACTTTTTCCAAATTCAAAGCCAAAAAAATCGCGAGTAACTTTCGCGCCCTCTAACGGAGCGATGGCGCACGTCCGTTCTGTGCAAGGTTTATACCACGACTAAATGAAAGCTTCCTCTGAATTTTCCCGTACTATAAGCTACTTGGTCAGTACTGCGTAATATAAAAGTTGCCTGAAAAGTTCTACCTTATACTTAGTTCATTATTCGACTGCCAGGGGGGTTGTGTGTTTGGATGTACGTGAGTTAGTATGTGGATATGTATGTTTATAATGTGACCGATTAAGTTATTCGTTTTTAAAAACGCGGCGTTGTTGAATTCGTTTTAATTTCCGGATTATCGGTTCCGGATATTAAAACAATAAATATATGATCGTATACAAAGTGTTTTATGTTATATTATGTCATAATACAATCATTTGGTGATCTTTTTGATGCAATAGAAGTGAGCTCATCGGTTAAGAAGTTAATAATATTACATGTGACACTGATTGATAAATTATTTGCTTTTTGCGATTGGTTATTTTTAAATCCTCCAAATTGGTGGAATCTTTACTGACAGTACTCTATAATAACTTGCTATATATATTATGCGCATTGTTCCATTTTGCTTGGAGTTTTGGAAAAGTTTGGCGTGTTGAGAACTGAATTATTCTATGAAATTCAGCTACAATAGTATCATCCAGTTCTGAAATAATAGAACATGATCGTTATTTGTTTGTGCGGATAACTCACACTTTAGAATTGTTAGGTTCACAGTCACAATTCGTTTGTTTTAGGAAGTATAGAAATGATTTTTACAATACTAAATCATGAAATTTAAGTAACATGATGTGTATGTATGTATGGAAAAATATAGACCTTAGCCCAGCAGTAGTACAATATAGGTTTAAAAACTCAGATAAAGAAATATTTCTCCATAGGAAAAACATTTAAAACCATTTTTAGCCCCCGACTCAAAAACAACGTGGTGTTATTAATTTGATGTGTTTTTCTGCGTTTGTGTCTGATATCTCCAAATCAGATGGACCGATTTTATATTTTTTAGTATGAAAGATGCATTACTGGAGTGTTCTTAGCCATATGTGATGAAAATCGGTCCAAGATGGAAGCCGCCAAAAATGACGCAGATTTTTTTCTCTATTCCCTCAATATGGGTATCAAATGAAAGAGCTTGACTAGTAGAATACGATACATCGTGATAATTTCAGATCCAAAGTGGCTGCCACCACTAATGTCCAGGTTTTCAAAATTTACAATTTTACCTGTTATTCCGCTTTGATGAATAAGTAAGTACCTACCAGTTTGCTAGAAAAATACAACTGCAGACGTGTACACTGTGCACTGAAGTTTTTTTTTTTATCTAGAAAACTTTAGTCCCTGTGTAGCAATAAAGAAATTTAAAAAATATTTTCAAACCTGAAATCACGCGAAATGGGCTAACTTTTGTCTCCTACGACAAGTCGTTTCCGGCACAAGTGAGAAAAAGACCGACATTTGTTTCAGAACCCCTGTTTACCTTACCCTGCGTGAATCCATCTCAGCCTACATCTGTTCATATGTAGACGTACAAGAACCAATCCGCCCGTGTTCCGTTTCACCCCAGAGTGTTATACTGAAGGCAGGAAGGCGAGATTAAACACGACTCCTTGTCTACAAATTGGTACATCCGGGATTACTGTGGGTTATGTACTGCAATTCGTATGCAAATTGATTTTAGTATTTAATTATAAGCTTCTGACACGAATTTGTAAGATTTTGGACGGATAAGATTATTATAAACATTAAAAATAGTTTAAATCTGTATTAAAAAAAAAGTGCTCAATTGATCATTACAAATGAGGCGATATAAGTGGGCTAGCCGATACTGTAATGCAAAGTAAAATATAGGTACGTACAGAAAACCATATATGAAATTAAATTGACATTAAATTGTTAACTTTACAATCGCTGCATTCTACTTACATACTATGTATTTCCTAACAACGATGTAGCGTTTGTTACCTATTTCTTCTCACACTACTAAGCCCAGCTCACATCGCGTTATCAAGTAGTAAATGTAATATAAAGATTTTATTGCTACCATCGTTTCTCTAGCTTGCATTGTTTTATTGCAGTTTTCAACGCCATGCTCTTCCGGATGGTTTATAAACGAAAAGTTTTATGACGCGCCATTTTACGACCGAGGTAAAACGTGATGTTTACTTACGAGTATCTGAATGTAAAACAATTATTGAATATAACTGAATAGTACTGACGCATTATGGAAAGCATAGATCGTCAAAATATATTTGGCTTGGCTATTCGGCGTGACGGCGTGGTCGAGGTCTCTGGGGAAGTTATATTCTAATCTGTTGTAATGTCCCTTTAAGCGATAAGATCTTCATTTACAGCCTTATACTCGATACGACTCGATACGACTTATACAGATACGAGTATAAATCCTATAAATAGGATTTATACTCGTATCTGAGTATAAATCCTATTTCAAAGACAATCTTTTGCAAAATAATAGTATAAAGTATGTTCAAAATATTTTTTTCGATTTGAAATATGGCACCATACGATCTCAGGAAATCTCCATAGAAACCCTAAAAAGAAAAAAGTCTCCACCGCTTTCCAAGGGTACATGATGTGTTTTTAAGTTGACCACGAACAGTTAAATAAATACACATTTTGGAAAATTTATATTAAAGTCATTCCCGAGATAGAGAAAACCACGTCATTCCGTCTATATATCGCTTGCCCACACAAACAAGGCGTTAATGGTCATTAATCCAACAATATTACTCATTTACATTTGCAGAATCACTAGTTATGCAATAAACACACAGACAGAGACGCCATTTTTTCAGCCTACGCGGGACCAAAGTTTATAATTTACAAAGCGAAAAGTTGAGTGTTTCAACCTCTGTAATGTTGTTTTATGATGCTAAAAAAATTTATATCACCAAAGAGTTTATAAAACAAAATGAAACTGGCACTGAGGCAGATAAACGCAAACTTATCTCTCGTTTATTCTAGGCAAAGTTTTCTCTACCAATAACCCGGTAGAAATGAGTGGTGGTGACATTTTCACGCAGATAAAAATAGCTTTGTTTATATATCTCATTATATCCATTACGTCATCGGATACGATCCTGCTAATGGAAAGTCATTCGCTTGTGCTAATCGATTGGAGATTGGGATTACGCTGTGCGAAAAATAAGCGTAGTTGTGCTAAAAAGAACTTAATCAATATGGTGGTTTCGGGGAGTGTGCCTTGGAATTGCATGAATTAATTCCCCCATCTCCATTCTACAATCGGACAAGCAGAGATACTGAAAGGCGCCACCGTTTCATGGTAGAGGTTCCACGGACTCGCACAAAACGCTTCGCGTCTACATTTATTGTGCGAACTGCCAGGTTGTGGAATTCGCTGTCAAGTTCTCTATTTTCCAATAGCTATAATCTCGGTCTCTTCAAATCGCGAGTGAATCGGTTTCTTCTAGGCAAGCGCGCTACATCCTAGACCGCATCGTTACTTTACATCAGGTGAGATGCGGTCAAGCGCAAGACAATCAACTATAAAAAAAAAAAGGTATTACAACTTATCAATGTAATATTTTCTTTTTCTGATATAATATTGTATTATTTTTTAACGATCCTGACGTGTTTTTCACCATACCGAGGATCATTAAAGTTCTAATAGCAAAATATTGTAATTAAAAAAACATAAGAATGAATTTGGACTTATGGTCGGTTGCAGTTCCTTCATCGAGATAGTTTGCATAAAGCAAGATAAGTGTTTTATTTAATTTAGCTAAATGAAATTATTTTTAGCATAGAAAAGTATATTACTTTAAATATTATTAAGAAAGTAATTACCGTTTAAATTGTTTTACTTTTACCTTATACACCTCTACGAATATGGGGTCTTACCTGAAATAAAGATTGTTTGATTTAATATATAGTATATCTTCCGTAATTTGAAACACTAGTAGATAACACTCGATGGCTGTTAAATAACAGTAGTTCTACGAACTGTTCACCTTTAATACATGCATGCTATACAATAATAAAAGAAAACCTTTAGACCATTTTTCATATTCGGTATCCGAATGTATTTTACATGCCACAAATATCTACAGCCATGCAATCATAAATAAAAATGCAAATCTAACCTACAGGTTAGCTTTGCTTTTTTTCTGCTACACAGAAAATTATGAAATATTATAATTTTGCTTTGCATATCTGCGTTATTTCAAGCTAGGGCAACATAATTTGCAACTGACGCTGTGGAATGAACCATTCCGTTTCAAAATTCTAGTAAAAATATAAATTTTATGGCTAAATCGCTTTTATTTGATTTTTTCTGTATTTTGTTTAATGTGCAATGCAATTTCATTCAATCATAGAACTTCATTGTGTTACATGAGGCGACGCAAGGCAAGTTTTATTATTTCTCATAAAATAATGTAAAAGCAGACTTTAGATACATGTGTACAAAAATAAATCGTTACTTCTGTACACAAAACGTATTATCTAATCTTCTTTGAAGTTCTAGAAACGAATGTTGTTTTAAAAACATTTAATTTACATAATCAAAGATATATCTTCCTAAATGAATTTGTAAAAAATACAACGTCTCTAATATACATTCTTTGAACAGGAATTAATTATATATTTTCCTTGGGGCACTGAATTGTGATTTAATATACTACCATTTAATTTTCTGCGAGTTTTCTTGTATTCTCTTATGACTAAAAGACTGTATTATATAGATTTTTAAAATGAAAAAATACGGCGCAGGCAGTATTTTTTTTTTTATAGTCGATATTTTTGCGCTTTATTGCAACTCTCCTGATGTAAAGTAACGATGCGGTCTAGGATGTAACGCGCTTGCCTACAAGAAACCGATTAACTCGCGATTTGAAGAGACCGAGACTATACCTATCGGGAAATAGAGAACTTGGCTTTGACTTTATATTATTGATTTCTGAAATTCTTCTAAAGACTAGCGAGATAATCTTCGTAATGTAACGCAGTGGTCAATAACAACACAGAAATAATACAGCACCTAAGTTACAGTTTATTATATTCTTTTGTTATCGCGTGTTTGCCAATTAAATTATTGAAAACTGTTATAATTTTTCAACCCGCAAAAATATATATTATAATTAGTTTTTTTTTATTCTTTTATTTTTAAAGGGACTTTAAACCAAAGGTTTACGCCAGCCCCATCGTAACCTAAAATACATTTTATTCATCTCCAATCAATATTCTAGGAAGGGTTCTGGGACGATCCGCGGATTAGAAAAATAAATTCGCCAGTCCGTAGATCGCCGCAGCCCCGGCGGAATTAGAATCAGAAAGAATACTGTGGATTACCCTCACATTGGCTTCGACTATGTTAAGTTCGGAGAAAACTCAAAAACAGTCTGGTTCCGGACACACTCCATCAAGACATGGTAAACATCCTCGAGCTTACCGCACTTATCACAGTTGGGTGATGATACTTTGCGCACTAAAAATCCAAAAGCATTAAGTGGAATGTGTCCGGAACGTAATCTGTGAGCGATAACAACCATCTTTCTACTTATGTCTCTGACAAACCAAGGTGAACGATGTGGTTGACTCTGCATAATTCTGTACCAAATACCTTTCATTTTAGATCGTTCGTCAAAATATTCACACCAATTTTGATAGCATACATTCTTATATTTTGGTATATATTCTGAGAATACAGGCAAGATGTATATGTCAGATCCTTCTATAGCTGCCAATTTAGCAAACCGGTCAACCGTGTCGTTACCAAATAATCCAATGTGGGATGGCAACCTCTGTATTTTGACAGTAATGTGATTTAGTCGAAGATTTTCTAATCTTCGTACAATATTGTAAGCAATAGGAACACCTCGACTACCTACAGTACATTTAGAGATATGCTGTAAAGCACTTTTGCTGTCTGATAATATAACAACATTACTACGGATATTACTATATTCAACGTAGGAAAGCGCCGCCTATATAGCATATAACTCCAAGGTCATAATGCATACCGGCGATGTGTTCCTATAACATTCTGAGTAATTATTAGTTGCATCGAAGAAAGCAACTCCCGAACAAGACAAACCAGTATTCTTTGAACCATCTGTAAAATTTCTTTGCCAGGTTTCATACTTCTTATTTAATTCATCAATAACATTAATTCTTAAAACATCGCGGTTATAATCTTTTTTAGCCATTAAAACACATTCTAAATCTTCAACTACATATGATTTTGCATTTATATTACTAGTCCACACATTTAGCAGAAATATTTCCTGTGGGTTAGATGATGCACATCTTTCTTCTTTTACTTCTTGGTGTGCTAACACGAGAAGCGGTTTCTTCTTATTTAACCAGTATCTATCATTACAAAGAGCACTGAGAGTGTCAAGTTGGGTCAAAGTGAAATTATTAGACCACAATCTACATTTTAAACAATATTTGTAAGCTAAATATTTTCTTCTTACAAATAAAGGAGGTATACATGTCTCACTCTCCATAACATGAATGGGAGTTGTTTTAATAAAGCCGCCAATAATTCTAAGGGCTTGGTTTTGAACTACATTTAGTTTGAAGATATGACAATTTGCACTACTGCCGTAAAGAAAAGAACCAAAGTCAATTCTACTTCTAAAAAGATTAATATATAGCCTCCTTAAGTCTCTTGGATGAACACCCCAGCCACTGCCCGCTAAAACTTTTAAAACATCTAAATATTTTTCTGATTTTTCACGAATTTCTCTAATATGCCTGCTCCAAAGAAGTGAACGATCTAACCACATACCTAAATATCTGATGGTTTTTTTTGGATTTTAACGCTGTCTGATTAATTGTAAGTTGAATGTTATGTCGCCTACGTCCTCTACTAAAAAGACAATAGTTAGATTTTTGCGCCGATAGTTGTAATCCAATGTTGTTCAGAAGATCAACAATGACGTTTAACAAATCTTGAAAATCTGAAACACATTTTTCAATGCTTCGATCACTTACATATATAACAAAGTCATCAGCATATTGACCTATCTCCGTACCGACAGCCCTACAGATTTCGCAGGTAATTATATTGAATAACAATGGTGAAATTGGATCTCCTTGGGCTAAGCCTTTTGATGTCCACCTTACCAAATCGTTATTAATAACAATTATTATAATTAGTTGGTAATAAGCGAACAATGAGTGGCAATCAACTAAAATGACTGTACATGTACTATCAATTTAATTAAACTAACTATAAATATATATACTCGTATGCTATTAATATTGTAAAACATTTTACAGAGTTCATTGTTAATAAATTTTCTGAAACTAAATAAATTTTCTTTCTTTCTTATAAAGATTGCTAAATTTAGCTATCTGAGGTAATCTCATCAGATTTGCCTCAGGCTATTCTGATACAATCACAAATTAGATAGATTAGCACCTTTGTATTATTACCAATAAACCTGCTAACACTATAAAGCACTTAAAGGGTTAAAGCTCAGACTTTCAATGCCCTGGTGTCAGAACCAACAGAAACTCCCAACCACCAACCACCAACAAAATGTTAAACCTGGCTAAAAGAGTTGTTTCAAAAATGTATGAACATTGTACATGATACAATAAATCCTTGAGGGGCTATTAATTTTTAATATATCAACCAAATTCAAAATAAAGTACCTTATCCACTCACGCGTCCTGGGACAACGTCGCTATACGCCATCTTACGTCCGGGACTTTTTAGACGCCGAGCATTTATTGCCTTGTTAACAAAGATCTAGTTTGTGGCGGAATTAAAGCAGCTACAACGAAGAAAAAAATATGTACAAACTCTTTAAAGAACAGAGATTAAAACTGCATATTCAAATTGATCCGTCAACTGAATCTTCCATACTAAAAACTGAGAATACAATACACGAAAACCGGTTTGGACTCTCCTGTGAACCAATATTTAAAGTCGATTTTTAGATCGATTTATTGCTTTAATTATTCATACATTATCATCATCGTGGAGCACTGATTTTCAAAATTACTTTAATACATAACAATCACAGAAATAAACACTATAATTAAAGTATTTACTTCCGGAACTTTAAAATGTTCAACCAAACACAAACGGTTGATGAGCCGACTGAAGTTCTCATTTTTTTTCTTCGGTTGTTAAACATGTGACACTGACATCTTGCGGTTTTTTAGTGAACCTGTTCTTTTGGTAACGACCTAAAAGAAGATTTATTTCAAATCTAAATCGCTAGATGCCGCTATTTGGCAAAAATTAAAACCACAGCACGTGGAAACTAAAGTATCCACGGACGTAAGACCACCCCTTTTTTTTTGATACTATGCTATCCACGGACGTGTGAGTGGTTAACACAGTGTACAAAAATAATTTTGAATTAAAATATACAAGATATTTAGTATTTTTCCGCCTCGTTGTATATACCATCTTACTATAAATGGATTTCCGCAAAGTAACGCCTGACTCCATCAATTAAAATATTTCCATCTTATTTACGCAAAAAAAGTGATTTTTTACCCGTTTTACTATGTCAATTTTGACATTTGAGACGGGCGGTACAATTTATAGACAGATGTGACCATTAGAGTCAACCTAGGAAACGAAAATCTTCCAGATATGCTATAATTCCACTACAATTCACAGAATTTAGTTATTTTTGTACACAATGAATTAGGCGACTGACACATTTTCATTAATACACAGCATTAACCACACCTTTAGGAGTTTTTTGGTAGACGTATACCGCCCTGGCCGAAAATAAAACAAGTCCTTTGTGTTACCTTAGTTCTTGCTGAAAAGGTTTAACATTACCCTAGCAGCTAAGAAGAAAGGGTTGTCAGTACAGCCGACAGTGCGATATTGCATTCCGAGGGTACATCGCACAATGCAATATCATTTGTCATACGTCCGCGTCCCCGTTGTTTCTATTACGAGTACAAATGCGAGCTGGACAAGCTACGTGGTTTAAGGATGGAATAACGTTAGTGTTGTTGACAAAGGGTTTAAGCTTAGGATTTACTCGTAAGGTGTTAGGTAGTCTTTGTTGCATTTTGCTAAGGTTCTGGTGCTATTTAAAACACTAAAGGTCTTCGAGATTGCATATATTAAAGAATTATTATAAAAAAATGTTTTTTTTTTAATCTAATTAATTTGTATTGGGAGTTTTGTTGGTGGCCGACTATGTCACTCCCGTAAAACAACTTCTTATAATTCTACTTAAAACTAGCTAGATATAAATTAGCTAGCGTCCTGGCTTCATCTGACGTGGGTGACGCCAGAACACTATTACATGTGCCCACATTCTGTCCGCTACATTGATTCTGCCGCAAAGCCTCGTTCCGACCACACTCCATCAGAATGTGTTGTACGTCTTTGATTGTGACACACGCTTCACAATTGGGTGTGTAAATTTTGCCCATTAAATATTTGAACTTGTTTTACGGAATATGACCGGAACGAAGCCTCATCATAGTGACAGCATATTTCCTATTGACCGTACTGAACCAAGGAAATCGAGGAAACTTACATTTGATGGTTTTGTACTATATTCCACTAGACAGCGACCGCTCATAAAAGTATTCGCGCCATACTTGCCGGCATTGGCTTCACTGAGCAAATCGCTGTGTAGGGGAAGATGATTACAAAGTATTCCGTCTTCTACGGCATCCTTTGCTGCGTGATCTGCCTCCTCATTACCCAAAATTCCAATATGTGCTGGTAACCACTGAAGCATTACTGTTTTGTTCTTATCTGCGAGTTTACAAATAGAATCCAGAATGCTATATGCTATAGGGTGACCTCGACAATTCGAGGTTAACTTAGCCAGATGTAATAGCGCACTCTTTGAGTCAGATAAAATAACAAAAATGTTACTATCAATTGATAAAATATAAGCCAATGATTCGTTGATTGCTATAAGCTCACTGTGCAAAACAATGTTGATTGTAGAACGTTTAGGTTGCGAGTGGCAAGGTTACGAGAAATGCGTATTCACTGCGCGATTTAGCACAGCGCGCGGTGATTAAATGAATTGCTACGGCGTTTTAGACAGGCTTCTTGGCAGTCTGAACAGTCTTGGTATAAATAACTTATACTTACTTATAAAAATTGAAAACCGATTTCGATTCGGCAGGCAAAACGTTACTAAACGTAATGTCACCTATGTGACACAAGGAAAATTAAAACTTGCATTGATTAAAAATAAAATTACCAGTACAATTTTGATTAATTTATATGAAGGTGATTAGAAAGTATAAATACAATAAAATTATATCATTTAGCAATTAGAAAATTGCTAAATGATTACCGGACTTCTATGACGGTAGACGCCGATAAAACTTTTTCAGCTATTACGATATAAAAAAATAAACAGCTAGACTTTTTTTGAGCAATTTTAAATCTGACCGCTAGAGAAGTTGTTTTCATTACAAATCGGTCTAGACATCTCCAAATAGAATAGAAAACTCTTTATTGTATGCACATATAAATAATACAATAAACTTAATAAAACTTATGATCACATGCAACAAGCGGCGGCCTTATCGCTAATAGCGATCTCTTCCAGGCAACCTTTAATCAGTAATCTGGTAACAAAAAAATATACCCGTCGATTTGAGTATCTCCTACTTTTTTGGGAAGTTGTTAAAATAACTAAATAGCATGTCTTGTAACAAATATTTTAATTGGTTTTGTTTTGTTTTAAAACTATCTCTCTAGAACAATTTATGTTGAGACATTTGTATGCGCAAATAAACTCTTGCTTGAGATAAATCGGCCAGTAAGCTAGAATTCAAAAGAATTCCCAAGGTCACCACGATTAATTAAGCAACAGTAATAATTCATTGTGTCAACTTGGGACTAATAAAAAACATGCTGAAAAAAGGGCGCGTGCAGAATAACAAAGAAATAGGCATACTGAAAGTCCGTTAAAAAGTTTTTGAGCGTTTTTTTAAGTAAGTTGAAGTTGGAATTTTGCTTGTGAAATTAAGTTGTATGAGATCCTGTTTTGATGACACAGTTTTGAGGAATAATTTAATATGTTACGCTTTTTACCCGACTAAGCAGAAAGATGGCTATGTCTGTATATACAACGTGTAACAGAAAGGTGTGATTATACAAGGACGTCTACTCATCAAAGTGAAAACAATGTAATCCATAAATTTTTAAAATTAAAAAATATATACAACCAGACGTCACGTTTTATAAAAATTGCGTAGGTACATAAGTTTTAATAACTCAAAACTATTGCACAGGGTGTCCCACGGCTATGCCACGCAGACGGCAAATACCCACTTTTAATATTGAATAAAGGAAATTTTACTGAAAGAAGACTTCATTTGTAAATATAAAATTGACGTGAAACGACAAATCTCTTATTAACTAGTGTCACCACACTATTAGCTGGGGGTATCGTTTGATTTTAAAACACCCACGATACCACCTGGGGAATCGCCATATGGAGAACTTTATATATTTTTTTAAATATAAGGAATATAAGCAAAACTTTATGGTAGTTGTATATTTGTATGCGCTGATGTTTCCTCAAAAGAGATGCTATTATACGTATTATATTCTGTTTATGTATAATGTCTTGAAGCATTTGAAAAATCCTAAATATTACTATATATATTAGGCTATTGCCTTGTTTTTTTTTTTGATAGCTCGTAGTTGGGTTTAAAATTTTTAACCTTTATTTTATTTACTACTACCGCTGACACAGCAAAAGTTAAATAGTTTACAAAAAATAGATCAAACGTGACATAAAAAAATACATATAATTTCTTAACTTTTTATGCAACATAAACTTTAAGATAGCATCTGTGGCGAATTCTCACTAGATCCACGTTACTGGTAAAATTCAAGTTGCAAAGGAAATTTGTCTTCTAAATAATATAATTTGACTGACGGATACAGCCTAAGCAAAAATCTTTAATTTTGCTTTTGGTATAAATAGAATTGTTGGTTGCGGATCCCAGAACGGTACTATTTTGGGATCACATTACCTTGTACAGGATTTTCAGTTGCTACTAAGTTGAAAGAATGTCACTCTACTCAACCTAAGGAAAAACGTTCACTATTAAATCAATGCTGAATTCGAGAAAAAACAGCTATTTCATACATTTTGTCGACGACCGATTGGCTTTTTCTATGGAACAGCTGATTTTTATTTCTCGAATTCAGTGTTGGTCCTATAGTACTGGTGGTTCGTAATGATGAGTATGGTGTAAATATTAGGTACTAAGATAATAAACAAAAGTAAGTCATAAATTCTGCCCACATTCCGCGGCGTACCCAAAAAGCTTACGTAAGAACTCCCCTGATATCACTCGTGGTGCAAACGTCGGCTCAACCACTTGCTACCGCAATCTGTTCGCACCCTTCCCCAGACAGGGGCGACTAATTAGACAAGAAAGTTGCTATATCCTAGTCAGAGAGGTGGGAGGATTAATATGTAAGGTGCCTTTGAGTAATTCGTTTTTTTTTTCTCTATCTACTGTTTGCAAGAAAACACAATAACAAAAATATACTTTCTGCAAATGAGTAAATTATGAGCAATGAAAAATATTGATTAATTACTTAACCACACCAGGCAATGAAAGAATATTATTACAAGTCAGATTTTCGCATTTGACTTTATTAGAGAGTTTTGAAATTGACGTATCACCACTGCGACAAATAATATTTTCAAACATAGTTTAAATAACTTATAACTAACGAATGTCAAAAATTTTTACATCCGTCAAAAACATAGTAGTCCAAAATACATGAGATCAAATATAAAAAATTGAGTCAGATACTTTTTAAACAAGGTTTCAAACAACCGTTTAAGTTAATGAAACCACATAGGTTACATTTACTTAAACGGGGTGGTTGTCTCTAAACAAGTAATAGACTTTAAAAAAAATTACCTAAACATTTGCTTAATACGTATGTCCAAATCTTTTCTGCTATTACGGCTAGTTATCATACGTGAAAAAAATGGCTAAAGCAGTTTACTAATTGTTACAAGCCAAACTGTATTTTTAATGTAATTCAATGCATTTGGCTACTTGATACTTTCACGATATGTACTTTAACACTTATAGACAACGTAATATGTTGGTGGAGAATAAAACACATTTTTAAAAATAATTAAAATACATTTATAATAAAACACATTCATTTAAACGGCAAACATCAGGTACTGTAATTAAGTTTTATTTTTCTGGTGTGTAAAGTTTAACGTGTAAATAAATATACATATCCGTATATAAAATGCATACTCCGCACAATAGGTAAACTCGCTTCATAACAACGCTTAAAAATTAGAAGTACCTTACATAAAATGACATTCAGCTCCCCCCGCTCTAAGCAAAACTTCCCACATCTGAAAACTACAAGTATTATAATATTTTAATCACGACACAAGCAATTTTGATACGCAAACATTATAAAAGAACTTTTTTATCTATCAAACAAATAATTGCTAACACATCTATTAGGCTCAATTGGATAATAACTGGCACTAATATAAGCATTAGAAAAATTTCAATGAAATAGAGCCAATTCAAAACGAAGTACTAAGTCTACATATGGAAACGGAATAACTTTTAAATAACCGACACTAGGCCAGTGTTTATAGCAATAAACTTTAAAATATTTACCCGTGTAGTCGGAAAACAGACTACACGGGTAAATATTTTAAAGTTTAAGTAGTACCTTACAACGAAAGATCTCCCGCCACTCTAACCAAAACTTTCCACGTCAGATAACTCTATATTTTAATCACAGCTGAAGTTTGCAACAGTATCAAAGTTGCTAGTAGTATTAACCGCAACTTGGACAATACTAGAACAACGGGTTTGTGTAACTGAAGACAAAGTTCCACAATTAATATCCTTGTCACAAAGAGCCCAGCGCTTGTCATACGAATCATGAAATTAAATTTACTGATGCCATGCTGAAATTAGAGGTAATGGACCGTATAGATTGATTTAATTTGTTTATGTAATACTTAATGTTAATCAATTATATTAAGAGTTACACGTAATTATGTATTACAGGCACGTAATGTGATGCATTCATTAATTATCGTAGCTACTTCAAATAAATATATACATGACCGCTACCAACGAGAAGATCAAAATATGTACATATATACTTTTTACATATTTCCATTCTTCTACGCAAAGTATAATATTGTTTTTAAAATACAAGCAAGACATTATCATACTAATATATTCAGAGAGTTTCAGAAGGAAGTTAGAAGTATGTTCGATCTTTTGGTTTGTATTTTTTGTTTTTGTTTTGAGGTATGTTATACAATCAATTTAATACAATAACGTATATATTTATCGAACGAACGAATTTTCGTTAATAAGACGTGATCAATTAAGATTCCTGAACTTAAAAAAATATATCAAATGGTTATTGTTCTTTTTTTCATAGAGTAGCAAAAAATATCCTGGTCGCAAGGTGAACCGTTAGGGAAACTTTTGTAATATAAATGAATTCAAAAGTTATCCATGTTAGTTATTTTATCAGAAACCGATTTCATCAGGTAGTATCTATAATTCAACCCAATCATACTCTACTCATAGCAAACCAATTAGTTTCCAAGTCCCTGTCTATTCCCAAGTAATTTCCCAGAATTTAACCCTTGATCACTCGCGCCGGCTCTATCAGACCCCACAGCGCTTTTCAATCTATATACATAAAAGTGTGAGTCCTGACCGACTAACTGATATTAGCTAGGAATCAACATAGACCCTGAAGCGCTAAACCAAGAGGCATGAAATTCTGAGGGCGTATTTATTTTTAAGGTGTTGAGGTGTACAAAGAAAGGATTTTTGGAATTTCAACCCGTAAGGCGGTCAAATAGTTATTCAAAGTTTTTAGGTCCACAATGGTTGTTCAAATTCTTCATATTCTGTGTATGCTATATTATGTTTATTGCGCGGGCAACGCTGCGGGAGGTGGCTACAGTACAAGTACCTATATGACATTCTCTTGTATGTACTTATCATGAGCTTGCTAAGGACTGTTTACCAAGATAAATGCGCAACGTTTTTTGGCAAACCATGGTTAGGCACAATATGTGTACTTACAGCATTTAATTTTTTTTTTAATATATCCATTTTTTGTAATAATTCAGTTACAATCTTGAATTCTGAATAAATTAATAAGCAGAAAATACAATTTAATCGTAACATAGTGGTTTAAAATCAGACAATGATGAAAATTGATTTTAATTACACTTCCTGAAAATTGTATAATTTAAATGTGTAACATTCGCGAACACATATAATAAAAACATTACCAAATATTTATTATAATTTTCTTATATTCAGTATCTGTGACCCCACGTGAGTTATTGAGGGTTGGCGGTTACGAAATCTATTTCCTTCTAAACCACCATCGAAAGCTCAAAACCTGAACTAAATACTTGTCTTACCAATATTTAATTAGTATCGGGAACTGAATTTCTGTGGAATCTTCAGAGGTTTGAATCATATTATTATGTTGGGCGGAGCGGTTATTCGAAACTAACATTATGGATTTGTCTCCAGTTCCTAACTGTACAAAAGTTATCTCAGCAAGGTAATTATTTACTTTTGTTTCAATCGCTTTGTTACTAAAGGGTAGCAAAAAAGCACTAGAGATACTAGTATACAGATTATCATAGCACCTATGGCAAATGATTTTGGAACAAAAACTTTTTATAAAAAGCACAGGGTTCTACTATCACTCTTTTCTTAGTAAAAGCTTATCTTGCAGTACAACATAGAGTGGATCTTTGGCCTAGAATTTTAGTGCGACCGATATTTTTGCGACAGATTTATGTCTTTGTTATGAAAGGAAGAATAGCTTATCAAGCCTGATTTCGCGGCAAACTATATACCTACGCGTTTTTACGACGAGAGACTCTTTTCGGAGATCATGTCAGTTTTATCGACTATACAAAAATAAATAACAAAGTTTATTTGATTATTTGATTTGATATTTAGAATTTGAGTATTTGAAACATTAAGAATGAATGTTTTTTTACGCATATGAAGACAATTTTATTAATTATTTGTTGCACTTAAATAAAAGCGAATAGGTAGGTATTCTTTTGTACTCGCAGTTAAAGTAGTATGAGATCGGAAAATTTACCGTGTCATTGATTGTGAATTTTTACGGCTTTTTGCAGAATATCAACGCTGGCCAAATCGGCTGACATCTAACCGTATTGCTTCTAAGAATCTAAGTAACACGCCAACATTCTTCCAATCTAATCTATATTGGAAACTTGTCGTTTGTGATATTTTCGTTCACGTTCTGATAAGATTATTAAAATTAGTGTTTTCAATCAATAGTAAAATAAGCTCAGGACCAATTTACAATTCGTTAAACCTAAGTTACTTTCCACTCACATCTAATTCTCACAGCAATTTATGTTTTTTATATCTTTTTCCTACGAGTTCCAAAGTAAACAAAAACTCGAAGGCATACTCTTGATTCCTCACACGCCACAGCCAATCGGCAAACTTTGCCAAATAGCTTTCTTTGCAAACTCCTAACCAAGTTAGATTGGTAGCACTTGCCATTCAAATCTTTCAGCTGAAGAGACTTAATCTCATGACGCGGCTCGTTCTAGGGCTATCAAATAGGCCAGGGCTGCGGCGATACAGTGTTACAGAGACTGATTTGGATGAACCAAATAATGAGGGAAGAGAAAATTACAGCTAAAACAATGATTCGTGATAAAAGGGGCAACATTTTGACATGACAGTTCTAAATTAGTCAAAAATTAATCTAAATTTTAAAGTAAATAAAAGAAGAGTAGAAAAGGGGCTTTAGAATGATTTAAGAACGATGACCATGAAGCTTTTTATTTGTTTAGACAACTAAGACTTAAACGAGTTAAATCGATCTTAGTTCTTATCGTACGGATTAATTCAAAATGAACAGTGAGTTTTATCAAGCTAGGGACACGAAGGAACTGCTTAATTTATTGCAGCTCTTAAATACGCCCCTGCACCAAAAGGTACGTGGTGCAACACATCTTGTAGTGAAGTTATTGGGAACGTGCACAAGAGGCTTTTTAGACCCTCTAGCTTAATGAACGATTTGAGACAGCTGAACGATCTAAATTAAAGGCAATTTGTATGTACGTGCTTTTTTTGGTCAATTTTTAGCATTTTCAAAAAAAAATTAGAAGAGAGTTTGGAATAACCGATCAATTATGGCAGTTATAGCTATATACTTTCGTTATGGTTTTATAAAAAAAAATATATAATAGAGATGTCTATTTAAGTTTATAGTAAACGAGGTTCATGTAATTAATTACTTTTCTGCAATAGTAAAAGTATTTTGTTTGATATATTTGATATAATCCGGGTTAGGTCTAGTACGTAATAGATGATTTAATTAAATCTATTCTTTAGAATTACAAATAAGTTTTCAAAAAAACTACCGGGCCTTTGGCCTTTATTAAGAAATACGAAATAACCAATAATGACAAAAAAACAATCCGTAATTTAACTTAATTGCAGGAATGTTTGAATTTTCTTAAAACTTCAAGCTTTAGCCACCTAGCGGAATATGAACTAATCCTTACGACTATTGCAGCTGTGTAATTCCACCTGCTACTTCGTTTCAACCCCTTGTGTATATCAGCTTGTTGCCTGCAAAATCTCATAGATGGCGCGCGTAAGCTATCTGAGTGAACTGTGACTAGGTAACCGGTTTAAGCGAGTAAACTAGGTAACATCGTTAACGGTAAGATGGCGCTTTCTTCAGTTTATTAACGTTACCAACTAAACTTGGTAAAGCGCCATCTTACCGTTAACGATGTTACCTAGTGGCGCTGGAAATATTAGATTGCTAAGAACATTATTTTTTAATTGGTGTGTGGGTCGGAGATTCTAGTTATTTGTATAGATTTGTTTTTGAAACTTAATCGTAGGTCTTAGGACAGCTAAAACAAACTTTGACACTTACCTACTCGAAAAATTCTATTATCTCAGTCAAGTAGCTTGACAATAGAAAGTAGATTTTTTCTAGCCCTGGCAAGGGTTGCCGTGTTTTGTCTATGTTTGAGCCTATAAATATAGTACAGATAAAACTAAAATATTATCTGTATTGCATTACCTAATGAAAGAAGGAAAACACTAATTCTTGACTTCTGCCAATATTCTTGTGGACAAACTGTTTTTTCAAGCAAGCTATATATTTACTTAGATGTTTTTTTGCCAAAACGCTAATAACACATCATTTGATAGCAAAGATTAAACATGGCAACCCTTGCCAGGTCCTAAAGACTGTAAAGTTCCTTTAACGTTCACAAGGCGATAAATTTTCATAAAGGCTTGCCAAAACTTAAATACTTTCTACGAGAAGTTACTAGTACTGAATAGTAAATTTTTATTTAATAAAGCTATCTATTATACATAAATACCTTAGAAAACAAGTAACTCATTTTACCAAGTAGTTAAAAAAGGACATTCCATAAGTAATACCTAGATTTCCATACCAAAGAAAAGAAAACTTAAACACGTCCAACTCATTTGTAAACCTGATCTTAACTCTCATTAACGAGGTAACTTGTAACTCGACAAACGGGTAACAAGGTAGACAAAGAAAAAACTACAAAATTCATAAGACACCATGCTTTGCGACGACAAAATTACCCTAATGTTATGCCCTAACTAAAGTAGGTAAGTTCTGTGTAGGGCGCAAGAGCACCATATTATAACTAGAATATGATTTATCTAAAAATTGCGTGTTAAAAATATTCAATTTTATTGATATACTAGCAGACCCGGCGAACTTCGTACCGCCTAACATTCGATTCTTTAAGAGTAATGTTACCATCATATAAATATTGACAAATATAGATATTAATATTTATACGATACTAACGTCACTCAATTATTTTGCTTCCCGAAACCTTTCCACCCTCACTTAAACTTTATGGTATGGTATTAAAGTTCAAATTGACTTTTAAGTATTATTACAAATCGATTGTATGGGAGTATAGTAAAGTGTTGTTTATAAATTATACCGCGCATTTTTTCAAATTTCTCTCTCTGTAAGAACCTTCCTCGTACTTCAATGAATCTTTATAAAAAGAATTAGCAAAATTGGTTCAGCTGTTCTCGAGATTTGCGCTTAGCAACACATTCAGCGATTAATTTTTATATTATAGAAGATTAACATACAGGGTTATCGGCTAGGGGTGTACTAAGCCAAAACGGGGTCACTGTACCCATCCTAAGGAACAACTTTCACTATGGGACCAACTCTCAATTTGAGAAAAAATAATCAGTTGTTTCATACATTTTGTCGACGACCGATCAACTTTTAGTATGGAACAGCTGATTTTTTCCTCGAATACAGAGTTGGTCCCATACTGAAAGTTGTTCCTTAGGATGGGTACAGTGACCCCTTTTCGGCTTAGTACACCCCTAGCCGATAACCCTAAATATATATATAAATACTTTAATAAGTGACAACTGAATTCTATTCGAAGGCTCAAAATAACTGGTCAAGTGTACGATTTTTCAAGTTATTTTGATTAAACTACCGTTTTAATATAATTCATGTAGGAACATCTGGACAGCATTTTTAGATTTTTAGACCTTTTAAACCGATCCTACAGGTCCAAGCAAGCTTTGAGTAACGAGGAACAGATATAAAAAAATAAATTTTTAGTCTTCGTCTTTTTTTGGCACAAAACCCTAAATTCTTCATAATGTTCTGACTCAGAGGTCTTAAAGGACAAGATCGAGCTATTTCATTAAAGATTTAACGCGATAAAACGAACAAATCTGAGCTCAACAAGGCCACAACTGAACTATAACTTTACGAAACATCCTCTAGACCTGATTGAAAAAGTTTACTTCCTTTTTTCTCTTGAAAGAAAAAGGCCGTGGGTCTTTAATTAAATTGGCGTGAGAGCAATTACGACCCTATCTGTTTCGGGCGTGTTGACAAGCTGAAAGTGCGTAAGAAAGTGCTTCGGAAGCTTTCTTCTGAGAAGCGATTATTGGAATTTCTAGAGCAAATACAAATATCATGCATATAACATTTCGTAGCTGCGGGTGGTCAGTGTATGATATAATTTCCTCCCCTCGAGCACATATTAAAGAGGAGTAGTAGGGGTTCCGGATTCTATGCAAAGAGCCTTATATGGAAAATTCGTAAAAGAAACATTATTATATAGGTACCTTGGAGCAACTTAGAGTAGCAAGTTGCTCCAAGGAATATAAAGTATATCTAATAATTATACTTACAATTTGAAAAGTCACTAATTGCGTATCAAAGTAAAATGACGTTTTGTCATTTCAAATTGCCTGTTAAGTATATCTGAAGAACATATTTTATGATGAAAATGACAAATTGACTGCTTTTAAACTTAGTGCACCGATGTGCACTAAATTGTCGATATTATAAATAGCTTCTATCTATTGTAAAAAAGGATATTGAATAGACCTGGATATTGTTTCATACGTTTTGATCACATTAAACATGCTTATTTAAGGTAAAACTTCTATAATGTATAGGCTTTTATATAAATCGTGTCAATTACATACATATTGAAAAGGTAAACCTACTAGACTTTAACTTTACCGGCTCCGAAGTGATATTAGGCTTTGACAAGGTTTCGGTTTATTGATTTACCTGTAACAAGTAAATATATTATTAGAAATAGTCTTAAATAGTATGTATAAAAGACACCAAATATGTATTAAAGATATAAGGACTTTATGTTTATGACATTGGATTTTATTTGGATTGGATTGGATTTAGATTGGATATTTTTAACATTGTATTTTTTGGTACAGGAAAAAATTGTATGATAGGCAGTGTTGACGCGAATAGAACTAGATGGCGCTGTTACGCATTAAAACGCTGACGCTGCAGTTGGTAGTTATCCCACTAATCATACTACGTTCTGAAGGTTTTAAGTCGACATAGTTTTTGCTTCTTTCTATATTTCGTTCATCATCATCACCATTCTTCATCCCACAGTTGAGATATATTGTATAGTTAGGTAAAGATTTTTTTACTAATAAGATCTCATCTGCCTCGTTAATCATGTCCAGAATATACTTGCAACTGTTTTCATCATCCCAGAGCATCTTAATGTTCCTGTTGCGGAGGGCATAACTGTTGAGGGGTAGGCCTCATCCTCAGGAGCTGGGGCACCCTTCGAATGTTTTTACTTTCAAACTTTTAGTTCCCTGAAAGTTAATGTACCTATCTTCAGTAAGATTATATCATCAACAGTGAATATATAATAATATGGCATCACTACAAAAGTGAGGCTGACTGGGAGGTCGCACCAATTTTACTCCCCCTCATTTGCCGTGGATCGTCACAATAAAAAAGTTGCACTACTGGCGTAGATTTTTCCCATAATAAACAAGTGCTGAGACACGCATACTCCAGGGTTCCGTAGCATTCTATCTGACCTTATTTTCAAACAAACATTTTGATTTCATACAAAATTATTTTACTATCGAATGTGCCATTTAGTATGCCACATGCAAACTAAAGAAACACTGCCCTCTAGTGGTGAATTGGAGTATTTGGATTAGCTGTAAATCTTAAGTGGTCTATACTATCTACTCGTATCTATCTAACAGCTCAATTTGTGCTGCAATTATCTTTCATCATCATAGGTGCTAAAAACTATCGGGCGGTATTTTTTTTGCATACTTTTATATAGAAGGGTATTTTTAGATAAATTTTGCTGCGCTATATTTCTCTCGGAAACAAATTTCAAGCTTTCAAGGTAGAGTGACAAAGAGGCTTAAATATGACTTAAATGGAGCAACCCGCCACTGTCTATTGCGCCAAAACCTCTTTGTAGACGAAGTTTCCTTCCATTTACGTAGTGAAATAAAAGTTATGATCTAAAATTGTATGTACAAATACTAATCAAAATTGAATTTTAGTATAAATGTAGTATAACGTTTTCACTACGTCAAAGATTGTTTGTAAAACTCGCTGCCAGCTTCTCATTTTTTCGATAGTTATAATCTGCCTTATTAAATCGCAAGTGAATCAGTTTGTACCAGAAAACTTAGTAAGATATTATTATGATTAGTTCAAACTGTTTACTAAGCATACGGTTATTTGGGTAAACAAATTTGGTTAGTAATTTTCTAGACAAGCGTGCTCCATATTACACTACATCGTTGCTTTATATCAAGCGAGTTCCATCAACCCATTTTTATAATTTTTAAACAAAAGTATATAATAAAATAAGGTTTTTATTATATTTAAATGTTAAATCAATATCCATTTGAAATATTATTCAAATATTTATGTACAAACAAATATCTGATTTTTGATACTTGGTCTCATAACTAGAATTATTAGCAGGAAGCTTACTTCCCGACAGGTATTGATGGTTCAATTTTCCTTTGAAAATATTTTGATAGGAAATTGCCTACCGATACCTACAATGAAAAAATATTACAAAAATACGTTTATTTTTACTTTATTTTACCAGATCTCAAAACACATTTTATAAGAACGCTGCGATGGAAGGAGAATTATTTAACTTTATTGTATTGACATAGTTTTTAGGTACGCCTTTCAAAAAGCGTGTGGTATTTTTACTTTATTCCCATTTATATATGCAGTGTAAATGTAGTATATATGAATCAAAGTAATAACACACGTGTATAATTAAGGAAAATCACTCAACAAACGTGTACAATTAGGGGAAAACACCCCTACAACTGCGCAAAACATAGGTTACTGGCAAATAAAAAACTCCAAACAACAAAGAAAATAAGAAAACAGTAAGAAGGCGGAGTATATAGTGTATCTGTCGTTAGTTTTTCTAACGACGCTAACTTATTACAAAAATGTATTGGCAGAATTCAAGTTAAATTAGAATTTAAAGTAACAGGGTAAGATTTTATTACGAAAGTGAAATGATGGCCTACAAAAAAAAATGAGCCGTTTGTTCATCCATAGATCACTAGAGACAACCACGACTAGGTAATCTCGATACCTTATAAAGGAGAAGGTTCTTAATTCGGCTGTATTTTTGCATGTGTGTCATTCGATTAATTTACCATTTAAATTTAAAATTATGTCACATTAAAATCTATCTATGAATCAATGAAGCCTATAAATCAATTTGTAACCAATCGTACAGTTATTTTTCATTAATGAATTTTCTTTCGTAGGTACTGATTTACACGTGGACTTTTGTCGCTACAAATCCACACCCCCCGTCTAAGAAATCAGCTCATATAAACAGCAAATCTTGCACCCGATTCATTATCATCATTCAAATCCATAAATTAATTACCGACTGGCAACAAAAGGCTTCGTTAGCGGCCGCTGAAAGCAATAGCTGCCATTTCCAGCGTAGATATTAATTGCTAGGTACTTACTTGTTTGATAAGCAATATAGAGGATTAAATTTCTATTCTAACCTGCATTGTAGAAACTGTGATGTTGGAACAATTATGTATGAGTAAGGAAAAACAAACATAAATTAGCATATTTACAGGAAATAATTACTAAAAAATTCCAAACAAAATATACAGATAATTAATTATTAGCATTTGACCTCGTTAGAGCATTTTGCAACCTTATTTTATACCTTTTGATGATCTTTCCACAATATACTCCTGCTTAATATTTTGCAATTAAAATATAAACGGCAAATAAACATTTTTTGGTGAATTTTTTCTCATTTTTGAAGAAAAGACCCTGCTATAGAAAATTCGATACGTTCTAAAAATTCCGAAAAAACATTAGTCCTGTATACCGTTTTGTTCGGTTTTGATCGGTTGATAACTACGACATATACGCGAGTAACATACATGATATTCGCGTATATGTCGTATACCAGTATCTCGCATAATAAAAAATTTGCCAGGCATGAAGCAGATACGTTTTGCTTACTCGATCAATAAAACAGGCAAGGTTTATGATAATAAATATTACGCATTATCATATAAATCTCATTGCTCACAAAAAACTAAATCGATTAATTTTGATAACTGCGATTCGATATTACCAATGACGATTGTTAATCCTGAGCGTCATTGGATTGTGGAACAAATAAACTGCTGAAAGCAAAATCTGCATAAGCTACTTACTCATAATAGAATGGTAATTTAAATTCGAATATTTGACTGGTTTATATTGATAAAATGATCTTAATACGACATTGGCTTGATTTCATAAGCTTAAAACAGCGATATCCTATGTACTCCAACAAATATTTACTAATGCAGACCTAGTAATTCTGTCAACTGTTCACCTCGCGCCCACAATAATTCAATATTCCAAGATCCCAAATTGTATCATACCTGACATATCTTCCATACTAGTAGCTACGGTAACAGATCATTTAGATTGATAGTTTTGATTCGATTCGATTGGCTCAGCATTTTAGATCTTATCACAAGGGTAATAAATTCTATATTTATAGATTTGTCAAGTTATTTGCATATCAAACGAAACTTGCTCCTTTTCAGGGCAAAATATCCCAATCAAAAATGTGATATCTCCCAGAAGCTCTGTTTCCTCGAATGGTAAAAGTGTTAGCAGTGATACTACTAACCCTAAGGCAAATGCGCTAATCAGTAGGCCTAGGCAGACTTCAATAGAACCTTTTAATACAACGAGCATGGAGTTTAGGCCGTAATGCTTACACAGACACAATGCGTCCACCATTTGTGTATCAGTCAAGTTGAACTGAAAACTGAACAATAGCAGGTAATATAAAGAGTGCACAGCTTATAATGATATGAGTATTATGCCGTAATTTGGTAAATACAATACATTTATGTCTTATATTGCACAGTAAATAAATAAATACACCAAAAAACAAAGCAGAAACGACGAAAATAGGGGCAGCATTTTGGGTACTCTACCAACTGGCAGCGTTTTCGATCTAAGTTAGTTTTTTTTATTAGGTATTGTTTTTGTACATATAGATTATAACATTGTATATTGTAAGTTTTAGTTAAAATTTCAAAGTTTTGTCATGTTTTATAAGTTTGTGCAATAAATATGTCTTCAGCGTCTAATACACCAAACTACAATATAAACAAAACATTGGAAGTACTTTCGGAACTTTTATCGCACAAAGCATTTTTTTCCAGGCAACCTTTGGATGGATTAGACTAAGTGTAAACAGTAATGTAGATGGTGCACCAATAAAATATGAAAAAAAAATGGTACAAACACTACATCAAAATAAAACAGTAAAAAAGTCAGTACCTAATATTAAGTTAATACATATTATTCATTCATACCAATCAACATACATACATCTAACCGGGAAAGGTAATTATTGACAATGTCTTTGAATACAAAAAAGCCTGTCTGACTGCAAACTGACGAAGGCAGCGTGTAAATGTAATTGAAAAAATATTAGTTTTCTGCGAATGGTTTACCTTATAGTGGAGGTTGTTGTGGTACCTTATAGTGGAGGTTGTTGTGGGACAATATCTTAACCGATTTTGTGTTTCAAATTATTTATTTATTTAAAATTATATGTATTGTATTTTACTGCCAAATATTAGAATTAAAACCGATACTTAAATTTCAAATTTCATATATAATCTGTATAATAAGAAATACCAAAAAATCTACTGAGACAAAAAAACTATGCCAATCTCGTAACAGAGACGTTTCGTTCATCTGGTTATAAATTATGCTTATTAAAAAATGTAATGGTAAAAATAATTCTGACATTAAAAATCTCCGTCGGTTATAAATGAAAGTCAAAATATAGCTTTTTTAAACAAAATTCGCCCTTACCCAATGAGTGAGGTCAGCAAAGCAAGTTATCAATTTCCCCTGAGTTTGAGTATGTTTGTATTTTAAATACATTATTTGACTTTGAGCTTGCAGGTTTTATAAAATAAAATAGAAGCTATGAAAAATCGGGCAAGTGTAAGTTATACTGGCGCACTAAGAGTTCAGTTGACAATATCTGCACAACATTAGCAAGTTTCTATCTGTTATAATTATTAATATCGAGCTAACAACGGCGAAAATCACGTTTATTGTCCATACAACTAACGTGATTTTTGATTTGGAGAGCTCTACTGCCCTCTTTGAATATTAATAATTATCATCATCAGTCAGAAGACGTATGCTGAACATAGGCCACCCCCTTAGAAGGCCATTCCGAACGATAAGCTGGAAACTGTCAATTGCATCCACTGATTACTTGTGACTTTTACTATGTCCCCGGTCCACCTAGTGTCAGGCCTACCTACGTTGCGTCTTCCGGTTCGTGGTTACCACTCAAGAACCTTTCTACTCCGTCGGTTATCAGTTCTTTGCATATCCTACGAGCTATGTCGGCAACTCCGGTTCTTCATTACAGATTCTATGTTTACATATTCATTTTATTTTAATGTAATTGTAAATGTTTTAATTAAGTATATATACAATTAAATATTATGTGAATATTTCAAGCTTCAACCCGTTGCTGTTATTAATATCTAGCAGAAAGCGACGAAAGATACGTTTGTCGTATACCTACTTAAATATTATTTATTTAAATGTGGTACAGCTTTAGTTTACTACACATTATTTTTTTTGTTTTTAATATTTATTGTTATAGCGGCAACAGAAATACGTAATTTGTGAATTTCTACTTTCTAGCTACGAGTATAATGTCTCATGTAATGATACAGCCTAGTGATAGACGGATGGACAGAAAAGGATTTGTAATGGGGTCACGTTTTACTGCTTGGGTAAGGAACCCTAAAAAGTGATAACCAACTTTAATTCGAAAAGCGACATCACTCAAAAGTCAGGAAAATCAGGGAAATGATATGAAGATACTGACGAATTAAAAACCTCTCCGTGTTTTGAAGTAATAAACTACAGTTACGAAAATATAAAATTATGTGTGAAATGTTTTTTTTTGCAATAATGAATTGATATATCTTTCTAAACATTTTTTTATCTTTTAGTTAGGCTTAACAATGACGTCTTACTTGTTTTAAGACTTAAGTAAGGTAATCAGAGAAGACAAACAGGAAATACGCTACTGCATACTTTAATCCAAATTGTATATGGTTTCAGTATAAAACCTAAATAAACGCAGAAGCCCGGCATCTGCCCAAGTACTGGCATGATGGATGAAGCGACCAGGATATTGTAATACATCAAGTGCTATCACTCAGCTCCCGCAAAAAATATAAATTCGATACAAAATTGGTTTCAGAGCAATGGAGTAATTTAAGGGTGAATGGAGGAAGGGTTTGTAATGTCTCGATTAATAGTGTAAGGTCGAGAAAATTAATAAATGATGTTTCAAAATTACTAAGACCCATGGAGTAAAGAAGCCTTGGCGATTTAGTAAATTCAACTCTTCATAATACGTAAAGGAATCAAAATTGTAAAAAATCTTTGTAAGAATTTTAATGGGGATAATAAAAAAAAACTGACTGAAAATTTGGTGCTTCTTACATACTACTTCTTAATTATAACTCTTAGCATAAGTACTAAAAATATTTAAAATCCAACAAATATTAAGAATGTCATGTCAACGTCTTGGACTCCTGGTACATCGCACATAACTTTCTTATTCGCCAACTGAAAAATGACTTCAAAATCCGTACCGATCAAATGCCAGTTTCGCCGACCACCGGCTTACATTATCGGCCCAATAAAAATGCAAACTCGCTAGCTGGGACGGGAATAGCCCTCGTTTCGTTCCAAATTGCGCTGTTGACTGCCACTAAGGGTATCACACTTGGTCACGTAGTGGTCTAGTGCTGGAAGACTAGAATTGCTATATGGGATTTCTAAAGGGCTTAGGTGACATTGCGTGCTTGAAATGTGTCAGTTTGGAGACGTGAGAGCTATAGTTAATGATGAAGCGCTTATACAGGTTCCGAATTGATTATTAAGATTGAGGAACATTTAGCGCGGTCCACGGGTAGCCACGAAGTCACGTATCAAGTTACGGCTGATAAGTCAAATAAAGCGATTCAAATGACTTTAATAGATTAACACCTTAACTTAGTGCATTCAGTCAAATAGCAGTGAGCAAGCGTTTGGCTTCCAAGAAGGAGACATAGATTCTTCTTCTTCTTCCGCCACTTGTAACACTATACTTTGTAAGAATTCTTTTATTGTATTTTTTTGGGTGTTCTATCGAGATCATAGTCTCGCACATATTTTATAATTTTTTTAGATGCATGAAAATAAAAATACAAAAACCTATATTTCCTCATCAAACAATGCGTAAAGCGAGGCCATTTATATGTGGGAGCGCACTTCCTATAACCGATGTGCAATATCAGCACTGTCCGGGCAAAGCTGACTCCACGCCCTTCGAACTTTTACCCCGTGGTCAGAGAGTTATGAAAAGACAAAGAGTGTATAATGTAAGAGGACACGACAGAACCAAACATTTGGGAGGCCAAAATTACAAAAATGTTACATAGATTGATGCTAATTTTAAGTTTTTCTTGTAGTTTATAGTAAGTTAATATGATTAATTATCTCACTCGTAAATCAACATAATATTCAAAATGAAGCAAAAATACTAAATTAAGTTTTAGTTGCTGTATTTTGTTACGTAAGCCGTGTTGGTGCTACAATTTTCTCAAGAATGCATTGCTTGATCATGAATCCATTTTTTATTATTTTTACACCCTCAACTTGAAACTTAATTACTAAATTTATTTCCTTATGCTGTTGCTTGTGATTAAATGTAGTATCTTTATATTCATTAATGAAAACGTACAATGTAATAAATTACGTCATTTAATGTTTTGTATGGAGACTATTAAGTAATGCGCTCTTAGAAGGACTATTTCTAAGTAGAGCAGCATAGTCTTCGTGCTCCATGATCTTTGCCTAGTAACCCACCTACTCGTATATTTCCATTGTTAGAAAGTTATGGACAGCAGTTTGATAAGTACGTGCCACGAATTCAATATGGAATTTATCAGTTACGTTATTAGCGTCGCTATATTCTAGACTTTAAAGATGATTTGAATAAAATTTCAAGTATATGTAAGAGATTTTGTTTTGCACTTTTCACTATTTATTACTTCAGAAATAACAATAACGTAACCAATTCCAAGCCACGAATTCAATATGGAGTTTATCAGTTACGTTATTAGCGTCGCTATATTCTAGACTTTAAAGATGATTTGAATAAAATTTCAAGTATATGTAAGAGATTTTGTTTTGCACTTTTCACTATTTATTACTTCAGAAATAACAATAACGTAACCAATTCCAAGCCACGAATTCAATATGGAGTTTATCAGTTACGTTATTAGTGTCGCTATATTCTAGACTTTAAAGATGATTTGAATAAAATTTCAAGTATATGTAAGAGATTTTGTTTTGCACTTTTCACTATTTATTACTTCAGAAATAACAATAACGTAACCAATTCCAAGCCACGAATTCAATATGGAGTTTATCAGTTACGTTATTAGCGTCGCTATATTCTAGACTTTAAAGATGATTTGAATAAAATTTCAAGTATATGTAAGAGATTTTGTTTTGCACTTTTCACTATTTATTACTTCAGAAATAACAATAACGTAACCAATTCCAAGCCACGAATTCAATATGGAGTTTATCAGTTACGTTATTAGCGTCGCTATATTCTAGACTTTAAAGATGATTTGAATAAAATTTCAAGTATATGTAAGAGATTTTGTTTTGCACTTTTCACTATTTATTACTTCAGAAATAACAATAACGTAACCAATTCCAAGCCACGAATTCAATATGGAGTTTATCAGTTACGTTATTAGTGTCGCTATATTCTAGACTTTAAAGATGATTTGAATAAAATTTCAAGTATATGTAAGAGATTTTGTTTTGCACTTTTCACTATTTATTACTTAAGAAATAACAATAAAATAACCAATATCAATGGAATTTTTTTCAATAGATACGAAATAAGTTGTGACTGTGAATCTTTTATTGTATACTATAAAAAAGATAACATAAAACAACTCCTTATTTAAATAACAAACATAATAATAAACGACAAATCTAATATAAATTTATAGTTTTTAAATATTTTTTAGGTAGTCTTTCCCATATAGGCAAAGATATACCTTATAACTTATGTAATTAGACTTGAAAATATTATTGCTGTGCTTGATCAATGAAATAAGACGTAAGCAGCTCGTTTATAAAATATTAATTTATATTCGGTAAAAGGTTCGAGTAAAAAAAATACTAGTAAAACTTTTTATGTTCCTCTTTTTATATACTCGCATCAGTGGGATCGAGTAAAAATGTCTATTCTAGCGTTCAGACTAATCTCGGCCAACTACTACATGATATTTAATAATTTTTCATATTGGGTGTATATGAAAGATTCTATGATTGCAAATATAATTCTCTTTTATTATAAAACTAGCTGACCCGGCGAACTTCGTACCGACTAACCGTCGATTCTTTAATTTTTACAGTTTTTAATACTTATTCTGCTATTCGAGATGGCGGGTCAGCTAGTATGATAAAAAAGTTAATAATTCAACAATTACATTAGAATGACAAAAAATTTAAATTATGAAACACATATAATTCTTCTACTACTCGTAGTTACTAAAACTCACAATAAAAAATACTATTTAAAATTTCTTATTATGATACCTACTTATTATATTTCTTTTAATTTTTAACAATTAATTTTTGAGTAATGTTACCATCGTAACATTACTCAAAAATAAATCCTAAAGTAAATACACAAATCATAAATATAAATACTCAAAAATAAATCCTAAATAAAGTATTGATATTAATATTTATACCATACTAAAGTCACTCAATTGCTTTGCCTTTCCGGAACCTCTCCACTAACACTTAAACTTTACAATATGTTATTAAAGTTAAATTGACTTTTAAGTATTATTATTTTATTACGATTTTATGGGAGTATAGAAAAGTGTTGGTTTTAGACATTTTCAAGAAATTTTTTATTTTTTTCTCGCCGTAAGAACCATCCTCATACTTCAACATATATTCTTAAAAAAAGAATTAGCAAAATCAGTTCAGCTGGTCTCGAGATTAGCGGCTAGCAACACATTCAGCGATTCATGTTTATAATAGAAGATGAGTATCTAAAACAGTATCTCTTATATTTCAACCACAAACCTTAAGCACTCTAGGCCCCATCGAAAATTGAGGTTCATAGGTAACTGCGTCGTTAAACGTGTACATACGCTACTTGTACTCAAATCGCCTTAAGTTTGTCTATAAAAGCAATACATAAAACACCCAGCCGGGCGCTTCGACCGCGGTTGCGACCGTTTGGGAACAAATCACCCGTAAATAGGATAAAGGACAAACGAAATAAGCTAGACTTTGCGTTAACAGATATATGGAGATTGGGGCTAGGAGAGATGTGAAAGTATAATGAAATATAGAGCTCTTTGAGCTCACAGTTCTGAAAATTTTTGACCACAATAAATTAACACTTAATTTGCATTACAGCTTTAAAAGAGAGAAAAACATGAAAGAATTCGGAGCTTAACCAAGCTAACCCATATACAGCTTCTATTCGGTCATTGCAGGTATGCCACGGCATTTAAGATGCTTTTTAAACGTTTTAAATTCTTTGAAAAGATATTTCTAAACTCATCGTGTTTTTTTTAGATTTAGCTAGGTTTTTTAGATTTTTAGCAAAGGTGGTCTTAGATGGAGTATGCCTAGTTCGCAAACTTCTCGCATTTTTGGTGGAAAATCATGCAACTAGTTAAAATCCGAAAATGATCCCGATCGGGCATGCCAAACTTACTTAACTGACCTAATTTGACAGTCCTAAAATTGTCTCTCTTTTTGTTTCCATAGGTGAGAATGAGATGGATATAATATTAGGAGGTTTTAGTTTAGTCAGTGTGACTGGCCGAATTGGCGTCAATGTTAATATTACTATCAAGTTGTTTCATATTTAAAACTGAAAATTTTCCTCGTGACATCAATTCTGACATAATTTCAAATAGAAAGTAAGAACCTGCTACAATCATTCCCATTCAAGATTCAAAGTTATACTAATTATCGCTGCCATTAAATTCTACCCGGAAGCGCAGGGCGTCATCCTGTGGCGCCATAAAATTCTTCTAACAAAATTTAATTCTCAAACATTAATCTTTTTGGCACGACGCCAATATTCGCGATTCAATATTCAACGATAGCGCCATAAGGCTTGATATGAACGGTAATACTTGAAGTGAAAAATCTGTCATCTCTTTCATTTCCTGGACGAGTTATGATTTTATTCACTGTTCTATCGTTTTGTACTGCAGTAAAATGCATTTTATGGTTTTATCGGCAGATATAATGAAGATTTATCTTCATACAGTTTTAGAATCGTCATTTTATGAAACTCTTATATCTTAATATTTTTTATATCTGCATTAATATTCTTATATCTGCATGATGTTTTTGCTTTCAAATATAGGTTTGTGTATAATCTTAACTTTGTATCTTTTGGTTAAGTCAGAATAAAGCATGTTTAAATACTCAAATATAAACGTCAAGAAATCAATGGTAAAAAATTACGTACCTGGAGAAATGTTTTCATTATTTACCTTCTACAGATATAAGTGCCTACAATGTTGTGAGTATTACAAAAACTCACTAAAACTTCCCCCAAAAAGGACGTAACGGCAAATGTCAGGAATAAAAGGTAATAACTGTAATAAGAATCATATTTATAGCGCATTATGCTGAGTTATTAACTGAGGTTAGGTTAATATTTTATTTTATTAGCTCAGTGTCATGTACTTTCAACGGAATGGTTTGAGCAAATCTTTGTTTAGGAACTTTTTCTTTGCTTTTAAATTTTTTTTATCTTGTGAGGTTATTTTTATAGTGTTTTCGTAATCGCAATCTATTTGCTCTCTAGTACAACTTTGATGTATTACACAAGGTAACAAAAACACCGCATTGAGCGTGATGTGCTCGAAACAACTAAAGTTATGCTTAATAATTGTAAAATCTATATACTAAGTTTTGTCAAGATTAGTTGAAATATGCAATGTACTTTCAAGTACTAACACGCAAATAATTATACAAACATGAAAAATGGCAAATGGAAATCCAGACTTCAAACATTCACCCGATTAAACAACTTTTTTTTATTTAATGCATTTGGCCCCCAATTTGCAGAACCTTAAGCGAAAAGTTGGTCGTAGATGGAGTATGCTTAGTCTGGAGAACAATGACTGCAAGAAGAGACTGATATGTTAGGTTATAATTTTTCAACTTGGGGGTGGTGCCTAGGTGAGGGTTAGAAAGCGACCCACTACCATGCTATGGCTTCTTTACGACATGATTTCCATCACCAGTAGCTGAGTCTCTGTTTGCGAATTTCGTGCGACCGAACCTCTTAACTTTCATGCGGCAATCGAGCCCGCTAACCACTTATCATCGCTGCATAATAAAACCTTTCTGAAACTTATGTATAGCAGCAGTCATATTATCACCTTACAATTGACACATAAGCCGAAAAAACATACAACGTGCATTTGATAAACAATAGCGCGGGAATTTTCATCCAAGCAAAAGAGCTGGTAAATCAAAACGGCATTCTGTGACGTTAAACGAGTGCCACTGTGCGCGAATATGAGCCGTGGACGACCGCAACTATCACTAAAGAGAATAGCGACCACGCGGTGGATTGTTCTAGAAATTTATCGCCGAGTTGTGGCTAGCCGAATTTGGCACTTTCAACGTACAGGGATTTTGCGGTACTAGTAATAAGAGAATACTAAAACTGACGCAATTGGTTCAGCAGAGGCTCTCCACTAACTGTGTAAAGGATAAAGGAATTAAGGGGGATCTGAACTGCAAAGTTCGTTGTTTTATTACTCGTGTTGTATAAATTGGACTTGCAGACTTGTAGGTTAACATAAAGTTGGCTTAGTATAAGTGAAACAAGATTGGTGTTGGCCAATGACCATAGTTAATCACGATTGCAGATTGGGGACGACCTTACAATATATTAACCTTTGTAAGCTTTTGTTACAATGTTTTCCTTGATAAGGATAATTATTTCGAATATGCTCATGACTGATTAACTTAGAGGTATGCCTGAATCTGGGTTTGAGTCCTTGCTAGGCAAGGGGTTTACCGACTATGCTCACTAATTTCTGACAAAGCCATTTAGTACACCATAAATAATCAGTTATTTGAACTCCAAGCAAAGGTGATATTATAATGACAATACTGCAAGTATAAAGCAAAAAACGGATTGTGAAGAATGTGTACTAAATCGTTAATTCTGATATCGGTAACCAATAATGAGTGTCCAGAAAATTAACAATGTTAGCTAATTGTTGCATCCATTTTCTCTTCAACCTAACAGTTTTATCCATAATTAAATATCGTTAGCCTAGGAGCGCCTTTTCACTCCAGAACCAATGTAATCAATGACAAATGAACCAGCCCTTCAATTAACACCCCGCCGTTAATAAGATTAAGTTCAGTAGGTAAATACTAAAGGTCGACGGAGAGAACTATAAACTAACCTTAGATAGGATTGTGGGGAGCTACCTAAGCCTATAATGATATAATAAAAGGTAGTAAATGTGATCATGAAGTATGAATCTAAGTCTAGTTAGCAATTACAGATAGATTTTTTTTTTTTTTTTTTTATATTTTTAACCAACATCAAAAATAGGGAAGTCCCGAATTCGACTGCATCTTTTGATAAACGTAGAGAATAAAACGAAAATATTATTCTTATCTCAAAATTTATTGGACAATTTTGCATCAAATGTTTATCTGCAAACTATTTTAAATTCTGGAATGGTCAAGTCAATGGTAAAAGGTCTTCTAATAAACATACATACATTACAAAATTGTAAGACTACTTTTGAGAGATAATTTTTAATTAGGACAGTAATGATTTGTATTTACAAACCACATGTCGTAAATCAAATATTTTCGCAGCTTTATATAAGACCGACTTCGTGGTAGACCCAGACAAATATGGCGTTATGTCTACACCAACTATGACCAACACTCAGCCAACAAACACCAGACCGTCTAGAAGGTTGGAATTGAAGCATTTCACACAATAGCCCGGTCCACAAATTCCATATAACAGTTTATTTTTGTAAACATCCTATTCAATAAAATAATTATTAGTAAAATAAGTCACTGTATACATCGGCTTAGGTCCCATGTACGCTACTAAAGCTCTGACCTAGCTTCTCGTTTTAAAATGAATACAATAGTAAGATATTCTTTGAAGGATCCTTTAAAAAATATCCTCCTATCCTTTAAATAACATATTACAAAGTAACGCATGACTCCATCAATTAATGAATACGATACTAATAATTTACGAAAGACCTAATCAAGACCATAATGTCATGTTTATGTAATACATAAGCGATTGCGACTGATTTATTCGTGTAACAACAAAATTCGTTATCTCAATGCTTGATATAAAGGGTTGGTATAATCACACCAAAGACAAAATACACGGGAAAAATACCGCCAAGAAAGTATTGCTAATGAATGGGATTAAAATGGTAAGCAGAATAAGAATTGGTGTCTGCCCTGGGACGCAATTAATTAGTCGTCGACCAATCGTGGCTTTGGGAAGAGAGAAGGAAAAAATAAATACCAATTGTTGCTTTACGAAGATACTAGAAAAGAATTTAGCGAAAGGAAAGGCTTTTGTCGTGTAGTCAAAGAGTAAAGGGAAGCCATTGCTTTGCGCCAAAGAACATATCATACTATATAACAAAACGGCCAAGAGCGTCGTAAAGATAGTACGAAAAAGATTTTACATCTCTCATATTCGGTAAGTAGGTCCTTACTACCCCAAAATGGCTCTTTTAGGTGACCAATTAGCGCTCTAAGTAAGTAATTAAAAAAAACTTCACTCTTTCAAAAAGTTCGCGTACATCTAAGCATCATACTGGCAATAGACATCATGCATTCAGCCCAATGACAAAAGAGGTCGCTTCGCTATTCAGCCTTGTCTTCGTATGAGTATAATAGTTATCAATTTTAATTATCGAAAAGAGAAGCTCAATTTCGTTCTTGAAAAAAATTATAAAAAAAAAGATGAAAAAAAGCGGGAATAGAAAACATTTACTTTAAATATTGTTTGTTTTTGGGATTATTTTATAATTACGTGCTAATTAGGAAAAAAACATGAGTTCTGCAAGTGATGAAGATATAAGCTGCACTCCCGATTCAATGAAAATGGAAGCTAAAGCAGCAATTAAATGTTTTATTATTGTAATGCCGGTATTATTCTACTTACCTCACAATCGAGATGTAAGGCAGAGTAGTTACCTCGGGTGTAAGCATCAATTGCACCCTCGAACTATAGGCGCACGAGCGCAGCGAGGGCGCCTAAATATCTCGGGCTGCAATTGATGCCTTACAGCCCTTGGCTACTAATCTACTATTTCATCTTTAAATAACTGGCCACAAAAGCTAGTAGTTCTGTAAACTGATAACCTCCCGGCTAAAATATTTTTGCGGCTTTAAAAATATTTCAGAGTTATAAATGATTTCCAAAATTGACAGAAGTGCCCCATACGCGATGTTGAAGTGAATAACAACCGATATTAATAGAAACTAATATCTTCTATTCGTTTCGTAACCGGTTAGCTAGAGCATTTGAGACTTTTTTCACGAGTAATAAAGTCTATTTTTAGAGATTTGTCGAGGTTTTTACATTTTAATTTACTGTATAGTCAAATCTACAATCGAGAAAAAATATATGCTGTCTACTAAAATCACTTTGCTTATATATATACAAACCAACAAACACAATTTCGAATTTATAATATGTGTGAAAATGGATAATATTATGGCAGGTACTTTGAGTACTTCAAACATATGGTATTAACGAACAAAATTCAAAAGTTCACAAAATGTAAGTATACTAAATAATTCTTAGAACAAACCAGAGTTTTTAATTAGAACTTTTATAAAGTTACCTAATTGGTCTGCATAAGTTTGTGGACAAAATTTTAATTAAGCACGTATATAAGAGAAGTCTTGTTTAAGTTTACTAGGACTGGGAGCGTTAGTTGAGATAACTATTTAAAGTAAATTAAATTTTGATAGATATCTAAAAGTAATTCTAAAATAAACCAATATATCACTATTATAGACTACTAATTTAAAAATATATCATATAGATAGAATATAGTAAGAAGAGGTCATTAAGAATGATGGTAAGCATTAGTACCGGGGGAGGACAACCTAGAAGATGTGGATGAGTTGTGTAAATAGGATCATGTGTGAAAGGGGAGCGGTTGAAGAGATGATGGCTGATAGAAAGAAGTAGAAGTAAAACACTGTGTGTCTTTCTGTCCCACCGAAAGATGATGTAGTAGTAATTTACCCACTAGACTGTTTAAATTTTGTAATCTTAAAAATAAATTAAGAACTTTTCGCTCAGCAAATTGACCTAGCTAAAAATGGCCTCGCAATCAAAGAAACAACCATTTTTGTTTTTGAAAGCTTTTAGGGAAAGATTTTCAACTTCAAGCCAAAATTAAAGACTACTCGTGTCCTGACCTCTATTGTATTATTTCTATTATCAGCCCATGTTGTATTCGAAGCTTTGTGTCACGAAACTGAATTCTCGTCGTCTGACCTAAATGTAGACAATATGGACCGAATTAAATGGGAACATAGGTATGGCGTAACGTTAGCGACAAACGAGGTGAAACAAGTCACAACAATCTTGGTTTCGTTATGTAAGACATGAAGGGGCAAACTGAAACCACGATTGCTGTCACTTCTATTTCATTTCTTTCCCAGCTAACATTGCGCTATATCACCCCAGGTGTTAAATTAACGTGAGTACTGATATAGGACTTGACTCTACGTTCGCTGTGGTTGGATCGATTTATGTGCAATTTTCGATTTGATTATACGAAAGTTTAAATTAGTGGTAGCCTTGTCGGTAAACCTCTTGCCTCATAAGCGAAAGGGTGTGGGTTCAATCCCAGGCATCTAGGCATGCACCTCTTAGTTTTTCACTTATGTGCATATTATAATTGATTACTACATACTTAAACGGTATAGGAAAACGTTGTGAGGAAACCTATGCTTGTTGGAGAAGGTTAATTGCTTTAAGAGATATGTGAAGTTCCCAGCCCGCAATTTGGCCAGCGAGACCCGTGCCTAACAATGGAACGCTATGGTTTGATGCGCGAGTATACGTCGAAAGAAAACATACGGTAACTGTAGCATGGCAATCCGCCTCCAATTAGTTATTTTATCACAACTGACCGAGAGAGCGAAGCGTCTTTGCCTCGACTCTGGCAAAGTATCAACACATCACAGAATTATGGTCCTTTCCCGCTTTTAAATTGACGAACGTCTATAGCAGTTGACCATTTGCTAGACTGCCTTATATGTGACGTCATATTGAGATTTAAGAATCACGTTATATTCATGAAAAATAAATATATTGAATCGCATTTTGTCGCTGACAAATCCACGTCTATTTTTTTTTATTGCACATACATCGAAAAGTAAATAAATCTACATCATAAACATGAAACAAGGCATGTTATCTTATCGAACAAATCTTCCCGAAACCGAATGATTTACGTGTTCCTTATAGCCGATAGAACCTTACGCTTCAACTAGTAAAGTACGGCAAGAGAATTCGAAAAGAGGGAAAACTTGTATTGCGAAATATAAATAGAAACACAAAAATGTGGAAGATACAGGATATATGAAGGTACAGTGACAGGATGTGGTTCTGAAAGCGGCTGATTGGATCGTGATCAGATTTGGAGATTTAGAGTCGACAATGGTGAAGAGTTTACGTAGGCGTAAGGGCGTTACGGTGGGCGTAAGTTTTGAGGAAGGGGATAATTTTTATTGGGTTTTTATTAATGGTGTATATTTAGAGTTGTGCTAGTGTAACACAATATGTGTTTGGTTTTAACCTCATATTTTGAACTGCGTCTTATTATATACATATACGTTAATTCTGATAAGTATACATATGTATACTTATCAGACTTTACGCACAAGCTTGTGCCAGTTATTTTTAACTTAAATCTATACGATCATTCGTGCTTCAGTTTTTTTTAAATTTGTTGACAGTGGAGAATAGTGAACTTGGTTAAGTATGTTTTTTTAGTAAATGGACAGATACAATTTTAGTTTCGTATGCAGTGACAGCAATGAGTAAAGCCTAAGTTTGTAAGTTACGGCTTACTTGTTTTTATCGCTTTTTATTCATGTAGGTACATATTACATTTGGTTTCTACTTTTCGGCTGCAAGTTATAGAAATCTTAAACTCAGTAAGAGCCAGTGCCGATTAGAGGTCTCTTTTATATAATTCGGTTTCTATATCTCTGGTCTCAGCCGTTGTCTAAATCATAAAATACCAACCAAAATATTTCTTTGAGATTCCCTTTCAATACATTCTTGTGACGACAAATTCACAAACTATTTTAACATCAATAAAATATTTAACATTTTCAAGCATCGGTATTTCAAAGACATTGCGAAACCGAAAGTGACACATAAACCGAATTCTAGTTTATCTTGATGAGTAGTTTGGTTGTGACGGGAATCTTAATAGCGTTTCACGAAGGTTTATCCAATTTGGGACTGCAGGAGTAAGGGTTGATTGTCTCTTAAATTGGATAAGTTGAGGGTAAGTTTAAATTTCCTGGAGCATCTTAAAAAGCGTGAAATTGCTGGGGAACTGAATCTTTTAACAAGGAGCGTAAAATGTGTGGGGTACAAGTGAATAAACTACACAAATAGCACAAACTAAGGTGATTTGTAACGTTTGAAAGGTTTGGACTTCTAGAGTGCTGGAATAAAGAAAGGTTTACTGATAAATTTATGAATGTGAATAGGCGAGTAATAAGGGTTTGTATCAAGGGAAAATATAACAATGGAAAAAAGGCATCTTCAGCAAATAAATCTTAAGGTTTTTTTATACGACACGATTTTATACGATAAACGCGAACAAAACCCATACATTTTTATAACCGGGTATCTTGCAATAGAAGGTTTAATTAAAAATTAAAAAGTATAGCAAGATATTAAATAATAGACAAATTATTGTAAAAAAAATACCGACGGCAGGTGCCAATAGAACTTTTTCCCTTATTTTGATTTAAAAAGGAAATCTATGGACCGTTTTTGATAAAATCTTAATCAGACCACTTCAGAAATAAACTCTTTCAAACAAAAACACAATTTATCGAGTCGGTCGGTCGCCCAGTCGGTCGGTTGGTCAGTCTTTAAGAAATTAGGTCACAAACATAAAAAAAATACCATTGAGTAGCTCCTGCTTTTTTAGGAAGTCGATAAAATACACAGACTGCCAAAGATAAAGTATCACTCCGACGTGAAAATGAAATAGTTCGGAACGATCAGTAATTAGTTGATCAGAGTAATTATAAGCACATAAACGTTCATAGTTATTTATCAATCATTATAAAATCCAATATGCTCCATAAACAGTAAAACCCATTACTCCTTTATTAAAGCCCCAAGTACAAGCGCAGTAAAATGGCGCTGCACTTACTCGTACTTCGTACATGTCATTTGCCCTTATCTCGGGTCATTTGTGCCGCGGCAGCATTTTATAGCACATCAGCTCGATAGTAATGTTGCCTCGTGAAAATATTGACGATTTTGATGTGCAAAATATAGCGAACTCGATCGTCAATTATATTATGATCGATACACATAAAAGCTACTGGAAACGTACGTAAATAAGAATTGAGTCAATTGCTAAAGATACACTTCTCAGCATCTCTTTTAAGTGATGCTTCGTGTGAACGGAATTTCTATTCTTAAAAATAATGCATAATGTTGGGAGCTTTATAATGGGTCGGATTTTGTGCTTATTTTCTATGTGTTTTAATTTATTGTAAATAAAAGTTCAATAAGTTCAGTTACTAATTGAAATAGCTGCAAAAATTATATCGGCCCTGCGGAATTTTCGAGATTCAACATGACTGTTAGAATTTATTAAAAGCTTGAGCCAGTTATTGAAAGTACATATTTACAATCGTTAGTTTTTGCCTAAGCTTCTAATTTTTGTATAAATTTGGTTTGAAATAATCTTCTGGGCTAGAATTTCAGTTGTTCGAATTGAATTTCTATGATGCTGATGTGTTTAACTTCTTAGTAATTATTAATGGTCTTTGTCATATTGAGTACATACGCTACTTTTTGTTAGCTAGTGGGAGCCGTGAGAGTTAATGTAGTGATTGTTATGCTAAAAGGGATGAAGTTTTCAGCGACTTTAAGTGTGTCTAATCCTCAAATTATACTAGTTTAACGCATGTTGAAAACGTACATTTGCATGCAAAAAGAGCGTTAATGTGGTTGAAAGATAATAAGATGGTATATAAGAATATTTAGGGTTGAAAGATGTTTTGAGTAAACACGTTTAAAATGAAGTAGTTTTAAGTATTCAAATAGTAAATGTAGCTCTTAATAATATTTATTTATTAATCACGCAAAAGCATTGAAGAGGAACGGAACAAGAAGAGTGATTTCAATAAGCATAGAAAATAATCGCGAATACCTCGAAATCAAGTAGCATTGTTTTTATCCATTGCAGTTAAAATTACTGATACGATTGAGACAAAATTTACAACGAATGAGATTTCACTTAGTAATCATAAATATGTCCTGATTTAGTCCAAATGTTTTAGTGCTTTTAGTTAAATAGACTAAAATAAGCGTAAACAATACTTAGTTCGTGGTCGGAGATTTTACGATGTCACTCATTACCTAGGTATTGTTCCAGATATTAAACTGTATCGTTGAGAACCTATACAAAACTTGAATCTCTCAAGCCCCATCCTTGTAAATCAAATACTCCACTATTTTCCCGTATATGTGCCGAGGTAAATGGGAGTTTTGTACTGGGTACTCTGTCTCGAAAAATATGATCCCCGTATTTCATATAAATCGCTTCGATACTCGAAAACAGTTCGGTTGAAGGATTCATCTTTCTTATTGAATGGTATTGAGTTGTCCAAGTTTGGTGAATAAAAATGAGTTTTTGATGCATTTGCTTTGTGAGGACTGTAGAGAAATATTTTCTTTAGTTACAGAACTAGTCGGTTCCTGTTCGAGGTATAATGTAACTTTTTTTAAGAATTTTAAATGAGTTGATAAATGAGTATATTTAGGTTATAGTTTTGAAGTTGCAATAAAAAATTAGAATAGAACTGAGATAAAATAAAATTATAAACCTTTAGTTAAATAACAGTCGTTGCAGGCAAGTCATGTTTACAAATGTTTTGATATTTATAAGCTATATTGATATTTATAACTAAAAATACTATTAAAATTTTTTTCATCGCAAATCAGTATAGTAAATGAATATTTTTTGAATCGACAAGGTAAGCCGATTTGATTGTTTGTCATAACTATTGTTTTAGATAGATACCTGATGTATTTTAGTGGTAGTAAGTACAGACACAAGTAATAATAAAACTCTCTACAAAAATCAGGCACTATCTTGAAAGTGTAAATACTTCAATAGCATGTTATATTCTTCACAAGCACAAAGTGCTCAGCAACAGCAAAACAAGTTACTGAATTCCTATTAATACCAATATTTTGATACAAAAGTGAAAAGAAGTCGAGTAAATATCGTTCCAATAAAGCGATTTCGCCACTTCAATTTCAATCGAGCGTATAAATAAGGCTTTTATCACAAACTTAAGGAAAAAGCCACTCTATACGGCGGCGTAATCGATTTGTACAAGGTATATAGAAATATCAGGTACGATGTGTTTTTCCTTTTCATATATTGCGGCGATTGCCTTTATCTGCTACGGTAGGTCTCACTCTAGAATGGCAGTTTAAAATTTGTGTTTGAAGAACTACAAAAAAGTACTTAAGCAAAGTTTGTTTTCCCAAAATGACATTTAAACATTAAATAATCGTGTTTTATAAACTTTGAGGCAATCAGCAAAAAAGCACCTAGGACAGCACGAAATTCGGCTTGCGTCACCCAGAGAAAGACTATCGAACTGCATATGACTGAAAAATTACCGTTGTATATAAAACAAACAAAAATATTACACGTCAGTGCAAAATACTTACACTTGCTTACTTTTACACTTCGCGTTTACTGTTTTTAAAATTGCAAGAAAACTTAAATGAAACGCGCACCTTTGAAATTGTAAAAAGATTAATTACTGGCCGTATCAAACGATTATTCTGCCGAAGAAAGAGGATTTACCATGATCCCATTTACAAAATGAAAATGGGCCATACGGGGATTCCCACGATCAGATGAATGCTTAAAACGGTAGAGATCGGTACAGCAAGCGTAGCAAAAGTAAGAGACAAAACATAATACGGCTAATTCGAAATGACAAAACTACTTCTGGTTAACGCGGAATTAATGACGTTTTAAATTAGAAATATGTTTTTTAAATTAAGATAAACACTTTTTAAGTATTAAAATTCACCCTAAAATCCTCTTACGCAATACGGCAGGGGATTTTTGTCCAAAAATTCAACAAATGAAATAAACCCCCATGCTAGTCATGTAGATTTGTTAAGATGCAACCTAAGTGAAATAATTATGATTTACGTCTAAGACGTACCTAAATATAATAAAAAACGTAAGCATCCGTATTTCTGAATTTGAAGTTCACAGTATTATTGAATTTAATATGCTATAATGTACTAGTATTAATACAATGATGACGATTTACACATCATTACAAATTAACGACGTACCTTATAAGTGAAAGGTAGTAACTTTAGCAGCCTATAGCAGTCGGAAAAAGTAAGCATTAAACTAATACCATTGCAGCTGGAGTATAATAACTATATCCATAAAACTTGAAAGCATAAATTTCTGTAACAATTAATAACGAACTCAAGTTGCACTTTACAGTAAGGCTTCACAGCACTTCGCAATGTTTCTTTTAATAATAGTCGGACGTTTTACAACTTGAAACGTACAACGTTAAGCATACAGCGAGTGGAAAAAAGACATTATGGCACTTTCGTTAAAGTCGCGAAGAAATGTACAGTTTTAACAAGTACGAGAAATACTATTAAATTTGTAAAAGTCTGATAATTATTATGATTTACAAACTAAAGTAAAGGTCTGATTTCGATAAAACTTATATTGGACAAACTTGAAAGTACTATTTCCAATTAAAAAAGAAACAACTGGACCGATTTTACACGCTATAAAAAAGTTGCGACGTTAACTGTTTGCAGAAAGAACATTACCAGCAAGTAGTAAAATGTATTAGTACCTACTTAGGGACTATAGTAATATTAATATGTGAAAGACGGTGTACTTTTTCCGCTGATTATGGTCAATTTAATCCATTTCCGAGCAACACAATTTTCTTATATCCCCGCACGAGCGTTAAATTTTAGATAAACGCAAAAACTAATTACTTTACTTTAACAGTTTTCCTACCTCGCGGACGAACGTTAGAGTTTCGGGGGAAATTCGTTAAACTTACGATGCGGGACCGAAAATTTCGCCCGAGGGATATACTCATATTAAAACTGGAAGGTAACATCTTGTTGTTTCGATGTTTAACTTTGTTTTGGCCGGTCCCGTATATTTTGAGGATTATCTGTAATGCGGATTTGTCTGGTCCTTTTTCCAAGTGAGTTGTTGTCGGGCTGTCAAATTAGTTATTGATACAATGTGAAGTCGCTTTTTCTTTGTTTATTTGTGTGAAATAGTTTACATATAAGAATTATATTTAACCTTCAAAAACAATAATTAATCATAGCAATTCTTATAATACTACAATAATTGCATAAATCGTCTACAGGAACTTATTGCTCTAGACTAGTCTAAATACTCTGAAAACTTGATTACCGATCAAAATCAATCGGTTCGACAAAGGTTTATAACAGCTCAGTTGCACATCAGTTATAGTTAGCTCTGAGGACAAACGGACTCCGTCCGTTTTGATATGTTCAGAATGTATCCTCGGAAAGCATTTTTGGTTAAGTAAGAACGCTCTTAAAGAGTTAACTCGCGTTTGTTGGAAAAATTGCTTCTCAGTCTAAGTATAGACTAAGACGTGATTTTTCCAAGAGCTATTTTTCAAGTACTGAGACGTAATCACTTGGGCAAGATATTTAATGCCGGAATATATTGGTTTTCCTGTTGGTGAGAAATCTCCATAGAATATTTTAGTGACATCTTACTAGTATTTTACTAGGGTACATGACGTGACATGGACTTAACTAACGAGAGATAACTAAAGACAAGGCGGTATGGCCACAATGGCTTTAGCCAGCCAAATAGACAAAGAAAAAAAACTCTTAATATTCAGAGACGAGTTGTATTTGGAAATTGTTTCTACCACAGACCATTTGTTTTTATCTTTATGGATTCCAGTAGATCGTGCGGCAGTCGAATGGCTATCGCCTTGTTGGGGGCGACAATAAGCGCCAAAACTTTCAAGTACTTCCGCCACGGCAAACCCACATGATCATACTCTTATAGAAGCAAAAAAATAACACTTAAGAATGCCAAGGAAAGGCTTAAATAATATGAATTAGATTATAATCGACTAACAGGCAAAGATATGAAATCTCCAACATCGCCATTGTGTAGAGGCGGCCATCTTGTGTTTGAAATTTATCATAGTATTCTACTACTTATAATAGTTGAGCACTTTCATTTGATAATGGAGTTGTTAAAAATATGTAGTCAGCCATTTTGTGGCGGCGACCACCTTGGACCATTATTTTATGAAATTGCTGATTTTGATATATTCGAGAAATACGTTTTCACTCTTAAACCACACTTTCCTGATATGATACTTACGCTATTCCTCAATTTCTGTAGTTTTCTTACCTGCAACAAAACAAAACACAATCAATATTGCCGCAGCATTAATGGAGGCTTTGATTGAGATACAAGCAATAACATCACAAGGGAATTCAGTAAAGGTGCAATTTATAACTGATTGTAACACTGGCTATAAAAAGTTTCAGTGATTTGTCTTTTGATAGTATGATTCAGCCTTTATTGACAAAACATAAGTAGATTGATATTGTAAAATATGCAGATTGTGTAACGGCTTTATAGCAACACCTTTACCGGCGGGTCATTTTGACAGTATTTCAGCGTCGAATTGTCAACGCCTGGCCAAGTTTGCTGCTCTTGTTTTCACCTCTTGCATATTTATCTCTAGCCGATAATGAGGCTGCTATAAATCCGCTAAAAAATATACATATTTTACAAAATGTGACACGCAAGGCGATTTAAGCTCGCTCCATCTAAGTAAATCTTAAGTTGTCGGAATGCTGGTACTCGTGTAGAACCTATTTATAAGACTCATCGTATCGTAAAGTCAACATACTAAGTTTTGTGAAAATATGCTGAAATCAAAAAACTGCAACAACATTTTGCCAGACTTGAGGGATGGAGACGTTTTGCTCGCACGTCGAAAAACTCAGAATACGAGTTTTTATGTATTTTTTAACAAACTCGACTTAAACAGCGGGTTATTTCAAACTACATTATAAAAATGAAGTTGTCAAAGTTTTTAATCTTCGCATAATTTGTCAGCGATACTTTTGGAGTTTGTTTTAATTTCACTAACAAAGTGTTCTTTTAACGAACAAAGTTTGCGAGGTAATTAATTAAGATTTAATTTCGTTATCGTTTATTAGGCGAAAAACTTAAGGGAATCTTAAGAAGTTTACTACTAGATTTTTGAATTTTTCTGTATAGATCTAAATGCACAATAAGAACTATATTTTTTTGTTCTGTCGACTAGCTGTAATTATAATGTCTTGTCACATTTGTCAGTTATTTGGTATAAATACCAAAAACTGGACCATTTTTGATAAAATTGATATGGCCTTTCAAACCTTTCAAATAAAAAAATGAAAGTCAGACAAATATGTCGTGATGGAGACATTTAGGCACGGTGCCGCGTGTACGGTTTTGCAATGGAATCAATTTTTTTATAATTTAATTTAATTGAGAATGAAATTTAAATGTGACAAATAGATGTCTTTATTACAGACACAAGTTATTAAAAAAATATCTACTACTACGACTGTTACACGAGGATTAAAGGAATTTATTAGATTAAAGATCCCATACAATCGAATTTAATTTTTACGTATTGATGTTCTCTAAAACGACTTAAAAAGAAACTACTTTCTTTTAGCCAATAGGTTATTTTTCTCAGGTCTACCCTTAATTCTTTCTCCTGACAATCCGTATAAGAACACGTCCATTATTGAAGAAAGATGAAGCTGTTGACCGAAGCCAACACAGTCTTAGTTTTACCTGACCGTTGACAATTCTTATTCTTGTTTTCTTTTTTTAAGGATCAGACCTCGGATTGAGTAGTCGCCTTTGTGAATATCGAACTGCTCTGGCAACATAGTCATAGAGGACATATTCCGCATAATCGAATAATATATACAAATAAAACAGACAATAATCTGCCTTCACTCCTTGTAGTAAAGTCGCAAGTAACAAGCAACAACCTTTCAATACAAAATTCTAAACGCGCTGTTGACTCCTGAACTCCGAGCGTGGTTCTGTCGTGATCATGAAGCTGCGTATATTTTGTATTTGGTCCGTAAAATTGTTATGAAGTGATTTCTAATGTTTGCTCAGCGAAATAGGCTTGTACAACATGTGGGGAATGGTAATAGAGTAACAATGTAGATTTAGTACGTTATACGTGTTCTGTGATAGTATTACACAATATTGAGTAATGAACGGCAGATTCGTTATAACACAAGCTCTTTTAAAAAATGTTCCTTAATATCTACTGTTATCTCAAGCTGACATCAAAACGATTCGATAAGACACTAGATATTCCCCAAATAACATCTTACTTATACAAACTATTGTTAAGTTACGCTGATATTATTGTTAGCAATTTAAATGACGATAACTGATGAATATGTAATAATAAACAATATGTAATGATAGCCTAAATAGTAAACCCCTTGCCTTAAAAGCAAGCGGGCGCAAGTTCTTCCTGGCTTTTTTTGGCAAGCAAATTGATTATGTTCCAAAATTTGAGTTCAACAATATTTTTTACGGGTCTTATTTATATAGAAAAGTTTCTGATCGTAAAATGTCAAAGGAAAATTTTAATAGCAGAACTATAAGATTGAATAGATCATTAAAATATTAAATACGAAAGTTGCAAAGGGGTAGAAAATAAAGCTGTTGTACGAGTTAAATAAAATGTACCGGAACAGCGTTCGACACAATCTCTAAAAGGTGCAATTCAATTTGCAATATCAGGTACACAATTGCGCAATATTTTCCCATAAACCAGCATTTGGAATTGAGAATACAGCTTTACTACTTCCGATACGATATTTGACCGAATTTTCATAGTTAAATTGAATTAATGTTTTTTTTTTGACGGGTTTTCAACTATAGTTCACATTCGCTGAACTTTATCAGGGATGAAATGACGAACTCGAAGGCTAGCCGACGGAGCAGTATTATCTTTGAATCAATATAACTTGAAAATTAAATAAGCACAAGGCGCAAGTTTAAGCCTCTTTTATACTTCCGTCAATCGATAAATCTTGATAACAATAGGCAACACTATTTTATACTTACTACTTTGGCTATTTTTCGAGCAGCTTTGCTTTAAATATTCTAAGAAATCAAGCTTACTATATTGGAAAATAACTGCGCAAATAATATTGGAGAAAAAACATTATTTCCAAAGTAAAAAGGCTGAGTGGTGGAAAGTGGAACAACTCAAAATCTAACGATTTCTTTGTTGGGAACTGACTTACAAATCTAATAAGTCATGTCTGTATTCGATAGACTTATTATAGAAATAGATTTTAATTAAACGTCTGTATTGAATTCAGTTCACTTTGTAGAACACCAAATAGAATTCTAGGTTTTAAATGAAAAAGACAGATTTCTGCCCGACTGAGTCGATTTGTGAGCTAGAAGCTAAGGCAAATAGACAGTTATTTGACCAAACGGTTCGCAGAAAGCGTTGCGATTTCTTATTACTTCCGCACGGATGTAATGACTGAATTCTACGTGTCTGAACACTTGATAAACTGAACAAGAATTCCACAATTTTTTGGAATTCTTGTTCAGTTTATCTAATTGAAGAAAATATTTTATAAATATAACTTTTTACGTGTCATGTTTATCAGAAGTATTTGCGTGACGTCACCTCCCGGTTTCAACAGAATATAATCGCTGGGAACTTTTCCGGTTTTACCATAGCTTTGTTATTAGATTAGTTATTAATTGAAATATTGTTTTATTTTTGCTTTATCATAGTGTGCCTAAATAAACGTATACCTACCCAAAATTAGGGTCACACAAATTCTTTTATAAATAAGCAACTTTAGATACAAAAACCCGGGATGTTTCATCATTTTTGCCCACTGACGCGTGATTTCCGACCCTCACATTATCCCTTCATTACGGATGACAGGGCGACACCTACGAGACAGGATTAAGCATTCTTAAGGCACTCGATATACAATAGCCAAAAAAAAGATTTTCTTTTGAGTCCTTGCATTTTCGTGAAAAAAAAGCACGGAAGAGTATTGGTGTGAATTATCCACAAGAATACTTCAATGTATTTCGTTATATTACTACGACTTCAAAAAATGAGTAGGTTTTAAATTTAGCATCTTTTATTGTATGTTACCCAAATAGGACCCAAATAGGAGGATTTGTTTTACCTTAAATTAACAATTATGTTGACTGTCGACCTAGTGGCCACGATATTTTACGCGAATTTAAAAAGCAACACGACAATTACTTGACCGCTTATCTTTTTTTAGGAAACTTAATTGTTATTGTGCCCTGCATGTTTGCCCCATATATTATTTAAATCAGCCAATAAATGACGCCGTATCTAACCCCTTTTTTGGGAGAAATACTTTCCTATCTAAAATCCCCGACGACTAAAAATTCTATAAATTCGAAGATCCTATTCACCAAGTTTCGTCAAGATGGATTAGAACCCGTACGCGGGTACAACATTTCAGGAGATACAAGCACAAAAACATACAAACTGACAGAGGATAGAAAAAAACGCTAAAACTGAGGCGACTTGCTCGCTAGGTCAATAATACATCGAAATAAATCGAACAGTAAAGAAATTAATAATTACGGTTACAAAGTCTGATAGCTTAGAATTTACAATGATAGCTCCAGACAGTAGTAATATCTTTCTCTTAAAAAGAAACGAGGAAAGACGGTACTGTGTATATACGACTAAGTTTAATTTCTCGCTTTTCCGCTATAAGAACCAAAACACTTGCCTTCAAGCACGACTGAAGGAAACACAAAGGGTTGCATTTGAGAGGAGCAATATACATTTTATAAGTATTTTTATCATTCTCAAAGTAGTTTTCAGATTTTTGTGCTGGTGTGGAAGAGGTGACGGGAGTCTTATTTTACTGAGCTTAATATTATTTTCGCTTAGTTTTGTCAGGTTTCTGAAGCTCAACTGGATATTGTGAACTGAGTCGAGATCCTTAAATGGAAATTGCAAATCTTCTTATTTTAAAATTGCATTGATAGATTGTTAATTCATGCGGACCATCACTATCAATATTAACCCAGGACAGCGCAGAGTCATACAAAGGAACTATTATTACTTTTTACCCGACTGCAAACTTACACCGTGTGGTGTCAATAGGTTCGTCTTTACCTGCATATGGCCATAGGTTATAATAGCTGCATCCCGCGATTCATTCGTTAAGATACGCGTGTGTCTAAAATTCTTGCAGTCAGATTTTTGAAGTTACTTTTAACCACTTGTTTGCTTTAGTTATTATTTTTTGATTTTAAGCACGTACGAAAAACTTGTTTGTGCAAGCAAAATCGATTTACGTTTTTAATTTTCCTACACTACTTATTAAAGTTATTCTTGAATAAAACTCGCAACGCTTTTGCTAATTACATGCAATTTTGATAGGTTAATATCGTCAAAAAAATTTGGAATGTGCTGTTGATACATTAATCTGCCTAATCATAAGTTAAAAAATAGAGAAAACCATGCTTTAATGAAAGATTATAGTTTTTAAAGAAGTTGACCGTTGATATTTTTCGGTAGACACTGTGCGGAAAGATAACCGTCGCAAGATGAGGGCGCCACTGTTAATTTAACATGGACAATGATAAATAATGATAACCGAGTTACGTTATCTAAACGTGAGCTAATTATTATTATTGAATAATTTTACTTATTAAGTACTAATTATTTATGTACTCGGTTGAGACTGTGATATAAAAACATCATGTTAGTTCCATTTAAGACTGTGATGAATGACTTTTGGTGACTATCCCCTTATTACTGTTGATATTATACTTAAGTTATAACCGTACGAAGCCACAGGCATTCGCATGATATTATATACGAGCTTTGACAATTGTCAAACTTGGTTATTTCGAGTAACTGCCGCACTGTATGAATTTAACATTTTTTTCTTAAGTTGATTCTTAAGCCTTAGTAACGCTGCTTAAGTTGCAACATTAAAAAAACTAAATTTAAAAAAATCAAGGGTAACCTCATAAACAATATGAATAAATATAGTAACAGAACCCATAATTTTTGTTTCTTAAATTCATCACTAGTATCAAAGACTTATTATTAAGACTAACAGTCCCTTTACAATAATTATTATATATATAAAATAATTTATTATCACACCTTTCTGTGTCACGTTTTATAATACTAATAGCGCGTTGTACGGGACATTAAATTGAATTTAAAGAAGTTTTAATCTTTGAACCCCATTGGAACCCCTTAGGGGATAAATTTTCAAAATTCCTCTTTTAGTACACCCCTACTCCTACGCGATATTTAAAGTTTTCCATTTTGTAAACTGCGTGAAGAAAAGAAAAAACCAAACGAGGACAAAACAAATGAATTACGGTTTTCGAAATACAAATGTATGAATAAATAGCTGTATAAATTTGAAATTGGAATCTCTAACCAAAGAAGAGATATTTGATATCAAAGTGGCCAGTTCGACAAAACGCCAATTTCATATGTAAGGACCTAATATATATATGTATAGATTTGATTTCAGAACTTTAACGCTTTTCAATATTTGTCTCTACAATTATCTAGTGATAAATTTTAATAAATCTAATACTTTTTTGACGACGCGACGCCCACGTAGGTTATCTACAGACAGACAAGTTTTAAACTTTAAACAAACCATTTTTAAGCGAGATAAAAATACAAAGAGGTAAAATAATACAGACTTAAAATGTCATACTATTTCAATGAATATTTTCAAATAAAATGACACCCACAGTTTTATTTGACTTACTTCCACCTCAAATGAATATTTTCAACCCGCACAGATACATTTACATAACGTTCTAAACATTTTAGAAACTTTGCAAAGTTGATAATAGCCAAAAAATTTTTTTCTAAATAGGTAGTTCACACTGGCCAACTGCCTAAAAAGCATTATCTGGCATCTGCAATGCGCCTTTCAAAGCTATACGTAAGACCAAATAGTGGTATTTAACTTGGCTAATACTCTGCTTGATCTAATAGATAACGAATCAAAGTTTGTTTTTAGACGAAATTCGTTCAAAATTAAAGCCGATTTGACACAGTTTTCAATGTGCTAGCCATGTGCCAGCTATAACAGATTTAGGAAAATAAATTATGTATTAGAACTAATTCTAGTAGCAGAGGCAGACAGATCAAATCTAAAAAAAACAATGTCTGTCGCTTCTCTTGGCTCGAAATTAAAGGTCGCTTAAACCTTTAAAATTGGCCTCATCATTAGATCATTGCTAAAAATCAGAGTCGCAGATCAGCAATTTCGTGGCTTACATCTGAGCTCTTGACCTTTTTCTACTACTTTTACAACATTTTCTATAGTGACGGTTGTTTCCTATGTTGTTTATTTTTAGATATTTTAGATAAAGTTAATATTGGTTACTATTGTTGTAGATTAACCATAATAATCCTCTTCTTTCCATCTCAAGATGTTCTAAATGCTTCAACCTTGATGCGTACCTAAACACATTAAAATCACGACTGTAACGAAAATATATATTTTTAAACATTAGTAAAGACCACAAAAAAGTAAAGCTAACAGCCGTATATATTTAATGAACCGTAAAATATAAACACGAGTACTCAACCGAATGTTGTTTATTAAAACTTTGTAGCAATGTGCCTCTCAAAGAAATGCAAATTATTTCGGCAACCGAGGAAGTTTTTCGGCCAACTCAATTTAACTGAGAACGAAAAATTAACTTTGATGGATGGTGAAACCAAGAATTTGCTGAGGATATCTGTAGATTATCTTCTATACGCCCGGATGCTGCTGTCAACTTGAAGTAGGTATATATCGTATCCTATCAGCGTTCTACTGCTTGTCTTCCTTATGAAGGAAAGGGAAGAGTGTAGACTTTAGCCAACCATGCTGGCCTAATTATATAAGCATTTGTATAGTTAATATATAGTTTATACTGTTTACGGGATACGCCGCTTTCTGGTTGTGGTTTTGGTGCATGCAGATCATCAACTTTATTTCATTGGTAATAGATTACAACTGCTATTTTTAGTTATTAAACATTTCGAAGGCATCAAGGCTTGTAGATCTTTGATCATCTGTGTTTCCCTAACAACTTGTTTTAATTAATAGCGAAGGTTTCGCAATATACTATTTGCGCCAAGTTTAATTACTTACTTGAGTAGTGAGCCAAATATGGGAAGTTTGTTTCCAACGACAACTCCAAAATGTTAATTTGCGAGTAGATTTTAATATCATCACACGTCTTTTTTATACAAGTAATATGACGTCGCATACTATGTAATTAATTTTTTCGCTAACATAATACCATTACCTTGATTACATTTAATAATACAATGGTGTTATGTTGTATCCTCAAAATGTAGGATCCTCGATGTGACACGCCCGTCATCGCGACAACGCGTGAACCATACATAGAAAAGTATCTAAAGATAAATTTGAACACCCGGTCTGTGCGGATTCATGATATCGTTTCTTTTTGACATCAAATAGTCGAAAGATGATATACCACTACCCCTTTATCGGCTAACATTAGGTATGAAAGAGGCGAAAACAAGAACAATCAATGGCGTCTATATTTGACAGTTACCTCTTCAACGCTGTCAAATATGAACGTCATTGCCACCTCTTTCATGCCTAACTTCAGCCAAATGGGCCCCTGTATTAATCGCTGAGTCCCGAATATGTCTTCCAGTGGCAGAACACTTTTAGGCTTAACAGATTTTTCAGCATTTTGAAGAATAGCCATTGAAATACCACGAGTATTTCACTCGTCGGAATTCGGATCACATGCAGCGAGACGGCGACGGGCGGACGTGGCACCACGCCAAGCACCTTTACTCACTCCGCTCAAACGAAATGGGACGACGGAATTTCATTATCGAAACTATTCGGAGCAGATGTTTGATTTGTCAGGAATTAGGGCGAGTGATTGCGCCTTTATGATGTTTGCGGAAAGAGCGCAGGATCAGCAATGAATCCTAGTTTTGGGGAGAAAACAGTATTTAATGTTTTGGTTCTTTTTGACTCAGCTTACCGAAAGTAACGACTACTAAGTCTACTAGGAATTTGTAAGACAAGAACTGTCTACCATCACTACTGTTTTTTAGTTAAGTAACTTGTATTTTAGGCTAAATCGGCTACGAGCTTGTCGAGATCGAGCCGATAGACAGAGAAATAGGTTTGCTTATTTGTTGTCCAAATCCGACTTAGTTTCTCTCTCAATATCAATAAGTGCCTTAAGTTTTGACACGCAGCTTAATGCAGGGTAATATGAAAAGAAAAGAAGGCTATAAACAAGCAAAACTACGTGAACTCAAACAAGAACTCCAACATAAAGGCACTTATAAAATTATAAACTTGTGATAGAACTTCCGAACAAACCGAAAAGACAACCGTTGAGGCTAATCGCATATCCAAACAAGTTGAATAATAGCCCCGAGTTACTGAAAGAAATCCATTTTGCGGGTAGTTTGCAGATAAATACAGATTAGATGGAACAAGAAGAAAACTTTACAAGGATATTGAATAGAACATAACGAACGGGACCACATAATATCTTGACCTTCAAAATTGCAATTTGAGTGTTATCCAAACGTCAAGCAACAGAAAAAATATATAATGTGTTCAGATTGATCACATTATATATTTTTTCTGTTGTTTTGTAAAAGGATTTTAGCGGGTGACAAAGTATGTGATTCGGGTATTAGGTACCGGCTTACTAATATTTAATCTATTCCATTTATTCATACGAGAAATGTCTACTGTCGTACTGAATATGTAGCGTTTGGTTTGGTTTCCTAAGGTTTCATGTGATTTTATACTAACCTGACGCTTTCAGCTGAGCTTGCCATCTGTATTATTTCTAGTTTTCGAAAAGAACTTAACAAAAACAAACTGTGAGCTCAATGAGGAGGGCGGGACACCAAAGTTTGTTCAAATTTTATAGTATTGGAAAGCGATAGGTCTAGGATAGGACAGTTGATCCGTTAATCATTTACTATCTACTAGCTAGAACAGTTATTGAATGCTTTAGCTTTAGATAAAAAAGGGTCTCAATGCGGACCGATCAGTAATAGTTTTGGAGATCGTATTGTAGAAAGAAGAATAAGTTAATGAAATGGTAGAGATGGTATGTTTTAATGTAAGAAACCTTTTTTGGTATATTCTTCATTGATGGAACACATTTTTGGAACAATATCAGTCTAGTCTGTTTTGCTAATACGTTAGTTAAATCGAATGAACTACTTTTGTTTATTTTTGGCCCCGACGCAAAAACGGCGGGGTGTTATAAGTTTGACTTACTAATCTGTTTGTATGTATATATATATGTGTCTGTGGCAACGTAGCTTTCGATTGACTTTTTTTGGTCGAAATTTAAATTTTTATTAGTCACGAGTGTTTCTGCTATGTTTAATGCAATCGGACAAAAATGGCCGCGTCACAAAAATATTACCCATAAACTATTAATATACTTGTTGTTAAGGTTAGCTAAAAATACTAATGCACTTCGCAGCGACTGCGCTTACTTTTTCCGATACGGTGCTCAAAGTTAATCTTTTGTCGGTTCGCTTTTGAATAAAAAGACGACGCTGAGGACAGATTCCAATCTCATAAGAAAACACCAGAACCCTGAGAGATTGCTGAAGGACTAAACCTGTCATTTATATTCATCCATATAAATAAGGGGTCGAACTTACGCAGTACTCAGAATATGAATCGAGGGAACACGCAAAATACTATGCGACAAGTTCTTGAAATGGTGCTTGAAGTTTTCATTTTAAATCATAGACGGCGTAGTTGTAGATCGTCTCTAACAATACTGAATGACTAAAGTGAAATAATAAAGTAATTTTTATAGTCAACAATGTTTGTGAAAACACAATTATAAACAATTTGACCACAATCAGTTCTTACTTTTTTATTTATTAGCTGAGAGGGAGATACTTTTAGATTACCCAAAACTAGGACACTAGTTTTGAGTAAATATCTCCCTTTTTGCTTTCTGGTACAGTGGCAGAATAAAAAGCAAATCGTTTTTAAAAGCAAAATATACTATTTTATAAGTCATTGTAATGCCAAGGTTTTCGTTTAGGTGCAATGTTTTTTAATTAGTAAATTTGAATAGAAGCGAAAGATTTCTTGATCGTCGTAATGTTAAAGTTAATGTTTGGTTCCAAAATTAATTTAATTGAACACTATTGATGACTATAAATCCCGAAATTGCAGTGTTCGCACTACCTAACCATAGCAAAGCAAACCGAGCAATACCTCGAGAGATACAATGACAAAAAAAATGACTTTAAAAAAAAAAACTTTAAAAATATATGTCCATGATAAAACTGACGTTGAATAGCTTTAAACCTTAGTTTTAATACTCTTCCCAAAAAAGACCAATTAATTGTCTGCCCAAGTTATACCATACTCAAAACAAAATTGATTGTTTGTGATTTATAGGCCACATACTGTCGACCTCGCGATCTCGATATAATTTTCGGTTTTTTTAAAACAAAAAACACGACAATTACATTAACCGATTTTTTATCTTCAGAAAATTTAATTACTCTGTCGTTTCGCATATCATGAATGAATGAATGGTTTTTCAGTACCAAATATGATTGAAATAGGACAGTAAATCGCGCCGTAGCAAACCTCCCACTTTTTTAGGAGAAGCAACACCCCAACAAAAAAAAAAAACTGATAGGTACATCAAGCTTCGTCAATACCAAAGAATTTACAGTTTATAAGTAATTCGTATGGCATGTGTTACTGACTAACTATTATTATTTTTATTCCACATTATTTCTCGGAGCAACAAGAGTTTAGTATTCTTTTATTATGAATTTAATTGTAGGTCTTCATTAAGGCCGCAAACAAGGAATATTATTTTCCTTTGTTTCTTCTTTTTTCTTCGGCACAATAATCAACATGTGTACTGGGATAGTCATTAAGATAATTAGGTCTTTTATTATCGTTTGTACTCGCATTAACGCTTGGAATATTTTCAAGTAATTTTTTTTTTCAAATACATAAGGCTTTCTTTTTTGTAATGCATACCTATATATCGCATAGTTTGCGAGTACGAGTAATAAGAGCTTTTTTCGCTATAAACATCTGAACACGTCATTTAATATTTTAAGCACGTGGAATTCACGTCAAACGGTATTTATTTAGCCAATGTCAAGTTTAATAAATAATAATAAAAATTATGCATCATCAGAATAATATAATGCGTCATCATAAAGTTAAACACGTCACGCGTTTTCATCACTGAATCTCAATGTTCGTTACAGAATATAGGCCCTGGTTAGGCTTTTTGTAATAAATCGGTAATTGACGTCGTAGCAAACTCCAATTTTTTGCGATATGGTTGTTTCACCCTACAAAATAACATTATTAAAAAAAATTCTTTTACACAGGTTTTATTGCCCTGAGCTACTTCTATTGGTCAGTGATTGGATCAATACCAAACTCCTTTTTGGCCGACAATTTAATACAAGACCATCGACGACATCTACACTGTAAAGAGTTGTCATGGTGCATCAATGATTCATTTTAACTCTATTAAGGTATCCACCGCTTTACTAGTGTACATTACTTTACTTGACCACGACTACTTACTTTGCAATTCAATTTATTTTACAACTTGCAAAATCAAAGAACTTGAGAACTAGTACAATACACAGAGTGTGGTGGTCAATCAATAAATAAAAAGAAAACTGAAAAATCGCAGACGTACATATATCTATGTAATCCTAATGGTACAAAAAAACAAAACTTGATTAATTACATATTGACAGTAAAATATTTGATATTTTCAATGAATTTTCAAAAGAGGAGGAGGTACTCAATTTAAGGGTTTTTGTATCTGTTATCTGATTTCTTCTGGACAAATTTGAAGTTTTTTAAAGTTTTAATAAAATAACTTATTTCTAGACTTGAAGTGTACGCGCTTTGCTAACACCGTCGATTATTTTAATCGAAGACCAAGAAAATAAATAAATAATATGCCACAGTTTGTCTGTATAATAATAATAATAATGGCAGTCTGAAGGCTTTTAGTGAACAATAGACGTGGATTAGCCGCCGCGCCCTGCTGGAATGCTAAAGGTCCTGCTTACTCTCGCCTCTTACTGGTCTGCAGACGTGGGTCTAATCTGCAGACGTATGAACCATATTGGTAAAATCTACAAGAAATAAATAATAATTGTAAATCAATAACTCTTTCTAAGCGGTAGGGTAACATGTGAAAACTTTATTGATACTAAAATAGCTAATTTTTTATCTAGATGTGCTCCCATAGAGAAAGTTGTTCCTAAGGATGAGTATAGAGATCTCTTCGCCTCAAACTAAGCGATAACCATGCACAATGCACAAGATGTTAAAACTTTTCATGAATCTTATATAAATGTTATACTTAAGGTAATAAAGGCTTTGAACTCGGATAATATCGATGTGTAGCCTAGTTCAATATTTGTGGTTCTGTCAGAATTACTTTAGGTTTACGACGATTTTATTATTTTATATTTTTATTTTGTTATACAAAGACATGGACGTTTTAAAAAAATGTTATAGTATTACACTAGAACTAAATTCTATGCCTTACTTGACAATTTATATACCTTTCATACTTTTTTCAATTAAACATTTACTTCATAAATTGTGAAAGTTAGAAGGGGCGGACAGATAGATGGGCAGAAAGGGTCTATAAGGGTTTCTTGTAATATACTTATTAAAAACCCTCAAGATATGTCAAATTGACAAACTTTTGCCTTTTTAAAGTCAGGTAAAAATTTCAAATGTAATCAAGTAATAATAAATAATATTTTTCAAAGCCCTAACAAAGCGTCTAGTTGACGCTACTCGAGACCAAAATGCTGGTCTCTACCTGGGTCAGCGCATTAGTATTGCCATTCAACGAGGCAATGGGGCCAGCATTGTGGGTACTCAACCAACCGGAAGTGGTTTAGATTTAAGTTGATTTTAATTGTTGTGTATTTTGTACATATAGTTTATAGCTTTGTATAGTTTTAGTTAAAATTGTATCGTGTTTTATAAGTTTGTGCAGTAAAAATCAATTTTAAATTATACATTTCATTTTGTGAAAACAATCCCGTGCATTGATAAACCAACCATGAAATTTATTACACTGAATCCGTCTGAGCAAAAGCCTTACATCAACACATGTTATCTCTGTGTGATGTTTGAACAGCCTCCATCCACCTGCCCTCTGGATATATCGCGCGGTTTGATTGACTTACTGACGAGACTGATTGAAATATACATAAGGTTACGTTACGACTCGAGGGTATATTTGTTTGATTTTACAAGTTATTTAATCTTTTTTAATCTTTTTTATATAGTTGAATTAGATGTGCCTAATATTGTTATCCGCGTTAATACAGATTAAAAAGTTACCTATGTGTTAATCCAGGGTCTTAGCTCCGTAATAAATTTCATCCAAATCCGTTCAGCAGTTTTTGCGTGAAAGAGTAACAAACATTTATAATTTTATTAGGATAGTAGGAAGTAGGATAGGATTAGGATAACTCGCAGAGCATACATATTTACATTGTGATTATTTGTTTAGATATTCGCAATATTTAATTATGGCTGCTCTTCTTATAAATACACTTATTCAAAGTGTTCCTTTCTTGAAGTGACAAGATAGTGGCAACGAGTGAGCGATTGGTTTAAAGCCAAATTATATGCTATAATAAAAACACATAGAGAAACAACTAAAGGAAAAATCTTTCATTGATCTTGATTATTGAAAGACTTTTTCGTAAGTTGGTACTTCCCGAAGTCTAACAGTTTTAGACCACATGACAAAGATCACAAACAATATTTATTAAGATATTATTTATATAAAAAATTACAAAAAAATTTAATATTAGACAACAAAAGTTTAGTTGTATAAAAAACTTAAAAGTGGTGGTTATAACTAAACAAGTGATAGCCATGGTTTTGCAGTAAAAAGAGAACTAAAACATCTGCTGAATACTGGTCAGAAGCATCCAAACTTTTTGTGGTAAGACGGTTAATATTCTGCGTCACCCCAATACAGACTTTCAGAAAAACAGATTCGACAATATTATGTATAATGGAGGATTCTAGCCTGAAATCTGTGGCGCATGAATAAAAGATGATTTAGTAATTTTGCGCTTGGAAAAAAATATACGAACGCTTGTTTCCAGACAAACAAAATATGTTTATGTGTTGAATAATCTAATAAAACATGCACAATAAGAAATTCTTAAAAAAACTAATACCGATTTCAATTCAGCCGCTGATACTGATACTTTACTTTTACTATGGACCATAGGGGACCACTTTGGAAGAATTATACCTTTTCAAAGAAAAAAAGAAGGTTGTTCAAATCAGTGAATCTTTTTTTGAAAAGTCAGATAACAAACACAAAAACGTACCTACTTATACAGTCGAACTTAACTCAGGGGAAGTTCAGCGGTGTTTTAGGAAATCGGAGAACAAAGAACCTATGTTTAAATATGTAGGTAATAATATTTTACACAAATATGAGTTGAATAAATATAGATATTTTTTTGTCTAGCATTCTTGGCATTAATTTATAAACTATTGCAGCCGTGCCTTGGGCACTTGCCGTTAACAAGTGGTTGGAAGCGACTTTAAAAACCCGACCGCTAAATTTTAACCTGTGTATCTTAAACTTAGCATTTCCTATTACAAACTCTAATAAAACGTATAAGTTATATATATATTCGTTTGATTCTTTAAACATTAAAAAAAATATATAATCGAGCTTTTCCTAATAAATCAGTGAACATTACACCAAAAACCAAAAATAGCTCCGTTAAATTCAGTTTCTTCTCTTTCCTGAAGTCGGCTAAAAATTGAATATGGTTTCAATATCACATTATTAGACTATCAATAATCAAGAACGTACTGATTTCATAATCTACTTCGTTCTACACCTACATGGCCTTTTCGTTCATCAACCATTTATCATAAAAACGTCTGGCGGTTATAAATCTTACCATTTATCACGTGAACGCTAAGCGCTCATAAGAATTTTAACAAAGTAAATTAACAACCGGAAAGCTGAAGAAATATCACAGAGGTAAATTATAACGGACAAAAGAATAACGTGGGTGGAATTTAACAAAAGCACGTCACAACATTTTTTAATATTGTATACGGCTATATACTCGTCCATTTGCATCTTAAAAATCTTTTTTGGGAATATAAAGTGCCTGAGTTGAGTTAATAAAAGTAAAGGGTGGAAAAAGAGCTGGATTAATTTAGGGCGCGGGTTCAATCCCAGGTTCAGGCATACACCACTGCTTTTTTAGTTACCCATATACATTATTATAAATAATAACCCTTGCTTAAACGGTGAAGGAATACAACGTGAGGAAACCTGCTTTTCGGAGCAGGTTAATAGATTTTGAAGATAAGTGAAAATGCCAACCCGGAAATAGGCCAGTGTGGTGAACAACGGCCCATACTCCCTGTATAGGGGAGACCTGTCGCAGCAGTGAGGAGAAACATTTAATCACATGAAAGAAAAAAGGTATGATCATACTACAATTCAATAATAAGACTACTCTGTTTTTATCGGATTACATTAAAGTAAAATAAATAATACTTTTGAGTAAGTGAAATCCGACTTCAATTCGGCAAGAAAATCTTTGATACAAATCAGAATATCATTTATATAAAGGCAAATAAAAAAAAAACTCCACCGAATTAGTTAAAAATTATATGGCATGGGACGAATTGGAAAAAAAGGTTGTGACGAATTGAGAACCTCATTCTTTTTAATGTAGCTCTAAAAATATAAAAAAAGTTTTTATCTTTCGTTTTATTACGCCTCTAAACAAAACTGCATACAACCTCTTCTTTGCAAGTCTATTGAAAAACAGATTTCATTATTCAGAACAGCAAACTGTCAAAGTTAAAAATGAACTTTGCAAACGAAAAATGGGTTTCCTTAATGCAATCGATGCAAGTTTAAAATCGATTACCTTCGGTTGTCAACTTGAAAACGCTCTAACGGTCCAGTCGACTTGTCCGAAGGAAATTTATCACTGTAGAACCCTGTGACATGCAAAAGAACAACGAAGCTGGCGGTTCTTGGAAAACTTTTACTTGGTAAAGCAAAATGTAGTCTTAAAGTCACGTTAAGACGCAAGCGCTTTCAGGTACGAATTATATCTATGTAAATAATATCTTTACGTACAGAAATTATTTTTCTGCGGTATGCCACTTTGTTTTAATACCTAAATAAAATAACCTGGGTAAACAAAGTGGAAATTAAAATGTCTTTATTTTACCTTAGAATCCCAATATAAATACGATTTTAGTTTATCATGCTCTTTAGTAGCGTGTATCAAAACGATGAATTATATGAATGAATAAATATGAATTACAACACACACTCACACAATTTAACAGAATTGCTGTTGACTATGACTTTCATGCTTACAAAGGTCTAGACTAATAAAGTTTTCAAAGCAGCTCTCTCAAAAAGAATCTATAAAACGTAATGAGTTGGAAAAAAATATATAACTTTATAAATATGACAATATACTTCAATTCGGTAAGTAGCCTACAATACAATATTTTTAGTTATATAATGGGATGAAAAATTAAAGTGATTGATCGAGTTTGATATAGTTTTAGTGACTACTTGAAGAACACGCACTTGCAAACGGAACCAGAATTTGTACATCGGTCCAGGTTTTTGAGTATTGCACAGCAAAAATCTTGAACTATGAGCGACATAGAGAGTTTTTTATGCACATGTACACTTATGATTTGCGGATGGTAGCCAATTACAAGTGCAGATGCGCGTCGCAAAGATTGAAAAATTGTTACCGCACAGTAACAATTTTGACCTTGGCTGCGCAGTCAAGGTCATTGGTCTAAGTTGTTTTCTACAGATTGTAATACGAGTATGACAAAATATTACATGAATTTTTTTTTGAATGTTAAGTTAGCTTTGATTTGATAGTTTTATACATGTTACATCAATTTAGACGAAATACATTTAAAAAAATCGCCCATATTTGCCTGGGTGATTTAATGCCAAGGTGAACAAATTCCACCGATTTTGTTGCCACTAATCACGTGGGATATATCTCCCAAGTGCAATAAGTTCTAGGTGAATTGAGAACAATTCAATTTTCAATATGATGACCTGGGTGACCTTGGGTAGTGTAATACAGGGTTTTAAGCTAGGGCTGTACTAATCCGAAAGGGGGTCGCACATTCCATCGTTTCGGTGTTCATACATTTTTTCGACGACCGATCAACTTTTTGTATGGCACACCTGTTTTTTTCTTAAATTCAGAGCTGTTGGTCCCATCGTGAAAGTTATTCCTTAGGATGGGTATAGTGACCCCCTTTCGGTTTAATACATCCCTAGCCGATAACCCTTTATATTATGAGGATATATTTGTAGTCGTACTTGTTTGTTTTAGTTTGGAATATAACGCGATTCACTCAATATAGTGTTTTATTGTCTCTCAAAGTATTTCCAGATTTCTGAATATTTTACAGGTACCTTTCTAGCCTGCAGAATAGCGGAAAAACCTAGCTTTTCAATATTTTTTTACGAAATCTTGTCAATCAACATAAAAGGCAAAACAAACAATACTGTGACAGAAAACCGACCGTTGCATCAGTTATTTTTCCAGTGCTCAGCGTTTTGAAATAGACAAAGCTTTACGTGTACAAAGCTGAGCGCTCACTATACGCGATATGGGAAATTATTTTTGTTTATTTTTTTATACTGTGAAGATGAAAAGGAATATTTCAAATCCATTAAAAACATTTTTTTTGGGAATCGACTAGTCTTGATAGTCTAGTGGAATAAATCGGTGATCGTTGATCTATCGTATTTTACAAAAATATGATGTTAAAGTTCGTTTTTCTGTGCATACAAGTACTTACTCGTAGTGCTAACGAGTATAATTTTCGAGCAGTGTGCTTGTACCTAAGATTTTCTTCATTCCCACTTTTTTTTTTATCAATGACAGCTAGGCATTTGAATACCAGCTCGCACGACCACTGAAGTCAGCGACACTGTGGCCTTAGATAGAGCATGCCTGGAATACCTATTGCGTCTTGGAATGAACTCAAATAAAACTAAGATCATGCGTACAAGATAAATATCGATGTCAATGGTACACATATGTATACCTCGGGCAATAAATATCATTAGGTTAGAACAACTTCAAGAAGGAAGTAGGCTTAAGAATTCGAAGTACTTTTTCAAATTCTTTTGTCGTACATTCCACAGAACCTGAAGACAAAAGTGTATCATTACATCCTACCTGTGTTAACAACATACTGACACTGACAGTAAAGCGAGTAAAGTCACTATAAGAGGTACAGAACGAGGTTTGCTCGGAGTTTCTTTGAAAGATACAATTAGGAATGAGATTACCCCACAAAGAACAAACGTAACCGACATAGCTCAAACAGTTAACAGACTAAAGTAGCAGTGATTGTTTTGGCACATACTGGTATTTTAGGTAATGATGAATCATGTAATTTCAGTTTAGATCCAAAATAACTCTAAAAATTATATGTCTCACTATGATTTCATATACATACACACACACCCTCATACACAAATACACTCACCGCATCGTGAACATGACAATTATAACAACTATGGGACCTGAATAAAAATAATAATAGTTGTAAGTACTCAGCAGTTATATTATATATATATAAGTTAGTTTAGCTATAGTTTAATATCGCTCTTCATTGTCTACAAACATTTGCCTGTAAAGAGAAGGTACTGAGTCTCATAACTCAGGATTCTTTCCTAGTGTGAGATTCAGAGACCCATTTAAAAGTTTTACAATGTTTTTGTGATTAATATTAGTGTGTTTTAAGTGTTCTCTTGTGTTTCATGTTATTTTTTCTAATAAACACAATAATAATTTCGGTAGAGCATTACAAGTATGTATGTTATAAATTAAAATTGTGAACAAATCAACATTAATATATTTGTCAAGCTTATCAATGTAATCGTGTCTGAAGTAATTAAAATAATTAATATTTATGAGTGGAAACTAAATTAGGACACCAATTAACATGTCATGATAAAGATACAATAAATAATGGTATTGATAAAAAACCGGTCAAGTCTGAATTTGTATTCAGATCTCATGGGGTTCAGTTCTAATGTAGTATCTCCCCATTAGTCGGATTTTCTCTTATCTTGATCTTAGAGTTGATTTTCAAAATACTCTTGATGATAATACATTTATAAATTTCAGTTCATAGCTATCTCATTGCTGTGCGCGGCGGGTCTCATAGGGGAGCGTGAAAAGGCTTGGTAGACTATGGTCCACTAATATTATGAATTAATTATAACAATAATATGTATGTTTGTGGAATAATAGAACAGAGGAAAAGTTATAATCAAAGCAAAATTTCTGAAGATCAATATTCCCGATAGAACACAATCCCGAAGTTAGGTCTATTAATTACTTATTTTCTTCATACCATTTCAGTTACTCTATTACTAGCCCCTACGATGATGCGTTATTAGTGATTAATTTTAAACAAAGCCAATAGACCTATCATTGGCAATTTCGTGGTTGCACTACCTATTATTGAAATTTTAGCAGGCGTCTTGATAAAGAAGGATGCTTTCAATAGCAATTTTTTTCGAATCTCGATTGGCCGCATATTGATATCTGATGTAAAGCAATGATGCGGCCAAAGGTCTACGACGTGACGTGATGAGTAAAAAAAAGAATCGATTATGAACAAATCGATTATTTATGTCAGCTTACGGAACTCTAGTAGTAATTAAGCTACAACACTATTACTACTACAAGTGCAAGTATAAATATTTTATATCTTTGTATACCCTCAGTGTGAGTAGATTTTTTATTCATTTACCATTTAAATATTCTACATCGTCTTTAGAGAGCATTTTAATATATTTGTTGACATTATTATCACATTCAAAGAAGTCACATAAAAATGGGATATGTTATGATTGTTATTATTTTGGTCTGTAGTTTAGGACTGCAAGCGACCTTTGCTCAATCAAATGACGGGATAGGTAAATAACTTATTTTTAATTTATTATTATTACTCGAAGTTCTGCTTTTTGATAAATGATTATAAAAAACGTAACAATTTTTTTTCATATTCAACATTATTATTTCCACGCTGTACAGAAATGCTGGCTTACATTTTGCCAAAAAATAAGTCTGGTGATCCAGCGGGGCAATGCAGAAAACCTTTTGTCATTGTGGGCACGTTGCCAGCAATTCAAATTTCTTTTAACTCAAATTTCTTTAGGTGACTAATGCATTTGATAACATACCTACGTATTAAATTTGTATTTAAGGTTGTGTTTTAGTTATCTCTAATGCCACATATTATTAAGACCTAGTTAATTGGTTTAAGTCTAAATTTTATTGGTTCAAGATAATATAGTTGTATTGTGCGAATGTTTTTGTTTTTTATACCGATATAACTGAAAAGTTCTATCTATACAAATATTTCATATACTCGTAGAAAGTAATGGAAGTCCGTAGTCAGTTTTAAGAAAATTATAATGTTTTCAGTGGGAGTTTGTGTGGAATTATGTTCTACGTCAGCAGATTGCAACCCAGGCTGCAGCTGTCGATCAAACGGATGCGGACACGTATGCGCTTGCACTGGTCCTTCTCCAACGTAGACTTCTATAATCCAGCAGCAATAGACGACTAACAATAAATAGTATTTGAATTAAAACTGGAATTTTAACTATCGTTCCTTCTAATTGTTGTTCCAATGCACAGTGTACTATTTTCGGTAATAGATTCTCTTTTATAAGAATTATAAAACGGCTTGTGATCAAATGGCAACCAGAAAACTCGAAATATCTACCAAAACCAAAACGTATAAATGTAATTCATGAAAGTGACCTACCACGGGTGCCGCGGGGCTCAGCTAGTTTCATTATATATCTACATAAAAATTACACTAGCAATTTTATTATTTTGAAAAACTGACAGCAACTCAATAATTTTATGTGATACGGAATGTACGCACCAGCCGAATTTAAATTGGTGGTTAATACTTTTTTTTAATACTCAGTGGGGGTCATAAGTTTGGCGATAGACACGCAAACAGTATATATATAAGTTATTTACAGACAGTTAGTATATAACTTATAACACCTGTATGTATGTAGCATTACGAGCTATTTTTTACATTAGCCACCGCAAAATGGATATGTCAGGTGTTTTAAAATTTTACTTTTTTATTCAAGAGTTAATATCCTGGCAGAAATCTATTCCGATGCCGGAAAGGACTTATTTGACTATATGAGTCACCTCGGATGAATTACCTAGATTTTACCAGTGTTTTTTAAACCAGTGTCTGTATATCCGATATTACTGCAATGTTTAGAACATAAGTCCTAAAAATAAAATAGCATAAAAAATCGGTTGTCTGTAAAGTCGGTTTACTGACAATAGTTGAACATGACGTCATATGAAAATACTGATGGAATGGTTTATTTTTCAAAAGAAAATTGTATATTTATTTGTTTGATAGACTTGTATCGAAAGAATTTATTACCTTTATCGCCGCAATTATCGTTGCTATAAACAATTGAAACTACATTCACTTTTCACTGCACTTCATACTTGACGAAAACATGTAAATGTATTATTGTATAGCAGTTGTCCACGCGGACGCATCGCTCACTCAAGTAGGAGAGAGACAGATGTCGAAAGCTGCCGAACGCGGCAGGCGGCGTTCCGCGCTCTCGCTTGCACTTCAAGCCTTAAATGGGACGCCTCAGAGCGAGGTAACGCCGCATTAGTCATGTTTTTTCGTGCGTCCAGCCGGCTCCATCGAATTTTACGACGTTGTCACGTCAAAAAAGCGCTATAGTTATAGGTTCCAGATTTGTAACCACGGATCTCGTTCCGATTGTCATCACACCCAAGAATAAAGTCAGACTATACCACCGCTCCTATTAATTATCAATGTGTGCATATGTCAAGCGCTGTCATAGCACAAGCAGCCGCTGTATAATCACCATACGTAACGCTCACCGCAAGGGGTCTAATCAGCATTTCTAGTCTGTGCGGAAAGAGAACCGTCATAAGATTTGACCACTGTATTTATTTAACGTATTTGCTATATTGACAATGCTATACTTACATCATTACAGCTCGATTCACTAAAATGATTATATATTATTAAACTAGCTGACCTGGCGAACTACGTACCGCCTAACAGTTATATAATGTTTAAAACTTCCCTGAACTTTCCCAAACAATGTAATACCAAAAATCTGCTAAATCGGTCAAGCCGTTCTCGAGTTTTAGCAAGAAAAACGAAAAGCGATTGATTTGCATATACGAGTATAAGAAGATAAAAAGATTATCTTACTTACTTAGTACTAATTATTTATTTTATGTACTGGGTTGGGGCTGCCATATAAACATTATAATATGACTTCCCCTTAACAATTTCAAACGAACGAACTAAACTTTCCACATAGTTTTCATTATAACTAAATGCGACTTGCGTTGTTACCCGGGAATAAAAAGTAGCCTATTGTTTCTATCGTCTTCTTCTTTTCTGTGTCCTATCCAAGGCGATCTTCACACTACGAAACAAATCCCAGTACACCACTGATAAAGGAAATTTAACTTCGTTTATATACGTTAGTTTTTCTGATGTTATTTAATAATAATTTTATTTAAAATTTTGTTTGTTGTGCAATAAATCGCATTATTCATTCATATTTTTATTCGTTAGATGCTAATTAGATGATAGTACTTACGTACGTTTTGTTTCTCTAAGAGTATATAAAAGAGTAATTCCTGACTGACTGACCGATATATACTAGAGACATGAATTTGGAGGTTGTAATTATTATGGAGTGTACTAAGAAAAGATATTTTTTCAAATATCTGCTCAAATAAAAAAAGAACAAAGTAGCTAGTAATAATAATCACACAAACTTTATAATTTTCAGTAATAATAATATTTAACCATATGGGTGTACTTTTCCACTGGTCTCCGAGATATCAGGTAACAAACAAAAAAAATTAGTAGAATTGAGTACCTTCTATTTTTGGAAGTAAGTAGAAAATGCAAGTTATAGCAAAATAAAACTGTGTACTCGAGACCAAATAGTCCACAAAACTTTAAACTGCGCCAGTTCTCTTTCCAGACAAGTGTACGGTAACTGTATTTACCTCGGATCAGATGGCCTCTGTAATTCTGACTCCCGCAGGGATCTATCCTGGGCCCCCTTTAATTACACGTACGCAAGGACGGACAATTATCTGACTATAAGTTAAGTTTATCGCACCGACCCCGAAATAAATTTATGCTAACTAGAAATTCAGATAGTCCCGTTTGGGGCGAGGCTTGCTTTGAACTTGTAACCGCGTGTGATAAATATCAAGCATTAATGAATAAGTATACGTATGTGTGAGAGATCCAGTTTAATTTTAATGAGATTATCGAAACTTTGACTGGCCGGTTGGCGCAGTTGGTAGCAAACCTGCCTTCTGCGCCACTGGTGCCGGGTTCGATCCCCGGACAGGTCAAATATTTGTGTGCATGAACATATCTGTTTGACCAGTGTTTGGGTATATATATATATATATATATATATATATATAAGTATGTATTTACGTAAATAAGTATGTATATCAGTCATCAGGTTATCATAGCACAGGCTTTGCCTAGTTTGGGACCTGAAGACCTTAGTGTGGATGTTGTCCCATATTATAAAAAAAAATAACAAAAATTACAAAACAAAAACGAAAAACAAATAAATCGGTAGAGGGGTTTTTTAATTTTAATTCATAAAATGACGAGGTATTAAATTCTCCAATGTTTTACGAATGTTATTCGATTACACAGCGACAAAAAAGCTAAGAACGATTTAGAATTTTGTGTTCGAAAGTTTACTTATTGTGTGATAACATATATATATAACATCATAATCGGTTTCGTAGTTTGGTTAGTAAATAAAATACAATTATTAAATTATTAAATTAAAGTCGCATTTTAGTTTTTTTGAGGTGTCAAAAACTTGGCAGCAGCCTCAGCAATCATTATAACGATTTCGGTCCATAATATTCACTGTCACTTTGAATTATAGAATTTAAACTATTTAATTATTATAGCAAAGTTCAAATATACCTCAATTAAATATTTTCCAAATACTAACAACGAGCAGATAATGAGAATAGGTAACATTCATTTATTGCACCTAATGGGCAAGTAAATAATGTACGGGTTCGGTTTATTACACGTAGGTACATAACGTTATCGGAATTCCAGTAGACATTTTAGGGACGGGACAATTTGTGGTATGTGCGTATTCACGCTAATTTGCATTCCATATTAAACTTTGTTTATAACATTATTTAATTTAGAAATTATGAAAACTTGTATATTAGATATTTTTCACTTGTTTGTTATATTTTGCTTTTGTTTTTGCCAATTAGCAAACGTTTCTTTTTAACCTAATTCTTAACTATACACAAAAAGCTTTATTAATGTGTAAAATAATTACATACCTATTTATGTACATTTTTAAATCCAAACTTTAGTTTTCATCGCTACGTAAAGTTTTGTAACAGTAATTTTTAACCTAATAGTAAATCCCAATAATAAAAATATGAAACTTATGCGAGATATGGAAATAAATACATATATATAAAACTTTAAAAAGACCAGATTCGTTTTTAATTTGAATTTCTTTTAAAAACATATTTCTCAAACAACGTTTCAAAATATTACACAGAGGACTATAATTTTGCATTTCAAACAACTTTGCCCAAAGTAACCGAACCTCCTTTAGTTTGCTTTTGTTTGGAACAAACTAGAAATGTGGTTTAATTAAGAGCCAGTAGTATTAGACAAACAGACGTCTATTCCCGCGAGATTTAAAACAAAGAGAGAAAATGATCAAACTAAATAAATTCGTTATATTGTCCAATGTGAGATCAAGGTTTTGTTATTCGGCAGTAAAATGTATCTTTAGTTAAGTTTTAATCAGACAAGAGTCAATCAACGGATTATAATGCTTTAGGGATAATGGTGATTATGCATGTACATGTGTATGTATACGAGTAGGTACTATTTGAATATATGCATCGTTGAAATCTTTAACATGTCATATTTATTATTTGTTTGTTTTTAGACAGATTGCATATTATTGTTTTATGAAAACGATATACTTATATTTTTGTAGTTTTATAGATTATTGTTATTAAATTTAAATCGGTTTTCATCTGTTTAAATATGTCTTCACATCGTCAGCTAACTAAAAAATCGCCAATTTTTTACTGAATTTACCTCATCCCTAGATTGTAAATAATAGGCATCATTTACGGGATACAACTCTCACTATGCGACCACTTACATACTCTTACATTTTTTTTTTTTAATATATAAATGAATCGCTGAATATGTTGCTAAGCGCAAATCTCGAGAACAGCTGAACCGATTTTGCCATTTCTTTTTTTTTTAATATTCCTTGAATTAACGAGGATAGTTCTTACGGAGAGAATAATAAAAAATGCCTAATAATTTTATAAATAAAGTCTTTAAATAAAAAATCTATAAATCTATGTCTTCTGAGTCTTTAATAATACTTAAAAGTTAATTTGAACTTTAATACCATACCATAAAGTTTAAATGTTAGTGGAGAGGTTCCGGGAAGGTAAAACAATTGAGTCACGTTAGTATCGTATAAATATTAATGACAATATTTGTCAATATTTATACGATGGTAATATTACTCTTAAAAAATCGTCTGTTAGGCGGTACGAAATTCGCAGGGTTAGCTAGTTTTGCATAAATGTTACCTTGAGGTAAAAAATAATCAAACTCTCACTCAAACTCAATAATAAAAAAACAAAACATACCTACTTCACTAGTAGTAAGAATTTACTTTTTGGATTTTGTGTTTTGTGTATCTACCTATACGAGTATACTCTAAATAATAAAGAGTTTACCGATGGCCGCTGGAGTGGAGATGAGATGAGTTCTGGAGTGGAGACCGCGCTTAGGGAAAAGTAATGTAGGACGGCAAGCGACCAGGTGGGAAAATGATTCGCGGAGGGCAGGGGGCTTAAACTAGATGTAACGAGCTGGAGACCGAGATCGGTGGCGTGTATTAGGAGAAGTCTATGTCCAACAGTGAACAAATGCAGGCTGATAATTACTACTTAAGAGTTTATCAATCATACTAAACTGTATTTTAACTTATTATCATATTTGCATGTATTTTTTTATTTTATTTATTTATTAAGGTCGCTTTTTAACAACTAAGGTCATTAGCGACCACATTTAATAACTAATTTTACATTATTATTTATACTAAATTATACATATTTATCATTTACAAAACGACTAATGTTTTCATACATCCATCATGATTTAAGCAATCTTTTAACTTACCAGGTAATTTATTTTTGTTTGTTTATTAGTTTAAATATAAATATCTTGTTGTATCTGTTTGAAATGAAATAAATATTTATTATTATTATATTATTAATTATTAAACTGATATCTGAAGTTAATTAAACAGAGCCAAACATCCCCAATTGTTAAAATCGGTTTGGTAGCTAAATATCATACAGAGTTTCAGTCACAATTGAACATCATACCCGATCGGTAGAAATATCTATTTTAGCCAAGAACGTATATCATAGTTAATATATACCTCTACTACGTACGTATATCATTACACTCTGTCATGCTTGCGGCACTCGAAACGCTCGCGACAAGGCTTCCGTCGTATTATACCACATTCGCACGACCTCTATTAGGCGCCTTATCCCAAGTACACGCATCTCATCATTTAAGGATTACAAACATCACACTATCCTTTAGAAGCTTAATTAGATTGGTGGGATCTAAGATCCCTGTTAGGATCGGAATCCACGTGTATGAGACGTTAAGCCTTCCCTGTTTCGCGAGAATCCAATTTCGGTGTGAAATGAGATCTCTGTAATAAGATTTCCGATTGTTTTGTGTTTAGCTTGTGTTCTGTCTGTCGCAGTGTGACGTCAAACTTGTTATAGTTCGTTGGTAACGTAGAGGACACATTGCTGTAAGTTTCTTGAACTTATGTTTGGAACTCACAAAATAATATCAAAACAGAAGTTACTTTTTTGACTAGTTAAGTGCATTTCCCAGTTACAATTTAGCCTAAGGCGAATTAGTAATATTAAACTTTTTATTCTTCACAATAATGTCAATAAGAATTTGATTTATTATTTCATCTTCGTGAGAGTAAATTGTTCCTGGAAAATATTGAAGTTGTGAACACAATGTTGATGCAAAACATGATGTCAATTAAATTTAATGTTGTAACCTTTTATTATACACAATATATGTACGCAAGCTCCAGGTGCCAGACTGGCGTGAGCTCGCGGCGTGCCTCACAGATTGGCGCCTTTTGTTATCGGAAGCCAAGATCCACTTTTGGGGTCACTGCGCCAGCCTAATAGCAGTAGTACACTATAGACGATTAATAATCACTTGAGACATAATTATTAACCAGTAAATACATAACTTAAGCTAATCGCCAGACTAATCTGAGTAAATTAGGTGAGCTACCTGACATGTAATATTCTGAAGCAGATTAGGAGGTATCCGAGTATGAAACAAACCCTCCTTCACTAATTACCAATTTGCATCCCATTAGTATTAATGTTATTTAATATATATAACTTACGGTCTTTGATTAATTTTGATTATAAACATTACGGGTGCATGAAAACTCGTATTGTTAATCAAAATTAATATTATTTATTCTGAATTCAACAGCTACTACAAAAATCTTAGACTTAGTCCGATCTATCCCAAGTTTGCATGGAAGAAATTGCTTTAGGTGATAAGGCCGCCCAATGTACTACTAATGTTTTGGTCTTGCCTGTATCTTATTGTTTATTTTGTTTTTGGTGTGCAATAAAGATATATTGTATTGTATTAATACTTTTAAAAGACAAACAGACAATAACAACAGACTTTAATTTGACAAGCACCTAGAGTAATTTTATGTAATTTTGATTTATAAACTATAGTAACAGAGCGATTGTTAAACAAAAGAAATGTTTGTTGGCCGGCTAGTCACTAAGATATCGAAAAAGAATTTAACTAGTCAAGATTCGAGTTTATAAAAAACCTTTCAGACGATCTGTTACCATTTTTAAAGCTGTTAGTACTTAGTATCATTTCGAAAAGACGCAATTATTCCTAATACTCATACTCATAACTCGTTAATCAATATATTATACAAATGAATATGTAAGTGATTAAAATATCTTAAACCTCTTTGATAAATATAGTTATCAAAGTTTAGTAACACAAGCAAAACTACCAAGTCTGTAGTTAAATTCATAGTAAACAATAGTTAGGTCATGTAGAACGCCTCAGGCATCAACCAAAGTATAATAAACCTTCTAACTAGCCTTAGCTTTCTACCATATAAAGCTCAGAAACAAGTTGCGGTGAGAAAAGTTCGTAATACGTTTGCAGGGAATATTATCTTCAACGTTCAATCTTTTTTTTTTAATTTAATTGTGAAACCTCTTTTACTAGAGTAAATGAGAGGTTATTGATACCTGTTAATAATTTTACACTTCTTCATGTATTATTTATTGTTTTTATTTCATATCAGGAAAGCACTGTTGACTTTTATTTTTCATAATTATATTTAAAAGTTATTTGCTACAAACCTTAACTTTGCTATCTTTTTGAGATATCAGCTACATCTTAGTTTAATATGATGTAGATTGACATCACGTCTTGATTCTGTTCCTCGGCAGTAAATAGTTCTAATGCTAGTTTCTAAAAAAGATCATGAATAAATTCCAGAGAGTTCATACTTACCTAACTCTACTTAAAAAATAATTTTACGCTACAACCTGCAAAGTGTCGATGTTGAACTTCACGCATTAAGAAACACGTAATAAAGGCAAGGTCAGTTTCCTAGTTTACGATACCAAGGAGCATTCACTAGCTACGAAAGCTATCGTTAAGATTTTACGACTCAAAGAAACTAAAACTTTTACTAGTCATATTTCAAACAATTTGAACTCTATTCCGCTAAATATAAAGCTGAAAACTTCTCAAGGAAATCGAGTATTTACTCAACAGTTTTCAAAGGTTTAGGTGTTGACCAGTGCAAATGCCACATCTTTGTTTTTTATTTATTTTGCTTTTCGCCTGCTTTGTTTCAATTTCAGTGTCGATAAACTACGAACTGCAGCGTCTAATTTAAGGCGGGCACACTACGGAGAAGTGTTTATCAATTGAAGTTCCACGAATGCTAAGTGTTAAAACAAAAGTCTGAACAATATTTCTAAATGTTCTGTGTTTTCAGAAGCTTAACGTTAAAGCGACACGTTTAAATCTGCACAAACATGATTTGTGTACCAATGATTTTTCAAACCAAAATCAAATCAGGTTTAGCACCAAACGCAAACAAACCTCTACGGCGGATAAAAAAAAACAACCGAAAAGAAAATAATACTAGGAATCAAAGAGTTGATTAGAATTAAAAATAAAATAAATCAAATCACCTTGTATATATAATCTTGCTATTGGTAATCATAATTTTGCCATGTTTATACTATCACACAATTGTTGGATTATGTTTCCGCAAGTAAAATAAATTAAACCTCTCCAAAACATTGAGAATTTCGTGACAAAACGCGACATCGGAATTTAAAATACTTTGAGGTAAGAGATAACAAGAGTAACTGCTCGATGTAAATCCACAGAGACAAATAGCTAATCACAATGTACGCGAGCGGCACAGAATGGATTTGCAAAATCCTCCAATCCCTTCTCATCATGTATTCTGAGAATTTTATAAAACACATATGAACAGACGAATAATATATTGCATTCACTGGCAATACTTTTCATCTGTTTTGTGTGAAGTGTTTTGGAGTTATTGGGAAGGATTAGGTTACGAGTCGGAAAGTTGGGCAATGTTCGTTTGAGAAAATAAACCTATTGTTTCTGCTTTGACACGTTGTTTTGGATAAGCTTTTCTGCATTTTTGCAGTAGTCAGATATTCATTTTATTCAGTATATTACTCGTAATTTGTATTACATTTCTACTGTAGATTTATATTTCGAAGAAAGAGACAGCACTTGGTTTCAAAACGTATTAAGTAAATTCAGTTCATGTGAGGTAAAATGTGAGGTTAAGTTTATTACCTAAGTAAAAGTTATCATACAAAGCATTTGCGAAAATACAAGACCTATGAAACTGTTTTTCAACATCGTTTCTTATGAAAAAAGTCTGCATATCTCTTTTTTCATAAAATAAGTAAAGTATATATAGATTTTATCTTCTTATAGCAGAAAGCTAACGCTTAATAAATTAAGATGTTAAAATTTATTTAACATCTTAATTTATTTGTAAATATCTAAAGTGCTATCTTCCTGGTGCACTTGCAACAATATTGGATTTTTGCAAATTATAAAACTAATCTTATGCACTTTTCGCTTAACGACTCACGTCATGAGATCGAAAATCGAATGTTGATTTGGCTGTAGTTTCTTTATATTAAATCACATAATAATGTATTTAAATTTAACACAGCATCTTCAGTACTAATAACCTCATACACATTTAACGCCTGATCAATAATCCTAAACCTAAACTACGTTATACCTTTAACATTTACCAGTACAGAAAACAAAAGCAATGCAATAACAAAAAGTGCTGGAAGTTAAAATAAAAAGGGATGTAAAAACAGAAACCGACACCGACACCATATAAAATTCAAGTACTTGCTTAAAAAAACATCCCACTTTATGGCGGTCACGAAACATTGCAAACCCCATTGACGACGTCCGTACTCGCCCAGCCCTTTAACTATTAACGTAAATTTGACCCTTATAAAGTGGCCTTACAATACACCCTTGACCTTTCTTGCGCAGTTTAGAAAAGACAGATTAGCAACTTCTACTCGTAAGCTTCGGTCAGAACTGCCAAACGTTGGTAACTCCCATTAGTTCTAAAGAACTAAGTATGACGCTTAATCATTTGAATTAAGTTACTTTTTCAGTATTGATACTGAATTAGTAATAAAAAAATCAGAAGATGTATAAAAATACCCAAATAAATGACACAGCTATTATTATTATGTGTTAATAACCTTAGGGTCAAAAGTAGGAACAAGTGGGAATAGTTTATTCCCACTTGTTCCTAGTAGTAATATTAGTAGTAATTTACATAACAAAACAAAAAAAACGTAAAAAATAAATATTTATTATAAACTATTTTCTAAAAACTCGAGAAAGGGAAATCGTACTCGAATAAATATTGAATAAAATTACAAGTGAAAGATTTTTGACCAAAGATCCTAAGTGCAAGTTTTGTATCTGTTCTTCTCTAGTCCTTATGTGTCCCAACCTGCCCATCAATGTATTTTATTATCAAATCTTGGAGTCATTCTCATTGTGTTTGACGTGAAAACATCAATCTTTGTGCGTTATTTGACGGCTAGGTCGTATACTTGTTAGAGGTAATAGTACGGTACTGGGGTAAACTTAGTGCGGCCAATATTAGCCTCCATAGTTGCTTTTTGTTGCAAGACCAAGACGCGAGAAGAAATTGTTAAAGCCATTCATACGGCTCCTGTGGGAATTCTCTTGCTTGTTTAATACAGGGTGTTTCAATGAAGTACTTTATGCGTCACTATTATACTCAACATTAACAAACAACTTTTAGAGACAGGAATCCCAAATCCTTACAAGAACATAAATGAAAAAAGTGACTTCAGACTTCAATTTCGCTGGCACGTGTGCAAATTTCATAGTTATTTTGATGTAAAAACTTCATTAATTGGCCGATTCCGATTAAATAAGAACATTATGGAATTATACTTTGAAACTAGTGTAAAGTTGTAATCTCTAAAAATCAGAGAGCATACGATAGATAGCACAAGAAAGATTCCAATCAATTGAGAATTTTTTGTTTGAATACAGTTAAAAATATCACCTTTATTAGACTTAACAGCGCCTTCGACAATATTCCTAGCAAAACCGCGTGTACAATATGCATATTATGTAATTCATTTGTAATCTGAGCATTCCTGTCGTTACCTCAAGAATCCTATTATGAGTCTTGTTGTATATAGAAATAAAGTTCAACATGATTTGAATATTAGATACACCAAAATCACGTGGACGTGTTTAACCGCTGAGATTTTCTGAGTCTTATGTCTATGACTACTAAGTCGAAAATGTAACAGCCATTGACAAACTTGGTATGTCGCTGCCAAATTTGTGAACACAAATGCTTGCTAGATTCAGATATTTGTATGAAATCTAATATTGTTGCAAGCAATATTGAAATTCTTATGTTCGTTCGTTTGATTTAAAAATAAAATGCTTGCGGTGAGCGGGTTAGCTTTACACGGATTGTGAAACAAAGTTTCGGGATATTATAATAAAGCTCCACACTAGGATTTGTTTTGCATGACATACAATATTCACAAACACTTAGCAAACTTAAATTCAAAGACATTTCTTCAAACTCATTGTACGAATACCAGAATATTTTAATTATTTTTCATGACTTCAAAGTAGTTTAGAAGAAAGCGCTCTATAGCGATAAGACTGATTTTTGTGCCAGCTTTTCTATTGTGGTTGATCTGTGATGTTGTATATTTGTGGTGACACTAAAGAATTCTTACTGTGCGTGCCCCAGCCGCAGATCGAACCCTAAACCGGTGACGATTTGTATAGAACATGGTAACCTCTAACCCGCGGCGGTAAAAGTGTCAAAATATCAGAAGTTATTCGCAATTAAATTCTTTTCACGATAGCATAGCATTACTATATTTAAGCTGATATGCTAAGCTACGATACATTGTTCCTTTTTTTAACCACTAGAAAGAAAAACTGCTATACACATTTGGATTATGATGGATGGATAAATAATTTAATAGATTTAAGCGCTTTAGCAAAAATAACTTTGCTAAGGCGCGGTAAAGTGTATAGAAAAGTTAAGTTTCCTCACAATTTTTCTATATATATATATACTTATAACATTTCTAAACGTGAGAAATGTTTCATTATCATATCATTTCTATTTTACTTGGTCCACATTCTACAATGATTTGAATACGAGTACATTTATAAAACGTACAGATTAAGCTACGAAAGGCGTAGACAGGTCTACGAAACAGCTACGTGCTACGATAGGCCTACGAAAACCGGATCCTTCTAACATTATTGTGCACTAAGTGTAACATGCTACTTTTTGCTGAGGATTAAAAAAAAATGTCCACGGATAATGGACAATTGTTTTTATCTTTCGTTAAAACAGAACACAAAAAGTATCCTGTGTTACTTCTAATACCTCCAAGAATATGTGTACAAGTGAAAGCGTAACAAACAAACTTACATTCACATATATAATATTAGTAGAGAGTTTTCCTCATTTTGAACTCCGATGTAAAACAAAGAGTGGTATAAGTTTGTCTTCTTCAAAACTGGAAAAGCTTTTTTGTTTAATTTTTGTCTGAAGGATGGTATTCGCGTCATTCGTAATTTAAAGTGAAGGTCATACAAAATTTAATAATAGACAAATCAGTTTTTAGGTAGCTATCTAAAACTAAGGCTGTATAAAATATGTTTAAGCTGCCAAGAGCCAATAAAAGTATCACCCATTTATCTATGAACTAAACCTTACAAAAATTGCAACTGGGGAAAATCCGGAAGTCCCCGCGAGACACCAAAGAGCCGTCAACTTCTACTACGCTGTATTCTGTAACCAACTATATTATATCATGTTCGGGAGATCGATCGCCTCAGGAGATGTCTTGCCTCTTGATTGCTGGAAAGCGGCCAAATATTGGCAGTAAATTATGTACTCGAGTCGCCTGGTCCTGGTATAGGAAGTACTGCAATACATATTGATGAAGCGCTGTCTATCGGATCAGAAATGGTCTATTGGCAGAAGTAGACATGTCTGTGTATATATTATAGTAGAAGTAAATATAGTGGATCTATTTTATCTGTGGCAACATAGCCCGTAAATCATCTTTTTCCTGACCTTATCACACTACGTGGGGTCGGCAACATAGCCCATACAACGATTAAAAATATTGGATCTATTAAATAATAACAATTTAATTTAAATCGTCTAATTGGATTATTTAGCACCGACTTCAGAGGAAGTAACACTTTTAGTAGTAAATAAAGTAATGGTAATTAATAATATGACGTCAATTCGGAAGGAAGTGATTATATCTGCAGTTTTTTAAGCATATATTTAGCAATAACATTAAAATAAAATCACCTTTGAGTCAAAATATAAAAAAGAACACGGAAACTATTAAACACCACTACTTGCAAAATAGTTTAAGAAATTGCCCTCATTAGCTTTTTTCTAGATCTTTCCACAATGTATTCTGTTGCGTTCAGAATGGTCTCTTGCACATTCGTTACGGTTAGTAGGTACTACTGCAGCGACCTTAATTTCATTCCGTTGGTTGTGCTCCAACTTTTTAACTGCCGAGGACAAAGTTGGTAGAAGACTTTGGATTTTAAGACGGTTACTGCTGGTTCTTTTCATTTTCCCGTTCGAGGTTCCTCTTTCGGAAAATTGCATTGAGCGAAATCGAATAATAATTCAAATCCTAATGCAGAAATATGTAGAAAGTCAGATATGATTAGAATTTGAAAATACGTTCAGATATAATGCTAATGGGACCCTATGGTCAAACGAAAACGCACTTGAACACATTTACAATTTTTTTGTGATATTCTTTTACAAGGATCCCGACGCTCTTTGGTTATTTTATTTAAAAAGTTCGTCCCAACCGAACTCATAGTTCAGTTTGTAGACTCTCTATTTTAATTTATTCTTGGAAGCTGACTTCGGCGTAAATTGAATGAAAAGATCTGATTTAAAATGTTATGAAAAAGTGAACGGCAAAACTCGTTACGGTGACTCTGATATTGGCAGGTTTTGTACGTGGAAGCAAAATATAGGTGAGGATGTTGTCACAAAAACATGTTTTTAGAAACACTATATTGTAATAGTTAAATTGAACATAATTATAACTTAAAAACTTAAGTTAGAAATTTTGGTCTAATTTCAGTGAATGCTTGTGTACTTTGACGATGCTTAACCTTAACGTAATTCTGTAATATTATTTGTGCTGGTAGTAGATGGATAAAACAAATATAGATTTTCACAATTCATATTACCGCCTGCTAAATATTTAAGACTTAAATAAAGCTACTTACATCATTACTCCATCATAATCAGTAAAATAACATTTAATACCTGAAAAGAGAGAAACATTATAATTAACAATTGTTGCCGTATATTCGAAAAGCTACGGCTACGAAACTCGTTCTGTCAAGAAATCAAAACAATGTTGAATGAATGAATGAATTATTTATTTGTAACAAACACAAGAAATAGTATAATATTATCAATTAAAAGAAACATTTAAAAATAGTACAAGTACATATTATTATAGCGTTTGTTATCCCCAGCGCCAACTAAGCTAAAGCAAAATTTTAAAAACTCCGACACAAAATAAGAAAAAAATCATCTTGAACATATTTTCATCAAACATAGCTAAGAACACTCCCGAATCATTAACCTTTTAAACTTAGGAAAAACAAAATCAAAATCGGTTCATTCGTTTAGGAGTTAAAATGCTAGTTGCTATACAGCACTCAGAGCTGATCTTCCGCTTAGCTCGAGGAGTGTATACTCCTTGTGTACTATCGCATACTGTCACTATTATTACCTGGCATGTAAATAGGTACACACACTGCAAATGAATATTCGCCTGTTCATGCGGAATTCCATGAATAATGGAATGCATGGAGCGAACGAGAAACACGGGGGCTAATCCGATTCCATTCCATTACTCAATGTACAATCCCATAATTAATAACTGTAGTCATAAAATAGTATTAATAAGAAAATTTGGTTGAATAGGCGAGATAAGCGTGTCTGGCAGATTTGATTTTATCTGTCAATCCGTTTTCTTCATTATATCTTATTTTCTTTATTATGTATTTCTTTGGTGTTGATTTTGATTTTGTTTTCATTATCTCATTTACAGGTCGAAGTTTTCAACCAATCTAAAAAAACTCGATATATTTTACAGGTATCATAAAAGGCATTTAGAAAATTTGAGAAGTACAATATATTGACCATAAAGTAAATAAATATTATTTTTCTTGTAAATAATAGATCAAGGAGTAATACTTTATATTCTTACGAAACTAGGTAAATTAGTTTTACGAATTTTTAGTAGGTTTTAGTCGTCGGTAATAAATAACCCAAGAAGAGATTAAGTTAATACTATTCAAGTGTCTTACAGTTAACTAAAATATAAACAAAAATAAAGAAACGCACACATACAACTTTCACACTAAAAACATTTTACGTGGGACAATACTTAAGGGTGTTAGTCTACTCATCAATTTTGCATCCTCCATACAACTTGGCCGATCACGTGACCAAGTATTGTATGGAGGGGCTATAATATTATTATTTTTGAATTTAAAAATGTTTGTTTTGCAATGGGTTCACTTTGATGGGTAGACTTAAGAATCGTCACACCTTTCTGTAACTTTATGTTGCTGCGAAAAATTGATATGAATATGGAGATATATGTATAAAGTTTAAATGATTAGTGAAACCTCTCTTCACAGATTAGAAATTAGGACTACTATCTTCATAAACACATTATATTCTAGACTATGGCGTTTATCTAACAAGTAGTTAGAAGCGAGTTCGAAAAAACCCGACTGCTAAATAGTGTAGTGTCTTAAAGTTATCGTAAAACCTGTGTATCATCCTTAATTTTTATTTTATTTTGATGTACCCAGTGTCACTCTCACGAGTAAGACGAATCTATTGAGATCACTCATATAAAAATCCGACATGCCATTTAGGTTCTAGGGCATGCCAAAAAAATATATATACATACGCTCGAAAAACATAACCCGCTTTCTTTTACAGTCGGGTAAAAAATGGACCTAACTTTCGTCAGATAATACAACATTTACGTATGCTAGATCACTAAACTAGGAGAAGCAATCAAGTCAAGGAAATTGGCGTATGTTCGATTGAAACTGGGACAGGAAGAGCTTGATGGGAGGCCTTGTTACTTCCCATGGCAATGACTTTACATACAAGACCAGTTTGGAATTGAGCTTCCTGGTTCTACGATTGGGAATAAATAAATAGTTAGTGATGATAACGTACCGAGAATAACAAACGTTTTTTTTATTGTTATTATCGATTTTAATTACGGCGGGCGACGATATAACTTTTTCAGTTATTTCGATTTCAATAATCAAAAATTCTGAAGAGAACTCGAGAACTATAAAAAAGAAATATCATATAAAAACAGACATAAACAAGTAGTTAGAAGCGTCTTCAAACAAGTGGATAGAAGTGAGTTCGTAACAACCAGACTGTTGTTATTTCGTTAATCTGTGTAACATCATCAATTTTTTTTTTTAGTTTTGAAATTCGATATTCCCCGTGTCACTCTCACGACTAAGATGAATCTATTTACACCACTGACATAAAAATACGACAAGCGTTAGGCTCTAGGGAGTGCAAAAAAATAAAACATGCGTACACTCGAAAAACATAACCCTCAATCTTTCGCAATTCTGCCGACAAATTTTAATTATTTTGTTTTTATTTATTTTTTTACACAGACAGTCTAATTAAGTACCTCCACTTTTTTGGAAGAAGAAGAAAAAGGTAATTTTTGGGTATTCTTTACGATTAACGATAATATTTAAATATTGGAGTAAAATATGTGTGTAATCTTAAAATAAGAAGAAAATGAACGAAATTCGTTCACTGACTAAAGTTCTTAAAATTATATCTGTCCTTTTCTTGCTTATGGAAACAAAAAGAGAATAGACAATTTTAGAACTGTCAAATTAGGTTAGTTTGGTAAGTTTGGCCTGGCCGGATCGGGGTCATTGTCCATAACTTAAACTGAAAAGATGTCAGTGAATTGTTAAAAATGTAGTATCAATTTGTATTTTGATGATAACAGTATACTAGGAAAGTGCAGGAGTCGATACGTCACCATCACTTTTTTATGAGCAAACTGCCATGACGTGGAAATAGATGCCGGCCTTTCTATTTCCAGTAATGAGTGATAAGTTATTCTAGTCTAGCTTGTCAGTTTAAAACTCTTTGTTGCTTTATTCAGTTACAGACAAAGCCAATATATAAATAAATAAAAAAACTTTAAAAATTATCATGCTCATGATGCTAAATTATTTCCAGTCACAGTAACCTGATGGGATCCATAGTGTAAGTAAAGAATACAAAAGTTATCCAGAGTGACACATTTACGTGGAACACCGAAGAAATGTTAAGGGTTGGCTACATTTATCAACCCTTATCGGCGGGGGGATAAGTAGCTGCGTGGCGTTTCGGGTCCGAATTCCTGCTTTAATAAAAAGTCATCGAAAAACGATAGGCACGACACCTGTCGGGTAAGTGTCAACCCTTACTTTTTTGGTTATTATAGGTTTGGTCGGAGGTATTTTTAAACGTTAACTTTGCATAATAGATAGATAGGCCAGTTTTTTGTTGTTGTATATGTTAAGATATATTCACATTAAAATTTTCATAGAAGCGACATCACCTCCCTGTTCCAACGAAAAATCAGCGCTGGTTGTTTTAGCCAGCATTATGTTGAGTTCAGGCCGACTTGTGACAAAAAACAGTAATTAAGTTGATTTTATTTTTTTATTTACTAGTGTGTTCTGTTGAAAATAAAGTTCATTATATTCTATTCTCTAGCTTTACTTATAGACAATAGATTGGAACAACGATCCTGATTTATTAATGACTGTTCGTATATTTCTAAAAAAGCTAGCAAAGCGACTAAGGCTGTATATACACAGTAAATCCTACGAATACACCCTTATACGTTTCCTCCGAGAGCAGTTATCAAGTCGTTGACCTAAGCCGTGCATTACTGTCTAGACAAGAGTTTATGACACCTCAGAGGTGACACATCATAAGACGAACTGCTTAGTGCAAGATTACAAGTCTTCAGACAAGATTATTAGTAGAATGACGCTATACGAGTCATTTTATTGCGAATACTAGAAAAGTAAATAAGTGAAGAGATAATTAATGTGTAGAAATTTGTAAGTAAATAAATCGTATCTCATAACATAAGAATATAGTATATTATTTTATTAATTAATAATAATAATATAATAAATTTCTTTATTGGACAACATGAAAGATCCATTTTATGGTTAGTAAAAACTTAGAAAAATACTTAATAGCTAATTTTAGTAGATACAATGTAGGTTTTTAAAATGCACAACTTATATAAACAAAAACAAAATAAAACAAGAAATACACCCATAATGCTGGTGCACTCCGCCCGAGCCAGGACAAACACGATTCAGGTCTTATCTGACCATAACTCTGACGAAGTGCCTCAGCACGGGTGCACACAGATCTTCGGCCACTATTTTCAGAATGCTATTGTGACTCCCTCTCACCCTCCTGACCAGTGACGCAACCTTTTTTCTAATGACGGCATGAAAGCCGTCAGTATGAGCCTCCGCAAACATTGAGGATGCACTGCACCAGCGAGGGAGCCCCAACATCACTCTGAAAATATTATTGTACTGTACACGTAAGGTATCTAGCGATCTTTTGGCATACGCAGTCCACAGGCTGCCCGTGTACATTCCCTGACAGTACGCTTTAAAAAGCGTAATCTTAACAAGGTCAGTACAGCGGGCAAACCTACGAGCGAGCATATTGCCACGAACTGCCAGAGCCCTACGCTCTCTTTCTATGTCCACATCGTCCTTAAGGTCGTCGGCAAGATAATGACCAAGATATTTAAACTGGTAGAATTAAGACTAACTTAATTTAAATGTTATGAGCTTGACATAATAAAGTAGATTTTTAAAATAAAAAAGAAAACATGTAATTAAGTAACTTCTTAAACACACATTATTAATAAATATTCAAAGAAAATAGTAGTTTATTTATGAAACTTCATCATGAAATTTTTTTTCCCATTTTAAACAAGGATATTTTGATTGAAATTGGGCAAATTATATGGATTATATGCTTTCTATACTAGTAGCAGGCGTTGCCTATGACATAAAGTGGTATATAATGAAGTTTTGAACCCTCATTTGACCCTTTTATATAGAATTACAATAATGAATGCACCCTCCAAGTTTGATGTCTCTAGGTTCAGCTGTTTAGGCTCTACTTTGATTTCTAGCGAATTTCAGTCAGTCAGGACTTACTCTTTTGGATAAATAGATAGGTAGTTTTCCATAATCAATAATGACTATAAACGAAGATTGGAATCAGTTAGCACAGCGTATAAACGTATCAGTCCGATTCTTATAGTGTCAAGAGTAACCAAGGCAGTATCGTAACGGCAAACAGCCAACAAGACGACCTCCTTACATTAACCGCCCTTTCCGGTTCGTTACACTTAAATCGGAGTGAAATATACAGCGGCGTCGCACAGCAGTTACTTTAATGTCACTTGCGAACTCAAACGTCAAGGTTTTCATTATCGTTTGGAAGTCGAGAGTTGACTGGGTGGAACTACACTGATGTAATTTTCACGAATTTTAATTCACGAAGAAGTAGTATGTTTAGGACTTCTTTTTTGTTGGAATCGCTTTTTTGAGGCAAGTGTGTTTTATCTTAGGCTACATCGTCGCTTTACACTAAGCAAAATGCGACCAAATACCGGATTACTAAAAAAAATCTAAATACAAGCAACTAAAACAGATTAGAAGTATCTAAAGTATTTGTTTTTCAGAAATTATCTGAAAGGTCGTATTAACTGTCAGCCGCAAAAGAAGACCAACGCTGGTTGCTTCCTAAGCAAGGCTTATGCTGAGTTGCTGCTTTTAGATCTATGTTTAAGAGCTTACTAAAAACTCATGGAGTCTTAAAAATAACGACAGAAATAAGAAAGTCCAGTTATATTCGTAAATATTACTGGCTAGAATAATGGACAAAACTATTTGAAGATTTTGTTGTAATATTACAAATTTATACTATAACTATATAATACGAGTACATATAAACTATGTATATGGATTTGATATGCAAATTGATGGATTTGAAAAGATTAAGATAAAATTCAATTTCTAAAAGAGGTTCTTAATAAAATTTTATAATACTAAAATTAAGAACTAAATGATTGATTAAGAATTAAATTTATCTTTGTAAGAAGTTTTTTGTGTGAAAAAAAATATAGTTATAGTGCGCTTGTTTTGTGGTATTGCCTTAATAACTATTACTTGATGTCTTTATAAACTCATCACAATGTACTTCTCACTCACCACTCAACTTTATTCTTATTAAAGCGCGAAAGAATAATTTGATACGGCAGCAGTACTGTCATCTACCATATCTGTGATATACGGCCTCCTTTTAGCGAGAATCTCGGGTCGCGGCAAAAAGCGTGACGTTTAGAAAAAGGCTCAGCGTATTTGCACTCACTGGAATAATTCGTCTCTTACCTTGACCTACTTCCTCATAAGGGAAAAAGAGGAAATAATTTAGTGCGACGCCCCACCTGCGTGGCTCTTTGAAGGGCTTAAATCGAATCGTTTAGGGGAAGGATTCTATTATTGGTTTTATCGCGAATTTGCGTTTTGAGAACTTGATATTTTACTTTCTCCCAGTATTTTTGAACAATAGCTTAATTTAGGTGAAACATTTTTTTTCAAAGCTCGCGGTTTAATTTACGGGAAACTTTTGCTTTATATTAAAATTCCAGTCCGACTATAGCGTTGAGAAACCGTTTCAAAAGTGCATTAGTCTAAAGTTGAGACGAAACTTCGTCCGTCGGAACTTGAGTTGCACAACAATGAATTTCGTCTTGAACGTTAACATTCCTAGTTGCGAATGTTGCGATGCGCAATATCACTAGCATTCGCAACAATGTAAACTTGGCGACAAAGAACCTGACTGACGCAGCCAGAGGAGTTTTAGAATCAATCCTCGAAGATAGATTTCAAGTTGAACAGCTGAATTACTTAGTAGTTTAGAGAGCGACAGTGCAAATAGAGTTCCATGTTATGCCCAAGAGTATATTATACGACTAGTACCTACCAAAATTTCCTCTTTCAACCTACAAAACAAAATAAAAACGATTTAACTTTTTTATTAGCATGCATTAATTACAGCTTCCAAAAAAATTCATCAGTAATAAAAAACGCAGTTTCTTAAGTAACTGTTTTTGTTTTTTAAATACTCTGGCAACGGCTAATTTATTTTATTGACTCTATTTTGAATATATAGGTCATACTAAAAAGGTGTACATATTGTACGAACTTTATCAAAATCGTACATTTCGTTTGTGTTTTGATTTGATTGTTTAATCTCTTCCCTTAGAGACACGAATAAAAAAAAAGTAAGTCTATTGCTTATAGGATTTGTTTTTTTTTTTATGCGCACAACTTTTCACAGACAGCGCTAATAGGTGTGATAATTATTCACAGGTAGATAGATGGGTGAGCTGTTGACGTCTCTGTCAATTTTTCTTTTTGCATCTTTTTAAAAGTCACAGTTGACTTCAAAACAGCAGGTGCCTATACGATTTTGTTCAGTGCTTTTATGTATACATCAATCTCTAGTACCAATTAAGATAAAAAAAATATATGGGACTACAAAGAATAACTTTTTAAACAAACAATAATTATCCAAATCGGGTATAAAATATGTTGAATTAAATCAGACGAATTGAGAATCTACGTCTTTTCTACGTCTGCCTAAAATTTTGTTTGGCGGTGTAGCAGTTCCTTACAGTACTGAAGTTAAGAACTTAGGAATAATACTTGACACTTGATTATCTTGGAATCAGCAACTTCAATCTGTTAGCCGTAAAATGTTTGCTTCAGCTGGTTCCTTGCGACGTCTACGAAATTTTTTACCAAAGTTGCGCTTGCACAGTCCCTTCTTCTTCCTATTCTTAATTATGCTTGATTTAAACCAGGATCAACTAGATAAACTTGAGCGCCTCCAGAATTACTGTATAAGGTTTATTTTCGTCTTCGTAAATATGACAATGTCTCCCAGTTTCGTAACAAGCTCAAGTGGTTACCCATTCGTCTTCGCCAGGATACTCACATATTATCTCTTCTTTACAATATTTTGTTTAATCTTTGTTCTTCTTCTTACCTGAAATCTCGTTTCACTTACGTGCACGAATATTATTCTTGTAACCTTAGGTCGTCCTAATTTTTTTTTGTCTATCTATTTTTATTAGTGTCCTGTTATTCCTTAATTGAAGATACTTATTTATACTCGTATAAGTAGCTAGTTGTTATTTTTATGTATGATATTATTATATGTACTCTTGTATGTTGTATTCATTACTATTTTTTATTTAAATTTCTCATATCTGTTTTGCGCCACCGTCTACGCTAAATTTTATTATGTACCATTCATATAAAGGTTGTCTGGAAGAGATCATTTTTAAGCGATAAGACTGCCTTTTGTGCCATGTTATTTGTTTGTTGTATTTTTTTGTGTTGTATTTTTGTGGTGAAAATAAAGAATTATTGTATTGTATTGCATTATCTTTTTTGAAGCTCGTCGAAAAACTGACTAATCTAACTACACAATTTTAATTCAACATAGTCACATCTAGAAAGCAACTTGTTAAGCGTTTTGTTTGCACTAAATCGTCAACTCGATTGTAGTTGCCAATCTTGTTAGTTGCTAGAAATTGCCAATTAGGTAAGACTAGACTAAACTGATCCCACTGTTTTCATTGCCACTGTGGTCGGGACATTGGGACCATGTGCCGTACCTAACTACGGATTAAACGATCAGCAAACGCGGGTACCCCAGTTTATATTGCAATTTGAGTATCGGTGTATCTTGGGGAATTGACTAACTAAAACTTAGTGTTAGATATACATACTAACTTAGGTGATCAAACTTTCAAGTTTCTGATAAGGGTTTTAACTTAAGAACTTTCATAGGTAAGGAATGAAGGTCTAAGAGTTCATGAAAACTATAGGTTAGTGTTTAATATTTAGGTATATAAATTTAATATAAACAAATAGGGCCGCATTGTAATAACAAGCAGACCAGCTGGCATTCGAATTTGAGCTCAAAAATAGCATACACGAATTGTGATAATACATGCGTAAAAGTGTAAATGGATAAATATAACCTTTTAATTAATTCATATTCACTACGGAAAATAGTCTACGAATGTTTTTATGTTAAGAGTTTGTCTCATAAACTTTTTATAATTAAGGCAAGAAAGTAAAATTAATAAAAGAAAAATGTACAAAGCAGTGTGTTTTTTTACAAATAAATATTCCAAGTCTTGTTTTGAACAAACTTCTCTTAACCCTTTTCAAAAATATTCAATTTAAACAGATGACAAGTAATCTGAAAAAGTCAAAAACTGGAATTCTTAAGTGAGTAAAGGAATAAGGAAAAACAAAAATGCAAATTGGAGCCCATTTAAAATCGTGGAGCGGCCTTAAAAGGTAAGTACATTTTGATGTTCTATTTGTGAAAATATTTTGCACAATAAATAATCAGACGTCAGTTCCAAAGAAGTGATGACGGGTCTTTTCGATCTCAAAAAAAAATCTATTTACTATAGAAATAAAGAGATTTTTTTTAATAATTGTAGGATTGCCATTGATCTTTTTATTCCTGGTTTCGCTTGTATTTCCCGTCCGGTGTTGTTGGCTTATTGACTAGTTAAAAAAATTTATGGTAATGAATTTATGACTTTAAAACTTCATAAACTACATTAGGTAATAAACAACACATAACATTAAATTTATTGTGAGACATTATTTTTATTGATTTGAATCTTAAATAGTCTATAGGTATTTCATGTACTATATATATTATATATATATATATATATATATATATATATATGTATATATATATCTTTGGCACGCCCTAGAGTCTAAATCAATAGATTAGTCTTCACCTGCAGAAGATGGTCATAGGCATCTGCATGCCGCGATTTCACTTACGTGGGTCTAAAGTTCTTGCGGTCGTGTTTATTGAATTCACTTTTAATCACTTGTTAATCTTAAGTGGTTTTAAAGTATTGTTTCTGCAATTTTGTTGTTGTTATAAGTATTCATTTAATTAACGTTACATGCCCAATTTATTTTGAGCTCTTGAAGTAGCGATTTATTCATTAATACATGTACAACCTGAGTTGGACATTGGTATTTTTGTCTGAAATTTCGTACTTACGTACAGGGGCTCTATTTTTGAACCGCTCATATAAATGCATCATTCGCAGTAAGTACATACAAAAATACTCATTTTTAAAACTAACGAATGGTATAATCCACTTGTACTTTAACTCAATTTTTCTTATATTATTTGAATGACGTCATTAGCAAGTGATGAATTAATACGAGCGATTCAATATAGAGACCCAGGCAGTAGTAACCAAACAATAACAAAAAAAAAATGTACGAGTATGCAGTACTTTGGCAGCCTGTATACCTTTTCATTTCTAGCTGTTTTAATATATATAAAGACAAATTATGTGGCTACCAGCATATTTATAGTATGGCAGATTTAAAATTGCATTCAAGATACATTTCCTAGAGGTTTTAATACAGACGTAGGCAATGTGTACAGACCGCCACTGTCGCAAGAAACCAATAAAAACAAGTTGGTGGAATGGAGCCAACATCTGAAAACATATTGGAACTAATCGATAAACGTTTTAGTCGTGTTTTAGTTCTTTCTAGTGTTTGACTACTCTAATCATCAAAATCATCAAAATAAGATACCGTGCTATTGAAGAAAATAAGAGAATAAGTTTTTCTTAATTAACCAACGAATTCAATTCGACTGGTGTTTAAACAAATTAGTAACTTTGATTTTGAATACAAAATACTGGCCTGATTTTGAAAAAAATTACATAGTACGATATAGGAACCCCAACGAAAGATATAACAATTTAAAAAATCTAATATATGTGAACTTCCTGTTTTTTATTCTGAAATCACCTAGAAAAAGTAAGTTGTTACATGTTACAGCGTTACTTAAATATTACTTTAAATTTCGTTAGTTATTTAATATTACTATGTAAGTTGCACTGTAAGAAAGAAATCCAAGTGAGTGTGAAACCACGGTATTTACAATTCTGAGTTCATATACTGATACTACCAGATTCACAATAACATTCATCAAAAACTATCTTAAATAATGTAACTTCTCCGTATTATAGTAAATACTTGCAGGACTTCTAGACAGAAACTACGAAATTAATTTAATTGGATAGCAAACATTTACAGTTAGTAGCAAATGGTTAACAAATTATAGCAATAAATTAAACAAAGATATACTATGCCACTATTAAGTCCTAAGAGATATTAAACATGTAGGTATGTATTATAATAACAATTAATTACAACATAAAGTTCCCTCATATACAAAGCTACGGAATCTACGATTCTATACGATTTTAGTTTTTACGGGACTATAAAAACATACAAAAATTTATATAAATGATTCATAATTATATAAAACGTTAATAGACAGAACATAGACAAGCCAGCAAGTCTTACTCGTAATCAATCTTAATCTCACCTTACCTTAAAATGCTTTTTTTTACCTTAACTTAAGTACGTTTTTTTTGACAGAAAGGTTTCATCTTCCTGTCAAAAAAGCCGTACTCGTAGGTATGGGACAAAACAATGTCCAAATTTCATTTAAACAATAAAAGTTTTCTTTACGAGTCTTATACCTGCTCACCTATAAGTTTCACTTGAAGACAATGAAGTTACCTACTGTAACAAAGTAGAATGAACATTAAAGTAGTTTTCTTAAGCCTTCAGAACCAGGAAAACCATTTAGTAAAACAAATTCAGTAGGTACCGGTTGAACTTGTCTCTTCGATTTCGAAAGGTTGAGCAACAGCAACAACGACTTTGTTTAAAATGTTACAATTAATATTATATGTATAAGTAGTAGCTGTCACCCGAGGCGTTGCATACGACATACTCGTAAAATTTAATATTAAAAAGTTTCAAGCTTTAATTTAGTCTAATGGGATTTTAAAGTATAGGTATTGAATTTTCAATAAATTCTTAGTACAACTTAACGCCCTTTAATGAACACACCTACCAAATTCCATTTTCATAGGTTCAGCGGTTAGGTTCTGTAGATAGATAGATAGATATATTAAATGAAATGATGAAATTAAATCTGCTGTAAATAAAACACAAACAATTTTCTAAAAGTAGGTGATTCTGGCATGCGCCCGTGTATTTCTTCTTCAGATATTTTATTTCAAAAACTGCAGTATTGATTTTCCGATATTATGATAAAACCGGTCACATAATAAGTCTAAAACCAAAAAATTTGTTAGGCGCCGCAGATTAATCGGGTGTCTTAGAAAACACTAGTCAAATTAAGACCTTCCTGTTCGAAGTCTCTTTTACCACAATACACTAGTTGGCAAAATATTTGCAGAAAATAATAGATATTATAGCTCATGCCATTGACTTTATGAAGATGCCCTTAGACGATGAACTATATATCTTCTTCGAAACGCAAAAAAGAGAACCACTCTAACGTAGCGCCGTTTCAAGTTTAATTGTACCATAAAACAGCTAGAGAACAAAGTGAAATAAAAATAGAAACGTTCCAACAGAAAGACGACTGAATGTCCGTTATTAATTAAAAGTACACAAAGGAATTTACAGTTTTGTTTGTCTTCACTGAATTTCCTTTTTGGGAAACGAGCCGTGATACTGGTATTATTTTCTTGAAGAATTGCTACTTCGTTGTGAAGATTTTATTCCTTATTAAGTTTGCCTTAAATTTACATCTTGACTTACTGAAGTTTTTCTTCTTATAATTATTTCCGTACCTAACTACGTTTTTTTCTGAAATAGAAATACATAAGATATAATGTACGTATTATATCGCTGGTCAATAATGATAAACATTTAAATCAAGGGAAACTATTTTGATTATAAGTATTTAACCTGCTTCAAAGAAAGAAAATGTTCTGTACTTGGCTTTATGTTTTATGTGTCTTATATATTTTTAGGAAACGCCTAGATTTTTTTATTCTATTTGGTAGATATATTTAAGATCGTTCAAAAAGTTTTGTAAAAAATTGGTCCAGTGAATTGGTTTGAAACTGAAAATAACTGAAAACATTGGTAACAGCCTGCCAGTCTCTTGTCACTTTTAAAAGTATTACAATGTTCATGGCTTTAATTCTTTAATTCATATAGCAAAGCTCAGCTTATTAGTTTAGAAGCAAAGTAAGAAGGTAAGTTTAAACTTTGCTGCACGTTCCGCCAGTAAATTAGCTATTGATTTTGCGCTGCAGGTGTAAAATTAGTCCCGTAATTATTAATTAAATGGCTTATTTGTGCAGCTAGAAAACAATTCGGTTCGTAGCTTTACAAAATACGCGGCAAGTTTCGAACAATTATGCTGCATACTCACCGACGATATTGGACAGATAAGAAAACGATATGAACATATTTATATTTCTTTATTTTATATCAGCAGTATTATTTATCGTGAGAAACTGCTGTGGCAATATCTGAAATTATATGTAGATGATCTTCTAAATGACTTAATATGACAAGTCACTGACGCTATGGCATAAGACCGACGTTAATCTTTCTTTCGTGGCAGATGTCCGTCTGGTTGCGATTATGTGCATGAGTTACATTTCTGCAAAGTTCTCAGAATATCATTAATTTTGAACGTGAATTAAATTCAATGCAATCAATTTATAATATCGGTTATAGTGCGGAGACTGCAATGCGTTCTGCCAAACTAAATAACTACGCTACATTTATGCAGGTTAAGTATCGTTTAGTTAAGGATGATACTCAGGCAATCTGTGAAATTGTTCCGAGATTTGTTGTACCCGTATATCTCTCAAATAGCATCGCTCATATCGCGCTCGTGAGTAAGAAACTATTTTACCGCCAATACTATTCTCATATTGTTAGTTGTCAACCGGCAGTGGATTTTATCGAAATCAGAGCGAGGTGAGTTCCACTGAACTGCGTTGCGGATGAAATTGTGAATCGATGCGATTCGTATGCAGGTGTGAATTTTGTTCACATAAAATATGAAATATGTTCATGCTATAGCTGTGATTTCAGAAACGTAATGAAAATAGTAGCGACGGTGACAGGGAAATAAGTGGTGAAGAGTTTCTCTCTTTACTACGGGTTGGTTCTTAAGGCTTTCAGGGTCGCTTAACAAGCAATCATAGCGATAATATTGAACGTGACAAGTGGCTAGAAGTGACTTCAAAAAACCCGACAGTTAAATCTTTAAATCTGTGATAAATCTCCAAAACTTCCTTAATGTTTTATTTTATTTTCATGTACTCAGTGTTACTCTCACGACTAAGACGAATCTATTGACACCACTCACATAATAGAACGAGCCAATGAACAAAGATAAGTGCCAGAGTGCCAAAATACATCATTGTTTTGTTTTGCACGTAACGAATAAATTAAAAACTTAACCGATTTCAAAAAATCTTTCTCTGATAGAAAGATACAGTATCTCTGAGAAATATCTATAAGCTATAAAAAATATAGATCCGCGGGTAACACCGTGGCACGCAGCTAGTTCTTTTATAAAAGTGACTTCAACCAAAATTCGGCAGGCGCCTATAAAACATCAGTAATATTGATTTACAAACCAAACTATTGGACCGACTTTGATGAAACTTATGTTGGAATACGAGACATGTGTACATTTTAAAATCAAAAAATATTTTTCTTATGCGTTCGGGTGTTTTTGATAAATCGGTTAACTTAAAATAATACAGTTGAGTCAAATCCGTAATAACTTTTTTTTAGATGTAGCTTAAAAAGATAGAAGTGCGTAATCCATCTAAGGATTTCACGTCATATACTCTACGTCATTCAATTTCGCTTGTACAGCCGTGAAAAGAGAGAGATTGCAATATCGCGGCTGCTAAGCTCTACCTTTAATCTTCAAACAATTACCTGAATCCTCAAAAGGCTTCCGCCGCCCACGCCCAATGATTCCCGCCCACGTGAAAAATACGTTATCGAAATTAAAAATACTCGGTTTTCATAAAAATCTCATCCCATTCATAATATTGGTAGTTTTGCTACTTTTTATTTAAAGACAATTTTTTTTGTAGCCTCTTTCTTTTCATGTAATTTTTTTGCTTTTGCGCCACTTGCTACGTTAAATTTAATTTTCTATTAATACAAAGGTTATTTTGGAAAAATACTACAAACCCACCGCAATTTTTCTGTAAAAATATATGTAAATATTACACATTGTATATTATTTAAGATTGTGTTCGTTCCGCACGACCCTACTGAATATAATTGGAATAGGCTGATAAGTAGTGACGTTAAAATTTACCTCATATTGGAAAGAAATACTCTAGCGGCATTATTACATGAGTATTTTTCACTATTTGTGACGTGCATGACGTCACAAGCATTTCCAAGGGATGAACAACGCTGGTTGTTTCAGCCTGCATTATGTTTTTTTTATAGTCGATAGGCATGCGCTTGACTGCAACTCACCTGATGTAAAGTGACGATGCGGTCTAGGATGTAGCGCGCTTGCCTAGAAGAAACCGATTCACTCGCGATTTGAAGAGACCGAGATTATAGTTATCGGGAAATAAGGAACTTGGCAGCAAATTCCACAACCTGGCAGTTCGCACAATAAATGTAATTAAGTATAGCAGTAATTAAGTATAGTGTAATTTAATACGTTGTGTGTTATACTGTTGTTTTCTGTGACAAATACATTTATTCTATTGTATTTTATTTTGAAATCAGCTGAACCTATATGTGATACTCGTACTGCGGAACCCTGGCCAGACACGGATTCCATGTTTGGGCGGCAGCCAACATAACACTTGGCTATGTAAAAATGTGACACAGCCAGCCAGCAATGCAACATAAATTGTAGAAATACTTCAGCAACATTTGTGAAACTATTTGTCTCGGCACTGCAACATTCTAGGACGTCTGTATTTTAAGATGGAACGAAATGTTGTTTGACCTTTACAATATTGATGACATGTCTTTGGACGACTTACAGTGGGAACAAGTAATACTAAAAAGTCATTAAAAAAATTCAAGTTTTTGAAGTTGTAAGAAGTCCAAATATTTTGCAGTTTTTAATGTAATACAAACACCTTTTTTACTTGAAAAAGATTCTTTTACGTTCTTCTAAACTTACCGAAATAGTAGCTTTATTTCGCGTTTTGTTGTAGAGTATAACTGGCCTGATAAAGTATTAAAAAAAATTAAAAGTAAAGTTGATTACTTCATTTCATATTACCAATATCGAATGTTTGATGTAACTGACTTAGTTATCCCATTACTATTTAACTGTGGCCACTGATACTTATAATAAACCAATTTTGTGTTTTTCGCCGAAGACTGAAATAACTTATCATAAAACCAAAAGATTAAAGTGTTAAGGTTAATGTGAACTGTTAAATGCGTCGATTTAGAAGTCTTGTCATCTAACAGTAAACGCGAACTTCCTGACCGAATTGTCAAGAGAATATATAAACTAGTACAAAAGTAGTAGAGAAGGCCATTATTCGTGTCCTCGCTTCCATACAGGGAACAGACTATAGAGAATAGTGCGACTGTGTCACCGCCGTGTTATTTGAATTTGTTACAAAAGAGGTCACAATATGTACAAAGTTACAAAGCTTTCAATGAACGCACCATACTGGTAGACTTTTTATTTCGTGACGGTTCTCTTTCCGCACAGACTCTAAACAGTAGAGGTAAATTTTTTAGGTATTTTGATTTATAGACCAAACTAGCTTATCGATTTTAATAAAAATAAAATACGACCTACTACTGGACTAAGGACCTTTCAATAAATACAAGATTTTTCCGAATCCGTTCAGGCGTCGCTTGGAATAGTTTTCTTTTAAAACACATTTACATAAAAAAAATTTAGAACCCATACTGTTTTATAAGTTGGTTATAAACGTATATACATGTATGTACATCTCAAAGTTTTATAAAATCTGCATTAAAAAAATACAGATCGGCGACGCTGGGGCTCATGACTTTTTAACTTAAATTTGTACAGAAATTCCAAAAAATGTTAGTATTACCTCTTTTGACATTGAATTTTTAGCGACTATGAAAAGGCAATCCTGGTAAGGTGTCCCCGATTAGTGAGGCGTGGAAAAATATAAATTGAAACCTCTGCCCAGCAGTGGGATGGTATAGGTTAAAAAAATGCTATGGAAGCGTATCAAATCCTGGGTCACATCAGGCGAGTTGCGATCTACGGCTAAGCCTAATAGCAATAAAAAATGCTATAAGTGCTCATCGCTGAGAGCAATCATATAGCAGTTGTACACTCTCTGCGAGACACTCCGAGACATGCCGATAACAAGAATGGTAGTGGTAGCTTTCGCCTCGCCTTGGTATGTCACGGGGTGTCTCGCCCGTTCTCGCTTCTGTGTCAGTTTTTCGTTTCCGAGTCAAAGGGTCTCGGCATATCTGGCGATGGAGCCGAGAGCATTCAGTGTCCTGGTAGCGACCATGTGAAATACACATACCACAATATAATTATTTGCTATTTATATATGAGAGAGTTGCCAGGCCTTTCATCTGGTGTCTCCGTCTGTGGTAACATGGTCCGAAGATTAAAAAAAGACCGAGAAAACAATCAACAAACGCTTCGTTTCTGACTCGTCCTCGACGTATATTTAATATATGTGTTAGTATATATAGTTTTATTTAATAGTATGAGGTACAGAACACCATCGTAAGGTTCCATTCACACTTAGGTGGAGTTTTTATTCTTCCATTTTGTGATGCAACAGTTTTATTATGATGAAAATGTCACGGACAATGTAGCTATGAAAAGAAAAACGTTCCTTTCGCTTAACGCAATTTAGCGGACATTTAACACTTTCTTTTGGACAAAGGAATGGTTAAGACTCAGCGAAGCGGAAGGACTTGTAACAGATTTGTAACAAAGATTTTTTGGAATTCCTACAGGTTATTTTACTTATAACTTCTTTATTTGGCAAGACAAACTGTACTTTCGTTTTAACTTAAATTGCAATTACAGAAGTTCTGAGCAGCATTCTTTAATTTTTTATTAACTTTTTGCAAGGTTATACTTGAGTTCTGAGTCAGACATTTTACACTGAACAGATTCTTATTCCTGCCAGTGTCAAATATAATTATTGTTTTACATATCGATACCTATAGTGCTGTCTGCATGATGTCCGGATTGACTACTAACAATATCAATTAAGTGTTTGAATACTCAATCTCTCTAATAATTATTTATCATAGAGAAATAGGGCGGCGGTTGTACTCTCAGAACTTATGAAGAGATACAATGTAGACTTAGATATAGCACGCTTGCGTAAAAGAATCGGATTCACTAGCGAATTAAAAGAAATAAAAATATTGAGAAACTAAATAAAATTTTATTAATTTTAATTTATTCGAGTGATACATTTTGTTTACGAGCTTGCAAAATTGAAGTCATCTTTTAAGTTAGTTTAGTTAGTTTGCTTTCAATTTTAACTTGGGCTAAATTAGAGTCTATACTTATAACTTTAAAGTCACATTTGTTCAAAAAGACACTTGCTTACTTCAACAATTCACTAACACAGTCACATTATTAACGACCAGAGTCCATTCGGAATGCAAATCCTAGAGATAAAAGCTCTCCACTGATAAATCTATTTTAGAAAACGAGAGTGCAACCGAGGTTACTTTCGACTGAATTGGATAAGAAATGGCAGCGATTTGCGGAAACTTACAGCTCTAGACGCTGCACCTAAAGTTTTAGGTGCAGCGGTAAAACAATAGAGATAACGATCGAGTTTGAACAGTTTCTGTTTGCAATGAAATTAAAATTCTACGTTGTAATTTATTTAGAATGGATATGTAGTAACTACGTTTTGTATTTGATTATTTACCGGAATTAAGGACGAACAAACAGATCACGCTAGCCTAGCTGAGTATAAAATACTTAGCTAGGCTAGCATGACTAGTTGGTGAACTTGTTTTACTTCTCCAAAGAGATGCTTGTTACTTACGTCAATGCAGTTTTATTCATTACACTTGCGGCATTTTCTGAGATATAAAATGGAATTTAAACATGTTTTAAACTTTGCACTCTCATTTTACCCTCTTAGTGGTTGAATTTATAGAAATCCTTTCTTAGTACATCCTTACAACAAGTAATGAATACATTCTCCAAATTCTCCAGAGTCTCTAATGTCAGGTGTAGGTTCCCGTTAATTCCTACGAGTAGTTTATACTCGTATTACTGTTTTGTATACGTAGATACGATGTAGATTGTAAAGAATAAATATTATCATAATATAATCATATGTACTTATGTGTACATGAGTACTAAATTAAATGATGAGTGAGCATTAAATGCGAACGCGAAATACTGTGCAGAAATCAGCTTATTAGACTGTGTTAGAAATCTTCAAAGATAATTGAAGGCACACAATTGGCTAGCGTGGTAGAATACAAGCCTTCACACCTTCGGGCAGAGCCATGTTCAGCTGTGATACATACATGGTTTAATTCAGAAACAAACAAGAAAAATAACTTAAATAAAAGTTACTGCTCTAGAAAAACTAGTTCCGCCTGCCAAGTTTTGTACAGAACGTGTCACTCTAACGAGTATAACTAAAACTATATTTATATATCCTACATTTCAACAAACTTAAAATGTTGTAAATAGTTAATGCCACATATATTACAATTCATAAATTAAACTGATTATTTGTATGTTTGTTAGTCTATCTTATCTTCTCCTCAGGTACTAAAGGATTGACTTGATGGAGCATTGACTTGATTTTCTTGCACAGAGATATTTGGAAGCCCGTAGCCGACAGGCTACCGTTTCTCGGGAAAACAAACATAAACAGTAAAGGCAGTAGTCCACACTACTATTTTATAAATGCAAATTTGTGTTTGCTTTTCTTCTCTTCCACAAATGAGTGTCGGATCGATTTAAGTTTTTGCATAGATCTATTTTGAGGTTAGAGATATAGAACGCGAGTTAAGCAGCGGGTAAAAGCAAGTACAGATAAACGGGAATATCCCTCGTTCTCGAATTAAAGTACTAGCGGTACAACAAAGCAATAACAACCCTGTTCAAGTAGTGCCTGTTTGCAATGAGATTTAGATTGTGAGTTGTCTACCGCATTCTGCATTATATTTTACTGGCGTAGAATACAGACCTATGCAGTAAGATATATCTAATTTATTATAACAAAAACTTATGTGCTCATTTTTTTTTAAGAATACGAAACGAAGAGAAGCATTAGTCTTTTAGGTACCTACATACTTTTGTTTAAGCATGACTCAAAGGGATATATTTATGTGATTGTTTTATTCCAAAAGCTAATTATGTTCTAGTTTTACCTTTACAATAATTTTCCAAATTGATTTTATCTACGTTTATAAAAGTGTAAGAGTATTTACTAGCAATCAATACAGTTACTAAACCACTAAACTTATACATTTGGAGAAAATTGGAGAGTGTTCACTGAGAATGAGAGAGTGAGAAAGAGATTTTTGGAACTTATTTACTTATTCATTAAAGTCCCGTAACTGTCCTATGAACATTTTATTGCAAACTCTCGAAAATACTACAAACGGACTGCGTTCAAAGTTAACTAAATTATGCAAAGTACATTTTGAACTGCACGACAGTGCACGAGTTAGACATCTCTACTTACGCGCTGTATGTGTTTTCGGGGAAATTGAATTAGGTAAAGTTGCACTGTACTTATAGTTCAAATGTCACTTTATAAAACTTTTGACTGTCTGATAGGACGAAGTAGTTATTTTTTTTATCCTGAACAGCTAGGCCTTTGATCACAAGTTCTCACGACCACGGAAGTCAGCGATACTGTAGCCCTAGATGAAGCATGCCTAGTCTGGAATACACTGGCTCTCAAGGAAGGCTGCTGGAACACACCGTTAGGTGCTTGGCGACAGATTTTACAACTTGAGGGTGGCAGCTAGCCAGGCGAGCGATAGGAAACGCCCTACCACCATGCTATGGTTTCCTCACGGTGTTTTCCTTCACCGGTAGCTAAGGCTTTTTTTGTATGTTTCGTGGGATTCGAACCTCGTACCTTTTGCACGGCAATCGACCCCACTAACCACTCGACCATCATCGCTACAAAATAAACTTAAATATAGTTTCACTAATCCTTAAGTCCCTTTTAGAATAGATACGACGAATTCGATACCGACAGCGATATCGAAGTATCCAGTGTGCATATCGGGTCAGTATATTGCGGTTGCAGACAGGTTTCATTACTAATTCCACTGCGGCCTCGCTCTACAGTTACACTGCTTTGCTTGGCCAATGGCCACATGATGTCATTTTAGTACTATTTAATTTATGTTCCGTAATGGGACAGATGGGGGGAAACAAGAATACACCATCGATCGTTAGGTGTCAGGAATGCTGTTAAAATTAATTACATAAAAATACCTTGAAGTCTATTGATGCTAACATTTTTTTATATATAAATTATCATTCTACTACTAAACAAGTACATGTTATAACTTAAAATATAATAGAAATAGTCCAAAAAAGTGACCACCGACTTACATAAGCACACGCCCATAAAACTTTTTTAAATATTTAAAAAACAAACCGCATTTATTTTGAAAACATTTATGCGGGACCACATAATATATACATATTAACAATCAACCAAAAAAAAACTATTAATCAGTCTTCCCGTTTTTGTGATGCTATTCATTTCACTTTATCATTTCAAATAAAAATACAGTCGAATTGTGTACCTCCTCCTCGTTGAAGGTCGATAGAAAATAGCTTATTCGAAGTATCCAGTGAGCATATCAGGTCAGTATATCGCGGTTGCAGATAGGTCTCATTACTAATTCCATTGCGGCCTCGTTCTACAGTTACACTGCACCGGCGCTACTACGCTTTGCTCGGAAAATGTAACACAGGTTGTCTTTTTAACCGACTGCCGAAGAGGAGGGTAATGTTTTTCGAGCGTTTGTGATTATATATATATATATGTTCTTATCAAGTTAATATTAAAGTCAAAACTTACAAACTAATTTCAATATTAAAAGCCCATCACGATATTAAGGAGGAGCCTAGGAGCCTACCTATATTAAGGAGCCTACCTAGTTCGATTTAGAATTTAATTTTATTTGAAAAGCTGTGATTTACAGGAGATCCAAAGAATTTTTACCAAAATCAGTCTAGTATCATGATTAATAAATCTAAACTACTGAAAGCAGTTGTATAGGCACAACCATGCTGAGGTCGAAAGTCAGTTTAAAAAAAATATATTTGTAACAATGAACACATCTACATACTGGTTTAGTTCTGTCAGTTATTTTGTATCTGTATTTCCTTTTTCGATATTAAATTTTCAGTGCAAAAATAATAAACCAATATAAAATATTCAAGAGCATTCAAAGAATTTAAACAAAGGGGTCGGATCTATCGATTCGATCGGGCGATTATCGTATGAAACGAACATATTTGCACGTATGAACGCCTTTTCGTATCATACAAAAGCCCTTTAATATTTACAGCTGGTTATGTTTTATTGACCGAGCGAGCGAAGCGTCTCTGTTATTGGCAATGTTTTTAAATGTCATTTTGTAGATAATTGATGGAGTCATGCGTTACTTTGCGAAAATTTATTTATAATAATTGTAGCTTGCTTTGAATGACGCTATTGTTCTTAGTAAATCATCAAAGTGTTTCCAAATTGTACGCGGGCGCTCCAATATACGATACTCTGGTCTTATAGGAATGTGAACATTACAAGACCAGTAGTATCGTTGTACAAAAATATTTTTTGATTTCTCACGCTGACATCAAGACGAGGCGGAAAAACACTAAGTATCTTGTCACTTTGTAATCTATATGTATAAAAGAGTAATTCCTAACTGACTGACTGATAGCTGAAAATCAACGCAGAGCAAAGCGCTGAACCTAGAGACGTGTAATTTGAAGGGTGTATTAATTAATATGTAAAGTTAAGATGTGCACTAAAATAGGATTTTTTGGAATTCAACCCCTAAGATGGTCAAATAGGGATTCAAAGGTCAAAATTTCATTATATTCCAATTTTTATCGCGGACATCGCCGCGTGTAACAGCGAATAGTAACTCATATTTAAATAATACTATGCTGTGTGATAGGCACCTTTGCAGAGGGAACGGTCAAGAGTATAGGTTATTTGATTAAAATCTGTGTATATGTTAAGAAATTTTGTTAAATATTTCTTATATAAAATTATTATTATGCTCTAGAAACACAATAATGAAGTCTACAGAATTCAATAATTTAGATAATTATGTAGGTACTTATTTTATTTAGGTAACTAAAAGTAATTTTGACGGTTACTTTTTTATGTATGGTTTCTGTTTTCATTTAACGGATGAAGTTAATGAGAAAAAAAATATTTGAAAGGTATATTACCTTATTTGGTCCCAAAGAAACGAAATTAAAATCAGGTCGGGATTTGGGGACGGATGAGGAAAATATATATAGAGAAACGAAGATAGTTGTAACTTCTTATAAGCATTACATATAAGCCTTGGATGAACCAAGGCTTATATGCACATTTTTTTTTATAATGGATTTTCTCGCAGATAAATACATCATTGCTAAGCCATAAGCTTGTTGTATGTTGCCATTACTGCTTCCAAGAAAACAAGACGGAAGACACATGTAACCGCCAGCGAAATTCAACGTAAATTTCGACACAAAACCTTAATCCTTTACGAGTTCACATAGTGTTAATATAAAATTTGCAAACCCAGCAGCTATAATCTTTTTGATAGTAAAAGCAGTAAATCGAATTTATTGGCTGCCATCACGCGGGTTTTATGGAAAACCTCAGCTTTATGTATAAGACAGATATGACGACGTTAACCAGATTATATTCAGATACTGGAACCAGGCAGCGTCTTTAAAGGTTTTTGGAATATAAGGTACCTATATCTTAAAACATATTATACCTAACTAAACAGGGTCACTGGTAATCGACTAGCATCCTCTTAAGGGATGATCATTAGCAATAAGTTTTGTTCTAGGACTTTTGAAAAATTGAAATAAAAACTAACGGGTGTTTCATACATTAAGCCACGCGTCAGTTTTTTTTAGTACGGTTTAGTAATTTTTTTTTTCTATCGATATCATACCTGAAAAAATTCACAATAATATCATCATTACCTAATGTCTATATTATCTAATTTTGAGATAAAACTATTGCCATTTCCTACATCATTTCAATATCTATCCGTTTTGGATATGTAGAAACAAATCAGCATAAATAAATATTATAGTTACCTGATTTACCACAGAAGGATGGACGTTAAACGGATGTTAAAAAAAAATTCGTTGGAAAGGGAATAGCCGAGTATTCTCAAGTGATTTTATTTCTACTCGTATTTTAAAAAAATCGGTCTTAAAGTCAGATTTTGAAATCAAAACAAGAGAAAAAGTACTATTGGCGCCTGCCGTAAGGGAAATCAGAAATCACTTTATTTTGAAGAACTTGTTATTTTTCAAACAATACCTTACTCGAAAATATATCAATCATTTTGCTGTTGAACATCATTTTTTCATACGAATAACCGCCAATCACACTTCTCTTTTCCCGTGTATTAACACACTAAACGATTCGACGGGTCCAAAATTAGCAGCCAAGTAATTGGAATTAATGGTGACGCTGATACCCTACTTATGCTATTAGCCAGTTTTCCTCGTACAAAGCAACATTCCCAGTTTATTTCCCTCTAAGGGTTCATGTATGTGATCCCCATATTATCATCCTCCCCTCCACCCCCAACCATTCTCACTCGTATCATAAATGCGTAAGTTTGTTTGTTAGTTTGTTTGTTCGTCTTCTTCTCCGCAACCAAGTGACGGATCGGCATTTGACCACAAGCTCGCACGACCATGGAAGTCAGCGACACTTTAGCTCTAGATGGAGTATGTCTAGTCTGGAATACACTGGCTGTCAAGGAAGGCTCCCGAAACAAACCATTAGGTACTATCAGCCAAATCGACTTGATTTTTTGTTGTACAGAGAAAATTTTAGGTGCAATGAGAGACATTGACTAGGTTTGTCCTTCATAGCGCGTAAAGCTTTGGGTAAAATCTAATTAATCTATACCTTCAAAGTGTGATGTAGGTTATAAGTATACAAGCTCGGTTTAGGTTTAGGTAGACGTTGAAAATCATGAATGGAAATTTTAATACTACGAGCGGTATCCATGATGAATTCATTTAGCCATTACTTGGGTAAGGTCAAACTGAATAAAAATTTATGCAAATTTAGCATTATTATAGTACTCGTAATATGTAGCGTAAAAACGCAAAATATTAGTAATTCTAATTGAAAAGCTCAAATAAATATCCATTCATAATTTTATTTCTTATATTATCTAGTACTTTATACGTTTCCATATTTGCGTTATGGCCAGCGTAGTGGACTATTGCTTACGCCCTCTTTAAGAGAGACCCGAGTCCAGCAATGGGACGTTATGAGATGAAACATATGTACGTACGTTATACTTTATATAATATATAAGCCTAACTAATGAAATTCCAATACTTTTAATAGATTAAATAGGTAAGGCACTTAGTAATAATGATAAATACTTAATGGATCTCCATTGAAATTCTTGTACTTTGTTAAGTAAATACTCAAATTGATTGAGAAGGAATGTTTACAGAAACAAAGTTCAGAACTTCAGATTGATTTATCGACTAATTTAGAATTGTAAAAGCTATCTTCCTATTTATTTTTTTGCTTAATATGATACTTTTGACTTTTTTTTGTATTAGTGATTATAGAATCGAAAAAATGTCAGTGTCTAATTGGCATCACAAACGAGAAATCCTTTTATTCATTTTATTTCTTGTATGTTTTCTGATGTCTTAAATGCTGCCGGATAGATATATTACAGTAATATTTTTATAATCATTACATTATAATATGAAGGTGACTCCCGCTCCGGTTCGGCTCTGGTGCAGAGGATGGCTATTCAACTATTGCTATTCAACGTGGCAATGCTGCAAGTGCAATGGGTACTTTTGCACCAGGAACGGTCAGGGGTGGGTTATTTGATTAGAGGTTATTAATTGTGACGTAATTATTTGAATTATTTGAGACATATATTATGTAAAATATTTATATAATTATATATTCTATTATAATAATAAAAAAATGAAGATTATTGTATTTTTTTACAATATTTTTATTATTTAGATAACTTACGCGTGTTTGATTCATATTGTTTAAGAAAACGGGTTTTCACGCGTATCTAACTGTTGGAAAGGTCCAACTACAGTTTTGTTTACATTCGGTAAACTTCATCAGGGATGAAATGAGCCGTTCGTGCCTTTCCATCAATCAGGTACGCGTGAACCCGTTTTCTTAAACAAGATTTTAATTTTTTGTTCAAGTGGCAAAATAAATATTAGACACCAATTTGGAAGTCTGCCCTTTTTAATGACCGATACTAACAGGACCTAATAGATATTTTACATGGAAAACCTTTAGGTGCTCAAGTTTACAAGGGTTGATTTACCAATCCAGATAATTTTAATCTTCTGAGGTGTGGTCTTGATACCAAACTTTCTTCGTTGTAGTAGTTGTTGAAATATATAATATTTATCGTGTATGATTACTTTTATATACTTCTAAGGTAGGAAATTAGCTTGGTTCAAAACGTTATTTCACACACTTACCTAGTCTATATATAACTGACTGACTGAAAGATCATAATCAACGAAGAGCTTAAACCGCAGAATTAAAAGATATGTCATTTGGAGGGTGTATTTATATTCAGTGTAGGGGTGTACTTAGAAAGGATTCAACCCGTAAGGGGATCAAATGAGGGATCTAAATTTCATTTCGCGTGGAACGCCGCATGACGCCAAATATTATCACATGAACGTAATGACCTAAGGTGAATGTGTGTATATGTATAAATACGCATACACGCACACTTATAAAAATAACATCTGTATAATACCCTTGCACGGTCTTGTCATCGCGTACTATCATCCGCAGTACGACTTTGAATCATATTCCACTACAATAAAGTGCGTGGTCGCGCAGCGTGATAAGCTACGTTTGAACTGTATCGCGCCAAGTAGCCACGGTAAGGCCCCAGGTAGCAAATAAAAGCGATATTTATACGGAGGTTCCCAACAGGAAATTAAGTCACCAATACGTACATAAATCAGTCGAAGTGAGACTTTACATGCGCCATTACCTGAAACAAACAAAACAAAACGTGTATCATTTTTGGGTTAATAATTTTGGACATGTATTATTATGGTACTAAATCAAATTTATTACTTGTAATAATTTTTAACAAATTAATAACCGAGTCGGCATGCGGCTTGTAAAATTTTTTGGTAATATTTTTGTTCTATATTAAAGCCAAAAAACTATGCATAATTATATGTATGAACATGTACGAACGCCGTATATGAAATGTATATAGTCAATATACCCTTTCGTTATAAACTGAGGTAATTTTTCAATTCGGTCCTTCAGGGATATCGGCTAGAATTAGGCATGTAAGAAGTGAAAACAAGAGGAACCAACTTATTTTCATTTTGACAGCTTTGAAGTAACGAACTGTCAAAACGGAAACCATGTTTGCTTGCTCTTGTTTTGATAGCAGACTCTGGATACCTGAGAAATCGCGTAAATCGATTGATATATAGTTGCTTCCGAAAAGCGTTAGCGATTTCGGTTCGCCGCTGTGATATGATATAATACATGATCAACAATAGAACTAATCCGATTGTACAGTTCAAGATATTATAGAATACCTACTGAAATAATGTAGAAAAACATACTAGGATGCCATAAGCCCTAAAGAACTTAAAGAAGTCAAAGTGAAAGTACCAAATCATAACTTCAAAGATCAACTGTATGTATTTATTGCCGAACCAAATATATCATTGGAGGATGTGGATATAGTTGCAAGTGGATTTATTTAAGTTAGTTTCAATAGATAAAATTCAGTCTTACTAGACTAAATTTATCTAATTAAACTAATTTACTCTACAACGCTTTTATAAATGGTAATTACTTTTTCAACCTTCAAGTAAAGTCAACTTTGCCGTGTTACTCCAAAAGGCGCCGGAAGATCAATACAATTTTATTGTATATGAGTTTAGTCGATAACAATATCCTTTTAATTTGCATAGAGCTTAATTATGCTTAGTTATGCTCTCGGTCTTCAAGCTTGGTCATCCATTTCAGCTCTTGCAGCTTAGTCATTGAGAGCTGCAAGCTTTCGGGTATCATAATCTCTACCAGCAATTAATAGCGGTAGACAAAGTCCATACTAATATTTCGTTATTATTAGTATGAGTATTATAAAACATATTATCTCAAAATAGGCTTTAAACCCATTAATTTTAATAAACTCATTTAAACATCCCGAGGCCCATTGGAACCGTAAAGACAACCATCGTATAATACGCTGTCAAGATTTTATTATCTAAAATATGAAGTTCATAATAAAACAGAACGTTACGACAGACCATTACAGTTATATATTTTACTTACAGGCATTCAAAACGGTTGTTAAAACTTTCCACGTTCACTGAAATCATTTAGTTTTTTACTCGCTCTAATATTGTTATAGCTAGATGGAAAGAAAGAGATGAAACGTACCAAAAATACGTGCTTGAATACCTTATTGGTTTACAGGTTAAAAGCATTGTTATTATTATCGATGTAAAAAGAGGGACACTAGAGAATTCGAAATAGAATTATTCTCGTAATATTAATGCTATTCTGAATCATGTTGATTCTGAGGAAACTGTCAATTAAAAATACCTTTAACAATGTATAGTTTATCGGCTATGGATGTAAAAAAATACCTAGAACCGACATAGAGACGTTTAGTCAAAAACCTAACAAATGAAATTAAACATTTTGAAAAACCTCCGACAGTTGTTGATGTAGCCACGTAGGATTTAAAGTTATCATAATGTATAGTATTTTACCAGTCAAGCCCTATCATTTGATATTTTGTGGGAGTTGTGAAAAAAATGTACTTCGTCATTTTGTGGCGGTAGCCATGTTATACCGATTTTCATCAAAAATAGCAAATAACTCTCCCGACTAATACACCTTTCGTACAAAAAAATAAAATCAAGATCGGTTCATCCATTTGGGGGCTACGATGCTACAGACAGACACACACAGACTCATAGACATGTCAAAATTATAACACCCTGTCGGCGTCGTTTTTGCGTCAAGGGTTAAAAAGCTGAAAACAAATCGAACCGTATAATCATATGTGTAGTCTTTTATAGACTAAGGAAATGCGATAACGAATACACAATTTATTCTCGGGAATAACAGAAATGCGGAAGGGAATTCCTGTTGCCAAATTGTCTTATGCGTCCTCTGGCCCGGATATATTACTATCAATATGATTTAAGGGTCGGGAGCCCGAAGACGGCGTAAAGGAGCAGTTTTTATATTGCTAGTGCCTATTCAAAGGTTTATGTTTTGCGTATACGTGAAAATGTTTCTATTCTTGCGGTAAAAATAATATTAAGTTTACAGAAGTCCCAAGACTGCATATATATTTATTTTATATAATGTGAAATCAAGGGCTAGAACTATTTCATAAATTGTTGAAGATAGGAGAAGAGTGGAAGATAATTTAAAAAGTATCATGTTTCAGAAAAGACGACCTTACGGGACCTACGTCTCAGAGAGCCAATAGTTTTTCCCGCTGAGGCAAAAATAATAGGGTGTTACAATTTTGACAGTGTGTGTACAGACACTGACAAACACGTTCGAGTTCATCGTTTCTTAAGCTATGCCACTGCTGTCAGTGGCATAGCTGGATGAATGGATTTAGATTTTTTTGTTTGATTGAAAGGTGAATAAGTCGGAAGTGATCGACTAGTATAGAAAACTATAATACACTATGGTAAAAGTTCAAACACAAAATGGCGACTAATATTAATTTTTATTTTGTATCAGGGCTTTCCTTAATTTAAAATGTTACTTTTTAGTTGCATAAAATGTAAGGTTACAAAGTTATGATACGAACAGTCGTGAAAACTGTAGTAATACAATTTTCGCACGGCTCTTTTAAATATTTCTACCATAAAACTAAATCGACTGGCAACAGAGAACCAGTAGTAAAATTTGCATGTTTGTAAAATTCGTTCACTTTTAGGACTTGTCTACATAAACCCCAAACGGCAGAGCTTGAATTTACTTTACAAAGTGTATTTCAATTTGCTGAAATAAAACTAGCATAATATATTGCATGTGCACTAAGAATTATACACAAGTTGAGAATATAATAAATACGTACGGCTTGGTCCCAGTAGTTCTATGGTTTAGTTCCGTCTTGGAACACTAGTTTCATGGAATGACTTCTTAGTTTCTGATAGAACTTCTGGTTGTTTTATTTTCGTTAGTTCCATCTACACAAATAAAAAGAGGAAATATTTGTATTTTTGAATGTAACGAAGAAATATTCAAATTAATGAACTTAGGTTAAATTGCAAATAAAAGAATGTCTACCGGTGCGAAGTGGGGACGTGTCGCTACTTTTACAATATTATTATGATGCTTTTGTATTAGAAAGAACTTTTAAACAGCCAAAAGAACGTATGTATATTTTAAATTCCACAACTCGCATTTGCATTTTAAACCGCAGTTTAAGTATTTCAAGTTCCGTACACAGAAACAAAATTCAAAGAGCAGTCTTCAGCTTGAATTTTCCACGCTCGTTTTACACTACAAAAGTATAAGTAGTTTCAGCATTCTACTTGAGCCTGTAACTTTATAGATATTGCCTAGCATTCCAACTTCTACTAAGCAAGCTGTATCATACCCTAGTCTCGAAGCTACAGGTGAAAGCGGTTCCGTACATAATAACATCTAGTAGGATTATGTAGACTGTGATCCTTATTATGCAAGGTTGTTTGGGAAAGTGAGACACCTAAGCTCATTGGGAGAGCTCGCAAAGTTCTGATGAAGCTATCAGCGAACAGTGTGGGAGGTCCTTTGCGAAGGTTAGTTAAGAAAGTTTATTGGTAAGGTTTGTGGGATAGCCGGATTATTAAATATATTTCAACACAGGTGCACAAATGAGAGCTGCATGTTTATTTATACAAACATTTTAAAAAACTACCGTACGTACTGCATACGTAAAGTACAAAATTCTTTCGCCAGGTAACCATTAATTCAACAATTTAAAAAATAAAACTTAGGTAACTGTCTGGTTTAAACGATTCCTGTAATACATCCTGAAGACAGTAGGACGGTCGAAAAGTAGTGTTAGTAAGAGAGTCCCGTTTTTACCTGGGTTACCCTTAAGCCAAGATAACTGTTAAGTTGGACTAGGTTCTTATCAATCCATACTGTATTACATAATAAGCCCTATGTTAGTATTGGAGTTATAAAGGCCGGAGGTCGAATTGACCGCCCGCAGCTTGCTATTTTAATATCAATAGAAAGGAATGTAGTGAGAGAACGCGGCAAGAGAAAATGAAATAGATCTGGTAGCAGGGAAATTTAGCAACTGGTATTAGAAACTAAGTTTAATACGAAACTATTGATAGCGAATAAAAAGGAAACTACAGCTTTAAATTTCCACGCTGATGTGCTTATCAGATACAAAATATTAATTGTAAATTAATCAGGTAACCTTGAAGATGTTGAACAGTTAAGGTTAATATATGCGGATTTTTTGTTTTCCCTGCACTTACAAAATCTTAAGTAATTTACTTATGCACCTTTCTGGCATATACACGAAAATTCAACCTATTTTAGGTTGAATTTCGTAGAAAACCTTTTTTCTTTACCAGTATAGATAACATCAATAGTGAGCCACTATTGAAGCATGTAACAATACTGGGTTTACGGGTATACTAAGCCGAAAGGGGGTCATTATACTCATCCTTGGGAACAACTTTTACGATGACAGCAACTCTGAATTTGAAAAAATAAAACAGCTGTTTCATACATTTTGTCAACGACCGATCAACTTTTTCTATGGAACAGCTGGCTTTATTTTCGAATTCAGAATTATATTTCGAAATTGATTAAAAGTAATCAAAGAAAAGTGTGTTTTTCAGAGATGGTTGTTTGAGAAATCGGAGCTTTTTATTTAATAACATCAATAAAACTTCCGACGAATTGAGAACCTCTTTTTGATGTTATTTAAAAAGTTTTAAATCTTTTTAACACCGCCACATAGTTTGCTGTAGTAAATTGCGTCTTCGAATCACAAAGCGGTATGAACTGCAACGTCTGTTGTTCTCATTTCGCACTTTGTCTACGACTTGTATGAGATATGGCCGTATTTTTATACCATCCAGCGCCCGTTCTGTCGTATTGCGGTGGCAAGACTATTGTGTATGTGTGAGTTAAAACTGCCATTTCCGGGTGTGTGTGAGTTATTGACATCGTTCTCCGAATGGCAATAGGCCGGCAGCGTCAGTTTTGTTTCACGATATTATGCTACTTAGTATTCTTTGCTGAAATTTTATTTAAAGGGCTTATTTGTAGCATTTGAGAATTAAAACCCGATTTCTTATTTATTATACAAGGTTAGTGGCACTGCGAGTTGAGTTTTTTTTCCTGTATTTTCCAAAAAGTACGACAAAAACGGCCGAAATAAGAGTAGGAATTATGTACCAAAGTCGCTCTCAAAGGTTTAGCGCAAGTTAGCTAAATTATACACAGTATCAAGAATGTGCATTATAAATGTATAATTTTTGTTTATTTCTTAAAGACACATAAAACATTGAATATAACTTTGACTTTATATTTTAAAATATTTTTTGGTTGTCTATTCTTTGCCCGAAAGATATAAGCAATATTACTCATTTGTCCAAATTTTACTTGCCCCAATTTCATTTGTCCGTACATTAGATTCCATAATGATACGAGTGCTACACGTATTGTTATCCATTTTATCAATAGCAATAATATTATTTAACAGAATATTTCAACGCCATACTAAATTAATTTCAAATACACCCAAGCTTTCGCCGGACGCTGCCGCAGCACGCGCTTCTCTCGCTCGGCTCGTGAGTTGTTTTTCATATTCTAAACTAGCCTAACCTAAACCTATTGATCGTTTAGTTTAAACCGATTTCAGGATTTCTTCTAGAAGTCATTTCGATGGCAAATGATGTTATGGCATATGATACCTACGGCTTACAATGATAACAAGTGATGTTACTGAAATTGACTTCATGGGAAACAGAGTTTCTAGCACGTGATTAATATAGTAAACTATGAGTATGACATAGTAAAATTAACTAGTATAGCAAATGAAATTCTGGCAAGTGGATGTACCCCATATTTTTGCCTTATTAATCCTAAAATATACTTTAAAATGAACCCCTATAGTTATTTAAATGCAGGCAAGTTTTTATGTTTCAACTTCCCCGGTAACTAGGTACATACGATTTAGTTCTCTCTATCCAAATGTTGCCCGGAACGACGGATAAGGCCATCGCTTATTGCATTTTAATCATAAGTATTTGAAGTGTACTATACAATTTTTTGTGCATATGATAAAGAGTTTTCTAAATATCAAATACAAAAGAAAATTCTTACCTCTAGTGACACAAGAGGCGCCTTATACCTGAAGCTAATTCACTTGTAATAGAACTCCAGTTACTCCAGCCATTATTCCCAAAACGGTATTCTTTAGCCTTCGAGCTCGGAAGAACAACATCAACAATAATGAAGATTCAACATCATTGTTGATCTGATGCCTTTTGCTAAGGCAAATCACGTGTATAGGAAATCAGTTAGTGAGAAATAGAGAACTAATAAGGCGAGATATTGAGGCGGTGAGGAGGAACCACACCAAAACAAAACACAAAATTATTTTTCGTTTTCTCAAGCTGACATCAAACGAAATGGAGAAACACGAGATGTTCCTTAACAACGTCTTCTATTATCAACCACTGAAGTACTGATTAGTATAATACCAAAAAACCATTAGCCTACCCTCCTAACATAGCGCGCAACTAGACTTTTCAAGTCAGATAGTTTTCCCTTAATATTAGGTGAGTTGAAACTGGCAACACCCTTTACCTACTTTGTCCAGCAGTAACATCTCACTAACGTGTTGTCAACTACTTAATAGTGCTGATTACTTACCAAAAAAATTCACTAACCTATCTTCCTCACATAGCTCGCAAACTAGCTTTTTCTAGTCACATAGTTTTCCCTGAAAACTGGGTGAGGTAAAACTAGCAACTCCCGCGACCTACTTCGTCCCTCATTAAGGTGCCGCCACGGTGCGCCGGACGCTACTGTGTGCCGACTAACTTATTCAGGACTTGGCCGGCTTTTCTGAATGTTGAAGTTTGAATTTTTTCCGTAAAGGAAATATTAAATAAAATATTCGATATCTTCAATAGTAAGGAGTTAATTTGCTAAAATCGATTTTTGATGTGCAGAAATTTTTATTTCAGGCAAATAATACTTACTATAATAATTATTTTGCACTTGTCGCACTACATGTGAATTTATATTTTGTGTTATTATGTTTTGTGTGTCTGCAATAAGGCATTGATTTATTGAACATCGACTTCAAATCGGCAGGCGATTTTTTTTGAGACCAATTTGGGCAAAATTATATAACAGCTGATAACACCTGTCACAATTCAAAAATCCTTTTTTGTTTGCAAACATATATTAATATCATACTAATTAAGATTTTCAAATTGGCCTGCGAGTCGTCAAGTCATCGGAGAATCCACATAATATTTTTTTTTGTTAAGAATTATAAACCTTGCAAGGGAGGTTCATCTGTTGAAAAATAAAAACAGTCTTCTAACAGACCAACTATTCTCAAACTAAATAGAAACTAAAAGATAAGCGAGCAAGCAATTTCACACACAGCGCCAGCGTCCCAGCTCTTAAACAATGGGTTTCATTTATTACATTCGCACGAGTATCAGCAGTTGACGCAGAGTTGGTTAGCTTCGATACATCAGACGCAGGATCTCCAACGAAGACAAATAGCGATAACAAATAACAAGATACTCGTAATAGAGAAGAGCCTAACCGGACTTTGTTGTCAGAAATAAGTATATTCAATGAATACTAGCTGGTGCCCGCAACTTCGTCAACGTGGTATTTATTATTCCTTTAGTTACAATTTTATAGTAGTTTTTTCATTGTACTGAAATTTGACCTCAACAGTTTTATCTCTACGATATTAATTGTTTTCTTTAATACGGGTTTTTACACGTATTTTTAGCGAGCTTTCTCTTAAGCCGCATCGCTTTAATTCATATAAAATGCATATCTATACTAAGAATGGTACACTAACTATAGTTGGACCTCTCCGACGATCAGGTACGCGCGATAAACAAAATGATATCACTGATATCGGCGTAACGGTAATATCATTTTCAATAACATTACATACTCAGACACACACACTAACACACACTAAGATTTTTCCGGTGTTGATAGCATGCAATAATCACAATCAGATATACAACTCAACCAAACTCCAAAGAAGGAATATATTACAAAATCATCGTTAAAATTTAAACTTGTCGTAAGATACAGAGTTCCATGAGGATAACCATCACATGAATTCTAAATTGAAAGAGTGCATCTAATTAACTATCTTATGTGTTACCTAATCTGCATTTTTCGGTAAAATTTATAAAAATAAAACCGTAATAATACAGGTTTTTACTTCAAATTCCTCTTAAAAGTGCTCATATTACGAGTATCCTATAACTATAACAAAAAAACACCGCATAAAGTAGCTCAACCTACGCTTTCAGCTCCCGGGCAAAAGGAAAAGTTTGCACTTCTCGGTTTCTATTGAAATTTTCATGCCGGCTCGAGATTAGCGAGACCACTTCAAAAATATCTTCACGTTCATTTTCTTCATATAATATCTTGTATTTTTAGAGAATTCTAGCTATTATAGACACTAAAAGAAAAATTAGAAGTTACTGCAAATTTAAAGCCGTTTTTCGATCCACTCGTTTTATCGTTTCGAGAGTATTTGGAAGGATATTGGCTAGAGTAAGGCATGATAGAGGTGAAAACAAATAAGAACAAGCAAACTTGATTTAATTTTAAAAGCGTTGAAGCGGCAATCTGTACAAACGAAACCAAAGCTAAAGCTTACTTTAGCATTGATTTATTGGGCGGTTACCACAGTAATTTACTAATTCTGTAATGTTTGCATGATAATTTTTCATTGTTGTGAAGTTTATTTACAATAGTAAAGTATCGGTGCAACAATATCTTATGGAACCGATGGGACTAGGAGGATGAAAATTTCCAGTGATGAGAATTTCCAGTGCGTAATCTCCGTACTTGGACGAAAGTAAGTGACGTTAACCTTACTAAATGGTTACTATGGTCACCTAAAATTCAAAAACAGGATAAACGATAGCTGAGGTGTGGGACTTAAGGAATTTGTTTAACAGCGAAATATGTTCATAATAGGAATGTTTTTAAAACACAAGAATAAGTGAATTTTGATAAGAAGTGTTATTTTTGCAATTAATGTTAGAAAAAAATAATTGCACCAACAAACAGACGCATCTAACTTAGTTATAGCAGTTAAAATACAGAAGAAATGGAAAACATCAAATATTCATTTAAACTATAACTACTAAGTAACTGGTATTCAAATTAAAATGGAAGGAACGTTACATAAAAACAATTTGTTACCCCCCGTTGAAAGCTACGCACCAATGCTGCCAAATGCAACGCGGCTACGTGGTTTATGTCACGCAGCTACATGGTTTATGCTACGCAGCTACGTGGTTAATGCTACGCAGCTACGTGGTTTATGCTACGGAGCTACGTGGTTTATGCATCGCAACTACGTGGTTTATGCTACGCAGCTGCGCCACCGCTGCTGCTTTCCTTGTTACTTGCTGTAGCAATGCATCGAAAATCACATCGCTGATTTATAAAAACCAGTTTTGATGATATTCTACCGACGAGTCTTCAGACTTAGATTCACGCTGAATCATCAGGGTTTCATTTATTGTTTCGAGGAAAAGAAACATCATTACTAAGCTGATAAGTGCGCCCTGATAGAGTAATTTGTACCCTAATACTAGCATTAAAATAAAAATAGAATTTACTTGAATCTTTTGCCCTAGATTTGAAATAGTAACTAACTGATTAAATTCACAAGCCGGCCCCATAGATTAACACACACAAACACAGACATGTCAACCTTATAATACGCCGTCGGTTTTTGCGTCGAGGGACAAAAATGAAGTATTCCATTGTACTCGTATCTGTAGAAATGCTACAAGAAAACGGTGTCCTTGTGAATCAGCCGAATATATACCAGTATTGTATCCTTCGTATCGCCACAAAATTTCAGCGATGCTCCACCAAGAAACTAGTCTCTACAAGAACGTTGTAAATGAACTTGAGTGAAGCACAATAGAGCTGTGTTCCGCCGAGTTAGTCACGCTGTAACATCGTGATTGTGTATCGAATTTCCGACGGCCCGTATTCCAGCTATGACAACGCCGGAACAACGGAGAAATCGAGGCAGATTCCATTAGATAAACTCAATATTTGAACACTGGCAGCGAACTATTGCGGATTGTCGCACTTTCTACAACATTTTGGTATCAAGCGGAAGAAATGTGCAGAACAAATAGACTAGTCTGAGGTGCGAATGGAATATCGATCGATATAATCGTGACAAAGGTGCGATGAGGCAGGATTTATTCCGGATTTGGTCCAACTAGCACTAAGAAATGAGATGCTCAAAGTTGAGACACGTAAAAAATAAGACTAAAAAATAATAAATTCCATTATTCTTTCCACCTCATCTTGCAAATCTCTAAAACAACGCTATCAACAAATTCAATTACTCAACCCGCAGAATTGTCCAACACGTTAGCTAAAAACTCCCAGGTCGTAAATTTTGCCTTGAAAATAATATTAATCAAGGCAAATGTAAATTTGCCCTTTGTATGTACCGAGATTCATTTACTTAGGCTCTGCGGTGATGACCAGGCTATGTTCGCACTTTGTTTACTGTTTAAAAAGCACTCCCGAGCACGAATTGTAAGCGACGAGGGATTTTCGCAAAGGGCTACTAGCTTCGAAGTACAAACCTTTAGAATAGAAATGTCCGCTTTTATGTTTTGTTGGTACGGTTTATAGAAGAAATTTAATTTAATAGAGTACTCTATTTAATTTTGATAACGGCACGTTTTAGTTGCTAAATTTTTTAACTAGCATAGCTTGAAAATGTGGAACAGAAATGTTCATAGAAGAGATTTAGTTTAATAGTGTCTTTATTATGATAAAGAGACTTTTATTGACTATAATAACAGCACTTTTTAGTAGCCTCAGTTTTTTACGCTATTGTTTATGAACAGTTTATAAAGAAAACGTATAAGATTGAATAATATCTGCTTTTATGTACTATTATTAGGGTTAGGGTTTATAGAAGAGATTTAACTAAATGGAGTATGCTTTATTAAATTGTAATAACAACACGCTTTATTGGTTCTAGCAAGTAAATGAGGCCGTATAGTTTATAAAAGTCATAAAATACTAACTGAAATCACTGTATTAGTGAATAATTTGTTGGAAATTTAGAAAAGAAAATGTGGAACAGAAACATCCGCTTTTATGTATAGATGGTTGGGTTAATACAAGAGATTTAACTCAATAGAGTCTTTATTATGATAAAAAGACTTTTATTTGATTATAATAACAGCACGTTTTAGTTGTTTAAGTTTTGAACGATTTATAAGCATCTGTTTATGAACCGTTTTCGAACTAAACGTATAAGGTTAAATGTCTGCTGTTATGTATTATTATTAGGGTTTATAAAAGAGGTTTAACTAAATGGAGTATGCTTTATTAAATTGCAATAACAACACGTTTTATTGGCTTAAGCAAGTAAATGACGCCGTTTAGTTTATAAAAGTCATAAAGTACTAACTGAAATTGCTGTATTAGTAGTGCTATGGAACAAATGGGAGAGTTTTTTATACTTCAACCATAGAACGTTATACCCTATAAAAATATGTTAACTGTTAATTTACGTAACAGTTCTATAGAACTGCTGGGAGTTATCGGTGTTTAAGTACACTCTTATCTAGAGCTAGCGGTTCCGGGTTTTGTTCCCGGCCCGGGCAGGTATTTAACGATGAATATTATCAATATTCAAGTCTGGGTGTATTGTGTTAATGTTGCAGGTCATCATGCTAAATCCTAGTGAACATTTTAAATATTTATTTCAACCTTTGGCACTAAATATTCTACCCATATTTTCCTATACACCCTTATATTTTAACTTTTGCTTCCAAGCCAACTTATAAGGCCTCTATGACCTTGAAAGTTTTCCTTTTCTCTCGAGTACCTCATTTTACGCGACCGAATCGTGATGTCGTACAATTTTATTAAGATTTACACACGTTGAATGACTACAATATTTAATTTTCTATAACATTTTTAATCGAGCAAATATAAATGATAAACCAGTATTACATGTTTGATAGGGTCTATACTAATTCGAGGTTGTAACCTCAAGTTGTTAAATCTAACGGTGTGTTCCGGCAGACTTCCTTGAGAGCCAGTGTATTCCAGACAAGGCATGCTCCATCTAGGGGTACAGTATCGCTGACTTCCGTGGTCGTGCGAACTTGTAGTCAAATGCCTAGCTGTGTAGGATAAAAAAGAGGTTGTCCTATTCGAGGTTATCGGTTAGTGGTGAAGAAAACCAAATGAGGGTTCTAAAATTACAAACAACTTTCACTAAGGAACCAACTCAACATTGTCTCATAGAGAAAGTTTATCGGTCGTCGACAAAATGTGTGTCGTCTTTGAAACAACGGATTCTTGGTGAGAATTGTTCTTTACAATGAGTATTGTGACCCTCTTTCGGCTCAGTACTTCACCGATATCCCTGTATAATGTTATCAAAATCTATCCAGTAGTTTGGGTAAGAATTTAAATAAATTAATAATTTGCCATCCGAATCAAAGACAGGTTTTCACAACTGTAAAAAGTATCACTTGTTCAAGGTAGGCCTACAATTCACTGATAGTTCAATTTCGCCTATTTTTAGTTTGATTAAAGAAGTAGGTACACTGCAAATGGCTTTTAAGGCGGGACTAAATAATAAGAGGAATACTTGCGATCACAAATAGGACTTCATTAATTACCAATTAAAAGTTACAGGACGGCCTCTCATGATCGTAATAGGAACTAATTGATTATTATTAATTAGATATAATTTCCTCTAAGAAGAAATATGCCTAACATAGAATAGTAGGTACTTTATCAACCAAAAACTGTAATAAAACCGTTGCCGTGTAAACAGAAATTATTCGGACGTAATAAAAACCGCATCAATGTTACGGCTGATTATTTCTGATTAGCGGTCAGTGATGAGTATAATATTGATAACTGTTTTATCGAGTTATCGACCATTTCATTAAATAATGCTATCACATAATAAAAACCGATGTAATCTAATATATTAACTACATACAATTTTATTTGGAATGAGTGATAACACAAGATTATTTTTATCATTTTGATCCTGTTAACAGTAACGTCCTAACTTTGGCCTACAAGTTGCTATATTTCGCAGGTTTCGCATCTCCCCGTTACCTCGAGTATTTTTTATTAAAATTCCAGAGGTTTCAATATATTCATGGAATTTTTCGCTGGACGAACGAAGATAATTCAATATCGTTCCGTCTCAGCAAAAAATAATTGAATTTATACCTTATCTCTGCGGAATAACGACCGAAATCCATAAAAATTCTAACGGTCAACATCTGTTGCTACTCGTATTTCAAACATAATATAACTTACGTTTTGGTATGCTAGCGGCTATTAGCATACCAGAGAGTAAGCACTATAGCGATCCGTATATTTATTCTAATAACTACACGGATCGCTATAGTGAATAAAATTATTTCTGTTGTAAATGATAAATATCTTATACAACATAGATAGTTTCATGGACTGCTTAGTTATAATTTACGTTTTATGACATTAACCTAATGCGTACATGTAACTACTAACTTATTGAAAGAGTCTAATAAAAATAATATAATAATAAATAGTTATTTGCAAAACATAACGGTTTTTACATATTCCCTATTTATGTGAAAAATTTATATTTATGTTAAAAATAGTTTAGTAAACAACCCAGTCTCTATTACATACCAAATAATAGCATCATAGCATTGTGATCGTTCTTATTGTTCGGTTTCAATCAAAAACGGATAAATGTACAGTCGATAGCTTCGCAATCATCGACTACTCTATCTATCGATAGTGAGTTCACGTCCCTATTGGTCTTGGAATTGTGAGGCACTAGTCGCAATGGCGCGGCTACTCTTTTTATTTTGTAGCGTGATAGCAATAAGTGTTGTGGTTGAGGCTGCCGAATATTTACCGGCTAATTTTTTTCATAATTATGTTAAAGATGGACGTAAGTATTAATTCGTTATCGTTCAGGTAGGAATTATTTATTTATCATGATACTTAAAATTACGAAGCTGCCGGCATCGGGGCAGTGCCTGAGTAACCAGTGTTAGGAGTAACAGCGAGACCTATTTGAATAACGATTATTAGTATTACCAATTATTATTAAATATTTTTGATTAAATATCGGTATAAACACATCCATAGGAAAAGTCGTATAAATATACTGGTATAACTTGTCCCATGGGGCAAATGACAAAGAAGAAGTATCGGTTGTCCCACGGTACAACTGGGACAAAAGTAAAGGCAGTTGTGACATGGGACAAATCTCAATAGAAATAGTGGGATTTGTACATATTTAACGGTAGTGTGGAGATTCTGATTTCAGCTGTTTTCTATTTTTATTAAGTAACGTCTTATATCCCATACCACTAGTTTCGTGTATTGTTTCTTTGTCTATATTGTTATATTATATTACATATAAAGATTATTTATTTTATTCGCCAGGCCCGGTCGACGGTCCATTCCCGTCGAGTCTGAAGAACATCCCCTACTACTGTTACCAAGCGCCGTCGAAAGGCTCGTGCGAGAAAATGTTCGTGGTTTACTTCTACGACATCGTTCAACGAAGTTGTATGCCGATGATATATTCTGGCTGTGGCGGGAACGAGAATCGCTTCACTAGTAAAGCATCCTGTAAAATACATTGCGAAAGTAAACGCCTAATCTAGAAAAGAAATATTTGAGATATTTTCAGTTTCGGTCTTTATTATATCATCTTGCCGTTAAGCACAAAAATTAAGACTATCGTTATAAAGTTATAAATATATATTTAAAACAAAGTACGCGTTTATACACCATTTTTTTTCTTTAAAAGCATTAAGTATGTTTGTTAGTCAATATTCCTTATATAACATCTTATAATACTGTATATTTTCGAATGGTATGAAGACTTAGGTACACATGTAATAAAATCTTGACCTTATTCTCAAGTGGTGATCGCCTTACGATAACTATAGCAAAAAAAACATTCTCGATGCGTTTCGAAACTCTCGATCAATATATTCTTATCTTATCCAGGATCTTTCCCATCAATGGGGCATATGTTAACGTTAATTTTACGTGGTCATTATGGCAGATAGTGGAGACCACACCAGATGGGCAAACGAGAATAACCAAATTCTACCGCCCCATTGATCAAGAAATGTAGGTAATGGAAATTACATACATTGAAAAAGCAGGCTTCAACCACATATAACCCGGTACAAAAATAAACAAAGAAGGGTTCAAATACAAACATATCAATATAGATTAGCCCACATGTGTAGACGAAGAGTACGTCAAGTAAAAGTAATCCGCAAACACGAGATACCGAACCAAACAGTAATTTATTAACTCTAGCACAGAATATAAGAAAGATAGAGATTTAAAATGTCTTTTTCTGTCTATTAAGGTCTTTTTTCAATATTTGGCACTATACGATTTGCATATTTGCCAGCGTCAAATTCATAAATATATAAGTTATCAATCAATCAAGTTAAGTCATATATCAAATAGTAAGTCATCGTGAACAAGTTAAAGTCATATCTTGTACCAACATAAAGCGGTGGCGACTTTACCAGGGTTTCTATGGAGATTTCCCGCGAACACGAAAACAACGTTATTACGTTGTAGTGTGGGCAAGCGATAGCCTACACTTGTGTACATGAACAAGACATTAATAGTTCATAATCCACCAATATTACACATTAAAACTTACAGAATCACTAGTTTGGCAAACAATACACAGACAGAGACGCCATTTTTTTAGCGAACGCGGGATAACTCCTATTTAGGCGCCTCAGAGCAATTAGATCGTTACTAGTCCCCTGGCATGTTCAGAATATGCGTCCCTATTAATGATGAGCCAACTTATAGTTAACTTATAACCTATGCGGCTAGCATACTAGGCACGTTGCCCTCTGGTGGTGGGTTGGAACATTTGTATGGGTAATTTTTATGCTTTAATTTTTTTGTTGTTGTGGTTCGTAAAATAATTTTGTTTTTGGGTTTGTCAACTTATTTCTTTGACACAATATGGTACACTAAAGTATGTGTGAAGATTCTGGTTTATGTACTACTTGCAAAACTATTATCTCCCATTTTTATATTAATAATTTATTATAAAATAAAGAACATTTTTAGATTGATGTCTTTAGGGGATTTACCATGGGTAACATAGATGGGTCCCGCGCACGCGAGACATTACTTAGTAGACGTAACTTATCTCATGGGTATATACGATCCATTCGAGCTGTAAAATTAGTTATCGACTAAATACAATAAAAATCATCAGTCATCGCGGCTTTAATCAATAGGTCATACAGCTTACAAAGATAGAACTATATACATATAAATGTGGTATTATCAAACAAATCTTTTTAGGAGCTGCACATCTGCTTATCTTAATTCTGCGAATGTGGCCTACACAGTAATTAATCAATAAGACAGCGGATGCCTTCCATGACAGCGGTCAGGGTAAAAATAAAACGTACGGAATTTCTAATTAGAGGCAAATATAATTAGGCACCTTATTATTAAAGCTGGGGTAAACAGTAACAATAATATGGCCTTTTAATATCCAAAATTTTCTGTCATGTTTGTGTTGTTACCGACCAAATGGTGTTTACCTTTGTAATGTATATCCACCCTTTATCAATTTAGTATATTTTTTACAGATTTCAAAAAGGAAGAGGTACTCAATTTGACCTTTTTTGATAATGTTTGTTAGGCGCAGACGAAGTCTTTCGAGAATGTCCTTTTTTCAAAGACTTATTTTACAAAATTGGAACTGGAAGAGATAGGTTATCCCCACACATGTTATAAAAGCCAAGTGTGTTTGTTGGTTTGTCTACCTATCTTTTCTTCTGTCGTCTCAGTAGACGACACGTGCACGGATCAGTATCCGTGCACGGTTCGCGGAGAGTACCATATATTTTCTTTTTTATTAATAACTAGATATGATATTAGATACAGGCTCATAATTAATTTATTTGTATTGTATTTTATTTTTTGGGTTTCTAAAAGAAGGACTCTATCCCACTAGTGCTATTGAGATTTGTCTCAGGAGAAAAGACTTTATCAAATCGAACCAGTGTTGAGTTTCGGTAAACATATATACATACTAGCTCGAAAATCACAGTTTTACACTCTGTAACAAAGTTACATTTTCCGTAGCAAAGGTGATTAAAACTCGCTGAAAGTTAGCTTCTTAATTTAAATTACGGAATCGACGTCAAGGCTTAAAAGCTGTCTTTGAAGTGAAGTTTTCAAAGGCATATACAATTTCGAGAACTTCAAGGAGAATTCGCCTACAACAAGATAAAAATCATACAAAATATTATTAATTTTTTTTTCGGTGACATATATTATCAGAAGTGGTAATATTAAAACCAACTGGAGTGAACTAGTAGTAGCGAACTAGCGTTGCGCCAGGGGTCCCGATTTCTTCTCTTGGTAGACCACTTATTAAAAATCTCGGTCGTGTTGTCGACTCTCAAACTAGGTAATTTAGGTGGTAATTTAGCTACCTCGAAGTCACTAACGCGCGCTGTATTCAACTTGTCTATTCCACCATCCGATCCTTAACACTTCTTCTTACCCATTCACGCCATATGGATATAATTATAATTCTGCAATAGTCAGAGGTCATTAATATATAGAAAAGATGGTCCATCTATATTTTTACCCGACTGCCCAAACGGTGGGGAATGTTTTTCGAGTTTATATTTGTGTATTTGTCAGTACTTATGAATGAACCTATGTCTAGCTCTTTGTGACCCTCTACAGCCTAAACTGGTAGGCCGATATTGATTGCGAGGTGTTATTGGATTTGACTTTATCTCTAGATAGGCTATGCTTGTTGCATCCCACGCTTTCACTCTTTGTGATACAGTGTAACCACTTGTTCATAGAATTAATAGGTTAGGTTAATTCTAAATCTAAGAGAGGCTGGTTTAATAAAATGAGGCTGAAGGTCATGTACAAAAATGATAAAAGATATTTGAACGGTGGTTAAGAGTACCCCACCATGACCACATTATACAATAATAATATACTCTATCTTGCAAATCACTTGAAGTATCAAAGTTACTATTTTAGGTATACTTAACTCTGAATCTAAGAGGCAAGGTTAACGAGAAACGTCTCATAAAAGACACACCTTCAATTTTATAAGGGTTGCATGAAACCCTTACAAGATTGAAGGCGAGGCGCCTTTTGGTCAAATGTTCAAGGAACATTAATTTTAATTCTATTGTTATTAAGGAAGGGCACAGACGCCACTTTCCCTTTCAATAGACTACCTATATGATAGGAATTAAATTATGACATCCATAAATCTAAAGGAGATCGGAGCGCTTCGATAAAGTTTGTTCTAGGGTTGGACAGAGTTGGGTATAGCGTAAAATGCTTTAATTTAAATATTTCTGAAGCTAAACTTAATAACGAAGAAAATAATTTGAAAAACGTTATTGAAATATAACTGGTATAAATGCTCCATAACCACGATGTTTAGAAATTTTAGTAGTTTTTATTTGTTTGATAGGTCATATAGAGTAATCTTGATCTGATCTGATTCACATTTAAAACAGTCAAATAGTTATTTGTGCAACAAGAGAGCAAAGTGGATTTTTGCTGCGAGTGCAGCTTTTGAGTCTCGAAAGCGAAAGATTAAATTTTTGAATTTTGAAATTTAAATCTTGAGCGTTGAGAGACTCAAATAATGCACGAGACGCAAATATCTTTGCTCTCGTGTAGCACATACAACTTTTCACCTCAGAAGTGAGAACATCACAAAGGATAAACAAATATTTTGTTTTTTTCAATTTATGTTAAATGTAAAGGAAACCACTTTTATTTATTAGGTCATTACATATGAAATTGGCGTTATGTAAGGGAGGAACATAAAGTCTTTTTTTTAAAATAATATATTTATTTAATCAAAGTATGTACCATTGCTATCTATGCACTTTTGCCATCTCATAGGTAGTTTTATCCAAATTTCGAAAAAAATGGTAATCTGTTGGAGCCAGGTCCGGGGAGTACGATGGATGTCTTAGACATTCCAATTGAAGCTCCACTAATTTGGCAGCCGTCTGTTGTGCAGTGTGTGGTCTAGCGTTGTCCTGAAGCAGCAGTGGCCTAGAGCGATTGACCAACCTCGGTTGTTTAGCAGCTAGCTTTTCCATCATGGTTTGCAGTTGCTGACAATAGATATCTGCTGTAATGGTCTGGCGAGATTTAAGAAAGCTGTAGTGAACGACACCGGCACTAGTCCATCAAACGCTCACAAGTAACTTTTATTGAGTCAATTTTCGCTTGGGGCAGGGTTTGGCTGGTTCGCCAGGATTCAGCCATTGCGATGAGCGTTTCCGATTATCGTACAGGATCCACTTTTCATCACAGGTAATGATCCGATTTAAAATCCCTTCATTATTGTGCCGGTTGAGTAGTGTAACGCAGCAGTTGACGCGCGTTTGTCGGTTTGCTGCACTCAATTCATGAGGTACCCACTTTTCAAACTTTTTCATCTTTCCAATTTGCTTCAAGTGTATTAAAACAGTTTTATCACTAACACCGCAGCCTGCATCTAACTCGGACGTGGTTTGCGATGGATTTGCTTCCACAATAGCTTTCAATTCTTCATTAGCAACTTTAGTCTCCGGCCGTCCACGGGGCTTGTTCTGCAGGTCGAAATTTTCAGAACGAAAACGTTGGAACCAAAAACGCACTGTGTTTTCTTTTGCGACACCGCCGCCATACACATCATTAATCCTTCGAGCCGTTTCTGCAGCACTGGTACCACGGTGGAACTCGTACTCTTAAATAACGCGATATTTCAAGTTTTCCATTTTGTAAACTGCGTGACGCAAAGAAAATACCAAACGAGGACAAAACAAATGAATTACAGTTTTCGAAATACAAATGTATGAATGAATAGCTGTATAAATTTGAAATTGGAATCCCTAACCAAAGATATTTGAGATCAAAGTGGCCAGTACGACAAAACGCCAATTTCATATGTAAGGACCTAATATAATCGATATATTATTATATATTATCAAAAATTAAAAGTTAAATGTACAGTTGTTACAATTTTGTAAATTAAAAGTCACAGTTTTGTGCGGAGACTTGACTTTTGTGACTTGAAAAAATATATAAAGAAAACATTTAATTTGACAATCGAAACCAGAATGAGGTTACGTTATTATGAATGGAAACTAATTGCATGGCCTCCCTGATTTTTAAAATCATTATGCGATCTGCTGAAAAGGGAGTTCGAAATACTAAAAGGAACTCTTCGCATTGTTATGCCACGGCGATTTGCGTATGGAGTTGTTGTTTTTTTAGTGTCCAAAACTGTGTATTGTGCCAGTACTGATATGAGTTTAAGTAATTTTGAATCTGTTTCTGTATGAAAATTAAAAAGTTACTTTGTCTCTCTAGAGAGCAAAATATGGTTTTGCACACTGATTTCTCGCAGCAAAATGTACTTGTTCGAGCTGCTGAGGTGAAAAATATATTTAATGCATATAATTTCAAACTTTGCATTTGCTTGCTCAATAGCTAGATCCGTGGTAGTACAGAATTAAAAATGGAATTAAATAAAAATTAAGTCAAAATGAAGTCGTCATACTTATTAGTAAGACGGACAACGTCATAGTGACGTTGTCCGCAACCAAAGTAGAACTCGGCAAAAATTTTTTTTGTAGGAGTAAAAAAAGTTTATTAGCCGTCGAATATATGTAAAACTTTTTACTGATTTTTTACTCGAATTGGTGCCGTAGTGAAAGTTATTCGCAATGACGAATACAGTAACCTGTACCCTTCTGTTACCTCATAACAGTAACGCACGTACAATATTCTTCCTTATTGCAATAACTATGATTAAGCTAATTAGCCCACCAAATAGAGACATCACCGCTTTCATTACTGCAAAAATCAATCGGAGCCGACGGCAAAACATAGGCTTTAATCAGCGGTATACAGACAAAATCAATACCTTGTAATAACACACTTACGGGCTTTGATAATGTTGAAATAGGCTGGGAGCCGCTGTTTAGATCAGTTACACTTACAGAGTTCAGTTTTATATTGATAACAAATATGAAATTTCTTTGTTTTCGATGGTTCTGCAAAAAATATAAGCTTTTTACTAGACTAGTTAGAATCAACTATTATTATTACTAGTAGTTCAACGAATTATTGATTTCGCGACCACATTAATTTTGAGATTATATTTCTGGCGTTTTCGTAGAGCAATAAAAACTCTGGATAAAATAAACTCTTTGCTCTTTAAAATAAGGTTATTGTACTTTTTATTACTAACTTTCCCGTGACTTCCGAAAATGTCAATAGCATGTCAATGGCGTTATATAAGAGATGCCACTTTTGTGATTTTCAATATTGATAGACTCGAGACAGAGACGGTTCGCTCGCACGGTCAATAATTAATTATTTATAACTTATTTGGTATGGTTGTCTGTGGATAGCAACTGTATACAAGTCATACGTCTTCAAGAGGCTTAGTCGGCTATTTCGTTGAAACAGACATTAAAATGTCAAATATGTTTTGCGAACACGCATTTCTCTGCCGTGGTACCATTAGACAGTACCATCAATATTACTAAGGCAATATTTCTTGCCGTTAATATTACCACGGAAGTTTTTATGCCATTGTACTATTGCATGCAAAGTTAAATAGAGAGTTCAACAAAAGCAATGTAAGAATATTTACCAGTCTAATATAGTAAGGTATTTACGCTAGAGCTCTAGACCTAATTCGGTAGAGCAACGTTCCAAGAAGGTATCTATTCGGGTTTAGTCAAGCAAATGACTGATAAATATTGAACGATATATTAATGTAGTCTTGAACGTCTCTCGAACCCAAGTTAATGGTAAGCCGTATTAAATTCCCAAAGCTAGAAGGTTGTTTCAAAACAAAATAAATGTTCGGAAGGTAATGTTAGGAAAATTAAGGCAAATTATAAGTAGGTTTTTTTTGGGTTTTACGTTGATAAAAGCAAGTTTATTCAAGACTAGCTGCGCCACGCGGCTTTACCTAAGAATAAAAAGTAGCCTTTGAGTAAGTTAGTTAATCTACGATATAAACTACCTCGGTGCCAAATTTCATCTAAATTCGTTTAGTCGTTTGAGTTAGTAACAAACATACAAATATTTACAAAGTTTCACCTTTATTAGCCCATGACGCAAAAATTACTAGGTGTTAAAAGTGTGTCTACGAAAAGGGTGTGTGTGTGTCTGTCTGTAGCATCGTAGCTTTCGCAGTGATGAACCAACTAAAAATTTTATATCCTATTTTGTTTGAAAGGTGAATTAGTAGGAAGTGTTCTTAGCTATTTTTGATGAAAATCGGTCCAAGATGGCCGCTGCTACAAAATTGCCAAATGTGATGTGATGTAATATACACTATGAAGTGGCTAACAAAACAAAAAATGCCAGACTAGAGACACAGCGGCAGATAAGTCTCTAATTCACTATTTAGCCAAAACAGTAAATAAAAATACAAAAAATATCGTATATGAATACCTACCTTCATTTAATTTACTAATGAAGTTTACTAAAACCCACTTATTTGTAACTTTCTCACTATTTCACGCCCCCTGACTAGCAAACGACAAAAAATCGATATTACCCAAGAACAAGCGTTAGTATTTTCTAGTAACGGAAGTTTTGCTCTAGAAACATTGAAGTGGAAAAATGACTTCGTCAAGAGTGACAGTAATTACGTACTGAGAAGATATTTGTCTTGCTTGCTATGTTTGCAAATGAGACGAATATTTATTAGACTAGCGTCTAACTCGAATGTTTGTATTTGCAGACTTTAGCTAATTTGAGCTTCGTTTCGTTGTTAGTGTGAGAATAACATTACCTATGTTATAAAGTTACGTTATGTTTCTAACATAATATAATTTACTGGGATTTATGTAGGTATTTTAGGGTTTTGGTCTGTAATTTAAAAGGAGATCTTATAGGATTATTTTGTTGTCCGTCTGTAGGTATGTCTGTCAAGACCTTGACAGATTCGCACTCGATTTCGACTCGAAATGTTTCAAAAAGATACTGAGACTGTTAAATTTTTTATCTTTATTATTTATATTCGTCTTTAATCTTTAGAACCTACGACTTGTCTCAATTTTTTAAAAATGCTTTCAGCAACAAAAACAAACCTTTTTCAATACATGCCACAACTTTAATCATAAGTCCCGCTGTCGCTCGCGACTAATTTAAAGGACTCAAAGGATTATGGGACGGCATCTTTATATTAAATTCCAGTACGGACGGACGTCTGTAAGCCTTAAATTAAGTTTGAGGGTGCGTAACTGGTTTGGTTTTACTGCTTCTGGTTTTTGTGGGCGAATATTTCGAACAGGTATTTTTAATTTACTCGTAATTTTCAAAGTTTTGGCAGTATCATGAATCGTTCTAGATATACTCGTAAAACATACATGACTCAATCTCTCTATGATTATTAACACTAATAGCTATCGCCCGCGCTGCAAGCTATATAACACACTTGTCACTTATATTATAAAGGCGAAAGATTATTGAAAATTGAAGTGTTCCCATGAGATGATCAAATAATTACCGCAAATAAAACCGCGGAGTGCAGCTAGTAATTGAATATGAAGAGGTAGGTAAATATAGTGTTTGTTGTTATAATCACAAATTAATCATAATTATTCTATTCAATGTATATTCTGTGTTGTTACAACCTTAGAGGTTGTAACTTCAAACCCGGCAAGAAATATCTGAAAGTGACAGACACAGTAATATACTACGTTACTGTGTCACTTTCAGATATTTGTTGATAAGTCTCAATCACAACCGCCAATAATAAGCAGCCAAGCTGGACTAAACAAGCTCATGCTAGTTTAGTCCAGCTTGGCGGCCATGGCTATATTTATCACGCACTTTTTGTTTAGTTTTTAACTAATATCTGAACATTATCTGTTCAAAATCATCTGGAGTCAAAGTGACTAAGCCTCGTGGTTGCCTTTCAGGCAAAAGTTGGATAATTCCGTTACAAAAAAGACTAATTATTACACTACCACTGTTATAATTATCTTATTAAACATAAATCAAACAAAATATTGATGATATAAACAATGACGAAGAAATGAATTAAGAACGAAGGTGTGCATATCTTTTTTCGTACTCTGTCCCTGTCTTTTATCATACAACGACCGACTAATAATTAAATAAAAAATTACATACAAAAAACGTAGTAAAATCAAGGTTGGAAAAATTAATAGGACAGTTTTTTCCCGACCTTATAACAACACAACTCACAGTTACCACACAAAAGAACTCTGAATCGTTTCGGTAATTTCACAGAAGCATTAAGAAATATTTTTTTTCTGTAGAGTGGCTTTTGCAATGTGATATAATGTAAGAGCTAATTGTCCAAGGTTTGAAGAGGTATAATATCATGGGGCATTTTTATTGGTTATCTTTTTTGGCGTTTATTTATTAACGCAGTAAGTTATAACGCGATGATACATGACAGGTGGAGCCACAATAAACACAAATTACAAAAGTTATGATAATTAACTCAAAAGAGCTTTTCATTCACTCTATCGTAGGATATAAACACTAACCAGGCGATCCCCAAATTACCAATTGGCGGGAATACGGAGCAAGATTGGTTCTGAAGCGTTCTCTTGTGCCAGGGGAATTATTAAATAAGTATATTTGGTTCAAACTAAGTAAAACATCACTAAAATGTTAACAGTTTTTCTATAAAAGTGCATAAACAACAATCACTTTTATGAATATTTTTTTATAGACATAATTTCCAAGCTACCTTGCATTGTGCATCTGTGGTCCAAAACGTTCCGGTTATTTTGAGAACTGTCGGCGCGTATCACAGGGTCGCCAGTGCCATAACGACAATTAAACATATTAAAAATAAGAGTAAGCGCGCCCTGGCAACACCGGGAGGATTTTTAATTTCCCTCGGGAGAGCAGAAAGGCATTTCCACGTTTTATTCTGGAAGTTTCGATGATGGGCTAGTATGATGTCAATATTTTTTTTAGGATTGGGATATTATTTATGTATATCATGAAATTGTTACTAAGGTGCCTCGAATTATTAATAATATTATGGTATAATAATGTAACCAAATCAATCTCGCAAGTCTTGCTTTAAATACATACAATAAGTATCTCTGGCTCTATATTTTTGTTTATTACGAGTATCTATACATATTTTTCGATAAATTAAATAAATAGTTTCTCACTCGCGGCTTTGCACGCGACATTAAATTGAATACAGATAAGTTTGAACCCCTATTTGACTCATTTAGGTGTTGAATTTCCAAAGTTCTGTCTTAGTACACCCCTAAAATAATAAAAAACAAAATTATATATACACCTTATAATAATGAAAACATCTACCAAAATTTTATGTCTCTGGGTTCAACAGTTAAGGCTCTGCGTCGGTTCCTAGCAAATATCAATTTGGACTTTTTTTTTATAGATATTTTCAAGTTATCGTTTGCTCCTTTTTCTCTCCATTATCTTTTCAATTTTTTCACACGATCATGATTTCACTTGCGCATTCCTCACATCGTGTTCTAAAAAACAATTTCAGTTCAACGAATAACAATTTTATTTCGCAAGAAATTTCTCCAAAATGAAAGGGTGTGTCGACTGATTTAGGAAATTACTTTCTCGGCTGTCGTAGATAAAAATAATGCTTTTTGGTCTGTTATTGAAAATTTGGTGTGAGAATATGAGTTACGATAACGGTAGGGAATATTGTTCAGTGTTCAAGTTCATTCAACTTGTATACTGTTAAAATAAATTGAGCTTTTGTGTCCAAGGAAATTTATATACAAGGTGTGGCTTCTAATGACTTCATTTTTGCGTGTGAATTTTTAATATTCTTAGTGAAAAAGCCTAGAAATCTATATAAATGCAAATAAACTTAAGATAGAGTCTGTGGAGTATATATCATAAATAATACTAAAAAGAGTTCTAAAACAAAAGTAGTTGCTTGTGGTCGTCAGAAGCCACCCTTAAGAGGATGACAATTTGTTTTTTTTTGTTATTCTGTGAAGCTAACACAGAACTACAAAAAAATTAAGGCCTGCCTGCGCTTTGCGGCGTTACCGGCGAATCTTTTATTTATGCTAGTAATAAATATAACCTATGTTACTCCGTGATAATGTAGCATTCTAACGCCATAAGAATTTTGGGAATTCGTTACATACAAAAATACAAATCTTTCCTCATTGTAATATTAGTGTCGATTATATTTTTCAAAAGATCTTTAATAGACTCAAAATAGCGAAACGAAAAAGACGAAAGAAGTTACTTTTTTTATATCCTTCCGAATTATGAGTTACTTTTGAAATATTGTGTGATGGATAATACGTATAGAAATCGCGTTAATTCCGGTTAACGTAAACTGCGTCAGTAGGTTCATTTAATCCTGTTTACTTTATATTGAGCCATAAAAGAATTTAATCCATCGATGCAGATGTAATGGCTTCCTGCACATCAATCTCATGCGATTACGTTACATTATGGAGTGGGAGCCATCCATCAGGAGCATCTGGCGTGTGGCGACGCGACGCCGTCAACAACTTATCTTATACTAGCTTTCATATTAGCCTTTAAGTAACAAGAATTACCTATATTATGCGTCTTGAACCAGGTATACTTTATTAGGAAAACTAACGCGTGTTCATTTTATTTGGTTTAACAATATGGGTTTTCGGGTAAGTTACTCGTGAAAACCCGTATCCGTACCTTAGGCCGCCGCATCATCAGGCGAGTTGCAGCGGTATAAAAAAGCAGACTATCAAAATGACAATTTTTGGTTACGTCAGTGAACGAAACGCTTTATATTTTATATACTTTATTCAATCATAGTTTATTTGTATTCTCTGCATTTAACGGGGCTGTGTAAAAAAATTACTAGTAACTACATTAAAATGTCAGGTTATCAACTACCTATCTACGCTCTTAAGGGTAGGTACAGTAGGGTAAAAAAGACATTAGGCCTTTTTGCAAAGGCCCAACCATTACACGCAAGAACCATTATTGGTGTTTTTTTTTTAAATTACAAATAAAATAAGATATTTTTGTTTCGTAAACGTATACCGGTAGATAGTTTTCATTCTCTGCTAGGATTATTACTGCCGTACACAGATAATATTATATTTATTAATGTAAAAAATAAAATGTTAGAATTTTGTTAGCATAAAGACGAAAATATTTAAAACATTACTTGTTTAACTACATTTGAAAGATATATCATCTGTATAGAATATCGTTATAAATAGTCTGTTAGGCACATGAATCATATTAAATTCACATTAATTTCGTCTTGATTTTCACTATTTCAGACGTATAAATTGGCAATGCGACCTATAAAGTTTTACACATCGCTTCAGCTGTACGTCATTTTATTTCTTATTTATAATAGTGGAACCTAGGTACTGCTAATGGTGCTAATGCCATAAGGCTTGGATAAGAGACATTATATATTATACTCGTTCTTTTACCCATGAAAGCCGTCGCTAAAGTAAATCACCTACTCGGCAATCTAATTAATTTGAATAAATAATTTGCACCCATAACTTTAAAAAAGCATAAGTAACCTACAATCTTATTTGCAAAATTTTTCCTTAGCAGGGTAATGGAGACTCTGTAATGTGTTTTAAACACAATTAGATTTCAGTAGTAATTTGCATTCAGTGTATACCTTACTGATAAGTATTTATGCATTTTTAAAACAAAGATAACTTCAATATTTTAGGTCGATAAGACTGTATACACGGACTTCAGAAACTAACTACTATTTATTATCTTCCGTCTAACAGAAACACTTGTATTAGCACATCGGATATTAAGATTTATTGAAACGTACAACCGTACTTTCACATATTTATAACATAGATGCGGATGGATTGAAAATGCGCTCGGGGACATTTCAAAAGAGAAAGAAGTAATAAATAACGTGCAGGTGGCGCTGGCGTCGCTCGGTCGGTTTCAGAAGACGTTGTCACGTAGTTCTTTACGAGGTGATATAGTCAATAATGGAGTTAGCACGTCTACGAATGCTTCGATAGGTTTCGGTTTCTAAGTTTATTGCGAAGGAAAATCAAAGTGGAAGATTTAGTTTCAGTAAAAAACATGTTTTTTAAAGTAATGCTTTTTAATAGTAAAAATGGGACTTTAAATTGGCAGGCAATTCTTTGGGTTATTGATTTATAAATAATACTACTGGACCGATACTAACTAGAAAGTATGCTTGTTCGAAATAAAATCTTTCCAAATCAGTCTAAGTGACAAAAAAAAACGATATTGACAAATTGAGACTGTATTTAGCAGGAAAAGATTTTTTTGTGCTTAAGGGAGACTCTTTAAGAGCCTTACCTAAAAATATTACTATTTAGCCTAAGTTAATAAGTAATTTAAATTTAACTTAAAACTCTACCCAATAATGTATTTGAGAATTTTGTCCATCGACACTTTTCTTATTGTTTTGTTAAGGGGAAGACACTTATTTTCATGTGTTCTATAGCTTTAGCACTTGAACTTTTTCTGCTACTTCTTCATGGGTGGTTCCCTATGGCAATTATGGCATCGTGTCATCAGCAAGAGTTGCGATTGTGGTATTCTCAGGTTGTGGTATATCACAGGTGTATAACAGGTACAGGATTGGACCTGGCACACTTTCTTGTTGTACACCAGACTTTATATTTTTCAGTGCTGAAAATGCATAGTCATGTTTTATCTTAAAAAACTCTATCCATTCATCCATATATATGATTCCATAATATCCACATAATCTCTCGGTAGCATGTTTACGAGATTCACTATTAAACCCTAGAGATTATTATCTATGGAGAAATTTATAGAGAAATTTATTCCTCCTAAGAATTTTTGTAGCCCGTTGAAAAACATGTTGTTATTTATATCCCAAATAACGGTTTTATTAAAATTCCAATTCATGTAAAACCTACAGGTGACCTTTTTACCTTTGCAGGAATAAATCGTGTAGTAAGGGATTCGAGTACAGAAATCTCGATTACTCGCGTTAGTAGCTGTAAATGTGGGCGAAATCTCATTAAAACTTAATTTGCGTATCGTAAATACGGAGGCGAGGTACCGAAACAAGTGCGACATACTTAGTCGAATCACGTTACTGTGAATCCCAAACCTCTGTTATATAGACGCTAATTCAATTTTTTTAACTTATTAACTATCAGTAAATTTGTGTAAGATATTTTTTGTTTCTTTATAACTTTATTAACTACAAATGAGTAAGATGACACAGAGGTCAAAGGCGACAACCACAAACACCGATATTTGAAGCTAGAAGGGGGTACATGGCTAATGAGCGCAAAAGCCACTTGTGGTAAGTGGTCACTTGCAGTCGGTGGCCGCTATATTTTAACCTTGCTGGCTTGCAGTAGCGGATTGACTGAAGCGGAAGTATATGGGTGGGATATCGCGCAAATGGCGTTTGTCATATCATCAGCCAGGCTTCAGTTCTCGGGAAAACTAAGGAAATAGGACGGTGGCAGCGTTACGTCGTTGTAGCCGCCAGCCCATGTGCAGCTACTCTAACATCACTAACTATTCTACTATTCGGAAATCATCTTTTAGCAAACCTTCACGAGAACAAAATAGTTTTATTACTTCCACACTAACCTGAGAATGTGCAGCACAATACTCCGGCGTGGGTTGTCTAAACGGGCTGTGAACGGGACACGACGATGCGTGAGGCGTGTGCGCTTGCACGTGGTGCGCGTGTACGTGCTGATGAGCGTGCGCGTGTGCGTGCACGTGTGGCGCGTGTCGGAGGGGCGGGGGGCGGTGTCGCGCGCACAGGTGCGGCGTGCTGCCGTGGTGGTCGGCCAGCGACAGCGTGGAGCACGACGGCCGCCAGTACCCGCCCTCCTCCATGTCAGGCCCGGGGGGGCATCGCGCGCCGCAGCACGCGCAGCGCCGCGCGCACGTCAGCGCGTGTCGCCGCGCGTCGTGCGGGCACCACTCCCCTTCGCGGCCCGACACCCTTCTCGCTAAATGCGCACCTCGCGCGAACTGTCACAACTGTAGCGCATCACATCACACTATCATACACTTCCCGACATTCGCACTTTTTTATCTTAAATTATGTGCAGTTCAGTCCGCGATCACGTTTCTTCTATTGCTATCACTTCATTTGTTTTGAAAGATCACTCAGTTTAATTAGTACTGGCACGGTTAAATTTGCATTTAGTATGCTTGTAATACGCACTAGATCCCATCACTTAGCAAGTTCCCCGATCGAGCTTAGCGGAATGATTTCTGTAGAGAAATTTGCACAGTTATGAGTAAATAAACAAAGTGCATGCGAGTCGCAAATTGCGCTTCAGTAATAACTGCGTTTCCTAATGCAGACAATGGTTCAAGTTTGTCTTTTCACCGAGGTATGCTGGGACTTGCTCCGGTGCATAGAATAGAGTTCTGAGCTGAACGTAAGTTCCGTTTCAAGAGAATGGACGACCGCATTCGGATTCGACATCTGAATGCTCGGTCACAAGTTTAACATGAAACTTGAAATTACACTAAGAACCTTGTAACTGGTAACCGAGTCTCAAACTTAAGCTTTGTAACAGCTTTATTAACAATTTGGTAACACGTGAAATGTTAGCACAAGGGTTTTTATATGTAGTAAATAAGAGAAAAATAATCGTATATCTTAAACGTAGTGGCAGGAAGCCATTTAGAATTACGATCAGATATTTATATTTCAGGCAGGTGTGCGTACTAATAGATATTTTATTTTGTAGTTACGAAAAGTGATAATGACTGTACTATTATTATTATTAAACCTTTAGGAAAACTATTAAAATACTTCTATGTAGTTTAACAATGTAATTACTTGATAGTCTAACCGACTCGTATAGAGTCTGTTTTAAGCTATAATGTAACTATTTTGTTACTAATATATCTTTAGTAAATATATTTATCTTTTTTTTTATCTAAAGAACGTAACCATAAAGTTGATTTCTCGCCGCTCACGATTCAAATTTACATTTTTGAATGAATCTCCAGGGACAAGTGTCCGCATAAATAAAAGGGGAAATGGTGATATAAAATGAAATTCATCCCTCTCTTTATCAGTACAAGTGGAAATTCAAACAGAACAGTCCCTCGACATCAGTCGCAATATATTTTGCCAGAGACGAAACAAATAACGACACAAATTTACTACTCAAAGTTAAAAGATCCAAAGTAATGAACATGGAGGATACGTACGAATTTACAACTGGTAGCTGTATGATACAAATAGAATATTACAAAATATCTATATCATAAAGTCAAAGTTTTAAATCTTAAACATTTCCAAGGCGATATAAAAGCTCTAAACTTACAACAATTCTAGTCACACAAGCGAAAAAAATACCAACTTTTTCTAGCTTGATATTATGACAAAAATAGAACACATACTCGAGTATTATTAGCTCAGGAAATAATTCCTTATTGCACTCTATAAAGCTTACGTTCTCGCAATAAAGTCGGCTCCGAAATCTGAACTACAAAACGTGTACTTTACGACACACCTTCAGGTCTTTAAATATTCTACGAGCTCACGTTACGCTTAAAAATTCATCGTTGTGAGAAAAAGATTGTTCAGCACGTTGTACACGCACGTGGAGTGTTGTTACATCTCGTTCGGTCAATAAATAAGGATCTCAGTTTGGGGAAGCAAGATAGTGGAATAACAGGAGTCTCCTGGGCTCTTGATTCGGTAGCGGTAAGCCGCAGTTAGACCTAAGCGAGTCGACTTCATCTCGACAAATCCAATTCCCGTTTCGATTGAACTCTCCAAGGTATGTCGTCGCTAACAATGAATAATCTGTTTTTCTCAATCGATTCATTCGATTTGCATACGTTAGTCAGAAAAAGACACGGAATAGAACGAGTCCGCTAGTTGTTTATTACGAGATATAGCAAGTTCTTTTGAAATACGGCAAATAAATTTTCACTGAACACAGCGGTGAGTGTAAAGACTGTGTCTTTGCATTTTTAACGAATCGCTGGCGAAGAAAAATCTTAAGCACAATAGGTTAGTGCACTGAACATTAATTTCCCACGAGGCTGCAAGCGTAAAATATTCAGGGCGTGCAGCTGAAGAATTCACTGAAGGTGCAGTTTTAATTGAAAAAGGGAAAAAAATAATGTTCGTACCAATACGTTTGTATGCGGTAGGCTGACTTGTCGATCTGGCTCAAAATTCAAATCTGGGCACGCGGGATAAATTAGAGGGCTTCGGAACGCCGTCGCAAGCCAATTTCGGTATTGGGTAAAGCAATCGAACTATTAATTAAATAAAACTCAACATCGACCCGTTAAAAAAATGTGAGCCAGGTCAACATTTTGCTTTAAATATGCAAATTTTAGGAAGCGTTTGCCAGAAGTTGATGAGTTTGCCACAATTATTTTGCTTGAAAATTGTTGCATATTTAAATTTAAGCACAGACTTCTCATATCTTTAACAGGCTGCCTTGACCTAAATGTGGTTCATTAAATCCCAGTGCCTCGCTTATGCCAATTTCCGAATGATAATTAAGGAGAGCTTCTGTTGCGGATAGCGAAGAGAAACAGTTTTTTTATTGTGTTCTTACTCCTTTTTACGAGGTCTTCGAATAGTTTTTTCTGATTTACTGACGGTTGACGTATCAGAACGTTGCGAAGCAAATATTCGTAACCATAATTGACACAATCCAATTAGCCGTAGATCAATATAAAAGAGTAATAAAAAATTGGAATTTGTAAAAAATAGATATAGTTTCAAAGCTTTAAACAGTATAAAAATCATAATAGGATTAAAAATTGTAATACCGCTCAGAACGAGGATGTTGCCATGGATATAATCCTAACATCCCACTTCATATTTCTCAGGGAAAATAACGCGTTAAAGCTTCCTCTTACTACACTAAATATTGATTTCCCAGCAGGCCTGTCTAATATATCAACAGAAACGGGTTTGTTCGGAAGTACGAGTAACTTAGAAAACAATCATAACAAGTTACGTAATACCGCGATAGCCGGATTCCACATCGGTAAGAACAACACACAGTGCATGAATATGAATGGCGTGGTCAGGAATCACTGCCAGAACTCGAAACGAATAGCAAGGCTCAAACCATCGGCTGCAGCAGTCCAGAAATGGGTCAGTAGGTCACCTCGCACCCAGTCTACAATGAGATATCTCTGCGGACCCGACCGGATTTTGCATCAAAATTTCCGAAACCACAGAAACTTTACCGAGTAATAACTTATAACTTGGATTTTTTGTCTATCGAATTTGATGTGGCTTTATTAATTTTAGTCACGGGTCCCGCACAATCTGGGTCGTTGGAAAATATCGCCTCGGGCACAGCTGAGCGGGATAATGAAAATAAATCAGCGAGGCGTCGCCGTGCCTTTGCATCTCTAAACCTTTATGAGGGTTGATCGTAGAATTCGGTTTACTACCAATCTGGTAACTAAGACCGGGGCCTCTATTAAAGATAGTATACTGATCCTAACAGGAATAACTTACAAATAAGATTAATACAAATGCCTGATAATCACATTTGTGTTGTAATTTGATTTGAATGAATATGAAAACAGATTAATAAATACCAGAATTCATTCCAAGAAACGAGAGAGGAATAATTCTCTTTAAACACAATACAATAGAATATTCTCATCCTTGCAAACAAATCCGTCAGTAGGTACATTCTGCTTTAAAGGTTAAGTCAACACGTCAAAATGGGAACACGATACGAAGAGAAACCCTTATTTTTGGGTCACAGAACTGAGTGATGTGGGAACGCTATTGTTTACCTTTGTTAGTCACAAATGGTGGATTCTGCTATTCATTGCGTCAACAGTCTTCAATTTAATAACTGTAATATGGGACACATTATGTAAAGTACAACGTATGGAGATGACAAAGTTTTTCGTGAAAGTTTAGTAGTTAGATAAGTAGTTAGATAATAATAAAATGTTATGATTTAAAGAAGAAACAGCTTGTGCTCGTACTTGTATCTATGAGTTTTAGCAAATGTTTTAAATATTTTTTACTTATTCCTTACTTATTATACCGCGAATCGAAAACTTACAATAGTAATCCGTTTTTTTATAAACGTTCAGAAAGATAGCAATAAAAATGGTCTTATCTACGAAAAATAAAAACCGACGCTCAAAAACATGTCTCTTGCCAACGATAAAAGCCTTTATGGTCTACTCTGGAACATTATTTTTACAATGCATAAAGTGGGGCCAAGTTTGAAGCATTATGTTTGCAATGCACATAAAGAGCAAGCCAAGGGCGTATTGAGACGGGGTGATACCTAGAGCGATGGGGCGATGAGACGAAATGGGTCACGGTCTTTTGTACACGAGGTAAAGGTACTCAGATTTGTATGTACTTTAGGGTGAAAGGACGGTGCTGCAGGGGAGAGATTAAAAGCGAGCATCTCTCTTTTTAATAAGCTGCTCATATCGTCGTATGGGCTTGGTATAACAAAATTCATGCTTGGATTATTACGAGACCATTTGATTTGCAAGATGTTGATGCCGTCTAAGTGGTTTACTCATACATTTTAAGTGGTATTTTATTTTAGTTGAACGATATTTACAAATTTGTCTATTTGAGATTAATTGCGAAAAATGTAATTAAGATAAAAATCTGGTAAAATTATTGAAGTATTTAATCTATAAATAGCAAATGCATTAAATAACATGTAAGCACTGATCAAGCAAAATTTTAGAATTAAATATACTCGTATTTAATTTTAATGTCATGCCATAACAGGTAGTTGAGTTTATAACTTTTGAGTTAAAATTGAAATAAATCGAAGCATATTGTTTAAGAAGACGGGTTTTCACGCGTTTCATGATTGTTGGAAAGGTCCAACTATAGTTTAGTTTACATTCGATGAACATCATCAGGGATCAAAAAAATAAAGCAGTAAAAAAACACTCAAATAATAATTCGCAATTGAACAGAAGTGCTAGGGATATCGCAGTGGAAACGCATACGTTCCAAATTGCAGACAGATAACATGAGCTCGCAAATTTATTATATAACCCAGAATTACAATTGGAAACACAGTTTGTACGCAACTGATCAGATATTTCAAGTGCCAGCGACGAGATTGTACGAAACAATAAAACATGACAAATAGATTGCTGTTGCGACAATGTTTACAAAATGAAACGATGTTGTGTTACGCAAACTCTTCGTAAACTGACGTCTGACAGAGTTAATTGATGAATTTTTGGAAGAGAGATCGGAATATTCAAATAAAGAATATTACTACGGAATTATTCCGCCCTGTCTTTATATAATATATCTTGTGGATATTATATTAAACCATTGATAGATAGTTCTTGACATTGCACTGGTGTTGAGGAACAAATAGACTAAGATAGTAAGAAGGAGTATAGATAAGACACTTCGAAAGAGAAACGCATTTTTATGAACCCAAATGACGTCAATCGTTCGAAACAATACATAATTAGAATAACAAAGCCGCCCACAATAAATCCAACACAGACTTAATCATCTTAATTGCTTCTGCTGTAAGCTTCAGCTTAGAATTATTTCCTTATACTTAGCTGGCAATCCTTAAATCGCTAACTAAGCCAATTTAATCCTATAAACGAGCTCACTCACGCAAACCAAATCCTTTTCAATTTCTCGAATGCTTATCTCTTAACTCGATTCCATGCAGACGAGGTCAGCGTTCACAGAGCGGCCCTTTTTCATTTTCACCAACAATTAAAATCAAATCGATATCAATCGAGACGTTAACAACAAAATTAGGTGAAGCCGGTGATCGTAAAATTTTACTATTTACATGTAGAAATGAAGCAAATGAAATAGGTGATTAACTGTCAAAGAAATTCGTGATCATACATACAGTTAGTGAAACGACGTAGTGAAACGACGAATAATATAAAATGACGAAACATTAAACAACATCGATAGACAAGTCACAATGATAAGGCTGAAATATATCGGTAAAACTTTGCAGACACGTTTTAATTTGCTTAGTAACTAGAAGTATTTTCTTCTTTTTGTTCGGCAGAGCAAATTAGAACGATATTAAAATCAATAGGGCCCTTGACGGTTTTTAGATAAAAAATGCGACTAGCAATAAAGTATTTCTAATTGCGGCAAATGTACTGTCGCCTATCTAAAGACTTGCTATTGTTGAAAATGCTATTCTTGATCATTTGGGAACAATTACTGCTTTGCGTGCACTACGTTTACACTTCACTAAATCTTAGTAATGAAAATTATCGAATAAACTACCTACTATCACTTACAAGTAAAATTGTGTGTGTTTGATTACAAGTTATGGAGAAACTCATTCGGAAAACTACCAGAATATACAACGAAGATTTAAAAATTTAACGTGTAAAAGCTCTTCAGTTAAAACCACAGAATTTACAATTGCTCGCTCTACGTCCCACTACAATGTAAATCATAGCTGGATAACTGAATTCATCGGTATAAATCATCTCCTTATCACAAACGATTCAGAGCCGGATTCAATAGTACAGACAGTCTATTAAATTTATGAAATAAGAAAATTCATCGTGGTATATCGAGCCAAAACCCGGTTTCGAACCACGTTAGTACCTTACGATAAACGATATATGAAAACTTTGAATAAGGATGTCAAAAGGTTAAAATTAAAGTATATATGTAAGGTTACCGCTGAAACTTAATGTTTATTGTATGGGACAGATCTTATATTCTATGATAACAAAGTCCAGCATGGGATTTTATTATCAGTAAATAAGAGAAACGATATAGAAGATGGCTAACTTGAAGTGATATCTAACACAGCTTATCGTGTTTGATAATGATAAACATTAATAAATTACAGCGTCTGATTTAAGTGTGATTTATAATATCAGTATTGCACTAATATATCTGTTTTTTTTTCATATTTACTAAGAATACAAACACTAAAAGAGCTATACTAGCCTATATCCGCGAAATATTGGTAGAACACTGTATAATAGAAGATAAAGGATATGATGCTATACTAGCCCCAACATCTAATAACTAAGAAAGCCTGTAGCTTTGATTTAAATAGCTCTCACCTTCATACCAAACAATACAAGATCTACGTGTTCAAGCAAACCTCATAAATTAACCAAAAAAACAAAAACGTCAAGCGGAACCCTCATAAATAAAGGCGTTATGCAACAATCAACATTATTTTCTTTTCCGCCGTCCTCAAACGGCGGAGATATTTCCCAATCTGACCGTGACGTTTGAATAATTTTATTAGCAGGAAGGGATTTAGCTGAGGCCAGAAAACGTCCGCCAGCTAACGGTACGACATGGAAATCCATAAATGGAGTGTTCTGGAGACCTAGCAGAAATTTTCACGCAAAATTTAGTTATAATTATTCTGTATTTTATTTATTTGTGGTATTGTTTCCACAGCCACTTTTTGTATTCCGCAGTTTGCATCGTTGACATATTTCAGACACCTTAATAATACCCTAAAATCAATTCTTGATATACTTCCATCTGACCTATTTCTTTAAAGCAATATAAACTCTAAACCGCAATGTGAGTTGGCAAGAGCTGTAAATCACATCAATCATTAAAATCTCACAAACGTTAAACCTTTTGGCACGCTTTTATAGAAAGACAGCCTACGTAATACGGATGGAATGCAGTGTTACCCTTTTAACACTTATGACTTCGTGTCGTGATGGCTCATTCAAGCGTAGCTAGATCCTTGGCTGCCTAAAGGCCTCTTTGCTGTGGTCTACTACCTAGAATGATGGTATCATCGGACTTGAAAGCCTACTAATCTTTAGTTTAATATATTTATAACTCCAAAAATTGCAGCTTCACGCTAACGAGAAACTTGGGTCAACATGGTGTAATTAACGCAAGGATATATTCATGATACATGGGCATTTGTTTCGTACTTTACAATGTAAAGTTTTAATGGAAAACTGGCCTACGTAAACACCTTGCACTAACCCCACGTACTATATAGGAAATAATATATTTGCGACGTACTTCCCTCGTAAGAGTATTCTAACTGCATCGTTTTTTCGTGATTTTTCACATTAGCTCTTTTTAGTTTACATTTACGCACTGGGATCACTTTAAAAAAAACTTCTAACATTACAACAATGAGCTTTTATGTAGCCAAAATAATATAAAATAATTTGGTGTCATAAGTTTTGCTTATATCTTATTAATGTTAAATTTTTTGGCACGTGTATTGAAAAACATCGTGTGATTCGTGTGTATTGACGATATATATAATTATAATACGAGGTAACTATACAAGTCAGTTATACTTATGCATCTTGATATACTCACCTAGAAAAGTCACTCTGAAGAGGGCAGAGTAGAGTAATGAGGTTATACATTTGAGAGAAAATTAGGTTTTGGCGGAGAATTTTAATTTGGAATTTCGGGACGCAGCGAGTTTTAATCAAACTTATTTAAGACAACGGATTAAGAATTATACGTCCTAATTAAGAGTAATCTTTGTGACTTTTGACGTAAAAGTATGGTTGTTACAATGAAATTGTTAGTTAAGTAACCTTTTTCAGTTATGTACTCGTGTATATATATAGTATAGTCGTGTGTAATACTACGACAGTTAAAGATGATCTACTGTAAAGTTAGAAAATAGCTACGCAGAGCTTGACAAAGGCATTATCAAATGTCTTGTACAAGAAAGCTTTACTTATACTCTTTATAAAATGCTTTGCCAATAGTGCGTATACTAAAGCTATATAACTATGATATCCCAACATATATTATCAAATGCAATAAAGGTTAATAATTATATTTAACCTCCTTTTCAGGGTTTCCTGATTACTTTACTTGAGTAATATCTCTCTGCAAATGTGGTATTCAATAGCGTAGTTGATTCACACTAAAAATCTATTAGCCCTAGATTACAGCGAAAGCCTCAGCTAATCCTAAGACTGCAGATAAACTAGTGTAGACTCCGCAGAGGGATTACAACAGTTAACAGGGTCTTATAGAGTAGGTAACCTGTAATATGTAGGTATAGCAGACAAAGGGAGCGATTCCACGTCAGTGCCTTGCCAACTATCGGAGATATAGCTGCCAAACAAAATTTACGACGTGATTGAAACTTAATTCGGAATATCATCTTCCATTAATAGCTTTATCTGCTCAATTATTGGAATACCATGGGTTTCTTTGAGTGATGAATTTCACAACTGAACAAAAGGTACACAAGCACGAAGTTAGGGGAATCGCTCATCTGTAAAACGTTTTTGTATGACTGCTAATGTCGACATAATACGCTACGGGTTGTATTTATGTTCACGGTAAAAAGAATATTATACAAGGCAGCGTCGTAAATCGTGCTGCTACTTTAAATAAGGTAAAGGCGTGAAAGTCTGAAGAAGCTACAAGTGTGCAGCGATGTGAGTCGATTTAAAGTCATTGTTATATTATAAGATATGTTTTTTTCGAGAGAGTAGAGAAATTGAAATATAAATATGAACGTTGTTCTCAAGTCAACTATTCAATAATAATATCAAATTCTAGATTGAAAATCTAGTCTCAAAGTCACGTGACTGGCGCATTCGTTTAACCCCAGCCGATTCCAACTGAGCGACGACCTCTAGACTGCCAGGTGACTAGACTAGACGAATCCCCACAGAACATCGACGTCTAATTGCCATTTGATAACAGAAAAACCTGCCGACAACTTGATTGACAGCGCTAAAACGTTTACTCTTTTCGCGTAGCTCGACCGTGACCGCGCACTGACTCGTGTTACTATCGACGAGGTTATGACTTACGGAGATGAAGAGAAATACTAAAACACTATTTAGTTTTGTGTTGGGTTTTGAGCGAGGCACGTGAGGTTGCCCGATTGTCGCGTCAGTGACTGGTGTTAGAGCGGCGCGTTGGAAGCTGCGCAAGAAATTCCTCTCCCCGCCCAGTCATTCACTTTATTTCACGTCAGCCGGGCACAGCTCAAAACAGCCGCACTTTTGCGTGTGCTCTCTCCAAACCAAAGAGAGCCAGGCTCTTCATACCAGCATTAGCGATTCGGAAAAAAGATTTGTTCAATCGCAAATCGCGAAGTTCTAATGGCCGTTAACGAACAAATTGGGAGGCACGTAGGATTTGTTTGAGGAAATCCGTTCCTTTATCGGGTTTTTCGCTGTTGTTTCCGAGTAAAAATAAAAACCTTTTTTTGATTGGAGAAGTAATTAAAAGCTAACGACAACCTATTTGAAAACATTTTGTGTTCATACAATTAGCAATTATAAGAGTATTTGATACTAGTATAGCTTCAAGGTCAGCTATGTTATTCCATTTTTGAAGATACGAAAAAAAAGATTTCCTACATAAAGCCTACAAAATGCTTAAAGTAATTTTAATGCGTCAACCTGAAGAAATGAATCGATATTTCATTTAGGTTTACTAGGCAGGTGGCACCAAATGGCTTCGTACGAATTTGTAGAACGCAATGGAATGTGCGCTATCCCGATATTCTTTAGATGAATAATTACGTATTATATTAAAGCTCATTACAAGTTTTTGGAATTATACATTTTACAATTGACCGAGTAAGCGCAGCAAACGAATCTCCTTTATTTTAGTTGTGTTGTATGTATGGTTGTGGATAGCTTCGTACTTGCGTGCAAAGTTTCCAAAAGTAATATTAACGAAACTTGATTAACAGGTCATAAATATTAAAGAAATTTGCTTCAGTGCCGTTTACCGGTTGATTTCAATAATATTTGGCAGGGACATGCGGAACCGAAACATAAATACTAGTTCCTAATTATGAAAAATAATAACTTGCCCCAAGTTGGCGGCTATTTCACAAACAATAGAGTCGCAAAGACGGTCAACATCAAAAGCTGAGCAGTAACTCGTTGATTGTATTCGTAGATCAGAATTAATCTTGCTTTGACACCTCTACTTAGTGGAGTAATAACTACTCGTATTATACAAATGTACCAACGGTTAGATTTCTTTTTTGCCGAAGCTGAGATGCTTCGCTTGCTCTTACAGATAGTATAGAGCTGGAGCCTAAAAGTGGACATAAGCCTCCCTAATGAACCTCCAGCTAGGGTGGATGTCAGATTATTTCATTGTAGCTTGGTTCAAACTTGGGCTTTGCGCTCTTTAAGTATTTCCTTGCGAAGTAACTATATAGTGGCCACTTGCCCTTTTCCCACTGTATACTAATTGACCAAGCGAACGCAGCGTTTCTGCTGCATGTCTAGCACGCGTTTTTTATCTGCCGGTATGTAAGTCTGGTAGTTGGTACTTGCGTAAGCAGGCATTTTTTAAGAAAAAAAAATGAAATAAGTCTTCATTTATAATAAGTCAGTCATCCTTTCAAAGTAAAAATGTATTTAATATCATTTTTCTTAAACTGAGATCAATCTTGAATCAATGAAAAGCAATCTTAATACAAACGTAATGCTAAATATAATACTCCCAAAATAAATATTACCAAGGTAAAAAATGTAGCTGAAGTTATAACTTTACGTCTTAAATTGGCTAATGAAACGTGAGGAGCGGGGTAGGATGTGTCAGCTTAGAAGTCAATCTAATAAGAGGGTACATAAGTACCGAGTTTTCATACATTTATTCTATTCTTCTTATTTATTCTTAATTTTTTAAGTGTCCCTGTTCCTGTATATAAATAATCTTATAAATTAAATGCAAATTAATTTTGTGGTTTACCACAAAATTAATTTGCATTTAATTTAGTTGTTTGGTTAATAAAGTTCTAATAATCCAACAACTAAATATAACTTTAAGTACAAGTATAAAAAGTCAAAACGGCCGTGAAACCTATCCAAAAAAAAGTGTTTTATTCTTGTGTCAAAAACCCAGATAGGAAACTGAGAAATACATTTGTATGAAACTCAGACCTAGCGTTCCCATAACGTAGAATTTAGACGTACAGTTCGGTTAATTGACTCCCCTCAATCTAATTTTCTCAGTAGCTTTATAGCCAGTTGAACATGGCTAGTTTCGGTGCGTCACTGAATGGATAGGGAGGAAAAAATTGTGTTGTTATAATTTTACACACATTTTATCGACAGCCGATAATTTTTTTTGACAATTTTGATTTAATGATTTCGTATTATTATTTTATTTTAATTCATATAAAAAAAAGAAGAAGGAAAAATTATGCTTTTAGGTTTTCTTTGAGCAAGACACTAAAATATTTTTTCATATCGGTTACCCGTCTCAGAGAAATAAGGTAACAAACATAAAAAATACAGTCGAATTGGAGTGACTTTTTGGCAGTCAGTAAAAAAAACTTATGTGTAGACAAAATAACAAAAATTACATTCACTACCACAAGTGGCTACGATATCACTAACAAAAACGCTTTAATAAAATAAAAATCCGGCTTCCGTTCTCATGCAATAGTTACGTTAAAAAAACATATCATTTATGTACTTAGTCTAAGTTATTTTCAGAAAATACAAAAACGATTTTTATGAAATGTATGCTGGGCCTATTGGATAGTAGTACCCTTTTGAAAAAATTCTTATCAAAGGAAATTTCTGATCGATTCTGAACATATCTGAGAAACCCTGTTTTTAACGTATTCTACTATTTGAAATTAATATCATGTTTATTACCCAAATGGCAGATTTATCATTGCCATTTATCGTATTTCTCGACAATATTTTCTCATATCTGTGTGTTTAGGTATCTATAACGAACTCAATTTAGTGATCGCTCGTTTATATCGACGAGAGGTCGCATGTGTTTACCGTTCTGTCATAATATGAACAAATATTATATTAACTTACACAAATTACATAAAAGCAATTGACATGGTGATTTTTTTCTTTAATTTATTCTAAATATTTGTTATTTGCTCGGTATTTCATGTTTACGTAAGTATTAGACTTCTCAGTCGTTCACCCTTGACAGAATCGTCGTGGTCATATTTCGGCCGGTGCGCGGTGGTTGTGTGGGGCTCTATGCATGCGTCTCCGTCTGGTTCTACTCGTATGATGGGCGTTGTGTGCACATTCCATTTCTGGGAAAGCTTCCACAAAGTCTCTTATCCTCAACTTTGTCTTGTACTGTGAAACGTTCTATGGAGTTTTCGTTGCGGGTAACTTGAGAATTTGTAAGTGACGACAACGAATGATAATATCTTTACTCATATTATTTGAGACTTAAGTTTGCTCCACGGTTAAGCTGGCAACTGTTGATGAGTTTTTAAAAGTCATATATTTAGTACCCCTACACCCTAAGAGGGATATATCTTCCATATTGTATGTCTCTAGGTTCACCGGTTTGAGATCCGAGTTGATTATAACCAGCCAGACAGATAGACTTAACCCGTTACATATCTTTTCTTATTTATCTTACTATTTATATAAAAGAGTAAATCTTGACTGACTGATATTAACTAGGAATTAACGCAAAGCCTAAACCGGTGAATATAAATACATCAAATTTAGACAATCATTCATTATAGGATGTTAGAGTGAACTGAGGAAGGATTTTTGGAAATTAAACCCTTAATAGTCAAATGGGGGTTCAAATAATGAAATTTCTTTGTATAAAATTTTAAGTGGCGTAAAACGCCGCGTAGTTGTATATAAAAATATAGATCATACTCTATGGCAGTGCGCTTAGATTACTCGGTAAAAAATTTGTAATCACTATAAAGGCTATACTTGGAGGAAGTAAGAGATAAATAAATACTATTTATAAAGAAATCAATCTTGTACGAAACGAAAACGCTTTTCTTTTTAAGTCAATTCCTAACGATATAACAAGTTTCACGCACATTTTTATCAGACACGTACACAGCTAAACAATTAAATGTCCTCGTTGTGTTTACGTAACATGTGATGGACTTATATCCTCGTCCTTTTGATGAATTAATCAACAACCGAGCCTGTGACCGCCAGACATACAACAAAAACGTGACAAGACAACAGCTGGTCGTCGGCAGATAATCGCCTAACAGCCTATATCGCGACGAGGCCCACAAATTATGGCAAACAAAAAGTGCTGCAGCGAGACATTTGGGAAGTTTTACGTCTAAATAAATCAAACAGGGTATTTGGACCTCGAATGTTTTATGGAGCTCAGATAAAAATGGTAATCGTTATTATTGTTTTGTGAAACAATAAGCAATTTCTAATCTGATTCATATCTGTTTCTATGGAGGAAAACCAACAAATAGACTACAGTGTAATCGATCGTAGACATTATCAAGGACATACGTATTTTAGATTTGAGGACAATTTGCTACTTGATCATATTGCTCATAGGACAAGTGTTTTTGCTCTGGCGTTTTATTTAAATTTACTTTTTACAAATACGGAAGGTTCTTGAATATGTTAAATTCATATTCAGGGTAAATGCATTTATATTATGGATTTTTGGACCATTTCTTTAGTACCCAGAAGCAGATTTACTTGTTGGATAGTTTTGAAAGACGACTATTTGACAGATATGGTTAACTTTTTCACATAAAAATTTAGTGAAAAAATAATATCAAATTTTGTTGTTTAGTACGAAATTTCCAGACAGATATTCAAAAATACAAATTGACAGACGACAGAACATTTTCCCATAATCTAAGGAGAGACATTTCACTCACTGGGTCTAGTGCTTTTTGAAATTACTGTCGGCTTAATTTCAATTGAGCAACACAGAATCCCACGCTAAAATACCAGGTGTTATACGTAGGTGGGTAAGCGAGGCGCAACTATGCAAATTGCGAATGCCTCGGTCAGGGCGGGCGGGATATAATTCAATTCTAGGGCCGATCACACGGACCGGGAACCCCAATTTGTAAATACATAAATAAAACGCGCGTATGCCAGATGACGGTTTTGGATGTCGCTGGTTTTTATTGTGACGGACCGAATTGTAAATTGTTTATTAGGATTTTGTTAGGGAGGGCTTATTTTGTGACGATGTTTTATTGTAGTGTTATTTTATTGCCGACTTCACAACTTGGTTCTGAATTCAGTTGAAGAAAGTAACATCTAATTTAAGATAATTTGTCAGAGCAAACGAAGTCTGCTTCTGAGTTGTGTTTCTTCAAGTCAGAGAAATAAGAGCCACAAATTTTAATGAGAATTTTGAATTTAAAACAATTACTGTTTAATTTCGCACATGTTTTATCAAGAATACGGAAACTACGACTAGTACGCAAGTAAGATTTTTTCAGATAAACATCTATACAGACTAACAAACAGACAAAAAAAATGTCACATACTCTAGGCAAAATTGCTTTGCTTGCTCGGCCAATAATACTAAATCTCGTCAGAATTTCACGAGAGTAATTTAAAGCGGTGCGCATTTATATTCTAAAAAATTTTAAATCTAGGATTCCTTCCTTCCGCGACTACTCATAGCAACTTTACTATAAATATTTTAAGGAAGTTTCCGCAACGTTTAAAAATGCACATGTTTTAAGAAATTTATATTCTTATTGCAGTTTATGCTATAGCTGGACTGAAGCTGTGAAACATATTAATATGTACGAATGTACCAAAACTCTACCTATAAAACAAATACTTTAAAGCGTTCAAACCGGATGCACCGCAGTACAGCACAAAGCATAGTAACACAATATTACAGCTTATGACGAAGTAATGTAATAAACATTAAGGGATATGACACACTAAACGTACGATGCTGTGCAGTGCTGCGCAACTAGGCGCGTCCACGCACGTAAAGCCTTACTACGTCGACTACGCGTGTGGACGTGCAGCGATGTTTGATACCTTGTATTCCATTTCAAAGAGAAAATGGCAGATGTCAAGAAGGCACTACAAAATATAGCCGGCGTGATATCGTACGCAACGCAAAGCGTCCGGTAAAAGTTTTGTTGAAAAACATATTTCGTTATAAGCCATACTATGCTCGACTACGTTGCGCTGCGTTCGGTTTAACCCACGCTTAAGCAAGTCTCTTTTTAAATTGATTACCGATTTGAATTCGGCAGGCACTGATATGATTTTCCACTTATTTTTATAATTTAATTTAAGCTGAAGTTGTGCTCGTCATATTGACAAGCCACGAAGGTGCTTATCTTTTTCTCTAATTTAGTGTTGGTCTTGTAAGGAATATTTTTCGCCAGACCCTACAACCTTATATGAATTAGTAGATAACATTGGTTTTCTCAACTAGGAACACCAATTGTCGCTACTTGTTACCATCGTGCGGCAAAACTGAACAAATTGTCAGCACGTCATATTTGGCTGAATGTAGAGACGAAAATAAAAACGCAGGAAAATACCGTTACGATGGTCGCACCGTCAACAGCCGACCAGATATTTATTTATGCAAATGATTTGGCTTTCCGAACACCAGTAAAACATTTTGCGGCGCTCGAACTAAAAACACGATCCACGCAACGTTATTTCCATAGTGCGGTTACAAGACGCTTGCGTCTAGAAAAAATAAAGGAAGGAAAGCCACAGCGTAGTTATAAACTAACTTCAAATTAAGGATAACTTTTTGTCAAGTCGTTTTAAATGTATACAATATGAAGTACCTTTAGCTCTTCTATTTTTTTGTTTTACTACAGGAAACTCTTGACCCGATTTTTAGTTATTTTCGTATAAAAACCGATATTTTACAATCAAATTAATATATAACCACATTATAAAGTCTTTCAAATAAGTAAATAATCCAAATCGGTCTAGGCGCATATGAGATATACCGCTATTTTATTAGGTACAATACTATATGAGCCGGCTATACCTTACAGTCGGAAATCTTTAAGGTTTCAGCCTTTTAAATAAATAAAAAGTCTCTCGAAAATCAAGGAGTAAAATTGTCTTTTTTTAAAAATTCCCATTAATAGATCTTAAAAATATGTTATTCGTCATTTTACGGTGGTGGCCATCTTGGATTTGAAATCGATCATAGTGTATTGTAGGTATACCCTAATAGTCAAGCCCTTTTATTTGATACCCATATTGAGGGAGTTATGAACTCGTATCCGCCATTTTGTGACACGGGCTGTAATGGATTTTTATCAAACAAGCTAAAACGCTCTCGACTTTTTCACCTTTTAAACGAACAAAATCCGTTCATCTCTTCTGGAGCTACGATGCCACAGACAGACCGACACGTCGTTTTTTCGTGAGGGGTTAAAAATATTTGAGTGATTTGAAAATCTCTTCTTTTTTTGAAGTCAGTTAAAAACGATCATTCCTAATAACTCAACAATTCCAAAGCTAGATATCTCGGTTAATTCCACAACGTTCTAGATTTCTAAGGCTATAAAAGCTGGGTCGTACCTTGACCTACATCCTCGGTACTGACCGCACCGGTGACCTACACAAGGCGCGGACTTGAATACCCTTAATTGAAAGGGCGAATTCCAAATCGAGCTCCAACTGAATTTGTACTCAAAATTGTTGAGGGTAGAATTACAAATTGAATATACCATCATTAGGAGGAATATCAGCAACGGGGGTTTGTTTTGAGTTTCAATTAGTTTTTTTTTTTGTTTTTGCGATTTCGTTCGGAACTTTTATAGCCTGGTACATACATACAATTTTTTTTATCATGTTACTAACTACCGCGGGCAAGTGCCATTACAGGCAAAATAACTAAATGACTAACTACGACGAATAAAAGCAGATGGACACATTTAGACCACATAAGAACTACAGATAATCCAAATGCTCCACTCAAATACCCATCACAGCTTGCCCAGTTTGCTAGTGGCATTACCAAGCTGGTTGGAAATGCTTATAAGTTGGGCCAGACAAACATATTTAAAAAAGGGGGGGGATAAAATAAAAAAAAGGATATAAAATGAAAATGCAAAAACCGCGGCAATTTTATGAGCAGATTTTCAACTTTAAATATTCATGTTTGGTTTCTAAGTAGGTCAGCAGTTAATAGAAGTACTAGTTATAATTTTCGAAGGTTTTGTTGAAGCTCATGATATTGTAGGTTTACTAAGAGCAACAATAGTCGTAGCACTTTTACGCATAGCACGAGTTACGAGAGGTACGACAAACCATCGGTTGCATTAGACCGGTTTACATCCCTATAGCACATAGCCCCCAAGCTTGAAATTTTACGCGGGTGTGTTAAACGCGTCATAATCTTAAAACAAGTGATAAGAAGCGACTTCGGAAAAACCCGGCTTGCTTTTTTTTCTTTTGATGTACTCAGTGTCACTCTCACGACTAAGGAGAATCTATTGACACCACTCACATATAAATACAACAAGCCGTTTAGGTTCTAGGGTGTGCCAAAGAAATATACATACATGGACACACTCGAAAAATATAGCTCTTCTTCTTTCGCAGTCAGGTAAAAAATAAATATCGGTCACTGATATAAAATAGAAAAAAAAACCATTCTCGTCGATAGTCTCGGTACATCGAATGGCGTTACAAAAACATGTTTGGTTTGGTTACAGATCAATCTAGGTGTACGCGGTGCAATATAAAAAAAAAACGTTTCAGTTTTGGAAAACAAAAATGTGATTGACAAAAAGCCCTAAAATCTATACACTCTAAAGGTTCTTGAAACTTTGAAATTTCGACATTTTGAATAATTTGAATAATAAAATTATTCTGTGAAACAAACATATACTTTTAAGAAAAAAAATGCGTTTCTGTAAATCAACCTTTTAACACTTACATATTTTTTTTGTGTCACAAAAATAGTGAATTTTTAATTTTTCCGCTAAGACTTATAAACCTTTATTATTTTAACTTAGATCTTTTACAATTACCTAAAAATATTCTTAAAATGAAAATTTGTTTAAAAATGTCTGATGAGTGCGTCTTAAGTTTTCTGGTTTGAAGTTTAATAAAGTTATAGATAAAGTTATGCTGCTATGTAAAAACTGAAAAATATCGTTATAACTACGTTAAAGGAACGTTCTTCGAAATGCCGATATAATCTTCGAAATGCAAAATATACGCGATAAATTCGTTAAAACTTGTTTCATATCCGAGTATAACCATTTTATTTTACGATGTTTTTTGAGCCTGCCAAGATTATTTCAACAAATTTTAACCTTCTCTTTTTGAAATTCAATTTTCACAAAGAAAACTTCCTTGTCTCAGTTTTATAATGACTTCGCATTAGATAATTTTAAGCATTAAAAGGGGACAAACAAACCGTAAGAAGTCTTGCCAAAAGCAATTTTCGAAGTTGTATTATCTCGGCGCTCTCTCGTTATTTAGAGCTACTCTTTGAGATGATACCATTGCAATTTGTTTAGGAATAGTTATTATTTTTTATTTACTTGACGACAGAAAGCATTAATTTATCTATACGGCAATATGTAACTTAAAAATCTCAAAATAAATCAATAAGACTAGTTCTGCCACAGAACAATGTCACAAAAACAAGTTAAATGGAAAATTATGAAAATCAAAATAATTATCAAAATAAAAAGTTTAAACCATATTGTGGCGACGGCCATCTTAGACAAATTTTCATCAAACATAGCTAAGAACACTAAAATAGTTTTAATATAAACTCAAACAAACTCGGAAACTTTCAAACTTCATCTCTATATAGTATAGAAGATTTTAAAATGTGCTGCATGAATCAAAAACCAGCCAGAGCACAGACATCAACCGCAGCTTTTCCTCATAAAAATAACTACACTGTTTGCGGACAAGTTTCCTGCAGAAAACTGAGACTTCCATTTGCATGGATCGCAGACTTAATAATATAATTAGATAAGAAATAAAGACGAATAAAATCCCTACATACCGAGAACTTTACTAGTTGTATCTGGTCACTATAGTCAATCCTAGTTTACCAGGTAAAAACCAGGTTAATCAAAATATTCTTAGCTAAGTTTGATGAAAATTGGTACAATATGGCGGATTACATACACTTTCACTACTCCTTCAATAAGGGTATAATTGAAAAAGCTGAAGATTGATATATACGATTATGATGAATTTTAATTCCAAGATGGCTTACACCTGAAAAACCCGATGTCGGGGTTATTTAAACTTTAAATTTAACTTGTTTCAGAGATATGACAAAATCGAACTTTTTACAACCTACCTTCCGCAAAGGCTAATCTAAAGAGAGCGAAGTGGTATCCAAACTCCATGATATAGAAACATGAGGAGTATTACTAGCTTCCGAAGTGCAGTTTAGGAGCAGGATGTCGTCGTAACTGTCCAGAAACGATACAAGTCCGATAGAAGTGATCACACAAACACTTCGGGGACTTGCTGGGGGTTTACTATACAAGTAACTATTTTGCAATCTATAATAGCATAGCTTATCGTTTTCCAAGAATCATGATATTTTTAACCCCCAACGGGTTGTTATAAGTTTATCGTAGCTCCAGAACAGATAAATCAGTTTTAATTCTGTTTAGTTTTTTTGTTCGAAAGGTGAATAAGTCGGGTGTGTTCTTAACTATGTTAGGTGAAAATCGGTCCAAGATAGCTGTCGCTACAAAATATTATTTTAACTCCTTCAGTATGGGTATCAAATGAAAGGCCTTGATTTGTATAATACTACAGTGTGATACATTTTCGAATCCAAAATAGCCGCCATCACAAAACGGCGAAGTCGGAAGTCATTTTTAAATTTTACTTGCTAACGAGCGACTTAGTTTTTAACCGACTGCCCAAAAATACCGTTAAGTTTTTTCAGGTGTATATTGAGAAATTCGTATATTTGTATGTCTTTTTGTGACTCACTACAGCTGGCTACAACCTAAAAAAGTAGACCGATTTCAATGTTATTGGATTTGTCTTTATTTGCAGAATACAAAATGAAAACAAGTTTGCTTGCTCTTTTTATCACCACTTGCACGTCTAACTCTAACCGAAAGACCTGCTAATAATAAGAACGCTCGTAATTTTAAAATAAGAACTGCCACAAAAAAAACCCAATGTATAGGTACTAGTTAAGCTACTCGTACCTATTTCACTCATATTTTAAGATGTTTATTTTTTAACGGTAATATGAAAACAACTCTATATACCTGTCATATCATATGAAACCAGCTTACATATCGCGCCCATGCACACGATATAAATGTAATTATTGATAAATATAACATTTATTAAAGGCCTGAAGAGAAAAAATCCAGCATTTGACTCTCACAGCGATCGTTAGAATGCGCAAAATATGTCGACATTAGCACTAAGCTTTCCTGAAAACAAGAAAATGCTTTCTCTGTTTATTAAAATTGTGTGCCAGCCATAGAGAATTAGAGATGCCAATCGTGTGCGTTGAGTATGAGACATGGTGTCGCATTTAAGGGCGGAGTCCTAACACGCACGAAGTTTTAGTAATACGAACGTATTATTTTCAATACTTTATTGAGGTAATGTGATTTATTTCGTTTGAAAATTTTTTGATTGATTTGTCTAATTTTTAAGGAACCACGTAACAATACGATATTTTCGTAAGTTACGCAGCCAACAACTGAATACAGTTAATAATGCTACGAGAAATGTGTTTCGCTTCTGAGCATATTGTTGCGACACCCGCTTTGCCTCCTCGCCGTATCTCTCTTTAGTTTCTGAGACTTGTGGTGTCAGCCATGGAGGCGTCGTATAATTTCATAACAGTCTGTCTGTCGGTCGGGGCATTGGCCTTATGCCAATGGGAGGTTTTTCCTGTCCAATGCGACACCATTTTTGCTGTAAACTTTCCTTTGTATGACTTTTGGTTTGGGACTTGAGCCGAGTATATATGCGTCATATATCCGGGGTAGTTTGTGTACTGTTATCACAAAATGGGTACAAAATTGTTCATTATGAATTGTTCATTGTTTTGTATTTTCGCAGATTCATAGATTGGCTTTTTAAATTCTATTTTTCAACAATCCACTAATAAATATGTACTATCACACACTTTTTCATGACCAGCAGGCTTATGTTATGCATAAAAGAGGTGAAAACAAAAGCAAGCAAACTTTGTTTCGTTTTGACAGTTCGCCGCTGCAAGGCTGTCGAAATTAAACCAAGTCTGCTTGCTGTTTTTCACCTCTTTCAGACCTAACTCTAGCCGATAGTTTTTCTGTAACTCAAAAATGATATATACCTATAAATAAAAATATAATGCCACTTTTCGCTGTAATTTTATGACTCAAGAACGGGCTTACCTATCCAAACAAAATGTTTAGGCTTTGTTCGGACTATTTAGTAGATGGTTTATGTGAAGATGTGATCGCCGCTAGTTCTTTATGAAAATAATGTGTGTCAAATCTTGCCTTAATTTGAAAATTTCTATTCAGTGACATCCCACGAGAGGAGGGTTTTGGAATTAATTCTTGGACATTTTGCAATAAAAAAGTAATATGTATAAAAAAATTAATCATCTTGTACACATATAATTATACATCTTGTACACAAGGTACATCTTGTAATTGTAATATGTTATTAAAAGATCGTTAGCAATTTTCTAAACTATCGCTGTATTAAAATATAATTAGCAAACATTTGAAACTACTCAATATCAAAAAGTCATCACGAAATTATTTCTGAAAATGAAATGTTTATATTCAATTCGAAATTGTTACCTTCGGGAGTAGTCAATACGAAACAGTAGATGATGCTCACAGAGCTTTGGCCTCATAAACTTCACCATCGGACGTATATTTGTTTCCGTTTTGTCAGTGCGCAGTGCATTTTATTCTCGTTTCGCGTTAGATGACCTCTGCAACTGTGTTCTGGTGCAACATGTATCTATGTTAGTATTTTAAAACTGAGGTAGTGAAGTAGAATGCTATTATTGGAAACGATGGAACAGGAAAAAATTGTCAGTTAGAAATATTCCCGTGCAAAATATAATTCTACGTCAAAGTTATGTTGATCGTAGAAGCGAAGATTAGTTTTTATTAATAACACATATATGATTATAAAGTCTTTTGTAAGTTTTAGGTTTCTGCAGATTACTACTAAAAGAGGTGAGTTGAATACAAATGATTATCATTAATGTAGGTTTTTTTACTATTATCGAATACAGAGAATAATTAATTTGTCAAATACAGTGTTTTTATTTATATAGCTAGGCTAGCACTTAATCGCAGCTCGACTGATGAAAGGCGACGATGCAGTCTAGCATGTATTTTTCTGATTTGGTTATTAAATATTTCCTATTTCCAACGATTCCAGAACAAAGTACTGAGGGATATTACCGATAAACCTTGGTGCATAAGAAACAACGATCTTCACCAGGACTTAAAAGTAGAATTCGTTGAACATGTGATAAAAAAATACGCCGAAGCTCACCAAAACCGGCTTCACCATCATGTCAAAGTCGAGGCTATCCAGCTCCTCGACTACAATGACATAACTAAAAGACTAAAAAGAACTAAACCGTTCGATTTACTGTAGTGTTAAAAGTAAAATAGTGAAATATAATAGTGAAAGTGCTAATACTTAAGAACACGTGAACAAAGTGTTTTTTGCCTTAACAACTATAATAAGAAAAGTGCCGATGGACAAATTCTTAGAGACATTATTTTGTAGACGATTAAGTTAAACTAAAATTACTTATTAGCCTTCGGCTAGATTGTAATATTATCAAGGAAAGTCTTAACGGGTTCTCCTTGAGCAATAGAAAAAAAATATTTAACTATCTTATTCGCTTTAGAAAAAAATAACAAACAAACCTATCAAAAAAAATATAATAAGTATCTATAACACCAAATAAAATAACCATAAAAGCACTTTTTCTTCTATTCTTACTTTTATTTTTGCACAGGAAATATTTGCGTCGTAAATTATCACATTTCTTGTGTGAACTTTCGTTTTATGTCATCGCATGATATATACGGTTATAATATTATAGTTATGTTTGCATGAAAATGTGTCGACACTCTTAATATTTTTTTTTAATTTAGGTGACATTGATTACCCAACCTTCATAATCCATTGAGCCCAGGTTTCATTGATTCGCCTTGATGAGCACTTTACACCTAGACAACATCCAGGGTCTGTTGATGACATTGGAAGGTAGCTACGGTCCGTGATAGTAGTATATTATGCATCAAGGTGGTAAAGTAGTATCTTACTTCACGGGCTGCATATTGAACGCTGAGCGTAACGAAGAACTCAGTCATTATAACTTCGATGAAATTTTTTCCCTTGGGAATCTCATACAACAAAGAATTACCTCCCTAGAGGTAATATTTTACTTAACGAAAAGATTTTTCTCTAGCAAGTGGAAGTACTACTTCTTTATACAATTATTAGTACATAGTTTATATGCTACGATTCTTCTAAAAGTCTTAAAATTTGAGACGTCCAGCAACGCCTGCACTTTTTATACTCCCCTTATCCAACCTTCTTGTGATTTAAGACTTATGGTTTTAACCTTAGAAACTTTGGGTTTTTGCCGGGATAAAAAGCAATTCTGTTCCATTTTAAAATGTCACGCGCCAAAACAATATAGGAGTCACTTACAAAAGAAAGAAGAATCTTCTACGCTCAAAACGTAATGTCTCGAGTTTTACACTTGAAAACATCGATGTACAGGCGTTCGACTCGAAAAAATATTAGGTCATTACATATGAAATTGGCGTTTTGTAAGGGAGGAACATAAAGTCTTTTTTATGATAATATATTTATTTAATCAAAGTATAATGTACCATTGCTATCTATGCACTTTTGCCATCTCATATGTAGTTCATTGATCCCTTTACTAAAAAAACCATTAGGACGAAAATCAATGAAATCTTTGAAGACGCTTTGGACTGCCCAATCGGAGTAGAATTTTTTCCCTTGCAAGAAGTTATCCAAATTTCGAAAAAAATGGTAATCTGTTGGAGCCAGGTCCGGGGAGTACGGTGGATGTCTTAGACATTCCAATTGAAGCTCCTCTAATTTGGCAGCCGTCTGTTGTGCAGTGTGTGGTCTAGCGTTGTCCTGAAGCAGCAGTGGCCTAGAGCGATTGATCAACCTCGGTTGTTTAGCAGCTAGCTTTTCCATCACAGTTTGCAGTTGCTGACAATAGATATCTGCTGTAATCATCTGGCCAGATTTAAGAAAGCTGTAGTGAACGACACCGGCACTAGTCCACCAAACGCTCACAAGTAACTTTTTTTGAGTCAATTTTCGCTTGGGGCAGGGTTTGGCTGGTTCGCCAGGATTCAGCCCAATGGCTGAATCCGATGAGCGTTTCCTATTATCGTACAGGATCCACTTTTTATCACAGGTAATGATCCAATTTAAAATCCCTTCATTATTGTGCTGGTTGAGTAATGTAACGCAGCAGTTGACGCGCGTTTGTCGGTTTGCTGCACTCAATTCATGAGGTACCCACCTTTCAAGCTTTTTCACTTTTCTAATTTGCTTCAAGTAGATTAAAACAGTTTTACCACTAACACCGCAGCCTGCAGCTAACTCGGACGTGGTTTGCGATGGATCTGCTTCCACGATAGCTTTCAATTCTTCATTAGCAACTTTAGTCTTCGGCCGTCCACGGGGCTTGTTCTGCAGGTCAAAATTTCCAGAACGAAAACGTTGGAACCAAAAACGCACTGTGTTTTCTTTTGCGACACCGCCGCCATACACATCATTAATCCTTCGAGCCGTTTCTGAAGCACTGGTACCACGGTGGAACTCGTACTCGTAAATAACGAGGACAAAACAAATGAATTACGGTTTTCGAAATACAAATGTATGAATAAATAGCTGTATAAATTTGAAATTGGAATCCCTAACCAAAGAAGATATATTTGAGATCAAAGTGGCCAGTACTACAAAACGCCAATTTCATATGTAAGGACCTAATATTTATTTAAAGAACAAAAACAGTTGGGTAAAACAATTGACTCATGCAAAATTATTTTGGCTAAATTTAAATTGTTACTAATATTCACATTTTCATGTTGTAAGTAAATCAAATTTCCACATCTACTCAAAGCTTGATAAAAGTATTAACCAGTAAGTAGGCCACGCCTGTCATCTGAAACAGCGAAAAGAGTTCTACTGCTCAGGTTTAACTGTTAAACTTTAATATTCTCCATAACTCTTAACCACACAAGCCGAGGGATTTCAAGCGGTGAATAATGTGACGTCATCACATCCGTCGTTCCTCGGTCTCCGAGACTGATGTACGTGCGACCGGAGACACACCACAATGACGTTTCGTTACTTTACTACGACACAGGCGCTTGTTCACCGAGACATATATTCTATGGAAGGTCATCTATCCTTACCTTTATGTATATATAACTAGTTACAGAAAGGTGTGACATTATTTAACGGTGTTCGTCTAACCATCGAAGTGAATGTAGATTAAAATTTAGTAAAAAATTATTGCGTCCTTCATACAACTTGGCCGATCACGTAACCAATTTTTGTACGGAGAATCTTATATATATTTTTTTGTAATTTGCGAATTTTGGTTCTGTAATGGGTTCACTTTGATGGGTGGACTAACACTCTTTAAGTATTGTTAGACCTTTCTGTTACACGTTGTATAAAATAAAGTCGTATGTCTATTTAGAACTCAAGAACGGTTGGACTGATTTCTCTGAAAATTGGTACGTAGCTTAGAATCAAGAGCGATATACTTTTTTGTTTAGGCTTAATAAAATCCAAAATCTATTCATTTGTTGCCTCTTAGGCGGGACAAAATTCGCCGTGTCAGCTAGTATATAAAATAGTAAGTCGTGACTGACTTACCGACTGACATTGCATGGAATATATAAAATTTGAAGAGAGTATTATTATAAGGTACTAAATTTTTTTCGGAAATTTTACTCCGACTATACTTTCAATACTTTCTTTCGAAATGCTGCTTTTCAGTCTCTGGCTCCATTAATGTCTTACCACTTTTGCATACAAACTTTCTAGTGTAGAGGGAAAAAAATCAGTACGGTAAAGTAACGCTGGCATCAGCACCTCTAAGAGATGAGATGATGTTAAACGGCCACTTTCAGTAATCGAATACCATTTCAGATATTGGATCTGATTGCCAAACCCCAATGCTCTTATTAGAAAGTGCGAAATCGCGTCGCATTGCGAAATTATATTATTTACTATGAAAAGTTCTAGTCTTGACGTTTAGTGGTGTATCTTTGCGTAATACAATTGCTCATTTTGTTATTTTAATGTTCATTATTAAAAACATTTGCTAGTTAGTAATTAACAATTTTGTTTCATTGAAAATATAAAGAACTTATCTACTTATATAAATATTATAAAGATAGCACACGAAAATAGTCGTTTACATATTTTAGGTTACAAACAATTATTTTTCTTAATAATAATTATATATCGGTATATATAATTATTATTAAGAAAAATAATTGTTTGTAAAACGGTTTTTACGTTGCATAAAATGTCATATAAAAAAAGTTTCTATCTTTGAACCCTCTTTGATCCCTCAGGGGCTGAATTTCCATATAACCTTTCTTCAATGAACCCACAACCAAAATTAATTTCTCTAGGTTCCTCGGTATAGGCTCTGCGTCTGATTGTGACCTTTCAGTCAGTATGTAAGTCAGTCTAAGACTTGGATACTCTTTTATATAGTATAGATAAAGTAAATTATTTATTTTTTGAAACAATATTTAGACTATTTATTCCTTTTAATGAATTATTGATTCCGATTCAGACAGACCAAACTTACTAAACTAACCTAATTTGACAGTTCTAAAATTGTCTCCTCTCTTTTTGTTTCCAAAAGTGAGAAAAGAATAGGAATAATTTTAGGAACTGTTAGTTTAGTCGGTGTGACTGGTCGGGGTCATTATTCTATTTTACATGATAAGCTTTTAATTATTTACTAATACGAAAAATGCCAATTTATGGAATATTTTTTTTATATTTGTACATTACAAAATTCAATTATTTATTGCATACAAAAAGTCAAAATACATTCTTAGGTACTATTCAAGAAAATAGGCAGAGGTTCTGACGTATATTTCGCTACGAAATTACACGTTTATTTAAAATTCGCTAGCATTTCATTTCTCTCATTACATTGAAAAGCGGCAGAGATGGGCATAAAGCGAATGCATTAGTAACACTAAATTGAACAAGAAAGAGAACAGGGTTTTTAGCTTTTACAAACTCTTTAAAGCGTCTCAACATTAAGGTTGAAATGGTTGTTATGAACTTATGTCAGGTTCATAACCTTTTTTGGCTTTATCCGCGTTAAAATATTTGATTTTACAGAAACTGTTCTCTTTCCTGAGATAAAAAGTAGCTAATCATACCAAGTCAATTATGATATTATTGACACCTCTTTATAGTATTCGCTTTAGTTTTTAGGGTTCCGTACTTCAAAAGGAAAAATCAGAACCCTTATAGGATCACTTTGTTGATTTTTTGTCTGTCAAGGCCCTTTTTCTCTGAACCACGTGGAGGTATCAAGCTGAAATTGATATCAAGTACTCAGTTCTACTGTCTTTTGTAAAAATATCAAACTTCTAAGCCAACGCAATCAAAAGATACAGTCGTATATGCTGAGAAATGTTTGACACTTGCAAAAATATCAAAACATACAGCGAACACGGTAAGTATCCCATGAAATCAGAATTTTTAAATTTGGTACGAAGCTACGTTTTACAGCAAGGAGAAAAGAAAAATTGCTAAAAGCATAAATTTTTAGTTACATCATTAAATAAAAATATTTAAATATTTTTTTACTTTAACTCGTACTACCCCTTTCCTACAGGTTTGTGCGGAACCCTCGGTGCGCGAGTCCGACTTGAACGTGGCCGGTTTTAATAAGTAGCTATATTGTAATTTTATGTCATTAAGTAGTAGTAGTATATACTACGGAAGTTCATTGCCTAAAACAATTTTTTTATTTATCTAAGATTTGTACAAGAAGAAAAAAAAACAAAAATAAAGCAACAAATTTAATTTTTTTCAACAAATACTTTCTCATTCGACATTTAGAAGATATTTGATTGGTACTTTAAAGGTGTAGATGAAATATCCAATACCCTTGAGCGACCTAGGCTATGTATTGTCAAGGCATGGGGAACAGTAACCCTGGGCTTCGCTACTCACGATGAAGTTCTAATTCATTGCATAGATATCAACCAAATAAGCTTAGCGTGTAACAACCAAATACAAACTCATTTAACATATTTACACCCTGTATTCTATGTTATAAAGAATATAACACACACATGCTGTTAACACTTTTCCTCGGGGATCCAACGGCCGTCATTATCAAAATCCACTTAAATCCACGGGGCCAGCATGTTAACATCGCTTTAATCAATACGTGGACCGTCCCCGATGGGTTAATCCACGAAAGCCTTCGGGAGATCAATCGGCAGATCAACGAGCTGTGCCTGACGGTATTTTTTGGTATATTTTACAGAGTTACCATTAATTCATTATTAACGGGTTTTTTGTTGTATTTTTACTTCGCTTTGTAAGTTAATAGTAAGTGATTATTTCCGAATTTTAATTAATATTCAAAACGTTTACGGACATTAGATCACTACAATTAACATATAATAAACACTTAATGTACTTATTCTAAGACGTGCAATTAGAAAAAAGGAAAGTAGCTTAAAATTACAATGGCAAAGACTCACGCACACACGTAAAAAAATTCTCACTTGTAGATTTCGGTGCTAAAGGATAAAAAGACTTATATCAAGACGTAATAAATTGGTCCTTATGCCACCAATTCAAGTACTTACGTAATACCCTACTTTTCTCACTTTCCCTCATACCTCATGTCACGGATACCGTAGAGCAACAAAAGCGAGAGTCACCGCTAACCGTGTGACCGTACCCTTGTCAATCAAGTAATAGCCCGTGTGTAGACCCTGTTTAGCTGTTATTGAACTACGAATGTAACAAGAAGATATTTCTCGACAACAAAGCAAAATATGAGCCAAAAGAGACAAAAATGATTAAAATGAAAATTTCCCAACCACAACGTCGAGCCACAACTCTAATATAAAATAAGTAACATTAAACATTTAAAAACCCTCGTCACCGCCTTTTTGTCATCTTGGAACTGAAATTTATCATAGTATATTTATTCTAATGGTCAAGCCCTTTCATTTGATACACATATTGAGAGGGTGTTGTGAAAAAACATGTCATCTGGCATTTTGTGGTTCCGGCGGCAACCTTTTAAATTTTTTTACGATATTCATCAAACATAGCTAAGAACGCTAATTCACTAATCAAACAAATAAAAAATCAAAATCGGTTCATCAGTTCGCAGTTACGTTGCGACAGTAAGACAGACATTGACGACACTACTTATAAAATCTCGTCATTTTGGCGTCGAGTTTTAAAAACATCTTCCATAAATCCTACTTATCACCTAAGCTAGGTCATATGCAGCAGCTTTTACATAAGTACACATAATAAATCGCAAGTTTCTCTGCATACGAGAGCCTCGGCAAATGTAGACTGCCCGCGGCTATATTTCATGCAGGCTCTTTGAAATGTCTCCGCGGCCTAAGGCAGGGCTTTGTTTATCCGGTAAAACTATTTCTCTAGCGGTTTCGGTGCATGTTTCGAATATAATGCAGCTAGATACGTGGGGCTTGGTTTATGTTTTTTTAAATATTTATATTTACAATTTCAACAAAATCCTCAGAATGATTATTTTAGTACAATCATGTTATAAGGTGCAATTTTTGCAAGAAAGAACCGTCCGATTTTTATTGCTGTATTGAAATAAACGGCAGAAGCGAGCAAACCATATATTTAAGAAAGATAAATTTAACACGAGCTGGGTTATACTGTTTAGCATGCTAGGCATACTGTCCTCTGAAAGTTGGTTTAAGAATTTAAGTTATCTGTAGATTTTTTATCGTTTTTGAATAATCCGATTGTTTTTATTATTTTGTATTTGGTATTTTGTTTTTACAACACTTAGCTAGAAGAAGTATATTATTATCTAATTAGATGTCCTATCGCACAATATAATACCATAACTACGCGCTCAAATATCTAACTAGCCTTTCCATAACAAATAACGATTCAAGATAAGTGTCCATCTTCTTGCAACCAAAAACTCAAGTTACAATATCCTCAATTAGCGATTCTCACAAGAATTCAACAATTGGGTCTCGTCAAAAGTTTCCTTTTACAAAACACGGAACCCTTTAATCAAGATAAAAGCCTTGTTAGCAAAATTCACATAGACAAACGATTTTGTAGTATCAGATCGTTTGGCGAGAAGCCAGAATCTTGTATAGGATTAGAGCTAAGGGTTAAGAAATCCGTGAGACGATAATCGCTAAAAATATAGCTGATGCTAATGCAATTAACAGAATATCGATGCAAACGCATTACTATATTCGTGGTCGATGTATGTGGCGGAATAATTAGCAATGGTTACATTACATCACTCGTAAATAACTGTAATTATTGGTTGCACTTTGCGGTTTACCTGTAATAGCATTCCTTTATTTTCGTAATAGAAATTTAAATATTAAAAACCTAGTGAAATGTCATTGTTATATAGATATGGCGATTTAACTTTAGCACTAACAAGATAAGTAAGTAATGATATATATACGTTTATTTCTATCAAATGTATGAAATTAAATTAGGTACAGCTAGGTTCCTATTAATATGAGGAAATAAAATGCGATCGTCTATTGCCCAACTAGAATGTTGAACCTGTGCTCGACGTACAGTGATAGCTACTGATGATAAGTAGGTCATAGATAAAAACGATTAAGCTTAGGGTTCCTTAATCAAAGGGTAAAATTGGGACCCTATTACTAAGACATAGCTGTACGTCGTCCTAGTGTCATTCACCAAGCTGTATCTCATGAACCGTGATATCTAGACAGCTGAAATTGTCACACATTATGTATTCTATTGCCACTATAAAAACAAATACTGAAATAAAATAAATATTGAAGGGGAGCTCATACAACAAATGATTTTTTTTCGCCGTTTATTGCTCGATAATAGTAACATCAATAGACGCATGAAATATTCACATAATATTTAGCTGTAAGTCAGTTGAAAAATAAATAACTTAATATATATAAAATAAATGCTTTAGGGTGGCTACTATATAAAACACACGTGATTTTTGCAGCATTTTCCTCGATATAAATAAGGATAACAGGTAGATATTTAAAGTAATGTAGTAGATATAGATTAAGATACAGAAACCTTAGTGCTTAGCCGATTTTTTAATTATCATCCTAGTTCTAGCCCGCTCCAATTTTCATATCATAGAAACGAACCGAGAACCGTTTATTATGTCTACCTATATGTATATTTAGGTATACTTAGCAATCTATAGGTGTATACGGCTGACTGATTCGATTTTGTAGCAGTAATAAATATGTAATTTATTTCTGTTTGTCACCTCAATTGGTCCTCTAACGGGCACAAACAGATTACTAATGTTTGTCAAGAACGCGATAAATATTCTTCCTATACTTTCAATAACAACTGAAGCAGTTTTTTAAGCCTTCAATCAAGAACATTTTACCATAATGTATCGTCACGTACGAGGAAAGTCTGAAGTCTCAAGTCCCTGGCTTGCATTGAGTCCCTCAAGAGCTAGACGATGTATCGATAGTCCCTCAGGAGCCCGCAAAATGAGTCCTTTGTTTCGAGAAACCATTGTTCGAAGCACGAGCTCGCTTTCTTCGCCTTCCAGTGGTCTACAATCATGAGAGTATGTGTTTTGTTACAGTATATTTTTCAACCGACTTCAAAAAAGAGGATTATAATACGCCGAATTTTTTTGGCTAGCTTTTGCCCGCGGGTCCTCCCGCGTTATATTTGTTTTCCTGATAATAATAATTGTAATCTCGTCTGGACTCGATCTGTCACTCAGAGCAACTGAGAAAAACACGATTATACAAGCCAACGAATACATTTTCGCATTTATAATATATAATGTGTGGGGATGTACAATATGTCCCCTGATTTCAAAGAGAATGGATATGAAAAAATATTGTTTTGTTGGAAAAGGATGTGCCTACTTAGTAATCCGGTTGGTCGTATATAAGATAGAACAACTCTTTATTAAAAAACCAGTTTACCCTAAAATGTTTGTTTTAAATCAGCCCGGTAGTTTATAACAAGTAAACAACCTGCCTGCCGGCCAGTTGCCTAGAAGAGATCGCTTTTGATGTCGGTTTATCACTTTTTTTTAACTTATTATTTATTAAGGTTATTCTTAAAATTACTATAAAACAGCCCTATTCGTAGAATTTAGCGATCCGTTTCTCGTAAAATCTGCAGTTAATTTTGTAGTTAAGGAAAAACCCGCCTTTTTTAGAGTTTAATTTTGAAGAGCCATAAAATCGTATTTACGGTTTTTGCCTTCACATTCTTAAAACCAATTAAATTTTCATTTCAGTTGAATCTCGTAAATATACGAATTAATGACCCCCTTTCGGCTTAGTACACTCCTAACCGATAAACCTGCTTAAACATACACTCAATTAAAAAATGAAATAAAAAATTAAATGGTCTGAAGATAATCTTTCCTTTCTTTTTGATTATTTGACCAATTAAATTTTCATTTCAGTTGAATCTCGTAAATATACGAATTAATGACCCCCTTTCGGCTTAGTACACTCCTAACCGATAAACCTGCTTAAACATACACTCAATTAAAAAATGAAATAAAAAATTAAATGGTCTGAAGATAATCTTTCCTGTCTTTTTGATAATCTTTAATATTAATTTTTAAAAATAAATTAAAGATATTTGCTATTTTGTATAACACAAACAATTTATATATCCCTTAATTAAAATATTATAACCAAAAAAATATATGAAAAAAATGTATAATGTAATGTAGAAAACATAAACTGAATATTTTGGAAAGTTGTCACGAAAAATTTCACGAACATTTAGAAATTATAAACTGTGTATCAACATCGTGTAACATTAATAGGTTGTCTTTTTACGAGTCTCACAAATATTGTATTCTGGAGGAAGTCAACAGTTCAAAGAAGTACTAGTTTCAAATTATAAAGTTTGCATTTTTGATACTTTCTTCCACTTCACCGACCGGCAGGTACTCAGCTGCCTGAATCCTGAAAAATATATATCATTTCTAAGCGACGCGCGACGACATACTTTTATATTTTTTTGTTGGAAAGAATATACTTCAGACGTATATGTACATTATTCAGACTATTAATAATATTATCCAAATAATATTTGGACAATACATATTAATTTATGTCATTAAATGGGCATATAACAACTTGAGAGCGGTACTCCAGGCCCTTACACACAACTTGGCGGAGCTACCACACTCCTATAACCTAATGTTTTAGGTATAGTTTATTTTAAGTACTGCTATGGATGAAAGTCTAGTATAAAAATATTTCATTTCATTAGAATAGATATTATAAAAAAACAACGTAGTTTTAAGCGAAGACAATCCGGGGATTTTTGTAACAATAAATATTTTAGTGTAATGATAGGTACTGTTGTTCCCTAATAATTATATCCACATATCTTAAAAAACTATGATTACTTCAGTTGTAGTTTCGTTTTAGTTTTACTAAAATAAGTTAAGTACTTTGCTTTTTACTACAACATAAATGAAAATATCATAATCACTTTCGTGTAATAGACTTGTCCTTAGCTTCCGCTCACCAGAATTTGAAGGAAAGCTGATGATACCGATACATAATTGCTCTCATTGAAATCTTTCTTTCCTATAAAAGAAGTTTCTACAAGAGGTAAACAAAATTCATCATTTAATTGGATTCTCCGTAAACCCAGCGAGCGCAAATAAAATCACCTGCCGAATTTCTTAGCACCTAATTAGTAAGCAATTAGATTTTCACCCCATTTGAATTTGAATCAGGGTCGTTTGCACTTAAAGACGGGAGAACGAATAAAGGTTTAGGTAAGGTTAGTAGTAGCGAAGAAAGTGTTTTAACCCCCGATACAAAAACAACGGGGTGTTATAAGCTTGACGTGTCTGTGTGTGTTTGTATCTGTCTGTCTATGGCATCGTAGCTCCCAAACGGATGGACCAGTATTGATATAGATTTTCTTGTTTACAAGCTGTATCGGTCGGGAGATTTATACTTGACTTTGCTTGTAAACAAAAAATAATAGTGTTCTTATCTATGTTTGATGAAAGTCGGTCTAAGATGGCCGCCGCTACAAAATGACGAGGTACAATGATTTTCTAAATTCCCTCAATATGGCTATCAAATGCAAGGGTTTAACTTCTAATGATAAATACAAATTTAAAATTTTGAATTGAAAGATTCCGAATTTAGCAAAATTTTCTTCTGGGTTCACAATGGCTTCATCTTGATGGGTAGACAGACTAACATCCTTAAGTATTTGTCACACGTTGTATACAGATTTATAAAAACAACCATTTTATTAAACATTGCCTGTGTCGGGTAAAATATCAAGTTTCATACTCTTTGACTCCCACTCAATTTATACTTGTAAAGAGAGCTACTTCACCGTTAAACGCTTTGAAGCTATTAACTTCATCACTCAGCAATGATTTTGAGTTATGACGTCATAAATATATTAATCGGTTTGCATTAGTTTAGAGCGAAGACGTTATTAACTTTAAATGGAATGTCAGATGAAGAGATAGAGTCGTAAGTCTACTGTATTTTACCCACAGGTTAGAAAAAATATATATCTTTTTATTTCTTTGTGCTTATTTCGATTATAGTGCAACTAGATGATCATTTTTTTCGTCAATTCGTGACACAGTTTAATATATATGTAACTAGCTGCGCCCTACGGTGTTATTCGCGGTTATCTGACCAATCCCACGGGAACTTCATTTCGCCGGGTTGAAAAGTAACCTATTTGTTAATCTAGTAAATTAGCCATCCTGGTGCCAACTTTAATCTAAATGCGTTCAGCCGTATGAGTCTGAAGGAATGACAAACAAACACACATAAAAAAAATTCACATTTATACAGGGTTATCGGCTACGGGTGTACTGTGGCAACAGACGTAGTCACTAAACAATTTTAACTAATTATCAATTTTTTATATGGAACCAAATCTGAACTCGAAAAGAAAAACAGCTGTTTCGAACATTTTGTCGACGACCGATAAACTTGTTCTATGGAACAGTTGGTTTATTTTTCTCGTTTTCACGGTTGGTTCCATAACAAAATTTGTTTTTGCTGATGAGTATAGTTACCCCTATCGGCTTAGTACACCCCTGTAATATTAGTGTGCTGTGATGGATCATAGCACGCATGGTTGTTTTTTATAAATACCTACTTGAATTATAATATCACAGTTATAAATTTTCGAGTTATATTGAGTCTATTTTTATGTTAATGTAAGTTGCAAGCGCAAAAATCAATAATCTATATACATGAGATTATTGATCTTTGCGCTTAACAATTGAGCTTTCGATGGAGTGACTAAAACGATATGTAAAATCAGCGACACATAAAGTTACGATCAAGTTTTCTTCTTTGCGCGACATAAAGTACATCATAAATATTAAAAACACATTTATTTTAAATGAATCATTGTGTTTGTTCAGTGAGATTGAACCAGACCGAGCGTATTGGATGTGTCAATCGTACGTTTGAAAAAGTTCCATTTTTTTTAAATATTTGTGACATAAAAATGTTTCATAACCTGCTACCATAAAAACCAGCTATTGAGTAAAATGTCGAGAAGAAAATAATAAAATATTTCAAAACCTGTTCGTGAATGGTGAATTGTTTGGATTTTCAGAGTCGACTGCCTCCGATACTTACCTACACTCAGCCAGCTGCTTCGGAAAGTAATTTATGGTAAAACGCGATATTATCGAATTTTATGTTAAAGTGTATTGTACCGAGAAAGATGTTGGTTGATTTCTTGACAACTACAAATTTTAACATATTTTCCATTAAAAAATAATAATTAAATTATTACTTACCAACATGCGTTTGGTCGGCGCAGGAAGATCTCTTAATAGATAGCAGACTTACCTGAAAATAAATAAAATTAAATAATTAATATTTAAGTTCCTATATAGCTTATATATAGCTGAGCTTTAAGCTATTTATCTCTCCACATATATTATGTTAAAAAACGTTATGAGAGATTATTTTGTAATGCCTCGTTATAAACACCTTGATGAAGTTTTCCGAATTTGAACAAAGTCATTAGATAGTCGGTACGTGTAAAAACCCGTATTAGACAAGTAAAATTTAAAATATATAAAATCCCCAACATCGCCATTTTGTTGTGGCCGCCATGTGATTTGAAATTCAACAATGTGCATAGTATTTTAGTAGCCTTTTAAATTTGATACCCATATAGAGAGAGAGAGTTGTGAAAAATACGTGCACTTCCATTTTGAGGCGTCGGTTATCATGAAACGATTTTCATCAAACAAAGCAAAGATAGCTACCGACTAAATCACTCTTCAAATAAAAATAAAAAAACAAAATCATTGTCAGTTCATTCATGATACCACAGACAAACATACACAGAGAGACGTCAAATTTGTAACATCCCGTCGTTTTGCGTCGGGGGTTAAAAACACCGCGATGAAGTTTATCTAATTTAAACAAAATAAATGCTATGTGACATAAATGGGGCGCAGGATTAGGGAAACATCTGGAGATGAAGAAAACCCGCTCAGGGTCGTACCTGGTGCAAAGACTTGCCAGCAGGTACAATCAAAGGCGGGCTATTTGATTGCTGACGTGCATTTAATTGTGATTTTAATTTATTTTATGACTGTATTACTAGGTAATCTATATGTCACATATAAATAAATTTTTGTATATATAAATATTATTAGTGGTCTAAATTTTATTACAATAAATCTTTATTAAATAATCAATAGAAATACAACTTACATAAATAGGTAAGCATGTTAACTAAATTACCCGTTCTGACTCAGTCCCGGAGCAAAGGTGCCCATAACACTGGCGGCATTACCACGCTGTATGGCTATGGCCAACCTTTGAACCAAGAAAGAGCCAGAACGGGAGTCACCACATCTTTCTCTGATTCTACGGCCTATATCTTGTACCAACTGCTTAGCCTCACCACCCCAATTGCCCAAGGTCTCAATTGCAATAGGCACAAAGTGATACTGTTCTTTCATGACCGCATATTTCATATGTTTTTTAGCTGCAGCGTCTTCTGCGGCAGCCGCTGGTGAAAGTGTTGAGCGGCCCAGATGGCTAAGAGCCACAGTATTGACGCATGTTGCGTCCCAGACGAGGCACTTGCCATTTTTCCATGGGACCAACGTTAGCCCGTCCGGCCTTTTGCCATCGGACCTGATCAAACCTGGCGGCTCCAACATGCAGGGGACATTGGCTGAAATTAGGGCTCTGCGGACTATTTCGTTGAGAGCATGGTGTCGCGGTAACCTCCCTGCGCAGCGACGGCAACTCAAAGCGTGATGCCCATTGGCTTCCACCATGGAACCGCAGATGCTAATATGAGGTTCGCACACCTTACATCCCAGACGGAAAGCCACTGCCACACGCAGAGAGTCATCATCTAGCAATGTGCCCAGGTGAGGCGAAGGAAGCGCTTGTAGCCATGCCCCTAATTCTGACCACGAAATAGCCATGAGCCTAGCCAAATCCGCCCCCGCAGCATTTTGCACTATGTCGCCTTGAACTTTCTTAACCACACATTCATCCCAAGCGCGTTGGGCATACATAGTCACCGGGAATGATACGTCTGAATTGCGATCAGACCAGCCTGACAGCGCGTCAGACACATAAGGTATGCTCGCCTTATCACCATTGGAGTTAAGAATGATAGTGATCCGTTACCCCATGTGCCGATGCCAAAAAAGCCCGTAGACCAATATCAGAAGCGCACCGCACCCCAATACCACCATACCGTATCGGTAAAGAAGCCTGACGCCATTGGGACTCATTTAAGGTAACATTTAAGATCGACTCCACTGTGCATTTTAGAGTGTTGTCGAATGCGTTAATTTCTTCAGGGCAAAGCCAGGTTGGAGTAGTCCGCAATAGATATGTCATTTTAGGTATAGCAAAACACATCCGTAACAATACCAAAGCAACATGAGCGGATAGGTCCTTTAAACGTTTTTGAGCATCAAGGACAAGTTGTTGACGAGGAATAATAGCCTCAGCGACAGCATTTAAAAAAATAGGAGAACCTAAAAGGTTAAAAGAAGAAGGAGAATTTTCCCTAACACCTGGCAATGAAATAGCGAAGTTAGTGAAGTGTTTACGAGCGTCAATAGAGCAGGGGAAATACTCACATTTTGAGGGGTTTACTTCCAACCCAAGCTCTTTAAGGCGTGGAATCAAAGCTTCTAAATCCTGGCACACGTCTTTTGGATCTCTGGATTTTATAAATAAATTAGTAAAATTCAAAAAAATTTGATCTAGTATAGTCAGGTCATGTAACCTAATAAAGCAATGGAGACTTTAAACAAATGCTACGATCAAAAATAACATTTTGATTTATAATACGGGTCGTAGGTGTACCCGTATTATAAAACAAAATGTTATCGGAGCACCTATAACTGCTTATATGACGTATGACGTCTCTTCTCCACCATCACACCTACAGGCACTTAAGCGGATCATATGAGCTGTTTTTGCACTTTTTCATGGCTCTTTTTTGGCAACGGCGAACGTGAGTGTTTTAGCGCTTTGCAGCGAAAACCTTTCACGAGACAAAGGATGAAACGATAGAAATGAATACTGCTTGGGATATGCACGTATTTTTTAGAAAGGAGGGATTTATTGTTGTTCATTTTTGTACTAGCGGTATTAATGACAAAGGAATGTACCTATTGTGATAGGATCAACAGGCTTAGGCTCAGTGATGTATATACCGGATTGTAAATTTTTCACACGTCGTTTGTATTCTCTGACAAGCCGGTATCTTCAGCATGTTTCGTTTCACCGTTTATTCGAATATAAGTGAAAGTAAGTGATTTCTTACCCAAAATTTTGACCAGCGACCAGTCTATGGCCTACACCCCCTTCATAGAGTCATGAGATAACCATGCCTAGCCGAGCTGAGTACGGGTCTCTTCACTATGTGTTGATACGTTTATATTAATTGTAAGGAAATATGTCGTGTAAAAGTTATTGCTCTTATTTTTACTGGCACAATGCTAGTCAAAAGAGCAATCTCATAAACTTACATACATAGTATTTTTTGTTAAATAAAGACCTAGTAGGGCATAGCGGTTAAATTTTCAGGTTTATATGATTCAATCAAAATAGTAAAAATAATATAATTACCCATATAAAAAATTACAATTACAAAACTCTTTATTGCCACCACATAAATATAATATTAGATACTGAATACAAAAGCGAACAAGGCGGTTCTAGCGCTCAAAGCGACCTTTTCCAGGCAACCTTCATAGTTAACGTATATTTTCAATCATCGCTTTAAGAAATACCTTTACCAAAGTCTAGCTTTTAATAATATTCTAGTATAAAACTGTGTATAAAGAGATATAATTATTTTTTGTTCTGCAGTATGTATGTTTCGTTATACCTTGTTTATTTATTATATATTTTAAATGATATATATACAACGTGTAAGAGAAAGGTGTAACAACACTTACGTGTGTTAGTCTATGAATCAAGGCGAACCCATTCTGGAAGAAAATTTTGCAAAATTCGAAAAATGTTAAGTTTTCCATACAATAAAACATACATACATCGATCGGTCAAGTTGTATGGAGTACAATGGGTTCGATTTGATGCGTAGACTGACACTCGTAAGTATTGTCACGCCTTTCTGTTACACGTTGTATATGTTCCGGAAAATCTGTCAGCTGTTAATTACATTGTTTCTAATACAAGTTGATCAATACCATAGTTGATAATACGATTACAATAGTATTCAGCATCCAAAGCACTAAATTCAGCTAATCGACAGCTATTGTCCATGACATTATTAACATCCAAATTCTATTGTTGGAATTACACAACACGCGGATGGTCGGTTTATTGACCACATTAAATTGTCGTGAATAGAAACGTATAGAAATTTCGAAATTATTTTAAATTAGACCAGCACCCTAATTCACAATGAGTTTCCGACCAGATTCAAACACTTTGCAAAACGAATTACTCAAAGTTCGTTACAAAATCAAAATGTTCGAGTGCGATTATTATTTAATTGAAACCTAGAATCTAATAGCAATGTAATTAAATTCTAGGTCAACCTAAAAGTCAACCTAGGATACAAAAATTGACCAGGGATACCATAATTCAACTAGAATTCCCAGGGATAAAATATTATTATTATTTATTATATTGTCTAAAAGCGTGAGCGATTATTAATCATGTATTTAGAACAGGCTATAGACAGCTGGAAAATGGCTTGTCCAAGTAAGTCCTTGCCCAAAACGCCTCGTTCACAAAAGCAATCGGATGAGCCGCTCTGCGATATAGAGGCAAAGAGTTTGCTGGAATCTCATGTTTCTTCTGCAGAGCGTGCTCGTCTTTGCGGTTTCACGTTGGGAATCAGGTCTTTGGTTGCATGCGTTACCATCTAAAAACATTGGCAACCTTTTAGAAAACATGACTTTACGTTTGGCTATTTCTTTGCGAATAGACGCTTCTTGCCAAGTCTGAAGTCGGTGTCTTTGTGGCAAAATGGTGGATGAACATGGCCACCATGGCTTATCTTGCCAAAGAAGCGCCGGTCGCCTGTCGCGGCACTCCAGTCTGAATAACTTAACCCGTATGGCTTTTGTAAGTGCCGGTGTTCCTTCGTCTTTAGAACCGATGGGTTTAATGCGTTATGACGGTAAAAGGCCCGATGGAATGACACTCATTCTTTGGAAGTTGGGACGGATTCTAGTTTGGGATGCAACTTGTGTAGATACCCTGGCGCCGTCCCATCTTTCAGAAACATCTGTACAGGCTGGTGGTGCCACCATAAAAGCAGAATTTATAAAGCGGCGCAAATGTGAAAACCTTGACAGAGGTTTCATATTTGTGCCGTTTGTGATACAAACCTTGGAGACATGGGCACCGAGGGCTTTAACATTATATCTGGAAAAATCAAAACGTCTGGTGGAAGCGACATGTGGCCAGAATGCTGGCTCTTATTTCGGTCAGAAAATTTGCATTGCCATTCAACGTGGCAATGCAGCCAGCATTCTTGAATGTTTTTTTTTTTCCTATGATTTTGTGTTTTATTTTACAGATATTAGATATTTTTGTACACAATGAAATAGGCAAGAGCTGCAGATTTTATGGATACATAATAACACATCTTTAAGAATTTTTGAAACAAGTCCTTAGTATTATTCCACATGACGCATTTTGAACTTATGCATTTATTAGATAGAGTAAGAGGTAGATGCAAAGTTAAGCTATATACTCGTAGTTTGACCTAAGCCGACTACGTATTATCATACTAGCTGATCATTCGGAGATAAGCCCGTAAAAATTTGGACAGACAAAGCGAGAAACAAACATTTAGAAAAAAAAATACTTCTATTTCAGTTCTTACACCCCCTTACTCGGTTTTTAGCCTTTTTTTTGATATACAGGAATACGATCAGTACAATTTTATTGTATGTATATATAGATAAAGAGCTAGTATTATATATAAAGTTATTAACTTATATCAGAACCGGGACTTTTCCTTTGACACGGGCCGGGGAAGCCAATATTATGATATTGATTCTTGATAACGTATTTTCTACGCAAGAATTTCATATGAGGATTTCCAGTGTAACGGAATTTGGACAGTATTTTATGAATTTGGGTTCAGAAGGTTCATTGATAAGTTTTGGTAGAGAATATTAATTTATATTTTCTTTTTCTATGTTTGTTATAAATCTATCTATACATATATTCTAGCTAACTTTGTGGTCCGTTACAAGTCGTGCAAAATAGGCATGGCCGTACCATCCAACTTTTCTCGAAGCGGTTCGAGCCACTTTCGATCTCCCTGTAGCTTCGTTGTTGCAGAAGCTAGAAACCTACATTTTTAGTGACTAATAAAAGCATACATCTATAGATATATATCCAAATTACATGAAAATAGGAACAGTACTTTATGAATTATAGCAATTCAACATAGTTATTGTTTGTAAAGCAAGGAAAAAAATCTGACATTTTAATTTTTTTAAACTGTTTCCGAGATATACAATCTGAATAAGTAACTTGGTAAAATACATTTGATTTCAAAACTTTTTTCTACGTATTTTCTTTTTTTATTTGTCTTTATAAAAAAAATAGTATGTTTTTAAATCAGAATGGTGGAGCAGTTTGCTATTAAACCAATATAAATGAAAAAAATTATGGACGCTGCTGAACGGTCGGTTGTCACTTTTAACAAATACTTATTAATCCCAGAAATTTCATTCAAGAAATACTGAAATTAAAATTGTGCCATTGGGATTACCTATACCTAGGTGTTATATCTATGTCACACAGTCATCAGTCTTCATTTCTGAATATGGAAATAAAGTAAGAAAATGAAATGTTGGCAGAGTGGGTGTGATCATGTCTGGGGATATTCTACGCCTTTTGCCATTTAATAAACTGTCAAGCTGTAACGTGCAAACATTATTGTGTTGAGATTTCGGCAGCAATACCGTTGAGAAAATACAAGGTACAAATCACATGGGTGGATTGCAAATACCTGCTAATACACAAACGCGTTAAGTTATCAACAAGGAAAAAAGGATAGTGATGGATTTTGACGTTCGTAACTTACAGTGACAGTTCAAATACGTATTTACGAATCATCTGTAAAAATAAGCGAACGCTGAGAGTTATTCGTTTATTACCAGTGCTATTACCAAATTGACTAACAGTAGTAAGGACGGTAAATTAATTACCATTCTTGCAGTTGGAAGTTGTAAGAATTGAAATAAAAAATTACCCGCGACCTCGCGACCACATTATCAGTATAAAAAATTTTTGAATACTAATTTAAGAAGGTTGTGTACTGCTGGACAGTAATTATAGAAATTAACCATGTACCAGCCAGATAAATGGCTTCGTAAAAATAGTAGGGAGCTTTCTAACGCTCGCCTGACTAGCTACCACCCTCAAATTGAATAATCTGTCTTCAAGCACCTAACGGTGTGTTCCGGCAGCCTTCCTTAAAAGCTAGTGTATTCCAGACTAAGAATGCTCCGTCTAGGGTTACAGTGGCGCTGATTTCCGTGGTCATACGGGCTTATGCCTAGCTACACAGTTAAGTGCTACATACGCGAGTAACGACGTAACGATGACTTACAAGATGACAGACACAAACAAATCATTTTTAATGTTGCTCTTTGGTGTTTATAACTATTTTGTTCCTCAGCCGACGTAACTAATTTTAAAGTTAACAGGTAAATTCGTTAGTATAATATTGTAGGTATATTTGACAGTAAACTAGTAAGCACACCCCTCGACTTAACAAAGTTAACCATTCGCAACAGTGATTCTGTTATGACTCAACGGTGTATGAAGTAGGGTGAGCATTATTTAGTGAAAGTGGAGAATTTATTTTTGTTTGCTGTATGATTCATTTTGAGTAGCGCGATATGCATCTTCCTACAGTGACAGTTAGTGGTAGCCTAGTCGGTGAACCACTTGCCTCGGAAACGAAACGGGGCGGGTGTGTTTTCACTTAAGTGAATATTATAACTAATTATCACGTGCTTAAACAGAATAGGAAAACATCGTGAGGAAACCCTCTGTCGAAGTAGTTTATAAACTTTCGAAGATAAGTGAAGCCCCCAACACGCAATTTGGCAAGCGTGGTGGTCTATAGCCTACACCCCCTTTATAGGGGAAACCGGAGCCCAGCAGTAGGACGTTGTGGCCTGAAACATACGTATTTTTGTTCGGGCGAGTCACACTAATTGGATTTTATTAAGTTGAAAGGACAATCATTATTTTGTTTCAATATGCGTACTTCCTCACAAGTGCTTTCTTGCACATTTTATCCTAATAGGTCTAGCGTTTTAGTTAAGTACTTAATCAAAATGACTGAAGATTTTAAAAGGTGCCTGCCGAACTGAATTCATTTGTCAGGTTTTAAAGCAGTACTTGGTAAAATTTCTCTTTCTGTACCTATATTATGAGAAAAGGTTAGCTATATACACAATTTAACGCATACTTATTTAAATAAAAATAATAGAGTTTATTCTAAAATAAGGCTCACCGTAGGCACACAGGTGAGTGAGTTTAAAAATTGAGTTTCCTGCGACCCAGTTCCGTGAACTGTGCTGCAGTTAATTTGGTTGTCTCGCGCGTTCGTGCGCTATGGTATACCTAGTTAGCGAACATTGACACGCGGATTAATAGCTGTTTAGTGCCCAATTTAGAATCAGTTTTAGCAAACGTGAAACGCGGTTGGCTTGTTCGTAGTTGAAAGAATTTCAGTAGCGACAATATGCAACGCGGAAAATCAGTCAGCGACCGTAGGACTATGCTACGGGCGTCAATTTTATATGATGTTAGTTAATTTTGTCCTTTATCATTTAAAATAAAAATATTGTATTTTTATTCCATAAAAATGAAGTTATTTTTGTTCTTATATATATATTTTTTAAACTTTGTTAAAGGCAATCGAAGTTCATTATCATTCGCAGGAATTTTAAAATGTGAAACTCTTGAAGACTGAAAGATAGTACTATGTGGATGCATAAAACAATTATTAGCCAACCATTTTTATAGTATTATTCATTAGACAGTAAATTCACGGCACAGACGCCACACAAATTAAGTATCATGCAACAACACGAATAACTCTGATGAGCAACAAATACACCGAACTAACACTTACCTACGTTGCGCAAAAGAAATACAAACTTACTAAACTTCCGCATTTACTAGCCTAACGTGTAGAAGAGAATATCACCATACTTTGTGTTCTACTAATCAACGCTAATCAAGTTCGTCGTATCTCGGTTCTGAGCTCATTTGTCAAGGAACTTAGTTACTGAGCGTGTAGTAACAATGTACTTAATTGTTGATAGTTTGTACCTCCTTGTTTCTTGTTTGTATTAAAGACAAGGCCGGGAAGTTTTGTGGTCTTATAACAATTAGATCAAGCTTCAAACAATCGATGGGAAAGGAATTATGGCATCATTCTATAGAGTTACATAAAATTACTAGTATTGCTGTCATGCGTGGCGTTGCACGCTACATAATATAGAATTTAAAGGCGTGATACGCTTTGAACCCTCGTTTGACCCCACCCATTTATTGGAAATTAAAACCCGTTAGAGTTCGAATTTTCAAATCTTCGTAGACGAATTGACCTTTCAAATTTCATGTATTTCAGCTGCTCAAGCTGTGCCGATTCTTAGCAAATATCAATCAGTGAGTCACGACTTACTCTTTTATAAACAAAGACAAGCAAGCAATCAAAATGTAAATATATGTCTTGAGAACTTTTAAACTAAGAACTAATATTAACTAATCATACGATTAGTTAATATTAGTAATAAATGAGATTTATAAGTTATTTATTTTTAAGTAATTATTAATTCTAATGTAATAAGACTTGCCTGTAACGAACGTTATTCAAAGGTCAATAAATATTACTTTACTTTACTTAACAAATTAATTATGGTCCCACAGTATCTGTATCATTAAAAATAATATACAAACTTTAGCTCCAACATAGAGATTCGTTTCAGCCGCCATCGAAACTTTTACTTCGCAACCAGTTCCGAGCGAAACATTGCAGGAGAAACAACCCACTAATCTTACCAAGTAAACACTAGCAAAATTCCAAACTGCAGCCAGTAAAGGGTATTAATTTAGTCAAATTTACCCATATAATTACTTACTAATTACATTGTGTGACGTCAAAGGCAGACTTCGCGAAACTTGCTCTAACGACAGTTTTATGCAAAATCTTTGCATCAGTGCTCTATTGCAATCTTAACTGCTTTAACTTTTTAATGGTGACAAAGTCTGTAATTGTTCGGAGTAATAAGAGATTTTGCTTTTGATTGTCTTTGGGTTTGTTCACACAGAGTTTAAGTATAATTAGTTCAGTACAAACACTGATTAAAGTTATTATTCATTTGCAAGTTCGAGCCTTAAACAAGGTGAAGGCGTATATTGAATAGTTAGATTACGAGTCTATAATCTATGTTTCACTTCGTTATCTTTTTTACTAGTTATTGATGACAATTACAAATCGGTTGGTGGGGCAACATGATTGCGTTTAATAATGGTAATGCCCACTCTGAACATGATTTACTTCATAAGATGTTGGCCTAAGTGATCTATGAAAATGGCTTACCCATCGATAGAGGATAGCATTATTTTTTCTCCTTGATGGGCCTAGCACATAACAAAAATTGTATCAATTCATTCTATGATTAGGTCAAATTGTATACTATGTACAACCTTATCTAAGCACGACTAGAAGTCTTAGAATAAAAGTAATACGGAATCAGAATCAGCATACTTTATTTGTGGAACATGGTACATATATACAGGTCAAGTATACAGGATAAGGTTAAAAATAAATATTATCAATAAAATAAATCGCATTTTTTTGCCTGGATTGGCGTACAAATACAAATTATAATTATTAGTATATATTTTTTTATTTTCAGAACAAACTAAAGGGTAAACGGAGAAACTAAAGTTTTCTTAGGTTGTGAATCAATCCTTAAACCGTAGTATTGTCCCTGTACAGACTACAACAAACAAACTAAAATCTATAACCATACTTTTCTAAATATCACGATGTAAAGCAGCCACAACACCGGTCCCACATTGTGTCGTAGTTCGTGGATTCATCACAGAGATTGAACCTTAGCCGCAAAGCGAAAACAAAGCGTCCTATTCAGCGCTGAATTGCATTAATTAAACTCCATACTCCTCTGGCAACTCTCGGGTAATGTCGCTTAATTTTTTTTTCGTGATGGTTTATGCGAATAGCATTGAATAATATCGCGGGAGAAATGTATGGAGCCTTAATTTTCATCTCTAATGTTTTAGTTTTTGTGTGCTTTCAATGGAAACGCGCGTAAATCTTAGATATCATTAATTTGTCTTGTGACTCCTGGGTACGATTTAAATGAGATGACAAGATTTGAGTGTTATTCTACTACTATAGGTAACTCGCAAATTTTTGTTCAGTCTTAATTATACCACATATAGGAAAAAATTAATACAGTCAGATAAAAAAAAACAGGTTTGAAGCAGCGTTGCTTCGTTCGCGTTTATGATGAAGAAAAAGCTATAAATAAATTGTTAATAATGCCCAATAGAAGGCCATACACAAACTATGAGGCTATTAATATTAAGGGTAATTACTAACGAACCAAACAAAGCTGAGTTTCCGCAACTATCTTGCAAACTTCAGTACTCCTATTCCACTTAAGATTTGAACGTTATCAATTCAATTCACGGCCAAACAATGACCGTTAGTGGCGCCAATTAAAATTAAATTTCTGTTTGCAAGGAACAGAAATGGAGTGCCTATTAAAGCTATAATAACATAAATCAATTTATCGGATTACGTTTTCGATATCGGACCAATCTATTCAATGGTACTTCAGGCTGCCTTACAACCCTACAATATATATTATCTCTTATTTCTGAGAACTATAGAAGTCTATATATACATATAAGAGTATGTCTGACGGACTGTGGTACTTAACCTAGAGCACAGAAAAATATTAGATTATTCTGTGTCTGTTAGTTGTTTTCATCATAACATTAAGATAATTATTTCATATATCATTATATTATCATTAAAGAGGTGAATACTACTTAGAAATACTCAGAAAGGATTTTTGGAAATTAATCCCCTAAGGGTTCAAATAGGAGTTCAAAGTTTTTTACTCCTTTATATTCTATTTTATGTGGCTGGCAACGCCGCGGGTATTATAATAGTTAATAGTATTATAATATTTTGTTATAAGTCGGTATCACATAAACAACTGCTTTCCTGTTATTTTCTAACGCCAACACATCTTACGTGGTATGTAATGCGTTTTAAAAAAGGTATTTTTTCACGCCTATAGCTTTACCTATAGAAGGTTTACAATATTGTTGTAAGTGGGTAACATGAAAGAATCTCGAGTGAAATATTTTTGCGTTTTTCTGACTGTTTTTATAAGTTTCCTAAGTATCTGCTACTTACTTTCTACATTGGCCGCTTTCGGTCGCTACGAGTAGGTACTATGCATGACAGCAAATGTGACGAATAGGTAATTATTTAAATAATATTTTAGAGAATGTGCCAAGCTATAAGAACTGCTCTATTCACCAATATAAGACTTAAAAAGTCACAACTTTGTCTTTTACCAGTTAGGTAACTCAATCGTGTGATAAGTACCTTTAGATCTGTAGATCTCGCGACTACGATACTTTAAACAATATAATAAAAAAGACAACCACTTCACCATGCTGTTATATTTTTTATAGGCAGGAATCTTACCAATACTGAGTTTCGCTATCTTCCGTTTGTCCCAAATGTGATTAATAAAACACACTGACATACGAAAGAACATTTCTCCAGACACGAAGCCGAGCCGCTTCGCTCGGTCAACTACCTTACAAAATGTAGCGCACCTACTAGTTAATTAGCATCGGAAACCTTAGTAATAAGAGTGAGTTAAGATTAGTTATAGGTGATTTTTAGGTAAGGTGGATTTAAAGGTTATGTTAATATGTCTACGTAGATGTATAATTAAGATTAAAACTCACATAAAGGAAGGCACTGAATTTCACAACACAGGACTTATCTCAGTGTGGACTTCAGGGTTCAACTTAATAATTGAATACAAGAATAGACACAATGACAATGTACATTTTAGTTGTATCTCAAAAATCGTGTACTTGCTTTAGTTTTAAGTTTTTTTTTTGGGGCCTGATAAGTAAATAAACAAGAATAAATAGTAATTACATCCTTTAACTTGTTCAATAAGAAGCAAGACATCTAGACTATTTAATGCTATATATATAATTTAAATAGCTGTAGAATTACACAAATTAATCATTCTAACAAAGCGCTTGTCAGAGAAACTTTTTCAATCTAACGAAATCTGCGAAAATATTCTTCAAATCTAATTTGACAGGGATTCCCAGAAGAGTTTCCGAGTTGCACAAGACTTCAGCTGTAAGCGCAATCAGGGGGAAAGTGCCTAGCATCTATCTATACCTATACCTAGAATCTGAGCTAACTAGAACTTTAACAGAAACTTTGTGTGTTTAGTAGCGGTTAGTGCTTTGACAGTTTCAAATTCAAATATACGAGTAACTTACCCAACACAACAAAAATACATTATAAATACTTACAGATATTTTATTGAAAACGATGGCAGTACATTTTCTTTTTGTACATTTTTAGTGTCTCAAATAACTTAAGTAGATTTTTACCTATAGATTTTTCGTTTTAAGATTTGTGAGTTAGGGTCAAAAGTTTGTCGAGGAGGAAAAGGTTGGGGCTAACGGTATTGTGTCTTAAGTCCTAAGACTTACGAGTATGGGTCAGCACCTCTAACCTCAGAAATAGAGATATCATATAATTTATGTTTTAAAGTAAATGTGACGCTCTAGCTGTAACTTTCATTCCGTAACTAGTGGTGGTATCGCATATGAGTTAGGAAAAAGTGAACCAAGTGTAAAAAATCTACTGTTGAAACTACGAACTGCCAAAACAAAACCAAGATGGCCTGACTTACGCTTGTTTCACTTCTTCGTCGTTATATCTCCGCGACATCACTACAGGTCTCGGAAAATGTGATGAAAATCATTTAATTTAACAGTCATACGGGTTTCCGTATTAGACTTTAATATTACTTAGTGTTACAGATACTCGTTGTACGAGACGTGCCATCGTTGTGGACACGCACGACTCATTTTATCCCTGATAAAATGTTCATCGAATGTGAACGAAGCTATAGTTAGACCTTTAAAACAACCAGGTAAGCGTCAAATTACGTACCAATTGTTAAACAAAATGAATTTAAGACACATTATTCTTTTAAGTAAATTGAAAATCAGCGACAGTATTACTCAAGACACAGATTTACATGTTACTTTACAATTCGTCCACATATTCGGTTTTTGCTTTCTAAGCACAATTAGGAAATGCAGATTATACAGTCAAATTCCCAAGAGCGGGTTAAAACCGCATTCTCAAACGTCATTAACTTTTTGATTAATCACCAGAGGGAGTAAACGCTAACTTTGCGAAAACGAGCCTCGCTATCAGTACGAAAAAAAAATCGGCTTTACCTTACCTTTTCATTCTTTTTTTATTTAACTGTGTAAAGAAGCGGTTTTAGTAGGCATGGTTTGTTTAATTTAATTGCTGATTTGCTAATTCGATAGTTTTCCTAATTACGTCAATTGTCGCAGTAGATTTAAACAACACATTGGTAGGCAGGCTCAGCGTTTACAAAGAACTAAGATAGCTTGTAATCCAAGGCTAGCTATAATCTAAGTCACGAGTATTTTCATAAGAAAGAGTACTTCGGCTTATTCATGTTGTTACGGCAAAATACGAGCTACAAAAAAAACTACGACCGTTTACTGGGTTATGCCGAATGATCATTGGAGTCATCGGTGATTTTGTTAAAATTATTCAATTGTCATCGTGACTCACGATAAAACTTACGATTCTGAATCAATCCCGAATTCAAGAGAAAACACTTAATAATTGAACAACCGACTTTTGTACTCAAATTTCGGCTTAGTTCCATTCCGGAACTATTGCATAGTTTTATCGTATCAGCACTACATCAAACAGATAGACCTATAAATAGCACTTGATGAAACTCGGATGTCTAGTTTAGCAGATGCGTGAGTGCAGGCAGAATATTAAGTGGTTTAAGGATTAATTTTACGGAATAAATTATATCTGTAACTTTGTTACTGAAGTTAGCAAGAGTTATGATTTAGCCAGCGTCCACTTTATCTTGTGGCGTAGCCTTGGCGTCTACCAGACTTGAATTCATCACCATTATTAATCAAATTCGGTACAGCCAAATTTTACATTGATGGTTGGGTGCTACGGTATTCATTTTACGTATTTTATTACAAAACTACAACTCGCGTATTCTGCCTTATAGGTCTTTAATTGCGTGAAATTCCAAAAAACTTTCAAATTCCGTCGAATGGATTCGCATCATATAAAATTAAATACGTTACTAGATACCTTAAAACACGTAAGAAATTTATAAAATGTATATTTCCTGTAAACTTTGTCGACTGGTTAGTAGGTATACACGCTTCGAGAGGCAGCCGTTCCGGGTTTGATTCCCTGCCGGGGTAGCTATTCGAATGATGAGTTTGAATGTTTGTCTGCTTGTGTTGTGTATGTATTCGTGTATGGGATACCCGACACGTGTGAAATCATAGCCCTAAAAGGGAGCTATAGAGTGTTAAACGTTTTTTATTTATTGAAACAATACCAAACTTCAAGTTGCTTTTAACTTAGAATTAATCCACACACCGTACTTGCTCACACGAAAATATTTTATGCTAAACAGGAACGTGTATAACTCTTGAAGAAAATTTCCGAAGACATGTCGCCATCTGGCTAGGTACAAGGAAATTTTTAGCGCTCACATATATTCCTTTCGCTCGAAGCGACAAACTTTCAACATCGTCTGAGAAATTCGGAGTAAGTTTCTATGTATCTGCGTGCCTTTTTGCTTTAACAGCTTTTTGACGGAGGTCGTAATAATTATGTACGTAGGTATGTAGAAAGTTATGCGTAGGTAGATGACGCAGCAGTAAGGAGTTGTCAAGTGGAAAAGTTCTAATGTTGTATTTTAACAATTATTAGGAGTTAAACCATTATGATAATTTTATAAGGTTCTGCGTCAGAGGTTTTGCTCGTGTTGTTTATGGAGACTATGATGATGATAAGGAAACTGAGACTTTAGAGATACAATAATTTAAGGGAAAAATTAAAATGCATGTGCAACTTCCACAAAAATTTCCAATGCTTTTTAAGGTTAGGTAGGTAGAAAAGCTATGAATAAATATTTATGTTTTGCATTTTTCGCGCAAATAAATAACACTAGGTATTATAAAGTAACAAGCAATATAATTTTAAAGCACGCGAAATACAACACATAAATATTCATTAAGAAATAAACAAAGTTGTGATTAGGTACGTAAATGAGAAATTTAGGTAGGTTTGACCCACACAACATCTGGTTCGGAATGTTAGTAAGAATACATGATATATATATACGTTAAATCGCATTCTAAAAACCAACAGACATTCCAAACCTTAAAGCCCAAGTCAGTTACAACAACAATGTTACGGTCGAAATAAAACAGAAAACAGTGGTGCAATATTGAGTTGTGCATTCTACATGTATACTGCGCACGTTTGTTTGATACAGCAGTTAGGGGCAGTTTAGAAAGCAAGTAAAATACCAAAGAGCGTTGGACTCCTTGTAAAATAAACTTTTTGCCTTTTATTCTACCAAGTAAAAAACAATCTATATATGTTGAACCGGGTACATACAGTCTGCTATTTGAATAGTGTTAGATTGTGACAGCATTTGCCAGTATGGACGTTTTGACAGAATTGCTAACTCAGATTTATTACATGACAATGTGATTATTATTATGACGCAAAGCAATTCTGACGTAAATAAAAAATGACTGACTTGGGCTTCAGATAAATAGATGCATTCCTTTTCAACTGATTTCCAAAGGAGGAGATTCTGTGTTCATCCGTTTATATGTTTGTTGATATCACTCAGTTATGATACGATTTCTAAGTATATGTTTTTAGTATGAAAGAGTATACATGGTATAAAGGTACTTACTCCTGAGATAATCTAATCTACATTTTATCAAGATCAGTTTAGTAGTTTTTTTCAATATAGCTTTTAATTTTTGGAGAGGATAAATAACGTACCTAAGTTTTGCGTACCGAGTATGTATAATTTGTTAAAAATGTCTTTGTACTTAATTGTTATTTAGCAGAATCATCGGTTAGGGGTGTGCCAGGCCAAAAAAAGGCAATGTAGTAATAATGACAAACAACTAACACTACGGGATCAATCAGAATTCTGGGGCGGTCCCATACTGAAAGTTTTTCACCGCGATGACTGATGCAGTGACTCTATATGGACTCAGTATTACCCTAACTAATAACCTATCAAATCAAAAATCTAGAAGACTTAAACAGTAATTCAACCCATTAAGAATGAAAACCGCGTGGGAAGTAGGTATAATATCCTTTCAAACAAAAGATGAATTTTCCAATTTGATCCAGGCTTAGGACAATCGAGTAACTTACAGAAAAAGAAAGATATTATTATCTATCGAATTGAGAACCATCTCCCATTTTCGAAGTCAAGTCTGACGAAAATATAGCAATAGACTGGCAACAAATTACCCGACCTACCTTTTCACGTAGCAATACTTGAACATCGCTATCGAATGGATAATACCACTTATACTTTTTGAGGAAAATCGTCCCGAAATGAAAGATTTAAAAGCGAATCAGGGATGGACTAGGGCCGCTTTTACGGGCACAAATCAAATATATTTTTTATTCTAAATATGTCATACTCATAACTTAAGATAGCACAAAAATATTACTTATGCTATTTTTCTTAGGAGGTCAGAATATTAGAGAGAGTATCAAAACCAAGCCAGAGTGTTCTACTGTACTGTGCCTAATAATACAGTCATTCGTACTACAGCTTTCTCAGCGAGGTACGTGTGAAAAAGTGAGTAATATAAAGCTGATTACTACTGGTAGAAAAACAAATCAAATTCAAAAACGTCATAATCGAATTAAGTTCGGCATGCAATTTATTGTGTTATTTTGATATCCAAACCAAACTACGGGACTGATTTAAATAAAATAAAAAAAAGGATTTTGCAAATATGTCTAGGCGTCTATGAGAAATCAAAATATTCCGTAAAATTGAGAACAACAACGGCAAAAAAGTGGTTTTGCCGTTTAAAAAGCTCCTACAAAAACATGCCCCTGATTGAAAATCTTCTTTATCCGACCCTGGAAATTGGGAGCAATTTCCTTTGTACTTACGTACTCTCGCTTCCTTCCCGCATTTTAATAAACAATATCCGTAGAACAGGCCGTAATAGCGTTTCGGTGTCATGCATCAGCTATTCTGAATATTCTTTTAACAAAGGAAAGACATAAGGAACCAATATCATATTCAGATTGGCTGAGAGCTAGACTTAGTATAACGACCTGCGTCTTGAAAGCTTAGGGCGACCAAGAAATAAGTATAAAAATCTTGTGGTAACTCGTCGGCAAGATACTGTTTTTTAAAGGACATTTAAACGATATGGAAGATGCACCAATCAATATGCTATGCAATTTATTTCATTTTTCGTTGTTTTTTTTGTATTGTTTCTGTAACCCAATGGGATCAATTATATACCGACTAACGAAAATTGTAATGTGTGAGTGTTTGGCAAAAAAGAAGAGGTAGGTAGACGGAACCGGACAATTCCCGGTCGGGACAGGTGTTCGAGTGGTGAGTTTGAACATTTATCTTCGAGTCTGTGTGTCTTTGTGCGTGTGTTTGCGAATGTTATATGGCATCCCCGTAACAGAATAAGTACTAGTGCCGTGTTATGACTGAGAATAGTTTAATTATTTATAACATGCGATAATGTATATTCATTACCGGTTTATTTCAACTTTTAACAATTTCAATAGTATCTAACAAACTTAATAACAAAGATGTGATTAGAAGCGACTGCAAAAAAAGTGAAACCGCGGGAAGTAGCCAATATATCTGCAGATAAATACAAATCCAGTACCAGACACCTCGCATAATAAAATCCGTCTATCGGTTTAGGCTGTAGATTAAACATACATACATATTATATTCTAGCTGGGCTCCGTGGTGTTTCCCGTAGATCCCTATTTTTTTATAGTCAATACGCTTACGCTTGACCGCAACTCACCTGATATAAAGTTGAGGCGGTCTAGCCTTTTTTGTATATAAAACTATTTTTGTTTAAAACTAGGTATTATTTTTTGAGGGTGTGTACGTTTGACACTATCCGGTAGAGGAAGAAAATTTTCGTCGTCGTATTGTTATTAATAATATTTTAGTTATTATTTTCTTTATTTTGCTAAATATACACTTATCTCGGTGGATTTGAGTTTATTCCTTCTGCTACGAATAACATTCTTCTAAAAAGTAACGATGCGGCCTAGGATGAATTGTTACCCGATTACGAAAAAGGGAGGGTTATGTTTTTCGAGTGAATTATTAGTATGTATGTATATTTTTTTGGCACGCCCTAGAGCCTAAACGGCTTGTTGTATTTTTATTTGAGTGGTGTCAATAGATTCATCTTAGTCGTGACAGTGACACTGGATACATCATAATTTAAAAAAAAAAGAAGTTAAGGATGATACACAGGTTATTTAGCAGTCGGGTGTTTTCGAACTCGCTCTTCTTGTTTATAGCCTATGTAACTCAGTGATAATGTAGCTTTCTAACGTCGAAAGATTTCTTGAAATCGATTCGGCAGTTTCTGAACTAGAAATGCAAGAAATCAATGCAAGAAAATAACAAATCTTTCCTCTTTATAACATATAAGACAAACATTGAAATATACACTCGAAAAACATTATCCACCTTTTAGTTAGCCGGTTAAAAATAACAAAAGCCTTACCCTAAATCTAGTATTCAGATGTGCGAACCACTCAAACGGGGCATGAATAAAGAAAACAAAGGCGCATAGTAACTGCTACTCATTCTGTGGGTCAGGTGATTCCACTAGTTCTTATGTCTACGTTTTGGCGTTAACCTGGTAACCCTACTGAAACATGTAAATGTGCGTGGTACAAATGTTTTGCAAGGACAACTAGATGCGAAAGTATTCTTTACACTTATTGTGTTTCATTTGGAGTAGTAGAGACCTGTAAAGCTGTGTTTTTTTGTTCTTACAGACCCTTCAAGAGCCTTTCTTAGAAATATTATAATCTAGCTGCTGATAAGTAATTTAATTTTAACTTAAAATTTTATACTAAGTCTCTACTTACTAACTATAATAATGTGTCTAAGAATTAAAACATCGTCACGTTTCTAATTGTTATGTTAAGGGGAAGACACTTTTTTTTCATGTGTTCTTTAGTTTTAGCACTTACTTACTCTATAATTTTTCACTATCACTATTATTTAAACATTAACTCAAACGGTTTCGTTCTGTTAAGTCTTCTTGCTGTGATTTTTTACATTATCTTTCATAAGTGAAAGTTGTGCGACATGAGTACAATAACACCTTTTTGGCTTAGTACACCCCTAGGCGATAATCCTGTAGCAACTGAACAAAATTAATATGCAGAAAAAGACAGCGTGGATTGATATATACTGGGTTATCGGATAGGGGTATTAAGGCAAAAGGGGGTCACTATACTCATCCTATTAAAATTACTTTCACTATGTTACTAACCCCAAAATTAAGAAAAAAACAGCTTCTTGATACATTTTGTTGACAACAGATAAACTTTTTGCATGCAACAGCTTATTTTTTTAACACGAACCCAGAAGTGGTCTTATAGTGAAAGTTGTGCGTAATGACAACTTTTCTTTTTTTAAATATTTTATCGACTGTAGGGAGGTGCGCCACTGGCAATCTGCCAGGTTTGTGATGCTAGGAAGGGGTAAGACTTATAACTATAGGAAGGGGTAGGTAACTGCTTTCAAAATGGTTTTATGCAGCATAAGCTAAGGCGACAGCTTGTTATAATGTTTTTTTAATGTATTCAGTTAATATTTTAGAGTAAATAGCCGAATCGTGACATAATTATTATATTATAATAAATAGTGAAGTATAATAGTATAAGTGCAAAGACTAAAAAACACATGAACAAAGTGTTTTCGCCTTAACAATTTCACTAAGAAAAATGCCGATAGACAAATTCTTAGAGACATTATTTGTAGCAATTAAGTTCAACTATAATTACTTATTAGCCTTAGGCTAGATTGTAATAATATCAAGGAAAGCTTTTTACGGGTTTTTCTTGTGCTTAGGAAAAAAAAAAGCTTTTACTATCAAGATCTAGATACCTGGAATTTGATAAAAAACAGTTGTCCTACACATTTTGTTCGACGGCCAATACCTTTTTCTATGAAACAGCCTATTTATTTCTTTGTTGGTATCATTGATAAAAAGCTATCATTTTTCGACATACGTATCAACCTACAGCGTGTAGCCATTTACTGGATGATTTTAATAATATTCGGTACAACACTTAATATTATGAAAAATCGGTCACGCGCTTAGTCATTTAAAAAAAAAAACTTTGTCGCTTGGTCGACAATTTGCGTAACTACATTGATTAAGTAAAAAGGTAAAAAACAACAGTTAAAATTATTTTACTTACTTTAATTTATGTATAGTTTAATTATCTGTATCTATATATTTATTTTCAGATACAAACAAGTTATTTATGAAACAGTGATTACCAACTTTCATTACGGCTATACCGATATAACTTATTCCATTATTTCGATTGAAAAATCAAACCCCTGCCCTGAATCGATTATCATTATATTTCTTTTTTAAAATGAAACCACCTTCCAAACAAAAAAAGAATTATTATAATCGTTTCAGCCGTCACCGAGAAATCATGTACCAAAGAAAAAAAAACATACAGTCGAATTGGGTACCTCTTTCCCATTTTTAGTAGGTAGAAAATAAAACAAAATGCATGCAGAGGATTGTTAGAAATGAAAAAAAGTTAAGAAAACGTAAATTAATTTAATGGGTCCATGATAAATTATATGTAAAAATGCGATAACAAAAACTTGTGCGATGATTTCTTCAATGAGGGAAACGGAACAGGAGCGGGCGGGAAGCAGGAACTTAGGTATCAGAATCTGAAATTAAATATTGCATTTTCTAAGTTAAAATTACACTACTAAAGCAAAAACAAATGATTAAAAGCAATAAAAACTAATATTGGCGACTTCTCAAAACCGGAAGAAGTACATAATTCCACTTAATCTAAAAGTCGGCTGGACCGATTTAATTTTTTTGATGTTATTAAAATTACCAAATTAATCATTTCAAAATTCTTTCACAATACATACTAATCCTAACTAATATTATAGATGCGAAAGTAACTCTGTGTGTCTGTCTGTGCCGCTTTCACGCCAAAACCACTGAACCGATCTGGATGAAATTTGGTACACAGTTAGATTGGACCCCGGGAATAGGATACTTTTTAACCGACTTCAAAAAAAGTAGTTTTCCATTGGATTATCTCGATAGTAAAATGGGGAACTACGCTACTAACTACTAATTTTTTTCTTCAATTAATACTATTAAATATTAATTTACCCCTATTAAATATTAAATAAATTAAAATATTTTTTTTAATTATAAATTATTAATTTCCTCCCCTCAAATTAATTAATAATGAATTTTAATAACTAAAAAATAAAAACCTTTTCAATGTGAATGAAATACTTTTTCAACTCGACAGGCACCGATAGATATTTTTTTTGTAATTTCTATATATAATCAAACTTCTGGGCCGATTATGATACAATTTATATGAGACCGCAACAAGAATGAATGAATGAATGAATATAGCGTTATTGCACACCAACCAAAATATAAAAAGTTACATCAAGACAAATCTATACAATGGTAGTACATTGGGCGGCCTTATCGCCTAAAGCAATTTCTTCCAGACAACCTTTAGATGGATAGAACATATAAATATATGAAAAAAAAAACAATTGATGCAACCTAACTAATAAAAGTAAAATAAGTAACTATATATGAAAGAAACTAACTACTAAGAAATAAGCTATAAGAATGTTTACCTGTTAAGTATATTAACTTAACAGGTATACATGTTGTATTTACAACATGTACACCTCCTACTATTCATAGCCTATTCCTATTCATAGTAGGAGAAGTAATGACTGAAAGCTAAGTCCTGAAATATAGAAATTACTCGTTTAGGGCGTGTACACTAATAAAAAAATTCTTTTCAAATCGGTCGACACGTTTCCGAGATATCAGGTAACTAAATTAAAAAATGCAGTCGAATAGAATACCTCCTCCTTTTTCGATGTCGACAATAATACAAAAAAAATGCGAATGAAAAAGTTAATAATTGAATGAAATAGCACGATTTCGAACTTTTAACTTTTGTTCCTAAAAGTAATCATTAAAGCTTGACATTACAAAAGCATACTTTTAACATACAAGTGCCAATTATTTCTCGAAATCCAAGTAGGTAGCTAGTAAAATTAATTGGACATGATGAGTACCACGACCCTCTTATAATGAGCCAATTAAACTTTCCTCCAGTATCCATGTAACTCAGTATGATTGCGGGCTCGATAGATGACGCTAATGCGATCTTGTCAAGTTTTGGCGTTCAGAAATAATAAAAAAAGTGCGCCATCTAGTAAAAAACAGTAAAAGTTTTAACACTATAGAAAGCCTCGCAAATACGAGGACCTGGTCCGTCTCATCACATAGTATATAGAAATACAAGAAGTCAAAGAGCCAGTTTGCAGAGCTCGTAGAAGTAACACCTTTACCGACTAGATGGCGCTTACCTAAATCTAAATATAACATTCGATTTCTATAGGATGTACACGATAAACCTCTATATTTTGCGCAACTGACCATTTTCTCGAATTCATAGTTTGCTATCGTAAAAGTTATTCCTTAGGATGAGTATAGTGACCGCTTTCGGCAAAGTACACCCTTAGCCTATAACTCTTTAACTAACTTATAAAAATCGTAAGTGCCCACTTCCGCGTTTTAGGAGAAGCGGTCATTCAGATCAGCTCTCCCAAGGATTAAATTAACCAGCTTTGTGGAAGGACCTGGCCTTGATTTTGAAACCCAAACTGGCAATTGACAAGCTCAGTGACTGTCTACCACAAACCGGAAGACGCATCGTAGGTGGACTGACATTATAAAAGTCATAAGTAACCAGTGGATGCAATTAGCAGCTTGTCGTTCGGAATGGCGCCCTAATTGGGAGGCCTATGTTCAGCAATGGACGTTTTCTGGCTGATGGTGATAAGTATTATAATTAAGTTAAGATTTATTCCCTACGCCCAGCCGCGTGTCTGAGCTATTTACTTTATTATTATTTACTTTATATGATAAAAAAATGCTTTGCAATCACAAGAAATGAATGAATACCTAACTGAATACGAGAAAAAGCTAGAACTAAGAATTTCTGAGCAGAACTAGTGTTGGATATAAATCAGAACATTATCTGCGCCTTCAGTTTAATAGTCCTTCCTGATAATGATGATGAATGTTAAGACTAGGTAAATTAACAGTCTGTGATGAACAGCCGTGGCGGGTGACGGACAGCCGTGGCGGCTGACGGACAGCCGTGGCGGGTGACGGACATCCGTGGCGGGCGACGGACAGCCATGGAGGGTGACGGACAGCCGTGGAAGGTGACGGACAGCTGTGGAGGGTGACGGACAGCCGTGGCGGGTGACGGACAGCCGTGGCTAGTGACGGACAGCCGTGGAGGGTGACGGACAGCCGTGGCGGGTGACGATCGCGGAGGAGTGCTACAGCGTACCCGTGTCCCGCCAGTTATAGGCCGGGAGAGACAAAGTAGTTTTGAATAAATAGAGTCAGGCGTTACTTTGCGGAAATCCATTTATAATAAGATGTTATATAAGGAATATCTAGTGTTTTCTCGCTTAGTCTTGATGTCTGAGATAAAGAGAAATAAAAAGGTGAAATGTGGCGGTGATGAGGAGGATCCACACTATAAAAACAAAATTACTATTCGATTTCTCACACTGACATGAAGACAAAGCTGGAAAACACTAAGTATTCCTTATATAGCATCTTATTAAGTAGAATTTTAGTGGGTAATAGTCCCACATAACCGCTCTGCCTCCCCGTTGTGAAGCGGTATACATGAAGCATTTATCCACGTTAAAAAAAGGTAAGTTGGTCTTACCTTAAGATGTGGCAGAGTGATGACACGCCGCAGCTCGTGTATCAGCGCCGCGGTGGCGGGCGAGGCGGCGGCGGGGGCGGGACCCGGGGGGCGCAGTCGAGTAGCCGCCTCCAGCGCGGCTCGCGAGCGCTGCCGTCCGTCGGCGGGGGGCGCACGACCGCTCGACACTACCACGGTGCAAGCGATACGATCGAACACCTGGGAACGAAACGTTCGCTACTAATAGTTTGCCATAAACCCAATATTGATTACCCATTACCCCGGATTGCGACGAGCGTGACGTCGTGTTCCAACGGTAAATCAACGTTAGCTGTTTCAGTTGGGAGCGGTTTGTGACAGAAATCTTTCAGTAGGAAATATTATAATTTCAGCGTTGGTCTAACATAAATAAATTTATTTCTATATATCTCCAGACAGCTATAATCTCGATCAAGGCAAGCGTGCTACAGCCTAAGCCGCATCGTCGCTTTTCATCCTTATTTTTCGTTTATATTTCCATGATCGAAATAAAAATGGGAGGTCAATAAATTTGAAATGTTATCAATTCAGCAGCGCAAGTACGGTTCTATTACGATCGGCAGTTTGACAGTTTTAAACGTTATAAACACTTTTTATCGAATATTCCGATCACTGTCGAGGACTCGACACACTCGGTGTAAGTTATCGAACGCATGGGTAAAGTTGCCAATTGCGGGGGAAATCCCCGATTTGCGGGGAATTGAATTGAAATTGAAAAGACCTATTGATTTTTAAGTACCTACTTTAATCAAAAAACCTTGTTAGAACTTGGCGGATACAGTCACATCACTCAAAAACATGCTGAACTGTCATCTAAAGAAGTTTGCTTTTTATTTCTAAGCTTATATACTATTTGTACTAATGACCTACATAATTATTTATAGACTAGATTTTTTTTATTTGTGAATTCGCTTGAAATTTTCTATTAGTTATGAAGAAAAAGATGGTGAAGATGGTGTTTTTATTCTAATATATTGTCATTTACTTATTTTGTGATAAGCAATCTTAAGAAAGCGGGGAATTTCAGGGAATTGACTACAGTGACGCGAAGAATCGAGATTTTTTTTAATAGCAGCACTGCGCACGAATTCAAATACGTTATACGTGACGTTTGTTGTCAAGTAGATGCGATAAATGGCAATCAGACAATGGCATCTAAAAACTTCACTATAAAGCATAAAATAAACAGTTTCTTATACAAGGACTCGATCACTTATTGAATACGAATAGATAAAAAACAATGAGTCTTCAATTGTAAGGTAGGCGGTATGACTTCAACTTCAAACTTCTCCCCCTGGCATAAAATAAAAAAAAAAAACATTACGATATTATAACTCATTGATGTAGAAAATCCAACTAACCAGTTATAACCGGCAGTTCCACACATTCCTACTGATCAATCCCTATTGGTAGAAAAAATGTTTTTTTTTCCCACCTATTACTACTAGGTGGGAAACGTGGATATTTTACTTCCACGCATTTCTACTATGATCAAATACAAATGAACGAAAAATTTTAAAAAATGTAAAGAGGAATTAGCTTAATTTGATTATAAAGGTTTTGAATTTAATAATTAGTCTAAATATCTAGCTAAATATATTTTATCTTAACATATCTAACATATTCTGTCCAACCCTGTGATCTCATTTTGTACCACGTAATCACGAGTCGCATAATTGTCCTCTGTTTTTTTTAAGGATATGCGGAACTGCCGGTTTTACCGAATGTCATCGACGTCAATCAAACATCGACGCTGGGATCCGTGCTTGCAAAAAACGTTACGACATACCGATTTTATCGAAAAGTTATTGTTAGCGACATAGAACCGTACTTGCACTGCAGCAGGCCAGTGTCGTAATGGCATAAGATAAGTAATCCTTACCTCTAACAGAGCCCTTAGCTGCAAATCATCCAGCACGCTGTGAAACAGATCAGGATCCATGAACAACGGTCCGTCTTGCAGCACAGACACGTCGTCTAAAGACTCCACTACCAGGTTCACGGCTGAAATTAACGAAAATTACTAATTTTAATATTCATCAACACTATCCTAACGGTGTGTTCCGGCAGTCTTCCTTGAGAGCCATTGTATTCCAGACTAGGCATGCTCCATCTAGGGCTACAGTATCGCTGACTTCCGTGGTAGTGCGAACTCGTGGGCAAATGCTTAGCTGTGTAGGATAACAAAAAAATATTTAAAACTAGAAAAGTGAAGAAAAAATCATTCACAGTTATAAAAACTAATCTAATAATAAACCCCCAGTAGAAGGGAAAGTTCCAAGAATGCTGGCAGCATTGCCACGTTGAATGGCAATGCTAATTTTTGACTAAAATAAGAGCCAGCATTGTGGTCACATGTCACTTAAAACTACTTTTATTTACAAAATACCTGTGATAAAAAAAACAACGACTAACATACGACTAAGTGGCTGTAATAAAAAGCACGTAATTTTTACTTTACTTGCCAGTGACATTTTTGAAAATATGTTTACCACATATTTTCATCCTATACATCTTTTTTCTCAAAGGTTTCCATCCTAAGGTTGCCTGGAAGAGATCGCTTTTAGCGATAAGGCCGCCACTTGTGGCACTACATGTAAATTAATATTTTTGTATTGTTATATTTTGTGTGTCTACAATAAAGCGTTGATCTATCTATCTATCTATTTTCTTGAATACAGACAAACATACTTACGTATGTTTTTAAAATTTGTACGCGTAATTAGGCTAAGTATAGCGAACTATGTAAGTATTGCCTAACCATCTACTGTCTGCCTATACTTAGTGCAAATAAATGATTTAGAATTGATTTGATTTATACTAGCCGCACCCCACGATCTTACCCGCAGTGGATATTTGATAATCCCATGGGAACAATATTCCGGAATAAAAAGTAACCTAAGTAGGTATAAGCTATTTGCATGCCAAATTTCATGCAAATCCGTTCAGCCGTTTGAGCGTGAAGGAGGAAGAAACAAACACACACACACACATACAAACTTTCGCCTTTATAATATTAGTTTGTATTGCCAAGAAGACGGGTTTTCTCGCGTTACTAATTGTTGGAAAGGTCCAACTATAGTTTCGTTCACATTCGGTGAACTTCATCAGGTGTGAAACGAGTCGTTCGTGTCTTCAACGATGACACGCCTCGCACTGACAAAAACAACAATCAGGTACGCGTGAAAACCAGTCTGCTAAGCAATATGAATCAAACACACGTTAGTTTCCTAAATAAAATATTAGTGTGACTGATAATTATTAAAAAATATTTTATCCCAATCCTAACTAATATTATAAAAGTGAAACTGTCTGTCTGTCTGTCTGTGTCGCTTTCACGCCAAAAACCACTGGACCGATCTGGATGAAATTTGGTACACAGGTAGATTGGACCCCGGGAAAGGACATAGGATACTTTTTAACCGACTTCAGAAACAGTAGTTCACTACGCGGGTGAAACCGCCAGGCACAGCTAGTTGTTAATAAAGTTCCAGAGCATACCAGCAGCATTAGCCTCTTCCAACATGGCCTGTTTCCTCGGCTCAGTTTCTTCTTCCTCGTCGTCAGCTGCGGCCGCGGCGAGGGTAGCGGCGCGGAGTCGACGCCTACTGTTGAACTTCTTCAACTCTTCGACTGTGCTCGCGAGGTGGATGCGGTTTTGCTTATCGCGGTCCTGAAACGGTATAATATAAAGAAATTAATACTAATTGTAAGTCTGACCGTTAGGCGCAGTTGGTAGCAACTCTGCCTTCTGTGTCGCTGGCCCCGGGGTTCGATACCCACACAGGTCAAACATTTGTGCTTATGAACGTGTCTGTTTGGCCTGTGTCTGGGTGTATATTATGTATATAAGTATGTATTTATGTATGTACTTACATAAATACATGCTTATATATATATGTCAGTCCTCAGGTTACCATGGCAAAGGCTTTGCCTAGTTTGGGACCTGAAGACCTTTGTGTGGATGCTGTCCGATATTATCATTATGTATTAAACTAACAGAGACTTAATAATTAATTGCTAAATTTCACGACAGAAACCGGCCTCAACTCAGAATAATGCTGGTTGTAAACTACCAGCGCTGCTAAGTATAGTAATGATAATTGATGGAGTCAGGCGTTACTTTGCGGAAATACATTTATAATAAGATGGTATATACAAGATTTAGTGTTTTCCCGCCTCGTCTTGATGTTGGCTTGAGAAATCGAAAAATATTGAAAAGCGCTTGTTTTCGAGCGAGCGCTTGAAGAGGCAACATCTCCCGAGGATACCCGAAACACGTGTCGAAGAAGTCGGATACTGAGAGAAAGAGAAATAATAAGGTGAGGTGTGGCGGTGGTGAGGAGAAACCACACCATTAAAACTAAAATATTTTTCGATTTCTCACGCTGACATTAAGACGAGGCGGAAAATCACTAAATATCTTGTATATACCGTCTTATTATAGTAATGATAAAAATCTATTGTAGACTCACATAACCTGAAATAGGTACAAGTGATAATTGCTACAAAATAAAGAAAAAATACTATTTTCCAAATTGGTTACAAACAAACTATATAGTCAAATTTAGTACCTCCTGTTTTTGTTTATAGAAGAGGCCCCATCTTTTATAGACAAAAACCAACTTTATTTCTTTTAAGTTATTTTGATGTATAAACCAAAACATCTTTTGTTAACGAATTAGTATACAGGTTTATTGGTAAAGGGTGTACAAAGCCGAATGGGGGTCACTATACTCATCCTAAGGAACAACTTTCACTATAGGACCAACTCTGAATTCGAGAAAAAAAACAGCTGTTTCATACATTATGTCGACGACCGATCAAGTTTTGTATGGAGCAGCTGATTTTTTTTGTATTCAGAGTTGGTCCCATAGTGTAAGTTGTTCCTTAGGATGAGTATAGTGAGTTCCTTTCGGCTTAGTACACCCCAAACCGATAACCCTGTATAATGAAAAAAAAAAACCTTTTTTTATTATTTGTTCTAAATAGCTGTACTCACCCTTATCCATCGATGGTTGAGCACTTCTTGTATGTTGATCCTCATGGTGTGGTCGACGGTCAACATACGCTGGACCAAGTCTTTAGCGGCGTCGCTGATGTCATCCCAGGGAGGTGCATCGAACTGTGTAGGAGATAAAGATATAGAAATGTCTAGTATACAAGGCTTTTGGTTTGGTTTTTCATTAAGGCATTTCGCTGTCGGAACACACCATTAGGTTTGGTTAGGTTAGATTTTTCAACCTTGAGGTTGGTAGACAGCCAGGCAAGCGTTAGAAAACACCTTACCACCATATAGAAAACGTAATACCACCATCTAAACTCGGTTAAGGATAGCCAGGTGATCCTTTTTTATTGAAAACGGATTTGCGTTTCAATGCAACTCGCCACTGTCCAAACTCGTATTGGTTTCCCGTACAGTTGGCTCATGATTATTTATTACCAATTAACAACCAAACTTTTAAGGATTACTCATTCGTTCCTTTGAAAAGGCATTAAGGTGATGGTTCCCAAATAGATGCGTTTTTGTTTCCATTTTATAGCATTATCGTATACTGTGCCATGTTCGAAGTTAAATACATCATGTAATACATATACTCAATTAAAGCATGATGTTTCTAAATGCTTATCTTAGCTTACCAAACCATTTTAATATATTTTTGAAGAACTCATTATCTCATTATTTTGAACATGTTTCTTTCGGTATACGTGGAATGTCTACTTTGTAATGTTGAGGTAGATTAATCGAAATATTGGCAACTTCAGGCTAATGTATTGTTTTTGTCTTAGAATGATAGGTAAGTGAAGTTTTAAAGATAAATGTTATTAGAGCCTACTAAAAAGTATTCATTTAGAAAAGCACGTTGCTAATATATTTAACTAGGCACTTAGCACATATTTTAATGAGGCACTTTGGCTTAGCTAGCGGGTAGCGTTAATTTTATGCGACGTTGCATGCGTGCCCGCCTCATTCCTGCCACTTCGCGTAGTGCGCGACGTTGTCAGACTTCATCTTGTGCAGCATGAGAATAATTAAATATAATATTCTTTCCTAGGATAGTTACCGCGTGCGCGTAATAACATACTTATAAGCGATTGTGTTTTACTAGAAACATTCTCTGCCGTGATTTTGACACTACTTGTAGAAGTGTGATAATATACAAATGGGAGATAAGAATCAAAAACAAAAAATATCACTTCTTATAATCTTTATAAGTAAACGTTAATCGATGATTTCGCCAATTTACTTTTTTAGATATTTTTTTATTTTTATAATATTTTTATTATAAAAATAATATTTTTATTTATAAATCTAACTATTTTGACCGATTTTTATCAAACTTATATGAATTAATTGTTCGTTAATTTTAACGTTAAAACAGAAAAAACTTTCAAAAAAACCATAACTGAAATAAAAGGTAAACAGTTACACTCCTTACAGTGAAGAATATTTTTTTTATAAGATCTCTTCCCGTAGCAACCATCAGCTATAAACATCTATGATGGCAATGCCGTTCGAATTCACCCTTCCGATTCAGATAAAAACAATTATATTTTTTAGTATCTACACTGTAAACGCTTTATACGTAAATAAAATATAAATTTTGATTGTTTCTATAACAAAAACAGTAAGTATTATCATTTGAGAATGCCCGCTCATCTGTTTCGCCCAGAATCAAACAGATGGCATGGCATAGGTAAGGCATCAATACATACTATTATTTATTCCGTGGCTCAATTCTCAATTGCGATTGTCTATACCCGTCGCCTTAAATTGTAATGTATGAACGAACTAAAAACTGCACCAATAAAGCTTAACTTACGCGCAATCGTCCAATGACTTCATACAATCGCTGTCCAATCTTTTTAAACGTCAAATGATTCACCAGCAATACATGAAGAAATTGATCTGCTGTCTAAATTTTCAAGTTTCCCGTCATGGTGACAAGGCAATGTTATTAAGGAATCAATTAACGAACTGCCCTAATAAAGCAATGCTTACGCGCGCAATTTTCCGCGGTTAATGGCTTCAAACAGTCGCTCTCTAGTCCTGCTAAACAGTAAATATCCCACCAGCACATACATGAAAAAAATTACTTGCTCCCCAAACTTTCAATTGTTACGTAGGCAGTGCCAAATATGAACCAACTAATAAGTTACTCCAATATTGCAATACTTACGCGCAATCGTCCTCGGCAAATAGCTTCGAACAGTCTCTCTCTAGTTCCGCTGAACGGCAAATATCCAACAAGCAGAACGTGAAGTAGAATGCCAGCTGCCCAAACGTCGACTGGCTTTCCGTACAGTTGACTTGAAACCACTTCTGGCGCCATGTAGTGAGGCGTTCCGATACGACCTAAGAAAGTGTTATATAAGTCTTTAGCCTAGCTAGAGTTTACAGTGGATAAGATTAGAAGTAAGGTGCGGTCTTTTTGTTAGGAAATATGGGGCCAAATAATTCTTGGGCCAATAAATGGGATTGTGATATGATGTAATCAATTTATCTGTGGTGTATGGGTAGATTTAGTAATTTGACTGAATAGGAAAGTAGTTGTTGAATTTTTAGTAGTATGGAATGCTATATTGGATAAGACAGATCGTAATCAATAGATTTTAAACGGTTTTTGTAGGAGTACATTGAGTTTTGTAATGTGGTAGTAATATTTGTTAGATCGCATTCAATGGTCAAATATGGTATTAAGTATATAAGGGTTGTAAAGATTGCTAATAAATTAGAGTGATTTCATAAAGAAGATTTATACCCTTAGTAAAAAGTGAAACCAAGAGGAAGGCTCTTAGGGCCAGATATCTTTTTGGGGATGACTAGAGAACAAAATATTGCCTTATGATATCTTGTGTTTTGTGAGGGCAGAATATCAAGTTATAATATTTTAATGTTAATTTTGTACAGTTGCTTTAACCTTAAAAGTTTTAAATTTTATTAATTTAAATTTAAAACTTCTAAGTTGCAGTGTGCTGGTGGAATTTAGATAGATTAAATAAAGTTGTAATTTGACAGGCGATAGTATTACTTGTGTTGTTAATTTCAGTGTTAATGAGTAAGCTGAAACGAGTAACTATAGCAATCCATTAAGATCCATAGGTAATAGAATTGTAGTCACAAACAAAAACAATTTTAACACGCCTACGGTTGTTTTATTTGAATGTAAATAGTATTAGTTGTGTCAGTGATAAAATATTATTTTTTATTTATTTATCTTATCATAGCACGGTAATAGTAAAAAAAAATAACAAGATAAGGTATTTAAATATATCTTCGATATTATTACGACCAAAATTAAATAATTTGCTTAACATTAAGCTAATGTGTACCACCACCAAAGTGCATAAATGTGAGCAAATCATATGAATAATTTTCAAGTAATTATAAGTTTGGAATTATTGTATAGGCGATCTCAAACTAACGATACAAATATTCTAGTCAGTTATTTTATCTCAGTTACTAATGAATATTAGAAAGAAGGCAGCCAATGTAACATAGCTTACCTACCTATCTGTCTTTCCATTCCAAAATCTACAGACTTGTATCATGGAAGGCGACCTACAAAAAAAATGCGACATAGCCAATCAATAATCGAACATTGACGAAAAACAATTTCACTTTAAAGTCTAAGACTACTTGACACATTATCTAATACATTCAGAAGAGCTTTTCATATAGCGCAAAATCGTTACTTCGTTAGGATCGAATTATTTGCATCTAATTTAGTAAAATATTTAGAATAAGAATAAGAAATATTTATTGACCTTTGAATAACGTTCGTTACAGGCAAGACTTGTTACATTTAAATTTATTACTTTAAAAATTTATTTAATTTCTCTAGCTATTAGTAATATTTTGTAATGATCGTTCGTTACACAAGAACGATGATTCGATGCATGCTGCATTGGCATATATGCACTTAGTTTATAAAAAAGATTTCTTACAAAAAAATATTTTTATATTTGTTTGAATATTTTAAAATTGAGTTACATAATGCTATCTGGTAATTTATTTGCATTCGAAGTTTGAGATGACCCAAGTGTAAATTACTGTAAAGTAGTCACTGAATGATGTGTTCAAATGAAATTCGGTGCCAATTTCTCAAAGTGCCAACACAGATTATAAAGTGGTAGCTTGTCTGTTGCACAAGACAGGTGACAGTGACATGAGTGCAGATGATATTGCACGTTATGTCCATGCGGTTAGGGCACAATTTCTTTTGACATTGACGTCTTACCGTACTCATCGGATTTGAGATAGGCTTGGCCCATTGGACCCATTAGTGGTCGATTGTCCATCACCAGTTCTGTACAATACAACCTACTGTTATGGACAAATCGACTATATATTTATGAATGTTCGGTGAGATCGAGTTTCCATAGTAACGAAATTTCGAAATCAGTAACCCTATGTTAGCTTAGTTATAGGCTACGCTAATTAATTTACTGCTAGGCTATTAAACAGTTAGATGCTGAATTCGACGTATTTCGTAATCGTATTTATCGTAAGTAAAAGAATAACAGTATTTCTTTCAATAATATATCTTCAAATAACACAGGCTATAGTTTCTATCTATCTACATTTTACATACATCAAAACTGTGCGTTAGTTTCAGTACGTCAACTAGTTTTTAATAGTAAATGTCTACATCTGTAGCTCATAGAACAAGTCGTAGTATATTTTTAATGTTTCACAGATGATATTCTGGAAAAGTTTTTCGATGTTATGAATCTAAATAGATGTTTAAACGTATGTACCTCGAGCATCCTCTTTTGACATGTACATATATATATATATATGGCGCCTTCAATTAAAGAAAAATAATGTGCCTTAGTTCCTTAAGATTCTCTTGCGATAAAAAGAGACACTTCACTATTTAGTAGGAGGCTGTAATTTTATAATTGTGACACATTCGATAGATGGATTTAATCAAGTCTGTGATTTAATTTTCTGTACGATCATCCCATAGGTTTATAGATTTTATATATAATCAAATCGTTTTAAACTCTGCGACACTGGCGGTCACAATTTTCTCGTAGATACCAGCATTACAATATAGTTACACTTAACTGCATCACAATATAGGCTGTTAGCCTAGGTAATAAGGATGAGTAATGTACTATCAGTATTTATATATATATATATATATATATATATAATGCAATTAAGTAATAATAATTATTTATTTCATTAATTGTTTGGTATCTTATAACGTTTTCAGCGAATATATGACATATGTCGGCCAAAAGTATCAGAGTATGTCACAAAGTAAAAAGCAGCCAATGTTCACTCACCAGGTGGCGCTCTGTGAGCGGTCGGTGCGGGCAACTGCGCCGCGACACCAAACCCACCAAGCTTGACTGGCGCACAGTTGTCCCGCCCGGCGAGCAGAACGCAATGCGGGCGGACGTCGCGGTGCACGATATCATTCTCGTGGCAATAGCGCAGAGCTTCGAGGATTTGACGCATGTAATGACTGTGGGTGTATTTATATATTAGGAATTAGGAACTATTATCACAACTTTAATATAATTAACAACAGAATCCTGTTGATAATACAAAAAAAAAATACGACATCCCATGACTCAAATGGCCAAAAATGTATGTAAACAATAATAGGGTTATTTTCACGGTGGACGTATGTAATACTGTTTTTTACCTGCCTCTTATACTCAATAATTACGCCCAGTTACCTCCTAGTGATTAGAATTCATGATTCTAATTTTTTCTGTGAATTACAGAGTTAATATTCAATATCTTTCAGTGGGAATTTTGAAACGGTTTGAATTTTTCAATACCATTATCATCATCAGCCGAAGGCCGACTGCTGAAAATAAACCTCCCACTTAGAACACTAATTACAATGACAAGCTGCTAATTTATTGCATCCACTTGTTATTTGTTTATTTCGAAAAAATTACGGCGCAGCCAGGAAATAGAAATATCAGGGAATTCTTGAAAGCATCCACGAAACAAATATTTCTTTAGCGTAATATTCAAGTTGCCTACAAAATATTCACGTGCGACTTGAAGTATCTTAATACGTTATGGAGGGGGAAGAATGAATGAATAAATTTCATTCATTCTATTGTGACTCATTTTACAAAAATCTAACAAAAAGAAACATATGTCATCATAATGTGTGTTTGGCACAACCCGACCACAACTCAGCAAAAAAAAATAGCTAAACCCGAAGCAAGAGACGTATCTTTCGCTCGGTCCGACAATGTATATTTCAAGTACATACCATGCTACAGCCTCGCTATAGACGAATCCGGCCAATGCGCGACGTACAACTTCGAAGCACAGGTCAGACCCGTCCATGCTGGAATCACAATAACTGTTTATTTACGTCAAACGGCACAAATATTGGGGTAAACGAATTAAAATTAGATGGAGAAATAAAGGTAAAACATTGTCTTTTGACGAGTGTAATACGTGTAAGAAATATTATAAATTATTAAGTCTATTTGTTGGTCTCTTTGCCATTCTTCTGTTCAATATGAATAATTCTGTTTGAAAGGTTATTATGTGGATCTATTTTTATTTTGTCAAAAACGGTTTAGTGATTTGGTTTAGAGATAAAAATAACTGAAAAAAATGTAAATGTACCGGCAAATGCCAAAATGATGGCGCTTTTTAAATATCTTCCAATCATCATCTTCTATGTTCGTTGGTTAGTTTTTTTTTTTATGAACTTTATAATTTCGTGAATTTTGAACGGATTAAAATTATATTTTTGGGTGTTGTCATCTAGTCAGTATCTCTTGTTGGAATCTCAAGGAAATGGTAAAAAACGACAGGGTGTTTGACGTATCTGTGTGTGTGAATGAGTGTGTTTGTCTGTGGCATCATAACTCCCAAACGGATAAACCTATTTTTATTTTTTTTGTATGAAAGATGTATCAGTCCGGGGTGTTCTTAGCTTAGCTTATATTTGATGAAAATGTAATATATGTATTTTTTGCGGCTAAGTACATTTTCACAACTCACTCAATATGGATATCAAATGATAGGGGCTTGACTGATAGAATACAATACAATATGATAATTTCTAATTAAATATGGCTACAAAAAACATACCTATCTCAGGTTTAAAAAAAATCAATTTTAATTGTGTAACGTTTCTTTTGCCATTGCCAAATTCAAGTCAATGTTCACCGTCTTACATTATTACTTTACTGGATTACTTTAAGAATACTTATCAGAAGTGCGATTTGTTTTCTTTATTAGCGGAAAGAAAAGAAAAAATCACTATCTGGTGCTTAGTTTGAAATAATACCTTAAGATATGATCTATATAAAATTCAAACTTCTCTTAACTATACCATAAATATTGCTATGACGTAACATATCGCGTGACTAATAACACGCCTCAATACATTATGAAACAATATACAACGATTCAGCTAGTAAATAGTTCCAAGTCATTTATTTATCACGCAATGTCATACTGATTTTATAAGCCGACACTTTCAGTCGCTTTCGGAATTTCTAAAACTAGCTGCGCTCTGCGATTTAACAGCACACAATTTTACGGCATCATGTGTTAAGCATCTAATCCGGGTATAGACTATCTTCATCCAAATAAATCCATTCATTTAGCCGTTTGAACGTGAAAGAGTAACAAACATTCAAACTATCGCCTCTAGGTATTATAATATTACTATGAAAATGTAACATACTGTAAGGAAATAAAAAAAAAAAATCACGCAATACATGCATTGTATGAAGAAATAGTGAAAGCAGATTTTCACATATCAAAACACAAAAACAACACAAAAGCGCTCAAACACTGTTTTTAACCGACTTCTCAATTCTCAAAACCTTTTGTAGTTCCACGATTTCCCAGAGATATAGCTGGACTGATTTGAAAAAAATATATATTTATTTTTTTGTTTAAAAAGATAAACTTTCCAATTGCTCTCACTTAAATTTAATCAAAATCGGTACTGTAATTTTTTAAATCTAAATCATATTTAATTTCCTTTGAGTATATACATAGTAGATGTCATAATCATAATCGCCGTTTGGTGAGCCGAAATGTAGTCGGTTTCAATTTGTTTTTAAATATATTATAATTACTTGTACAAACTGTATTCCCTAAAACACGGTGTGATAGTTTCTAAACTGCTAGATCAAAAGGACATGCAATGTTATTTTGCAACACTGCTGCTATGCCGCGCCATCAATATTTGTTAGCCATTTTCACCTGCGCCAAAATAAAAACCGTATACAAGCTATCCATTTCATGCATACGCCGCGTTCCTCCCGAATTGGCTCCTACATTGCATCAACAGTATGCAAGCAATATTCTATACAGATTTATCTGCTCGTGACAGTTCCGTAAGTAAAATTAAAGCCTTACATGGAAATAGTTCCGAATCACCAGTCACAAATAAAGGCCGAAGAGATACGCGATAGTTCCGTAGAAGTGAATTTAAAGACTCGAACGGAAACAGTTTCGAAACTATGGTTCTGTAAATACCTCTGTAGCGTAGCATTTATATGTGTTGCCTGGAGATTTAGCCAGTTCGATTCCTAGCTGTGCTAAGTAAGTCGGATAGTGAATTAACAATCTCGTCTAGAGTTATTATGCATGTGTTTTTGAGTGAGTAGAGACTTCCCCGACGGAGAACTACCTAACTATTGAAAGAACCTACTTTGAATACGCACTACGCAGAACTACTTGGAAATATGTAGGTACTATTCGAACAAAAAATAAATTCCAAATCGATCCAGGCATCTCAGAAAAATCGGAATACATACAATACATATATTATTTCGAAAACTAACTCGAGTTTGATTTATTTAAAAAAAAGCTTTTTCCCGTTTTTATAAACAAAATACATAAAATATATTTTTAAAAAACGTCAAAGAATTTCCTTTTTTCGGTCGACTAAGTCGGTTTAAAACACACGGTATGCAAATAACCCTGTTCTAACTATTCTGATATCGATAGCCAAGTCACGTCCCGACGGTTTCCGTATGGCATCCACGACTTGGATGGGACTTTTGAAATCTTTCTCGGTGATCATGACTCTTATTGGTTAAGGAAAAATAAGTAACCAATATATATATATGGTTTTTGATGCTAGTTTACGTTTCTGTTACGATCACATACAACTTTCGATTTCGTCATCATTTTTCCGAAGTATACTTTTCTTATCTAATCACATGGGTAATGGGTGTTTTAGTGAAAATAACCCGAGTTTCTTCTAGATTGGGTGCAAACGCGAGAACGAAATTTCTAGACCATATCATACAAAGGAACATAGTTACTACTTAGTTTAGTATAGCTTTACTACCAAATTGTGCCCGATTTCACTTGTCAGAGAAACCAAAGAGTATGTTTTAAGACTTTGGTAATAACAAAACTCAACCTTGCAACTTAGAACAGCACCTGACCAGGATAAAAATACTGCATTTACAAATGTCCTTATAATAAATACCTCAGTTTCTCTTAAAACCTCATGCCTTATATCGTACAAGTTTTTGAAAGTTGGCTCTATATAATGTATGGTGTCAATGGACTATAAAACCTATGTGTTTGGTATCGATACTTACTATTCAAAGACCATATAAAGCATGCCCTCCGAGCTGTAGGTCTCTAACAACTCGACGATGTGCGGGTGTTTCAGCATGTGGCATATTGTTGCTTCGCGTTTTAGATCTGAAATGTAAAAACATCATTTTCATTCATGGAGGAGCCAAAAGGTGGGTCACTCAGTGTCATCTTCACGAACAACTTAAAAAACCAATAACAATTAAATTACAATGGCTACTCAATGGCTATGTTGTTCTGCATGCCCTGTCATAATATATTATGGAAATCAGTCGGTAAATAGCGGCACTGCAAACTTTCCCCATTTTATAGGGGAAATATTTTTCCAATCACAACTCCCCCATGTCTAAAAAATTCAAAAATTCTTAGAACCTTTACACGAATGGAAACTACGACTTGTACCAACATCTAGACATACAAACTGACAAATAGAGAAAATGTTGCCAGACTCAACATAAAGTAGCTCGGTCAATAAAGGCTCCATATCACATCTCAACACATCAAAGAGATCGGTAGGTTAACGTTAAATCACTGACTCAACAAGATAACATTACAAAAAATAAGTAATCTAAGGGCTTTGCTATGTTACAACATAATGCAAACTTATTTTATGTTTGAAGATAAAAAAAAAACATCGAAGAAACATAAGCAAAGCATAAATAAATGGTCTTTGCCGCATCTTAACACATCAAGGGGATCGGTAGGCAAACGTAAATCACAGGCTCAACATGATACTTCTCGGCTAAAGGTTCCAAATAATAAGTTATCAGAGGGTGCGAGCCACGATGTGGAAACTACGAGTGGCCTTGAGAGGCTTTTACTACGAGTGGAGTGAACTTTTACCCGGTCTTTCGTAAATATAACTCGGTGATTTTTATCAAATTTAAAATACGAGGAGAAAGTCTTGTTTGGATTGTTGCTTCAACAACTATCTATTTATTACGGATTATTTATTCAACAACAATAAAGATCGTTGTTGAATAAACTACGTTAAAAGTGAGATGGTTCGCGATTCAACTGTTTATTTAAATTAATTTATTTTTACGAATTTTTGTTATTATATAGTGCTAGTGTTTTTCATGTGGTCTCGTTTAAATTTGATTTAGAACTGACCAGTAGCAGCAGTGTGGTGTTTAAATAAAATTAACAGTTTTTTTTTATAGGCGCCTGCCGAATTGAAGTTGGTTGCCACTTTTAAGTTCTTCTTGCTTCTTAAAAATATACTAAAATTAGTTTTAATACAACTTAATGGTGAAGAATTTAACATCAAATCTCGTCTCAGAAATAGGTCACTCACATACACATCTACGTGTAACATAGCAACCAACCAATTCATCGTGGACTTAGGGTTGCAAAGTGGATGTTACACACTAAACCTAAACAAACAAGGAAAACAGAGACGGATAATATATTATGTTTTTTATACTATTTTATTTTTTGCGTCGTAAAACTGAGGTGAAGTTGCTAACAAATTGGCCAACATGGTGGATTTATACTTAGCGAAAATCAGGTCATTCTTAGCGCTGCCGCTAAAAACAAAATTGTTATTCATTTAGATACCAAATCAAAAACTGGAGATTTAATTAATACAATATATCCTATCGATTATAGTTTACATCTCAGCTGTTATCAGCAGTGAAACGAATATTGTTAGATACGACCTTACAATGCACTCTAAAACAGAAGTTACCGTAGTTAATAGGCCACCTAGCCTCAAAAATCAGCCTAACTATAATGGAACTGGGCCGGACATGACTGACCCATGTCAGACAATCCGAGGGCCATGAACAATAGAGGCCACAGGGCGTCATATATACTAAGCAGGCTCACACAGAGATTACGATACAGAGATTACGATACGTACACGTACCCTTACTAGAAGTTTTCATAGTTCTTCTTCCATTGATGGAATTTTAGCGTTAAGTTTATGCATACATTGGAAGACATAATGTTTCAAAAGCAAGTGCGATTCCCTATCAATCGTTACTTTTGGAATTCGAGCCGGTATAAACGCTCATTCCGATCATTATCGAGGGCTTAATACACTGGATACAAATATCGTACGCAAGAACTCAAAAACTGACGTTTAATGTTAAATGGATTATGAGTAAAGAGATTTCGAGACAAATTAACATCAACCAGATATCGATGGCCAGATCCGTAGGTACTTGTTAAAAAATTATAGTATAACGTTTTATACCGGCCGTAATAAATATACTTATAGAACCGTACTTGCACTGGATATGATGCTTTATCGAAGTGCAAAGGAAATATATTTTATCAACACTATCGAATTAAATGTTAGTTTTTACGGATGTTTCAACGCAACGCCTAAACTAATGATGGTGTCGATTCCTCGATTAGGGTGTGTAATCTGCAAACGCATTTTGCTTCAGTGATCGCTGAATTCGCGGTGAGTTCTAATAATTCTCAGCGCGGATTCAGCTACCAACAGAAGCGAGATACTTTTCCGAAATCATAGCGACGCGATGTTTGGGTAACCTTTTTCAACTTTATAAACTACGTACGTACCTGCCTAAACAATGCTATGTAGTTTGTAATAAGTGGAAATATTGAAATCCTCGCGTAGCTAATGCTGTAATAAATTTTGGGATCTATCAGAACTTACACCAGTGTCCCTAGCAGATGAAATTGATGCTAGGCCCTTTAAGAGCTATTAGGAGGTACTGGTTTTTATTATGTGAAACGTTGTTTAACTATGATAACACTCTAATCCACAAACTCCTCAGTTAATTCAACTAAATAAACAAAGTTAAATTTAACTAGCATAGTTAAGTTTATATAACAAGAGCTTAATTGAAGCAAACTCGGTAACTTTGTGTAAAACAACAATGTTACTTAGTTTATTGGCCACTTAAAATGTTCAATACAATTTTCATGAGGCTTCTGTTTTCTGTAAGCAATATGGTTTATAGTTTAAGTGCCTACTTACTCGAAACGTAATATGGAAAATATTGCGCTTTTCATAATGATTACTTATAAGATAAGATACTCGCAACTCTTTACTAAAAAAAAACAGTTTAATAATAAATAATTATTACAAATAAAAGCTTACCAACATATACTAGGGTTTTTTAATGGCAGCCTAATCGCTTAAAGCGGTCTTTTCCAGGCAACCATGTGCATATTTATTTTAACAGGCCTTAAATAGGAGGAGGTTTTCAAGTCGTTGGAATATTTTTTTTATGTATGTTTCCCTTTTTAGGGTTTTTTTTATTTGAAATTTGTAGATTTTGCAATTAGTCTCATTTAAAATGTACCAAACTTAGTTCAGTACTTTTTAGGACTCCCTACCCAAAGGGTTGAGAAGGGACCTTATTACTAAGACTTCGCTGTCTGGTCATCTGCCTGTCACCAGGCCGTCTGCTACCTATCTTATGATCAGTGATAAATGTAATGTGTTATTTGTTTTAAATATTGAAATGTCTAGCATTTAAATATTTAATACAAATAACACATTATATTACACCACCAGCAAGATGGGTTAACAACATAAAATCTGTCGCAGGTCCAACCTGGACAAGATTAGCACAGGACCGCGGCAGATGGTACAAAATGAGAGAGGCCTATACCCAAAAATGGGATAAAGAAGGCTGCCGATGCTGATGAAGTTTATTAGATGTAGTTGTTAAATTAATTGAACAAAAAGTAGAATACGTGGCTATAACCTATTTATTCACCAAACTAACTAAAATCAAAAAGAAATTCTTAAAAACATTTTTTTTTGCATTGTTAAGGTTTATAAACAAGTGGTTAGAACCAAAATTGAAAAAACCAACTGCTGAATCTTTAAACATGTGTATCATCCTTATTTTTTTAAGTACCCAGTGTTACTGTCACAACTAAGACGAACCTATTGACACCACTCACATAAAAATACGACAAGCTGATTAGGCTATATGGGGTGCCAAAGAAATATACATACAAATACATTCAGTCCAAAAACATAACTCTCCTTCTTCCGCAGTTACGTAAAAAACTAAATGCACTGTCATATGTAGTGAAATGTTTTTGAAATTATTGTGGTATTTATAAAAAAGTCACTTGATCCAGTGTCTTTTGCGACGGATTTCTTCTTATTTAGCTACTTAAATAGTTACTGTAGAGCAACCTTAATCATCTAATAATCTTTTTCTATGAAACAGCTGCCATTTATTTGAGGGTTGCCTTCATAATTAAAGTTGTTTATCGTAATATTACGTGGGGCACAGCTGGTGGGGTAGCATAAATCATGATGCCACATTATAGGTACAAATATTTAGCATTATGATTGAAGATATTCTAATAAAGTATACAAACCTGCAGTGCTGAGCCCCGGACTGGCCGTAAACCTGGCTACGTCCACAATCTTCACAGCAAACTGCTGGCCAGTCTGTCGGTGTACACATCTTCTCACCAGGCTGAATGGTCCCCTGGCAAATAGTTGTTGTGATTACTAGTCTAAAAGAGTTAATAGTCAACACACCACCTGCCAGGATTAAATTTTTTTTTTACATCCACACAAAGGTCCCAAACTAGGCAAAGCCTGAGCTATGGTAACCTGATGGCTGATATACATAGTTATTACAGATACATACATACTTATATATATAATAAACACCCAGACACAGGTCAAACAGACATGTTCATGTACACAAATGTTTGACCTGTCTGGGGATTGAACCCGAGACCAGCGGTGCAGATGGCAGGGTTGCTACAAACTGTGCTAACCGGCCAGTCAAATGATGTCAAATGATAATGATGCTTCAACTATTTGTCTACATTACAGAAGAGAGAAAAGAAATTCTTCTTCAAATTACAATGGGAGCACACACACTCAAAAAGCTCTCTTATTTTACTACATAAAAAATGTAATCATGCATCAATATTGAAGAGCCATTTGTGTGCAATATTGTTAGTCTAAAATATGAAGACATATTATATTAAGGTGTTATATGATTAGGTTTTCTACAGATCTGATGAGGCAAGTTATGCAAAAAAATTTATTGAGAATAAAATACTTATAATTATTAATTTTACATGCTTGGCACAAAATCATGTCAACATTTCTCTTCTATATGTTTTTCTTTACCGTGGTCTAGATAGAGTGACACTTTAATGAAACTAAAGAAATAAGCATAATAAAGGCATGATCTTGCTAAGGTAGTGAGCATAACAAATACTTAATAAACCAGCCCTGAGTCACCCTGCATATTGTAATGCAATTATATTAAGGGACCAGTTAATGGCAGCATGGTTATAATAGAAATGAGAAAGTTATATTTACAACATACAAAAAAATATTGACATAAAATAAGATATTATAGGTGAACAGTTCACTTCTAATTTAATTAATGAGTTTTTAAGCTTTGATTTTTAATCTAGAGACAAATAATCAAATGCTAAACAGAAATAAGTAATTTTCTTTTAAACATGGTTGAATGACACAGGACTGGCATACATTACAAATGATTGTTACTGAAGGATGACATTAAATTATGAGTTTTATTGTGCTAAGTTTTGTTCAAATTACTTCAGTAGGTAAGAACTTAATTAGTTATCTGAGTCTTCTTTGACATTATCCTAAGTCATTTTGAAAGTATAAGATTTACACAATTTGGTATATCAACTAATTAATTGTAAGTCTTAACTTTGAAAAATTATTTTTCACCAAAGGCACTCTAATTATATTTTGTAGGTTGTGCAAAGGGCTCTGACTTAACATAAAATAATTTTGTAGCGGGAATGGTAAACTATAAAATGGAAGAATTTTTATATTCAATTGTTGAATATTTAAGTTTGAATGTAGGGTTGTAAAGGTTTTCCATAATACTTTTTTGTAGCAATGAATACTCCAGCAATATCAAACATGGTGTAAGAAGTACCCGGGAAAAGGGTTTTTATATTTAAGAGAGCTGATAGTATGACACAGTCTTTAGTCCTAGTTTGTCTAAAGTTTGATTGCATATTTTAAACTTACTTGCCAATGATTTCACACAGCTCATACACGTCGTCGAAGAGTACTTCGTCCTCAGCCATTTTAATCACATACACTGTTCACTGTGTTTCAGAAATAGATGTAAATCATCATTTTTCGCACTATCCTCCACCGGAACACGGGGTGGTTACGCCCTTATATCCTTTGCACCACAAATAGCCTATATTATAAAAGTGAACACTTAGCGATATTACACGGTTTACTCTTTTATTTTCAGTTAAAATAATTTATAAAAACACAGTGATAAAGCGTAATTTGTACATAAATCCGAGAAAAACATCCAAATGACATAAACGTTTAGTAAGGTTTGTAAAAAACACTTTCAGGAATTTCGTATGTGATATAAACAACATAAATAAAAGTACAAGACGTGCAAATTGTTAAACATTAGCCAAATCTAGGAATATCGATAAAATGTACTGTTTTTCTACGACAATTTTTTTATTTACTTTTGACATTACGACTGAGTTGAGAGACTTAACTGAAGTTAGCAAAAGTTATTTTTTTAATAGCATTACCGCTTCGGTGTTTTTGCCAGTAAAAGAAGTTGCCACTACTAATTATAGAAGTGAGTAATTCACTTTTGCTACAGTATCATCATCATCGTCAACAACAATCTGTTATTGCCCTTTGTTGAGTCTCTTTTCATATGCGCCATTTGTTTCACCTGTCAGTTCCTTTTGAACTGTGTAGACCCGTGACAGTTTTGATGTGGTAGACTTTCGGAGAAGAAAAAAAACCAACTTCGCTTTCCTGTGAGCAGCCTTCAATCCGGCCTGCAACCATATCCAATCCCGCTAAGTTCGTGATTCCTACTTCGATATTGCGGACCATAATAGTGCAACGTCGATTTTCGGTATTCAAATCATGCCGTGATCTACGACTGAGCGATTTAAATGTGGTGAAGCTACTGTGATGTTAATATTTATGTCATGATAAGCAAAACACATTTATGTAGTAAGTACCCACTTTTCAAGTATTGTATCACATGAACTGATTAAATGATGAATGTTGCCCATCTGAGCTAAATGCTTCTGGAGATCTCTTTATTTTGATGTACTTTGGTAAAAATAAAACAAATAAAATTGAAATTGTTTAAAAAACACTCGACATTTGTGGTTATCTTGGATTTGAAATTATCATACTGTATAATATTCTAGTCAAGATATTTTTACTAGATAGGTAGGGTGAACTGTTCAACAATAAACCACCTAAATTTCCAGAACTGATTTCGTCATAACCGTAACTCAATTTTCTTATCCATCGTTGCTAAATCGCTTGAAATTTGTCTAGCTTAAAGTTTTTTTATTCGCATTTCATTTGAAATATGTTATTACGGATTTATAAACTTTTTTTAAAACAAGGAATTTGGCTCAATGTGTCCATCTCTTGGTATTAAATGAACCACGAGTTGTTGTGCATTGAATTACCAACATTTTCATATGTCTGCATTGAACCATTGACGCATACATATTGCCTCAGGCAAACACACACACACCCACCCTGACGCGTCAAACTTATAACACCCCGCCGTTTCGGCGTCGGGGGTAAATAAAATCTGTATCTGTATATAATATATATAAGACTAAGTCCTGACTGACTCACTAAATGCCTGACTTAGAGACAGGTCACAATTAACGCAGAGCCCAATTGCTGAACCGAGAGACATGAAAGGAATGTTGTGATATATTAAGAAGGGGTTTTTAGATATTCAATTCAAAACAGCTGCTAGTTAATATATAGAAAAAAGATTCACTGTTGGTAGCAGAAGCAGAAGGAAAGGTCGGAAAACTGGACCAAAGTTATTGTTCTTAAACAGGCAGATTCTAGTTCGAAGCTCAGACTAAAGAACCAATATTCTCTTTTTGATAGAGTGAGATGTAAAGAATTCATGCAAATAAAAAGCAGATTTCTTTAGAAAACATAATTGTAGGTATGTTTTATTTATTTATTGCGTTATTTTGAAGTATATAATGTACCAATAATGATTGAATAAGGATGTAGATGGTAGGTAAAATTTTAAAATGGTAGTTATTTATTTCTTACATAAATGTAATAAAAAATGTATTTATTGACCTAAGTACATACCTAATTATGTACCTAATACAAGTATTTTTTAATCACGAGAAAGATGACAATAAAATAGTTCATAAAAATATGACATAAAATATATAAATATTGAAGACATCGTTATTACTAAACCTTTCCTTTAGGTACTACTTAGTAATCATTTACTTATAAATAACGTTTGACATTAAAGTTTATTTCCTTAAGTACCTACACTAATTATTTTTTAATTGACACTGAAAACTCGTTTCTTTCTTAGTGAAGATTTTTGTAAAGCTTCATATAAGTTAGATATAAAAAATTACTTATTCTTATTATTCAAATTATGGTTAAAAATTAATTTATAGCAAAATACTTAATAATTTAACATTTTAATAGTGTGCTGTTATTTACTTTTCTCTGAAAGTATTCACAACCTGGAACTTTAATAAGCAGCTCTGAATCCGGAACTTTTGGTTTAAGATATTTGTTGACATTGACGATGTAGGTGCAATGATACTCTAGTTCATACAGCTCAAACGTAGTTTCCTGTAAAACAGAATTATGTTACTTAGAATTCATTAATAGTCAAAGTCTGAATAAAAAGCTAAAAGAAGCTAATAAATCTATTATTATATATTTTTATTTTCTTTAAGTTTTTTAAAGACATAATTATTAAAATGACAAATATCTATTTCGGTTTCTTTTAAATATCCAAGTTATTTTTCAGCAATAAATCAATGTTGTAAGTACATAAGTACCTATTAGTAGGATAAGGGTAGGCAGCAACTATATTAATTTAATTAAAAATAAAGATACATAAAAAAATCATTTATCGTTTCAAAGTTCAAAGTTCTTTATTTCGCTTCTGGTACAATAAGGTTTAAATAGTAGCTAAAATATACTGGCGTACTAAATATAATATATAATTTTATAGATAACTGTTTATAGTGACGTCTAATTTACTGTGTATAGAATTATTAATTAATGTTGATAAAAACTCAATGACAATTATTTTCAATATTATTTTGTACTGGCAACTCTGTATCTAACTCGCCCTCAAAATTAAAGCTAACTTCACTTTGCTTCGAAATAGTGCGCGAAAATAAAATTACCTGTCCAGCTACTACGTCATAGATAGGCCTTTGAAACTATTAGGTAGTAGTGAACTTTATACTTCATAGGCACATTCTTTTTGCAATACCAATACCGCTCGACAATCTATTTTTCCTAATAACATTGACAGATATGTTTTGTCTTAAAATCTGCCCGTAAATGGCGCGGTAGCAAATTACCCTCTTTTTAGACCTTGTTATTTCCCCCCCTATCAAAAATCTTGAACGACTAAAAAATCATAAAACATAATCAATTTTCATATTGATCGGTCGAAAACTACAATTTGACTCGAATACCAACATTTAAAAAAATAACATACAGACTGACTGACAAAAGTAAAATTTGACAGACTTAATTAAAAGATTGCTTTTTTACGGAAAATTTACCTCAGTAGTTGCTGACAGACTTTTGCGCTGCTTTTTTGGATTTTCACATTTCAGGGTCTTCCATTGAACATGGTATCTGAAACGCACGTGTATAATTTTGATTTAGCCTTGTTAAATTATACATTTCCAACATTATTACCTCCCATTACGACAGGCGCCGATGTAGGTACCTTTAAAGTTATTTCGATTTAACAATAAACCTCAAGACCGATTTTGATACTATTATGATAATGATAAGTATTTACTTAATACCATTTTAAAAAATTAAAGAAAAAATGTAATCGGACCAGCCGTCTTCGCAAACTCGGCATATATAAAAACATTTTAAAAAAATACCTCATCCTATTTTGGGACGTCTGTAATATATATCTATTTAATTTAATTCTCCAGGACACAACATTTTGAATATTCTATATAGCAAATTTAATAATGGTCCTGAAGGATTTATTTAGGTAGGTACCTATAGAATCTTAGGACTAAACGTAGGTAAATAATTGCATGTAACTAGGTCAGTGACCTAAGTAGGTTTATCAAGTAAATAATGAATTTGTTACCTTCCAGGTTGCTCGTGAACTGGCGGAAGTGGGTCCCACGAGACCCTCGCCTTCAGTTTGTGATTGTTCCAGATAATCTTGTGAAGTTTCAGCCCTTTGATTTTTATTTCCCGCTTACGAAGAGACTCTGATGATAGATCTGTAAAAATATCATTGGAAATTTAAGTAGTTAGGTAGGTACTTATATTCTGTTCTATGTATATATTTATGTCAATGTACGTTAAACTTCCACAGAGTCACACGAAATGTATTGCTTGAACTTTTATTATGCGAACTGCCAGGTTATGCCGAGTTCTCTACTTCCCGATAAGTCTGTGGGTCTGGGGATATTTTTTTCCTAAATAAAAGAGTTGGTCCCAGAATGAAAGTTTTTTTGACCGATGATATAGTAGAGATCCTAGATTGGACAGAGATTATAGACAGGCTAAGATAGGCTTAGATCAGCTTACATAATCATCAGTATAACCATAGATGAAGGAATTGCGGGAAAAAAGCAATGACACTTCCTTAATCTATGGTTGGTATTAGGTACTTACCATTTACAATGCTGCTGGTAGTATTGTAAAAGATCTCAGCTTTTTCACTGCGCAGCTTGCCCAGCCCGAACTGACTTATTGTCTGCACTTGTAGAAAGTACATAGAGTTTGGCTGCAGATCCTTTATTTCTATGTAGTTTTGGTTCTGTGAAATAAATCGAGTCAAATTTAGAGGCGCGTCTACGTCATAGCCAAAGGACTTGTTTTATTTTCGGCCAAAACGGTGTACGTCTACCAAAAGTTGCCTAAAGATGTGGTTAATATTGTTTATTAATAAAAATGCATCAGTCGCATGTTTCATTGTGTACAAACAAATTCTGTGAATTGTAGCGGAATTATGGCATCAAAATTTATACCTCCTTGGTTGACTCCAATGGTCACATTGGTCTATGAATTGTACCGCAAGACTGAAATATCAAAATTGTCACAATAAAAACGCGTAAATCTCCTTTTCGTAAATAACGTATATATATAATAGCTATACTTCGATTATTTATATACACTGCGACATATTACGTTATTTTGAATTTGATCGATAGATTATAGATTAATAGTCCATGACGTATTTATGGTATCATGTAGGTACACTGTCCTGGCTGGACCTATTTGCTAATAAGACTGGTCCACAGAAACGCAAGGAATTTTAAGAGGGCAAAAATACTAAATTCATTACACTACTTAGTGCTATTGGCTCGGCCTGTGGACTAGCTAAATTTTCTAAGTATCTGCGCAATTTTCTTTTTTATTTTTTAAGTAAGAACCTTCTACGAAGTAGGTATTATAAAACATTTACAAAAAGATGAATGAAATCGGTAAAGCCGTTCTCAAGTTATAGCGTGACCAGGGAATCATTTAAATGCATCGACGAGAAAAAAAAATGTTGCCTTTTTACGTATAAAGATTACCATACCCTGCATAAAGCTCACATAAATCCTATTTTTAATTAATTTTCACACAAACATCCCTTCTTCGTTTCCCAGTTTTTCATGTCGATTTCGAAACGTTCAAATAGCGTTTCTATTCTGATCAGTTTAGAAAAGAGACTTCGATTCTTCAGAACTCGTTACTAAAACCAATATTGACATTGAAAATAGGATCACGGAATGAATTAACGCTTTCAAATTGTTCAGAAAGGCAATTAGTAACACCGAATGTTCAAGCAGACCGAGCATTTTGCTTATTCTTTTTCTTATTGGTTCGCCCTATTTTTAGGTGTTAAACTTATAGTTGGTTTAGAAACTAAGTTTCGACATTTACGAAATAAGGCGTATGACATGACTTACGAAAGCTAATTATTCTCTAACGATAGGGACGTACATACAATGCGTTATCCGACTCCGTAGCGTTCAGTCGTAAATACCACTCAACGGTCACCCATACAAGACCTGCGTTTGCGTTTACTACTATCACTACGAAAAGTAATTACCTAGACCAGTATATGTTTTCATACTTATATCGTAAATCGTATTATTGCATTAAATAGTTTTTTTATATTATTAGTTCTATAGGTACTTATATATCTATTTATCCAGCCTTAGTTATGTAAAGTCTATCGTTTTATGAAAGAAGTATAAAGAGAAGGCAAAAAAATACGACAAGCCTTGCTTCATGAGTCTCAAATCCATATTATCCATTGGTTTTTATCCCACATCTCACAGGGTTCCATTTCGGTCCTCTTTTATAGCTTTTTGATCGGGTGGCAGACGTGATATGGGCATAGGGTTTTATTTAGGGATGCAAGTATCTTACTATTCTTACTACTTACTGGAAAATTGTGAAAATGTCTACGGTTAGCATCTACGGTTCCTATAGTTCCTTTATGTTAACTAGCAATCTATCTACGTCTAAATCTACAAACCCCAATCAATATAGACACTTTTTAAGTCAAAAACATGGTGCTAAAATGTAAACCGATCTTTTGTATTAAGCTATACTTTAAATGCACGTTTCGGACCGACCAGTCCAGGAATAATTCCATTAGTTTGTCGGTTATAATTCTTTTCACTGATGCCGAAGTTCAACAAACTACTTAGATTGAACATCTCGGCTAGGATATAAACCGTACGTCAGAGACCTTCGGGTATCTGGAGGCTTTAAAAATCACATATCAGAACCGCATTATCATTATACTATTATGACTTACTAATAACACCTATTTTGAACTCACCTTAGGAACATTCTGATGGTTTACTAGAACCGAGTCTAGTTCTCCGCCAATGCCTCTCGCACGTCGACTCCAAAACACCTTATACCGAAGTACTGGTAGATCTGACTGTGGCTCCTTCCATTCAAGCTTCACTGTCACGGTACCTGATGTGTAGAAAGTGGAGTAATCTACCTAATATCTTAATTTGAAATTGAAGGAATCCAAGATATGTCCTTGGACTTTTGTATATAAACTGACTAAGCTAAACTATTGTATTCAAAAGCAGAATTTCCAACCGAATCCTTGTTAAACGACGATTATTATTGGGCATCGTGTTGTTTGAGTTTTCCTTATGTAAGGAAAATATACAAGCCCGATAAATAACTGAGCCTACATTTCCATAAAGGCCAAAGGTCCGGTTGACAAAAGTCTTACGTCAGAACTTCTTGACGTCATCATGCACACCCCTAAGATTAATCTGATTAATCACATCGTAAATAAAAATAGCTAATTTAGGTTTATGATCGCTAATGTTACTTGATTAGGCCGTAAACTGATTGAAATAGCCACCACAATGCAATGATTTATCTATAAGAACCTGTTCGTAATATCAATCAATGCTTATGGTGATAGAGATCATTCGCTTAGTGGTTGGGAAAACCTATCTGTAAGTGCGAATTTGATCACATTGTTGTTAGTAATCACATCAGTTCTTTTGAAAGATTGGTTATTGGAAGTGTTTCTAATTAAGGTTTTGTCAGGATTGGTGCCTAGTATGTCATCTTTTGTGAGGTATATTCCCATCAAAAGATGGGAGGCGCATCAGAATTATCACGCGCAATACGTGTACGGGGCGGCGAGACTCCTATCGGGTATACGAGCTTTACAACCTTCGAATACCTACAAAGTTACCATCAGCCAGTTTCTGTTTCAGATACTACTTATAAGTTACCTGCCATATCGTCACCTATAATTCACGGCAAGTTTTTTGATATGTACATTATTATGGTTATTATTGTGGATGGTCAAACTGTATACCCACTTACCGTTTTCAATTTTAAGCGGTCGTACTTTGAGCTTCTTCGGTTTAGGTGGTGGCCTTGGTCCCCGACGGGGCGTGAAAGGGGGGCTGGGGTTCGAGAATCCTCTTGAACCTGAAGTGCCGACGGAAGCTACCCTGAACCGGTACCAACGGCCTGACTTCAGTATTTCACGCAGAGACACTTTTGTTCTGGATTAGAAAATGATAATTCAATGTTGGATTTGGACGACTATTGTATTTACAATAGAAACTACATACACCTAGAAGGATGTCATTGCAATACTACACATGGCACCCAAAATAATTAAGAAGACAGATTAAAGACGGATCGGTAGTGTCATTTGGGGTATGAGCCAAATTATACAAAAAATAGAGGAATCTATGATTGCAGTATCCTATTGGATATGGTTGGAGTAGGAAAAGAACTACACATAGTTTCGTGTTTGATTTTCTTCTACTAACTGTTCTTTCTACGATATTATGCAAGATTTCCAGGCTGAATATATGAATACAGATATTATTACAATATGTAGGTACCTATTTATATTCGCTGTTAGTATTTGATTGTGATTTCAGTTATGTACGTGAGAATTCTAACAGCGTAGCAACATAGTTTCACACATACCTATACATCCAAAACATCCTACAATTATTGAGATATCTGCCTGAAATATACCTATTGTACTATTGTAGATATAAATAATAAAAATATATTTTTTAATAAATATTAATAAGTATTCCGTACGAATGTGGGGAAATATTAATACAGTAGACTTGATAATCTGATTGTGTCACTTGACTGTTGAATAAAAGGAAACCAAATCTGGAACGAAAGCGCTTTTTGCAATTCATTACTCATAATGTTTCTCATTAGGAACATAATTATTCAATAGTACAACAGTAAACTGCAGTAGAATAAAAGCAAATGTGAAAGTAGAAAACTTGGCAAATGAATAGCAACGTTCAATGAATGCTTTATACAGAAAGTTGACAGTTGACAAGTTGAGGGTAGGATTAAAACAAAATGAAGGAAAATTTCACTCGCTGATTACTGCAATTTAAACGTCTATTACGCAGGAACAAAATAAACTGATTGTTATTTGTCTGTAAGCATTTTAAATTATCACGTGGTTTCCCTTAGCTAATTAGAAGTTATTTTCTTGTCGTTTTCTTTGGGGTTTTCCAGATTGTCAACGGCTGCATTAAAAATAGACAAGAAAATGAGGTTGCATAACGTTTCAGGTAAAAATGGACTTACGCACTGTGTAGATAAAATAGGTGCCACTACAAAAATGATCACGATTACAACACGTAACAATAATGTAATCGATTGCCTAGTTTCTTTTATAGTGTACCTCGATACTGTAGTTTTGATTACGGCATAATTACGTAGGTACCGACAAAGCCGCCCAGCAGGCAGAATAAAGATTGGTAGGTACTTTAATGTATTGATTATTACATTAGAAGCAGTGAAATGCACTCATAAATAGAAAGCCAATATATTTCATAGTTATCAAAAGGTTACCATGTAGAAAAATAGTGCTTAATGTTTTTCATTTAATGACAGTTCTACAAACTTTGTTACAAATTACCTTTTGATCTTTTCACAGCTTCCGAGTTATTATTATATTGCTTCTACATATTATATTAGACATAATAATAGTATCAGTTTTTAATTAATTTATCTTGTTTTTTTTGGTATTACTTCTCTTTATTTAACCAAACTGTAGTAGTTTTTTAAAATTGGTACTCGATGTATAAGTATATAGTTCCAATTCATGTCAAAACTAAAATACACTCACAAAAATAGGTAAGCATATCACGATTATATTAGTATTACCAAATAAATCATATTTAGCACGTAGATTTTTCCAAACTTGATGACGATTCCATACCAAATTTCTAGATTTAAAAACGTTGTAATATTATATGTTCACGCCTCCAATATTATATTTTCAGTCATAAGCCAGCTTTCTGCAGAGTTCCTTACTAATGGGGTACCGTGCCTTTATTATTAAAAACAAAATAACTAATTACAACTACAAAAAAAATAGCAGAAAGATTATTTAAAATCTACAGATAATCCAAATGTCCAACCATGCTAGCCGCATTACCGTGCTGATGCTTATTATCAATTCCTTACTTGTTTGTCCTCAACAGCATATTCCAGTCCCCGAGCCTATTCTCCTCATACTTGGGTCCCAAGTGGTGTTGCTCTTCAAGGATGTACAGCACACGACCAGGAACTGCCCTTGACATGTCTCCCACTCCTCCCGACCATCTGATCTGGACTTTACCACGGCGTTTCTCCCTGGCTTCTTCCACTATTGGCATAGCTGGGAGACCTGTACATAAATTATATTCAAGACTATCGTAAAGAAGTATTTTAAGTGGATATTAGGCAAACTCAGTTTTTAGAGATTTCTTTCGCAGCATAGAAAATTTAAGCTGTATTTTATTTTTATCCTTTTTGGTAGGTACAAAATTGGTGCTTGCTAGAGAATAATTATATGCATGTCTTGTAACTTTCACCAGCCTAGGATTTTTACCAAAAAGAAATTAATTCATTCGCGACGTTCACACGAGTTAATAATGGACGGAAAACTTTTAGTGAGTGCTGGATTTGAAGACTTAATTATTTAAGAGCTTATTTGTACTCGTATGTACCATATAAATTTCAGTATAAGCAATAACTAGTAGTTACTAAAACTACTAGTTATTACACCCGCGATATAAAATCGAATATAAATAAGTTTACAAGATTCAAGCTTATAATCCTCATTTGAGGTTAAATTTCCAAAAATCCTTTCTTAGTACACTGCTACACATAACATAACGATTACACCTTCAAAATGTCATGTTTTTTTAAAATCAGAGAAATTTGAATTTTATATTATTAGACTCTGCGTTCAATCCTAGCGAATATCAGTCAATCAGTCAGGACTTACTCTTTTAGATATATAGATAGCTACATATATATGCGGTATGACCACGGTGTGGTCAAAGATGAGACAACATAGATCTAGTAGTTTGTTCACTCTAACCTTGAAAACTGTTGAGCTACTGATCTCAGGAAACAGGCTGCCAAAAGCCTCACTGCTTTAGAAACTTACGGATCTTTTAGTATTTCTTACCAGGTAAGGTTAGAAGATCGACGGGCTCACTGCAAGATGCCCCGCAAACATGACGGCAACATCTCTGAGTGCCGTCACATTGAGAGTCAGAATTACATGATTCAATGCACGCTGCGGCCCATTTAGGACTGTCCTGTATAGGGCAGGTGCCAGGCTTCTGCTCTTGAGAGCGGCATTTAGAACGGCATTGGTGTGTCTGTAAATAAAAATATAAGAATGTTGATTGGATATCGAACATGTACCCAGTAGCTATTGAGATGTAATTTTGGACACACACACGTGTTAAACGTTCATTCAACTTAGGATGACCATCCATGACCGAACTCTGATAACAGTTCTACTGGTGGTAAAAATTAAAACATGCGAAACGATCGCCTGGTTGTATGAATTTATTATTTTACTGTGAAGGACCTTTTCTATGTTTTAAGATTGTATATAGTCGTACAACCGGGCTCTAAATTTAATGGAATATCAAAACCACAGTTATTAGAGCTAAGTCATAGTAAACAATGCTTCTGTAATGTAATGTAAAAACAAAAATGTGTCCCACTCAACACATTCAAAGTACAAAAATTATATTAAAAATATTGAAGGTTGTACTGATGATTCGGTGAGGTATATTTGTTTTCCAGTTGACATGTAGTTGTTATTTATTATGATACATTAATCCGCAAATGATTTAGATACGAGTTGACTATCTTGATGATAGCTGCATTCATATCAGATTTGTGAAAAGTTAAACACAGTTAAACAAACAAAGTTCAACAGTTTTATTATTTATGACAAATATCTAGAAAGTTTGTAGAAGTCGTTATTACCCAGTTCAGCCTAAATACTAAGACGAAAGGAAGCAATTGCGACCTCTAAAAACTCATCTGAGTTATAAATGATCTATGTGTTAAAGACTTCTTAGTTCTTATTTCTTCTAAAGATTTATGAAAGAACCGTTCTCATAAGTGGGCAAGCTGTTCGTTAGGTATCAAGAACTTCATTAGTGTAGGGTAATTAGCATACATTTGCTAGTTTCACAATGTAGACCACTTTGAAGGTGACTCAGAGTTATAGGTTTTAAAAACTCAAAAAAGAAAGATATTAGATAAAAACGCACAAGCTACACTATAGTAGTTATACAAGCTGTCGGACTTACAACCACTATATTTTTTGCGACGTTGTACAAATCTTAGCAACCACTTGATCGATTTATTTCATATGCAAAAATCTGAAATTATTTTTTTGTCTCGCATGTTTGTATTATTTAGAAGGAGGGAATTTGACACGGCACCATTTTCTAATGGCGCCATATCAAACTAACCCCATTTTTGGGACAAAGATTCCCCTTACTCATAATACTTTATAAGTATTTAGTATATATCAAGTATTATAGATATGACAAACTGGTCACGCTCTGCATTCTCCGACGTCGAAGGCTAGTGAGTCCAGAAGGTGTGACATATCCATTACTAAGTAACTAGTATTCACCTAAGGTATCTCATTAAAATGGACAGAAAATATAAGATTTTGTAAGAACCAACAAAAAAAAAATATTTTGATAACTTTTTCTTCTCAATGACTCGATTTGATTTGATTATACGATATTATTTTAGGTAAAACTAGTATACGTGATTAGAGAAACGTAGCTAAATAACCAAGATCCCTGATCTAAAATAAGACTGTTTAATTATTACTAGAGAATTTGTCCATTTATTTCATGCTTAGTATTGTATATATACAGGGGTAGGCACTCGAAATGTTACCAACTTTAAGTTGCTATAGCAACCAAACTGCTTACAATATGGCGCATATTTTTACAGTCGTAAGTCTATTGTGTTGTTCCTAAACAAACAGAAGCTCATTGTTTTTCATCGCTGCTAAAAAAAGTTATCCAGATGGAATTCAAACGCCCCAGTGTCATTACTTTGTATTTGGCTGGAAAATCGCAACCAGCCATTGTTAATGCGCTACGACATTTACATCTGAATAAAATGTTTGTGTATCGGACCATCACGCGTTACAATGATACGGGTAGCATCAAGAAACGCCATGGAGGTGGAAATCCAACAACAGCAACATCATCAGAAATGTTTCGAAAGGTAAAGGCTAGAATTGAACGAAATCCACGACAAAGCGCAGTTAAATTGGTGAAAAGTCTTAATGTCCCGGAGCATAGGACGCATATTAAAAAATAAACTACAACTAAAGCCTTACAAAATACAAAAAGATCAAGACTTGACACTTACACAAAAGGCAGTTCGCCTAAAAAGAGCTAAGGAGTTAAACCAGTTGCACGTTGATAGCAAGCTTGAAAATTTGGTTTTTTCCGTAGAAAAATTTTTTACGGTTCAGCAATATGTGAACAAACAAAATGATCGCGTATAATTAAAGTCTAAATCAAACGACAATTTAGACCAACGAATTGCTCTGCGAAAGCAAGCACCAGCATTTGTGATGGTTTGGGCCGCGGTAACTGCTACGGGACGTTCACCTCTCGTTTTCATTGAGCAGGGTGCAAAGATAAACCAGCAAATCTACCGTGAAAAGATTTTAATCGATGCTTTGTTACCTTGGGCACGTAAGAAATTCGGTAGAAACCATTGGACGTTTCAGCAAGACTCGGCACCATCCCACAAAGCCCGTGAAACCCAAATTTTTTTGCAAGAAAAAGCTCCGAGCTTCATTTCTTCGCAACAATGGCCACCATATTCGCCGGACTTCAACCCAATGGATTTTTCCATATGGTCAATTCTAGAGGCCAAAGTGATAGCAAAAAAATATGAGACAGTCGACGCCTTAAAGATTGCTCTTCGCCGAGAATGGAACAAAATATCAGCAGACCACATTCGTGCAGCGTGTGAAGCCTTCTCGGACAGACTCGATGCTGTTATCCGCGCTAAAGGTAGCCACATCGAACAATATTTTTTTATTTTTAATTTTAAATGTTTTTTTTCTATATATTGAAGTTTATAAATAAAAAGAAACAAAATTGTCAAAATTATAGCATTTTGAATTGGTAACACTTCGAGTGCCGACCCCTGTATTTGTATGTATTGTTTTTATATATGTATGTATTATATTTATATATTTATATGTAATATTTTAAGGCCTCTTTAATATTATGTAATTATCTTGTACGTGCTTGGTTGCCTGGAAGAGATCGCTTTAAGCGATAAGGCGTGGCTTTAAGGGATTGGATAATAACTAGAATATGTTTACAATTGTGTCTATGTTATTTATTTATTGTTAAGCTGGTTTTTGAATAAAGAGTTGTCTATCTATCTGTCTATCTATCTATTTTCCCATTCTTAGTTTACGCATTTTTTGGCTATAGCTACTTTATATATGACGTTTGCCTGTCAGGCTTCTTTGCGCCCTCTGTACTAAGGAACTCCTTTGCAAGACACTAACTAGGCCTATAATAACTATACGGGGTTAGTGGCTAGGGGTGTACTAAACCAAAAAGGTGTCACTATGGAAACAATTCACAATTTGAGAATAAAAAATCAGCTGATTCATACATTGTGTCGACGACCTATAAACTTTTTTATAGAACCGGTGTTTTTTTTTTATCTTATACAGGTTAAGTCCCATATTAAGAGTCCCATTTGCCTTCGTACATCCCTAACCGATAACCCTGTATACATCAGTATCTATCTACAAAGTACTAGAAGATGCAGTATTTTAGATTGTCGGTTTGCTTTACGATAGCAAGTTTCTAAGAAGCATTAATTTATCCTGAGTGTGCGATCGAAAATGACGAGGAACTTTAATTTTACCGCTTTCGTATACTAACACTAAAAGACGGCGCTTTTATATGTGACCCACATCTAAAGAGAATGCAGTTTAAGTTGATGTACCTTTACTTACTGGTTTATGATATTATGATATTGCTCTTCGCCGAGAATGGAACAAAATATCAGCAGACCACATTCGTGCAGCGTGTGAAGCCTTCTCGGACAGACTCCATTATAAGCATAATTGAATTATTGTCAGTAAAAACTCATTCTAAATTTAAAAAAAGAGTGTGCTCCTTTTGCTTAATTAGTAAAAACGTAGAGCTGAAAGCAAACCCGGAAATTTATATACTGTACCACTAAAATAATATGTTTTGTTAAGAAGATACAGGCCAGTAAAAACTTAATGTTTTTTTCGTAAATCGCGATGCTAACCGCTTGTTTGGTATGCTATTTATGATTCCCCTATGAAGAATGTGAAACAACGTTTTGAAAAAATGTTTTGCAAGTAAAAAAGGTTGCGCTTCCGGCTTACAGGAAAAGCGGCACTTTTTAGGTGTTTCTTGTCCAATCTAAAAACTGTGAGGTTTTTTTTTAAGATAAAAATGAAAAACGTCAAATCACAAAACGCGATATAAACCTGCTTCTTTAGGTTGTCACTTAAAGCCTTTTGGGGAGTTTGAAACCCCACTTTTTGCCTGCAAAAAAGGTAGTACAGTTTCTTCAGCTTCACATTTTAATTTATCTTCTGACTTGTTTATTAGGCCGTCGCCGCGCCGGGACGAAACTTACATTTACGTCAATAGTTACAACTGCTTTTTTGTAGTCTACAATTTTAATAGTGAATACGAGTGTGTATGAATAGACACACTTCGCTAGGGACAATTTTATTTAATTAATCTCCATAACTGAATTGTCTAATACATTGCATGTTAAGTAGAAATATATAAGTTTAATATAAATTAGTCTGAAATACCTCATTATTATTTCCGACAAGACATTTCCATCGCAATTTCTCGGAACTTTTCTTCACTTGCCTACTACATAGTTGGATCTCAATATATAAAATAAAAATAAAAAAAAATATTCGGAACATTAAATTAAGGTTATTTAAATCAATCTTAATGTAGAGTTAAAGGAACTTGGCTCTACTTCACTTTTATGTTCCTACTTAGAATTAAATTTGAATGGTTTATCACATTTTTTGCAAGCGCTTGCAGATCCGTGATTTCTATGACAGCTGTTGTCTTATCTCAGGTACCATTCATTTTTTCATTGTATTTTTATAACGTAGAAACTACGATCCTATGCTACGACGTTACTTACTATAATTCCGCGTATTTTTGTTCTGTAATTGTGATCGTACAATTTTAAATGTCAAACAAAACAGCTTTTTGTTGTTCTGAAGTTCGAGGCAGGTTTATGAACCTTAGTTTGGGGAAGCCGGGGTTTTTCAGTTATCGAGAGGGTTATCTAGTGAGGATAAAGTGGTTCTATTGTTTGGGCTTTTGCGTAGCGCTTATTATGTGGTGTTATTTTAAGTCTTTGTGTATTTCAAGTTTCTTTTGTCTGCCAGAGCTGTGGTCATAGTGTTGCCTGTCCAGAAAATAAGAATGTATAGCGATAAAAATACTAACGTAGGTATTATTTTATAATTCAACAAGGGAATTCTGCCAATTAGGATAACACCACACCGCTGTCGGATTTTAGTTAGTTTCTAACTTTTTATAGTTTAGTAAATTGTTTCTTACATTATTATTTTTTTATTTATTATTATTTTGTAAGTGTTGTATTTTATTGCTATTAATATTTAGATATATAGATAGATCAATTCTTTATTGCAGACACACAAATCAAGAGAACTATTATTACAAAATTCGTAGCACTGTATTTTGTAAGATTGTCAAAGAGGCGGATTTATCACTAAAAGCGATCTCTTCCAAGCAACCTCAGGATGGAGACAATCGTGAAAAATAAAATTAAATGGAACGGAGTATATAATAAAGAATATACTTAATTAACTTAATACGCAAAGTGTTATAAACAATACATACACATACTAAATAGTATAAAAATGTTGTAATCTTAGTTTTGGCAGAGTAATACTATGAAAAAAAAACTTCTTTGACTATACTTTGACTTCAAGTCAAATTCAAGTCGAAGAAAAGTATAAGGACCGATTAGAGACTTTCGAACAAAAAAATAATTTTCATATCTGTCCAGTTATCTCTGAGAAATCTATTAATAAATTTAATCGGAAAGTGTATGTACATTTTTCCGATTAAATTTATAAAAAGATTCCGACCAATTGACAATGTTAATGTTTAATTTTTCTAATTAAGTAAATTTGCTTAGTGTTCTAAACGACTTTCATCAAGAAGTGCCTAGTATCTTCTAATTTCGTCAGTTCTTACTCATGTTTTGTAAGCTTTTCTTATAAATATTCTGAGAATAAAAAAAATCCGAAGAAATGTAGACATAAAATTTCCCAGGTTTAATTTTTTACATTAGTCAAGTATAAACTAGGCCCGATTCATCATTGCTAAACAATACTAAACTGAATTTTGGTAGTATTGTATTAAATGCAGTATAGAAAAAAAACTGGATATTCGTGGAACCTAATCCATTCGCCAAGTTGTCAAGATTGGTCAGAAAGTACGACCACACGCGTGTATAAATTAAAACATATTACTTGCTATCAGACCAAAGTAATCAAAATCCAGACCCGAAGCATAGACGCTTTGCTCGTTCCGTCAATTAGAGCTTATTAAAGCTGCCTTGCTATGAGCGCTATACGTTAAAGAACTTATAGCGCTCGTGAAGATAGACTGAATTACATCGAATTTAATATAATTTATGCATATATGCATAATTAAATAAACATAGACGCCAGACAGTGTCTGCAAAATCTCTTTGATTATGAATAACGTAAAAATATAAATGTTAAGTGGATAATCAATAAAATTAAATAGACTGATTGAATATAATTTGGAACGGAAACCGTAAATTTGACCTAAAACCTTTCGAATCCTCAGATATTTTAGCTAGCCACGTTTGGGTGTCATGAATTATGTATAATGGTACGATAACCGTTATACATAATATTGTGTACAATCAATATTAAAAGTGCAACTTGATCGAAATGTTATTATTTGCAAAGCTAGTCCTTCGATTGATTGACAATTATAATTGTGATTGACCGAGGCAGCGTAGCATCTGTACCTACTGACGTAGGACGTATTTAAAAATAATTAGGTACCTACGAGTACGTAATCTTTACGAAACTAATTTATAGTCGATGTAATTTCGGTTTATTTTTCTTCCAATAGAGGTAGGAAGCCTGCTACGGCACCATTTATCGACCAACTTCAATAGTGGTATATTCGGCAGAGAGATACTCTACCATGAATTCAAATTATGTTTATGTACTCGTATATTATCCATCTAGAAAATGTGATATCAAGCTTACCTCAGTTTTGCCTTCCTTACTCTTTTCCAAGCAAACCAAATCACATCGGGCCTTTGATAAACTATTAGTAGTTTGTGACCTGGTGAACCTCCTTGCTTTACCCACAGCTTCAGGCACTTGACACACGGCAAACAGTAGTATAAACAGTTTGAGCAACATATTGACTGTCTCTATTACACTACACTTGAGAATCAGAGTCTTTTCTTGTGTTGTATCTGAAATTGGAATTAAATTTTTGATGATGCGTTATTTAAATTTTCAACTCAAACTACTTCCTTGTTGAAAGAATAAAATAATTTTTCACATCAGAAATCGGTGAACTCACACAGAATAAAAAGATTCTGATTAATTGAGAACCTTCTCTATTGATATCAGTAAAAACAATATTTGTAGAGTTTTGGAGTTTAAGATAACCTAACTTGAATAATAACATTTAGATATGATAAAAAGTTCGGACTAAGAGACATCAGACTGCATTTAAGTAGGCATCTTTGATTGAACCAGATTGAATTGATTACTGGCTATTTAAGATTGAATGTGACCTTTCCATTAAATTGGACGTAAACGAAGCAGTAAAATGGGATATAAACAAGACCAATTAACAAGGTAGTAAAATGATTAAAAGCTGTGAGAATTTTCCAGGCATATTTTATAGCCAGCCCAGATCGCACTTTTTTGCAGTTGAAGTTTTATGAACCTGATCGGAGCTTAATGCCGGTAGTTAAAATATTTATTTTTAATTATTCCATTTTAAGTCGCTAGAGTTAAACGTTTACGTACAAAGTACACGAAAAACGTAAGTAAATTTTAATGGATATAGGAATTATTTTATAAACATACGTAAGTACCTACTCTTAAATGCAGTAAACAAGCTTAATGCACTATCAAAGATAATAACCGTAATAAATCCTCATGCGATACATAAAAATAATCGAATGGGGATCATTAAAACCTCTTTCGATACCACTCTCACAGCAAAAAGTAAAGAAACAATAGACCACCCAAACACTGCAACGAAACGCACCTCAAACCCAAACCAGTTTGATTGATTCCATTTTCAAAAATCAATTCAAATTCAAACTGTCATCGCGATAATTGCGCCAGTCGAGTCATCGACCCCGAGACTTTGACAGAAATTGGAAACATTGACAGACGCGCGTTACGATCAGCATGCGCGGCGGCACTGGTCGCGTTCCGTTCACATCGCCTGCGCGGGCGCATCGCAGCCCGTTCGTGCTTCTACTTCATTAAAACACCGATGATGCTTTCCTGTCTGTACAATGACGGAAGGCCGCTTTTACCCGAGCCGGTTTCCTAATTAAAAACACCCGTCTTCCTGCTCGCGATTGTTTTACTTTTTTCGTGTCATAAATAGAAGTTAATTGTTGGCCGTGTGTGGATTTTTGTGCGCCCGATCCGGAGTTATGGGAAGATTTTTATCTGAAGACATGATTTAATTACTGCAGTAGAGCTAATATTAGTAGATAGATTAATTATATTCAGGGAAATAAAATAAGCTGAGCTTTATTAATTTCAAAGCCAGCAAAACGAACACTAAATATACCTAGTAGATATTTTATGGATCAAAATTTCAACTGTTTTATAAAATATTACATAAAACAAGTGATTAGAAGCGACCTCAAGAAAAAAATCGACTGATAAATCTTAATCCTTGAGTTACTTTTTAAGATTTTTTTTATTTTGATATACCCTATATCACTGTCACGATCATGACGAATCTATTGACACCAGTCATATAAAATACGATAAACCATTTAAGCTCTAGGGCGTGCCAAAAAATTACATACATAACCCTCGAAAAACCTAACCCTCCTTGTTTCGCAGTCGGGTAATAAGTAAAAACACCTGACTCAATAAAGCTCGCCTATATTTGTTTAGAAGTCATTCCATCCTGCAACACAGCACCTAATTCAGATTCTCGTATTAGTTCCATTCCAAGTCAGGCGTTTAACACAAAAGCACTAAGTATTTGATGAATTGAGAAGTATTGAGAATAGTCACAAAAACACATAATTTGAAGTCAGGCTAGATTTCTACATGCTCCAAGGAATCCTCCTTAAGGAGTTCAATGTGTACAAACGTAAATAATATCTACAAATCGTATGAACTAGTTTCATAAAAATGGCAAAGAGTTCATCATAACCAGAAACATCAGCAACAGTTACTCTGTAAACAAAAGCCAGCCAATTATCTCGCACCGAGCGCATGCAAGCAGTTTGCAAGTTTAATTGGCATCGGACCAACCTTTAAATAAACAAACAAGCAGACAGACATGGACCGTACAGAATGGAGCTTGGTGCAGCCTGGGTGGTTCTGATTAGACTTGTTCATAGTTTAAATCATAGCGGCACTGGATTACAAATAATACGTTTATTAAGTGACATGACAACTGACTTCCAGCCAAAATATATAGTCATTTTTAAACTGCCGAATTGATACTGATAAAATTTAGATAAGACAAAAAAAAATTATTTATAATAATTGTTTAAAGTTTAATTAGCTTAAGTTATTTGTCTTATTTATAAGCCTAGAAATTCAAGACAACTAATTAAATTCACAAATAATTGTATAATCTCATAAAAGGCTCAGACCGAAGCGTCTGTGGAGTGTAAATATTTAAATAAAAAAACAATAATTGTTTAGACGTCTCTAAGAAATAGGGTAAGATAGGTACATTGGAAAAAGAATCTCTTTTTGATATCTATCAATATAAAGTAATGGAAATAAAATATGATCGTCATAAAATCACAAGTCTGATCCATCAAGATTCTTGTTGAACTCATTTTGAGAAGTCTAATCGTCTAGTAAACAACTTAAACATAAACTTCTTTTTTTTTCTAATATCTTAGATATTGCAGTAATTTCTTAGATATTGCAGTTGACTGTGGCCTCTTTTCTATTAATATAGGTACAAAAAGATCAGTAACCCAATTATTGCAGAAAAATCACATAGACCATTCCATAAAATAACACAAAAGTATCTTTACCACTTGGGCATTAATTCCAGCAGTCAAATTTAATATAAATACTTTTTTAATACGAAGAAGCAAGCAATTAACGGCTGAGGCTGTACCAATTAACAGCTCGTTGCATTCTGTCAACGAATATAATATTCTTACATATTGAGTCACCTTTCTCTGAAACAATGCGTGGGATTGATTGTTTATTTACATACTCAAAACAAAAAAATCAGTACAAAAAGATCAGTAACCCAATTATTGCAGAAAAATCACATAGACCATTCCATAAAATGACACAAAAGTATCTTTACCACTTGGGCATTAATTCCAGCAGTCAAATTTAATATAAATACTTTTTTAATACGAAGAAGCAAGCAATTAACGGCTGAGGCTGTACCAATTAACAGCTCGTTGCATTCTGTCAACGAATATAATATTCTTACATATTGAGTCACCTTTCTCTGAAACAATGCGTGGGATTGATTGTTTATTTACATACTCGTAGAAGATGCTGTAAATGATAGTATCTGCTAATCCAAACATTAAAAATGTCGTCGACTCGTTTTATTGTTACTGCCGCATGCTGGATTAGATTAAGCTTCTTATACTAGGCCCATTAAGCTTCTAAATATTACCAAAATTGACCGTCAAATATAACACCAGAGCAGACTGCCCCTTTGTTTGGGTTATGATACTTTCTTATTATAACTTGTAACTAAAAATCAAGACTGATGGTACTAGCCCAACGTACAATATTATCATTTAGCGTGGTAGTGCTGCTATCAAAAAGACACTCTACCCTGACCTATTCCTCTGTCTGGTGGTGGGTATGAGCATTTGGATTGTCTGTACATATTCAGTGGTCTATAGGTAATCCATTGTTTTGGAGAATATTTTTTATACAAGTTTGTCATAAGACTAATTGGTCCATAATTTCCAAGATCGCTCCGATTTACTTTTTTTTATGAATCAATACTATCGTTGAACTTGACCGTTCTGTCGGTTTTGACTCTAGTTCCATAACTGACTCGAAGAACCTCTGCAGCGGTTTTTTTAGCAATAGGACGCATAAAGATTTCAAAACTTCATTTGTGATGTTGTTGCCTCCCGGAGCTTTGTCGTTTTTTTTAAACTTAATCGACTGACTGACTCTAGATTCAAGTCAACCCAGAGAACAGGCAGGATTTCGAAAGAATTTTTCTACACTAGACCATATACAAGTAGTCACTCTAGTGATAGAGAAAACAAATGAGTACTGCAAACCTCTATACATGTGTTTTATTGACTACACTAAAGCATTCGACTCTTTGTTTCATGACATGCGCCGGGTTGCACTAGAAGAGCAAGGCGTGGATAGAAAGTATTTAAAAGTGATTCGCAGTATATACTCCAAATGCTGGGCAAAAGTGAGACTGGAACGAGAGGGAAAAGAGTTCCCAATACAAAAAGGAGTTCGGCAAGGTGATCCCATTTCACTGAAAATAATTTCCGCTGTGCTAGAGCTGTTCTTCAGAAGCTTGGAATGGGAAACCAAAGGCATAAAAATGGAGAATATTTGAGTTACCTGAGGGTCGCAGATGACATAGTAGTCCTCGCTAAAACTGCGGGTGCCCTAGAATCTATGATCAAGCAACTCTCTCATGAAAGTAAAAAAGGCGGCCTCAGGGTGAATGTGGCTAAAACGAAAATACTTGCTAACAGAGAACCGATAGACATCATTGTAGATAGCGTGAAAATAGAGTACGTCTACGAATACATTTACCTAGGTGACCTTGTATCATTCAGTGATTGCACAGAAAAGGGTGTACAAAGACGAATCACTCTAGCCTAAAAAAATATTGGGGATTAAAAGAGATTATGAAAAATACAGAATTAAAAATCTGTCAAAAGAAAAGTTTTTGAAACAGCTATCTTACCCTGTCTGACGGGTACGGTACGGTTGCCAAGCGTGGGCGCTAAGGAAGAAAGATGAGGAAAAAATTGCAATTTGTCAGCGCAAAATGGAAAGGAGTATGCTAGGAATAAAAAGATTTAGTAAAATTATTAATCAAATTGTCCGAAACCTAACTAAAGTCCCTGATGTGACAAAAAAGAAGATTACTAAAATGGAAATGGGCCGGACATGTCTGCAGACTCGATAACACGAGATGGACAAAAAGAGTCACAGAATGGATTCCACTAGACGGGAAAAGAAATCAAGGATGACAGAGAAAACGATGGAGAGACATCTTCTCTAAGAAACGGGACCGTCCTGGATGCAGTTGGCAAGACAGAGAGAGGAGTGGAGAAGATTAGGGGAGGCCTATGCCGTAGAGGCAACTTCTGCTGATTAAAATATTTATTAATTATATAGCAAAGTAAATTAAATGTGTATAGAATAAGAATATAAATATTAGAATAGGTAAAATTTTATAGATTACAAGAAAAAAAATGTTTGATAAGGTAGTAGAAATAAAAAGACTTTTTTATTTTATTTTTATTTAGGTAATCCATGGTTAGTTTTTGTCTTTTCATTTTTCCTAATAAATGTTGTAAAATACTACCTGTACTTAAGCGAGAACTACTTAACTGATGAATAAATTATGCCAAAGAGGAGATACCCTTTGCTCATTCGGTCAGCAATTATTTTTAGTTTTCTAACTCCAAAAGGAAAAAAACGTGACCCTTACAGGATCACTCTATTGTCCGTCTATCTCTCTGTCAAGCAAGACTATTTTTCTTAGGAACACGTCAAGTTGAAATTCATATCAAATACTTACATTTACTGTCCCTTACAGCTGAGAAAAAATCAACTTCTAAGCCAACGCAATGAAAAAATACAGCCGTTTATGCTGCAAAATTGTCGACATTCGCAAGGGAATCAAAACCTTAGGTACAAGGTACTTATAGTGAACTCAGAATCTTGAAATTTAGTTTTAAGTACTAAGCAACGACTACTACTCGTAGCATAGGTAAAGGAGAAATTCGGAAAAGCATATTTTTTTTGTCCCATAATAAAATAATAAAAAAAAATGTTTAATAATTTTAAACTTATACTATCCTTTTTCTACTTTTGCTTTTCGGCTTGAACTCGGTGCTAATTCTGACACTCACTTGGCTAGTATTTTTAATAGTAATTATTAATTTCAGTCCCGCAGTCAGTAGAAGTCAGTTTCATCCCATGGGAAACCTCGGTTGCAGCATTAATTCAAAAGCATTGTGATTTTGTAACAATCAATCATGTTATTGTAATGAGTATGGGAATAATTAAACACATGCCTTGCGCTGAGATTTTTTCCCAAGAGAATTAATTGTATTTCCTGCCATGGTCAGTCATAACATTGACGAAATAAAATAAAAAAAACATTTATAGAAATGATCTTAATTATATAAAAATTAACCAGAGGTTGATCCAGGGAGTTAATTTATTTCAATGTTAGTGTATTTTTCTTTTAAAACCATAAAGTTTGTACTAAAATATAACTAAAATACGTTTTGCCCAAGATAAAAAACAACTTTTTGACTACAAAGGACCACTCAGTTTGAAAACACGATGATATAAAAACTTTAATTGAGTAGTCCAACCGTAGTTTCAGCGAGTCACAATTTTTTTCAATGTTTGAATATTTTTTCTTTAAACCCGAAAATTAAAATATGACAAACATACGTTTTGCCAAAGATAAAAAAAAACAATTTATTTGACTACATAGGAACAATCAGTTTAAAAACACGATGAAATAAAAACCTTTAAATAGTTATTTTCTAATAATGTTATCAAGATAAATAACACCTTGTGTATAGTGAGTAAGATCCCGTGTCGCAACATTTTTTGCCTGAAGCTTTATTTTGGCCTCAAGGTGGCTTATCTTGAAACTGATTGATGAGCTATGACTGTTGACGACATTCGTTCCTGCTATATAAGTATATAGTCGTATTATACATAGAAAACAGCTTAGCACTTTTGTGATAGTGTTTATGGCTTACCTACCTATTATCGACTAGGAAAATAAATCTGGTTTATTCCTGTTTGACACCCCAATCTGTACACTTAGGGGAAACAACAGGAAAAAATATTTTTTGTCTCTGTTTGTTCACTTGCGATATTTTTAATGTGACAAAAAGGAATCAATTGTCTTGTTTGTCCCCTTGCAATATTTTAGGGGGACAATGACGAATCTAGACGTTCTTAACTTTGAATATGTATTATGCTTTAACGTATAATCCATCGTACAAGTCAAGAAAAAAGATGGGAACTATGAGACGCCACATGGTAAGTCTACCTTTAGGTATCTGGTTGTTTTACCACTGAAAGATGCTGCTTTGTATCCTATGCGTCATGATATTTCTGCATTATTATATACCTAATATGTACCTAATTATATATATATAAACTTAATTATAAATGATAAACAATCAAAACAATTAAATAAATAAGCTATCCGGCGATAACATAGCCCTACACATACGTGTATAGGGTTATGTTATCGCTTGTGTATATCTTAGGTACAAAATATTGTGCACTTTATACGATACGTATACGAGATTAACGTCCAGGAGTAACTAAGCTGAAAAGGGCTCAATAAACACATCATTACATCAAAAAAACAAAACAAATAAGCTGTTCCATACAAAAAGTTTATCGGTCGTCGACAAAATTTATGAAACATCTGTTTTTTTTTCTCGCATTTAGAGTTGTCCTTATACTAAAAGTTGCTCATAATGATGAGTATAGTGACACCATTTGGGCTAAGTACACTCCTAGCCGATAACCATGTATACTTGATGTAATACTTGAAATGCATGTCACGCGACCCGCTGCTCACTCAAAATGAACAATGCAGGAACAGGCAAAAATCATAGCGCTTTATAATTAGGCAAATGGCCATTATGCTAACGACGTATCGACGGTGCGTGCAAAACTTGCATAAGTTGAATTTATTAAGATTTGGCTTGTATCTAACTCGTTTGTTACGGGTTTATACGTATGAGGATTATGCAGCTGCTTGTTTGTTTTTTAATTAGTAAGTAACTGAAAATGCTTCAGATTGTAGCAATGTAAGTGAGATCTATGTCTTGTATCGTCAATAAAGAAATGTCACCAACAAAAACACTCTTTATCTCTAGTTTGCTTATGAATCATATTTTGTAACATGACTAGTAAATTTTATACGCTTTTTTTTAAATTATTTCATGTCTAACGTTGAAGAACAGGAATTTTTGTAAATACAAAATAGAATAGAATAGGATCAATATATCCTCACAATAAATTACAATGTGTAATATTTTACACATTGTAACTTACCGTACTTACTTACAAACGCGTCAACTTTCTTTAGTAATGTATCGACAAGGCTAATACAAATCGTCAAAATAACATAAAATCACAAATAAATGCACGTCAGCAATTAGATTGCCCGCCTTTGATTTGACCTGGTGCAAAAGTACCCATAACACTGGCTGCATTGCCCCTGTGGATAGCAATGGCAAGTCTTTGCACCAGGTACGAACCTGAGCGGGGGTTTCCAGATTTATCCCTAATCCTGCGCCTAAGACTAATTGTTTCATATAAGTATATCATATTTTTAAAATTCACAGCTATAAGTAGTAATGCTTCGCCAATTAAAATTATTTTGACTTCCATCGCTCTTTTTACCTATTAATTCATATTGTAAAAAGTAAACTCAGAAATCAATTAAAATTCAAAGGCAAGTCAAGCAAATAATTTAAATGTGCGTGTTATAAAATTACAAACGATAAGAGTATGTACTTGTTATTGAACTACTAAATGAATAATGAACGATGTTATGAAATCTCTCTTCATTTTATTCAACTTTTCTTTAAAGTATTCAACTTTTCTTTAAAGTATTTTAAGTATTTATTGGCGATCGTTTCCTTATAGTAAGCACACTATGCTTGTTGTTAATCAGATAATAGACAATTCTTAATAATAGCGAATTTTGCTTAAATAGCACTCGAGTTTCAATACTTAAGTTTCTGTAAAAAAAAATTATTAGTAGATTAGTAGCCAGGGGCTGTGAGGCAACAATTGCAGCCCGAGATATTTTGGCGCACGAGCGCAGCGAGGGCGTCTATAGTTCGAGGGTGCAATTGATGCTTACACCCGAGCTAACTACTCTGCTTTACATCTCGACTGTGAGTAAAGTAGAAAAAAACCGGCATTACAATAATAAAACATTTTAATTTCTGCTTCAGCTTCCATTTTCATTGAATCGGAAGTGCAGCTTATATCTTCATCACTTGCAGAACTCATGTTTTTTTTCCTAATTAGCACGTAATTATAAAAAAAAAACAAAAACAAACAATATTTAAAGTTAAAGTTTTTGATTCTTAAATTATTATTTTTTCAAGAACGAAATTGAGATTATAATCTTGACGCTGGCAAATATACAAATCGTATGGTGCCATTAATCAAAAGAAAAAAAAAACGAAATCGAGCTTCGCCGTTCATACTCATTATACTCATACGAAGACAAGGCTGAATAGCGTATTATATAATATATTGCCAGTATGATGGTTAGATGTACGCGAACTTTTTGAAAGAGTGAAGTTTTTTTTTAAAATTACTTACCGCCCTAGGGCTTTTCTAGCTACATTATTACCCTAGAGCGCTAATTGGTCACTTACAAGCCTCATTTGGGGGTAATAAGGACTTACTTACCGAATATGAGAGATGTAGGTAAACCAATTAAGATGATGGGATATTTTATGAAATACTTAAACACACTAAAATGGAGGTCTCAACGCATACATACGTTTCTGCTAAATCTTTTAAACCCAATTAACCAGAGTTACGAAACAATCATGTTTAAATAGATTTAGAAAACCCAACACAGGTATCCAATTTTGGTCGAGTAAATTTTTGTACTTTGGTTAGTGGGAAAAGTAGCCAAACGAAGTGGACTGTCTTCTAATGAGAATTATTTTTGAATTAGATCGATACTCTTGAATATTACTAGTCTTTCATGCAACGACGTAAAAGGGCATTATATTGCAGTTGCTCTCATGTTAGATGCAGGCACCATACATACATTGCTTGTTTGATTTTGCTAACTCATATTGCTAGTGGAATAAGTTAGGCAATATTATAATGTCTGTTAGGCTCCATTACGAACGTATTATTATTTCAGCCCTTACTGTTACATTGCTGGACAACGGCCTCGTTTCCCTCCTTCTAGACAGCTCAGTCTTTGGCTTTGGTGGACCAGTGTTTTTTGTAAGATATAGGTCCTTCCTTACGTCACCATTCCTGGGTCGATCGCGAAGTCGTATTTCTTTGACAGATTTGAGCTAGAGGTTAAATAGTTAAAAAAAAACGATTCGATAATTTTATTAAGTAAGTAAACATTACAACCACTTATTTGATTACAATGAGTATAAAGGTAACTGTAGTATATCCATTCGGAAAATCCCCAACTAAATATAGGAAACTAAGAATATGTAATACTTAGACCAATAATTGACGGAGAATATTTTCCAACTGTTAATGGCATCTTTGAGAAACCAGGAAACATAAAAAAAGATTCCGATGCATTGGAAACCTTCTCCTCCTTGAAATCGTTTAAAATACCGCAAAACTAGGTTCTAATGCGCCTGTAATTCAAGTTAGTGTCATTGGTCATGCCTCGTGGAAGGCAAGCCGGTTATGTCATGGAGTAAAATTAACCTATTCTCCTAGGTCATATGCTAACCTACCTTCAGAATTATAGAGGTAGGGTGGGAGATTGTTACTTACCAGTAGTTCTACGAACTGTTGAGCTATAAGTTGTAGCCATAATCGCTAACGAAAAGAGGGGTTCTAGGAAGGAGGTCACACTTAAACAAAACAATGAAACAAAAACTTCACCTCAGTACCATATATTTTGCTACAGTCAAAAACACATTAACAATACAGTTAGATGCTAATAAAACCTCTGTTTTAAGACTACAAATGTGAAAGTTAAGATAACAACTGATTTTTAACAGTCATCCATTCGAGACTTGATAATAAACTATCAACTGAAATTCAAGATAACAACTAACTTTTAACCTTTAAACATTATAGTACTTGCTTATTAATGAGGTAACTAATACACATTTCCAGTGATGACACGGTGAAGGAATATAATTAAGTAGAAACGCAACTTACGTAATAAGTTAAAATAATACAGTCCGGGGTAAAGTGTTACCGTCCGGGATAAAGTGTTACAGACCGAGGTGGTGTATTACCGTAAGGGGTAAAGTGTTACAGACCGGGGTGGTGTATTACCGTAAAGGGTAAAGTGCTACAGACCGGAGTGGTGGACTTTGGTCATGTCAATCAGTTTATTTAATAATAATATCTATACACTTAGGTTATAGTAGTTAACGACACACTGGGGTTCGAAGAACCGGTAGGTAAGGTTCCGTATCGATGGTCACCGATTAATGTACATTTCCACTAGTACTGCGCTGGGGAAGTAGTTCAGAAAAAGAAAAGAGATACCTCCACGACAGCATACTCAAGCCTATGAGCTCATTCGCCGCTTCCAGCCGTTTGAGGTTGGCGGTAAGTCCACAATGCTTGGGATGGTCGAAATGTCTGGACCAAGAGTCAATCGCACCAGGGCTGCTTTAGCACCGGGGTAGTATACAGAAGAACAAAAAAACCCTTTCGGGTTATGGAGTATCCGTTAGACAGAACGCGTTTTCGCGCCGTTCGCTCGTGTGGATGATCCGCTGCGAGGGTTTTGGGTTGATCACTTAGTTTCCTTAATATGATAGCCCATTGGCTATCACAAATAAATATTTTTTCCGCTATCGGGAACAATCTCAACGCGTCATCTTCTCCCGAATAGAGAAGGGCGATCCGTTCCGTGTCTCGATATTCGACTAATCGATTTACAAAACGAATCAATAAAATCAATATGAAGTAATGAAAAACTGTAAAAACAGATATCGGGTTATCTGAGTCGAAGAGAATACAATAATGAAGTGGGTAAGATTCATAGTTGAGGCCAATTCATGAGGAATAAGCGCCGAATACCGTGGAAATGGACGGTAAAAGCAAAGCAAATATCGTATCCAATCGAATAATAACGCTAGGCCGTCTAAACGATACAGAATAAGTAAAATTAAACGTAAAGATATAATTGGATTATACCAGTAATCATATATATAATAATCTGTCCTCTTAAGGAACAAACAGGATTTCTTTTGTTTGTGCTCTTACGAAGCTTAAGCGGATATAATGCGAAATACACACTTTTTCATGGTAAAGTCCTAGGCGTTCAACTACGCTCATACGTCAAATGATCCCGCTCGTAGTTGTCTCGCGGGATAAGTTTACCTGGTGCATATTTGAATCGGTCGACTGATCCTGCTGTTGTACTTGTATGCGAATAAATGTCTGTGTTTCGTAACAAAAAAATAATAGGCCTAGTTTAAGGTCTCTATTGCGTGCATGTTGCTAATCATAACAATCACTTCAGTACACGGCCGGTCTAAGGTGTGTCTGCAACAGTTTTCAGCATGAAAATGCGCATCCTTCTACATTGTTACTAAAATTCGGAAACGATGCCGTCATATCGGATTAACACATGGCCAATTGCGTGTTAACGTGACGCAGGGAAATTATATATCATTTTCAAATTTGTAATCGTTACAAACTGTTTTTCATTAGCATTTTCATGAATATTTTAATGCTATTATTCGGTTCTACCGTTGCAGACTCCACAAATCAAGAAGTTTTTTCGTATGTTGTAGATCTAAACGTAGATCAAAAACTTGAATGATGGTGAGCGGTAGTGTGTCAAAGATGATTCACGTACTAGTAGATTTAGTAGAAACTTATTAGTTAAAAATTTCTAGGAGTCGTAGAATTTATAAGATTAGTGAAACAATATTTCAATACTAGTCTCAAATTCTTATAGCAAATCTCAGAACTCTATTTTAACGAAGTAGAATAGAAAAAGATTTTTCACGGTAAAACTATGAATATAATCTTACTTATTCTGTATGTGCACAGAATACATTAAAGTCTACAATAGTCGATTCGACTCGCAAACGTGCTTATAAAACAATACTGAAAAGAAGGTCATAGCTATATACCTAGAAGTATATTCTTTGTGCATAAATATTTATATAGATAGGTGTCATTGGATGAGATTATTCTATAATAAAAATAAATTATAGTACCTGAAGATGTAAAGTATAGTACCTAGTAGATGCAACTTAACATTAAAAAACAATTAACTTTAGTACAAATAATTTATTTCATCCTAAACATAGATTAAGGGATTACTTATTTACGTTAGCATTTCCTTAATTTATGTCCTTAGTAACTTTTTTATAACAAAACACGTTATAATAGTTTAAGTTTGTCTAGGGAAAAGTAAAGCTCACTGAAAAAATTGATGCAATTTTTCCACGTTCTTATAATAGGTAGATCAATAAAAATTGCATCGCATCATATTTTACATGACCGATAATAAAGTCTCGTTTACACTCACAGTAACTATTACAAGATGCAGTTAGAAATTTCTACATTAAAAGAGGGCTAAAACTACTTTATCAGATTTAGGTAAACGCAATCAAATGACAATAGAAAGTTCCGATATAGAAGTCTTACTAGTCCCAAAGAGTTAGTCCGTCTAAAAATATTGTTTCTTCTCACTTGCTCCATTGAACCAATACTAGCAGTATTTTCGTTTTCTTGTAGCTGTGGGTATTTTTAAGATCGCACATAGGTAGTTAAAAACAAGATGCAAATACCCAAAAATATAATGACATTTGTAGATTACTCTATATCTTTAGCGTAAGCACGCGTAAGGCAAGTTGCACATCTGAGTTTAAGTCGTCACAATATCTTCCACAAGTTTGGTAACCTTCCTAACCTACTTCCCAGGAGCGGCTGTGGATGCAGCGGCGGTTGTACCAGGTGCTGCTGTAGTTCCACCAGCAGCCGTCGTGGCTCCAGCGGTAGTAGCACCACCAGCAGTGGACCCTGACGCTGCAGTCGTGGTGACGACAGTGGTGGTCGTGGCTTGTCCAGCTGGTGCTTGGTTAGGAGACATCATGATCCCCCAACCGTTACCGTTGTTGGTCAACATGAAGGTGTACCCGCCGCTGTTAGGTGCTGAAAAGATGATTGATATTTTATAAAATATATCACATCACAGTTGTAGTAAATGCGAAAGTATGTTCATTTATTGGTCAGTTTGTCCTTCTTCTTCTGTGCAACCGGCGTGTGCTATGGACTACTTTACTTACAACGAAAACCAACTCAACGCGTAGCTTAGCCGCGGGTAAAAGTTAGTTCGTTATAAACGCATCTCAATAGTGTTTGTTAGTACTAAATTTCAAAATCTTAGGTTCTATTGCCACTGCTCAAAAGTGTTGTAGGAATAATAATATGCGGTATCTCATAGTACGTTAATACTAAGAAAGCAGAAATAGCGTTTACAAATTAAATAGCAGTGATGATACTAGGTGAAAACTGATTAACAAGTTAATTAGATTTACATCATACTTGAATGTCTTATGTTCACAACTGAGGGCTGTGTCAGGGCTCTTATCGGAAATGATGATAGCGTGAACTGTGAACTTAGACAAAAAGAAATGGCGATAACGTGACTTAATTTAAAAATGACTACTTACGGGCAACAAAACTGATCTGGCTAGGGTTGACCCCAGGCATTCCTGCAGCAGTGGAAGATACTGGAGACGCTGTGCTTGTGGTAGTCGTTCTTCGTCTTCTCGGTCTGCAGTCATCACAACCAAACCCGTAGTCATAATCGTCAGCAGTAGTCGTTGTGGTAGTAGTCACATCGTCGTCATAGTCATCGCAGAACCAGTCGCACCACAGCGCACCCAAAAATGGCTGAAGATATAGGTAGTTGGAATTTATGATTTGTTTATTTGCTTGTAATTATCTTGCGTTACTCAACGGAAAATCATTTACAAACGATACGTTCTTAAACTAATTTCAATTTAATTTTAAGCCAGTGTGTTCCAGATTGGGCATGCTCCATCTATAGGGCTACAGTGTCGCTGACTTCCATGGTCGGGCGAGCTTGTGGTCAAATGTCTATTTTGTTTATTGAAACGTATGTTTTGATTACCGAAATGATGTCGGCTTTAAGTTTTTCAAAGTATTACTTTTTACGAGTAGGTTTATAAAAATTGAGATTCACATCGAACTAAGTTTTCCAATTAATTAAGTATTTCAATACCTTTCTAAATATTTATAAACTTTTAATTTTTGCTATCATTTTATAAACGTTTTAATTTATTTTTTCTTGTTTATTTACTTGACATAAATTGTAAAATATATTTCAATTTATATGTGGCAAGTTTATCGTATTTAACTTATTAGTTCATTAAAATTTTACGCTTCGTCACCTTTTAGGCAATTTCAGTGGCTAATAATTAATGCTACATATTTGTAACGATATAATTATTATTTAATATTTTTGCGTGAAATAAAAAAATATAGTTTATTTGACTGAAAAATATTTAATTATAATATTTTTAACATTTTGAAGCCTTTTTAAAATCTGTTATTTGTAAACGATAAAGAAAGTTAACACCGGAAATAGAGTAGTATAATATAACCTAATAAAGCACTTATTTTAAAATAATCGTGTACATTTTCTCTATTTACAAAAACAAATACCAGGTATACATAACAAGAATAACGCAATTAGCTTGGAAGTTATTAGATGTCATCATAAAATCCAGACTAAATTCTATGTTATCTGGCTACCTAGATCTACTGAAAAGCTTACTACGAGTAATACTAATAATTCCACAATATATTTGACTTTCAGATTAACTCTCTGGATTTGTAAATAACACTTATAACACTTGAAGATCACACAAAACGTCCAAAATATCGTAACGCACCTTGCCAGCCACTGATTCTAAACACACCACTATCAGAAGAGCAAGACACACCCGATTCAGAGCCATTTTTCCGATGTTATCATGAAAAACCAGCAGTCGGTTCCTTTCATACTTATAACCGAAGGCTTTTGCGTAAGACACCTGAATTACTAATGCATTGGCAAAGAATATACAGCTAAGATATGCAGAAAGGCCAAAGGATTCGTTCTGGTCGGTTTTGATGGCCAGCGTATACGTTTTAGCGGTCTTCATGCAATAATTTCAGGAAATGTCAGGGCATAGTTACTGGAACGCTGAAGTATGTAAAGTCAATCGGTTTTCCAGAAGGATTTATAGTGTGTTTTATTGATATAATTGATTGATTCATATTTAGATAGAACTGATAATACAATGCCTGATAGATCAAGGATTTACAAGTAATTTGCGATAAAAAAATATCATACAAGTCTCGTTTTTTAAAATATTGAGATTGAATTCCTATCTAAGAGTACCTATGCACTAGAACAATTCAATCTCAATATACAATGATCTCTCAGCCTAGGTTGACTAAATGGTTTGGGGTAAAATAACAAAGATAGGAGATAAAGAAGGTTGTTTCTGGTCATATGTAAGCAACTATCTTCATTTATGTTTTGTGTCCTTTTCCCAAAGTTATAAGAACTATTTTTACAGTCTTGTAAAAAAAATTCTTATATGACCGTGTAAAAAAAAGAACTTATGTTTCAACAGGTGTTCTAAAGTGCCCTTTGATTATATCGGTTGTAAATTAATATAATATTTTCATGTTTGTTGGTTTTAAATAAAATTAACTGTATCAGCGCAAGTCTCAAATATCGAATAGAAATTTGTTATCAAAGGTTTGTGATTTGATATAAACGATAAATGATAAGTACGTAGTCAAAAATGGAGTAGGTACATACATACCTACATCTACTACATTTTTTTAATACTCTTCATGATGATAATCTTAAGCTGTAGTAATTTATAGTCAATTTTCTCCAACTGACTTTGTAACTCTACTGTAGTGCTTATTACACACACAGCTGTTTCCGAATGATCACCGGTGTTAATCAACGTTCTGTCCGGTCAGATTGTAGATGGGTGAACAGACCATACCAGGATATTTTCAACTGAGCTTTACCGTGTATCGGAAGAGACGGGAAATTATAGGTTCTGGTCGATTGCGTTTGGGCAGCAATCGAAAGCAATGTCAAAGATGTTAGGGTGGCCTCGAAACTCTGACACCAGGGCGAACCACTTCGCCTACACGAAGAAGAAGATAAGTCCTACTCCTCACAGATTAGATGAACGCTTTATTGTAGATACACAAAAAATAATTTACATTCTACTGGTAGCCCAAAAAGATTTTTACTAGAATGTAGGTACATATTACTAGACAATTACAATAATTCATACAATATAAAATCAGAAGCCCGAGTTGTACAAAATCCCTTTCAACAGCGCAAGTTACTTCAATTTTGCACGACATTGTTCTTTATTAGACATGGCAAACTCCACATCACACTAATAAAATGTGTCCTTTGTTCGTCCAAAAGTCCTTTATATCATATTAATTTAGCATGCCGTACATGCGCTATCAATTCTTTGAAGTGTACGACAATGAATTTTTATATCTATTCAGCTGGAAAACTATAAAAAGTTGCATGTTCACTTCCACTGGATGCAAAGTTGTACAATACTTCCTTTTGACGAGTTAAGTACGTAGTTTGTTCTGGTTTAGATTTAGTATTCAGGGCCATACTTGTGTGCTTGATGTATGATTATGAACACATTGCGTCAGCTGATATTTACACCAACAATTGTTTCATTAGCTGACTTAAAAAAAAGTTGGTTCTTAATTCTTTGGAATATTTTTTTTTGTATATTCTCCAAAGTCTTTGCGGCGCCAAGACGGATTAAAAAAAACATATTTCATTTGTATAAAGGGAAGGTTATCAGCTGCAAAATGTACAACTGATAAAATGTGTGATGAGAGGTATAGCTATTGTTAGATGGCTGAAAGCTTAAATTATTCTTCTATACCCCTTTTTCAAGTTATATCTCCTACCGAAAGCTATGCATGAGATGGTTCTTCAGAAAAGTTTGAAAGTAATGCCTAAAAAAATTTTTTACCAATGTGTTTAATAAATGAAATAATATCGTAAGCAATAAAGTGCCAAGTTAAAGTAAGTATAGTTTTTTTTAAATTATGATGTTAAAAAAGAATCTATATAGTAGACTGTTCATTAGCCGACCGACAATAATTATTTTCATATTTATACTAAGAAAGTACAAGAATACAAATAAGAAAGTATAATAAAATATATTTATTTGAAACAGTAAAACAAACTTAATTACACAATTTATAAAATCAGACTAAAGTTACACATTACTGCTTACCAAACAATATCAAACTTATTCGTGAAGATGAGTAAAAACAAAAAATCTAATTGCGATGTGACAGTTTGAACTAACGCAATGGAAGATTTGTCTTCGACTTGCGAAAGTTGGTGATCACCAAAAATAATACTCTCGTGGCCATTTTAATTTACACGTCCTGTAAATTAAAATTAAATTAAATTCCTTGGTCGAAAATATCGGGTAAAAAAGTTGAATAGTCAAAAAATTACTTGTTAAATTTACTTACCTACTTACTTACTAACTTGTTAAAACCTTACTCATTTTTACTAAAAAGTTAAGTAAATATTGAAACAAATTTGAAATAATCCTGCAGGTTCTAATGGCCGAAGGCGACTTTGTAGCTGACTCCAGGTCTCTTCGGCACCTTGCTGCCAACTTCGAGTAAGATTGGCGAATAGTCTGCTCTCGCGGGCTTGTCGGAACAGTCGTTTTGTGCGATAGGGAACACGTAGTTAACGTCTACGTCGTACCTGGAAAAATAAAACAAGCACACTTTTACTACTTGAAATTTACGTGGAATTCACTGAACCAATGTTTAATTTCTATGTGCTGTGACACTGAACGCACTCGTTTTGTATCACCAGAATAGTGTATTGCGTCAACATAACGTTCACACGTTAACAAACACGTCACACGTTTCCAGCAAGGAGTCTCATTGATCGTTAGAAAATTATCACTTAAAATTTTGTACAAAATTTTAAATGTCGTATACTATTTACTATCACATTTCTGTAACTCTTGCTTTCCGATGTTTTGTGTAGATCTCTACCTAACATCGATTTTTGTTGGTCCAATATTCAATATACTAAAACTACCTTCATTTTCAATAGATGTTTGAACCAAGTGGGAATTCCGAAGCTACACTGCCTTTGCTCATACCTATTCAGTAGAGTACTCGTATTGTGATAAGTATTACAATGAAACAAGTCAAGACAACTAGACAGCGACACATTTATATGCAAAATAATGACGAATGACAGACATTGATACAATAATATGGACTACTCATACAGTGAACCCACATAAGTAATTTGAATTGCTTATTCATTTTCAATGTCAAGTCTTAAATTATGTATAATATTTATTTCTTATCATAATAAGTTTTTTTAAAGATTACGGGCTGTATTTGGGAACATGCATTCACCAGAAAATGCATTCAGGATTATAAAATAGTACACACTAAGACACACCCCTGATCTGTTTCAGTGCTTGCATGATAAAGAGCTCTGGTTTGTTTATCTAGATCCAGGACGATTCACGACTATCGACGATCTAGTTTACATACCACCTTGCACAACGCTATTCCCGGGATAGGTTAGTTTATAATTTCTCTATTATGGACTAATTCTTCCTAAATATAAATAAATGAATATATTTTTTTGTAACACAACATATTACAGCATCCGTAATAAATGTTATAAATTGTGTAAATTTTTGAACAGTGTTTGATACAAGCCGACCCAACTAATCAAATTTAAGTTTATTTACTCTAAACACAAAAAAAGTTTTTAAATACATCAAGAACTGTTCTTCCGCTGAGACCGAAAAATGAAACTGAAACCTTATGTTCTAACTTGATAGAGTAGGTACGCACCTCTCAGGAAAGAATGTCACAACCTGACACATGCGGCGGACATCTACTAAATCAATCAAGAGATAGACGAGATGAAGTATTTAAATCATGCTTGGCAGATCAACTGTCTGTACAACCACCAGTTCTTATTCTAAGGTAGACAATTAGGTTGAATCGTATTTTTAATAAAAATAAAACAAAGCGACAAGAGAAAAGCTGGTCTATTTTAAGTCAACGCTATCACCAGGACAATCTGTTCTTTGTCTACGCAAAAGCTCTTTTATAAAATGTCAAGTTGTCAGATGCAATGTTATTTCCCTAGATCCCTTTATACAGGGCGACTGGTAAGTTACTCACAATATATAAGGACATGATATTTCACGTTTTAATACAGAGTAATTGGTTACGGGAGTACTTAGCCGAAAAGAGGCCAACATTGAATTAGAAAACAAAACAGCTGTTTCTTACATTTTGTCGACGAGCGATAGACTTTTTGTATGGAACAACTGTTTTTTTCTTTTTCATTCACACGTTCAATACTTTTTCATATACTCAGAATCATTTATCTTTAGACTCTAGATATTGCCATAGTTTATGTACCCACGGACAGATAGCCAGCTATTAGTATTGCGATACTCTACCTAATTTCCATTTAAATGGTTCAAACTCTCAAGCACATCATATTATTATTTATTAGAACCTAAATTGAGACTTAGTATGTACTCTGTATAAAAATTGCGAGTGCTTATCCAGCCATTGACTTGTAAATGTATATATTTATCAATAAATGAATATGAATATGCCATTCTGTATGTATACACCATTTCATAAAATACAAGCATCATATTGTTTGCTGCTTTTGATGAATCATATTTTGATTATATACAAAACAGCATGTGGAATATCGTCATCAGTTCATTTACCTAATGTTATTCATGGAAATTTAAAAATTCTGTAGTAATAAACAACTTATTCAAGCTTGTATAGTATCTGATACAAATAACTTTTATTTATCCGATCGTTTTCGAAGGACTAAAACACACAAATTGGTACTACTTACCAATTTACATAAAACAAAACAACTCGATTCCAAAAATTAACCTAAGAAAGTTAACTTAAGAAACCTAGCAAGTCAGTGGTAGGTAAACTATTCGTTAAACTCTTTGCCTCACAAGCGAAAAACGAGGGTTTAATGCCGGGTTCAGGCATTACCCTTTGAGTTTTTCAATCATATGCATATTATCAAGAATTACCTCTTACTTAATTAAAGATTGAAGAAGAACATCGCGAGGAAACCAGCAGGTCAGAAAAGAACATTTCTGAGATAAGTGAAGTCGTGAACTAAAGCCTTACTAGCCCCTTTATTAAGCCTATGAAACCTTAATTTTTTGTTACTAATTGAAAGATATTGGTTGCCTTTAATAGCTTCTCGGATAAGAGAGGACGAATTTAACGTCTAGGTTAGGCACCACCTGCTTATAGTCTACCAATTTTAATTATTGCCTTACCTCGGTAGCTTGTCCCTCAAATATGCCATAACATTCTTAGGCAGGAAGGTGTTTCGAGACAACACGAAGGCAGTAAGGTATCTGGTGCCTTCAGTCTTCTCTGCGCAGTGGAGCAGGAGTGCCCAGGTCTTGTACTCTGTGTCCAAGACGTAGGTATTGTATATACCATCATCTGTAGAGAAAAGTAAGAGGGTATAAAATATTATTTTACACAAATTGATACCAACTGGCAGCATGCGGTACGTGACCAGCAGAGGTGGGGCATTCCAGAGACAACTTAAATTATTTTTTATCGAATATTGGCTTGTGTTTGTCAGCAAATTCGCTAATAAGCACGTCAGAAGATATTATTTACTTGCGAATTTAAACGTTATATTCCCAAAATTCCTATTCATGGAGATTTCGAGTAAAATTTACGGTATTAGATAAACAAAAGAAATCAGTGTTTCTGATAGATATTGCTGTTTGCAACTCACATAACCTGACTTCTACTCACACTGAAAAGATTGCAAAATATGTCGACTTTTCTATAGAAATCAAAACTCAATGGCGCGTAAACACCACAAGAACAGTACCGATAATAGTGTCAACGACTGGGATAATACCTAAATCACATCACACAAGTCTGGACATCTTAGGAATCCCTCCAACAATATATATCCTACTGCAAAAAGCGGTTATTTTGAACACCTGTAGAATAGTACGCAAATTTTTAAACAATTAGATTTTAAGTTCTGCACTTGGCTTAGGCCCGTGCTTTGTAAACCCCCTGTTGCAGGAGAGAACGAGTTTCGTTTATGTTAAATAATAATAATAATATTACTTTAATTCAGACACAAAGATCCATAGATACACACAATAGTAATATTACAGTCAGGAGTAAAAACTTAAATAAAATAACGATAAAAATAAAATAAAAAAAGGCACTGCAATACCATTTCAGGCCCATCAAGTGCCTGAAAACTTTATTGTAGTATGCTACACGTATCGCACTATGCGCTTTCTGTGTATAGTTAGTCCAAAGTTGACACGTGTAAAATGTCTGGCAAAAAGACCTAAACAAAGTGACCTTGACGTCATCCGCAGCTTTGAAAAATTTTCTTGCGACCATGTTGCCTACTACACAAAGCGCCCTTCTTTGTCGTTCGATGTCGTTGTCGTCTGATAAGCCGCTGGTCACGATATGGCCAAGGTATTTGAAACTGTCGACTATGGCCACCGGTTGCCCATTGAGGCGAACCACGGGCACCTTTTGGGGACCCTTTCCCGACCTAAATATTATCATCTCCGTCTTCTTGGTATTATACGATAAGTCATGATCCTCAGCATATCTTTCGCAAATTCCAATGAGTTTTCGTAGTCCTCTAATTTTAGTATATTTAAACCTAAAATGTTAAATTTTTACTACGCGGCAATTCGCATAATTGTAATATACGCGGGTAACTACGGCATGGCTATAAAAGCCCTGAGTAGACTAAAATGCTTTCAGCTTTCTTGTTAACTATAAAGTTTCTATCTACATTCCACTAGCTGTGTCTTGACAGATATTGAATATTTATGACGGTGTAAAACAAGAGGGTAACAACAATTATTTCATCTTTTAGCAGTTTTGTCGTCAGCCTATGTAATAAAGCCTCATTTTTAAAAGTGCTCAAATAAATGTTGAGGCCTAAAAATACTTAATGCAAAGACTTTACGTGGCAATTTCCTTCAGTCTAAACATATCCTCAGTTAAGTTATTTACTTAGGAAGCATATAAATGTCAAGTCAACTAACAAAACAGAAGAATCAACTTAGATTGGAGGTTCTGGCTAATTTCATATTATACTATCTTTCACCCGCGGCGATGACCGAGACATTAAATAGAATATAAAGTTGTTTCAAACTTTGAAAGTCCATTTCACCCCCTTAAGGACTGAATTTTTAAAATTTCTTTCTTCATTTACCCCTACATCTTATATTGAACACACCCTCAGAATTCTATATCCAGTAGGTTCAGCGGTTTAGACTATGTGTTGATTCCTAGCACATGTCGGTCAGGCAGTTAATCTACAGATATAAGACAGAAAATCTCTCTGTCTCTATTATCACATCGCAATCTTTTTTTATAAGTGTTAAAATTATGATTTTGTTTGAAATGGTGAGTGGCTCCTAAACCCATATTCATGATTATACTTTTCAGGTCCTCTCATATAAATTTTATCTAAAACGGTTTAGTATATCAAAATTACTAAAATATATATATATATAGCATACTCGTATCAGTTGTCACTTGTTTTTAAGCTGTAGCGTGCTTTCCTAGAGAAAACCGATTGACACCAGATTTAAAATATTATTCACAAATATGTTACCGGAAACGTATGAAATCTAGGAATTGTATAAAAATCCTTGAAAATTTATACAATTCCGAAGCTATTTAGGAAATGTATAAAATAACTTTCGGCAACTTGTTCCGCAGTTGGTTAAGATTTTTTTTGTGGCAATCCGAATACTTTCGGCAACAAGGCCCGCAGTAGGTTATTTCCGTACGAATTTAGGAATTACATACATTTCCTAGGAATTATATACAATGACGTATTACATACATTCCCTGTAACATATATACAACGTGTAACAGAGAGGTGTGATAATACATATTATGGATGTTAGTCTACTCATCAATGTGAACTCATTTTATAACAAAATTATGCAAAATAAAAAAAAATACTTTCCATACAAAAAATTGGTCACGTGATCGGTTAAGTAGCTTAGAGGACGCAATTGTTCTAGACTGGTTTCACTTTGATGAGTAAACTAACTTAAGTATTATCACACCTTTCTGTGAGACGTTGTATATAGATCATAACTTACAAGTGCGCTCCGCATGCGTCCAATGCGCTGGTTCGTTCAGGTCTACCTTCCAGGTGATGTTACCCAGCAGATTCTCTCCTAGCGGGTCGTCAGCGAACCTATATGTGAAGTTCATAGTCACGCCCGGAGTCCATTCTACTGTGCCGTCTGGGAATGGAAAAGTTGAGGTTAATTTGAAAAAAGGATATTAACATGTTGTTTAATGGCGACAATCTTGCAATTTGCACCTCATTAATTATTATCGAAGTACCAAAAAGGAATTCTCTTTCATAGTTATAATAGACATTCATTTGGGATTTTTCAGGCAAAGGTTGGAAACGAGAAGCCCAGGATCGGGCTGAGTGGTGTGCCTTGGGAGAGGCTTACATCCAGCAGTGGATTAAGATAAGCTGATGAGGATGAAGATGAATCATTTCGGCTTCCATTTCAATTTATGACAGCTATTCATAACTATACTCGTGCAAGAATATTACACATCTAATTAGTTTTGTTTCTAAAAAGTAACAACATCTAAATCGTCGTTTTACCCGGCTGAACAACGCTCTTCAACTGTATATCTGTGTATAGATTGCTTTAAATAATTTCAAATAGTCGGCTTACCAGCAGCGGGTACATGATCTTCTTCCGTGAACACGGATCTCATGCAACTGTACGAGAGAGCTTCTTCAGCACTAGCGTAATATTCCACCACGTACCAGTCGCCAAGCATCTGGATAAATTCGGTTACAGAAAGATTTTTAAGGTCAAAGGCAACAGGCTTTAATAAGACGATTTGTTTTTTCAATTTTACTCAACTAGTAGTTCTGTGGACTATTAAACTCGTGACAACAAAACACGGCACGGTAACAACAAACATCTTCGATTCGTGTCTATGATATTTTTGATTCGATTAACACAGTATTTTAGGCCTAGTTCTGAAAATAATAAAATAAATGCTCAATTTTTTTTACCCTATTTCTCGTAGATTTCTGGATTGATTTTGTTTGAAAGGATAATACTTACTTCTCCAGTGGTCCCAATAACGTTATTTCAAAACCGGTTCAGAGGTATGATTATTGAATCAAAATAACTGGAAAAGTTTTATCAGCGCCTGCCATAATTTAAGTCGGCAATCACTGTTTTATAAAGTTGTTCTCATCTAGTCTGTATTTTAGCCGCCGAAAGTATACCATAGATTTTTCGTAAGCATGTAACTAAAGTGCCTGTGAAATATTTGCTATTAAAACTTATTTGACTTTGCGGCGATAAATTAAAAGGCGCTAAATTAAACATAAGATTCACAACTTAATAATTTAACGTCCTAAATTAACTAATAATTTAATAAAGAAATCATAATGTAAAAAACATATGAAAATGATATCGCAAGGAAAATTAAGGAGAAATGTTTGTTACGAAAAATATAAATAAAATGATGTTAAATGGAATAAATAACACGGAATACAGATACCTAACGAAAATAAAAGTTCCGAAAAGCAGCAAGTATCTACCACTTACCATCATTCTTAAATAGCTTTAAAACAGTTAAAAATGGTACCCGTCACATTCCCGGATTTCTCAACGACTCCATTCCTAATTCACCCTAGTTGAAGGTTTAGGTGGACTGAGGAATAAACCGCCTGGACCGATTTATTTTATTAAAGTCAGACTAGTCTCAGTCTTTCGTTTTTAATTTAATATTACTGTTAAAAATATACGAGCGTCTGCCGTCGGTCGGCTGGACTCTTTTTGGAAAGAGTTACCTATTAGGTACTAGTCGTAATTATTTTTGTGTCGAACGTATTTATCATCATTTATTTTACCTTAGATAGCAATAGGTATCGTAATGCTACAACAACCTTATATGTTTCGTCAGGAGAAGGTGTTAGAATACAAGTACCTCCTAAGAGACACAAAGAGGAAGATCGGAGTGAACACTGATTGCAGAGAAATAATAGGATAAACAACTCTTTATTCAAAAACCAGCTTAACAATAAATAAACTATAACATATAAAAACCTTTATAGGTTTTAGGTATATGTTTATACATATACTAGTTTTTTAACGGCGGCCATATCGCTTGTTGCGATCTCTTCCAGGCAACCATGCACATACACGATAATTACATATATATAGCGTATTTATATGTAGCGATGATGGTGGAGTGGTTAGTGGGGTCGATTGCCGTGCAAAAGGTACGAGGTTCGATCCCACGAAACATGCAAAAGGAGTTTGAGCTATCGGTGGAGGAAAAAATCGTTAGGAAACCATATGGCATGGTGGTAGGGCGTTTCCTATCGCTCGCCTGGGTGGCTACCACCCTCAAGTTGTAAAATCTGTCGCCGAACACCTAACGGTGTGCTCTGGCAGCCTTCCTTGAGAGCCAATGATTCCAGGCATGCTCCATCTTAGACTACAGTATCGCTGGTTTCCATAGTAGTGCGAACTTGTGTTCAAATGTCTAGCTGTGTCGGATATTTTTTTTTAAGGATGCCTTAAAACATGACACTTTATACTTAACAACTATAAATATAATCAATACTTATATAAATACTCAGATACATATATATAAATACACATACAATACTATGTATGGATTTATATAGACAAATTGTTTACTATATACTAATTACTATATACTAATTATATAAACCAGTGTATAATAAATAATAAAAAATATTTATGAACCGGTGTTCAAGAGGTACGTAGGTGCTAGCGATATTAGTGGGATAGAGACATGACCAGTTCTGGGTAATAAAGTAACACTTTATTCAATTGAGAAAATTAATGGCACGATTATCTACAGTGTAAAAGAAGCAATTATTAAATTAGATTGTACGTGTAAGCATTACCTATAATACTCACGTATTATAACGCTCACGCGTATTATAAATGTGATAGTCTTTATTAGTTTATTGGTTTGTTTGTCCACAGATAGACTATATTTTTAACATAGGGATAGTTCAAAGATAGGTAATAGATAGATGTTACTCTAAAATGCTCACGTATCATAACACCGTTATTAGTCATTTAATTCTTATCACCATCAGGAAAAAATCTTAGTTCACGCAGACGAAGTCGCGGATAACAGCTAGTGGGCAATAAAGTAATTTCATTGGTAATTAGAATAAGAACGTGATAAGGTAATTTATCAAAGTTTCTTCTCACGAACTAATCTTATTGCTATCATAATGGGATGTCTTACTGCGGTACTAGTATAGATAGCATGTCAAAACTTCCAAGCTCAGGCTTACAAACTTGTGATATCTTAGGAGTTTCTTGACTATTAAGTTATTATAGGAACTTGCTTACTAGAATGTAATGTGAATAAATTGTTTTCCGGTTGCTTTTGAATCTTTACGTGTAGATAAATGTAATAAAGGGTAAGAGAGTACATTCTGCCCTATTTTGATATTCTAGGATTTTGATAGGTTCACCGAATGTAAACGAAACTATAGTTGGACCTTTCCGACAATCAGGTACGCGTGAAAACCCGTTTTCTTAAACAATATGCAATTGTAATATTTCAAATAACAGATATTTGGTCTAAAAATATGAAAGAGAATATCAAAAATAACTGAGGACTGAAAACATTCAAAAAAATTGTACCATTTGCATACAAAGGTTCGTGGAGATTGGTTGGAAACTACAACCTGGGACGATGGTGTATCAACTTAATCCCATACTCAAAGCAGAGATTCTTTGCTCGTCTGGTCAATCTTAAATAGCTATGAAACGTAACTGACAGTAGGTAAAAGTACCTACGTATTAACTGCAACCAGCGATGTCTGGTACATACAGTTCATAGGCAAATCTTATGAAAACACGTTCAGGCGTTTGATCGTGAACACACATTCACGAAACCGCCACAATAAGGCCGCCATTTATGGTACTAAAAACTATGTATTATAAATTTATGGTATTTTTTTAAATCTTCAGATTCAATTTGTGTGTTGACTATCAATACTTAACTTACAATCCGTCTTGAATGAAATCGTTTGGAAACAGCCAAGGGAAAAGTCATAGATGACAGCTGATCATTGAGCCCTCAAATTAAATCATTCTAAAACTCAAATGTAGCGCAAGCATTGATTGCTTGATCATTACAAATGATGTTTTCACAATGTATAATTAAATAGCGTGTGCGCTTGTTATCAATCATTGAGGAGCATCCGGGCGCGCCTACGCGAGTACTAGCATGCTTTGTACTTCCCGTGGCTTGCTTGATTGTAGTTGGAAATGCTATGTTAGTTGACCGATCGAGTGAAGCGTTTTTGCTTTAAGTCTGACAATTTTATTTTTCGTTAGTTTGTATGTTTGTGTGTCTCAATCTCTTGCTACAACGTGAGTGTAGTAACCAATAAGTAACCAATCTTGACGAAACTTTGTATATTTTATTTGTCGTCGGAGATTTTTGAATTGGGGGAAAGGGGGTGGGTAACTAAAAAGGGAGAACATTACTATGGCACATTTTACTTTCAATTTCAAAAAGTCACATGCATGCGGAACAAAAAAAATCGGTAAAGTGGCTGTTTTTTTATGAAGTGCCCAAAATCATTGTAGTCACGAGATGTGTGTCTATGGCGTCGTAGCTCCCAAAAGAGTGGACTTAGATATTTGATTGATTTGACTGTAGATTTAGATTTTTTGTTTAAAAAGGTGTATTAGTCGCGAGTGTTCTTAGATATGTTTGATGACTCGGTCCAAGATGGCCGCCGCCTTACACGGCGGAGTACAAATTTTATCACAACTCCCTCAATATGGATATCAAATTAAAGAGCTTGATTGGTACTTTACACAACAATAAATTAAAAAAAAAAACTTTTTACACCTAGTGTTAATTATTTATTTATTTCATAGGACATCCAAAAGCGTTACTGTTGTAGATTATTGAAGAAAAAGCATGTTTTTGCTAACGCCTTTTGATCATTCCGTGATTTCGTGGCCGCAGAAATGGCAGCGTCATTGCCATCTATACTGCTCCACAAATCTTCATGGATCAAGTATTGTTTCATCTTAAATTTTCACGATGGATACCCATCTCTACTAGTTAGCAGTATTGCCGGTATAGGTGAACACCATCTTACCGTACTCGAATCACCATTGCTAGCCATTTTGAAATTTTATCAAAGATAAATCAATTTTCGACTTTAATATATTCAGAACTTCTTGCAAATCATTCTACTATTGGGTTTTCCTTCAATTTTTCGTGCTGATAACGTGTTGTAGATTATTGAAGAAAAAAAGCATGTTGTTTGCAAGAATTTTATATTTCAAGTGCCAATATTGAAGAAACAAAAGTACAACAAAGAGTTTTAATTGAGTGGGTACATAAATAAAAATAAGGTTTTATTTACAACAGTTACAAACACAATAATATAAAAATATTAGATATATACAGCCAATTAAAGGACATCACGGATGACAAAGATTTCTATATTAATTTTAAATAGTAAAGATTTCTAAGGATCTAGCATATGTTACTTAGTAATAATGTAAGTAGTTTTCTGTACTTAAATTGTTGAAATCGTTTAAGTACTTTTTTAGTATTTTAAGTGTAGATTAGCGTAAAAGTAATCATATTCTACTGATAACATGCACTCGCACAGATAGTAAATTATATATTTTGTCACTTTGTAAAAGTTTAAAATGTATTGTTGAGATTCCTTTAAATCTGATCGTAAACTATGTACTGACCTGTGATAGATCAAAATGTGGCACCGCTCTCACTTCCGGACATTTCCTTTTGTTTTCTATTCTTCCTAACGTAGTACTAATCGATATCAACACCAACAATAACACGATTCGACAGTTCAGTTCCATTTTCATAATCTTAAACTTGGCAATTTGCTCTAATTTTAATCGAAGATTATCAGATGTTTTTATTTAAATTAATTCAAATCCGCAACGTTCTTTTATTTTAGTAATATTCCGCGCTTTTAGCAATTTAAATTTAGAAGTTTCTCTTTTCTAAATTCAAAAGTTCAGTTAGCGAGATGTCGATAAGCTTATATTTTTGAAACTTTTATTTCTAAACGTGTAAAGTTCACGTATTGATTATTCGAGTGGCGATGACGAACTAACAATACTAACAAAAAGGATATTTTGTTATCATTATGTATGGGACATTGGTTAATGGTCGGCTGGGACGCTGCTAGAATTCCATTATCAGGTAGTGTGACTCACTGGGCTTTAGGGAATACTTTAATGATGTTTTGGTCTATTGTTTCTTTTTTGCTTATTAAGGTTTTTAATATAACATTTTTAAGCCGTGCTTGTATTAACAATTGATTTTTATACCAAATTACATTGTTAAAATTATTCTTGTTATCTCAATTATATTTTTTTTATTACTATACGAAAGGAACAAGTAAAACAAATTAATTTAAAACTTAGTTCAAGCTTAATAAGTAATACTAGGTATAAAAATACATATAAAAACAAAGTTTTATCTGGGGCAAAGAAAAAGAAATTAAAAATAAACTACCCCACTGGACGAATCAATAAAACCTAAACTCGGTGAGTTTATTTTTTTTATCCCAGATATGAGATGTAATGGCTATCTTTCACCTTTCCTTGACAGAACAACGGAACATGTGAAACTAAATAAAAGCTCGTTAAAACAAGGCTACTACAGAATTTCGCGACTACGGTCAAGTGTCGCAAACGGCTATTTGTCATTAATTAATCTCAATTTAACTGAATTTTCCATTACTAAAAAGATCATCGTCAAAAACCTAAAAAACATCAATAACTCTGCTGCTCTACTTAATAGCTATTATGTACATACTAATCTCAGCAGTCACATAACCTACAAAAACTGTCATCAAATTGCAGAATTAAACGCTAAGCTTGACACTAACATTCTCTCATAAATAATGTATAGAGTTATAAAAATAAGAATAAAAATGGAATCGGGATCTTTGACCTCGTTAGATAAGGACTAATGGCGCGGCAGTAATGTCCTTCAAATATTTTATGATAAATCTCTACTCGTTAATGTACCATTGGAAACACGTTAAGGGCTCTCGATCCGGGAATTCTGTAGATTCATACAAGATATTAAAAACTTGAGTGGAAAGAAAATTTTGATTGGTTTACAATGTTTTAAAATCTAAATCAATCAAAATATTTATTATTTTAAATTTAAACGATACATATATGAAGCTGTCACCCGCGGCGTTGCACGCTACATGAAATGGAATATAAATAAATTTTATTTTATGCCCCCATCTGACCCCCTTAGGGGTTAGATTTGCAAAATTCCTACCTTAATATAATTATACCCTCCAAATTTCAAGTTTCTAGATTTAGAGGTTTAGGCTGTACGTTGATTGTTAACTGTCAGTTAGTTTGTCAGTCACTTTTTTATATATAAGGTAAAAAAAAATCGAACCAGGGTAAAATACAATAAAATTATCTTAGTACAAAGAAATCCGTATCTATCAGTTTGAATTTTAGCGTAAGTAATATTTACTTATTACCTGCTTATTTTACTTTAACATGGCTATTCTATGCCGATATGCATAGGGAATGCTTCAAGATAAGCATAAAATCTTTTCTTTAGTGAATGTATTGACTTGATCCGGTATGATTGTGCTTTGCATAAGCAAGCAATGATTTCGAAGGCTACCGAGGCGAAGCTTTCGAAGGCATACAATGCAAATTTAAAGTAAAAACAGACATTACTCACGTCTGCGATGTCTCACTCCCCTGTAATACCGTAAGTAAGTACTCATATTCAAATCAACTGCTTATTACATTCAGTGGAAGTTTCAAACCCATTTGCATATGTTCGTCTATGTTTTACCTAATCACAAGAAAGCAGCATAGAAACCTAATTGGTAATTTGATTTTGTCTATTTTAATTAGTAAGCAACTTTACTATGTTTTATATCACCGATTTCTTCAAGAAGGGGGAGTTTCTTAACTCATCCCATCCTAATTCATGTACGTGCCTTGATTTTCTCAGCGTCCGATTAAAAAAAAAAAAACTAATAATTTCTGTTGATAAAGTATTCTTAGTTTATCACATACGAGTACATCGAAAATAATATGCAAAATCAATGTGTTGATTTATTATTTTATTTTTTATTACGTAATTATATCGTATGAAAAGTTGTAATTACAATAATTATTTTGTTAAATTAAATTCAATGCTCATGTTGTCGAATAGCGTTTAAACAAATCACATTGTCTATGGTTTAAGCCAAACATCGTATACTAACAACATGACACAAGTTCTAACCTCATTCTTGAATATAAAATATTATTATACATCTATTAAATGCATATCTTCAGTGAAAGTAAATAAATAATTTTGTATAGGTACATAATGGTACGATTACCGATTTAAATTTCAGCAGAACCTCAATTACCTTTTAATAGATGGATAAAAATAATGATATTAAAAAAGGACTAAAAAAAGAAAAAAACTTAAGGGGTCATTAAGTAAAAAAACAGAGGATAGAATAAATTGGAATTTGCTGGAGGAGACCTTTTACCCGGAATGAGTCCTACCCGACAGTATGTAAACCGATTCAAAGAATACAATATTTTAATCAAAAAACACACGGCGATGAGAATGGCGTGTAACATGATCGTACTCTAAAAGGGTTATGTTTCAATAGACGATTTCCAATGAGATATACTTTGACTGCTATTTACGATACGTATTCAACGTTAAAAATTGAAGAAAATACTATAAATATTTTTTAAAGAAATGTGCATGTCTTGTCGTCGACTAAGTAGCTGACCTACTGTGAAATTTTAAGTTAACTGTTTTTAACACTGCTTTTCACAGTAAAAAAAGATTTGTTCCAAGACCAAAACCCATAACATAATAGATTTGCTCAAGACATAAAATTTTATCCGTGGCCTTTTTTCTTACAAACAACATCTAATTAGTAAATTTATCTTATTATTCCTCCATGATCATACGCTAGCAATATCTATACTTATATATTTATTGTATATACTACTAGCTGTACCGGAGACTTCTTTCGCGGTTGCTAACCTTGCATAAATATATCAGTGGGACTTAAACAATCAGAAAATGTATATCAGTGGTCATTTTGGAAGTCTTATCATTGTAAATGATACTTACGATAGAAGTGTTTTGAACTGTAAATTTGATTAATTAAAGCAATACAGAAGTTTGCACAATTATGTTCACCATGAGTGGACAATATTTAAGAACTAAAGATTCTGCAAAGAATTAACGAATTATTGATTAGTAGTAGTGAAAGGGTTATTGTCTAATTTTTTTGTTAGTATTTATTGGTCCACCACCGACGTGTTTTTCTCATCAAGTCCGATCCATCCAAAGGTTGCCTAGAAGAAATCGCTTTAGGCGTAAGGCCGCCCAATGTACCGCCAATGTTTTATGATATCTGTTTGAAATGTATATGTATATTTTTGGTGTACAATAAAGTTATATTTGAATTTGAATTTGAACGCCTATTTCATGTTGCGAATTCAGCACTTATTTTAACCCATACTTATTTTTTGCTTATGTATTTATTCCGATTGTCCATTTATTTTTTATTCAAGACAGTTAGGCATTTGACAACTTGCTCGCACAATCACAGAAGTTAACGACACTATGGCCCCTAGATGGAGCATGCCTAGTCTGGAATACGTTAATCTGAAGTACGTTAATAATGTTTTCTTCAACGGAAGCTTCTTCTTTTCATCTTGCGTATTACGTAGGATTGAACCTCGTACCTCTCGCATGGCAATCTACTTCCTTTAGTTACTCGGTCACCATCGCTACAAAAAATTGAGGACGCTGTTCATACACGTACAGTCATACATAAAAAAAAATTAAAGCACGCGTTACCGAACTATAGTAAAAGACGACTTTCACCCCTTCTCTCACGGGAATCTCCACATATTTTCGCGTAAAATCATTTCAGGTAGACCTTTCTAACAAAAAAGAATCATCCAAATCTCGTTACCGTGTTATAGCTAAATATAACTTTCATGCGTCTCACAGAAACCCCCAGTAATTTTCGGGATTACATCATTTCAGTTAGACTTTTCCAAAAAAAGAATCTTTCAAATCATAGCACGCGTTAATGAGTTATAATTAAATACGACATTCATCCCCCTCCCTCGGAAACCCTCACAAATTTTCGGTATAACATTGTTTCACTTTGACCTTTCCAACAAAAAAGAATCATTCAAATCAAAGCACGCGTTACTGGGTTATAATCAAATAATACGACTTTCATCCCGCATCCCACGAGATTCGAGATTTTCATGATAAAAAATTGTTAAGATCCTACCCCATGACATAAACCTTAAGCATACCAAGTATCATCAGAATCTATCCAGCAGTTTCAGAGTTATAAAGTCCAGAAACAGACAGACAGACAAATATAAAAAAATATGCGTTTTGGAGCCCCCCGGCCTGTTGCGGTCGGATGGCAAACGCCCGGGTGGACTCACTCTCATTCCATGGCAGAAAGGCCGATGTCTCATATGGGATGCCACTTGTGTAAGTACTTTTTTATCCTGTCATCTTTCTGCCACCCAAATAACGGCGGGTGCAGGAGCAGAATCAGCCGCGTTGAGTAGACACAACAAATATTCTGCTTTTGAAACGAGTTATGAGTTCATCTCTTTTGCTGTTGAGACAGCAGGTCCGTGGGGCTCTGAAGCGTTAAAGTTTGTTGCGGATCTGGGACATCGTTTGCGGAACTGTGGGCGTGATCTCCGTTCCGGTCAATTTTTAGCCCAACACATCTCGTTGGCCATCCAGAGGGGAACGCTGCTAGCCTGATGGGTACGTTTGGGCATGGGGGCTCTTTAATGTTAACGTGACCTTATGTGGGTCAAAATAATTTGCGTCACTTTGTAATCTTATAAGTACTAATCTTATTACTTAATGATTTAATTACGTTACATATTTATCATATTAAACAAATATATTATAAAAATAAATCCTTTTTATTTAAATATATATATATAGATTTGGGGTCTGTATCGTTACTAACTCCCCCCGCGAAAGAAATTTTTAAAATATATTCAGTGTACAGAATTTAACCTGTAACAGTTTTATTATAAGTATATACTAGCGGGTGGGTACGTGCTTCGCTACGTATAAACATGCTTGTACTGTCAACACTGAAAAAGTTTCAATTTGACAGCAAAATCTCCATTACGTAGCAAAATCATCTGCCATTTATTTTTTACAAAAATGAATTCATTTGTTACAAAAAATGAAGAACCGCTTGACCGATTTTGTGCAAACTTCACATAAACCATCTACTAAATAGTCCAAACAAAGCCTAAACATTTGGTTTGGACAGGTGAGCTCGTTCTTGAGTTAGTAAAATTACAACGAAAAGTGGCATAGTTTTAATATATATTGATTTTGAAAACTTTATCTATGACAATATTAAGAGAGAAGATCCAAAGCCACGTCCATCTCATCATCCAACTTCACCCTAATTGCAACCGTTTCCCTTCAAACTTTGATTGACGAAGTCCAATAGACAAGTTTTGAATTATTTATTCATACCACATAGCTTGTAAGCAGGTGTGTCTCGGCTAGTACCTAACCAACTAGTTCTTTAGCAAATTCGGGCCGTTATCGTGTTCCTATTACCCACTTCTGAATACTGATGCATATATTTTATTGATGAGGTTAATGCGTGCGAAATGAGATATTATTGGCTCTCAATTGGGCGAAGAAGAGATAGTTTGTTTTGATGGTGATGGTTGGAGAAACTGGATTAAAAAGTCGTCACTCTTATTCTCATCTGATTAGGTCCATGCGGATTTCCATATGTCGTAGTCAGAGTATTATTAACTACATTTCATTCTAAATAGATTTCAAAAAAGGCGGAAGTATCCAATTTTGTTTCTATAAATAGAACATAAGGTCAAAGACTATTTTAACTTCTTTGTCTTCGTTTTGTTTATACTTCTAATGTAGTCCCAGTCCCGTATAATTTTTTTACAAAAGCGATGGAGTAGTTCATATAAGCACTGCCGATTGTCTGATTAAAGTCAGATGTTATTTTTGCCAAAGATACACATACAGAGAACATTATTTCTAACATTACATATTGCATGCATAATTAATTAATTATTGTCTACAACTCTGACCCTGAACTGATAACAGATAAAACACGTATAACTCTACTGTTTCATGCAAATCTCTGCAAGGCTAAAAAGTATAAATATTTACAACTTCTTTATGTATGTAACTACGAATAAAATTGGTTAGTCCGGAAAACAAGAGTCCTTGTAAAATAAAAATAACATCTTATTTAAATCTAGCAATGTTTGTGGATAGATTGTATTGCAAAATTCTTTGCCAAAAATATTACGTAAGTACCTGAACTCGAAGTTATCTGAATTTCTCTGTTGCCACTCACATAGGAATGTCAAAACGCGTCCGGTATCTGGAGAATTTGATAGCATCCGGAATGTCTGGGTTACGTGTTCAAATACTTTTCTAATCGAAAGTTTTTACTTTTCTTTAAATGACTTCTTAAAATAATTGAATTCTAAAATATATATTTTTTGGTTAATGACTTATAATTACTTATAATTATTTTGTAATTTTAAGTTTTGAACCCACAGTAACTGTAAGTACTAATCTTACTACCTCTCTATTATGGGCCACAAACCACAATCCTAACTTACCTTACTCGTATCTACTTATGCTGCTCTCAGTAACGTTTGTCTGTATTGTTAACTCAATATTCAGCCGTGCTTTTGTATTCTTTTTTTCTTGTTATGCCAAATACATTCTATAATGTATCCGATATAAGATACAAGGTTTTAGGGATGATAGTCACAATGGTGAAATATGATGAAGATGCTTAGGTTGAATCAACTGTAAATCTTCGATCTCAAAAATATTTAACGCTTTTTTAAACTTAGTTGCTTATCTTAAACTACCTCAATAGTTCTGTCTTAAAGCAGGTACATAAATAATACGAGTAGATAACGTTCAGAGCTATGTCTATTTTGAATAATTTTTTTTCTTAATCTTTAAGTTTATCATTTAACGCTTATTACTGATTTAGCTGTATAAACGAAGGGTTTTAGATACGACGAACTTGGACGTTGCTTTTACTTTTGTAAGTTAAAAAGTACCCACTTTTCACCGATTTGTCCGCGTCTTATCTCAAAGCGGTCACGAGCGCGCCTCTCGGTTCATATGCGAGAGACGCATAGGCTTGTGTACCTATGTGCTTTTCAACACAAGCATTATGAAGGGACAGACATGGTGCGATTAATATTTAAACGTTTATCGAGACATCAAAACACATTTGTATTATTTGCATTTTTATAAACAACAGCTCGATGATAATTTAAAAGCTGAACAGATCTTTAAAAATAATAGCCAAGAACCATCTAGATTATATTATCTATCAAACAAATAAAAACAGCATCTAAATTCGTTCATTCGTTAAGCTGGTTAAGAAGTCAGTTGGTTACTAAGCAGAAAGTTAACGATTATCTTATGGCAGTTTTTGGTGCCCAAAAATATCACTAATATTATAAACACCACAGTTAGTAAGAATGTATATATGGATGTATGTTTGTTTCTCTTTCACGCAAAAAAAACTACTGAACCGATTTGGATGTAATTTGGTAGGGAGATAGCTTAGACCTTGGACTAACACATAGGCTACTTTTTATCCTGTAGGTATAAACGTGGGTGACACCGGAGGGCGCAGCTAATTATATGATAATATAACGTCCTTGAGCGCGTACTGAATAAAAAGTCTAAACCAATTTCCCCTATTGACTTTACAATAAGCTGTTGTAAATTATAGTTTTTTTAAATCCTGATAACCTGTTATTGCCACATTGTTATATCATATATAGGTTCTGCCAACTCTACATTTTCCAAGTTCATACCTCCACAACACAGAATAACTATGCTGCAAGGCATCTCGCGAATCCAAATTAACGTGCGTCGAGAATTACAATCGTTTGTTTAGCACTATCACGTATGTACACTTTCTTAGCATTCCAACAGTACGTGACCACTGGCACACTAAAAATAGGAAGTTACCGAGTTTTGTCACCCCTGAAAGCGAGCATCCTGTTTCCTGCAATAAAAGAGAAAATTTACAATTATGCTTAGAACAGTTACAGCGGAGTAGGACAGGGAGTATGAACACAACTGAAGATCCCGGTAGCGTTTTTTTGTCGTCGGGAATTTGTAACTCGGTATTTTTGGTTCGGTATTTTTATACGATACTTTACAATACTTGGTATTTATACTGTACTAATTTCCTTTACGTCGCCATTTACCTGCCAATTTCAATAGTATTTGTTAGGGTATAATATAATTTCTTCATTTTTTAAACTTTACGACGAAACGAAAATTTGAAAAACAAAAAAATAGGTTGGCATGATTTTCAACTGTTTGCAGAACTTGCAGAATATTTTAAAAAACGTACATCGTAATTTTGAAACTTACGGTCTTATTAATAAACGCGTCTTAATTGTAAACGTCTTTTGTCTTGTAGCATCCGATGGAGAACGTCACGCGTTAAAACAAGGCAAAAGACTTTTAAAGTTAAGACGCGTTTATTAATAAGACCGTTAGTTTTAAATTTTGAGCTAGAGCCCAGCTTTACTCACGCAATGAGCTTGTAGTCTTTAACCGGATAGCGTATATGATGAGTAGACCTTTGAGATACATTCCTGCTAGGTGTCTACCTAGCAGGAATGTATCTCAAAGGTTAAGTAGAGTACAGCGAGCTGTTTTGTTGGAATCCACGTACCTGTTCATAGTTTTCTGTAAAATTAATACGTTATTCGCGACGGGCGCCGCAGAGAGGAGTTAAAAATTTGTGCTGCCGAGAACTAATAGTTAATTTTATAAGAATATAAAGGTGCTAAGGAGAGCTGTTCGTATATTCAACCATACTTTCAAATATAATAGCCTCTGCGTGAGATTCTGTCTTTGCCCCTTTACTTTTTTCAATAGCAAATGCCTTGTTTCCACAAATACAAAACAGAGGAAAAATACTAACGAAAATACTAGTTATAAATAAACCAAAACTCGTTTTATAAATTTCAAAGAATCGAGAGCAAAATGTGCTAAAAGCTAAACAACTTTATTTTAATGAACGAAAGCTTAATTAAATTAAAGTTGTACATTTCAACGAGGGTATTACAGGCAGGCTCGTAAATAATTCCAACAGCCAGAAATCTGCCTGGAAACGACTGGATATTGTGGATTTAGGGACTTGCTTAAAATTTTATTAGATTTCGCTGGATAATTTAGCGATTATGTATAAAACAAAATTAAGAGACAAAACTTACAGGTCTTCTTTATTAGATTTTTTCCTGTGACGAAAGTGCCATACAACATAAACAAAAATAATATGTGAGTATAGTAAAATCAGATACGAAAACAGATATTCAAATTCATCGTTTGAATAGCTTCTCCGGCCGGGAATCAAACACGAGACTGCTGGCTCTCGAAGCGAGTAGGTACGCTAACCAATAGATCTCATTACTATTAATTAACTCGTAAGCCACTTATGTTTATCAACACTAAGTATAAAATTTAATTTCGGTCGTATCAAGTTTCTTACTTAGCGTACATTATGCAGTTATTAAATAATTATGTAAATAATCAATTATATTATATATATTATTATATTATGTATTATATAAATAATTATACGTGTACCAAATTGATCATCAATGTTAAGCAACGTACAGTCAGGTCAGATCATCGATGGGTGACCATGGAGATTGGTTTATATCTGGGAATTACAGTGCTGACTATAATTTACGTCAATCATCAATAACTTAATTATTATCACGGGATTACAATATAATACTACTTTATTGCATACCAAAAAAGGACAAGCAATGACAATAGATAAAATACATATTTGCCAACCTTATCGCATTTAGCGATATTATTGTGATTACTAACCCTTCACGCCTATTTCTCATATAAAGCCCTAAAGCTAATCTCAAATACGGTGTTGTCCGTGGCTCAAAAACCTAATACAGACCACTTAGACCCTCTTAGAATATTAATGCGCTTCATCAGCTTGTTTTATGGTTTTACGGCTTCCAGGGACCTCAGACAGTTTTTGCATAAAAACGTTAACCAGTATTTCAGGAGCTGCGTTATATTCCCAAGCATAACGTGGTTTTATATAGGTACTAATAATTTTAGTAGTAAGCCTACAGTTTCTTTTAATTTATTGATTAAATCTATAATTTATATACATAATTTAAAAAAGGCTATTCCAGTTTTCTTAGTCTGTACAAATATTTCAGTTTGATATGCAAATAATAGTTCTAGACCGATTTTTATTAAAATTTATAAAGCCACCAAAGAAACCAAAACTGACGTTTCAAACAAAAATAAAATCTCAAGGCTTTTCTGAGAAATCGCGGAACATTCATAAAAAATCCGACAAGTTTAGAACATATTCCGTTTTAAAAGTGTGTTAAAATGAAGCAAAAGTTCAACTATTCACAATAGACATGAAAGACACTCATATTATGTACCTGTGAAGCTAAAGTTGAGCTGGTATAAGACATGTCAGCTTCAGCATCATAAGTGATAAGGCGTCACCTAAAAATGTATCCTCGGACCGCGGTGAACTAAGGATATCAGTGATATTTATGGCATAAAAATATGCTTGCCTTGCCTATGCTTTGTATTCATAGTATCGTTAATTTTCTGACTGTTATACCAATCAATGATAAACCGAAGTATTGAAAGCTTTATTTCCATTAGTACTCGTAGTTCAACCGCGTTGATTTTTATCGTGTTGATGTTACAAACAAGTCTTGCTCTTGAAGTGTAACGTGGCTACTTTACACTTTTTACTATAGTGAGGAGTCACTGTAGGTCAGTGTATGCTGGACGTTACCTTAACCTGAATACTTAGTAGCAGCCAGCCCAGATCGAGACTGTTGGTTGTAAGTTTTTTAATTTTACTTGTTTAGTCCACCTTTCTAGCTAAATATGGGTTATTCTCACTTATTTTCGGAACTTCTTTGTAAGAACTGTTCTTTATACCCGACGGCGGACGAATGAGGGTTATGTTTTCCGAGTGTATGTATGTATATTTTTTTGGCACGCCCTAGAGCCTAAACAGCTTGTCGTATTTTTATATGAGTGGTGTCAATAGATAAGATTCGTCTTGGTCGCGAGAGTGACACTGGGTAAATCAAATATAAGAAAGAAAGAAATTAAGGATGATAACACAGATTTAACGATTTAGCAGTCGGGTTTTTTTCGACCTCGCTTTTAACCACTTGTTAAAATAAATATAAAGATATGTGTATAGAGAGTTCAGCATAATTTGAGATAGATAGCAAAACGACGAAGTTTTTGAACACTTGTGAGCGACATTTTTCTTAAAAAGAATGTTTTGAAATTTTGTAATATTGAAAATTTAATTGACTAACGTTGTATGTACTGTAAGTAATTCGAAGGAGTGTATAGAAACCAGCTCTATAGTAAAAGGTTTATAGCAGGTGTATATACATATAAAGAAGCGCGCTACCTAGGCCAACTAAGTAAATCAGGCGAGGTGCGGTTAAACGCTAGCCTATTTTCTTTAAAAAATAACTCTCAGCTCATGCACAAACTTAGGAATGTACCAATACGTAATTGTATGAAGTAAGCCTTGTCGTGTCCAACCCATTCTCTATTTTGACTAAATTTAATACCCGTAGAATTCAATGTATTATTATTACTAGCTATTTTAAATCTACTTTGAACTACCAATGACGATAGGAGCAGCATTGTGACAGGACTAGCATAACCTGGTATTTAAAAAAATTGGGTTTTTAAATTTTTGGGTTAAAATGCACGCAGGAACGCGACAAAAATCACGCACCATAAAAATTTTTGGTTAATCTCTTTAGAGAATTTACTAACGACACTTGTATTTATACAGGAGAAACGATAAAGTGTCGAGTTATCGTTATTACGAGCGTGCCCAGTGAACCGTGGTCTGCCTCATGAAGGTGCGATCAATAACTCCCGAGGGTGATAAATTGGTCAAGGCCATCTTAACAGCCTCGGACAAATATTAATTAAAACATCGGATAGGGAATACACTTTACTATAGGCACACACATTATAAAATACAAAAGGAAAAACGTCCTTATCGCTAAAAGCCATTTTTGCTAGTAGCCTATTTTTGAATGGAGACCATTGCTTCCATCCAAAAGCTGCTAAAAATCTGCTCCAACAATAAGTAATGATAATATGTTATACGACGGAGTGTTCAGAAAACAGAATTATAAAAGTACAGCTTGATTGATTGATTCATTAATCGCCTATGAATGGTAGAGACATACAATATTAATATGAAATAACGCCAAACATGTGTTGATTACACATGTTTGGCGTATAAAAAAATAGGTGAGTTCAAAAGAGCCTGTGCAGTGTGGTACAATTGATAGACCAATGTGAGCATTGGAGTCCACCTAGAATATAAAAATCTTCCAGGGATTCTAGAACTCCACTACAACTTATATACTTTAGTACACAATGAAGTAGGCAACTGATGCAGGTTTCATTAGTATATGATATTAACTACATCTTTAGGCATATATTGGTAGACGTACATCGTCTTGGTCGTAAAATGAAACTTGTCTTTTGCTTCAGAAATAAACACTTATATGGCAACTGAGCGCGTTCGCTTATAATAATCGTTCGGCAAGTCATAAAGCAAAAAACATACTTGTTACCAAAGTTGTCGGTAAATAATTTAATTAGGTAGGTACATACAATCTTTGTTAATTAAATGAACGATGTCAATGGGCCACAGAAGAACACGAGTGGTCGTGTCAAGTTGCTTCGTACAATGCTGGCCAAGTAAAAGTATAAACACCTTCAGTTTACTCATCAAATACTAAGAAGAAGTTTCGATTTAAAGTTTACAATAACATGGGTCTTGCATGTATACATTTAACCTGTATTTAAAACTTACATTAAAAAAATATGTGTGCGCGTAAACGGACGTGTCGGAATTGTTACTCAAATATCTTGCTCACAGAGCTAGGTTTATGTTAAGGCTGAAGTAAGCCGAAAGCCTAAGCTGTAGACACTATAACGAATAACTTATTTGTAGGCAATTTGTTTGTTTTTGTTAAGGGAAAGACAATTATTTTTCATGTGTTTTTTTGTTAGTCTTAGCTCTTGCACTTTAATTTTCACTATCACTTTTTCTAGACACCAACTCGAACAGTTATGTTTTTGGCAAATATTAAAGTTTTATCAATATCAGTTCAGTAGGTAGTATGGTGTGCCAATAAAAAGCTGAAAAAAATGTATAAGCACCTGCCAAATTTAAGTTTATTGTCACATTTTGGTACTTCAAGTGTAAAAAAAAAACTCGATTGACACTGGGCCGAGGTAAGAGATCAATTTACATTCTTCTTGCCGACCATCTTGTTTAATTATATGTTGTATGGGCGACCAAGCCCTTTTCCTCCTACTTTTTGACTTTGACATTCTTAGTTTGTTTATTGAAGTTTTGTGTTTCTTGGTTTTACACAAGTAATTTAATAAACATTTTTGTTTTGTTTAGCTTCTTACTAAGATCTGTTACTTAAATTTTTCAATTTATAATTGTATTATAATTTTTTTAGCCAATTTATTGCGTTTATTGTCATTATTTGAGTACCTTGTCATTAGAATACTTTATATAGCGTCCGTAGGTTAATATTTATCTATTATTTAATTTGAAGTCAAAAATATATTCATATTTATTACAGTAATTGTTGGTGTGTAATTATGCTGGCATAATAATAGTTATGCAACTTATTTATCTTGATTTTTACAAAACTTTATGTGGTGTAACTGCTAGTTTTTGTTGTAATTATAGAGATAGGTATAATCAGGAACATTCACGTTAGTGAACATGCAATATTTTAAATCCATTACCAGAACTTGCCATTACGGAATATACAACAAAATAATTCACAACTGATTTTCTGCTGATCACTTCTTGAGCGACTGTTTTTACTGAAAACAGCAAGACGTGCTTAACTAATCTTATTTCGCAATAGGATTAAAAAAATAGAACCAAAGAGCTTTGTGACTCTCATCTCATTCATTACCAGACTGCGGTTAAAGCGTAGAAATTGATAACGACCCGCGTATTGTATCCCCATGACAGCCCAAAGCACGCAAATCTAGAAAACCTATTAATCCTCACTTTCAAACCGACACTAGGAACCTTATAAACAGTTCACGCCTAAATTGTGTAGTTTCTTTTTCGAGACACTATAAAACGAAACCTGTTATTGTAACTATTCGCAATAAAATGATTCACTTTCTCTTAGAAAATGTCGACTAGTGCTAGTAACCACCGGATTATTCGATAGTAAGATGTAATTATGTTGATTTATAAACGTTTTCGATAGACGATCAGTTTGATGATCGAAACACTTAGTACGGGTAACTATTAGATGGGAGTAGGCGGTTAAAGTACCTGTAAATAGCTCAATAAGATTAGAAAATTCGATAAAAATTAACGCACGTGTTGCACATGCATCAATATTTCTATTAGAGTGTACGTTTTGTTCATCTCCTTTTTGTATTTTAAATGTACGATATTTTAAAATAAAACTCCTTGGCATTCATTACACCAAAGACCAGTCTATGTTTTAATTTTAAAATAAAAAAAATCCATTTAGAATATGTGTAACTTTAAACTGTAAGTTTTTTATTATTACCTATTCAAATATTTTCTATATCTAATTAAATTCAATATGCATAAAATATGTATTTTGAACATAAAGGTTAACATACTTTAAATTGTAAATTGAAAATCTGTAGTTAGTGTATAATATTAGTTATTGTAAAAACTACTTTATTAACGTTTAAATAAAAGCGTTTATTCCGTTAGTGGTTCGATTATCTGTTTATAAAAAATGTTTGGACAAAAATATTCCAAATTGTTAGACTGACTAATCGAACTTTTTAGATACGCACAATTTATTCCAAATAGAAGTACTTACTGTGAATATTACAGTATACTCAAACGGGAAAATAATTCAGCCCAGAATTCACGTCATTGTTATCGCTAACTTAATAACAAAAAAAAGTTATTTATAATAAACATTATTTATATATCTACGTTCTTGTTTTATTGACGTAGGTAAATTCTATTACGATCGATACTATTTTTACTATTTTTTCCTATTTCATTAGCTTAAGTACTTCCAGTATAAGCAATTAAAAATATACCATACCAAATACTTTCTATACGCAGTCAGTCAGTCTCTGTGTACTCAGCTACCAGTTTCCACGTTTGTTTTAATTTCTATCCACAAATAAATGGTAATCAAGTAGGTAGAGCTAGAAACTTTGAATAAACAGTCGTTTGCTTTATTATCGCGAGAAGAAAGCTCGAGTTTTCTTACAAAACAAGAGTTTCGTATATAAAAAACTAAAATGCTTTTGTCTAAACAACATAGATAGTGTTGATTGAGGACGCAAGATTTAGGGTAATGGTGAAATAAACGCGTCTTTACGTATCAACCCATAAGGTCTCGCTGGGCTCGGCCACTCCTATGAAAGGGGTGTAGGCCATAGTCTGCCACTGTGGCCAAATAAGCCGCAAAAATGTAATATTGATGTTCTTAGATTTAAATTATTATTTTGATATAACATAATCTTGATTTTTAGTACATGCTTACACTGGACAAAATAAATGAGGGGTAGAATTTGTGTTTAGTATTAATCACCGATTATTCATCATACAATTTCTAGAATTAATAAATTGAGATGATAATTAATATTAAATTAACATATTTTACAATAACTTTAACTTATCATTTTACTATACTTATTACTTATACTACATTATAGTTTTTTTATCGCATTCCAGTAATTCACAAAATAACATGAATATAAATTAAAATCACAAAAAAAAACATTTTAATCTTTATATAGCCACTACACGTATAAATAACAACATTTTGATAATCACATTGAGACTACTATTGAAAAGCACCCAATAACACAACAGTAGTAATTAGTAATGGGTCCCGCTCGTTTGATATGCCGACCCGCCTCGCAAGTTTCAAATTCTCAGACATAAATGCCAGTGATTTTTTTCAGAATATTTTCATTATTTCTTTGAAGACATCCGAAATGTGTAAACTTTCCATCGGCTTTCCATTTTATATGTCAATTAACATCGTTAACTTTAATCTTTGTTCTTAATGCAATCAAGCGTGTCTTTCAGTGAACAACTGTCGCTACGATATCGTTGTCATGTCAATCTTTTTCGGAAAAACTAATTCCGTCCTTTTTCAGTATTCAGTATTATATTATCGTAATAAGTACATATTATTCTTAAAACTCATAGGTACCCGGTTGGGGCGTAGCAAACATTAAAAATTATAACTTATATCATAAAATATGACAACTACTTCTCCCTTAGACCGGACAAGTCAGGACTATTTGTCATCACTTCTTTTTAAAAATAAACATTTAAATGGGTACTTGTTAATAATAAGTTAATACTAAGTGCAAGTCACAAATTATTTTGACCCATGTAAGGTCACGTTAACATTAAAAAGTCCCCATGCCCAAACATACCCATCAGGCTAGCAGCGTTCCCCCTCTGAATGGCCAACGAGATATGTTGGGCTAAAAATTGACCGGAACGGGGATCACGCCCACAGTTCCGCAAACGATGTCTACTATTTTAGACTATTTGTTTGATATTTTTACAAACGTAAAAAGAAGAAGTATATATAATTATTATGTAAAATCAACAATTATGATTGAGATTAATTTATCCATTTTGGTAGATATCTTGAAATTTCTGTCTGGCATTTGAACTGGATTTAAACACAAGCCATTCACGTATAAGAATCCTAACCCTTACGTACTAACCACAAATAGTATTATTATATGTTCTTTGCCGCAAGTTGGTATTTTTACGCCTATAATGTAATGAAGGTCATCGCCAACAACTTTCCCTGTAAGCAAACTGAATCTACTAATAAATTAACACATACACCGAAAGTCACGCTGCAAGTCGCCATGCTTATAAGCTAAGAGCTGTTGTCGTTATGTGTAAGGTAATCACAATATGATCATTTAAAAAAAAATGCTTATTAACGAAAAAAATAGAGTAGAGATTTAGTTGCATTACATTTTATGTTTTTTTTCTAATTTAGTAACTGGAAATCGCGAACAGTTCAAAACGAAACCTAGTTTGCTTGCTATTGTTTTTACCTGTTTCATGTCTAACTCTAGCCGATAAGGGGGCTGGTTTTGGTTCCAACCGATCTAATTTGGGTCTTACAAAAACATTTTTGTTATCAGGATTATTCAGTCTTATTTTCAATAAATTATTATGAATATGCAAAAAGAATTAAGTTGTAAATAAATATGTATCAATGATGAAAAAGATAACTTTTTAGTTATATTAATTGGCGTCGCCAACGTATTAATTTTCAATTAAGGATAAAACATTATTTTTTCCTTGTTATTTTTCTTTTTATGTTAATGGTTAGATCTCATACAATACTCGTAGAAAGGAATTAAAAATACCTTTATTACTAGCTCTTAGTCTACACCTCGTCACAAGAAGCACAAAAAAGATTGTTCAAACAAGTAAAACAAACAAAACCAGAGTTTCGGTCACAGATAGCGAAAGCTCTTATTGACATGTTGGAAAGTAGTCACCAACCTTGAATTTTTTTGAAATAACATTACCGAAATAGTCTTTATCACTTACGGAATAAGATCCAACGAGTTGTAAAGGTACTTCTGGAGTGTTTTTTGTGGGTGTACTTTATCAGTTTCTGGACGTATTCAGGTTGAGTGGCTTAAGCTTGAAGTTCTTGTGAATTCACCACCTTTAACGATTAATCCTTTTAAAGTTGAGTTACTTTATCGGTTCCTCTATGTATTTGTACCTGACTTATTGACTGAGCGAGCAATTGCTCTCTAGCTATTGTCTCTGCTTCGAGTCTGACAAAGTTGTATTTTGTTTATATATCAGTTTGGATGTTAATACTCACGTACAGGCAAAGAATATATAATAATACTATTTGTGGTTAGTACGTAAGGGTTAGGATTCTTATACGTGTAATGGCTTGTGTTTAAATCCAGTTCAAATGCCAGCCAGAAATTTCAAGATATCTACCAAAATGGATAAATTAATCTCAATCATAATTGTTGATTTTACATAATAATGATAAATACTTCTTTTTTGTCGTTCACTCTTGACAGTCTTAATCAACAATCAATATGGTTAAAAAGGTTCGGCAAAACAGGTACTTAGAATTTTTGAGTAGCGGAGGGTTTTCGGTTTGGGCATTTCAAAGGGATCGCCCTACAAAATGCTCAAATCTCAAAGTGAAACTTTTGTTACGATACCATTTACCGACCTATCAAGTTAATATTTAGCAGAGACATGCAAACTCAACTGTATATAATAATTTTCAATATTAAAATATAATCATTTTTTATAACTGTAAAATAGTGGTCACGAGGTCATCAATTCATAAACATACTTGTTTATGTAGTGACCTCCTTGTGTCGCGTTCTCAGCTAATATGAAAAGAGATGTATTGGTTATATTATGTTTATAACGATTTCATATCCAAAGAGCGAAAATTGGACGGGACTAAGACTTCGCTGTCCGTCTGTCCGTCCGTCCGTCTGTCTGTCTGTCACCAAGCTGGATCTCAGGAAGTAGTTAGTGCCTGCAAAAAGTTGAAAAATATTATTTATAGCAACTAATACTGAAACAAAACCTTCCTCTTTTATACCTGTGGTTGTTGGGAGCAGACGCAACAAATGTTGGACCATAGATTAATTGAAGTCACCGGTGATTTCCGCTCTGGTTCGTCCGTGGCGCAAAAGGCTGGCTATTGCAATTTAACGTGGTAATGCGGCGAGTGTAGTGGACACCTTAGTGGGGGGACGGCCAGAGGCGGCTTATTTGAGTAGTGTATAATGTGATTTATTAATTTTATAATTTGACGTACAATTGATCATTGACTTTTTGTAATTTAACCAAAAAAAAATTAGTACCTATTTAAGGCTGGCTGTCTTTTTTTAGTCGAAAACCGCTATTTATTTTCAATTAACTATTTGAGTTGGTAGCGTTATTTGTTTTAAATTTCTAAACCGTCGTAAACGAGAAAGGGTTTGTGTATTATTGATGGTTAATATTTCTATCTGCCAACATAGCCGGAGGTTCTCATTACTCATAGCTGTATTAGACGATAATCGGTCTTGCTGTTCCACAACCATTTATAGCCATTTAGCTATTTCACAGCCTTTTTCTTATCGGTGCAAGAGTTTCTTTTTCCTGTTTATTTTTCAAATTGCGCACATACATTATGCATACAGTTTCCGACGCCTGTCATGTAGAGGTAGTAGAATCAGAGGTAACAGAAAAAAACTCTATGTATAATAATATACAAGGTTATCGGTTAGAGCTACACTTATAATTGCGAACAACTTTCATTATCAGACCAACCCTGAATTCGAGGAAATAAAATCAGCTGCTCCATACAAAAAGTTAATCGGTTGTCGACCGAATGTATGTAACAGTTGTTTATTTTTTCTTAAATGGTAAATATGGTCCCATTTGAGTATAGTGACAACCTTTTAGCTTAGTACACCTCTAATTGATAACCGTGTATACAACTCTTACGAATAAACATTTTTGAGACGGATATGTAACTATATTAAACTTAAATAAGTTTAAGTTAGGTGTACTTTGTTGTTATTTTTTTTTTCTATAGCATACTGATCTGATCTTTTAGTAACAGTGACTTTGTCTTAACATCTGTAGTTAAATGCATTCGTGCGAAAGCGGCCCGGAGAGATGTGAGTGCCATTGATATGCATGCGCGCGTGCTGCCAAATTCAAAGGCACGTCAATAATGACGCTTTTGATCTAACTGTTAATATCTTAAAACCAAGATGATGCTACAGAAATTATGCATAAACAAGAGGTTGACTAGGACTATAACAATAAACTTGATTTCGTTTTAACAGTTCGCCGCTCAACGCTGTCAAAAAACTTTGCTTGCTCTTTCATGCCGATAAGGGCTAGGCTGATCACCTAAAATGGGAGAAGCTAGAGAAAAATATCTCCTTCTTTTTTTATGTTTTCTCCCTTTTTACTTATAGTCGTTTGGGGTTAACACATCACTTTTATCGAAATAATATCGTAAGATTGTCTGCCAACCCACTTGATCTTCGTCATAGAACGAGTCATTGTACTTATTATAGTTTTTTAAGTCCTAAGAAATTGTTTCATTAATTTGGGCAGTGAGTGTACGTACTCTTAAATTTATGTCCAATCATGCGCGTACGCAAAAGGTGCGCCGCCGCAGGTGAATGGAACATTGAATATGTTAATGCGCACAAATTGTACTGTTAATTATTGTGTAAATTTGACTTATACTTTACTCTTACGTGTGTTAACGTAGTATTGATACTGTAGAGTTGAAAACTTTGTAGATTATAAGAGGAAACGTTTTATATTAATACTGATATGAGATCAAACGAAAAAATATTTGACGGGCCTGCATCCTTGCGGGTAACACGTCCAGCCTGATGCCTGATGTATTGGACACCGTCGATATTATTTTAGGCACATAATTCACGTTAGGTCGTTTATTATAAGGGTTCTTAAGCGACAGGTCATTTAAGTAAAAAACGTTTTTTTAATGTTTCCAATTCGTGATTACTTTTTTGACATTGCTCCCACATTGAAAAATATACCTGAATGATATAAATAAATGAAATATTAAATATGAAAAAAAATAATGATATATGAAAAAAAAACGAAAATAATTAAAATAGGTATGAAAAGCGGTTGAAAGTAATAACAGGTTTTCAACCATTTTTCCATATCTAAATCTTTATTTAATTTAATTAATTTGCATTTGTTCGCTAATGGCCAACTTAGCAAACCGTCCACTAAAATTTTCTGCAGGAGATGAGCAATCAGTACCTTTCGTATATAGTCAACTTCGCAATCGGGCCGCTTCTTTAACCATCCACTTCTCAAAAGGTCCCGTATCAATCAGTCCACTTATCAAACGGTCTTTGTGTCCGGCAAACTACACTCGAGAGTAATACATTCGGAAAAGTAATTTAATATTAAATTATGTTTCAAACTCAAACAAAAAACCAGTGTAGGTAAATAAAAAAATAGCTTCAAACTAATCAGCATTTTCTTAAAGAATACAACAATGGTCATTTAATGGCTTTAGTGGTTACTTCCTTTCGTAACAGTCAACAAACATCCTCTAACATCTTCAAATACGTTTTGTAAATGTCCTGCCAAAATGAACATAGCATTTCCTCCTTTTTCTCAATAACTGATTGTCATTTTTCGTGTAATTTTTTTTTCCTTTATCAGATTTTTAATAAACCTAAATAATGTTGGTTTGGGCGGCATCCTAACGTTGACACGATGGTGCCACCCTTTCAGTGCGTTGTTCGTTCTGTATTTTATGACTGCAAGACAGATTCTGTGGAGTAATTTTTAACATCCATTGCTTATCGATGTAGTACTTAAAATTATCAAAACCATTTTCCTCTGATCTAATTTCGACGATAGGCATCCGCTTCTGGTATGTATGCTGCTGGTAGGAGCGGTCATTTTGAAATCAAATGTGTAATGATTCTACCATTCCTAGTATCCGCAAAGCGAGTACGGGTAATGGTAGTAATAACCACTTGCTTTTACAAGTTCAAACACATTTTTAACGGCTTTTATTTGGGCAAGCTCTAAGTCCGACTTATATTTTTGAATTGTTATTCTCAATTAAATTTTTAAGTTAAAACCTTTTGAATGTGATTGTGGTCTTATCAGAGAGCAAACCAAATACTACTGGAACTACCGCCGTGTATTCATTAGATTGTATATTGAACTCAATGTGCAACGCGAATAAAAAGGTTTCCGAACTGTTTTGAAAGTACCGTCTCCGTAAGCTGCTAACAGATTTTTGCATTCTTGTAAGTATTTGAGTATTGATTTCAAACAGAAGATGATTATTCTATCTTCAATGCCTTCATCCCAAACTAAAAAATCATCAAATCAAAATCATCGTAATGATGTTCGACTTAAAAAAAAATGTTGCAATTTTTATCTTTGACGGACGGAAGACGGATTGCGTGGATGACTAGTTGCTAAGTTGACCGATCAAGAAGTTAACTGTCTGCAAAGTTTACCGATTACGAAGTCGTGAATAATAGTGGATGGTTTGCTAAGTTGGCCATAAGCGAACAAAACGTAATTTGTTCATTTTGGAACAAGTGATCATTTTCGCTTCTAGTGTTATTTACTAATTGTTTTTACCTCATTCACATAGGTATATCCATCACAATATCCTTACACAATGACATCCTCAGAATTCCCCTCCTAGATCCTCCCAATCATTGAAATAAAAGTTTTATTTGTTTGGATCAATGGATTTGAGGTAGGAGGACAAACAAACACATTGTAGACCTTAGGAAACACACTTCCCGTTGTCCAATCTGAATATCATAGAATTAGTACCTACCTATACTCATATCAACAATTTAGATGTTCTTAGTAAAGAGAGTTCTTAGCATCTAACGATGCAAAATGCAGCAGATATAGCTAATGCCAGCAATCGATCTAATTGCGTAGCTTGTATACCATATAATATTATTTTGTATGGTTGCGTTTGTAACTAAATATGGAGAAAGTTGCGGTTTCTATCGCGGAAAGACAAAATAGGCTCATTTACCTGATTTTACTTGGTTTTCGCTACTTAGTTGCATCATTTTGTAACCTTCATTTTTAATAAGGTATGACGTAAGGTGTTGTGATAAAATCTGAAAGTTATAGTGGCTTACTTAAAGGCTTGCTGTTTTTACTAATACCTAAGTTGGCCGATTTTTTTCTAAATTTATATGAGACCTTCTAGAAAGCGACGAATTGGAATCTTCGCCTCTTTCAAAGTATAATATGGTGACAGACGATTATTGACAAGTACAATATTATACAATAGTGCAAACTACCAGATTCTAGAGCGTCTTGCCTTCTTCTCTACTACTATGGTAGTTATAATCTGGACTTTTCAAATGACGAGTGCGTCGGTTTTAGACAAGCGTGCTCCATCATAGGCCACATCGTAAGCGGTAGATAAATAGGGTTTTCCTAGATGTTGCATCCGGGGCGACGCGACAGATGGGCACGCGACACAGCGTATGCACTTGCTTTTTACAACGTATACGCTAACAAAGTGTGCAACATGAACATGTGGATTTTATTCGGATTATTATATTTGTGTTGGCAGACTTATAGCTGGTAGTTTGGTAATCTGGAATTGCCCGCGACGTAATATGGAATAGTATAAAGAAGTATTATGAACCCCCATTAGACGTTGCATTTTCTGTCAGTGGAAATGTGTAATTGGCCATCAGAACTTACAACATTGATTTAATTGTTAACTTAGCTGTAAGTTTTTCTAAAAGTACCAAAATAAATAAAATTAAATAAACGATTAGACGTAATTATAAATTATACATACTTAAATCCTACTCCAATAACCTACTGTTAGCTAATATTATGAGTTTAACAATAATATGGAGATTACTCTTAGCCAAGTATATCAAGCATTATGAAATTAAATAAAAAAAACTATGTTTCTTGTCAACAAACTGAGTTAAAATTAGCTTAAATGAAAATTTGCCTCGCTTACAGGCAGGCGGGCTTCCGGTTCAATGCCTTATTTGTAGTATCAAAGACAGAATTTGAAATTCATAACCTATTAACAAAACTATAAAACCGACTAGACACATAGATTATACAAAAACCGATACTGTCACGAAGCAATGCAGCAACCATGTGTCAGAAATTCACAATATTATATTTAATATTGCAGAATTTTGACCACACTCTATACAACTGGATTTTATTGCTACCTTATGTAAATTTAAACGCTTATAAATTGGATGTTATAGTAGTGATTTAATCAGCATTAAAACCACACCTGACGTCAAAAAGAAATTTGGAGAAAAAGTTTTAATAATGTGAAATTAGAATGAAGCGCGTAATGTTTTTAGTGTAGACATCCGTAATTTTCGTTTCTTATTGAAACATACTCTATGGGGTCGGCACTCGAAGTGTTACCAATTCAAAATGCTGTAATTTTGACAATTTTGTTTCTTTTTATTTATAAACTTCAATGTATAAAAGAAAAAAGCATTTAAAATTAAAAATAAAAAAATATTGTTCGATGTGGCCACCTTTAGCGCGGATAACAGCATCGAGTCTGTCCGAGAAGGCTTCACACGCTGCACGTATGTGGTCTGCTGATATTTTATTGACCATATGGAAAAATCCATTGGGTTTAAGTCCGGCGAATATGGTGGCCATTGTTGCGAAGAAATGAAGCTCGGAACTTTTTCTTGCAAAAAAATTTGGCTTTCACGGGCTTTGTGGGATGGTGCCGAGTCTTACTGAAACGTCCAATGGTTTCTACCGAATTTCTTACGTGCCCAAGGTAACAAAGTATCGTTTAAAATCTTTTTTTACGGTAGATTTGCTGGTTTATCTTTGCACCCTGCTCAATGAAAACGAGAGGTGAACGTCGTTTGTTCACATATTGCTGAACCGTAAAAATTTTTTCCTCGGAAAATACCAAATTTTCAAGCTTGCTATCAACGTGCAACTGCTTTAACTCCTTAGCTCTTTCTAGGCGAACTGCCTTTTGTGCAAGTGTCAAGTCTTGCACTTTTTGTATTTTGTAAGGTTTCAGTTGTAGTTTAATTTTTAATATGCGTCCTATGCTCCGGGCAGATACATTAAGACTTTTCGCCAATTTAACTGCGCTTTGTCGTGGATTTCGTCCAATTCTAGCCTTTACCTTTCGAACCATTTCTGATGATGTTCCTGTTGTTGAATGTCCACCTCCATGGGGTTTCTTGATGCTGCCCGTATCATTGTAACGCGTGATGGTCCAATACCCAGCAATTTTATTCAGATGTAAATGTCGTAGCGCATTAACAATGGCTGGTTGCGATTTCACAAAGTAATGACACTGTGGCGTTTGAATTCCATCTGGATAACTTTTTTTAGTAGCGACGAAAAACAATGAGCTTCTGTATGTTTAGGAACAATACAATAGACTTGGGCGCCATATTGTAAACAGTTTGCTTGCTATAGCAACTTAAAGTTGGTAACACTTCGAGTGCCTACCCCTGTACAGGTCCATATATTGTTTAAACGTATACTAAAGCAAGGAGAGGTTTCTGTACTCAGCATGACTTACAACGTTCAGTATCAAAACACCAATATCAAGAAACAAAATTTCACTCAATCGGCTAGAGTTAGGTTGAAAAATTTAAAACTAGAGCTAGAAAACCATTGAAATTTGGCATCTCCTTTTTCTGTTAGTAATCATCATTCAAATCAAACCAAATCTTCATACTTCCTGGACACAAAATTATTCAATTATCTATTTTAACAACTTAAAGATATTTATTAGTACCGAAATAACTGTCAAAAATATTTAATTTTAAATATCGAAATAGTAACTGCAACATTCGTCCTTAAGTTTTTATTTAATCCATGAATAGTTATGGTTACTGATATTCTGCCTCTTTTCATAATATACTCGTACCCTTAAAATAGTTTTTTTTGTGCGATTTTTTTATGTGTCCTCACTTTTTCTTTATCAGTAAAGCTCGCACCTACACTATTCGTAGATCCAGTTACTCGTACAAGCAGTGACAGAGGCCTGAGGCCAGTCGCATCCTACTAGCGACCTTGTCGACCGACATGCGCCTGAGTTTCACTTCCTCCACGCGTGCCGCGGAAAAAATATCAAGTTTGGTGAGAAGAGGACTCGTTTAGATTTTATGGCCGATTTGACACCATTTTTGGGTGTAAGTTGAGCTAAATGACTTACTTATGTAGTGTTGCTGGGTTGAGATTTCTACCGGTTTACGATTTAAATGTCTTTGTAATGTGAGTAGAAATAGATAAGGGATGACCTTAAATAAATAAATTCTATTGTTCTTTATAAAAAAAAAAAACTTCTTTTTTATTCCTTTTGTTTTATAGTAAAGAAAATCTGATGTACAATGAATTTATTTAAGCCATTACTAACAAAAAATGTGATCAGAATGCTGATGTTTATCCTGCTTAACGTATGGGTAAGCATTGTCATTCAGCATGGTAATGTAATGCTCAAGCACGATAATTCCACATATTTTTAATGTTTGTTAGCTCAAATAATTAATTTCAACACTTGTACAACGGCAAAAAAATTAAACCATTACATTGTATCTACCATCAAAATTATACAATAAATTTGTTTTGCTGGCAGGAAAGAATGGATTTTGTCCACCTATTACTAATACGTCTAATACTTTTCACACTTAGACCCACTCATATAAAAAAATAGGTCATCATTATGTGCATGGATAAGTAAGCCAATATGGGAGCCGCTTCTTTTGTATATTATTCTTTATTAAGTCCACTACTACTATACGTAGAAATTTGATATAGTTGATGGTTTTTAACTTGAGATCCAATTGCCTTGTATCGCGGGGGCAGCAGCTGGCTGAAGTTATTTCTATGGCAGATTACGTATCTGGGTTTATGTTGAATTGGGTAAAAGCTGATTATTTAACCTAATCCGCCAGTTAGAACAATGCGTTTTATGGATCAATGTTACTTATTGATATTTTACCTAATTTTCGTGGCAGTAAACTTCGCTTATCATTTTATAAAGGAAATAATAAATAATTAAAACGACGTTCTGATCTATGTATACCTAGATATAATGGTAGTCGTCATCGATGATCAATCATCGATTTACTTTCCGCTACAACTCAGCAACTACAATAGCAATCAAACAATACAATGCATATTTATCATGTTTTTTCACTTTATCGGTCGATAACAGTATTTCATTCATACCGACGCAAGCAACCGTGGTTATGAGTTCAAGTGCAACCGTGGCGTCTCGCTGTCTGCCTCTTTGTCTGCAATCATCGTTTTGCTTAATAAGGAATAACTAAAACGAGTAGCACTATTACTACTTCCGAAAACAAATACCCAATCATAACAATATTAGCTTGGGTTGGCAAATTTTGCAATAAGATTGAATAAAATAATTTATATTGTTACAATCAGTATAATAAATTTATAGTCGTATATTATGAAATGTCATGTACTCCTTGAAAGAACTGATGATTTCATGTCATTTGGCAAGCGCCTTTAAAAAACAGTAAAATGGATTAAAAAGAAATTTACTTGTTCATTTCGATTTGAAAAATAATTATTTAATAAAAAAATAAAATTTCAAATCGGCCCAAGCGTCTCTGAGGAAGCAAGTAATACTAGAAAATAAAGTCGAAATAAAAAGACTTGCTACAACCTGAAATATAAATAAAAATCTAGTATACTGATTTCTCTAGTTAAACATAGTTTCGCTTGTAAGATTCATATACATGGACTCTCTTTTGTTCCCGCATTCTAATTTCCTCCAAGAGCTTTTAAATTCTCGAAGTTATTCAGCAGTTTTAACTTAGGGAGTAATTTAAACTTATTACAATTTCATACGGCGCTATTATGCAGGTTTCTCATAGCGGAGTAAAAGACTGCTTGGGTAATCTCGGTAAGATAAACATTCAAAAGTATACGTGTAAGCCTGAAACTGCTCTTGGCAGCGCTTCAAGAACGCTTTTATCCCAACCAGGCTCTGTAATCTTCATACATAACTTAGTAGAACTTGTATATGTTTAAAGAAAAGAAACTTTTGGGCAAACATCCTCCGAACCGGAGAAAACTTGTCCCCCGATCTAGAGACGTGGGAAAATGTAAGTTTAGATAAATAATATTCTAGACACAATGTAGCCGGCAACTTTCGCTTTTAGTATTTTTGAAGCACGTAGTAGCGTTTTTTCGATTTCATGGCAATTTGCTGAATTGCAAGTTTTTACTTGGAGTATTATTTCTTCTGTGCTTGGAACCAGGTTTTTGCTCTTTCGTCTTTGTTTTCATAGTACAATGGTTAATCTTAGAGTTTTGTAAAGAGTACGTCGCAAAGCTTAACTGCGACTAAAATACACAAAGGTGGGTAAAAGCAACAAGATTATATGATTACTGAAAGCAGCCTTTGTAATAACGAACGAATGGGATATTTCCCATTTTCTGTGTTATCACGCAATTTGAGCGCAATTGAATTAAAACGAGTGAACTCAAAGTATGTCACTGTAGCTACCTTTTTTATTTTTGAAGACTATGCAGTATAAAAAAACAATTAGCATCAAATCGATAGAGTGCGATACGGGTTCTAGACTAAGCTAGGACGGCAAAACTGTCCAGGATAGTAATAGAGATGATAACATTACTTATATTTTGTGAACTTTCTTACAGACTCTGAATATAAAAACTATATTACAATAAAAAAAACAGCCCTTGAAACAAGAAACTAAAACCTTTTAACATCAAACTTTTTATAAATGCTTACTAAAACTTACCTTTCTTAACTTACTTTTTAAAATACTAAAAGAATTCTTGTAGCGTACAGAAAAGGAACATCAAATATGTGAACATACATTAAAACACTTTCAGTAACATTCCCTTTAGTTATAGACAAGACCTAGCTTAGTTTTTACATCAACAACTACAGCTTCAAATCTATTAAAAATTTCGTGACTCAATCAATAAGTAAGTAATATAAATAACTTCGAGAGCATACTTCATCCGCGGTCTACCAGCGGGTGGTCCGGCCGTTCTACATCTCGTCATTTCTACGTGTAACATCCCGGCTTTCTAATATTGATGGCGTGTCAACTATAAACAAAGTCGAGCTTGATTATATGAGAAATTAGAAGTCGCTGATATTAAAACTGATTGAATTTCATTATTTCTTCTGTATTTGGTTCACTGTTGGATCAACCCAATAATAATATTCTAAAGCTGTATATGTAAATGTAAACTTTATTCCAAAGTCGTATTTACTATAAACAAATTCTGCTGCTGATGATATTAATACTATTGTTAAAACACGGGTAAGATCTAGGCTTTCTAAAATTGATGGGGTGTCAAAATTAGGGCAGAGGATTAAGGACAGGCGTACTTAAATACGGAATAAATGTAGTAGTAAGTTACTATGACAAAGTTCATTTCATACTCTCGTTAATCTCATTCATTTATTTCTTTCTTCGTTTTTTGAGGCAAATTAGGTTTTAAGGAGATTTTCTATCTGTTCTTTTACAATATTACGTCGTCTTTAATACATTATCAATACATACATTCTAATCGTGTTATCGTGTCAGCTCTAAATTACGGAATTAATTTAGTTGTGACTTACTTGTGGTAGGTATTGAAACATATTTCATTCTATCATTATTCTCATTTAATTCATTAATTCTTCATTGTTTGACGTACACTAGATACTAAAAAGATACTACTTTCAATATTGCGTCATTTTTAATTCATTTATAGGATCCTTATTTTCTAATATTGATATCGTGTCAGCACTTCCATGTAAAGCTTCTACAGCAGCTACATTTGATTTGCTTCCTTGCTTTAAATATCTTGGTTTGCTATTTTTCGTACGTGTGCTGAATTGTATCCCAAACTCTCAGATCGGTCGATATGTGGTCAATTTTGCCATTTTTGATCGATTTGATAAGTGAATTAATTTATTGTTCAAACAAAAATTGATCGGCAAGTAAATTCATAATATTTGAAAATGAAACCAAAACATAAATCGCGTTGCCCGCTGAATTATTTGTCTTATTTTTTTGGCCTAAATCACAATATATATCTTGTAAGTAAATCTCTCATATATACTTTTAAAGGACTTATATGGTATTGATGGGCATTGATATACATATAACATTGGCGCCTGGTCTATATAATATAACTGCAATAATTACATATCTTACTTCAATTTGTCTTTTCCGCCATTTATCAACGACGTTAGAACCGGAAACTCTTTTGTCTGTATCAGTCCCAGTGTAGAATCCTTTAACTCTGGTATCAGCTTTCCCAAAGTCTTGTAGTAATTCCTGTTAGGCAGAGTCTCCCCAAATATATGATATACAATACGTTTGTTATTTAATTGTAGATAATACTGATTAAACACCGTGAAAGCATTCAACCCATCATAAATCAATAATCCACAATATTAAATTGTAGACAAAAGGGAACACTCATAAATAACATCTACTGACATATTTACATACATTTCCATATATTTTTGAAAAAAACACTTCGTGAATTAATTAAAGCTAATATTATTCATAGTTTCGAACATACCGTCAATTAATAAAGTAAATAACACGTGTAAGTAGCTTTCCTTGAACTCTGAATAGTCAATAAGCTCAGCCCTTAATAACGAATTTACTTTTAGAACTTTATAAATGGCTATGTGTAATTCATATAATTGATCAATATTACTTTAATATTGTAGACTTTTGTTTGAAATGCTGGTAGGCTTGTATAATTTTAGGAATAGCTTTATGAGTTTATATTTTGATCGATTTAATTCGTTTATCGGGCCCATTTCTATAACGTACCTACTTCACGCGAGGCTTTATAATGTCTTATTGTTCTTTTGCGCGTATATTAATTAGTCTAGCTTTATAAGCTTTGATCTTTCTTTTCACATCTACATGTATCTTCTCCAATATGAAATGAGAAAATATTACTTGAAGCTCCAATCATCACTAAATAAATCAGCACAGTATTAACTAATAAATCAAACAATTAAAAAATATACGTCATTTTCATTCGACGCTTCAGAAAGTAAAAAGCGACTACTCGTATCACTGAAAGAATCCACTCAAGTATCATACTAATCACAATTGATTTGCGTGAATGGGAACCGAGTGAAGACCACGACAATGACTTAATCGATCATCGCCTTCGGATTTCTATAGAGATAAAGTCTATATTACATACCTTCCCCTGCGAATTAAGTACTTTGTTGTAATAAGACACGTTTAAGTCTTTCTATATTTTCAAAACAAGTTTGTCAAACATTTTTCTTGGACAAAGTTTAAGGTAGTATTAATGAAGTTCACCTGCAGTTTGTGTTGCAATAATCATTATTCTCGGCCGTTATCGAATGATCTTGGTATAATGAACATTTTGTGATAGTATCTTAAGGTTATGGATTCACTTTTTCTTTTCGAACGCATCGTCTTCATTTTATGAATTAATTAAATACTACAGTTGTGTGTCGCCATGGCTTTTATCACCTTGTATGTCAAGAATTTGGCAAGTAGTAGTAATTTGTTCTTTTCGTTATAAATTATCTGATTCGATTTTGTTTTTCTTTTAAATATTATTAAAAGCTACATTTATATTTGAATGCAGAACGCCTAGTTCTTATTATTATTTTCAGCTACGGCTTATCCAGCAACGAGATTAATACTTTCACACACAGAAATCAGCCACTTCAACTTCAACAAAATTATTCTTAATTCATCGACTGTAGTTTTTAACAGCAACCGTGAACAACCACGACCCCCATCGATAGCAACATCACTTAGTAACTCTGCCAAGTGCAGTCGATCCCTATCGCCGACCTATGACAACCGCCGCGGACATTCCACACTGACCCTTAACTCCATTCATCATCCCACACATCGGTTAATTCATTCGAGTCAATCAGTTCGGAAATTTGGTATGTATGTAGGTAGACTTTCTCCCGGTGAAATGAGTGTGAAGAGAGGGGCGTGACCTTGTTAGAGGAAGGTTGGCACCTGCGCTCTCCGCACTTGTCATTCTCAGTCTGGCGCGCGCGCACAACCGCGTTCGAATTTCAAACGCGTTCCCGCGCATGTGCGTTTGACTTTTATTTTTATTTTCGAAAAAAGAAATATTTATTGTCTGTGAACTGACGTTTAGTGCGAACTGTGATAGTGCTTGCTGGACCTTGTTTGCTGTGTTTTTGTTTGTAACCTGTTCGAGACCGGACGGTATGTGTTGTTTGTTTACATTATCCTTTTATGATGTTACTGACTTTTTTATTACCAAATACCCAGTTTGATAAGACTTCCCAAATCTCACCCAAAATTTTAGGGTAGTATAAAAAGTAAAACTACAGTATTTAATTATCTAGTTAAAAATTTCAGGACCCGTCACTGAAAGCATTGTTTTATACCTATTAAAAAACCTGAGGTATCAAAAATGTAGCTAATAGTGCTAAAATTTTGTATTAATAGGAACATTTTGTTAATAAAATCCATGATGTACAAAGTCAGAAGAGTTCGCGACTGACCGGGATCTATTAACTAAGCAACCACTTAATTGCATTTCAGTTCTCCAGACTTCCCAAAGCACTTTCTGACTACTGTGACATTTACTTTAAAACTTGTAAAGCCATTTCATTTTCCACGCCCATTCTGAGAAATAGAGCTTTCGCTATGGCTATTGTTTTCTATCTACTGTCTTAACATAACCATGTAAACCTTCAACCATGCATACATAATGTAAACAAAATAAAATGCATAATCATGCCATAACCTTAGCTTAAAATTTCTCCCAAATGTGTTGGGAAATTGAATGACATTACCATTTAAAATTACGGCGTGTACTCAGACTCACTTACCTATATAAAATATGATGGAAATTAATAAATTTGTGTTTTTAGTTCCATATGTATAAAAAATAATAATTATGAAACATATAACAAACATTGATTGCGTCCTAAATTTAAGACATTTTCTTCAAATTTATAGAAAAAATGTGTACAAAAGCGATTAAAACTGAAGAGCAGAACTAGTCAATCTCGAGATGGGTATCAGCAAAAAAACCGACAACCTGAATCCGGATATATTTCGTATCCGTTTGCATATTATATACATTATAGACGTATAAACTTATACACACGTGTAATATATTCAGAGCGGATCGCCATATAAGTATGTCAGTGTTACGGAGAACAAAACACTGTATTTACAACCTTATGTTTAAGGTGATAGGGTATATAAAGCGTGACTTGGAGGCTGTACTAGTCAAGAGATTCCAGGAATGGTTGCAGCCCGGCTGGGAAACTTCCGTCGTTGTGGACTTTTTTTCAGCTCTAGTATGGGGGAACGAGTTTAATGATGTTGATATACCTACTTGCATACCTAACCTAGTGCTGTTAGGTGCTGAGTATTTAATTAGTACTTTTGCAGGTTAATAACAAAATATAAATTAAATTGAAATGCGGGTGAGATGCAAGTTAGTTTAGGCATTTGGTGAATGCTCAGCTTTCAAGAGATCGGTCATGGATTTAATATTTGCTCTAGCTCAAGTGCCTTTATTAACAAACAAAATTACTAACTACAACGACAACAAAAAATATAGTACATGATTACCTACAGACCATTTAAGATCTAGAGATAATACAAATGCTCCAACCCACCACAAGAGGACAGCTTGTCCAGTTGCTCTAGCTTGCATTGTCTTTTATTTCGCTATAGCAGATTGAGCTTAAGAGGAACTCGGCACAACTTAACTTGATTGTCGGAGAAAGCTAAACCCTTAGTGATTGGTTTAAGAGCTTACTATGCTGATTTTTATGACCGAGCGATCGCAGCGAGGAAATGTCTTTGCTTCGAGGCAAAATAATCTTTCATCAGTCAATTTGTATGTTAGATTCGGTATGGATATTTTTCCGCAAGAAATGTCATATGCACACATACGTAGTTTTCATCTAATCTTTAGTTTTTAATCTGTGTGTGGTCAACAGTTTAGTGAACTACTAGTTACAGCTACTATTACTATTTCTTACAACATAACCTGCACTATAAAAAAACATATCCGTCAAGTTTCGCGAGCAATCTTTCGAACTAAACGGAACTAAAACTGAATAAGTGTTTGCTAACGACATTATCCGGTGCGCGCGCGCAATTGCGTAAACTCGGCACGAAAGCAATGACACTGCACTTGGCCTTGAATTACACGCTCTTACCGTTTTTTTAATGTTTCTTTCAGTAAATGTTACACTTTCTCCTAAAACGATGAATGAAATTATGTAAAATGTAGTTTGGGTTGACCGTATGCGGTATGATTAGATAGATTCTTAACCAATAAACACTATTGAAGCCGAGAAAGGACTGATTGACTTGAAAATAGATTGTCTAACTTGATGATGAAAATATGTCAGACAAGTAAATTTTTTACTTGGTTGGTCAGCTTGAGAAGGGGTAAAAATCTGCAACCTATGTGCCAAACCTCTAGACTCATGTGATATAATAGAATAACATGCTTTGACACGTTATGACCGCTGTCATCTCAATTACCATTATTGCATTCGTAATCATTTGCGTAATTCAAATAATTCAAGTATAAATCACAATTATTACGTTAGCCTAATTTACTGTGACTTTGGCCAATGTACAAATCAATCATTGGGCCAATTACGATTCATCGGTCAATTATTCCACAATTTACTTGCAACAATCAGCGTCAAATATCTTGAAATTGATGCGTGGCGACCGTCTTTTGTCAAAGCTAATCTGCTAAATTACACAGTTCATTTTACAGGTTAAATCATCACTTATTTAATGACTACATTGGGCAATTTAGTACTCATTTTAAATGAATAAAACGGTCATTATTCTCGATTACATGGATGTTTATCAATTTGAGAAGGCACAAGTTTTAAAGTTGACTTTGGTTAAAATTAACGATCAATGGAATCGTGCTCGGAGAAAGTAAGGGCAAATGTTTACTGAAAGTTAAAAAGCGTGAGGAAAGGGTAAGAAATGGTTTGAGGAAACGATAAGAATTGATATTATTGATGACTATTATTTTAAACGGGTCTTATTGAAACCGTACTTTGTAAAATGAAGTTAGGAAGTCTTTAGTATCATTAACAGGGTAAATTAAAATTTTCAATGCTTTCTCTCAATAAAATTTTAATGTGAATTTTGAGTCGTAGATTTTTTTAATGATTTCAGAATTGTGTTCAAGCAAGTTATTTTCTTGCAACTAAAACTTTCTGTTTTATACAGAGTTTATAATTAAGAAGTCGTCATCCGATAGCTCAATACAGTGAAGGTTATTTCTTAGATACTTATCTCATACAAGCTAATCTTACCTGCCACGGTAACAAATTACTAACAAGTCGAGAAGCGATGACCCTTGGATAAGAGCTACGAGAAATTGAAGACTATTACACTAACTACACGAACGTTTGTAGTAACAAGTAATACTTTGAAAAATATATCAACTGATATATGACTTTAATTCGGCAGGCAAATTTTTAATTTGTTTTAATTTAGATGTATAGCAAACTATTACACTGATCTTGATAAAATCTATGGTCATCTGTATGTGTTGCCTCTTTAATTATTATCCAACTATTTAAACCTCAATATCATAAGTTTAGTTTTATTTTACTCAGAAAGTAATAATAATAATAAATAATACAGAACTAAATTATTTCAAAAAATTAACAACCCACTACAAGTTCTTAAAAATAAAAGTTATTACCGAATTCCATTAAGCAGACGCCGATAGGACTTTTTCAGACTTTAAAATAAATTAAACCACTGGAACAATTGGGATAAAATATAAATAGGAACACTCGAGAAAGGGACACCAGGTATCAAAGGTATATTAAAAAAAAAATATTATGTATTTGAAATCGGTAGAAAATGAATTACATACTCTTAGCAAATTCAATATTCAATTTCCACGCGACAGTCTCTAATTGGCTTCAAAGTATGAATTGGTAGATTACAAAGACCGTAATTTTTCTAATCATATAAGTAGCTTAAAATACAACCTTGTATTTTACTAGAACTGGTAAATGTGATTGATGCTTCCCTCATTGAACAACATAACGTAAATTCTTTATAGCAGTTTCTACGCTTTTTCTCGTATTTCCCACAAATTCATGTATCGAATCCGGATATTAAAAAAGTTAGGCATTGAATAGCTCGAGGCGTCATTTCCACGATCCTTTTATATCTGTAACTTTGAATAACCTACGTTAAGCTTTTTAAATTTTGCAAATGTTGGTAACAAAATGTTGTGTTGGTTAAATATTTTTTTTATTTAATTATGCTTTCACAACACTTTATTAGTATAACCTTAGTAAATATATAAAAATCCCAATAACAAATATTGTTATTAACAAATCTAATTTACAAAAAAAAAAAATGACAAATGCGAGCAAGATTCGCACTTGGACGATTTGTTAATCATTTAATCGCGGACTAATTTCTCGCATTATCAAGTAATAATCATTGGAAAAGAAATGCTTACCCATCACTGAATAAACCGTGCGTAAACAGGAAACACGATGGACCTGGCACTCGGCATTCGTTTAATAGCAAGCTAATAGTCATTAATAGGTGAAAACCATCTCCGGTATAGGTTTTAAGTCCTCATGACTGTCCCATTTGTTTTTGTCCATCCGCGCTTTCTCTTGCCTAGGAGAAGATGAATGATATAAGATTTATACGGATTATTATTGTATGCTGTCAGACGTGATGTCATTTATTCAATTGGTGTACAGTCAGCGGCAGAGAGCTTGAGCGTAAAAGTAATGTTGTTTAATGTTGAAGTTTTTGATTAGCTTGAGTTTTAATACAAACGCATTGGGAAAAATAATAAACCGAAAAAGCCTTTTTTAGAAGTTTTAAAAATACTTGTAGATAGCTATTTATATAGGTACATACCTATTTAAATATAGAATTTTAAAAAAATATTAACTATTTTGCTGCTCTGCGGTAACGTGATTTATTAATCAGACAAAGTAAGCATCACAATTAGACAATCTTCCTAATTACCTAACCTATTGATCATAGATTTAATCTCAATAAGTATTCTAAGTCCATATTACAAATAAAGGATTCAAAAAATCATGCCCACTTTTAAGCTTATTTGGTTGGCCAAATAAAAGCTTCGTAAAGAACGTTACATAGGGATTTTGTGGCTATGTAAACTGTCTTACTAAAACTACATTGCAAATCTTTACATTCAGTAATTTTTGTTAGGCTACTGTGGCAACTTAGGCAGTCAAAACTATGCTATATTCGCCGTTAACTTCGCCATCCTAAAGGCGTAATTTGCGGTTTTGAAAGTGTTCGAAAGTTTACATAACACTTGCGTAGCTGAGTGTGCTTATCCGTGAATGTGTATATGGTCTCGCATGGCCACTTACTAAACTTGTTTTAGAAAATGACTATCATTGAATAGAGTAGTGTTTTAAGCTTAACACTATGATGATAGTCACACCGGTGATCATTTCTCAAGCTTTCGCTTATGGAATTTATTATCGACCGGCCTCGGCAATAAATATTTATTGGCAATTTTATTAATTCGTCCATTCATTCGATGGAAAAAATGTTAATGAAAGTTTTTGAAGAGATGTTTAAATTTTAGAATAAACTACAGTCCATTTCAATCAACATGTTTAGGCTGAAGTTTCCGAGGAATGCAATTTCTTACGGCATAATAATATCGCGTACTTAGACACCATTTATTTTCTTTACTAAATTTAAAAACAATTTGATATCAAATCTGTTATGAACAAAATTATGTTTAATAATTAAACTGGGCCACGGTATCGAGACCATTTTAAAATACCAACAGTTTTTTTTAATGTCATAAATCAAACAGTTAAATAACGTTAATAAATAAATAATATACATTCTTTTTAAATATGCTGTAAATAGTACCTTTTATTAATTAAATTCTATTCAAATATTTTTTTGCCTAAGGCATGAGAATGTGCTTAAAAGTAAAATTGTTTCGATTATCAATTAATATATCGAATTTTAAAAATATGTTATTGTTATCCCACTTGAAACGAATTTTACAATGTCACAAATAAGCGCTTGTGATTTAAATAAAAATAATTTCAGTTTCACAAAGCAAACGCCGTTTTCAAATGCAACTTGCGATAAATGCTTAAAACATTCTATCAAGATTCACTTTCATTCGCACCCAAATTCAATTACTAAAATGTTCCAAAACGGAATCATTAAACTTACCTGTAACACTATAATTTGGCACTGTAATAACAATGGCAAATAATAATTTTCGCCGTCAATGGCCTCTAATAACGTACGGCATTGAATGGCCATGAGATAAAAACTACTTATGACCCCGTGACCCTCACCTTTGCCTCGACAAAAGCGGTTATCTTGATAAAAGTAAAATTAAAGTTAAAAAAAAACACAATATGCGAACAAAATGTAACATCGCACGCTTAGATGCACAATCGCAATTTAATTAAAAGTTTAGAATTCTCACCTTTAAGATAGTAGTTTTTTCGACCACATCGTGTGAAAATTTCTTATGCTAATTAGAATTAATATCTTGGGAGCGACTTTGTTTAGGCACAATTTTTGACATCGTAAAAGGGAAAGTTGCGTGTCTAGTTGATTTTAAGTAGGCAAGCGGCCATATTCAAAGAACTTATTATTTATTATTTATTTATTTATATAATTATTCTCATTTTATTGAGTTAGGAGTTAATAAAAACAGTGTGGAGTAAATTTGGTAATGATTTGGGCTTTACAAAGTGTACCGCTTAATACATACTTAAAGAAAATTAACAAATGCTGATTAAACGTGGTCGCATTTTCACGATTCTACTAAAAAAATAATTCTCTAATAGACAACTAGAAAATATTGTAATTAAAAATAAGTTGAAAGTTAAATACAAAAATAATTAAAAATGAGTTAAAATCGTTTATTTTATACACATTAAAACTTCAAACTGATACACAATTAGGTTGTTTAGTGAAGTAAATTTTTAAATTATAATATAATTATAATAAGTTTTTACATCGCTAGCTACCGTTCTTTCTTATATTTTTACCGAAACCTGCAGGTTGGATTCTAAAGCGTTGACTATTTTAACCGATTTGAAAACTTGTATAATCTGTTCCTGAAACGTGTCCCTTTGCCAGCTCGTTACGTTTTAATGATACGATAAAACTCGGGGTACTCAAATCATTCAATAGCTCATACATAATAAAAGTAAAATCCCAGGGCGTTATGAGTTTCGCATTAGCGTCACACCCACAAGTATAAGTTGCCGTTTGAACGGATCAGTGATTGGAGCTCCAATTTCCTCTTACATTTTCCCATTTTCCTCGTATATTTTCAAAGCATTGTGACGAAAGTTCGCAAACATTTCACGGAATATGACAGCGAGTCAGAAATGTTGGAAACGTTGGGATTTCTGTCCTAAACAAATTGAATAAACGGTTGAAAACCGTGAATTGTAAGGTTTCAAATTTTTTAGGAAAATACTTATGAGATTACGCGTGACAATGTCCAACCTTTACAATTTAACGGACATACGGATAATTTCTATGGAGGCATTTACTATTGATTATTAGTAAAAAATCACACTAATATTATATAGGCGAAAATTTGTATGTGTGTATGTATGTGTGTGTTTGTTTGTTTCTTCTTCACGCTCAAACGGTTTAACGGATTTGGATGAAATTTGGCACGAAGATAGCGTATACGTTGGATTAACACATAGACTAGACTTTTTATGCTGGAAAATTCAAGTGTTCTCATGGGATGATCAATGATATAAACTGCGAGTAAAACCGCTGGGCGCAGCTTGTAACAGTATATAATATATTGATCGTATGGGGAGAGTATAAAATCATCAGATGTTGAATAGAGTGATATTGATGCTCATTCCGTGGGACGTCAATGCAACTAAGGATACATTTTGTAAGTCCTAAGTCAACGGTAGGAGACAGGCAGATTTTTTCTCCTGTGTATACCCGTAAGAAGCCAAATTGAGGGGTCAGCGAATAATAAATCACACAAATCCTTCGAACTACGAGCACAGCTTCCGACGTATGAATTTTCTCTTTAAGATTTTTTGAGGCTTGACAAAATAGAAAAGACTGGATCGAGACTGCTTTTAACTATTTTAAAATGAGGCTGAGCTTTAAATATACCATAATAAGATAGATAAGTAACAAAACCAGCTGTATCAGGCATATAAAAATAACGGAAACTAATAATCGTGCTGCTCATAGAATTTAGATGAGAGAGATTTTAGGTAATACCGGTACTAAAATCTGTGTCAAGGATATCCATAGACTAAGACTAGAAACATATGTCGGATTAAAGATCCGAATTCAGAATTCTCAGAAATACTGGATATTTTTTTAAAACAAGATGATATTAATACGTTTTTTATTAAAATACAAACTTGCCTAATAGAATATTTTATTGTATTATTCTGTACCTATTTAATAAATTAATTATCAATTATAATTTATTTTTTACCAGTTGTAATGTTTTTCATCATCTTGTTTGTTTTTTATCATTAATTTATTATGATCATTCGCTCTAATTTAAAATTTAATTTATTATTAATAATATACAACGGTGAGGGAAAAAAACATACCTATGTTAAATGAACGTAAAACTATTCTTTCCATTCATTGGTCGGAGTATATCCAGTCGAACGAATGGGAATAATCATTCACTCAGTACCATTCCAACTAACACAATTGAATTTGGAATCATTTGCCGTCGGCATCAATTGACAGATGTTGACGTCAATACAAAGGCCTTTTATAACATACGCATTTTTTAACTGCCTTTCTAGCACTCGCAATTTTTGCCAGAGGTTATTAATCTCAAATTTGTCCATTCTGTGTCTTACTAACTATTTTTAGAATATGCTTTTAAGACTCCTTTATAGAAGTACGCTTTCGTATAAAGTATAAATTAATTGGAGACATCATTAAAATTGCCTTGTTACAAAATTAGCAGTAGTATTAAATAATTATGTTTCAAAGAAAATAACAAGCTGCTAAAGCTTGACTAAAATATATTTTTAAAGAGGCGTTCTCTGTTTTATTTGAAAGTCAAATATTAATTCACAAGTAATGTCAATATTTATTTTGCCACATTTTTTAAATGTTTACCAGTTTAAAAAATAATATTCATAACAGGCATTTTTCTAGCACATAAATGAATTTCAAGTAAATATCCTTAACTAACACATACTCGAAGTTCAGTAGGTATCGTAATTCCTTCTGTCTGCGGTGTCAACAAGCGAACTGGTTAGTTTGTATCAATTGACAGCGAAAGTATCGCGCCGAGCTGCACGTTTTGGAGATTACCTACCTACCAAGGTAGGCAGTCGGTACATACCACAGAGAACGAAAACAGTTGTCTAAGTGGCCCTAAGGATATAAACGAAATAAAGTTACAATTATTAGTTGTCTCTTTTTAACTGACTTCTAAAAATGTAGAGGTTGAATATCTCCTTCATTTTTGTTAGATTTTTTTTATATAATTTTCAGAGACGACTAAACCGATTTGGGATTTAAAGAATGTATCGATTTTATTTCCCAGCAAGTCACGTGTAAGTTTTTATCGCAATCCGTCAGGTATTCGAAGCTTGGTTTATATCAAAATTAATAAAATGTATTTTTTTAAAGTTTAGGTACTTGAATATAAAATTCGTGTGATATGATGCTTATTTCACGTTTTCCATTTTGTAAACTGCGTGACGCAAAGAAAAAACCAAACGAGGATAAAACAAATGAATTACGGTTTTCGAAATACAAATGTATGAATAAATAGCTATATAAATTTGAAATTGGAATCCCTAACCAAAGAAGAGATATTTGAGATCAAAGTGGCCAGTACTACAAAACGCCAATTTCATATGTAAGGACCTAATATTTTTTCATGTCCTGAAGGCTTATTTTTAAAACGTTTGAATGAAGTCTTCACTCGCTAATGACGTCACTTACAAACGATAAGTATGGGACTTTTTGAATATCGCTTGTAAGAGTGATGAAAAAATTCACCACATGCTATTGAAACGACTGGTGAAAATTCTTTAATCGTTCCAAAAATAAAGCCCCTGGTTCGAATTTTCAATCCTATTTCAGGACCCACCCTAAATACTTACACAGGCACAATCTCTTACGCAATCGAAGTAACCAAAGAGAAAGTAAAAGATCGTGCTCGAAATCGTCGAACAGGCTCTAATTGACATAAACGATCTTTTGTTTGATCAGCTCAATACGTACGCACGACTATTGTTCACCAAGTGAGCGAAGCGAGCATTTAATTACTGTATTTAGTTGTTCTTGCTGTCCATACTAAAATATAAGATAATGTTTATTCACCATACAAATACAGATCACATTTTATTAAAGAGTTCATAAAACAAAAAGAAGAGGTAATAAGTTCAAACCGATATATTAGTTACATGATTTCTGGACTAAATGGATTTTATTGAAGTTAGCACTGGGATAGCTTATATCCTGGATTAAAATGTAGACTACTTTTCACCCTAGAAAAACGAATCATCCCGTAGGATAGTCAGATTTCCGTGGAAAACATCGCGGGGTACAGCTAGTAAGGATATAAGAAATAAATAGTAATGAGTTTATTTAACAATGACAATGACACTTTCGTTGACCTCAGCACCAGTGAATAGACTCACCATTATGTCTGCTAATTTTATTTATTGCAAATTGTCATGTCATTGTGCAAATATGTATTGTTCTATACAAGTAACTAATGGACTGGGTAAAAGTGGGTATATTTGTTTATGCTAATGGAAACATTAATCTTTGTTTACATTTGCACACAACTATAGTGAATACACATAGTTTTAAAAAGCTTTATTTGATAAAATTTTACATTTAACAAGTTTTAAAAGCGACTATTTTTTGCAAACTAGCAATTTTTTTTTAATTTGATAAAATTTTATATTTTAAAATTATTCAAGACATCAGCTTTAAGCAATCATAAATATATACATGATTAGAAACAAACAAAAAATTTGGTTTTCAAGTCGTCGTTTAAAAACCAGGAGGACTAGTAGACGGAACTGTTAGGTGTACATTATAGTACTATGGAACCTTACACCACTGCCTTACAGAGCAAACCAATAGTGATGTATTAAATGTTAGTATGCTCAAGTTTATTATCGATAGCTTACGCACTCGCCCAATCGATTACGGCCACAGAATATAACAACGGGAAGTGCGCGCGCGCAGCATACGCGTCAATGAACAGCCGCGAGCTTTTCGAATAGGGCTGTCACTTTCGATATTAGCTGTTGGTAATGAGACATCGATTTTAATAGATATGATATTTCAGAATTTAAATATCGATTTCAGTACGTATAATTATTATGATTAACATTGTAAATTATCTTCTCATTATTCCTCTCTTATCGGCGTTGGACGCCAAAGGGCAATTCTCACTTTAGAGGCTGCCGCTCTGAAGAGGTAAGGCCAATTATTTCATATGGCAGTCTATAAGGAGCGTATTGTGTTTCTTTAAAGCAACTAACTTTGCTCTTACAAAATATAATTTTAGTTCAAAAAATTGTGTTTAGCGATTTATTAATACTAAACAATAATGCTATAAATTATTCTCTGGGATTTTACATACTTATGTAAGGAATTTTTATTATAGATTTGTACAAATAAACAGGTACTTACTACATATATATAAGTATTCTATTATAAGTTGTACCTAAGCATACAAATTCGAACCTAAATTAACTAACTAATAATACAACTTAATAAACCCGCAAATATCAAAATTAGCCAATCTAATCAGTTGACCGGTCAAGTTAATAGGCATGTGCGTTTATCGACATCGACATTCCCGATGTCGATAAATGTGTTTCGTAAACAGCGATACACCGATACCCGGTATCGCTAATTAGTTGCCGGTGAAAGTTACCGACCGACTGACCAAAATCTGAAGCTCACCCGATGTTTCGGAACCGATTTTAGATCGAATCTACTTTCGTTTTTGACTACTCTTACTTGCCGCTCACTACTCGATACGTTGATTTATTTTCATCGACATTTGCATATTGTTGGGCAATTTCTCATTACAAGTACCTTCGTACATGATCTGACAAAAATAGAAATGCATACCGATATGGGTATATTGTTGCGTCGAAGACATTGTGAGGAATTGTCATTGTAGATTTAAAACTGTAATTGTCAAAATCGTTCCGGGAAGAGGTTCAACAGCGCTGTCTAACTAGTAAGTCAATGGGCCTTCTGAATGGGTACTATTCCAGCTCTTTAATGCAATATTTTCAAGTTCTTGTAGGGACAGAAATGTAAGTTATTCAAGAATTTGTATTAAAGAGATCTACGTAGTTATTTTAAAGAAGTAATGCACAAAATCTTTGCTGTTAACATATTTCTATACCACGTCAAAAGTAAACCAAAAATATAGGATTTATACCTATAAAATTCTTTGATTTGAGGTTGTCTGAAAATAATCACATTAGGCGACAAGGCCGCCGAATATTGTCTTCGTTTACATATTCGTTGTATTTTTTGTATCATTCAGTAATAAAAAAACTTTACTAAGTGGTTAAGGTAAGTTTCGAGAACTACCTATTAATCAGAGCTAATAATCCTATATAGATACAGTAATTCCAAATCATGGCTCTTTTTAAGTGCAATCAATTTCATACACACTAACGACCAACGTAATATCTGAAGCGCAAAAACTATTTAATAATTAATCTCCTACTAACACATGTATACCTATACTCGTAATGTGAACTATCGTCAAAAGTTTCCCACGAAAAAAATTGCTTAGCACGTAAGCTCGTAAAAACGAATGGTATAAAAGATGATTTTGGTAGATATTAAATGATTGACGATTGCATCTGCAAAAGAAATCGAAAGATTTTCGCTTATTAAATGGCGTTGAAAGTTATTAAGAATATTTGAGCTAATGATGTATTACTAGTGAAGCTCACGAATTTATTAATTTATGTTTTAAATTAAAATTTAATACATTACGAGTAATGCGGTTTACAGATACCGATACAATTTTATTTATTTTTTTATTATGAGTATCTGAAAACCTGTATAGTTTTTCATATCGCAATAATCTCTTAGCCAACAAATTGCCTCTAGTTTTTTACTGTATCTGTACGTTCTTATGTACATACATACCTCAGCTACTTTTTATCATTCACATTTTCTGTCAAGAAACTAATTTTATTATTACTAGCTGTACCGGTGATCTTCATACCGCCTAACAGTCTATAAATGATATCGTCAAATACGTGAGCTGTCAATTGCGATAGTTAATAATATATATTTGGTACTGACGCTTTAATACTTTTACAAACATACACTCGGTAAGCATTACTCGCGTTTTGGTACTTCGAGTAAATACTTTAATAATAGAGTCTAAAAAACTAAGATTGTTGAATTTAAATCAGTTTGTATAAGACCTAATTAACAAACGTAATCGTTTTTTAACACGAAATCATCTTTAAACTGTTATCTATTACCAAATTGGGTCAAAATACCGGCTAGCCGTTCCCATTCCTAGGTATATCGAGTTTTAATAAATTCCGTATTTGTATTCTGCAGCTGACCTCTAGACTATGTGTGCCGGCTGGTCTTTATCTGGGTTTATTATGGAGACACACTGGTCGATGAGGTGTCGATGAGGAGAGATTTCTATCGATAATTCAGTAGATATTTTTCACTATTCAAGCACTTGCTATTCGCAATAGTTCGTTTACAGCAAAGTATACGGGGTTATCGATATAGGACTGTATTTTGGGATATGGTATTAAAACAAAAGTATCGATAATTTAAAAAAAAAAATATTTTTTTAAATTACAATTAGTTAGACAGTGTCTTTGGAACACAAATTTGGTCGATTCGAACTTGGTGCAAAGATGCCTATGGCGCTAGCTGCGTACTGAGCTGGATGGCGATGGCTAACTTTTTTTGACTAGATATAACATAAAAACTGGCTTATCATCATTATTACATCTCTTTTTTATGATCTGTTTGTCTCGCTATACTGTAAATAACCAAGCTCAAATCATTCAATAACATATTTCACGTCGACCTCCCAAATGTGTGCCAAGAGGTCTCCATTCTAGGTTTATGATGCGACTCCCTTGTTCTCAGTCGGAGAGCATTGTCTGTGACAATTAGACGACCGTTAGCGCATTTCTGAGTATATGCCATGTGAATGCGAATCTGTCAGCTTGCATTGGAATTGTCTTGTTTCCCATTTTTTTAATGAGTGAGGTTGTATATAGGAGTTCTTAACTGTTTCCTAAAGTTACATTGAGAAAAAATACCTCGTTAATAATGTAATTTAAAAAATATTGTTACGATGTTTTAAATTAAGTCAATATTACGCTGTAATTGAAACTGTAAAGATGTATACGAACAATTTGTTTACATGAGTCATATATTAATTTAATGCTCATCGGCGTAAAAATTGGTAGTTTCGTATTATATTTAAGTGATATCAGTATACTCAATAAGTGACGTGAATGTGAACTCTAACTCAGTCTAACTTTTGTAGTATTGAAATTGGCAATTTCCTTGGTGGTGGAGTTATACCTACACTTGCACGAAGATGAGAAGGTCCTGGATTTGATTCTTGATCGAGGGAAGTGGTGAATTTGATTATCCGTCTCGTATCTGACTGTAAGGCGTTGTGTGTTCCGGCATCCATAAGAATAGAGCAATACTAGCGAATTATCCTTGTCGAGCTGTGAATATTAACTGTTGATATTATTTCTTAATTACTTCTATGTTGTTAACCACTTTGTTATGATTATTATTAGCAATATTATGAGTACCTACGATGGATTCTAATACTTTTTATTTAATATATGTAGGTGTGAGTTTAAATCAAAACAAGCATATCAGTAAAATCGTAACATTATATAGTAATAAAATACATAATATCTTTGTAACAGAATCGTGACAACTGAAAATAAAGATACGAAACGCAAGCGCCGAATCAAATTACACCATAAAGTCCAACTTAAATAACACAGCAAAAGTTTAGCGAAAGCAAAAGTCAATGTCATTGGCCGTCACGAAATTCAACCACTTGTAATATTGAACTGTAACATCTATCTGTATTTTTCGCACATACCACCAACCGTTTAGCTATCTCTCTCGCGCCGAACGCCTCCACACTTTATTTGACAGGTTGATGTTTCTTGACATTAAAGAGACAGATCCTCAAAATCCTAGAAGTGTCAGTGAGTGAAAGTGTAAACATGCAAAAAAACTTTCGTCTGGGTGCGTTTTGTTTGCGTAAGAAATAGATTCAGTTTGCTTTCATATTATGGAGATAAGCTTGTGACGGGTCACTTGAGGCACTTTTCTAATTCATAAATATTTATGGTATTTTTAGCAGATGTCACATGGTTATAGCAACTAACCACCAATAAGAAATGACCTGAACATGTCCAAGTTACTCTTAGCAATTAAATAGTGCCATAGTAACATATTTCTTAATACTAACACTCAATCATAAAACCGACAATTGCAACATGTCAGCTTTATAATAAATTTGCAAAAAAATCAAAGGAAAAAAAAACATGGAATTGCTACGCCGTAGCAATGTCGTAGATGGCTACATTCATTGTCGCGATTGACTTTCAATTTCACATGCCCCGGCGCAGGTTCAACGCCCTCCAGATCTAGTGCGGCGATAGGCCTCCTACCTCCCATTGATATTGTTTACATACGGTCTAGACTGAGCCTAGACCGGATCCACAGCGCCATTGACTTGTCAATGTGACAGACGTCAAATTGTAAAGAGTTTGACGGATTGTTTATGTCAGTTTTAGACATGTGCTAATTTGTCATTGTTCAGATTGTGCAACTACATAATCAAAAATAATATGTCAAATTGTATAAATAAAACCTTCCGAATCTATTGATATTATGAGTATAAATTAGTATTACATATATATTTTACTAGAACAGAAAATGTTAATTTGTTTAAACCCGATTTTCCCGATGAAGTAATTGGTCTACGAAACCCGGAAGCTTTTCGTCGATCGATCTTCAAACCTCTACATTAATGGGTTCTTTTCTAACACCTACGCTTCAAATAGTTTTGCTTCTATTCATAAATTGAGTCTGAAATTCTCACAAATCATACAGGTATAATAAATTTCAACCAAGGGCTCTCTAAGCGGGTCAAGTCCCCTAGTGAAAGTAAGAGGTGTATACGAGATTCAACTTAAATACGTAACACCACCAAATATAAACTTTATGTTAACGCAATAAGAGCTAACTCACACGGCCGAATAACCAAACAAGTTTTTAATGATTTGACCAAATGGAAATGGTCGTTGACCGAAGTTTAATTAAAATAGTAAGAGATTATAATCATCGGCTTGTATCTCGGAACTGAATAGCTTTTGATAGGGTTTTCTAATGTTAGAATAATCTTAGTGGATACTGTATGTTGCCTTAAAAAACAATAAATTAAGTTTCAGTCTGTTCTTCTCTTTAACTTCCCGTGGGAACTTAATATAATGTATTTTCCATGAGTGTCCAATACAACAAATTATCTGTAGTACAATTATAGGTTTTATATTGTATCAGACAGATTATATTCTATTGATCTTCAAATCGCGAGTGAATCGCTTTCTTCTAGGCAAGCGTGCTACATCCTAGACCACATCGTCACTTTACATCTGGTAAGTTGCGCAAGCCTATCGATTATAAAAAAAAAGACAGACTATATTTGAAATTATTGTTAATCAATTGTTTCATCATTATTTTCACTATTGAAGACAAATATAATTCGTGTAGAGACTAATGTTTAAAGATAAATGTACTTATAATCTATCTCTTTAAAAAGTCAGCCAAATAAAACGATAAACAAGTATTTAGACAACCGCAAAATTAAAACAATATTTGTGTTTCGCATCCAAAAGCAATTAAACGCAAATTGTTATTGACATCATAACATTTATACCCAAAAAGGTGTAGCTCCGAACATTCGACGTTCCGAACCTCTGCCATAAAGTCAATGGAGCGTTTAATTGCTTGTTTAAATTTGCAAACCATTACAGCGAAATAAAATGATATAAAAAATTTGCGTGAATAGTCAGAGTTTTGTATCAGGTGCGGGCACACCGCGCCCTTTAATTAGGGCCAGAGAATGCTGCCTTGTCGTACGCCCATGCATTTTACTGGCGAAAATTCACTACAAAAACGCTCATCAGCAAGTTCCGGTGCATTCTTGGGGGGTACACTTGGCACTTTCTCCCGGTGGTCCCACGGCCTACTTGAGAGGAAACCTCCGACTTGCTTGGCGGGAACGCCCAAAATATTCGGTGATTAAAGCAGCCGGTGTATCCACGCGCTTACTTTCGCAAACTCCTGCCAATTAAACGTTGTAACCAGTATACAAAGAACAGACAGTAACTCAGATACAAAAATAAGTTAAAGTATTGTACAACGAGTGAATACGTTCAATAATTACTCATTAGTGCCTTATATTAGAAGAACGATACCGATATGCAAAAGATTTACCTACATAACACATACGTTATCAATCCACAAAATCATTAAAAAAAAATATCTTAGCTTGCTAGAATCGCACCCAGGCCTTTCTAATTTATGCAGACGTTTACTATTTTGTAATCTATATCGTTGATTAGTAAGCAATTAATATACCTTACAAAGGACTTGTTTATTGAATTCGGCCAGGATGGTGAACGTTGAGCAAAAAAAATGTGGTTAGTTTTTTAATTAAACCTACATCAGTTAGGCAACTAGACACTTCATTTTGTACAAATATATATAAAAACTGTGAATTGTAGTAGATTTAAGGCATCCTTGGAAGATTTTTAAGCAATTGCATAGCTATTATCGAATCACGAAATTCTGTAACGAAAATAAACCTAACACCCCTCACTCCGACCGGCACAGCGGTGCGGCGTTGAAAACCGTGCATCGTCTAACGTCATTCCAATTTCGCAGACTTCGGCACGATGTTTGTGTGCGTGCGACTAGATGTATGCGTAGGCAATACTTTACCGCGGCCGTCCCCGAGTGCCACACGTATTTTTTGCATGCTAGTTGATATCAATGGTCACATTGATCTATAAATCCTATCGCCCGCCCAAAACTGACACTTAAAAAACGCGCAATTTGCTGTTTTGCGTAAATAACGTAAAAATATTTTGATCCGAAATTAATTTAGTACAGTGCAATAAGTTATGCTGTTTGGAAATCGGTTGACAGACGAAAGACTATTCGTAATAATCCCTACCCTATTTTTGGTATGGTCTTGGCTAAAACTCCATACATTTTTTGAAATATCTTTTCCTTTTCATATATTTCCCAAAGCTTGCTTCCGACAATTCCCAATACGTAAAAAAAAAGAGACGTTGCCTGCTTTACTGGTAATTTTACAGACAAACGATATACCGGTACCATCGTGGACTGACCGCGACGGTCGTTCTTTTTGAAGTGTTAAATGAGTTGTTATTTTGAAAGGCAGTTTCAGTTTCCTTTCATCGTCAAGTGGTTCTGGTTGACCTTTTCTCATTTTATTTTGATAAAAGGACTAAATGCAATGCCTTGAAAGTAGGACAAATTTTAAAGCTGAGAAATGGTGTTATTTATATTTTTATTATTAAAATCTTTAATTTAACAATGTCAGAATCAGTAAATGGTGCTTTTTAAAAGGTAAATGAACATTTTCTTGCAGACAAAGTAAATAAAGATAACAAAACGATTCATGTTAAAACGATGAAATTCCACAATTGGAGGCCTTATCGCTAAAATGGCTTCGTCAGGACTGCAAATGTTAGGAAGAATAAGAAGAGTACCAATCAAAAACATAATCTGGGTATTCAGTGACGGTACATTTTAATGTATTTACGAGATTAGTTATGACCGTAACATAGCTAAGTTATGAACACTTGCCTTTAAATAAGCGATTAGCGGCTAATAGCCGCATACATGATTATATATTCTATGGTCGGATGTAATCTGGATCTGTAAAAAGAAATCTAGCTGACTTCACTTTACTTCAAATCACAATTTAGTTAATTATGTACCTATATGTTAATTATGTACTCTTGAAGTAATATTATGTGTATAAAAGAATGATAAAGTTGAGATTTTCTGTGCTGTGCTATTTATACATTGCTGGTTATGAAAGAGTTAAATTGAAGGTTTTGGAAAGAGGTAAATTGTTGGTTATGATAGTAAGATTGACATATGTCTTGCCTAGTGAACGTTTCCGATTTTGGTTTCACGCTCGTTTTATCTAGTTCATGTGTTCCACGAATGATATTACTACCAACTCTTTTGTTATTAGAATAACATTACTAAAATTAAAAAAGTCGGGATTGCTAACCTCTTGTTGCTAAATATTATAATGCGACGATCAATGGTTTATTTGATGACTTTTTTATCCTACTTATCTTATGATTTCATTATTTATGTTTAAACTTTTGAATCTCAGTGAGATTGGAATTGGGATTTACACTGAATTTCGTTTAAACATAGTAATTTAGTACAATTTTTTCCTAAATTCTTATAACATCTTTTTCTTTTGCATTATACTATCTTGTGTCTTTCTGTCGCTAAGAACCTAACGGTGTGTTTCAGCAGTCTTTCTTGAAAGTCAGTGTATTCCAGACTAGGCAAGCTCCATCTAGGGCTACAATATCGCTGAATTCCGTGGTCGTGCGAACTGTGCAGGATAAAAAAATACTATCTTGTTTGTCTCTGACGGTCATTGCTGAAAATTACTACTGCGGAGAATTCTGTGGCATACAGCTTAGCTACTAAACTTTTTTAAAGCACTTCTCAACACAACGACAGTAAATCATTGCTTATTAATTACTTAAAGTATTATTTTTCTTAATTTGCTTAATAGTCTTGAAGTGTCTTGTGTGCCTTAATAAACGTCTTCTTTCTCTCTTTGAATTGTTCGTTCAAAAATGAAATTTGAGTTAAAGTCAAATGCCATAAACCGACATCCAGTGAATATATGCGGCATTTCGCAAACTTTTCCTTTCGACAGAGTAAAAGGAGTATTCAAGATAAGCTCAGACATTGCCGAGTTTGCCAGATGACCCACTCACCCCTGAACCGCGGTTTCTAACCAGAAGAGCTTCATTTTACTTTAAAGCAGTAAAGCAGATATAGAAAGTAGTAACATTTAGTTATATTTACAAATATCAAACTCTCAAAAAACTGAAAAAAAAAAACCAAATAGATTTTCAGCAACTATACATGTTGCTTCAAAACATTTTTTTTAAGTTAATTGATATCAGAAATAAAAGATGTTCTGAATATTTTACTATGCCAAATGACTATATAATTTTTTTACTACACAAACATGATAAGTATACTAGTAAAAAAGTATTACATATAAGAGCATGTGTATATTTTAAAAATTCATGTTTACGTTATGGCTCCACCATCGATGAAATGGGGTAAGAAATTGCATAGTCATGATTTTCAATTAAATCATGAGTTGCTCTGGCCCTTTATAAAATTAGAATCTCATATAGGCATAGGTATAAGTATAAAGGATATACGAATGCAATAATATGTTTAACTTATAATGATTTTATTAGCTTGGGGTGATAATGGAAACTTTAAACGTCAATTTTTACCTCTTCAAACCGTCCAATTTATTTGAAACTTTGCACACGTTCTCAGTGATCGATGACAATGGATAATCAAAATGGATTATCCCATTAAAGTATGTTTTCATTTATTTGTATGGCTATGTTGATGGAAACGATGGTTATATTATATTTACAATATTTCTCGATTCATGAACGAACATGCTCACTTACAATTTATATAAACCTTTCACACGTCAATTTACAAGTAAAAGCAAGAACATTCACAATTTTTTTTCAATTATCGTTATTCCTTAACTTTCCTTTACAAATAACTAAGATTGAATAAAGATTACAGCCGTGAAATTATCGTGTTCGTGCTCATCCCCAATTTGTATATGAAAGAGTATTTATTATACCGTGACTAAACTATCTTAGAACAAAAGATCACTTTCTATATTGAAATAATAGATGTGTCTAGTCTATAATCTGTCTCAAAGATTATCATTTATCACATAAGTCGTTAAAAAGTGTGATTACTGACTTAAATCTGACAGACGCCGATATTTTTTTTCTATTATATCGATTTAAAAATCAAACTAAAATTTGATAAAGTTTAAACTGGACCACTTCGGAAGACAAAACAAGAATATTTTTCACTCGTTTAAAAAACAGTCTAATTGAAGACCTCTTCTTTTCTAGAATTCGGCATAAATTGCTATGGAATATACAATTGAATGTACAAAAATTCCTTCTTAGAATACGAGTATATACAACCTCTAAATATTAAAGACTTGGCGAGATAAAAACTTTAGGCTTTGCGTTCACTTTGCCTAGTTAGGCACACTAGTGTCATTTTCTTTTATAGGTATAACAGAAGAAAAACATTGTCTTTGGCTTGAACTGCGAAGATTTAGAAGTTCATAACAGAATCTGAGTATTAAGGAAGTCATCTTTGTTTCTTAGCTTTCAAATCATGGTCTTCTTCTTCGTTTAGGTGGCGGCGAGCTAGTCAAAGAGTCTAGTCCGCCTTAAAGCCTTTTTAAACTGGTACGAGTAATAAAAAAATATTATTTTGATATAAGTTAAAACAATTTAAAGAGCTAACTATTGTATTTTTTTATTTTACATTAAGTGTTAAAGACTTTTCCGTTGTTAACAACAATAACCATTAATCACACTTAGTGAATAGGTTACATTGTAAGTAAGTGACATGTTTACGACTTTAAGTGACAAGTAACCACTTTAGTACTGGAAAGTGTTTAGTTTACAACCTAAGCATAATGTCAATGAAAAATAAAAAAATAATTAGTTGATTACTTATTGCATAAGGAAACCAACATTTTAACCAATTATAAACTTTTTATTTTATATCTTATTATTTTCTTATATCTTAGCTATAATGGGCAAGCGTCCTTAACACATCTATCTAATAAATATTGAACTATCGAACGTATCGTCTCTGCTTCGAACCAGTATTTTTTTTCTTTGTATGTCTCCTGAAACTTTACACTCGCGTACAGGTCATAGTTTCCAACCATTCTTCATGAAACTTGGTATATGGTGTTTCACGAGTTTTTTGTTTTTTTTTTGTCGCTGGGAATTGTTTTCTCGCAGATCTACTAGTTATAAATTGATTCCATAAAAACTAGAAGCATACCAAACTAACGTCGTGAAAGGCGTATTAAAGTATAAAACGTATTAAACTGTCGTAATTGTATTTTTCTTTATTTGTCCACAGCTCAAGATGCGGTTGAGGCGGGGGATGGCTATAGGCGTCCTACTCATATTACACATGGTGAGAACAGTGCCTGCTATTCATACATACATACTTACTTTCACTCTGTATACAATTACCAGAATTTATTTGTCAGTAGAAAACTGTTAGAACCACAGATCTCAGAGAATAAAGGGAGATATGGTAAGCCAGCGAAGCGAGAGTCACAGCAATATGCCCAATACGAAACACATTTCTCGCGGCAGCAATAGTATGCTTTCAGTTAGTATTTGGATTTTGTGCTGCGTAACTTATCTATGTATATACGAAAATATCGTCATATTGTTCCGTAGTATTTTAAATATATTATTGAAAAGTAAAATAAACCATAAAATAATAAGTAAATAAACTAACAAGTGGAATCTCAAAGCCTCGAAGAGTCCTTAAAATAAAATGTGCAAGTGCGTGCTTAGTATGCAACCTCATATTGCATGAGAAGGAGAATAATATGTGCAAATGCGTGTTTAGTATGGAACCTCATGTTGCATTAGAAGGCGAATCTAATGGAACATGAGGTTCCATACTCACTGCACATCTCTCTATAGATCTCTATAATTAGAAGCAACTAATGATAGAAGAAAACTGAACGTTAAGTATTCTGTCTTTTTAGGGTCACACGTCACTGAGTTCTGGTACAAATGTTTAACTTAATTTCCTAATAGTCTCTGATATTTAATTACCTAAGTCTTTAATCTTTAAAAAAAGGACGAGATTCTCATACCAAGTCGTCGGAATCTTTTTTTAATGTAGGTGTAGTCCCCGATTACTCAAAGACAAACAACTTAATTTTATTAAATGGTAGTTCCAAAACCAGTAAGTTTTATCTAAATCGTTTAATTAATTTAACTAGAAATAACTGAAAAAAATGTCTGCTGAATTGAAATGTTTTTTTGAAAGAAATAAAATTATTTGACGACAAAAACGACAAATAATATGCATAAACCGTTTCAATTTGCTAGCTAGCGAACTGCCTAAATACTTAGGAACTGTCGTAGAATATTACTATTTACAGAATATCTATTTTACTAAATACTTTTTTCTACTGGGCACCTAATACATAAACAATACTAGTCTAGTAAGTCTCCGAGACGTCTAATTGGTCACGACGAACACCGGAAGTCAAATTACTATAACGAGGGCCAATAAATAAACAGTATATCAATTGAATTTTCGTCACGTACATAAATGAATTGATTAGTCCAATGGAGTGAGTAAAATTAGAAAGGGGCTGGCTATTGTCTGCTCATCAATTTATATACAAGGTTTTGATTGGTTTATGATAGGTATTGGAGGTCTAATTGGTATTTCGTAATGGCATAAGCTCGTAAGTGGGAGTTTGTTAGACTTCGAATTATGCAGAGGTGTTGAAAAGAAATAGCAGATTACTTCTGTTTAGGATCTAATAACGTTTTTTACAGATTATTATAAAAATGCAAATATATGTTTATATCATTTATTCCTTTTAATTTATGAATGTTAGTACTGATTTATTGATATTCAAATTTTGCTGATTGTTATAAATATTCTAATTTTTCGATTTAGCTTCGGCTTAATACTTTAAAAAAAGGAAAAACTAATATAACAAAAAACATATTGTCTATAAATTTTTTGTCGGTAATTTATCAGTTATTTTTTTGTACTTAATTATATTATTAAAAGTAATACCAAGTAGCAATATTGAAAAACATAGATTGAGTAAATTAATATTTTTTTACAGGTAATATTATGATTTTAACCTAGTTTTAGATTGTCTTAACAAGCGCCTTTGTTAACAAAAAACAAATAGTAAATAGATTACCCATCAAATGAACTAAAATGTGTGTCCATAGGTATACATTTTAGTCATATACCTCATCCGTTTAAAATATTATCATATTACGATAGAATCTTCAACTCAGGATAGCATGATATTGGAAAACGAAAGACGATATTCGATCTAGTCCGCTAATATCCGATTTCGTGGTACATTGGAAAATAATCGAAGCGATTGAATTGATATAGCAGAGTTATTTTCCGCTTTTGTAAAATGTTAGTGTTAATATTTATTTAAATTAAATATTACATCGCATTAGAGTGTTGACTACATCTGACTACCATGCATTCACTTGAACTATTAGAAAAAAAATATTTGAGAACTAATTTTGCATTCCCAAAATGTTGAATTTTCGCTATGTAGTCTCAAATATATGAGCTAAGCTTGTGATTAATTTAATTTCAAACAGAAATATTTTACATTGTACTTTCTACTGGAATATGAGGGTATTTTTTGTATTTAAATTTGTATATAGGGGATATAGGGAGACCTTAGAACAAAAATAGGTTGGGACACAATAGGTTGAGAAAAAAAAAGTGTATATAAGTAACTCTTTCTGACCTTCTACAGCCAAAATCAGTATACCGATTTGTGCAAAATATCATTGAATTATTTTTTTGTAAATGGTGGTGATGTGATGGATGGTTGTGGTCTCAATTATTTGTAGAAGGGTTTTTTAAAGTTACTTGCTAACTACTTGTTAGGATACTGTCATAGCTGGATTTAAAATTTCCAACCTACTTTTTAAGTAGGTACCAAAGTAATAAATAAACCACCGAAAGCGTCTTTTGAAATCATAGTACCTGAATATGTTATCTAACAGATACAACTAGATCATGTTATGTGCAGATTAAATGAAATGAGAAAGTTTTAATATTTCACTACTTAATTGCGTACAGAAATAACCGATGTTCAAACCGCAGTGTATCGATGTTCTATCGAAGATTATGAAACAGACCAGAAAGATACAATTAGACCACCCGACCGTTAGCGTGGTGAAGGTAAACTTACACTCTACTATTTAATTTCTAAATTTGAAAACGAACATACCGAGAAGGTTGTTCGCTCAGGTGAATAAAGTGAAACATTTATTATTTTGTTACCTGCTATTAGCGATTAATAGCCTAATTAAAAGGCGCATCGGTTGAAATACGTCATAGAATGTAAAAACAAAAGTCAGTATTGACACTCTCTACTTTTGTTCGATTTTTATTAATTAATTTATTAATCTATTAAAAAAAAAATTACATCATATTACAAAAAAAACTTTAGTCTCTGTGGACTAGTCTTATTGTATATTATATAGTGTTACAATTATTCACTAGGTACCAAACCTAGCGAATTATCAAAATTTTCCAAAGTCGTATATTAGGAAGTTAATCAGCTTTTAGCTTTCTTAAGTTCTAGGCTATATGCTATTCAGCATACGCGCTCCTTAAACGCGTCTTCGCTCTGAGCGTATTATATTACTAATTTGCTATTATTTGTGACGAGTTAGGAAATAGTAAATAATGCCTTATAATATTTATAATATACTGCTTAGCATTAAGTCTAAACAAGGAAACATCGATTAATTCTAGCTATACATCCTCATACATACAATGTACTGTAACTAAGTAGACCGGTGGCGGCGTTCGCTCGAAAGTTAATAGTTTTTAATCGACTCATTCGCGTTTTGTACTCGGTCACCGTCTAAGGCACATCACTAGCAACCGACAAGAAAATGTAGTTTAATAAAAGTACTAAGTAAAACGCCGATCAATTTGCTCAAAGCTCAGTCTGAGGTAAACCGTAAATGGCTAATTGAGTATCTTATTTAGAAAGAAAACGAATAAATCGGTGCCTACTGATTTGTTTCAATGTTATAAACTTTCTTGCAATTACAGCATATAAATAGTTATTTGATTGGCAATATGTATTTCAAATAGTACATAGATTACGTAAATTCGTTTCCAGCTACGTTATTTACTTATCTTAGTCGCATTCTAAATTTCAGTACAATATCCATTGATCATATATCAGACAATACAGGATTCGCATAAGTACTAAATATATGGGTATAGTTACGCTAGAGCCCCCTTGTCGATCTATCTTATCTACCTATGCACTTTATAGACCTAGTATTTTCACAAACAGCTACGTTTTAACGAAAGCAACGATAAATCAAACACAATGAAGAAACTTTAAGCATACTTTTTTTATTTGTTCATAGTATCATAGCTTCACCACCTAGCAAGTTTGTTTCATTTCCTCCCGCCAGCACACCTCAACGATCCCATTGAGAAAACTCAAAACAAAACTATGTAAGGGCGTATCGGTTAGCAGAAGCAGAAAGAGGTATAAAATCTAACACGGCCGTCTAGTCGATCGACCAAATATGGACTCGGTGCGACCTACTGTGCTTGCGCTGACGGACGTGCAAGTTCCGTCTGCGCTTATTTACCTGTTTACCCTACTGTGGAAAGTAAGAACATACATTATACAGGGCTATAGACTTGTAAAGGGTTTTTTTTCTGATATATATCTATGTATGACCACCCAATCGTCGTTTAGTAAGCGATTGTTCATAGATAAAGTAAATACATTACAATCAGTAATTGCACAATTATAATACCTTACCCTAGGTTTAGAATTTATTTCTTTATTTAGTTACATATACGTAGACAAGTAGGACCCACAATTGAGGTGCCCCTGACCAATAAAAAAAAAAAACTGTGCACTCTATAAAAATATCGTACATACATATCATACATTAAAAAAAAAGTATACGCGACTACTTGATAATATTAAATTGATAAATTATATAAAGATAAATTAATAATAGAGCATATGGCAGGGTGTGCCAATCATATTCGGTATTGAATAAACTTAAAGAGTTGGACATATATATATTCGGAATCTCCACAAAGTCCACACTTTAGGTATTGTAAAATGCTGACTATAGCTTGACTTATCCTGTTATTTGAAGGGAGGGAATAAAAATCCAAACGCTCTATGTAAGTACTTGTAGAGTCAATAAGTGTTGAATTCGTACATTTGGAATGTCCACAATATCTACACTGAGGAGGGAATAAAGATACAAACCACTGGCCTAATTTATACAAGTACGTTCTATTTCAGACTGTCGAAGTGACAATGAATCCATTTGATTTTTACCATTCAGGCGCTGAAGGCACCGCGTGTCCAGTGTGAGTCCATGGAACTAATATTATTGATGGTACGAGTAGGTATACAGTCAATATTAACTAAAATTTGTGTAATTACAGGGAACGCATAAAATTGGCACAAAAACAACGGTAATTTCCTAGTGATTATTTTTTCCATAAATAACATGTGAGTGCAGTGGTCCAAACGTTCGTAGAGCTTATAAGCCTGTAAGTAACAAGTAAACATTGTGGCGTCGGAAACAGCGATTGAGTTAATTCTCCGAATGGAAGTAAATTACTTGATTTCACAAAATGTTTTCATAAAGAGTATAAATCAAGTTGCGTCAAAGAGATCACCATCTCGGAGGCTTTTATATTCAATTACTGGGTAATAAAGTCGGGCTTCTTGGCTCGGGAATTATGTTTGTGACATTTCGGTGGATTTTATGTGGAGGTTATTTAGAGTAAATGTATATCTACGTAAATTTTTTATCCGACTGCGGAAGATGCAGGGTAATGTTTTTCAAGTGTATGTATGTATCTATGTTTGTATATTTATGTATGTATATGCAGGATATTTCTTTGGCACGCCCTAGAGCCTAAGGTTTGTCGCATTTTTCTATGTAGTGTCAATAGATTCGTCTTAGTCGTGAGATTGACACTGGGTACATCAAAAAAAAAAAGGATGATACACAGGTTTAACTATTTAGTAGTCGGGTTTTTTCGGACTCTCTCCTTACCACTTGTATAATATCTTCTTTTTTTATTATGGTATTAATACATTATATTCCTTCTTTAAATAAATGTCGCACGGAGTATAAAGATACAATATCTTTAAAAAATGCTATATAATTTATAATCTGAACTCATAATTATAAATTATAATGTCAACTCCATTAACTGCACTTATTACTTATGTATCAATTTAGTTTTTAATTGTGTACGAAATAAACGAATTTTATTTATTTTATGTTTTTTATGTTTAATGTCCGCAGAGCTCTTATATTCGCTTTATACATTCAGAGTCTCGAGCTATATGAAAAATTATTGCTTAGAGAGATGAATTTTAATATTAAAGTACTCTATATATAGATAGTGATATACTCAATAGAAGTAAAGGAAAGATTAACTTTCTTTACTTATTTCAACGATCGATGTTGTTATCATTTTTGACCATATAATCAATGCTATTCTTGCACAAAAGACGATGTTTAAGCTTGCAAGATATATCTTCCAGACAAAGTTCGTTTGAGTGGAAATGTATATTAACTTGGGGAAATAAACCTAAATTTGAAACAGATTGAACCTAGTAACTTCCAGGTGCCAATTTTCAGAGTGACAGAAAATCGAATGGTCATAAAATGGACAGCAGATGGCGATTTACGACAATGGTCGCCTTTGAAGAGTAAAAGCTCGCTTTCCCGGCGTCGGTCACATAGCGACCTACAGTGTCGGCACACATAACGAAATCCTGCTTACTTTTATGACCGACAATGTAACTCGTCTTCCTATTTTTCTAGAAGTTGAGAAAATGTTGCTGCTCTGCGTTAATAAGCGCTTGTTTGCTTTTATTTTAATGACTGAACGATGGCATCGTCTCTGCTAAAATCTTTTTTATCTGTAAGTGCGTGTCAGTCTGGATGTTGGTAACCGCGTTCAAGTCCTACGTATCAATTAATCTTCAAGAACTTTATACGCTCTAGGTACGTTAAGGCTTTTTTAGCTGTCAGGGTTTTACTCGTAGATTGCAGAATCAATGTCAGGGGGTCAACGCTCTACGCAAAACTGCTAGTAGTTCCTGAAAATTAAAACACCTACCGCAAGACAAAAACTACGAAAATTATTATTTTTCTTCACACTTCGTTCTAATAAAGCTGTATTTTTATTATCTATACAAAAATATGATCTATGTTTGTTATGTTTTATAAGTGGTTAGATCAAAATCGTAGATAGATGCTTAGATTAGACTACCTATCCTCGTAACATTACTACTTTGCAATAATTATCAATAACGATATCAATTCTATTCAGTCATCACAATTCGGAAATGCAATCTCGATCGTAGAGATAAGCACAACATCCTCCTCGACATAACGAAAGTAAAATCTAGTCCAAGTGCAACGACCGAGCACTGACACACTGCACTCACAGCCGCACCTCAGAATACGCTCCTTTCTTCGACCATACTGATATAATGCGTATGTCGTAGGCAATAGATTCTAATTTCGTGATAAGCTTGCAGGTAGTGGATCTTGTTTACTGCTTGTCTCCTCATGTGTGCCTGGTATCAAGGTGTGTTGACGACTCGCTTTTTCCTTTGGATTCTATACAACTTTTATTGGGCCAAAGTTAGAAAAATAATTTTAACACCTTGATTGTGTATCAAAAATTACTATTACCTGGATATTTTCTTATAAGCACTATAAGCAGCCGAAATAGATTTGAATTCAAAGAATCTCTATATCTGAAACCTATTGTTTCAAAAAAGAGGTTGTTGTTTACACTATTTTTTTTTGTATGAACACCAATCAATCACATCTGATAATTTCCTTGAAGGTCTACTAATGTTTCAAACATTCACAATGATGATGAATGTTGTGGACATTTATACAGTGTTACTGCCCTTAAATAGATCACAACGTAAACATTGTTCTCGGTTTATACTTAATCTTCATTATCTCTATAGAAATCTATATAGCTTAGAAACTTTAATTGCTGGTTCAGATTAATTTAGTTGGAAAATAACTTAACAGCGTTCAAATTAAAAATACTATATACAGAAGACGACGTATATGTCCTCTTGATTATTCCCTGCGTTCATATCATCGTCGCTACATGCGCAAACCACTACGCATCGTCTCCAATCTCCATGAATGCTCTAAAACGCCTACTATTATAAAATATTAACAGCAATCACGACTGAAATTAACCGTATCATCGACTTTACCGGCAATTTTTATGACTGGTTCCGCCCGAAGCTATGAAATTAGAAAGTGTATAATTATTTTTTATTTTTTTCGATAAAGATTTACGAGTGGGTAGGAACATCAGGCTTGGATACGGCGGGTTATCATTAGGGAGGGTATGCACGGATTGAACTTGTTATTGAATTGCGTAAGAATTTTAAGAGAAAGTGCGCGCCTGTATTAATCTATTGGTACTTACAGCCGGTGGTCCTGAATATAGCTGACCGCGTAGTTAAGTCTTAATTGTAATTACTTTATTGTACATAATGCTGTGTATATAGGATTGTATGTGGAGCTGGTTTTTAGATCCGTGGTAACGAATAAGCAATTGTTTGTTTAATATTGTGTTTAAACCTTATTGTGTTTAATATTTGCTAAAAATTATTGAATACGTTTTTGAACCAAATTTTAGATCTGTCTTGACCTACGAGTATAATTGGTTAGCTTTAGTTTAAAGTTAATAAGATTACTAATACATTTGTTTCATAAAAAACAAAATTGGACAATGTACAACAACAAAAAAGAAATGGAACAGCTGATTTATTTTTCTTGAATCCTTGTTGGTCCCATCCCATAGCAAAAAGTTATTCATCTTCACGAGTACAGAGGGTAAAAGAGGGTCACTTCTTAGCTTAGCACATACCTAACCGATAGCCCTTTCTAGTAAGCATATAGCTTCACAAATAGTAAAAACAAATGTTACTACTGATACAACAATATTGTGTAAGTTATGTGTTAAAAATGCACGAAATACGAGTAAATGCATGCTTTGGCAATAAGTAAAGCTTAAATTACGGTCATATTATGATTTAATAAAAACTAAAAAAAAACAAGCTTTTAAAAACGTTCTTAGCTTAAAAACTACCTATATTTGAAATGAAATGAAATGACGTTCAACTTTTCAATTACTTAGTTAATACGCTAAGTACTACATATATCCATGTAATTATTCTCAATAAAAAACTTGCAGAATCAATCACACTATTAATAGAAAACATATGATATTCGTCTAAAACATTGCTTGGCTTATAAAAAAAGCACACAATATTCTGCAAAAACGCGCAAATTAAAAATACTCCGAGGCCGTTTGAAAACTTAACTGTATAAGCTTGAGAATAATACACAAGTCTATACAGGCGAAGACAATCGTCCTTTGTTGACCACAAGTTGCTTTCATATTGTAAGAATGGAAACATAGGACACACATTTTCTATGCGGTTCCTTATGACCTTCTTAGGCAGTTTAGTTGAAAGAAAATCAGGTCATTAATGGTAGAATAGTATTGTATACTAAACCTCGAAAATAAAATTGTGTGTACTACATTTTACACAACTCTGCAGTTAAACCATTGATGTAGCATGGCAGCCCTCTCCAGAACCCTCTCCAGAACAGAACGTATAGTTAATTTTATTAATATGATTTTTAACCCCATAGTTTCCCATTAGAATTCCAATCAGCAGTCTTCTTCATTTTACTTAAAATTCTTAAGACAATTATGTAATTCTAGACACAGTCAAATTAATATTATAATTGTACGAGTACTTAAATGTATAAACTAGTCTTTTTTTAGTAGACAGAAAAAAAGATTTCTTTAACAAAGAATATCAATATTCTCAGACATTTTGTTTCAATCCAAGTATATATTTTTTAATATAAGGAAATTTTTTTCTGAATAAGAATAAGATGTTTTTCTTCAAGAAACAATAATTTACTTAAATCCCAGTATATTGTTTTCCCCATATATGAAACTACATTGTCTTGACCAAGTAGATACTGCTTTGATTGGAGACATCTTTTATCCGCGTAACAATTGATTTATAGGATTTTCATCAGCCAATACTTACATAATTATAATATGTAATATCTTTTTCTGTATTTATTCCACCAAGGTCTCCCAAGTCTTAAGAGTATAACGAACAATGTAACTATGAACTATTTACTTATCAGACAATTTTTGCCAATTCCAGAGTGGCACACTCAGCGACCAGACATCCAACGAGGGAGGCGCCGGCGGCGGTAACCCAGCTGAGCCTCAAGCCGCCGAGCCTTCCTCAGACCAGATGGCTATGGAGTCCCAGGAGCGGGACACTCCAAGCCACGCGTACAACGGCCCTCCCCCGCCAGCACCGCCACCACATAGCAGGAGACCTAATCCTCAGCATCACCAGGCACATCACCCGATAGGTGAGTATAACCTACTTTTGGAAATTAAATAATAATAATAAATGTCAGTATGAAGCTAATGTGGATGTACATATTGATAAGATTTAAATGAGGTATGTCTTTGACTTTTTTAATAGCTATTAGGCTTGCGTTTGGCTGTAATTCCTGATCCGGCATATAGAAAAAAGGCAACTGCGTTAAGATAAGGATGATTATCTTGTCATACAATGCAAATAATGGTCCTGAAGTCGCTCTGTGTTAGTATTTGATTTGATACTTTCTAAAAGTTATGTTTTGTTTCTTTTCAGGCATGCCGAGAATCTCAAATCACCACCCGATCCATGCCAAACCGTTTGCTCATGGACCTCCAGTCAACCACCACAAGAATGACATCGGAAGCGGTTTCCGAGGGCCACCTCCTCAGCCCGCACCCCAAGCTGACACCCAAACTTCAGCCAGTGAAAAGGTCTTCAGTGGTGCTGGAGACGTGTGGCCAGCGCCCGCGCCAGATATGCCCAAAATCGTGTCATTGGATGTCAAGTGCGAAAAGAATGCTATGCGTGTTTTCCTCAGCTTCGATAAACCTTTCTTCGGTATTGTTTTCTCCAAGGGACACTACTCTAACCACCAGTGCGTGCACTTGCCACCAAATCTAGGAAGAACTTCGGCTTCCTTCGAAATTGGAGCTCACGCTTGTGGCACGGCTGGTAGCGGTGATCCAAGATACAGAGGAGATGTAGCTGCTGCTGGGACTTACTTTGAGAACGTCATAGTCATTCAATATGATCCTCAAGTGCAAGAAGTTTGGGATCAAGCACGTAAACTTCGTTGCACTTGGCATGATCAGTATGAGAAAGCTGTTACATTCCGTCCGTTCCCTGTTGATATGCTCGATGTGGTCAGAGCAGACTTTGCTGGAGACAACGTTGGTTGCTGGATGCAGATTCAAGTCGGTAAAGGTCCGTGGGCTTCAGAGGTATCTGGTCTTGTAAAGATCGGACAGACAATGACTATGGTTTTGGCCATCAAGGATGATGACGCAAAATTCGATATGCTTGTCCGAGATTGTGTGGCTCACGATGGTCAACGTGCACCTATCCAGCTAGTCGACCGACGAGGCTGTGTTACACGACCAAAGCTCATGTCCCGTTTCACGAAAATTAAGAACTTCGGAGCTAGTGCCAGCGTGTTATCCTATGCTCACTTCCAAGCGTTCAAGTTCCCCGACTCTATGGAAGTTCACTTCCAATGTACGATCCAGATCTGCAGATACCGATGCCCCGAGCAGTGTTCTGAAGGTGGACCTAATGTGATAGCTCCTCACGCCGAATACGGACCTCCTCAAATCGACTCGTATCCCGTTGGAGTAGAAGTCAGAAGAGACGAGCGACGAGTAAGGAGGCAGCGAAGAGCCACGACACCAGAGAAAGAAGTGGGCGTGAATAGAGTGATCAGAGTCGTATCTGCTGGTGATTTGAATATGGACAGTTCTGTGGAAAACACTGCTCCCAAGATAGTACCGGCTCATGGACTCGTGTGTATGACCACTCCTGGTTTTGCTGCTACGCTAGGAGCGTTATTAGCCACGTTGTTGTGTTCCTGTGCCGTATCAGCGGTCTTGTTCCTGAAACTAAGACCGATCTCGACCCTCAAAAAGAAGACTGCCGCGGTGACGACGATACCTCGGCCGCACCCACCGACGGCGCATATAATCTCAAAGAGTCGCTTCTACTCGTAACAGCGCCATTTCTAACCTAATTTGTACATATTAGTGTGATGAGACTGAAGTAGAATGTCAATATATATTTTCGTGACAGTGTGCTCAATGAGTATAGTAACAATTTCTGAATTTACTTACGTAATTTATTCTTTAGAGTATTTAAGATGTTCAAATAGTTAAAATATAGAATAATAAATGCCGATATGAAGCTACAGTTTGATATTGTTTCCTATATGTTGAATTTTCATGCGTTGATTTTTACGAGCTGTTATGGATGTGAGAAGTTAGGACAAATTATTTTAAACACAATTTTAGTATTAAATAAAATAAGTACAATCTTCTGTTACCTCTTTTCGAATGTTGTTTTGGAATAGAGGCAACGGAAAATGAAGAAATGTGGTATATCAACGTTTAGGTGAGCCGCTAGCATTTATAGTTTAAAATAACTTGTCATTAGTATTAATTTTATTTATTTTAGTTAAGTTATATTTGTAGTAATAAACTACGTGTAATTTAATTATTTAATACCACCTGAGTACCTCTTCTTCTTATTTTATTATTTATCCGTTTATCGTTTTTCTTCAGAATCTATTGTAAAGTTTATATCGTTTGTTGTGAAATTATCTAATATTGTTGATGGTTCTATTTTACATTCAGTGTTTATTATAAAGGTTGGAAACATGTATAACAATAAATTGGAAAATTAAAGTTATGAAGAAAAAAAATTCCGTTTTATTTTTGCTGGTTATGTCTTGTCTTTGTGCATATTACTAGGGTTTTTTATTGTATACAGGCTTACTTTTGACTGCAACTCTTCGTAAAGTTGCAATGCAGCCTGATATGTAGCGCGCTTTCCTATAAGATACCGATTCACTGTGAATGTTACAGTTATTGAGAAATAGAGAATCTGGCAGAAAATTCCACAGCACTTCAGTTGTAGCAGTTGGCACCATAAAAGTAAACGCAAAGCGTTTTATGCAAAGCCGTGGAATCTCTGCAATGTATCGATGGAATCTTGCAGTTGTATCTATATACTAGATTTTACACGCGGCGTTGCCAGCGGTATTAATTAATTAAAAAGTAATCAAAAATTGAGAAAAAAAAATTCCCTAGAAAAAGAAAGAAGAAAACTGAAAATGTCCAACGAAACTATTAATATTAACAATCTAAAGAAGCTTGTTGCCTAGAGAAGCATATCATGTAGCGTTTTGTTTTTACTGAAATATACAACGTGTAACGGAAAGGTGACACACTTAAGGTTTCAGTCTTCCCATTAAAGTGAACTTATTGTAGAACTAGGTACCCCATACCAAAAGTGGTTAAATTGTATGGAATTGTTGATGTTTTTGAAAGCTGTTACCTAACGCAAGGCGGGATTAAAATTTGTGTTCTTATAAAGTTTCAGGAGGCCAAACACTTCATTAAGGATTAATTCATTAATTCACAAGTCTGTATTGGATCGACCATTAATGACCGTTCTGCTGAATATGCTACAGAAGAAAAATAAGGCGAACATTTTAGAAAATATGCATTTTCTTAAGCAATATATTTCAAAGTTACAAGTCTTAAACTTTAAAATATTAACACAATTACAAATCGTTTCATATCTTAAGCTGTACAAAATTAGACGGTATTTATTTGACCATGCATTATAGGACTTCAGCTTTGTTTCGATATATAAGCTCCATACTTTGTATAAATTTTGCCAGCCAGACTTAGCCCTAAGAATTTCTAATTAATAAATGTATCTATATTGGCAACACGCATCTGTGGGGTTACAAGGTATTATATTTCTCGTGTAGGTTTTTGTTTAATTACCTACTTAAAAATCTCGTCTGATTTCGAACATTTAACAGAAACATTCGATTTATAAATCACAGCTGTAGACTGATTTTGTTAAACATTGAATGGAATATAATACATAAAAAAAGAAAAATACAGTCAACTAGAGTACTTTTTCTTTCTCTAGAGAAATGCCTGACATAAGAAAACATATCTCCCCAAGCTGAAGTCTGAAATGGACACATTTCGCTTAAGCTCACTCAATAATCCTGGAATGGTTAATTTCGGTAAATACAGTATAATTAATAAGTTCTTTTAAGAAGAAAGTGATTATCCGGCGCCAAAAGAACTTTTTCAGTTATTTTGATTTAATAATCATACCAGTAGACAGTATTTATAAAATTAAAATGGAACTACTTCCTATAGAGAGAAGTATACCCTTTTATACAAAAAAATAGTTTTTTTAATTTGGTCCAGCCTTCTCCGAGAAATCAGGTAGTAAACATAAAAGTTAAAAAAACACACACACCCGTAGAATTGAGTGCCACCTTTTTTGGAATGTGGGTATAAAATCAAACTCAATCAATTTAATGTTTCAACATATTTTTAATTCCATTAAACAAAATTAACAGGTGCTTATGCGTCAAACACATCGTCACCGCATCCATTCGGAAAAATAAACTTAAAATATAAACAAAACGCAATAACACTATAAGAATACAAATAACATAAATCCCCAGAAATAAAATTAAATAAAAAAGAATCTTTTTAAAACACTACAGTACCGCAACCATCTGAAATTATACTTAAAAAATTATATGTATAACCCAATTTAAATAATGAGTCACTTTTAACCTTTCTTATCGACTTACAATCTATATTTTTATAAACATGATTTTCTGGGTAAGGTTGAGTTTTAGGGAAATTTTTAAACTCCAAACCCTACTCATACCTACTGTGGTTGTCGTTTTAGTAATTCACACCGACCTTTTTTAAGTGACTGGTCATTCTGTCACAGGTCTTGGAAGCGTTTTCGGTCTAATTTGAAAGTATTACTATATTTTTTTTTTAAAGTATTGATATTGAAAACCACATTTAATATAAAAATATATCGCATTAAGAAATCCACTTTTATTTCTATCCGAGACAGTCACGAGTTTTTCAACATTAGAGTTTACTTTTACTACGAGTTCCTTAAAATTCAAGATATAGATTACAAATTCATATGAAAACAACTCTAAAAAGTTTACATTATTATATCAGCAAAAATTAATAATCAGAAATAAAAAAAAAACAATTATCTATCTATCTAATTTTTCTACCTAATTAGAAAAAAAAACTTGTGCTTGTAAACACATTGTGGAAAAGATTAAGACAACATTATAATTAAAAAAAACATTGCTTTCTGGTTTTAGTTAGAGGAGTATAGTAAGTTTTTTATGGTGTATTTTATTAATATATCAGATATTATGTTCGGTATGATGTTGTGTCGGCAAAGTGACTTATATATTTAATTATTTATACAATAAAATTGCACTTAAAGAATTCGTATTCTAAACGAAAACACTGCGTTACTTACTTTATAATAGTTTTAATACAGATAAATGCAAGATTTTTGGGTGGCGTGTCGTATTTTAGTTGGTCTGAGAGCCTGCTGATTCATTTTGTACTCGTATTAACCAAGTACATTAAAAATTAAGAGCCGTCATCAGATATACCTAAGTTTCCTCTTTCATATTTGTGTATACGTAGCTTTATTTTGAAATTAAAAGCTATAAAGTTAGTAAAAAAGCTGATCTACTTGCACTAATGTTGATTGAAGCTTTAGGTAAATATATATTCTTTATTGCGGAACGACTATCGAGCTATTTTTAAAGTTACAAAAATACTATCCAGAGCAAAAATTATTCAGCAATCGAATCTAGGTAATGTTCTAAATTACATTTGATTTCAAAATAAATGTCCATAATAATATTAAATTCATAGTATAATTTATCAGACCTCTCAGACCTTTTACTGTTTATTAAAAATAACTTAACTAAATATAAATTATATAACTTAAACTTATACTATTAAGTTTAATTTTGAGCAATATCAAGACAAAATTAGTAAGTTAAAAATAAATACAAGCAACGTATAAAAAAATAAATGCATTCTTACTGAAAAGTTTCATTGCATCATAAAAACATTTCATTGGTGTTTCTAACTATTTATGTTTCCTTACGTTACATAATAACTACGTATATAGAAAAGTACTATTTAATTTAACTAATTACTACTTAATTTTAACTTATTTTAATGAATAACTTTAATAAACTTTTAATATTCACTGATTAAGAGAGTTATTACTCATTCAATTATTATTAACGGGAAATAAATTAGATAAATAATTTATTCCTCTGAAATTCCAAAATGCCAGTCAATAATTAAGTAAAAGACGTTTTATTTACCACAAAAAGTAAAATAACGTAATGATAAATATATGTAATCAGATATTTTAAATACATTTTTCTTACTTAAAAGGCATTGTGACATTAAGGTGAAAAATATCTAAAAACGCTTGTATAAGAACTACGTAAAGTTATGTCAAAAAAGTATCTTAGCTTACAGTATAGTAAGTATTTATAAATTATTGATGTATCAGTATAAAAAAATAGTGTTAAAATCTGTACAAAACTTATGGTAAAAAAATATAATATTCACATGGAATTATGAAAAATCAGGTTCATTTGGACTTAATCCGTAGCACGACCTTAGCACCATACATTTTCTATAGAACCATTGCTTACGCGCTAATCTAGATAACTACCTATAATTTATTAGCTATTATTTATTAAAGGCCTATTCAAATATACACGAAATACGCTATAATATTTAAGTAATTATTAATTCAAATGTAACATGATTTGCCAGTAACCAACGCTATTTAAAGGTTAATAAATATATTCTTTATCTACTTTATCTTTCCAAACGCAAGTAGTGAAAGACAAGGCCTAAGACTCCTACGAGCTTCGATAACGGGAGCGAATTCAGACAAATATGTATGACTTTCTTATGCACTGGCCTAGTGAGTAAGGTGCGTGTCACAAGCAGTTGCTTTACAATTTTTTATTAAGACCACATCTAAAATAATAGTTGTAGAGCTATTGTGACACAAACCCAGAGCTGTGTTACGATATTTCAAGAAGTACGGTTGGGTTAGCCTCCCAGGGTTCTTTTTCCCTATACAATATCCCAAGCTGGACATATCATCATCACAAATAAACTGAACAAACAACTTACTGAATAATACTTACCAACAAATTTAAAAACTTTATGGTCACTACACTAAATTTTTAAAATTTTTAATTTCAGATTCACCATAAACTTATTATTACAGCTACCGGCATTTAAGATAGAGTAGGGGTAGATTGCGTGATAGGGATTTTGTCAAGATGCGATCGGCGATTCGTCAATCAGAAATATGAGTTCAAACAGGCCGAGCGCCGTAATAGCTACATTTTTGTCTGTGGTTTTACAAATAATCATTAGGCAAGACAGTACTAAAACGTTATTAAAAGTATTACTAAATTATTTTAATAAATAACTATCCTAAGGTATTATAAGTTGATAAATATAAGTAAATAAAATACTAATATTGTGCGTATATCTGAATAGCCTTACTAAATTACATAGCTAAGAACATAATTTTCGTTTGACTGACCATTGTAAACCAATTAAATGAAAATGATTTATGTCAGGTATCGAATGCTCCGAGATATAATATTTATATACAAATTAATATTTATAATCTAGTTCTACCACATAAAATTGTGTTCGTTATCAAAGTTGTCAAATAAATCTTAAAAAACGAACAAAATTTATAGAATTGATCATAGTCTTAGTAACGACAGCATCAGTTACGTGCAAAATACAGAAAAATACAGTATGTAAAAGTACAACCAACATAAAAGTGTTTTAGTGTCATCCAATCTTTTACACGCAAATTCAAATTAAAGTTTACTGTTGCAACAATACGCTCGATATAAATGAAAATGGCTTTTACACATCGCTTTACGTAATAAAACTTTAAACTTTTTTTAAAAAGATTATTTTTGTGTGATTAGTCTCTTTTGTTATCGTATTTGAAAACACCCGCTTTTAGCATTCAAAGTTTGTTAAACTTGATTTAATTATTGGATGATTTTATCATCGTAAAATTTTTATTTTGTCTCAATAAACACAGGTAAAGCGTATTAAGAGGGTACTACCGCATGAAGCCCATTCGGCTAATTTTTACGTGTTTATTGGCATACTGCAACATATCGTCTGCAAAAAATGCACGTAACTCACGACTCTTCATTAGGTACATTATACGACTCTTTATTACCTATTTATTACGTTAAACCATTTCTAAGCATAGTTATTTGTTTACAGTACATTAGGTAAGTATAGTCATAATAATTTAGTTTTCTAGCTCACTATTATTACAAAGTTCTAATGTTATTATGCAAGTTTTATACAGTCTTAGGATAACCATGTGATGATTTATGCTAGTCATATTTATATTGTTTTACAAATAAATACTTATATTGATACTGAAGTTAGAGTATCAATGTGAGTTTTTAAGGATGCAAGTGATGAAAATAAGCAGAGCTTGTTTGAATTAAGCTTTATGAGTATAGAAGTGTCCCTGACACAGGATTTAGATTAGGTACTAAATTAAAAAGTAGAAGAAATATATTTAAGCTGTATTTTAGTCAAACTTTTCTGTAGTATTTTGTTGGCGACCACTCGTAGACTGATTTTCTGATTTTCGTACTAGCTGACCCGGCGAACTATATTATAATATTTAAACCTTCCCTGAACTTTCACAATCATTTCAAAATCAAAATCAGCTGAACGAAGATAAGATAAAATAGTAGTACCCCAAAAGACTGATAGCTTTAGTGGTAGTACTTACCCAAATCTACCAATTTTAAGTGTCGGTAGTTTCAATGGATACTTTTAAATTGTAGTCACAACGGCTGTCGATCCATCTTGTGTTTTATTCAAATAATCCAACATAATTCGCTTATACCTAAAGAACGCGATGCTAAAAGAGATTTCGCCTCAAATAATTATCATTTTAGCTACCGACTCATATAAGTTTCACAAGTGGCCGCCATATTAAACAAAAATCAAGATGGCGGACGGTACGTATACAACGCTTTAACTTTTAAGAGCTTTTATCCTTCATGCGGGGTTGAAGCGACATGGTGCGGCGATCCGAGCAACCTTAGCGCCATCCACGCCGCTAAGGAATGTGAGGCAGGTGGTACATTACCCGGTGCATTAGTAGGGTATTGTCTTGAACGTAGCTTGTGAAGTAAAACCGCTGCGGCCAATGCGGCTCCCGCGGCTGCGCCCGCGGCGGAGGCGAATAAAGCGCCAAAAGGAACGGCGCCCATGCAAATGCCGTACACAACCTAGAAAAATTATTACTTGTTAATTTATATGTAACACAACTTCACATATTTTAGACTCTATTACCGGGCAGCCTGAGCCATAACCCTGAGCGATAATGTTTATTAAAATAGCTATTTTTATAATTCATTACTAATAGGTTTTACTTCAAAACAAACATTCGCTTCAATAAAATTCCGTCTTTCATTTAATACCCAATATTTTTCATCCTTACCCGACTAGGCTCAAAAGATTAATTTAAGATTGGGATATATACAAATGCACATACGTAATATACATGTAACAATTTTAAATTATAATTTTGTTGATTTCATTAATTCCATCAAAATGACTATATAATAATCAATCTACCTATATACTTATGAAATTTAAAGTCTGGACTGCAAGTGTGTATTTGTTGCAGAAGATATGATAACTTTTTCAAGTACATACTCTTATTATCTATATTATCTGTTCAGTCGTTCGTTCATTCTGTTCAGTGTTCAACTGACTCTATATGCTTTACCTCTTCGCGTATCTTCCCGCTAAACACTGTGACGGGTTCCCTTCGTGTACTCGTAGGTCCGAAATCCAGATCGTTTTCGGACACCACCTCGTATATTCCCGAGACGCCCACATCGGCTGAACGCGCGTCACGAACTGCACGACGTTTCCTTAGTGACCTGAAAACAAATAGGTAAATAGGATATTAATTTATTTTATTTAGTTGTTGGTCGACTGTTTTTCTTACTTTTTTGTTATCTTTTTGTCCTATAATTATGGATATATATGGATATTAATTGATTTAGGTAAATCAGTGGTAGAGTCAAGCGAGAGGATAGTACGGGTTCAATCGCAGATATTACATTTCTGAGTTGTTCAATCATGCGCAATAATATTTAGAATTAATTCCCACTTGTTTTAACTGTAAAGAGAAACGATGTGAAAATATCTGTGTCTGTAGGAGAACGTTAATAGCTATTGAAAATAGATAAGTGAAGTAAAGTCTCCAAAATACAAAGGTGGAAGGGAAACTTCTTCCAAAAATGAGGAACATTTGTTAAAGTGACTTAAATACTGCCCGATTTCTATATTGGACACAGACATAAGCTTTTCAAATCAAACCAAAGTTTTCAGTATATAAACAAATTGAGAAAGAAGAGACTAAATTTTTAAACTTAAAGTAATTTAAGTTTTAAATTAATAATTCTAAATCGGCGCCTGAGGAACCAAATCCATCCATTGTCCATAATTATTGTAACCTTTTTTGAGAAATTAGTAAAAAGGGCTTGTTATGTTAACATACCTTGGTCCAGCAACGGCCGGACCGGGTGGTTTGGCTGCCACAGTCTCTCCCGAGGGAACTGTCTTCACGTTATCAGGAAGGTTGCGCGGCCCGTACGGGAAACGTTCCCGTTCACGCTCCAGGTCTGTGGGGCGGTCCTGAAAATAACAAGATAGGTTTAGTTAGTATCTATTGATATCTTATGTATCTTCTTCACAGTAGATTACTTTTGACAGCGTGGTCGTGGTCATATATTATTCGGTCGGTGGTTGTGTAGGGCGCCATGTGTCTCCATCTGGCTCTATCTTGTGCGTTGTGTGCACATTCGTTCACATTTGAGTTTCTGGCGGATATTATAAAGCCTATCTAATTTGTGGGAGATCGTCCAAATTGCGTGTAATGTGTGCAAAGAACTTGAAAAATCGTGATTGCATAATATGCGACTCGCGATTTAAAGTAGTAAATAATCGGGAAATAAAGAAACCGGCAGCGAGATCCAACTAACAGTACGTAAAATAAAAATAGACGTAGAGTGTTTTGTTGACTCCGTGGTGCATTCAGATAGCCGTGGGTGGTGTTCAAAATTATCCAATCAATACTTCATCTTATCAGTTTGCTCAATACATCTGTATGTCATACCTACTTTATTTCATTAAACTAACTATTGACTTCTTTATTTATTGCATGTTGAGATGGAACCAGTTTGTGACAGAAGCAATAATTAAACTTAAATTATTTTGCTAAGTTGTTTTCTGTTACTAATAAAATTTTGTATATTCTATTATAATGCGGTCAATTTATGGTTATGCCCAATTATAAAAAAGAAACTAAAAATTTAATTAAATATATACATATATATATATTATATATATAATATATATAATATATAATATATTATTATTATATTATATATATATATATATATATATATATATATATATATATATGTGAATAGATTTTAAATTAGTACGTTAAAATGGCCCATAAACAATTTACTTGCTGCGTAAAAATCATACATAAATATATTTAAACTAAACTTTAGACTACATCATTTTTCAAAACACTTTTAATCTTGAAAACCGTTAATTTCAACGTTACATTTCCAAAGACTTACTGTAAAAGGCCTCGTAAGAGCTTGCACCAGTTCATCCACAGAATGGTCCTCTTCAGACTCGACGACGGGCGCGGGTGACCGTTGCGGCGCACGCTGCTTCAAAGGCGCGGGAGCCTCCACTATATCACCAGATACTTCGTCGCCGAAGCTCTCGTCTAGAAGGGGTTCAGGGTCTATTGAAGACTCTTGGTCGTCGGCGGTTGGGTCACTGGAAAAATATAAGTTTTATACGTTAATAAAAATTCAGTTTACTAGTTTGATTTAAGATTATGGTAACACCGTGACAACTGAGTTAGATTAGATTTTTTGACTTTTTAGGTTTCCGTTTAAACGAATCTTTGAAACTATATCAAGCAAGTGGTGTCTCTGTGCAATCTGTATATTTTTATAGTAAATAACCATTTCAATTCATTGCTAATATTAAAATATAATGTTACTGAAGATACATATCAGAAGTCAAGTCAAGTAGAGACCAGATCACGGGCAACAAATTGGCTTGCATAATGTTACTGAGTATATTTTCCTTGAACCGTCCTACTCTTATATTTCATACCTGATATCGTTATGGTCTTGATGAGTCCTATCGTCCTTCCTATCCAAAGCTCCGGGCCCGTGTTGCGGGGTGACGCCCGCCAGTTGGCAGTGATCCAAACACCCGTGGCGGCAGATTTCCACCTTGCACCTGATGTGAACGCTTAGGGCATCGGGGAATTTGAAGGCGTGGAAGAAAGCGTACGTGATCACTGTTGCACGTTCGTCTGCTGCTTTGGCTTTTAAGAATCTGGAAAGAAAAACAAACATGTAAGTGTTTTTAGTTTAGAAAATTTACTTTCTATTCTGTCAGTTTTACGTCTCGTCAACAGCAAAAAATCTCATGAAAAACCTTCTGAGGAAGATCATCAAATTTGGTTTATTATATTCTTTACAGCAATTAATATTGAACAGGCCATACTATTATTTAATTTTTTAATTAAAAAATGTTGTAGTTTAATATGAATCACAAGTTTTTTAGTGAAATAATTTGAAAATTTGAGACTAGAATTTTATATAATTTTAAAAAACATAATAACATATAGGTATTTTTATTACGTAATGATATGTAGAAGACATTGTAATATACATACCTGGATATCATTTTAGGGCGCAGAACACACCCGTACTCATCCGAAAGCTGGATCACATGCTCTGAACCATCGGAAGCCGCGCATGACTTGACTCGCATGTCGAATTCACCTGAAAAAGTCACAAGACATATCTGTTACACTGAGAAAAATGGCTAACATAAATTACGAAAATAAAAGTTAAGTAGGTAGGAACGGAGCATCCTTATTTCACTTAAATATGTTACTATCTGCAGCACATGGGCCAATTAAAGCATACTAAAGCACATCCTTTTTAATGTACTACATTAAAAAAGCATGTGCTTTTAAATTTTTTGGAATATGTTTTTTATGGGTCTTTGGTCGTTTCGCACTACAAGCGACTGAATTCGCGGTGCGGATCGCAAGTACTGTTTTTTGATTGGGACCATACGCACCACAGTGGTTCAAACGCGACAAGAAGTGCAAACAGCCCTCTAATGTAATAATAATCTCTATATCAATCTTTTGAAATAAATAGCTGTGAAAACTGTGCTGCGTTTAAATGTATAAATACTTAATGCGATAGTTGACGCTTGGGAGTAAACAATATTCCATTAGATGTAGAAAGCGCGGACAAGAATGATCTCAGTGGGTAGTGACTGTGTTTTAAGGCGACGGGTATAGACAAACGCAATTGAGAATTGAGCCACGGAATAAATAATAGTATGTACTGATACTTACCTATGCCATGCCATCTGTTTGATTCTGGGCGAAACAAATGAGCGGGCATTGGCCTGCCGTCTATAATTTTGTCAACTGTATAGATAGATGGTGTCTTCTGGACAGTTTGGATATTGACATAGAGTAATGTAAATTCAGAGAAATAACATCGTACTTTTCTGAAAGTTAGGTCAAAGATTACTATTGTACAGAAGGTGAAGTATGTAGTAATTACTCAATTCAAATATAACTTTACTCATTATAGAATAATAACAACTCAATTTCATTAAATTTTATAAAAATGATTACTGTACCTCGTAAAATCATTAAAAAATAATTGAGAAAATTTTGTAGAAACTATCGTTCAAGTTCGTTCGTTGAATATCGTGCGAGTTGCACCCTTCAAAATTCCGCTATCGTGAGCAGTTGGCAGCTCATATCATTGATGACATTATTTATGAACAACGAGGTACGCTGGTATAGATAACTCACTTACTTAAAAAAAATTTAATAAATAAAAAAAAATTTTGCATATTTTATTTATAAGTCTAACTATTTTGACCGATTGTTATCAAAATGAATGAATTTTTCGTTAATTTTAGCGTCTCTAAGAAAACAGAAAAATACTTTAAAAAAACAATTAAACAAAAGTGCCTAGTTAAATATATTAGCAACGTGCTTTTCTAAATGAATACTTTTTAGTAGGCTCTAATAACAATTACCTTTAAAACTTCACTTACCTATCATTCTAAGACAAAAGCAATACATTAGCCTGAAGGTGCCAATATTTCGATTAATCTAACTCAACATTACAAAGTAGACATTTCACGTATACCGAAAGAAACATGTTCAAAATAATGAGATAATGAGTTCTTCAAAAATATATTAAAATGGTTTGGTAAACTAAGATAAGCATTTTGAAACATCGTGCTTTAATTGAGTATATGTATTACATGATGTATTAACTTCCAACATGGCACAGTTTACGGTAAAGCTAGAAACTGGTAACAAAAACGCATCTATTTAGGGACCATTACCTTAAGAGACACCTTCGTTTCTTTGATAATGCGAATACTCTAAACCAAATCCAAACAAGATACTTTATTATAATAAAAAGTATCCAATACATTAGTTTGCTAAATATTGATCTCGTAAGTACAAATTTTTGCATACTTCTTGATCTCTACAACTAGTTGATCGATTTCGTGAATATTTATAATTTAAATTCACTTTAATGCAATTGACCAGTACATGTCTCAGTAATTCAGTAATGTACGGAGACATGTACTGGCCAATTTGGTTAACCTAAACCTAATTTTCCCCATCGTTACCAGTTAGTTAGTGTTGTCCACTAACTAACTGGTATGAAAAGTCCCTGACGATTCAAGAAAATCATAAACCTTACCTTTTATAAGATTATGTAAACTTCTAATTCATATTTTAAGGCAAAAAGCATTTACAATTAGGATTGTGTGTGAACTAGTTGTAAGAACCCAATAGCAAGTTTTGTAAAAAAATATGGAAACTCTTATCTGTACACGAATACTAAACTTCAAAGAAATTATTCCATACATACAGACAGATATAGCAAATTTTGTCAGACTACGAGCAGAAGCAGTAACGCTTCGCTAGCACGATCGATTATCTTTATCTGTGAAACGGCATGCTTGGGGCTAATAGGTAGAATCGGGTATCTGATGGAATGAGTGCAAACAATGGTTTACAAGCATACCTAATGGTCGGCTGTATTTTATCTGATACAAAATATTTTTCCCTAGCAAATACTTAGCCGGTTAAAACACTTAATTGGCTTAATAATAGACAAGCTGCACCTTAAAAAAAATCAACGTTATTTTTTTCATGTTCATCCAAATTTCTGCTATGGTGAGAAAATTTCGTTTACTTTTGATTCATAAACTTGTTTTATGTACCTACTAAAGTACATAATTTTTTTTAACCTACTGATTAAATACTCTACGGGAAATCAAATGCAGCGGGAAAACTAAAGATCACGTTATATCGCTCCTATAGAAGTTTGATATATATGTAATATTTAAAAAATCTGTCACTGAAAATCATTATTATTGATTGTTTTACCAAATACACAAAATAAGCAAAACACTTTATTTAAACTTTTACAGACTGTCTTAGTGTATTCCAGACTAGGCATGCTCCATCTAAGGCTTCAGTATCACCGACTTCCGTGGTCGTGCAAACTTTGGTCAAATGCTTAGCTGTGTAGGACAAAAAAAATAAACTTCTACAGGAACTAACTTTTATTGTTTTTTGAGAAAGTGCGATGGCACGAGTGGTTTATACAAGTGAATCTACTTTGGAGTGATCTCTCGACTTCTACCATCTAGTAAACAACAACCGGGCATTCACTTACCATCTAACATTTGTCTACGGTTGTCTATCATTTGAAAATTGAATTGGACACGTAAAAATAACCTTAGAACAGTACTATAGTCATACGAACTAATCGGACGCGGCAGAAGCAGCGCTGTGATGGCCTGTACTCAAAAGACATTGGACTCAAATTCCTTGAATTTAGTATTATTTCTTATTAAGGCGTCGTTAGTTCCTTTTATCAGCGGGTCAGATAAGTAATGTAGGACTATAATTATCACAGAGCCACAAACAATCAACTCTAAGTCCTATTAAACAATTGTCGCTCGATAAAACATGCATTTTATTTTTCACAAAACAGAAATATACATAGTTGAGATGGTAGCTGAATTTAACGTCATAAGAGAACCAAAAGCCCAGAGACTCCGCTGGATTCTGGGCCCTCAAAACAACAACCTTATTGGCAAAGACTTTTCTTTTACACATGTTTGTTTTCTCTGAGAATGAGTCACCTAGAAAGAGTAGGGTATGATCGAAATGTCAGAAAAGCGTCTTGCGAGCATGGGAATCCCAAACAGCTGTTGACCCGTTGTCAACTAGGCCTTTATATTGTTGGATAGACGCCGTAAAATCAGATGGAAGAGAGTAGCACAGGATCTGATCCAATAGCATTCTCTTGTTTCGGAGGCCAATCGCTCGAAGTCGCTGTGCCGGTAGAGTGTAAGTAAGTTTTGCTTATTAAGATGCAAAATTTGAAATATGCTTAATCTGGATGCATCGGAGCACAAAAGTAAAGAAAATGTTAGTTGTCACCCTTACTGTGGCAACTATTGTAATGTAAGACACTATTATGCGCGCAATTTAATGTCTTTGGGTTCTATACTAATAATGAACAAGTCTTAGAAACATTGTTATTTCACAAGGTTGATTTGTGATTATTACTACAGTAATATATAGCTGAAAGCTTCTATTAGCTCGTGTCTCACATTCCAGCCCGTATATTAATTCGTAACAAGTTTCCCATGACCATAAACCCTATGACACCCATAAAATTGTACATCTACTTATCGGATCGCGGCATAGAGAATCTTCATAACTTTGCCGAGTCATAAACTACTTTGATTGATAACGATGTGTAGTCGCACGAGCGAACATTGTCTATGGTAAATGTCGGTTTACATTTTACGTGTCGCTAGCCGCAGATGTTACAATTCATTGTCTATACTCAATTATAATAGTGTGTATTTCACAGGGAAATGTATTGTTTTTCGAAGATTCTTGCACTGACGTCACTCTAAAGGTGCTCTGGAATTGTGCATTAATTATTCTCTGGCATTTTAATCCACCTACTTAACCTAACTCTTCAAGTAGCGCAAGGTAGCTTTGACTGTCCAATATACTTGCTCCATACAAAATGAAACAAAGATGTAGAATATGATATGTTAGGCGAAGAATCTTTTACAAGTGCCCAAAAATAGCTTTACTGTTTTAATAGAGTAAAAACGCGAAAGGCTGTTAGTGTGATTATCTTGGTATGAACTTGGTATGAATAAGCATAACACCGTTAATTGTAAGCCATGCTCTCATATTTGGTAGTATTCAGGGCGTAACGTAGCACTAATTTTGTTGAGTATCAAGTGATACGCGAAATCTTAGAACCATTCGTAAAGTAGTCTTGGAGGGTTTTTTTCTACGACTCACTTTAACTCTTGCAAAGTGTTCTTTATTTTGTCAGTATGCATATTTGTCTGAATCTTGGTACTGGTATCATTGATTTTTTTAAAGATTTTAATCACCGGGGACTTTAATTTTGAATGATCCCCCCAAGTTCGCTACTAAACCGTTTACTATCTGAATTTATCAACATTCGAACGAAAGCCCATGTGGAATACAACGTTAAGTTAGAATTCTAAATATAATAAAAATCGTTGAAGTAGTTACCGTTTTTTTATATAAACCTAGTAATAAATATTAAAATAGTTAGCAGAACTAGGTACCTACTTGATATTATTTATATATTTTACAATAATATCAGAAATAACAATACTTCAATAATGTATCACCTATTTTATTTGTTACGATATATTATTAGGGATGCAGCAAATATTAACTAATCAATACAATCATGAACGCGCTAATTACTCGATTAAGAACGCTAATAATGTAAAAAATACTAATAATTAGCTAACTCAATTATGTTAGACATACGAGTACAATCACTTCAAACGCCATTCAACCAACTTCTAAGATGCTAAATAAACGAACATAATTGACTACTTTCAAATCAAACTGCCGGTTAACGATGAAGTAGCAATTCGGACGGCAATAAAAAATCCTAATATTTGCAAATGTATTTAGACCATGAACGGTTAGAGGCGTGGTCGTAAACCTACCAAACTTGTAAGAGATATGTTGAGTTCATACGTCAGTGAGTTTGCAGAAACGCCAACGCAAAATGTTTCATTTCATAGTCTCGTTAGGTCTCGTTAGACCGGAACGATTGAACTATCTTAATGCATCTTAACGCATCATAACATCTCTCGCCATCTGGGAATATACGAGTAGTGCCGTTTGCGTTCTGCAGAATTTCATTTGCGTATCATACAGGATGTTAAAAGTTATATTTTAAGGATTTTTACTTTTAAAAAGTAGCAGCCTTTAAGTTAATACTTTAAAAAATAAACTAAAGTTCAACAGGTTTTAATAACTTTTTTACAGTTCATTATGATTTAAACTAATATGCTGGACCAAGTTTAATAAATTGTATATAAAAATATTTGTACAGACTTACATCGCTTCAGTATCCTAAAATAACTGGAATAAGAAGAATGTGAAATCAAGAACAGTTTACAAATGGCTAGAAGGTGTACGAAGTAACTTTTTAAAGAAAACGCGATATGCAGACATAACAGGTATTAATTGTTACTGACAATTCCTTTTCTTTTTGTTGATTTACTAGCTGGAGTAATCAAATTCTAGAGAAATTCGTAAACGACGTTAAATAATTATAACCGCCTAAAAGGTAGCGTGGAAAAAGCAGAAAACATGAAGTAATTAAAAAACTTGGTGGCTTAATTATGTTCAATTGTGGAAGATTACAGGTTTGCAAAAATTGTGTGCACCTTGTATAGAATCGGCACCACACACCACACAGTCCTGGTTGTCGGGTTATAAAAATAAATAATATATAGTCTGTTACAGATAGTGCCGCGTTTATTGTTCCGCATGCCTCGCAGAGGTTGCGAAGCTTTTAATTATACGTGTAATTCAGGAGTAATTACAGATTTTGTGTTTGTTTATACATTTAATTTACTCTAATATTACTTGTAATTGTATCATTTGTGGTAATGATATTTATGTAAGGTAAGTTGCATTGTTACATTTAGTTCAAATGCTTTAGGAGATTATTTAGTGATGATATTGTATTTTCACAAATCTAGTAATGGTAAATTGGTGTTCAATTGTTGTAATTCGAAAAAATAAGGAGGCTTTCAATTCGTCAAGCATGATCTGCGATTTCTTCGCCTGGACTGATCTGTTTTTTTTTTTTATTGAATTCCCCACATTGTGGTGGCTCCACATATATTTTATCAAATTTGTACATTAGTTTAATTAGGAAATCAAAATAACTACAAATTTTGTATATGCACTTGCCGACTTGAAGTCTGCTGAGAGTTTTTTTAAGTATTAATCTCGCTCAATACATCAAAAAACACTTCAAAATAAGACTGTCCATACATAACTTAAACATTGTCCTTTATTTCTTCCCATAAACGCTTTAGCTTCTGAAAAGCGATGCTACTAGTTTCTATCCTAGAGCAGTCAGTCCTTCGACGTCGCATCGCGGTCAGCGGACCCGTTAAGCAAACCCATTCGCTCATATTTGTCCAGTTTACTTTTTACTATTCCACCTTACCGTTAACCTATGTTTGCACACCATTATCGAAGCTATACTACGAGTTTTGAGTCAAACAGCAACACGTGGGACGTGACATAAAGTTTAATTTTCTGTCGTCTGACAGTATTTATCTTATTTCGTTTGTCAGGATGTCGGAACCTGCTTACAGATCGTAGTTTCCAACGAAACGTTCTTTAAGTTTTTTTTAGTTCTGGAGATTTTCATTTGATGGAGTTATTTTTCTCATAAATGGAGAATCTAACTACGATGTCACTTAACGGCTGATTTCAAGAACTTTGACAGAGATATGCAAAGCTCATATAAAATAAAAATAAGTTAAGTAGTTATTGCTTTTTTTATATAAGTTGCCTAAACATCGTCGCAAGGTCGCAAGGTCATCAGAACACAAAACTTTTAAAGAGAGACTTTTAAACCGAAAATATTTGGTATGTTTTCCTATGACATATTAAATTTTTTTGGTATTAACTGGCAACATGCTGGGTTAGCGGTTGTTTTATGTTTCCGGTAACATAAGATTTATGTTATTAGTTATGACATAACTCTTGTCTTGGTGTAAAGTAAAATGCTGTCTTACTTTTGCCAAATTGCTTAAAGACAATTAGCGTAGTGAACTGTATTCGACAGTGAGCTTATGAACAAGATAATAATAAATGGTTTGAATGACGGCAACCGTGCTCTAGGTGCTAGCATGCTTGCTTGGAAATCTGGTTGTCCCATGTTTAATTTCCGGTCAGGGCAAGGTATTCGAATGTTGAGTTTGAACATTTGTCTTCGAGTCTGGGTATCTTTGTGCGTGTGTTTGTGAATATTGCATAGCATCCCCGATACAGAAGAAATCCTAGTAGGGAGCTATGAGCGTGAAACGTTATTTGTTTAAATGAAATTTGCTGTGAAATCATATTATTTAATTATGTCGCTATGTGCCATCATTATCGTATTACATAATAGCTACTTTAACAGGACTTTTATAAAAATAATAAACTGTTTCTGATCTATATATATAAAAGAAAGTCGTGTTAGATACGCTATTTATAACTCAAGAACGGCGAAACCGATTTGGCTGAAAATTGGTGGAAAGGTAGCTTATATCGACTTCAAAAAAAGTAGTTCGAAGTTAGTTTTAGTTTTAGTAGAACTACGCGGATGAAACCGCGGGGCATAGCTAGTATTAGTACAAAAATCCAGTTAAAGCAATACATTCTTAAATTTCATGATAACAGCTATATCAAATTAAGCGTCATGGTTATATTTGATAACATCATTTATTCTTTTATTTTGTCAACTAAATTTTGACTTAAATGAGTATATTATTTACTAAAAATAGTCATGGCACATGAGCGTATAGCAAAACTAGCGCAAAAACTCTTTTTGCTTGTTAGACCAGAATGTTTGGTCTAACGGAAACCGTTCCAGAGAACAATGACTAGCAAATATAAAAGCAAAATTTTAGTTACTTGTACTCAAATATAATACGCACTTATTATTCTGCTCAGAATATTTTAAAATAAGGCGAGCCAACGCCAAACTCTCTACAATGTAATTTAATCTTTGAAATCAGCCAAACCTTAATTGGCATAACTTTATAAGCATTAAACAAGAAAGCCCACTAGCAACTGTGCTGTGTCTTACCCTTACCACGGGATGATAATAATATATAATTTATATAAAAGCAAATCCTGACTGACTGACTGACTCATATTCGCTAGAAATCAACGTAGAGCCTAAACCACTGAGCCTAGAGACAATAGTTTGTAGCGTCTATTCATTATAGTGTCACAAAATTGAACCTCTAAGAGGTCAAATGGTAATTTAAAGTTTGTAACTTCTGTATGTTTGTGTGTTTGTTTGTTCTTCCTTCACGCTCAAACGTCTGAACGGTCTTAAGTGAAACTTGGACCAGGATAACTTAGACCCTGAATTAACACATAGGCTAGTTTCTCTCCAAGAAAATTGATGGGTTCTCAAGGGGTGATCAAGTATCTACCACGGGTAAATCCGCGAGGGGCCGCTAGTGTATAATAATGGTTAATCTCGTAAGGGCTCATGCACATATATATATTACCTAATAATAAAAAACAATTAACTTTTCAGAATATTGAAGATAAACGAGAAGAGACCATAACTATCACTTAATTTACTTTAAGTTAATTCACTCCAATCAGTTCTATAAATCAGAAAAGGCAATACCTTATAAGAATAAGGGTTCTAAAAGTTAATTTTTTTTTTAAAGATACGAACGAATATTTAAGGCATGAAAAAGAATACGTAAAAGTTTTTAGTCAGTGGTCGTACACTTCAGTTTTTTTCTTTCAAAAATTACTTAAACACATAATTTAACAGACACACAATTTCGAAACTACTAATTTCGTGGTAGTGGTACAAAACAGAGACCGCTATCACTAACATCAGTGCCCACCGCTACACCTACAGAATTTATTATACCAAAATGTTTTGAATTATGAGACAAGAAATCAACTTTAATAACTCGTGATACGAAACTATAAAAATTTTCGCTTTGATATAATATTATCATAGAAATAAATAAACAAATAATTATCTATTTTGTGAAGTTTGTTTGATAAACAGTAATCATATTTTAAAAAACGTTAAACACTACGCTACTCTTAAATAAGTGTAACATTGTCATAAGCAATCTCAATATAAAGTATATATCTACAGATAGGTCTGAAATTTATTATTCATACGTAAAATTATGAGCTCTTCACGTTTTCACGTAAGTACTAAGATTGCCACCTCTCTGTCAAGAAAATATAAGATAACTCTTTATTAAAAACCAAGTTATTTTAATACTATCTAAAAAAAACAATAAGTTCAAACAAGTAGAAGCGACAATTTTGAAAAACCCTCGACATATTACGTTGTGGCAACTATCTTGGATTTTAAATTATCATTATGTATAGTATTCTACTAGTTGAGCCCTTTCATTAGACACCTATAATGATCTAGTTGAAAAAAAATTGCGTTCCACCATTTTATGGCGGCAGCCAACTCGGACCGATCTTTATCAAATATAGCTAAGTATACACCTGACTTTATTTAAAAAAATCTAAATCTTTCATAGAAAAAAAACTAAATCGGTCCATCCGTGGTGGACCTACTATGTCACAGACAGACACATGCACACCCACCCTCACTCACAAACACCCCGTTGTGTTCGCGTCGGGGGTTAAATTCATGCAAGATTTCATACTCATGAGATGAAGCTAACGCTTTTAGGTTATGTTATATTTTTAAACAACTAAACTGTAGTTATTTAATGTTGCAAATTTGAACTAGATTATTTTATGTTACATCACATAGCTAAGCTCTGATAAAGTCCTAAAAACAATCACATACATCAATCGAAAATCTTTGTAAGATGCCTAAGCAAAATTCTAACGTGTCGCGGCGCATTGCGTAGGCGATGGTAATAGAACTATTTACTTGTTATATGACAGTATTGTGCATTGTCAGGTTGTATGTGGGAGGTAAGCTCATACGCATTTCGTAGAACTATAAAGTGGGCAATTTATTTATTGGATACACCTACTCTGCTTTAAAGAGGGTAAGTTGAGACAACGTGAAAAATTTAAAGCCATACTTTCTATTACACAATCTGATGCAATAGCAGCGGGAATGATATGAACAGCGAAAGAAATGGTTTATGTCCATCTTTGAAGGACAAAATTTGAAATTAGAATACTATATACATATTTCTAAGTTCAATATTTAATTTCATTCCAAAGGTAAAATCTGTGCGGAAAGAGAACTGTTATAAGATGTGGGAGCGCCAATGTGTTTATTTAACGTATTTGCTGTATTGACAACACTGTAACATCACTCAGAAAACTGATTATGTATTATTTATGTGCTAGGTTAGATTTGCCATATAAATATCATAATGTTAGTTCAATTTTACTAAAACTAAAATCATAATGTTATTTCTCATTCCGCACATACTGTAATGTCGTTAATATCGAATCAGTCTTATTCATTTTGTTATTCTGCCAGGATTATAGCTGTATTTGCGTTTTATTAACTTTACTAATTGTAGGAACATTATAATTTCTTTAGAATAATAAAGGATGTATAATTGTAGTTTCGATTTCAGTATTAAATAATATTCACAACATTTTCGTTGAACTAGTTGAGTTTAACAGCAAACATTGAATATAGGGAGATTAGTGACTTCGGACTTAAAATGCCATACAAGTGAACCGTTAGTTGCCTAAGAAATCAAAGAATACGTATTATTAAATTGTGAAATAACGAATGTTTTTCAGTAATGAAGTTAAAACGTCACATGTCACAATGAGATCATTACAAACAAAAACAAAACGTATAATTAAAGATTAAGGCCGTTACTTTAGGTTAAATATAATCTCTAGTAATGCAAATGCAGCTCAAAATTACCATAATATTAGAAATGGTTTGTTGGTCGGTTTGCAAACATACAAATGAATATTTTCTTAAATAAATTCACTGTTAAAAGTGTGCGGTTAAGTTTGAAGACTCTGAGGTATTTTCCATTAGGCGCCGACCACACGGGTTACATTGTTTAAAACAAACAGATAAACATTGTTTGATCTTTAACTATGTAAATTAGCCTTCATAATACATGTTACTTTAAGAAATTTAAACGATTGTGTTGAACACGATGAGTGGAATTTTTTAGTATTTTATGTATTTACTACAACTAAAACTAAACAGGAAGATAATTTTAATGAACATCACTTTGGTATTTTAATCTTAGATACTTTTGTAGTTTTGACTTAGTTTTTTCTTTATGTTATTGGAAAAGACGTCCTCTCTATGAACTGTAATGTTACACTGTCCCCCGGCTGGAAAAAGGTCCATATCCTTCCACACTTCATGAACATAAATGAATCATCTTATGGTCATTGATTTGGTTTCATCGATACAACACTATATTGATATCTATTGCGCTATCGTATGAACAATATCAATATATACTTCTGGATAAGTTATACGACCCGAGGGTTATGTTTTTCGAGTGTATGCATATTTTTTTGGCACGCCCTAGAGCCTTTACAGCTTGTGGTATTTTTATCTGAGTGGTGTTTTTAGCTCCATCTAGCAATTCCTATTGCTAAAATTAAGATACGCGGGTATAAGTTCTTGCAGCCTAGTTTTTTGAAGTCACTTTCAACCACTTGTTACAGCAAGCATACAAGTATTTAGATATACAGTTGCTGCAGTTAACAAATCATTTTCATAAGTAAAGATTTTATTTTGCAATAGCAAAAAGCTTAAATCAACAAAGTAAAATGGTAATGCAATAATACCAGATGTAAGTGGTCAAGAAACTCGCTAATCAATCAAAATGTACCTCAATAGAGTTGTAACCATAATAATAAAAAATAATAACCACAATACGTAGTGCTAAATATTCTGACTGCTGTTTGTAAAATGTGATTGAGTATACAATAGAATTAAGCTAAAGAAGAGATAATGTATGTCCCACGCACTAGTCAAGGAGTAAGGTTATGAAAATAACATTGGGCGTTTGGTTCCGTACGATGTTATGCTTAAGATTGTTCGGCAAAGACGATTCATGGCAACGTATTTGTAAAAATATTTATATTTATATAATAATTTAACACTTATTGTTTTAGATACAAAAGGGATACGTATAACAGTAATAATAAAAAATATATATCCAATAGTATGGTTTAAAGAGTTTTTCTATTAATCACTAGTGTCTTAGTCATATTTACTATATATGAATTGTTCTTAAAATACTTAAAAATAAACAAAATCGACGGTAATTGAGAAGCAGAAGTTAAAAAAATGCAATCTTTCCAAAACAAAACATAAATTGTTAAGAAGAAAGCGAACCAATGTATGTCTCAACAATGGAACTCTAAAATAAAAAACCAGTGGCAAAATTCTTCTCCAACTCGATTTGTGTAATCTTGAAAGTTTGAAAGACTAATTTCGTGAAAATTAGAATCTAAAGAATAATGAAGGAGTTACAATTACAAATAACTGAGCTCTGTGGATTTGCGTGTGTTTAATTGTAATTTTCATAATATTGATAGTTTGTCTTTGTATAACTACATAATTATAATTTAATTCAAAAACTGTAACTTATTACCGTATTATCAATAAAAATTATAAATTAATACTAGAAAAAAAATTTGTAATTTCATTATATTTTACTTTGTATTTTAACTATCATAAAATAATTTGGTTTTTATATCGACATCAAAAACTAGTAACATCCATTCATTAAAGTAAATGGATTTAACGGTAAATGACTGTAAAAATAGTAATAAGTTTGGACCAATAATTGGCTACGAATATTTCTGAATTTAAAGCATTGATTTTTGTAGTCAATGTAACCTATTAAACGAAAGAGCCTATAAAATCTCATGTCATTATGTCGTAATCAAAGCTCATTCAATAAATTCTCGTTTACTTTCTTTCAAAATTCCACACATTCTTATTGACCTAGCGAGCAAAACGTCTTTCCTTTGTGCCTCTTAAAATGTTTTTCCTCTTTCAGTATGTTTGGTTTGATGAAAGTGAAAATGAATGAATTTCAGGTTGTATGAGTTTTAGAATGATTAGATTCGAGGTTTTTGATCTTAGCAAAATGTATTATATAATTTTCTACCATTTTGAGATTGCTATAACTTATTTGATATCTTATCTGATTTGAAAAATATTTGAAAGAGCATGTAATATACAACTAAATAAAAAACTTACCACGATAGTCGTTGATGGCGACGACAAGTGTGAGTGTGGAACCCAAAGGCACGATGCCGGAAACAGGCGCAGCCCAGGGTCCCTTCCCCGCTTGGATTTCCATCCAGCAATCCACGTTGTCTCCTGAAATTAGTAATAGACATGTTAATATAATACTTCGTTTTGGTCTTGTAACAGAAGGTTTCTAAATGAAGACAAGACACGAGTACCTACTTATCATATTTTAATTTTCTTTTCTGTAATAGAAATGGAATACCGTGGAGTGAGCAAAAAATATTATCCACATAAATTAGGAAAATAACAAAATGCATACAGATATAACAATAACAAGTAAAATATACAGTATATAAAACATTTGGGAAGCCGCTCAACAGATAGGATCAAGAACAAATGAAGCACAAAAGGCTTATAATATCTACCGACTAGTTACATCATATTATAATAATAAGGTTTAACTCGTAGCTCCTCACTAGGATATCTTCTTTGTGAGAAATACCATGTAACGTTTACAAACATATGCACAGCATACCCAGACCGAAATACAATTTCATTATTGGAACCCCTGCCTTGACAAGGAATTGAACCCGGTAACTTAGGATCTAAAAGCAAGCATACTAGTACCTATTATTATAATTATTGACCACGGCGGCCATCAATTATTACATTACAAAACATTAAAAACTTACGATTTTATTTTTGTTAATAAATCTAAGTTCCCACTGAAACCCTTACCTCTAAAATCTAACTGCACAACATCCAAATCAGCTATGACCATGGGCGGCTTAGAAGCAGTTTTTTCATAATCGTTGAACCACTCGCACCGAAGTCTTTTTGCTTCGTCCCACACTTCCAGCAGATCTTTGTCATATTGCACTACAACTGTATTTTCGTAGAACTGTCCGTGAAGATCTGAAACAAATGAATACATCATAAAAATTCACCACAGAATAACGCATTAGTTCGTCAAAATAATCTGCTGTTTTTCCAGGTATGTTATAGGCAATAGTTAGAGCTGGTAGCACTCACTGTCAAGCACTCTGGTTGTTTGCTTTTGATGCTAAGCATTGTTGACTTTCAGATCACGACTACAATGGTTACTGCAATAGATGATGTGAGACTAAATAGGTATTTGCCTAACTCCTACCCATTGGAAAATATTCCATATATTCTGCTTCCAGAATAATTCGAAGTATTTTAAACGGTTGCATTTCAAACGGTATAATTTTTTTAATCCTTGAAATTGCCCTGACTTTACCTGCGCGGATATACAGACGCAAAAAGTGGAAGTCATCTAAAGAACGCGGATCGGACCAATGCTCGGGTCGAGTGCATTCGAGCGAAACTGACCTTTAGTGGCTACAACTAACACTCTATCATCGCCATTGACCATTAGGACATTAATCTTTCGACTTTGACTCGCGGTTGACATATTCAGACCCTATATCATAAGGTTTAAAATCGTTTTCGCAATGTGGCTTGGCCAGTTGTCTGTCTGAAGTACTTAGAGTTGCAAGTAGCACGTTACTGCGGGAAGGTAATACTCATGGATGTTGCGGATTGAGGGATGGCGTCTACAGAGCATTTTGTTGTGGGAAAATAGTCCTTGTGAGCGTTTGCTATGCAGTCAGGCTGGTGGCGATTCCGAGAAACAATGCTCGCGAGCAAGGCTTGCAGAAGGAGCGGGACGTATGCGTCGTCCGTTACATGCACGACCGTACTGGACATAACTAGGAATTGCAATGAGAAAAACTCACCGGCTTTGTTAAAATGGGACCAGAGAGCCGTATAGCTTGGTCGGTGGCGATTTATTGCTAAATTGTTACGAATTACCGATACTTACTGGGAATAGAGAGTTTATAGAACGCAAATGCTCTGGGGCTGGGCTTGCATTTTATTAGATATGTTTTTCTTTATAGGCGGGTAGTTTAAATACAAATGTATTTTTTAGCTCTTAAATAAGTGAAAGTTTTTTGTCTGGCTTACATCTGTACAAAAATTGGAGTTAGAGAAATATATACTAAAGCAAGTTTATAAAACGCAAGCCTATAAAAAATATCAGACTATATTTGATATCTGTATAACTAATTAAGTTCAATTAAATAAAACCTCTTTTGGAAACCATTATTTTTTACTAGTTATACACGCAAAGCAATGATAAGTGTGTAAACATTATTATGACGTGTGAATGTATGGCTATGATTTCTCAAAATTGTAGAGCAGCCATAAAGTTTTAAACAATTTATGAATAGAATGAGCACTAGCACAAAGCAGTGTCATGTTTAGTCCTGAAGATCAAAAAGTATATATCAGGACTTTACACTACAAAAAGAAATAATATATTTAACCTCACCTCAGAGGAAACAATTCATCCAAGTTCTGTCTATGTTAAACATTCATATTTTGAATTTATGAGAATGAAATAAACCTCATGTTACGGCGCAATTTGCGTTCCTCGAACAAAAACACAGACATCAATTGGAAAAGATTTATAATAAGAGAATAGGCTGGTTTCGAATATATATTAAACATTTAGAAAATGGCTTAAGAGGATCACCGACCTTTCACTATTTTCGTGTTTCTCATACAATTTTTGTTCCGGGGCCTACCTCTTTTCAGCAACTAAATTGTAGCGTATTTTTTTGTTATTAATGTCACTTCACTATGATGTATTTTAGGCCTACACGTTTTATTAAATTCTGCATAATAAAGGCTTTTAATAGGCTTCGTATCAGCGCAAAAATATGACTGCTTCGGAAGCTAGTAACTTTAAAGTGATATAAAAGACAGAAAAAATTAAACGGTAAAGCCTAGTAAATTATGTTAAAAAAAAGGTGAAAAGAGCTACTCGTATATCTTATTGTATGGACAAGTTGGTGGTCTATAGCTGTCTTAAGCTATAGGAATGCTATTTATATTTAGTTGTACCAATGTTTAGTACTATTTATTTGTCAGATAACTGTTTAGTTATCTTAGACTGAGGACTAGTCTTAAAAAGGTGAGTGTTTTATAACCTTTTAGTTTTACTGAAAATGTTATTATTTTATAAATACCGCGAGCGCAGCATCTCTTCTTCAAGCCTGGCGAAATGTTCTTTCGTCTATCAGTTTGTTTGTTTTTATGTATGAATATTCGTTCTTGCGTACACGTCTTAGTTTCCATCCAACCTTGACGTAACTTTGTGTATAGGTTCTACGAATTTTCAACGAAAAGGTCCCAAAAAAGTAGAAAGTTTTATTTAGAAATACTAAAATTTTGACATCTACTATGGCAAGCGAATCGAAAATAAAACAAAAACACAGATCAAATATGTTTATCGGATCGTAACTCACACAGTTTGCGTGAGGCAATTTTTGTTACTTTGGAATAATTAATAATTATTGTGATTCTGAGGACAACAGATCACAGAAATAAGAGTACTAGTAATTAATCTAATCTTATCTACAGGCTATTAAGCAATGATAACCAAATAAAAGCTAGTAAAAAAAATATAATTCATGGGCTTTTGGTATTCATCTTTCAAGTGGAAATCAATGGGAAATCGCTGCATCTAATTCACTTTAGACTTGCAGCGCCGTTGAAGTTCTCCCATTCATTTGTCACATAAAACCTTCGACTGATGGATAGCATAAAGAGATACCACTGACTACCGCCAGCAGAGTTGACTGCATGACAATTGTGATAATTAAATGGAAATCCGATGCCAGAGGCTTCGTTTGAAATCTTACTTGAATTTCACGCAGCTACAAATAGAAAAATATTCGATGACGTCTTACCACAAAAGATTTGGATATGCCTATTGAGCAGATACTTCTGTTTATTTCTTTATACAAATCCGTGGCTATCACTTGTTAGGAGATAACCACCCATTTAAGTTTATCCAATTTTGACATTAGATCTCTAGTATTTTATTCTAGTACATTTTAAAGGCTCTTTACTTTTTTTAATATTCCACAGCAAAACAATAGCTTAAAATATGTTCAATTAAACGGTAGCTTGCAATGTAGCCTTATACTCGTATTATTGATGCAATAAATGCATTATGCATAAATATATTAATGCAAATATGCAAAACATTTATATAAATCGAGAGTTCTCAAGTTTCCAGAAAAACATCCTATAATAGCATTCCATGAGTTTACGGCAATTGACTAAGGAAAGGTTAATTTACAGTTTGTGAAATTGCGGCAATTATTTAAATACACATACAATTTCATAGTAAATTCTAACTTTTCGTATAGAATCGCAGAGACGTCGCAGGCAGTTTTTTGAATAGGTGTTTTTATTCCTTCTTTTTAATTTTCCGAGATCAAAAGTATCCTATATGTAGATTAAATACGTTGTTTCAGAGATTAGCCCGTACAAACAGATAGACAAATAGACGCGTTCGATAGTTTGTTTTGAGCTTCTGATATTAACAATGGAATGATATATTCTATTATTATTTTTTTACTTGAAAGTATGTTTATTTCAGTGAATTAATTGTACTGGCTATGCTTACTAAACGTTTTTTAAAAGGACGTTTATGTAAATTACCGGTAATTCTATATTTTAGATTTCTATTTCCTTTATTTTTGCTGTATCTGGGGTGGGCTTGGTTGTAAAAACTGCTAATTCAACATCAAAAAGGTACAAACTTTTCTACCATTTAGTTAACGATCTGTATCTACATACTCTATGCATTCTTCCTACATTAAAAAGCACGGCATTGCGCACATAAAATTAAAAAGCATGCATTAAATTCTCACAGAGTTGCTCACATGTGCTCACAGTTTACACAAAGTTTTGGCCGGTAATTATTGCGACCGTTCTATTTCTTACTGCGCTGCACCACTTTATTTCACGAAACTTATAATCATTTCATGGAATTGTGAAAACTCGTGAAAGTTCACAGCTTTAAAAGGGTGTATCCAATTTTGGATGTCGATTTTTTTGTTCGAACGTTTTGCAGTAGTATTATTTTGAATCTTTTTAGACTTTTTAAAAGCATGAAATTCTCAATTTGACAATATCTTTTTTGTAATGTAACACATCACGCCTGATGTGATAGATTTGAAGATACATCTTTTTGATAACATTCTTAAGTATACATTTTCATGGCATTTCTTTCTTTGGTAATATTGGACAAGAAGTAGATTTGTTAAGTTTAACAAATCAGACATAATAAGTTGAATTTCTTGTATTTGATAAACAGCCCGTTGCACAAATGTTATGATTATTGAAAGATTTCTAGGTATCATTTAATTTTTATGAAAAATCTCAAAATTTGGTATGCAATTTAAATATTTGAAAAATCCGACAAGGGCTCTTGCAATATTACAATCTAGCCTATGGCTAATAAGTAATTTCATTTTAAATAAACAATAATAATAATGCAAATTTCTTAAGAGCCTTAAAGTATTGCTTGTTGTTATATAAAAATGCTACATTAGACATAATTATTTAGAAATATCAGCTACTGTTATAAAAAATGGCATTCTCTTTTACACAAAAGCGAAGTGAGTAAGCAATTATGTGTACAATAATAATATGTGCGAAAGCAATAATAATAAAGTTAATAAAACAGTATTTATCAAGATTATGATAGAAGTTTTATGTGATGGAAATTCTAATAAAGGTTGTTTTATTGCACAATTGTTTACATTAAAGTTTAACTTGAGCCTACATTCCGAGATTATTCGAATAAAATCTACAATTTAGACTATTCGCAATGTTAAATCTTAATAAAAATCCGTTATCGTAATATAAAATTTCACGAAAAAAAATTTACGAAAATGTCGGTTTATATTTCTGTTTGACATATCATTCAAGGATTTTACGTATGCATTGGATGCACAGATGAATTGATTATTCATGAACCCTGAAAATTTAATAATCTCATGTCATTCTATAATTCGTTTCATCATCATCATCAGCCAAAAGACATCCACTGTTGAACATAGGCCTCCCTTTTTGAATGCCAATCCAAAATTCCTTTGCTTGAGAGAAATAACATTTTAAGGTACACAAAACATCCACTATGAGTTTTAATTACAGTCCATCTGTTACTTGAATAAAATATCTTAGAAATTAACAAATAAAATTTTATACAAAATTATTTCTCGGTTCCAAGCCCAAATTGCATTAAGGAAACATGTAAGCTTTAAACGAAAGTGAATTCAAGACGCAAAAGTGAATGCACAGGATAATTAATTAAGTTTAATGAATTAACTGTAATAACTTAAGTTGTTACTCGGATTATGAATACGTTTTCCTGTCCGAAGGTAGACGTTTATAATTATCGTAAAGATAATTTATCACACTTGATCATTATCTACATCATATTTTATTTACTGGACTCTTGTAATGTCTATGTCATTACTTGTAAAAGGTTGCTACGCAAATACGTAACATTAGCCGTTTTATGTAACGCAAGAAAATATAAAATATTAAAAAAGGTGTGTCGGCCGCATTTAGCTGAACAAGCACAGTTGTAAGCACAAGGCACAATTTAATTTCACTAATTTATTTATTTGAACAATTTATAATTTTTGGTTTTTATTTAAAAAAGTATTCGATAACAACTCAAATTAAAAACTATACATGTCACAGTTAGCCAAACAACCTACCCCGAATACTGCCTATAGCAAGGAAGCCCAACGTGCAACGCTAGCTGCATTACCTCCTTGAATGGTAACATTGACAAGCCATAAATGACAAGCCTTTGCTCCAGTTAAGATCCGGAGCAAGAGTCGATAGTCAAGGCCCTGCATTACAACGCATATCTCCCTTATCAGAACGATAGTTTCATTACTACATCGGTCCAAGGTCTCCCCGATAAAAATCTATCATCATCATCATCAGCTTACTCTTGTTCACTGCTGGACATAAGCATCTCCCATGTAACGCCACTCGGCCCTATCCTGGGCTTCTCGTCTCCACCCCCTGCCTGCTATCTTCTGTATGTCTTTGCTAGCAGTAGGGCATCCTACACTACGTTCACGGGCTCCACTCAAGAACTCGTCTACCCCATCGGTTATCAGTTTTACGGCATATATGACCGGCCCACTGCGCCACTTCAGCTTACTAAGACGTAGAGCTATGTCGGTGACTCTTGTTCTCTGACGAATCATTTCATTTCGGACACGATCGCGCAGAGATATACCGAGCACATCTCTTTCCATAGCTCGCTCAGCGACTTTAAACTTCCGGACCAGACCAACCGTGAGTCATCGATTCAGCGGCTCTACGATTAAATTATCATATAATATAAATAAATAAAGTACACGCACAGCATGCCTATTTTTGTTGAATTCTTATAATCAGAGAACAAATTTTCCGCAGACTATTTAAAAAAAATGACAAACCACAGGTCTCACAGAAATTGGGAACGAAAACAAGAAAAAAATAAAGATTCCAACTAATAGAGAACCTTCGCTTGTTTTAAGTTGCTAAAACTGAAAAGTACCAACTTACACCTTTGTGAAACGCAATCGACAATAACAAAGTATTTAACATGGCGCCGTCCGTAATCTTTTTATTGGCCTTTATTTATATTACCAAATTTAACGGTAATAAAACGACAATGGTCCTTCTTCCAATCGAGGATGAGTCATGGTTGAATCGATTCGGTTTGGGGCTTAATATTAGTCAATTTACAAGTTTGTGGGAAAAGAACGATCGGCTATCCAACATTTCACATTTTAAGAGCTATCTATCGATTGAGCTACCTATCTATCTTTACACACCGGTGTCAACTGACGTTATGTCCTTAAATTGGCGTTGTATTCGTATATCTTTTGCAAAAATATTTCAAAAATCGTATGTGAATATCAGGACACTTACGCAAAGTAATTGCATTCAGATAAGATACGTTGAACTGACCGAGCGTTAGCGAAGCGTCTCCAGTAATACTTGGGCAAAAATTCTTTGGTATGTCTGTCCGGGTATTTGGCTGGTTCTCTGATTCTGTCCAAAGCTTATAGGTCCACTTGTAATTAACTGCTTGACAGGCTGATTAATTGGCCTATTATTACTCATATTAACAAAGTTTTGTCTCAAATGATTGACTGACTCGGAAAAGTGCCCAAAACATTGATTTTGGAAGCATTGAGTACCTATTTCATATCACAACCTACTTTTTGAAGTCCATAAATATTTTTTTAAATTCATAAAACATAATAAGTAGCTCAACATAAGAAAAAGTTCCGAAGTCTCATTTGTTTATATTTTGTTTGATTTGTAGCGAGATGTTTCATATTGACCACGGTTACGAATATGTATCTGAGTTGTGTTTATAATACTAGAGTTGTACCATACTATAGTACTCAGCTAAACAAACAAAATATAGTGCACGGTATAATTCTCAAACCACAATACAGGGTCGGTAATTACGGCCTGTTATAGGCAATTTGTGTGCAGTTAATCAACTTAACGTCATTATCCTACTTATGTGGGGTCGATGCAGTATGTAGATACATTGATTTGGTAAAGTATGATATACTCATTAATCCTATTTGGATTCGCTTGTTTTAAATGATGATTAAACCAGTAGGTTTGCGAATTATGGATCCTAAAACCTACAGAAAATTTAACAAAGGTGCCCTTTAAGTATCACTTTATTATTTATTTACTATTATATATGGTAGTGTTCCACATGATCCTGTCAACTAATATTGTAATCGTTTTTTATTTATTATCAAGCGACATGCGCGAAGTTACAGTGTCAGTCCAAATAGAACATAAAATTGTTGTACATAAATATACCTACTGGGAAATTAGTTGTCAGATATAATCAGTATTTGTATGAGAAAATTGCCTATTCATTAATTAAGCCGGGACGTAAAATCGTTTCCATAAGATGGCTTGTCGATTTGACATCTTAAAAGAAGAAATAAAGTAGTATTGTTATTTTAGGCGGTTGCTGCAAATGATTTGCAATATAATATGTTATGATTATAAATGAAAATATGTACATACCTGGTTTAGTGCCACATTTGGCATACGCGATCCTAAATGAGAAGTACGTCTGGCCGGTGGATGGAGGTACGTAGACGCATCTCGGGTCACCGTGCTGACCTGTGAATCATACAGATGGTTAAAACACATAAAATTGACACAAATACGATGAAATTATCAATTACCCATCAGCCTGTTTAACGGCTAGAGATAGTCATGAAATAGTTGAAAACGAGAGCAAGTATATTGAATTTGAATTTTGATGAAATGAAACTAAATCATCAACGGTTACTTTTCCCATCAAGTATGGTTAAGTAGTATTCAATGTCCCTTTACTTCGAGTTCTTCTTTTCATGGACTTTTTTTTTAATTACTTGCATGATATACTTCAAATGATCTAGAACATTTAAAGTGACCCGGCTTTAGAGCGAGGGATTCAAAAATACAGCTCCTATAGTGTGACCAGTTTGAATTAAAATACGCCTTAGTCACGAGAGAAATCTTAGTTATCTGAATTATACATTTTTAGAAAATTTGTTCATTTCTCGGAGAGGTTACTAACTAGCTGAGGGTAAGCCGGAACAGATAAGGCTAGTTAACCTTTAGACATTTCAGGAAACGTCAAGTAAATGTTTACACTGATTAAGATATAATGTATATCTTCTTAATATATATAAATCTCGTGTCACAATGTTTGTCCTCAATGGACTCCTAAACCACTTAACCGATTATAATAAAATTCGCACACCATGTGCAGTTCGATCCAACTTGAGAGATAGGATAGTTTAAATCTCAAATTATAGTCGCAATTTTAATTTATTGCTAATTATTTGTCTGTTATTATTTGACAGTCACAATTATCTGTTAACTCGAAATGATTCTAACAGATGTCGATACCTTTCCACTGGGTTGAGTAAGTAATCAATAGATGGCGCAGCTATGGTAAATCTACGAACGTGTCATATAAGCTACATTTTAACAGCATAATTACCACGTGTTGTTGACGCTATAAAATAGCCACAGCAACGCGTGGCCGGGTCAGCTAGTATGGTTAAATAATCAAGGCTTGATATAGAGAATTCATTGTAGAAACTAAAAAAATAAATATATTGACAAGAGAGATGCGAGTGATAATTCTTCTCAAAATTGTGTTCTTTGGCGTATAATACGTGTAACTTGAATTCAGCTCAGACCTGTAATTTATGTTTATGTGCAACTAAGATGTTATCACATACTTTTACGGCGAATGTAAATAAATTATGGGCAGTCTGATTAACTTAGGTGGTTTAATAACTACAGACTATAGATAAGCGCTAAAGTTCTTTGCGCATATGAGGGCTGCCAAGTTATGGAACTCGTTTACGGCTGTTCTAATTCCCGATTGTTTGAATTTGTTTCAATTTATGTCGTGAATGAATTGATTTGTTTTAGGCAATGGTGCCGTCTTCGCTTTACATCAAGCAAGATTCGCCCATCGCAATCTAAATTTACTATAAAAATATCCGAGCAAATAACTAGGTATTATAGATTAGAAAGCTCACAAGCAAAATGACCATTCCTTCACTAGCCACATAAAACACACATTTCACTCCAAAAATACGGTTATAATAAACCGTAGTGTGTAAAAGAGTAACGCTCACAACTGGGGCATGGCTGTATTAATTCTGTATCCGTCATAATTGTTAGTGAAACCTTAGCAATTACTTACTACAATTAGAAGCGCTCTAAATACTGTGAGATACAACGTTGTGGGGTGATAGTGACGCTTGTGAACTTGTATGTTTGTTTAACGTGTTGCATTTTGTCTTAAAGTGTTATTTTCCAAAAGTTTCCTTTAAAGTAGTAATTCGCACTTTTTTTGACGTTAAGTGGCACTTCCGTTGAACTTCAAAAAATAACACACCCGATATATTGAATGACGTCACAAAAAATAGGTACATTTTAGTATCTGAAAATAAATACCATAATTTTTAGAAATGGTCGCTTTCGCTTTAGTATGACTGGTAATAAAAGCCTACAATCCTGTAGGCATGTGTTTCCACTATGCTGAATTTTCATTGTGTTGAATATCAAAATGTTAATTTACTATAATTAACGTTCAATTCTCTTTATACTGAGTAAAACGTGTTCTTTCTTACCTTTTGAAGAAACGATCCCCTCGAAGGGATGCGAGAAGGTTAGATGCACATCCATGTGGTCCTTCCCGCACATTACTTCTAATGCTTGTATGACTGGCATACCATCGGGTCGTTCCGTCGGCCATAGCTCTCCCGCTCTCGTTCTTGACTGGAATTAAAAAAGGATTACGTTAGTGTTTGTAATTGTTATTACAATGTAATAATATGACTAAATTATTAGTAACTAGCTGTACCCGCGACTTCGTTCGCGGTTGCTAACCTTTCATTATTATGCTAGTGGGACTTAAAAAATAGAGAAATAATTTCAGTGTTCCGTCTTAAATCTTATCATTGTAAAAGATACAATAAGATAGCAGTGTTTTAAACTGTACATTTTATTAATTAAAGCGATACAGAGAAGTTCGCACAATTATGTTCAGCATCATGTTAAGATTCTGCATAAACGCCTATTTAATTTTATGAATTCTGCACTCATTTTAACCCGTAGGATTTTGTTTTGCTAATGTATGTATCCCGATTGCCTATTTATTTTTTATTTAAGACGGCTAGGCATTTGACAATCAGCTCGCACGACTACAGAAACCATCGACACTGTGACCCCTAGATGAAGCATGCCTAGTCTGGACACTGATTCTCAAATGTACAATCATAATCTATGCCGCAGCTATAAACTCAAAAATAATAATAATAAAGAACTACAATACCGATGTCGTATTTTTTGGTAGTAAAATAATTTAAGGTAATCCTTTGTAAAAAATATGCAAATTAAATATCAATTGTAAAAACTTCCTTGCGACAACTTATTACGTAGGTATAGAAAGATTTTTTGTTACAACTACAAAAATGAAGTAGTATTTTTTTGGTTACAATAATTTAAGTTACTCATTACTAACAAAAAAAAAACATTCTTACCGAAGCACGCGTTAGCAAGTTATAGTTAAATATGACTTTTATCTCTTCTTTCACGGGTAAACCCATTATTTTTTCGGATAACATAATTTCAGGTACACCTTTCTAACAAATAAAGAATCATCCAAATCGAAGCACACGTTACCGACTTATAGTTAAATACGACTTTCATGCCTCCCACAGGAACCCCTACTAATTTTCGGGATAACATCATTCAGTTAGACTTTTGGAATAAGAAAAGAATCATCCAAATTAAAGCACGCGTTACCGAGTTCTAGTTAAATACGATTTTCATCCTGCCTCCCACAAGAACCCCCCTAATTTCTGGGATAACATTAATTTTAGTTTTTTCTAACAAAAAAAAATAATCCGAATCAAAGCACGCGTTACTGAGTTATAATTAAATAAGACTTTCATCCCCCCACCCACGGGAACCCCTTCTGAGTTTCGGAATAAAAAGTAGATAAGATCTTACTTCATGGTATAAACCTTAAGCATACTAAGTTTCATTAGAATCCATCCAGCAGTTTCGCAGTTATGGAAAGTCCAGAAACAGACATACAGACGAAAATTACGAAAAATATAGATTTGGGGTCTATATCGTTAATAACACCCCCCGCAAAAGTTCTTTTTTTAAATATATTCAATGTACAGAATTTGACCTGTTACAGTTAATATAAGTATAGATTAACATAGGTGCTGATCATTCAGCTAGTGTAATGACTGCAGTGCTATCAATATTATATGAACCTGTATAAAACCATTCACTTTCTCAAAATGGAGCAAAGACGTCAGTTGCATATGGCCACATTGATGTTTGATTAAGTACCAATTGCCCCAATATTTGTACACCAAACTTATCTGGGTACGTGATTATAACCCGTATCCAGGCAGAAACATTTGTAAATGTTGATGCGCACCCCGCTACATGGCTCTGCTGCTTTTCGAGGTAGTTTCAGGTTTAGTGCCACTAAATGTTGGAATTCTCTTCCACCGCCATTACGCTTAATCCAAAATAAATATACTCTTAGAATCAAGTGTAGTAAGTATCTGCTGGGGATGCAGAAATCCTCGTAGAATAAGTAGTTTCTCTTCCTCATCCAGTGCTTCTGCATGAACTTTATTTATTTATTTATCTGTCCTTTCCAACATGTAGTGGCATTGAATCAATTTAAACTATAAATATAACTAAACTGAATTAGTAAAAAAAAAATATAATTCTATTAATTATTAAAAATAATATTCATCAGCTTAAATTTTATTTGTTAACTATCTATTTATATTTATAATAATTTCTTGTGTTGCTAGTCTTTTCTTCTCTATTTACTCTCTATTTGTTTATTATTTCATATTATTGACATTGTACTAATTATACATTCTTATTCAGGTTTTTAATGCGCTCATTTTTAAGTATATCTGGTGTTTATTTATGTATATATATTTTTGTGACCCCGCGCGTCTCTAAAGGGTCACGCTGAAAATCAGCGCTGAAGAGCAATCCCCAGCATCATGCTGAGCGCTGACCTTTTTTGACGCACGGGACACTGCAACTCGACCTAATTTATTATTTGAAGTATTTGTCTACTCTTAAGTAATTAGTTTTAGTAGTAGTAGTGTCCTGTGTGTACAAAATAAATGTGTTCTTTCTTTCTTTACTTGGTTATTTGTTAGGGGTGTACCAATCCGAACGAGAGTCACTATACTAATTTAATTATGGGACCAACCTTGAATTACGGAAAAATCTATTGGTTAACAGACACACAGAAAAAGTTAATCGGTAGATTTTTTTCGTCGAATTTAGAGTTGGTGAAAGTTGTTTATTCTGATGAGTATATTATATATAACTTATCGGCTTAGTACACTCCTAATCGTAATCCTGATAGAAATATCTACGTCTCACTTTATTAAATTATGAATGTTTATTATAGCTTTTTTATTTTGGATGCCTACCGACATTTTAATTTTGTTGCAATGTTTGTTATTGCACCTAAAAACTTATTTTTGCCGCATACTCTTCCAATTCTATGTTGAAACTAAATCAACTAAAGAAACCAAACTAATTATTTCATGTGAATGATAAGACCACCGTGGTCTAAACGCTCACGACCAATTTACCGAACTTATTGCCCATAACCTAACCACAGAGTATAGGCACCGCTTGAGATCATAACTAATTAGTTATGAACTGAAGTTAGGCCACACACTTTGTTCAACATAGGCATTCATTTAACGTACCATCCAATAGATTACTACCACTGCTTTATTACCAGCGTCTTAGCAAGTTCTTGGCACATCACAAAAGAGCAATTATAAAGCGCTTATGATTTGTTTACCATCTCTACTCGTAAAAAGATATTATTGAAGACTTTTACAAGGACTTGAGTAGAAGACGTAACTTTTAAAAAGCTTGAATGGTGAAGTTACATCATAATGAGAAAAGTAACGCTTGCGTTCTAAAATTATTATTATACTTGCAAAGGCTTGGTTTGTTCAACTAGTGCCAATGTTAATGTTGGAAAATATTTCAATGTTATTGTTCCCTTTGCAATCATTTATGACAGTTATTATGAACAGAAATTTAATGAAATAGTCATGTCATAGATTTAGACACCATAAATTTGGAAAGCACCTAACAAAATCAAACATTTTTACTAGTGACGTGTTAATCAAAGGCGTTAAAATGTTTTAACAAAAGAATCTTACAGCATTAAAACTAATTATCAATGTCATATAATCTCTCAGGAACTATTAAATTAATAAATCGTTTAATAATGTGTAGACATAAAAGTCCACCGCGTCGGCTTCGTGTCATATTGCTACAGAGATATGTACGTAGCCATCTTTGTCTTGCCTGGTCATGCAAGCTTTTTTCTTTTTTAATATGTATTACTACTGTATTTATATCAAAGTTAATTTTGAAATAATTAATCAACTAATTCACAATAGTTAAGTAATACGAAAATATCAAAAGTGAATTGTAGATCATTGTGATAAAAATTTGTCTGTTTGGTATAACTGGTGCTAATTTGTAAAGTTCCGATGGTGATTCCAGCGAACTCAAAACTCTAGTTTTATATTTTTTATTATTTGATGAAACATGTGTACTTAAACAAGATTATTGTGTCCATAATTTATCATCAGTACTTGAAGCGACACAAATCATGCAAAAAAAGAGGTAATTTATCAGCGAACATAAGAAAAACTGAAGAGTTTTACATGGATCGTCTAAACTGAGGTCACTTTTCAATTTACCTAGATCAATATCCGCCGCCGTCTAATAATGTTTAAAAGTTACGTCTCAAACTCTCGATAAAAACTTTTTCTTCTGTTTTCTTCTCTTCTTCTTTACTACTCACTTTATTACTTTTTTTATCTCTCATCACAAGAAAATTCAACACAATAACAAAGCTGTAAAGTCTGTTCACACTCGTCGTAATCATAATCTCTACGAAATCAATTTGAAGTAGCATTCAGTGCTTTATTATCGTCTAATTGTTCCTTGAGATCTGTGCAAACAATACAGATAGATGCTCCAGATATGGGAGTGGGAGCAACAAAAAAACATTTTTCTATCTGCATCAATAATTATCATAAAGAAGCGGTTGCTGAAGAGTATTCGCGGAGGCGAGCTATTGTTGTGTGTCTTTCGCACTAATGTATTACTGATCTTTAATATAATAACAACACTAATTTAGTTACGTTTGAGTATATATTAATATATCTACGTTTTATTACTTTTAATTTTGGTTCCCTTAGTTCTGAACTAAATTTTAGAGAATAAATTTCACAACAGAGATACGCCTATAGTCTGAGTTATAATATATAGTCTCTAAGGTTGGTTATGGATTAGAAAGGCATGCACAGTAATTATGTCTGGGTCATGACTTACTAGTAATGTTAACGTGATGTTATAGTTTTATCAAAATAATAAGGAATAGTTAAAAAGTTCTCGTAGAGTAATAAATACATGTTCCCTCAAAAATAAGGTCCAAGCCAAGTTCAAGTGTTTTCAAAAGATTTGAAATAAGAAGGCCATCAGTATTCGTTCTATTATTTATTTTATTTTTATAGTTTTAAAAAATTGGAATAATAAAAATATAATAATCTAAGTTTTTACAACATATATGTATTATAAATAATTAACTTAGAAGACTATTATTATTACACGAAGGTCTTTAGACATAATAAGTACATCATTATGTCTAATTTCAGTGCTGAGTTCACCGCATACAATAAGAATCAGCAGTTTAAATCTATTTTTACTGGTACAAATCTCCAAAATGGGCAATATCGTAAATAGAACGAAAACTTAGATCACTCGCATGAAAACGTTAAAATACAGTAATCTAAATCTAATTAAACAAATGAAAATCCATTTTTGTAGCTATATTTAATCTAATTTCTATAATACATAGTAAGTTTTCCGCTACCATCTTCTTAAAATAAGAAAGAATTTGGTTTGGTTGTTCTGATTTTAATTTGACAGCTTGGAGTAGTAAATTGACATTTCGTATTGGAGTTACCGCCGAGACGCAGAGACGAAAGGTTGGTAGGTAACCCGGTGGTTCCGAGAATGGAAACAGTGTAAACATAATAAATGGGCTAAGAATAATAATTTTGGCATGGAACCGGTGGAACGTTTACTTCAAAATTGGATGATTGGCAAGTTGAGACTGGCAAAGATGGTTTTTGGAAAGTGACGAAGTAATCGGATTGCGGAATAAGGAAAAACGTTCACAAATTTTATAATACTTTAGAAATTGCGTGTAATATATGCGTGGTTGAGGCACAAAAGAAATAATTGATAAGGGTAACATTTTGAATGCAAAATGGTCGAAGGAAAGTTCTTCTAACAAAGCTGGACTTAATTAAAAATTAGTACGGTATTGACCGTACACTTAATTCAAACTCATTAGAGTTTGAATTAAGTGTACGTTTATTTCTACAATGAATGCCGTATTTTTTAAAAAAAGCCCAACTAATTTTGATGCAGTTTTTGAATTAGACATTTAAGATCATGAAGCCAGTGGTTGAAAAATTTCCAAATATGTTTCACGGTTATATTCTACGGTAGATTGAACGCTGGTCTGTCGTTATTCGAAACATTTGTAGCTTATATAAAATATTTTAGAGACAATGGCTGAATTTGACGAAAACATCGTAAAAATCTACTTAGCTTTATTCGCTAATTCGCTTCCTTATAAACGCTAAATATTTGTATCAGCTTTCACTAAAAGCATTTCATTACCAGATCAATTGATTAATTATGAATTCCTATATTCATTTATCATAGTTTAAAAATAAACTACACCTGTCATGGCGTCGACGGTTGCTGTAACCGTAAGCCGCCTCTAGTTAGCAGCAATGACGCGTAATAACCAAGATGGATCATTGTCACTTTCACTCCCAGATTAAGATATCACTATCAGTGTAACTGCATAATCCAAGTGCAGCTAAAGGCCGTCCTTGGCTTCATTTCACTAATTAACAACAGATAAAACGAATGGCGAAATCCGACGCGTGGTTCGCAGATAAACGCAGTATGCTCAAATTTTCGGTTGAAGAAAATGTAAATTGCGCGTGTTTACGCAAGTGAGATAAATAAACTTGTTTCTTTCACTCATCAGGAAAGTATTGTATGTCTGTCTCGTTTGTCGAATTCCTGTTTAGCGCGTGGGAACGAAATGCGCCAGCATCGTTCCTGGAACGTGCGCTCGCGATTCATCAAATGGGTCTCGTAACAAAAAGTAAATAGGAAATATGGAAGAGAATGTGGAAATTTCCTTTTGAAGAATTGTTAGAATTTTACAATATATGAACCGTTACCTTTTTTACTTAACTGTAAATTAACCTAACCATATATTTTTGTAGTGTGGTTAAATTGGCAAGAAAGATGTAGAGTTGTTTTTTTAGAATTTTGTTGCATAAAAACTTAAGGTTAATTCATTATGGAAGGTATGTATGTGTGTTTTTTTTTGACCTTTGAATATTCAAAAACCAACCGGTAAATGTTATTCAACAACATTATTACCTCATTTACTTGTATTTTAACAAGATCCAAACTCCAACAATTGCTTGCAAAGAGTCTATAATAAGCTTTAGTAAGATAACAACTAAGTCAGGTGCCTATTTCGAAATTACTCTAAGCTTTACAAATTATGTGGCACATCCAACTTACTGTTATGAACCTTTCAACGTATTCGAAAGCAATCAATGATCAAAACTTGTTATGGACTCCATCTACTAATGTTGGTGCTTCGATATTCTGTAATGAGATACGATTTTATTCTATAAAATCAGAACTTTTATTGACAAGGTTATTGGATCTTAACTGGTAGAAAATTACTATTTTGGTTTACGTGGTAGAAAAGTTTAGTTTAAAGGACAAATTAATACAATTTATTTAAGTTCGAAACTAATGTGTAATATGGGTAATTCAACAGCAAATTTTTATTATAGTTAGTTTAATTACTACCAGCAAAATTCAAAAATAAACTCCCGAATGTAACATTCATATTGCATTAAATAACTAAGCTGAGGTCTGAATACTAGACAGGGAAGTGAAGATGATAAGGTTAAAATACATATATAATTCATAATCTAATTCATAACAGTACCTACTAAATATTTACAATTGATAATCATGTAAAAATCTCAAAGTTAACGGAATTTATAACGAAATAAAACTGATCAATAACAAAACCAAGATAAGTGGGCAACTAATAAAACTATCAAGAGTAGCTTTCTCAGAAAGTTTCGTAGAAGAAATAACCGCAAAAGTTCACCTCAAACTTATAAATCCTGATGAATCGCCTAGAAACCGCAAATCGTTAAAGTAATAGGTAAGCGCATTGCAGATAAGCTTCAAACATTATATCTAACTGTTCAAGTTGTTATATATAATACATATTTAGAATAACATTGCAACTTAGTACGGAGTTTCGAATTACGGATGTTAAATTTGTTCGTTAAGGTAAATTGTAACTTCAAGGTTCCGTAGTACTACTACATTTTATAGTTGAGCTCGTGCACCTTCTGTCGATCCGTCTGTCAGCTCCTTCTAGCTATCATAGTTATGGACCAAAATGCGTGTTTGGCACAGCATAGTATCCACATTTTCTGTATGGATTTCATTGTAGGCATCTTAAATGAATACCTATTAATTATAAATATAATATATGCATATTTCGAATAGCACTATACTTTCTTTCTTTGAAAAACTGTTATCAATAACAGAAGCGTTTTTGCTCGGTATTTTAATTCATAATTAATTAAAATACTAAGAAAAAACGCGTGATTGATTGTCTTCGAACAAAAAATCGTATATCACAGGCTTTTGGGCGGCCTAGAAGGATACTCGTACTAGGGCAAACCTCTTCGCCTGCACAAAAGAAGAACATTTAATTTCTTCTCCAAAACATTATTCATCACTAAAAGCCAAACATGGCATAAGTAATTGTCGATATCTATTTGTAACATAAAAAATACTCTACTGTCTAAAACCAGGATGAATATAGAGAAATAGCTAATCGTATAAAATCTCAGAAATACGTAGTATGATGATGTAGTCAATCCTGATATGATGTTACAGGAAATAATGGGGTCTCAATAGATATGCGTTGGTAATAGTCCCTCGCGGCACATAGCCTGATCCTCTGTGTTATTACGTGTTGGATATTATAATGGAAACCCTTTTTTACTGCGATAATATACCAGTATTAGGGGAGAAAGTTGATCTTGAATTTACTTTCAAGGTCCCGTAACAACTTACGAGCAACTTAGCCGGTTGAGAACGGAATATTTTTATTACATTACAGATTTGTAAAGACTCTAACTCAAACTAACTGGCGTACATCAATTACTTACATTTTGAACAAATAATGTTTCCTTCATCATTAATTTTATTGTTTAAACCAGTAGTGATACACGTAAAGTTAGCGACGGAAGAAGTGAAACAAGTAAAAGCAATCTTGTTTTCGCTTTGACAAGATTTGAAGCGGCGACCTGTCAGAACGAAATCAATTGTAGTATTGTGTACACTCGTTTCACTTCTTTCATCCCTTACTCTACGCAATACTTCTACTGACAGTTGACGTTTAAACTGTAGGCAAAGTTTAATGTGAATTTAGTCCCTAAGTAAGAGCCGAGTAGCTCTGAGCTATTTTGTTTTATTAGGTTACATAAAGATAAAAAGATAAAGATAAGTTTATTACATAAAATTTACAAACAGAATTAACGATATAATAATAATAATAATAATTTAATAATTTCGTTTATTTGAGCAAGAAACGGTAAGTACAATAAAACTTATGTTTAGGGGCTTATAATACAATACAATGTAGGTAACTATTGTACAGGTAAGTAATTGACTCTCTATTATAAATAGGTATCAAGTAGTTACGAAATTACAAGTTGTAATAACAGTGAGTCCCAAACTAAGCACAAGCTTGTATCTTGGGACTCTGTGCGAAATACTAGGTACTACTTTATACAGTTTGATTAGTTCACAGCAAACATAAGGAAAATAAAAATTCGTCAAAAAATGATTCGTCTCAGTTTAATCAAATTCATCGTTGAATCTTTTAAAATCATGTGTAACTTCATTTAAAGAACAAAATACTAATCATATCATTTGCGATATAAGAAAAGTTCCGAATAATACTATTCTCGTAAAAAGCACGTAAAAAATTAGTCATTAATTATCTGTATTTTTGCTGTTGCTAAATTGTTAATAATTTTATTTATTAATTAGTTCATTATTGAAGATATAATAAAACATTAATATTATTTACGATTCCAAAATTTTTAATGAAAACATATTACCATAAACCAGTGCGTCTTGCTTTGGTTCAGACAAAATAAATGCAATGGTTGAGAATAGGCCAGCCTGTCGTATATATCCGCAATCCTTATAAAATTCAGAGCAAGCATCCGTATTAGAAACCTCCTGTTTCCACACTCATAATAACAGTCCGTAGAACAGCTGGTGCGATTACTGTATATTTTCTACACTAGTGCATCATTACCGGTAATGGCGTTAGGCACGCGTCTACGCAACGCACTCGCGATCGTAAAGCTACTGTTAGATGGATCAATTTGTAATTCGTCTGAATAGTATGATATCAACACTAATATTTGTAATAATGTTCACACTAAAATAGAAAGGAATTAGTTTAATAGTTGGAGTAATAGGGAGAGATTTTCAAAATACAATGATGAGACGCAAAGAAAAGCTGTTTAGGGAAGTACTGAAGAACCCTTATAGTTTTCAGCTGTTAATCACTATTTTTGTATTGTTTATTGTATTTTTGAAATTCGTTGAAAAAGTAGATGTGCTAAGGATGTGCATGGCTTTGTACCTCCATCCATTAAAGGATAATCAAATTTACAGTCCATTACTAATTACTAAGCGTTTTTCGCCAACGCTGTTAGTCAGTACAGCCTCTATCTAGTTTGTTAAAAAAACTATCCATATTAGTTCAAGGTCAGAGTGAACGGATATCTTCTAAGGCTGCATGATTAATCTTTGGTTACATTGTCGCCTTTAGTAAAAAGGGAAATATTAGCGAATATATTACAAAGCGGATAGTAACTTCACACATTTTTTGAAGTTCAAAGAGTAGAGTTACTCGTACTGCAACAGACTTATAATATATTAGCGGCTTGAATGAATGAATGAATGAATGAATTAATTAATTAATTAACTATTTATTGCAGACACACAAACATCAAATATACGGAAAAAATCTTACATCTAGTGTCACAAGTGGCGGCTTTATCGCTGTAAACAATCTCTTCCAGGCAACCTTAGGATGGAGACAATTAACAAAATAAATAAAGTATACGACGGGGTATACAATAAAGAATATAATAATTTTTTTATGAGAGTTTCTAATATTCACTGATCTAATTTTATCATACTATAGGTAAACGAGTAACAGCGAAAGAAAGTCAAAAAAGAAGTAATGTACAAATTATGTCAAGGTATAAAAATATATTGCATCGTCTTTGCTCATTTGGCTTGACTTGGCCTGGCTACGGGTGGAAATATTTTTTGTTTCATCATCAATACTTTTCGCAGACCATGTGATAAATTTATGTGAAAATTTACAAAATATTATGGTTTTAGCAAGGATTTAAAAAAATCTACTAATCAATTTATAGCCTATGTTACTCCGTGATTGTGTAGCTTTCTAAGGGAAAGAGAATTTTTTAAGATCGGTCAAGAAGTTTTTAATTTTATTCGTTACATACAAAAATACAAACCTCTTTATAATTTTATAGTGTAGATGAAATGTACTATGCTAATGCTTCGCTCATCTTGTTACTAAAAAGAAACATCTTCAAATCACCTAGATTACCAGCGAACTAAATTGGCGGTGTGCTTTGATTCTCAGCTCAATCTATTTCGATCAGTTACGTACAAAGGAATAACAATAGGCCTTCCCCAATTACCATGAAGTACTGTTACTTAACACTCTCACTGGCCAGCCATAGGCATTATTACCCTGTCTCGTCATGGTTGACACAGTTCCTATGCTAGTGGTGGAAAGCTCGTTAATTCAATTTGTTTTTCCACAATCTTCTAACGTTCTGTAGTTAGGCACGCGATTCTTTCACGCACGGTCGTTAGAGCTGAGTGATTAACTTGCCTAAGAATACTGTGGCTTGTTAGTTTGAGTAAGATTGTAGGGTCCAGATTTTATACAAACGTATTTGCTAATAGAAGTATACTTTCTATAATAACGGATATCTTCCCTTTCTTATTGCATGTTTTTTGTAATGTTTTTAGTAAGTTATTATATGTTTACTCCATGGGCAATGGATACATTACTTTTGTCCACCTTTAAGTAATAAAACTTCATTCGAGTCTAACTTGTAAAGAAAAACGCGGTTTACGTAAATTTATGGCGATCTGACGTTTTAAATAAGCAGAATTTTATTATTAATTCACTTTTTTTTATGAAAAACCGCCGTTGATGTCCAAAATTTTGGGCTACTTTTTAATGGAAAGTCATTTATGGAGATTGCGGTAAATTATTATTTCACTATTACTTGGCTTAGCTGTCTATTACGATATTATTTAATACGGCACTGAACGAGTTTCTTCTCAGTAGATACGAGTACCTACTTAGGTTATTCTCGCTTATTGCATCCATATTCGTATAGAGATGATAAGTTGATTTTCACTTTAAATAATTTTCTCCCTTTAAGGTATTTTTCTCCCTTTATACATAACAATATCCATTTCATTTTCCATATTATTCTGAAATCCTAGAATTTACTAGTAACATTCTGTGGTAGGAAGTAGTATAATAGTAAACTAAATGTAATATTCTTAAGATTTAAGATATATCTTTTTCTTTTGGTTAAATCATTTTAATGTATAATAAGTCGAAAATAGCAAACAAGAATTTTTAACATAAACAATGTTGGTAGGTACACGCAAGAAGTTTTGTGTTTCAGAATCCAAAGCTGGTTGGCTATAACCATACCATTCCTAAAATAACTCCATAAATAAAACACATGCATTACAAACAAAGGACGATAGCTTTTTGGAACAATTTATTTTCTTCCACTGATATGAAGAGACCTTACACACATGCCATACATATTTTAATATTATCAGTTTGACTACGGTATAAATTGTTCTTCCAATTCATACAGTTCAAAGTAGACCAATTCATACAATTGAGGAGGCTCAACATTCTGTGGAATAAAAATAGCTAAAATTACAATATTTAACCACAGATAATCTCAACATTCGATTGTACATTTTATTCCGGCATCTTGCGGTTCCTGATACAACCGTCGTTTGTATATCTGACAGCTACTTTATTGTGTATGCAAATTCCCTGTTTATCAGCCGAGCCTAACAGTCTTGAGTTCAAAAGGTTATACACGTATTCAAGACAAATTAATTAATTTGCAGTAATTTAAACGTACTAAATACTATGATGTTCATTATCCAACCAGCATTATCGGTTCTAAAGTTATATCTTAAATAGGAAAACGATTTAAATTGAATGTTTTAGTGTGTATTTTTATTTATTTTTAATGAATACTCTAACAAAGAAATTATTTAATGAAGCCTCAGAAAGGTTTCATTGAAAAAAATAAAATTTGTTTATAAAAATTTAATTTTGATAAACAATAAGGGTTTTAACGCGTACCTTATTATTGGAAAAGTCCAACTATACTTTCGTTTACATTCGATGAACTTTATCAAGAATGAAATGAGTCGTTCGTGTCCATAACGATGGCATGTCTCGCAAAAAAGAATGTTTAGGTATGTTTAATACTCAACTTAACGCCCGAAGCAACATTATTTTGATCTCCATTCAGATAATTATTACCAAACATCGATCCTCTAAAACTTAAAGATACATTTTCCCCTCGAGCTATATTAAGACTTACGAGTACAATCTGAGTCAGACTGTCAAATACAGGATCGTGATTTATATATTTTATTTTCAAATATCTCGCTAATAAAGTAGGTATTCACTACGCACCTACTTTCTCTGATTTCATTCATAGTTATTTTAGAATGTCAATGGCTTCTAAACGTGACGCAGAAAGGGTGAGGTCTTTGAGTAGCAAAAAAGAAGTAATTTACAGAGTAGGTATAAGTTAAAAGCTATCCCAAACTTTATTGATGAGGCACTGTAATTAATTTTTATTCTTATTTTTTGTGTACCTACGTTTTTTAACTTTTTGCGTATGTGATTTTTTACGAGTTACCATTATGGACTGAACTACTTTTGGCTGGGTGTAGAACGCAGTTCACTAGTTATAAATGTACCATATTTACTTAGAATATTAGACAACAGGTGGTCAAGGTTACACTTTAGGTAGTTTAAGCTGGACCATCGTTGAAATCGTTTCATCGTTTACGCTATGCATCTACTTTTATTGTGTGAACTGCCGTGGTACGCACTGCCGGCTTCTCTAGTTTATAATTGCTAAAATCCGGGTTTCTTTAAGTCACGAGCAAATTAGTTATTTGTAGGCAATCTTGCTTCATCAGCCCGCATCAACGCTTCTAACACTCGATTTGCAGTCAAAGGCAAGCCTATAATAAAAGACGCTGTTTCCAAAACTACTAGTAAGCTGATATAACGATTAAGTAAATGAGTAAGGTGAGTAATGAATAAGTCGGCAGATGCGAAAAGAAAGCGATTTATGAATGAGTCACATCGAAATAAGGTTTAAAATGAACAGCCAGCTTCGTGCTACAGCCGCGGAATGCTAGGAATGTCAGTTTCTTCCGGATGCTCGTATGCTCGCAGAAATTTTGTTGGCTTTGGGGAAATTTATTATAATGCAAGCTTGTTTTAAGGTAAATAGTGTTAATTTCACATATTTAGGAATTCACTATAATCTAAAGATCTATTTTGGAATCTCTTGCTCGAAAACTATTTATTTTAAAGCAAGTGATTCATGTTATTAATTAAAAAACATCTCAGGCTCAGAGCGCTTTCTAGCAGGCCAAAAAAACGTTTTTACCTCATTTCGGAATTCAACGTTATTAGAATAAAAAAAGAGGAAAACTAGTTAATTTACTGTGTATTTACGCAAAATACATCTAAAGCAAATCTGACACTTTGGGTAAAATAACGATTTGATGAAATGGATTTGATCTATTCCGAAGTTAACATTTTGAATAGCTACCTGTTTCAAAAACAACCATATAAAGAAACTGTTGAATATTTTTTATAAATTGTTTATTGGCACACTTTAAGTGTCAGTACAAGTTTATGTAATTTAAAATAACTAAATAAATAATAGATCTGAACTAACTCTCGCACTAATAATCAAACTTTAGGTATCGCGATGACAAGAGTCTTATATTAAATCAGGGACAAAGAATAAGTAAAGTAACCCAATGAGATTCACAATGACAATATATATATATATACGTATATGTAGTTCATTAAATATACAAAGACCTACAAAAACTGGAAGAGTCGGCAGACGCACCGTTATGTCAATAAAATCAATATGCGAGTGACGTCACGTGTTGCTTTGGCACAAAATAACTAATAGCCGCCCATAGCAACTAAACCACCTAAAGTTGTTCACATAACTCTCCTTGTTGCGTATGTCACAGAATAAGAAAAAGAAACAGAAGTATAACACTTTAAAAAATCTCAAACAAATTTTTTGTAGTTTGAGACTAATTTGAGCTGAAAAAAAATATAGCGAATTAATTGGCCGGAATTATTAAGCTTGGGCTTGTGTTTTCATTTATGTTATAATAATTATGAATCACAATAATTAACGTTTAATTATGACATTAAACGTTAATTATTGTGATTCATAATATGTAAGTATGTATGTATGAGTAATAAGTTTATATTACAAAACCAAATCATTATCTTTCTGTTCTTATCCCATTGCCCGGCAAAGCAAGTCTTCCACTTCCATTCTATCAGATGTAATCTCTTTATCCTCTCACCTTTCTCACTTACCTATATATTATCTCATCTTTCTAATTGCAAACAAATCAAATTTTATATTTCATCGTCTAGAAAAAACGTCAAAAACTATACGTTTGAGTGGATTTCTCTATTTTTACTATGATTTATAAAGCCTCCCAATTTTTTCATTTTGTATATAGTCTACCTCTGTTTTGTGGCTATTCAATATACCTTTGCAAAAACGCGTGTGTAGATACGCCTCCGGTCTGACCACCTCAGTATACTTGTCATGCGGCATCGATAATACAACTAAAAATGGTTACTGACATCATCTAATTATGGCTAAATATTGGTACAACAAGACAAGGGTGTAACACTGCACAGTGTTATCGGTTAGGAGTATACGTAGCCAAAAGAAAGTAACATAATCATCATAACAAAAAACTTTCTCTATGAGTCCAACCTTGAAATCGAGAAAAAATAACAGCTGTTCTATAGAAAATATTTACCGATCGTCGACAAAATCTATGAAACAGTAGATTTTTTTTCTCGAATGAGTTGTCCCCATATTGAAGTTTGTTCATTAGGGTGTGTATTATGACCCCTTTTCAGCTTAGGACACCGCTAACTATTAACCCTGTATATTATACGCAACTGAAATTGTTACGAATTTCGGCTTAGTACATCTCTAATATTTTAGCTATGTCTCGTATACAATGTAACTAATACGACAATTTACTGTAAAACTATTTGCAAAACACGTTAATTTTACGCCTAAATGGGAGAATCTATCATCTAGAGTGATATTTAGCATCGCCCAGAAAATTTTAAAAAGCATTGGCTTTTTTAGTCAGAATTAGTTTTCTGAACCAAATCGGAGTCCATCATGTACCTACACAATACAAAAAAATACGTTAGGGAAAAGCCTCACATTGAGAAAAATAAGTTATTCTCACCACATTCAAGCGTGCATATTATAATTACCAGATAAATGTTCCTCAATTTAAATCATTGTTATCACTATCACTACAATATTCATTATTTCAAAAGCTTAGAAACAAAATCGAAATACGAGTAGTTGACGCCTTCCACATCAATCAAAAGGTCCCTAATCATGTTTCAGCCAATTACAAAAGCGTACCGCCTCGTTTTATTCTCTAGCCATTAAAGTAGGTATATATATACCTACGCAGTTTTTTTGGCACTACACTTACTGTATATGTTATACCTACTCTGACCAACTACCACGACGGTCATTGGCATTGCGACAGGTGGTGATCTGGTGTGATCTAGAGTAGGTGGAAGAGCCTAAGATTGTATATTTTTTTATCAAGACGGGCCGAACATTTGCTTCAATAATGACGAAGTTCTAAAATATACAATTTCATTTATTTAGTCCTAATTTCAAATATATTAAAAACGTGTATTAATTTGATCGAAATAATTATAACGGAAATAATAATATAAATACGGAAACCTTCGAAGACAGTGAAATTTCCGACCCATATTTGACCCGCTTCATGGAATATCGTGAGGACAAACGTGTAAAGTATTAGGACTCATATGAGTTTATATCATATTTTACTAAGATCCATACACCCAGCAATGTGTGTAGCTAAATACAATTCATACGATCTAAAAGTGCTTTAAAATCGTTTATTGATATTAATCGTTTAATATCAATGCGCCATCCAGTCGCACTGAACATCCGCGTCTCAAGTAATGATAATGATGGTTTAGACCCGCCGACGGCCTCCTACGATAGACATGTCATTTTCTCACAGTGTTAATTGAATACTGTATAGATAATTATTTAACTGTTAAACCACGAAAAAAATCGCGTGTCATAACTAACGTGACTAGACAGTCTACTGTAACGTGCCAAACCAATGCTTATTTCGTTGATGATTGTAAGTCTAACTGAGCTAGATTGACAGCCTAAACTATATTTGATTCGTATTATACAGGTAAGTGAGCCATAATTATCAATTTTGCGACCGACATCAGCAATAGAAATTCCTATCTGACTTTTTTTTATCCCACAGTAGGCATTTGACTACAAACTCACACGACCACGGATGTCAGCGATACTGTAGCCCTACATGTATGTCTTTCTTCACCGGTAGCACAAGCTCTTTAATCATGTTTTGTGGGATCGAACCTCGTACCTTCTGCATGGCAATCGACGCTACTAACCACTCGACCATCATTGCTACTGTATTTATTATGCGTGTTGCCCGAATACTCAGAGATGCGATTTGGATATTTTAGATAGAATAAACTGCTCGTTTGTATTAATTTTAGTCGGAATTATAAATTTATGATAATATGCATGTTTTAATTAATTGTCATGTTTTTTGTGTCCACATAAGCTGTGTTCGTGGTTGGTTTACCTTAGCATACATTTAAAAAGCTGGAGACTGTTAATCAGCCTTTTTAAATAATTTTCCATTAAAGAAAACAATGTGATAATTATTTATCATTGTATGTAGTTCCTTTATATGCTCAGTATTTTTATGTCATGGTGTCATGACACATCAAACACTTAAACGGACATGCAAATTGTTAGAGGTATTTTGAAGTTACGCTTGATTATTGAAGCAAAAAAGGTGAACCGTTTAAGATGGTGCTAAAACAAAAAACACCGTAAACTTAAATACAAACTACAACTATACATCATGTGGTTTTGCACGGATTTCCAAAATAAATTTTATTTGCCCGTATTTTTATGTGTGTTTCCAAAATTAGAGATATATTAACTGACTAAACAAAATAGTGTTAAAATAAACACTCCTCATGTATCCACACAAATATTATCTACATCAGTCTAGTAGTTCGCTTTAAATACCAAAAAATAACTGAAAAAATAAAGCAATTTTTTCAGTTTTTTTTTTTTGGTATTTGAACCGAACTACTAAGAATGATTTAAAAGAAGTCAAAACTGACTTCAATTCGAAAAATGATGAAGCCAGCATTTTTCGTATTGAAGTCAGTTTTGACTTCTTTTAAATCATTATTAATTTATGATGGTCATTTTTCTCAGTATTTTTTCTATCTAGGGATATATACCAAGCTGGTTCTCCATAACCAAAGCCTGTACTAAACGTCAATACTGTGACATATCAACATCAGATAAACATTTTCATTTGCAAGCAACGACATCAAACAACTTGCAAAGCCTATAAATAAGCATAGTTGTAACTTGAAGTTGTTGCCATATATTTGATACAATGTTGCATTTGATCGATAGATTTGAGTGTCGATCAAGAGATGGTAATAGTCATAGTAAATCTAACGTTGGATTTAGTCTTCTTCTTGCTATATTGGTAACTAGTAGCTAACACACGCGGCGTTGCCCGTGATCAAATGAAATGTTAGAGCTTTTGAACTTCAAACCTCCATTGAACAAAAATCTTTTCTTAGTACATCCCATAATGAATACACCCTCCAAATTACAAAATTCTAGGTTTGGCGGTTTAGACTCTGCGTGATTCTATAATATCAGTCAATCAGTCAGTCAGGACTTACTCTTTTTTGTATATAAATGACACACGCCACATATTTTACGCTGATATCCTGCAAGAATATATTTTTACTTAGTGTAATTAAGGAGCTTAACTATTTGGGATTTACGATTTAACTTTAGGATCTATTCTTTAGACAATGTCTTTACTTTAAACTCTAGTTTGCACAAGTCTTTTTGAATAGGTTATTAACGACTTCTTCTACTCTCTTTTTTGTCCCTCGACCGACTGCAAATTTTTGAGAACTACGCGTGAAATCAAGATCAAAATGCATCCGATACCTCTTCCTGTTTTTGGAAGTCAACGAAAACTTAGTTCTAAGCTTGTGATATTTTCAACCTTTTTTCTTGTTCTTCAAAAAGATTGAAAATATCGTCGAAAATACGTTAAACGTACTCTAATCAACTCAAAGTTCGAAAAGAATTAAATGTATTCCGTTTAATGTGTGTTTTATCCAACAATCCTTTATTAATTAAAACAATTAGCACTCGCTAATTTAAGATTAAAGAGTTAATTAACACAAATAAAGATATTTCCTGCGCAATACGCTATAAGATAGCATCGATGATAGCTGTAAATGGTTTGAAAATAAACCGCAGGACGACTGCTCGAGCATTTCAGATTATATCTTATTTTACTCCTAAAACATAAACACGTGTAATTTTTAGTGCTGCATTAGTTAAAAGTTTAGTTTTGACTCTGTTTTGTAAGTAGGTAAATATATTTTTTTAAGGAATCTAGTAAGAGATACGCATTCAAAATCACTATTATTATTTAAATAATTTATTTTAATTAATTAATTTTAAAAAAATTAGAAAGGGATAAACAGACATCGTAAACTAAGTCTTGTCTATTAAGCAATTCATTTCAATATTAGCTTTTAATTAAAGACCCTAATTTATTTTTATGACATTTTTAATATTTGAATTATTCATAAGGTAAACGATCTCTACGACGAAATAAGAACTAGTAAAACAAGATTATAGAAGAATTATTTTCATTATAAAATAATATTTAATGTCCCGGTTCACGGGTTTTATTATAATAATCGATTGTAAAATTGCAAAAGTTCATAATAAAGGTACATCCGCAATTATTATTGCTAACTAGCTGACCCGCCGAACTTCGTACCGCCTAACAGTTATGTATATTTCTCACCTTTTAAACCTTCCCAGGGGGGCTATCGGCTATCTGTATTGCTTTCAGTATTGCTATAGTCTTGAAAGCAATACCGTAGTTTCGTATCGGCCTAGAAAGCAAGACCCTAGTATTGCTTGCAGCAAAGCGATGACAATTTTCAAAACAAAAAGTAAACAAAAGATTGCAATGACTCCATATATTTGACAGATATTGGCATCGGCTAGCGCGATGTAAGTACTACTGCTTTGAGTCTAGACATCGCCATCGTCATAGCTTTGAAAGCAATACAAATAGCCGATAGCCGCCCTAGAGTACGACAATCATTTCAAGACTAAAATCAGCTACGGATTCATTTATATATATATGTATATACTAGCTGACCCGGCCACGCGTTGCTGTGGCTATTTTATAGCGTCAACAACACGTGGTAATTATGCTGTTAAAATGTAGCTTATATGACACGTTCGTAGATTTACCATAGCAGCGCCATCTATTGATTACTTACTCAACCCAGTCGAAAGGTATCGACATCTGTTAGAATCATTTGGAGTTAACAGATAATTGTGACTGTCAAATAATAACAGACAAATAATTAGCAATAAATTAAAATTGCGACTATAATTTGAGATTTAAACTATCCTATCTCTCAAGTTGGATCGAACTGCACATGGTTTGCGAATTTTATTATAATCGGTTAAGTGGTTTAGGAGTCCATTGAGGACAAACATTGTGACACGAGATTTATATATATTAAAAGATATATATATATATATATATATATTTAATTTTCTGTCATAAGACCCTCTCCTGACAATAACAAACACAACAAAAACAAATTAGTAAAATCGGTCCAGCCGTTCACGCGTGACGGCGTGACTAAGGGATATAGGGATTCATTCTTATATATATCGGGTAACAAGAATGGCCGTTTATTACAGCACATTTTTGCGCATTTTCAGCTTTACTATTCTTGGAAAGTATTAAAAGTGTAGGGCAATGGCAACCACAATAGAAACTTTTCAACAGTTTTTATAGGACGAATGACATTCATATTTTTTATAAAAGACAGCATTTGACCACCAGCTGACCACAGAAGTCAACGATATTAGGCCCTAAATATAACATTCTTATTGCGGAATACACTAGCTCTCAAATAAGGCTGTCGGAATACACTTTCATGTGCTTGCGCGACACCGCAAATTTAAATAATTAAAGATATTTAATTAAATTCATATTCATTTTTATTATTTTAGTTTGTCTAATACACTTATTTTAAAAGATGGTGATTAAAGTCATAGTAAACTTTTGTAATATTTAAATATATTTTATGTTTTTAGATAAATACTCCAGATAGGTATTTTAATGGAAAAGTTTCAGCAGTTTTCTATTAATTAAAAGCAGTTCATTAAATAAATTTCTTCCAGTTTATACACATAATAACTGCTGAATAAATAAATGCAAATACTAAAGTATATGTACACATCGCAAGTGATAATATAACCACAGCTGTTGCTCTCAACACTAGCAACGGCCAGTGTTTACGATCAATTAAGATCGACCCAAGGTGCCGCGATGCAAATAGGAGCCCTCAAACCGGATCAGAGTTACTTTCGATCACTAAAACCGAGACATTTGAAAAGCATGTGAATCTACCGTTAGCATTCCTCGACGGAGCGTCATCAAAAGACATCTGCATATTCAAAAGACTACGGATCGTATCGGATAGGTAAATTCGTGACCGTTACGGTTATTCCATTCGAATCACGTAAACGCACTATGTTTGTTAGCGTGCTCTGGACCCTCTACTGCATTATGCATGGGAGAATGCACCGCAATTTGCAGGACTTGCAACTCGTAAACTAGTGACCTGGTGAGTGCTAACAATGTCATTGTTGTTGAGAGTTATACCGTCATGTAAATGCTAAACTCGATCTTGAGACAAAATCACGCTCATGATTAGGTTAACAAAAGATTGAATTAGGTTGTCGTCTATCTTTGCGGAGCTGACTTCTAGACGTTCTAAACAACATAACGGGATGAAAAATCATTTGTTTGTTGTGTTCTTGACATCGTTATATTTTAAATACATCTAGCCAATAGCCATCACTTGTTTTTTTACTTCTTTTATACTTCATGCTACTATCCTTTCATTCCCTATTTACCGACTCCCCAAAAAAGAAGGTACTCAATTTGACGGGTTTGTTTTTTATCTTTATTACGTTTTAGCCGTCACCGAAAAATCTCTAAAAGACGGCTGAAACGAGATAAAAATTTTTTTTATGTTTTGTAAGAGCTTCGCGTGTATTTCCGTTTAAAATTAATCAACATCGGTAATAAGCTTGATTATAAATCGATAGCTGATAAAGTTCTACCAACACATGCCGTATTGAAAGTCGGTAATCACTTTGTTCTAAATAAGAACTTATTTCTATTCTTCTACTTTATCACCTGGAAGAGATCCCTTGAAGCGATAAAGCTAGATATGAGAATTATCCTATATATTTGATGTTTGTGTGTCTGCAATAAATAATTCATTCGTTCATTCATTCACCTCTTAATTTTCAAGTTCTATGTTAGTAACTTATTTACAACTTTTATTTTATCGCCTAATCCAGATGCATACAAAGCACAGGTTCAGCAATAGTAGTATAAAGCTATGCATCATTTTTTTTTCTTTTCAGCGATAAGTTACAGTTTCAATAAATCTCTCAACATCAAACCGAAAGGACGTGGCACTATTATCAACGTCAGTCCAGTCAAAACGCTTAGCAAAACGCTAAGCTCAATCAATTTGCCATAATTAGCATCGCGCCGGTATTTCTGAGCGGTATTCTAACCGCAGTCACCGGTAAGTGATTAGTTGTGGATAATTGAGGTAGGTACGTGACGCTCACAATGGGTCATGTGTTGGTGCCGTAAGGCATAAATCACACTATACTTGTAAACCGCGTGCGTTTCATGCCTGACAATGTCGCTAAAGCACCGCTTTCTTGAAAAGCGCAGTATTTTCTAGAGGTAGCAGAACTGTGCATGATTTGGCTGAGAGAAATTTCATTTCTGACTCACTACTAGAGCGCACGGGTAATTTATAAAAAATTGACGTAATATTAGGCATATCAACATGGCTTTGTTCCATTGTTGTTTTCAAGAACTATCCTACTTCCTATTAATATTATAAACGTGAAAATTTGTAAGAATGTATGGATTTGTGGACGTATGTTAGTTACTCTGTAAAAAAGCTCAAAAGCTAATGTACCGTTTGGATTGGATAAAATTTGTTACGGAGATAGCTAAGACACTGGATGAACACGTCCGCAGAGGCCAGCTAGTAAATATCATAAAATCAACCAAACATCAATTCAAAAATGTATATAGACAAGCGGGAAGCAAATCCGTGACTACGAGTATGATGGGATCAGCTTTCCTATTTACTAACCAAAACTGAGATGTAATGGAACTCGTGCCACAGACACACGTTCAGAACAATTACAATTCCATTAAGTTAATATAATAAATCGATTAATAAATTTAATATCCAAACTACATACCGAATTAAAAATTAAAAATTTGTCGCGTTTCCCTTGTTGTAGCGCTCACGTCCGATAAACGCTGTTGTATAGGGTCAGGCCCTAATGTTGTGTTGGAGTAAGTGTTGTCGGGTTCGCGGTTCGCACGGCTTTCACAAGCCATTACGTGTTATGTTGCAGGACGTGTATGAGCGGCGACTTGGGAGACCCCAGCGTAGGCTAGGGCTGGGTTATAGAATTCCTATACGGTTTTATAGCAAGTTTGTTGGATTAAGAATATTTATTTCAAATACGTGGCTATCTCTTTTATATTACATTCACATCTAATTAATTGAGTATTGGCATGATCCATTCTAAGACGTATCATCTATGTTTGGTGTTTTCTTAACTCATCCTATTTCTATTATTAACTCATAGCCGTTGGGATTTAAAAGGCAGCAAACCTTTTTCAAATAACTATGTGATATGTACTCATAGGGATTTATTTAAAAATAATCCATCTTTTCCCAAGCTAGTTTCTTACTAACATCACATTTTTTAATATATTTAATTGTACTGTGCTAGTTTTTAAGAATATTTTTATGGCAATAAATATATTTTGATTTGATTTGATTTTTGACTTTAAATCGCTCTTAAACTTTTCCAACATGATTCAGTTTTCCCGAGGCTTGCGCATCTAAAACTTAAGAAACTATATCTACAAGATATCAAGATTAAAAAAAAAGAAAACAAGTATTCCTATCCAATATTCGTATGTCACTAACAAAAAAGCCGCACCAGCTCTGCATTTCCGAATGCAGTGACAAGTTATGAAGGTGAACGATATCAGATATTTCGACAAATCGTCATCGTGTTTTAACTTTTGAGCTCGTATTTCTTTACGGTTGCATTTAACTGGATAAAAAAGATTGTCATCTCTCCGGGGCGGGCGGACTGGTTGACAACAAAGTGAGTCTCCGATCAATTATTTTATGGACTATCGAATTTAAACACTGCAATGAAAACTTTAAGTAAACTCCATGGAATAATAATAAGAAATATAGGGACTCTATCCTTAGGAAAGAATAAACAAATGCAAACAACTTTAATACAGAAAAAACATTTCAAACCGCACATGTGCATGGCAGTCAGTAAGTATATTTTAAGTATCGAATATGCTTATAGCATTTTTATTGTATTATATATATAAATATGGTCTGGTTCCTAAATAAATGACATTAAATTTACTAGCAAAATGACTAGAGTAAAAGGGAACAAAGAAAACGAGTGGTAGCCCTAGATGCATGCAAATATCGGCCGCAACTAACCCATAAGTCGAGGACTGCGGCCGTTTCCGCTCATGGATCTCATTATACACATCATGGATCTCATTATATCCTATGGACATCTTACTCTTACTGTTTTTTCTAACTTTAGCGCTTTTATTACTGGAGTATGACATGTGGCAGTAGGCTTTGTATTACGATTTTCTAAACAGGTTTATCATCATCGTTGTCAATAGAAATTATATCGTCAATATAAGAACCAATTTTCTTTATAATTTTAACAAATTATCAACTAGGTTTGTAATTGATAAACTTTAATAACTGGCCAGAATTAAATATAACGCTGTAATATTATATTAGTAAGTGAGGTGGTAGCAGTTCAATGCAATTTATTATTTATGTTTCAAATTGTTCGTTCATCACTTTTATTTTACACGCATTTAGCAACTACGACTGATTTGGTCCAAGAACGCTAAAATAATGACTCAATCAGCAGCATCAAGTATGATCCGTAAAACGGGAACTTATATCTCATCACTAATTTCTATAATGATTGATGATTTCTTAAGGCATCGTAAAAACGTGTTTCGCCGATTGTTAAACTTATTAGTCGTGATGATTGATTTATTAATAGTAGTGTTATAGTAGATTTATGCTTCAGAAGTCAAAACATAGTTCCCATCGCAACATGTGCTATTTTTTCTAAATAAACTGTTACATACATTAAAATATATTTATTAAATACTAACGATAGCTTCATCTTAATATAATTATAAAATTTCTATAGTTTCCAATATCACACTAAAGATTATGCAAAGGCGGATCACAAAGGATTTTCATAGTACTTTATTTTCTGTGCAAATGAAATTTTAACAGGACTTCATCCGTAATTTTTGGTATTATTTTTAGGATTATATCTCTTACTGGTCGAATCGGCTGCAATGTTTTATAAACCTTTGTACCTATATAGCTAAATAATAGACGACTCAGCCACTGCGACTATAGTTTATTAGTACTAAATACTTGTCTAGACTTAAATAACAGCTCTAGAAAATCATATGCACAAGGTTGTGTATGACCATATCCGAAGTATAGGACCATTATTTCTGAAACTAGCAAAATTCATTTTGTGTTACCTACGTATTCCATGACGTTATAATGAGAGTATATTAGCGCAAAAAATGTGGGAAAACGTAAAAGAAGAGCAGCCATAGCGAAGTTGAAAATTGCGACGATACATTGAAAGTTATTGGCGAGCAATTAAAACATCACACCGCTACGTACAGACAGACAAATAGTCTTAATTTATAGTAAAATTTGAGATTTTCAAGAATGACGGAACGAAACTCATATATATTTTTTCAGGATAAACTTTTTTTATTATATTTTCTTTGCTTATAGACAGAGAAAAGAATTAATTTGCTAAAAGCAACTTTTAAAAGCGCAATACAACCAAGGTCTCATTCTTTATATTACTAGTGATATAATTTAATTCGTTACATAATATTTAAACATGCTTATATTATTGAAACTATTTCATTGCATTTAAAATCTAATTATATATTGTAATTTCAGTATTACGATAAACTCGTAAAATTTCTTGTGGGAAAACGAAAAACTAAGTAGTAAGTTTAATTAAGTTTTTTTTTTATTTTTCATTAAAAAAAATATGTTTGGAAATGTTGTACTTATATTATAACTCACAACATGCCTAGGCGTGTGTGTGAATATGGGAGTATTGAATAATACACATTTAATTAATTTTCAAAACACTACAGAGCTCTAGAACAGACTAGAAAGCTTACGAAACCTACAAAATAATTGCAACCAGAACGTTTAGAAGTATTCTGCGAACCGTACAATCCTCCTATCCGTATGTTTTTACAAACGTCGGTCTAGATGTACGCGTGCAATATGTATGCTATGTAAGCCACCGGACGCGCTTGCGCTACCACCAGATCAAATGGAGCGGACACAGAAAACCAGAAATAAGAACTCGTATTTCCAACTAAATACACGCAGTTAGGTGTCAATGTAGAGTGGTCAATGGTCAATCAGCCGAGAAGTAAGAGCCGTCTCGTGGTATAAATTTGAGGTGGGTAGATCTCATGTAGACTGGTGATGTTATGCCGACCTCGCAAGGACGGAGTTTCGTTTCTGCTAACTCCACGTAGTTGTAGGTCGGGGCTTTTTGTCGTAGACGGACGTACGGCTATTTGATGTTTTACTTTTAATTTATGGAGGGCGTATGCTATTACCTAGGTATATAACTAGAGAATCAGTTTTCTAGGAGCTTTTATACTTTTTGTAACTTTTTTTTATAGACCGTAGTTTCTAATGTCATTAGAAAGCATTCCGAAAATGTGAAGACCATAGATTCGATAGGAAAATAATATAGTTGTATATTTTTCGCGATACACCTACAGCATAATTATGTAGTTACTTTGCTATTAGAGTAGCTAGAATAAATTATACTAAAAGCTTAAGGAAAATTACACTTTTTTTTAATTACAGTTATACAAAAAACAAGAAAAACAACGTTCGTTCGTATCATACAAAAAATCAAATCAACATCACTCTTATTCGATCCGAAATAGCCATTGAGCACGTAAACGTTCATTCCCACGTTACAAGGTGAAAATGAAAGCGTGCCGATTAATATTATACAAAAAAAACAGTTTATGCCGTGTCATTCGATGCAGATGGATTTCTAGACGTAAAAACTGTCTAGATACTAGATAAACTGGCATTACGTAGAACATTTTAATATCAAAGCTCATTTACTGGTCATTTTGGTGAATTGATGAAGTCTATAGAGCTATGTGCCAGCCTTTGATGATAAGATATGAATGTTTCATATATAATTAAACTTATTTATTCAATTGTAATAATCAAAAAAAGTTACAAGAATTAAATAACTTGCATAGAACAGATCGTTAAAAATTAAAATTGGATAGTGTATGCATTACCGCTACAAAAGGGGACTCTGTTCAGACGTTCAATGCTAGAAGTTAATTCTTTTACAAAGTAGTAATCATCTTATTATAAAGAGAAGCAAATGAAACCTTGTAATTCAAGCAAATGATCCGAGGATTAAAATGAATGACTGAATCAGCTTGACTTACTAAGCATTACTTTTCAATCAATTCAATCAAATCCAATCCAGTGCCTGATTCACAAAGAAAAAAAAATGAACCATTGACAATAACGGTACCCAATAAGGAGCTTTATAATTTGAAATAAAATTATACAACTCGTTTCCTTTTCCTTAGTAAATAAAAATATTGATATTGTACTTACATTTGCCAAAGCTAGTATTAACCATATTAAAGTTGCTTTTCGTATGTGTGACGTTATATCTGATGCCATTCCGAACCTGGAAAAGAAAAAATGAATGTAAATCTAAATGGAAAATAAAATTATACATTAACTAGTACTATATTTCAATCTAGAACTACAGCTAAAGCCTGTACAAACAATTTAAAATCTGAACATCCACTGAAATCGGTTTAATCAAATGATATTTTGGTAAAATTTATAAAATAATCTATCAATTATAATTCTATCCATCCAAAATTTGTCCAAAAAAAATCGCTTTAAGGGATAGCGCCGCCCAGTGTACTACCATGATATCGTATTTGGTATATTGTCAACACAGTTACGTGATATCAGTTAATTAACTAACCATTTACAGCCTTATTAACAAACGCGTCTTAACTTTAATCGTCATTTGTCTTGTTTTGGCGCGTGACTTTATCCATTGGAAAGAACAAGACATAAGATGCTCTAAGTTAAGACACGTTTATTAATAAGGACGATAATGTACTGCTCAGGTAAGGGCTGCCATATAAATATATAATGTTTGTTACATTTCTTTTCCGACGATTCTCTTTCCGCGCAAACTCTATAATCATTCATTCATCAGTTCTTCCATTTCAGAGTTATAGGTGACAATTTTTAGCTCTAATACTTGAACATTGTTGTACATATTGACAGTTCTAAACAATATTATAATTGTAGATGAAGGTTTTGTTAGTCATTTAATAAGAGACAAAACTTAACTAATAATTGAGATAAAAAAAACGACATTAGTCTAGATATACATTATTTCCTATTGATATATGACACCATACAATTTGTGTATATGCCAGCGTCAAGATTATCAATTTTCAAGTTATTAATCAATCAAGTTAAGTCAAATATCATGTAATAATCAATAAAAAGCATCGTGGTCAAGTTCAAGTACTCTCGTAAAGCGGTGGAGACTTTACCAGGGTTTCTATGGAGATTTACCGCGAACAGAAAAGACACGTTATTCCGTCTTCTTATAGCTTGCCCACATTTGTGATAAACAAGGCAAAAATATTATACATTAAAACTTTCAGAATCACTAGTTTTGCAAAAAATACACAGACAGCGACGTAATTTTTCAGCGAACCCGAGAAAACCTATACTAGTTATACTATTACTTCTTATACATTACAATAAAGTTTGTCGTCACATCGGAATGTAAATAACAGTTTTTCACAAACTTTTTTAACCGGATAGTTCAAAGGAGTCAAAGCTGAGATGACGGGGAGTTAGCCATTTGCATAAGTGAAAATATTGTGAATAAATAACGCATAAACGTGTTTTAGTCTGACGCAGAGTCGGATAGGCCGTTTGCTTTCTCGACACGAAACCATGGCGGTCAATGTCGCAGTTAGTTTGTGCCGTGACAAAACAGAAACATTGTAAGTACACTGTTAGTCGTATTAAACTTTTACTCCATGTAACAGTCGTGGTGGTACACATCCACTGCTGGGCTGGACTTGTGTTCGACTAACAATAGGTATACAATTACGTTAGTAGTTCGCAAACGATTTAATAATAGTTGAATTTACATACGAATGTCTGATCCTAACTAAATGTTAATTCACTGTTGCACATAGTAATTTTTCTTACTAAAGGCACTTGCTCGGTAGTCTTATAAGATACTATACTATCATGATTATGTTCCTGTTAACATATCGACTTATGTGCATCTCAAGTGCTGAGTAAAGTGACAGCTATTTTAGGAATAGGTATAAACTATCCAACAACATAAAACCTAGGGTGGACGGCCAAGCGCTACACTATGTACATATAGTGCTCTGAGTTGAGGTTTGCCAACCAGCAATGGAACGTAGTATTCTTGGAATTAGAAGGAAAGGTAAAGTACGAAACACCATACTGTAAAACGCAGTATGGTGTTTCCATTCACACGGGTGATTGATGTTGGCCAAAAAGCTGCACGAGTAAAATGGGATTGGGCGGGATATCAGCTGATGCGCATATATCTCGAATTCCGACAGGTGGCCCAATATTGTGACACAGTGAAAATATGAAGAGTTACACACACAAGAGACACCTAGGAAACGGAGTCGCGATCTAGACTTTCATAATTTTCATAAAATAAGGAAACAACATAAATATTGTAATATTTTAAAACAAGTAGTAGAAGGATCAATCGATCAGGATCAACCATGATCCTAATCGACCGTGTAAGCATAACAATATAAGATAGAAATCGGCTTAAAAGCGTTTAGCAGCAGACATGAATTGAGCACTAATATACGAGTACATATAAAGTCTATCTTTGTTTGTCCATCTTTTCCGTTCCATCATTTCAGCTTGAGTCCGGCTAGTTTATTTCGTCTGTCAGTATTAGTATATTTTTACTACAGATCGTAGTTTCCATCCAAATTTTTTTTTTTTTTATTTGAGTAGTATTTTCTCCAAAAATGCTGCAAATTTTGCTGCGACATGATGGACTGACCGAAGATTGTTGTATTTTTCGTCTTTCGCAAAATTACTGTGGTCTCCAGGTCACCATTTCGCAAAAATACTGGAAGGTATAGCCATAAATCAATATATTTAGTTTCAGCCATAGATTCAGATACAAACAGTGCGAAAAGCTTTTTATGGCATTTTTTTTATATAGTTTCTATGATTCATAGACAAGTACCGCCTACGAAGTCGCAGGAAAATATAAGATTCAATAAAGGTATGTGAGAGGCGGTAGAGGCTCAGGTATAAAGAAGGGTCAAGAGGTCTAACCAAGGCATGTGGCTGCTACTACACAAGAAATAATATCTGCTACTTAATTTTAGATGCTATGGCTGATACTGTCTGGCAGAGATTCAAATTGATATTATAAATTTTTGTAACTTAGCCTATATCTTACAAAAGTAACACTTTTAAAGACATGTAAATACAAACACTTTGTGTACCTACTTACATAGAACGTGGCAGGTTAGTGACCATAAAATATTTGCCCTACCTTCTGAACTAGTCGCAAACTGTATCTCGGAAGGCATTGTTTATCTCTTTTCAAATCTTTTATTGACGTTAACCTCTGAAATGATGCATTTACTGAATAGTTTAAGTTTAGACTGTAAGATATGTTATTGTCATCTGTTAAAAAAATACCGCATTTGTTCATTTAGCCTTACCCTAGCTAAATTAAAAGCTAAATTCCCCATTTTCGGAAGAAATTCGACCGGTTATCAGAACCACGTTAATTGTTAATGCATACCAAAAATAATAATAAAAATATCATTCCAATCTATCTACAAATTGGTAAATATTCACAGATTATAATCAGTCAGAAAGCACTTTAACTCTCTTCTCGAAACCTAATTTCCGTTATTTTGCACAGATTTATCATAAATTGTGATATATTTACCTTTAACCTCATCCGCGGTCTGAGCTCTACCGTTACTAGAAAACCGGAAATAGGAATCCTAGATACATGGAGGTCAATAAAAAACTATTAATAACTGTTTTTGAATAAATTTATTACATATTTGGTCATTATAAAACATTTCAAATTTAATAAGAGGTTAAGTTATGTATAAGTATTTTTGCGTATTTTCAGAAAATCCTTTTAATTTATCTGCCAAGGTATTTTAAAAATGTCTACCGCGACCCATTAAATCAATGCTAGGCATAGAAACGTATACTACACCATCTCTAGACTTAAAGTTAGCAAAATATATATTACGCTTGCGTTATTAAATTTACTGCTTCACCTCAATATTTTATTAAGCACTTACTACTTATACTAAATAAACGTAAATCGATTCATAATTTATCAAATCTTCTAAAAAAATCAATACAGAAAAAAACAGTCGATGATAAGTACCACCTTACATGTAAATAACTGTGTCGTCACATAATACATTAACTAACAATGTCTAACCCAAGATAGTACGATCGTATTGAAGCGAAATTGCCAACAATTAATTATTTTAAGCCCTCGGCAATAGTCCAAGATGTCAATTAATGTTATTTATGTCATTGATAAGTCCAATAATGGGATGCTAAATTTAATTCTGTAGAAATAATTTACTGTTCTGTAATACTAGTCTCGTATATTTTGTAGGTGAGGACAATTACTGTCTATATTTGGCTTATTTTGATTAATAGAGTGCCTGGAGAGACCTGAATATGTGTAAATAGATAAGGCTGCTATCCAACTGGCGTTTTACGAGCGTTGGCGCTGCGTAGACGTTGGCGACGTTTCGCACGGAGAGCATTAACGTCCGCTAAAAGCGTCGAGATATGTAAGACGAGAACGCGACGTTAAAGTTGCGAGGTCGCAAGGCGAACGCTTGCCGCTAGAGACTCGCGACGTTGACGTCGCGTCTCCGCAGCGTTGGCGCTCGGCAGGCGTTGGAGAGACGCTAAAAAAACGCCCGTAAAATGCCAGTGGGATAGCGGTCTAAAACCTGACTATCCAGCAAAATATGAGTCTATACACAGATAATGTACACGTGATAATATATTTGATTGGCTCGTTTAATTGTAAAATTCATTATTAATTTTAATTACTGTTGAATCAAAGGAACTCCATATTTACAAATACACAAAAAAAATTACATCCCGATTAAGATACGCAAAAAAATCCACAATAGCAAATCCAAAAGAAAACACTAAATACACTGTTAATTATTTTTGTCTCCTTTCGATCCGTTACGATAAATAATTAAATTTTGTACAATAAGGCAAACTGAGCACTTACAAAACGATAACATTTTTATTATCTCCTTACCCCGCCAGGAAATTGATGTGATTACAAAACAAATATAACAACAAAACATTATAGCAGAATCAAATAACAGGCAATTTGGTACGGAGATATCATATTGGTTCAATAGTGTCTTTATTTGTCGCAATTTCACTACGGAAATGCTTTCTCAGCGAACCATGAAAGCTGCAAACCATACTTTATGTTTTGCAATGCATAAACTTGCCGTATTATTGTTGACGGTTTATTTAACCTGTATAATATAAACTAAGGTTGACTACGGAATATTTAGTAAGTCCTCTGACGCCCAGATTTTTGTAGGTGGATTACAGGAAGAAAGCACTGGGTCAATCCTGGTGTAAAATGCTACATGACCACGGCAGGGCAGTGTAAAAACAATATCACTAGACTGTGTTTAAAAGAACTATATTCTCTATATATCTACACTAATCTAATTCGGTTTTTATTTGGCCCAACGTATAAACATCGCCATTCAGCGTGGTAATGCGGCTAGCTCGCTTGGCACGCTGCCTTCTGGTTGTGGTTTGGAGAATTAGGATTATCTGTAGATCTTAAATCTTACTGCTATATTTATTTTTGTTGTTGTAGTTAGTCTTTTCGTTTTTGGTAATAAAGGCTATCATCTTAATTAATATTATAAAGAGGAAAGATTTGTATTTTTGTATCTAACGAATACAAAAAAAATACTGGACCTACTTCAAAAATTCTTTTGGCGATAAAAAACTGCATTATCACTGAGTAACATAAGCTATTTTTACTACGCAAGATGACCAACTTGGCAAAACCAGGACGTGCCGCTCGTTTATAATAAAAATGCAATTGGCAGCTTGACGTTCGGAATAGCATTCTAAGAGGGAGGCCTATGTTCAGCAGTCAACGTCTACTGGATGATGATAATGATGATGAACTTTAAAGCCCGTCGCAATAACGCGTTTCTTTTTATTTGTTCATATCTATTTTCTCTACTCTTACAATCTTTTAAAACATGAGTTTAAAGTTTTTTAATAGTTTCCCGATGCTTAATAATAAACAGTTTCCACAAACAATATAAAACAAGCAAGTCTACTAAAATAAGCCTCCTTCAAAGACTGCTTTTAAAATGTCCATAGCATTCTATTCGAGCTCGCGATGAAATCTAAATAAGTGCCAATTTAGTTTCAAGACTTCCAGTCCGGCACAATCTTGACTGACATTTGTAAGCAGATACTTACATCATTACGTGTCGGCATAATGGAGGGCTACTTGGATACTACTATGTCTGGATAGCCTGAAGGTGAAATCACACTGGAGTTTCCTTAGCGTCACAAATCCGCTATATTATCTGACTATTGACAATGGTCTTGCCATATTAATTGCTTAGTACAGTACCCGGCAAAAATGTTGTGCTAAAAGTGTCGAAGAGGAGGAATTTTCGCGCATGTGCCCTTCTAATTGACGTTACGCACGATTCGCCGAAGAGGTCTAAAACATTAAGGATGGAAGCCAAATGTTCTTGGGTGCATATTAAGTTGCCATAAAGTTTTAACACGTTTTAAAAATTATCAAGACCAAAACTGAAATTACATGATCGCTTGCCTAAAGATGGAACGTTTAAAAGTCTGCAATTCTCAAAAGCCCTAAAACTCTATGATTTACAAACGAATTTCAATCTGTCTCCTAAACAACATAAAAACGCATGCGTTTAATCAAAACTAAACACTCTTCTCTGGGTTTTGAACTAGTAGGTCCCTTATCACGACTGTGGAAAACTCACCCGTAATATCAGTAACTACCAGGCTCTGTTACCATGACTATTAGTTATATTAAATGTTAGTACAAAGATAAGTGTTTGCAGAAATACAGACAGAAGTCTGTCGTAGACATGCGATAGTATAACGGTTTGGGAAAGTACTGTCGATTGTCAAATATTTGTTTAGCTTGGCGGATATATGAGTAAGCATTTAAATTTTTGTTCGTATGTTTGTCTAGCTGAGTTGACTGCTAGTCTCAGACATACATAAGTTAAAAGTAATATTTATACCGGCTTTAAAAAAATGCAAGCATAACTTAAATTCGTAAGCCCAATTTTTCAGTAATTTCTATTTTTAACCACAATTATCGATTCACGTGTCGAAAAAGTATAATGTTGTGTGTATGAATCTGATGACGATTTGTTTGAAAAAGAATGTCAGCAGAGACATACTTTTCCAAACAATAAAATATTTTTCTAATCGATCCAGGCTTTGCTGAAAAATCGGATAACTTTAAAAAAGATTAGATAAATAATTTTATGAAAATGACAATCAGAAGGCATTCAAAAACTCACTGATTGAACCAAATTAACTTTAAACCAAGTGATCTACTTGTAACAAGGGTTGGCAGAAAGTGCAACAAAGAAATGGCAAAAAATAATACCAAAACGGTCCCAAACTGGTAAAGACAAAGGTAGCGCATAAAAAACAATACTTCAATACTGAAGGATGTATTATGAAGCGAGGATATGTAAAATTTGGTATTGTAGTAGAAATAAACATCGACTCACATAATGCAAAAACATTATCCATGACACAATCCCGCGATCTCTCTGAAAATCCGTACAGATTTCTAGATTTTCTATCTCGACTTCGTTACGATTGATCTTAAATTATGTACCGTAGATGCGCACGCGTCTCTACTTCGCATGAATAATTCGCAATATCTACACGATTTTCCCCAATACTTTACACTGCACATGCATATTCGAAATGACTTGAGAAAACAGAGTTTTATGGACCTATCGTGGAATCTATTAGTGACATACTGATTAACTTGATACGAAATAGCAGCAGTTCTTTACATAATAATATTCCCTATTTTTGCCCGACTGCGAAAGAAGGAAAGTTATGTTTTTCAAGAGTATAATGTATGTTAATTACTTTAGCACGCCCTAGAGCCTAAACAGCTTATTGTATTTTTATGTTAGTGATGTCAATAGATTCGTCTTCAACTGCTATACTAGCTGCATCCCGCGATATCATTTGTTAAGATACGTGGGTTTAAAATTCTTGCAGTCGGGTTTATTAAAGTCACTTTTAACTACTTGCTGAAAACGATTGAATAGTAAATTGCTTTACATCATCAATTGTTGTAATTTCGGCGTCCAGATAAAAATATGCTGTCAATAAACTTAAGGTATCATTTCGGCAAGGCAATGATTTACCAAAAACCACCTGCGGTTACCAAATACGTTATTAACCATTTAGTGCATCGTGCGCGTAAGAGACCACACACTTCAACGGCCAAAACTCAATCTCTACACGTGTCGATAATAAATCGTCTCTGATACTGTAATATCTCTTTAACTAAATAACTGGCACGCACTGTAGACTATTACTAAACTTATTTGTAATTTGCTAAAATTAATGACAAATTGAGTGAAGCATCTCTGTTTAGAGTATGGCAAACTTTTCTTTTGTCTATTAGTACGTTACGCCTCTTGATGAACTTCGGTACAATTATAAAGGTTCTATGTATTCTCATATTTTGTTAAAATATATTATAGGTGTATTTTTCTAAGAATGTGGGACCTGACTGAGAGCTTTTTATCTTCAAAAACGGGCAGAATTTTTGAATAATAGAAACGCTCGCTGTCTCTAACAGTTCCTCGATATAAAGAATTAATTTGATAAGAATTAGCTCAGCTTTCTGATGAAACTGTTGCTGATGGAAACATTAGAAAGTTAATCCAATCAAATTGGTCTAAAGCAGTAAATAAGCCCAAACTTTTACATTAATATTCTGTTTAGGAAATTGAAATTACTCGAACAAGGTACAGCATTTCATCAGTGTCTTGTCCGAGGTAGGTATATATGTAATAAAAGGCTGTTAAAGGTTCGGGATAAATTATTATTTATCAGACAGTTTCGGGGCCACAGAGCCTGCCTTATCGGAGAGAAGGTGCTTTGAAATACCGCGGCGAGAGTCCAGTTAGGGATCAACAGCAAAGGTTGAAACGGAGAACTTGTTCCCGAAGTTAGATGAAAAACTAAAGTGGGTTATTTCAATACACGAGAGATAGATAGTTAGAAAATACCTTATTTTATACACACAAAAGGATTATAGTAAACAAAAAAGGCTTATTAATAGCAGTGCAAGCTAGCAGTATAGCTCTTTTTAACCTTGAAATTCCACTAATTTGCTAGTTAATTTATACAGCGTTTAAAATTCAAATAATCAGGATGTGCGTAAAATCACTCGTTTTCAAAATGGGCAAGTGAAACTTCTGACACTAAATATAAAAAATTCGCCATTTTGTCATCTTGTATTTGAAATTCATTACAGTAGAATTCTACTAGTAGCGCCTTTTCATTTGATATCCATGATGAAGATGATTTGAAAAATATGTAATCTGCTATTTTATAGGGGCGGCTATATTGGACCGATTTTCATCAAACCTAGCTAAACACAGTTCTTTATAAAAAGCAAAATGAAATCGGTTCATTCGTTCGGGAGTTACGATATCACAAACAGACAGACAGACACAAATGAAGACACACGTTAAACTTATAACACCCACAACTAAATAGAACTGCTGATTTACGTAAAATCCTTACGGAACCCTCAAAGATTTCAAATCGACTTTTTTCATTCCTGTTCCTTGAATCAACCTCCACCCGACGGTATGTGGGTCGTTTTCATCAATCAAATTTACGTGCGTCGAACCACAGTTTGTGGTAAGCGAAGTAACCGGCTTGTATATTAAATATAGGTATATATTTTTAACTTTTATTGACAAGAGGTTTCCTTAGTATTTGATATTATTCTTTATTATTTGATGCTCATAACAGATAGTCGATATGAATTTGCAAAGAAGATCGCTTACTATAAGATGCTTATTGGTAAGTATCCAAATAACTCCAGTGTCCTTAAATATAAATATACAGGTGAAACAAAAAACTGATGAAAACTTTTTGGTGAATCGAAAAATAAATATCTATGTTATTTGTTGTTTATTTAACAAACTATTACAAGAATGTTAATGTGAAAGGGGAGACCAGTTCCGGTTCACGTTTCAAATAAACTTTAATAAATAACATATAATGTGTTTTATTAATGCAACGGTAAAATTTATTTCATAATATGTCAAAATACATATATTTTATGAATTAATTTATCTCTGATCATAAATTCACGCTTGCTTAGCGAAGATCTAGAAAATTTTAAATATTGCTTTAAGGTAGTTTTTTTCGTATTTTCATGGATCTAATAAATACTTAATATGTATGTAAAGGTAACAAACCAGTTTCTTCTATATACTTCTCTTAACGTCTAACGTCTTTCTGTCGCTTTAGCTTGATATAACAAAACTGATGATGTGAGATTTGTTTCTGAATTCTCACTCAAATGTGTTATCAACCAGAAAATTTTACCGTGAGATATAAAATATAAAGTCTTAATAGTTATTCTTTAAGTGACCACCAACTGCCATTTAGCTTGCTTATCGATAGAGTGAGAGAAGCGTTTCTGCTTTGAGTCTGGCAAAATGTTCTTGTATCTGTCAGTTGGTTTGTATATGTTGTCTGTCAGCAAGAAATGTTGTACTCGAGTACAGTTCCTAGTTTTCATTCGAACTCGGTGAAACTTGGATATTTACCTGTTCTAAGAATTTTCAGATTTTTCAAATTGTTTAAATGAGGGAAATTGCTGTAAAATACAAAAACTACTATGGATACATATCTAGAACGTATTTTATTACTCGTACAACGAAGTCTACAAAATGCTGTGGCTTATCGCCACGAATAGAAAATGTCAGATGTCAGATTTCGCGGTAAGCGGCTGTTATTCCCTTCAACACCGCGCATGAGATATTTAAGATTTGTGATAGAAGCCATTTGAATGCTTGAAAGCCGCTAAGTTATTGTGAATGCGAAATCAGTAGTACTCTTAAGTACTAGTACTTAGTTTTAAATTATTTTGAATCAAATTTATATACTACACTAATCTGATTTGATGGCATATTTAAATATGAGACTATATAAAATATACAGGAGGAACATACCTCCTATTTTAAATTCGGCTAAAAATAGAATCCATAACCAAATCGATATATTCCAGGACTGTGTGTTTCATTTTCGGAGACATCGTCGTCTACTCGTAGGCAAATTGGTGGCTAAAAGCGGTCTTATTGACAATTATAATGCCTTTAAACTTCAAAAATAGGTAACAAATATTTTACATACCAGCCTTCGCCTTTCCGACGGCCGGTGCTCTTCGTTCGCCACACAATCATCTTACACTTCACAATAACATGTATCGAATAGTCACCTGTCACCTTCTGTCCACTTCTATGAAGGTACTGTCACTTAACATGCTCCCCCCTTGCGTGGGTACATCACTACACTCGGTGGGATAAACGGTTAAAGGTGTTGGTGGACCTGGAACAAGAAAATTTCTTCGTTATATATTATAAAAGTCTTTTTCTGGATACAGGGATAGAAATCTTTACAAGATTCCCGGCAGCATGGGTGTGAAGCTAGGTAATGTAGGACTAGTAGGTGTCACCCGCGGTGTTGATTGCGGCATAAAATAGAATATAATAAACTTTCGAACTTTGAACCCCCATTTCACCACCTTAGATGACGATTTTTTCAAATTTCTTCCTTAGTACAACTCCTACACCCTATAATAAATACACCCCCCAAATTTCATGTCTCTAGATTTAGTGGTTTAAGCTCTAGCTCTGCGTTGATTCCTAACTAATATCAGGCAGTCAGTCTAACCCACTAAAACCCCTAGGCCTAGTCCATTCATAGTAGCTTTTTGTAAATAGTTGAGCACGCACTCTTTTTGCGAAATTATATCTCGATAACTTGTAGAACGATTTTAGAGTTCTCTTTTTAATTTAGGTTCCACATATCTTTGCTGAAATTATGTATTCTAAATCGGAAGATCCCAACACACGCGCTCGTGGAAGTTTCAAGCGCGCCAGTTGACGAATTTTTTTTATAACTGATTATTTTACGATTAAAGATTAAAAGTCTATGAAATAACGAACTAAGTAGATTTTCCCTTGCCGTGATTTCTCACATCATAAGAACAGTTGGTAAACGTTTGCTAATTTAGATAAAAGTGAAGCATAGGCAGATGAAATTCCCACAAGCCTTCGTGTTTCACTGCTACCTTCTAATGACACTTTCTATTTCACACAGAACCATTATAAGCTTGCAATGTTAAAGAGACAAACAGTGGCTACATTTTAATGACGTATTGAGCCTATTCAAGGTTTATTTTATCCAAGGTAGTTCAAATAAAAGCTCGCGTTTTCATACAATTTCAGTAACGGACAACTATCATAGTTCTTTACATATTGAACAGTTTCTAACCAACTTCAATAAGCAAGAGATCCTTATTTCGTCGGAACCTTTTTTATTTATCAGTGTTCCCAGATTTTTTAAATAATTATTGTTCGACATATATAGTCTTACACAAATTTTAAAATAATCGATCAGCGCCACAAAAAGCGATATACCTAACTATCATCCACACCAAGTAAGTAATAGATAGTTATTAGCATGCCTACATGTACGGCCGTTTGACTAATGCATCTCGTCAAGTAATTACCAAACCAATACTGGCAAAGTGAACTGTACAACATACCAACACGTCTCGAGGTGTTGAAGGAACTCTCACAAACACGCTGTATCTTAGGAGCTATCGCAGAATAAAAAAAAACACAGATTCAGAAAGTAACAAGAGGTTAGAAGCGAGTTTGAAAAAACCCGACTGCCAATTCGTTAAACCTGTGTATCACCCTTAATTATTTATTTTTTTAATTTTTATGTACCCAGTGTGACTCTCACGACTAAGACGAATCTATTGATACAACACATTAAAATAAGACAAGCTGCTTTGGTTTAAGGGCGTGCCAAAGAAATATACACACATACACTCAAAAACATAATCCTCTTTCTTTCGCAGTCGAGTAAAAAGACGGTGATTTAAACATCCAACGTTTGCTTTGTCAATGTTTTATTATGTAGTGTTGGTTTGTTCTACTAATTTGTAAAATTTGTTCTAAAATTGCTGCGACGAAATTTATTATCATTTCCAACTTGTACCTCTGTTGTTAATATAACCTGTGTATAGTGCAGAGCAACATGGCTCGTAGTAAGTCACGCCTCGCTAGTACCTTGTTACCTATGACACGTGACAGAGGCACGGTTAATTTATTCCAAAGAAAGTTTCTGTTTGCTACTGTTGCTTGTCAGATTCTGATATCTGTACAAACGGTAGTCGGGTTTATTTGTTGGGGTACAACCTGTTAAATAATTTTAATTAATTACGTACCTACCTACGTAGGGCTTAGAATATGTGTTATGGCATGAAAATTACTTATCTAAATTACGAATTAAATTCAGATTGTCAAATTGACAATGAATGAATTTGATTTCTGCCATTTTAGCGCTGCTTGTAGCGTGAGCATACAGTGTTGATAATATCGATTTTAGTTCCCGGTACTCTCACCAGGCGCTTCATATCGTCATAAAAATAAATGTCATTTCCTAGTGAACATTTAGTCCATATAATACATGTCGGTGGTGAAAATTCACACGCTGACTAAATGTGCTTTTGGGAAACTATTGAGTGAATTATAAATCGGAAATAACTCGATAATATTAAGAATACAACTACATATATATATCTTGAGTAAAACGTCACTCAAGAAATGCACTTGAAAATAAGACAGTAAAAAAGAAGAAAAAAGAACGTAAATTATTAGAAAATTGGCACAGAAATAAACGTACCTACCCTTTACTAAACTGTAATTAATATTGTATTTTATTAAATACCTATACAGCCCTTTCTAAAAAAAACTCACAAAAAAATCGAGACTGGCTTTGCCAATTTACATAACTTGACGTGGACAGATACAGTTACAACAAAATCTTAAAATCCAATAGAAATATTCGTATGCTTTTTTTTAGACAGTGACTAAGCTATTTCAATTTGTTACAAATACAGAATGATGGCAAGTACTAACATCAATTCGTATGACTAACATATTTCGCACTGAACATTCAAACCCTATTGATGTCAAGAATAGAACGAACAAATCATCGTAAGGTCATTACTTACTTAGTTAGAAAAAAACATTCAGTCCATTCCATTTTAGGTAAGTAACTAAGATTTATGTACAAGAACCAGAGAGATACAACTTTTTAGGGATAAACAAATTGATCATTAAGCATAATCTGAGTCTCATTTTAAACCTCAGAGTAATATCGATTTATTCTAAGCAAGCGTGCTATATTTTATGCCGCAGCGTTGCTTTACATCATCAGGCGAGTTGCGGTATAACGCAAGCTTATAATAACTTTAAAATGCTACTGTTTAAATTAAAAATCTAAAATTATTTTCCTACCATATCTTTGCCAAAAACATTTGTCTACTTTTATTTTAGATTTAAACCTATTTATTGAGTTGCTGTATGTTCAAAAGACCTTTATTATTTGAGGAAGGTAAATTTAAGAATAAGAATATGAAATACTTATTGGCCTTTAAATAACGTTCTTTACAGACAAGTTCTGTTACATATAAATGATTAATTACTTAAATAAAATATAAAACTTATTTAAATACTTTTATAATTCTTACAATACATATTTATTATATTATATATTTACACTATGATTTATGTCTCTAGTTATTAGTACCTAGTAGTATTTTGTAATGGTTGTTCGTTACACAAGATCGATGATTCGACAAGCCTTAGACATATATTCACTGAGTTTATAAAAAGGATAAATCAGTTTCTATTCCTTAACAATGTTATGTAGAAGATGTAATTAAGCATGAATAAATATTATGAATCAAAGACGAGATCTTGATATTCTAAAATTAATCAGCATCGCCATTCTTTCCTACAGACACGGTCGTAGGACAGTGGTGCGCTGGCGACGCGGCGACGGACGGTTCATAACGGTACCTACATGTGTTGGCTACCGCCCGTATGAAGCTTTCGACGCTACTCGGCAAAATGGTCGCTTTCCTCGATTTCTTTCCACTCTACAGCTGATCACAAACATTAACAGTCTTATTAATAAATGCATCTTAACTTTAATCGTTATTTGTCTTGTTTTGGCGCGCGACGTTCACCATTGGATAGAAAAAGACAAAAGATGCTCTAAGTTAAGACGCATTTACTATCGCATTTACGCATATAATAAGGCAGTCAAAGCTAATTGTGAGATAATTTTATATGATAGCCTTTCTCTTTCTATGGTTTTATACCGCTCGGCGTACTTCACCATTGACGTAAACACTAAACACACGCTATAAGCATCGAAATAGGATAGATTTTTGTTTCTCGTAGATAAATGGCTTTACGTAAAATGTTAAATTTAAATTAGTCATAAATATAAAATAAAAAATATACGTAAAATTTTAAATTTAAATTAGTCATAGATATAATTACAAATGGCCGGATTAATATTTTTTTTAATTTTTCTGTACATTGATAAAAAAAATTGTTGTAATACAATTAACCTATCCCAATGCGGACAAGTTATGAAAAATGATGACGTCGATAATTAATGAAGAATTTAAAATGCGCCAAATAGACTTTAAATTGTTAAAACGTATTAACAAAATTAACATAATAATTATAATAACACACAAATTTTCCCTAACTACGGCTTTGATCCCAACAAAAATTCCAAATTTCTTGTAAAGTATAATGTTGTCATACGAGTAGTTATTAGAGTAATAGAAATGATAATAGCTATTTCTATAAATATGAAAGAGATCCTAACTCTTTGTTATTTGCTGAGATTAGAAAACGGTGTATTAATTATAAGGTGTATAATAATTATTGTATGTAAATTTTATTTCTAAGTAAACCTCGTACTAAGATATCATTTTTGAATATTCTACACCTATAACGTAGTCAGATAGGGGTTTAGAGTTAGAAGCATTTTTATATACCATTTTATGTGGCGGTCAAAGTCGCGGATGAAAGCTATATATAAGATATTTGTTCTTACAAAAATGTTTAAGTTATAGCTTATTACTCGCGTATATTTACAGACCCTCCATACTGGTAAGAAGTTTAAACTTCAGAAATACCAACATTCCAATTTTTTTTAAATTCTTCAAGCATTAAGATAATTTTCCTTAATATCAACTATTATGATCAGATAACAAAATTTCCAATTAGGAAATCTGAATAAATACAACGAATTTATGACAGAATTAGCTATCAGCCATTTTGGTCTGCCATTTTACGCCTAGAGATAAATTAGTTAGAATTAATTGTTTAGAACTTTAAACGGCACTGGCAATTTTCTTAAAATTTAGCTGTAATGGATATATGTAATGGACGAGTTTTTTTGTCTTTTTGTCTACTAGTCGAAGTCTAAACCAGCCATTACACGTTAAACGTTGTAAAATATTTGCTAATATCTATTAAAAATTCTAGTGAGTAAGATATAGCCAGCGGTTGATTAACAGTAGTACTTTTAAATAAAAAATAAAAAACAAAAGAGTCCGCAAAACATTACACTAAAATTTCATTTTTTATATCTGTCATCAACATGATTTACGACTTAAATTTTAGCATACGCACTACAAAGATCCGAAACATAAAATCTCACCTGCCAGAATTTAAAGCAAAAATGACGTACGGACACACATAAAAAGAACTATAATGGTCAGTAAGCATACAGTAATAAACGGTATAAAACATTGGCCCAGTCCCCGATGTGTTACCGTGAAATGTATTCATACGCCGCATGCGTATGCGCAGCTAAGTGGAATGATTTATAAAAAGAATAACGTTTGGACGGCGCGCGCTAGTTGATCTTTTGGCGACGATGTTTTTGCTGATGTCATGTAAAAGGGCGGCTTTTTTTTCGAATGTTGAATATTTTATTACAGTTTTTAAATAACTATATTACTCATTCGTTAATATCACGGGCAATGCCAAATAATTTTAGTTACCTACATAATATGTAGGTACTCTTTAATCGGCAACGATAAAATTGTGAGGAAGAGGAGATAACGTCGTTATAAAAAAAGAGTGATAACCAACTTCATTTTGGCAAGACCCAAAACAGTTTTTTCACTAATTTCTATTTAAAAATTATACTTTAACGCCGATTGCGCCTTATTTTTTTTTATTACACTTCACTAATAATTTCCAACCAAATAAATCATATCGTTTTAGCCATCTCGAAGATAATAAACACAAAAAAAATGTGTCGAATTGAGTAACTTCTCCTTGTTTGGGACATTGATAAAAAACAAGAAAACTTACTACATGTCTGTCCATAAAAAGATAGAGGTTCCAAGGATAAAGAGATTTGGATACATAACTTTTTCTGTAGCTATACAAAATGTACCGCTATCATCAAGTAAGATTTATTTTCATTATTATAAGAAGCCCTCTTATCAGCCCTCTTATATAGACATGAAAGAGGTGAAAACAAGAGCAAGCCTTAATTAAAATTTGACAAATTTGAAGCTGCGTAACTGTCAAATCGAATTCAAGTTAGCTTGCTCTTATTGTCACCTTTTTCATACCTAACTCTACCCGATAAGAGAGCTGGTTCTAAAAACTTACATATAGGAACCGATACGTAATTAAACTACCAAGTAAGTTACACTCGTATGCAAATGCGAGGTAATGAAATATTGATTTATCTCTTTTGTGATGGCTCCCTGCCTATACTACTGTAAAAGACACTCTTATTCTCTATTCTGAGCACTCGCAAACTATTTAACTACTGGTATTTATAAATACTATAAGCGAGAGATGTGTTTGTTATCTTTGACAAAACTCGGAGTAAATCTCAAACATTATTCACTAAAACCTAACAATAACTGCAATTTTCTTGTTAAACCTTCCTATAGATGTGTAGGTGATATAAATCATATTATACGAGGTAATCGGTTAGGAGTTTACTACGCCGAAAGGGGGTCACTATACTCATCTTAATAAACGTCTTTCTCTATGAGACCAACTCTACTACATTTTGTCGACGTCCGATCAACTTTTTTTATGGACAGCTGGTTTATTTTCCTCAAAAATTTAGGGTAGGTCACACATTAAAATTTGTTTGGTATTTTATGTTACTATCTCCTTATTATATTCCTAACTAATATTATAACTGTGTAAATACACTAGAGTTTCTTTATATTAAACGAAATGGCAATTTCTAACTTTCTCCTATTGGGATTGCTCGAAGCGGCTTGGTCATTGTCTAAAATGATGTAGTTTTACAATGCTGACCTTGCACGAGTTTAATATAGGAGTGACTAAGTATTATTTTAGTAGAATAGGTACAAGGTAGTCAAATTTACCAAAATATTATTAACGGAGGGTATAAAGCAAATTTCTTGATTATATTAAAATAATGAAATATGTCTGTTTGTTCAAGAACGCGTTAACTGAAAGTTTCCTGTCAAATTAAATCTCTGTAGACCTAAATTTTCTTGATAGAAATCAAATGTTATATATATTTTATATTTATTTGTGAATTTATACATTTGCGGCTATCTTAGTAGAGATAATTAATTATATGGAACTACCGAACAACTTGACGTGAAAGAACTGCAGATGTCATTTTGTGAAAAGGAGTCTCTGTACTACACTATTTATATAGGACTGTGATATGTATATAAAAAGAGGGTTTAGCACAGGACCGGAAAGAATGGCGCGTGTAAGAGGAGACCTATACTCATCAGTGGGTAGCTAAAGGTTGATGATGATGATGTATATAAACTATGAAAGTAACAAAATTGTTAACAAACGAGATATGTGTCTTAACAAATTTGTTATTTTCATAATTGAACATTAAATTTTATAGACCTTTTGTATTCTCGTGGCTCTTGATCATAATCCCAGTAAATAAAGTACAATGAAATTATATTATAGGTATACACTATCAAAAGCTGATTGTCTTGGTATAACAATCGTATGCCATATCAGAGGCTTTCAAGTGGCCTAGAATTGCTGACACTTAGGCCAGACACTCACGTTTGTAAATTCAATATACTTTAGCTTACGTAGTAAAAATTGACAATGTGAGATAATATAAAGGTAAAGTTACTTCTATATAACAGCAAAGGTGATTCTTACATTTCAAATACAACCGAACACTTAAAATTTACGCAATTAAAATTTATTGCCAAAATATTGGTAAGTAATTATAATAAGCCATGCATGAGCGTCTAATCCGCGGCAAAAGGAAACAACAACATCGATCAGCCAAATTAAAATATCATAACGATGTTTGCTCTTCGATTAAAATAAAAATATTCGAATTTTGTCCGTTAAAAGTTAAAAAATATATTTTGTTCGCTGCCCATAGTTGTTATTATTATGTTTCACGGATAACAATCTAAACTTCCATCACAGTTTCTTTAGAAAATTTTGCCGTGATATTATTTAGAATACCAACGTATATTTGATATAAATCGAACACTGACTCAAATTTTATTCAAAAATCTGATTAAACAAGGTTTTGTGGTTGTATAAACTTAAAAGGGGTGGTTAATTCTTAACAGCCGCGAATTCGTAATAAGAAAATAACCAAAACATCTGCTAAATACTTGTCAAAGGCATGTCCAACTCTTTCATGGTAAGACCAAATTTTGTCGTACTTTGTTTAAGTCAACACAGGAAAAAACATAAAGTTATTAGCGTCGATAATACAAACGGTTTTATAGGAGAATTCCCAGTAAGCTATATAAGGCATAAAACCTTTAACCCCTTTCATCGTCAAGAGCTTCTAATCACCAGATCGGATCCGTATAAAAGCCTATCGAAGATCTTGGCTAGACGATGTTTGGTCAAACGCGGACGAAAACAACGTCCATTCGATAGCTGTGATTGGTCACGGATCTAAATACGGTAAATCGAGTTTTGTGGTAATACGAGTAACTTTGCGTATGGATAATGTAATATCTCTACATCGAATAAAAATAAGAGTTTTCTAGTTTGCCTATTTTCTGTTGTTTTTAATTATTATTTTTGGTGGTGAAAATAAAGAGTTTAGTAAAATTTTTTTTATTTATTTTTAATTACCAACTATATAAAATAAACATTAAAAAACCCAATCTATAATTTGGTCATTCTGTTTGCTTAAATACATGAAACTTGTCGTGTTAAAGGAAATTAAAGAGCAATTACTAAATATTTTTAAAAGTTGTTACAAAAACCACGTGTTAAACAACACCTTTAGATTGAAAAGAATTGGATTATAATCATAAATTATCATTAATAATAATTGATATTATTTACATTATGGTTTCAAGGAAAAGTTCGTATCAAGCAGAGCGCGTTGAATTCTTTTTCACGCGCGCTTTATAATTATTACAAAGCATTACAAGAAATAATGTATTTTTTAAGTTTTTTATATCTTTTCTATATTATACATATAAAAAATTATTGCTGTCCGTTTGTCTCTCTTAAACTCGAGAACGGTCGGGCCGATTTAGCTTATTTTGGTTTTGATATGTTTGTAAAAGTTCAAGGAAGTTTTAAACGGTGAGAAACATACATAACCGTTAGGCGGTACGAAGTTTTCCGGGTCAGCTAGTCCATAATAATAATTAAATGCAGGGGTTGCTCTTCCCATAGCCCAGCGCCAAGTCATTCACCCCTTTTTAATGTATATGTATTTTATGCCTATGTATATTGTAAAGGGCCTCTCAGTGTTGACCAGGGCCCCACTGGTGCCCCAATAAAGGTTCGGCTTTAGGCCATGTTTGTCAATCAATAATAATCCGAATTAATACCCAAATCTTTAAAATCGATAATGTATTTTACGAAAAGGCTCGATTGTGCGTTGAAAAGATTCGTATCGTGCTCGGCAACAGGATTTCTCTATATAAAAGGTCAAAATACAGCCATTTATTTTTTTATTATGATTGGAGGCTTAATGATGTCGTGTGACCTGTATCAAAGATTTATTTTCTGGTCGACGATGCTCGATAAATTTTACGCTTACACGCAATTTTACGCCTAAGGCCTAGTGGAGAAGAATTGTTTTAGAAAACGGCATAATAGTCAAAATGGTGGAAAAGCTTTTATACGAGATTTTTTTTATAATAAAATTGATGGTGTGGCACAGCGTGTTATATAAATCACAACTGGTGTTATACAAGGGTAAAAGACATGATTTTTATTGAAGAATCTATATTTCTAAAATATAGAAGATAAAAGGTGAAGGACAAGTGACTCCAGACTTAAAACTGATCCTGCGAGATTGTTCCGCCCATCACAGTCGAACCCTCAGTAGGTATAGAAATCAAAGTGTACATTTTAATCATTTGGGAAAGACCAAGTTCTTGTTTTTTTTTATATGTGGCATCATACTATTTGTTTATTTGCCAGTGTCAAGTTTATCAATTTTCAAGTTATTTATCAATCAAGTTAAGTCAAAAATCAGAATGTAAGTCATCGTGCTAAAGTTAAAGTCACATCATGTAACCTCGTACCATGGAGACTTTGCCAGGGTTTCTATGGAGATTTCTCGCGAATACGAAAACCATGGTATACCGTCCACCAATATTATACATTAAAGCTTGCAGAACCACTAGTTTTGAAAAACATACACAGACAGAGACGCCATTTTTTCAGCGAACGCGGGAAAACCCCAAGTTCTTGTTTTACAGCTTTAAAGTCAGAATGTCACTTGTCTACCTCTATATGACTGTCGTGTTGCATGTAAATCTCTTAATATAATTAAGAGATAAGTAATATTAAACAGGTGACAACTTGCTTTAATTCGTCAGACATTTTTTTCAGTTATTAGCATTTACTTACTAACCAAAGTACAGAAAAAAAACCATAAAAATTTAAATGGTAGTAATTGTCCGAATCAGTCCAGGAGTTCTCCTTGAAATTGCGAAATTAACGAAAATTTCCGACGAATTGCAAACCTTTCCTTTTTTTATGTTTTAAGATTAACTGTATTCAATAGCTAAGATAGAAAACGGCATTATTCTATTATTACTATAAAAGTTTTTTTTTTGTTATCAGAATAAATAAATTTATTTATTTATTTGTTTTGCCAATCTAAAATCAAAACATCAAATGAAGAAGTTAAAATTTGATACTCCGCGTGAACTCATACCGCCCTCTCTACAATTACAAGTAATCTAACTATCACGAATCGTTTTCATCAATTACAAAATTACAATAATAAAACACCATTAAATACAAAATCAATAAACGTATCTTATATCTCACGATCTCCATAGATATTATCTCTTTGTCAGCTACACATCGCTGCGTTAGTGTGTTATTACGATCAACGGGTTCTATAGATTCGCTGAAGTGTTTGATGAAACTTATGAAAGGGTATTGTTGAGAGATATAAATCAGTAAATTGTAGTTTAATTGAAAAGCACGATATCGTCTTTGGGTATTTTGTATTGAGACGGATCGGGATCTTTTGTTCGTTCACGTCCCGAATTTATCTTAATCAAGATATGATACGTCTTTGCTTAGTTGTGGGACAATAGTGGCTTGGAGAAGAATAGATAAGAGTAAGATAGCTGATGATTTGTAAATAATAAGGCTTATTTTAGACCGGCCAGAAATTTACTCGTATTATAATACGCACCATAATTAACAATATGAATAAAATAGGAAATTATTTTTAAAAAATGATAGATTGACAACTCTCTTAGGTAGGCACACAAAACAAAAGAATATGCTTATGTCAACTGCAAACTTTGCTACCTTCGGGTCTGGCAAATTTTTCTTTCGTCTGTCAGTTGTTGTTGTCTGTCGGATGTTTGTATGTTTGTAGGTGTACTGAAATGACTCGCGTACTAGTATCCAACCAATCTTGACAAGACTTGGTGTATAGGTCTACGAATTTTTAGAATTTTTAATTAGGATACCCCCCCATTAAAAAGGTCCCCCCTAGTAAATTTCTAACCCAAAAGGGGAGACTTTTGCTATGACGCTATTTGCCGGCAGATTTTAATAATATTTGGTAAATATCGGTCAAGTGGTTGTAGCCTTAGCCGTATTAGTTCAAAAGTCGCAAAAAATTTCGTGATTACGAAGTTGACAGATTGTGAAACTATTAGGTAATATTTAAGCACAAAATGTCCTCCTAGGTTTTGGTGGCACATTGTCATTTAAGCTCTTATATCAAGTTTTGCAATACCTCTTAGCATAAAATATAATTAATGCACAGTAAAAAAATTATCTAGAGTAAATTACTGTAGATTGCGAAAAATATAACTATAACACACAATCTCACACTTTATTTGGGACACCCTATGTAATTTCTATCCCAAAACTTACAGAACACATCATTTAAATTTTCAAGCTAAAATAAATGACCATTAGCACGAGAGGTAATCTATTATAAGGTCAAGAGATTAATACTTTTGTCATTACTCATCCAATATAAAACCATTGCTATCTTAATTAAAATAATAATGATACCATTTATTACATGAGATCGACGATTAATTTCTATATTCTGATTTGCCCGCGGCTTTAAAAGAAGAATCGTAAGAGCATTACGTTCAATCTCAAAAATACATGTGACCACCTTCTGTCGTTATATTTATCGGGACAAGATTTGACGGGGATGTTTGCAACATACACAAAGACACGCACAAAGACACCTAGACTCGAAGACAAATGAACAAACTTATCATTCGAACACCTGCCCTGACCGGGAATTGAACCCAGGGCCCTCAGATCTCGAAGCGAGCATGCTAGCCACAAGACCACGGCGGCCATCAAATGCTGAAAACAATCTGGTAACAATATTACTATTGTGCATGGAACTCCTACTGTTCTTTACTATTTTTTATATTACGATTTACGGTTAACTTAGCACTTTGACGTACGAATATCGTAGGCGTGGTCTAAAGCCATTTAAATAGATAAAATTGAACGTAAGCCATTGTCAACAATAAGCGATGAAAGCATTAGGTAAATAAATGATCATCGAGGTAGACTTCTGAATCGTTACGGCGTTGCATCGGCAATGACTATAATTAAAAATATCGCTTTGACACAGAATAAGTTTATACACAAAATAAGTACGAAATAAAAATAGAAGAAAAAAACCACACTACATGCTACTTATTAACTTATTTTTTTTAAGAAGAAGGGGTTTCACGCGCATCAGATGTTTGTGAAGGTCTTACTATAGTTTCGTTAACTTTCGGTAAATCTCATCATTAACGAAATGAGTCGTTCGTGTCTTCAATCATGACACGTCCTGCACTCTTTCGTCTGATGAAGTTTCCGTCAAATGAATCAAACATGCGTTAGTTTTGTAATTAACATACTTACTTCGTTTATACATTTTTGATGTTCTTTAATGTGTAGGCAACATTATGAAATGTTTTTAGTATCTATAGAAGAAAATATTTTAGTTTCGAACTATGAACTGCTATTTATAAGTCTATTGATATATCCAATGGTATTGTTTCTTTTTATATATGATATAAATTAATACAATCAAAGAACAACGCCATCACCGATTAAAATTTACCTTTTTAGCGTCAATTTTCTAAATCTAGTTAAAAAAATTATTCACCTAGTATACTTTCAATGAAGTTATAAACAGACCTTCAACGGTATACTGTACCTATATTAAACAACCACATCATAACTGCTTTAAAAAAATCAAATACATACAAAGCTAACATAAAATTATTTTAGACCATTCAACATTACCACCAAATTTACAACCAAAGCTCTGTTGTTAACGCATGTACTGTATATATTTTTATAGTGTGTAATAAAGTAATACATTGCTTTGTAAATACAGTGTTGAGTACCGTCTAGCAGTCTAGACAATGCCATAACTGTTTTACAGCAAGACATTAAGTCCGGTTTCCTACTAGACTTTCCTTACCAACAGCTAATCAGTAAAAGCACTAATAACTCAACGTTGATAATGAGTGCGATGTCGCATTAATATGTGAAGAAAATCGGAACCATTGTTTAAAACGTAGCGCGTCCGTTATATTTTTTAATTTCAAATGTCGCGCTCCGCTGGCCGGCTAGAGTCGAGAATGTAGAGACACGGTAATAAAATAATAGAGCATCATTTTTCTCACGTAAATATTGTTTTGTCTAGTCGATTTACCCAAGTTTTGTATTTTTACGGAACTATTATAAATTTGTCGGTTAATGGAATTCACACACTGAATGTAAACTTATATAGCACGCGGTTTTTAACACTTGTGTTTTATTTTTTTGTCAAATAGATATCAGCGTTTTTTTTTTTTACTGAAATTTAAAACAGGGTGAGATACTACATTTGACCATTATTTTTTGTTTGTACAAGTATGCTTTGTGTCCCATATTTTTTTTTAAATCGGTCGAAGCATTACTGAGTAAATTCGGATAAAGGCATATATGATAATCATTAATCTATTAATATCTGTAACGGAGGTTTATAATTTTTTTAAATTCATACTTTAACTTAAAAAACATTACAAAATCTAAATAAAACTTAAACACTAATATTCTATGCGTTCAATTAAAATAATAATAAAAATGTATAAATAATAAACGTAAAAAAATAAAACACACAAAATTTTATTAATTTTATATTAGTTTATGTTATAATAAACAACTCTGTATTAAGATAAGATAAGACAACTCTTTATTAAAGACCAGCTTATAACACTTTTAAAAAAAAACGATATAAAAAATATTAGATTTCTAATGGCGGCCTTATCGCTTAAAGCGATCTCTTCCAGGCAACCATGCACGTACAAGATATTACAACATAAACTAGAGCGGTCTTAGCGAGGTAAACATAAAAACAGATACTAAACATAAATAAATAGATAAAGTAGTTAACAAGATTTAGAAAAAATTATACACAATGATATATTATTACTATATAACTACATATAATAATACATAACAAATTATAAAGATATGCATATGAAATTACTGATAAACTAAAACACGATTGTTAGAGTGATAGGTAATGTGCTACGAGTATGACTCGATGCTTGAAAACGTTTAGGGAAGGAGCACGTCTGATGTCAGTGGGAAGATTGTTCTACAATAACACAGCTTTCACCGTGAAAGATGACCCGTAAGAAACAGTGTGATGTGAAGGGATAGATAATTTGAGGTTCTCCGATGACTTAAGTTAAACGAGTGAGTTGTGTGGCAGAATTTACAGCATCTCTGAAGGTACCGCAGAGAAGAAGGATTAAATAAGACATTATAAAGCAGAGAAAGTATGTGAGCATCCCGGCGACGGCAAATACGGAGCCACTTGAGCTTAGTGCAATATTTGGAGACATGGTCATACTCGTGTAAACCAAATATAAACCTTGTACAGAAATTTAAAAGGCGCTCAAGTTTATCGAATCGCTCCGAGTTAGATCCAGATAACAGACGTCAGCGTAGTCAAGAATAGGTAACAGAAGGGACTGTGCATGCGCAGTTTTAGTGGTAATGGGTAGAAAATTGCCTAGTCTACGCAAAGAGCCTGCATAATAAATTGTACTTATATAACATCTAGAATGCAAAAGTAAAATTAGGAATTACATATTTGTGTCAAAAGAATAAGTTTAATATTGTTGTTGACACATGCCATTTTTGAGATAATAGAGATTATGAATAAGTGATTTATGCAAAAATATCCTATTTTATTAAAGTCTATTTTACATACTTAAGTCACAAGAAATTAAAAACATTCAAGGCACATGCATGGAGTGTTTGAAATGGCACTCGTATTGCTTATATCGACAAGCAATATTATTCGAGTGTAAAATAACACGAATAAAGCCGCATTTGCATGCAACATTCTAAGCATGTTCTATTGAAATCGTTACATAGAAAGCAAATATAAAGCTGATCCTAATGGCACATTTCTATGTTTTTATTGCAGTAATAAACAATCATGCATTTACTTATCAGTAATCACTAGTCAAGTAAAGTATGAGGCATACTCCTGCAAATAGGTTTGTGCGTTAGGTCTGAGAATTGAGCAACAATTTCAGTATGTTATACTTGTAATAACAAAAAAAAAATTAATTCAAAATTTCTATTATGGTAGGGGCCGATAGAATTTATTCAGTAATTTTGATTTTAGTTCCAACTTATTTTAAAATATATATATATATATATATTCGCGTATTAGTAAATTTTTTAACATGATACTCGTATCGACGAAACTAAGTATAAAAATGATTGTTTTGAATATTACTCGCATGGTACTTGTACTTGAATTGCCCCAAAAATAAGAGAAGTATGCTACGCCGCTCTTCAGTGGTCGACTTCATTAACATTTTGCAGAACATTTTGCAGGGAAAAGCAATGTTAAGTAAAAGTTCCAAACATGAATCAATCAGTTATAAGTTTGTCGAGATCGCAACAATTTATTACTAAATATTTATTTACTAATGGGGTTGTTGAATAGTTAACAGTAGTTTTTATTTCTCTGTCAAATACTTGTCTATAGTTTCTGCGTGATACTCTAGCTAAGCCCATAATAGAGTGCCATTTCTATTAGTTCTCAAGTTACAACACATTACGGTACATTTGTCGCCGGCGCGCGCAGCTTGCGTGTGTGTGGAAGTAGGGTCGCCATTACTTACTCTCTATCTATTTTGTACCTAACCAATATCTGCAGAATATTAGAAATAAATGTGTAAAATATAAAAAAAAAATGTGTATTATGCATTTTTAAGACAAAAAGCCTTCTTGTACCTACCATTCATGCAAGCTAAGGCTGGATTTCAAACTGTTTTTAAAAGTTGTAGTCAGTTTGAATATTATGTAGCAACCCTATCTAATATATACCATCATCGTGCACTCGCGTACAAAATTCATTTACCACAACAACTCTTACGGAATTAGATGACTGTTTACTTTAGTGACAACTTATTTTACTTTGTAATACAATCTTAACTTGAAAGTTCCATTTTCTGACGAGTCTAAAAGCCACTTATACTTGACGTCTCTGTATTGGGTCAGCTGCATTACTAAAACTAAGGTTATTTGGATTCTTGGATTTTAAATAAATGTATCTACAAAAATGCCAATGTCTAGGACTATAAACGGCAATTTGAACTCTTTATATACCTATAGAAAAAAATGTTTCGATGATGAAGTTAACGTTTTTTAGAGCGAACAACGAAAGCAACACATCTTTTTTTTATACGAAGTAGTACCTAGAATTCATTACTTAATAGATCTTTACAAACCAGCTTGTTAACGCTATGTTTAGCTTAAACTTACTAATAAGTACCCAATTAAATAGGTAAAGTTAAAGCAAACATCATCGATGCAAACAATATGCTAAAAATAGTTTATAAGTGATTGGTCAATTAGTAAATAAAAGTTAATAGACAAGCTATTATTAAATTTACTCTTAACACTGACATTTTAGTTCGCACGTTACTTGTCTATAAGCACGTATGTTAATTCTCATAATTATATATCTTTAATTATTATTGATTAAAGTTAACATAATTTAAAAGGTAGTAAAAGTTTAAATATGTTAATTAGTCATAATTGGTCATTTTGAATACTAGTTCTGTGAAAAGTTGGTCATACTGCGCAAAAAACGTTCTACATAAGCAATATCGTTGTAACATGAATTCAGAACAAGCGGCGTTCTAAAATAGCGAACGCATAATTATTTTCCTCATTTATATCATCATCATCATTTCTTGCCTCACTGCTGGGTATAGGCCTCTAACATATAATGCTTTCTGCCTCGGCCTTGTGTCAATCTTATCCAGGCCTGATTTTACTGCAAACTGTCATGTTATAACTCCATAAGTTGTATTAAAAAATACGCCTAGTGTTTTTATTTTCATCCTCTAATAAAGCGTTTTTGCTTAGCAAATATGACGCCAAGGAAAAAAAATAAAAGTCAAGAATTCGACAAATCTAAATAAATTTGATATTGGTCAAATCGGTTTTTGTCCAATTATGAATGGGTGGGAGTATTCGGATTATCTGTAGATCAAAAGTTGTCTTTAGGTAATGCATCTTTATTTCTTTTTTTGTAGTTATTAAGTTGAGTCTTCTTAAGGCACTTGCCCGGTATTTATCAATTATGAAAGAATTACTCATTAAATATTTTTCAAAAAAATGTTAAATTACAAAGTCTATTAGATTTCGAAACCGATTCCGATCGTCTAAAGTGGCCAATCACTAAATATTCCTAATCTCCATATAATATTTCTATTATAATTAGCCCGTTTTTCAACACGGAATGCCATTGCCATACGAACCGATGGCAATAAAATACGTCGAAGCAGCTGATTAAAAACCCGTTAATGCATCTGATATCCGCTATCACATTCTAGCCAATTGAGAAATGATTTGGTTGAAAATATTCTCAAATAGTATAATGATATGTATAATAATGATTATTGAATTCATTTCTAGTTTTAATCAGTTAGGGAATAAGTAAAGAATTGTAGTAAGATCACTGACTGAATAATTGTTGGAATACCATGACAAAAATTAATCTATCTCACTCTGACGTGTAGACCTTGGCCATGTTTTGTTGTCTCATGCATTTTGTTTACAATTAATAACAAGAGGTTCTTTGTCCATACAGTTCTGACATCCTAAACTTTACTTTTAAGTACTAGCTATTTAGGTAGATGATCCTATCCTGCTATTTCATAATACGTTTACTTTTTCAATACATAATGTCACTGCTGGGCTTTGTTCTGCCCTATGAAGTGGACGTAGGACTTAGTCCACCATGCCATGCATGGGTAGGAGACCTATTTTTTCATAATATTAGTAATAAATTATTATTTAATTGAAACCGATAAACATCCCTTATTGTTTAACCGATATTCCGATAAACATCTTCTATTTACCTAACACTAATATTTTTAATGGACATAAAAGTGAAGCAACTTTATGATATGGTAACAAGTTATACTTTAAAAGTGACAACCGACTTTAATTCGGCAGGCGCTTACATTTTTTTGTGGTTTTGACTGTGCATAACTGTGCATAAGACACCATCTATCTATACAGTTGACAAAATTATAGACGGCAGGCCAATGCCCGCTCATCTGTTTCGCCCAAAATCAAACAGATGGCATGGCATAGGTAAGTATCAGTACATACTATTATTTATTCCGTGGCTCAATTCTCAATTGCGTTTGTCTTTACCCGTCGCCTTAAGATACTATACAACTAAAACAAATTTCTAATAATGTGTATAGGGTATGAGTTAAGTCCCTTTTACACTTCAAAATATTTTGTCATATCGATCTAAACGTCTCCGAATCGGAAATCTTCCTCTTTTAAAGTTTGTTAAAAATGATCTTAATCTTTAGTAAGTGGTATTTAATAAATATGAAAGATACATATACCTACCTACTTAGATTGTGTTTATAGCACTTTAAGTTGATGGACTAGATTGTTACCCGAGATAAGATACTACTCGCGGCGAAAATCTAAATCTAATCTATCTACGAAGGAACATCTACTGTTTTATTTTGGATACTAACAGCAATTAGCCTAAAAACTTATAATGTGCGTACTTAACCACACTGTGAGCATATATTTACAATAAATTACCAGATAGCATTATGGAACTCAATTTTAAAATATTCAAACATTTTTTTCTAAGAAATCCTTTTTATAAACTCAGTGAATATAATATGTCCATGCAGCTTGTCGAATCATCGTTCTTGTGTAACGAACAAACATTACATAATATTGCTAATAACTAAAGAAATGAATCACAATCTAAATATATAATTTAATAAACTATAAAAGTATTTAAATATGTTTTTTAAGTTTAATTTTTCTAAGTTATTAAGACTTGCCTGTTAACGTTATTTAAAGGCCAATAAAAACATTTATTTTTCTTATTCTTCTTATGCTAATAAACTAGCTAAGCTCCGCGGTGTTAATCGCAGGTCCCTATTTTTTATAGTCTACGCTACTCACTAATAATGTAGCTTTTTAACGGCGAAATATATATTAAAATAGGTCTAGTAGTTATTGAATTTATTTATTACATACAAAAATACAAATCTCTTTACATCATTAGTATATAACTATAGATTATAGACACACTTTTTTATTCAATCACAATTATCTCCCAAGTAATCAGGATGAATAAATAGTGCAATAAAGATATCTTCACTCAATTTTTTACAAATACACTCTCGTATGAACTTAAATTTGTACATATATGAAATTATCGCGTATATTTTCGATAATAAATAATAGTACATGTACGGGCTACTCTACCTGTACATGCGTATATATATAGTATCCAATTATTCAACCAATTTGCAGCCTATCTTAACGAAACTTGGTATAACAATTAAAATAATTTTAGGTCTTCGAGGTTATTTGATAAGAATAAGAAATATTTATAAACCTTTTATATATATTATAACGTTCGATAGGAGGAGTATTTCCTCCAAGCGTGGAAGAAGTTTGCTGCCGTTCCATTGTCAGGAAAATGCGGAACACAAAACATTGCAACAGAATACTTACTAAGAATAAAAAAAAATACCTACCTGATTATCTTTGGCTGAAGTAGACGACATCTTAATCCACAATTAGAATGAAACTCACTGTCAAATAAGATTCACCTACGCTTGTTACCAGCCCGTCAGAGCTAGTTCAACCCGTGCCTAATTGCTAAACGTGCCATAGGCAAGCGTTTAATTCAAACTTTGTACTTGAGTTATTAGTATATCTACTTGAGTTATTAGTACCTACATATGTATAACTCACATTAAGACTGACCTTTCGATCAGAAGTACACATCTTCTAAATATTGACACCTAAATACTACCGTGCTGAGAGCAGATGGGTATAACAGTAATTTGGACATTAATGATGGTCGATCACGAAGGTAGTAAATATTAATCCAACTTCAAAATAGGATAATGTGAAAAGATTAGGATAAAGGAAAGGAAAAGTAACAGTTCCGGAAGTTGATTATCGATCACGAGTATTTTTTTAATCAACTAAAAAAAGAGAAGAATCTCAATTTGTCTGTCGGATCGTTTTTTTTACTTTTTTATGTTTGTCCCGCAATTTCTTATAGAGATTTGTTAAAATATAATTTTTGCTTAAAAGAATATTATAGGTAATGTTTAGTTGGTTCCACATATTTTATTTTTCTAAATCGGCTCTGTAGTTTGGATTATAAAACAAAAACTTTAAGATTTTTCAGATTTTTGTTGTATTACATTTAGTCAGTCTTTTAATCCTTTTATTTACCATTCTATTCGTTTTGTAATTGCACTTCAGCTAGTTTTCATTTATTTTCTAGTGGTATTGTTCAGAATGATGAGTAGAAGTAGTCGATGGTAGTAGCAACGGTCCAATAAAATAACGGTAACAATTATCACAAAAACTATCATTTAATGCAAATAGGTCACTGATATAACCAAAAACAGTCAAAACCTGCTCTAAAGCAGCTCAAACTTGTGTTAGTAGGTATTGAATAAAATTATTAGCTGTCCTCAATACGGCTGTTGGTTTAATATTGTATCTTCTGTAACGAATTTTAATCCTATGTTTCACTTTAGCAATACATGTTAACGGTTACCACTAACCTTAAATAAGATAGATTCTGCCTTAAAATATGGCGACATTTAATTAAACCTATAAAATGAAAAAAAACTTACATTAAGGAAGAATATAACTATCCTTAAACAATATTGCTGCCGGTGGGTAGAGTTCTTAAAATGCTGGCCCCATTACCTCATTTATTTTACCAGATTTAGTATTTATTATTTGTTTATATTATTGTTCTAGGCATTTCTATAAAATAAAGTCCAAGAAAAACACACACGCAATCAAATTAGATTTTTTGTTTGGTTATTTCGATTTTAAAATCAAACCTCTGGAACGATTTTCATAAAATTACAATGTGACTTTTCAGAAATGTACCCTTTCAAACAATATTTTAAATCTGTCAACACCTTCTCATATTTGGAATTCAGTAGAAAAATACACTAAATTAAAAATAAATCCAAGCAAAACAATTAAGTCAAAGCAAGTAAAACCGATTGCTAGTACTAGTTTCTCATACGAGGACACAACACGTAGATATGATCACCGAAGCGTAAGTTCCATTTATAAGAGAGAGCTAGCAGAGCTACATCGTTCCGTATAACATTAATAAATTAATAATGATTTTATGGAATTCCGCTAGCCGACGCCATTTTAACGGCCAGTGAGAGTACGGATTAAGATTATGTGTGCTAACTGTTTTTTGTGGAGTAATGTATCAGATGTTATTAAATTTGAGGGATTCTAGAAGACGATACACAAGGATACATGATAGAAATAAACACTAGACTGAAATGGATAGCTACAGATCGGACACTAACACTAAAAGGCGAAGAGAATAAAAGTTGAAAACCTCTGTTGAAATCGGTCAGAACAGTAATTACAGTAATTACAAATTGGCCACGCCCATATAAAAATATATGTAAGGAAGTAAGTTTACCACTATTAGTTTCTAAAGCACAGGGAAATTTTACATATAGAACGTGTAACAGAAAGGTGTGACAATACTTAAGGGTGTTTTAGTCTATCCATCAAAGTGAACCCGTTGTAGACCAACATTTTGCAGAATTCGTGAAAAAATTATTGCGCCCTCCGACCGGGATACTAAAATTATTTCTGAAATTTTGCAAAATTTTCTTATACGATCGGCTCGCTTTGATTGGTAGACTAATTACCCCTAAGTATTGTCACACCTTTCTGTCACGCTTGTACCTGTAATGAATTGCGGTTCCAAACTCGGCAGAGGCGGTCTTTTGTGCACCATATGTATACCATAACCCTTATTAATTGGTCTATCAAAAGTAAAATAACCGTTCCAAACCAAAGATATCGAACTCACCTCATTTTAAACCCAAAATTAATATATGTAGTTAGTTGGCAGGCCGAAAGAAAGTCATACAATGTCACACAAAGCCGCGCCCGCTCCGCCGGCAAGACGTAAAATCGCTTCTCAATCGATTTTATTAGCTGGACGTTGGTTGTAATTCCGCTATCAGCTTAAAATCTTCGCACTTGGTTAGAGCTTGTAATTATAAAGCCCCGGTGTAGTGTTTCCAATGGACCCTTCCTGTGATCATTTGCGATACTTTATTCGTACTGATCGCTTACGACTTTTCTTTTGCGACATGTCATTAACCATCACATATAAAACATATAGTTATATTTTACTGCGGAAATTAATTGATTCACCTTTTTTTATCATAACAAAGAGATAATATGTATACGTACCTACTATTATTATTATTGCTATGAATGTAATTATGACTAGGTATCGCTAGTTTTCGTTTAAATTCTTATTTTATGTTTATGAAGTCAACAGCTTCAAATAGCAAGCTTTCTACAAATTTGCTCCATTTACTTCGACACTATAAAATAAATAAAAAAAAACGACAAAAATGTAGGACTTTCGAGTCCAATCTTCATGCTATCAAAGCTATCCATTTATTGGTATCGGAACTAATCTCATGTTTGACGATTTCACTTTGGAGTAGCGAAATATTTTTTGTACTTTAAAATACGTACTTACGCACTTATTAGTTTGACCAGAGGTTTAATCGACTAGAGTGAGACATTAAGGAAGTGAATAGAAGAGGAAACCTAGTTCCATATTTCGACAGTTCGCCGCTTCAGAGTTGTTAAAATGATACCAACGTTGCTTGCTCATAATTTTCCTTCTTTCATGCCTAAATGTAACCGGTAACCCTGCATGGAAAATAATTCTAACAGCAAATTTTATTAATTTGGTAGACGGCTGTACAAATAAATTAATTATTTAGATTTAAAATTCAAACGTTTAAATCGATTTTGTTGAAATAAAAATATTTCAAATTGTTTCAAACGTCTCTAAGAAATCGGGAATAAAAATGAATAATATCGTATTTGTAGTTTGTAAAATTAAAAACAGATATTAATAAAAAATATTTTTTTTACTAATAATTTCAAGCGCCATAGTGTTAACCGGAAACTCGACATCATGAATATATCCTTCGCGCGGCCAACGATGAAAAATCTATGTTTTCTCCCGTTCTTAAATGCAATATATTTATATTTATAGTGTGATTCAATTTAACGTAGCTCAGTCTAGTAATTAGTAAAGCATTATCCGTCTATTACCCTACTTGCCGTATATCTATGCGTCTCGCCGCACAAACGTACTTATATGCTTACATGTGAAACGTCCGTGAAAGAACGTAAGTAACAGAGTTAATTATGCGTTATGTTATGTGGACGACCTAGTTCTGATAAGCATGTACTTTTAACTGATTGTTTTATAGACTTCCTTTGAATCTGGATTTAGCTAACCGATCAATCACATCACACTTCACACTAATAATTTACAGGTGAAAGTTCATATGTATGTTTGTTTAATAATTCATAAATATTTCTGTTATAATTTTTGATGTTGTTTTAGTTTTTTATGTATTACTGGTTACTTCGACATTCAGTACATAGTAATGTCCTTTTCATCTATAAGTATATACATACATAGGTAAAAAGACGTCTAATGAGGTTTCTTAATCGCCATCATTTGTTTTCATAAATCTCGAGTCACCTTATATTTACTTATAACTTAACTTAGATATACATTTGAAAGCAAGTTGTTTATTTTCCTATTTTTTAATAGTAGGAAGCTTTTTTTTCTTTGTTCAATGTACCATGTAGAGAGTTTTGATTCCTATTGCATATTTAGCTAACCAGCCCTCTTATCGGCTAGATTTTGACATTAAGAGTTGAAAACAAGAGCAGTCTCTTTTTGACAACGATGAAGCGGCGAACTGTGAAATCGATAACAAGTTTACTTGCTTTTTTTTCATCTCTTTCATGCCTAACGAAAGATATATCATGCAAGGGTTATGGTGGACGACATTAGCACAGGGCCGTATAAGGTGACGTCCTAATACTATTAATCCAGTGGCAAGTTTTACGTAGTAATACTTGGACAGAATATGCATTTTATATGCGTAGCAATGTTTCTGTAGTCAATCTGGGAGTGTATGGGCTAAAATAGCAACAGAATTGCATGATAATTTAAACCTATGGTAAGAAAATAGAAAAGCTTCCTGTTGTGTTAAGGAATGTATAATGAAGCTATGTAGTTACCATACCGTATCATTAACGAAGGTAAAGCTTGAAGATTCCAAGTTAAGAGAAGTTAACAAGTCTCTAAATTCTCACATTTCTTACATTCCAAGAGTCTTTCCTTGACCGCTAATAACGCAGTTTGAATCATACACTGGCCATTGTGCGATTCACAACGTCTCAATTTAACTTTCTACAATTTGTTTCACATGTCAAGTCTACGTTTTTAGTGTCCAATTAGATCCAAAAGTGGTAATTGTTGAAGAAAAACGATCTCTATATTTTGTGTTTAAATTTTTTCTACTCTTGATACGAGGCGGAAGTCTGGAAAACACGATAAAAATCTGCATACCTTAACTTTACTGTAAATAGATAAATTTTAAGGATAGTTTTGGACTTCAAGGGTTAACAGGAATAGAAAAAATCGTACTGGAGAACGTACAACGATTTTCGTATATACCTTTTTAGCAAAATTCTTTAAAAATTCAACTCACAGAATTACTTATCATATAAAAGAAATAAAAATAAAGAATATTGTAACTACATCTATTACTCTAATGAAAGACATAATAATAATAAAATTACTGAATTACTTAATAAAATAGCTTTTGGAATGAAGTTTTATGTACTTACATCACTAAGGCAGTTTGCTCTTTATTTGCAGAAAAATTAAGAATCTAAAAATAACGCCAATTATTAGCAAACTTAATTTGGGTATTCATTTGCAAAGTAAGAGGATATGACAGCAGACGTAACTATTTACTATTTGTTAAGTCAATTTAAAACTCTTTGATGGACTTTAATAGCAAGTAAGATGCAAAACTTATTGAATCCAATTAGGTTTTTAATTGGATTCTTGTTAGAAATCTTTGTTCCCTCGACACGTATCTATTGAAAGCAAAATTAACGAACTATTCTTTAAATCTGGAATTGGTAGAGTCATTAAAATCGAATTTGTATATGTTTTATAAAAGCTTCTGTCTCGTAGGTATATTTGTTAATTTCAATAGCCGGACGAATTTGAACACTTTCTAGCAAAACCTAGATGAATCAAATTAAGCTGATTCAAGATATATATAAAAAAAAATACACCAGTTAAAAAAAAAAGTTATTATCAAGTAGATAATTACGGCAAAATTCGATAGCACTTTCAGATCGATTCGATTTAAAAATGAAACCTCTAGACCGATTTTGAGAAAAAATTAATGCGACCACTCGAGAAGTATCTAAAAAAAATTCAAATCGTTCAGCCGACTCCTAAAAACCAGGAATCAAACATAAAAAAAACATACAGTCGAATTGAGTACGTCCACTTTTTTCGGTTGATAAATAAATAAAATAGGTAAGTGATTAAAATCTGCGGTTTAACATGTACCAAATAACATGTTTTTTTGTTCTTTTAATACTTATATAAAACGCTTTTGACTTTCTGGTTCTCTATCTGAAAAGTTTCCCTAATTTAAAAAGAGTAAGCGCCCAAGGTGTATTCAATGCTAATTAAAAAGACACAAAACCTAAATGAACGATAAAAAAATATGGGACCACCCATTAAACTTTCTCTACGTAATAAAAGAGAATCGTCAATATGCTTACTTCTGATGCGCCCAAAAATTAAAAATTAAAGTAAAATAATTATTATATAATATCTACTTATTTTTGTAAAGTGTTTAGCTGTGTAAACATTGTAAATACACTAAGAAAATAAACATCAATTGTGGCCTGATCTTAAAAGTAATGTCATTCAAGGAACCTTTGGATAGAGACCGTAGACCTAGCTTTTAGAGCCACATAATCCAGGTTGATATGGTCACGACATTAGCACCGTAGACCGACTACTCACACAGAAGAAATCATAGTAGTACTACTGTAATTTACGCTGGCACCAAGATATGCCCGCGCGCGTTGAATTCTTTTATATGAAACCGTTTGCAAACTTCTGCTACGCACTTTATATCCCGCTATCTTAAACTGACACATTTTCCAAAGGAAAAATTAATTCATATCATAATTTAAATTCTTTTACAATAATATAGGTAGGTTTTTGTTTATTTTAATACGAGTCTGTAGAGTAATAATAATTCGCGTCCGCGTTCTTACTACGAACTTTAAAACCAGCATAAACAGTAACATACTTTTGAAAACAGAATTTTCACCGCTCGCAACCTATTGGAACACGTTATGGTGTCGATTGGTAACGCGTTACTGAATTATCAGTCACTGAAACCAAAACATAACCCAAATACCAAGCGCTTAAAACCTACTTAGCGTGTTAAACTCACCAGATTCACGGTGAGATGTAATCCTGACTTCTGCAGTCACACAAAACACATAGATAAATAGAACGAGAATAGTTAGGGTTGCGCTGTGCACGTGTCGTTGTCGATAAAATGTTGTGTGAATGGCACGGAGCGCGAGCGTGCGTTTGGTTTGGTGGTCGCGGAAGACTGGCGCGCCGCCGCGTCTGGCCGCCCGGCCCCCGCGCTTAGACTCTCACCTCTCACAGGTGGAAAGTACTATCGATATCGATGAAACCGCAATGTGTCGAAACTCGATAACTGAGTGTTATGGCTGTAATATTCTGCAACCGCAAGCAAAAGATATACTGTGTCACTACCGTGTCTCTATACTCAAGTTGTCGTTGTGTTGTTTCTGGGTTGGATAGAGTCGAAACTATGTTGAGACAAACCAAAGAAAATATTATGTTAAGGTTGTGTTAGCACCTGCCTCAGCGAAATATTATGCCAAATAATGGCACTTATTGTCTATTGGAGAAATTACTTTCACTGAAGTTCCAAAATCCCTGACCAATAAAATAATTTCCTATAAGTTTCAAAAATATCAATTTCAGTAAAACCAAATAACAAATTCTCACTAAAACAAGCTCACTCGCTCAATAAGTTCTTCCGTTTTTACTAAACTAGGTATGATAAACAAAAACTTACAATAGCAATCTATAATTTATTTTGTACTAGCTGCACCCTGCGGTGTTATCTGCGTTAATACAGGATAAAAAGTAGCCTAAGTCAATCACCTCCGAACCAAATTTCATCCAAATCGATTCAGCACTTTTTGCGTTTAAAAGTAACAAACTTACATCCATTTACATTCATTCTTACAAACTTTCGCGTTTATATAATATAAACGCGAACATTTGTAAGGATAGTAAGATACTCAGAAATCTATAAAACTTTTAAAACTATTAGAAATACTCGTATAGAAAATGTACAATATAATAAATGAACATACTGAATGTCAAAAGAAAATTAACTTAACTCACTTATATCGATAGCAAAATTCATCGACAAAATCCGTCACTAAAACGTAGCCAACGTACACGGGCTGATCAAATTAATTACTGTCTCATCTCGAAGCAGCCACGCTCTCGATCAAAAAAGTTTTTTTGCCTCTCCTTCTGCCACAACCACATTTCATATATCCATCTTTGTCGTTTGTGTTAAAAAATGCTGAGATTCTTCGACGGTAGCTCGTGCGGGATGTGAAAACTCCCCATTTCACCTGCGCGTGAATGGATCGAAGCGAAGACCGACGTTGCGCCCGCGCCGCGGCCTCGTTTGATGTGTTTGGCTGGTAAGGAATAACTCAATTTAGGTCGACCATCAACACGAAATCGACATCTTTCGCACTGACTTTCCTCACCTCATCTCACTACGTAGGGTGGCACAGAATATCTATAATATCTCTTCTATTTTACTGTGTCGTCATCTCTTCATTCACTCCCCTTTCACACAACTCTTACTCGTCATCTTAGGTCGCCCCCTCCTAGTGCTACCATCTACAATCATTTTCATGGTCATCGTCACATGGCTATGGATCTTTCGCACTGACGTTTGAAATAACGCACGTGACTAAATTGTATTTCACGAGTGCAAATGCTTTTTAGGGTTCCGTACCCAAAGGGTAAAAACGGGTATTAGGTACTAAGACTGTTCGTCCGTCACTACCGTCGCCGTCACCAGGCTGTATCTCATGAACCGTGAGAGCAAAGCAATTGAAATTCTCAGGTTTTTTTTCTTTTCCATCCTGCACAGCTAGGCATTTGACCACAAGTTCGCACGACCACAGAAGTCAGCAGAAATACAGTTGATGTATGTCTGTTGCCGTTATATTAACAAATACTAAAGCAAAATAAAATAAATATTGTAATATTTTAAGGCATGTTTAATATTATGTAATTATATTGTACGTGCATGGTTGCCTGGAGAGATCGCTTTAAGCGATAAGGCCGCCATTTAAAAACTAGAATATGTTTACAATCTTGTCTATGTTATTTATTGTTAAGCTGGTTTTTGAAAAAAGAGTTGTCTATCTATCTATCTATAAATGTTTAAGAGGTGCTCCCACGCAACAAACGTGATTTTTTCCCATTTTTTGCTAGATATTTATTTCAGTAACAAGTAAACGGTTGAAATAATCTCCAAAAACTTTAAAGAGTAGAAGGTTATTGAACTGATTAGATTTTTTTTTTTTTTTCGAAATAGATATACTAATTATGTATATACTTTATCAGATCTCATCAGAAAAAAGAAAAGAATCAAAATATCACTAGCAATTTGGTTTATAAATCAAAATTCTAAGAACTAAAAATATTTTTTTAATTCGGTTTTACTTACATCAGCAAGTTGCCCCACTGGTGGGGAAGAGTGACACTACCTGATGGTAATGGTGAACTAATTCCACTTCGTATTTTGGTTGACCCTAATAGGTCTTTAAAATTGGAAATCATGGCGACAAGACTTCCCGTCACCAAAGTGAATACAATTATTAACGACCACAAGGGAAGTATATATACTCTTACAAAAAAAAATATTTAAATCCTGTCCACGCGTCTCCGAGAAATCAAGTAACAAACAAAAAAAACAGTTGAATAAAGTACCTCTTCGTTTTGGAAGTAAAATAAGTTCAGAAACAAACCAGTTCCTAAAATCTATTTATTGAAGTGATAAAGCAATCTGACATTAAATTTGCTGATAACGACTCCGATTCGGACAAGCCAAACTAACCTAATTTCACAGTTCTAAAATTGCCTCCTCTCTATTTGTTTCCACGTGTGAGAAGAAGATGGATATAATTTTAGGAACTTTTAGTTTAGTCAGCGAGACAGGCCGAATTGGGGTCATTTTCTCAACTATGTACCTACCTATGTATGCACCTATCAATGCATCTATTTAATATTTGCTTTTGCAGTTCTATCGGCTAGTCTGACATTAAAGAGGTGAAAACAAGAGCAAGCAAGCTTGGTTTCGTTTCAATAGTGCACTGCTTCAATGCTCTCAAAATGAAAATAAGTTTTTCACTTTTTTATAGCTTAAATCTAGCCAATAGCGATCAGTGAATATGTAACTTTATAGTATTAAAATCATTAAACGGCGAGTCATAGAATTTTATACAAATATAACTTTATTAGACTTCTTCATATTATGTCTATTTTCCAAAGTCAACAGCAGATTTCATCATGAATTTTCAGTCTCCTTATATCTGAAAACAAACAGAAATTAATCACATCAGCACATTTTTAAATAAATACAACGTTTAACAAAAAGATGTGACAATACTTAACGGTGTTAGTCTACCCATCAGACTGAACCCATCGTAAATTTTTTTTTGCAAAATTTAATTAAATTATTATGCGTCCTCCATAAAAATAGATCACGTGACAAATTTTCGTATGAGAACCTAATATTTTTTTATTAAATATGAACATTTTTTTTTGCAATGGGTTTACTTTGATGGGTAGACTAACGCCATTAATTATTGTCACACCATTCTGTTACAGGATGTTAAACTTTATTAACCTGTACAGGTTAAGAAAATTTAACAAAAAAAAAATTTATCACTTAGCGCCATCTATAGATTGCAGATGAAACTAACAATAAAGCCAACTCTAAAGTAATTGTTTCCTAAAAGGAGAAGGCAAACATTATTTTTTGCCATTTAATGTTTTCAGAAAAGCCTAGAATGGATCTTATAATTTGGTGGACACCATTACTTAAAATAAAATTATAATAGCATATTTTATCATAACATAGTTGTTCATAGTTGTTACACAGACAACAGTGTATATAGTGGTTCAATAAATGTTGATATTATTTCATCTAAACATTAGTACAATAAATAACTTTGCATTTAATTAGACTTCAACTTGCCTGACATTAAACCATGACAGAGCGGAAAATGACAGAACAGTCTAGAACATACTAATTTTCTCAGGACTTTAAACCCCTAGTTTATAGTAATTGAATTGTACAGCGAGTTCCACAACACAGCAGTTAATACAATTAAAGTAAATGTTTTGCGTTTCGCGCAAGTCCTTGGAACCTCTACTATGCTAAGGCAAATTTTTTGACCAAATTTTAACAAAGGAAATTTGGACAAGGGAAATTAATGATGTAAGTTCAAGGAACACTTCCCGAATTGACTAGGTACTTTTCATCTTAGTTGATTGTAATGCTTAGCTATATAATCTAGGAAGCTTGAATTAGGTCATATTAATGAATTTTTTTTTACAGACTTACCAAAAAAGGAGGAGGTACTCAAATTACCCGCATTATTTTATGTTCCTTACAAAATTTCTGAGAAACGGGTTAATAAACAATTTAAGAATTCATTTTCATGTTTGAAAGAAAACACAAGTTGTAATACCTTGTACCTCAAAGTCGTTCCATTTAAATGTCGTGTAATAGTTCCAGTAATTTGGTTTCTAAATTAAAATTCTATTTAAATTGTATTGTCAGTGGCTGCCTCAGTAATAACTTTTCAAATAAGATCTTGTAGTGAAATAATGTGAAGCAATAAAGTAAATAATTAATATTATAATTATATTGAAATAAAACCTTCAAGTTTACTTACTTGCAACTGGTACATGTGTAAAACACAGTCTGTCCTTCGTCAGCAGACCTCAACTGGAGCGTGGCATATGACATCCTATCGTGACCACACTTAGGACATCTCCTCTCCACCACTGGACCTTCTGGATTATCAGTGTTCAGTATCTTTTGGTTGGTTATTGTAGAAATAGTATTAAAGTGAATTGTGTATTCAAATTTTACTTTTGTAAAATCTGTAAAAGATATGACATATATATTAGTTTGAAACTGTATAGAGTGCTTCCCAAGCTTTCTGACACCTAAAATCCAATTTCCTTTCCCCAGCAGATACAAGAAATTGATTTTATTAGCATAAGAGAATTATAGGCTAACTTACTCTCAGCGTCATAACTAGCTTTGCAAGAATAGCATTGGACTGTGCCAAATTCTTCGAGGAGAGGCAGTATGGATCCACATTGCGCGCAAAAAGTAGTGCTGCTCGTAAATGGACCTGAACTGCTCATTGTCTGGAATCAAGCACAATAAAATCACTGTTAAATTGGTTTGACGGAAATTCTTTTAATAGTAACTTAAAACCTCCAAAAAATTAAGTAATCTTTCAAGTTTTAGGCATATAATACTGTAGGTATAATTTAGGACCACTATTTTTTTTATTACATGTAGCCCGCGGCTCCGCCTACGTTATACATGCTGTCCTGAAAAAAATGTATTAGACTATGACACTCTTCGGACTCCGTACAATTTCTGTGCAAAAAATCAAAGCGATCTGTCTCTCGAGAAAAGACGAACAAACAAACCAACAAAATACTTTCGCATTTATACTAAGGATAGATACATATAGGTACAGGAGCTAACAGATAGTCACGATTTTCTACTTATTGTCAAGTTCATGCCTTCCTCTTCAATAAAATCTGGTATAGTAATATAATAATATAGTATATTATTTACCGATATCTCATCAGCTACATTTATGCTTGAAACTTAAAAGCTAACCTAAAAATCGAAAGTATCGAAACCAATATTATGACATTTTACGATAGCGGGCGGACTGTACGGGTCGTAGGCTTTAAATGATTATGAATAGAGTATAGGATATGGTTATCTTACTGTTCATACATACTTAGACAAGGAAAAGATAAGTAAAATCGATGTGAACGATAGAGACAGAGCATTTAATTTATTTTTGATCTTTAGCATATGGTCGATTTTTATTGTCTAGTACTTGCTATGTAGTATCAACACTACAGCTGTAAACTAAGTTGGATACTACATCAATACTTCTTCAGTAAGATAAAATAATAGTAGTGCAAAACAAACTTTGAGGTTAACTCTATAATTTATGGTGAAAATGTAATCTTAAAGGTATATGCTAAATAATAACAGTGTTCTGTTAAGATTTTTAGGTTATTGAGAGTAGTGTGGTAAAGATTTACTAGCCGGGAAATTACAGTTAAAGCTAATAAAAACTTAATAATTTTAGGTACATAGATAGATAGATGTATTATATACAATGCTTACGCTTTATTGTAGACACACAAAATAAAAACAAAAGAAATAAATTTTTACATAGAGTGCCACAAGTGCTGGTTTAATGTCTAAAAGCGATCTCTATCAATTAATCCAAGTATTGACGTATTAATCGAACTGAGTACGATATTAAATTGTAGTTACTATAGAAATGGCATCTACTCTTTTGTATATACTCTGTAGTAAATATGTATATGATTTGGGCTTACTGACTGACTGTTGGCAAGTAACGGGCTATTACTGTCAATGTCATGATAATAGTGACAGATATGCAATCGCTTCCCCAGTAAAGATAGAAGCAAGAGGAGGGCATTTGTAACCAAGTATAATTTTATATTTTGGGATCCATACAGCGCATCCTATGTCCCGATCTTTATCCATTTTTGAAGCATCAGTAAATATAGTTAGAAATTCCCTCCATTCATTATCAATGATTTAATTGAAAGTGAGGTCTGGACCAAATGAGTTTTTATTAATTCCAAAGTCTAATATTATGGAGGGCAGGAAGGATAAAGCTGGATAGCTTGTGAGGAATAAAGGGTTACTAGGATATTGTGATACAGGAAAGGGGAGGGCATAATAGTATTTTGAAAAACTTTTAATAGTGCATGGGACATGATTAACGGGACCTTGGTCATACCTATATTAATTAGGTTATGAAGTTTTTCAAGGGAGTATAACAGAGGATGATTTGAGCTATCCTTGAAGCGATCCTATTTGTTTCTTCCCACAATATAAAAAAAAACTATTATCTTTTCTGATTCAAAAAGCTGTCTTCAAGCTATTATGGCAAACCCTTTTAAATCTAAAATTAAATATCCAATCATTCTCCAGATTAAGGAAGAACTGTTAAAATGTAGTCAGCAAGGCTTACAGGTTGTCTTGGCGTGGATTCCGGGCCATGTCGGTATTCCTGGTAATGAAAATGCAGACTCATGTGCCAGACAAGCCTCAATTTCTGGCAACAACAATCATTATCAAGTTTACAGCCATGACCTTTCTTCCTCCTGCCATCTTTCTCTGCGTAATACTTGGGAATTTGACTGGCAGAAATCTAAAGCTTCAAAAGGAAAATTTTATGGTAACATTCAACCATCAATCCCTAATAAACCTTGGTTTTTTAAGTTCAATAAAGTTAACAAACAAGCCTCTTCTGTCTTATGCCGTCTCCGTTTGGGTTATGCCTGCACCCCGGTCTTCCTTTCAAAAATCAAAGTGCGGGACCATTCTCTGTGTGAATGCGGTATGGATATAGGTACCACCGAACATATATTTTTTGAATGTCCAAGGCTTCGCTGTTCTCTGTATGATATGCTTCCTGATACAATTCCCAAACCTGCTAACTTCCCCTCTCTCCTTCCTCATGTTTCGTCTTCATTTGTATATATCCTTAGTAAATTTATTATGATTAACAATATTAGGCTATGACAATATTAATTCTTTATTCTTGTATAATATTTATGTTACTAACACATGTGCTGTCCTGTATATGTCTTTGTGTTTGTTACAGGTACATGTCTTAAAATAAGCTCACATTCAAATAACTATCCAAATTTACACTGAGCATCGGCGAAGTGTTCTTTGAATTATTCGAATCACCGGCCAATCTTTTCAGCGTTTATCTTCTAAGCCACACGACACTGGCAAAGTTGCGGCTATACCGCAGAGGCCATAATCATAGATAGATAGATAGATAGATATGCAATCGCTGACGATGAGCTGCCATCACAGCCGAATATTGTACAGCAACCATCAGCACTGATTTCACAATTTGAGTCCCTATATTGTACAGGCAAATATGTGACATATTTTAAATTGTAAATTTATATATTATTGAATACTATACAACTAAATATTCTGTAAATATTTTAAGCCTCTAACTGTTGCCGTTATTAATATCGAGCAATAAGAAATGCCTTAGTATTTGATATTGTAATGGCAGTAGAAATACATCATCTATGAAAAATATCAGTATGAGTTCTTTAAATAAAAAATCATCTATGAAAGTTTGAACTGTCTGTGTTAGAAAGAGGTTGCCTCCTTACCCGTAATTTCATAGAGAAATTACCTATACCGATTCATACTGATAGTCAATCAGCAATGGCAATCGCAAAGAACCCTGTGCATTATCAACAAACCAAACATAATGATGTGAGATATCATTTTATCCGAGAAACATTGGAGGATGGAGTCATTACATTAAAATACTTAGAGACCTAGTATATGGTTGCTGATGTAGGCAGTTCCAAAAAGGAAGCATGAGTTCTGTCGAGAAAAAATGGGTGTATGTCATTTCATGTAAGTACCTAGTTGGGAGACTGTTAGAAAATGATCTTGAGAAGTATGCTTCAGAGAGAGTGTCTGATGGAAACGATGGAGGAGGAGTGTTAGAAAGAGGTTCGCGATAGATTATCATCAGGCTGGCTAGTATGATAGAATGGTGGATATTTAAATTGAGAGTAAATGGTGTATTTTTATATTCTAGATATCTGTCATGTTTTGAATCACTTCGAGTCGTGTAATGCTTTGAAAGTAAATTATTTTATTTCTCAACGTATTTACTTTTATCCTAGTTATACATACTGCACTCTAAATGTGTGAGGGCTAAGAGAACGATCCTCACACAGTCTAGCTATCACGGTTTATGAGATACAACCTGGTAATAGACAGACAACAGTCGTAAGGTGCTGATTTTACCCTTTGTGTAAGGAACCCTAAAAAAATGATATTGAATTTAAATGGGACGTAGTTAGGGAGAAAGGACTCAATCAACACAAAGTCACTTTAGAGTTATGAGCGTTTGAAGTTTCAACTGTGATTCCTCGAATACAAATTTACATATTTAAAAGTTTTTGCCTCTGAACCTAAGAGGATAGTTTATATTTTATTTGTCGATTAAAATAGTTATGTATTATGTAATAGGTTTTGAGATATTTAGTGAAATGTGGGTTGAGTCCTTACAATTAAACTCAAATTAGTAAAAACAGGTAATTTTTTTTTTAGTTTCTCAGAATGGACTCAAAACTTCGTTATTTAAAAAACTGAATTAGTAAAATCACAAAGAGTAATATTTTTTGACATGATCACGTAATACAATCGTACTGTTTTACGTGATCATGTCAAAAAATATTACTTTTTGTGATTTTACTAACTCAGTTTTTCTAAATAACGTTTTTCATAGTCGGAAGGTAGTATTGAGTCTATTTTGAGAAACTAAAAAAAAATACCTGTTCTTACTAATTTATTTTATATTTATTTATAATATAGGACTCAACCTACATTTCACTAAATATCTCAAAATCTGTTGCATAATATAAACCAATTTTAATGTACAAATAAAATATAAACTATTCTCTTAGATTCAGAGGCAAAAACTTTTAAAGATGTAAATTTGTATTCGAGGAATCACAGTTGAAACTTCAAACGCTTATAACTCGAAAGTGACTTTGTGTTGGTTGAGTCCTTTCTCCTTAACTACGTCCATTATAGAAATAGGGTTTTCACTACATGGTTGTTTCGTCCATCAGAAGTTCAATATATACACTTAACTCAATTTTGGTTAAAGTGTGGATTGAGACCTTTCTGCTCAACTACGAGTACGTTATGTTGAAAAAATTTTAACACCTTACCTCTCAAATCTTAATTATATTTTAATGTCAGCTGCAATTCTGCAGTGGCTAATACGATTTATGTTTTGAGTTATTTTGACATTAAAATCAAAACACAACTTGTCAATCTGGCTAAGCTCGAAAGGGTATTTTATTATCACAAAACCTGCCAAATATGAGCAGAATTGGTCAAGTGGTTGTCAAGATATTAACATTTTCATTTTAGATTTTGAGAACAATTGAAGAACTTATTGAAGCAACGTACATGGCGGTCAGGTCTTAACTGGATGACCGAAAGTGGCATGATTATCGGGGATTTTTGATTAGGGGGATTAGCTCCCAAAAATAAGGAAGTTTAAAAACATACAAAATTCTTTTATGAAGGTTCTAGTAAGTTAAAAGAATGGTCTATTGGTTGTAGTTTTTACAAAGTTGTAAAAAATATCGTGGTTGCGAGGTTGACAGTTCACGCAACTACAAGAATTATACATTAAAAATAACAGCCGTAAACTTGGATGGGTAACAAATATTCCAAATGAACAGATAAACATATTTGTTAACAACATAAATAAAAAAAAATTGACCCGGAATAATTAAAATTGCTGTACAACATCAGATGTGCTATTATCAGACTGTATGTAGTGTGTGGACAGACCAAGAAAATCTGTCCAAAGGGCAAATTAAAAAAAAAAGCAAAAGAAATTGTTTATTTTTCAATTTACAGGTCTTGTTGTGTGTTGGTATTGATGGTTATATCATATTGTGATTTCTATCATTCTATTAAATATTAGTGTGCCCAATAATTTGCCCGTAAATTAAAATGGAGACTTCTTTCGAAGAAATGTCTCAGACATTCACTCAGCCAGATAATATGTCCCAAACATTCACGCAACCAGACATACAACCGATGGAAACCGAACAAGCACCTGCGGGGCAACCTTCGACTGGACCGACGAGTGGAAGACGCGAAGAGTTTTCCGTTGAGAAGATACTAGATCGCCGAGTCAAAAACGGGAAGGTTGAATTTTTATTGAAGTGGAAAGGATATTCCAAGTGAGTGCAACTTTGCTGTACTTCAGTAATCGCAATAGACATCAGATTTTCATTATTAATGCTATTTTACATTATATTACAGACTCTGCCTTTAATTGAAAAGGCAAAGTTACATTAAATTTTAGGGTTATTAATCCTGGAGATGATGTTGAGCAACAACTTAAAGTACTTACTAAATATATTTAATGTCGACTGCAGTAATGAAACTAGTATTTTTTATAGACAGCTAGCTAAGGCTTGACTGTCTCTCAACTGAATTTAAAGACATGATGTGGCCTAGGATGTAATGTATGAAACATAATCTTATCACTTTGTACTTACGACAATCTTCTGCATACATGGTGAACCATAATAGCACTGCTCCTGTGTTTACAACTTCTCTGTAAACATGAACATGGATGTGTCAGTTGTGTGTTTCATGGGTACCGCACACATGGGACTTTTTTCATAGTTTTTGCCTTGCCTTGGGTAAAATAGCATGACACATAAAGCTTTTTTAATTCTTTTGTAGAGGTATCTATATTTATGTTGTGTGAGGACGATATGTCCTGCACTGGCATCTTGCTTAGGGTGTATTGTGCATTCTTTCTCAACAACCTAACCCTAATTTGTGATGAGAAACAGATTCAGATCCATGAGTTTCATCACATCTTAGTACTCCCAGATTCTGTTTGATATTTCTATGGCCTTACAGCAAATAAGCACATGTTCCACAGTTTCGTCTATTTAGAGGTATGTAATATAGAAGATGATTGCTCATACATGCTATCTTACACAACCTTCTTCATTAATTTTTCAGTGAAGATAACACTTGGGAACCAGAAGACAATCTGGACTGTCCCGAGTTGATCTCTGCCTATGAAGAGATACGTCTGAAGAAAGAGCGTGAGGATGCAGCTTTAGCATCTGCAGCTGCGGCGGCAGCTGCGGCTGCAGCAGCTGTTCCAGAGCCTGCAGAAGAAGGACTTGCCGCTAGGAAGAGAGGTAGAGGGCGGGAGAAGAAAGATCAGAAGAAGAAAATAGAAGTGAGTGTTTACTTATGTTGTATGTTACTTGTATGCCATATTCCATGTTTTAATTTTATGATTTTAATCAGTTCGGTTTCGCACCTCCGATGAAATAGACGTGCGCGCGTGTCTTAACGCTAGTTTTTTGTTTATCACGATCGGTCCAGCCGCAGCGCTGGGCCGAGGTTACGAGCGTTAACAAATTTGTGCCTTATTTGCGATGGCGGAGTGTCGAGATTACGATGACGAGGATTGTGGACATACACAAAAACAAAGGAATCTAAACCAAGAACAAATGCAAGCTATGTATGAAGACCTTACACCACTGTTTCAACAAAATAATGTAGAAAACGAGGTAGAACTTGAAAATACTCAAGATCAAAGATTTATAACCTCTAGAAAGAGAACACAAATACAACACTCACAAAGTGATGAATCATGGAGTGAGGTTAGGAACCGCAAAAAACGAATGAAATTATCCCGGAATGGCGTTGAATTGTGCATTACATCCAAAGAACCATTCCCCAAACAATTTGCACTCGCAAAAATGTTTCAACAACACAATATTACTGATATAAGCAGAGTGAGATATATTAACCCTCATAAGATCATATTAGAATTGAATCAAGTGAATTCCGAAAAACTGATGAACCATGATCACTTCTCTATGATGGGCTGGGGGTTTCAACTACCTTTTGAAGTGGCATTATCTTATGGAGTTATTAGAGATATCGAGTTGAACTTATCTGAGGAAGAACTATTAAAATCAATCACGGGATCAGCAGAGGTCTGCAATATTCGACGTTTAAAACGCAGGGTCAGAAACGAATCTGGAGAATTAGCCTGGACAGATAGTGAGTCAATAAGGATTGGCTTTACAGTACCTACTTTACCTGAATTTGTTTGCATATATGGTATGAGAGTGAAGGTGGAACAATATGTTTTTCCTGTAACACAGTGTTCAAAGTGTTGGAGGTTCGGTCATACCCTCAAAAAGTGCCCATCTAAGAGGCAATATTGTCTAAGATGTTCTGGAAAACACGAAACTTGCGAAACTACTACTTACAGATGCATAAACTGTACTGAAAATCATACAGCTCTAAATAAAATATGCCCTGTCTACAGAAAAGAGAAGAAAATTAGAGATATTATGGCCGAGTTTAATTGTTCATACAGAAAGGCCTTAGCTTTATATACTCCGATGCCTGTGTCTGATGCGGTCACTGATGAAGAAGATGATCGTGCTGCCGGTTTTCATACCACTAGAAAAGCGCCGCTGTTCCCATCGCTGCGATCCAAAGAGGTTACAGGAAGGCATCCTACGTCCGCTCAGCAACAAAGCTTTAGCTTCGCACAAATGGTTGCAAAATCTTTTACAGCTGCTCTTCTAGTAGCTAGGTCTCAAGATACAAAGGGAGGTACAGATGGTCATCTACATAAAGGACCCACAAGGAAGAAAGGGACTCATAAGAAAACAAATAAATCTGGTCTGGACGACTCTTTCTTGATGTTAGAAGACAGTGAAGTAGAAAATCATAGTGATTCTAACAAAAAAGACCAGAAAAATAGAAAAAAGCGCAGAATAGACTTTTTACTAAAAGATTTGTTGTTAAAACTTAAGAATATATTTTTTCAGAGAGAAGAACCCATTATAAACAAAATTCAATATGCGGTTCAAACCTGTATAGAATATACAATGTCATGGCTAATTCAACACATGCCAGACTGGTCTTTTTTGCTAAATATTTTTAATGCTTATGGACAAAGTACATAAAATAAACTTTGCACAATGGAATGCACAGAGTGTCAGGCCTAAGTTATTAGAATTTGAGCAATATTTGTGTCAGGATAAGATTCATGTCGCTGCTATATCTGAGACATGGCTGGAACCATTCAGTCATTTTTCTGTAAGAGATTATACTATATACCGGCAGGATAGAGATGATGCCTATGGTGGGGTGGCCATATTAATTCACTAATCGATAAAATCACAATTGTGCCCGGTTACATTGACAAATAGTGGTATTCAAATTTTAATGGTTAGCATACATAATTGTGATTTTATTGAATATGTTATATCCATTTATTGTCCACGTATTGTAAGCACATCTCAAAGTGATTGGGATTCTGTTTTTTCTTTATCATCTAGTAAAACTTTAATTGTTGGAGATTATAATGGTCACCATTCAAACTGGTCATATAAGACAGATATTAGAGGCTCACAAATTTATGATGCTATGACGGACCATAATTATGTGACTCTTAACGATGGTTCAGCAGTCTGCTCCTGACATCTCAGTGGCCTCTTCAGATATCTCTTATAGATTAGATTGGAAGGTGACAAATGAATCATTAGGCAGTGACCATCTAATTATAAAACTGTCTTTGGTGGTTTATGTGTCTGATAACAATCTAAGGAGAAGGAATTTTAAGCATGCCAACTGGGAAAACTATAAAAAACTTGTAGACGAATGTTCAGCTGACTATCAGATCTTTAATAGCAATTTACAACAGAGCTATGACGAATTTGTGAATGTCTTAAACAGGGCTGCAGATGCCAGTATACCTACCCATAACATTAGTCAGAACCCAAGTAGTAAATTCAAACCTAATTTTATTGGACGCCTGCCTTATCTAAGGCGGTAGCAGAAAGACGATTAGCCTTAGCCAACTTCAGAAAGAATTCTACTCCTTACAATTTGTCTATATTACAAGATAAAGTTAGGTCAGCTCAAAGATTAATTCGAAAAGCACGTAGTGAAGCGTGGAATAAATTTTGCACGTCCATAGATCAGTCTGTCTCAGTATCTGATATGTGGCATCATATGAGATGGTTGAAAGGCTATAAAACCCCTAGAGCCCACGTGGACGACACTATGGCCGCTAATGTACTCAAAAATTTATGCCCTGATTTTGCTACCCCGCCTCAACCATTATTTTGTTCGGGAGACCTGAAGTTAGAACGCCCTATAACTAAGCAAGAACTAGAACAAATGTATAAAAAACAGTGATACTGCACCTGGTTGCGATGACATATCATTTTCAATGATTAATAACCTCCCGGACTCTGGAAAGATGACTTTATTGTACTTATACAACAAGTTTCTGCAACTTAGTTTTATCCCACTCCAGTGGCGCCAAATTAGAATTGTACTGATCCCTAAACCAGGTCGCGACCCTAACTCGCCTTCATCTCTAAGACCTATATCTCTATTATCTTGTCTGTGTAAGATATTACACTCAATTTAAAAAAATAGATTGGAATGGTTTCTGGAACATAATTACTTTTTTTCTGAGCAAACAATTGGCTTCAGGAAAGGTAAGTCATGCTTGGATAATTTAACTGGCTTGGTATCCGAGATCCAAGTGGGTCTTTCTACAAATAAGTTTACCATAGCTTGCTTTCTTGATCTCGAAAACGCCTACAACAATTTAGATATTACAAGCATGTTGTTAACCTTGGATCGTATTGGAAGTGGATCTAAATTGTGTAAATACCTGTGGGAATTCCTAAAGGATAGGTGGTTATTTGTAAAAAGTTCAAACTCCAATATTGGGAGATGTACAGGACGAGGTCTCGCTCAAGGGGACCATTTGTCGCCCTTACTTTTTAATGTGGCAACAATGCATATATGTAATTCTATTTCAGATATAGGTATATCACAATATGCCGATGATTATGTAATTTATGCTTCTTCATATTCCATAGCAAATGCCTTTTAGAAGGGGTCAAGAAAAACGTCCTATCAACTTGAACTTGTATGTTAATGATACCTGTCTCGAACGTGTAAATTGTATTAAATATCTTGGCGTGTGGTTGGATCGGTCACTTAATGGCGTAAACATATTGATGAGACGCACAAAAAATCCTTAATTTTTTTAAATTTATTGAAAGTAATTACCGGTCCTGGTTGGGGAGTACATCCCAAACACCTACGTAAACTGTATATTTCAATCATACGCAGTCGTATGGATTATGCTAGCTTCTTATATGACAATAGTCCAAAAACCTACCTTAAAAAATGGACACTGTTCAGAACCTGGCGATGCGCATCATTGGTGGTTTTATCAGAACAACTCTTATCTATGTAATGGAAAACGAACTCAACCTCTGTATATGCGTCGAAGATATTTGGCTGGAAAATATTGGTTTCGTAGCAAGGCAGCTTAAAAAAAAACATCATGAATAAAATCTCCGAACTAACCAAATTAAGAGAAAGATGCTATTGGCTTCATAAGAAAATACCACTACTTGTTAAAATTCATTCAAATTTCAATAACCTTCCTGTTTATTCTAATGATCGATTAGACATGTCTTCTTTGGATACATGGGTCACCAATATTGATTTGTCCAAAAATCTTACAAAATCAATTATTAATGTTACAAAACCAAAACGCCAAATTCATCCTTTACAACTAAAAACCATGTGTATTCAGTATCTAAACTCTACATATGATAACTTCTATAAAATTTATACAGATGGCTCAAAAGACAAAACCAATGCCTGTTTTGTCTTTTGAGCCATCTGTATAAATTTTATAGAAGTTATCATATGTAGAGAGCTGCCTTCTATGATGCACAAGACAAAATCGGCATGAAGTTTAAAATCAAACCTAGGATCACCATAATGGAAGCGGAGCTGGTTGCCATTGCAGAGGCTTTGTCGTTTGCTATCTCAACCAACCATAAAAAAATAGTGATTTTAACAGACTCTAAAAGTGGTTTAGAACATGTGGCTCGGTGCACCTCGACTCTTCGAGGTATACCGATAACCATTTTGAAGATTATATTGCAGTCTCAAAATGAAGGCAGGACGTTAGTTCTGCAATGGCTTCCAAGTCACTTTGGCTTGGAAGGCAATGAGATGGCAGACGACTTAGCAAGACAGGCTGTGACAGATGGCATCCTAGTCGACTTTCTCCCCCATTTTGCTAACTATACCTCATTGCTCAAAACAAATTTTTAAGACATTCTCTGAATACTTTAATCGGAGGTCAAAAGAAAAAGGTATTTGGTATAAAACGATTCAACCACACGCCCTGAGAAACACATGGATAGAGCAGTCTAATATGGACAGAAACGATACTGTTATGGCCTTGAGACTTCGTTCCGGGCATACTCCATGTAATAAATTCGCCTATGTCATGAAAAAAGTGGATAACCCAAAGTGCGATTTTTGTGACAGTATAGATGATATGCAACATATTTTGCTGGAGTGTGGCCGGAACGCGAATCTTAGAGCCAGAGTTATCCCTGATAATTGTCTATGTCAGATGGGGTATTATAATAGCGTTCTGGCTGAGCCCACTTCGGATACAGCCAGAATGCTTTACAAATTAGTTTTAAATAGAATGCGTACAGATTGATATATAGTTTATTTGATTGTAATTCAATATTTGGCGACATATTCGCTAAGCGAATAAGCCTTAAATAGATTTAAAAAAAAAATGATTTTAATGCATTCAGTTATTGGTAGCCTAGTCAGTAAACCCGTTGCCCCACAAGCGAAAAGTCTGGGTTGATATGTACGTAATGAATTCAATATAATCTTGTGTATTTGATTAAATTTAAGGCATATAGCTCCTATAAGTACTACAAATCCTATAAAACATTTTACTAATAATTCAGGGTCACAAACAAATACTATTCAACAAATTAATACTACTTAAAATTCTGGGTCCCAACTTAGTTTTAACTCTAGTAGAGAGAAAAACTATAATGTTACTAATTCTTATCTGTAAACTAATAAACAGTTTTTTAACACTTATTTCTTTCATGATCAGCTTATCTTATACTGTTATCTAATTATGAGCATGTTATAATTTTTTTATGAAAGGTAACAATATGTAAATTATGTAAGAAAACAATATAATTGACCTAATGATGTTATTCATTACAATTTATGTCAATCAGTAACATAAAGCTTTTTTAAATTCATGGTTCTTTTCTTTCCCCTCTTCCCTTCTGAAGAGTTACCTAAACCCCTTATCTCACCACTCATTGTATATACCTCTTGTTTCCAGGAGATCGAGAAGCCGAGGGGTCTTGCTCGGGGTCTAGAGCCTGAGATGATACTTGCTGGTCAGCTCTTCCACAATGAACTGTTCTTTCTTGTTAAATGGTAAGGAAGACTCTTTCCTTTTTGATGTCTAGTAGAAATATTATATAATTAATCACACTAATATTATAAAGGCGTTTGTTTGTTCCTCCTTCACGAATTTATATGGCTTAACGAATTTAGATGGAACGTGGTACAAAGATAGCTTATAAGTTATCTAGATTAACACAAAGGCAACTATTTTTTACCAAAAAATTGAAGTTTTCCCATGGGAAGATATCTAACGTGGGTAAAAACATAGCTAGTGAAAAATAAATACTTTAAATAACTCGCCCATATTTTGTGATTTGAAAAACAGTATTTGATATCTTTGATTGTTATTTCCAGGCAGGGTTGTCTAGAGCTAGACGTAGTTCCAGGTCGGGACCTAGGTCGTTCGTACCCAGACTTCGTGATAGACTATTACGAACGCTGCGTGCCTTTCAGCGTGAGACACAGCGACGGGAAAATGCCCAGATATGCACCTGAGGTAAGATACATACATGATTGATACATCGGACCAGTGCCTTTAAAAATGTTATGAAAAACTACATCAACAAAAAAATATGTCAGTAAGATTACCTATAGGCCGTTTAAGATCTACAGATGATCCAAATGCTCTAACCCACCACCAGAAGGCAGTGTGCCCAGCATGTTAGCTGCATTATCAATAGTTGATAGTTATTATAAATTGATTAAATTGATTAACTCCTTATTGTATAAACACAATATTTAAAATATAACAATTTATATTAAAAAAAATTGAAAGATTAATTTAACTCAGCGTTCATGTTCTATCAGTTATTTTTATTTATATCAGTCAAAGTGCTAGATCTACATCAAAATTTATATGGAAAAATACCTAATTAGAATTAGTTAAAGGAGTAAAAATGTTTTATTTTGACTGTAGACAAGGCGGTATGGCCTCAATGGCTTTAGCCTGCCCTATGGGCAAATAAAAAAATAAAATTAGAGATAGAAAATAAAATAGAATAATATTTATTTATGACAGAAAACAACTTTACAGTACTCAAATGCTTTAAGGAAGCATTTATGTAGTTCTAGTAAATATTACATTAAATACACTCTTTTTATTTATAAATTTACAATCTACAAGGCTTGTACCTATTTAACTAGGCTCTAGTTTTGTGACATCTTGTACGTGCATGGTTGACTGGAAGAGATCGCTTTAAGAGATAAGGCCGCCATTAGAAAGCTAGCGTGTTTTTAGTATTGTTTGTTTTTTAAATAGTGTTATAAGCTGGTTTTTTAGTAAAGAGTTGTCTTGCCTTATCTTAACTTACATTTCTATATAATTAATTTCAATAATTTTTTAGGACCAAATAAATAAAAGATTTCTCTAGATAAGTTCATGTGTTGCTGAAAAATAAGTAAATAATAAGATACCGTCGAATGAGACATTAATCTAGGCAAATTGATTTTATGAATGACTGAAACTTATAAAATATTGAAGCACCCGCGCTTGAAAGGCAAGGCAAGGCAAGGGATTCACCGTATAGGTTACACTTTGCAATATGACACAAATATTGCGCAAGAAAAATACAAATTACATAGTTTATAAAACTAAAAATACACGGCTTTATTGGAAATATTCGTTTTAATTATTGTATTGTCGTTGGTCCTACATGAGTACAAACTTTCAAATTAGTCCAACGTTTTTAAAAGAGTGAAAATCATGTTCAAAATGTCCGTTTCATAGTTATTGACTAAGCCAATAAAAGTATTTTAGTAATTTGGTACACTATTTCTGATTAATAATTTGAATCACTATTTCTGATTAATAATTTGAATCACTATTTCTGATTAATAATTTGATACACTATTTCTGAATTTCTGATTTCCTTAATCTTTAGAAAATTGCCTATTTTTTCAGCTTCCGCCTTTGGATGAGACACAGTCTTCTTTGGACATCTCACAGGATACAAGTGCCGTTGGTAAGTTTTAGACCTTAAGTTCAGTTTGAGCAGCTCGTAATATTTCAAAATTTGCTATTACAAATATAGTATTGCTATAGCTGTTGCCTGCGTGAATTATATACAGCTTTTGTCCAGGAAGTCGCTATACTCACTCTAAGGAACAACTTTCACTATGGGACCAACTCTGAATTATTGAATTACGAGTCGAATGTTAGGCGCGGGAAAGAGATGTCGCATTCACACCAACGGATTGTTATACATGTCGAATGTTAGGCGCGGGAAAGAGATGTCGCATTCACACCAACGGATTGTTATACATGTCGAATGTTAGGCGCGGGAAAGAGATGTCGCATTCACACCAACGGATTGTTATACATGTCGAATGTTAGGCGCGGGAAAGAGATGTCGCATTCACACCAACGGATTGTTATACATGTCGAATGTTAGGCGCGGGAAAGAGATGGCGCATTCACACCAACGGATTGTTATACATGTCGAATGTTAGGCGCGGGAAAGAGATGGCGCATTCACACCAACGGATTGTTATACATTTTTATTATTATCCCTTGGTCACGACATCACGCGTGAACGGCTGGAGCGATTTCACAATATTTTTTTGTTGTGTTTGTTCTTGTCAGGAGAAGGTTCTTATGCAAGAAAAATATTTAAAAAAATATATAAAAATAAATCCGTTTGTTAAAACTCGAGAACGACTGGGTCGATATAGCTGATTTCATCTTTTGATTGAATCTTGAAATGATTGTCGTACTACAGGGAAGGATTAAAAAGGTGAAAAACATACATAACTGTTAATCGGTACGAAGTTCGGTGGATCAGCTAGTGCATAATGAATTATGATATTTTTATATTAGGATTTTTTTCTTACATAATATGAAGTGACAATTAGTTTCAAATTTTATGCGGAGATACAAAAGAAATTTGATGCGGAGCTTAGATCCTGGACACATAGGGTACTTTTTATCTTGTTTTTTTAAAGGTTCGGTTAACACCGCAGGGCGTAACTAAATTACTATAAAACTGTTTTTTTTTATTGATTTTTTTAATTTTTATCTTTCAGCAGCAGAAACTTCTGAAGCTCCGACGGAAGACGCGGCGCCTGCACCTTCAGAATCTAGTGATTTCTTCGAAACGGCACAAAATACCGAACAAGAAGCTGGCTTACCACAGATATCACTTGCATAAGAACAAACAAAGTATAAACAAAGTGTAACATAAAGGTTTGATAATACTTAAGAGGATCACCCTTCGCTCTTTTCGTGTTGCTGATACAATTTTCGTTTTCTTTCTCTCCTAAAAAAACTCTTTTCACCCTCTAAATTGTAACGTATTTTTTGATGTATTTTATTCGTTAACGTTTTATTATTTTGAAAAAAGTTTTTGAATTCTGCATAATAAAGGCTTTTAATAGGCATCGTATCAGCGCAAAAATATGTCTGCTTGAGTAGCTTGTAACTTTATAGCGATATGAAAGACAGAAAAAATAAAACGGTAAAGCTTAGTAAATAATGTGTTGGCTATGTTAAAAACAAAACCACTGGAATCGGACAACAATAAAAGGTAGAAAAGAGCTATATCTTATTGTATGGACAAGTTGGCGGTCTATAGCTGTCTTTAGGGTGTTCTACCCATCGATGTGAACTCATTGTAGACCAATTTTTTGCGAAATTAAATAGAATTCGTCCTCCATACAACTAGACCGATCACGTGATCAAATTATGTATAATTTTTTTTTTAATTTTACAAATTAATCTTGCATTCTCGCTTTGAACCAATTTTCCGTGCGGTGAGACTGTGGGGCCAAAATGAGATTACTATACAAGGTTATTACCGGTTAGGAGTGTACTAAGCTGAAAGGAGGTCACTATACTCATCTTTACGAACTACTATGACTATGGGACCTACTTTAAATTCGAGAAAATAAAAATAGCTGTACTATAGAAAAAGTTTAACAGTCGCCGACAAAATGTAGGAAAAAATAGAATTTATCAAAATTGAATTCCGAGTTGGTCCCATAGTGAAACTTGTTCCTTAGGATGAGTATAGTGACCCTCTAACGGTTTAGTACACTCCTAACCGATAACCCTGTATACAAAGTCTCATAAGTGTGAGAGAGATGAAGATAATCACAATAAGACATAACGTAGTAGAAACTCGCGTTTTTTTGCAATTATTTCCTTACCTATAGAACCGTATACTTTTAAAATATAAATTTAATTTACTTAATATTCCTCTGACTGAATTATATTAATTAGATATGATATTTCAATATTTAATACTTAGAACACAGCTGACAATACAAAATATTTTAGCAATAGTTTCAAAAATAGTTAAACATTGCAACCATGTAAAGACATGCTAAGAATGTAAAAAGATACAGAATGGCCGCTTACCTCCTTCAGATTGTAATTAAATTAATTTTATTTATATTTTGCGTAAATAATGAATTAGTTTAGATTTTAAGGTTCCTAGATTAAGACAATGGATTTTTATCAGAACAATGAAATGCTACAAATACAATAAACGTTTTTTATTCATAGCAATAATCTTACAATAGTCCCTGTATAAAAATTATAAGAGTATAAAATACTTAAGACATAAACAAGCTTAAAAATAAGAGCATAGAGTATTAATTGCTTTGGCATAATCGGTTGATACATCGTGTTACGTTGAAAGAAAAACGTCATATGTTTCTTAAAACAATTTCTTAATATTATTTTTATATTATTATAGCTTACAAATAGAGCACCAAAGAAAACCTACCAGAAATAAATTTTCGTCAATTTTAATTAATAATCGAAATTTAAATGAATTTTTATAAATAATTAAGTTTATTTAGGCTAAAAGTTTACTCTATCGAAAGTAAGGTTTTTTTTTTCTATGAGAAAGCTTGAAATTTTACAATCTGCTAACTTTTATAATATTGGCTGCCATGCCAAGCTGCCATTATCGCGTTATTTCATTCTTACACACAGAGCCGCCTTACGCGTGAGTGAGATTACATGATAATGATCGCACTACTTTAAAAGCGCAGAATGTGGTGCTCCATCGCACTATCTCAGTTATATTAAAGGTATAAAATTATCGTTTTTTTTTTTTCGATTTCGGGCATCTTGTTGATAATAACAAACCTTATTATTCTTAAATTACAAATAAGTTTTCATACATAAAAATTGTACCATATTTCATATTTTGTTAATGTTTATGTATGAAAACAATAAAAATTAGAAAATATTGGCAATGTTATTTTTAGTACGATGTCCGGAGCCGTTTCAGTACTTTTCTATCTTTTTAATAGTCAGAAAGTAAAAGCGATAAAAACCCAATTCTGTCTCTTAATTGCGATACCGTTATGAAACAAGAGCAATTGTCTTCAATTACTCATTTTTTTCTGACTATATTTTCATTTATAAAGCCTTTTTATCTGTCTGACGGTTCTAAGTTTATTCAAAAACGGCTGTATAGTAGATGGATCTTCGCAATCAGGGATGCGTTTACCATCGTTTTTGAAGCAATAGTTGGCACAGAGAGGACCATCGAACCAGAATCCTAGGACTTTCTTGCACTGAGCGCAGTTTTCTATGCAGGTCCCCATCGGATCGTAGATGTTGGCTGAAAATTTAAAGGTTTCTTATTAGTTTGTTGTTGGCTGAACGAAATAAGGGTCTATATGCTTCGAGATTGGTATTTTTTTCCAGCTGTCAGTATTTTTGTTAAGACGATTACTCGCGTTAAGGTAGTTTTTTTCAGCTAATCTTGAAGCAATTTGATATATACACATCTACAGCATATTACTAGATTTTCGAAGCGGATCCACCATACTCCTGAGGGTAGAATGGGATTTAACCATACTATATAGTAGTGTTGGGAATTAAAAACCGTCTAGATTAAAATCCACTTAAACTAAAAGATCTTCATCAACGATAAATGAAAGTTATTCCATAAAAACTTATCCGTGTTGATGAACATGAAAACATCTCTTAATTTAACTTAAATAACAACCCCTTATAATCGTCAGTAATAAGTACTGTTGATGGCACAAGAGACACGATTTTGTCTCTTTAGTAAAACCAATAATTAGTAATTGTTTGTCATATTTTGTTGATGTCTTTCTCCTTAAACGTATACGTCAGAAATATAGTATCTTAATTGTGAATTGTCAATTAAACATAAACATAAACATAAATTTATCGCATAAATTAAAACTAAGTTATGAATACATATGGTTAAGTTTCACACAACCCTCGTGGGTATGGTGTATCCGTAGCAGATTTTTCAGAAGTCAAAGAATTATTGATTCTAAGGATATTTTATCAAAATTAAGGTCAATTTCCTATGGTCCTGTTTAGTGACAGATTTCAACAATATGTTGGACAGAATGGTACTTAATCTTAAAAAATACGAGGGCGAAGTGATAATTCTGGTAAAAATTAAACAAGGAGTGATATTTATTTAAAAATTATTATTTATTTTTCAACGTAGTTTCCTTCTAACTCAATGCACTTCATCCAGCGTGTCTCTAACTTTTCGATCCCCTCCATATAATGAGACTTAGGCAACCCTTCGAAATAGGCGTTGGTTTCATGCATGATTGCTTCATTGGAGCTAAATCTTTTTCCACCAAGCTATTTCTTTAAATTCGGAATCAGAAAATAATCGCAAGGGGCTAAATCTAGCGAATATGGTGGATGAGAAAGCAACTCATAGCGTAACTCATGAAATTTGGCCATGGCAATCGCGCAGGTGTGCACTCTTGCGTTGTCTTGGTGAAAGAGGATTTTCTCCTTTGCCAAATGCGGTCGTTTTTCAGCTAAAATTCTGTGAAATTGTTCTAATAAATTGGCATAATAAGCGCCATTAATCGTTTCACCCTTCTCTAAGTAGTCAATATGGATAACTCCACGGGCATCCCAGAAAACTGTAGCCATAACTTTATTGGCCGATAAAACTGCTTTGGCCTTCTTCGGAGCTGGTTCACCCGCAGCAATCCACTGTTTCGATTGTTGTTTGGTTTCGGGTGTATGGTGGTGGATCCATGTTTCGTCTACTGTTACAAAACGTCGCCGTCGCAAGAATTCCGTCTTATTCCGTAGAAACAACGCCAAACCTGCTTCCGAAGTGGTCACACGCACGCGTTTTTGATAAACATTCAGTAAACGCGGCACCCATCTCGTGGAGAGCTTCCTCTTATCTAAATGTTGGTGTAAGATATTGCGCACACGTTCGTCTGAGATGCCTACTACCTCAACTATCTCGCGCACTTTTACTCTTCGGTCGTTTAACACTATGTCACGGATTTTAGCGATCATTTCTGGAGTAGTGACCTCAACCGGGCGTCCTGGACGTTCGGCATCACTTGTGCTTGTACGACCACATATAAAATCAGTAAACCACTTATGAATCATTTTAATTGACGGAGCGGAGTCGCCGTAATATTTATCAAGCTTTTGTTTTGTTTCCGTAATAGTTTTTTTTTCTTAAAAAGTTATGTTTAATTAACATACGAAATTCACTTTTCTTGTCTTTGCGAAAATGCGTTAAATTTTTTTTCTTTAATGGCTGTTAAAAAAAACCGGCGGTATTGGCTGAATTTTTTAATTTAGTCCTTCAAAAGAGTGTTTAACATGGAGGTTTCATGCAATTTGCGATAACTCTATTCCAAAATATTTTTTATCAGACTTATCACTCCGCCCTCGTAATTCAGAATGAAAAGGTTGGTTAAGTCGTAAAGTAAAAGGATAACACTTTCCAGTTCTTCTACCTAAATCTATTTATAGCTAGAGAAGTTGATAAGGTGTGATATGAGCCTAAGTCTAGGAACGCAATAGTTAACTTACCTATTTTTCAATGCACTAATAAGTATATATTTAACCTAGACTTCAGTTACATTAATGGGTTACATAATATTAGACCTTATGTATAAGCGATAACCCTATATGTAGGTATTTTAAACTTCTACCTAAAGTTATTGTTAGTAATAAATTAATAAAATAGCACAACTTCAATAATAGTAATTTATTCAACTTAAAGAACTAATCTTACAACAGTCCCTGTATAAAAATTACATGAGTATATAATATATTAATAATCAAGCTTAAAATTAAGAGTATGTATTAAGAACTTTGGCATAATTACGTTGGCCGGGATATCATCCACTTGCGATTCATACATAAATCTGATTAAAAATGTGCCTGACCTAACAAGCTATAACGAAATAAACCTTTTTTAAATTATAGAAGGATAGATATGTTAGTATATAGTTTTATAGGTAATAAATATATAGTTTTTCAAGGAATACTAAATTCTAATATTTTTTTACAAGGTATTAAATATCAGGTAGCAATAATGTACGTATCTAAGAAGTTTATGAAAGTTATACAATTTTATTTCTTAGAAAAAGTGTTTGACACTACAATCTTGAGGAGTTCGTAAGTAGGATTGATCTATCAGTGAGTCAATACCGCAAGCTGAAATTGGACTCATTATTTTGGGAAAACTTTACTTATTCATAATTATGTCATTAGGTAGAGTACTTCACAACGAATCTACCAGCAGACTTATGCATTTTAAAAAAAGTTAGGTACTCCTGTTTGAAACTATGGCATGCGCAACTACCGATAGGAATGCACCCATGTTGGTTACAATTTATCGTTTACTGGCGTACTCATAAATTTCAGGTCATTGACAATTAAACACAACTCAGACAAACTTACGTAAATTCAGTTGCCACTTTGTAAACAGCCAATACCAAGTAGGAAACCTAGTTTAATAACTAAGCGACACTTGAATCAAGTAATAACATTTTGGAATATGAGAAAGGGACGTAGGTAAATACTACCTAACCCACGACCTTAGCAGTTGATCGTTTCCAATGATTGCTCGGTGCTTGACTTGAGTATTAAGTGCGAGAACATTATTGGGTAAGCGACGCAAATCGAATAAGATTAAGTTACCGTTTTTGACAAATCAAAATTAATAGAAAGACATGATGAAGAGCTCATGCGTAGCTACAATAGCAGTTAATCAGAACTTTCTCATCTTAAAGCCTGGTTTTCTTATTCACCTCTTCACAGCTTGTTCAAAAAGGGCGCGATGGAAGCAAAATCTTCACATTCGGGGATGAGTTTTCCTTTGAATTTGATGCAGGACTCAGCGCAGAGAGGGCCTTCGAACCAGGCGCCTAACATCTTCTTGCACTGGGCGCAGTTTTCGATGCAAATCTCCATCTGGTCGTAGCCGGTGGCTGGAATATATTGAAGGTTTTAAAGAGACAAGGCAAGACCGTAATTGTGACGTGCGTTAGTGAAAAATTGCGGTTCGTCTGAACTGCTCTGTCTGAACAGAGGTTTGGGCACGCTTTCTCAAATATTTTGCATGAAAGATAATTCAGATATAAATATAAAATAGCTTACCTAAGAAAATGGGAGTAATAAGAATATATTTTAAACTATTATAGGCGTAGTTAATTATGGAAAATCAGTGCAGCGTAAGTACCTATTAGTTTCTCTAAAATATCTACAAACGCGCATGTTTGAGACTATTTTGTAACTATTGTTCAATTACCGTCAATTATTATATTATTTTGTACAGTAAAATTAATAATCTAGCAAGAGTTGAATAAACAAATTAATCTTTTAGGCCAAAACACTGTAGTACTTATACTTACCTATTAATGAGGTGTTCATTTAAGATTTGTTCCAACTACTTAGTCCATCCCAAACCTGAAGTTCAGCGCTTTCAAAAAGCTCTAATGAAATATGCACCATCTAATCAGGCAGCAAAGCAGGATTAGGCATTTCGCTCGTAAATCTCGTAGGTACATTACCTCACATTCATTACCTACTAGGTACCTCAGGGTGTCTAATTCCCGAAACCGCAAACAGAGAGAGTTGATTAGAATGGCCACTGAAAATTACTTCACAAAGTATGAGCAAAAAGTACTTAAAAACGGATATCGAAGGTCCTATTTCGCTATCAATCTGTGAATGTTGTTAGTCCCCTATTGCATTTACTCTCTTACAGCATGGTTAAGGGGTGAGTCTGAACCGCATCATAAAAGTTAAAAAATATAAAACTCGGTATAGAATGAAGTTATAAAATCTATATATATATACGGTTTGGTACTCGTAATAGATTAATCTACAAAAACACTATACGATACTAAAATATATATTATTGTTTTCATTGACTCAACACGTTTCTTCAGACCAGACTTTATAGCAATTGAATATTTTTTATAGTATATACAAGCCCAGTAAATTCTTGCCAAAATCGTCAACGCTAATTTAGCTTTGACGCAGACTTAAACACGCGATACATTTTTTGTGTGCTGTATTTACATATTGCTGCTTGAATGCATTTCTATAACCAGAAGATTTTTACTAGTTCTATCGAGAATTCGAGTCACAGTGCTTCGTAGTCAGTGGATTCAAGTATTATATAATTCTCGTCTAGTTTTTACGGCGAATAAATAAATTTTGTTCAAAATGTATTTAGAGTAGATATCATATACCTACATATTTTTCGTTTCATAATATCACTATTATATTTAATTCTATTATAAATATTCTTCGCCTTTATCTTATCTCTGCAGTTGACACTGCACTATAATCGTAATATAACTTGTAGATACTCTTGCTCTAGTATACACACGGATATTAGTAAGTACCTCCACAAATGCTCTACAGGGTAGGCGTTAAGTACTAAAACCGGAGGATGTAAACCCCAATCTGTTACAGTATTCTACGGTCTCGTTAGCATCTATGAATGACGCCGGCAGCGCGTGCGGTTGGTATGGTGACCATGGGTTAGGTTATGATTTGATTATTTTCAGCAATTGCTTACTTAAGCTTACTAAAGCTTTTGAATCATAGCTATAACAAGTGGTAACGGGACTTAAAAAGGCCGAGTGCAAAAACTATGGATCACTGTATCTTAACAAGTAAAACCGTGGGGTGCAACCAAATAGCTTATTATCTGCAGATAAAGACAAAATTGTTCAATGTCAGAACAGTTACATACTCTTGAAAAACATTTCATATTGCACAGTCGAGTCAAAAAAAAAATAGATACTGCCCGTACCTACCTTTATTACTCGTGTATCGTGTGAACTAGTATTTTTTAACATATTTTATCTGCCTTAATTAATGTGGAAATGTGGAATTCTGTAGATTGTTCACTTAAATCATCAATTAATAAACGAGGTCTGAAGATTTCTTAGTGTAATGGAAGACTATGGAAAAACAATATTAAATTAATTAATGTAATTTAAAGTGACAAACAAGTTCTTTATAAAATACTAAATAACGGACTTTCATTACAGCAGGCACGAATATATATTTTTTTTAGTTTTTTCGATTTAAAAATCAAAAGTTAGGATCGATTTTGATAACAATGAGTAAGACTAAAAAAAATATTATAAATCAGTCCAGCCATCTCCGAGAAATTAGCTAACAAACATTAAATAAAACCGTTGAATTGATTACTCCCCCTCCATTTTTGGGAAGTCGAAAATAAGAAAATATGTGCGTACTTATATAAGACGCATTCAGTGTCTATAAGAATGAGAACATTTTTATGAGGAAGTGTGTTGAGAAATAAAGAAAAACCTAAAATAATCTTCCTAACCAATACCAATCGCATGGACACCACACCAGTAAGGCTACATTCATAATGGATGGTTCTATTCGCGCAAACTGTCGTTACGGGGTCAAGTGTAAGCGGCTAAGGCGAAATTGCGTAAGGTTGGCGAAAGCAACGCGGATTGGGGTCATTGCCTCGCCTCGTGAGCCGCTGCTTTATCGATAACTGTTTTGATTGCTACATAATAATGTACATCGATTGGTTATTGTGTCGATAATAACTGTCGGTACAATAACCCTACAAAATATTGTATGTCCCTAATACCTACAAAATGTTAATAAAGACTGTTTATTTTGCAAGTTTATCTCTAATAGTATTATTAGGATACGTTTTGCCATATTATCCTAATGAAACTTTAAGCTGTCAGGATAACATTAGTTAATCTCTCCAATAGTGCAACGTACTCGTAAGTCGTAAGGCAATCGTCGTTGGCCATCTTTAAGTAAAGTATACACTAAAAATTTGAACTTCCAGCGTCTCCCAAAACGAAAAAGGTTCAAATCACTTCGAGAAAAGGATGATTGTTGACGAGGTGCCTTTGTTTTGCTCGACTTGGACAGATTGTGCAGATGTTGTAGGTATATATATATTACGCGCGCGGGTCTGATAATAACTTTTAATTATTAAAGTAATAATATCAAGACTGTGATTAGTGTGTATTTAGTAAATTCAAGTATAAAGAGGAGCACGTCGTTATTAGTGTATTAAAAGAAAAACGTACCGTAAAGTTATTTGAGTTAGACTAGCTCCTTTCATGCGATATTGTCAAATGACACGATTCATTTTCAGTAACGAAATATTCAGTTCTACTGATAAGAGGACATCGTTATGTGCATTTCGTTAAAAAATAACAAACTGTACTGGAATATTACTAAAATTTTAAATGATCCATTAACTTTTCAATTTGTTTGAACAACGACAACAACGTTTTTTTTTTATTTATTTATTTTATAAATAATTATTTTTGTTATGCTTTATCTTAATTGAGGTGTTAAATAAGTTATGTGAAACATAATTAATATCTTAGTTATTATCATTATTAAGAAGTAGTTTGCCTTACTATGAATTTGCATGATGCTGCCAAACCTGACCAACTTCTTTCTAGCCGGTTTATGGCATTTTGTTTATTATATCTATTTTAAAATTTTAACCGATTATATTTGATTAATTATTATTATGCTAATAATATTTGCGACCGTTTAATATTAACATTATATTTCTCATATATTACGCAGTGTTATTTTAATTATAGTCATTATACCTACATGAAAACCTAGACCTAGATTTTTAGATACGAGTATGTCTGGCTAAAATACGTCATTTTAAAAATTATGCTTTTAAGTAATGTAATTAATCCTAGACTTGTAAGCCGCAGTCAGGAGCCAAAATATGCATGCCAGCCTTTAAAAAAACAACATGAACAATTCTTTTTCGATCGGACAAGTCCCACAAGAACTCTAGTTAGTTAACTTTAATTTTATTTGCCTTTTGTAATAATCGTGGTGTTGTATTTAACCACTAATTTTTTATTTAGTTTTGATTATTGTTGAGGTTTAGGAACAATTTGTTTAGGGTGGTAGCAAATAGCTTATACTATTTTCAAAGCGCCCCATCATTGAGACACTATTGATTAGTAAAATAATGTTGTTATTTACGTTAGTCTCTAGAGGTCTCAAAATGTCCTTCAAAGTTGAATTATACCAATTTAACGCTCTATTGGGTAGAAATTAGAATAGTTTACTGTCCTACTTTTAAAAGGATTTATTTAGAGGACAAGATCATTTATCACGACTCTCTGTTTGAGATTTAGATGTTTTATGGGATCTTTATTTGGACGTAAGAAACAAAATTTCACGATCTGTATGTTTTTACCAAATACTTAGTGTTTATCATAACAAAGTAATGAAAAAAATACGGACGTAACCTTTTAAATTATGAATCGTCTTACTGTTTTAGTTATTTATTTTAAATGAAAAACGGGTATCGCTGTAAATCCAGCTTTTTAGTACATAACGTTAAATACCTATGCAGCGTCAGATAGTTTTTAATCCATTACTACGAGTATATACACATAACAACTATTACTGGAAACTCTAGTCTACATTCTTGGATTAGTTTTTTTTTATTGTTAGGTAAAGTTATTGCATTGAGTATATTGTGAGATATCCCGGGTATCCTCCGTGACTTTTGCGACACAGCATTCTTCTACTACAAGAATCTCTTTAACAATCCTTTATGACTATTAAGTATATTTATTTATTCTTAATATATTAAACATATCACAGAGGATATATATTTTAAACATTTCGTATAGAATTAAAAAAAAACTAGTAACATTAGCTGTCTTTAACTTTTTATAATATGAGCTGCAACTGCATCAATAGACGCCGTCACATCACTGGCAACCTAAGCTAGAGATTTTCTACACAAGGAAAACTAACTGCCAAAAAACTGCGATATATTTATTTATAATACAAATTAATTTATTTCTTATAATGTGTCTGTGTATATTTTTTTGGCTGTGTATTTGGTATATTTTATTATGAATGATATATAGGTATGTAAAAACCGCTCAATATGTCAGTTATTCTAAGCGATTAGGTATACGTGAGCGGCATGACAAAGACCATTATGTATACCTACCTACATCATTATCATCATCAGCCAGAAGACGTCCACTACTGAACATAGGCCTCCCCCTTAAAACGCCATTCCGAACAACAAGCTGCCTTTTGCATCCACTGGTTACTTATGACTTTTACTATGTCGTTGGTCCATCTAGTGGAAGGCCGACCTACGCTGCGTCTTCCAGTTCGTGGTCGCCACTCAAGAACCTTTCTTCTCCATTGGTTATCAGTTCTTCGAGCGATGTGGCCAGCCCATTGCCACTTCAGCTTGCAAATCCTACGAGCTATGTCGGCAACTCCAGTTATTTCGGCGATACATAGGTAGGTATCGCCGAAATAACTGGAGTTGCCATCTAAAATAAGAGGCATGTCGGGAAACTTAGTTATTCTGGATTTTATCCATGTAGTTTGTCTGTCTTCAAAAGTCTATCAAGAAGACAATGTACGTTACGTTTACAATGCTTCTTTATTTTTCAATAAAAAGATTATCAGCAAAAATTCGTCAAAATTGACATTTTCTAAAAAAAAAAAATTCGTAATATTTGATTAATATATATTATTTCCCAAAAAGCTTTAATAATATTAAAAACTTTAATAATAATTTTAGTAATCATTTATATAGGCTTTAAATTCTGTTTTCGGTTGTCAATATACATATATTAATATTTAATATCTGGTTCTCTATTTCCGATCCCGCCAATATCTGATTAATTAAAAAAGTTTCCGTTTGAATTTGACAAATTTAGGACTCGAATTTGCAAAGCCTTTCAAAAACTTAGCAAAACTTAAACATCGACTATCATTGGGTTTGTTTCGTACATTAACTTTGCCAGTCTCATTATAAACTGAAAATAGATCACAGTACAGTTTTTTATCGTCATAACTAACTAACTATCTTACATACATAGTTCTATTAACATAATCTAAAAATAAAAAACCAAGCGTCTCTATAGTCAATGTATAGGTAGGTTCCAGTTTCTGCTTACATGTTAGGCAAGGTATCTTTACATTTATTATGTTCACGTAAGACAGATTTATTTTGTTGAGCCACGTTGAGCTAGATTTTCTGGTCTGTTAAAGGATGGTAAACGTTTTCTGGAAAGTCATTGTCGTGTCTAGACGCAAACTTCTTATATACTCGTAAAAATGTACCGTGTCCATCCGCACAATAGTCAAGTCTTTTATATCCCGACTAAATAGCAACAACGGCAACGTTAAAATTAACTAAGTAAAACAATCTTTATTGAAATCGGTATTTGAATAAAGATTGTTATAACACAAATAAAATAAAATCTATAGCAGTAAATAATATAGCATCAGAAAAAAACTTAACCAAACCCGAATGCCAAATGTTAGAAGTACATTCTCACATACATAAACGTACATAAATGTTTAAACAATGTTGTAATTTATGTTCTCGAGAGAAAGTTACAGAATGGAGAAATCTGTAAAATACCATTTAAAAAAGGTACCTCTTAACCAAGCCAAGAAAAGTAAGTTTACAACAATAGTAATATTTGAATATCGGGCAATAGTTTTGAAAGATGATTCAGAAGAATGAAGTTTATTAAGGTAAAAAAATTATGTTTACTCAATATATAAATAGAGTCAAGACAAATACTGTTCAAAGTATCATATCATACGATATTTTTAGGATTCTAACTAAATTATTATTTACGATATGAAAAAATAACTTTTATGAGACTTAAACCGCACATTTGATTAATATGGGCATTGAATAAAAAAAAATACAGCAAAGTAAAATAATGTAAAAAGGGACGAAATAAAAAACCTAGCTAAAAATTAAAAAAGACTTTTTTTTACGATATTTTTGCTACTAGACACTAGATAAGCTTTTTACAAAGTACCTACGTTTTTATTTTATTTTGTAAATTATAAGTAGGTTCATTGTAACTAGTAAACTTTTCTACTGAAACAAAATATGTACAGTTATATTCCTTTATCAGAAATTATAAATTCATTTCAAACCATAAGCTTGGTACGGTGACTAAAGATAATCGAGTAAAAAGAAACTGAATCTTATCTCTCGAGTGTTTTGAAAAAGATTTTTAATTCCAAGTTAAAAAGGAAATTTTCTAGTTATCCTTGACTTTTCTTTAATCTCACGGTACAAACGTTAACGCGTGGGTAACCGTCCTAATTTCCCTAAAGATATGAAAATCTTACAGAATTGTTATTCGGAAAGGTTGTGTTATTTTTCAGTGAGATAATGTCGAAATAATCATAAGTTTAACATTTGAATTGGTTAAGGTTAATATTAATAAGAGTATATTTATGATATTTACGTAGGAGTTCTTAAGTAGGTGGAGTCTGATGGGGTATGTTTTATTGCTAGGTATGTATCGGTTAGGGGTGTACTAAGCCGAATAGGGGTGACTAAACTCAGTCTAAGGAACATTTTTCACTTAGGGACCAAAATTGAATTAGTGAAAAAAAACAGCAGTTGCATACAAAAAGTCGACACAATGTATGAAACAATTGATATTTTCCTTAAATTCAGAATTTATTCCATAGTGAAAGTTGTTCCTTAGGAAGAGTATAGTGACCCACTTAGTACACCCCTAGCCCATAAAGAGTCAAGACAAAACATGTATATTTGTTAGTATTTATGTATCTACCGTTATGAAGTCTATCTTAATAAAAATTACTCATATAATTTAGGTAAATGAAGTACCAATAGGTTAATAGAATATATTCCGGATGACGTAAGTTTTAAATTTAAAAGACTTGTCTTGATTGTTTTAAAGAATTTTGAATTCACTTAAAGGTATCTTTGTATTATGGTTTTAACACGTGATTATTTCGTCAATACTTAATTGATGTGGATAAAATCCCGTTTTGTTTTGTATATCTGTCGATCTTGAATCCGTTATCAGCTTCGTAAAGTAATAAAATATTAGTTTTTGCGACTTCGAATTTAGAATAATTAATTCTCTTTGATATTACTCAGTAAATTTTTAGTTTTAGGTTTTTTTTTTGTAAACTCACCAATAGCAGGGTTGCTGCTGACGTATCCAAGATTTAGGAGAGCGAAGAGCGCGAAGGCGACGAATACTGCGGTTATTTTGACGGCCATTTTGTTGGGGTCTGGAAAATAAAATGTCCGACAAGAGACATACAATAACGACCAATTTTATTAGTAAATATATGTACTAACGTTACGGTGAAATAGTAGGAGATTATGTTAGGAAAAGACTATATCCAGCAGTGGACGAAAACGGACGTTGATGTTGAGTCAAAGAAGGCTCGTTTTGCAGCGAGAAGCCTGAGTTCAAGATTTAACCTTTACTCTCAAACATTGTAAAGTGACATTGATCTATTTTTACTTAAGTATATTCTTTATGAATTACGCATACTTAAGACTAGATTATTTGAGAGATCGCTTTTTGCGCCATTGTTGACGTGGTATATTTTTGGAGACAATAAACAATTTTAGTATTTTATTATGTCATATTCAATTTTTCGGCGTTTTGATATTCTTTCACTTAAATAGCATTCTTTTTGAATAATAATCTTCTATATTGATAATAAACAAAAGTATTGTCATTTCGTAAATATAAATCTGTTTGTATATGAAGAAATGGTTATGTGGATTTTAATTATGTAGGCACATAACATAAATACTACTCGTTTCTAAGTACTAAAAATTACGAGATAATTTCAGAAACTGCACCACATTATCATACAATTATATGTAAAAACTTTGTTGTTTATAGGTCTAAAACTTTCGCAAATATATTTATATGGCAACTCAAGCTTACCGCCAACACCTTATCAAAAAAAAAGAAATTAAAAAAATAAAACCAGATTTGAAAAAAAAAGTAATAAAAAATAACACAAAACTTACTTCATTAACTTTACCATAGAGCTCTCCTTGTCCTTGCATTTGTACACACACAAGCGATTATTAGCGATGGCAACACAATTCACATAACACCACCCTTGCGAGCATAACTGAGCACAAACAAAAAAAGAAAACTGCCAAAATAGTAATGGAAAATTGTTCGGCGACGACTGTTCGTAAATGGAACTTGTTTAAATATGTTACCAAGTTTGGTTGCACGGTGCAGGGTGGGGGCAGGCATCGCTTGCGCATGGGATCACACAGGAAATGAAATCTCTATTAAACGTACCTCTTTCAAAGCATGAAAGTTCTAAATATGAATGATCCTACAATTAAATTTTGCTATCTAATAATAATATTTTATTAAGAAAACTAACGCGTTTACTTAATTTTTTTAAGAAGACGGATATTTACGCTTACATATTTGTTGGAAAGGTACAACTTTAGTTTCGTTTACATTCGGTGAACTTCATCAGAGACGAAATGAGTCGTTCGTGTCTTCAACGATGACACGTCTCGCAATCACCAATCATTGACAATCAGGTACGCGTGAAAGGCCGTCTTCTTAAACAAAGAGTAATTTAATAATTTAAGCAAAAGTTTTAAAAAAAAGTTTAGTAAAACTTTCTCAACATCACATACCTACTATAAATAAAATATATCGATATCTCGAACAACGAAAACAAGAACTACTTTACTTTAAATATTATTATTTAAGTGAAATGTAATAAAAATATATCTAAAAAGTAACATTCTCATACCCAATTGTAATAAGCATTTAAATAATCATTTGGGTATAAAATAGTTATTTAATTGTATATAAATATTTATTAATTAAAAGCTATTTCAATGCATTATAGTTTATATTGTCATGATTCTACACTTATTGCGGCCACTTAAGTATTCCTATCGAGACCCTTAATTACTGCAAAGGGTTCATAAATATCCTATCGTTACACAAAAAAAATCTTATAAAATTCATTCATTATTTAAATTTTGTAAAAAGTTCGTTTTTGCTTATTACGGAGGAAAACATATCAAAAGATTAGTGGGCAATTGCTCTTATTGACTACAATAAATTGTGCAAATTATTTTATAATACTTGAGATAACTTACTATAATTGGGTCCCTTACTTACTATATTGCGTATATAAATAAAATACGATATATCAAGATTTCGAGTCTCTATTTGTTGTCAAAAGGTGATTTAACTTTTTTTTAAGTAATTCTTGCCAGCTTTTTCTTGTATTTATTATATTTTTATATAATAACCAATAAAAAGCTCGGTTACATTTAAATTACAAATTTATATCATATAGGTTAGGAAGCATGTATTGCATGTTGTATTTTCGTTCCTACCACTAAATTAGACAGGCAATTCTAGACTGGCATATATTATAAACTCAGATCCTTCTCTGATGACTACCTTTTAACTTTCTACTGACGTCTTTTGTTATGAATACCACACATATAAATAAAATTATAAAACTAAGGAAGTTCCCTATTAAGCATTATGTTATGTTAAACTTACAAGCATATCAGCTTAAGGTTTAAGCGTTTTAAAATAAAGTTGCAATGGGTATTCGTAAACCATCAATATTTTCACTAAGGAAAGGTCATCAAATCGTGATAGCACAGATTCACCAAGGCCACTGACTCACTATGTAAAATGTCCGAGAAATGGTGTAACACGTAATGGGTCAGCATTTTAAAATTTCTAAGAAAGATTAACTCATTTTCGCAATAACTACTCTCTATTTTGGTAAAAACCTAACATAAACATTAACTTGAGCGCAAAGTTTCTTAATATAACAATGTTGAAAGTTACTTAATAAATAACAGGTGACGTTAAAATACATTGAGCATTATTAACTGTGTACAGTGAAATTGGAGTGTCTCAGTATTTTTTTCTGTCAATAGAATAAGTTGCCTTCAGTGCTATAAAGACGCATGAATGCTTCTACGGTCGATAATCATCAGCAAAATTTGTCCCCTGACTCTTTACCTATGACAATATGTTGTGTTTACTTATATCACTTTCGAAACTTTGCCTAATTATGCGAGAGAATCGGAATTTTCGGGACATTCCATTAAATAATATGTCAATAAATAAATTACCTCATACATGTAACGTTCCAGAACAAAAGGTTATATCATCAGTCACAAACTTGATTTACTCAGACTGGTTCTCTTCCTGTTATGATAAAATAATCTCCAAGCTGCACTGTACGGTTAAAGTAGAATTAAAACTTATGTAGACAAATTGATGTTTAACCACAGGCTTCGGACGAGCAAAAGTGTATGAATCAGTCCAGTAAAAATATCTTTATTATGTGAAAGGTAATAAACCGAATTATTTTTTGTCGCTGTGAACCCTTACACGACAAAGGCATTTTACTTCCGTACCTACGAACAAAAGTCAAATGTAAATAACCTCTAGAGCGAGTCGTGTGCTAACTAAAGATAGCTATCGATTGTCACAAAGTTTTATTTACATGTCTGGGTTTTAAGTAAACGTTTGTAGACTCGGCGATGTCGATGCGGCAATGGTTGCCACGTGAAAAGAATTCATGTGAACGCTCGTACTCGCAAGCCTCTTTTGGCTTTAGGAAGCGGATCTTGTTATCGGCCAGTAAATATCTGTAATTGTTAATACACTTACACTTCCTAAACTTAAAATGATAAATTCGTAATCCTGCCGGATTTGTTTATGATTGATACTTCTATGCGTCGAAAAAACAGACATTTCCGTATACAAGCTCACGTTCATAAACGTGTGCAATGTGACGATCACTAATAATAAATTTAAACGGGAATTAGTTTAATGCCGTTATAAAAAAAACTTGAATAAAAAGCTTCAGTATGCAGAGTAAGTACTTGTACCTATGTACTTTACACGTTTGTTGTTTAACCGGTCTTTTTGGAACATGTATGGAAAGATTCCTTTGTGCCACGAGATTGAATATTTATCAGTTATCAATCATACTTACCGCGACTCTTGACTGATCAAGGTCTTGTAGGTCTCATTTTATTTTATATTTAGTAAAAACTAAGTGTAATTATGACGTGTTTTGTGGATAAGATTATATTTTGTGGAATATTTTGCGTGATAGTACAATAAATAAAATATGCGGATGACTGGAAAAAGCTATGAGTGTCTATTCACGCCGAGTAAATTATATAGCCAAAATATAAAAATAGCAAATCTAGATTACCATTTTGTGCAAATTGACTAAAAACATAAAAAAATATACTCTTTTTTACAATCCATTTCAGAAAACGATTTAAGCTTTATTAAATTAAGTAAATATAAAAATAAACAAACAATTTCGTTCTATGCATGTCAATAAGAACAAAAAATACGTTCTTTTACATAAGCTTACCATAAAATCTAAAGCTGCAAAAAACTCTCGATTATCTGACATACAAAAATATCAAAAGAGAAACAAAAGCTTATCGTAATACTTACTGGATTTCAAAGTAGGATGTTCTGGTGAAGAAGGCTTCGAAATGTGATGCTCTGAAGAGAGTTTTAGCTCTTTTATACTGTATACGAATCACTTAGAGAAATGAACCGTATCGGGAATCAATGGGGGTCCCGATGGATTCCATTATCTTCGTAGGAATGGTGATTAGGTTAGAGAAATGTTTTAGTTTGTTGAGGGTAATGGAGGTTTGCCTTCTATCTTCTCTTCTTGTCGATGTCCCGAGCGTGGACCAAGTTAGTAGTATAATAAAGAAGAATAAGATAAAGAAATATTTATTAATTTATAAATATCGTCCGCTATACGTAAATAATTTTATATTGAAATTATTAATTACTTAAATAAATTAAACTTTAAAATCTTATTGATATAGTTTAAAGCTATCATGACATATATTCACATTGTAATTGCTCTGTTTAGTTATTAGTAATATTTTATTATGGTTGTGCTCGTTACACAAGGACGACTATAAAATCGATTGTACGCTATTGGACAGATTCTGGATTCAACAGATTCACTTTTGGACAGAAATACATTCATAGAAAAAAAATTATTTAAAATATGACTTTTCAATCAAAACAAAGCGAAGTAAGGAATGTCTATGGCCTGAAGCGTTGGTCAGACCTAACAAACCATATCTGGATCTAACAAAATTAAACAAATGACTAGTTTCGATATAATCTATGATACACTAGAAGCAATGTTCACGATTCCAGCTCGTGAATTTTAGCCGGCATAAGCCGGATGCTGCACCTGGCTTTAATGCTCGGGTCCGAACTTTTAAGCTGTGCCCTCTTGCAGTTGTGTCAGAGGTTCTGGGATTCATAGCGCTGTGAGTAAGGCGCTTCTAAGCGTTTAATAAAGTTAGGCAAGGTTAGTTTCGATTATGTCTTAGATCATATCCCAGATGTAGCAATAGCTACCGTAGGGCCAAATAACATATAAGTTGTAGGTTAGATCCTCCGATACTAGGGCAAATAACCATTCTACCCTGTATGATCCGTTTCGTTCGTTCGTTTGTTCATTCGTTTGTTCCTAGTTCGTGAAAAAACTATGCGTAAGTCGACGATTATTCCCACTTTAAGTCGACAGTGGGACGGTGCTGTTAGCCCATCTTCTTCACAAAGTTTTCCCGGGGCTACGCTCGGTCTTAAGCCGGCTCACCAACAAAGGGCCTATGATGATCCCTAATACGTTACTTTTGAAAAGCCTCTCTTTCACAGCCAAGAAATAAGTAAACAAATTTCCTTTTACCTGCAGGCACGCGTAAAGCCATTTAAAACTTTCAATACACTGAACAAAATGGGAATTATCCTGTTCTTAAATCGACTTCGAATAACAGAATGTTTTGCGGATTACTAAGACCTTCCACATGAACCAAACGCGTACCTGCGTGCCTCCATCGCCTATAACAAAGATACAGGGAAAACTAAAAAGGGATCGGGCCTTAGGCGTTATTGCTTGTTTCGTTTCGCATGTCTAAAGTTCAAACGAATTGCCGTTCCTACATGTGTTTATATCCTGTAGTGATGCGTAATATACCATATCTAGCTTGGGGCCATGTAATATGATGTTTTGATTTGTTTGAGTAATGTATAACAAGCAGGGTGGGATGGTAAATACAGGGTTACGCTAATGAGTTTCGCGATAGGTATTTACCGATTCAAGCAGATCAGATTGGTAATTAGATAGAAACTGAAGTTGATTATGAAGATGTGTATTGGGAATGTTGGTAGTTTATGTCGGATATTGGTTTAATACTGATAATTTCCGAAACCTTTCTCTATGTTCCAAATAAAAAAGGTGTTAGTTATATATATTTTTAAAGTATCTAATTATTATACTTCAGTTTAGAAATACTCCTATTTATGAAATATATTGTATAGATGCAACTTTACAGAATTAATACGACAGGTGTAATTCACGTTAAATATATTAACAATGATGAAATACAGATAATACAAAACAGGTGTAGTTATTAGGCACCTTTATCACTTGATATAAATGACTGTACATTTCAGCTCCACTAGACTTTTACAGAATTACTTTGAAGATTGCTTCGAGTACTAAAAAGTCTCGCAGTAAAAAGGCATCACCTGACTTGATGAGCCGTTCAAAGGTCTCCCAGTAATCGATTCAGGCCGATGTCAGACACCTAATGTACTTAGGGTCCTAGGCAATACCGTAAACTGTATTGTCTACCTAAGGGCTTTTTAGAGTGGGTTGTTATCGGAATTACGTTGAGACCTTCTTTCGCTTCGTTTATACAAGTACAGTGTTCATAGCTAGAAGTGTTAGTATACGAGTATATAATGATATTCTTATAAAGCATTAGAGGGTTATTGGTTAGGGATGAAATACGCCGAAAGGCTCACTATACTTATCCTAAGAAACAACTCTCGCTATTGGACCAAGTCTGAATTCGAGGAAAAATTCAGCTGATCTATACAAATACTTTATCGGTTGTCGACTAATTGTATGAAACAGCTCAATTTGTTAAGTTTCCTGACCCCTTTTCGTCTTAGTACATTAAAGATTCAGTTCTCATTTTAATTTTTTTTTAAATAAAATTTCGTATTTACTCAGTCTAGATCTAAGCCATTGTAACAAAGGTATCTCCAGATTATAAATATTTAAGGCGTGGGAAAAAGGTTTGAAACCTAAAGCGATGAATCACAAAGCAGATCTCATTCGGTGTCGGTTTCAATTGTAGTTTTTTTATTTGCGTTTACTTGTACTATTCGAGTGTTATGAAATTCAAAATATAGGTAAACAAATTGGAGCAAATAAACTTTATTAATTTTTAACAATACACAATAAGATTACAATTGTATCAAGAAAACAGCTTTGAAAGGTGAAGGTGTTATTGGTTTCTTATATAAAAATATTTGTAGGCACAAATTTGACCAAATCAAATACAAAATCGAGTAAACTGTCTCAGTTTTAAAATTAAGTCTCAACGACCGGTACTTCATCTTTCATGCTGGCTAAGATCAGATTCTTGTCAGTGCCCTGAGCTTTCTTTGGCACTAAAGCCGCTCTCATCTCAAGAGATCTAGTGTCCACTTCCATAGATTGGTTCTTGTCTGCTAGGTCCATGTCAATCTTGATGGTAGTAGCTTCTAGGGCGTTATATGTAGCTCTGGGAAAAGAATAAAGAACGGTGTTCAAAAATTCAAACTGGTGCTACAACTCAAAGCGTGCTCTGATTGCAACATGACGATAACGCGGCCTAATATGAAGCACGCTTACAAAAGTTTTCTACATGGTAAGCGTGCTTCATAACTCTACTGCTTACTTCATTACGGGTTGCGTTTGCGACATGACAGAACTTAGATAATAGTCATCAGGAAATGATATTACATGCGAGTCCCTGGAAGTCGTGGGTTTGTGTGAAAGTATCTGCCTTATCACGATCCCTCATGTTAAAGCCCTAGGGTTCCGGCTAATAAATAGTAAAAAATGTAAGAGTTTATTTAACAAAGCGTTAAAACTTCTAAAGATAGATCATCATCTATCTTCCAGGAATCATATTAGTAAATTAGACGTAAATAAGTCTAATTTACGTAGTAGGTAAAAAACAATTATTCCGATGTTTTAAGGTTAGGTATACCTATCTAACACGAAGCGAAAACCACTAATATTTGATTAAGTAGTTATCGGGGATAAATTTCACGCACTACAAAATTTGTTGAATATCTGTATCCCTTTAAATCAGACTGCCGCGAGGGACCTTTGGTAAGTGGCAACTAAAAGGGCGATTGGGCTTGCAGGTGATCAGGTTTACGGATCTAATTGATTACTCGAGCAAGCCTGAGGACAGACGGCAACAAAATGGGTACATTGCGAGAGATCCCAAAGCCTTTACATAGCTAAAGCTCTGGTTTCCTAGGACCGGTGTCGTCCCAAAGCGGTCTTAATATTAAGGATACCGCCACTTTCATGGTAATCACTAGCTTTTCAGGTTATAGTAGTATGTAGTGGGTTACCAAGGAACCATGGACAATGAGATCTGCTTAAACTTTTATTCTACGAACTGCCAGATTTCAGAACTCGGCAGTAAGTTCTGAAATCTTGCAGTTCAGATTTTCTATTACCCGATAGCTATAATCTGAGCTTTTTAAGTCCCGAGTTAAATTAGTTTCTTCTAAGCAAGCTACTGTTAGTCTACATCATCGCTTTAATTCAGACGAGATAAAATATTTAACCTATTTTCCGTAGTAAATCTGGAGGGAAAGTAAGTTAGAACAGTTCCCATATTTTAATATTTTACATAAATATCTATGAGTTCCAATATTTGATTAAGGCCCGACTTCACATTGCTAAAAATATTTGCTCAGGGCAATAAAAAATCAATTAACAACAGGGCTTTATAAAACGAATTAGATTTTTCATGACAAGCCTTCATGTCTCTTTATCTCAAAAGCCAACAACAGCAAATTTTAAGTAAATTTGTAACTAAAATCATATTAAGAATTGGGCTGAAGATATTTCAAAATTTTAAAAGCTTAGTTATTGATAAATTTAAAGCTACTCAGACAGTGAGGCGCTATATTATCAAAATGCCTCTAAAAGGGTTCGTTAAAATATCTAGCCAGAAAAAAACATTAATTCCCTATATAAAAACAAATAGCAGATAGGTACTTATTGTAATAGACAGAACAAAGCTCAGATCTATTGTTGTCTCTAGCCCTTTTCATTAATTAAGTCGTAAATAACAATTATTAGAGTTGAAACCACAAACGCGGGCAGACAACGTTATTGTAGTCGACCGTATATTGTCCATTCGGCTGGGCTTAATCGTCCATTAACCGAAATAAGCCTCTTGATGCAAAACCGTGGGCTTACTAACTTCGTGAATATGGACGTAGCAAGGATTCTATCCTTGTTTTTTATCCATATTTTTTCTTTGGTCAGTTTGACCCCACTTTCTAAAGTGACCTTTCACTTTCAAAGTGACAAAAGAAAAATTAATTTTAAAATGGGAAAAGCGCCTTAAATTTGACAAGCGTCTATGCACATTATCCAATTGTTTTGATTTAAAAACTAAATTAGATTTAAAAACTAAACGAGACTCCATAAATGAAAACCCTTTCATAATACATTCATACAACAAAAATTCAAATCGGTTTAGGCGCCAATAAGAAATCGGATAACGCACAAATAAAATTAGTAAAAATTATAACTTTTTGATGTCGGTTTAAAACCTGTTTAACGTACCAATTACGCCTGAACAAGAGGTAGTTAATACTCGTATTTTTCTTCGGCAGGATGATAACGCAGTGTGTACAAATTCAGCCCGATATTTCATGCCAAATAGTTATTTATCGTGTAGGTTAATATCCTATGGTAAAATCTAAAATAATGTGTCAAATAGATATATGTACTTTTTTCATTTCAAAAATAATTTTGCAGTTTCATTTACTTATTACTGATTCTTAGCAAAAACACACAATATGCAATATGAATTAATAAGAAAGACTCAATAAAATAACCATGAAAATAAAACTTAAACCCAGGTATATATGAATTTCTTACAAGTACTACAACTATTTCTAGTTTAGTTTTATTTGACGATGACTTTTCAAGACAAACTACATATTTCTGGCATTTATAATCAGCACGACAGCGGTCTACAATCACACCAACTTGTTAAATATTTAGCTCCTAAATAAAATTCCTTAGTACATACCATGTTCCCAATTTGTATTTTCAGTGGCGTTTAGTTCAATGAATTTGTTACTACTAATGCATTCAGTGGACACCCTCAGTACAATTTTCATTGCTCAATCGGTTTTGGGATAGTTTCAGGGAGCTAAGCCGTTTCGGGAATGCAAATGATTTCTAGTATTCTAGGGTTTACATCGTCAATGATTTTTTTACGATTTAGTTGATACGTTTTGAGTTGAGCAAATTTATGAGAAGATAGAACCCTATGATTAGTGATTTTGTAATTTGTGCATGTTAGTCGTATATTTAATTTATTAAATATATTGATTTTTGTTTTTTTTATCCACACGATTTAAGTAATCGCAAGTTTACGTACTCGCTCATTTTAAATTTACCAAATTATTTTTGTTTTCAAAGAGTATGTCGCATGGTCTCATTAATTTTTTTATTAAAATTAAAAATAGTTTCGTTTAACCACTTATGGCAAACTATTGATACCTTTATTCACTGTATAAATTGTATTAAATAAAAAATATAGCTTACGAAAATAGGTACTCGTATTTGGAAAATAATTTTATAAAAAGATATAGCCAAATTCAGAACTTATCCCTGTTTTAAAAATCGATTAAAAATGAGCATATATAAAAGGGGCTCACTTGCAACAGTCCAGCTTCTCTTGCAGCTGCCTTATAGTTTCTCTCAGGTTCCTCACTTCCTCCTTCAGCCCCATATCAGCCTCATCAGACGCCAGCTCTATCCCAGGTCTGTACCCTCTGGTCTCTAGGCGAGTCTCGGCAACTTTGAGAGCGTTCACTTTATCAGCGAACTGCTCACCCATTGTCTTCATTTCATGAGCTAGCTTATCCATGTTTTCTTCCATCTGAAAAATATACAGTATGTGTTGATGAGTTAACTACAAAAAAAAAAAGAATTTCTCAATAAGTGGGATTAATTTTTTGTTGTTTTTTTTTCCCTATATCGTTTGGTTGAAAGAGTAAATTTCCTATTAAGTTTGGCCCCATTTAATTAGTTTTATCAAAATCAGTCTTGTATCTTAAATATACGTGTTTCTTTGTCAGTTCAACATGTACTTCAATAGCTGGTCGCTGTAATAATGTGGGGCTTCCTTAGTACAACATGAACAACTTCTTATTCAAAAACAATTTAGCAATTCGTACTATCCAAACTTTTCCGTTTCCCACCCATTCTAAACACAGAATTTCCAGACAACAAAAAAACTCGAAGCGAACATTGTAGTTAACCAAATCGCTATACAATTTAAGCCGAGAACGGAAAGTAACACAGTTTCAAAATAAAAGTTAATCCCAACGATAGTCGCAAGCGGGAAATAGCGTCGACAAGTCGACATGCAATGTTTCCGCTCTCTGGTACGAGGCAAAATGTAACTCACGAAATACAAGTATTTTACGACTACGTACTTACTTATACGGTAAGTTGAAATGTCGACTAAATCTCTACTACGTTTCGGATAGATAGACGACGTAATTTAAGAGCATACGCTAGTACTGAGTTTTCTCAAGATCGTATTTCAAAGTCTTTCCAGATTTTGGATAATGAACATCTATTACTAGTTGCGCTCTATGTTGTAACTGAAGAGATTTTATTATCTATTTATTCAAAATTATATATTTATTATTATATAATTTTGATATTATCCTACAGGAACACACCATTTTTCTGAGAAACAAATAGCTTATGCGTTAATATATTAGCTTTATACATTAGTTAATACATTAGCAACATTAGCTCCTGCTATCCAAAAGCTATGCCAAATTTCATCCAAAGCCGTTAAGCCGTTTGAGCGCGAAGGAGTATCAAACAAACACACACACATTTTAGTTTTTATAATATTAGTGTAAAGTGTGATGATGTGATAGAGTGAAGATAATATAATATGATAAAGATAGATATTGACCATAATTATGTTTCACTATTTAGAGAGATAGAAAAAAATGCATTTATGGCTTCTAGTCAAGAATAATGGCAAAACATCGCGTGATGTAACTTGTTTTTAAATATTTTAATGTATATATTATAATAATAAAATATGACAATTCCTCTCTGTCAAGAGCGTATACTAATCAAGAAAATATAAAAACATAAAATAAAAAAGGGAACTGCTAGTAAAATAAAGTGAGCTGATATTTTAAGACATATAAACTAATATCTTCTTCGTGAACTAGCTTCCCCTAGTATCAAAGCTTCTAGGATTTCCGAAAACGTGCTTGTTCTGCGACTATTAACATACTTGAACTGTTTAAGTACTCAAAATTAAACAAACATCAGACTTACGGTAGCGCTCAGTTACAAATGCTACTCTTCGGTCACCCATCAAAAGCAGAATAAATGAATCAGAATATATAACGCCGGGGTTAGGTAACAAGACCGTAGCTATGACGTGGCAAGAGCACTTCTAGAAAACCGAATATTTAAAGAGTGTAATTTTGTTTATATGATGATCCACTCACCAAAATTTTTAAGAAAATCCTAATTTCATACAATTCTGACTAGATGAAAAGTTTTAAAGATAAGAAGATAAAAAAAATCTTAATAAAAGTTTGCTGAATTTGCTTGCGCGGATTTCGTGAAAAGCTATTTGATAGCTAAATATCTCATTACGAAAGCAGTAAGGGTACTTGGCTTTATGAGATGAATTTGTACTCCAAGGACCCTTTACCACATGCCCCTTGAAGGCTTTGTTGTCATAGATAATACACTCGACGTACGTTTGTAAAAAGAAAAGTGCGTGGTTTAGCTGAACGAAAGAGAATTGATTAGGTATAAGTGGTTAGGGGTAAGTTTTTAAGATAGATTTAGCTGTTTTGTTCATGGCAAAGTAATACTAATGTATGGATGAGAAGAGTGAACGTTTACACAAAAGGAAGAGTGTATGCTTCTAGTAACCGAGAGGAAGGTACTTCGGAAAATCTGGAACCAGTACGGAAGGCAAAGGCAGTTGGCGTGTCTGAAAAACCAAAGAGGTGGAAGAGCTATTTGGCGAACCTAACATCATGGCCGAGTTTAAGGCACACAAGTTTAGATGGCTCTGATATGTCGCTCGGTGGGACGCTGTCTCGTAGGCCGGCCCAAGTACCGCTAGTCTAACGCTGTGGAAAAGGATCTACGCGAGCTCCAGGTGCTAAACTGGCGTGAGCTCGCAGCGTGCCCCACAGTTTGGAGCATTTTGTTATTGGAGGCCAAGATCCACTTTGGGGTCACTAGACCGGCCCAATAAGTAAGTAAGCTTATTCACTTGTCATTTAACTTTCTTAAGACAGAAAATGACACAGGGAAACAGGCAGGAATTGGATGGAATGAGCTGGAGACCGAGCTCAGTAGCGTTAAGAAGAATTATGTCCAGAATTAGTATAATACAGGCTAATGATGATGTGCTAATATAGCAGAATTGTATGCGTCAGAATTCATCGTACACGATAGTTAATTATGCTTCCCATAGGATTTAAGATGAAATTTGATTATAGCACATATGATTATTATACACTATCACAAAACTATCGCAAAATACATGTTGTTTGTCCCGTTCTCTCTACTCGTAGCAGGTCATTAAAGAACCCGTAACATACAAATTAATACTGTCGCTCATGGCGTTGCCGACGACATGAAATATAATTAATCAATAATAAACGTTTCATCTCACCACTAGGATTTCTCCTGTGGCGGGGATGCCATGTAACATTCACAAACACCCGCCGAAAGACAACCAGACCCAAAAAAATAAAAATAAGAAGAAAACAAAATAACGTTCAAACTCATTCGAATACCTGTCCAGAAATGGAATTGAACTCGGGACCAGCGGATCTCAAAGCAAGCATACTAGACACTAGACCACGGCGGGAATTTCAAACTTTGAACTCACATTTGACCTCTTTAAAGATTTAATTTCCTAAAATCGTTTCTTACTTCACCCCTACACTCTTTAATGAATACACCCTCCAAATTTCATGTCTCAACTTCAGCGGTTTACCACTATGCATCCCCGTGTTGGAGCGGAATACATGTTGCATTACTCCACGTTGAAAATAAGGTTCAGCGGTTTAGGCTCTACGTTTATTCCTAGCGAATATCAGTCAGTGTGACATACTCCTTTATATATAAATGGATAGATCAGTCACTTTTACGCATTGCTATAAGTTATCTATGTTAGTGCGGGATTCCCCATACTGTGTAAACGTTTGTATCAATATCCAATATTGATAACAAGTTTAGGAACGCAGACCACGTACGATGGCCAGTTGTAGCAGCTACGGCCGGTAAATGGAGCTCTACGGAATATTGTGCTGACAGTCTATGTCAATGGATTGTGGGATATTTGCATGGCAGTATTGTTCGAGAAAATTGCATTTGTGCTAATAGAATTTTCCTTATGAGACTTGCATTGCAACCCATACTGCAGCATCTAAGCTAAGAAATTCCTGAAGAAGGAGGACATATGAAAACTATTTTGTAATCAAGCTTCTTCAACATAAGTAGCGAAAACCTAACATAATATTGAAAATATCGCCAAAGGTTGCCTCAAAGAGATCGTTTAAAGCAATAACACCTCACTTGCAAGACTGGACTACTTTTTTGTATTTCAAATTTTACACACACGAAACACGCACACATACAAAACTTGGCCTTTATAATATCAGTGTGACTAAAATTCGCTGAAAATTTACGCAAAACCGTGTCAAAAGCTTTGTAATAATAATTTTTTAAAATAACACAATGACATGAACTTATGCATTAAAATGGTTTGATATTACTTTTTACGACTTCTGATAACCCTTCACATAAATTGCGCTTTTGGGTTTATACGAGTATGAGTTAAACGTCAGATAAAACTTCAGTTATTACGAATTACTGTTAGTTAATTTTAGATAATCATGTTACCAAATTATCTAAAATATGTTTTACATAAATAAGCTGATGGATTAATAAAATAATTATGTGACGTCCGACTTTTACAGCAGATGCCGATAGATTTTTTTTTCAGTTATTTCGATGTATAAATCAAATCTTATTATCTTTATTTTGATAAAATTATAATTATACTGCATGTACATGTATGGAGAAATTTTATTATTATTTTTTGCAATGTTCTACAATAGTCTACACTATAATACGACAGTTCGAATTGCGTACCTCTTCGTTTTGGTAATTGGTAGAGAATATGTATAAACATTGCTGTATCTAGTAAAATTATAATTATATAACTTTTTTTATAAAATGAAGGCGTGATTATTAATTTATGCAAAAGGTACGAGGTTCGATTCCACGAAACATGCAAAAAGAGCTCGAGCTACCGGTGAAGGAAAACATCGTGAGGAAACCGTAGCATGGTGGTAGGGCGTTTCCTATTGCTCGCCTGGCTAGCTACCACCCTCAAGTTGTAAAATTTGTCGCCAAGCGCCTAATGGTGTGTTCTGGCCTTCCTTGAGAGCCAGTGTATTCCAGACTAGGCATGCTTCATCTAGGGCTACAGTATCGCTGACATCCTTGGTCGTGCGCACTTGTGGTCAAATGGCTAGCAGTGTATGTAAAAAATAAATAAACGAGTATCATATCTAAGACAATTGTAGTACATTTTATTCAAAAGTAACATCACCTAAAAGTTCCTAAGACACTTTTAATTGTTGCCACACCATTTGCATTTTGTAACTGACCTTCATTTTCTGCCAATCTAGCTCATTCCTGGCCCTCTGCGTGTCGTAAATTCTCCTCCTCAGCATATAATTGGTGACATCAGTTTGGGCTCTCAAAGTGTTCCTCGCTCTGCCGCGAGCGACGAAGAGCGACTCTCGTAGGCGAAGAGTGTCCGTCAATTCTTCTATTGCCATTTTCTTGGTTGCTTCGCATTTGTCCAGCCACTGCTGGCCTGTTATCATCCTGGATTGATAAAATGAAATGAATTATAATTTTAGTGCCAGCCAATAATAGGTTACAAAGTTTTTGACTTTTGATAATTTATGGAGTGAGCGAAGCACGTCTGCTTCGAGTCTGGCATTTTTTTTCGTCTGTCAGTATATGTCTGTCGGAAATCCGCGTACCTACAGGTCGTATTTTCAAACTAATGTTGATAAAACTATGTGTACGGATTTAATAAGATTCTAAATATGAAATCAATCCTGTTGTGCGTGTTTACCCGTTGCGAAAGAAGGAGGGTTATGTTTTTCGAGTGTATGTATGTATATTTTTATGGCACGCCCTAGAGCCTAAACGGCTAGTTGTATTTTTATGTGAGTGATGTCAATAGACTCGTCTTTACCTGCAGATGGTCATAGATTATACTAACTGCATCCCGCGATTTCACTTGATAAGATAGGTGGATCTGAAGTCCTTGCAGTCGAGTTTTTTGGAGTCACTACTTATCACTTAATGTTTTTATTTAGGCTATAATAGCTAGAAATGGAAAAAAAACATTTATTTTACGGAATTCAAACACTTAAATAGATAAGCTCTTTTACTAAGCTCGAGTTCTGGATTAAGTGCACAAATTTTTCCCAAAATGCTGTTCTGTTCTTATTGCTATTTCCTTTAGTTTCGAATAATTTTGCAGTCTTGTTTTGCATGTTCAGTAAAACAAATGTTCCGCAGAAATATCTGCTTTATGAACAGATCTCCTCTAGACCTTATAGTTTACACCTGGCTTGTACTAACCCAGTTTTCCACTTTTATTACCAAACATACAGAATTTATCCTCTTAATTAAACCTGGCTGCGAGTGCAAATACATCTAAATCGTCAAGTTGAAATAATTTTAAAATTGTGCTTCAGAGAAATTTTTAAAGCTTGGATTTCTTCGGTATGATCCCAATCCGCTGAACTGCCGTAGCAGTTTAATGAATAATCGGTGAAAAAATATAACATACAATTGTTTTTAAAAAAAAAAATCGCTCAATATTATTCTTTAGATAATCAATGAAGTCAGGCGATACTTTGCGGAAATCCATTTCGCATTCGTTAAAAAACATCATAATTGTATTCTTTAGAATTGTTTCTAACCTCCGACACAGATACTGTGTCAGATAGATACTTGTAAATATATAGATCTATTTTTTATTACCAACACACAGCAAACTAAATACAGGAGAACATATCTTTCTTCTTGTATACGTATGTGTGTGAGTATATGTATCATAGAATTTTAAGAAGTGTTAGGTATCAACTTAATTAATATACACATAATGTATTCTATACTTAAACATTAAAAAAAGAAAATTGCTAAAATATTTATTACTAAAGAATAGAAAAGCTACAATTCAGGAAATTATTCTGTCTAAATTATACGGAGTTTTGTTACCGACGAATTAAATATTCAACACCGCCTCATTATCTTAGCGTAGCCAGCTGAAAAAAGAACCTTGAATAGTTAGTCTGAACTCGCTTTTAGACGGGTAACTCGTATCTCGTGTTATTTATGTAACTAGCGACTCATTCCCGAAATACCTACTACTTATCTCTACTGGTGGATAACTAGATTATTTACTCAAGAACTTGTAAATATATTTCAAGGTTCGTAACTAAACGAAACCTTGCCTTGATTTCAAAAGACCTATTCGGTTATAACCCATACGATTTGCATGCACACCTAGTATGTGATTCCTTGATATTTCTCAAACTGTAGACGTCGCGTCCACGATATTTTTTGCGAACTGCTTATTGAACGAAGCGAACTGTTATTCGTGATATTTTCACTCATTATACCTCACAGTTTTAGTAGTTAGGGTATCTATTACTACGAAACCCTAAAATGTAGATTAGTACAAATAATTTATAATCCCATACAGGTGAGACTCGGCAGTGGGGATATCGAGAATAAACCAAATTAGAAGCAAGAACGTTCCTTTTAGACCTGCCTCAGGTGTAAGAAGGCTTAAGGGAGTACCGTAACTTTCAACAATTTAATTGTTTTAAAGCGAGACGTGTAATATTAACTGAGTTTTGTGTGATACAACTTTGCTTGCGGCTACAAAACCACTGTTTTATGAAAGCTGGACTATTCTGTCATAAATTTAAAAACAGGGTTGTCTATAGAGCATGAGGCTAAGGAATAATATTATTATTATTGTTTCCATCGTTATGTACTATATACTAACGAAAATGAGAAGCTATACAGTTTTACTTAGAAAAGCCACTTACATTTTTTTATAATTGTTTTAGTCGCTAAGGCCTTAACTCAAGAAACAAGTAGACTGATGAGCAGACGTTCCTCTCAGTTTTGTACATTCGTTTAATTTGTTCACAATTGACAACATTTCATTTTTGCAAAGTGATAGAAATTCGAAAACCATTTCAAGATAATGTAATGAAGAGTTTATACCAATAAATACCAGAATGTTCTTCAGAGTTATTTACAAAAAACTGATGAAAACAAAAACCTCGTATTTATGTTAAGACCGTCCGATGCCACCAATAATAGTAGATTAGTGGCCAAGGGCTGTAATTGCACCCTCGAACTATAGGCGCCCTCGCTGCGCTCGTGCGCCTAAATATCTCGTGCTGCAATTGATGCTTACACCCGAGCTAACTACTTTGCTTTACATCTCGATTGTGAGGTAAGTAGAAAAAAACCGGCATTACAATAATAAAATATTGTTAAATGCTGTTTCAGCTTCCATTTTCATTCCACAGAACTCATGTTTTTTTTCCTAATTAGCACGTAATTATAAAAAAATTCCCGCCTTTTTTCATCTTTTTTTTAAATTTTTTATTTCAAGAACGTAATTGAGAGTCGCCTTTTGATATTTAAAACTGACGACTATTATACTCATACGAAGCCAAGGCTAAATAGCGAAGCGACCTCTTTTGTCATTGGGCTGAATGCATGATGTCTATTGCCAGTTGATAGTTAGATGTACGCGAACTTTTTGAAAGAGTAGTTTTTTTTTAATTATTTACCGCCCTACGGCTTTTCTAGCCACATTATTACTCTAGAGCGCTAATTGGTCACCTAAAAGCCCCATTTGAGGGTAATAAGGACCTACTTACCGAATATGAGAGATGTTAATAATATTATTGTACCTGTCATCTGTAAACCAAACCAATACAATCAACAAAAATACAGATAATTAATGACATATTTTTTTTACAAGCCTTTGACGAGCACTGGCACGACTGGCATTATGCTGAACTTTTCTTATATTTTCAAATTTCTCTAATAACGTAATTATTACATTCTAAATAAAAAAAATAGGTGTACGTTATTTTTCATTTGGCTTTTCATTATTGTTATAAAAATGAGGGGTCAAAAATTTGAAGTTATGTCAATAATGAGTACCTACAATGAAACTTTTTGGTTTATATTTCAGCCTTAGCTGGAGACCCTGTAGAGCAAAAGAGCGAATTTTATCGTTATAGATAAAATGTAATAGTGGAGCCAACAAGTTTTTATTTAGTCAACAAGCTTGAAGTGCTTCTGTCAAAGTTGCAAGTTAAAACAAAAGGCCATTTTTAACACAAAGCTTTTACACAAAGAAATATTCACGAGAGAGCCGGATATTGGAGTACAATGCCGCAGGGAAAAGTAAGAAAATACAGTGAAGTGCAAAATAAGTTTCTTATTATTTTACAAAGTGGACGACAAATATGACCATTTATAAAAATACTAGCTGCGCCTTGCTGTGTTACCTGCTTTAATCCAGGGTAAAAACTATCATGTGTTAATCCAGGGTCTAAACTATCTCCGTACCAAATATCATTCAAATCGATTGGGCAGTTTTTGCGTGAATGAGAAACAAGCATACATCGAATCTTAGAAAATTTCGCGTTTAATTAGTACGATGAAGTTTATTGAAAAAATCTAACCAAAAATAGCACCCAAGTGGTGACTGAAACTGAGGCTTGATTTGTATTGTATTTTATTGGCTTTTGGTCGATTTTAGAGCCTTATTTTAGAGAGCTGATATGTATGATTGATTTTATTTTTAACCAAATTCAAACAAGGAGGAGATTCATAATCTTAAAATTAAGATCGAACGTAAAATCAAAATAAGCTAGACAAAAAGAAACAGGTTCTGCCAAATTCTTAGGCACATCGGTAGTCGCAATCTGAACGACATATAATATGGACGATCGAGACATTTGAAGTTGTTCAACGTCAGCTGTTTTGAAGTTATATGTTTCTATATATATATGAAGAAGTATTTCATAAAACCAATAATTAAAAGTGACTTCAAAAAACCCGACCGCAAAAACCCTAGACCCACGTATCTTAACAAGTTAAGTATCGTAACAAGTAGTAGGCGCGGGATGCAGCTAGTTTAGTGTATGACCATCTAGTAAAGACATAACTAACATACAAATACGACAAGCCGTTTATTCTCTGCGGCGTGCCAAAGAAATATACATACATAAATACACTCGAAAAACATAACCCTCCCTCTTTAGCAGTTGGGTATTTTTCCGTGTAGTTACAAAGTTATTTTTGTACGGCATTCATAAGTTACGGTTGAGTACAGAGTTGTGGTCTTCCCTGATCTAAAATAGTTGTCAAAATAAGTTTTCTTTTAAAGTACTGCTCTAGTCCTATATCTGTTCGTCATTGACCCAATTACTCCAGCTCTTCACATACGAGCGTTATTTTTAAATAAAAACCAACCGGATTTTAGACATGCATTTCCGACGCGCCTTTTATTCCCTCAAACACTATGAACGAAACTTTACCTTTTAGGTGTCTTCAGGGAGTCAGTTTTATAGGTTATGTTCGCGCAATCCTTGTCCAAGCCAAGCATGTCTTTGTCGATTTGGAGGGATTCGTTTTTATCGTTGAGATCGAGTTGCAGCTTGAACTTTACGACCTCAAGTTTATTGATCTTCTCCCAGGCTGATTGGCAGCGGTCGATCAACATTTTCTTGTTGCTTTCGGTGACGCACAGTTCCTGAATGGGAAAGATGAAAGATTGGGCGTTTTACGATGATAAGACGCGAGCTGGGAGGCGTTTTTGTTAGGGATTGCTTAAGGTTAGGTGCTGGGAAAAGGAACAAAGTGTGTCCAAGAAAATATTTTATAGGTATACTACTCGTAGCGGTGATCAGCTGATAAAATGTTATGAACTGAAGAAGAACAATCAAACATATTTATTTAACCGTCTTTCACAACTGTTATTGGGTACGCCAGGTAAAAAATAAAAAGTAACATTTTTAAGCCTATTTCAGGCTTCCTCAAACATTTTTTTCGAGTTTAGACACAATTGTTTTTCGAAAAGGAAAAATAATGATATGCATTTTTATACCACTAATAAAATCTTGTAAAAAAACAAGTTCAAATTTATTTAAGATATGCTTTTATAATCTTAATGTAAATAAAATAAATTTTCACAAATATTTTTTCAGCAGTATTTTCTATCCTTCCAGCAAATTAGGCATTCTAGAAGCAAAAGAGCAATTACAAAAACTATTTAACTTGACTAATTAGGTCCCCAAAACTTCGCACGACCACATAATTCTCTTAGGGAGATAAAATAATAATGAATTCAAAAAGTTTGTAATGAAAGGCACATTGTTAGGCCTGGGTTAGGAGGTCTCAACGCTGTCAGTGGTATTAGACAAAACCTAATCAGTAAATGAACCCCAAACACACTTATAAATAGCAGCTACATCTAGGCCAAAAGCCACCGATTCTCAAACTGTATTTTGATACATTATGTCTAATCTGCGTATGTCAAAACCTTCTGCTTTGCTCTATAAATCCAGTCCGTTAAGACACTTTCCTTCAGTTCTCATAACTATATTAGCCTATAATTTATTATAAAAAAAAACAATAGTTTCCGTATACATTGTCAAGTAATACCAAAATAAAGTTGTCGTCAGTCTTAAAGCGAAAAATAAATAAATTACAAGCATTCGTATTAATAGAATTACGTTGGTATAGGTACCGTTTTATAATATGCCGGTTCCGGTATACACCCACCCTTAGTTTTATTGATAGCCACTCATTTGCCTAAAACTGGAGCTAGCTTATTTAATTCTAAAATTAACCATTTGTAAACCTCTGGTCTAGACTTTACGACTCGAGCAAACGAGGGTCAAAAGTTGACAATATCAGCTGGCAACATAGCTCTGAATTGCGTGACAGACGCAAGACAATAAAATGAGATTATTAATAAAATAGTTTAGGGATCATAAGTTCCAGACCAAGATTACGAGTTTCTGTTAGATAGACCGCACGCCTTAATATTGTTTTTGACAAAAGGTTACTAAGGTCAAATTCTTCTGAGAACAATTGTTTATCTGACCGAAGATAATCTGAGTATTAACTTGTACCATTGTCAAAAAACTTTATAAGCAAGTATTTTGAGGCAATAGATATCTGAAGTTTATATATGAGTTAATTAGGGCAAAAAAAAAACTATGATGTAATTATATTTATCGCTTGCGAAAGAAATTGCACTATAATATTCTACTGCTATTCATACAGTATTGACTGTAAAGGTCCTTCTAAAACGAAAATGTGTCATTCTATTCATTATTGTAAAGCATTACTACATTAGAACTTGTACAATGCATTATTAGTAAGGGTACTTGGGACAGAGTCTTTTAATGAGGAGAAAAAATCAAAATATGAAATCTTTAAAAAAATAAGCTCTAACTTTCTTTAACTCTGTATCAGCCAGATCATACGTGAGCTCAGTGCTTCGTCTTCCGTCTCTGTTAGAGAGACATTCAGAGCAGACCAGAAGAGGCAAGTTAAGCTGTTCCAACTCCCGTTCAGTGGAAGCCTTCTCTTCTTTAAGGAGTGACATCTCCCGCTCGATTCGATTAAGCAGGTCTTGGAGAGTTGATTTCCATTGTTCGATTTCGTAGATTCTGCCAACAATGTGATGTTACTGAAAAAATTGGATCCAATTTTTGATGCTTTAGGTTTGTTTTTGTGCAGGATTACCAAGATTTTTTTATTGACTTCAGAAAAGGCTGGAAACTTTTTTATTTATTTTTATTTTGATCAGTCTAAGTCAGACTGAATTTAGATTTTTTTGTTTGAGAGAGTTGGAAAGTATAAGTAGAAAAAGTTAATGTTAAACGCATACATTTTATAAAGCTCTTTTACCTCATACTTAATTCACAACTGCAAAATCGAACATGCGTCTGCCAAATCAGAATCACTTGTAACTTTTTCAGGTATTCCTTGTTCTTTAGAATATAATAGACATTAAAATAAATAAATTTCCTTTTAGTGATTAGCTTCGCGATTACTCGAGGAGATATTATGTTGTTCGTAATAAATAATTCGATAACTTTATTGTTATAATAAGCGTTTTATCCAAATATATTTAATTCATAAATTCATAAGACAGGGTTTCCTACCGTGCTTTAAGCCTGTTGTTGTTGTGATAGCTATCCCATTCAGTTTTGATTCTGGTCTCGTTGCGGAGCTGATGGGCACTGTGCCGAAGGTCGAAGGCATCAGCTCTTCTTGTGTCTGATTGTACCTGTAAACCATTTGTTTCTTAAAACAATTAAAACATAATGGCGACCATTTTGTGATCTGAAAATGCGAGGAGTTAAGTGAGCCCTGCGTGCACGATGTATGTAATTGTATGTTTTTGTAGAAGTTGGTGCTCGCGTACAGGTCAAAGTTTCCAACGAATTTATAAAAAATGTATAGGTTCTATCAATTTTTTTTTTGATCGGATGCTTATTTTCCCAAAGAGGAGAGAAGTTTGCTACCTACGTTGCCAGACCACATTGCGCAGTTTTATTAGTAATGTAGGTATATTAGCTGTTTCAACTTGATGTGCCCGTTAACTACTATATCTAATACGTAACGGTAGTTTAAGGCCATAGCATTCCACTGTTGGGAACTTCTGGGAAGGGGAAAAAGGTATGATAAACTGAATATAAAATGTAATTTGTAGATATTTGTAGATTTGAGACATTAATTATATCTTTGAAATCTGTAAATCTCTTCCGATTACAGCTGTCCTTTAAATTTTTTCCCTCCTACAACAATAGGAGGTACTCAATTCGACTGTTTTTATAATGTTTGTTACCCGATTGCTCGGAGACGGTGTGAACCCATTCGAAACATTCTTTTTACGTTTAAATGAACATGTTGTTCCATTTAAACTATATTAAAATTAATCAAGAGACTTGATTTTAAAATCAAAATAACTGTTAAATTTCAGTCGGTGCCAGCCGTAATTGAAGTGGACAATCACTATTTTAAAAAAAATAATTATTCTTTAAAGTAAAATTACGTGATTATTCATTTTAACTTGCAAATGACTTTAAAGTCGTAGAATAACTACAAAAAAACTTGGAGAGCGCTACCCCGAGCCATTCTCTATTGAAATCACAGTATCAAAACCACTTTTCCTCTAAAGAGTGTTCAGAAAACAATGCATAAAAACAAAGACCTGTCACCCAGGGTTGTTTTCCCTAATTTATTTCATTAGCGGACAATGCAACTGCGCTTTTGTATTCTGAAGCTTAACCGAAAGCAAAAGGAATGAGATTGCAGTTCAGAACTAAACGACCAGAAAATTGTTCGTAGTCGACTAGTCGAGATTTATAGTTCAAGTTTTTTGCCGGAGGTTATATTTTAAAGGAGGGAATACGAAATGTGTTAACAGGTGTAACTTTTGAACTTTATCTAGGTAGTATTTTAGGACTCGACGTTTTGTTGCCTTCCAAATCTTGAGAATTCAAGTTGTGACGTATTCAAACTAATATTCAATTTTTACCGTCTGTTTACTTGCTAGCTATGTAGAAATTGCATTATGTGATAATTTTCTAAAAACTATAAAAGATAAGTTTATTATGTGACCAAGATGCTTTTTATACTTGAATTTTTGCGAACATTGCACCTTGCAAACTCATTCTATTTTGACACCTTATATACCTCAAGAACAACATTCAGACGAGCATACTAACTTGCAGTCTGACACATAAATAAAAATTTTGCGAGTGCTGAAACAGAGACGCTTTGCTTGCTTGGTCATACCGTCAACACGTATGCCTTGATGTTGAAAAAGATCTTAAAAAACTATTATAGCTTTAGTATTTTGACTGCTTGCTATCACAACTATTAAAGGTTCCTTAAACTTTGTATAAAAAAGCGTAACACAAATGGGTGAAAACTAGAACACGGAACTGAAAATTTCATCACAGAAGTATCATAACATAGCCTCCAAACACAGTCAACGTCGGAACGATGGTCGTAATTGTCCAATGAAAGTTCTAACTCCGAAACCTCGTAGTTGTCGTAATTGTCCAATGAAAGTTCTAACTCCGAGACCTCGTAGTTCTATGGATGCAGACAGATGAGCTTTAAAGTTGCAAATCATGAGCTTCGATATTACCGATTTAGTAAAAAGTACTTTTTGGGTTCTTCGTAGTAGGGGAGCCCGAAGTGCTAAATGTGTAGTTACTAGAGCGTCGTAGAGACCTATTAGACTTTGAATTTCAGATGATAAGTTAATAAATAATAATAATTAATTGTAAATTTTTAAGTGTTTCCAATTTTAGCGTCGGTGAAAGCATCTGGAAGGATATATATTTTATTCTCAAGAGAACCAAAACATGGATATGTTCGTCCGTGTCAGATTATGATATTTTCTATGCTCAATCGTAATTCTGATAACAAATATATGTTATACTTAATATAATAAATCTTTTCATTAATATTATTTTAACATATATTTGTGGTGGTGGGGGTGGCTATACAGGTAAAAAACAAGATAAGAAAAAACTCACTCACGTTCCACTCGAATCATTTAATTATTGACATGCTCACTGTTTAGCTAGTGATTAACCTAACTTATCTTAATCTGACCCATTTAAGTATTAAAGCCAAACAATGTTTTTTTAATATTTTGTTGGCTTCCCTATTAGATCGACTGTGAATAGAGAGCTTATATTTGGAAGATATACTTTACAGGATGTTCCTTATATCTCCCATATGTTAATCTGACACGCTCGAGTTGTCCACAAAATCCCCTCATGGGTTCCAATACTAACGCAAATTGATGGCTCAACTGTGATGGCCATCACACTTTCATAGGATTAGTGTAAAGTCCGAAGTCACCGATCCTCCCTCTATAGAACTATCATTGGGACTAGGGTCAAGTTTTCAGATTAGAAGCTTTCTAGCTTCTAATCTGAAAATGTCACCAGAATACTTCTGTACAACTGTCATTGAAATGTTCTACGAAAATCAGTTTTAAAGTTACACTATAGCATTATTTCTAGCAAATAGAGTTCGATCACACGCGATGTAGGTCGAAGCTGGCAGCTCCAGTCTCAGGGGGTGTATAAAACTTTTGTAATTTGCTAACACAATCAGCTTAGCGGGCTTTGATGGGCTGCCTAAATCTATTTTGTTGAGTGACTATTCGATCTTAAGGTTTTTCGGTAAACTTGACTTGGGTAAAAAAAAATACAACATGCCTGTGGACAACACGCATAGTTTTATTACAAGTATGAAATATCATTTCAGTATTGTGGTTGCAAACTGCATGTTTTGTTCACACAAAGAAGATTCATAGTAATATCTAGATTCATTATAAATTAATGTTCATCCTATTATGTGTTAGTGTTCACGCGCTTTTTCGTTGAAATATGATATTTTCACGTTTTCACAATGTTTCTATAGCGCCGCCATTTAAAAAAAAAAACAAAAACATAAAAGAGATCAGTATCAAATCTACTAACAAAATTTCACATTATCTAAAGCAGTGTTGCGGCTAAGACGATATATGTTGATATAAGTCAAGAAGAAGAGATTTCACGTTCTATAGTGTCGTGTACTGTATAATACTGGCCAAATTGTTCAGAACACGTGTGCTAAAATCAGTTTTCGGGTTGCTTCAATATACATAACGTATAGGAAAGTAGGTCGCATCTTGAGCACCTAAATCCACGGCGAAATTTGTGGCCCACTACGCTTCTGGTGCATATAAAATACAGAGCTCTAGGCATGCTGTGTTCTTAGCCCAAACATGACAAATTAACTAAAATACAAATTTTCAATTATGTAGAAGGACAGCTCATAATTTTTAGTAATCTGACAGAATGAATGAATGAATTATTAGTGTGTGAAACTAGGTACAAGTGCAGATCTTAAATAACATAGACTGAAATAGTAGGACTAAAGAAAAGTATTGATTATTATGTATTATTTTCTTACACTTACGACTACACTGAATAGGCTAAGATTGGTTAAAATAACCTTTTTTAAAGAGCTTTATTTTAAGAATGAAAAACGATCACCATATTAACAAATTAAGGTAAGATAAAAATGCCGTGTCTAAAAATGTTGATAATGTAATAGTTACAGGTATAATAGATGAAGATATAGCTTTTTTATATTTGATATTTGGGCCAGAATTAAATGAAAATTGTTCGAAATAATAACGGATAACGTGGTTTAATGTGATGTGTGTGAAAAAGAGGAGAAAATAAAAAGAAGAAACAAAGATAATGAGATAAAGGAGACCCGTGCCCAGCAGTGGGAATTTAGGGGTTATTAAATTATAAGCCAATAACCCTGTACAGAGGATAATGCAAGCAATTTCGGGCGGTTTTTGTAACGCTAAACGGCCCACTGGAGTGTTGCATCTACGATGCTTAGGTACACCTCATACTAGATTTAGAATAATGTAGATGTAAACTATAAAGGATTTCCATCTGAAGGATCTTCTATGTTGGTTTTTCTATACTGTATTTATTCTTTGATGTTTTATTTCCTTCGAGCCCAGAAAGTTGAATTTGCCAAAATGTTGAATTCTTATAAGGTTGAAAACATCAAAAATCTGAATCCTTGTTGAACTGGCAAAGTGTTGTCTTGTGGTGGACTTTTTGTATAGTATTGTAAAAGTATGAGTACGTTTCGGGGAGTGCGTCTAGGAATTACATGAATTGATTGCCCCAAACCCTGTCCATCGGTCACACGCCACCGATACTTGGTAGAGATTCCACGTCACAGGCAAACCTATCTACAAAAAAATACAGCCAGGCAGCTTTATATGCTTGCAAAATTACAACTAATTTAATTTCCACTTGTTTTAGAAGTGATGGAAAACAACTTACTTTACCTTACCTTGTTGGAGAAGTTTTTTACAGTTTTATAAGATGAGTGACAACGCTATTTTACGTAGTGGAGTATGTCCCAGACTCCCTTTCTAAGGGAGATCGGTGATCAGCAGTAGGGCGCTAGTGTTGATAACCTAACAATTGGTCAATAAGTGGTAGATACACTCCTAAGGTTGGAATACAGTCTTTGCCCCTCAAGACAGATGAAAACAACTAAATCCCTTGTTCAGGCACGATGTTCTACCTGTGTAGGTATTTGTACCGACTTCCAAAAAAAAACATGAGGTACTTAGTTTTGTATTTTTTTGTTTATTACCTGATTTTTGATGACGGCTGGACAGGCCCGAATAAGTCTTTTTAAAGAATTCGGCATAAGTATTGTACATTGAAGTACCACGAACAAACCGTATGTACCTTATTGTAAAAGCTCTTGGTATTTAAACGATATTTTTATACCTACCTGTAATCCGTAAAGTCTTGCGTCCCAGTCCGGCAAACTCAAATGGGGCAACGGTTTCTCAAACGTAACAACAGACTGCATTTTTGATCAATAAATCACTAATAAATTAAAATACAAAATTATATTTATCAATAAAAAACTGATTTTAATACGTCAAATAATGTTAAACCACATGGATGTCAAACATATCTTATGTCAAATTTAAATAATTTTATAACATACTCATAAAAAAGAGGTTTACATAATCTATGTAGCGCTTAATGTTTTAGTTAATAAGAAAATTTCAAATCAGTTAGGCGTCTCTGAGGAATTGCGAAACTTACGTTAATAATCAGCGAGTCGGACTCGCACACTAAGGGTTCCGTAATATTATCTATACAAATTTAGTTCAAGTTTCCACCTGTTGTCGATATTTATTATGAAACAATAAAAACACTTTTATATTTAAGGGGTTCCCATAGAACATGTATTTTTTTCGACATTAATAAAGGAAAAAGGTATAAATATTCACAGAATATTAAGAGCAACCATACAACAAACGTGAATTTTAGGCCTTTTTGCTCGATATTAATTACAACATCAGGTAGAAACTTGAACGTCAGTTGTACCTATAGATAATACTGTACGGAATCCTTTGTGCGCGTTTGACTAGCACATGGCGTATTTTAATAAACTCGCGAGTATTAGTTATAACGATCCAAATATCCTAATTAGAGTAAATGCCAGTATTGTAAGCTACATTGTCCTAGGATTTATACTTAAATCAATATTCATTCACAAGATGGATAGGACAGTTGGCTTACTGCCAAATCCCACTGTCTACTGGCTATGGATACATAGATTGATATCCGTGAAATATATTGTTCACACAATAAAATTAATGACCAGCTATCGGAATTGTATAAGCAACGTGAACCAAAATTTTCAAAGTAAATAAAATACAAATTATGAAATATTTTGAGTCTATTTTTCTGTGCGAATTGCCTGAGTGTAAACTCACTCGCTCAGGGCTTCTAAATTTCTTGATAGTCTGACATCCTTTATTTTTGCATGTTTTAAGTCAGTTGGTTTATTTTAGACAAGGTCATTTTATGTATGTAGCGGGATCGTCGCTACACACGAGAGCGGAGTGATAATTCTGGTAAAAATTAAACAAGGTGTGATATTTATTTAAAAAATATTATTTATTTTTCAACGTAGTTTCCTTCTAACTCAATGCACTTCATCAAGCGTGTCTCGTAACTTTTCGATCCCCTCCATGTAATAAGACTAAAGCAACCCTTCGAAAAAGGCGTTGGTTTCATGCATGATTGCTTCATTGCAGCTAAATCTTTTTCCACCAAGCCATTTCTTTAAATTCGGAAACAGAAAATAATCAGAAAGGGCTAAATCTGGAGAAATTTGGTGGATGAGAAAGCAACTCATAGCGTAACTCATGAAATTTAGCCATGGCAATCGCGCAGGTGTACACTCTTGCGTTGTCTTGGTGAAAGAGGATTTTCTCCTTTGCCAAATGCGGTCGTTTTTCAGCTAACATTCTGTGACATTGTTCTAATAAATTGGCATAATAAGCGCCATTAATCGTTTCACCCTTCTCAATATGGATAACTCCACGGGCATCCCAGAAAACTGTAGCCATAACTTTATTGGCCGATAAAACTGCTTTGGCCTTCTTCGGAGCTGGTTCACCCGCAGCAATCCACTGTTTCGATTGTTGTTTGGTTTCGGCTGTATGGTGGTGGATCCATATTTCGTCTACTGTTACAAAGCGTCGCAAGAATTCCGTCTTATTCCGTCGAAACAACGCCAAACCTGCTTCCGAAGTGGTCACACGCACGCGTTTTTGGCCAACATTCAGTAAACGCGGCAACCATCTCGCGGAGAGTTTCCTCATATCTAAATGTTGGTGTAAGATATTGCGCAAACGTTCGTTTGAAATGCCTACTACCTCAACTATCTCGCGCACTTTAACTCTTCGGTCGTTTAACACAATGTCATGGATGTTAACGATCATTTCTGGAGTAGTTACCTCAACCGGCCGTCCTGGGCGTTCGGCATCACTTGTGCTTGTACGACCACATTTAAAATCAGTAAACCACTTATGAATCATTTTATTGACGAAGCGGAGTCGCCGTAATATTTATCAAGCTTTTGTTTTGTTTCCGTAATAGTTTTTTTTTTCTAAAAAGTAATATTTAATTAACCTACGAAAATCACTTTTCTCCATCTTTGCGAAAATGCGTTCAATTGTTTTTCTTTAATGGCTGTTAGAAAAAACCGGCGGTATTGGCTGAATTTTTTAATTTAGTCCTTCAAAAGAGTGTTTAACATGGAGGTTTCATGCAATTTGCGATAACTTTATTCCAAAATATTTTTTACCTGACTTATAACTCCGCCCTCGTAACAGGGGAGTTTTGGTAAAGCAAGCTTATAATTAAACCTTGAAAAAAATTGCAACATGCATCTTTGAGTCATCGTTCATCGGGTTACACCATAAAATTTTTCTAATTCCAATATAACGTTTACACCTTACAAGAACTAACTTAGAACTTATAAATTCTGACAAAGACTCCGATGTTTTCTTGCTTGTTGTTTACGTTTCATATTTTTCCAAGAATTAGGTAGTATCTGCTAAGTTTCCTCATACATCATCTCACCAAGTTATGAGGACTCAAATTAAGGAAGTGGGCCAAACTACAGTACTTCGAAGGATTGCGGCGATCGCGGTGGTATGTTTTGTAAACAAGGAAGCAACTGCAGGGAAATAGAGTTGTAGCGGTTTATGCGTTTTCTGAATTACATCAACATACAATATGGATGTATAAGATCGGTACGGATTATGGTTGTGAGTATCTTAGTACGTGCTTCCAATCTTTATAGAACACGTATAGATACCAGAAAAATAAAAACAATAATTACAGCTAACACCTACGACGAAGAGAACACCGTTATTATTATTTTGGTTCACCGGCTAACACAAAATATTAGTTTTGGCGGCCATATATTAAATTTATATTAGTTAAATTCTAAGACAAATTACGTTCAAGTTGAATAAATTGTTTAATGACTTAGACAATTTAATCTATGATTTATATGTCTTTACAACTAAACGAATGCTTTGACTTACTCTTCGAGACTCCCGCGCCTTGGTCTGGCTGACTTGGTACTTCAGTCTGAGTCTAGTCTACTATTCACTAGTCTACCATTGTCTGAAGGATTATTCTACATAAAGAGTAAGTCCTGACTTACTGATATTTTAGCCATATATCAACACGGAGCGTAAACATAGAGACATGAAATTTGGAGGGTTATTCATTAGAAGGTACCTACTGAGATAAGATTTTTTAGAAATTCTACCCCTGAAGGTATGAGGTATATAAGGTCAAATGAGGGTTCAAAGTTTAAAACTTCTTTTCATTCCATTTTAGGCCGAGGGCAACGGCGCGGGTGACAGTTTAGCGGCTTAGGCTCTGCCTTGATTCCTAACGAATATCAGTCAGTCACTCTTTTATATGTACAGATTACTAATTACTGTTTTTTTTAATGCCATTGTAACTTCTTATCTACCAATGTTGTTTTACGGTTTTCTAATGTTTCTTTTCATTTGTTTAAAATAAGATCATTACGTTATAAATTCATTTAAAAACATGATGGCTACATAATGATTATATCGTATCAAAAGACACGTGTATAACAATCCAATTAAAGTAAATATTGGAAATTATTCTTTGAGTGATAATAAATGTTCGCCCAACTTCAATTTACGTAGGTATTAGATTTCGCTTCAAAAAGCTTGTGAGGATTGATATTTTTATTACATAGGTACTATATAAATTTACGTATATAGAGGAAATTCCTTGACTACCTATACAGGGTTATTGGCTAGGTGTGCATGAAACCGAAGAGGTGTCACTATACTCATCATTATAAACCACTTTCGCTATGGGACTTATTCTGAATTACGACCGATAAAATTTTTCCTTGGAACAGCTAATTATACTTTTGAATTCGAGTAAACAGTCACCTATTCTATTTTTAAAATTTTTATCGTTTGTCGACAAAATGTTGAAACAGCTGTTTTTTTCTCGAATTCAGAGTTTTCACATACTTTTATTCCTTCCTTAGCATAAGTATAATTACCCCCTTTCGGCTTAGTACACCTCTAATCGATAACCCTATATTTAATATATCCTATATATAATCGATATAAATTATCACATCTACATAACAACGCATAAAATTATAGAAGACGTCTTTGTCGTGTTCCTTTCCATTGCTACATGTAATACGTCATTACGAGATTGAACGGTTTCATTCATTCAGTAGATTATATTTGAATGACGTCAATCTTGCGTCGTAGCTTTTATTCGATGGAAAATGTTGTTTAACACATGACGACTCGAGAATTTTCATTAAAAGGCTTCTATACATTTTAATAATTGGCAGGTTATTATTACGTAAAAGCAATCGAGAAGTATTCGATAGGTAAACGTATTAAGATCTAGGTGCAATTGAACTTAAGTGAAATAGAGCCCAAGAAGATGCAAATATTCCTTATATTTGCATCTTCTTGGACTCTATTTTTAAACCTATGCTCGTATGAATTTATCACTCGCAAATGACGTCACAAACGTAATATATAAAAAGGCTCATAAACCACTCGTGTTTGAATTCTACTGATAGAAAATTTGATTGTATTAAATGTGTTTTTTTTTATAGAATATCATCACTACAAATATTTTCAAATGTGTTAATAATTGACATATTTAAAGGCAGATTTATTTAAAACTTTGGATTATTTTAGATACCTCATACTTTCACATTAAGTAAGTAAATAATAAACGGGATGAAGAATATTTTCAAATTTTTTGTTTCTTGTTTGCCTCTTTTTGTACGAGCTAATCTCCAAAACTACTGCACCGAATTAAATGAAACTTTGTATAGAGGTAGCTTGTATTCTTGGTCAACATACAAAATACTTTTGACCCCGGTTTAAAACATACATAACCGCTAATCGGTAGGAAGTTCGCCGGGTCAGCTAGTAATCAATAAACCTGTGTAGTCCCGGATATGTTAAATATAATTTCTGTATCAACTCTCATGATCTAAATGAACATTCAACACTTGTTTCAAAGCAACCTTAATTACTTTTCAGTTTGAACTCTCATAATAAACAAATCAAATAGGCATGCTATAAATAATCCCTGTGCCAGTTGGACTACTACTGGGCACGGATTTCCCCTATGAAAAGTTACCGACTAATAGGTTTCGTCACGACTTTTTCGTTCACCGTATGCGATAATTTAACTTAATCTATACTAGCTGTTACTCGTGACTTCGTCTGCGTGGGCTAAGATTTTTAATGAAAATATACTTGCTAGGCGTCTATTACGTGGCGTTGTTAAGTACACTTTAATTCTCTATTCCAACCATTTCAAGTTTTTTGTTTCGCAATAAATGGTACTTAATAGTTGAAGGGTGGATTATGTTCAGCAGTGGACGTCTTTTGGCGGAGATGAAATGTCTAAATATGTCCTTTACGAACGCCATGTCTAACTTTGTACGAAATTTAAGCAAAATCGTTTCGGTGGTACAGACATGAACGCGTAGCAGACATACAGATAGAGTTACTTTTACATTTATAGTATTATTAAATATGGCAAAGGATACCACTAATCTCTTTTTTTTCCTGCTAACTACATCTATTTCATGCTTGAATAAAAATTAATATCTTCCAGGAACGAAAAGGTACGAATGGAAATTGGGTGTTACGACCTTTCTCAAATTTCACGAATTCATCCCCGCGTACCTTGACCTTTATTAATTCATAAACAAGATAACCAAAGTTGTGGACAGCCCAGAAATTAGTTGTCCAAATTAATTAACTAACCAAACAGTTTACGTATCAACTCACTTACGGCATGAGTCTCTCCGAAGCAGGGGGTGTCATAGTCTAGGCCTAATTGCGTGTTAGAAACTTTAACTTTTTACGTTCAAAAGACATTTTTTTATTTCAAATAAGGGTTTTAGAGAAATCAGCTCAAAAAAAATTGGGACTTCAAGTGGGGACAAAGCTACCTTAAAACAAACTGTATGCCTACAAACATTCCGAAGTGTACGGACACCTGGGAGATGAGCGCCAGCACGAGTCACGCTACCCGCACCGACTCCGCGTCAAGTGTTTCAAGCTGGAGAAGAGTTGCAGGCAGGTTCATGCATTCGCGCCGCACGTATACAACCGCCTGCCGCCTGAGGTGCGAGACGCGCCCTCTTTAACCTCTTTTAAACGACGTCTAAAGGGTTGGCTTATTGAGCAGGCATATTATAATTTGGTTAACGTAATTCCGGTTCAATGACGTAATTGATAATATTTATTTTTTACTTACATAAATCGATCATAATTAATATTGTATTTTATTTGATGATATTTAAAAAATTGTTTTAAATTATTTAATTATTATATTACTATTGAAAATAATGTAATTATTATTTATTTTTGACATGTAACTTTTATTTTGTTATCAATAAAAATGACTATGACTATAACTATGACAGATCAGTAAATGGAAGGTTTTTGTCTCCCCGAGATATGGGTTCTAACAGTATCCCCTTGTCACACTCTTAGGAAGATAATATACCCTCCGTACTCAGGAGAAACACGGCACCTAAGCCAAAAAATATCGGCAACACATTAAGAATCCCATAAGAATCTTTATGTTAATAAAAAAGGCTTTCGCAGCTACAGTTCCTATTTGAAATAACTAGGAATACTCGTTACTGTCGGTTAGACTGAATGTGCTCGTGGTTCGAACCGGAAGATTAAAACTTAAATAAACGTTGTTTCAAAAACCATTCGGTCGCTGGAATGCGTTTTAACGATTTTTAAACTGGGTCGAAAGCCGCGAACTCAGCGAGTGTGTGATAGTTGAAAGAGTGACATTTGATTGATACGCAAATAAATGTTAAATGAGGTTCATACAAAAATACAAGCCCAAACAAATAACACTATTTATGTGTGTTTAAAAATTTGATATTTAATTCTGAAATTAACGAGTAATATTGTCGTCGTGTTGTAAATTTTAACTCTTTATAAAAAGAAATTTAAAAAAAAGAATAGAAGATAACAAGGTTCCTACAATATCCACGAATATGGTACCTATGGAAATTAAACGTCAATCATATTTTAAATATTTGTAGAACTAGATGTTTTGTGATTTGAACAATAATGCAACATTCCAAGATCCCCAAAATCACGCAAGCTGTGCCCATTTAAAACCAATTGGCATAAAATTCTCACCAGTTGCCACGGTTAAGAAAAACATCTTCGATTTTTTTCGATTCAATTATCCCAGTATTTTGAGACAATTGAATCGAAAAAAAGTAATTAAATCTATACATACAGATTTGTCGAGGTTTATGCATTATTAAAGGAAATTTCCTTTTATGGGAGAAATACCGGCCCTATCAAAAATCAAAGACATACACCAAGTTTCGAGTACGATATTTTTAGCCGACAAACTAATAGACGCAAGAACATTTTGCCTGACTCGACGTTACTCGCTTGGTCAATAACATTTTTAGATCTTCAACGTTTATAGTGACCTTGAGCTCGCTAGTTAACTCTTAAATAAGTCCCTATAACTTAGTTACGTGATGATCGCTGCAAGGGAAAACGTTTTCATCTATAACAATGTTGTCAATTCGGAGAGTTTAGCTAGATTTAGAATTGGGAGCGAGGTCACAGCGATAAACGTTAACTTCAAAAAGTGCTGAAACTAGATATAATACTGATAGAAGACTGTTCGTGGAACTAGGCACTAGAACAAATTAGAACAAACAAAGACGTAGATCTATTCTATTAAATATATGATTTACAAATCGAGTGCCAAATCATAAATTTGGTGCCCAACTAAACTGGTTAAATATGTGCACTTAACATTTTACTACCCATTTCATTAACGTTAGTGCCAAATTTCCAGGACATTCCGACCCCTATTCCCCCAACTAATCAGTAATTAGCGTAGAAGGACCACGAGGGATGCTAGATGTTTTACCTAGGAATTGTTCTGAATGTAAAGGTACGTTTCCGAGAAGGGCAAACTGCAAACGACACTATTAGTTTCTATGTATCTCTATGAAATAGATTCAAAGTGCGGCCCACAGTCGTGGCGTGCGGACGCAGACTGGAGCACCAGTGGTGTCACGAACTGCAGAGAGTTTAGTTTAGGTGTCCCATACAAAAATGGCGACTTTTTCGAAAGATGATGAAGAGTTTGTTGCCGGTCATCCAGTGTTTTAAGACACGAAATGCGCATGGTGGTAGGGCGTTTCCTATCGCTCGCCTAGCTAGCTACCATCCTCAAGTTGTAAAATCTGTCGCCAAGCACCAAACGGTGTGTTCCGGCAGCCTTCCTTGAGAGTCAGGGTATTCCAAATGAAGCCCTAGTACTCCGTGGTCGTGCAAACTTGTGGTCAAAGCCTAGCTGAGTAGGTAAAAAAAAAATAGAAGCAACCGCGACCGCAGGCAGGACTGCTGTCAACCGCAGTCGCTAGCCGCAATATCGTCTGCGGTTGCAGTCTGCTGCCCATCTCGGATTTGTTCCTTAACAATCTAGGTCAGGGGGGAATGGCGGTTAAGTTTGATATAAAAATATATAATTCTATTAATTATTAAAAATTATATTCACATATTAAATTTTATTTAGTACCTATTTATTTGTAATAACTTATTTAGTTGCTAGTCTTTGCTTATCTGTTTACTTCCTATTTATGTGTTATTTCATAATATTGTTTATGTACTAATTACACATTTTTATTCAAGATTTAATGCGCTCATTTTAAAGTATTTCTAGTGTTTATCTATGTATACATATTTTTTGTGACCCCGCGCGTCTCTAAAGGGTCACGCTGAAAATCAGCGCTGAGGAGCAATCCCCAGCAACATGCTGAGCGCTGACCTTGTTTGACGCACGGGACACTGCAACTCGACCTACTTTATTATTTTAAATGTTTGTCTACTTTTAAGTAATTAGTTGCAGTAGTAGTGTCCTGTGTGTACAAAATAAATGTGTTCTTTCTTTCTTTCTTTCTTTATATACGCGACGCAAGGATATTCAATTTAATGCTGTGTATTTGAGTAAGTTGCGCAGAGTTAACCAAATTTAAATAGAATATTAAGTGTTTAAGGTTGAATAGATACATAGGTGAAAGCTTTATTGTAGACGCAAAAAACATAAAAACACAAAAAAATAAATTAGAAATAGAAACTTGACTTTTAGAAAGATTGACTTTTACTACTTGATTTAAATTTGTAGATTTTTAGGAACATATTAATATGGTGAAACACATCTTTTACCTTGTATCCTGAAATGGGTAAAATATTTTTTTCTGGATTAATAATCTTCTTTCGAATGAACTTCTTGTGGAGTTTAAAATCAAGTATTACGTCTAATTCTTTGTCTACTGACTTCCAAAAAGTGCAAATAAGTACTCAATTGACAGTTTATTTTACGTTTGGTACCTGATATATCGGAGATGTGTAGACCGTTTTGAGAAAACTTTTTTTGTTAGAATCGGCACACCTCGCGTCTGGTCCGATTTAATTTTTAGAAAAATTGTTCCGAAAGTTGAATTTTTAAATCGAAATTACTGATAAAGTTCTATCTGCGCCTACGTAAAGTATTATTGTCTCACACTATTATCAGACTTGTAAATATCTATCCACGGTCACCCATCCCGAACCTGGCCGGGTTAAACGTTACTTAACATCAGTGATCTGTGTAACGAATATTAGCACTAACTAGTTCTTTCGCTTTAATAGGTCGTTATTAGCAACTTTTGACTGAAACGATCGAAGAAGTTTGCTCGCTATTAATTAATAGCTCCGGCTGAAGTTAACTGCAAGGAAAGTAATTATTGAGTCATCCGAAGTTATTGAGTTATCTAGGATTAATCATCGATAGGGATGCAATCAAACTTAGGAATAGGAAACGGCCCAAGTCCTTAGTTTTTTATTGTTTCAGAATTGACAACAATTCATTTTTGTAAAGTGATGGATGTTCATAATCAATTTTGAGATAAATGTAAAGAAGGGTTCATATTACAAATACCAGATATTTATATTCACTTTATTTCGAGTAATACACAGAAAAAAGCTGATTAAAAAAGCTCGTATCTATTCTAAGACTGTCAGATGCCACAAACAAAAAATATTATTGTATAACTGTCATCTGTGAACTGAACCAAAGCAACAAAGATGCAGATATTTATTGACATAACTTTTATGCGACATTTTGACGAGAATAACATTATGCTAAACTTTTTTTATATATTCAGAAATCTCAAAAATGTTTACTAAGTATATCATGCTGAATAAAATTAAAAAATAGGAGTATTTTATTTTTCATTTGTCTTTACATTATCGTAATAAAAATTGGGAGAGGGGGGGGGGGCAAAAATTTTAAATTTTGTCAATTACAACTTAGTAATAACGAATTGTGTCGTAATGGTAGTTTTGACATAGAATAGGTCAAAGTTAGTATTGAACTTGTTGATGTTAACATACTACCAAATATGTCAAAAATCACCATTATAAACAATTCCAGTTATAGACTTGGACCTTTGCTTGTCAGCAAGTTATTGTTTTGAAATCGGATTTTCGCGCGCACCTGATTGTTGAAAAGGTTCAACTATAGTTTCGTTGACATTCGGTGAACTTCATCAGAGATGAAATGAGAACGATGACACGTCTTGCACTAAAAAAGCCCGCCTTAAACAATATGAATCAAACACGCGTTAGTTTTCTACATAGAATTATCAATTATATTTAAAATTTCCCAAAAAAATATAATCACACTAATATTATAAACGCGAAAGTTTGTAAGAATGTATGTTTGGATGTATATTTGTTGCTATTTCAGGCAAAAACTGCTAAACCCATTTGGATGAAATATGGTACGGCAGCTTTGACTCTGGATTAACACATAGGCTGCTTATCTTATATTAACGCTAGTAACACCGCAGAGGGCAGCTAGTATTGTATCTAATAAAAAAACAAAACTACTAGATCTATTTGCACGGCTGCAATTACAATTTCAAAACACATTCGGAACCAGTTCATTAATTATGTATTCAAATATAACAGATCGTAAATACGCATTATTAAGCACTTCAGGACATTAGGTGCTACAGTGTTCCCATACAGTCGGTTAGGGGGTGTACTAAGCCGAAAGAGGGTCACTATACTCATCATTACGAACAATTTCATTATAGTACCACCTCGGATTTTGACGAAAAAAACAGCTATTCCATACAATAAGATGTATGAAACAGCTGATGGTCCCATAGTGAAAGTTGTTCATTAGGATGAGTATAGTGACCCCTATTCGGCTAATTACACTCCTAACTTATAACTCTGTATATATACTTATGTAATGTACATAGAAATAGATAGAAAAGAAGTTAATTGCGAGCGATAAAGAGGCAACTTAAGTTTTCATTCAATAATTATTTATCGAAATAGTGAATCTTCCGCATACTTATTTTGTTTAAAATTATGTCTACTAAATAGACGTTTACAATATTAAAATGAAGCCATACATAAAAAGGCTAAAAAATTATGCTCCGACGTATGGAGAACCTCCTTCTTTTTAAAGTTGGTTAGTAATTGTTTACAAAGTGAAATTACTAAGGACCTAATTAGTGAAATGAACAACATTTTTCGCTTATGATAAAACTAATCACACTATTATTATAATAGCGAAACTTTGTATGTATGTGTGTGTTTGTTTGTTTGTTCCTCCTTCACGCTCAAACGGCTTAGCGTATTTGGATGAAATTTAACATGAAGATAGCTTATGCCTTAGATTAACACATAGGCAACCTTTAATCCCGGAAAATTTAAGAACTCCTATGGGATGATCAAATATTACCCCGAGTAAAACCGCGGGGCGTAGCTAGTTGAATATATAAATAGGCATTTGTATATCTGTTTTTATTTTTTTCATTTATATTTGTATAAGACTCAGACATCATCAATGTCAGGCTTTACTTAAAAATACTGTCCTATTTTGTAGCGGGTAAATAAGAAGTGTCGAGAACGACGCTAGTTCAAACGAGGCGAGGGTAGCAAGCGTATGAAATATTGATGTTGGCAGGACTTTCGTACAAAATAAGTAAAACCTAAAGCTAGGTGTTGTCGCCTGAGAGCTCAGTCAATTTAGTTGTAAAGAAAAACTTGCTTTAAAATAATTTATGTATCGATATAAAATTAGTATAAAACTTACTCTTAATAACAAAATTACTTAAAACTTGTCTACTATATTTTAATTATATTAGTTATTATCTTAAAAGTGCAATAGTGTTAAAAAATAATCTTTTAGTTTTTTAAGTAAATTAGTACCAGTCTGATTCTAGATACATTGTTACGCCCTAATTTTGTCTAGCACAGGGCGCACAACTAATGTACTTATTTAGATATACTTAGACATAACATTTATAGTTATAAGCTACGTCGTGTGCTAGCAATATATATAAATAAATAAAATAAATAAAAATACGTAAATAGTTTGGTGTAGGTGTATACATCTGTGTCACGCGCAAACGACCTGTCTTTATCATTACAGGACAAGTTGGATATCGACAAAAATGTCTAGAAGGATATCGAAAAAAATGTCAATGTATTTTGAATGCCTACAATGTACTGATTATAAAAATAATCAGTAGGTACATTGTAGGCATTGAAAATAAATAAAAGCGCTTTAGGTCCACTTCTTAATTATAATTTTAGGTATATAGGCAAGGATTGAAATTTTACTGTAAACTACTTTAATTCCTGAGAACTATAGCTTAAAAGAATTCTAGATAGAAGAATATTCAAAGTAGAGTGAACTGATTTACACAAAATCTGCATGCTTCATCTTTGACCACAGCGTTGCTTACCAGCAGGTAAGTTGAAGGTGAAGCATAGATCTATAACATCTAAAGAATACTTACAAGCAATCTAGAAATCGAAAAGAATAACTTTAGTTTACTGGTATTTTATTTTGTTGATTATTGTTATATTATTATTATTATATTTATATATTATTAACTTCTTTTGATTTTGTTTACTTAGGGGTATATTAGGGTACTGATAACATAAAACAAATCATTATAAAGCTTTCCTTCACCACTTTCACCACAAAAGTTCTTTTTGACGAGGATGGTAAGGAAGTAGTAGCCATAGTAATATTTTATCTTAAATTGCTCTAATTTACAGCAGAAAATTAAGCTAAGCGAATTTTGTATAATGTAAAGAAAAGCCGTTAAGGACTGATACGAAAGCATTTTTACGTCCCTTATCCACACCTACCTAATAATAAATCTCGTTAATTTAATTCATTGGGATATAAAATTTGCCGAAGATTTCCTTTTTCCCAGCGGGAGCTGCCATACTGGAACATCGTTTTTTATAGTCACATAAAATATAGGTATTTCACACTTTAATTTTATCGGAATCAAGTTGTCAGTAAATTTTTATCACCGATGAAATACCTATAGTTTTACGACTTCAGTGTTCTAATCTAGAAAATTCAGTGTCAGATATCGTTTGCAACTAAATACCGACGTGAAATGTATACCTAGTACGTTTATTATTTAGTGTTAGAATTTCAACGATATATTAATTATTAATATTTATTTATTGCATTACTGAATCATTCAACATCAAAAAAATATAACACCTATAAAATAAATAACATAACATCATACAACTAGTGATACCCTACAGAAGAAAATATATTCTTGCTACTCATCCTGTTGCCAAAGACGATAGGATATTTAATTCGCAATTTCATATTACTTTTCGACTATTATACTGTTTATATTTAGCTGGCAGCATTCTGGGAACTTTTGTTTTATTAGGGTTTCACTAATACATCAGTTTTTCGTATAATTTAAAATGTTATTCTTTAAGTAATTTTGCCTTTGTCAAAATGAAATAAACAATTTTAAAAAAATTAGACAAAATAAAAGAAGTTTCCGGAACGCTGGCTGCATTGTCGCGTACTTATATACTTTTGTTGTAGCTATAACAGAAAATACTAGAAACTAAATAAAATAAATAATTAACAAATATTATTCTATAAAACAAACGTGATTTTTATAATGTTTGTTTTTAATTATTAACCGCAACAAGTAGTCGCTTCAAATATACACAGAATATTTAATTTCCAAAATAAATATTTAAATCAAAGGAGAATAATTTTCATACGACACACGTTTTTGACGTGTCTTGCTTGATAATAACAAGTAGATACTTGAACTAATGTTGTACGGAACTCTAATATAGTAAGCGAGTCCTACTCGTAATTACCCGATTCTCATTTAAAAAAAAAACACGCTCTGCCTAGTTGTGGTCGTTTATCACTTATTAAAAGTTCTACAAGTGTCATTAAAATACCTAAACAATCCAAAATAGTTAACTTACTTTCTCAACAATTATTCCATTCACAAATAATCCTCGACCATAGGACAAGCTTACCCGAATCACTACAAAATCCCCAGAAGATAAGATGCCTAACAGTCCCAGGAATTAAACGGACATAAATCATTTTGGAGTATCCAGATAATTAGAGTATCGAATTAGATCTCCCAGCACGAGGGTGCTTAATTTAATTAAACTTTATTAATCTAAGAGCTGGTTGATTGTTATAATCTGACGACAAATCTGGTGGCTTAATAGATTAATCTTTACATTTAAATCTAATTGCCAGAAACCTAGCAAATGTTGAAAACTAAATGTTCCTGATTGCACTGTGACAATATCTATAGAAATTTATTCACTATCACAAATTTTAATATAATAATTAACAAAGTCTTAATTTTGTCTGTTTTTTTTTTAACTTCCCATTAAAGCCAGAGCAAGTGAATTTTTATGTTTGTCACCTTATTTTTAAAAAACGGTTGTTGTTTTTTAATAAAACGATACAAAAGATGCTCAGAGTTGAAACGCGTTGATTAATAAGACAGTGTACAAATCACTATTTCTCCCATGATAACCGCAAAACATTAGCATGGTTTCTCCTAATGAAATCTTCCGTCAAGATGTTCATTTATGTTTCAGTAGTCTGTACCATGTTGTGTAGGTTAGGTACTTAACTATCTGCTCCCTTGTAAATGGGGTTGATTTAGTTAGATAATATATAGTACATAATAACATGTACATACATTAATTTGTGGTTTCTCTAACGTAAACCGGTTACCGATAAATTTATTTCGATGAGCTTGCCAAATACGAGCATAATATCTTAGAAATGATTTGTAAATGTGGAGCGTTCATGTAATTCTGGTACAGTCTAGAAATAGTCATTAATAGTGTAGTTTCCATGTAGGTAACAAGCTAAATCTAGATCTAGGGTGTAGACTAGTGGACACAGTCTGAATGAAAGAATAAGCAACCTTTTTAAAAAGTTCATAAACATCATCTCCCTATTCTCAACTAAGATTCAAAGGACAAGAACCATAAGATAACAGTATTTAATTCTTGTCAAATGAAACTGATCTATATTGTAAAGAGGAAAGATTATACGAATCTTTCCTCTTGTTCCCGTGGTTTTGAGTTTATACACAATAACTACTGGAACGATTTTAAAATTATTTTCACCAGATAGGTAGCTACTATATCATTGGAGTTACAAAGGCTATAAAAAATATTAGAGATCCGCGTGTGACACTGCAGAGTGCAATCAGTAATATTATAACGAGAAAAGATTTGTATTTTTATACATAACAACTACTACTTAAAAACTACTAAACCAATGTCATAAATTCTTTTGCCATCAGAAAGCTACCACACTGAGAGACATAGACTGTATAAAAATAGAGATCCGCGGGTAAAACAGCGCAGCCCAGCTAGTAAGTTATAAAACTCTATGGCTTGTAAGTAATCTGAAATTTTTCATCTAAGACGTATCATTCATCATTTAGACGTACTAAATGATAATTTTTGCTAGTTCCTTAGATGAAAAATTTCAGATTTCTTACAAGCCACCTTCATACGCCTAGACTAGACTGGTACCAACCATACAACGTAAGTTTTAATATTAATTTAAATAAGGAAAAGACTTTTTATTTTTATGTTTCTGTAAGTACTACTTCCAGTTCAGTGCAGGCTATGAAAGGATACGTATAATTGTTGGACAAATTACAACCACAGCGTATGCCCCAACAACAGCGACTCCATGTTAAATGAGCCGTACACTGCAATACAATACGTGTACAGAATAATACTTCACTGCACGCATGTACTCGTATAGTTACGGTACTGCATGATAAGTGGTGACCCTAGATAGTACGGCGGACTTTGTACAAATACATCATAGAGTTTTCGCCCATGGCTTACAGTTTACGGGCTGTACAAATCAGAATGTGTATTTGCGCCTTAGTCGTGCATAGATAGCGAGCTTAAATTAAAAGTTACTGGAAATTAAACCGTGGCTTAATGTTTTATAATATTTTTAACTGGCCACGTCAACTACTCGTACCACAACTCATCGTGGTTCTGCTTTACATTTTGTAATAAATAAAATCAGCAGATTAATACTGTACAATCTACGTAATCTTATTCGTATGTAAGCTTTCTCAATGCGATGTACATGAGAGACTAAAAAAGCAACCAACATAGAACGTGAGGTGTAAGTCAAGCATTACAACTCCGTCCGCGCGATTCCTGTACCGTGCATTCTTGTCTTGCATGTAGTCATGCCCTGCGGTACTCTCATGTCTAGATTTAATACAATGTCTGTCGTATCCTTGTTTGTTACCTGTGCAAAATAACTCATATTATAATGCATTTAATTTACGAAAAGATGGGAAAGTATGCTTGCAGACGTTACATTATACAAAATGAAAATATCTTATCGACAAAGAGAACATTTATCTTGAGATTTTTCGAGTAAGAGAAATTGTTTATCTATCAATGCCTCCTTTAATACTTTACATATACCTACATGGTGGGTATTCATGGACAATCATTATAGTTACAAAAAAAGTGAACGGGGATCACTGTAATCATCGAAATATTACGCATAACGTTAATTATAAAAAAAACTCGAAAGGTATGAAAAGTAAGCTGGACCAACGCAAAATTGAATGGCAAAGTGTAATATTTCATTGAGAGGTGTCTGTCATATAAGAAAGTTTAAACGTAACTACCTATAAATTGCTAAACTTTTTTTTAGCCGAGTGCCCAAATATAAAGTAATTTAAGATGTACCTAACAGAAATTGATTCCAAAATTCACTTTTTAATAAAACAAAAGAAGGCCAGCACCGTACTAAGGAATGTTATTGAAAGGCCAATAAATATTTCATATTCTTATTCCTACATCTAATCTATACCTACTTTTAAGAACATTTCTCAAGAAACTTTGCGAATGAAAAACCTCTAAAAACCAACATTTATCATTCGGTGATTAAATTCATCTTAATTAATAAAGCAGTCTTAAATTACCTTCAGCGATTTTTTCGCCAAATTATTAGCATTAAGGAAAGCTTAATTGTGGTTTTAATAACGAAATAATTAAAACGGCGGCCTTCTTCTGTTTTATTAAAAAGTGAATTTACGAATCAATTTCTGTTACATCTTAAAATACAGGTGGTACTTTTGTAACGAGAATTTTGGGAGTAGGTACTTAGCGGCTTGCATTTTAGGCTCATGTTATTTTATTTACCTATGTTTGTAGGTTTGTTACAAATTCAATAGGTCTAATTAGACAGTAAAACAACAGTAACAATTTAAATTGTCTTAACAGTGCTTAAGCTAAAGTTTCAAGTAAACGTTATACTAAGTGTATTTAAACAGAATATGCTCGTACTTCCTAGTCTTCCACACTGCATGTTAACTTGAGATGACTTAACTTTCATTTCCTAGTTGCAACATTCAAATGGAATTCTCGTAACTTTGCATCCAAAAAGAAACTTTCCTTAACTTTTAGATCGTGTTCAGCCATCATCCGCGAACTACTTCAGTTTGTTTTAAAAAATAATAAAGTGTAACTTTTTAAGTTTTCTCGTCGACCATAAAGTAATTGATTTCATTGGCTAACGTCAGTTCTTATCTCGAATTACGAAAGCTGTGTCTTTTTATATGATTATCAAAGTAGTTTTATGGTGGTCTCATAGCTGAAAGCTTTCTTTCTCAGGCTACCACAATGCCTGTTTTTTTTCTGGAACTAACTCCGTTTACGAACTACAATGAGATAAAAAGAGAACAAAAAAAATAACATTGTTCTTATTAGGAGTTATTCCTTGCTAAGGTCCTGAGTCCAGTTTTATTCGCCAGAAATACTTAAAATATAAATGCATCGTATTAAAGATTTCAAGCTTGTAATATTTCTTTATTAGTAGAGATATTTATTCTCACATTTTATATTACTTCTTGTGTATGTAATTTACAAAATAATATAATATAATATTACAATATTGTTTTAGCCTTATGTAGGCAATTTAAAATTAGTGATATGATGATAAATAAGTAACCGGCCAACTTAAAACAGTAAAAACTAATGTTTTAACTGAAAAATAAAACAGCTGGATGGATAATTTATCAGACCTTACGAAGCCTACAAATTAGAAAAAAACCAAAGAAGTAAATATGGCTGGTTCTGTGTCACAACACAACTTTGTCGTTGGGCACATCTTAAGTTATTAATCATCATTATCATAAACCTTTACTTATACCGACTGCTGAGTAAGAGTCTTCTTTTACGTGTTCCATCCTTTGCTGTCCAGTACTAATATCTTGAACTGTGATCCTACCGCCTTTGCTACATGTTTTAACCAGCTAGTTAATGAAACCCTACCTACTCGTACCTACTTAGTTCGTTTGCCAAAATCATTATGAAACCTCTTTGATAAGCAGCATTGAAATTTATTGTACTGCATACACAAACATGATTGTTGTTGTCATCATAAGTTGGTAATAGTTGGAGCAGCTTGGTGCCGAGTTTGTGGCGAGCCTTACAGAAGTTTCCGTCGCGCACCTGTTTGCTGATTGCTTTCGAATTGTTTTGACTAGTAGCGACGCCATTGTTAATTCAGCTATATGATGGGTATTGCTGTAGGCGCTCGTTATGTATGATGATTTATTTACTGTAAGCATGTAAACTTAATTACCCTATTTCAAAATGTATGCTTTCGATATGTAGGTACTTTATTCGACACATATTTTAAATGCTGTTGTACGTTTCTTGATTTATTAGTTTGTTCGTCCTTCTTCTCTTCGTCGTAAAAACTAGATTTTGCACACATATAGTTAGATGTTAGAAGAGTTATTGGATACTTTTTCCCGGGAATACAGATATAAAGCGGGAAAAAACGCGATTAAAACCTTGCTGTATATTTAAAAATCCACGACGAGTCGACGGTTTGAAGACCGTCGTGGCCTATCATCCCGTTTTTGATTCCCTACTTCTGTTTGAAGGTGTTGGATGGCATCACCAACACGGAAGAAATTCTAGTAGGGAGCAGTAAATGTGAAACGTATTAATTAATAAAAATGTAGAATAAAGTAGATGTTGAAATATCAAAGTAATGAGTGAGAGAAAAAAAGCTTTTTTGATTCTTTACAGTAGGGGCCTTATACTCATTGATCTACCTTAGCCCTAGATCTCCGAGGAAGGCACCAGTGGCCTCCTGGTGTGTGGTCTGGGAGTGATAACGTGAACCACGCACGTTGGTTATAATATTCCCTGACCCTTGGTAGACTGGATACTTAAGCTCTAACTTTTACCAGCATTGGGCTTAAGGTTTGAATTATCTCAGAAGCCATAGACATGATCTTAACATTGTACTATGTGAGATTACCAACCAGAAACATAAAGTCATGCAAATGTCTCGCACTTTTACACAGATCTATATTTTTTACCGATTTTAAAACAGCAGAAATTTCTTAGTTCGTTCGATTTGTTTTCTCGGTAATTTCTGCGTTATCTCACACTAGCCTAAAACGATTTAGAAAATAATGTCAAAAGAAATGTTTATAAGTGGTCCCGTCATCAATACAGGTCCAGATAGTTTGCTTAGTAATTAAAAAAATAACGGAATAACTGAAAAATGTTTAAAGACGCCTGCAGAATTTAAGTCGTTTGTCACTTTTTCAAATTACATATTACTTGTTGCTCTCAAATTTCATACAGGCACTTCCACCGTTTTCGGATTTTACACCAATCTAGCTAGTCGGAAAACCTAACTCAAAGACAAACCACTTCAAGCGTGTCCGATTCTGAATGACTTGACAGACCACAAAGAGCTTCAAATAAATCGCTCTAATACCAGCTTTTACTTCCCTCAAAGGTATCCCAAAAATAAAACGTCAAGGAAATACATCACTTCCGCATTAGGGCTGCCCCATTAGATGCTCAAATCACGTAATTCTTTAGGGCAGCCCTGATTAAATTCAGTACGGTATATGAATGTCGAATTATGCTTAATTTAATCCTTTAAATGTCTTCTGCAAGCTCAAATTCTGATGGAGTTGCGCTTTTTGTATGGACAACAAGGACTGGAAAAAGCGCGGTCATTGCGTTAGGAAGTGGACACATTAGCTTTTAGCTGGAATAAGTTTTATACAATAAAGTAAGGAATATAAAAAGAAAAACCAGTTGGTATTATTCCATACAGTATACGTAAATAAGGTAAACATGTTATATGTATCACGAGTAATGCTATAAATATATTTGCTTAATTATTCGCCAGCGCCTATGGATAAGAACAGATTTTCCATTTAATTTGATTTACAAACCAACTACCGAACTGATTTGATACAATTTATATGGGACCAACTAGAAAGAAAAATATTAGGTAATTACATATGAAATTGGCGCTTTGTAAGGGAGGAACATAAAGTTTTTTTTTATAATAATATATTTATTTAATTAAAGTATGTACCATTGCTATCTATGCACTTTTGCCATCTCATAGGTAGTTAATTGATCCCTTTACTAAAAAACCATTAGGACGAGAATCAATGAAATCTTTGAAGGCGCTTTGGACTGCCCCATCGGAGTTGAATTTTTTCCCATGCAAGAACTTGAAGTACGGTGGATGTCTTAGACATTCCAATTGAAGCTCCTCTAATTTGGCAGCCGTCTGTTGTGCAGTGTGTGGTCTAGCGTTGTCCTGAAGCAGCAGTGGCCTAGAGCGATTGACCAACCTCGGTTGTTTAGCAGCTAGCTTTTACATCATGGTTGGCAGTTGCTGACAATAGATATCTGCTGTAATCGTCTGGCCAGATTTAAGAAAGCTGTAGTGAACGACACCGGCACTAGTCCACCAAACGCTCACAAGTAACTTTTTTTGAGTCAATTTTCGCTTGGGGCAGGGTTTGGCTGGTTCGCCAGGATTCAGCCATTGCGATGAGCGTTTCCAATTATCGTACAGGATCCACTTTTCATCACAGGTAATGATCCGATTTAAAATCCCTTCATTATTGTTCCGGTTGAGTAATGTAACGCAGCAGTTGACGCGCGTTTGTCGGTTTGCTGCACTCAGTTCATGAGGTACCTACCTTTCAAGCTTTTTCACCTTTCCAATTTGCTTCAAGTGGATTGAAACAGTTTTATCACTAACACCGCAGCCTGCAGCTAATTCGGACGTGGTTTGCGATGGAACTGCTATCACAATAGCTTTCAATTCTTCATTAGCAACTTTAGTCTCCGGCCGTCCACGGGGCTTGTTCTGCAGGTCGAAAACTTTGGAACCAAAAACGCACAGTGTTTTCTTTTGCGACACCGCCGCCATACACATCATTAATCCTTCGAGCCGTTTCTGCAGCACTGGTACCACGGTGGAACTCGTACTCGTAAATAACGCGATATTTGAAGTTTTCCATTTTGTAAACTGCGTGACGCAAAGAAAAAACCAAACGAGGACAAAACAAATGAATTACGGTTTTCGATATACAAATGTATGAATAAATAGCTGTATAAATTTGAAATTGGAATCCCTAACCAAAGAAGAGATATTTGAGATCAAAGTGGCCAGTACGACAAAACGCCAATTTCATATGTAAATATATTATAATATAATATATATAATATATATTTTACCTAATATATTATAATAAATATATATAAGATTCTGTTTAATATAATCATAGTCAGTCTATGGAAAATGAAGTGACGAACAGGGCATTTACTCCATAAATAACGGAGCAATGTGGGCTATAAAGTAAAGTAAAGTAAAGTAAAGTGAAGTGAAGTGAAGTGAAGTGAAGTAAAGTAATGTAATGTAATGTAATGTAGAGTAGAGTAGAGTAAAGTAATATTTATTGACCTGAGAAATAACGTTCGTTACAGGCAAGTCTTATTACATTTGAATTAATAATTACTTAAAAAAATTAACTTACAAATCTCATTTATTTACGATTACTTAATATTAGTTCCTAGTTTAACAGTTCTCTTGACAAATATTTACATTATGATTGCTTTGTTTAGTTATTAGTGATATTTTATTATGGTTGTTCGTTACACAAGAACGATGATTCTACAAGCTGCATTGACATATATTCGCTGAGTTTATAAAAAGGATTGCTTTCAAAAAAATTCTTCAATTTTTGTTTGAATGTAATAAAATTGAGATCCATTACACTATGAGGTAATTTATCATAATAATACCTTACAATCGTACGTATTGGCTAATAATCTGTTGGTAGTCGAGTACACATATTTTTTAAAATTATTAAAAGAGTTGTTTCAAATATGTATAGAGCCCCGGCCAGGATAGTATACATGATAAGTACGTTAAGGATTAATAATCATTAAAACTGAATTTAAAATAACGCAACTTATCGCAGTGTTCCACATTAATTTAGAACTACAATATTTTCACGTTATTTACGCTCAAAACCGATTAAGGCGTTTTTGCTGTGTCCATTTTGTAAAGAGCGGTATGATTCTTCAATACCAATGTGACTATTCAACCTAGGATACAAAAATCTTACAGGGATGCAATATTTCCAATATGATACACAGAATTTAGATATTTTTGTAAATATAGGTAGGCAAGTGATGCATTCATTGTTACATCATGTCAGTCACATCTTTAGGATTTTTTTGGTAGACGTACTTTATTACATTAAAATTTCAGCTCAAATTTTCATGTATTAATTTTTCTTTAGGCTCTGCGAGTTTACTGTTTGCTGTTTTCTTTCGGGAATATCCCACTTACACAAAAACTCATATCGTTTTCCAGACCGCGGCAATCGAAAGCGATCGTCACCATCCCCTTAACGACGACATTTAGTGTAGCACCACCTTTACAAAGTCACGGACGTATCTACAAAGACGATAAAACTTAAGGTGGCAATTCGAATTTTATGTCCTCGTAATACGGTTTATTATGAGGTGGAAAGTAATTTAGAGTCTTAGAATATTTTAGTGTCGTTAATGACAGTAATTACATAAAAGGTACCTTTACGTAGTTGAATGTCATTATTACAAGGTTTAAATTCTTGATTTTTGGCAAGAATTTATGAATCAGTGCGTCTTTGGTAATCTACTTTTGATAAAAAAACCGTTTTAGCATTCTATTGATAATAAATTTTTATGGGACTGTGGTTGTTTTTCGGTGTCAGTTCTAATGTTTAATTTGTTAATAATAACTAGTACAATAGTCGCATAAACACTACACAGAGTTTTCGGTGTACCAAGTCAAAAAATAGACAGACAAAAGAGAAAACAATAACAGATTCACAGAAGAAACGCTTTACTAGCTGGAAACTATGGAACAACTGGATATTGTTTCAGGGATTTCGAAATGGGCCATTATCAGGACAATAAAATATGTTTTCGTCATGACGAGTGACTTACTTTGGACTCAGTACGCCCTAACCTAAGATCCCTATATTTACCGTATATTTATCTAAATCGAAATTGCTACAATCGGACTAATAGAGATACTGCAAGATGCCACCGGTACATAATTATGATAGAGATTCCACACTTGCGTCCACTTTTATGTGCCAACTGTCAAGTTGTGGAATTTGCTGCCGATTTCTCTTTTCCGGATAGCTATTACCTTGGTCTTTTCAAATCTCGACTGAATCGTTGCAAGCTTACTACATATTAAGCCGCATCATCGCTTTACACCAGGCGAGTTGTGGTTAAGCGCAAGCAATGCTATACGCTATATGGAAAAAACATCTAGAAAAATTATAATGATATATTATGTATCAAGAACACTAACAACAGGTTTTTGGTCTATTTGTGTAAACAACACGTTGTATATGTAAAGTTTAACCTTTGCCTTGAGTTTAGCCTCATTACGATGCGCGACGCTTGAATGAACTCACACGAATGTGTCATTTCTAACATTTTAATATCACTTCTATATAATACGTACTTTAAAAATTTGACAGCTGACTTCAATTAAATCGAAGTTTTATTGCATATGTACTTAGGCAAAAGTTCTGGATTATTTATGATAAAACTAGTATCCGTTATTCGTGGTGTTGCCCGCTACATAAAATTGAATATATAATAGTTTGGACCCTCATTTGATCCCCTAGAGGTTGAATTTCCAAAAACCCTTTGTCAGTACCAACACGCTATAGTGAATAGACCCTTCACATATAATGTCCCTAGGTTCAACGGTTTAGGCTCTGCGTTGCAGGGGCTTAGCCATTTCAAGCCTTCGGGTGGGAGGTCTTTGCGAGGCCCTTTTTCCTGAAAAGTATATGGCTGCGAAAGTAGGTCTGGTTGTTTAGGTATTTGTCATGTTTGAGTAAAAATGCTAAAGTTGTACAAATAAATATATTTTGAGTTTTAAAATATTACATTGAAAGATTTACAAAATAATTATTTATTTGCTTGGGTTGTTGCGCGAGGCCTCTCCTAATCAAGGCCCTGCTGCTGCCTGCGCCGCTGCTGCTTTGATTCCTAACGAATATCAGTCAGTCAGGAATTACTTATTGCAGGGAGCTTAGACTTTTAGGCAGATGCTGTCGATTATTACAATTTGTGAATGTATTGGTATCTTCTAAGCAATGGTATTCCATCTTTTAAGCGAGTTACAGGTCAAAATAAATAAAATTTGGGTAGGTAACAGAGCCCTGTTTTTAACTTTTAGGTACGCAACCTTTAAAAACATCTTTCCTTTAATTTTCCATTTATGGAATAGAATCAATAATTGGACCGAACGGCACGTTAAAATATTTGTGCCTATCAATTGACGAAAGACAAAAAGGCTTCATCTATTATCAAAATACTTTTTATTCCAAAATCATAAATAATTCTTTAAGAAAAAACTGTCTTCTGATTTCCATTTTTGCAGTTACTTCGATTTAAAAAACAAACCTCTCAATTGATTTTGACAAAATTAAAATTAGACGACGTGGGTGGTTTACCCTTACAATTAAAAAAAGATGTATTTCAAAATAGTCTACCCTTTTCCGATAAATCAGGTATACAAAACAATATAAAAAAAAACTGTCAAATTGAGTGCCTCCTATTATATGGAGGTTGGTAGAAAAACTTATCTCTTCCTCTAATCTTGCGCGACGGATGAGTTCTTTATTTAGCTTTCCTCTTCTCACGATTCGATGCGTTCCTTCGTACTAAACCACCATTCCCATTATTCATTACATATTTTAAATTCCTTTTTAATTTCAGCGGAGCAAGCATGAATTAATAAATTTACTCTTTACAGTAGTCAAATTAACATTAGATAAGTACCGAAGAAAAATCTTACACCATAATTATCGCCAAAAGCGATATCGTCCAGGCCATTGTAAAATGGAGACAGTTATTATTTACAAAAAAATATATAGGTACCTGGTGTTGGACGGGGGGTATAAGTATGTATAATAAAGAACAAAATTAAACTAAAATTTTAAATTTAGTATTGTCTGTCAGTGGTTATTGTTTTTATCCAGCTGCGAGAAACAAAATTTGAATTTTGAATACTTACCTACATAGTTCTAAGTAATAAAGACATTAATTTGCACGGGTGAATAACATGTCGCTTCGTTTTTTAAATTAGCCGTATTTTTCTTGTGTTTATCATTCCCAGGGGAAAAACACCTCTAAGGGCTGTATTTATCAGGCTCTCAAAAACCTCAAAATAACCTCTTGACCGTCACGCGTGCCTATTTCTCCTCATCACACGCCACGATTCCGTTCCATCTCACTCGAACGCTATCCAGCCCGATTTATTCAAACTTCATTCATTCAGTCTGCGAGCTATCGTCGCGCGGTAGTGACGTGTGTGGCTGAGCGCTGTTTGTAAATTCGCGACCACTTATTTACGACTATCGCAAAACTTACATCGGTGATAATTAGTGCAAAAATGACACCCTTCAGTGATGCTGTATTGTGATCGTGAAAACTGTGCTTCTAAAAAGTTGTGAAGTTCAATATCTTAGTTCGCGACAACCGGATTTTCGACCAACCGGCGTTTTTTGTATCCGAGTGAGTATTTTGACGTGTCTTATTGCTAATGAAGGATTCGTTAGAGTTAGTAATCGTGACGAATCTGAAGTTTAAGGTAAAATTATTTTATCTATGAACTAGATGTTATTTCCTAGCAAATAGAACGTCTAGAATGTTATCTTTATCGGTTATATCGTAATTATGAATGAACTCGGTATAAAGGTCAGTTCCTTGCATGTCTGGCAAGTTACGATGGCAAGTATAACCTATATGTAGGTGTTAGGTATAGTTATCTATTTGCATGACTCTGGTTATCGGTTTAATGTAGAGTTAATAATGTTTTGATAAGATTTCTTAAGTATGCAGTTCCTGTTCACCTACTTTTCTTTTAATAATGACCTTGCAAATGTAGGTACATAGTTCTTTTTCGTAATGTAGGCGTTTTTTTTCCTTCGACTTTTATTATGTGCCATAGGTTTGTTGTTATTAGACTTTTTGGCACCTGTGGGTATGAGGTAGCTAATAAATAGTGATTATTATTATTGTCATACGAATAATTATTTTTTCTCTCTGTCTTAAATTTAACTGGCTTAAACAAGCTATTTTTTTGAGGGTAGGTAGGTATTTTTATAACCTAAAAAAGGCAGGAAAATTAGGCATTCACTAAAGTTAGTCCTATACTAATGACTGTTGAATCGGTTACATACCTGTAAGATACTATTATATAATTTAGTAACAATTATTAGTTAATTATTTTACTATTTATCTTTATTTTATAGGTACCTACCTAAGCAGCCATGACGAAGTGTCCTAAGTTTTTTAATGTGTTATACCTATCTACCTAGGTAGCCTACATTATAATCTGATGATTTTATTAGTGACATGGTTTATTCTATATAATTTAACGCTTTAATTAAAAATATCTTAATTGCCATCACAAAATAGAAAATCAGATAATGGATGCAGCATAGAACAGGCAAAAAGGCGGTCTTATCTCTTCCAGATAACCTTCAGAAGTTTTTGGTTTCTGAAACTACAGGGACCATTCATACTGTAACCACCGACACCAAAGGATTAGAAAATAAATGCAAAAGAAAACAGACACAAAAGGTGGTCTTATCGCTAAAAAGCGATCTCTTCCAGTCAATCTTTAGAAGTTTGTAGTGACACTGAAGCATATAAACTTCTCTGAATAAAGTAGCTAGGTAGGTAGGTGTACCTAGAAGAAAATCACGTGTTATAAAAATTACAGCCCCAGACTTTTAACCGAGTATTCTGTTAAATTTCAAAGTTACCTAGGTAGGTAGGTACTTGTTTGCGGTCATCGTCAGTAAGGTAGCATATAAATATGGTTGGTATTTATTTGTTAAAATGAATATTGAACAAGTGAGTGAGGTTAAAAAAGAGTGAGATTCGTTTTTTTTCTCTGAGACCCCTTAAAGTTACCAGACCACCACGAGTTGTGTGCGTGCCACATCTTAGACCGCATCGTCGCTTTACATCAGGCGAGTTGCAATAAAGCGCAAGCCTAATATTTCTTATAAAAAAACATACTTAAAGCGTTGAGTCGCTGAAAAACCGGAAGTAAACAAAAAAATAAAAAGATTTAAATAAAATTGTATTTTTTATAATCTTTTTTTTATTTTATTATCCTATTTATTAAAAAGGCTAAAGACATACTCAAGGTGATAAACACCTTGAGTACCCAGAGTTTCAATAAGTCATTTAATTCGTTACAGGAAACAGAACTCGTCTAAGTTTTCAGTTTACAGTTACGCTTTTCCCTTAAAAGATAGGTTAGGTAAGTAATTCGATATGAAAAAGCAACCCGACCTCCTGAAAGTCCTGAACTTTTAATTTGTTATTAGCTCGAAAGTCGGGCTCCTCGATGAAATTCGTTTTGTGGTTCCTGCAATACAGATTGGTTCGTTTTGTTTTTCTTTCCAACAAGATTTTAAGCCTGTTGAAAAGTTTCGTCCAATTTGAATTGTGCTGATTAGTTCGATGTTCAAGTTTCTTGCTTAATTACTTGTTTTATTTCAGTTACTTAATTAACATTGACCAAAAGTTTTCAAGTTTACTTAAGTTTAAAACTGACAGTTTTAAATTTCAATAGCTTACAACTTAATAAGACTTTTTTTTCAGTTATTTATTTCTCCGATTTTGATAACATTTACTTGTATGGAACTCTCTTTGTTGTATGATTTACCTGTATTTTTTTATAATTGCGGGTAATTGCACAAATTCTACAAAATAAAACAAAAAATACTGATTTTTTAAAGTCGCCCAAAAAGAAATAAATACGACTTGACAAACAATAAAAAATTTATTTACTTATAACTCTCCTTCTTTTAGAAATAATCTTAAAATTTAACTCGCATTACTTATTTACTTTTAAACACACATTTTCATAAAAACATATAATTAAGTAACCTTCATATAAATCGTTAAAAATATTCTCATTACACATATAAAACTTTTTCTTTACAAATTACCTAATCTTTTCTACAATCAACAGCGTCAGCCAAATTGTAACCTCAAAGGATTTTTTAGGCTTCGTTAGATTCAAGGCCAGAAAAATCTGTATTATATTAAAATTATACATCTCTGTAATTTCAAAAATAATAATTTTTACAGCAGAATAAATAAGATAACTTTGCAACTGATGCAGATACCTAATTCGTTTAATAACAGCTTTATCCGCTTATGTCATCAAGATAAAGAACTAAATACGAATACAAGAAATAGATAGTGATTCTCACACGGTAACATATCAATTTGTTATTATCAGTGTGTTATCGTGAATCGTCGCGAGCAATTACCAATTTATTGCTGACAAGGTCGTTCGTTGCTTCTAGTTACTATATATAAGTACTCGGTTGTCAGAATTTTCTTATTGTATGTATTGTTAAACACTGCCTAAAGTCAGACTTTATTGGGGCATCAGCTGGGCCGTGGCCAACACTATAGGCTTTTTACAACAAAAATGTGTACAAAAACACAGAATTATATAAAAGGTATAAAAGGAAAATGTGAACTATTTTCTGAACTGTATTAAGAGTATCTGGACTATTGTGACGATTTTTTGGTGACTTGGTACAGGGCTATGGCTTCTTATTGTTATTAAGTGACTGTTTCATCCCACTGCATGCCAAAGGCCTCCCTGCGTGTTGTGCTTGGCCGCAACACAGACTTGGCCCTATGCTTGGCCTTACTTGGCCGCAATGCTTGGCCCACAGATCGCCCGACATGCGGCAGACATGTCCGAGTCTTATTATGTACACGTATATATGGTTTGTTTTTTAATAGCTATTGCCTCACGACTATTCTCTTGCCCTTAAGAATTGTACTTCCAAATATTCTCAGACTATTCTTATATCACCTTACACTACATAATGAATGTTCTCTAAGTTTCACGAATGAATTAAAAATTCCATAGAATGGGTTTATTATATTGTGACCATTCATTAAGTTATAATTTGGATTCAACCGAACTCACCTTGTGAGGTTTGATGTCTAATTATTTTTTACGAACGTCTCGAACGAAGATGATTACAGTTTACATGCAGCAATACTCGAAATGATGCTGTCATTATCACACGTTTAGATTAGACTTAATATTCATGGATTCATGAATCCAACAACTAAAAGTTTTGCCTGAGTGCATACATTCCCATCACTAGTTTACCTTGCCCCACCCGGCTAGATTCTGTCAACCTTCATTATGTGATTTTGTGTTGTCCGCACATGAAGCTCCTCCTCATTAAAAAAAAAAGAATTATGGGTAAGAAGAAGCGATCCGATCGAGTTAAAAACGATATTATCGAAGTCCTGAAGAAGGTTAATGAAATCTAAGAGAAGAAGAATTTCTTCATCGTCTGAAGATTCGCATGTAGAAGATCATTTAAAATATAAAGTCTAATCTAAACGTGTGATAAGGACAGCATCGTCTCGCGTATTGATGCATGTAAACTGTAATCATCTTCGGAGAGATGCGATGTATAATCAGTAAGTAAGCTGATAATATTAATTTAAACGAACCGTTATTCAACTTAATTTTTGATATAGGCGGACGAAAAAAATTTGTGTTCTGCGTACTACTAGTTAGTTATACACAATACGAGTACATGCTCGTACAAAGTATATATATTCTTAATAATTCAAATAAAAAAACGTCCCAGTCAGAGAAAAACTCAACAGAGATTTTAAATAAAGAATCCTCGAGGATTGTCTTTTAAATCTGGTATTAACCACACCAACCTTTAATCATATTCATCCAATTTTTATTCAGTTTCACCCTCCAACCCTCCGCAAGAAAATTCAGATCAAATATTAATTTCAGTAACTTACTGCATTGGGGATTCATTTGAATTTTATACGACTGAATTGCTTTCTTGACAGATGTTACGGATTTTTGATTAAAAAGTAAGTTTTGAGGTTAGGCGATGCTTTATGGTAATACGAATTAGTTTCGCAAAGTTTAAATTGAAGAAGTTGGCGGTAAATGTAGCTTAAGTAGTTATAGTTATTGTGGCCGTTTCAAAACTACAACGACCCATCTTTCCGCCCACCCTAATAACCCTTTAAACTTCTTGACTCTGACAGTCATGGAAAAGGTAAGATAATCCGTTTTTTGGAGTTGTTAAGGTTCTCAAGCCATTGTTTTTCGTAATGACAAGTGTTTTAATTTAAAAATGCACAGTTTAAATTTTAGATTCCATAAATAACTCCGATATATGCGTAATATAAAAAAATATTTCCTACTTTAACACGAGTGAAAGCCGCCCTTATACTGGTCATATTAAAAACCATTATTACAATTTAGTGCTATAAATAAAATATATACCTACCTTTGTAAACATTCAAGCATAATGTTCGTAAGTAGAAAATTTTGACCCAGGATAAACAAACAGACAAGGAGCAAATCTGAAGTCTATGCATGGAAGTCTGAAAATAATATTTCATGATCGTGAGGTTTACTGCTTTAGAATATCTACTTTATTAATCTTTTGTTCGCCATTACAAAACTGCATTGCCATGCACTGAAGGCGTGCAACTTGAATACTTTTTTGTCAAATCGCTTCTCAAGTCGTAAAAGGTGATTTTAGCGGGCAAAAATCAAAACTAATAATTGCAAGTGTTAATGTGCAATATAATTATAATAATCTGCCAGGATTATTAAACATGAATGTCTTTTTAGTGCATGATCAAGCTATTACACACACATTTACAGGCACAATTCAATGTAAATTAAATTAATTTAAAAATATAAAATAAAAATAAATAATAATATAAATTAAATAAAACATATATTACGAAGTGTGGGCAAGCGATATAACGAATAACGTGGTTTTCGTGTTTGTTGGAAATCTCCATAGAAATCCTTATAAATTCTCTACCACTTTACGAGGGTACTGATGTGAATTAAACTTCGCCACAATGACATATTAGGTACTTGATATTTGACTTAACTTGATCTAATATAACTTGAAAATTGATAAACTTGACTTGGCAAATACACAAAGTGAAACCTGCCACATATAAAAAAAAGAAAAAGTTAACAGTTGTTTTAATTTGGCGGGTCTGTGTCGATTGTTTTTAAATAAAAGAAATAGAAGCATACTTAGCTTATTTACTATGAGACAAATTTTGAAAATACTCTTTACAATGGTCACTTTGGTTAAAAAATTCGGCATACCTAGATCTCTTAGATATTTAGTCGTAGTAATGGGGAGATTCTATATATGGACACTACCAATACAAAATAATATAAAAGTGTTGGTTTCTTCAGCAAACACGATTCAGAATCAGGGTAAACCGCCCATTGATTGAACTACTAGGAATTTATGCAATTTTTCTGACAGTTTCAAGACCGTTTATGTTAGCAAAATATTTCCATGTCACTCTTCACATTCAGAAAGTTTATGAAATAAGTTAAATATTCCGCAGCGTTTTGGAATGTAATCTGAATTTATATTTGAACTGCTTTAACATTCATTTAGGAGTAATTTGTTTCACTTCATAAAATGTAAATGATGTTAGTAAGTACTGTTATACGTTTAAATTGCATATTAAATATTATTTGGAATTAAGCATTAATATCAACAATAAAATTAATATTATTAGCATTTCATTCTATCATACTACTTACTAACATTACAAACGCGAAAGTTTGCAAGAATCATTAGATGTGTAAATGTACGTTTGTTACTCTTTCACGTAAAAACTACTGAACCTTTTCGGATGAAATTTGGTACGTAGATAGCTTAGACCCTAGATTAAAACAAAAGTTATTTTTTATCCTGTATTAGTTAGGTAAGCAAGGCGCTATTACCTAAATACAATTTAATAATACTGCAAAGTTACCAATTCAGAACATTAAAACAATTTTAACGTCACCAAGTCTAGGAACTTTTTAAGTTTTACTGGTTCCTGTAACGTCCTCCCAGTTTTAGTGCTTTCCCTGAGTCTTTAGTAGTTGTCAACGGTTTGAAGAGCGACAATTTCCTACTTTATGAAGTTTCCAACTAGTGTTAAGGATATCGTTTGTTTTATCGGACGCTTGCTTCAGTTAAGTTAAAGTTCTATCAATGGTTTAAAAACATTGTTTCTTCGTTTTTTTTTAGTTTGAAAGAGATGGTTGTAGTTAATGAAGTTAAAAAGAGGTATCTCGTGAAGAATTAGTACCTACTGTGTATTTGTAGTTAAAAAAACAGCTTGTCATCCAAGAAAACCTCCAGGTGCTCCCATAGTGTAAAGAAAAGTAATTGCCGGAACGTGTAGCGAAGTATTGGAGAGGCTCTGGTAGTGTTCTAAAGGTAATTCGGATATTTTGAGAAGTTTCCCCAACCATGTAACCAAAAAACAAGGTTTTCCTATAGTAAAACTTCGATACGTAGGTCAAGTAAGAGTGGTCGCCCCGTAAGGTCTCTGACATTCCAAACTTTACCCTAAGGCAAACAACGAAGCGCTCAAATTTTAGTGCTATCGTTCACCCATCCTCAAACTGACCGTATTCAACGTTGCTAACATCCATGATTAGTTTAAAACATCCTAGCAAACTGAGCTACGAGTGCTCTTGTACCAATTTAATTAATCTGAGTAGAATATGACTAAACTTCGGATAAATTGTAAAAAATAAAACTTAATAATTTAAGCTCAGATCCAGACTCTTTCTTCTAAACATATTAAAATCGTCGCTTTGAACTTTGTTTGGTTCGTCTGGTTCGGCAATTCTTTTCCATTCTCTTCGATTTCCAATTGCTCAAGTCTTCAAGATATGTAATCAATGCGTCTGACAGAAGTAAGAATATGATTCTGAGGATAATCATCTTAGATATAGCTAAGTGAGTATCATATACGAGTACAATTGTTATATTTAATTAAGGTTTTTTTAAAAATATATACCTATACGAGTTATCGGTTAGGGGGGTACTATTCTGAAAGAGGGTAGGTAACTATACTCATAATAACTTTCATGATAGGATCAACCCTGATATCGAGAAAAAAAACAACTGTTCCATTGAAAAGTTTATCCGTCGTCGACTAAATGTATAAAACAGTTGATTTTTTTTCTTGAATTTAGATTTGGTCTCATTGTAAAAGTTGTTACTTAGGGTCTATGTAGTAATTCTCTTTCGGCTTAGTACATCCCTCGCCGATACCCCCTATGTGTGATACAAAAAGAAAAATTAATTAATAAGTTCATTAACAGAGCGAACGTAAAGTTTCAGAAATTGGGTAGCTTGCTAAGATTTTGAGGTCTCAAAACAATTGTGTTAACGAAATAAACAATTTGCAGCACTATTTTTTATTTTGTTCCAGAAATGGCCACTTAACACAAGCTACGGTTTTGTTTTTCGTCCGAGATCTAATCTATTAAGATTATCATCTTAATTCAGCAGCTCAGTCTAATTTATACAAACAAAAAACACAGTTCGCATTAGCAAACATCCATAAAAAATGGATAGAAGCAGACAGAATCACACTCAAAATGATTTCTCGACTCAACAAACATCTTCAACAAAAAAAAAGCAATCAGAATTCTGACAAGATTTCGTCTACTGCTATGATTTAGTTTTTCTCGAGATTTGCTGACTTTCAAAATTTTGTTACGTTAAGGTCAAAACGTTAATCCTTAAAGGTGATTCTTTTTATAATTTTGAACGTGTCAAGAATTAAATTATTGTCAAACACGAAGGTTTTAACAAGGATCGCATTTGAACGCAAGTACTAAGTTTCCATACAAATGTTGATTCCTTATTTTTGATAATATTTCTAACAAAGGTACATATTTTTCTCATAGAAATCACAAGCCACCATAAAACTTGCTTGTGAGCTTAGCGCTTGCACCACTCCAAGTATTTTTTTAACAAAATATAAAATTTATAAGATTAGTCCGAGACGATGGCGCTCTGTATCTACAAGTTGCTCAGAAAGATGGCGTCAAAAAGAAAAGTTAATTTCTTAAACTTAGATATACACTAAAATACCCCGTAAGTATGTATGTTCTATGATATTTTGTAATTTTCTAGAACACATCATTTAAAAATATAAAATATATGCTATAGTATCAGAAAAAAGAAAATTATGCATTGCATTTGTATGACAACTCGGGACTACTTACCTCACAAACTTAATGACTATAGTAACCTCATATTCAACCCTGCCTGTGTTATTATGACTTCAAAGCTAGGCGTGCGAGTAACAAGGGTTTATAATATGACTGTTGACAATAAATATATGTTTCTAACTCAGACCTTACGCTGGATTAATGTCTTTGTTAGAAATGGGTGGAAAACAATAAACGTTCCAAATTTCTCTGAAATCATTATAGATTCCACTATTCATGTTGCACTTTAAATTTGTATATATTAAGAGGAGAAGTTATAGAGAGAAATTATATCTCTGAGACTGCTGAACCGATTCTAAAATATTTTTTAATTTTGAAAGGGACTTTCAAAAACTTATAAAGTTGTATCACCTGCCTGAATGAAATCAGTATAATATAATAATAATATAATATGGGACGACATCCGCACAATGGTCTTCCTGATGACTGATATACAAACTTAGAAATACATATACACATAGTTATATATATAATAAACACCCAGACACAGGTCAAACAGACATATTCATGCACACATATGTATGACCTGTCCGGGGATCGAACCCGGGACCAGCGGCGCAGAAGGCAGGGTTGCTACCAACTACGCCAACCAGTCAATTATAAAAACTTGTATAAATTATTACTTGTATATCTAATGCAGAACAAACTTTGCTAACATACAAAAGAAAGTAGAAAATAATATTCACTTATAACAGAAAACAAACTTATTATACAATTTATAAAATTAAACACAACACTAATTACTGTTTTATGTCTTAAACCGGTCTCAACTCAACATCATGCACTCAAACCTTGTACGAGGTACTTAAATCGAATCGTACTTCCATACGAATCTTATCTGCGTCGGAATGGAAACATAACTTTTACGTCCTCAGCAAAAATAAGGCTCATAGTCCGAGATTGTATAAAAAGATCACGTTTCTCGTTCTTGGCAACATATCAAGACATGAAATATGAGCTGCAAGTTTAATTCAGCTGGAACTGAAATATTGATCATAGATAAGTGTTACTTGTAACAAAAAATAAGCTTGCTTTCTCGTTAATTGAATTTTGAAAATTAATAGCGTAGATAGATAGATAAATATATTCTTTTTTTATATTTTTAAAAACAACATTCTTTATTACAGACACATAAAAAATTAAATATAAGAGAACTTCTTACAAAATATAGTGCTACAAGCGGTGGCGTTATCGCTAAAAAGTGATTTGTTCCAGGCAACATTAACTTTAGGCGAGTGTTTCGCCTTAGTGTCAGTTTCTAGACCGGCTAACTTAAAGATACTATAACTCCAAAGCACGAGAATGGAACGGATAATCGGTATCTAAAATTCTACATATCTTCCGACACACGGTGCCGATGAGTTCTAAATACCACTCCATTGTCATCCGCCTAGGAACTGACTTGATATGAGTCTCCCCTATGAGTTCACCATGCTGGCCAACTTGCGGGTTAGGAACTTAGCTTATCTTCGAATGCAAACCTTCTTCAAGCATGATTTCTTGTTATTTTTTTTTTCACAGTCAAAGCAAGTGGTAGTTAATTCTAATCTGCAAATGAGTGAAGATCTTACAGGTGCATGCCTGGATCTGGGATCGGACCCACGCTCTCTCGGTTGAGAGGCAAGGGGTTCCCTTAATATAGGCTAACACTAACTTGAACTAAATTATTTAGTATCTAGTCTAGTATTCTTTGCAGAAATTGTTCCAGATCTCAAAAAGTACTTAAGTCTTGATAGTCATACCTAATAAAAAGTTTATAGTTCTATCACTTATTTCATTTCAATACAAACCTACCTCGAACCATCCCCAAATAATAAAACAACGAATCTTATTTACTTACTTTTAATTCATTTATTTTGAACAAGTCTACTTTACTTCACTTTACCCTTTATTTCAGTTAAGCCTTTGAATTGGAAACCTAGTTGTCCAAACGTGCTTTGTTCTTTGAAAACAGAATGAGAAATGAAAATAGAATCAATTAGATTCAAGTGGAATACTGGCTAAGCTTTGAACTCATAAAATGTGATAGACCGAGCGAGCGCAACGAGCGAAAGGATAAACAGTCGTAGTGCCAAAAGACTTCCTTCATTTTCGGCCAACTCGGTGTACGTTTACCAAAAAATGCCTAAAGATGTGGTTAATATTATGTATTAATGAAACCTGCATCAGTTGCCTACTTCGTAGTGTACAAAAAATATCTAATTTCTGTGAATTATAGTGAAATTATGGCATCCCTTAATTTTTTTATATCCTGGGTTGACTTCAATGGTCACATTGGTCTATCAATTGTACCACCCTTCACAAGTGTCTAAATTGACACATCAAAACCGCGATAATCGCTTTTTCGCGGAAATATGGTAGAAATATTTTGAATTGAAATTAATTTTGTACACTGCGATTACTGTTATTTTGAATTTGGTTGTTAGATTAAGGATTAATAATCTTTAACGTACTTATGGTATCATATACACTGTTCTGGCCGGGGCTCCATACATTATTCAAACATCTCTTTTCATCCAAATCGGTTAGGCAGTTTTTGCGTGAAAACAAACATACTTCCACACTAATACAATACTATACATTCTTACAACTTTCGCGTTTATAATATTAGTAGGATGTACATAGCAAGTTGTAAAATCTGTCGCCAAGTACCTAACAGTGTGTTCCGGCCTTCCTTGAGAGCCAGTGTGTTCCAGATTAGGCATGGTCCATCTAAGGCTAAAGTATCGCTGTCTTTCGTGCTGGTAAAAATAAATTCGACTAGATACAGGCAGATACTTGCTTATTCTAGAAGTTGCTAGATACCATTTTTTAACTGCGTTTTTATAAAATGTTAAGCATAATTTGCTTTTATCTCCATCTACTATTGTACTTGTCTGGATCTTAGTACTCGCGTAAAGGATCCTACCTACCTTTTAACTAGAAGTTTATAAATATACATATTACGCAATTTTAGATAATTTAGAATTTATTAATAATTTTTTTATTATAATAACATAAAAAATTAATATAATATATCTACTTATATACAAATACGTTTCCGATAATATTTTTTGTTTTCGGATGTTTTCAATACGGGGCTTTATTTACTTTCATAGAAAGATGGCTGCTAAGCCACTAATTAGAAGTCCCGAGCGATTTTTGCAACAACAAAAAAAAACATGGAACAAAAATGAATTCGGACCCTCATCCGAATTGTCACATTGCATTCTAATATTAGGTATCGAGTAGTCTTCTATTGAACCATGTGTGATACCTAAACTTTCCCAGAAGTAGATTCACCCAAACTCTCCAAAAGTCAAGATTAAATCTCGATTCACGGATTTTCACCTGGAGAGTGTAAGAAACTGTAAGTTTTTATGGTGAAGACAAGTTCTTATCTATCTTTGCCTTAAGAAACGTCAATAGTTATTGGCGCTTAATAAATCTTCAGAAACTAGTTAAGTCTGCACTAAGTAAGTACTTAACTTTGCATATTAGGCTTAAAAGTGTTTACTTATTTACCGACTCCCAAAAAAGAGGATGTACCCAATATGTCATTTTTTTGGTTTGTTATCAGATTTCTCGGAGAAGGCTGGAGCGATTCGAAATATTCTTTTTTTGCAAGAGTTTAATTACTTCTTGAGTGATAAATAATATCGAAATCGGATCAAAGGTTTGCTTTATAAATCGTAATTAATGAATCAGTTCCATCGGCGTCCACCGTAATACAAGTCTGTAATCATTTGTATAAAATTGTAAATTATGTTTTTGCTTGACCAATATAAATGACTTCATTATTATCATTTTATACTCGACGCTGGCATAAATACAAACCGTATGACGCCATAGGTACTAAAAAAATTACCGAAAAATTTAGGTCCAAATATATCTAAAATTATAAAGGAAGCACAAAAATGTACATTAGTTATAAAAGTTTAAATGTCGTTATTTAAGTGATTGGCTAAAGTCACTCTAAACATTAAATCGAAACGACAAATTTTCATTTAAATTCATGGGTCAAAGTCGCTCAAATTTCCGCTGAAAATTATTTTTTATTGCTTAATGCTTGGAGCGCGAAAAATTTCATTAAAAATACATATCGCGGTACAGCTGATAAATTAAATATCTGCCGGCTTTTCCGTGACCTGACAATAAAGTTTTTATAAACATTAAATCATCGCTTTGATGATTTTTAAGTTTATGAAAGCATTATATGAGAGGCACTAATGTTTTATCGTATACTATTAGCTGAAACCCGCGGCGTTACTTGCGTCATACAATGGAAAATATAGTAAGTAGTTTTATATTTTAAACCCCCAGCTGATCGCCTGGAGGTGTAATTTCCTGAAACCTTTATTAGCGTACCCCTACCCCTATAATGAACACACCCTCCGAATTTCATGCCACTAAGTTCAGCAGATTAGGCTATATCTTGATTCCTAGAAAGTCGTTCTCAGTCAGTCAGGACTCGCTATTTTATATAATAGATATATATAGCTGAACAAAACAAGTGAGAATCGATTTCAAAAAAACGACTGCAATAACTTTAGACCATTGTATCTTAACAACTGTAACAGCCTATGACCATCTGTACATACAGACCAATCTAATGACACCATGGACATGACATAGATGTAGAGGGTCACAAAGTATGTATACGCGAACCAGCAAATGTACTCGTAGTATAATAGGAGCCCTGCTACTAATTGAAGCAAAGATATATAAAACATGCAGGCAGGGTGTGGAGACGAGAAGCCCAGGAGTGGCGTGCCATGGGAGAGCCTTATGTCTGGCAGTGGACTAAAGTAATGATGATGATGATGACTACTTACAAACAAAACAAATACATATACAAACATGCACTCGAAATAATATACTATTTTTGGGCAAAAGGAAGAAAACAAGAAATTTATTTGTATACCTACTAACAGAGACTTCGTAATTAATATCTATGTTTCTCGACACAAACCGGCTTCAACTCAGGATAATGCTGGTTGTAAACAACCAGCGCTGGTCTTCAGTTGGTGCCGGCAGGTGACGTCACGCACGCACACAAGCTCGTACAATGTACATAACATAATATTTAATGAGAAATATAATTACATACAACCTAACTTAACACTAGTAAAAAAAACTTTGGTAATTATGTATATGGATGGATAATAAAAACAAGCTATTCTCCGTGGAGTATCGAAACGTACGTACAGTTCGTAGATTCTGAAACTAGTTTCTCCATACAGGTATACAACTATAATCCCTAAGGAACTTTATGGGACTCTGTCATAAATATCAAATTCGTTTGTTCAGAATTTCAGAATACATTGCTCGCTTTGCAGTTTTCGAAGAAAAAGGTTTGATCCCTATTTACGTCATCTGAATAAGAATAGAGTCTCTCACGTAAGCATTCTGACTTACAAATCTTCTTTACTTATGCAAGTCCAATAATACAACGTTTTCAATTATGTATGTATGTATGCATAGTCTCGCGCTTGTTGTCTATTTGTTAACTTCATTCTATATATATTTTACAATGACGTCATTTGCTACACATTGACAGACATACTGCCTTATTAATAAACGCGTCTTAACTTAGAGCATATTTAGGCGTTGCCCTCGACAAATTTGAATATCAATAAGGTGCAATCTTTGATCCCCCATTTGAACCCCTTAGGGGTTGAATTTCCAAAAACTCTTTCTTAGTACACCCCTACTCCTATAATAGAAAAACTTTGATTGGATTCACTTGAGGTACTTTAAGATATAAATAAGGAATATATAAGATATCCCTACACCCCTTCATAAGGAAGACCCGTCTCTAATAGGCCGCCATGATAATACGTGTGTAAAAATTATATGTACTTATTCTATATTAAATAAGCCGTTCCAAAATACTTGTCAAATTAATCAGTAGTTAAGTAAAATGGCGCCTTAAATTATAGCTCCGTTATACTAAATTTTAATCGTAAATTCACGTCAAGCTGTTTAAATAATAAACTCGGCACATGCGCGCCTATATGTTCACCTATTTATACACATTTACACATTTTTTTTATATAAAGTATGAATGAATGAATGAATGAATAAATAATGGAGTGTATTATTCACACTGTGAGTAATGTGATCAAACGAACGAATGTGTGAAGTTCGATCTTTATTATACTAGAGCTTTGCTCGAAGATAATTAATACAGATTATACTTCCCTGCGCATGAGTTATGTGTTGATCTCGATTAAGTAAATAAAGTCTTTATTAAACTATTACTCAAGCATGCACAGATATTGGTTATGGTAGTACTTACTGTACTAACCAATCCTGACTTCAAGATAAAAGTATCAGATTTGCATACATATATTATAAGGTTTGCGGCCGACTATCATTTTCTATGGAACAGTAGATTTATAATAATTCTTGATTTCGAGTTGAGGAAGTACGAATAGTACAATGGCTGATCACAGTCGATAACCATGTTAATTATATAAATGCTGAATAGAAAAACCACTTTCGCAAACGGTCATCGGTTAGGGGTGTACTAAAATGAAAGAGAGTTATTTTACTTACGAGTACCATAACGTACAGCTTTCACTATGGGGCCGACATAAAATTCAAGAAAATAAATTAAGGTGTTCCATACATGTCGTTCCTCATTCCATCATTGACAATGGCTTGTATAAACGGCGGCTTTTTTCTCTAATTTCAGGTTGCTCCCATAGTGAAAGTTGTTAGTCATGATAGGCATAGTTACCCCTTTTTTACCAGACTGCTAAAGAAGGAGGGTTATGATTTTCGAGTGTATCTTTGGCACGCCCTGAAACCTAAACGGCTTGTCGTATCTTTATGTGAGTAGTATCAATAGATTCGACTTAGACGTGAGACTGGGTATATCAATATTAAAAAAAATAAAAATAAGGATGAAACACAGGTTTAAAGATTTAGCAGTTTAAAGTCACTTCTAACTTCTAACCGTGTTTTGTTACCTTATTTCTCGAAGATGGACCGTGTTGAAAAAAAACTGTTTTTTGTTTAAAAGGGTATTTATTTCGCTTGATACACCGCTAGTTGATAGCCCTGTATAATATGTGCGGTGATACTTGACTCCTTTGGTAGTTAACTTGAACGCTCTTTGTAAGCCGATTAACTGTATCAAAGTAAAGTGTAACAAGTTCCTTAGAAAATGTGCGGTAGCGATATGAAGCGGAGACGCTTTTAATGAATAAATTCACTCAGTTAATATTAAGGTTGTTAGACTGAGTTTACGACTAACATAATGTGTTCATATAAGTTGTAGGAAAATACCTTTGGTGACGAAAAAAGTCGATAAAGTATATACTTTCTTTGTCTACCTTAGAGCACGTTTTATATTTTTCATAGGAATTTTCTTGGATCTAGAATATGAGATGTACGTATTTTATTAGTACGCGCCCTAATAACATGTGTTTTACTGGAAAGTTGTTTGGAAATAGGTATAAGGTTTTTAACAAAACTATAAAATTTTTCTTTAATGAGAAAATGTATCCAACATGTAAATGCATGCTTAGGAAGCATTTGCATGATTTTTGCTCAATGCATTAAGCATCTAATTAATATTACAGACAAAAGGGCTCCAATTCAAAAATTTCGTAAATAATTTGCTCGCGAATGAAGTTTCCTTGAAATAAAGTTTAAAATTATGCAACATGTTGGTATCATTTTTTTTGTAATAATTTTTATACATTGAACGCCGCCTGTAAGTTTGCAGACTTTATACGTGTTTTTACTTATGTGTAGGTTTTTCACACGATCTCAAATATCTTTTCTGTCAAGCTTCTTTAATTTCATGACAGTCCAAGTGTGGCTTGGACGAACATTGTTACCGTGCGTGGGAATATATTATAATAATATGTAGTAACGTATATTTGTGTGATTTCTTATGAAGAGTTGTTTATTTTTTATTGTTTGTGTTGTGTTGATAGGTAGTTTGCTTTGGGTTTTTCTTATACGACTTAGATTTATTAAAATTACTGAAGATGTATTTTGTTAAATTGCTGTCTAAGAATAATACGTTTAAATAGAACTTTTTCACAACAGTTTTGGTATATGGATAAAGACTCAGTGGGTAAGTCAGTCCTATCTAATTTTTTTACCTTATGGTTGTCTAATCTCTAAAGTTGAAATTTCATAAAGTTAAATAATTAACTTAAAAACATACGGTTAAAAACGGTTTGATCTGTCCATGCAAGACTCATGTTTTCCATACACAGACGCATCTAACAAAACTGCAAGTTTAAAAAAAAAATAAGACCAAGTAGGTAAAGAAATAGCTGTTCTTGGCGAGTATGTTTAATAAACTCAGCTAGGAATATTCCTGCCTGAAACTTTCCTAGGATAGTAATGTAACGTCTGCTATATAACTACTATATAACCTCTGTATAACCGCTATTAAGGTATGCTTGCAGGGCAAGTCTACGACTAGCCAGCGGAACACCTTTAGGGTATAAGAGCAATATGGTACAGACTTGATAAAAAAGATAATAATATGGTAAAATGAATTGTTTGCAAACTGAAAAAAGAATAGAATATGATTTATATGGAAAAAATTAGAGTGATATGAGTAGGGAAGTATTTGTTCAATTCAGCATGTGCTGGTTGTAAATAACCCGCGCTGATCTTCCGTTTCTTTACACTATAATCATGTGATGTGATTGATCAGGTATTAACCACTGTTAGGTTTGTAATGACGAGTTGTGTGTTAAAAAAACACAGAATGAAAAAATATTTGCTTCAATTTGACGGTGGAAAATTGCAAATCTAAAATAGAAAAAAAAAAACAATATTTTTAATCTAAATAGTCGACGACGTTTGGTTAAAAACAGAACAAGACGTTATATTTTTTGCGGGTATACAGTCTTTGTTACTTTATTTATTCGTTTATTTATATGGGCGGAGTGATTCGTCCTGAAATCAAAATGCCTAGACTGCCCAAAGACCTCCGAAATGGCCTACGAATGCTTCCGAAGACAAACAAATTTAACGTGCCTTTGCTCAACAGGTTTTGTGGTATTCATTGTATTCTATGTCGCGCTGAGTTTTAAACGAATTGCAGAGTTCTAGTGCGGTCACAGTCTTACTTTCTGCTTTGCTCATTTTCATTACAACGTCTGTGTCATTGAACTAAGTAATTGAAACGGACGAGAGCTGTGTTTTGCTAGATACGGTCTTTTTGTTAAAAGTACAATCATGTCGCGTCGTCGCCGAGACCAGTAGGTACATATAGTTCAGTTCTATACTAGTTCACGGTTAATTGGTCTGACTGACGTATGTGGTGTCCTGAACTAGCAAGCAACATGATCATCACAGTTACAATTTTGGCTACAAATAAGTGAGCAATATGAGGATAACACTGGTCAAGAAAGAAAAAGTATGACAATGGTTTTTTTAACCGACTTCCAAACAAGTGTCATTTTTAAAAGAGTAATTAAAGACTTCCATTTCGACAGGCGCTGTTTAAAATTTATCAGTTAATACAATTTAAAAATCGAACCTGGGGACCGATTAGGATTTAGTTGAAATGGGACTACACGAGAAGTTATACTATTTCAGCAAAAAAAAATTTTTCAATAGGTCCATCAGCCTCCGAAAAATCAGCTAACAAATGTTTCAAAAATTAATACAGTCGAATTGAGTTCCTCTCCCTTTTTTTTTGAGGATGGTAGAAAAAGAGGATGTTTTGAATTCGACGGAATCATTTTATAATTTAAGTTTTTTCAGAATCACTTTAATTTATTAAAATTATTTAATATAAATATTTTTTTCGCGGCATTTCTCTATATATATTACGGTATTTATTCTCTATTTTTTAATTGGTTCAGTTATTTGGTAAATTGTATAGGCGCCTTCTAAATTGAAATCGGTTGACCTTGTCTTATTCCAAAATATTAAATAGGTACTTGTTGCTATTTTCCTTCTTCCTCATTGGTTTCGTCTTTCTTCCCGTAAGCTACACTCAGCTCATAAAGTATTATTTTTGTGGTTCTCGTTTATCGATATTGAAATATATCTTATTTTAAAGGTGATGAATGCATACTTAGGTTAATTTAATAAGGGCACTTGTTCTTATAAGGTTACGTCATGACTGCAAGGTCAATAAACAGCAACGTGCTGCAGCAGTTTTAAAATAAGCATGTCAGGTCTTGTGGTTAAAAACGTGACGTCACAAGATTTACTAATAAATGTTATTCGTAAGATGTTTTTACATAATTGTTTTCTGAAACGCGAAACGTAATTGGTTTGTTGGAACAACTTGTTTAAATGCCAGTCAGACAAGTTACTTGTATAAACGTAATTGAAGTTGAATGTACTTATTTTTTTACATTAATTTACGTGTAATTTAAAATCGTCATAACTTGACAAATAAGCAACAAACGTTAGAACAGGAAAATTAAATCCCGTCAAAAACAACATATGTACAAAAATGCATGTCTTTGTATTGCTCGACTTGGCGGGGGCAATACATAATCATCATCATCAACCTTTACTTACCCATTGCTGAGTATAATAGGTCTCCTTTTTCGCGCGCCATCCTTTCCGGTCCTGTGCTAATGTCGTCCACCTAGTCGGTCATACCGCCCTTGCCACATCTTTCGCCCAGCTAGTAGGTGGTCTACCTGGCAGTCTTTTCCAATTTCGCGGCCACCATTGGGTGACTGATTTGATCATAATATTTATGTCATTATGATTATGTATTCATATTTTTTTAATTTATGTAAGTACATTGTCACGATTACTTACTTTTGTAAGTAATATGATTTGTGTTGTGTTTTGCATTTTATTTAAAAGTTGGTGTGTTTATATATATTGTATATATATTTGTCTTCCTTACGTCTGCAAAAATAAAAACTTAAGTCTGCACTAAAAATTTAAGTTGTCTTTCTACTTTTAAGATGATATTGCTTTACTATTTCGCTGTAAACTTTTAAGTGCATAGTTTTGGGTAATTGCATTTACATTGGTTATTTTAAGTACAGCGGTAATTGCTGAGGCGTGGCAGCTGAGATCGTATAGTGTATTTTCCTTGACATCCTGCCTTAGCCAAGTACCTACTTACTTAGTACTTAGGCTGTATGTCATCTACAATGATAGGCAGTTAAATTCTGTGGGCTTATACCGTAAACGTTTAGACAGGTCGACTCCGGAGTTTACTAGTCTAGAATTATCGAAATAGATTGAATTATAAATATATAAGTACGTATATATGTATTTCTACGTATGTAGCAGTCATCAGGTTACCATAGCACAGGCTTTGCCTAGTTTGGGACCTGAGGACCTTTGTGTGGATCTTGTCCCATATTATTATTATTTCGGAAAGGTTTATATTTCTCGAAATTTAAAGTGTTTCGGTATCTCATATGAAAACCACGGGCCTAAGCCAAGTAAATTATTATAATTATAAAGTGCGAAAGTTTTCACAGATATTTTGATAAACTTAGAGATATTATGTTAGTATTATGTTGTTGTTATTTTTGTTTCGTATTTTTTACTAAGTTTTCGGAGTATACAATTAATATTATTTATTAATGCATATTTTTTAAGAAACTCTTTATTTACATTCTAACTTTTAAACAAGCATATCAAATGAAATGATGAAAACGCTTTAAAAACTTGCATGTAGCTTTTTTGCATCAAAAACATTACACAAATATTGATTAAAAAGTCTTTATTGGTTTTAAATCATGGTGAAGAAGATGCTTATCAAACAATAAAAAAGAGAGAAAAGTTGTTAAGAAATAATATAATTGACCATGTAGGTATATATATGGACACTAACTTCAAACAAAGTTATAACAAACCTCGAACAAATTTTCAATACCTTGCTTACTTACGCTAAAACATCTTCACCATTCCTTCGACCAGACTTTACAATCATTATTAATTTAAATGTAATATTTAATTTTTCCCAAATTTCGCAATCTTGCTCCTAAATTTCAAATTTTCAACCAGAGTACAGACGGTGAAGTGCAATAAAATATTAATATCTTTTACGATTCCGCCGTGTCGCACCCGGCACTCCTATCGTAAAATGTTGAAACATAATTGCTTTTTATACAGTGAATTTAATTACCAGCACCTTGATAATAAATTGCTATTGTAACAGGGAAAAGTAAGAAGGTGAAAACTTGAAAAGAGCAGTTGTGTGAAAATATTTACGAAGGCTGATGATAGTAATGCTCTGTTTAGAATTTAAAATCAGACAGAGATTAAATACCAGAATTTAAAATTAGAATGCGCATAACACTGTCGCTCTCGTATTAAGACGTCACTAAAAGACTTAGCAGAAATATAATTAATTATTTTATCGCATTTTCTCTTCACCATACAGTGACTGTTTTAAAGTTAAGCACAAGAAATAACTGATTAGAAGCAACTTCAAAACACTTGCCTGTAAAACTATAGAGCACGAGTGAAACCGTGGGATGCAACCAGTATAGCCTATAATGTTCAGCAGATAAAGACGAATCCAATGACACCTGATACACCAAAATCAGCCTACTCTTCTTTTAGACATTCAGATGAAAATACTAAAATGATTTTTATACTAGATAAATAAAAAGCTCAAGGTAAATTTCCTTCTATAATTTGCCTTTCTAAAGAAAGCCTAAATCTTGCAAAACTTAATGTAGAAATATAGAAGGCTTACCTTGTCTTCAAGACCCTCAAAGCCTTTAACCCTAACTCATTCATTCTGATGATAAGGGGAGTCTATATCGTAACTTTTTCCAAAAGTCTGCCCACGTCGCTGTGAGTTTATCTCAATCTAGACAGTAACAAGATAAGCTTAAAATACAAGAGGTTTCCGTTTTTACCATCGTTTTGTTTAATCAGAATTCTTTAGTTCTTACTTAGATTTGTTACGATTTAACTGTGATACAGATTCACAGCAGTAAACCACTCTATCAATACTTTAAAATCAATTATGAAATCCTGGGTTATTGTTAAACTTGAGTATTTAAAAATTGTCGGTGTCCTTTAATTTGTTAGAATAAAGCGTGTTATATTACCTCAAAATTGTCGCTCAAAGCTAGAGATAAGCCAAACGAATAATTTAGTATCTGTTTTAATTATTAAGACTAAGCAATTTATAACTTTAGAATTTTGGAGGCATTACAAAAATTTCATCTGACGAGACAAACATTTGCGTTAGCTCATGAATATTCATCGCTGTGAAATTAATTCGGATTAAAGAAAGATTTGAGTTTAATGCTAATTTGAGTTTTACGAAAAATCTTGCGTTAAATGTCACCTACTGGAAGCGAGGAGATAAAAAAAACTTCTGTTTTATGTACGAAATTTCAAAATTGGCTCGGAGGCTTCAGCTGAGGCTCGTAACTTGGCAAATGTGCTCGACTTTATACGAGACACTTAAAGCGATAACAGTGAACGACAGTTTGAGGATTCAAACGCACTACTGTCCAATAAAAACAAAAACAAAAATATCGATCCGAAATAGAAAATACAATAGTTAACTAGTGAGTACTGAATTCAAAATTTTTGCCTCGACCGTTCTTCTCTTGTACATTATATTTTAGGCTTAATTAGTATAAACCATATAAGAAACATCATAAATAATATTTAGACGCAGCAGTGAAAAAAACGCAGGTTGAAAAAAAAGTCAATTTCTTTCCCTTACATAAAGCTAGGTACTTAATTTTTTAACATTTGCAGCTGTACGCTTTTTACAGTAGCTTCTGTTTACTACCTACTCATTAGAATCCTTGGATATTATTGTTAGTCTTAAACTTTTTGTGGAGTTTTTGAACAGATGTTGGGAGTTTTCCGTTTTCTTCTACCCGATTTGAAATAAAATAATTTAATATTCATCCTAATGCACACTACCTCTTAAGGAGATTCATGTTGATGTAGTTGCATAAGCTAATGCTGCTAATGGCTCGTCCATTGTTGAATGTTTGTCCTTTATGTTTGCTTTACGCGAGTTTCTATCAAGGTCACAAACATTTTCTCGCTGGGTTAATAACAATTTTAAATTTATTTTGCCTTATTCATTTTTGCTAATTTTGCAGATCGATTTGTCACATAGTCACAAGGCTAACCCTAGAAAGAAAAATCAAACCGCTACTAATAGGTACTATTCTACCCAAATGTTTATATTACTAGGTACTATTCTACCCAAATGTCTATATTACTAGGTACTATTCTACCCAAATGTTTATATTACTAGGTACTATTCTACCCAAATGTCTATATTACTAGGTACTATTCTACCCAAATGTCTATATTACTAGGTACTATTCTACCCAAATGTCTATATAACTAGGTACTATTCTACCCAAATGTCTATATTACTAGGTACTATTCTACCCAAATGTCTATATTACTAGGTACTATTCTACCCAAATGTCTATATTACTAGGTACTATTCTACTCAAATGTCTATATTACTAGGTACTATTCTACTCAAATGTCTATATTACTAGGTACTATTCTACCCAAATGTTTATATTACTAGGTACTATTCTACCCAAATGTCTATATTACTAGGTACTATTCTACCCAAATGTCTATATTACTAGGTACTATTCTACCCAAATGTCTATATTACTAGGTACTATTCTACCCAAATGTCTATATTACTAGGTACTATTCTACCCAAATGTCTATATTACTAGGTACTATTCTACCCAAATGTCTATATTACTAGGTACTATTCTACCCAAATGTCTATATTACTAGGTACTATTCTACCCAAATGTCTATATTACTAGGTACTATTCTACCCAAATGTCTATATTACTAGGTACTATTCTACTCAAATGTTTATATTACTAGGTACTATTCTACCCAAATGTCTATATATACAAATCTTCTAAGCACATTTTTTTATTATTTTAATATTTATTTTCGAGCAGTATACTTTCCATTTTGTCCCATATAAATTTTATCAAAAACGGTCCAGTAGTTTGTTTGTTCATCAAAATGACTAAAAAACTTGTTCGCCGGATTAAAGTTGTTTTTTTCCTATTTTTTATGTATTTGTAAACTTATTCCACGTATGATCGTAGTACATACTATTCACAAGATAATGTAAGCTAGAATAAACCCAACCCAACCCACCCTTACTCGAAATAGAACCCTACAATAAAAGGTTCAAGACACTTATTATAATGAAATTCGTGAACGGCACTACGTAGACTGCAAGACAATTCCGTCAAGTGTCCACCTCAGATAAAAGATTCGGGCCGTGTTTGCCGACGTTATTTGCATTATCTCGCAACGGCTCGCGCAGCCTTCCGATATAGGACAATATTAGTACATAAGATTACAAAACAACAGTGCGAGCACGAGGCTTGATAAGTATGACTGCTTAGGGACTGATTAAGTACCTAATAGTTTTACAATGACGTCATGAAAAAAGCATCGTTCACTTGCTTCAAAAGCTCGCATTGAGAAATTTGAAAAGTAGATTTCCTTTTCGCTGTTAAAAGATAGACAGCTTTAGTATTTATTGAATTACTAGCTGGCCCGGCGAGCTTCGTACCGCCTAACAGTCGATTCTTTTTTTAAATACTTATTCTGCTATTCGGAACGCCGGGTCAGCAAAGATTGACAAATATTGAAATTAATTGTTATACGATACTAACGTCACTAAATTGTTTTGCCTTCCCGGAACCTCTCCACTAATAGGTACTTAAACTTTATGGTACGGTATTAAAGTTCAAATTAACTTTTAAGTATTATTTCGATTCGATTGTATGGGAGCATAGATAAGTGTTGTTTTTAGACCCAATTTTTTATTTTTCCTCTCCATAAGAACCATTCTCGTACTTCAAGTAATATTAAAAAAAAAAGAATGAGCAAAATCCGTTTAGCTGCTCTTGAGATGTGCGCTTAGCAACACATTCAACGATTCATTATTATATTATAGATATCTACATCTATCTCAAAATATTCGCAAGGAAAGCTTAATCGCTGAACCTACAGACATGAAATTTGAAGGATGCATTCATACTTAGAAAGGATTTTTAGTAATTCAACACCTATGGCTTTAACATATAGGGGTTTAAAGTTTGAACCTTCTTTGCAAGCTACTTGTCCATTTATAGGAAAACTCTCTTGAGTGAGACGCTATGTTTTCACACACGACTTCTCAAAGCACTTACTTTTTTGGCGGTCTTGTCTACGACTGTATATTCAGTTACCAATAAGCCTTTATTAAAAAACCAAAAATAGGAAATGGACCGCCTACTTCTTTAAGTCACTTAAATATGTCTATCAACTATGAAGTTTACGTACTGACTATGTTTCTACTAACCGTTCCTTGGAGTGAAGCAATGTTAGCACAGGTTTTGTGGCGGTGCGGGATACTTGGATTCGCTGCATGATAAAATTGTAGTAGAATGGGAAAGCTTTTTGAAGATATAATAGACTTTAGGATACAAAATGCTGTGGACATGTGCGCTGTGCCATAAATATGTGGTTAAGATGAATGTTACTTCGATACAGATTAAAATGATATTAACCCTGCGAACTGTTGGCCTTGAGACCACATATTTTTGTAACTTTAACTTTATTCAATATTTTTATTTATAGTTGTATGCGTTATTTTCTGCTAATTTCCAATTAATAACATGGCTCCGTAGCAAACTTTTAATCAACAAGCCCTGTGTATTCCGGCTGGGCAAAGGCCTCCCTTCCCGCCTTTCAGATTGCTCATCAGCTTTGGTGGCTCAGTACTTGTCTTAAGAGTCTAGATTCTTCGTTTTGCACCCACGTTGTAGTGACAAGCGGTAATCTGTCTGCCACGCTATCCCGACTTAACCACAGCACTGATATTGATGAAATTGAGTAGGGCTGGACATTTTTAATACAAAAATATGCTTGAAAGATTTGAAGTTGTGTGAAAATACTATCAAGGGGCTTGGCAAAATTTTATAAGCAATGCGCACCACGCAATATGACATAGCAAGTACATTACACATTATAGCAAGTACATTTTCATGAAAATTCTTTAGTCCACGCGGACAGATCGCCGGTTACATCTAGTAGTTAAAATAAAATATTTGAATAAGATTTCAGTTCGAGCATACTCCATATTGACATAAAATGATCATGACGCCTCCGCATATTTTGTGTTTAATTAATGAATTATGTAAACGAGATCTAAGAAAGTTTTAATTAGATATGTTTGTTCAACTGTTACAGATTTGTCTTTCCTAATTTACACGTGTGAGAATTTCCTATTCAATAATTTTATACTAGCCATTACCCGTAATGTTGTCCGCATAGGTATTAAAGATTTATTCTTACAACTTATACTCTTATAGTATAACTTTATATGTAGGCGTCTTTTTGTGACGACTTTTTGATAAGTATGGGCAATGTCATCCCCTATTTCAACCCTTTCAAACCTTTACCTATGTCCTTAATTTCTCAAAATCTAGTTTGTCTTTGTACCAAAATTCATCTTGATCAGTTCAATGGTTCTGGCGTGAAAGCGTAAAAGACGGACAAAGTTACATTCGAATTTATAATTATCGAAGGAAGGGATTCGATTGATCGAGACTAAATCATTTAGCTTAGATCAGCTTTATAAACCAATGTCATAAAAAAATCATTACTATGGAAATATTAATTATTCTCTTATACAGAACCTGACGTTTGTTTGAATCTTAATTAATATTCTGATAAGATTCCTAACGCCAATCTTTTTCTTACCTAAAATTTGGTGTGATTTCGTTGTTTAAATTTAAGAAGATAGAGATCATTTTTATTTAATTAAAAACGTAGTGATAAAAATCCTGTGAACAAATTGATTGGCATGAAAGTTAAATATTATAATTTTATACAATACAAGCAGCTCTACATAAGTAACTTTGACCTGCGTAATAATATTTATGACTATACTCGTAGATTATCAAAATATTTTATATACATATAGAAAAAAATCACTTATGGATAAGTAGGTCAAGGTAAAATAATAGTAGTGAAACAGACAGAATTACATTTAGAGCGCGCAATTCGGCCGCATTACTCCTGATATGAGTCTCCCTTTAGAAGAACCTTTAAGAGATATTTATTTTATAGAAGTAAGGCTAGTTTTGACCGCTTCTCGACTTATACAAAGCAACGATGCTGCCTAAGCTACCTAAGATGAACCACGCTTGTCATGAAGAAATCGATTCTTTCAACTCTTTCAAAGCGAAATGAAATTTGCTATCATTTGTTTAACTTTGTTCGCCGCTAACGTAACGCAATACCACCAATGCCATAACAATTTGACAGGAGCGCACAAGTTCTAGTGTAATGATGCTAGTATATGAAGTTGAAAGCTGAACTACTAAGTAATTACTACAGAACTATCCACGGGCTCTTCAAATACTATATTACTTTACATACCCATATATGTACCTACATACTCGTACAATACAAGTTATATGACGTAATATATTATGTTATTCAAGTTACTAACAAGTTAGTGTGCAATCGTGTGTGGTCGAAACTTTGATATAGCCGTATCATATAGTATGTCAATGTTTAAAATGTAAGTTGATACGACGCGAGTAAAGATCATTGATTCATACGAGTAGCTATTTATATAAAAAATGCCAAACCTTTATTTGACCGAGCGGGCGCAGCGTCTCTGCTTTGGGTCTGGCAATTTTTTTCTGTCAAGAATACAGTTCGGGATACTTAGTAATTAAGTTCTTAGTGATACTACCGTTTCCGGCTTCGTACCATCAAATCCATAAACGGGTACTTATTTGATATAAGATACCCTGATATGTATTCTCAGCGCCAACGTCTGGAACGGAATGAGAAAAAAAAAATATATTGTTTTAAAAAGTTACACGAATGTAACAATATTCACAAATACTTAGTCCTATTTAAGTTTCATTAAAACGGTTGAGTAAGTATTTCGGTTTTAATCGAAATTGGCTAAACTACTTCACTAATTAAGTCACGTTAAAAGTATTAAGTACATGTTAAAATATTAAAATACGCGAGATAATAGAAAAAAAGACATAAATAAAAAGAGGTAGGTATATTGTATAATAAGAAGAGGTAGGTACTCAAATTACAGCTGATTGAATCGGCGTCCATTGACACAGGCGTCCGAACAGCCAGCGCAGGCATTGTATGCAAATAAAGTGATATTGGGAACGAATTGATCAAGTGAAATGAATATTTTAATAGAACAGACACCAGTGTTTTTAATGCGGATTTAATGCCGCCATTCAATTTACTGGCTCCATTTATGTGTTCATTACACAATTTGGTAAATCAACTACGGAAATAATATTACTTACATTTACTTCCAATAATAGTTTAACAATAAAAAAATAAATGTTTTTGTAATTATTTTACTGGGATCATAACCTTGGGAATTGAACTTTGAAAGAAAAAATAAGAGAGAGAATAGAGAAAGCCACAGGATCTTAGCCAACTGGGTTATTGAACATTATTCGGAAATTACTAACACGATTGGTATTTGGTTTTGGTAGGTATGTTCAAAACATTAATTAGTTACATAAATACCTTTTTTCGTAAAATCGATCACAATATTGTCGAAATATTAAGTTTCAAGGAGCAAAGTTGCCTGTAATTTCCCGATAGATAACTATAATCTCGGTCTCTTCAAATCACGAGTAAATCGGGTTCTTCTAGGCACTCGCTAGGCCGCATCGTCGCTTTACATCAGGCGAGTTAGCCTTAAAATTAGCTATAATTTAATAATTATCTGACGGATTTTGATGACAATTTTGTACGCGTGCAAAAATACATGATATACTTTTTGTTATTTTGTTCAAATAATATTTTCCTAATTCTTAAAAATATTCTTTATTGAAATAAATTAAGCAGAGAATATTTTTATGGAAAGTAAGATAAGCTAGCAGTGCAGGTCTGGTCTTCAGGGACGGATCCTTTCAGAGAACTTGCATAATTAAACTCTGATCTGCTGATCGTAACAAGCTATGAAGCTTAAAGTAGCATCGTGCATTTTTTTTGAGTGTAATATTGTTAGAATATTAACTTTAAATTGAAATAAAGTTAATAAACACTTAATATTTGAAACGTATGTAGCTTAAGATTGAAATTGTCTTTTCGTATCGATAAAACCTTGTAAAAAGAACTTGTATGTTTAGCCTTTAATATACCAGTTCTTTTTAAAAATAGGGGATTACCGACGCCGTTACGACATTACGACAGGCTTAAAACTTAAACATTTAGACCGATTTTGATCTAATTTAAATGGAACAACACTGAAAGAAAATAAGAATTTTCGAATCGGTCCAGCCGTCTTTGAAAAATCAGCAGCCCGATTCAGGAAGCGTTTCTGATCTCTAAACTTTTAAATTCGTTTATTTTTCTTGTATAGATCTACTATCAATTGTCAATGTCATAATTTAAAATCTTTTTACAGGCTTTGCGTAATTCGAGTTGTAAAGTTTTCGTATCCGGGTGGAAACGCTTAATGAATCGGGCTGCAAGTAACAAACATTAAAAAAAAAACGTATCCGTTTAATTGATAACCTCCTCTTTTTGGAAGTGGGTAGAAAATGGCGAACCCTAATGATATATTTTAATGCAAATATATAAATGAATCCAACCTAATCAATATCCATACTTAATCATCTTTCATTTCCGGTCATTATCTCGTTTCCTTTATTCGTAAAGTTCCAAGCAAATTTCACTTGAATAATCGCACCCCATCTTATATCCTTTGAATTAAATGGGGTTGCAAAATTAGAGAATAACGAACCATTGTTTCGTATTTGATAATTAATCCGATTTTGTTTGACGATCTTTAATTAACATTTCATAACAAACAAGTCTTAGACAGTGGAAAACAGATACAAAGTGAAAAAGAAGTCCTTTTTTTATCCAATAGACCACCAGCTCGCATGACCACAGAAGTCAGCGTCATTGTAGCCTTAGGTGAAGCATGCCTAGTCGAATATACTGGCTCTCAAGGAAGGCATCGTTAGAACACATCGTTAGGTGCTTGGCTACAGATTTTTTAACTTGAAGGTTGGTAGCTAACCAGAAGAGCGTAAGAAAATGCCTTACCACCATGCTATGGTTTCCTCACAACTTTATCCTTCACTCAATAATAACTTACAATTTTTCAGGCAATTTTTTATACAATAATTTTAATAAACCCAAACAGATAATTTTTGATATAATTTATATAGAACAAACTAGAAAGTAAAGAGTTTTTGTAAAATCGAGCAAAAATTCCAATGAATCAAATCGACTCGAGAATCTCCTGATTTTTAAATGTCGGTCCAAATAAATTAGACACCATTCTGCCAAAGACCAACTTCACCTACTCGTAACGTCACCGCATTCTGCCAAGTGACCTGCCTAGCGCTACTTAAGTTATAAGATACCCTACGTCTTCTATTTGAGTATAACTAACTATATACATGCACCTACTTAGTTTTTTCTTCTTTGGCTCCTTTAATTCTGTCCACGTGTATAACAAAATTGCGGCAGACTAGTACATCGCTGAATTGATGACATAGTTGGGTTTTGCGCAAGCATTTGGACAAGATTGGCTCAAGACAGGATAATTAGCGTAAGAAAGAGGAAGCTTATGCTCTGTAGTAGATTGAGCTGCCTGTGATGATAATGAAATATTATTGGCCATCCGCTCTGCATGACGTCATTTAAAAAGAAATGAAAAAGTCCTATTATTTACGTATGATTGCATTCATAAGAATGGCAATTTATTATTCAAAGCCCTGTATTTTATTTGATTTATGGTTGGCTTTATTTACATCCGGCAAGAGACACAGACGGAAACGCTTGTGGTCGAGGATATAATAACTTTTACCTTTATGGAGTTTTATACGCATTTTGTTGCTTTTTAAGGTTCTAAACGACAAATAAGTTTGAATAGAGGCTCTTATAGGTCCAGTAGCTTTCATAATTTTGCATACATAAATTAGAATATAAATAATTTTTAAACTTTGAACTTCCATTAGTATTGAGACCCCATTAGGGGTTCAATTTAATTAAATCCTCTCTTACGACTCTTCACTCTATAATGAATACACTACAAATTTCATGTCTCTAGATTCAGCGGTTCAGGCTCTAGGTTGACTATGACCAGTAAGTCAGGACATACTTAGTACTTTGTTTTTTTGTTTGTTACGATGTCCGTCAGTTTTATGACATGTGAAAGTAATATAATAACTTTTTAGTAGTTCTACGAGTAGCCGATCTCTCGAGCACAACTTTTTGGTAGACATGGCGCTTGCGCAAAACCCTCTCTTATGACACTATCAAATTAATATACTCGTAACAAAGTGTGTATGTGCGTGTGGTTGTTTGTTACTCCTTCACGCTCAAACGGCTCAATGGATTTGGATGAATAAAGATAGCTTATAACCTAGATTAACACACATGCTATTCATCCCGGAAAATTGAAGTATTCCCATGGAATAATCAAATATCTATCCCGGGTATAACCGCGGGGCGCAGCTAGTAACAATATATTGTGACATCGCTTATACAACGTGTAACAGAAGTGTGTGACAATACTTGAGGGTGTTTGTTAGTCTACCAATCAAGGTGAACCCATTGTAGAGTATTTTTTTTACCAAATTCAAAAAAAGATATTAGTTTCTCCATACAAAAATTGGTCACGTGATCGGTCAAGTTGTGTGAAGGACGCTATATTTTTTTCTCGAATTTTGCAAAATTTTCTTGTATACTGGGTTCATTTTGAATGGTACACTAACACCCTTTACTATTGTCACACCTTTCTATTGCACGTTGTATACTTATTGGTCGTTTTTTAATCTTAGATTCGGTATTTTATAATGCGTCTAGACATTTTATGCAAACTCTGCATGACAAAGAATAACTACGTATAAATCTCTCCGCCTTACATAATAATCTAGCCCGCAATTTTATGTATGCAAGTAGCGCTTCGGCAATCGTTTGCCGTTTCCGTTTAGGGCGATAAATTAATCAAGTCGAGTCAAGGAAGCCTTCGAACTCATAACGGAATTATACATCAGTGTTTGGCCTTTTCTTGCTCTTGTTAAATCTAGTTAGAAATGAAAACGGCAATGGAGAAATCTAATGTTATTTTGACATCTGAAGTTTGTATTTGTGATTTCACAATTGAATTTTAAGGTAAAAGCATAATCAGACCCTTTTTGACTAGAGTTAAGCATGACAGAGGTGAAAACAAGAGCAACCAAACTGGGTTTCATTTTGACGGCGTTGAAGTGGCGAACTGTCAAACGAAACGAAGTTTGCTTGCTGTTGTTTTCACCTTTTATATGTCTAACTCTAGCCAATAATGTTGCTAAATTGAGCTTTGCATCTTAGGACTTACAGAGGCATGATTCTTTAGAGGTATTCATGTATAAGTACATATTCAGTTATACTGAACGTTTTCTTAGTAGTTTTTTATTTTGGGAAAATATGTTTCTTTGAAGTTTTTTATTTTAATATGACGGTTTAACGTGATCTCTGTGCTTGCTTATGTCTTTTATAAAATTAATAATCTACACAGATTTAATAGATTTTAGATTTTGGTAAGGATGAATTAGCCACGATGGCAAATCAATGAAATGCATTAAGTCCGATCCTTTGCTTGATTAAATAATGTTATTGTTCCGAGTTTAATTCGGTATAAAATGTTACATTAGGTTTATTTATTCCACAATTTTTGAAAAAAACACATGATTAGAGCAATCCAATAGTTGCTTAAACAAACATTATCATTATTATAGAGATCATAGTCATATTTAATACTAGCTTCGTCCCGTGGTTTTACTCACGGAGATTTGATTACTCTATGGGAGCACTTAATTTTTCCGGGATGAAAAATACCCTATTTGTTAATCCAGGACGTAAGCTATCTTGGTGCCAAATTTCTTACAAATCCTTTTAGCAGTTTGCGCTTGGAAGAGTAACATATATATATATATATATATATACCATTTACATGTATATGTTACTCATACATACTATATACCATATACATATTAGTAGAATATATGTACAGTAATCCAGGCACGCGCCAATCGCATTTTTAATTGCTGATATAATGAGTAGAGGTCGGTTTTATCATAATTTATTACAAGTTATGATAAAATTATATACGTAAGGCAGGTATTATGAATGTAATCCCAAATGTATGTACCTACATCTAATGTTAAATCGATTTCACATAGCAGCACCAACATTGACTAAATGTCCTGGTGGGAAGTTGGCTTTAATTATCATACCTACAAACTGAACTCTCGAAGTTGTTACCAACTATGCAGTTGAATATACTAAGCATAATAATTTTAAGACAGTTTGTAAGTGATAATATAGATAAGTGCATACATTGTTTGTAGGTTCATCATTTTAGCTACAATCTCGGTCATCTCGGTCTTTTCAAATCGCGAGTAAATCGGTTTTTTATAGGCAAACGCGTTACACTATAGACCGCATCGTCGCTTTACATCAGGCGAGTTAGGGGAAGCGTAAGCCTAAACACCGATATATGAGACTAAAAATATTTCCTCGTCGATGCCCGTAAAGAAATAAAGCCTTATAACGTAGTAATACCGCATAAAGCAAAAGTAAGCATTGTACCATAAAATATTTATGTTTTCTTGTATGTATCATTAAATAAATTACATTAATATATTCATATTAACTTTATAAACATCACGATAACGATAATTTATCAAAATATATCAGCTCTTTTATTTTTACAAATAAACTAAACTACAGAAACACGTAATATTGCATATAATTTGTATGTATAATTTTAAATACATTTTATTGCTAGGAAAAATTAAACAAGTGGTAGTATAGCGTAACGTTAGCGTCGAAAGAGGTGAAACAAGTGACATCAATCTTGATGTCGGTTTAACAGTTCGCCCCTTCAACTGTGTCAAAGCGAAACAAAGATTGCTGTCCCTTGTTTCATTTCGTTCCTTGCTATCGTTACGCAATACCCTACCTTTGACCTAGGACCGCTGAATCGAGAGTAAAAACTTAAAATCTAGGGCATATTTTTTTGTGTCTGGATTTTATAAAGTTTAATTCTGTTGAGCAGGCAAAACCGCGAGGACAGAGGAGGAGTTAAGTTACGATCCATAACTTTAAATATTTTTATGAATATAGTAAGTAAAACGTCAAAATAAAATTCAATATTTACTTACGCTACGGTTTCAAAATCAACCGGTCACTTTTTACGTACGTTATAGTTGTATGAATCATGAATGAATAAATTGTGACTATTTTTGGTATTTGGCATGCGTTGTTAAATTACTGAGACTTTTCCATAAAGGCGGGTCTTGACCCAATCTCCGTAGAGATACTGCCAAAATATAGCTTGAATTGGACACAAGGTCGGAGAATGTGCATCTGAGTCATCGAATTTATGGAATCAATGTTTTAATTTTCGGTAAATCGTCGTATTGTTGTGAAATAGTATTGAAGTATAAAGTTGCCGTCGGCAAATGAAAAAGGCCATTTTACTAAAAATATAACGAAAAATGTATAACGAACTTCACATCGACCGAAGCGTCTACAACCGTATTACCACAAACAATTTGGAAATATAGTAAAACTAGAAATATAGTTAATGTAAAATATAGTATAGTCAGTCTATTGAACAGATATTCCGGTTCATTTCTTTATACAAAACAGCGGCTACATACGAGTATGTTTAGAAATAACCATCCCTTTTAAGTTTCTGCAACTACTTAACATTGCTTAACCAGCGTGTCTGAAACTAATTCTGACTCTAGATCTCAAGTATATTCATCTAGTATATTTTTGAAGCGTGTTAAATGTTTTTACATTCCTTAGCAAAATTATAGATTTCTTTTTTCGATTGTTTTATTTATTTAGGACTTAAATCTAAAGATGATGTCAGCCAGATAGGTTTCACAACTGAAAATATCTATGGCTCAATTTTCAATAAACCGTAGGAAATTGTAGGAGTACCAAACACTTTGGGAATTCTAAAGTAATATTACATAACAAATTTTGTATTTAAAATAATTGTAGTTGGATAGGTCCAACTATAGTTTTGTTCACAATCAGTGAAGTTCAACAGGGATGAAATGAGTCATTCGTGTGAACAACGATCGCAATTCTCGCACACATATAGATAATAGTAGTACACTTAGTGAATTATCGCCAATAGCGATTTCTTCCAGGCAACCTTTGAATGAAAAGAACTGTTATGATACTGAAAAATATAATATCCGATTAACAGTAAAGGGTTCATTTACAATGATCCCAAATAACTTTGGATATAATGCTGTCTCAAAATTCGTATTTGACAAGAAATTTTAGGTATATTTACAACGTGTAGTTATATTTTAAACTTCATAATAATAGCTAAGTAACAAATTTTTGAAGGAAGTTTTTGTGTGTTGCGTCATTTTGATTACACGTTGGATATAATTGTGACTAACCTCGCAAAGATTACCTACTCAAGGCTGCAGTGGAAACAAGTTCTTAGAATGACGTCAGGTTTAGGTTTAAAGTCTGGTGTGATAACGTAGATAATATTAAATACTATATTGCAGTATTAATCTTAAATCTTAAGAGGATCACCGAGCCTTCTCTGTTTTCGTGTTTCTGATACAATTTTCGTTCCGGGGCCTATCTCTCTTCACCCCCTAAATTGTAACGTATTTTTGTTATTGGTGTCAATTGCTTCACTATGATGTATTCAGGTCTACACGTTTCATTATTTTGAATAAAGTTATTGAATTCTGCATCATAAAGTCTTAATCGGATTTGTATCAGCGCAAAAATATGACTGCTTAGGAAGCTTGAAACTTTAAAGTGATATAAAAGACAGAAAAAAATAAAACAGTAAAGCCTAGTCAATAAATGTGGAAAAAAAACACTGGAATCGGACAACAATAAAAGGTGGAAAAGAGCTATATCTTATTGTATGGACAAGTTTGCGGTCTATAGCTGCCTTAAGTTGGGTTTGAACGTGATAAGTATTATCGAGTAAAAATAATTTTAATCATATCTAATGCCCGAAAACACGTGGTTATGGTTATACATACCTACATCGAATCGATTGCTGTCGAATCGAGTCGAGTGCACCAGTGAATAGGAAGCCAGTATCAATAGGAAACCCACACATATACCTTAGTTGGAAGTAACTGGAGATAAGAAACCTAAGACTTGCTTGGTGTGCTTGTTCTTAGATAGTCTACCTATACATTGGATATACAAGTACTTATTACCGCGTATGGAACATACTGAAATGCGAAGACCAGGCAAAATGATTTTAATAGTTAAATGTGACACTAATAGTGTGTCAATAAAGAGTTTTCTATCTATCTATGATATGACTTAATAAGAACTACAAATTTGTATAAACATTATATTATATTAAAGTTTTTATAAGGCGTTCATAGCCTAAAAACAACTTTAAGTATGTCTTTTGTGTTATGTCTTAAATGGTCTATAGGTAATCTTTCTGCTTTAAGTTTTTGTTGTCGTAGTTAGTCATTTTGTTAATGTTAATAAAGGTATAAGAAAAGTATGTCCTCTGGACACGCTGCCCTCTGGTATTGGGTTGATGCATTTAGATTATCTGTAAATCTTAATTCTCTTAGTAATCCATCTATTTTTTTCGTTGTTGTAAAATACTATCTATTTTCTATACATATTGTTTCGAATTCAGAAATTTATTATAATTATTGTATTTTCACTCGAGTCGACAATCAGACTCATGAATTGAAACATATGCAAATGAGAGCAATAATATGAAAATGCTAATTAAATTTCATAAACTCGCTACTTTAATATAACCAAGTAGCCTAACGAGTTATAAATGAACGGCAATTTTACTCGAACAAAATTAATAAACTTGTCAGAATCCACAAATTGAATTCTGTTCACATGCGTATTTTGGGAAATCTACAGAGATACAAAACAAATTTTAACGAAAAAATCTTACATATTACATACTAAAGCCACAGTAATTTTTTAACCGACTTCAAAAAGAATAAGGTTCTCAGCTTAGTTATTTTTTTTTGTATGTTCCCCGTTTTATTAGAGATGGCTGAATCGATTTCAAAAATAGTTTTATGTTCAAGAGTTTTGTACGAGAAAATTTTTTTGGTTAAATAAAGTTTTTCCATGTCTATGAGTATAGGTACGTAAGTATATAAATTTTTTGTTACATAAAGCATCTCATGCCGAATTAAAGTCCGTTTTCACTATGTGAAGTAATACTTATATGTACCTATATGTACAGTACTGGGTAAATCTCCCCTACAAGACAAAAGAGTCCGTTTTAGCTTAGGTATAACTATCATATTTCTGTTCCGTGTCTTTCCGGTTGTTCTCCCTAACAGAACGTATTTTTCAACCGATTGTATGAAATTTTGTAAATTTAATTAAACTTTGTGTCAATTCAGTTTGTAGAAAAGATTGACAGACATAAGAATTAAGAAATGAAAAAAAAAACTGAAAAGGGCTCGTGAAATCTTCAGCTCACAGAGTCACTATTTGCCCGAGTATTTTGATAAAGCTTTTTCCATTAGGTGACCCCTCTGTTCATATTCAGTAGAACTGTCTTCTACTTACCAGTGTAACTTAATTACAAACCACTAGAGACCTAGGTAGACTGGAGAGCATTGTGATATTAGAGTAGCAAAAGTAAATTAAGGACGAATCGTCAACCTTGGAATGGAAATTCAATATTGAACGTTCTGTGTCTTGTTCCATAGCTCTTGTCGTCTTTTGTTAATGTTTCGTTTTTTTATTTTTATATTAATGAAAATTACTTAAACCTTAATTAATTATGCACCATTTTACACCGTTTGGTAACATACTTAAGTAGTTATATAATATGAAAGGAAATTATTGTTCACCGAGCGAGCGAAACGTCGCTTCTACGGGTCTGGCAAATTTTTCATTTCTCTGTCAGTTCGTATGTTTGTGTACCTCCTGAAATTTCATACTCGCGTACAGATCGTAATTCCAACCAAACTTCATGAAACTTGGTGTATGTGCGATTTTATAATTTTTTTTTACGATATTAGCAATTTTAAGGGGGACATATTTATGCCCTCTGAGGGGGGCTTAATTCAATAATATTGGATACAAACACGCGGCACCTAATATTGATTAAGGTTCATGAATATAAAGAAATCAGTATAATTGATTGTGTTTTGTTTAAAAAGTCGCAAAAATAGGTGAAGAAGTCGACAGTACTACGCGAAAATACTAGTTCATTTGTTTTAATTTTAGACTAAAACAGCACAAATATACGTATGTAATATTTCTATGAATCGTTTTGAATCCTTGTATTACTGTTATTTTCATTTTGTTTTACGCTCGAATAAAATTCGCATCGAATTCCTCGGAAACTTCGGAGTCAGAATTCTCGAAATTAGATAAAGTCGCACACAGTCAATGTATGCTTATTGAATTTAACCGCATCCTGTAGTCTACAGACGTCCTCGACAATATTTCAATATAGCTTGTTAAATTTATGCAACATACCATTATAATAGAAAAGGAAGATATTTATTGAAACGACTGAACTTGAACATGATTACATTTATTATGTAGCTCGTATTCTAATTACTCATCTATTAGTACATACTTATTTAGATATAGATCTACATCTCAATCGTCGGTAGGATCTGTACTTGTAAAAATGTTAAATCATATTGCTTTGTCGAAACAGTATAATACTGATATAGAACCATTGCTGTTGAAACAGTTTCTCCAAAATAGAATCTTTGGATAAATACACACTATAGAATATCAGCTGACCCTGAGCAAATTCTTTGGGCACATTACAATATATTCGTTATTTGTCGGTAGCTAATTTTAATAAGGTTGGAAAACCAAATAAGGCCAAACATTACTATGCTGAAATAAGAAGACAATTCATGCAATTTTTAAGATATCAGCAGAAATTTAAAAAGAGTTAGAAAATAATACACCAAAAAAAATAAAACTAAAACCTTCTGTTCAGCTCCGTAGTCAAACTTTTCAGTTATTTTAATGTAAAAATAACTGATCCGAGTTTCATAAATTTATATGAGGCTACTTGCGAATTATACTCAATCAAATAAAAAATAATTTTCCATATCGATCCACGCGTTTCTGAGAAATAGGATTAAAAAAACTGGCAAATTAAGAACCTCTTTTGAAGTCTGTTAAGTTCAGCTCATTATACTTATCTATATTTAAAATGATCGGTATTGATATTGGCGCTACAGGCGCTATAAAAGAGGCACTATTTAGTTGCCCCTTAAAAAAAACTACTACGCTTATAATATTTTATTCTCGTCCCAATTATTAATGAATACTATAGAACACCTAATAAAGTAAAATGTTTAATAACTACGTAATTTACTAACTATTAAATGTAATTTTTGTAGAAGTATTTTGTGAAGAAGTATTAATGGAAGTGTCGTGTCGTCGCTGTAGAATGAAAACCTCGTACTTATGTCAATAAATATTTAATTTTTGTGAAATTGCAATGAAAACCACGTATTTCCGCGTATTTAAATTCCTTCTGCACTGATTTGTTACTAAAAACCTTTATAATTGTATTCATTAAATATATTCTTTATGTCTTCATAATTCTGTATTTACTTTTAAAGATCTCGTAACTTAGTACTGATAAAAACAGAAAACATCTTATGTCATTAAACCAGTATAAACCGGTTTAGTAAAAGAATGGTAAATATCCTAAATAACTCCTTTATATCATACAAAACATGACGCAAAAGAACAAAACAGTATTTCATACAGTAACAAAAATAACAATTATTTTCGTTTCCTGTAAAGTTTACGTTTCTGGACATACGAGGTAATCATTCCACAGCAACGATGTTTACTTCATTTTTTTTTTCAGTTGGATAAATATTATGTCCTTTAGGAGTGCTTGTAATTGTTATTTAGTGAGGTTTTATGGACTATTTGAGAGGTAGAACTCTTTGTGTGGTCTTTACTACCTATGGCTTTCTAATCTTAGGAAAGTTTTTTTGTCCGCGAATCAATGATATTACTAACCGACGTCATAAAAAGTTTTTAGTTCGATTGTTTTTTATCTGTGTTACTCGATTTCTCAAATACCTTTTTTTTTTTAAATACTAGGTACACTTCTTGTGTAAATGTTGTGAAAATTGTTTGAATGTTAAATCAAAATTACTGAATAAATTGTATACATGCCTGCCAAATTGTACTCGATTTTCACTTCTTTCATAATCATTATTTTCTGTAAGTAATCATTTGGGCATAACAATCTAATCACACAAAGCCATTTTAGCTACAAGATCTGTTTTCATTCAACGTAGACGTTAATTGTCGGTGAAAATCACTAAAAGAAAATTGGGTAGGAGCCTCAGAATAGTTTTCCTTACGCCCTCTGCAATCAGAAGATGGGTTTGATGTCACACATGCGTCTGATTTTGGTTTCTTTTTCCACGCAAATGTCTTGTTTGGTAAGCGACCTCTTCTATCTCTACGACTGCGACTTTATTTACATAAACAAAATGACTAACGACAATAACATAAAAATATATAGCGGAAAGATTACCTATAGACCATTTAAGATCTACAGATAATCCAATTGCTCCAACCCACCACCAGAAGGCAGCGTATTCAGAATGCTAGCCGCATTACCACGCTGAATGGCAATGCTTATGCGTTGGGCCAGATAAAAACCAGCATTCTGCTCACGCGTCGAATCGATCAAACGCTCCGATAAGTTTTGGAAAATAAGATGAGCTCCCGATCCTCACGGCCCTAAAGTCCCAACTCCAAACGGCTCAAATATATGTTTATGACGTTAGCGTAGTTAACTAAGCGAGCGAAGCGCCTATCTGCCAAAATATTCTTACGTATGTCAGTTTTCGTGTGTTTGTATGTACGAATGTTTTTCTGCAAGAAACTTCGTACTCGCGTACTGGTCGTAGTTTCCATTCAATCTTGTGTATAGGTTATACGATTTTTTGAATTTTTTTTTTCATCGGGATTTTTTACTGGTGGTTTATTCCTATAAACCAACAATTTCGTTTGAAAATGCAAAAACTCGACAATTCTGTAGATATAGATTCTATTACTCTTGGAAGAAGGTCTAAAATATGTGGCAATAGAATCTTAAAAAAAAAAAAACACGAATCAAGATGTTTATCGGTAACCGCAGCTGCTTGTGAGGATGTTATGACAGTTGAAATAATTGACAGAGTTTTATTGAGATAATATTTGGGATCTTGGAATGATGAATTATTGCGGTCACGAGGTCAACTCACAGAACAACAAGTATATAGATAGATGTAGTATTTAGCTTACAGATAACTTCCTAGACGTTATAATTGTCGGAAAACAATTTTAACCAATGACCGTGAGGGCGCAGTTAACAATTTTTAGCTATCTTTGTCGGGTTTATTCAAGACGCGACGTGACGCGTGATTCGTCAAATAGTCAGAAAGGTACATTCGCGAACTTTCTACTTCCAGGTCGCATTTAATTCAAGGTAAATAAATGAATGAATGAATGAATAAACTCTTTATTGCAGACACACAAACATCAAATATACTTACAGGAAAAACCTTACATCTAGTGTCACAAGTGGCGGCCTTAACGCTAAAAGCGATTTCTTCCAGGCTTGCGTTTCAGATTTACTGTCAAGCCAAAAGATTTGCTCTACTCACAGATTCTAGCTAAATCATCATTTGTAACGGCTACGGCAGAACTAAGCTGATTGTAAGGTTGAGTTTAAAAAAAAAAAAAAAATAATTAACGTTTCACACTCATAGCCAACCACTACGATTTCTCCTGTGTCGGGGATACCATGTAACATTCACAATGACACCCAGACTCGAAGCGAATGTTTAAAGTTACATTCAAACATCTGCTTCGACCGAGAATTAAACCCACCACGGCGGCCGTCTAGGTGTTTGTTGGGCATTAAAGTAACCAGCTTGATAAATATTCTACAAAAATACAATATCGCTTACGTACTTACTAAAAAGTAAGAAAGCTTGTACACGTACTGACCAGCTATAAAAGCAAAATTGTTATGTCCGAGAGTTATTTTTATTATACATTTATTTACAAAACTTCAAATTGCTCAGTCCGGAGTAGTCTTGACTTCAGGATAACATAAAGTTAATTACTGACTGTATCTATATGAAAGTGTCACAATCGCAATTAATGATGCATATTATTATAAATTCAATTCAAATATTTACAGAAAAGAAGTTACTTAAAATCCGCCTTCAGACTCAATAAAATAGATTTTAAAGTCTCGAAACCGACTTTAACTTCGCATTCAATAATTACAAAAACCTACAATTTAAGATAATAAATAAAAGAACGTAATTAAATGTACATTATGCTGAAAAATTCGTATATGTACTTGAATTTAGAATTAAAAAGGCTTAATATCCAATAATAAATACTGTCATCCTGTTACGTGTTAAAATACTAAACCAACCCGGATATAAAACAACAAAAAAAGAAATACAATTCTCCAAAAATAATAAAAAGTACAAGCTTTGTCTTCTCACAATACGCGAATAGAATAGAATAGAATTTAATTGAATGAGAGAGCTCTCGTGCGGTTTTCCGTTTCGGGTGAAAAGGGGAATTCGACGAAATTCGACGAAAAAAACCCGGTGTCGTCGAACGAATGAACAACTGGCTCGTTAACGATCAAACTGAACGTTACCACTTTGGACTGTGAAGTCGATACAATTCTAGCTATATCTGAGCCGATTGCGGTGGATACAGAACGAAAATGTACGTTTTATTCCTTTCATATATTTGTTGAAGGGCGCACAAACTCCAGTCGACCTGGGTAAAGGGGGTTTAAAACGCTGTTTTTTGTATGGAAAAACGGTGATGCCATCCAATGGCTGGTGTTTTGGCTAAAGTCTAGTTTTTTTATGGGTATGTGTTATTTTATATGGGTAAGACTCACTACCCTTAATAAAACTACCTCTTTTGCTTCAGATTTCAGATTTTACTTATGTAAAATACTATAATAATTATCATCTCTATCTATCTATTTATAAAAATGAATCTATCAATGAACGCCACCGAGCTGGAACTTCTCTCGTTCCACCCAGTTCATGCATCGCCTTCCGTAAGTCAATCTCTCACTGGCCGGCTAGCGTCCTATTATACATATATTACGTTTGCTACGTTGTTTGTTTGATATTTGCTTCACTTCAACGTCTGTGATGTATAGTAGCAGCCTAATATGAGCAAAAATACCTAGGATTTAGGACCCAAGAAGAGCAGCATGTAGGTTGGACCTGTTCTCTCTGATTTGATGTCGTCCACGTCGTATCCGATGATGGCGACTGTAGCCAACTATTGTCGTGTGCTCGTTAGTGTCTGCTACTAAGGACTAGCTGTGCTACGAATATTATAGTAATGATAAAAAATCATAATGATGAATGAATACGAATCTGCAAGCTACAATCTATATAATAGCATCGCTGGTAAGAGAATCTCCCCTTACCAGCGATGCTTTGGATGTTTCAACTATGTTTGTACTAGCTAAAATATCTGCACTATCATCTGACCAATTAACAGTATATTGATGCGCTGCAGTATAAAAATACAATGAAATCCAGTTGTGAAAGTGGACGAACAGGTAGGTGAAAGTGGTCTAACTGCATGACCTATAGTTATGTACTAGATTTAAAGTGATTGTTTGTTGAATTGTTTTTGAAGCAAACGGCGGCAAGTAGTTTGTTTTTGCAATTGAATAGTAAATAAATGTAAATTTTACTCATATATTTTATATGTATGTATTTTATTGTATTTTCGACACGACCTTTGTAAGTCAACCAAGCATGGTCCCTACAAACGCAGCAGCAACGTTCAATCTATGTGATGTGATAATATCGGCACAAGATCTTAACATTTTCTAATAGATTTCGTTTTGTCAAGAGGTATTATTAAATAATGTCGATATATTATTATATGTGACTGTTTCAAAGCATAAGATTTCAGTCTTCAATATTGAAAAGTAATATAAATAATAATAATAAATAAATAAATATGAGACAACATCCACACAAAGGTCTTCAGATCCCAAACTAGGCAAAGCTTATCCGGGGAACGAACCCGGGACCAGCGGCGCAGAAGGCATGGTTGCTACCAACTGCGCCAACCGGCTAGTCGAAAAGAGTAGAGAAGAGTATGCGTTTGAAAAACATATGAAATAGCGTTTCACATCCATAGCTCTCAGCTAGGATTTCTCCTGCTTCAATGAATTCATGCAATACACGCACAAATCCGAAGATACATGTACAAATTCTTTATTCGAACAAATGATAAATCAAATTCGACACTGCAAGCTCTCTAAGGGAATATGCCATTCACTCATGCACCCCGGAACGTTCTTACTCGTACAGATATCCCAAAGCTTTTTTTAGTAACAAAGGGTAGCCACTAAGCGGCTAGCCTATGTTACAAAAACTATATTTCAATTGTCACATTCCTACATACAAATTAGCTTGGCTGCAACCGGTAAAGCAGCATCTTCCATGTAAATAAACATAGGAAATGTGTTAGGTAGAGCTTCGTTTTGCCGTCAAAGTACATTCTACTCAACAATGTCCAGCCAAGTCCACTATCTTAGTTGCTAATAGCAGCGTTGCCTCCAAACATCGTCTACATTCGCTACCGATAACTTTATCAGCACAACAGCGTGTTTGGGAAACGGTACTCCCAAGGCGGATCGAAACAAACATAACAAGCTAACTGAGCTCCGAAGTCCCTAACGTCAATCGCGATGCCTGATCCTTTGTTATTTCCTATGAAAGGAAAAATCGGCTAAGTTTTCTCGATATCGAATAGCTGTCATGAAAAAATATAAGGCTGGGATTTGGAAGCTTAGCCGCGTGTAGATTTGGCAAAGTTATAGTTGAGTGCGGGCTCAGAGGCTAAGCGCAATTTACCTTAGTTGGAACCGTGAAAATGTAACTGATATGAAAGTAGTTTTTACTTTAGACAGTTTTTAACCACTAGGTCGGGACTCTGGTCGATCATGTAGAAACCTAACACTCACGTTTGATCTATGTGGACTTTTAGAAGTTTATTTTTTTTGGCTTATTGGCAGCAGCTTGTTGTGGCTTTAGGCACCAACTTCACTTCAAAACGATTCAGTGAATCCTAAAAAAAAACACATTATATGATTAGCAGGAGGAGCCAGCAGCGAGTAAAATAAAAGCATCGCAGATGGTGAACAGATATTTGTCTAACGCTGTTTAGTACGCACGACTGACTTTGTCTCATGACACTTTACTAATTTTTAATATTCATAAGTATAGTAGGTACATTAATATAAAAATACGACAAGCCGTTTAGGCTCTAGGGCGTGCTTAAGAAATATACATACATACATTCACTAGAAATACATAACCGGCCTTTTTTCGCAGTCGGATAAAAACCGATTTCTTTTAGGTAGGCGCCTGTACAAAATTTTAGGTTTTTTTATTTACCGACCAGACTGATAGACCCGATTTTGATAAAATATATGTGGGTAAAACTAGAAACTTTACTTTTAGAACAAAAAAAAATATTTTGCAAATCTGTCCAAGTCTCAGATAAACACTTAATTGTAGTCACGCAAAATAAAAAATGGAGCATGATATAAATACAAAAATGTGATTGTTGGTTTGTTTGTAAATCTTCTCCTCAGTAACTGAGTCACGGATCGACTTAGTTCGAGGTCCGTAGTGTTATAAACTACTTTTTCGTCGGGAAAGCAAACGTAAACTTCGGGCGAAACCGCAGGCAAAAGCTAGTAATTAAAGAACCACATATCTTTCTTTTATTCTTGATTAAAGCGTCAACTTTGAAGAGTGGAATGACCGATAATATATCTGGCACTGCTCCAGCTGTGATGAAACAAAGCGCTTTAGAGCAATTAGCATACTTATCGCATTGAGAAATAGTACCTAATGCTATGGAGGCTAGGTAATATCAGTTTCATAGTAAACTAACTTCAAAAAAGGAAGAGGTTCTGAATTTGTTGAGATTTTTATGTAGATATATTATTATACCCTGATTTAATAGAAATTAATACTTATTTAGTTCCATATATATTTTTATCGAAATTCTTCTAGTTCAGGTACGTTCTTATACGAGTACGCCTGCTGAAATGAATTTGGTGATCGTTATTTAAATTATTTGTGCACCTACACTAGTATTAATAAAGAGGAAATTTGTATTTTTTATGTAATAAATCAGCATAAAAACTACTTTAAAAAATCTGTTGCCGTTAGGTAGCTTCATTATCTCTGAATAACGTAGGTTATACCTAATTCTATAACACATTAGAGCGCAGCTAGATTGATATAAATATTTATATGATCCTATAGATATATCTACTCATCATCTATTTTTAGACTTCAAGATTTGAAACTGTACTTCTGCAAAACAATTCTTTATAATATTTCTCCAAAGCGATTGTGAACAAATGTACACTTGAAGGCTTGAAGCAAGTGCATTGCCAATTCAAGTACGTCGTTCTCGTCTAGGAAGACTTTAAGCTGGAGGGCTATCGTCTAGAGTTAGGTATGAAAAGGGTGAAAACAAGAGCGTACGTTTTGACAGTTTGCTGCTACAATGATGTTAAAATAAAATCAAGTTTACTTACTTTTGTTTCACCTCTTTATGCGTATCTCCGATATATCGATGCAATTTACACGTACACAGAGAGATTAAGGTTTCCCAGATGAGTTGACGTCACAGAGGCGGCCGTTCCATAAACGTCAACTCCTTTTTTAGAAACCTAGAAGGTAAGTATGCCTTTGACCGCAACTCGCCTGATGTAAACTAACGTGCGGCCTAAGATAGTGTACGCTCGTCTAGAAGAAACCTATTCACTTGTCACTTGAAAAGACCCAGATTATAGCAATCAGAAAATAGATAATCCGACGACGAGTTCCACAATCTGGCAGTCCAACAGCAAAAACTTAGAATTATTAAGACGAAGCCTCGACGACACACGAAATTTTTTCATAATATACAATCTCTAAATAATCAAATCAAATACAGTTTATTTATTTTTACATTGCAATCAGTTAGATTACTTGTAATTACTTAACAACTTGAGTTATTATCCAGAAATAGCTCATAAATCTACCATTCGTACGAGCCAACGTAAATCTTCAACTGTAAACGATTTCAATTAGCCATTCTAAAGTCAAGGTTTTGCAGAACAACGACGAAGCTTGTTCTCGTAAGCCATTGGCTTGGCTTCGGATTTCGCGTCTCAAATGTAACTCTAATCCGCGGGCGGAAAGAGCTCGAGAAAAACGTTCGGGATTATTTATCATAAATCCACGCCTTTGAGATCAGGTGATGTTACAGCATGATGTAACTGTTTAGCTGATCTAAATATGTAAACAATAAGTAAGTACTGAAGTATTTAAAATCATGCTTTAAAAAGGTGACTGGCGACTTACATTACAATACAATACAATACAATAATTCTTTATTGTCACCACAAAAATACAACACAAAAAGAATACAACAAACAAATAACATGGCACAAAAGGCGGTCTTATCGCTAAAAAGCGATCTCTTCCAGACAACCTTTATAGGAATGGAACATAATAATAAAAATTAGCATAGACGGTGGTGCAAAACAGATATGAGAAATTTAAATAAAAAAATAGTAATGAATACAACATACAAGAGTACATATAAAAATCATCATACATAAAAATAACAACTAGCTAGGTACTTATATATGTAAGTATACTCAATTAAGGAATAACAGGACACTAATAAAAATAGATTGACAAAATAAAAATTAGTGAACAATACTTGAAAGATAATATTTCTTGACCTGAGCTTTAAATGAATCAAGGCTTTGCGCACGCCTGATAGCCAATGGAAGAGCATTCCAGAGGCAAACAGCACGCATGGAATAGGAGGAGCCATAAAAGGTATTATTGTGTTGTGGAATTTGAAGACGAAGATTAGAGGACGACCTAAGATTACAAGAATGGGATTCGTGCACGTAATTGAAACGAGATTTCAGGTAAGAAGGAGAACAAGGATTAAACAAAATATTGTAAAGAAGAGATAAAATGTGAGTATCCCGGCGAAGACGAATGGGTAACCACTTGAGCTTGTTACGAAACTGGGAGACATGGTCATATTTACGAAGACCGAAAATAAACCTTATACAGTAATTCTGGAGGCGTTCAAGTTTATCTAGTTGATCCTGGTTTAAGTCAAGATAACATGCATCAGCATAATCAAGAATAGGAAGAAGAAGGGACTGTGCAAGCGCAACTTTGGTAGCAATAGGTAAAAAATTTCGTAGACGTCGCAAGGAACCAGCTGAAGCAAACATTTTACGGCTAACAGATTGAAGTTGCTGATTCCAAGATAAACAGGTGTCAAGTATTATTCCTAAGTTCTTAACTTCAGTACTATAAGGAACTGCAACACCGCCAAATGAAATTTTAGGCAAAGAACAGTAGTCAATACGAGTAGTCATGTAGGAACTACCGATTATGATGACTTGCGTCTTCGCAGGATTGACAGTTAGACCATAAGACTTGCTCCAGGATTCTATACGTAATAAGTCACTGTTTGCAGCATCTACAGCCTCCCCCAAGCGACCAAGTGAAGCTTGTGAGTATATTTGGAGATCGTCAGCATAGAGGTGGTAGGAAGAAGATATATGAGATGTAATAGAATTTATAAAAATTGCAAAGAGAAGAGGAGAAAGCACACCACCCTGAGGTACACCGGAACTAGTGTCGCACCATGAAGAGTACGAGTCATCAACACGTATAAGTTGCCGGCGTCCATAAAGATAACTGCGAAACCAGTCAATTGCTGTTGGAGATACGTTTATAGAGCTGAGCAGTGCTAGAAGGATGTCAAAATCAATAGTATTAAACGCATTGCTAAAATCAAGTAATGTGAGAGCAGTTTGTTGTCCATGCCCCGCCTTATATCGTCGGTAATTTTGACAAGAGCTGTAACAGTACTATGGCCAGGGCGGAAACCAGACTGCATAGGATTGAGGATATTGTTCCGATTTAGGAAGAAACTAAGTTGGGTATGGATAAGACGTTCTAGAACTTTAGAAAGAAATGGGAGAATGGAAATGGGGCGATAGTCGGAAAAGGATTTTGGGTGGGACTTTTTGGGCAAAGGAACAATTTGAGCTTCCTTCCAGCAGCGCGGGATTTTACCTTGTGACACGGAAGTATTCAGTAAGTGACAGATTGTGGGTAAAATTTCATCTAAGATAGGAATAATCATTTTCCTACTGACGCAATCGCCGCCAACGGCATTAGAGGAAATAGCAAGGATACTCTTCTTGACGTCACAAGCAGCAAATTGACTTATGACAAATGCTGAGTGAGTGGGTGTTGGAACAGAAGAAAGATAATGGAGAGTAGAAAATTTATCGTTCGAACTGATATTAGATGACGATGAAAAGTGCTGATTGAGAGCATCGATATAAAGATTGCTAGGGACAGAATCATGCCGAGACTTTCCAACACCCAATGATCGCAAAAATTTCCAGACTTTAGCTGGGTCACCGTCTTCTACGGATTTGTGAATGTGGTGGCGCTGTGCATCCCTACACACTCTGTTGCAGCGATTCCGCATGAAAAGGTACTTTTCTTTGTTTTGTTCGCTAGGGTGGCACTTAAACTTAGTTTTGGCTACAACTTTATCATGCATAAGTTTTTTAATGTCGTCTGTAATCCATGGAGCTGGGAAATGTCGCATTTTAACTAATCGCTGTGGAGCATGAATGCCGTAAAGTTTTATTAGAGAGTTGTTAAACGCAGTTAGCTTATCATCAACGCAGTTAGCATTTAAAACAGGAGACCAGTCAATATTAGCAACATCCGTTCGCAGTTTCGCCAAGTCCATGCTACCAAAATTGCGCTGCAGAAGAGTTTTAGGTTTCAATTTAGGGAGACGAATTTTATAAGAAAGAAAAATGACATCATGATAAGACATATCATGGTCTGAGCATTGGCCGTGCTTGGCAACATGCTGAGGTGATGAGACGAGCATTAGGTCTAAAAGAGAAGCAGTACAATTTGGTTGGTTATGTGTAGCACCAAGAGGAAGGATGTGCATGTTGCACGACTTCAATAGTGACTTAAGTTTGAAAGTACGAGAGTTTTCCTTTAAAAGGCAAGTATTAAAGTCACCCATTATGATAGTGTGAGAGAAAGATGGAATAAGATCTTCCAGAAGGTTTTCAAAAGAAAATAAGTAATTAACATGACAATCATGACTATAATAGACTCCGAGAAGAATTTTTGAATGTGAAAGAGTTAATTCAAGGAAAAGATGCTCACCAGCGTTAGTAGGTGGAGGCTAGGTTGATATATTATTAATAGTGTAAGGAATATGAGGGCGCAAATGTATGGCCACACCACCATCGACGGAGCTAGTTCTATCGTTTCTGACAAGAACGAAACCCGAAAGTGAGTATGAAGTTGTAGGGAGACAAGGCTTGAACCAAGTTTCGGAGACTAGTATAGCATGAATGTTTTTGTTGTCAAATGATGCCAACATCTCAGAATAGTGGGCCGGAATACTCTGAGCATTAATATGAATGACATTGAAGTTCTTAGGTACGTCCGAAAAGTAAGTTACCAATGATTCACTTAAAGACGGTAAGCTTAAAAAACTTGCATTGCTACTTATAGTAGCACAAGTAGAGAGAGATCTATAATCTTCGCAGTCACTGCTACTGTGTTCACTAATAGACATTTCTAAATATATAAATATTAATAACTTTCAAGTTTTAGCTCCAAGATTAACTTAGAAGATGTCAAAACAGGTTCCATCCGCCAGGTTGGTAAGAGATAGATCTACTAATAATATAATACAGTTAAATATAGCACAACACATCAAAAAAAAACTAAGAAAAAGTAATTGGTTTGGCAGAGCAGGGTTAGTCTAATACATAAAATCAGGAATATAATTGATAGTCTAAATAATTTCAGGCCTGGCTAAATCATCTTCCCGTACTAAGCTGTTGACAAAAAAAAAAAAGACATATGACAGCGTTTCACAGCGCCGCTTTGACAAGTAAATAAACAAAGAAAAGAGAGAGAAGTGAGTTTAAAACGAAATTGTGTATATAACAAAATAGAAAAATGCCTTGCCTTTATAATATACAAATGTTTTAGAATAAAAAAGTTCTCCTACCCTGTACTTACATTCATACCGACATTCATCCACGACAGGCGCCGATTTATTTCGATTTAAAAATCAATCCACTTGAACGTTACCCTGCCACTCAAAAAAAGAAACTTGAAAACAATCGAATTTAGTAAGTAATTCCTTTTTTTGGAAATCGGTAGGAAAAATTAATAATGACTTCAATTCTCAGTCAAAACTCACGTTACAAAACAAAATTTCATCTACGTAGTCAAGACAATTAAAGTGAATTTAAATAAAAATATACTTGATAGACGGTCCGTGAAATCGAGGAACGTACAAAAAAAACCTCGATGAATTGAAAACCTTCCTTCTTTTTGAACCCGAAAGGGGGCCGCTATACTCACCCTATGGAACAACTTTTATTATGAGACGTACCTTGAATTCGATAGACACAAACATCTGTTCCAGAGAAAAAGTTTATCGGGCGACGATAAATGTTTTTTTTTATCCTACACAGCTAGGCATTTGACCAAGATCTCACAAGCACGGAAGTCAGCGATACTGTAGTCCAAGATGGAGCATGCCTAGTCTGGAATACACTGGCTCTCAAGGAATACTGCCGGAACACATCGTTAGGTGCTTGGCGACAGATTTTACAACTTAAGGGTGGTAGCTAGCCAGGTGAGTGATAGGAAACGCCCTATGATGGTTTCCCCACGATGTTTTCCTTACCGGTAGCTCAGGCTCTTTTTGCATGTTTCGCGGGATCGAATCTCGTACCTTTAGTACGGCAATCGGCCCCATTAACCACTCGACCATTATCGCTACAGAATGAAACAGGTGATCTTTTTTCTCAAATTTAGAGTCGGTCTCGTTGTAAAAGTTGTTACTTAGGCTGAGTATAGTGGGCCTCTTTCGACTTAACGCTTCCCAAACCAATAACCCTGAATACATCGCCTGAAGATAGTGCAGTGATAGATGGACTCAGTACATAAATTTAGATGGATCGTCAAGGGCCGAGGTAATGCAAAAATGCTTAGTGACCGAGTTTTCTACCTTCACTGAGGAACAATGATTGATGGAGGTCGATGGATGAAGATAGATGGGCAATTTTTATGGTGGTAAAGATATGCAAAGTAGACATTTCAAGATTAAATCAACAGATTGTTCTACTGTTCTTTATAGCAAGGCTACTTCATAAAACAAGTTATTTTTACGAAAAAGGTAATAATTGACTTGCATTACGGCAGAACTTTTTTAGATATTTCGATTTGAAACCTCTGAAACGTTTTTGATAAGATTTCAATGATACCGCTAGGGAAGTATACCAAACAAAAAAATACATATCGGCCCAGTCGTCTGCGTCTCCAAGAAATCAGATAAACACGTAAAAACGAATTGAGTCAATATCATCATAATCAGCCAATAGACGCCCACTGCTGAACATAGGCTTCCCCTTTAGAATGCCATTCCGAACGACAAGCTGTCAATTGTATCCACGGGTTGCTTGCGACTTTTACTATGTCGTCGGTCCACCTAGTGGAAGACCTGCGTCTTCCGCTTCGTGGTCGCCACTTAAGAACCTTTCTTCCCCATCGATTATCGGTTCTTCCGGCGATGTGGCCAGCCCATTGCCACTTCAGCTTGCATATCCTACGAGCTATGTCGGTAACTACGCTTCTAAGGCGAATATCCCACATTACGGATTCTATCGCGCAGACACTGCTTACAACTACATAGCTTTCCATTGCACATTCGAATTGAGTATCTCCTTCTATTTGGCAGTTGTTAAAAAGCAAAATGTTTCTGTTGTCACTCCCTAGCTGCGTTACTGTGGCGCTAAATTGCTAGGTTCAAACGCTCGAACACTTGAAACCAATGACCGTTTGTAGGACTTATGGTCTAAACTACGAGATTTCGTCTACAAGAACGATCACAACTTTGTTACTATTCACAAACTGGATCGGATGTAATCGCAAAGGACTTGTTTCATATTCGGCCTTGTACGTCTACCAAGAAATTCTTAAAGATTTGGTTAATATCGTGTATTAATGAAAAATGCATTATGTGAATTGTAGTGGAACTATGGCATGCCTGGAAGATTTGCCATGAAGGTGTCCTTGGTTGACTCCAGTGGTCACATTGGTCTATGAATTGAATTGATATTGTGTCACAAATATAAAAAGTGACAAAATAAATACGCCTAAATAAATCACCTTTTTGCGTTAATAACGTGACAATATTTTAAATCGAGACTAATTCTGTACACTGCGATAAGTTAAGATATTTTGAATTTGGTTGATAGATTAAAGATATATAGGCCTTAACATATATTTTATGGTATCATGTACACTGGTTCTGGCCAGAGCTCCAAACATTTTTAAAACATCTCTTTTAAACACAAAATAGAACTGATGTTCATTCTAATTTTTACTATGAGAAAAAAAATCAGCTGCTAGCTGCTGCTACTCGAATAAATTCGTTTGATATAATTGTACTTTATAATAGGTACATGTTGTTGTAATGTGATTGTAAGAATTCATATCAGTACTATCATCAATCATATCATCGTCACTGATCTCTTTGAAACTGAGAGTTAAAGCGATCGTGATTTCTGCGTTTGGTAGCTATGTAGGTTGTAGGCGTCATACGCTACAAGGTGCAATTTCAAACTCTGTGATAATTTCGTTTTCTTTCAACAGGTATAGTGCTGGTTTTCGTACAGTCCGCTTGCGCCAGTAACTTGTACGTGGATCTCATTGCGATGCATGTCACGTAGAGTTATTTATGAAGTTCGCGTGTGTGGTGACGATTGCGCTCAATGAATGATCGATACAGATACAGTGAATGAATCTTGTCCAGATTTACACTTCAAATATAGGTCTCTGTTAGTTTGTCATTTAAATACAGACAATATAAATGCGATAAGCTATAATAACGTACATCAGTATTTTATTCCTCGACGGAAAAACAACGGGGTGTGGAATCGTAGCTCACGAACGGATGAATTGTTTTCGATTTTGTTATTTTTGTTTGGAGTGAATAAGTCGAGAGTTAGCTATCTTTGATGAAAATAGGTCCAAGCCGCCAATATAGCAGATTAATTTTTTTCACAACTCTTTCAAAACAGGTATAAAATGAAAGGGCTTAATTAGCGGAATACATTTTGATAAATTTCAAATCTATGATGGCCGCCACCATTAAAACGCGGATTACATATTGGCTTTTAAACTTTAACTTTTGCTTGTTACGGAACTACGGATAGTATTTAGAATACTTGCCAGGAATAAATACTTATACTGATGTACAATATACACACTAGGACTGAGTTTTGGACTTTAAAATCAATCATATCACTGTAATGTGCTTGTTAGCCTGAAACAAGTGATTAGATTTTTACTTCAGTAACATTGTTGAAATCTTGAATGTTTATGTTTTATTACACTTACACCTGCCAGCCAAAAGTTTGAGACCACCTTGAAAAAATTACAAAATTTAATAAAGCTCCAAAAGTTACTACGGTACACATTATTTATTGACCTAAGTAAATAGGGAACTTCTTGTCGGATGTAGTGCGAAACCAGTTTTGGTCCGGAACCGCATAAAGCGACCGTTCGTCCAAAAGCAAGTCAAATGGTTCTCGCCGTTATGACAAATTGGAGGGGCTTTGGAAAGCTTTTCAACCGCTTCGGTTGCAAGGTTCACTTTGTAGTAACCTAACCAAAGGCTGGGGATTATTAAATTCTATGTCGTAGTATTAGTTTAAGAGCTCCACTAAATGTGGAAGAATTTGAAGATAATTTGCGATACTTTATAGTTACTTTTTTCTCATGCGTATCCCAGCCGTTATGATGATATTTAATTGTGATTTTTTTTTAAATATTTTGTACCACTTTTATTCATTTTTATTCTTACCTACTCGTAAAAGATTCTTCAAACTTTGTGTATCGAATTCTTAGCAAACTTGAAATCGCTTTAGCTGTTATTAATTTGCCTTTCTGTTCCGTATTTTCATGAGCAAAAATGTGCTCGTTAAAAAACTTTTCCCATTTTCCATTCATAATTTCCTCCGTTCAAAAGTCAACGCGTAAGAACACTTATTAAAGGAAAGGTCAATTAGAGCATCGCACATTTCGCGCTGACAATAAAATTTTCTATTTCCCCGACCTTTTCCAGTTCAAACATAAGACAAATCCCGAGCTCCCAACCAGCAAATGTTTGAACAAAATATTTTTCCGACACATCTCCCGCTGCTTCGTTTACTCAGTACTTCTTGTTTATTATCTTTTGTTTGTCTTCACATACCGTAAAATAGTGAAGAAATAATCCCGTATTGCAACGCTGCAATGTATTCGCCGCGTGGAGATAAGGTCGTATAAATACCGGAACGGTCTCAGTAGAATTGGGTCAGATTAGATATCGTTATAGAAATGTTTAATTATGTGATAATACTCGCCCAAGTAGTTAAAATGAGTGCAATGTTTTGAAATTGCCTTATCTTGCCTATCTGTTTTAAGGATTATAGGTTACCGTTATTTTAATATACAATTGAAGTAGATTAGACCCATAATTAATGAGATTATAATAATAATAATGTAGATTAAGAATAATGTAGACTTTATTAAAGAGGTAAGGCAAAGGCTCAAAGTTAAGACTGGTGACTCCCGCTCCGGTTCGTTCCTGTTGCAGAGGATGGCCATTGCTATTCAACGTGGCAATGCTGCGAGTGTAATGGGTACTTTTGTACCAGGTCAGGGGTGGGTTATTTGATTTGACGTAATTAATTGTGAAAAGTTATTATGTAGATTAGGTATATATTTCAATGTGATACAAATTCACGTCATTGTTGAATATAAAGTGCTTTATTTAGGATTGAGAATGGAGTTTGAGTAATAAAACTAATTTACTGATGTGTTTTTGTACTAATGCTCGTTAATAAGTCTAATAACTCAGTCTGAATCATCCTTGAGTGCCTGAAAAAGGTCTATTATTATCATTCTGATAAAACTCGACCGATAAACAAGATAGCTCAGTCATTAGAGCGAATTGTGATTCATATCAATATCTGAGAGATCTTCCACTAAAGTTTATCTACATATGCTAATTTTGTAAACGTTTCTGTTATTATGAAAAATAAAATAACTTACTACAAAAAAGTAAAATATAAATAAAGTACATAAAATAAAAAAATATAATATTACCTAATATTTATATCTAAATATCTACTGGTAATTGAAACGCTTCAACTTGCCAGCGTACCTAGTATGCTAAAGCTACACCGCGCTGAATGCCAATGCTTATGCTTGTTTCATGTAGTTTACAAATACATAAAGTTCTTTGCTTATTTCTAGCGAACACAGGCATCATATTTTTGACAAATATGACTATACGGCCTTTTAACTGATTTTAAAAAAGGTGGAAGTACCTATACGACTGTATGTTTTGTGTGCTATACTACCTGATTTCTCAGCGACGCTAAAAACGATATGGAATAATCTTTTTTGTAAGAGTTATAAACTCGTATCAATGGTTTAATTATAATTACCTGAAGACCTTTGTGTGGATGTTGTCCCATATTATATGTATATATATAAATATATATAATGGTATCAAAATCGGTACAGTAGTTTGTGATGATGTGCCTGGCGGTATGAACTGAAGTCGGTTGTCTTATTTTTATCTGACGGACTAAAGGGAGGGCAATGATTTTGAATTAAATATTTCCGAGTTACTGCAAACAAATATAGCCTTGCAGTTGTTTAAGTTACCCAAAATATTATATTCACCATTACATTACATTAAATAAATTAAGTTACGCAAATTAAATCTATTTTGTAAAGGTGGATAAAATATTTTGTCAAAATTCTGATATGAATTCTATTTAATTCGTGATCCTTCGTTTTTAGAGATAGGTAATCAGCGTCTAACGAAAACAAGATGAAAGGATTCTTAAATAAATGAAATACTCGAGAATTATTCCCTCATGAACAAAATTAAACTTTTCCCGTTTTTTCGTCTGAAGAGAATTTCTCTTGTGTTGAAATCTTTCGGCGAAGTTTGATTTAGTTTTTTGCCGTATCGTTTAGTAGCGCGTTTAATGATCAACAGAAGCTGAGGTCAAAGAAATGAAAACATTCGATTTATCGTTGTGAAATTAACGGTCTAATTTTAAAAGCAAAAAAAATTGTAGCAAAAAGATTACCAGGGCCAGATAAAAATCGATCAAATTATTAGATTATTACTAAATTATTATTATTAGATTTATTTTATTTTTAGTTCACATTTTTTTTATATATATTTCTTTAAAAAAGTGACTAATTACCGTCTTCCATTACGACAGGCTCAGTCCACCCGTCTCAAATCTGGTAACAAATATAAAGAACAAATACCGTCGTATTGAGTACCTCTCTTTTAGGTAATGGGTAAAAAAGCGAGGTATTTATATGACGACACAATGTAATTATAGTATAATTTAAGTGATGGCACAAACAAATACAAGCACGCAATTCCATAAAAAAATGAAATTATTAAAAAAGTTATGGGGGATACAGAACATCTTAACATAATGTAGATGGCAATCAACATATGTAGTCAAAATTAAATTAAAATGTTATTTGGATTTAAAAATAAACTACTGGACTGATTTTGATAAAAACTATATAGGTCCAATTGGAAAGCATACCTTTACGAACAAAATTCATATTTTAAATCGTTCCATCCATATCTCATAAATCGGAGAACAGAGAAAAAGGCGTATTGAGATCATCCTCATTTTTATGTCGGTTAAAAATAACGTAACTGCAATTGTCTGTGCTTATTGTCTGTGCTGTGCATTATCTTTTTCATCCATAATAATAATATGGGACAACATCCACACAAAGGTCTTCATGTCCCAAACTATTCAAAGCCTGTGCTATGGTAACCTGATGACTGATATACATACTTATATTTATAATAAACACCCAGACACAGGTCAAACAGACATGTTCATGCACACAAATGTTTGACCTGTCCGGGGATCGAACCCAGGACCAGCGGCACAGAAAGCAGGGTTGCTACCAACTGCGCCAACCGGCCAGTCAAAACACATTAACGCGTTTATTAATTAGACAGTGTTTGTTACTGCTCAAGTTTTAGATTGACTTTCTTATTACCGTGATTCTTCTTGTTTCATTTTATTACATTTCATTATGATTAAATGTTCTTGTTTTATGAGTTTACTATCGCAATGAACATTCCTATTTCACAATACAATATTCAAATGAAAAAAAAACCGTAAAGGGCGCTTCTGCATCAAAGCTAAAATAACATAGGTGTAAGATTTTGGATAATTTTAATTTAAAAATTTAAAAAAAAAATACAAAAGAATTTAAGCAAAATAGCTTAAAGAATTGTCTACAGAATCACGATGATATTTTTCAATTGAGTCTGTTTTTTGCACGTCCTTAATATATAATCGATAATTTCTTTCGATTCATTTACGAATTTTTACTTAATTAAATACACCACACTCTGTTTATATTTTGAAATGAGGAATACCTACTTATATGTAATGTTTGATTTGACGTTTACAGATATATAAATATAATCAACTAAAGATGATTAGTGTATAGAAATTGATTATTCGACCCAATGAGATCATAACTTTCGTAGTGAAGATAATCCTTCATTCTAATTAATTTATTAGATCCCAGATTAAGTTATTAGTTCAGAATAAGTCTATTACGATACGAAGATATCGGGATAATTTAATACTAATAAATCCAATTCGTATTCTAACCGTGGTCTTGTAAAGCAATAAGGAATTTTACTGCGGAGAGGCATCTCGGAGGAAAATCTAATAAAGCAGGCCTCATATTTCTTTCTATCATTCCACAGAATGTTTTTGCAGAATTAATGATAAAATAATATGCAAGGCAACCAAATAATTCAATACCTAGGCAACCTCGGAGTGCCTAGGTATTGAATTATTTGGTGGAAAAATAGAAAAAGGTAAGATAGCTCTATGTATAAACGTGGAAGGGTCCGAAATTTAGGAGCATATAATTTATACATACGAAGGTACATCTATAAACAAACGTGGATAGGTTAAAACATAAGATAAGTGATAAGGTGGAAGATCTTATATTATCAACAACTAGTTTAGTTGTTAAATTTGTGTAAAAAACTCCTGGTGTTACGCCTTCTCTACTGCTAATCAAGACCGACAAAAAGCTTTCGTTTATTATTTTTCGGTCTGAATTGAATTGTTCTTATTTTTTTACATTATTAAACACATCCAAAAATCAAATTAATATATTTTATACATGATAAGTGTGTTTATACATATTTTGATATGTAATAACTTTGACTTTGATTTGAATAAATCTTTAATACATATACTGTAACTAATTCGACGGTGACGATATGTAGAGTCCCAGGTACAGAACATAATTGCTACGAGGAAAATCTCTTATAACCCATATTCAAAATGGCGATCAATATTGATAATCTTACCCGAACACGACCCTTATATCTGTGCCATTATTCAAAGGGAAATATGCCCATTTTTCCTACCCCACCTCCGATATTAATTCTCTGCTTACCTCAGCCCAAATAAATTGGGCAAACTATTCAATATTGACTTCCGCTTATATTCTTCTGTTATATCTGTTACATAAAGTTTTATCTTAAGATACTGTTAATTGAATTGCTTGTTCATAAGGCGTTTGTATATTACAAGTTACTCCGAAGTGGACCTAACGATATCTCAACAAATTGATGGCCTATTTAACAAATATTACACTAAAAATGCCGTCGTAGAATACGATCCAGAGTAAAGGCACCTCTGAAGTTTTCACTCATCTGGAGAGTAGAATTAATTACCACCTGCTGAAATGGTTAAGGGAAACACGATTATCCATCTCATTGTGAGTCGAGAAAAGACTTTCAGAAAGAGAAGGTCAGCGTGGTGGTCTATGGCCTGCCCACCCCCTTAACTTGAGATAACCTTGACCAGTAGAGGGACGCTAAGTACACAGAACTTATAAATCCTATGGAACTATATACCTACATAACGTGTCTACACTACTATGATTGTACAAATTAAATAAATAATTAAGATATTCAGAATTCATTAAAAGACGACACTTGATAATGATACTCGTAGTTTCACTCCAAGCTAATTATTCATTAAAAATTATACAAAAAAAAAACTTACAATTTGTAAAAAAACATAAAAAACATAAAATTTCATTTTGAAGATCTTGTAATGGTAAGGTTTAATAGACATGTGTTTTTTTTCCAGGTAAGTGTGCTTAAAAGGAGTAAAGTTGTCTGCGGGCGAAAGGTATCCATATCCAATTATCTTTGGTGGTTTAGATGTCAAAGGGCACATTGAGGAGACAGTGTTCAGAATCAGCTGGCAGTAAGCCGCAATCAGTCCTTAAAAGTTTAATCTTGTAAGCATCAGTCTTTATTTTTTTTATTGTGGCAACATACGGTGCGTATATTTGCCTTAGTCAAGTTTAAGATTTATCAAGAAAAAGTCGAATATCATGTTACAGTTACCGAAACCTGTACCTATTTTATTGATAACCAACAGTATGGGGTCAAAGCGATCGATCACAATGTTATTGCTGTAAGTCAGAGGTTATTTGAGTTAGCTTTACTTAACCATCCATCACAATAGATACGACTTGTCCAGGGTTTTATTAGTAAAAACAAAACCTGCTCAATTGTTTAAAAGAACTTGTAAAGCATATTCTATATCTAAAATATGGAAATTTACGATCAATTCTATTATAATGAATATTATTATAATATAATAATCAATAGTATTCTTATAATCATTGATCATGAACTACAACGTTGCTTAGAATAGGATTATTAGTAGCTTTTAGAAAGCTCTGCGACTTTTTAAAACGTCAAAATTCAAGCATTTTCAACAGACTTCACAAAGGGAAGATGTTTTTAATTCGATTAGGGAGTACTTCTATTCTCAAAAAAATATTACTTTGGTATCATTTATCGTCTGTTTACAATCATATTTGATATTTATTTTAAAAAAAAACAAGGCAAGAGGTATCTTTTTTTAAATCACAAAAATATTGTAAGCAGTTGTGAATTTACATTTCCAATGTAAAACAATTGTGAAAACTGAAATCAACGAGTTCTTTTGCTTTACTCTGAATCGATTTTGATAAAAAAGAAATGAGTTCACTTGAAAAGTAACTCTTTCAAACAAAAAATAATTTTCCAAACCAGATCAGCCGTCTTCGAGAAAGGCGGTAGAAAAACATTAGAGCTTCTTAGCTATTTGCGTTAACGATATCATAAAACAGTAATCTTATATTACTGAATTTAGGGCGAGCATTAAAGTTTTGTAAGATCCATTGCTAAAGTAGGTCTCTATTCGTTGCCCAATAAAACATTTCCAACAGGAATCCATATCACGTAATAATATCGAGATATTTATATAGGTTAATGTATTTATGTGTGTGGTCGATATAGAAACGGTATACTTGGTCAAACAGTGAATCTGATTCCCTCAGTCTGCAATTGATATTTGGCTGATTCTCTCAGTCTGCAATTATATATATCTGCAAATCAAAGATCGGGACCTAAATTTAAGATAAGTTTATATTTCCAATTGTTATGCATATTTATGCCAAATATTATCGACAAAAACCGGCCGGTTAAATGCAAAAACTAAATAAATCTAAAAATTCGTAGAACGTGTCTACTTGTCAACGCCATGGTCAAGTGGCTAGCATGCTTGCTTCGAGATCTGACGGCCCCGGGTTCGATTCCCGGCCGGCATGTGTTCGAACTATGAGTTTGAACATCTGTCGAACTTTCGAGTCTGGATGTGCGTGTGCTTGTGAACGTTGCATGGCATCCCCGACATAGGAGAAATCCTAGTAGTGAGCTATGTGTGTTAAGTTATTAGAACCAAAAATATTTTCTTAACTTAAAACGAAAATGCTTCGCTCGCTCGGTCAATAATTCCAGTAGGAGAAAAAAGAAATGTTTATACAGGGTTATCGGCTAGGGGTGTACTAAGCTGAAAGGGGGTCACTGTACCCATCCTAAGGAACAACTTTCATTATGGGACCAACTCTTAATTCGAGAAAATAATAATAATCTGCTGTTTTATACATTTTGCTGACGATCGATCAACTTTTTGTATGGAACAGCTGTTTTTTTTCTCGAATTCAGTGTTGGTCCCATTGTAAAAGTTATTCCTTAGGATGGGTACAGTGACCCCCTTTCGGCTTAGTATACCCCTAACCGATAACCCTGTATTAAATACTATCCTTCCACTTTTGGGGCCCAAGTTGTTATTTAAATTATCTCAGAATTACCATTACATTGAGCCAAATTTGCCGTTTCTACATAGAATAGGCCACAGTTAGTATTACAATGTTTAATACTAACTCTGATCTATTTTATTTAGAAACGGCCAATTTTGCAGAATGCAATTGTAATTCTGAGACAGTACAAATAACAGACCGGGCCCCCTACTCCTTATAGCTGGAAGTAACCCCCACTATTACTTTATATCTACAAATAAGCAGCCTCCAATAAATCTGAGATACGGCAATATATCATGCTGCATCATTATTCAGTGTTCAACATCTAAATAAGGAGCACTAGAAGTTATCGAGATGAGCCAGAGAAGGTATGAGTTTGATAAATCGAAGGGCCGCTGAGTGATATAGGCCAATATGTTGGACCGACTTCGAAGGATCAACAGATCCATTTTTTTGTTTACAGGATGAGAGAAAGTTACGGTTGACTGCCAAACTGATTTACTGACGAAGACGTGAAGAAAACACGTTCGTGTACAAGTAAATTATTATCAAAATTATGTGAATAATTCTTGATATTATTGACGCGTGATAATATATTTCCTGTAGACGTTTATTGGTATGGTTCTATTTTTATTTGTCTACGGCGAAACTGGCGAATTTTAGCATTATTACCTTATTATTATTATTACCTCTATTTTTGGTAGAGCCTATTAATACAGATTTTGATTTATTTATTTATTTACAACGAAACACCAACAGTATATATATGACAAAATTTAAAAATACATGATAACCAATATTGATTCCGATATATATACCCTTTATGGGTGTTTACAACATTCTTAGAATCTGTAGAACATTATTCTCGTTGAACAATACAATTAGTCAACTTGAACATATTTATTGAGAAATTTTAAATAATATTTAAGCAAAAAAATAATAACGCTATAATTTAATAAAATATAAGTGCTTTAAAATATACTTATAATACTTATATGTCAGAAAATGACAGAACATCATACATCTAAATACCTTACTAGTTTGTTCTTAAAGATGTTTAAAGAGTCGTGAAAGATATCAAGATCTTTCACGGAGGCATTAATTTCATTATAAGTACGGCACATTCTAGGTATTGGGGAGTTTCGAGCTAAGTTCGTTTTGGCATGAGGAATATGAAAGATTTTAGAGATTCTACTACGTGGGTAACTGCCAGGAATTTTCAATGAAATGTCTTTCAAGATTATGGGACAGTCGGTTTGATTGAGAATTTGTTTATACAAAAATGAGAGATATCTAATTTTTCTACGGTCGCGTAATCTATTTTGAAAAAGGACAAGCGGTTTAATACTTTATTCCGACCGAAGACAACAACCAACGGAAACATTTTTATTATTAGGGCCAAGCAGAAAATAACACCACCGCCAGCTATTTTGCATGCTAACGCCATCTAGTTTTTCCGAGTGACACTAATTTACTCGAACAAGTGAATATGTGTCATACAAGCCTATCGTCAGAACTTTATACAATACAATATATCTTTATTGCACACCACGAAAAATAACACAGCAAACATATTATAAACAAAACATTGGCAGTACATTGGGCGGCCTAAATGGAGCAATAAATCACAATTAATTATTTATTTTTCAAAGTACAACTAAATATTCTCTAAATATTTCATGCATATATTTGTTGCCGTTATTAATTAATATAGAGCAAACGGCAAATAATCACAATATTTATTATATTCCGATGTATGAGGGTCAATCAGTTCGTTATTTTGGGTTGGGGAGCAAGGGCTATATTCTAAATCTGTAATATAGCGCGTGTGCACGTATGTCTATGACTCAGCTATGTAGTTCTTGAACAGATCTTGTAAAAAAATGTACCTTGTTTTATAAGAAAAAAGTTATAATCCCTAAGAATCATCTATCATTTTATATTATCTGCAGAACAAAGTTTTATCTTAGCATCCGACGCATTCTCTTTTATTTTAATTTGAAATCCCCATCATTAATTATAAAACACAAAAGAGTATTCGTCCTTTGAATTCCTGGAGTATGCAACCAAATAACAGCTTATGCAAATACCAAAGGCTATCTCATTTAGCTCCGCATTTTTTGTATCCGATTTAAGCAAGGTCTCCTCTTGTTTGCAGACCTTTGGATTCCATCATCGTACTAACGAAGTCGGAGGAATATTGTAGCTATTTGTTGTTGAATTTTTGTTCGTTAAGACTCAAATGTTTCTGTACATTTTCGAAAAGCTTTCGGGGGAAACATTGCCGAAAAATTATTTAATTGGGCCGATTCTTTGCTGTCTGGTATTCTGAAGATATCCGATTGGACGTGTTTTGAATAATAATGGATGAAAAGATCCACCATGTACGTATGTATGACGATAGGTACACATATATTATTAGTGATTACGATCAACTAATATGTACCTACTATAGGTTTTTTTGTTGTTTTATTATTTTATATCAGAATAGTTTTAGTAATGAAACTAAGTACATTGTATTCGTAAGCATTTCCATACCTTCTAAAAAGAGGAGGTACTCAATTTTAATGATTTTTTTTTAAATCATAAATATAAATTCGTAAATTTTTAATCGCACCATGTTTCTTTTAGTGAAAGCCTGAGATCAATAACCTTATTTAATAAGAAGTCCAATTCTTCGGCATGGGTACGAGATAAATTACAAAACGAAAAAAACAATCGAGTAATTATTTTTAATCTAATAAGTAAAAAAAGAAATGTATTTTATTTTATGCCATCCAAATATTTGATGTTATTTAATGTATCACCTACACGGCTAGCAAAAAAGATAATCTAGAATCCAAGCCCCAATAAACTACACCCACAAATCAAAAGACTAAAACAATGCTACTAAGACTATTGTTACAACATATAAACCCGAGCTTATTTACCTACGAATCTGGCTCGTAAATCCTGCCTTATTATGAGCTCGTAAAAAGTGCCGATACGCAGGCTTTTGTTTCCCTAGTGAGGTAAACCTTCACCTCTTTCATGCGTAACTTTGGCCAATAATCCTGCTATTAGCTTGGATTAGGCATGAAACGGGTGAAAACAACAGCAAATTTAGCTTCGTTTTGACAGTTCACCGCTGCAACGCTGTCATAATGAAAGCAAGTTTGCCTGCTCTTGTTTAACCTCTTTCATGCCTAACCCTAGCTGATTGTGTTGGTGACTTGCGCTAATTTATTTTTGTTAAAATATTGGCCTCGCTTATAACAATTCAAAATGTAACACATTTTTTGCGTGTATTTTAATTTTATTTCGACAATTTTATAATCCGAAAAGGGGAGGAAAAACTTTCTAAGATTTGTATTAGACGTTGTCGCATTGAAATCGGTTGTCACTTTTTGAAAGTGTTCATTAGACATAATTTTGATGTAGAAAAAAAAACACAGATAAAACATGACAATACTTACCTGGAAAGTACTATAGTATATATTTCGTTACTTGCAACAGTCTCATACTTTTGTTGAAACTATCGCTTAAACGAAAGAGATCTGTAATTTATTTTAGATTCGTATTAAATAAATATTTGCGTTTCTCTCTATTTTAGAAATAAGGACAACATAAACAGACTAAATGGGGCATATCGTAATTACAAACATTTAGATTTTCAGCCTCAGCGTCTTTCTTTGCACAGTTTATACATTTTCAAGTTATTAAACAATCAAGAGTTACGTCAAATATACTTGATGTATTAATTCATGTGGTTAAGTAAGGAAAATTATGAAAACTATCTATTGATTTATTTAGAATAAAACCACCCAAAATATATTTAATCTATTTATTACTATACTTTGAGACCTACACTTATCAACGTCTATAGCGGAAGAGGAAGCCTCTACAAATCTTAGTGTCTATGACAGATACTGCTGTCGTAAACTAGTGATGTCGTAATCGACTATTTTAACAACATCATGTACCCTAGTAAAGTGGTGCAGAGTTTAAAAGGGTTTCTATGGAGATTTCTCGCGAACCCCAAAACCACGTTAATCCATCTTTATATCGCTTGCCTACACATGCGCACATAAACAAGACACTAATAGTTAATAATCCACAAATATTACACATAAATGATTGCAGAATCACTAGTTTTGCAATAAATGCACAGACCGAGGTGCCATTTTTTCAGCGTTCGCGGGAAAACTATATTTAAAGATAGACTTCAATTTGCCAGGATTCTATATAAGGTTTCAGTTATTTTGACTATAAAACAAATTGTTCGACCAATTTTAATTTATATTTTAAAAAACATCTTTCTAGTTCGGATAAATGTAATAGTAGGTATGAATAAATATCAGATAACTTAATCATGATTCAAACATTGATTTCATTTCATAAAAATATTATTATTAATAAATTCTACTATTAAAATTTTATAATATCCGAGACATTTAAGCAAATTAAGTAAGAGCTTAAATGAAAACCTTTACACTCTATATTATTTTAATAGTTCAGTTTGATAAATAATATTCTGAATAATAATTTCATGCACTTAAAAAGTAACGCTAATAGCTGATTTTAAAAACTTCTAAAAAACTTTTAATTTTGCTTTGCAAGCACAATAATTTTTCAACTTTGAATAAAAAAGATAATTGGCGTCACAGCGATGAAAGACATAATCCATCTTACCACAAGAGATTTGCTACCTTTTAAAGTTCATGGTTTAAATATGGTTTACGCAAGACAAAAAGCCTTTAGAAAAAAAATATTGGAAATATCGAATGTCAATTTGACAGTTTGACACTGTCAATTGTAATTAATTGTTAGGCAGCGGTTAAACGCGGTTATCTATGTAGTTATAAACGCTTCAAAATTCGTAGAACCTGAATATTAAGAGGATGAAAATTAGTGACCACCGAAAACACAATCGTTTAACAGTCTCATCCAAAAAAAATATAATATGTACAAATAAATGAAACCTGTATCAAAATCTTTCGGACTATTTAAGTAGAGAACTACACAACTTCATAGCCCAAAAGGGCCACGCGTGCACCAAATTTTAACTAGCAAAGTTTTATGACACTCTGAATACTTTCGGCAACAAGGTCCGCAGTAGGCTTAGGTAATTTTTTTTAAATGACAATCCGAATACTTTGCGCAACAAGGTCCGCAGTAGGTTCAGGTTATTTTTTTTTATGATATTCTGAATACTTTGTAACATATTTGGATGAAATTTTTAAATAAAATGCGAGTACATATTTGATGCATGCGTGGCCTTTTGTGTAGCTCAGCGATTATTCTGAACATACTTCCCTTTTTTAGATTAGCAGACTTTACGTTTATTGGTGATTATTTCATATTAAAATGAGGATTCAATTCTGGTAAGTACTTAAGAATTTTTGGGCGTTATATTTCATTATATCTGGTGATTGCTTAAATCTAAGCCAATATTACGAGTAAGTTACGTCAAGATTGAATGAATGATACTTAAAGAATGAATGTTCATTCATTCAGATTGGTTGGAACCAGTACTGGAATATGTAACTTTCAGACAAACATACAAACTGACAGGCGACAGACAAATTTGCCAGGCCGAAGCAAGGAAGATTCGATCGCTTTGCTTGCTCGGTCATTAACGTCAGACTATCGATTTTCGTGTTAGAAGGTCAGTCATTCAAGTGCAAATGTTCCCATATCAAAAGCTTAATGACGCAGCGTCGTATTACTATAATATTTCAACTCTTCACTAAACATTACGCCAATTATTATTATATCCCGCGTTTTTGCCCGCGTTATGGTTTTTTTACCTGGAAAAACTAGCCCATAGCACTCTCCGGACCTAAATTATACTTATTCTAAAAATCATATCGATCCATCACTCAGTTGCTGAGGAGAAGAGACGAACAAACCTAACCAATAAACCAACATAAACGTTGGGGTTTTTACTGAAGATTTTGACGAAGTATCGGACTTTAAATTTATTCTTCGTGTTTTAGCAACTGAGGATGAGTTTATTAAATCGTCGGATTTTTCAAGTACGGTTTGACTCAATAAGACTAGCTGGACCGATTTGTATTTTTTTTATCGGTTTTAAACGATATACCAACTAGCTTCGTGATCCAAAATGTTATCAACATTTCTACTTTAGTTTTGTTTTTAAGTCAAAATAAATGAATAAATTATAAAGACTCTTTTATCATACATATTAATATATACTAGCTGATCTGCGAAGTTCGTACCGCCTGACAATAATTTATGTTTCTCACCTTTTAAACCTTCATGGAGTACGACAAACATTTCAAGACCAAAATCAGCAAAATCGGGCCAGTCGTTCTCAAGTTTTAGCGAGAAAAACGAACATCAATTGATTTTCGTTGGTATAAAAGAGAAGAAGATACATGAAATATATTAATTAGTAAAGTAAAAGAATAACAAGCAGTATGACGATTTAATCGGTACGACTCTTATAGAGATAAGTAGCACTTTATAACAAAACAGAAAAATATCTAATAGTAAAGATTTTGTCATAAACATTTTTCACAGGCTTCCCTTTTCAAGTTTGAGGAAATTGGGCAAATTCAAACAAGTCGTTAGGAGCTTGTGTGGGATTATCTGGCAACCAAATTATGGTGTTCTTTATGACATTGATTTTTCCTCAATGCATAGATATAAACATCGGGAAATGAAAAAACAAAGAAGTTTCAATCTTTTAGCCCCTCTTTAGGGTTGAATTTTCAAAAATCCTTTCTTAGAACACCTTTGCACCCTATAATTAATACACACAACAATTTCCATGTGTTTAGGTCTAAACCTAAACACGAGTACTGTGTTAATCGTGACCAAAGAAAATATACTACATTTTTTCTAGTATTTTTACTGTGGTATGATCCATCAGTCGGTCAGGTCTCCTTCTACACAAATCACACTAATATTATAAAGACGAAAGTTTGTATGTGTGTGTGTTTGTTTGTCCCTCCTTCACGCTCAAACGGCGGCACGGATTTGGGAGAAATTTGGCACGAAGATAGCTTATACCCTTGATTCCTAATTCCCAGAGGAAGTGTTCCTATGGAATGATCAAGTATCCACCGCGGGCAAAACCGGGGTTCGACTTGTAATATTATATAGAGGAAAGATAAGTATTTTTGTATGTAAGAACTAAACTTAAAAACTATAGAACCGATTTCAAAAACGCTATACTCGTCTTTCGTTTGAATCAACAGATGTTCATACTCATCAGGCTATACTTATACTGGTTTCATTTCACGGTTTTACTCGCTAAGATATAATGGTCTAAAGTTATTGCAGCCGGGTTTTTCTTTAACCACTCGCTGAAGGACAAGACTAGAAACATGATACGAGACAATTCCAAGAACGACTTGAAATGTGTATTGCAATCAGATCTATTAAAAAGTATTTAAAAAGCTGTTTCGACATACTCACATGCCTTTACACCACAGCTATAAATTAAACACTACTTTGTTAAAGATTCTTTGTAAATATTAAAACTTATCCCACAAAACATCCCACCGCAAGTTTTTAATGCAACATAAAAACAGCTCCCATTAAAGCGTGCAACATGGCCAGTTTAGTAATAAAATTACACAAACTATGCCAGGTTTTATAAAAATAATACCATGTGCGCCCTGAAAACACCAGCTGACTTGCCTCTAAAATAATTTCTGGCATAAAAGTGCTGACGGTATAGTTTGTTTTTGCAGACGTCTTAATCTAAATTAATATATTAATAGCCAGGGACGACTCCCTGCTAACATTAATAATAATTATTTGGAACGATACAGATTTATTAGCACAGGTAAACAAGATATATACTTCACAATCATATTGCGTAGCGTCGTCTCGTGATGCCGGCCGCTATCTAATTCACAAAGAATATGATACTCTCTAACGAGAAAAGAAGTGTCAGTGTCGAAAAATGACACGCGACTTACGAGCGCTCTGGATATTCCGCACCGAACTTACCGTAGCGCATAATTCAAATCCCTGCTTTACACTCGCTTAGTAATTATTTTCACATACTTTATCACGAAGCAATAAGAATTATCGTTTAGCCAAATTTAAAAAAAAAATTAGATTCAGAGGTCAACTCATCTCATCGCTTCATGAAAAAGTAAGCTGCAATCTAACAAGTAACGACCTAGTTTTTGATGTTTTCGTAAGTAGTTTTCAAATTCCCGTGATGTTGTCATTTTGCCCGCCTACTCTTAGAGATGGGCAAGCTGCACCAGCGGCTAGAGATGCAAATCAATAACCGCTGAGAGCGGCTATCAATATGTACACTGTCACAAGTTATTGTGAGTTGATAAAATTAAATTAGATGTGTATAAAAATGCCAATTAAATATAAAAAAAATATGGACCACGACTTAATATTAAGAATAAAGCGATCACATAGCAATTTTTAGGCTATCTGCATTGTGTGACGTGTCATAAAAAATCTGAGAGTCAGCTAATTTACCAAAGTAATTTTCTCCTTAAGTCAGACTCGGTTCAGTAGTTCCAGAAACTACAAACGCTACATTTTTAAACTTTATTTCTTGATAATTTAGAGAAGATACGAGATTGCTATCAAGAACGACCAGAGTATCGTAGAGTAATTAAAAACTGGTGCCGACTCAATTTCGAGCATTTTGTATAAAGTTTGTATTTCTCAAATTCAATGTAATTCCATGGTGATAATTTTTCATCATGATAAATACAGTGACCCTCTTTCCTCTTAGTATACGCTCAGTCGATAACTGTGTAAGTAGTTAACATTTGTGTCTCAAAATGAGACAGAACTTTGATATATTTCAAAAGAAAAATTCGTGGAAAATTACGGAGCAGACTCACTTTTACTATATCAAAGGTTCGTCGACAGAAGCATCAAGTGAAAAATTAATTAAAATATCAATTTCTGCTTTCAAACTGTCTCCACCGTTGACATTTTATTTGAGCAATTGCTAAAATTGATCTTGTCGAGACACAAATAAACAAAGCGCCAACAAAACAAATTGGCTGGCGGCCGAACTAATGGTGCGCCTTAATTCGGCCACATGGATGGCGACAGATGAGCTTTCGGTTATTAATATTGTTAGAAATACGAGTCAAATTTATCATACTTCAATTACATTCAGCTGGTAACTCGGTATAGTTTACTACTTTGTACTAAGTGTAATCTACTACTGGACAATGGACATAGCCCTCTCCCAAGGCATGCTACTCGGACCTATCCTGGACTTCCCGTCTCCACCCTCTGCCTGCTATATTCTGTATATCTTTGCTCCACCTTGTCTAGCCACAACTCAATTTGTAAGGCATCGTTTTTATGTTAACCTATAGCACCTAATCTTTAGTTTAATTCATTGTGTGTTGGCCCGTCCCAAAAAGCGCGAAATAAATTTTATTTTGAGCAAAAATAAAACCCTGTTATCACTCACATAATTTTTAGGCTATCCTATATCATTGGTATTTATTTAGATTTACATCGTCATTTGCTATAAAACATAATAATAGCAAATAACAAAGCCAACTGTTGAATAATTTACGTTTTGTTTCTGCCATAAATCCATGGCAGTAGGTATTTGGTAGGCATTTCAGCGCGCATTGGAATTTATCGATACGCGGCCAGAATACTGCAGTCCTCGCAATTCTCATTAAGGGAATCTATATTTTCATTAAAATGGGCTGCTCCGAGTGTCCGGATTTTATACAGCTGTGGCAAAAGATGATGAAATTATGGCGCCCTTAAAATAAATGTGCTGGTAATTACTAGTAAGCAGATTCTTAACATTTAATATTTCAAGTTTGCACAACCACGGAAAACAGCGACACTAGTACTAGGAGGAAAGCCAAGAAAGGAATACATTGGCTCTCAAAAAAAAATTGCTTATTTTCTCTTGTAATATCTACGAAACTTACTTGTTGTGGTGCATATACCAACGCCTTGAATTAAAAAATTCTGTCATCTGAGAAATGCTAGAAATTTTAAATTCTGTACTGAAAAAACTTCTAATGTTCCAAATTTGGAAAAATATTCTTTCGATTGAGGATGGTCCTGCAGTTTTACAGTTATTTATATTTCTGAGTACAATTTTATATATGCACATACATACAAAAAAGTCCTAAGTCCTAAGTGACAGATTTTCGCTAGTAATCACCGCAGAGTCTAAAAGGCTGATTTAAAGGCATGCAATTTAGAGGGTGAATTCATTATAGGATGTAGGGAATTTCGTTAGGAAAAGAAAAAGGGGTTAAAAGTTAAAAAAAAAAATATTTCGTTTATGTCGCTGACAACACCCGCAGGTGATAGCTAATACTCAGCACATCCGTCGTGCATGCCCTTACCTATTTCACACCTTTGATCCTCCTCTTGTCAGTTCTGACACATCGTGAGACCAAAAACACTCTGGACTCAAACTAATATTTCATTGTCAATGTGAAACCACAGTTTCAGGATGCTTCACAAATCCTCAATTATATTTAACGAGTTGTTGACACTTCGCTAACCCTTTACATATGATGGGTGTTTCGTAATTCGACGTAAAGGTTATGCCGTGCTCAAGAAAGTGTCGTACTAAGTGTCATAGTCGGGTAAGTGACGTGTGTCAGAGTAAGGTTTCGTAACTGTAGTTTTGAACTCAATATTGAGAAACTTCATGGCAAACGGATAGGTTCAATCTAATCTATTGCGATTTATCGCTTCTCGTGTGTCTAATTATGCGGCAGCAATCTTTGACAATTATACGTAAGAAAAATTTACAACACAGTAACATTAAGGCCCACAGTTTAATATCTGCTACCTTTCATTCGCTGTTCCGTTTTATTAAGTTGCTGTTGTTTTTTTAAATCCACTTCGTCCATCATCTGGAGAAAAAATAAAAATTAAAAAAAAACATTATTGTTGTCAATAATGTGAATTTTAAGTGAGCGGAACATGACGGCTGAAACCGTTTTTAACCCCCGACGTAAAAACTATTTTAAGTTTGACGTGTGTGTGTACGTGTGTATGTCAGTCTGTGGCATCGTGGCTCCCAAACGGATGGACCTATTTTGATTTTGTATTTTTTTGTTTGATAGTTGTATTAGGCGGGATTGTGTTTTTAGCTATATTTGATGACAGTCAGTCCTAGATGGCCGCCATCACAAAATGGCGGAGTGCAATTATTTTCACAACTCCTTCAATATGGAAATCAAATGAAAAAGCTTGACTAATAAAAATACTATTCACTATGGTAATTTCAAATCCAAGATAGCTACAACAACAAATATCAAGATTTCAAAACTTTCCATTTTACTTGTTTAGACACTAATTCAAATCTTTCAAATAGTAACAAAAAAGCGCGAGCCAAAGGGTGAATAGACCAAATTCTGTCTCTTAATCGTCAACAACAATTTTGTTTTGCTTAGTAACAAAAACTGCCGCATTAAAAAAATTTCCTAATTACCTACCACAAAAAGTTCAAAATTAATACTTAACCAGGTGAATGTGAAAAGTGCCGTCTCATTACATAAACCTCTTTCGGATGACGGTGAAAAGGCGTGTTTCTCTCATTTACGAGTGCGAGTTGATAAAGAGTATTCCACTGAGAATAATTAGTCCTTGAGCTTATACTGGTGACGTGTCCCATGTAGCTAATAATCTCTTTATTTACGGTTGGTTAATATTTATCAAGAGTTGCTGTAGGAGACAATTATAATGAGAGTGGTCTCAGTTTTGGCTTTGGAGATAGAATGACGATTCCAAACTATATTTTAACTGACTGGAAAGGAGACAGTTCTCAATTCACTGGTTTTTTTTTGTGCCTTGATTTGTCAGAGCCGGTTATCCAAAGAGCGTTGAACTACCCACTAATGTAACTTCTTGATTTTATTTATTTAGCGGTATACTACTTTTCATGTAGTCCCTTAGAATAAATCTTTCAGGAATAGAAAGTTGAATTTGCCAAAATGTCAAATTATTAAATGGTTGAAAACATTTTGATTGACAAAATCATTCCAATAGTTGGTTTATAAAAGCTAAAATTTTACTGCATACTTTGAGTCTATTTTTTATATTGTATTTTTTATTTTGGACTCTTAGTAGTTAAAGTTTGATGAAATTTATTTCTGGCTAAGGACGCGTGTATGCATATCTAAAAGTCTTCGTAAAAATGTTTTACATGCATTTTTTTGTTGGAATTCGATTAGCAAAAAACCTCTCAAAATGTTAGAATTTAGACTGCTTTTTTGCGAGATTCAGTTAAATGTAAATCATCGATTCGAAGACTGTCGAAGTCCATACTTAGTTATCATTTGTGATAAATTAGCCCCAGCAGATTGCACTTGGATAGTTTGATTAATGAACTGGTTATCAAAACATCATTTGTTCTGCTAAAACTTTATTGAAGAAGTGAGTTTTCATTAAGCATCTCAGATGGTCGTCGACAGAGATCTCTATTCTGAATTCACTTGTTTTTCATAGTAGGTTTATTTCAAAATATAATGAGTAAGCAATAATCCAGCGACCATCGTAGATAAATTTTTATCAGTCGCGAAAACCTAATACTTTTAATATCACTGTAAAATATTTTAGACAAAAATTGATGTTATTTTAATTAATAAACGATTACGATTTCTCTATCAAGATACGATACGAGGTGTCTATAAAAGCTTGTCTTGACTGACTGACGGACTGACAGACAAAGCACAGCATAAACCGCTGAAAGTAAAGAGTTAAAAATTGGAGAGTAAGTTAAGGAAGTGATGTGGCACTAAGAAAGGATTTAGGAATAATCTGACCCCAAGGAATACTAAACGGGGTTCAAAGTTTAAAAAAAAAATCTTCTATTTCGCGAAAACTGTCCAAGCTTGAATGTGAATTCCTTTTTCCTATAATTCTGACCTTACTCTAAAATTTCTTAAAAATTTGGGCCCCTCTACAAGAAAATTGGCCCCAACTGCGCTAGAGCGTCTAAATTTTGAATACAAATAAAAAAAAGAACTCGTTACAAAATTTTCCAAAATATTCAAAAATATCAGATGCTACATTTTATATTGAGCTATCTAACAACAATCACAACAAAAATGTTGCACAAAAAGTTTGAAAAACAAATATTTTGCTTATCTGTTGTCTCAAACAGTATACCGTAATTCCCAGTTTATTTACCATAAATAATTTTGATTAATGGCAGTTTGAATAATTAATTACGAGTTGGAATGAATGGACTTCTGTTTAATTATGGGAGTAATTATTACTGTTGGTAAGGGTTTTTTATATTCGATGCGCTGATGTGTGCATGCTAACAGACTAATAAATCATAATAAAATTCTCGTATTCTTCAGTACTGGTTTAAGGTGTGCTAAGCCAAAAGAGGTAGTATGTACTCATCGTGACGAACATATTTACTATAGAACCAATCAGGAAGTCCATATAATGAAAACGTGTTGTTTTTAATATTTTTTAATGGACAATACACTTATTTTGAGTAACAGCAACATACACTTTAAGGTTATATCGGGTCTGGAAAGAAAATGAGGTCTTTGTGAAATATACTCCCAATAAATACCTCAATGTTGCCATGCTTATGAAAGCACGGTAAATTATTATGACCATTTAGCTCTTTTGAGCAACCTGCACCCAGTTGAGAGATTTAGAAAAAAAACATGTTTTATTGTTCACCACCTGCGGATAAATGAACAAACTGGACCTCCGAAGGTTTCACGTGCATAATGTCCCTCTTACCATAAAAACATCACTTTTTATCGGCCAATAACTCTGATAAAATGGATAATAGGAAGAAAACAAAGCAATATCCGGGATTGAATAGAACCTCTTCGTATTGTGAGGGCACATTGTGAACATTCCAATCGTCGCGATAGTTCGGATAGGAATGCGTACTTACTGTTCGAGAATATAAAAGGTCGTGATGTTTTGTTTACTGCAAGTACTGGAAATAATGCGGCATAAATTGAGCGGCTTTTTCGGATTAGTCTTTTTGTCAATTTCTATAAGTTTCTATCGGTTAGAGGTGTACTAAGCTGGAAAGCGAAGACTATACACATCCTAAGGAAAACCTTCACTATGAGACCAACTTTGAATTCGAGAAAAAAAAATGCTATTCAATACAAAAAAAAAATTGTCGTCGACAAATTGTACGAAACAGCCTTTTCTTTCCCTTAAATTTTATAATTATAAAGTTGGTCAAATAGTGAAAGTTATTCCTTAGGATAAGTACAGTGATCCCCTTTTGGATTAGTATACCCTTGACCGATAACTGTATAAGTGTGGTGTATCTCTACAACAAAAATAAACCGAGGTAGCATAGTGCTTTAATTAAGAAAAAGGAAAGTGTTTAAGTTATTAGTCTAAATTATTTGAAAATATAAAAAAATAATAACTAAGAGTGGTAAAGAATTTGTTTCATTTTCTGCCAGGATTGTGTACGTCTCTCATAAAAATGCCTAAAGGTAAGATTTATATTGGGTATTAATTAAACCTACATGCAGTACCTTACTTCATTGAGGAATTATGGCACCCCTGGAAGATTTTTGTATCCTATGTTGACTACGATAGACACATTGGTGTATAAATTGTAACGCTCGTCACAACAAAAACGCTCAATCGCCTAAATAACCTGGAAATATTTTACATAGAAATTGATTTTGTACACTGCGAGAAGTTACGTTATTTTTAATTTGGTTTATTCTTTAAAGATTAATAACCCCTAACGTATTTATGGTATCATGCACACTGTCCTGGATGGAGTTCCATACTTTCTGAAACATTTCTTTTGTACAAAATTAAAGATCGTTTTATTGCTTCTATTCTATACTGTACATGGCGTACGTAATAGAATTCACTAGTCAGCTGATCTTAATCTTAATCTAAAAGTTGATTTGCTGTCAATTAATTTCATTACTACTATATATTAATATAAAAACGCTGCAGATAATCAAATTTATTGCTACTGAGCTGGCTTTCTTTTATTAACTCCATTGAAAGAAACCCACGTACGAAAGAACATTCAATAGTATTTCTATTTTTACGTGGAGTAAAACAAAGTGGACTTTACTTTCATTGTTGAATCCAGTGGAACGTATAAAGTGAAGGTTTTAATTGCATTCTCATTTATGTAGTGTTTTAGACAAAATAAAATTTTTGTTCTCGTGAGGAAATCATTGTAAATTTGTTTTGTTAACTGTATAAGCATTTTCAAAAGTTCTGTTAGTAGCCATTGTATAAAGCGGTCAAAAAGCTACAATATGAGTCGAGCGATTATAAAGAGCGAGCGATCTATAAAATTTCAAATCTAGGTTTTTGTTGTATTGAATACTGAAGTCTAAAACTTTTATACAATATGCGCTAAAACGTTCTGTTTTACACATTTTTAGCAGAGAACAACTTTTAAATTTTAAAAAGCTTAAGTAATCCATTAAATCGTATAAATACTTTGCAAAACATTTTCAAAAATTCAAAGTAAAATGTGTAGTAGTTTTGAAATTGAGCCATTTGGAGTCGAAACTTTAGGGCCGTGGGGACCGGGAGCACATCTTATTTTCTAAAACTTATCGGATCGTTTGAGCGAGTCGACGCGAGACCAGAATGCCGGTTTTTATCTGGCCCAACGTATAAGCATTGCCATTCAGCGTCGTAATGCGGCTAGCATTCTTCCTTCTGGTGGTGGGTCGGAGCATTTGGATTATCTGTATATCTTAAATGGTCTATAGGTAAAGTATCTGCTATTTTTTTTGTTGTAGTTAGGTCATTTTGTTTTTGTTACCGAACAACCCTGTATAAGAATTCTACTCAGACAACTAGGTAAGCCTCGTGTCGTGGTCATCGCCCACACCAAAGCTCCCAAAATATCCACTGTAGGTGCTATCCCATTTACTTGAGCTGTACTTAGGAGTTGAAGAAGAGATTTGCTATACTTGTTTCTACCTTATTACGGCTTACAAGGGTCGGTTCGTATGACTACGAAACTGCCTTACTTGTTTATTTGTAAAGCCACTTTCTTGGGAGCAAAAATAAATCTGGGAAGAATTCTGCTTACGAGGTCGGACGGGAAAAGTCGGAGGTATTAATCTTGGAAAACGGAAAAATAGTAAGTAGGTGTTGTAATTTTAATAACGACAATTTGTTGTGTGGGTGTTAAGCAATTTTTTGAAGGCGTTTATTTATCTAATTATTCCCTGTTGCAAAAACGACGGGGTGTTATAATACATTTGACGAGTTTACATTTGTGTGTGTATGTGGTGTATCGTAGCTCCCAAACGGATGAACAGATTTTTATTATTTATATTTTGTTTGAAAGGTTTGTATTAGTCGGGTGTGTTCTTAGCTATGTTTAATGAAAATCGGTCATGGCTGCCGCCACAAAATAACGAACCTTACATTTTTTCGTAACTCCCTCAACATGAGTATAATATGAAAGGGCTTGACTAGTAGAATACTATACACTATGATAATTTCGAATCCAAGATGGCTGCTACAGCAAATATTGCGATTTTTTCAATATTTATAATTTTACTTGTCTTATACATCGTATCAACACATATGTAGTGTCTCTCTGTTGGGCACTTAGGAACTTCCCTATCAAGGAAAGGGCCCAGTTCACTATGGTTGGTATTCACACGCGGACTAAGTTAGAACCTCACTATTATTATTTCAGAGAAGGTTTTCTGAAAATAATTTCTTTCACTGTTTAATAAGTAGTTAGAAATTAGCTCATATCTGGATCTGATGTACAATAGACTCACAGTCAACAAATCAACTAAATATACACTCAAACTAAGTAAACCGACGAACAATTAAATACCTCAATTAACAGGTGTCGAAAGATTTCGGAACAAGCCACGCGTAAAATGTTAGGTTGGTGTTAATTTCAACGAGGCTGAGGAAGACTCGAAGTAGACTAATTATCTCAAGGAATTGGAGCAAAATGATCAAATTATGATGCGGCAAATCCTGTTACCCTGTTAAATTGTTTACAACGAGGATTTTGAGTTTTGACACTATACAGACGTGTATTTCAAACGTTTCATCAAAATTAGAAGAATATTTTTTAATTTTTTATGTTATTAAATTTAGTTATTTATTAAACTCAATTCCTAATATTATGAACCATTAAATTCAAATTTATAAATTCAATGTCAAAATTATATAACAGATCATATAAATAAAAATAAAAAAACATAGCACACTAATCAAATAAACCGCCGCCGACCCTGCCTGCCCCTGACTGCTTTAAGTTGCTATATAACTGATTTGGATTTTTAGATAAAAGCCGTACTTATTACGGCTTTAATTTTACAGAACATGTATTGTGCTATATTTTGCAATTATATACATAAGTTGGCTAACTATAATACGTACATAGAGAATTAGTAGCTAAATTCAATTATATATCGTTAATAGAAAGATTCAATTAGAAAAGAAAAATTCCAAATTAAGTTTTAAATAAGGGTAAAACCGAAAACAAAGTTTTGTATAACTATTCAGTTTTATTTTCACAACTTTTTATAAATAATAATATCAGTTATACAGCCATTTACAAAAAAAATACTAAAAAAAAACAAAACATAATTTTCTTTTACGTATTAAACATGACAAAAAATGACTTATTTGCTCTTACTTGAAAAAAAAAAGATTTATTACTAAAAGCAATAGTATGTTTATATACACAAAGTAAAACTACGTGTATTTAAATCGTCTGTAACAGACGCAAAGGCCATGTATGTATGTATAAATAAATATAAAAATATTCATATACTATCAAATAAAATGCACCTTTTAGTAAGAACATATTCACTGAGACCAGAATAATAAACTAAACATAATGACGAGTACGCATTTATGAATATAAAACAATATCTATTTTATTAAGGACGAGGGTAGGTCGAAATTATTACAAAAATGGCGCTTTAGGCGATTCATAAATAATTTATGCCAATTCATATAAAACATTCACGGGTTACCGAATATTAAATTAATTTCATTCGTCCCCTCGTAAATGTTAACGATATTTTACGTGGTAGCAGTATGAAAGTTCCAGGTCATTTTGACTGTAGGTTTTGTAAAATAGTTTGTTGAATTCTGCAGAATGAATGACACTCGTAAAATGGAAAGTGTTTTGTTTTTAAATAATAAGATAGGCTTGCGCTTGACGGCAATTCGCCTGATATAAAGAGACGCGGACGATGCCGCCTAGGATGTGGCGTGCTTGCCCAGAAGAAACTGATCCGTAGGAAAGATCACTCGCGATTTGAAGACCGAGATTATAGCATCGGGAAATCAAGCAATTGGCAGAGAATGGCAATATAATAAATGACAAGCAGATATTTTCCGATCTTGAGTGATTTATTTAGATTTATCTAAGTTTTTTGTTCGAAAAAATATGTCTCATATATAAGATATGATAAAGCTTAGATATCCTTCACCATTTATATTCCTAAATTCTAAACTTAAATCGTAACTGGAAAAAAGTAAATCGCAAATTGAGCTACTGTGTTGAGCACTAATATATATACAAAATTTTAATCTATTAACGATATAAATAAACTAACACACTAAAACCACAATGAGCTAACTAAGATAAACAAACTCATAATATTTTCAATTTTACTATTATCAGGTGTCCCTCAAAGAGCTAAGCCAATTAATTAGTTTTAATTAGTAATAAAAAATATAATTTTATTCATCATTAGTGCGAACTAAACTAAATCGGCTAGATTGATGTTTTGTATAACATTCTGCTAAAGAGATAACTGTTAGTAGTTATTGAGAAGAAACCTTTACGCCTTTACAAGCGAATAGGGTTTTTAGTAAAAACCTATTGCTAGTGCAAGCGTTCATCATATTTAGCTGTATGATTGCTTCACACCTTGTGAATTGCAGACAAATACAAAGCTTTTTACTCGTAGTTAGTCATGGGTAACTCGAGAGATCTTCGGGAGTTGCGGATCACAGATCAAGGAGGTGAGTCAGACATGCGAACCGGTTTCCAGATCAGCTTTGATACAAAAAGCGTCATTATTTTTTTATAGTATTACAACAAATAAAGATTATTTTTATAAGACATTATTAATATTTTTGTGACATTATTTGTAATAATTTTTGTAAAAATAAACGAATTGATTTGTTTTGACAAAACTCAAAATAATTCTTACAGATAAAATGCGCCATCGACAAAAGCGGGTCAAATGAAAGCCAAATCAGATCTCAATACCTACTTCAATAATACGAACATGTTTACTGACCCGTGCAATGACTTCAAAATTTTGTTGAATCCAAAACTACTATATCTGAAAGAGCTACTTTTACATACAGTAATAATATAATAATTATGAAACGAAAATTTTTCTTTTTTGGTTCAAGCTGCGCACATCTGTCTCTATTTTACGTATAAATATATATTCATCTCATTTTCTCACCTTGCTCACGCACATGCGGCTCGCCATCGCGGCGAGTCTTACTTCCGCGATTGATTTTGTTTGTATCTGTGACAGTGCGATGCAAGTGAACTGATTGAACCGGGAATCATTGGTTTTGATCTGTTTGGTCTAGACTTGAACCGTGACTCATCAGCTCAAACTGCTACCTACGGCTACTCGTAGTGTACAAATGAGGTTATTTTTTATAAATTAACTATAAACATATTCAGTTACAGTACAATTCCTTTCTTGTTTGACTCAGTTTTATACTTAAAGCGCATATATTCCGAACACTCGCAATTCTACTTTAATATAACATAGAGAGTGAGTGAGTGGGCAAAATTTATGAGGCACAGAAACTTTGAGCATGGAGAATCACTAAAACACTTTACCATGTATCTCAAGAAATACACATACATATCTCTGCGCGAGTGCTTTTGCACTCGCTGTATTAGGCAGTCTGCAGTTTGCGTTCAAAACTTTGTAATAGGATTGTAGTCATGAATTTTTGAGTTGAGATGTGCTTTCTTTTTAGGGTTGCATAAACTTGGAAACGTTGTAGTAACATTTCATATCCGAGTTTTCATAAAAGGTTCAGTGATGATAATTTGCAAACGCGTAGATAGAAAAGTATACAAGGAAATTAATATTTGTGTGCCCAACATATCAATTAATTTATAAACAACCTGGCAACTACCTTTATTAGGGGCGCATCTGCTGAAACGCATCATAGAACTTAAATAAGAGACTCAGTACATCGAATGATGTTGCCAATATAAATAGTTAGGTTAATCTATTAATAGAATAATGTACAACAAAACATTGCAACATTTTAAATGCTTTAATAAAAAAAGATATTAGCGAAAAATTAATAAAAAATAAAAATAATTAGCACAGGTAATCTAATCCTAACATTTGCTGTGCTAATAAATTACCAGGCGATTATTATTGAAGTTTGCGACAAACATTTTGATACTTTATCTTAGAGAATATTTATTAATATATTGTTATGTATGATATAACTATTTAGTAAGAACCAGCTAAAACATTAAACAATTAATATGTTATAGACGTTTTGTAACGAAAGTGCAATATTTTCGTGACTTCTAATTCAATTAATCTATTGGTAGGTTATTTATTATTTATTTAGTTATATTTATTAAGCACTTAACCTGAGACACCTACAATCAGACGCTACATAACTAAACAATACCGAAAAAGACAAGAGAGTCAATTGATGAAAGAGCTTAGAATCTTTTCGTTCCAAATGAAAGGCATTTGAGTGTAATTGAATCAAATGGAAACAATGGCCTCTGAGGGAACTATTCGGGTATTTTCCACCTGAGAGATTGAGAAAACTAATTTAGCCGTCTGTGTTGTTTACCACACGTTTACCTTTCGTGCATTTCACTTGAATCCACTGGGGGGCTATTTGCTCTCTTTATTTTACTGTTCTACCCCCCTTGCAATCAACTTATACTTACTGATATTGTAATACAAAAACATTAAGTATTTTTACCCCCGACGCAAGGTGTTAAGTGTTTAACGTGTCTGTGTTTTGTAACGTGTATGTTGCCCAAACTGTCAGGTTTGGGCAAAGAAGCTACCGGACGAATGAACCGATTTTGGTTTTTTAAATTTGTATGAAAGAAAAAGAAACCCTTACATTTGTTACTCAATATGGTTAACATATGTAAGGGTTTTAGAATACATTATCATAAATTTTACATCCAAGATGGCTACTACTACAAAATGCCGAATTACTATTTTCAAAATAATTCGGCACTTCAGGTTTTTAAAAAGTAACATTTATTTTTACTTCAAAATAAAATTTGTCAATTGGGCGGCAAACATAATTTGTTTTCATGATCTCGTATATAGAATTTATTTATTTTAGTACTTGTCTCGTATTTCGAAAATTATATGGTTTTACAATCACCATGACAGAATCTGACCCCAGAGGGGTTCAAATAGAGGTTCCAATATTTTTATATAGATATCCATTTCGGATTCCAGTGATATATAAGTCTTCCTGGGCCTTCGTCGTAAATTAACTATGCTTGGTATATTCATAAGCATAAACTACTGATACTATGAACTTTATTACCAGTGAATAAAGTTGAAGGTCTGATGGTTGTGAATAGAAAAAATATTCAGCTAAGGATATGGGAGTCATTGTCAGCTTTACATTAACTATTTCATCATTATTTTTGTCTCGGTTGTTATATAGGCGTTATATAGGATAATAATCAGTACATAGAAACTTCTGCTTCCCTTGAGCGGTATGGCTCGCGCTAATATCAGAGATTCTAGATCGCCTGAAAACCTCCGATTTGGTCTAGGATTAAGATTACTAAAAACACATAGTAATACGAATCCAAATACGAATATTGGTAAAATAAAAATTCGATCATTAAAAAGTGAAATGTCACTTATTTAAATTATAAATTTGAGATTATTGTACCTACTTTGTAATCGAAAAAGATTAATAAAGTCTAGCTCACATAAAATGTCGGATACGTGCTTTACCCAGAAGTTGACTGAAAGATTTGCTGGGACTAAAAGCAAAAGCTTATGACTTTCTAAGCCAATAGAACTACTTATTTCTTTCACTATTAGGTATGGTATGATATCAGTACTATATGTGAGTTAAGAGTGAAAATTTATTAAAGAAATTTCTGGTCGCTACGTATTTAATTATTTCCTTTTAACATACTCTCTCGTTTGTGCCTCACAAAGTCTTAATTACATTTGAAGAATCACTCGACAAACTGTAATAGATTAAAATCACAGTAAATACACTTGCCCGAATTTAATTCTGTAAACAGCTCCGAGTTATAGGAGGGAAGAGAAAAATCAATTACTAAGTCTAATTCTGGCTGCGAGATAATAACGGTTTTTCTTCAATGTGTTGTTTTAATGCGGTTGAGTAAAATTTCCAAAACAATTATTGGTTGTACCGTATAAGCTAAGCCCTAGCAGTGATTTTACTTAGAGACGCGTCAAGAATTACCTATTTCATGTTTCCATTGCCATCCACTGCCACAGTGCTGTTTACATCAAATATTTACCTATCGAATACTTTTGGATGAGTTTTAGGACGGTTTGTCGGTTTAATGATATGTTTATAAAATTATCAACGGATGCTAATTTAAAAGTTTTATTATGTGTCTTCACATTTGAAAAACTAGTGATTAGTAATCTGTATTAGTATAGTCTAATGGCTTGATAAAACCTTTGGCCCAGACTGTACCTACTGATCTTCTGCAGCGGTCAGATAAAAAATAGGCCCATCTCATCCGGCATAAGAAAGCACACAGCTGTTGTATCTAAATCAGGTCACGTAAAAAATAGTGCCTACCAAAAAAATTGTCCTAGAATAACATGAATTTCAATGTCTGAGAGAGTCGAATCAATGTAGATGTTACATTGATTCGACCCATACCTTCTATTTCATATAAAATTTTATACCAGTGTTGTTCTTATCTTATTTTAATGATGCGGACATTTTTTGGGACAGACCGAAACAAAAGGAAGGAGGAGCATTGAAACTTCACCCCAATACCATGCGACGTAGCTTTATAGCCTTAGTTGGACTTCCGCCAACTTGCGTAAAAAGAATCGACCTCCATAGTACGCTATCCCGTACATTCTTTTACATATTTCACGCGATTTACTACACTGTTTAAATATCGATTGAACAGATTGTTTTGATATTTCGCCCAGTGCCAAATAGTGACGTCATAGTCATATGACTGCTCTGTAAATATCAATAGCGTAATATTTTTTCACACTTGCAGAATCATCTTTCTCTACATATTTTTACAAAGCCGTGAGCGGTTAATGCAAAAAGTACCGTTTTTATCGTAAAATGTAAATATAATCAATAAGAGATTACTCAGCCGCCTGAGGTTTACATTTTCGGAATAATCTTTTGTTCAGGTAATGGATTTCCTCCGAGCAACATCAGAATCTATTAATTTTGAAATGGTCTCTGAATGAAACCCTTTTCGTCGATCTTCGGATTTCAGGGAGGGTGTTTTGTAGCGAACTCTTACAATAAGAGAAGGCTGTCGGTTGATAAGTGAGCGTAGTATTACAAGGACAATCTGGTAAATAGATGGCTTGTTGACGTGCCTTATATTTCAGGTCGAATAATGATTGTCACGTCTGTTGCTTTTTATTTATGATATGTGAGAAAATGACTGGAAAATCCATCAAAAATCGATATTTTGGAGAATTTTAAGTTACAAACTATTTATATGTCATTCGTGGCGTAGCTAACAACACAATATAAAAAAAATCCTAGGATTACCTACCCTACAGTTAATACACTTTTTTATTGTTAAGCTGGTTTTTTAATAAAGATTTATCTTATCTTATATTTTTAGTTTAAAAATTTAATATTGACTCAAACAAATATAAAGTATACATATTTCGGTAATTATAGGGACTATACATAACCTAACAAAAACTATATAAAGTTATAAACTATATGTACAAAAGCAATATCCAAAAATTAAAACTAACTTAAATCTAAACCACTGCCAGTTGGTAGATTACCCAAAATGCTGGCCCCATTGCCTCGTTGAATGGCAATACTTATGCGCTGACCCAGGTAGAGGCCAGCATTTTGGTCTCGAGTAGCGTCAACTAGTCGCTTTGTTAAATGATAATAATAACAAACGCATGACACTCATATCTCCCCTCTAGGATTTCTCCTGTGTCGGGAATGCCATGTAACACAAGCACACGCACAAAGACACCCAGACTCGAAAACAAATGTTGAAACTCATGATTGAAATAAATATAGCAAATTAAATCTAAGAAGGTCCTTAAATACCAATCCCATCGAATATTCGATGATTAATAGTAGTTATCGGGAAATTTGCAATCAATAAATTTATAGCAACATCACTGAAAATATTACTTCTAAAATACTATGTTCTACTAATTTTATTGACGCGAAAGTATGTAAGAATGTGTGTATGTTAGTTACTCTTTCACGCAAATACTGCTGAACCGATTTGCATGAAATTTGGTACGGAGAGCTTAGACCCTAGATCAACATATATGCTACTTTTTATCCTGTATAAACGCGGGTAACACCGCAGGGTGCAGCTAGTTTAAAATAATTCCTTCTAGGTCATCAAAGTAAGTTCACAGAGGATGCTTCTGGCCGTTTTCCAAAATTTAGGATACTTACTTGTAAGTCCTCGTATCTCAGTCACATCCATTATTGGATAGTGATTTAATATACGTAGTAGACACTAGCCAAAAACTAGCACAGGAAACTAGAAGCATTGAAGTTGCTTTATTACTGTCGAATCTATAATGTTCTCGGTTTAAAACAACTACTATACACTTAAAAATTTTCTGACTAACATTATTTACTTTAAATATCTATATATTACATAAATACATATAAATATATGCCTATAATGTCTCCCTACAGGGCCAACGTCTATTATTTTCTCTCTTCTCGCCGTTCACGATAGAGAGCTTTCTAGACCCTTTTGCTGCACTGAGCTGAGAGCAAAGTTCGTTCCGCAATCTAGTTCTAACTCTGCTTGAGGCTTGGTATTGCATGGTATCTTTTGGTCTTTGAAAATGTTTATTCACATTAATTCTGCCATTGTTGTTCAATTTTCACCAATTCCCATGTCTGTCAATGTAAAATACAAAGCTAGGCAAAAAAATTATCCACTCAGAGCATCCCATACAGGAAAGTCGAAAATACTTAAGACTTTAGTTTTGAATTACCCGCATCAGTTAATAGGTTATCCCGAAGTAAAATAGCTATCGAATTAATTGAATCATCTTTTGAACGTGAACTTTTCGTATTCCAGTAATTTAAAAATAGAACCCTTGGTCTAACGATAAGCTATATATAAATACTACTACTAAATTAAGGCACTATTAAACGATTATATATGAACACAAACAAGACAAGGCAATAAACTCAAATTTATTGTAGATCAAGGTCTGTCGTCGCGTGTCAGTGTTATTTTCAAAAGGAATTACCTACTCGTAATGTGATCCCCAATGTGATCGTTAGAGATTAGATCTTGTATTCTAACGTTGTGTTGTGATACAAAACGTCTGTGTAATTGGGAAGGGAGAGGTCTTAGTGAGAGGATGAGCGGGTAATATAAATACTAAAAACAGAGTCTATAAATTATTGAACAATCATAATCAAATATTTATATGTATAAAAAAGTAAAAATAATTTACCAGAAACCTAGAGACATGAAATTTAGAGGGTGTATTCGTATAGGGTGTAAGGATTTTTGCAAAGTCAACCTCTTATACCCCGTTAAGGGTTTTAATTTTTGATAATGGATGTTCAAAGTTTGAAACTTCTTGAAATTTAATTTTACGGCAGCTTCTTTTTTAGTCTGTTAATCAAATTCACATATCAAGAAATTCGTTTTATGTATAAGCTAAGCTAGCTGATTTATTAAACTAGCACTGTCTTTAGCTACTCTACTGATACTCACGTTTTTAAACTGGTACCACAATTTAAATATCTGATTTCCAAAAACTCGAAAAATCTGAAATATCTGAGAATAAAATATAAAGTCAGCCAGTTCTTGCATGGATTTGAAGATATACTTTGACATTTTCTAAATTCCGCTTTAAGTAGACATAAAATCATAATCCAATTTTACTCAAGTTTTAGTAAAATATAAAAAAAATATTATGCACACAAAATTACAGAAAAAATTGTTTAAAACAAATATTAATACAAATCATAGAGCGCATTTTAATAATAAAACCAAAGATGCAAAATGCAGGATAATGACACTTACTTACGTAACTTGACGCAACGAACCATGATGCTGGCTGCTTAAATAAAAACCAGCTTAAATACTATTAAAAAAACAAAATCAAAACATGCTCCATCTCTTCCGGGCAACCATGCACGTGCAAAACTGGAGCGGCCTTAGCGAATCTTTGGAAATGAAATTCAGCCAATCAGAAACCTCAAAGCAATTCAGACTTATAATCATACGTATAGATTCATGATGGCAACAACCAGTTGAATTTCAGCTACAATTATGGATGAGCTTGTCGAATTTGTCGATATTGCTATATTTACCTCGCTCAAATTCGCTAGCTATTTGCATAGGTCGATCGTAAACATTACTGAAAGTGAACCAATGACTCTTTGATCTGCCAATCCGATTTTTGATTGTAGATTTAATTTGGAGAATTGGAATTTTGGAGGTAGTTTACATAAATTGCTGGGTTAGAATTTATAAGAGCCTGATTTGAATTGATATTTACCAGACGTATCTACATTCTGTAGTTTAGTGTTTTTAGGTTGTAATTGGATGATTCTAACGCGTTTTATAAATTACTGATAAATTTATGGATTTAATAAGTAAGAGGAGCTTCATACAAGCATAACCGTGATTGCACTCATTCATCGGTCATCCATACCTAAAAAGTAAATCACGTTTGTTCGAGTGAAAAGAACAACTTCAACACTGAATTCACAAAAATATATGTTCTATACAATAAGATTTATTCCTTAATTTATTTTTTTATTTCTATAATTTTATATTCCTGACGTAATTAAAGCTTATCGTAGTAATTGACCCTGAAAATAATTCCGTCTTCTTTGTGAGCGGTAGTACAGGGAGACGGCGACCTAAGAAGACGTCGATGAGTTGCGAGGAGAGATATGACTGAAAGAAGAATAAATGAAGAGATGACGGCTGAGAATAGAAGAAGAAGATGTGACGATCTCACGTATTAGGATAAGGACAAGAAGAAGATGAATTATGCAAATGGTAAATTCAATACTAGCTGAGCTCTAATTACTAAACTGCCCTAAATCTCTAATTTTCTATAGCCTATGTTACCTAAAGAAATTTTGAAATCGGTCCTTTAGTTTTTGAGTTTAAAAAAACTCTACAGCCAAACCGTTACACCTGTGTATCATCCTCAATTCCTTTTTTTTTAATTTTGACGAACCCAGTGTCATTCTTACGACTAAGACGAATCTATAGAAGCACTCACAACAAAATACGACAAGCCGTTTAGGCTCTAGGGCGCGCCAAAGAAATATACATACATACACTCGAAAACATAACCCTCCTTCTTTCGCAGTCGGGTGAATATACAGATTATTACAGATCTTTCCTCTTTATAATATTATTCATATTAAGTATTAGATTGACTCGAACATATACATAATCCGCTATAGCTCTCTTAATAACTCACTAGTTGAGTTCTTCTAGTAACTATCATTTAAACTGTGACTACAATTGAATGATTTGCAGATGTAGCGTTATTTAATACTGCATACCAATCAGAGCATCTTGATAGCTGAGAGCACCTTTGTAAGTCGATACTCTCTTTGTGTAGATCTTTGTTTGTTAAAGATGTAGACAGGAGAGCACAATGAAATATAACTTGACGATATCGACACTAAGTTTTTACTGATACTCAATTCGACGGGTAACGTATGTCTTTTTTATGTTTTCCACGTCATTTTTCGAAGACGGTGGACCAATTTCAAATATTCTTTTTTTGTTTAAAAGGTTCTTCTATAGTGGTCCCATTTGAATTTTATCACAAATATGTTTGATTTTTCAATCGAAATAAGTGTTTTTTTTTTGCGCCTGCTGTAATGGCTATTTTTATATATGTCAGCGCTATTTTTTTGTGAAATGTACTTTGTTTTGTATGTTGTATTTTGTTCTTAAACTGCTTTTATTTCGAACATTGTTTTCTGAAGGCAAATAAAATAGTCTGATAGTAAAAAAATATTCGTCGTATATTGACGGTTCAATGCAACATGGCAATGAGATTTTTTAAGAAGCATTTGCGTTTTTATCTTATGAGGTTTTGTACCTAAAGAGTATAAATTACTATTACAGAGGCTTCGCTCTCCGTCCAGCCCACGTCTGTCTGTCACCAGGCTGAATCATATGAACCGTGATAGCTAGACAGTTGAAATTTTATACTAAAAACACAATAATAAATATTTGAAGGGGGCTCACATACAACAAACGTGTTTGTTTTGGCGTTTCTTGCTCGATATTCATAACAACAACAGGTATGTATAGGCTCGAATTATGTATTATGTGAATTATTATATCCTGTGAATATTTGCGGGGGGCTCACGTATGAGAGCCGCAAACGTGATTGGTGCCGTTATGTGCTCTCGACACGTCTCTAGTGTAAACTTGAACTAATGTTGTAGGTATAGATAATGTATGAAACATTTTTAGTAGTGGCATTAAATGTAAGTAGTAATTGTTATAGTGCGTTTTCTGGGTTTGTAAAGGCACACCTGTGACAGAAAATATAACTATAATTTGTGTTTGTTTAAGTATTTGTATTAAGCAACCAGAAACTCTTATATCACTTGGTTTACGTTAGTTGACCTCCACACGGTACAAATAGCTCTAACTAACGATCTGCTCCACTGAGTGCGTTCATTGTATGATTTGTTACACTAGCTTAAATAGGGTCTATCGCGGTTTGATACGGTTACAGCTGAATTATAGCCGAGGGTAGAGGTCATTGCGCATTGTGCCGCTTCGGCGCTACTCGTAGATCGAGATCGCACCCGTGTTGCTTTGTTGAGGCAAATTCTCGAAGACAAAGAAATAAATAAATATCTTGGTATTTAGGAAGGTATATTAGGTAGGTAAGTATAGTAAATCTCATTTCTTATTACCTTACGTTTCTAGGGTATTCACGTTTTGTATAACTATTTTTTCCAAATAGTTTTAACACTAGTTTGTGATTTGACAAACACGACCTATCATGTTAAGATTTTATAATTTTTTTTTGCTCATAATTTTCTTGTGTATCTCTCTAAAGGTCAAGGCTGAAAATAAACGCTGCGGTGAATTCTGTGGCTTCTGATGAGCTTTTTTGACGCACTCTTCACTACAGCGATAGTAAAGCACTGCTTTATTTAATGTTATGTGTTAATTCCTTTACGTATTATTAGTCCTATCTTTGCTATTATTGTTGTAGTGTTTTGTGTGTCTTAATAAACGTCTTCTTACTATTCTCAAATTAAAGTGAATAAATTGTGAATTATACAAACTTGTAGTTCCGTACAACATTTAACTTCATGAGCTAAACTTGCGCCATTCGCCTTCTTATTTTTTCCGTATTTTGATCGTATTGAATGCAATAAAAAAGACGCTTCGCTTGTTCGGTCAATTACTAGATAGGGAATAATTTAGTATCTTGGATGAAAGACGAACAATAGACAAAGGGTAATTACAAAAAAAATGTTTCTAAACCTATTAAAGTTTGACAACCGACTAAGTTCGGCAGTGACATAATTTTAGTAACCTTTTTACCTCTTTTGGTAAAATTTAAGTATAACTACTAAAAATAGAAATCCTACTACTTTTTTAATGTTGTCTCAGAATAGAAATCAGTTCGCTCATAAAGCAATCTTAAACAGTAGTTACATCATTCAAACAGACAATAAAAACCCTTTTATTGTATGTACTGCGCAGTCCATTTGGTGCGTTCAATCATTAGCAGACACTGCTAGATCCACTTCAAAGAATCGCCTTGCGAGATATACTAGCATCTGGCATTCGTCAGTTATATGATCCATAAAATACATAGCAAGGTTAAGAATCCAAGCGTAAGACTAGCTGTTCTTTGTTTCGATTGCATCAAACTTTAATGGTCAGAATTGAAGGTATGCGCACTCTCGCTAGCATTATCTCAGTTTAATTTAGATACGAATTATTACAAATTATTGAATTCCTAAATTACATATAAAGGTGGCCTAATCGGTAACCTTCAATTATACAAACAAAAGGCCTTTTCACTAATTTGCACATTATAATTATTTACCACTTGCTTAACCGGTGAAGGCAAACATTGTGAGGAAACCTGCTTGTCAAACAAAAAATGAATAAAGTTCCCAACCCGCAATTCGGCTAGCGTGATGGACTATGGCCTACACCCCCCTTTATAGGGAAAACCCATACCCAGCAGTGTCGTACGTATGTAAAAGTAGATGAATGTCAAAATACCTTTTATTTTTAGCTCCACTTAAAAATATAAAGTACTCACTCGAGCGTCATTGAAAACATTTAGCATTTCAATGAACAAAATTGATTGGACGCGAGCAATTATTTCACAAACCGCGCCTTTTAACAAACAGGTACCTGGAATATTTGTATACCATGTAGGTCACGTGATTGGAAATTTATTGAAAAATGTGTATATATATATATATACTGTTTTAGGGTATACGTGGTCTAACAAGCGTATTGTCCAGGGTTATACCCCCGGCCGCGGCGACATTTTGAACGATGACATCTTTTTGTAGGTTTTCGTGTTTAGCAGCATGTCAATGTTAATCATATTTTAATTGACTTAATTCCATATGTTTTAAATGTGGCAGGTATTCGGATACATACGAAATAAATTACAAATCTTTTCTAGCTAAAGTCGTTTGTCTCGCTAAAAGTGAAAGTTATCGTAATAACGAAGCACTTATCGTAGTGCTGTTTATATCAAATACCATAGGTTTACGTCAATACCAAACAATGTAAAACTCAAATGAAAATAGTCTACAGAATTTAAATTCTATTCGCGATCGAAGATAGGTATCAAAACTTTGTGAAAGCAAAAACTTGTGGAGAGAATATCGGTCGAGAAAACACCGCCCCGCTCGTAAAACTACAACTAGTTCAGAGAAGGAAAGTATTCGATTCCTCTTAACGATGGCAGATCGTTAGCGATTAATTGGGAACGATTGTCAAGGTACTACGAACGTGTTCGTGTAACTAGATAGTCTTGAAATGGATACAGTGCAAAGCGGGCAGAAGGTCCAGACTACTGAAAAGAGATAAAAGGAAAATAAATTTCTTTAATTGGTCTCATTTGTTACTTGTAAATAAACACTAAGAGTTCTGTGTAATGTTGAAACCTGAATATTTTGTGCTGCAAAACCAGATTTGATGAGTAATTTCAATAACTCCTGACAAAAAATATGCCATTCTGTGGTGGCGGCGGCCATTTTAAACCGATTTTTATTAAACATAGCTAAAAACACGTCGACTAATTCGGATTTCGAACAATAAAAGTTATACCACCCGTCGTTTTTGCATCGGGTGATAAAAAATACTCTCTAAAACTATTCTTTTCTTTCTTATTGATTGAGCGAGCATAGCTGTCCTGCCAAATTTGGCAAACTTTTGCTCGTCTGTCAATCGATTATAAGTTGGGTGTTTGTTTATTATGACTTAAATACAGTATACCTTTATAGAATACTATTTGTGTGACTGTTTTACTCACGCCGGGATACGAGTAACAATGGTTTAAACCTGCGGTTCATGTCGGCGATTTCTTGTGTGATTTTTTCTAGCTTTTGGTCGATCGACGGATTTATGCTACAGACTTCGGTGGACCGTGATGTGTCGATAATTTTATCCGCGATTTGGGTGGTGTCATCCAACTGTACGTTGGTGCAAGCGGCTATCACCACTATAGAATATTATTTGGGTGTGTTGGTTGTTGAGTCTATCACTGGCGCCCCAATAAAGCGCATGTCTTAAAGCCTATACTGCATTTAATTGACCCCATATAGAATACTCGCGCCAATTAGCCAGCGACACCACATAGACTCAACAACCAACACATCCAAATAATATTCTATACCTTCAAGAAACTTAGCGTACAGGTTCTACTAGCTCTATTAGAATTTTTTACATCATATACCTACCGATTTCTGACCTATTTATATTTAAATATTCTATATTCAATAATACATATTAGGAAGAAGTTTAACACCATCAAAAACAAAAAAAAAACTGCTGCTAAAGTTAACGCGTAACGTCGAATAAGTAATGATGTTGTACTGTAGTTATTTAATACCTGCAAACCGTGAGATAATTCTAACATTGTGTAAAGTTTGGTAATTTACATGTTAAAAATGTTGTCCTTCGCCATTCTACTGAAAAGTCAATATTAACTGAATTTGTCTGCAACAGTAAAATCAACGCTATATCTAGTCAAAGCTCTTTTAATAAAATCGAAAAGTAAGTAAGTACGCAGTTAGTTTTCTGGAATATATTTTCTACAATTCTATTTATCTAAACGACAGTTGGCTGAGGGCATATTGAAAAAACACAATTTAAGAGACACAATGAAAGAAGACATTTTATTATAATTTAGGGAAGTGTCTCAGAGTAAATTCAACAGGACCGTAACGCAAACAAAATGTAAAAAACAATAACAGTTTTACAGATGTTGTTAGGCGACGATCTATGTTTGAAGCTAACATGGGCTTCGTTTGTACCGCCTTTCGACATATGATGAATCAGGAACAACCCTTATAAAACGTACTGATTAGCGTCTAAGCCAACTAAACTACAGGCTCAGTTGTATTGTATGACAGATTATGGTAGGAGCAGATTAATTAGGCTGAATGTCTATTTACCTACATATATGATAAAGGTACTAATTGAGAAAACACATAATCATGGGCACTTATGGGCCAGAAAGAGAGGCAGTCGCCTCGCGTAACTTTTATGTATGTTAACTTTTACAGATTTTAGTAATAAAAAATTGAATACATCAGCAATATTATTCTAAACATGATGACATAATACAATATTTTTTGTATCTTAATAAAACTGAGATAGTACGAGCATTACGGAACATTCTTCCAATGTTTGGCCCCAAAGCAAATTTTTTTTTTAGATTTTTTTACTATATTAAACGAAATTTAAATAATGTGAAAAGTCAAAACAAATCAACTTATGTTGTTTTCCAAAATTTATCGGAGCGTTTGGTCTATTCGACGCGTAACCAGAATACCAGTTTTTATCTGGCTTAACGTTTATATATATGCATTGCCATAGATCTTAAATGGTCTATAGGTTAACTTTTTGCTATTTAATGTGAATTCGTCCTAAGTGACACACCCAGTATCACTCTAGACGAATTATTGAAAATACGAATAGCAGTTTAGGCTCTAGGGAGTGCCAAATAAATATACATACATACACTTGAAAAACATAACCCTTCGTCTTTCGCAGTCAGGTAAAAAGTAAATAAAAACATACTTTGATGTTAATTCACCTCAAGTAGTAGAAAAGATCTAGCCGGCGTCATCATATTATTTTCTCTTTGCTGTAAGTAAAGTCCTGTTGGCCAGAACTGGGGAACTGCGTACGCTATCCAGTTACGAAGGTAATTTATTCTATTCATTTCATAACCCTAGGGTAGAACTAAGAACATAGGGGAGATCCCTATGTTCTAAGAAGCAGTTTTATTTAAATAAAGCAGTTGGCTTTGTATGAAAACCCGAGTCTTTTCTTAGTTGGGAATAATAAGGGGAATATTGGAGTAGCTGGAAACGTATGTTTTAGCGCTGAGCTTACTCGTATGTTTCTGTAATACCGAGTTCTCTAAAAACTAGGTACTCAATTTCTTTGTTACCTAATTTGTCGGAAACTTCTGGAATAATTTAAAATTATTTTGAAAATCAAAATATTTTTTTTTTTGTAATTATTTGAAAGGGTAAAACTTACTCGAGAAGTATTAATAATAATAAATTTTCTCGAGTAATTACATTTAATTTTTTCAAAATTGGCGTAGACTTTTGATTACTGACGTAATAGCAGGGAGAGGCCAAAGAGAGATTTTGAGAACTACTCGAGCGAGTTAGATTAATGTGTGATTTCTTATATCCTGTAAAGTATATCTTCCAAATATAAGCTCTCAATACACAGTCGAGCTAACAGGCAAGCCCGTCCAAAAAAAAATATTTGGCTGGAATTCTTAAATGCGTCAGATTAAAATAAGGTAGGTTAATTTGAGTGGAACATAAATGTGAGGTTTTTTCTGATCTAATTTTTACCTGTCTAGCCACTCCCACCATTAAAATTTACAGATTAACGTACATATAATTGTTATTCATATAATTGAGACACAATGGAGCATAGAAAATATATAATTCGTGATACGATACATCGCTGGCTTTTCTAGTTGTTAAATACTACGTATAAAGTCGGAAATTTAATCAAAAATCTTGTTGAAATTTCACCATGTAGTTACATTTATTAGCCCTAATTGCGTTAATCTAACTTTCATTACATTTATGGCACTTTTTATGACCATATTACAGGCTTTGTGTTATGGTGCTTAACTGAAATTTACTCTACTACTGAAAATTAAAATGATGTGTGCCTTAGTGTCGTTAAGTCTAAAGCGAGATATTTTGCATAGTATTCGTAATTGCTTATATTATGCCTGGGAATATTGTAATCCTTGCAAAAATTTAGGCAAAACTTTTTTAAAATACATAAATATAAATACTGGCGGACATTTTTCACACAGCGCCATCTAGCCCAAAACTAAGCAGAGCTTGTACTATGGGAACCAGGTTGATATATACTATTATACATATACATGTTTTAATGTTGTCAATAAATATTAACAAATCAAAGTGTTTTCGTAAAATTATTTTTTTTTGTACAAAATGATAAAGTCAACAGTGTCTGACAACAAATTCTTACATTTGATCTTTTGCTTTTTGTTGCAGTAAATTTAGGAAGTGTGTTCAAATTTTAGTCAATCTATAGTAAAATAACAGTTTAAAATATGATAAAAAATATTTTACATGTCTCATATTCGGTAAGTATGTATTATTAGCCCCAAATGGGGCTTGTAGGTGACCAATTAGCGCTCTAGGGTAATAATGTAGCTAGAAAAGCCCTAGGGCGGTAAGTAATTAAAAAAAAAACTTCACGCTTTCAAAAATTTCGCGTACATCTAACCATCATACTGGCAATAGACATGATGCATTCAGCCCAATGACAAAAGAGGTCGCTTCGCTATTCAGCCTCGTTTTCGTATAAGTATAATAGTCATCAATTTTAAATATCAAACGGCGAAGCTCAATTTCGTTCTTGAAAAAAATAATTTAAAAAAAGTTGAAAAAAGGCGGGAACAGAGAAAACTTTTATTTTAAATATTGTTTGTTTTTGGGATTTTTTTTATAGTTACGTGCTAATTAGGAAAAAACATGAGTTCTGCAAGAGATGAAGCTATAAGCTGCACTCCCGATTCAATGAAAATGGAAGCTGAAGCAGCAATTAACAATATTTTGCCTGAAGGTTCTAAAAAGAGATATTTGAAAACTTACGACGAGTTCATGAAGTGGCGAAAAGAGAAACGAGCAAAGTGTTTATCTGAGACAGTTTATTAACATACTTTAGTGAGCTGTCAAAAAAGCTGCAGCCATCTAGTTTGTGGTGCATTTATTCAGTGTTAAAAGCAACTATGAGTACTAAACACAACATCAATAACAAGAACTTTTCAAAATTATCTTTTCTAAAAAGACAATCAGCTGGGCACAAAAGCAAAAAGTCAAAGGTTTTTACAGCGCAAGACGTGAAAACATTCATAAATGAAGCCCCTGATGACATATATTTAGCTGTTAAGGTACGTAAAATAACAAATCACAAAATGGTAATACTTCATCATTTATCTTTTAAATTCTTACAATCCTATAAAACATACTTATTTTTTTAATTTTCGCTTGTTTTAGGTGGTTCTTATCTTCGGTATAACCGGCGCATGTCGAGGTATTTAATTGACAAATATAACAATAGAGAACATAGAACAACAGAGTCGGTTGTTAGTAATTAAACTACCGAACACAAAAACTAAAATTGACCTAACATTTGTAGTCCCTCAAGAATTCTCTGAATTCGTACAAAAATCTTCGTTCTGAAAATGTAAACACCAACCGTTTTTTTTGAAGTACCACCAAGGCAAACAAGTTATTGGAAAAAATACCATCAGAAGTATGCCGAAGCAAATCGCAAGTTATTTAAAGTTAGCAAACCTGGAATAGTACACAGGTCATTGCTTCCGGAGAACATCGGCTACACTTTTAGCCGATGCTGGGGCTTACTTAACCAATATAAAAAGTCACGGTGGGTGGAAATCCAGCAAGGTGGCCGAAGGTTACATCGAAGATTCCATACAAAATAAAAGTGAAATTACCAACCAAATAACGGAAACTTTCAAAAAATGAAACATCTTTCTCAAGAGATGATCCGCAACCATCAATTTCTGCTGAAGAAAGCTTCATCCCATCAGATTTTGTCCATGACCAACAAATATTACAATCTCAATCTATTAACATCATCAAAAAACACTTGTCCCTAAAATTTGAAAATTGTTCTTATTTCACTATAAATTTTAACTAATAAAATGTTTTATTATTGTAATGTCGGTTTTTTTCTACTTACCTCACAATCGAGATGTAAAGCAGAGTAGTTAGCTCGGGTGTAAGCATCAATTGCACCCTGGAACTATAGGCTATAACTATATAACTATCTCGGGCTGCAATTGATGCCTTACAGCCCTTGGCTACTAATATACTATTTTTGTGATGTAACCGTAACAGTTTATAATTACTTCAGCGCCTAAATTATAACTAGCTAACTTTTGTGGGACCTGTTATTATTCGTACCTTTTGGAATTTAGTACACAAGGCTGTTTAAGGGTGTATTGAAAGTGGTCATGGGTCTCAAATTTTCTAATAGAACGGTATAATAATGTAGTTTTTATAAAATCAAATACCTGAATAATTTGCATAGGCGCCTGCCGAAAAAAGTCGATTAAGAACTTATTACTTTTACTAGTTGCTTGTCTAAGTTATTCGATGTTAGCTTTTCACTATTCCAATCAGAGAGATTAATTGGAGGTTACCCTCGATATCGGTCAGTTAATAATTATTTAACTTGTAATCTTCTACGAGGGTAGTTTAATAAGTTTTAACCCCAGTTTAAATGAAAGTTAAACAAACTCCGTTGACAGTAAATCCTTGTTAAAATGAGTTTAACATGAATATTAAGGTATAGCAAAGCTTATGTTAGTATTTGTTTGGTTTTTTATTGACTAAGCGAGCGAAACATCTCTGCTTTGATTATGGCAATATGTTCTTTCGTATGACATTTTGTATGGATGTTTGACTGCAAAAAACCGTGTGAAACCGCTTATCATCCCATAGTAGACTTCATTTTTTCGCAATATGTCAATCCAGGGTATAAGCTGTATTCATGCCAAAAATCATTGTTTAAAAAAAACTGTATAAAATTTTTGTTAAGCATTGAATTGAGCAGTTTGGTCTTAATGGATATTATTAATGACGTTCTCCAAACGTCTTCGAAATTCTTATTCAACATTGTCAAACTCATTTGATATTATCTGGCTGTGAATCTTCACTTACAAAGCAATTGACCCAGTATTCCAAGATCTTCATACACTCATTACTCTTGGAACAGATACATCAATAACAACTTACAACTAGGCACATCTAATCAGTTAATGTTCCTCGGAGGTCGATCAAGTTCTACGCAAACTCTAATTAATGAATCAACTAGCTGTATCCTACTAACTATCGGTAATTTGGTAGACCTTGGAACAGTTTAAGATGAGCTGTAGTAGTAGGTACTTTCAGGTACAAAGGTGATTTCAGTTTAAGAAGTTCTTTAGGAAGAAGAGTTCGTTAAGAAGGTTTTAACCCCCGACGCAAAAACGACAAGGGTGTTATAAATTTGACAAGTCTGTGAGTTAGAGGTGTGCGGCATCGTAGCTCCTGAATGTATAAACCAATTTTAATTTTTTTAAAGGTTATTTAGTCGGTAGTATTCTTGGCTAGACTAGATGAAAGGACCAAGATGGTTACCGTCACAAAATAGCGGATTGCATGTTTTTACAACTTCCTCAGTATGGGTATAAAATGAGAGCTTTGACTTAACTATATACCATGCAATTCTAAGCCCACACGTAACGACACCGCGAATATTTAACCCTTTCAGATGAAATGAATGATTCGAATGCATATTTCACTTTTTCTACAAAACAAAAATATAACTGTGTATATATAAATACTATACAAGAAAAAAATAATTCAGGTCTGAAAAGGATAGAATAGTGTAGCCAGATCATAAGAAATACCACAGGCTGTTATTACGAGCTGCCCCTACCATTACAACGCACAACTATCCCTATTGCTTATATTTCCCCAACTATTGGTATTTCATATCCGAGCCACGTTGAAGTGAGGGCGTCATTAAGGCCTGCGGTGCCGTGATAGAATCTCAATGGGTGCCTTAACACTTAAGATCCGTCCTTTCGATATGAGCTTTAAAAATAATACACGCGGAATAAAGGAAAATGAAGAGAGTGAGATGTTTGTAAATAGGTGTGTTTGGGTATAAACAAACCTTTGTTTTTGTTTTCCGGGATATGTATTATTTCCTGAATGGTTATGCATGATATGAACCTTATTTTTACCTTAAAACATTCAACAGGATAATTAACACTAGTAGAATATTATAAATATTATTTATTACTTCTTGTCACCAAAATTTATTCCCGCAAGGTGACAATCAATAGTAAAAATATTTACTGTCCTCTTTTTAGTCGTAAGGGGGCAGACAGGGACTTTTATCTGTTTGTCCCCGTGTGATATTTTCAGGAAGACAAACAAGAATCTATATTCCAGTTTGTCTCCTTAGTAATACCGCATAGGGCAGACAGGAAAATTAATTCCTGTTTGTCCCTCTACGTCTACTAATATGATATTATAGCGTATCTACGCTTACAATACTACATTTTGCCTACCATTTTACTTATATATTATATATTTACTTTAGAACGAAGCAAAGAAATCCAAAATGTGCAATTTATTACGTATCGAAATATGGTACTCATATTATTACTTCTGAGTATTTATATTAGTATAGCTTCAGTGGAACGTACAACTCCTTTTCAAAAATTTTTTACCAAAATTTGGTAAATACCAAATAAACACAATAAAGGTAATTCCTATATAAATACAATTATTACATTGATTTAATTTTTGGGCTGTCGTTAGTTTTAAAATTATTTTTACGAGAGCTATAAGTAGCTTTTCTACACCTACGCTATAGCCTACTTCAAGTAGTAAGTATGTTCAAATATTTAAGGCCATTACATCCAAGCTTCTCTGTTCAGTTGCCTCGGTACCCAATTAACTTTTGACTGCGCAGTTTCGTTGTAAATGGTAAACATTTTCTAACCACTATTCCCTTGTTATTAGTACTTTCATCTTAATTAGATGTTTCGTGTTAATTACGTACATTGTGTTAGAAAGTAATTAAGGTGCAGTTTAAGGCCTTCCACGTGTAAACGGTGCCTATGAACTAAGAATTTTAGTTCAGTGCTGATTTTCAACAAGAATTTGACTAGAAATTAGTAGTTCTGATAACTTTTGCTCTTGCTACAACGATGTTATTTGGGCCTTTAAAGAATACGATAACCAAATGTGTGATTTTATTTTCATAGAAATCTTTATAACGGTAATGTTTCGTCACACTGTACCAAATAAAATTAAAAACGGCTAGATATTTCTCTGTTTTTGAAAAAAAATCCTTCCTCAATCAAAAACTCCAGACGAGTAAAAAAACCTTATAGAACCCAGATACCAAGTTTCGTCCAGATTAGTAAAAAAACACGTGTAGTATAAATATACGTGTGTACTAAATTTCCTGACAAACATGAATTCATACAAACCCACAGACAGATACCAGACTCGAATCAAACATGCTTCGCTCGCTAGATCAACTAAATATACGACGTACGCTACATTTCTAAATATGATAGCGCACAGAAATGTTTTCTTTTCGTAATATCCGCAAAAGAAAAAGGCGAATTCACGAAAAATATGAAACGTCGTAAGATAGAGCGGTACAAAATTAAAAAGATTCGTGGAATATTGTCTTCTTTTTTCCTTGCCATTTTATGCTCTTCTGAATCGGCAAATAAAACGTGTAGTATTCGATTCCCTCTCGACAATATTTATGTAGCTAAATTAATGTGCCAGGATAGCAACGTAGCTAAATCCCATTAATTTATAATTTTGTGTGACTAAGCTTAGGATAAGTAATTGTGTATGCAGTACAAATGAATAAAACAATGGCCTTGGTTTAAACGTCTCTGGTAGAAAAAGAATATTCGTAAACTGAGTTTTAACCGTGGCTGTTTTATCTCAATCCAGTTTACGCGCATGAATTTACACTGTGCGACTTCTGTTGCAGTCGTAGTACCTACTGGGAACTGAATTGTGCGATCACAAGATCACAATAATTTTGCAACTTTAAAAATATATATAGGTGACGCAGCAAACTTCCCAAATTTATGGAGGAAATAATAAATCGCCCAAGCAAAAATCGCGAGGACTAAAATAATAAAATGATGTTAACCAAGTTTAGTCAATCGGTTTGAAACTCCAACGTAGTTTGCAGAAAAACATAAACACACAAACTAGAAAACTAAAAAAATATCCATGCTCAAAGCAGGGATGCTTGGTTTGCTCAATAAATTAAAAATAAGGTGATCGCACAGCAAATAAAACTGCGTGTGAACTGTATCGCGCCAAGATATTAACGGTAAGCGCCCAGAACCTTTGCCGTAACGTTTTTATTACATCTCGTATTTCTGTTACTGATTACACAAATTCGCTGCGGGATCCGAGAAACTGAGAGATTTACGCAAACAACTCGGATTCCCCTCTGCTGGTTGAAACTTTATGGCTTGAGTAATCATTCATGTTTACGCGCCACAAATATTTGACAGGCGAAAATTTAGAATGTATACAACCAAATATTATACTTATCGGCATTGTCCTTTCCGCTATTGATATGTCAATAGTTTATTTAAATATTTGATGAAAGAAAATACGTAAGATCACGCGTTTTATATGTTTAAAATTTTTAACGTGACAGCCAATTTTACCAAACTTTGATTCTGCACGGGCCTATACAAATTTTCCCTTTAGGTACGTATTTTGATTTCAAAATCAAACTATTTCACATATTTTGTTAAAATTATGCGGAACCAACCAGAGAATAAAAACTTATCCAATCGAAAAAAAATATTGAACTATGACAAGAGTCTCTGAGAAATCGGTGAACATCTTGCATAAAAAGAAAAGATTCAATCGAACTACAGTTCTGGAATTTGCTTAAAAAACCTATAAAAACACGCACATAACCATAGACAAATCGACAACAAAAAAATCTATTGAACTTCCTCCGCGATAGCTATTCAAAAGTTTTGATTGCCCAGAACATCAATCTATTCGGGCCACCAAAAATTTTTCATTGATAAAAAGTTAGCATGAAAAATTACAAAGTTCGACGTAGCGACAAAATTACATTGAAATGTGACGGAAGTTTTTGACAGCGACAAAACTTTCCTTGTTTCCCCGACATACTTGATTATAAAAATCGCAAGATACTTGCTGCCGTGTCTTGGGACAGATAGGAGAAACTTAACTGTTTTTGTACGCTCGCTCTCTAAATGTTTACGATTATTCCCACCGTGGTGGCTTCGAGGCTTTGTGTAAAATTATATTTTACTAGACGTCGCACGTCTCAGTCGAGTCCTTCATCTCTTTACGAGGCAGACTTAAGTTTGCTATGGGTTCTCTTCATACATCTTTTGAAGGAAGGTATCTAATTCGAGTTGTGCCGTGGGTCCGGTTTGTGTCATTGGTATGTTAGTTGTTTAAATGGGAATCAAAGTAACCCACGGCACAACCAAATGGGCGAAGGGATTTAGCGCCAAGAAGAACAGTAAAAGAGTGGGATCGATAAAATTATGAACCTTATAATTTTTGAAAAATTGTCTCAGGTACTTGTAATATACAAAAAGATATATACATATTTTACACTTTGCAATACCTACCTATTTTAAAAAAACATAAATGCAAAATATTAAATGTGAATAAAAACGAAAAGAAAATGTGATGTTCAATGAAACATTCAATAACTTATGCAATTTATCTGTCATATTAATAAACGCTTCACTTTAAACATCTTTTGTCTCGTTTCATTCAAAAGAAAATGTCATGCGCCAAAACAAGATTAGGCATGCTCCATCTCGGGCTACAGTGTCGCTGACTTCCGTGGTCGTGCGAACTTGTAGGGTCAAATGCCTAGCTGTTCAGGATAAAAAAAACCTTCCTCTTCTCCGGCTTAGTACCCTCCTAAAAATATGTATACGTTTTAATAATTGTATCAGTGTTTTTAAGAAATATAATTTCTTCGTTTTTCCTAACCGATAACCATATATTGCAGGCTGATCAAGCTCTAGGATACCGTTAAAGCTTTCAAAGGATTTTGTCAACTGCACTGGCAACAATTTAACGCCGAACGTGGTTACGTATTTACATAGTGAAATACCGAGGTTGGTGTCGATACCACACTTCGAAAGTGCTCGAATTTCAGACGAGGGTACACTAATAGATCAGTTGGGATAGAACAATACTCTTTTTACTTAAGTCACTGAATTAAAATACATTGTAGTTTCGGAACAAGTAATACTTTTAAAAGATAACAAGAAAAATTAAAAAATTAAATACCCTGATATCGCCATTTTGTGGTAACGACAACCTTGAATTTAAAATGTATCATAGTTTACGGCCATCTTGGACCGTATCAACATTCAGACAGAAAAAAAATACGTGTGGCACTCGGGGACTACCGCGGTAAAGCTATGGCATACGCATACGTCTAGTCGCACGCACACAAACACCGTGACGTAGTCTGCCGAACTGAAACGACGTTATACGAGGGTTAGTTTTATTTTCGTTACGGAATTTCTTGAATCGGTCACCTTAAAACTATGCAATAGCTTAAATAAAACCAAATCTGAAAGACAAACATTTTAAACTTATGATCTCACCCCGTCGTTTTTGCAACTTGGATTTAAATCAGACAAATTGAAAAACTGTTTTTCAAGTCGATAAAAAAGACTGTAATTTCTAGTTTTCTGTATAGGTACCAAAAATACATTCTATCGTTACGAAGAAGAGCTAAAAAAGATAATGTTGGTCCGAGAGACGAGAAGGCGTCAATTTTATCGGGTATAGTCAGATTATGTGACGGTATTTTATGAAGATCTCTTGAGATACTCTTTAGGTCAATGGTTACTTCTGTCCGTTATTAAAATTCGGATATCATACTCGTATGACGTTAGAGGAAACTTTATTCATACATCAAATAAATATATTGTTAGTAAAATTGGTCATGAAATTTCACTTTTGTACCGGACTGCCAAAGAAGGAGGGTTATGCTTTTTGAGTGTATATATTTTTCTTTGGCAAGCTTTAAAGCCTAAACGGCGTGTTTTTATATACGTGGTGTCAATAGATTCGTCTTCACCTGCAGATGAAATAGGCTAAACTAACTGTATCCTGCTATTTTTCTTGTTAAGATACAAGCCTCGAAAATTCTTGCAGTCAGGTTTTCTGAAGTCACTTTTAACTACTTCTTCTGAACTCTTTCGTTTAGTATCATAGTTCAAGAGCGTACTGGCTAACGTACTTAGATGGTTTATAGCGATCAACAATGCTAAACACTATTATTTGTCTAGCAAGATGCCCTGACCAATTCAGTCACCGTCGAATTGCTGCTGCAAAATTTCACAAACGCTTTCAATCGTACCTAAGTATCGTGATATATTCGTTCGCTTTATTTTCAACCTCCGATGCTGAAACGGGATGTTATAAGTTTTAGCTGCTGAACCGATTTTAAGTATTTTTTTGTTTAAAAAGATTTAGTTGGGAGTGTTCTTAGCTATGTTTATCATGGCCGCCGCAAAAAAATGGCTGATTACATATTTTTTCACAAATCTCGCAATATGGGTTTCAAATAAAACGGCTTGCCCTATGATAATTGCAAATGTAAGATGGCCTTCACTACAAATAACGGGAGTCTTATGAATTTTCAATTTTATTTGTTTTATTGTATATGTAGTTTTCTTAAGGAAAACGATAAACTTATATAGTTTTCCACTTACAATATATGCACCAATAAAATAGTTAGGAACTTGGGCACAATTTTGACATTCAATTTTATCTTTGTCCTCAGTACCGCGGCTGGTGGCGCAAACCAAGCAGAATTTAGCGTAAGTACATACCATTAGATACAGTCAAACGGCAACCACAGTTTCCCCGTTTATAGACAACACACTTGAACTTTTAACCTTACGACGTTGGAATAAGGATTATGGTGAGACAAAAAAAACGCGTTAAAGACATTACATTTGACTATACGATTATAGCATGTGATAATACAACGCTACGCGAAAACGGCGCACGTACTTGTGTTTAGTAATTTCGATCTGGATATGCTATCGAGCAAAACCAAATGCGGTATACAATAGCGTCGGAGCAATTTCAAATAATGTTTTTAGAAATTATCGTTGTCGCCTTACGATTTGCGTTTGGCGACTTTGTTATGGGTATTTTTAGCAGGGTATAAACATTTTAGTAGTGTTTATCTAGTCTGGGCACCGCTCGCCTCTCAAGTGAAATGACGTTGGTCCGGTACCTATTGTACGCATGTAGCCTGTCGGCCCAGACAGCCTTCCTTGAAAGCCAATGTATTCCAGACTAGGCATGCTTCATCTATCATTCATTACTCGCTAATGACGTCACTTACGAACGATATACAAGTGTCGCATACTTAAAAACTCATACCCGTTGCTAACAATACGAAATGAATATCACCAATGATTTCTTTCGCACGTGAATCTTGTATTCATGCGTCTTAAAAATAAGACCCCTGTACTGTGTCTACTTTTGTATGTAATGTCATCGGCTATGAAATTATGTTTATCTCATTGATTTACTAGTAGTTATTGACCAAGCGAGAGAAGCGTCTCTGCTTCGAGTCTGGAAAATAGTTTTTTCATAATTCAGTTTGTATGTTTCTTTCCTTGTACGAGTATGTGCGAATATTTTTCCGCAACAAATTTCGTACTACCGCACAGGTTGAAGTGTCCAACCAATCTTGACAAAACTTGTTGTGTGGTTCAACATATTTTAGTTTTTTTTTTTCATCGGTGAGGATTTTTGACTGGGGTTGTAAAGTCAAAAACCCCCTTGCACCAAATTTGTTTCCTCCTAAAAGGAGGTCAAGTATGATATGACGCGATTTACTGTCCAATATGTTAAATGCTTGGTAGAGACATGCGAAACACAACAATAATTAATAGTCCTAAATACAAAAATAGCCTGTCAGGTATTTGTAGTTTTTTTGTTGTAAAATATTATGGTCTCGAGGTCAATTTGTTTACAGAACTATTACGAGTAGTACTGCTACAGACTTTCTACAACTCCCTCAATGAGGGTATCAAATGGAAGGTCTTGTTTAGTAAAATACTATACATTATGATAATTTCAAATTCAAGATGGCTGCCACAAGAAATATCTATGGTATAAAAAAAAAAATTTTAGTTATTCCCCAAACTAATTATGTGTATGTATACTATGAGTAGGTACCCAATTGCTATCTAATTTAATATGTGTTTTGTTCGGCGACAATCATATCAATGAGAATGGACTTCGACAATTCTATTTTATTTGCGGTTTCCCGGAGATTTATTTGTGTTGGATATAGTAACTGATTTCCCTCTCCTTGACATCCCGATATCTTTCCGAAATATTAGATTTTAGCTGATTCATATGCCTCGTCTTCCTTTTGCTGATATAATCATGTTATGTTTAGCAATTAGGAATCGGGTCGCTGTTTTTTACTGGTACAGACATACAAACTAATAGATCGGTTTCTTCTGGGCAAGCGTGCTACGTCTTAGGCTATAATGTCGTCTTATATGCGAGATGCGATCTATGCAAGCTTATTTTTAGTAAAAACACTTCTGGGAACTTGCCGGTCCAGAATTTCTGTGCCTTGCAAAAAAGACGAGCTTATTTTTTTAATATTGAGTATTCTTATTTAAAATTGTGTTCCGCATGTATCTAGCAAATATTATTGAAATGGCGCTGTAGCAAATTTTCCTTCTTTTGGGGAAAACTTCCCTGATTACACAAACATTCGAGTGATACCTGAGTTACATTACAGACATTATAATACTAGATACGGCTTCTGTTTTAGAATCACTAAAATTATTCTTTCGTTTGATAATATTAATATGTAAGGAATGTAAGTATGTATATGTGTAATTAAGTATAGATGAATTTCTTCATTGTCAGTACACCCCCACCCTAAACATGTATATTTTTTCAAAAGTTTCCATCCAAAGGTTGTCCGGAAAAGATCTCTTTTAGCGATAAGGCCGCCACTTGTGCCACTACATGTAAATTTATATTTTTCCATTGTTATGTTTTTTGTGTCTACAATAAAGCGTTAATCTATTTATCTATTGACGGCACAGATAGGCGTTCACATGTGATCTAAAAATAGAGTCCTTTGTCATTAAATTACTGCGTCTTTTACTGTCAAAAATCGCTCCTTCCGCACGCACTAGCTCACCATCCCTTTACCACTCCAAATTCACTTTAAAAGGGTTCCGCACATCTATATTTAAATCTCTTTGTTCATCCCTTTTACATTTGCGGTATTTTTCCCGAATATATAAAAGTCAAATCATTACACGTCACGTACAATTCTTCAGGTTCCCGTTTAGATATCGGTTCAGTGAATATTTTGTTAGTGTACAGGGTGAATGATTGGTTATTTGCAACATGCAAGTATTCACATACTTTATTATGTTTCAAGGCTACGTGTAAATTATTATAAATATATAATAACAATTAACAAAACATGAAGGCAATATTAGTAAAAGTTTTTACCGAAACGGTGTGAAATATGCACGCTCATATTTATCACGTATTTACCTGTATCATGTAAGCGCTTATGTATGAAGAAGAGATTATTAATCTAAAGTTACTCCCTACGGGTATGAACTGAATGCACATAATAATAGCGATATTCTATCTCTACTTATTTAGATAAAGAACTAAACACCTATTTTGCAAATTTCACGAGGCTTAAACTATATTGGCATATTGTTTATTTTTATCCTCAGAATTATTTTAATTGTGTGACAGTGTGACAGTCAACAGTGACAGAAAACAGCAGTTAGCTTTAGTTTAATTTTTAAAATTGTGTAATATAGTTTGTTTTCGGTTGCAAATTTTTTCTTTCTTTCTTTCTACAAGTCACCCTGTACATAAAAGCATTGAGTAAATATGTAAGTGTGCGCAAAAATGTGTACGTAGTAAGCTTTTCATGCGAAGGTAGAGGGTCTAAGTGCGATTTTTGATCGGTTTTTATTGAACGCGGTGGGCTGTACCTAAGTGATTTATATATCTGCAATTTTTATGACGACGACTTTATACATTAGTTTATTCAGAATTTAACAAAGGGTTGATTTGATATACCTAATACACAACTATTCTGAGGAATACAGCCAATCGAAAATTCTTAATAACTATAAGCGCTTCGGCCGCGAAGGAAGCGGGGGCTTGGAAACTGGATTCCTAAATGACTTTTTTTATGCACGAAAATATCATGGAACCTATAAACGTTTAGATAACAAACAGAAAGGCAAAAGAACATCTTGCCAGACGCAAAGCAGAAACGTTGCGCTAATTCAGTTACAGATACCGCACTATTCATGCTATAAAGTTATGAATCATATCCTAAAATAAATGACATATAACTTTTTACATAGATTTTGCATTCATAATCTAATTTTTTTTAAACTTTGAATAAAATTGTCACTAATTCATTTAACAAGTGGTTTTATGTACCTAAGTGTAGTAATACAATACGATAATTCTTTATTGTCACAAAACAATAAGAATAAAAAAACATGGCACAAAACGCAGTCTTATCGCTAAAAAGCGATCTCTTCCAGATACTATTTATAGGAATGGAATATATTTTAATAAAATTTAATGTAGACGGTGGTGCAAAATAGATGATAAATATATAAATAAAACAGTAGTGAACACATACAAGAATATATATAATAATATTATACATAGAATAACAATTAACTTCTATATAATTATATTTAACCAAATGCACTCAGCTGCACGGAGCACCTGAGGATCTCTTATTTCAAGTAATAAATAAAGTCTACATACAGTACTCCGTGATAATGTAATTTTTTAAGTAACGGCAAAAAATCTAAATTTTTTCAAGTTTTTTAAGTTTATTAGTTACATACAAAAATACGAATATTTCCTCTTTTTACCCGACTGCGAAAGAAGGAGGTTTACGTTTTTCGGGTGTGTGTATATGTATGTATATATATTTATTTGGCACGCCCTAGAGCCTAAAAGGCTGGTCTTATTTTCATGTGAGTGGTGTCAATAGATTCGGCTTAGTCGTAAAAGTGTCACAGGGTACATAAAAAAAATGATACACAGGTATAAAGATTTAGCAGGCGGGTTTCTTAAGTATTAGTGTTGATCAAGTTTCACTGCTAAGCTTTTCGAGTGTTTCTTTGTTCGAAAGCCACAGAAATATTTCATTGTTCATACAAAATTGTCTGTATTATATATTAATGTAGGCTATAAACCACACATAGTTAATTTAAGCACATTCCTCTTTTACGTTCTGTTGGTTGCCATTGGCTGCATCACAAGAATTAACTTCCGAAACTTTATGACGCTTGTCGGCTGTCTTGCTTCCCTTATCTGTCTACATGTACAAACATACATACAATACATATACAGGGTTATCGGTTAGGGGTGTACTATACCCATCCTAAGGAACAACTTTCACTACGGGACAAACACTGAATTCGCGAAAAAAAATCGGTTTCATACAAAAAGTTGATTGGTAGTCGGCGAAATGTATAATACAGCTGATTTATTTTCTCGAATTCAGATTTGTTCCCATAGTGAAAGTTGTTCATTAGGATGAGAGACCTCTTTTCGGCTTAGTGCAATGCTAAGTGATAACTCTGTATATCTGGGTTGATGCCAACACTTAGATGTTTCAGTGGGTAATAAATTGTAGGTACAGCCAGGGAAAACATACTTGTACAAGCGACGGCTATTCACGCTACGCACATACTGGTTTAACTTACAAAATAATTGTAGTACATAAGTCTTTTTCAAAAAAAGTTGTCTACTTCCATTACGGAGGCGCCGATAGAACTTTTTCAGTTATTTCAATTTTAAAATGAAACCTTTTGAACGATATTGATAAAATTATTATGGGACCACATAAATAAAAAAACAATTTTTCTAATCTTTCCACTCATCTGAATTCCAAACGGATGAAATACCGGTCTAAAATCGACACTTAATGATATGAACGCATGTTCCTAATTGTATCTATTCTTTGAGATTTCAGTACATATACCTACTGCATTATATTAAATATTTTTCGAACGGATCAAGATTATTGGTATCGCATTGTCAATTTTTTTTCTGTAATATCAGTTTCGCTTGTCTTATAAATATAAATTAATGCAGATCTACATAGCGGAGCTTTGTAACCGAAAATCCATACGCGTTATTAATCTAATATTGTATTCATAACGCCTTTTCTGTCATTACTTAGTCGTCGCGTTCCTGCGTACCTAATAACTCAAACTAATGGTTAATTATACAGACTAGAACAACAAAATCTTAGTCTTAGTCAAGTTTAGTTAGATGCTAAACAAAATGTAAAACTAACAAGAACTGCATGAATACAAGATTCACTTGTGACAGACCGCGGTGAATTTAATTTAGTATTGTTAGCTAAAAGTATGAATTTTCGAGAATGCGACTTAATTGCATCGTTCGTAAGTGACCTCATTAGCGAGTGATGAATTCATTAGAATTTTTCAAAAATGAGTTTTTTTTTAAATTACTGATGTCGTTCTTTTAAACCTCAAAGCAAGATCTCCCTTAAAATAACCAACTTCACACAGGTAAAAAAATTAAATTGATATTCATGGGTTAAAAGTAATTTAATAACGTAAAAAAACTAGCGTGAAATTCAGTTACACACCATTCAGGCCACCGAAATGAAAATAAACTTGACGCGTAAGCGAAGCACGACAAAATGTCGCATATCACACGCCTCGCACATTTCTGGTAAAAATGTGAAAATAACTGTAAAATATCGGAAATTCGAAAATAATCGTTATTTTTGCTCACAATATGCTCTTCTCTATAAACTGCTATGCTAAAAGGAACATATCATAAAATTCAAAGCGTTATGTTTTTAATTTGCCAGTCAAATAAATCATTCTTGAAAGAAAGAAAGAAATTTATTTGTGTAATAAAACTACTTGTACAGGAGAGACTAATCATAATGAATATCTTATCTTATCTAATCCTGAGCTCGTCAACGCATGGCCAGAAGGTGGCAGGCATGATTTAGCCTCAAAAACAGCATATTTAATACAAAGTGCTATATGTACGGCATTATCGATATTGATAAAATACCACAAGACATTCCTAAAAAAGCATAATATTCGATTAAAATATTTCCGGAAGACAAAACTATAAAAAGCTGAAATTGTTATATTTAATTTAAATAAGTATTGTTATTAAATGATTGACATTGCCTTAATTATGTGCCTCCACTTTTTCTACCTTTACTTCGTACCGCCTACCAGTTATATATTTCACCTTACCTAAACTTTCACAATCATTTCAAAACCAAAATCAGCTAAATTGGCTCGGCTGTTATCAAGTTTTTGCGAGACAAACGAACAGCAATTGATTAATGTATGATAAAAATTATATGTAAGATATTAAACTTTCGCACGAGCATTAATAATAAGCTTTGTATTGCAAATATGTGGTAAACATGTGAAAATCCGAAAAGTCGTAATATTTGCTTTTCTCAATAAGCTGTGATTCTAATAAAAAAAAGTCTTTAATATTCAAAACACTATGTTTTCAATTTGTCAGTATAATATTTATCATATTACTGCACTATCATACGAGCATAAATAACCTTTGTATTGCAAATTCAGCGTTGAAATATCTTTGCAGAGTAGCTTTTGCAATGCCAATAGCGAACCTCATTAGCGCGACTTCACACTTGATGGACTTCGCAATGGCTCTGTCCCACTTGAATAGAAAATCTAAAAATAAACTGTTATTCTTTATCTTTTTCTACTTTACTGAGATTACAGTTCTTAAAATGGTTTCATTAATTCACGTATTTTTTTAATGTTCACGCGCGGTGCGTTTTCGTAATTTTGGTTTCGACTGAATGAGGCATTTAGCCCCTTTTTAATTACGGTCGGCTTATGATATTTCCCCACATCTAAATTTCTGATATTCGGAACCAAATGTTGAAATTAAAAGAGGTACGAAATGGAAAGTAAAAACAGAGTACAAGCGATTTATATTTTTGAATAGATAGTCGTCATTTTAAAACCTCTGAGTTGCTATTCGTGTCTCTGCCCGATGTTTTTTTATTACTGCGGTCAGTAATAAAAAAGGGCGAGCGAACGTATCTGCTTGAAGTCTGGCAAAAAATGTTCTACCGTCTGTCAGTCTGTATGTATAAAAATTTGTCTAGAAATTACATTATCGCGTACTGGTCGCCAATGTACTGAGTCGCGTAAAGTTCTACTATTTTTTCGGAATTTATGTCGTCGGGGATTTTTTAGTGGAAAGTATTTTCTCCCAGACAATATACAACTATAAGGCATATACCCTTATCAGGTAAAATGAAAAATACAGACTAAATATCTTATTGTAAAAAGACAGAACATAAAATGCACAAAGTAAACCTTTTACGTATCGCTTTGCAAGTGGTTATACTCGTATTTTCAATCGAAATCGAATCGAGCAACTTTTTTCAATCGAAAAAATTTCCAATATAAACGCTACGGCATGACGCGTACACTCGACAGGTAAAATGAAAATATAGCAATGTTAAATATTTCCACCATCCAAACATTGTATCCAGAACCAGTGACTATCCATCTGATCCATTTTATCGCACGTTTTTATGGCATGCCCTCACTGTACAATTTATGCATCCGTTCGGTCATAACTTATGTAACCATAGAGGTTTCCTTCGACGATTGATGTTTTTCGAATATAGATTCAAATCATCAATGCGGTCGTAATGTTGCAGGTTTTATGCAGTGTTAGAAGCGTTTTGTTTATGCTATTGCACTTTTATGTTGGGCTCCGAGCATTTTTAGTTTTTTAGAACCGTATCGAATGTTACTTTAACGAGTGATCTATCTCTTTATAAAAGCACTGTTTTATCGGGCGTGTTTGATAAGAAGGAAGTTCATTGTACTCATCATTATGAACAACTTTTCTTATGGAGTTTAATAACTTATATATTTTATTACTATATTTTAAGTTCCGATAAATATGTACTTATATCTATTGCCAAAAATCTAAGTTATCGAAGATTCGATTTTTATTCGTTTATTCAGTCTTGTAGGCTTTTCAAAATACAATATCTAGTAAAGTATTGGTTACACCTTTTTGTCACATTTTGCTCCTTCATCAGGTTCTTCACCTGATAATAAATCTTTTTCTAAAAAAGTGTATACGGATTTCTCTTACTGCAGGCGCCTATAGAACTTCTTCATCAATGTCGATTTCATTTAAAAATCTAATCTCTTTGCCGATATTGATAAAACGAGACCACGTAAAAATATACTTTCAATAAAGAAACTCTTGTCTCCGTAAAATCATTTAATGACCATTAAGTAAATACAGTAGAATTGTGTATTTCCTCTTTTAGGAAGGTAAAAAATATATTAAATTAAATATATTGGTGATACTATTTGTGCTAGAGTAAGAAAGACATTAATTCATGTATACCATTCTTTAGGGCTAACTTTTTCTCTTTAATAAAGCCAGCCATTCTCGTTGTACTTATACGACCTCATTTTCCGAAGCAATATAAGTGTACTACAAAGGTCAGTAACACCATAAATAAACAGTAATTAGCAAAGCTCCACACAAACACCCCACTGTGATTAAGTGGGTATTGTGTCAGTATGGATACTATCCGGAATGTGCGATAGTAAAGCAATTAATAAACCAGCAGAATAATCAACTAATATTATAGAAAAGACAAAGTGAAACTGTAAATAAAATCGTTATCAAAAATTTAGATAATAGCCCGGGCTTTTGAGCTTTACGATATGGCTTGTCCTTTAAATCAGTTATACAAATGATTCAAAAATAGTTATAGTAAATGATTCAATCATGTTTTGTAAAAATAACAGTATTTTTTATAAATACCGATTAATAGAGATTAACTATCCGTACTGTTTTTACACAGTTTAATGAAGGCAATTTGTGGCAAATAGGTACACTTTGCCCAGAAATTACATATTTCGGTACACTAAAAGTGAATGTTATTATGAGGTAGACCGTAAACCTGCGTGATGTAGGTAAAGTTTATGGTAATAATGATCATAAACCAGGATGAAAGGCGCTTCCTAGAGACTGAATGCTGAGCTCTGACCGACTTACTTAAGACGAAACACAAGGTCAGAAATCAAGTTGTGTTGTATTGTACACTGAAAAGGGATACACGTGCCCAAAGATTTATTGCAAAAAGGCAATAAAGGAAAGGATTTATTCGCTTTTTATTTATTTGAACATCTTTTTTAGCGAGGCCAACCCACTAGAGCTAAGATTTTTTGTTGCAAAAATTCGACGGTTCTATATGCGAAGTCTATGTATTTTCTGACACAAAAAAATATAACTCGAATACTACAAAATATCGTAGAAAATATACTTGGGGATTTTTGACATAGGTTTAAGTCTAGATGTAGGTAATTAAATTTTCTTATATTGATTTCACCCGTCCTATTACGCTGTATTTGGTGTTCACAAGAATTTTACAATAGGCAGTCCATTATAGGTGTGATTTTTTCAATCTCAATGTCAAACTTTTACACTGGAAGCAATCCTGGAAAGTATCTAACCAACTTATGATTTCAATGTCGCTGTCTTAGATGGAAATATTAATTTCATGTTATATTTCTCGATATTTCTTAAACCTAAAGTCGAATATGTAAACCTTTACACATGTTCCTTAATCACTTAGCTGTACCCACAGTTAAGTAGTAGCTTAATAAGGTTAAGGTAATGGGGACTATTAAATTGACTATTGAATTAGTCTTTGATATACAGTTACCAAGTAAGGCAGAAATTTAGATGTCTTGAATATAGTACAGAAGGTGTAATTACATGTAAATAGTGAAACTTCAGCTTTATTTTCCTGGAACTTTCTTGATACAACATATTATTTTAAACGTATAAAAAACTACTTTACGGTATTATTTAATTCTAATACAAATAATAATGTCTACGTGTTCATTACTTTGATTAATTAATATAAATAAAAATATTTTTTTTGATACACATTTAAATTACAAATTAAAATAAAAGTAATTAGTATTCGTGCAGGAAATTGTTCAGATTGAAGAATGCTTAATTATAACTAGTTTTTATATTTTGATGTTCTAGTAGGTAGGTAGGTACCGCGGTTGGATTCACTTTTGCAATGTAAAGAGATTTCCGTACGTAATAAGATTTTTAGTTGTAAATAATGCTTTATTACGGGCTCGACGTCATAGGAATAACTACAGCCTATACCGCGGCATTAACCGCCATAGAATGGAATAAAAAGATGTTTCAAACGTAGAACCCCCATTTTACTCCTTTAGGGGTTTAGGTTTCATAAATCCTCTCTTGGTACTCCCCTAAACCCTATAATGAATACACTCTCCAAATTAGATGTCTAGGTTTTAGTGGTTTGGGCTCTGCTTTGATTACTAGGTAATATCAGTCAGTCAGGACTTACATGCTTTTAGGATCCGCGGTTTAATTTCTGCGATAATTGCGACCTATAACTCTATCAAAGTGACTCCTACGTATTTTTTATGCGTAGTATGAGCAGATGTAGCTTATAGACGGAACTTGGAGAAGACATAAATGTTAAAAAAAAAACCAAAATAACATCGCCTCGGTCACGTCAAGTTTTACTTTAACGTCACATTCGGGCCCTTAAACGAGTTGGATAGTCCCTCAGAGAACCATTTTCCTAAACATTTATAGTAAAGTGGCTATGAAAACAAGTTATCTGGCTTCAAGACATCGATTAGACCTATTACAAGCCCATAATACTTCGCTTAGCGTTAAGCTGTAACTTTATACTTATTTCTTACTATGCACGTACTTTTGCGTCGTTATGGGAAAAGGGACTTCGAAATATAAGTCTGGTGAAAAACGTATAAATTGTGGGGCTTACTTTGTCATGGCGACTTATAAGCTTACTATAGAAGTGTAAGAAATTTTAAGTCAGCTCAAAGTTTGGATGAGAATATTGTTAATTTATTATGTAACATTTTCAATATTTAAGCCATTACATTATAGGGACTAATATAGAATATATGTTTTTGTTTATGTTGATAAACTGACTGGCCCGTTGGTAGCAACCCTGCCTTCTGCGCCGCTGGTCCTGGGTTCGATCCCCGGACAGGTTAAACATTTGTGTGCATGAACATGTCTGTTTAACCTGCGTCTGGGTGTTTATTATATATATAAGTATGTATTTATGTATATATAAGTATGTATATCAGTCATCAGGTTACCATAGCACAGGCTTTGCCTAGTTTGGGACCTGAAGACCTTTGTGTGGATGTTGTCCCATATTATTATTATTATTACATATAATTGTATGTTTACTTGTTTACATGTATACGTCTTCAAAATTAAGATAAAATTGCGTTTCATATTCACTGTTTCAAAAAAAACAGAACTTTTAACAGTACTGATTGCGAAATAAAAACTAAACTGATTTGTTGGTAATGCAAACTAAATTTTAGTTTGCTTCTGGTGGGAATTTTAAATACTCTTGTCTGTCCTGTAACTAAATGTTGGAACGTGTTTCAAATTAGTGCGATGCTTCAGGCAATGCTCAGTGATAGAGTCAGCACAAAGACACCCTTTCAACTAAATTGAATGCTTACTTAGGTACTGTCGTGACCTCCTTAGCAATATCACTTAGATACTATGGATAGACTTAAAGCGGCTGACTTTGTTTTAATAAGCTGTAAAAATATCTGTTTTTGCTCCTGACACGTGTTAACTTCATCTCTGAGATTTAAAGGTTTTTTAAGAATGTTAAATGTCTCAAAGGTTTTACAATTTTAATGAATTTTTTATATACTTATACTGATTGAACTACTTATCTTTTACTAGAATTTGGTTCTGAATTTTTACCCCCGACCTGAGACCTTAGGGACCTTAGACCGATTTATCCAAAATCCTTAGTGCTCCTCCGCAACACTCAGGATACTTTCTAAATTTCAATTATTTACGTTCAGCGGTATAGGTTGTGCGTTGTCTGTCAGTCAGGCAATCAGGACAAAACCTTTTATAGGTGTAGATTTCATAGGGCATAATAAGCCCTAAAATATTATTTTTATTTTAACTTTGAAAAAAAAAAGGAATTTCTCAAATTCGTATTGTTGCTTTTATTTTATTTCGATTCTTAGAAACTGATTCATTATTTACACTTCCCCACGGAGTAAAGCCGGGCACCATTACGCATAATATTATGGTATTCGCGAATTTACGTCTACGTTTTTAGGAGCGATGCTTCTATTCGTTCCGGCTCGACTCTTGAAAGCTTGAGAATCGGCCGTTAAATTTATGTCTTCATTCTAATAGGGTTGTCATTGTCTAGAAAATAATATGATTAATGTTTTTTTATCTCTTTTGCAAATGAACAATCCGTATAATGCTTTATTTTCTATAACAGTCTAGTTTAAAGCTAATAATATATTTTCAACATATCGTCTACAACTTCAGTCTCTTAGACACTCTCAGACCTCCTAGCATGGGCAGTAGATGAAATAGATTCGGAAACTTGATTTAAAGCATCTTTCATTAAGCCTCTGAGTAAGCGACATTGTGACATTTTAATTTAGCAGTGTTATATTTCGTCTTTTACTTTCCCCAGAGATAAATCAGGGATAGGTATAAATTGCAGGGGTATAAATTGGTCCATGTGACCTGTATCGGTCACCTAAATATTCTGTATAAACACAAATACTTACTTATTTCTAAAATTTAGTTGAAGGTAGCTAACCCTAACTTCTCCCATAACGACATTGTGATCTATGATTTCACGAGCATTTTACTCGTAGTGAAGCCTTTTAAAGGAAACAAATGGTATCTCATTACTGAGACTACTGAAATACTCATATGTATACCTCGCGAAAATCTTAGCCAGCGTAAATACATTCACTCACGTTGTCTCTCTCATTTCTCAAGTTGATAAGGTTTGCTGTCTCACTCTGTTATATGAGGGATTAAAGATCAGTTGAAAGTTGAAACTTGGTCAGGGTACCTATTGCGGAAAGAAATCGAACTCCTTACTAAGACGATGCCGTATTGAGCAGCACACTATGGCTTCTGGTCAAGACGATACCATTGATTAGTTATATTGTGGTACTTTTCAATTGCGATATTTTGATGTTCATGAGATCACACAAGTGAATTCCACTAAATAATTTTCAAATATTGAAGAAGTAGCTAAAAAGAATAATTCAGTGAAGGATAATTTACTTGAGTAGGCAATAAAAGAGATTGAATGCTTTACTTAGAGGGGCGAATAAAGTGCTCATTTTTGTTTTAATGTTATTTTTAACGATAACTCATTAAGCCTCAATAAGCTCGCTCAGTGGATTTGTAATGTTTTGATGCATTTATAATGAAGATGGAAGTTTAGGTAGGCTTAGAAATAACAATTGGTATATATTCTTGAATGTGAGAAACGTGTTACTAATAATTAGTATACGATTACTCACCTATTTAAAATATAGCCAAAAAATAATTTATTACTTAAGATTATGATGATTCAATATTTTTGTAGGTTATATATTTTGAGATTAATTTATTATAATCATAAAAATGTATGTAGATGACGTAAAATATATTAGTCTTTAATAGTAAATAATAATTGTCATCGTTTTCGTAGAAAAAAAACATTCATTTCATAACATTAGACAGTTGGGTTCATAAGTGTTTTACTAGATATATGCTTGGTATAAAATGATTATCAATGCTTTCTTAAGGTTAGTTTAATCCTTACATAAAGTATTATTCTTAGATGTACGAAAATATACTTCAAAGAAAACTTAGTGCTATTTATATTTATCACAACGTAGACGAGCTCGTTTAATATTCACAATTACTGATACGAATATATCTAAGCCTTCTTTGTGATGGCACATTAAAGCGGAATATTGAAGAAGTACAATATGCCAAAGTTATATATAAATTGTCTTTTAATCTTCTGATATAACCTACTTTGTCAGATTAAATATATTTCATGTATAACAACCCTTACACGTGCTACCAAAATATGTCACAAATTTAAATTTTCCTATTTTAATATTTTTAAATACCTTAAATATTTACTTTAATATTTTTAATAATATTTTTTTATTCATTTAACGCATAATAATACTATGAGAAATAGTAGGTTTATGTAATATATATATAAAAAAAAAAAACTTTCGAGATGAGCTCAATATAAATAAATTAGATTTTATTAAATAGTAAAGTAAATATTCTTATATATATAAATAATGTACGTTACTTAACGAATTATGCAACAGCATAACACGAAAATGTATCATAGGTTTGAATAGCTTCATACTACATACATGCCCAGTTATCCTGGAAAAGAACAGAACCCTATGCCGCCTCTTGAAGTGAATTTTCTAATCACTAGCCTTGGCGGTCATCACGACGACCTGCGGTATTATAATGAACCTACCTGTAAGTTTTTTTATTACATCTCAATCTTGATTCGAAGTCCAGAATTGAAAGCATGAGCCTTCTCGCACTTTCTCAGTTTTAATAAGATACAAAATCAGTATTAGGTTTGTTTAATATTTTAGTTATGCAAATTTCTATGTATTACAGATTGAAAAATTGAAGAATTAATAACATTGGCAATGATATTTTTTAAAGGATCTTAATAAAACGCGGAGATGATATGGGAGAGAGAGCGTATGCCTCTTATTCTGGCTCTTAAATCATTATTCGGGCAATTTATCAGTATCGAAATCAGAAAAAAATTATAAGCTATTAAAAATCTATATAAAATATATCCAAAAAACGGTTCTTGCTATCCACCCTTCCAGATATAATCCGCGTCTCGTACTTCTATTTACCTATAATATCTGACAAATCCGTGATTCCTAATCCGTTGTTTTACCCTTGGTAAATAATTCTGGCTTCTGTTTTATTTATTAGGCTATTAGCTCGGCTTTTATGTTGTGGGTTATTATGTTGGGAGAAAATACAGAGGGTTGCTAGTAGAGCCGATCTGTCTTACATACATTATTAAGTGCCCTGGACCTGGTAACACTAATTGATCGAAGCAAGATCTATTAGTATTTACATTAGGTACCTATAGGTGTAGCAACCGGGAATCCTATTTCCCGAAAGTAACCGGAGCGCTTGATCCATGCGACCAAAATGCTGGTTTTTATAAAGGAGATTTTCTATCCGTCACATTTTTTTTAAAATTTTTATTCCACTATATCTTGGAGTTAGTGGACTGAGTTGAAAAATCTTTTTACTTTTGAGAGGGTTCGAAAGGTCCTCGAACTTGTCCAACATAAATGTGAAAACGACTTTTAATTTTCTTAGACTACGAGTATTCATAGATGAAATTCTGTTTTATTTACTCCATTCAATGTAATTAGTCCGCTAGCTAATGGGTGCGCGGCCCTCTAAATTTATTATGTAGTATTTGTGTTAAAAATAGCTCTAAAAACATTAAGAGATAGATCATATTAAGACAAAAAGCTAACTCTAAATTCCCAAGCCTTAGTTAGATATAAGTCGATTAACGCGTTTTTATAATTTTCTTGAAAATTTTCCTTTCTTTTTGCACATCACTAGACAAAAAGTTTTCTAACCAATTACACCTTAAAATTGCCATTTATATGCTATAGCGAGAATAAACCTAGCGTTTACTTTTAAGACCCGAATAATTTACTGCTAAACGAAGTCAATTTATCTCGTAAAAACGTTTTCATAAAATAAAATGATCTCTTTATGTTCAAAGTAAATAAAGATGTTAGAGTAATGATGAACACATGTTGGTGTAATTTGACTTGTTACGGATACCTTTGCGTTGGAAAATGATCGCATGAAAAGCGTGGGAGACGAAATTAAATTCTGTTTTACGTGTAGGTACTCAAAGAAGTACCTACACGTAGTAGGTACTCGTATATCTTTGAGATAATCTTTAGACACAAAAACTGGAGAAATAGAATGAGTAAATAAATTATATTCTTAATGTTTCAACATTATACGTTTCAGCTACGTTAACTCGAACCTTTGATCTAGCGAGCGCAGCGTCTCTACTCCAATCCTGTTAATAAGCTGCTAGTGTGTAAAATAGCATGTCTGCTTTTTTATTGATGCTCCTATTTTTTGAGCACTTGTTTGACCGCAACTTGCCTCAGGTAAATAAACGATGCGGCCTAAGTTGTAGCACGCTTTTCTAAACGAAACCGATTAACTCTCAACTTAACAGGACCCTGATTAAAGCTATTCAGAAATAGGGAATCTACAATCTGGCAGTTCACACAATAAAAGTTGACGGAAATCGTTTGCACGAGGCCATGGAACAATATATTATTTACAGTTTGCTTTCTACAATATGCGATCAAAATTGTTCAAGAGTTTATCGAGATATAACGCAGAGCAACGCGATAACAATATATTGTTAGTTCGTTTGTCCAGTTTTTCCATTCGCTATTGCTAGTGCCAAAATGAAACTTGTGGGACTGTTTACTCTAAGTAGCTAAATACTCATAGAACTACTTCGGTTCTCATTGGACTACGGACCTTGTGTTCTCAGTAGTTGTATTTGTAATTATATTAATATTTAATAATCACACTAAATATGTTAAATTAAGAAATAAAATAATTATTGAATTAAGTTTCTAGGGATCATTCCGAGATCTGATAGTCTCAACTCTAAATGGCTCATAAAGTAATGTTTATTTTACAAAATCCAACGATATTTTAACTCTTACATTCTATGTGAAATCATATTTATTTAGACTTCTGCATTTGAAAATATTTTTTAATCAATCAACAATTTGTTCCAAAACATTGCCATCAAATAATCAAAACATTGAAATAAAACGCCTAAATGTATTACGTGGAAATAGTAGCAGCGCCTAGCAAAAACAGTTATAAATACTGTCTGCATAAGAGTTTTATTTGTTTCTGTCTAAATTTTGTAATATAGCTGCAAAGTAAAAAATACTGCTATTTTAGTTGGTACCAGAATGAAACTCTTATATGGCTTACTTACTTTACTTATTCTTGACATGACTGAAATATTTACTTAGTAATTAATACGTAAAAAGAAGATTTAGGTTCAATTTCCCTGTCCAATTAAATGTTATAATAAGCTTTTGTGTGATTAGGAGACGCTGGAGTTCTAATAAATTAGTGTTAGTGTAAGCTACATACTTGAAATATTTTAAACTACCCTCTCTTCACAAGAAATTTTTACAACTTTTAACTTGTAACACTTCTCTTCAGGTTTTGGATCAGGAACAAGTTTCTTTTCTCTTTGTTTTCAGCGCTGTGGTCCCTTTAGGCGGATTCTGCAAAAAAACACGAGAGAATCGGATGGGAACGGCTGTCGTAGCTATTTATTTACTACACTTTGTTAACTATGCCACTGACCTATTTGGCAAACATTCAAAATGTGCGAAACCATTACGCGTGTTCTAGTTGGAAAACACTGATCTTGTCGGCATATTATTGACGGCGTGAACCTTGAGATGTTTTTATATTGACGCGGGTTTCACAATTTATTGATAAACATTGAGGTTAATTACGTAGTTTATTAATAATTATAACAGTTTGATTTTATTCGGGAGGAAATGGAGCGTGAAAATGTTTTTCTTTTTTTCGATATTTATGTTATTAATGATTTACTGTTATGCAGTACTTATACGAATTAAATAACTAAAATGGGTTAGTATACTATTGGGTTATATACTATCCCCTAATAAACGACTTTCACTATGAGACAAACTTTAAATTCCAGATAAAATGAAATCTGCTGTTTCTTACATTTTCTCGAACAGCAATATTTTTTTGGAATTACTGTTTTATCCTTGTATACCAGGGTTGGTCCCATGATAAAAGTTGGTTGTGTTGATAGTTTGTGATGATGAGTAGAGTAATCTCTTTTCGGCTTAGTACACCCTTAAACGATAACACTGATGACGTGGGCGTGCCGCACGACTACGTATAGCATGGTTCGTTAAACAATGACATATTTCTTTTTAACATTTAAATTTAACGCTATAAAGTAAGACGGTAAGATTAGTTTTATTTTAAAATAATTTACTTATTTGGTTGCTTAATTTTGATAGCATTACGATTTCAAAGTTGTAAATTGGAAGCTTGGAAACGTTTATGTTAAATTCAAGTTCACTAAATCATCAAGTTGGCAGAAACACTGTGGAATACTTCCAAATGTCTGTCTACTTTATTATCTCTAGTTAAGAACTTTGCGACCAGTTTTTGGGTTACGTTTCATTTACGGATTCTTTAGCATGAGGTTGTTTTATGCTAAAACAGCTTTGCTTATTTTATACCCTTAACAAACTAATGCTGTTATACTAATATTTCAAAAACCAAGTAAGTGGTAGCGGTAAACCATTTGCCTCGCAAGTGAAAGGGCGCGAGTTCAATTTCAGGGTCAGGCATGCATCTCTTAGTTTTTCACGCAAGTGCATATCAGGTCAGTGTCGCGGAATATGGCTTACATCCCTTACTAAGGGTGACCCGTGCCCAGCAGTGGGGTGCTATGGATTGATACGTAAAGTAAAAAGTTGCACAATATTGCAGGTTATTATTGATGGAAACTGATCTGATAAAATAACAAAAACAAACTAAGAGTAACAGGTGTTTTGATCAACCGACCGCGAAAACTCGCGGAGTAAAATTAAGTTTCCTACTGAATCAAGCCTTTTCGTACCCCTTAATTATGCCTTGGCTCAGTTACTCCAAGAAAGCACTGGAGCTCCCTAATGTCTTTTAATCTCGAACAAATTACGGCTGAACGCGAGAAGGAAGTTGTGAGGCGTTGGTACAGCGCTATTAGTAACACAGGCATGGAACACTCGGTTCGATAAAAGTACAGGCAAGGTTGCCGGGTGTCACTAGAGTATGAGCGTTTATGTTCAATAAAGTTTGAAAGACAGCCTGGCAACCCCAGCTGCGTAAACATCTAATGGAAGAGCTCTGTAAAATTTTATTTCTATAAATTACATTTTTATCAGTTTTGTGCAACTTACGGTTCAGTGAAACATAGGAACATAACCTATAAACAACGACCGGCACTTGGACACTGGTGAGATTACGATTAAGTTGATAAAAATACCACTTTCGTAGTCAGATTTGTATTGGAGTTTACACAAAGATATCGTTGATGCAAATTTTTATATCATTGCATGTACCTGATTGGCGTATTTCATTTTTATGATTTGGCAATAATATCAATAACATTTACATACACTGACATTGTTGTGAATCAAATCAGCTGATATTTGACGTTACGTACATGCAATGACTTTGACTTTGACATACACATAATATTTGAAAATAAAGACTATTATTCACGATCAGACTAAAAATGAATTCAGAACACAATAATATTAAACAAATTAGAAAATCGAACTCAATGATTGACCTTTCAAAATCAACAATGATGAATGACACAGTATTGAGCTTACATGACGACACACTAGATGATGACAGTCATACATATGCACACCTCAATAGGCAAATAGAGCAATTGACAACTCAATTACAATCTGCGAATCTTGAAATCGAAAACTTATGTACTGAAAACTTCAAGCTTAAGAAAAAAATTGAAAGCTATAGCAATTTAGGTTTTGATGATAGCCCAAACCGACCAATGACAAGAAAACGACAACGTCTAATTAATCTCAAAAAGTCTCAAGATAGCCCGATTCTAAAAAAACGTAGGTGCCCAATAAATAAAGGTGAAAGCAATATATGTTTAACTGAGTCAGATACACTTACGAGTAGCCCTTTAACAACGAAGTTAACTCAAAGTTCTGAGTCTTCCTTACTAACCTCGGTAGTCCAATTGGAACGTGATACTGTCGAATTGCAAACAATAGCAAACATAGATGAAAAACATAAAACACAGAAAAAACAGCAAAAATTAACACAAAAATCTCTTATCAGTGTATCAAATACACCTATAGATAGTACTTTGTCAGCTAAAGTAGCTAAAGTCACCAGGTATTAAAAACTGTTGTAAACGAAAACGTGCGTTGCTCTGGGCCTACAGAAAAAAACGTACTACCGAAAATAAACTCAAATTTAAGGAGTTATCTGTGCGGCTGAAAAGGGTTATAAAATTAACACAAAGAGCTCAAAATGACAATCTCATAAAAAATGCTCAGAATAAAAGTAAAGCTATGTGGAATATAAATGGAAAAAATAAGATAAATCAGAATACAATTGAACTTAATATAAATGGTAACGTTATTAATGATCCTACAGAAGTTGCTTGTTCGTTTAACGACTATTTTATAGACCAAGTAACTGAAAATAACCATAGGCCTAACCCAACATCTGAGTCTTATAAAAATAGTTCCCTTTTCATGGCTCTATGTATTCCACAGGATATACATATTATTATTATGACCTTAAAGAATACAAATAGTACTGGTTATGATGAAGTAACTACACAGAATATTAAAAAAATATCGAAAAGCATATGTCCTGTGTTATGTCACATAATTAACTTATGCATCTCTCATGGGGTCTTTCCTGATTTGCTAAAGAAAACTGTAATTAAGCCTCTATTCAAAAAGAACGATAAAAGCGACATTAGTTGTTATAGGCCGATTGCTTTAGTGCCAGTGTTTTCAAAATATTTGAGAAAGTTTTCTATACTTGCATATCAAACTTTTTTGAAAAAAAACAATTTATTCGCAAACGAGCAGGCCGGGTTTCGAAAAAATAAATCAATAAACCAGGCTATTTATAAATTTTTGCTAACAATTTTTACCAACTTAGATAAAGGTATACCTGCTTGTGCACTTTTTATGGACTTAACAAAGGCTTTTGACTATGTGGATCACAATATACTTTTTAATAAACTTGAAAAATATGGAAAAAACAGGAAATGTTCTTGATTTTCTAAAATCCTTTTTAAGTAATCGAATGCAATGCACTCAAATCAAAAGAATACGTGCTAAGTCGAAAACAGAAATAACTTACACATCAGGATACAGAACTGTAAGATATGGCGTGCCCCAAGGTAGTGTCCTTGGTCCGCTATTATTCATTATATACATTAATGATTTTCCTAAGATAACTAGACATCCTACTGTACTTTATGCTGACGATAGCACAGTGCTATTTGTAGGTAAGGACAAACATGACATTGAAAATGAAATTAATCTGACATTGAATAATATTATACACTGGTTGACCTTAAATAATCTAAAAATCAACCTCAGTAAGACTAACTTGATGATATTTAGGAATCGTGTTAATAAATTAATTGGTATTGACGTAAACTATCATGGTCATAAAATAGAGCAAATAGAGACCACAAAATTTCTTGGAATCAACATAGATTGTCAACTTAAGTGGAAAAACCATGTTGGCAACCTAGTTATCAGACTGAATCAAAGTTCATATGCACTCTATATGCTGTCCAAAATAGTCAGTAAGGACACACTCCTTACAGCATACCACGGTCAGGTCTCATCGTTGCTTAGGTATGGCTTAATTTTTTGGGGCAACAGCACTGAAACAGATACTGTGCTAAAAGCACAAAAGAAGTGTATACGTGCAAATTGTGGTCTTCGACAGAGAGACAGCTGTAGACCATATTTTAATAATCTAAAGATCTTAACTGTGCCTTGTCTGTATATATTTGAGTGTGCAATGTTTGTGCGCAGTAACGTTACTAGGTTCGACAATTTTAATAGCGAAAGATACAAAAACCATGTTAAAGGTCCTATGACAAGGACAAGGACAGCACTTCTTAATCATAGTGTTTTATGTATGGCTCCACTTATTTATAACCATTTGCCAAAAGATATAACTTCCTTATCAATTGATTATGTTTTTAAACAGATATTAAAAAAAATTCTTCAAGACAAAGTATTCTACAGTATAAAAGAGTTTTTGAATGACAAGCACTGAGTGTTGATATTTTTTTATCATGTTTATAAAACTAATTTTTAGAATATCTTGACATAATTTATGAATAAATCTAACATTTAATTAATTTGACACATAAAACGACATTATATAATTATTTTATTATAAGCTAATTAAATTTTCACAATTTATATGTTATTCACAATGTTTAGATGTGCATGGAATTTGCTCATGTTATAAAGTGAGCAGATGGCTTTAGTTAGTGTTAATATTGCCTTATATGTTATCTTATCTGTGGTCAGTAGACGTTTTATTGTTTTAATTCCAAGAACTTGTAACACTACGTTTTGTTTTGTTTTTGCGTACCTATTTTTTGGCTTTTCTGTATTAAGATGTGTTTTTTATAACTGAATATTTTGCAATTTTCCTTCTGTTGTGGTGCAATTGTGCTGCACTGTACAAAATTTACTGACTTTACGACGGATTGGTATGTAGATTAGAAGTAACAATTTTTCATAATATGCTTAATTTGACTTTCTTTGTTTTCTATACTGAAATAAAACTACACACCTATTTTAATATTTTGCATGCCAAACTAGGCAAGGACATGTATGCTCTACTTTACTATAAGATCTTGTATAAGAATTACCGTGTTTCTGGCAAATAAAACTGATTTTGATTTTGATTTTGAAGTCTTCAAATTGCGCTAATCACGCAAGTCAAAACCACCGGTTTTAATGGTTATTTTTTTCATATAATAACATTACCCAGAAACCATTAAAAAACAAGTAGTTGTGATTTCAGAATCCTCGAGAATAGTTTTAACATATTTAGCATCATAAGAAACGTTCTGGGTGAATATTTTATTCTGGATTTGCCAGCATTAAAAAAATATCACGCATCCTATTTTAGGCAATTTGTGATGCCAATAACTTTGATATACTAATATATCATAAATTGTTAGACACCTCCTTAAATATTTGACATGTAACATTTCTAAGCCAGTTTTAAAACCAGGTAAGTATATCTATCTCGTAAAGTATTTTTAGAATAATACTAAACAATAAAAATAATAGTCTTTATATCATTGCGTGTCAACATGGAACATTTCACAATACTATAAGAATAAACACTATTCAGAATATCCCATCATTGTGACTTTTCTATCCCTCTGTGTTCCACGGGTAATACAGGCATTTAGCGGCGCGTATTCGCACATCCTGAAGGAAATGCTTTGATGGCTGTTGAAGAGTTTCATCGTCCTGCATCACTTTAGTAAAGCCTCTCACGATAATGGCGGTATTGTCTTCTATCAAACAAAAAGGCGCATGTTATGTTGATAAAACTAAATATAGCTGAAGGAATGGTATAATTCTTTCTTTACAAATACTAAGATTGAATCAACATAGATTGGTTCTAATGAGTGCAATCGTTAGCGATCCAAGCGATTAAGATCAGATCATCAGCAGGGATCAGAGTTTACAAAAAAATCGGTGTTGACTTAGGTATTTAGTTTAAATATTTTCAAATTAAACCAAGAAAACATCAATGTGTAAAATGTATATGTATATGTATAATATGGGGCGATACTAACGTTTAAAAAATACAATAAAACTAATTATAGATACAAAATTGCAAGATTCAGGGTTTTTTTTGTTCAAAATTATTATTATAAACGTGCCTTTTGACTTGTCAGGAGTCAGATCATGCTGGCTCAAGCATTGTTTAACTATTTGGAATTAGAATGAACGTGAATCCAGGCTCTAATCTGAATATTACTTTTGCGTGCAATATTCAATGTTTTACAAATTCGGAGCATTTTGAGCAAAAATAAACTATTTGTATGAATTTTAATACACCGTATTACATTATTACTTATTAAACTAAAAAGGTCGTAAGCATTCATTTATTTTTAACACCTAATTCAAGACAAGACTCCTTTGATTATTTGGAATTAAGTACTGAATATTCTTAGAACTAGAATTTCAAGTTTAATCGAATAACCGAAACACTGCAAATCCTGCCATTAGTGGGATAAGATCCTTAGCTTAACACTAGACAAAGATAACAAAGACCCTAATGGATAGCGTATATATGTAATGTTCGATCTTTAAGGACTTGTAAACCACACTTTATAAACCAAGAAATCTTAACGTTACCAACAATATACATCTTTGAAGTAGCTATGTTTGTTCGCCACAATATCATCGGTCAGTTTCCTTTAAAACAAACATACGAGTACGTCACAAAACAAAATTAGCCCTTCCTGTACCAAAACTGGAGATATTGCAAAGCAGTCCACTGTACCGCTGATATTTGATATATAATATTTACATTAAATTTAGAGCACAATTAAAATACTACCTGATTAAAAAAGCATTTTACTCCATCAAAGAATTTATGCGAGAACCTGATGAAAATTATATGAATAAGTACTTCTGGTAAATACTTAGTTACATAGCAATTAAACTAAGTATTATAACGAAATAAGTATATTTTTTTGTAATAATTTGTTAAGTTTACACTTAGATTTATTTCAATATATATATATAGTATTAAAATTGTATTGTATAATATTTAAGTGTATTTAAGTTTATCTTAAGTTGCATGCACTTTGCCCTTGCAGGGTCTTTATGTTAGTTTAGGCTTCTCAGTATGTAAACCTAGACTAAGATTTGGATGCAATAAAGAACTAAAGAACTGAAAGGTTGAAAGTATAAAACTATTTCTTATAAACTACGTGATTTGGTTTGAAAGGATTCTGAAGAAATGTCACAAAAGATAGAATATGATTCACGATAGTTGAATAAAACAGTTTTTGTTCGTGGACTTGAATATGTAAGACTTGGGTTTGAGCAACCTCTAACAATATAACCTTCATATAGTTACTTACATGTTTCTGATTTTTGAGTTATGGTAGTCAGATACATATAGGTCTTACCATACGCAGGTTCGACCTCTACTTAGCTGGAAATTTTGGAATTTCCATGTGTTCCTTGATAACTGAAATATTTTGTTGTAGTTTTTTGCCTGTCTAGTTGAGAGAAAGTTACTATTATTAATGTTATTACCCATATAAGAATATTTCGCACTTAACTGCATGAATGCCTATGAAGTACGAGTATAAGAAATATTTTTTTATGCTTGATAAACAGTTACACAACGCTATAACAAGTTATACACATACAGCGCCACTTAAAGGGGCCTTAATAGTAATGTTGTACGTAATTAGAAAGTGTTACAAAAAAGAAAAAAGATAATCATGAAGGCAAGATTCACACATACCTACTTGGTGTTACCAAGAACTTACCCAAATCCCGTAACAATACGAGTTGTCTTCAACGTACTCGTAGATATCGAAAAGTGCAATGCTAATAAACATTTGATTGCCGTATATTGTACAAAAAATTGCCATCAAATCTTAAATACAAGTCTAGCCTCACGTTCTTCCCATACGATAAGCAAAATACGCCAACATGAATGCTTACAAAACATTCCAGCCCACAAAGATTGAACATTACTGGCAGAATTCCCCGTTTCCTTGTCCAAATATCAGAAATGATATTTCAACGAATTGTCGGTGACGCGTGAACGTTGGATACATAATGGATTCGACCACGAATGTGGGTTGAGTGGGAATTACCAGCGAGAAGACGAATAGATGCGAACAAAGAGGGTAGTTATTGAAATTAAGTACCTATGGAATTTAGCGAATGATATGCTGATAGAGATAAGTACTTAAATAATTAAAAGTGATACTGTAATAAAATGAAAGTTCAATCAAACAGCAGTTAAGATATAAAATATTTTGTGTATGTAGAGCATATAAACGTGGATATTGTATAAAATATTATTATTGCCAATAAACTCCGCAATCAAAACCTAGAATGAACCACTGATTCGGAAGATTGAAATTCATGTCCAAACATGAATTTCACTTACTAAAATCTATTTGTTTAAAACTATTTGATGCATGAAATCGTTTAATTTATTTAGCTTCCATGCATACTTGTATACCTTTCGTACAATCACTTTTTCGGATGTTTTATTTCGGAACTCAATTTATATCCTACTAATATTATAAAATTTGTAAGAATGTATGGATGTATGTTTGCTTCTCTTTCACGCAAACTACTGAACTAATTTAAATGATTTTTGGTAGTGGATTATATAGGCTACTCTTTTTCTTGTAATTACGTGGGTAAAACCGCACGGCGCAGCTAGTCTGTACATAAAAGTCTAGACGATCCGTCAATCAGTTCCTGAAAAGAAGGAGAACAAATAAACTAACAAACACACTTTTGCATTTATAATATGTGTAGGGATATTGAATGTCTTTATTCAAAAATACGATAAATAAGACAATTAAATGATGATTAATAAGATAAGAATTCAGTCAGTGTTTAGATTATAATCTTATATTGATGCCAGCGTCAGCTCTTTTGTCATATTTTCATCAGTATTTTTTCCTTATCAGTAAGTATTTATGGCAAGCACGCATTGGTATAACGTAACATAGCGTCTCAATGGACCATCTCCCAGTTTATCGAATCAGGGATTGTAGGATAACGTAATGTGATTCCGGCAGACAGAGAGTCGGCGCCAGAAGCGATTCCTGGTTCATCGACAGAAGCGTTGTAAATCCGAGAACATAATTTGAGCATTTACAATGTAAATTCGTATTGTGATCTGCATGAAAATATATCGTTGAGAATTATTAAGACATTGATATGAAAAGAAAATTACTGTTTCTTATTTTGAACTTGGATGCCCTCATCCCAATTTTCGTCAGCTCTTTCAATTTCCTTAATTGAAAGAGCTGACGAAAATTGGGAGTAAGTTTAGCTAATATATTATACTGTTCAATATTGTTTTATGTAACTTAAATGAAGTGGGGTTCTTAAGACTGCGGATCGCGAGCGTGGGAACTAGTAATAGAATACCTACATAGATATTTTCTACTCACACAGACGCATCGCGCAGTAATAGTACACGTACCCGGAAACGAAAAAATCTACTTTCGGTGCTCCGCATAAGTTACATATTCATTACGCGTTCGTCTTTGTAGGATGTTTCTGAATATTATATAAAACACGCAATGTATTTAGCCATTAGGTTGTCGCATCGCGAAGCCCGCAGATCCGTAGTGAGCAACCGGGCGGTAGGGTGGGGTCACAGTGTACGCTTCCTAAGTAATATGTTATTATTTTATATGGAGAAACTTAAGACATTGTCAAGTCGATCTGTGAGATATGGAAAATGTGGATTTCTGATGATAGTTAAAAATTTTTTTAGAGCATATTAAAACAATCAAAGTGTTTAAACAAATTTAATTTATTTATTTTATATATATTATTTACTCATTTATTTCTTTTTTTTCTTAGTGATAGCTGGTTCGCATAAATAGTCGTTCTTCCGTTTCTTCGTGTCGCGTATAGCTTCTCTTTTTTTTATCGCCTCCATCAAATAAACGGGCTCTCTTACCTCCATTTTCCGGTCTAATCTAGAATCTATTATTTCCGGAAGCATGCAATCAATATAAAACTTTTTCAATTTTTCTTCCATGTTATTTTTCCAGAACTTATCATCTTTTTTAATTCTTTCAACTTTCATGTCCACGCTAGTCCAAACCATAAAAATGCATTCTCTTTTTTTGTGATATGAAGCTGTCCTTGGACCTGATAATACCAGTCGTGATTGGTATTTATTATCAGGTCTCCTGTTGGATTGCGTTTCCAGAATGTTATCTTTTTCATATTGACGCCGTCATCTATAGACATATTGGCACACGAATATGGACACTTTATTTCAACTATTTTATCATCATCCAATAATCCGTCTGGGCTTGCTCCTAGGTACGGTATTTTTGGATCTACAAATAGCCCGCATTTTTTTTAGGCACATGGGGAACCGTCAATATTGCTCAAAAAATCTGCTAATTGTTCTAGTGCAATATTTTTGTAGTCTTTGCCATGTTGTACCGATTTCACATTTTGTAAATTCGCTCCACGAAGCAAATTTTTTACAAGAGGTCCGCTTTTCACTTGACCTCTTTTGCAAACTTTGCCAAAATTTGATGCGGTAAGACGCTGTCGTCTTTCTTGCATCCATTCCATGGAGTCCGATTGCAAGATAGTTCTTCTTTCCAGATTATTTCTCTCCACTTCTGCTAAGTCAAGTTTTTTCTAATGTTCATTTTTTGCAAATTCGAAATCAATTTTGAAAATACAAATTAGCAGTTGTTTTCGACAGTCGCGACCCACCCTTTGCTATTCCAAACAACAGATATATCGCGGAACAATGGAGTTCGACGCGACCTGCAAACGGACGGGCGCTCACCTTGAACACTGAGACGGCACTGAAATTTTTTGCTGCGCGTACTATAATATAAAGCGAAATACGGGAGACTACCGTTCATACTAAAATGTATGGGCAGCGGGGAGAAATTTCCACCAAGCAAATGAATGATGTTTAGACTTAGATTTCTTTTTTTTTGTTTTGAATTACTAAAAACTTTAATGGTGAAAGTATTTTATATACATTTCTCTCACGAATTAACCAAAAAAAAATTAAATTTTAACAACGTAATAGCATAGATAGTCAGAATAGGAAAGGTCGATTTCGATGTTTTTGATCAATGATGACAATTTTTTTTCTCGAATGTTACGAATTATTTTGGATGTATCACGCGGCGTAATTGTAGACTCATCTGTTATGTAACTGAGATTTTTTTGTAGTGTCATACATTGAAGTGATATCTTTAATTTTCTTTAAATCATAAGTGCCTGTTTGCACGTTTCGTAAGGACGTGCCTCTTAATGCGGTTGTAGCGTAAATTCAATTTTAGTAAATTTTGTACGGTCCTGTGGTTAGTGGGATCGATTGCCGTGCAAAAGGTACGAGGTTCGACCCCACGAAATATGAAAAAAGAGCCAGAGCTACCGCTGAAGGAAAGCATCGTGAGGAAACCATAGCATGGTGGTAGGGTGTTTCCTATCGCTCGCCTAGCTAGCTAGGCGTAAAAGTTGTAAAAACTGCCGCCAAGGACCTATCGATGCGCTCCGGCAGCCTTCCTTGAGAACCAGTGTATTCCAAACTGGCATGCTTTATCTAGGGCTACAGTATCGTGACTTGTGTTATTTTTTATCTGTCATGGAGGTTATACGAGTACAAAGTTTTAGTCTATTATGAATGAATAAATACTAATATTTTTTTTGTAAGAAAATTTGGAAATTCTCTTAATAAACTTTATATGGGCAATTTAAAACTTTACTTATTTATTTTGTCTAGAGGAAAGCCGAGCTAATCAACTTTCAGTGACTAGCAAAAACAAACAAAAGACGTCAGATAAAGTTTTCGTTGTCAAGTATAAAGTAAACAAAAACCCGGAAGGAAATATTTAAACGACTACTCAGGCACACAACAACCACAGATGACGTAGTCTGACGTCATTACCATAAGATAGATCACCGCCATTTTGTGTACATTTTTCAGAATCCCGTAAGTTTGGTATACGTAGTAGATAGTCTGCAATATATTACAGTGCAATAATATAAGTAAGAAAATGGGACTGCGGTGAAGGCAGTTTATTTTATTAACATTGTCTGTTATGTTGAAATATTTTGTATGTTTAATGGATCATATAATACTTATACACCTATGTGAATAACGACGACGAAATGAAGTTAAAAATAATCAATAGATTCTATATTACAAGTAAATCGGATTAGTCGTTTGCATAATTCCATCCTCATGTGAATCATAGTTTTTTAATAAGTGTCGCCTTGATGTCAGAAATAATGTGCGGTGGCGCTGCGGTCAATTCCACGGATGCAATTCTGAAATTATAAAATACATGTAATTACTTATTATCCCAATAAAGATACTGAAGTTAAGGTAACAGATAATTCAAATCTATCGTTATAAAGTCTTCAGAAATATCCTCCTTTACTAATAATACTTTCCTATCTAGTTTTCTCTCAGCAAATAATATCGACCTATCGCTGCCAGCTGTTGTTCTGAATCGCCTCTACGCCTGTACAAGATTGTCTATTAAGCGCATTTCGCCGGCTAATAACACCTAACTGCTTTATGGAGAAACAGGTTCTTTGGTAATCTCCAATTTCATGCAAAGGAATTTTAATTTTGAATTCGCAAGTGTTAGGCATGTTGACAAGAAACATAGTTCTGAAAAAAAACACGTCATAATTAAATGGCATGTAAAATGGCTTGCATAACAACTATAATAATTATGGTGATTTAAACGGTAGCATTACTAATTTATTGTAAGAAATCAAAGTAATAAATCATATTTTTTCATAAAAAGATAATTATATAGTTTTTACCTACACAATAAAAGAAAAATAAGTCTTTCAATTAATATTTTAGATACAGTTCGCTGATGCAATGTGTAGGTTATTTTGTGCATATGCTTATAAGTAATGTAGATTTAGATTTTTGGTAGCTAATGGGATAATAAACTAAAATAGTATTACCAGTTCCACGGACTCACACAAAACGCTTCGCGTCTACATTTATTGTGCGAACTGCGAGGTTGTGGAATTCGCTGCCAAGTTTTCTATTCCCCAAAAGCTATAATCTTGGTCTCTTCAAATCGCGAGTGAATCGGTTTCTTCTAAGCAAGCGCGCTACATCCTAGACCGCATCGTTACTTTACATCAGGTGAGTTGCGGTCAAGCGCAAGCCTATCAACTATATAAAAAAAAACAGTACGTTTAATCTGTCGTCTAAACCTTTTCGTTACAACGTTTACTTTCGAACAAAAGCACTAGAATTTTAGATTCTTCAATATATTGTATTGGTAATTGTAAATTATTGTAGTTATTTTGCTTGGTAACAAAGTATTATTCAAATTTCTAACAAAGAGAACAATGCAAAATCTACAATCTAAAATAGTGTAGTGGTAGCGCAAGCTGTAAAACTAAAGTGTCCCGATAGATTTAGTGGTATCTAGCTTTGTTGAAATTTATGACTACCCGCCATAGTTCCCATGTTTGCTTTGTATGCTTGGATAAATAAAACTGTGCTACCTCTAGTATGTGAAATATTTAGCGAAATTTAATTTTAAGAATTTAGTATTGACAAAGTAAAAATTCTTAAACAATGGTTACAGTTATACAACTCTTCCTTGAAAATGCAGACTTATTTACTTATTACTAACTTTAGGTGAGACCACTGCTAATATTAATAATAGCTTAAAATATATATTTATTAAAAACAAAATATAAACAATAAAATACAAAAAAAGAATAAAACATCAGCCGGCCTTATCGCTTAAAGCAATTTCTTTCTGGCAATCTTGGAATGGATCGGACAAGTGAGAACAGTCACGGTGGTGCATCAAGAGGAAAATAGAAAAAAGGCATTGTACAAATACTGTAAATAACACAAAAAAAACACGAAATAAATATACTAAAAATAATTATATTAATCAATACACATATTCAATACATACCTCAATACATGTCATAAATGTAATAATCATTCGTAAATAAATTCTTAATGAAATAATTATAACCAGGAACGATGCTCGTACAGATTTATTACACAATTCCACAAGATATCAACACAACATAAACCAAATACCAATGCGTTGTATAGAGTAGAATACCGCCATCTTTTTTTATTACTCCTTCGCGGCTCGTGGCGTCAGTCTTCCCCGCCCGAATCCATCATACCCAATCATTTAGCCTAACACTAAATAATACATTTTGTTGTTACTTAATAGTTAAAAATTCGATATTTTCAGACCAATTTCTAATTTTAATTTTAATTGCAAATTCTGTGACATACATAAAGTCACCTGGACGAAAATTAATGCAATGCGTTGCTCAATCTAGAACAATTATGTCATATTAACTATATCAAGCAATTAACTGCAATGCAATGAAGCTAATGATAGTTGCTCAAAGCAACGTAATAGTATGTATAATATATACTAGTAGACACAGAGTTCAGTAAATAGAATCATTCCAAACGTGTCGGCAAAAAGGACAGTAGATTCAATAGTAACTATCACTACTAGCTATGGCTGCTATGGTGACAATAGTTACTACTACAGCATCTACGGAAGAATTTTTTCTTCGCTTTTACTGTTACAGCCACTAAAACCTACAAAAAGTTTCGTCAGATCTTTACACTTTTTATCACTATTATTTTATAGATAGGGATTTAACATCAAATAAATTTGGCACGTGATGTGCTAAATAATGTAAAAACCCGGCAATACGCTACGGAACAAAAATCGGTCGCTCTGACTCATTCATCTCCATGGACATCGTATATCTCCTTCCTTATAGTATGACTGAGATAGCATGTATCCGTCGTATATTTTTTTCTCTGTCTACGCTAGTAGCTGTCACCCACGTCGTTGCTCGTGACATAAAATTGTATTGTAGGTTTCAAACATTGAACACTTATTTGACACCCGAATAGGTTAAATTTTCAAATTATCCATTCTTAGTACTCTCTTTCATCCTATAATGAATACACCTTTAAAATTTTATGTCTCTAGATCCAGCGGATAATTCGTCTCGATTCTAAGCGAATATCTGTCAGTCAGGACTTCCTTTTTACTAAATATCAATATATATATTTATTAATATTAAATATAAATATGTATTATTATATTTGGATAGTAAAATCATTTTTATAACATTTTGTAGTAGGTACCTACGAGATTATGTAATAAAAACAATTATGTACCAGAGTACTCTACAGATTATGATTCTATTATCATCCTTGAGGGAATACTACAGCACTAAGTAAAACAATAAATCGTCTTGTACTTATCTAAGCACTGGTCATTATTAGTAAATAAAAGTTTGTGTGCAATAAATATATAATATAGGAGCAATGATAATGAACAATTAGATGCCTAAATCCGAAAAAATTAGCGCTTGTGGCACTGCACATAGTTATATTATTTTGTTTTTACTTTTTCCCGTGTCTACAATAAAGCGTTCATCTATCTATCGCATTAATCACTTTAGACTAAGGATACAAATTAAAACCTACTACCATTAGGCAGTTTACCTGGTTAGCTAGCGGCATTGCCACGCTTGCCCATGCTTATATGTTGGGCCAGAGAATATTTAGCATTTTCAAAATGTTAATATTTCGTGTAACCTAATGTCCCTTAGCTTGGCTAATAGAGCTTCGAAATTTCTAACAATGTGGTTTTAGCTTTTGCCTAATTTTACGTTGCTGAATTAATTCACTTGATAGTTTAGAAGCATGTGGGAATTCTCACATGCTAATGTGGTTTTTAGGTGTACTCGTAAAAGCTTTGCTAATGAGTTGAAGAAAATTAATTTTACTTTTTAATACACAAGCAAAGCAAACGTTTTGTTGATGATATGTTAGATTTTTAACTTGAAAAACAGGAGGTTCGCGATTCGACTGATGTTGTCCGATTTCTCATGAACGCCTGAACGATTTGGAAATATTTTTCTTGTTTGAATGTGTATCGTATATATGTATATTTTATACAGGGTTAATGGTAATCAACTAGCATCATCTTAAAGGTGGCTTCTGATGATAAGAATAAAAAAATGTGTCCTAATATATTTTAAAAGGTTGTTAAAATTTTCAGCAGCCTCGAGCAATATTAAAGTTTAATTAAACTATATTAAAATTATGTATTGTAATAAAACCATTGTGGTTTCATTGATGCGTCACATATTTTTTTACTCCGTATCTCTAAATAAGTGATAGCTGCGGATTAGTATAAAGAAATCAACCGAAACATCTGCTTCATAGGAATAACCAAATCTTTCGTGGTAAGACGGTAAATGTCTAATTAAGGCACTCCTAATCTCTGTATCAATGTAGTCCAATAGATCGTAAATTCTCAGAATGAGATTATATTAGAGAAATAGATGTCGTATGCGTATTGGCTGCAATCTATCCAATATCCTATACAGAGGCGGTTTAATCCATTTAAGATCACAGAGCGTTCGGGAATCCACAGATTTGCATGCGATACGTTGTAAATTAATCAATGTCTGGCAGAGATGACCAACTCAACCAACATAAGTTCTTAATCTAAGACATAGGTCACCCGAAAATTAATAAACTTTACGTCGGACATTCTAAAAAGATGAAAGTACTTCGCCAACTTGTGGTGAAGATTTATCGTAGCGTAGTAGTTACTAGTCGTGACCTTATATTTGATTCTCACATTGATGGAGTCGTCAAAAAATGTGTAACTGTCATTTCCGATTCATTAAACATAGCTAAGAAAACTCCCGACTAATTCACGTTTGAGAAAAAAAACGAAATCGGTTCTTCCGTTCAGGAGCTACGATGCCACAGACAGACAGACACATACACAGATACGCCAAACTTATAACACTCTGTCGTTTTTACTTCAGGGCTAGAAAATACCGTTGGACATTAGTTACAATAGCAAAAAATATATATTTTCATAGGTATTTCACTCGTTGAAACTTTAAAATTAATCGATCAGCCTAAGTGTCTTAGAGAAACACTACCATGCCACCCACACTGCTTTGACTATCTATAAATAACATATATAAATAGGGGTAGTGCGTTTAACGGTTTTGTTCACCTTTGAGGCACACAGTTTAAAGTTTGATGACATACTTCTAATTTCAAACGCCATTTAAGGCAAATTTGGTTTAGTATTTTTAAATTATCCGTATGATTTTTGTCTTTTCCTTTTCCTGAAGATTTGCGTGGCCCGCTTATTCGAAGTCTTTTCAAAAGTCGTCTCCACTGATATTTGATAGTCGTCGTTATTCTGGACAAAGATTTCTTTCCCAACAAAAACAAACGTACAATATGACGACAATATGACTCTCAATAGAAAATTTTGCTTATTTTCTTTCCGTAAAGAAAATACTTTATAGGTTTCTCTTACTTTCCCTTTGAAGTCCGCTGAATAACAAAACTGTTGACGGAGCGAAATAGGCACTTTATGTTTTTGTCCTTGGTGGCGAAATGTCAAGTAGATCCTTGGCTTTTTGTTGGTTTGGCTATTTTTTATATTAACAATTTTACTTAAAAGATTTCGTAGGCCCCTGCCTACGTTGTCTGGGTTTGATTGCTTTTTAATACATTCGTTTTTAACTAAATTTAATTAACGTCAAGTTCTCTATTAGTCCGTTTTTTTCTTAAATGTAGGTTACCCGATTACTAAATCTGGTAACTTTTTTATTTTGAATTGAGAATATCGATTTGGATGTTGTTTTTTCTTTTGTTCGAGGTCCCTGGGTTATCCCATAAACATTTTGACCACAATCGATTCAGATGTTTGCTTTAAAAATATACTCTTTTATAGAAAGTTAGTAAATTATTCAAATGTTTACTGACTTCACTTTATATTTATTTTTACTGACATATAACCAGATACCTATTCGAAACTAAATTTTGTGAAATATGATAGACTAATCAAGAATTTTCCTAGCTCTATAATACCACATTTATAACGTGACTCTTCATTTTATCGAAATCTAGGCCTAACCCGATTCATCATACGATTCATTAGTGTCAAATCTCAGCCTACGCATAGATATTCTATCTTTGCTTTGAATTTGTAGCTTATAACTAATGTTGTATACAACTTTGCAAATAATAGCGGTTTTGGAATTAATGGTACTCATGACAGACTGAGAAGAACTTCAAATTTAGCTATACAGCGTTAGCTAAATTACCTAAATTCTTGGATAATACGTCAAATGGAGTTTTAACTAATAACAATTCTACAAAGTAAACTTTTTTACGCTTTCGATGAGTCTTTCATCCATTTTAGCAATAAAACGCACGCACGTACTGGTCGAACACGGCATACTAACATACCACGCCCGCGCCGCCGCGCCGGCTCGCTCCGATACCCCGCACCGCTGCCGCTGCCCGCACAACTACCTCGCGCCGCTTCCGAAATTGTATGAAATTTTAAACTAGCTTGCAAATCCCTGTCCACTACAGCTGAGCGGAGTTTTTATGCAATCCTATTGGTTAATATTTCTCCGTTTCTCCGCTCCGCAAGCCCGCTCCGTTTCAATGGACAGGCAGCCTAAGCCGAGTGTTTCGCCCTGGTGTAAAGTTTGGCCAATTTTATATCACTTACATGGTCTCCTTTATATTCATTAGTCCCAATGGTTTTTATTAAACTACTTCTTCCAACAAATGTAAGATAAATATATTATGTCAGAAAAAATGCGCAACAATTTAGAAATCAACTTTGTACGATAAAGTACCGTATCGAATAAGTACACCTCATAAATAAATTGGTTCACGTCGCTTCCACGCAAAAAACACAAATTCCGTTAAACCGATCCTTGTTTTTCGATGTTTATTTTAGCCGCACGTGTGTGGTTGGCATTCCATTATCAGAGTTAAAGCCTATATCTAAAAACCCTTGTACTCAGAGATGTAAACTTGCTGCTGTTTTGTATAGAGTAGCCTCTCTGGGATTGATTGTTTGAGCAGAGTGTGAATTTTACTCATAGATGTTTTTATCCCGCTGATGAATATCTTACTGTTGTGCGGGTTACGCTAATAAAGACTTTTTAATTGGTATGGCAATGAGACAAAATAGTATTTTTCTCTCGAGAACCTTACAACCTTACATGATTTTGTAAATTAAAACGTCGTTCATTGTGTTATTCATAAAAGGAACAATTGTCATTCATAAGGGTTGTGACCGTAACAACTATATTAGCTCAAACTCAATGCCATTCAATCCAGAAATAATCTTTGTCATATCATTACTCATGAAACTGAATGAGGTAATGTCTCCGGAGTCCTTTTCTGAATGGCCACTGTTTGTTATTCCGACCTATCAAAAATTTCTCTTCTACACGTTTCAATGAAGAGTAACGAGCCGGCAATTACTTTTGATTGTAACGACAATCGTACGTGTGGCTAGGGTTGTCGGGTTTTGTGACAGACATACTTAATTGAAGAGGCGTATTCTCATATAGATCGTTTTAGGGTTGAACGAAATCAATTATTTTGAGTAAAACTGCTGATACGTAATTTTGTAGATGTAAAATGATTAAATACAAACAACTTTATTTGACATTATTTACTGTTTATTTATAGTCTGCATTAAACTAATGCACTTTTTGACGTATAAGCTCATAACAACAACTAACACATTTAACGTCACAATTTTTGGTCATGTTCTTCGGGAGTAGATCATTCTCATCGGACTATATTTTCAGTTTATGTGTTTTTGTCGAGTAGTTATTTTTCTTCTTTTATAAGCCTAAAAGTTCAAGATATGTAATTAAATTGTATATCTTCATAAATGGCACGGACCAAATCGTCTATGGAGTGTTATTAAATGGTAAAAAAAGTAATAAGATTTCTTAAGCGAAACTTAGACTTAATGTTCCAATGTTCTGTAGTATTATATTAAATATAAACTGTAGAACACAGAAGTTGCTCAGTTAAAAGAAAATTGCTTTGAAAGTGTAATGTGTAGTGATAAATTATATTTAAAAATAACGAAACTCATTTAGTATACGCTTTGCGAGATTCCTAGTAGAAGATTTTGACCAAAAACAAAACTAGTTGTTAATACGACCCCAATTATGTTGCAACTACGGACAAAAACAACCTTTTAACTGTTTATTTTTTAAAATTTAGAGTTCTAATTTAAGGTAATGTTCCGCTTGGACTCCGTATGTCTATTACAAATATTTTTCACATCAGCCAGTAAATTTTCAGGTCACATTTATGGAGGAAATATTTTTCCAATCAGAATTCAAAATATATATAAAATTTGTAAAAGATACGTAATGGTAAAGTAAGATTTATTGAAAACTACAACCTGTACCTAAGCAAACAAACATTTAAACTATCAGACGAAAGTAAAAATTATAGATTAAAAAAAGAACCATTCATTTCTCTCGGTAAAATAATTATAAAGACTGCCCAGCCGAGATACTTTACGAGATAATTACACATACAAGATTTCAAGTCTGGGATGAATAACATCTTGAGTTATGACACTGTCAAAACAGCAGTCTTCTTATTCATGTAGAACCGCTTACTATTATAATAACTCGACACGCTTCCGCAGTCTTTGATCCTTGAATCTGTATCACTTCTTGTTCCGGAACTGTTGCGTTCTTTTTTACACCAGCTGTCATATTGTCTGAAACGGAATAAAAAATGCGGAATATCTGAGCCTACAACAATACCTGGGCAGGCATTGTGCAGTGGCCTCCATGCAAGTTGCAAGACGCTACAATAGGCACGCTGTAGCAATCTAAAGTTTAACCCCCCGAGCTATGGTACGATGCTCTCGTAAATATTTTTCTTGTTGCAATATTGAGGCTGCTGTTACTAATTAATTAAAACAATGCCGTTTTTAAAGATGAATTTTCTTTACTTTGATGTTATGCTTGTTTGGTTAAAAACTTTTTAAAAAAAGTTACGTATCTAAGTTTACGTATACAAATAGACGATTTATTCGGATTTGGTCCATTCGGAAAAATGGCAAAATGTAAAAATGTCTACGTTTAATTATGTCACTGTCAAGTTATTGGAATGTACACTCTACGCAAACAAATCTATTCTTATGAACAGGTTTTGGAATCTGTTTAATTTTATTTACTTAACAAAAAAGTAAATAAAAATAAACAGATTAATTCTCTTTTTATGATGTTATTTTATTTATGCGTGTTATCTGAAATATTTGATACCGACTAGATTAATTTGGTAATTTTTTTTTTAAGATATCGTACTATACTTTTCATATTTACTTATATGCCTCAATTATGTCACCAATGTTTTGATGTAAGTTATAAGGGATCTAGAGTAATAATTTGTGTTTGATGCCTGTCTTTGAACTGAAGTTACATTCGTCTAATTTATGCAGAAAGATATCAGAAATCGTTTGAAAGGTACGCTAAAGTACGAATGAGAATTATGTATTAGATATAATAGACCTTAAGACTTATCAAATATTAATACACTATGTTCAGAACACAGGTAAGTTTTGAGGTTGGACCTTTACCTCTAGAGCTGTCTAAACTAAAGTTATGAGCAACTTGTATTACTGGCAATATTGATAGCCTAACTTGAAGCCTAGTTCATAAATGGATTCTGGATAGCTCAGTTGAAGACAGATTGATAAATCTTTGTTCGATAGTCTGCTAGGTCCAGAGACATTAGACTATTAAATACCAAACAGACTTTGTCTTATAGAACCTTTGTAACATAAAAGAGCTTTAAATAATATTTTTTATTGTATAATTAAACCACGTTGCGGTTTTATTATACTTAACACTAGCACTAATACTTAGCTTCTTTCCGTTGCTTTGCCTGCGTTAAGTTTGTTTTCCCGGGGAAAAAGTATAGAACTCTCCGGACCTCGAAACTATCGGTATGAATAAATCAAGTCGATCCGTCACTCAGTATGTGAGTTAAAAAAAACTAACAAACATACTTTTGCAATAGTAGTAATAATTAGCTATTCCTTGACCATCTCGCTGGGTCGATCGATATTCAATAATCAATATCGCTGACAAAAAGACTGAGCTGAAAACGATGTTCCAAATCGTCCCGAGCTCTAGATCAGCTAGCTCTCGAGTGTCGTCCGCTGAATCTTTACGCCACTTAGTTCTCTTATCCGACTTTGAAATAGAGCAAAGTCTTAGGTAGAAGTCCGTATTCACTTAGTACTTTTCACTAGTGTTTTTTTACCCATATTTCTTGTGTTTATTGATTACGTGGCAGCATATAGAATAAATTTTCTTCTCGCAGAGAAATATTGTCCATTGACAAATAAAACGTAAGTACTTATTTACTTACTAAAGATATTACTGAATATACATTTTGGGGTGCGTACGTTCAGTCATTAGATACACTCTGTCTGTAGTCTAAATCTGTAGTACAGTTATTGGCCTGAATCAGGTCTCGAATAAATAAATAGAGTGTAGAACTCAGAAAAGTAGGTATATGCATTAAGATCTCGTGCACTTTAGTTGTGCATATAGCTGATCTCTCGACCACAGTTTTTTTGCTAATTGACATTGTCAATCCAGTGATTAATTTTGTTCATATTTAACGCGATCTGTGTCTTAGGCTTGCATATCATTGCATAGGTGCCAGCCGAATTGAAGTCGGTTGTATTTTTTTTTAATATATTACTCATATTCTCAATTACTCGGGGTACTCCGACCCCTGATGTAAGTTTGTGACGTAAAAATTTGTAATGACGATTTCAAAACTTACATCTATAATACACCTCAGACAATAACTATGCATTGATGAGTCGTAGCATGGACGTAAATAATGGTCGTAGGATACATTTGTTTAATTGTCATCCAACTAAAGATATCTGTATCAGGCTGTCAAGTTGGTACTATTCATTTATTCTGGAATATTTTCCGTTCCAATATACATTGCGGCCAAACGGATCTTTGGCCATTTTCCAAGACATCCTTCAGCTTAACATTTTACAAGGTTATTGACTTTACCCCGGGATAACCTAAAAAAAGGTATCTGACCTTAGTTCTATTACATCTTACTCGATGGGGTTGACGTTAAATCAGTTTTGTATGGAATCAAAACAGTGCCACCTAGCGTCGAGGTTTTTGTTAAATGACAATTCCATTCTAACAAAAATAAGTTAATGCCAACACGATCGAGCAAGTAAGAAAACTCGCACAGATTTTATGCACCATTACTTATGTAGAACTAGAAACTTGCAAGAGTACAACAATCCATAATAACGATTATAATATATCGGATTTTTTATTTTTAATGAAGATTGATCATGAAAGTATTTTTTTTTAATTAAGATAGTTGAAGCCAATAACGTATTGTTGTTCAATGACTTCATCATAAGCTCATATTGAGAGACGCTTACACGTGTATTTTATGTTATCTCACGCCGAGACCTTTCTAGACTAGTACCATTATACATACATACTAGACAGACATAATACATTCGTATCATAAAACTGGATAGTTTTACTATATCATTTATCTATTTATATGTTGAAAAGCATATTACTTATGTAAAGGTATTTTATCCCCCACGCAAAAACGACGGGGTGCTATATATAAGTTTCACGTATTCTGTGTGTGTAAGTGGCAACGTATATGCCGGACGAATAAACCGAGTTTGTTTTTGAAAAGTTTAGTCGGGAGTGTTCTTATGTATGTGTGATAAAAATCGGACCAAAATGACCCAATGCTACAAAATGGCAGAATACAAATCTCTCAGGATATGTATCAAATGAAAGAGCTAGGGGGCTGACGGCTATTTGTATTGCTTTCAGTATTGCTATAGTCTTGAAAGCAATACTGTAGTTTCGCTTTCAACAAAGCGATGACAATTTTCAAAACAATAAGTGAACAGAAGATTGCAATGACTCCATATATTTGACAGATATTGGTATCGGCTATGTTAGTACTACTTTGAGTCATAGCTTTGAAAGCAATGCAAATAGCCGATAGCCTCCCTGGACTATGATAAATGTCAAATGCAATTTGACCTCCACCAGAAAATCGCGAATTACTTACATATTTTATTCTGATGATTTTGGGTCGGAAGTTTTTTTTGTTCCTTTTATATAGTAGAATATTTTACACCTATGTACGAATAAAACTCAAATACTGTTTTTAGCATGTTTAATAGAAGCCTAGCCATAAAGCCACGTGGAAGTGAAAACGACTGTGTACTTACCGACACGAAAGCCCCGCTGAGCCCGTTTACGACGTCAAGAGTTTTTTCTAAAGAAAATTACCTTATAAATTATGTGGAAAAATTACGATAAAACGTCTGCGAACCAATATATGGTACGGTATTTTAGCTCTACCTATGTCAGGAAACAGGGTGTGCTATTGTTTCATAAAATGTTCCAGAATAAATTACTTGTTCATTTTTATTATAAGATACGAGTTAGTAAGTAAATGCTACTTCAGCTTATTATTCAGGGGAAAAATAGGCCACAACCAGGGAGACCTCATGGCTCAAAAATCTTTGAGCGTGATTCAACCTAAGCACAAGATCCTTTATTCCGCGCCGCCGTGTCTTAGATCCGGTATTTCCCCAATAATAACTAACTTCCCATAGGAGTAGGCACCTCAAGAAAAGAAAGTAAATAAGTTACACTTGAATTTTGAGCGTCAAATGTCTAAATCGAATTGCTGTGATGTATAACTAAAATGTATAATAGATCGGTAGCATTTAAAAAAATAGTCAAAATTACTAATCACATTAACGTTTCTTATATGAATGAATGCATTAAGTTGTCGACAGAAATCGACACGTTGTAACACATACCCCAGTGTCCCACTGCTGAGTATAAGTCGCCCCAGTAAAGGGGATGTATATAGGCCATGATCTTTCACACTGGTTAAATTGCCGGTGGGGACTTCACTTGTCTTCAAAGGCTATTAACTTTCTCCTATAAGCAGGACCAACCTCCAACCTCTGAGTTTTTTCATGTAAATATAAGAATTTTATTACCACATGCATAATTACTGTAAGTTCAGAAAATAACTTTGTTTTCACAAATAAATTCTGAGCGTTAAACTTTTCAATCCGCTTAATTTATATTGTATAATTTACAAATAGGCCGGCAATTTTGCGAAAAGAGCTTCTCTTCCAAGCTAATAATAAAGAACGATACGATGGAATTAATTTCTTCTTAAAATGACGTCAAAAATCCATCAGCGATTGCATGTCACAATTAGAGTTCCGCAAATTGCGGTGGACACTTCGTTATTTCGCACAATAGCACAGGCAAGCGCTGAGCGTAACCGCACTGTCCGGTATGACGTAATTGTCCGGAAATTCAAAGTCCTAAAACGACATTCGCAGCTCTATCATGCTGTTTTGTATTGTTTTTTTCCTAAACTGTAGGTACTCGTGTTTTGATTTTGATTTTTTAGTATAAACATAGCTTTACTTTTTAATGTGGTTTTGAACGTGGAACTTTTATTATTTATTACTAAAAGTTATGTGCTTTACTGTCATTAAATATTGTCTATTAGCGATTAAGTGAAATAATTATTTTTAGTAATTTTATTGTTTTCGTCATCATCATCATCCTCAACCTTTACTTATCTACTGCTGAGTATTGGTGTCCTCTTGCGCGCGCCATCCTTCCTGTTCTAATGTCTTCCACCTAGGTCCTACCACCCTTGCCACATCTTTCGCCCAGCTGCCAGGTGGTCTACCTGGTAGTCTTTTCCCGTTCCGTGACTGCTTTGATCCACCTTGCTCTTCTGACCAAGTGTCTCGCACATCTCCACTTAAATCTCGTGATTCGTCTAACTATAAATTTGTATTCATAGCATTAAATTAAGATAATATTAATTATGTTAGTTTAATGCTAAATTTGGTATAGATATAGCTATTAGCAAAATTGAATGCTTAGCTGCTTACAAATCTGATAAAGGTACAATTAACTATATATCGGCTAATGATCTTCTGAATGCTCAACCGTTATATCAATTAGAGAGGTAGTTATGATCATTGTTTGTTCTAATTGGATTATCATACGGAGTATTTAGTTTGTGTTAGTTATTAAATAGAATGATTCCGTAATCAATTCACTACCAGAACTTACAAAGACATTGAAAATTATCTCGTCTCATTTTTGTATTTGGCTCTATTATTAACTCTAGACGCAATTATTGAAAGGTAAATTAGTCGGGTATATTCTTAGTTGTGTTTGATGAAAATCGGTCCAAGATGGCTGCCGCCACAAAATGGCGATTTACATATTTGTTTGTCGATTGTTTTAATAACGTTGTACACGCATATGATTAGATTCTAATTTAGTGTACCTATGTATTTAGTGAAAATACAATGATATGGTATCACGAAACTGGTCTGATGATGGAGACGGAAGGTGGCCAGGTTATCACTTTTTCATTCGGATATCCACAAAAGCGTGTCGTAATTAATTTGAAACTACGTCTACGATCCTAAGGTAGCCTGGAAGAGATCGCTTTTTAGCGATAAGGCTGCCACTTGTAGCACTATATTCTGTAAGAATGTTTCCCTTGTATTTAATTGTTTTTGTGTGTCTGCAATAAAAAATTGATCTATCTATCTATCTTCGACTAAAACATTTTAGGAGACATAAATAAACACACGAATATACATAATGCAAGCATCCAAATTGCCAGACCCGAGCAGAGACGCTTTGCTCGCTCGTTTAATAAGAAAAGTGGCTAACTGGAAATGATCATTCAGCCACTTACTGTTCAAGCTAATGAAGAAGCAGCTTTAGACCTACGTTTTGGCCGGTAAATCTATTATTGTTCATACTCAATATTGGTAAATAAGCTATAGCCATTAATGTACACTCAATTCCCGGTTAAGTCCCAAAGGATTGTATTGCATGCTTGAATCCAGACTGAATAGTTAGTTACCAATAATGCCAATTAATTCATTCAAATGCTATTGTTTCACAGTACAATGTACGAGTAGGTAAGCTAACTAAATATCTGACTGTTGTTTTTGAAATAAGCTCTCTGACAATGAAATTATGAAGCCTGTATATGTGAAGGACCTCAGGCAAACTGAATAAACAAGTAAATACTGATAACTGATTTGTATGATGACATTTAACTACTGCTTTTTACCCGACTGCGAAAGAAAGGGCTTATGTTTTTTCGAGTGTATGTATGTATATTTCTTTGGCACGCCCTAGAGCATATACGGCTTGACGTATTTTTTTATGGAATGGTGTCCATAGATTCGTTTTGGGCATGAGAGTGAAACGGAGTACATCAAAATTAAAAGAAAAAAGAATTAATAATGATACATTGGTTTAAATATTTATCAATCGGGTTTTTTTTTGCAGTCTCTTCAAACAACTTTTTACACCATACTGGTGTTCCGCGATTTTTTTTCATGTTCAGGAATTCTATGAAAGTGCTCTACATGTTTGTACCAAATATTTTTGAAAACGGCTTGTAAATGGTGCCGTTGCAAATTTTACCCCTTATTGGGAGAAATACCCCTCCAATGAAAAATTCCTGATGACGAATCTAAAAAACATGTAGAACCCATACACCGAATTGCGTCAAGATTGGAAACAACAACTAGTACTAAATTTCTTGAGGACAAACATCCATACATACATACATACTGACAGACGAAAGAACATTTTGCCTGACTCGAAGCAGAGACGCTTCGCTCACACGGTCAATTAGCAAAATAGGCTTGATCAAAGTTTTTCTAGAAAAATCTAAGTGTTAAGAAATTTTAAGTTAGGTTTACTGTAACAAATATTATTCTAAGTCCTTTCAATCATTACGAAACACGTAGAATGCGATACTCGAGTCGCATACCAGCTAATAATAATTAATAATATTTGTTGGCAACTCGACGTTCGGACATTGCGCTTCTGAAAAACTACAATGCATCATTTGTTTCGTGGATAGTGTTTAAATTTTTGCTGTCATTTAATACGCTCTTGCTCCGCTACCATTTTTACGATTTGTCGCGGACCCGTACAAAACTGATTGTGTAGTATTAATTCGGCAATTAGTCTCTGAGACTCGCAATATACTAGAAGTATACTGGAAGTCTCCTAATGGGAAAATTACCTAAGTTGGATAGTTATAAACTCTTAGACTAGTATTTCTTAGAAGTATTTCTTAGACTCTAAGAAATACTTTTGACAATGTAAATCCAGTAGTTTCCAGTTTACTACAAAATTGTATTATTTCCCGTCTCAGTTTCCCGTACAAATGAAATCTTTTTGTTGAAAATACAAAAGTAAGTGTAATAAAATTGTAGAATTCGAGTTGTACGAAACAAACAATCCAATCCGAGTGTTCTAGTAATTCTCGCTCCTCGAAACCTAAACCGGCAACGCTAGTACAGAGATTCCGTACAAACGTATATTTAAATTTTTCACTACTTTCTAGAACTTTCTACATTTAGAACAGGAATATATTATTTTAATGTGAATAATGTTGAAGGTAATTAATAATAATACTAAATATTTTTTTAATATTTCAGTGTTTTTTTTTTAATTTAATATTTTTTTATCTATCCTAATTCAGTTTCATTACATTTTATTTACACTTTAATGAAGTTATACTAAATATAATATCAGATTTATAAAATAACAAAATACCGTATATAAACTAACATAACTGATGAAATATTGTAAATAAGAAATAACCTAAGCTCTAAAAAAATATTACTAAAAAATCTGTCGAAAATTGATGTCCTTGTGGCATTGTTCTAAGGACATTGGCGGTATTCCTTCCACTTTTGTCTGGCTTTGTATTTGCAAACACCAGGTTTTTATATTCGTAGAGTTTTTACTTTGTAACAACTGTTGAAAAAAGTTTGTGCTCATGAAATCTGCTAATCGCAGATCTACTAGTCAGTGACTAAAAAAATACTCCAAGATCAAAAGCTGGGAAGGAATATAAAAAAAACATTTGTATGAAAACTCAGTCCCAACGTTTTCTCATAAAATAGCTTCCAGTCATATTGTTAGGTTGGTTGTATCTTGAAACAAAAGGCGTTAATAATGCATGCTTTAAACTGTATCTCAACTTTTGGGCTAAATAAATATTATCGTTGTAAACTGACGTTGTTAAAATGTTAACGTGAATTTAACTTAGTTAGCTATATTAATTTTTTTAACAACCTAAAATATAGTTGCTTTCACAAGTTTAAGTTGGTACTTATGTACCTACTTGTTGAATAATAAAATCAATCGGGTAAAAACATACCCGACTACGAAAGAAAGAAGGTTATGCTTTGTATGTATGTATATTTCTTTGGCACTCTCTAAAGCCTAAACGGCTTGTTGTATTTTTATTTGAGTAGTTTCTACTCAGTAGAAAGTAGAAGTGGGTAGTGGGTACATCAAAATTAAAAAAAGGAAATTAAGGATGATACACAGATTTAACGATTTAGCAGTTGGGTTTTTTCGAACTCGTTTCTAACCACTTGTTTAATACGCTGTTTTGAAATAGGTAGATTATATTACCAGCTGTTCGAATAAGGAGTCTAGTGGCGAAATGCTTGATTTTTAAGCAAAATATAAGTTTTTTGTTTTTATAAGACTGTGCACATCTGATAATTTTAACCTAGGTTATTAGGTGGGTACGTGATTTGACGGTGAAGGAAAATATGTAGGGAACGTGCTATCACAAGTGAGCGCGCTTGTTAGATAAGGTTAAATATAAGCTAACTTTCAAACCCCTAACTAATCCTACTTTAATTATTTTGTATTTACACTATGAAAAGTATTTTTAATAATATTAAATTACATTTTATTCTATTAGTTCAAAGTAGGTGACATAATAAGACCTTTACAAAAATACTACCGCCTTCCATTAAAAATCAAACATCTGGACCCATTTAGATGAAATTTAAACGGGACCACGTGAAAAGTATACCTCATAAAAATTCAGTTCGGTCCAGCAAATCAAGTGACAAAAATAAAAAATACTCTCGAATTGAGTTCACCTTCCTTTTTTGGATAGTCGGTAAAAACACACAAATGCGAGAACAATTTCCAATGCTGCCATGTTGAATTTTTGCCACCAGTTTCATTTTCGAAGATCCCAGCGAGAGTGTAATTACAATAGGTACATTTCCGTACAAATATACGAGTAAAGACCGTTTCTAATATCGCTGCCATCCCTGCGTAGTATGTACCGCATTGCGCACAACGTTAGGCTTGGAGAGAGACAAGGCGTTTTGTCTTATTGACGACCGAGCGAGCGAATCGTGTTTGCTTTCCGTCAGTACGTATATTAGTTCACCGACTCGAAATCACACTAATGTGACAAACTGTTTTTTTTCTCGTTTATCAGACTACTGGTTTTTCAACAACATGTATACAATAATAATGCTAGTCTGCCTGTAATAACACCCGAACCGATTAACCGATTTTGAAGTTGCTTTTTCTTTTTGTTTTTTTGTTAGGTTGATTAGTGGGAAGTGTTCTTAGCTATTTTTAATAAAAATTGTTCCAAGATGGCCGCCGCCACGAATGAAGGATTACATATTTTTTCAAAACTCCTAACTAGTAAAATTCGAGTAAGGTACACTATGATAATTTTCAATAACAAGATGGCCGCCACCACCAAACGGCGACTTATGTTTTGTAATGGTTATGTAATTTATCAATTATGCTTCTTTAAAATCTTGTTGACACAGATTTTAGGAATCTTTGTCTACTGCAGTACCATCTCTCTTTTTTAATCAGTTTTTGTAAAAATACAGTTTAAGTTTGAATAGCGCATGCCTGTGCAAAATATTACTCATAATAAAAAGTCAGTCAATTTGAGATTTAATCTCGCAAAAAAGTTGTGCTGGAGAGTTCAAATTAACAGCTTAAAACATTTATATCTAAAAGTAAATAATTTTCTCTAACACTCAACAAAGTTTACAAACTTTTGAAAAGCTCATATAACAAATATTCGCTCCAGTTAAAATAAGTTGTTATCAAATCTCATAAATATTAATAAGCGAAATTGCCATTGAATAACTTCTTAAAGCGCCTTATCGCGTTCCGAGCTACATTTTCCATTAACAAAATTGGCAGATATTGAAATTAATGAGGATAAAATTATTGTGTTGTCAAATAGAATTTGGTGCTGATGAATATGCTCTAATTTTGAAGATATCTGCAGAATATTAAAAAAATTTGGCTGCAGAAGCACATTTTTTACGAGCAATGCAAGCTTAGACTTAGTAAAAATACTTCTTTACAATAATTTCTCAACGAGGCAGTTACATTCGCTAATACCATTACAATTTCAAAAAAGTCAGGAGGTTAAATATTTTATACTGTATTTAATTTTAATCATGACCAGTCCCTTAATATATTTATTTAAATCTGAATTATCAGCAAGCATTACTGTTAATTGGATTTGAATTTTAGAGTTCTTAATATTACATAGGTCTTTATTTACTCTCAGTGACGCAGTTGAGGATGTGCGTTGGGCTATTTATATTTTAAGGCGAGTTTTCCATCTATTTTCTTCTCTTTTTAACCCATATATATGCTCACTGTCCCCGTTTGAGTCAAGGGTTTTCGAGTTTTCTCGTGAAGAAGATCACGCTGAGACCATAAAAACTTTACCCACCTGTGAAACTACCAACAGAAAACCCGATTCAAAAAGTTTCACACATTCAATACTTCTTGGAGAGAAAAGTAACACTATAGGTTGCAAACTCGGCACTCCAGGGTAAATCCGGGTAAAACCGGGTAATCCCGCTCGGGGCTTGCCCGGGCCAGCTATGCCCGGGAGAGCGTCGTATTGCCAATAAACGGACTTTCCGGTTCCGCTGAAGCATTTTCGAGCCTGGTGATTCTCTATTTACTATCATCGTTTTCAAAAACTTTAGGCAATAGACAAGAAAAATATATTCATCGTAGTATTAGAGTATGGCTAAGTGTGCATAGATTTATGTGTTTTTTACACTTATCTTAATTATTTATAAATTATATTATATTAGTTAAAATACTTTGGCAGGAATTATCTAATGTTTGTCACCAATCTTAATACGATGAAATTCAAAATACTTTATATAATACTTTAAAGTAGGTATTGAAAAATAATAAACTGTCTTCCTACCCTAATTGGGGGTAGAACGAAAAACAAAGAACCATCCAATTTCATAGGTTGCTTAGTACGCGTGAAACTCCCAAGTCCAAGTCCCAAGTCCCCATAAAACTCAATGATTGTTCTTACTGACACACATACTGTATCTAACAAAAATAAAAAAAAAACAACATAATACAAAAAAATAAACAGCTATAGGTATCACTAGAAACGCAATAAAAACATAAATTAATTTACACCCAAGCAATAAATTGGATAAAGTATACCATAAACAACATTCAATCCATAAAACAGCGCTAGTTTGCCTACATTATTACTTTTCACAGAGCAAATATTAACTGCACTCCACAGAGTACAAAAGTTAGACCGTAGAGGCGACAAAAGATTTTAAACTTTTCTGTAAAGCTCCTGTTTATCTCTCTTAAAAAAAGTCATCTATCCGAAAGTCTAGAATTCTCTACAAAGGCTGTGTCAGACAGTAAACACTGTTCCGTTGTAGCAATAAAGATCAAAGTGCTTTAGCAAAGAAATAAGGGGGCATTTCGGCTTTTTTATTCACATCTAAGCGCTGAAAGGTTGGAACGATGGGATAGTTTTTGCTAAAGTTGTACGAGTATAATTCAGTTTGGTTTTTATTGTAGAGAAAATTAACTTCCTTTGTTTTTGTAGAGGCAATTTGGATTAAAAAAGCATCAAACTAAGTAAATGATTTTGAATAGTTAGGAACTATAACAAATATGCGTTCTTATACCTAATTGCAAGCTAGATTTATTCGAATGGGTCTTAACATATCAGAGCTGTTCTATTTTGAAGAATAACACATATTTTCTTGTAGCTAAAAAATAAAAAGACTTATTATTTTTATTTTATTGGCTAAAGACATAAAACGTGGTAATGCCACTAATGTTATGGGTACCTTTGAATCGGGTCTGAGTGGGAGCGGATAATATTGATGATTTGCTTACTATTTTTTGTAAGTGTATTTATTTCTTTTATATATTTTAACTAGTTTAAACAATTCGATCGTTTCTTGAAATGTAATTTATATACAATGTGTATGTGATAATACTTAAGAGTGTTAGCATACCCATCAAAGTGAACACATTGTAAAACAAAGTTAGCAAAAACCCGAGAAAAAAAATTGCGGCTTCCATCCAACTGACCAATCACGTGACTAATTTTTGTATGGAGAACCTTATAACCACTTGACTGTCCGCGCTAACAGAGTATAATGTGGGGAAACCGTCCGGCGCTATCGCCCGAAATGAGCTTAAAAAAATTGGTGTGACATGTCCCAATAAAAACATTTATTGTAAGAAAAGTGTATTTGTGATTAAGGGGAAAAAAATACTACTGGATAGGTAATAAAATGAGCCGTCAATAAAGTTAAAAATATATATTTCGAACTTACAATTAATATTAAAAAAAAATATAATCCGTAAAACACAACAAAAGCGGCCATGTTTACTCACGAACAGTGATTGACTATTTTGTTTGTTTAATTTATTAACTTTGGAGAATGAGATGCTTTGATATTTATACATCACTGTAAAGAGAATTTTATCTACAAACTCATAACACATCATACTTATTGAATGAAGTAATAAATTGAAAGTACTTACGACATTTTTCTTCAGCAGTTGCTGCTCACGCACAGTAAAAAAATATGTCAGTTTTGGGTCGTTCTGTTGGTAAAACATCGAATCAAAATGGCTAACATTGGGTTTTAACGCCATCTATGATCTTTTCTTAAGACTACATACTACAGCTGTGCCACAGATACTCAAACAATTTTAAATAAATAAGAATTTTCGAACGCATCGAGTGAATGGCACTGTAGTGCCCGCGACAGTTAACCCTAAAAAAAATTATGGTACTATAGTGCCATTGGACAGTCAAGTGGATAAATATTCTTTAATATTGCGAAATTTTCTTCATAAATGGGTTCACCTTGATTGGACCCTTAAGTATTGTCACACCTTTCTGTGTATCATGATTTATTATTTGAATTAATGTCTGTGTGATTTTGGCACCCCAGTTCAAATATAAGCCTCGTTCATGCCATGCCGTACGTTTGTCTTCAAAGCATAAGTAGGTATTGCCTAAATACGAGTATTACACTTTTCAAATAAAGTCGTCTAAGGGCTATCGAAGGCGCATTGCCGTCGACCCACGATTTACGTGCCTGTTCGTACATTTATCAACATGAAATGTGGCTGGAACGAGATTGCTGGTACTCTATCAGAAGGTCTTATATCTGGTGCTTGACGTAAAATTGTATATACATATATAGCTTTTGTATTTTCACTAAATTTGCTCTATCATTTTAAGGTGAAGTACTGAATCAGGCTTAAGAATGCGTATATCTCATATAATACGTACGTATCAACTCATAACGTCCCATTGCTGGACACGGGTCTCCGTGAAGCGGGTGTAGGCTATAGTCCATCACGCTGGCCAATTTTCGGGTTGAAAACTTCACTTCTTCTCCGACAAACCGGTTTACTCGCGCTGTTTTTCTTCACCGTTTAAGCTTGTGTTAATATAATACGTAAATCTCTTAATTTCTTTTCTCAAAATGAGACATATTAAGTAGGTACTAATATATACTGATTTCAATTTATATGGTATCGTATTTTTGCAAATTTAAAATAACAAGTCAATTAAAAGTAATGTAAGTAAATTAAAATTGGCAATAATTTACTTTTTACTCTGTACATAACAAGCCACCCAAGAAAAAAATAATCCTATTAAATTTAGTGTCATAAACACTACTCACAAACAATATCCATCTACTAAACCTGGACAAGTAAGAAATATTTGCTTATGGACCGATTTTCATGAAACATAGCTTAGAACACTCCTGACTAATTCGCCTTTCCCAAAATCGGTTCATGCGTTTAGGAGCTACGATTCCAAAGACAGATATACACACAGACACGTGTAACCAGGGTTTAAAAATGCTAACAAAGAATCATTACAGTCAACGCATTCCGAATTGCGTACATTTTTTTGGGCAAGCAATGGATTTTTACATATCTTATTTCCTTGTTCCTATCTCAACCGTGTATTTTTTGCGGGGAAAAAGGGTCATTAGCACGTTCTATGAATACGCTCGTAGCTACTTAATTCATTCCTTCCGTATCCCTTACCTAGTAGCCCATTTGGTATAGCTTGTTAAGCATTTTGTTCAGGACATAAATTTCATGTTTCTTTTGTTTTGTTAACAGGTACCGTTTGCCCCGCAGGGACCGCAAAATCTTTAATACTGGAATTTAATTGGTGAGTAAAATTTATTTCTAAGTATTATATGGCTGGGGTAAAAAACGCTCTCTCTAAAAACGAGGAATTGGAACGAAAATAATTAAGAACTCGCTGTGTTTGATGAAAAAAAAAATCTTTAGCGTTTTTGATGAATTTAATTACTTAATAATTAGCAAAACATAGTATATGTAATAAAACGCGGCGTATGTGAACACAAATTTATATTATTCTTTTAATATGTGAAAATTTTATATAGTAAATCATTGTTTTGATGCTTCGGTAAAATAAAAACAAAATAAAGTTATAACAGCTTATTTCAAGAAAACACGTCAAGTAGGAAATATTATTTAGGCGATCGTCTGAAAATTATCAATCTATACTTATAAAAAAACTGTAACAGATCAAATTCTGTACATAGAATATATTTAAAAAAATATTTTGCGGGGTGTGTTATTAACGATATAGACCCCAAATCTATATTTTTCTTAATTTTTGTCTGTCTGTCTGTTTCTGGACTTTCCATAACTTTGGAACTGCTAGATGGATTCTAATGAAACTTGGTATGCTTAAGGTTTATACCATGAAGTAGGATCTTATCTATCGGGTTCCCGTGCGAGGGGGGATGAAAGTCTTATTTAATTATAGCTCAGTAACGCGTGCTTTGATTTGGATGATTCTTTATTGTCAGAAAGAAATAACTAAAATTAATGTTATCTCAGGAGTTAGTGGAGGTTCCCGTGGGAGAGGGGATGAAAATCGTATTTAACTAGAACTCGGTAACGCGTGCTTTGATTTGGATGATACTTTTTTTATTCCAAAAGTCTAACTGAAATGACGTTATCCAAATAATTAGTGGTGGTACCCGTGCGAGGGGGAATAAAAGTCATCTATACTTATAATGCGAGTAAAACTGTATCAGGTCAAATTTTGTACATTGAATATATTAAAAAAAAAACGATTGAACGGTGTTATTAACGATACAGACCCCAAATATATATATTTTTTTCAATTTTTGTCAGTCTCGCTGTCTGTCTATTTCTGGACTTTCCATAACTCTGGAACTGCTGGATAGATTCTGATGAAAATTGGTATGCTTAAGGTTCATATCATGAGGTAGTATCAATTAATAATTTTTTATCCCGAAATCCCAAGGGGCCCCCGTGGGAAGGGAGATGAAAGTCCTATTTAATTATAAGTCAATAACGCGTGCTTTGATTACGCGCGATTATTTTTTTGTTGGTAAGGTCAAACTGAAATGATGTTATCCCGATAATTAGTGGGGGTTCCCGTGGGAGGGGGGATGCAAGTCGCATTTAGCTATAACACGGTAATGATATTGGGATGGTTCTTTTTTGGTAGAGAGGTCTACCTAATATGATTTTAGTGCGAAAGAACACATTTATTTATTTTGGGGATGAAAGTCGTCTTTTACTATAGCGCTTTAATTAGTCTGTTTTTTATGTGTATGACTGTACAGTTGTACACAGCGTCCACAATTTTTTGTAGTGATGGTGACCGAGTAGCTAAAGGAGGTAGATTGCCGTGCGAGAGGTACGAGATTCAATCTTTCGTAATACACAAGAAGAGCTTTAGCTTCCGTTGAAGGAAAACATCGTGGGAATCAATAGCATCATGGCAGGGCATTTTTAACACTTGCCTAGGTAGCTACCACCCTCAAATTGTATAATCTGTCGCCAAGCACCTAACGGTATGCCTTCTTTGAGAGACTATAGACGTATTACAGACTAGGCATGCTCCATGTAGGGGTCACAGTGTCGTTGTCTTCTATAGTCGTGCGAGCTGGTTGTGAAATACCTACATGACTTAAATAAAAAAAAATTGACAATCGGGATAAATACACACGGAAAAAAATTACTATGGGTTAAAATAAGTGCTGAATTTGCAAAATGTAATAGGTGTTAACGCTATGCAGAATCTTTAGTTCTCAAAAATTTACCACTTATGGTGAACATAATTTTGAAAACTTATGTATTGCTTTAATTAATCAAATTTACAGTTCAAAACACTGCTATTGTATTGTATCTTTTACAATGATAAGATTTTCAAAAGGACCACTGACATACATTTTTCTAATTTTTTAGTCCCACTGATGTATTTATGCAAGGTTAGCAACCGCGAACGAAGTCGCAGGTACAGCTAGTCTATATCTACAAAAGAAAGTTGTGTTAGTTACACTATTTATAACTAAAGAACGGCTGAACTGATGTGGCTGAAAATTGGTGGGGAGGTAGCTTAGAACCAGGAGATGGACGTAGTATACTTTAATGTTCCCGTAGGATAATTAACAGCGGGTAATACCGCGGGGCACAGCTAGTAAAATATATATTTAAATACACTCAATAAATGTGTACCAATTAAAAAGCAATCTATATCAGTTTGAAACCTAGTGTACATATAGTATTACTATTTTAAGCACTACGTCAAATGTTTTTTTGTTTTTTTTTTTATGTGTCTACAATAAAGCGTTCGTCTTTCTATCTACATAGTCTTCCTTACAACAAAATATAGATATAATACAATAGACAATATAGACTGGAATTACTAATATACTGCAATAGTAGTTTAGTAATAACTATATTTATGTACGAATAGAGCCTTTACCAAGATGGCAATGCCATACCAGTGAACATCAGATATGCTATGAATGCCTTAGTGATATGTGAGATGTGAATTTCCATATATAATTTTCTTCGCGCATTACCTATAGTATAAATCTTATTTATACTTTTTTCTTTGAGTTAAGTTTATAAACTTAGTGTTCGGGGAGTTTTGTCTCTGTACTGTACTAATAAAAGTATTAATTAGTGATTCAAGAATATTTGTATAAAATGTGGTTTTGTACGAATGAGCGCGAAAATTCTTTACACGTTTTATACATAAGAAATTATTTGGAGTTTTAGAGATGTATGTATATAATGTAAGGAATAAAATTACCGTACAAAAATTGACAGTAAGGTTTTTTATTTGACTAGTATTCAAATAGATTTTAAAAATAAATTAACTAATTTTGTCAAATTTATTCTTCAATACAAAAAAAAACTGATGGCTTCATAAAATAGGAAAATGTCTAGTTAAACCGATATTGAGAGTCGGCGACCCTTCAAAATTTAATTTGTACGTTTCATCAAATAAAATGTAATTGAATTTTTGGAACAAGTAGTAAGAAAAGCAAAGCTCGCCGTAGCTTCAGAGTCTTTGGGCGCGCAAATAGCATTTTTAGCGACTTCTCCAAAAAGGAGTAGGTACTCAGTTCGACCCATATATTTTTTGTTTGATAGGGTATTCAGAAGTGGTGGAAAAGATGGCCTAGGAGACCGAGCTATAAGCGATATAGCCGCTTGTCGCACAGCTAATAATGGGTCTATTAGTTATGCTCTGCAACTGCACTTCTTACATAAGTACTATGTACCGAAACTGTCTAATAATTTTATATATTAAGTATGTGATGTGAACTAAAAAGTATATAAAGTAAAAAACCAAAAACTGTGAACAGAAATAAGGCCAATACGAAAATCACTAATGGTTTCAGGTATTCTCGAAATTTAGGTGACTCATGATGAAATCGGGCATAACTCAGGTGCTCCGTCAGTGCCAGATTTTGAGGAAAATCCTTACGGAGAGGGAGAAAAATTGCTAAGTTGCCAATAACCTTATTCCATTTGATTTGGGTCAATTATGTACCGAGACGTGGACTAAAATGTCGTATTTTTTTGTTACTAGGAAAATCGAGAGTTTGAGAGAGGTATACATTAGTAATAAGTATTAATAGGTTTAGAATTTATTTACAAAAAAATTAGAACTGGCTGCCTGTTATCATTTGTGCTACTATTGACATATTTATACTAATATTATAATGAGGGAAAATTGTTATTTTTATATGCAACGAGTAAACTTAAAAAGTACAAGAAAGATTTCAAAAATTCTGTCGCTGTTATAAAGTTACTTTAGCTTTCAGTTACAAAGACTATGAAAAGATCCGCGGATGTAACAAATTATATGAATTTTAAACGACCTATAATAGACCGATAATATAGTTGAAGTGTCAAAACTGTTTTTATATCGATAATCGGACTACGAGACTTTAATATAACTCTGTGGTCCAACTTTAAACAGTTGGACCACTGCCCCTGCTGCAGGCCCGTAGTCCAACTTGTTGAACGAAATTTACGGAGCTTTTCTCAAGGCTGTATTCGCTATACTTAAAGTATAAACGTATACCTACTGTAAATAGTTTTCTCAGCACCGACCAATAAAAGTACTCCTCATTTATTTTATGTATAAATTGTATCGCGGTAATATTTTTTTATAAACACTAAAAACATGTTCTTGATCGCCTTCGGTGCAATGGCGCCCATGGTAAAACGTTTTCATACAACCTTTCCAGAATTAGTTTTGGCTTTTAGCTTACCCTTATTAGCTTAAATTGTTACGCTAGGTTTAAGTTTTATTAACCTTTAACATATACAAGAAACCATTTAGCGATTTTAATTTCATATCATACTAACTCATAAACTGTCCTTTTCATTAGCTTTGGTCTCATAATCCAAGATACAATATATGCATGTCTTTCGCTTTACATTACTGCACTAGTGTAATTTATTTATTTTTACATAGACACATAGTGCTTTTATACAGTTAGTACCACAATACAAACCATGCGTTTGTAAGTAGAGGAAGTATTAATAAGGTAACCTTTAGGTAAGGTATACATACTATATTATTTTTCCAATTTCTGAATTAGCATTAGGTCAATGGTTCCTTTTTCTTATACAATCTTAAGCTAGATGGATAAACTTTAGTGGGGGTTTTCCATCTTCTGTTCTATTTTAGGTCAAAATCAATTCATAAGACTGTGTTTGAATTTACAGCACATAGTTATAGCTAACAGCTCAGTTTTACAATCAGCTTGGAGTAGATAGCTACAGATCAGTACACACCACAAGTCAGCTGTCGCCTGTCGTCTTAAATCCAATCAATTGCCGATGCGATGAGTGCCGATATCTCCGTAAACAATACTGAGCTCTGATTCGAGTACGTATTGATCAGATGTACTAGGATTTTGGATAAGAGGAAACTACAGAACCGAGTTCCCAAACAAACGTAATAAATTTTCTCCATGATTTAAATACTCATATAAATGATTTATTGATGATCTTTATCGATGCAACTCGTGGCAAAAATGTCGGAGGTTATATTCTATCTCGATGTATGATTGCTGACGTGGAACTGCCGTTATGCTGCAAGTATTATAAGGAACCATGTGGTTTTTATAATTTTAAGTATAACCAACTTTTACTAATAACTATGTGGCTACATTGATTGTCAATTACAAATGATAGTTATACCATTTTTTTCTCACTTTTTGACCTTAATGAAACCCTTGATGTTTTTAGCAAAAAAAAAGTTATTCTAACACGTGTAAATAAACTTGGATAAATCCTAATAGGTACGTCATTTGAATATCAACGCCAAACTTTCCAAATTATTTTCCAAACTCGCCTGTGTCTCTTCAAGGAAACATTAAGTAGCATTGACAAACGTTGGCTTAGTCTTTTCATGAATCATTCAGAGGAAACAGAGCACTCAACGAGGGGACCCCTGAAACATTCAAAAAGAGCGTGTGAAACTACCCTTGCAGGTAACTGGGGTGTATTAAATAATTCAGCGACTGAAAATTTATTGTCTATTACGGCGCTGCGAATTTGGCTACCTGTGTTGTTGTTTTAAGGGAATTAAAAGGACGAACCAGTTTATGAGTAAAAATGTGCACTTACTTGTCTAAGCCAGGTAAATTAGAAGGTATTTTAAGCAACCGAGTTTAAAAGTATTCGATAAGTAAAATAATCGCGTTTGCTTGAGGTTATACTAAAACTGACTGATCGTTAGACTGAAACTGACTGAAAATTAAGACATAGTGTTATTCGGTCCAAACTCAAAAACATTTCATTAAATAGAAGCTTCCCCGCTATTCCATATTTTCTATCCGGGCAAACAATGCGTTCCTTTATTGAGAATATTTTAAGCGTTGTCTACTAAAACCTTAATTAAAGCAACCCTAAGTACAATAGGTTGTAGCGTGCGATTCCTAACTAACGTTCCATACTAAGAACAGACGTAATCTTTGCGCATACAAACTTAACGCCATCTGTGGTGTTTTGCGGTGTACTATGGTATGAACTTAGTGCATAATTTAAAGTTTCTAATCTCGTGGGGTAATATTCTCTCAGTCCATATCTCCTTAGTCCGTCCCGGAATTAATTAGTTGAAAGTTTTACGGGTGGACGAACTTCAGAGCTGATTTGATGCAAGATATTTTAATTAGACATGAAGGGGTTCGGTTTGGAAGTTTGTGGTTCTCCTGTTTGTTGCCTTTGGGGAAGGTGACTGATAGTTCGCGGTTTTGCATTTAATGTGAGTGACCTATAAGCACAACAGAAAAATAATGATCAACCAATTCGCAACTTACTCAAACTAAAGAGCGAATATTTAAACTCGAAGTGGTTATTACACAACGTGTAACAGAAAAGTCTGACAATACTAAACGGTGTTAGTCAAAGTAAATCCATTTTTAATTAGTTTACCTTGACTAAATATTATTAATATAGTAAAACAAAATTTTGAAAAAAAAGATTACTTTCTACATACAACTTGGCCGATCACGTGACCAATTTTTGTTGTATTCCAAATGACTTCCTTATTCCCGCCGTTAAAAACACTTTTGCAAAGATCGTTTGGTTCTTTGGATATTTTTAGTGAATCAGGTAATATTCATTCATTAATCTAAAACAAAATTTGAGGCCTCGAGACCTTATTTATTTTAAAGTTCTTTTTTTGTTTCTCTGACCTGATATTTCGTCCCAGTACACAAATGCTGTGCTCGCTTGTGACCCAACATCTTGCGCGATGTAAACCATCCGTTTGATATACGACCGCTTCTTAGTATGAATGCCGGCATCTCAATAATTCCTCCCATTTACTCGCGTATATTCTCAGAAATACACTAACCCCTGAATAAAATAAACAGTTACGAATATGTACAGCTCTTCAAATCTGAATCATACTAGCGTTTCTGTACAGGGTCGAAAAGTTTGCAAGCTTTAGCGATTCAAATTTTGCACGGCTTGTTACTAAATTCTAAACTTACATATGTAGTTATTTCTTCGAGCTAACCTTATTTTATGCGATTATTTTTAAGGAATGCGGCGCTATTTGGGCTAATATTCGGTAAAATTCAGTTTGCATAGTTTTCGAATACTATTAAAATCCCAAAAATAAAAGAAACTATCTATCCTCTTTCGGTTTTGATTTCGAACTTTAGTTTCAAGAGTGGCCGAAGAGAATCTTTTGTTAGAAGTACATTTTACTGTTCTTTCATTTGTAAATGTTTTCTATTTATAGTTTAGATAAAATCTAGAAAAAATTACTTATGTATAGGGGGTTGTATAATTTTAGAAGGGTATACAATATAGAGATTATCATTATAGGGACCAAGAAGGATTTTTCGAAATTCAACCCCTATAGGTTTTAGGTGGGGGTTCAAAATTGAAACCTCTTTATGTTGCGTGCAAAGCCGCGGGTGACATCTGATATTTTTTGCTATATAATTTTGATTTAACGTGTTAGAAGAGAACTTTACTTTTTTACTGTTAACTTAACACTACAATCAAAATTAAAAATTTGTCGAGTTATTACATGAAATAAAACCTGCATGGCTTAGATCACTTTTCGTAAAACAATTAAACAAAATAATAATTGTAAAAAATAATGTAGAGCTAACTAAAACAATAGACGTCATCGCAGACGTTAATTTTGTTCCTGTAAGTACTATAGATATATATATGTAGGTGTACTATAGATATATATATATCTATAGTACACCTATAGCTTTACCAGCCTTACAACATGTAAATTTGCTCGCATGACGTTGTATATTATTTTCTCTCGTCCTCCCAAGATCTGCAAACAAAAGGAATTTTGCTCTGAGCGCTATATCATTTCAACCTTTGTCTGATAAAATGAAACTCTTTTATGTAGCGACTTTATTTACTACATTTTCAAACGTACTTTTAAAGACCACATGAAATATATAATTGTTTATATCCTTTTTAGATATCGGATTGGGTAGCAGTCATAGCAGTTAGCTGAGGTGTTCCGAAATGATTACCAATGTTAAGCAATGTGCAGTCCGGTCAGGATGTTGATAGGTGACTGTGGAGTGGTATTTTCAATGGACCGCTACCGTGAGTTGCATGACACGTTCAAATTTATGTCTCGTTTGTTTGTCTCCGGGAATTTAAGGCTGTGTCAAACGCCTTCGGTGGCCTAGAAACCTGGCACCAGGGCGAACCACTCCGCCCGCATTAAGAAGAAGGAGATTGGTAAGGGGTATACTTAGCAGAAAAAAGTTCATAATTACGAACACCTTTCATTACAGGAAGAACGTTGAATTATGGAAAAATAATCAGCTAGCCTATACAAAAGTTCATCGGGTATACCAAATTCTCGCCAGGTCCCGTGAAATTTGTTATTAAGGATATGTATAATAACCCCGTTTCGGCTAGTACACCTCTAACCGTTAAACCTGTAAGTCTCATAGGTTTGTCTAGAAATCAGGTGAATATTTTTTATTTACTTTCATCGTCGCAACGTTTACGTAAATTCAAAAATCGAGTCCAACGCTTTTTAGATTGATTATATGATAAATGAATATTTTTTTACGTTCTTATCGGCAATATTTTGTTTTTTGTAATGCCGTCGTTTTAGAACAATTATATTATTTTATAAGTCAAGGAAGTTTTTTTACAAGGAGTCGCTTCATGGGCATCATAATATTCGTACCTGTTTATAGGCCGACTAATTGTTTTATTCTTTCCTGAAACTTTGCTATGGTAATCTCACTTATCATTTCAGAAATATTTTTGCATAATGCAAAGAAATATAACGTGGATGCAATTGACAACGTTGGAGTAGTCCAGTGGCTGGCGTAGTAAGCTTATAAAACGTTCGAATAGCTGCGCTCCGCGGTAATATCCGTGGAAATCTAACTATCCCAAGGAACTCTTTCTTTTTTTGAGATCAAAAGTAGCCTATGTGTTTACCAAAAATATCAGCTTTCTCATCTAAATGCGTTCAACCGTTTCTGCGTGAAAGAGAAACAAACAACACAAAAACTATCGCCTTGTAATATTTTTAGCGTAATTCGATAACTTTTATTTCGTTATTTTTGTTACCAAATAAATTTCCTTATACTGCATAAGAACGTAATAAGTGCACTGTATATATTTTTTTTATTTTCTGTTTTCAACACGCCTCTGCAGCATTTCATCATAAAAGTACCATAAACACGGATCATCCTTTTTCTCAATAAAGGACATAGGGAAAAAATCTCTCGAAGCAAATCCGCGTGAATATCAGCGAAAAGTTTTCTTTTGAAAGAATACGACGAGTTCGCCCACCAGGTATTTTTGTGGTTAGAATGACAAATAGCTTCAGAGTTTGGATAATGGTATATTTGCACTAGACTTGGGTCTCCTTATTATATCTACCAACTACCATAAAAGAGGAGGTATTTCTAAAGACCGCAAGAAATAAATAATTGTATCTTATTTAGATTTAGTATTGTTGTTGCCGTCGCAATTTTTTACGTTGTAGTATTGTTTTTTTTTTTGAAAGTTATCCACACTTCCGTTTTCAATTTAATTTTAAGAAAATCGGTCATGATGTTTAATTTTTAGATCAATAGAACAGAAATTTCTATCCGCACCTGCCGTAATGACAAGTCATGTCTAGTTTAAATGTAATTTTGTCAGTACAATAACTATCCTTAGTAGCTTTATTGACGGACAGAAAATTGTGACGTAGCAAACTTAACACTTTACTCAAATGCTGAAATATGTCTGTCTAAACCTATTGATTGTAAATACATAATAAAGATGATTTTGGGCGCTGCATAATAAGTCCTTCTCCGTAAAAAATATTCTTTGCATAAATTTAAAAAACGTGTCTAAAAATACATTCTTTTTAGTTGGCTTTCTCCTAAATTGTTATAACTTATTATATAAAATTATATTTTTTTGCGTGGTGTGATACTGGCCTTCAAACGAAGTTTGCCCAGTTTGTTGACTCGGTTGCTGCGTAATACAGATTGAGTAAAAGTTTGTTGGCTTCAGCTTAATTTTGGATTTGAAGTACGGAAAACTTTTCATGATAACGAAATCACGCTAATTACTTTTTACGTCTTGCTTTGTATTTGTGACATTAAACAGTTCAGAAATAAACGAACACCAAAAGTTCGATAAAAACCGCTTAGAGTTTTCCTTCTAGTTCTACGGAACCCAAAATATGTAAGTGATTGGCTACAAGCTTATCTAATCATCGTAATATAAGTGATTGTATTATTCAATAACTTTTATTTTTCTAATTTCTATCCTATTTTAACCGACTTTAAAAATAAACAGGTTCTCAATTCGGTACCTTTTTATGTATATAATGTATATCCTAATTTTGAGAAATGGGTTAAAAAAATGATTTTTCGAAAAAAAAAAAAAACATAGTTCGAAAGGGCTCAATTAATCCCATAAACATTTGAAGTCGCTCCAGAAATTAATGTTCAATATTAGTATAATTCAGTATTAGTTCAATAATATTAGTATGTTCAATAATCAGTAATCAATATAACTTTTAATTTTCTTTGAGTAATAAATGATATTTTTGTAACCAACGTAATTTGAAGTATTTATTTTGAAGCCATATAACACGGTCATGTCAACAGTTTAATTTATATCTATCATAACTATAATTATATAGTAACGAACAACTTGCAAGCAGTAAACTGTTCTGACTCGATGATGGATAGGCAACGCGTGAAAAAATAACAAGGAAATAACCTCCTCAGAAACTTCATAAGGTCTTTCATCATTATTCTGGGTGACGACGCAATATTCTACGGCAAGGGCTGCGAAATCTTTTTAAGCTGTTGTGTTACAAACTATAAACTGTCTAATCGGCTCATTTTTTAGGGTTTCGTACCTGAAAGGTAAAAACGGGACCCGATCATGTCATGTATGTGTGTGAGGATGTGTCTGTCAGTGGCATAGTAGTAGCTAGAAAACGGATGGATCGATTTTGATTTTATTGTTTCAAAAGTGTATTACGAGTAGCTAGAAGTATTCTTAGCTACGTTTAATAATAATCGGTCCAAGATGGCCGCTGCTTCAAAATGGCGGAGTAAAATATTATTTCACAATTCCCTCAGTATGGGTATCAAATGAAAAAATTTTGCTAGTAGGATACTATACACTATGATAATTTCAAATCAAGGATGGCTGCTACAACAAATATCGGGGGTTTTCGATAGATTCAACTTTATTTATTTTCAGAGCTTGTTAGTTAAGAGTCCAAAAGACAGCTTATAAGCTAGCATTCTGTCTCTGTAAGTTACATTTATTATAACTTTTGAAACTAAGTACAATAAGTCAATTTAAGAATATAATTTATAGATGTTCTAACTTCATCGTTAATAGTTTACTTAGCACGTATATCATTAGTAAGTTTTATTACCTTTTCGATAAAGTTAAAGTTGTTAAAAGTATTATCTGTTCAATTTGGATTTTTTTAATGCAAGAGACATTTACGTGATGTCAACTGGCGTGATGATTTATAATCTAATGAACTGCGGTTTATTTTTATTTTCAAAGCCTTTTGAAACGAACAGAATTCGGAATGGTATGTGAGTATCAATGTATTATAATAAAAAGAAAAAAAAGAGCTCTTGTTTTGAATTCGCTACCACGATATATTTTTTCAATCAAAACTGAACAAATTTTTTTTTTTTTTGTGAATTTTCTCTTTTGTGAAGGACTGCAGAGAGAATATATGAATATTATTTAGTTCTGTTTTGAAATAGAAACGGAAAACCGAACGGGTAATAGTCAAAATAAAAATTTGTGCTCATTTGATTTTCAAATTTTTATTAACACGAATTATTTTAACCTAAACCGTAAAAGGAAGTTCTCTATCTGAAACATATATTTGGACATTTATGCTTAGGAATTATGATATTTGTTGCTAGCTTTAAAAATGCTCTTTACTTTTACTGAGACCATACTTTTATCAACCCAAATCGTTTTCAAGAAATTCAATTTAGTCGAATATCTAGTTCTAGTAATTTAACGTTATTACTCAGCCATTCAGTAATATGGTTGCTGCAAGCTTCTACGATGACCAATTCCATTAAAGGCAAAGCCTTCTTCATTTCCAGTACTGGTAAGCAACAGCAAAAGCTTTGAGCTTGATCTAATGAAGTCTAGGTCTAGGTAGCAACAACCTATCTTAGGTTTCCGATAGCTTCGAGCGGTTTGTTCCCAACTCATTAGCGCGAATGTCGGTTTCCACGATAACTCAGAGGTACAAATTCACTCTGGCAAGTTAGTTTGTAACTCGGTTCTTTCCCGCACTGTTTGGATGTCTGCGTCAAAGTTACGTAGACGACATTGCGCTGATAAAATTACCTCCGCAATTCGCCTCATGTTTTGGACGCGGTTCGGTGTATTGTTCTGACAGGGGCGTTAAGTTGAGCAACGAGTTTTGTTTAGCTCAATCAATGTTGTTTTAAGTTGTTTGTCAGTGACTAGACGTTTTTGGTTTGTGGGTAATTGAGGCGGTAGCAAATTTTTCTTGTAAGTAAAATCTGGTACACATTTAGCGCTCAGTTTATTTTGAACGAGCTCAGTTTTCTCATAGCTAAAATTAATAGACTTAGGTAATAGTTATAGTTTAATAATCTTTTGGTTTCTTACCCCGCTAGCAAGTGATTCGACCAAAATTGGATCACTGTATTGGGTTTTTTCTAATAGTTATTGATTGATGGTATCTCTAGTACCTAAGCCGGACTTAAAATATATTACGGAGGAAATGAAGCGTTGAGACCAGCATTTTAGTGTGCCGCTTATCTCAATCATAGGATGTTTTTTTTTTCAATACTTCAGCGCGCTAAAATTTCTGCGAAATATAATTTAAACCTGGCTTGCTAGTGATACCAATTAAAAGAGTTTAAATAGATATGAATATATAATACAGTTATCAAATTTTGGTCAAGACACTTGCAGTCTAGCTATTGGGGCAAATAACTAAAAGAGCCTAGGGGGTGGTCTCTATTAATGAGGGAATTATTGTAGTAATGATAAAATCTGCCTCAAAAATAATACTTTTACAAATACTTTAAAAGAAGCAGTTTTCGTATACCAACCATCGCGATCAGTTTGCTTCAAATATATTATAACATCTTAAGGTTTACAATTTAACGGAATCAATATCTTCAATACTTCAATAATGTTAGATTAATGAACAAAATTTAAAATGATATTCTAGTCAGTATCAGGATTGACGAATACATTAAGATTATTTACATATTTAAAAGAATACTTAATACAAAAATCTTTCGGTATAAGAATAAGAACAAGAAATATTTATTGGCCTTCAAATAACATTCGTTACAGGCAAGTCTTCTCATTATTAATTACTTTAAAAAGAAACTTAACTTATAAATACTTTTATAATTCTAAGAACAAATACTTATACTATTATAGATTTACATTGTCATTTACTTCTTTACCTATTACTAACATTTTGTAATTGTTGTTCATCACTCAAGAACGATGATTCCACAAGCTGCATTGACATATATTCACTAAGTTTATAAAAAGGGTTTCTTTGAAAAAAATATTTTAATATTTGTTTAAATATTTTATAATTGAGTTCCATCACGCTATTTGGTAATTTATTGTACATTAATATTTTGGTGTAAAGTCCCTGTTTCTTACACTTAGATAATCTGTTGACAGGCAGGACTCAATAATGGACAGGATAATGCAAGTCAAACGAATATTCTATATATTATTTCAGTTTTTTACTTAGTAACCAGTAGTGGAAAGTTTTTCAAGAGTTTCCAACTCATGTGCGTTCTAATTTCCTAGATAAAATTGTTTCAGATTTTGGTAACTACAACTTGACTACCTCCGTAAATTTGCTGAAATTCAGCGAGTTTGTAGGTGGCACATTTCCTGAAATGGCTATTTCAGGCTGTACGGTAAATAAGCTTATTCAACCACTAACTAGAAACGTGACAACGTTAGCGTTGCTTGCAGTGGGCACATACCTAACATAGATAACAATAGGAGCAAGAGTGGCGCTTACTCGTACCATCGTGCTAACGACGTGCTCGCCTTGTTAATCACTTTATATAAAGTATAATTATTTATACAGAAGCTGTTATTAAAAACATCTTGATCGATTTTGTTAGTAAGTAGATCTTAAAATTATGGAATGGCCGGTAATTGATGACTAAGTAAACTTCCTGCCCTTCTGTTTTGAATTGACAGTTTATTTCCTAAATATATTAGTCAAAGCGTTACGTTTGAAAATACGCAGTATAATATGGTTACCTATAGTGAGATCTACTTGTACATAGGCTGCTAATTATCGGTTATCTTCCTTTCCTTTTATTCGAAGCAAGCGTGCTACATCCTAGGCCGCATCGTCGTTTTACATCAGGCGAGTTGCGGTCTAGCACCAGCCTATTAGCTACAAATAAAAAAAACGTCCTAATAATTACGTAAGCATAACTAAATTAAAGCTCCAGGACACTTATATTTGAAACTTTCGAATGAATTAATCACTGGCTAATAACGTCACTTATGAAATATTTACAAAAAAGTTGAATTTTCGAAAATATATGCTTTTCGCTATCAATAAAAATGAAATTCACCGGTGATTTCTTTCCGCACGTGAATCTTGTATTCATACAAAAGATCTCAAAATTAGGACCTCAGGATCGACGAATAAAACCCATTTAATGCATCCAAGTGCTGGGAACGCCTACTGGAAAAACGCACACTATCATAAAGAAACTAACGATTAATGAATTATTGTACAGTTAGGCTCAGTTAGGCTCATCCTAGTTACGAGTAAGGAAAGTATAGGTAGAAAACGGTCAACATTTTCTGTTGTTTGTAAGTTTTACCCACGATAAGTTATACGTTTACTTATACAGCTATAAGTCCATCAATTAATGCAAATAGCTCTCGTGAATACAGAATGCGCACAGAAATTCAGTAGAGATTCGGAAATCTATCTAGTTTTATTGACTTGTATAAAGAGCCATCTCGGTCTAGCTGTGTTCAGACTTCAACTAACAACGATTTATGAAGCATAACCTCGCGATTTACTGCCTCTAGCCTAGCCTGTACTAGCACTAATACCAATGCAATCTCCAATGGAAATGGGAGCGCGAACGACTTGCATATTTCATGGTGGCCCAACGAAGATTTATACAAAATGCAAGTAAAATGCATCTTCGGAAGAGCCGCGTACTTTGGTACCGTTCGAAATTCAAAATGCACTTTTCCGAGTTCGAGATTTTCCAAATTCAAGGTGCATTTCGCGGTAAGCAATTCGCAGTTACCGCAATCGGTAGAGGTAGTAGTTGAGGCTGAATTTATTACATTGACGATTTACTTGCGCCGAGGGCCAACTGCTGCTCACTTTAAGTAGTTATTTTTAAATTTTACTTTGGCATTGGCACTTTCAGATTCAACTATATATTGACAATAATCACAGGAAACTAGCCAGAGATTGTCTAGACAGACAAATTTCATTTCAGAGCTCCAGAGCAATTCAAACGTTTAGCCTACTATGATTATAAGCATTAGTAAAACTACGAACTGAACTCGTAGTAACCAAGTTCAAAAAAAACGAAAACCTATGAACAAACGTTAAAATAAATACAGCATTTTTTTTGTTTGTCTTCCCATTCAGCATAAAGCTGGCTGCTATACAGTTACCAACGCTGGTCTTCCGCTGAGACCGAGAAGTGACCTCACACACGAATAAGATAGGCAGCTCACAATACGAACGGAATTCTAAGCTTTGCATACATGACAACGCACTTCATTAAAGTACTTACTTGCCGTATTGCATATACAAATTTATCATTAGTTGTTTAAACGGTAAAGGAAACCATCGTAATGAAACCGGCTTTCGAAGATAAGCTACTTGGCCAGAGTGTTGGACTATGGCCCACACCTTCTTCCTAGCAAATTATCTTTCATCCGTGCCCAGCCATTGGACGCTATGGGTTGAAACATATTTAACCATCTTGCTAAATAGTTTTGATTGTTTGCAATTTTGCAATAAGCATTTATAATCATGTTTACCTCCAGCTTCAACGCTCCAGGATATTTGTTTGGTGTATTACGATTTCAAACGGAAATGCTGATAGTACATTCCTTCTTGCTTTGAACTTTAATATACTCTGCGGCCTACCCTTTATGATCAAAGGTGCCTTATTATGAACTCGCGTGTGTTTAGAATGAAGGGTTGAGTTAATGAATTCCTGTTTATGAGTGTTTGATGAGTATTTGCTTAGTATATGGAAGAGTGTAACATTTGAGATGTAACTTAACAAGGAATAAAAATTGAGTTCAGTGTAATTTGTTGTCCATTTTAACGTCCATCGCTGAGGGTGAAACTCAATCAAAATAGAAAGTAGATGTTGTTATTCGCCTGAATCTAAAATTCTGACATGGTCATACTCACATATCTACGACAAGTAAATATAAAACTGAATCCTAATATTTCAGCTATTCTAATTTATAAACCAAAATACTGGACTGATTTTGATAATTTTTTGTAGTGCCAACTGGAAAGTTAAGAAAAAAAATAAGGATTTGGCACCACTGAGAAATTGTGGAACCCACATTTAAAACGAGAAAACTAGTCGGTCTCGCGCACTGAGGGTTTCGTACAACTATATATACAACGTTTGTATTTGTAACCGACTGAAAAAGGTCCTCCGTCTTCTCAAATCGATGGAGCTTTTTTATGTATGTTTCCTCGATTTATAGGAGATAACAGGAACGCTTTGAAAAAAAAAATGTTTGAAAGGGTATTATTATGCTTACTTTTTAATCGGTCCCATATAAATATTATCGATGTTGGTACAGGATCTTTTAAAATCAATGTATAAATGTAATTGTCTTTGTATACATAGACGTAATTGTGTTTTGCGTGCCGAATTAATGTCAGTTTCACTTTGTTTTTGAACCCGAGTCTTCCCTTTAAAATGCTGTGCCCCCTTCTCTCTTTAGCAAAAAAGAGCAAACAATTAAATATACCGAATATTTCGTTTCAAAGACTTCAGTAAATTGATATGAAAAAAGTGTCAAAGTGACGTTGCGTATGTTACTTTACCTAAATTCCTGCTATTTTATTTCACTGGCAAAATGTATGTGTGTATGAGCTATCGACGAATTTTTTTTCGAGCGCATTGCTCGAGTATAGTGCTTTTCAGTAGATTAGTAAATGATAAGGAAATATAACTTGTCCTTTTTATGTGACTGCGAAAGAAAGAGGGTTATGCTTTTGGAATGTGCGTATGTTTCTTAGGAACGCCCTAGAGCCTAAACGGTTTGTCGTATTTTGATGTGTCTTTTATCATTCGATTCGTCTTCATATGCAGATGGTCGTAGTCTAAACTACGAATAGCTACACCCCGAGATTTCACTTAAGATACGTGTCTCTAAAGTTATGCAGTCGTGTTTTTCCTAGTCACCTGTTTTCAATGGCGTTATTTCGCGGTAGGTGATCCATTCTTATTAGTCTGTTGTTTCGCGAGTCTCTAGTGAATTTCTTCTTAGTTAACGAAGCGGATAAAACACTAGATATTCTATAAACATTATTTCGAATTCTTGTGAGACGAAACGGGAATAAATCTTTGGTATATTATTTTTATTCAGAATTCTTATAAAATAATGGGTTGAATACTGCATTTAATTGCCTAATATTGATGAAATCTATTTTGAAGGCAAATTTATCGCATATAAACTAAGTCACTATTGTAAGAGAAAAGGCTTGGTTTAAAAGTATGTTAAGTTAAAGTGAATGGAACTTATTTGCGTATTGATGTGCAAAACGTAACATAAAAAAGGCTCTTACACGGAAGTGTGTTGAAATGTTACATTATGAGACAAGTGTGCATAATTAGATAATCAAAATAACTTACCTGTAAGTGTCCTTCGATCATAATTGTATGAAGTAACGCCTTGTCTGTGTACAACCCACCCTCAATTTTGGTTAAGTCCCATACCCGTAGATTGCAATGACTCATAATTGTTAACTATTTTATACCTACTTTAAACTATCAATGACGAAAGAAGCAGCAGCGTTGCGGCGGGACTGGCTGAACCATTTTTTTATCTATATATATACATTTTTGCTTTAAATATTTGTGAGTTAATAGGCACGCGGGAACGAACATAATTGAACATTACAACAGAGGTGGTTATGTCAATTAGGAAGCCAAGTTCACTTTCAGTGTAGTAAAAGTTAAGAACATAAGTTTAGCAATTTAAAATGTATCAATTTTCGTTAAGAAATTTTGCATGTTGAAATGTTTTAAGCTGGATAAAAACGAATAATTGATATAGAATTAGCATTTCAAAAGAAACTATCCTGTGCGTGTTAATTGATGAGCAAATGTGTGTACTTCATATAAGGTGCAAGTTTCTAGCCTACAATATCTGAAAAAAGAGCCTGAGCTGTCGTTGAAGGAAAATATGGTGAGGAAACCATAGCATGGTAGAAACGCGATTTCTAACGCTCGCCTGGATAACTACCGTTTCAAGTTTCAAATCTGACCTAACCGTGTTCCCGCAGTATTTCTTTAGAGCCAGTGTATTCCAGACTAGACTAGATGATAGATCTAGGGCTACTCTGCGAACTTGTGGTCACTTGCCTGACTGTGAAGGATAAAAAAATAAAGAAACTAGAAAATGTGTTAAATGAAATACAAGTTTACGGTTGGTTCATAAATATATTTTTCTTCCACATTTTATTTTTGATATAGCTACTTACATTGTTGCGTGGTAGTTCTCAAATCTCCCTTCGCACAAGACAAAAACTTTTACCTTTAAATCAAAGTAGATTTCTGTATCTTCTTAACCATCTAATTAACCTTATAAACTTTCAAAGATAAACAAAGTCTATCGGGCTTCAATTATAGCAAATCCCATATAGGCCGGGCTTAATGAGAAAAATACCTGGGATTTTGATCTTTCGATTTTAACTTTCGAAGGGCGCCGAAGCCGTTTTGAAGATACCTGGATTAGGTAGTTCTAATCCCAAGCTGTTTTTAGCAAAATAGACAGCAGAGCTATTTTGAACTCACAGAAAAAAGGAAAAATATTTCAAGACATCCAAACCTTTTTTGTGTTTTTTACGCACCTCGATTTTGCTATTCGGAAAATAAATCTTCTATGTATCTTCTATACAAATTACACTTTGAAATACGCCTCAGGTGATGCCAATATTTAAAATAATAAATAAAAGAAATACAAATTTCTCCTTAAAATCGATTAGGTACATATAGATAGAGTATATATACACTTTTTCTAGTTGATTATAAAGTAACATTTTCCTTGCCTTGCTTAGTTTGTTTTTGCTAGCATTGATATTGTAAAGATATTAAGCACGATTAACTACCCTGATCAACTGAGACGATTTAAAAATATTTTTTTTACATTTTAATCATATCCAGCCCTTTACTCGGGAAATTTCTGTTCAGAATATTGTTATTTTTGGCATTTGTTTTATAGAAGCGAATATAAAACCAGCCTAAAAGAATTTTTAAATAGTGAACTGGCAATATAAAAAAATATATTAATTTCGAACAATTGTTTATTGTTCTCATTCTGAAATTCATTGCATTTGCAAATTACAAAATAATCGTGCTTATAAACAAGTGTTTGACAAATTATTTTCCCAAAGTTATAATGTAAAGAAAAAAGATCTAAATCTTAATTCATGTTCGTAACTCAGATAAAGTGTATTTTAAAATAAAGTTTTAATCTAAATTTGTTTTGATCAACGAAAATGTTTGAACAGTAATTTGAATTTTCTTAAACCATCACATAAAGAAAAGATAAGAATTTGAATAATAATAACTTTGCTTTCACGATCTGCGAAGTACATTTAAAGTTTCTTGCTCTGAAAACGTGTGTATAGATTTAATATAAGGGTTCGGTGAACTTCAAAGTACTAAACACGTTTTCGCATTTAGACCGACTAGACTTCTTAATGTACATGTGCTATAGCACATAGTGATTGTTGGCCAAGCGAAGCGATGGTCTTAAGGTGTACTGTAAATAATTATTATTTGAAGGTAGATGCCGTTGAAGCCGCCGTTGCCGTGACGGCACCGGTGTTGAGCGACGCACTGCTTGGAATGATCTGAGGTCCAGGATTAGGATCCTGTATGATTTGTAATTTGACTAATAGCTTTTCATTCATTTGGCGATATAAAATTTAATACTAAAAAGCTTAAACGTTGGACCCCATTTTACCATCTTAATCAAGGACTTAATTTCTAAAAACCATTTCTTAGTTCACCCGTAAAACTATTGTGAATCATCATTATCATCATCATCAGCCAAAAAACTTCCACTGCTGAACATGAGCCTCCCCCTTAGAACGCCATTCCGAACGACAAGCTGCCAATAGCACTGGTTACTTGTAATGTTTACTATGCCGTTGGTCCACCTACCTCATATACGTTGGATCTAGTCCAACGTAGGTAGGCCTAAAAGGCATACTCTGCGTCTTCCAGTTCGTTGTCGCCACTCAAGAACCTTTTTTCCCCATCAGTTATCAGTATTGTATAGTGAATACACCCTCCAAACTTCATGTCTCTCGGTTGAGCGATTTAGGCTCTTTGATAATGTCATAATAATATCAGTCAGTCAGGACTTACTCATTCAAATATAAAGATGAGGCACTACTATGTGCGTGGCCACAGTGTGACGTGGCAACTCTGAACCGTTCGCACGAGGGCGATATATTGATGATTATCGAGTAATCGAATAATCGCAAGCTTGTCGCGGTCGCCGACATCGGAATGCTACCTCAATACTTTAGAAAAGTGAAAACCCGACGAATTTATTCATAAAACCAAAATACTTAACTGAATTGGATGAAATTTATATCAATCTAACTAGAAATCGTACTGTATTGAAAAATAAAATAACTATAAGTGCTAGGTGTTGCTAAAATCACAAATAATACTTGAAAATAAAAACTAGAACCTCTTTTTGCTTATTAAACGTATTACTTCATTGAACGTTAGTTGTAATAATAAAATAAAATAGTAATAAAATAAAGCCCGTTGCAGACTTAACGATTATTTTTCGCTCATTTAACCAACGAGTGGACTATACGAGGCTCATCTAGCGGCGAGGGAAAAGTAATTGAAGATGATACGTGATCAGGATACAATGTGAGAGCTCGGAACGGGTTAAAATGGAGGTTTTGATACGTTCTATTTGTAGCTTAGGTCTTCACGTTGTCGATTAAATATAATAACTATTTATTTTTATATTATACTAGCTGCGGTGGTGTTATTCGCGGATCTCTAATTTTAATTACAGCCTATGTTACCTTAGCGATAATGTAGCTTACTAAGAGCGAAATTTTTTTTGTAACCGGCTAAGTAGTTTTTAAGTTTATTCGTCACATACAAAAATACAAATCTTTTCTCTTCATAATAGGTATTAGCAGAAGTATAAGTATAGTGTTAAAGTAGCTGACACTAGCGGCATTGCCAGTGTCATAAAATGGAATATGAAAGAGTTTTTAAGTTTTTGATCCCCAAAGGGGTTTATAATGAATACATTCTCCAAATGTCGTGTCTCTAGGCTCAGCGATTTAGGCTCTGCGTTGATTTCTAGCGAATATCAGTGAGACAGGACTTCTTTCTTTTAAGACTTTAGATAAAATGATACTTGACATATGTGGTAAAACTAATTTAACTTCATTATATTTAAGCTAAATAACACGGCTAGCGTAATGGGCGCATCATTGCACCAAGTACAGTCCGGGGTGGCTTATTTGATTAAAATTAATATTGTGATTGTATTTCGTTTATTTAGTTATAACTTACTAATTGGATTTTAAATTAAATCATTACTGTAAGTTAATTATAAAATTATAATAAAATTCAATAAAAATTTAAACTGAAAATAACTACAAGTACTTTCAATATTCAAAAAAATTAAAATATCCTAACTAATAATATAAATGCGAAAGTAACTCTGTCTGTCTGTCTGTTTCGCTTTCACGCCAAAACCTCTGAACCGATCTGGATGAAATTTGGTGCACAGGTAGATTGGACTCCGGGAAAGGACATAAGATACTTTTTAACCGACTTCAAAAAAGTAGTTCCCCCATTATCTCGACAATCCAATGGGGAACTACGCGGGGCACAGCTAGTAATATATATATATATATATATATATATATATTGGTTCAGTGAAATATTCAATATAAAGAAAATACAGCTTGATAAATTCTCTTTCACTGTATGGTAAGAATTGCTGGCTACGAGTATCCATCAATAACTTATTGCAACAATACTTTGGTTTTCTTCAGAGAATAGTTTGTTGGAAACACCTGAATGGAAACTTGGTCATATGGAAATATCTAGCACACTATGTTAAGTTTTACTGTTCCAAGTTCTGAACTTAGTCTCTAAGGTAGTGTCTGTAGGTAGTTCCATTATACTAATGGAGAATGCTGTGTAATTGACCGAGCGAGCGAAGAAAATGAAGCTTCTTTGTTAGTTTGTAAAAATAAATTTCTATCTGTCATCATGTATCTGTCTTATGATGGGTGTTGATACTCGCGCACAGCTCGTTTTTAACTAACTTCTTAAAAAAGGAGTAGGTACCCAATTTGATGGTTTCATTTCTATGTTTCTTACGTGTACCTGTTTTCTCGGAAACGGCTAGACCGATTTCTGAAATTATTTTTTGTTTAAAAAGGTATTGGCAGCTTGTCGTTCAGAATGGCGTTCTATGTTCAGCAGTGAACGTCGCTGGCTGATGGTGATGATGAAGAAGGAAAAGATTGTCAATTTCAAATATTTATTTTTATTAAGCGTTTGTTCTATTCCACTGCAAGACTAAGGTCATCCAATCCTTCCAGTCTTATTTGTAAAAGCTTTTTCTGCGACGCCATCTCCGCCTGGACATGTGGTAGACATATCCGGCCTGAATACGGCAGTTCCTTTGCAGACTAACCCATTGCAGATTGCATCCAAATAATGCCAGTACCTACATTTTTCAGTTATTTCCATTTAAAAATCCAACCTCTTGACCGACTTAAAAAAATTAAAAAAACTTAAAGGTAAGAAAACGCTCAAAACAAAAGATTCTAAAACGCTTCGTCCATTTCATAGTAATCAGGTAACAAACACAAAAAGTCCTCTTTTTGGACGTCGTCAGTAGAAAAAAATAAAAACACCTGTCAGTAGAATTGTACTGAATGGTGTTTTTTCTTATTTTTTAGGCTTCACAAATTCGAAAAGTTGAATATAAGTACATTGTTACCGCCAGAGTGTGTCTTCAATATATTTGAATGTATTTTTTGTGCGTGGATTCCTTTTCTTCCTATAATTGCTCTAATCGAATACTAACGCTGTAATCAGCAATTCTAGCGAATGAATACAAAATTTAGTTCACTTAAAATATATAACGCATAAAAGAAGCCTTCGGGCGCATAACACTATTCGCAAGTGGTCGAGATTAAATTAGCAAATTTAGGCCACAACAACTCTGTTATCTTTTACAAAATATAGATAAAGATAAAGATAAAGATAAAGATAAGTTTATTACACAAAATTTTTTTTACAAACAGAATTAACGATATAGGTATTAAGTAGTTACGAAATTTCAAGTTGTAATAACAGTGAGTCCCAAACTAAGCACAAGCTTGTATCTTGGGACTCTGTGCGAAATACTAGGTACTACTTTATACAGTTTGATTATTTCACAGCAAACATAAAGGAAAATAAAAACAATAAGCAATTTCTGGGTTTACTAAATAACCTGGTGTGAATTGTGAAAGATTTAACTATAGATTTTTAAAACCAATGAGGAGAATGATATTTGTACTACTAAGTACAGGTATGTAGGTATATTGTAATTAAGCTAACTAGTGTAGGATGAAGTTGTGTGGGGATGGAGGGAAAATTATTGTGAGGTTGTAATTGTAAATTATTTGAACGGCCTCTAATCTTTATAAATGTTTCCTATCAAGATTTCGGTCTCTAGATAGATACTGACATTTCATGATGCTCCGACAGCGAAAATTTATGTAAGCTGAAAACCGTTTGTGAATAAAAACCGTTATGATAAAAGTGTCGCACAGCCATTGTCGTAAGAAAACTCTTTCATATTTCCAACAGTATGAAGCTAAAAGAAAGAATAAGTAATGAAATACTCCGAAAGATGTGTACAGTGCTTACCTTTATTGTAAACGTTTATGATATTGCAATGATAAAAACACAACGTAAATATAAATGCAGATGTTTTTACTTCTGAATAAGCCAAAGAGTTAGGCCAATATAATCCCTATAGCTTTTGTAATAGGGTATACAAATCCAAATTAGTAAATAAATAACAATAAAAAGATTTGCGAGGGTTTTTAGTGAATGAAGGTTTTTTAATAATATTATTTATCAGACTTAGGGCTAAAACTACAACCTGCGAGAATCCAGGTTGCTGATCTGTAGAAAGTGTTAGAAGATTTATTTTTAACTATTTGTTTGATAATAAAAATCGCTCTTATGTACACTGTAATAAAACTCAAAAAAGAATACCAGAAACCATAACAAAAAATATTAAACACCTTAATTTCATTTTAAACGTCCAACTTTAAACCAATAAAGATCCATCTCAGTCGGCCTAAGGAAACGTCACGTCAAATGATAGGAACAAAATGGAATCGAGTAACTGTGAACTCAATTTAACTGACTTCGTTATTTGACGTGCCGTAACAGGTAAGTGTACGCAATTATGTCCTTATGGCTTATAGAATAAGGTTGAGAATGATACCTGAGGTGGTGTAGATTTTGAAACGGGTCTTGACATAGTCGTTGACTCGGAACGGGGGGAATTATTCCATCAGGACAGGGGCTAGCGAATGCGAAAAGGTCGGTTGTGAATCGGTTTTCTGTTAAGTACTGACGTAGTACCTATTACTTATTTAGACAAGTTTATAATTGCTTCGCTATCGCTGTTTAATTGTATACTTATGAAGTGGTCAAATAAGGCTTTCTTACCTTGCAATTTTAAAGTTCAGCTCGATATCAACATTTTGTATCTATTATTTTTTATTATTATATATGATTCATTCTTTCATAGATCTAATTTAATACTTAGTTTATACATATCAAAATAAATTTGTCCTCCTGAATTAGTTTTTTATATTTGTTTAAATGTCATTAATGTCACGTTGTCTTTGGCAGGATAAGCGTGCTGCTTATCTTGTCAAAGTGTCAAAGTCTTTCTTCTTTATGGCACCTTACAGTCTGTGTTTGCCAGCGTCGTACTTAATATTACGCGGAGATTCGACAATTGACCCTTATTTAACTGCTTGTGACGTGCGTGACGTCACCTCTCGGTTCCAACGGAAGATCAGCGCTGGTTGTTTCAGCCAGCATTATGTTGAGTTGGGGCCGGTTTGTGACGATTTGTGACACATTCTGTTACAAATAAAAATTTATTCTGTTCTATTCTAAATTAAAATTTTGATTTTAAATCGAAATAACTGAAAAAGTGTTATCGGTGATTGCCGTAATAAAAGTCGGTAATCACTTTTAGAAAGTAGTTTTTACACTTTTAGTAGTAGTAGTAATCTTAAGAGATGATTCACCTAATAACTTTTGAAGAGATATTAATTACAAATAAAAATTAAGAGTACTGGCAATAATTAAGTATTGACACAGATTATGATGTTTACTAAAGTAATTATTAAAGTAACAACTTTAGGAAACAATTTAAAATACCTACAAATAAATACTTGAGACAAACAACATATCTATTTTCAAAAAAAAACTACGTGGAAATTGCCTTTAATAAAAAAACAAATTAAATTACAACAAAAAAGTAGATGGATTACTGCTACAGACAATCCAAAAGCTCTAAACCATCACTAGCGGGCAGCGTGTCTAGCTTGCTAGCGGCATGAGCGGCAATGCTTATACGTCAGGCCAGAGATAAACACCGGCATTTTGGTCACGCAGTAATTACTTTTCTTAATTCCGTGATTGATTTATTCATTAACACTCACAAGATGTTAAATATTTTTCTGAAATTATTGTTATAAGTTGCGGTCTAAAAGCGAAGTGAAAAGCTTACAATTTGAAATTTACAACACGCGTTTGTAGTTCAAATAATTTTGAATAGAATATTACAAAATGTTCTCGGAACTGTGAATATGCGAGAGAAATTAACGTAATAAAGTTTGTACTCAATTCACATGCATAAAGTCTAAGTGAGTCATTAGTAGAATATTGTGACGTATTTAACTTGTTGTGGTCCTGTCTGTGTATAGTTACTTAATAATATGGTGTATATATAGACAACTACTTATTTTGCAAGTGTAAACTTCATCGATGCTTTGATTTGCTTTTAAAAGCTAACGTATATTCTCACGCCGCACCGGTAAGGATTGGAACTCCTATCCTACCAAATAATAAGAACTTAATGTGATTAACATAAAATTTATTCATTAAGTTTTTATAATGTTAAAAAAAACATTAGAAAATTATACTATCTATATCAATATACTATCTATGCAAAAAACCATTTATACTTACTCAAATGGTAGTATGGAGGTAGGGCGGTTTTCTAAACGCTCTCCTGGCTATCAAATCGATATAATTCGTCGCCAAGTACCTAACGGTGTGTTCCGGCAGCCTTCCTAAAAACTCAGTTGTATTCCAGACTAGACATGCCTTCCGTTGGTAGTACGAATTAGTGATCACGTGCCTATTTAAATTAAAAAAAAAACTTGCAAGAACCTTTTCTTCGAGGAGCAGACAGTACAAACCTTGCAAAAGAGTACAAAGCAAAATTGCGGGAAAGTGTTTCTTAACCCACGGACAATAGATTTTTTATTAGTACCGTATACCATAAAATTTTAAGTAACTTTCATATGTTCAAAAATTACAACAATTTCACAGCTCTACATTACTTCATATTTTTTTCATATCCAGCTAGAAATTTTGAAGAAGACTGAAACCACAAACACTTTTTAAACGAATCTGCTCGATTTAATTTTTCTCTTTTATTATCACGACCTTTTAGGAGTATAAAGGCTGAATAGCGCGGAAGGCTTTAATTTCGCGTTTCTTTCATCAAACAGTTTGCTTGAAACCGTTTGTGAAGATAATTGAAACATCCTACGAGATGAAAAGATACAATACTACGTAATTCTCTTTACAATACAAGATTTAGGATACGACACGACACTATAACCATTCATTTCGAACCAAAAACTGTTTTTAAAATGTTAAGTAAAAGTAATAACATTTAAAATGACACTGCTAGTAGCTATGCGAACTGTTAATCTCGTGAAATAATATTTATCGCTACCTTGTAAAATGAAAAACGAGCAGACCTGACAGATTTTTTCATGTACCCTCGTATCTATAAAAGAGTAAGTCCTGACTAATTGACTGATATCAGCTGGAGAGCAAATAAGAGCCTAAACGACTAAACAAGAAATTCGAAAAGTGTATTTATTATAGAAGCGTCCTTTTAAAGATTTTTTTGAAATTAATTGGCTCCTTAAAGGGCCAAATGAAGATTCAAAGTTTAAAACTTCTATATATTCCATTTAGTAGCTGTCACCTGCGGCGTTGCATGCGATATAAAATTGAGTATAAAAATTGATTTGTTGCGGCACTCAGCTATAGATACTTACTCTTTTATGTATATACGTGTGTTAATATATATATATAGATTATCCCATTCCATCCAGTTATATCCAATTATTTATTTCCGAGCAATAATTCCATGTTGAGAATTAAAGTAACAATTCCTATCTTTATAAGCCCCGCTTTGAAATGACATCTCCCTCCTCGTTCAACTCGATTGCTAGGATGATTAAAACTTAAGCATCGCAGACAGACGCAATACAAATTACTTTATTGCTTGTTACACTTTATAAGATATTTCAATTGGAAAATTGTGATTGATTCTTGACTTAACGTTTGTTGACACTTAGAGAAATTATGCTTGAGTGATTCACCGAGATGTCGTCAACGTCTATGCTTCGAATTTGGTATTATTTTCTCTTGTCTGACAGTTTATCTGGATTTGGTTCACACGTTCTAAGATTTTAATTTGTGTCTTAAATTTGGGGCAACAGTTACATAAACCTTATATCACATACATGTCCAGAACACAACGCTTAATGATAATTCTGAAAAGATATGAAACAAATTCAATCAAGTTGAAATAAAGTTTTTTCATCATTAATTACACGTTGCTTTCAGCAGAAAAAAAAACAGAAGCGAGACCATCTGTCAAGGTAAGCATAATAATCAGTGTACCATCAATTTCTTTATAACACTATTTAAACTACGGCAAAATTCGAATCAAGGGTTCGTTAAAGTTGTGAATCATAAAAGTGAAATATGAGAAAATTTAGAAATACATATATATATATATATATTATTATTATTTTCAGTTTTTCTTAAACTATTTAGAAGCGTTCAAAAGTTATTTATTTTATGTAACTCATAACTCATGTTACTATTCCCTAACAATAACTTATCACAGAATAGAATATTAATCGCCACCATGAAATGAAATGCTTAGCGATATGAGATTAAAATCCTTACAATACTTCCTAAGCGAGCAAATGTAGATTTCCCACGGGGAAGCCCACGTCATAACACCGAAGAAAAAAAAGTTATTCTAAAAAGATTGTAGATGTAACGGAAAGTATATTCGCAGATAACATTGTCGTATGTTAGAGCTCATAAAATAGGTGTATATTTTTTATGTGTAACGCGTAACGGTTGTTGGGAACATGTCTCTTGTGTTTTGTTCAACAAGATGTGTTTTCATTGGCTTCCCGAATTAGCATTTATTTGTAACCAACTTCAAAAAAAAAGAACAATTTAGAAATGTCCCTGTGTTGTCGGAGACGTCTGGATCGATTTGAAACAATGTGGTTTTTTGTTTCCCAGATGATCCTATCATGTAATCATATAAATTTTAGAAAAATCCGTCCAGTAGTTTTAGTTTTTAGTTAGTAAATCGAAATTGCTGTAAATTTTGTAAAGACGCCTGTTAAATTTGGTTGTGAGTTTTTCAAAACATTACATTTGTTTATCGTGATCGAGCACCGCATCGTAACTAACACAAAAAAGATATGGTCATATTAATAATTTAAAAAAAAAGAAAAATAATTTATATTAATAATTATTTGGATAAAGCCGATTAAAGATTTAATTTAAAATGTATGCTTAAATTGAATGTAGATTGAATACACTGTACTCGATGTTTCTTTAAATTTATGTGATGACTTTTGAGAGTGCTATGAATATTGAAAGTTTCGTATGAATCACTCAAGAATACAATTACTCCTTGATTTATATTTTCGCCGACACCTGTCACTAAGCAACACGTTTTCTCTTTACAGGTTCACAATGAAGCTACCAATCTCTCTTCTCTTCTTCTCCGTTCTTCTATCGTGCCTTCTTCTCTGCGGGACGTCGACCAGTGGGAATGACAGGCGATGGCTTGTTTCTCTGGTGGACCTGGTGGAGCTAGACTTTGTGGACTACTGCGAGAAGCGAGCTAATGTCAGCTGGAACGAACTTGTTGGCGATGGCAAGGGATTGTCTTTCAAGGTAGGTTACAATGCTAGGAGGCCGTTGGGGCGTATTAGTAGGGAATATCCTACGTAACCCGGTTCTATACCGAGTCGGGTATCTTGTTAAGATTTACCCTTTTGCAAATAAATAAGTGGTTAGATGCGACTTTCACTTTAATATTCAATAATCTCTTCACAAAGACTTGAAATTTAAATAAAACTGCTTTGAATTCTACATAGTTTTTACCGACTTTCCAAAAAAGGAAGAGTCTCAATTTGATGGGTATGTTTTTTAGTGTTATTCTCTTCAAATTCTATGTAGACCCACTAAACTTTTGGACCAATTTCTTTCAAAATCAGTCTCGAGGTTTCATTGTAAATAGTCACCTGAAAAAAATTCTATCGGAGCTTGCCGTAATGTAATTCGGTAATCACTTTTTTTAATGACTCGTTAAAGAATCGTATGTATGCTTACAACATCATGCATTTTCGTATGTATACAACAGTTTCATGCTTTTAGACTTCACTGTGTCGTTTCGTTTGTGACAGAAACAGCCACAAACCAAAACTTTCAGAAGAAGCTCCTTTTATTTCTAACAATTTTTTTTTCTAGTTTCTAGTATTTTTTTTAGTTAAAAAAAGTTTCACCAATTCGAACGATTGGTTCGCTGTTGCATTTTCGCTTCAAAAATGTATCGTGCGAATATTGTATATTTTAGGGTACTGCTTTTATCTGTAGAAACTAGTATAAATATTTTTATTTTTACTATGTTTTTCGTATTTAGGTATAGAAAGAAACATTTCAACAACGTGAAATGTTTCTTTCTATGACCTACTTTTTAGTTTGATTGAAATACTAAGGTTTGATGTTTGCATTTTAATATTTTTCTGGGTACCCTGAATTACATCATAATCAAATATAAAAAAAAATGATCCAGCATTTTAATATCCGGATTATAACTACTATATCTCTCTACAACGTTAATTCTGTGCAACTACTAGCTATCTCTTTCTAACATAAACATTTTGTTTGCAGTTGGAAAAGGACAAATCGTACGGTCTGTTCGTCCGGCAGCAAACAACAGACGTGAAAAGTGCTCTAAACGCTCACACGCTGTCTCCTGAAGATGTGGTTTTGAGGAGGAAGGTGAAACTTTTGATGCAACCTGGAGACGCCATATTGGATACCGATCAATGGATTAGAGTAAGTATAACGTACCTTTATTTATTTGTTTTAACATCACTTTTTGCTTATGTATGAACGAATATAGCTTTATTGCACACCAAACAAAATATAAAAAGATACAGCAAGACAAATCTATGCAATGGTAGTACATTGGGCGGCCTTATCGCCTAAAACGTGAAAGAGTAACAAACATACATCCATACATACTTAAAAATTTTCGGGTTTATAATATTAGTAAAAGACTAAAGTATACATAATGCGTACATTAACATTGAACAGTTCATTACGCTATAGTATTTCCACCTTAATAGTTTCAAATTATCAATAACAATAATATCTATTGTATTACAATTATTGTTTATTAGCGTACCTAATTGCAATTGGTTGTTAGATTAACCGTTAATTTTATGTCACAATCTCAAATTAGGCGTGAATGCTAACACATTATAATCGTATGATAGAATATGTCATTATATACGAGTATGACATATTCATATCATATATTTAGACGACCGCCGTGGTCCAGTGGCTAGCATGCAGGCTTTAAGATCCGACGGTCCTGGGTTCAATTTCCGATAACGGCATCTCCGTCACTGGAGAAATCCTTTTTTTTTAGTTTTTGTTTTATTTTATGTACGTGTTGAAGATTGAAATGGAAAACGCACCTATTAATCGCTTCATAAACAACCAATGAGAACACTACACGATGCCTTTATAATGCGCGCTGATTGGTTCATTTCTTTGTTCCCAATTACCTATCTCTGTCTCTGTACGCTGTCGAAAAATACATTCGCCATTTTTGTTTTTCAAACCACAATCATCTGCATTTTTAATTCAATTTTCCCTCCATCCAAAATACGCAGGAAAGTCTAAACTATCTAATTACCGTTGTGTAGCTATTACGCCGCTACATAATTTGATCCATTCGACGCCGGATTTATCGAGCTTTTCGGAAAATCACATCCGATTCATCGTACGGAGCGACCATTGGACTGACTTCTTGTTACGCGAACTCGGACATTCTTCGAAGTGAAACATCGGACAAAGTGGTGTGCCAAGGAGTGGATTATTCACGAAGCAGATCGACACTTCAGCTGGTTGTGCCATTGTCAGCAGCAGTTGTCTTCACACGCAGTCGGTTCTTGCCACGTGAGTACCCCTATTTTCGCAAGCCACCAGAATGTCGCTAGCTGCTAAAGATGGGGAGGGAACTAGCAAAAGTCGCGATAGATCTCCCTATAAACATTCTAGTGATGAAAAAACTGAGCAAATCATGCGCGATTTAGTTAAAAAACGCGGAATAGTTAAAGGTAGATTGACTAGATTTGCTAACCATTTGAATAGTCAAACGTCTTTCACCAGTGATTTGAGAGTAGATTTAAAGTTACGCACAAAAGGCGCAGAGATTCTGTTTTCCGAATTTAATGAAATTCAATCGAAAATTGAGGAAATTGTGCCTGACTCTTATATCGAAGAACAGCTGGACCAGCGTCAGCAGTTCGAAGATAGTTATTATAGTATTCTTGCTCAAGCTGAATCTATTCTTTGCAAATGTGGAGAGGTACCTAATAGTTCTACATGTCATCATTCTAATAAACCATTGTCGGTTAAATTGCCTACAATTTCGTTGCCGACATTTGACGGTGCTTATGAGCACTGGCTCGAGTATAGGGATACTTACTTATCTTTAGTACACAATTCCACTGTCATAAGCGACATTCAGAAAATGCACTATCTAAAATCCTCATTAAAGGGAAATGCACAGCAGGTGATCAATTCCATAGAAATATCATCTGATAATTATTCTGTTGCATGGGAGCTTCTTCTAAATAGGTACAACAATACAAGACTTCTAGTGCACAGTCACATAAAGGCATTATTTTCAATACAGCCACTGTCAAAAGAGTCACCTTCTCTAATTAGGACACTGATAGATGTGATCATCAACAATTTACGCGCTTTAAAAACTCTTGGTGAGCCTACAGACTCCTGGGATACTCTGATTATCTATATCGTTGCTTGCAAGTTAGATAAAACGACGGAAAGAGAGTGGGAAGAACACAAAGGTTCGTTATCGTCGGATTCCAAGCCTAATTTGCAGGTTAATGATCTAGTTAAATTTCTCAAAGACAGAGCTGATTTGTTGGAAACATTATCTTTATCTCACAGCAAAGATAACAATAATTCTAGCACGCAAAGTAAAAAATCTAGCTCAGTTAACACTTCGCAATGTAATGTTTCCTACAATAAGCAGCCGCAGCCATCATCAGACCGTAAACAAACAAACAGATTTCTATGCGTAGCGTGCAAAGGAAAACATCCAATTTATACATGTTATAAATTCATCAATATGGACCTACAATCAAAACTAAAAATTGTTAGTGATCACAACTTATGTGAAAATTGTTTGCGTTCCGGGCACACTGTTGAAAACTGTTTGTTTGGGCCTTGTAAGCAGTGTAATTTAAAACACAATTCTTTAATTCACAACAATAATCACACTGCGATAACGGCTGCAGCTATTGAGGCGAGCGTTCCCCCACCGCCAGCGCCGGGAGCGGGGACAGCCTGTGATCGCAGTGACAAAAGTCAATTCATTCAAGTTAGTAATGTTCATACTGATACGTACTCAAATACGCAATGCTTAGATATGAAACAGGTTTTACTATCCACCGCTATGGTCGAGATTCCCGATAAATATAACAATTATCATGTCGTTTGCGCACTACTCGATAGTGGTAGTCAAAGGTGTTTCGTTACGCATTCCTTATGTAAATCGCTAGATATTCCGCTACTACAGTCCACTCATGAGATACGAGGGGTAGGTAATGTAGTTTCACATTCAACGCAAACGTGTGAAATCGTCATTAAATCTCGCATAAATACCTACTCAACGCGCGTTAAATGTTTCGTTCTGCCGGAGCTAACGGCTACGCTGCCTGCTGTGCATGTACAAAGTGCACATTTTAATATACCTAGCAACATGCAGCTAGCAAATACGCAATTTTCAACTCCACAAAAAATAGATATTTTAATAGGCGCGGACCTATTTTGGGACTTGCTTATCGATGGCAAGATGCGTTTACCAAGCGGTCCGCACTTACAAAATACGAAGTTAGGTTGGATTGTTTCGGGTCCTATCAATCATATTACGCACAATGATAGGCGTATCCAATGTAACTTCACACAATCCATAGACAATCAGCTGCGTTCCTTCTGGGAGCTAGAGGAAATGCCCAAGCGTCGGGATATGCGCACAAATGAAGAGCAGGCATGCGAGGAGTCTTTCATCACAACTACTACTCGCGAAAGTGATGGTAGATTCTGTGTACGCATCCCACTCAAAGAATCACCCGACGTTCTCGGCAACTCACTCCTACAGGCGGAGCGTCGTTTTCTGTCTCTGGAAAAAAGATTATTACGCGCACCAGATAGTTACAAAAAACTATATTCTGATTTCATACACGAATATATTGATCTAGGTCATATGACTAAGGTTAGTTCTTACACGGACCCTCATTACTTCTTGCCGCACCACGGTGTATTTCGAGAGCACAGCACAACTACGAAGCTTCGTGTTGTGTTCGACGCCAGTGCTGCAACAAGTAGTGGGAAATCGTTTAACGATATACAGCTCGTAGGGCCTCCTATCCAAGGAGACTTGCTCGGAATCCTATTACGATTTAGGCAGTTTAAATTCACGGCAATTGCAGACTGTGAAAAGATGTACCGGCAAGTACTAGTAGATCCGTCTCAGCGCGACTTGCAGCTCATCTTATGGCGTGATGACCCAGCTAGCTCGCTCGAATTCTATAGACTTAACACGGTCACATATGGCAATGCCTCGGCTGCCTATCTTAGTGTCAGATGTTTAAAACAATTAGCCGATGAATGTACTGACCCCGAGGTAAAAAGAGTTATACGCGATGACTTTTACGTAGACGACCTTTTGACCTCATGTGAGAAAAAATCCAAATTGATAAAGATTTGTGAAAGCACAGCCGAAGTACTCAAGTCTGGGTGCTTTCCACTGCGCAAGTGGACTTTTAACTTCGAACTTGACGATGAGTCATTGACGTCATCGAATAGTACGTTCCGAGACTTAAATTTGGGTGATTATAATCAGTGTAGAACTTTAGGTTTGAGCTGGTGTAATATCGCTGATGAGTTTAATTTTAATACAAAAATTGAAATCGACACCAACAATCCAGTCACTAAACGCACAATATTGTCAACAATATCGCAGATATTTGACCCGCTGGGATTGTTGAGTCCGCTTGTAATAATAGGAAAGGTTCTGCTACAAAGGCTTTGGTTATTAAAATTACAGTGGGACGACCCGCTACCTACTGACGTTATACATACTTGGAACCGGTTTGTTAATAGCCTGTCTTATCTTAGCACTATTAAAGTTCCGCGCCATGTTTTTCAATGCAATGCTACGCGAACCGAATTGCATATATTCACAGATGCTTCACAAACCGCATACGGCGCCTGTGCTTACGTACGTACTGTATGTAATAATCAGGTGATAGTAAAGTTGTTAATTTCTAAGGGTAAGGTAGCTCCAATAAAACCAGTGAGTATCCCTAGATTAGAATTATGTGGTGCACTTCTAGGCGCTAAACTTTACGACATAATTCGTAGTTCACTTACTCGTGAGTTTGATGACGTAATGTTTTGGACCGATTCCACGATTGTCTTGGGGTGGCTACGCATGTCACCAAACTTATTAAAAACTTTCGTGCAAAATCGTGTTGCCGAAATTCATGAACTGACGAATAATTGTCCCTGGCGTCACGTAGGTTGCAAAGAAAATCCAGCCGACCTGGTTTCCCGTGGTGTAAATATTGAGGATTTGTCTTCATCGATTTTGTGGTGGGAGGGACCCCCATTTCTAAAAGATTTAATTTATTTTGACAAATCAATTTCACGTTCTTTATCGCAACTCAATGAAATTATACCCAGTGAATTACCGGAACTCAAAGCAAACGTCGTAAATTCATTAATTTCAAATAATAATGAAACAGACTTAACTTTCTTTCCGTTTAAAAGGTTCTCGAATTTCAATCGCATGAGTCATGTCGCTGCATACATACTTCGATTTATCCATAATACGCGCAATAGAACACAACAGCTGACCGGGAGTATTTCTGTTATTGAGTTAAAGCGAGCTATCAGTATGCTGGCTAAGTTATCTCAAATTGAATCTTTTACGAATGAATATAATTTACTTAAAAATGGAAAGAACGTTAAATCAAATAATAGAATTGCAAGTTTAAATTTATTTATAGATAACGAGTATATTTTGCGAGTAGGTGGTAGAATAAAAAATTCACCTGATTTTAATTATAATAAAAAACACCCAATACTTCTATCCTCGGAACATCATTTTACGCTTTTGCTGTTTAGGCACATACATAATCAGTCTATGCACTGCGGGCCACAAGCATTGTTGTATCAATTACGCGAAGAGTGGTGGCCGCTGTCAGGTAGGAACCTAGCTAGGAAGGTGACTCATAAATGTGTTGTTTGTACACGCGTTAAAGGAAAAACATTAAGCCCACTTATGGGCAACCTTCCTGAAGAACGGGTAACGGCTAGTTTTCCTTTCTATCGCTCAGGGGTAGACTACGCGGGCCCAGTGCTCATACTCAATCGGAAAGGAAGAGGCGCGAAATTAATTAAATCTTATATTTGTTTATTTATATGTTTTAACACACGCGCTATTCATCTAGAACTCGTTAGCGACCTCTCCTCCGATGCTTACTTACTTGCGCTAAAGCGCTTTATTTCACGGCGCGGTAAGCCGTCTAAAATATATTCGGACAATGGTCGTAATTTTGTTGGTTTAAATAATGAATTTGCCCAGTTTTTATCAAAATGTAAGAGAGATATTATTGAATACGCTAAAAATCAATCTATTGAATTTTCGTTTATACCGCCTTATTCCCCTCATTTTGGTGGCTTGTGGGAGGCTGGGGTCAAATCGTGCAAGTACCATCTTCGCCGAGTTATGGGAAACGCGCACCTCACCTTCGAGGAGTACACTACGCTGCTATACCAGATCGAAGCCGTACTCAACTCTCGGCCCTTGGCACCCATGTCTTCAGATCCTCGAGACTATCTTCCTCTAAGCCCTGGACATTTTTTAATCGGCCGACCTCTCACCGCTCCAGTCTGTGAAGACGACCTGCGAGACGTGCCCGCTCATCGTTTGACACGCTACAATAGAGTGGAGCAGCTTCGTCAACAGTTTTGGTTGAGATGGTCTAAGGAATATATATCGGAACTACAGACCAGAACAAAATGGAAGGTAAATACCTTTGATCTAAAACCTGATACGCTAGTTATTATCAAGGACATAAACCTTCCGCCATTGAAATGGCAATTGGGGCGTATCGTGAAGACGATACCTGGTAAAGACGGAATCTCAAGAGTCGCCGACATCCAGACGCCCTCAGGTATCGTGAGACGAGCATACACCAAGATTTGTCCACTAGTGGAAGCTGAGTGAAGCTTTTGTAAGCTGATACTTTCAAGGCCGCGGGTATGTTGAAGATTGAAATGGAAAACGCACCTATTAATCGCTTCATAAACAACCAATGAGAACACTACACGATGCCTTTATAATGCGCGCTGATTGGTTCATTTCTTTGTTCCCAATTACCTATCTCTGTCTCTGTACGCTGTCGAAAAATACATTCGCCATTTTTGTTTTTCAAACCACAATCATCTGCATTTTTAATTCAATTTTCCCTCCATCCAAAATACGCAGGAAAGTCTAAACTATCTAATTACCGTTGTGTAGCTATTACGCCGCTACAGTACGTTTTTTTTTATTTCATCACATTAATGATTATACAAAAATATCAAAGTTTGAGTTAGCCAAACCATAAGTGAATCCGAAAAGTCATAGTGCTCGTAATTTTTTATTTGTCACCTTTAACGCTCAAACGAATTTATACAAAATTTAGTTTTAACATAATATGTAACTCTTATCCTAGATAAACCTTATAATTTACTTGAAACATAAAATAACATAATAATTACCCGAATTCCACAAAATAGTCATAAATAAAACTTATAAACTATTATAAGTAATAAATAAATAAATAATAAATTAAAATAAAGTAATCTACTAATCGCAAGTAATAGGCGCAACTAAAATAGTTCGATATACAGTGTTATCGGCTAAGGGAAAGGACCAACACTAAATTCGTAGAAAAAATCATAAAATTTTGTCGACGACTGAGAAACATTTTCTATGGAACATCTGATTATTTTTTTTTCTAATTTCGTGTTGGTCCCATAGTAAGATTTGTTTCTCATAATGAATATATTGACTTGACCCATTTTCAGCTTAGTACACCCCTAACCGATAACTCCGTAGACATACGAAGTATTATTAAACATTTTTAGCATTAGATGTATTCTGATGGCGATCGTTATATTTTCATCTAACGTGCTGTCTATCGGATCGGAAGCGATGATAGTAATTGGACATAAATCCTATGATATATTTATGAGTTGCAAGATAGTTCTCAACAGAGAGAGGATACACTATAAAACCAAACAGTATCGTATACCGTACACATTTAATTTTCTGCATTGGAAACAAGTAAAAATAAAAAAAAAAATTAAAAATCCCCGACATGTGTTGAGGCAGTCCTCTTAGATTTAAAATTATCATAATGAATAGTATTGTCAAGTACTTTCTTTTGATATTCATATTGACGGAATTGTAAAAAATGAATATTTTAATTTTGTGGCGGCGGCCATCTTGGTCCATTTATTATCAAATATACTCGTAGCTAAGAACTCTACCGACAAAACACTTTTTATACAAAAAAACCAGTATCTAAATCGGTCCCTCCGTTTGAGAGTTACGATGCTACAGACAGACACACAGACACACACACACACACACACGTTTATTAATAAATCAACCAGTGTATTAATATATTCCAACTTGCGCTACTGTTATATTCCTGTACTGTATTGATATATATATATGAGTATAATATTTATACAGTAAATATATTGCTTCCCTATTACCTGCAGAGCTCTCCAGAAAATATCAAATACGTCAGCTGAATCTTATAATAAAACTTCATCGAGTGGTGTTAAATCTTTATGGGTATAAATGTGTTTGTATTTGTCGGAAGCGGATATTCAATACTAGAAGTAGTTTAAATTCTGGAACAATGTGCGTGTTAAGGGTGGATTAGTCAGCACGCGTTGCGTTACAGCGCGTCGCGTTGTATCTCAGCGCGTTACGTAGGAGGTCACACCGACCATTTTTGATTGCCGTATTTTACACTACTGCCACGTTCTTGATTTTCCTTTTCTCTTTGAAAGTGTCAAACGGGCAGTGACGTAGTCTGGCTTGACTTGCAGTGGTGCGCGTAGTTGCGCAGCATCGTGCGTTTGCAGTGTAATTCCCTAGAATGGGCTGCGCTGCGCTGTGGTGCATGCGATCTGCTCCAGCCTTTACTTTAAACATATTTTTTACACAGCATGATAATTATACCATAATATTATAAAAATATGGACAAGAACATTATAATATAATGTACCTATTTCAGGATCAGATTTTGTGACGTCTAGAAAAATAAAATTTACGAAATACCAATAAAAATAATAAACATTAGAGTTTGTTCTTGAACTTTCAAAATTAAAACTGCGCAAGTACCGCCGACAAGCGAAATTTTAATTTCAAAAAGTATTTAATTTTACGAATTCCTTTTTTATACTCCTCACACAAATTTGTGTTGGAAGTTTGTATTAAATCATCGTCAGCCTGTTTTGTGTCATTGACAGGCATCTTCTAAATAATGCTACTTAACGAGATCATGCGCTCGTCTGCGTACTTTTTTTTTTTTTGTAAGGCGATGTAGTTGGCCAACATGGTAGATTGTCCAGTTGGCCTCTTATCCTTACTAAATATAAAAACTCGAAAGTTTGTATGTATGATTGTTATATATTAACATGCAGAGCGCAGCTTGTATTTAAATATTTTTATTTATATGTTTTAGCTCATTAATTTGATGACTTACTCTTGTTACAGTTAGTAACGTTCGGTGATACGGCGCTGCATAAAATCCGATTTGCGGTGAATTACGATTGCGGCGCGCAAATTAACTGCACACTAAGAGGTAAGAAACCACGTTCCTTACAAAACGTTTAGTTTTCTTTAGTTAAAAGTCATAAATATTTTACACAAACATTTATCGGGTGAGTTTAAAGTTTTTGTTCATTCTCTCAGCAAGTTATGGCGTATCTTCACATGTGCAAAGTTCAAGATAAATTTCGCGTATACTTGCCGTATTTTTAGACTCAAAGTTCGAATTTCAACCCTCTTTAATCTTATGCGGGAATTTCGTCTAGAAAACTTTATATTGCCGGAAGAAAAATAACTGCATAACTTAGAGATTTTTGTGATAGTTTACAAGTTTGTTTTGAGGTAGACTAATTGGCAGTAAAGTTATATTCATGATAGTATTGTTTTTTTTAACAAGAGTGAGTTTTGAGTTATTTAATAGATTTGATAATAGTAAACGTGATTATTACTAATGGTGTAAATGACTCATCTTTGGGCATAGTTACGAAAATAAACAAAATCAATAATCATGTTTTATATTAAGTGGAGGGCGAGGATTTAGAGGATTTATTCAAAATTAAATGAAACACGACAATCTCATTTCAGTTTTACGGAAAAAAGAAATTACAACTAAAACTGACTGAAGACAATCCTTGAGAGCGGTATCTTTCGAAAATTAATTCAAAAGTTGTAACGAAATTACTAAATTGAGTCGAACTCTTAATAGCTCCTGCGCGAAGACGAATAACTAAGTAAAAACGCTGCATATCAACTGTACACAATGTGTATTTTATGCCAACTTCGTGAAAGGATTTTACCAATTCGTCGGAAACATTTTTATGTGTGTTTCTTGATTTTCCAAAAACGCGAAGAGCGCATTCGATTTATTTTTATAGTAAAGAGTATTCTAGTTGCCTAGTTTGCCTAAAAAATAATATAACTAATTTTTAGCTGTCCATCAAAATAGAGTCTATTTTGCACTTTGTTATAAGTATTAGGTGATGAGTATTAGGTGATGGTGATGGTGTTATAAGTATTAGGTGGTGCACCGCACTTCCGCAAAAGCGAAAAGCTCGCAATGACACGTCAGGTAGCCGAGGAAACTTGTCGTGCGCTGAATGTAATCAACTTTTAAGAATATTCCCGCAGCTTGTAAACCATGTTTCAAGACTCAACTTCGGAAAAACGTGGAGTTCGCGAATAAATTCGTCTCGTATGTAACTTAATGTGTAACTTCATAAAATGGCGTATGTACAGAATTTTACATAAACATGTGGGTTTATTTTTGGACGTGTTTTGGATTTACGTGTTCCAAATGTTTCTGATTGGATACGATATAGCCAGACTGGGTATCGTATCTCTTTTTATTATTACTTACTATAAAACATTCACGTGTGTCTAGAGTCATCGGCAAGTAACTAGACTGTACTCACAAACTTGCCCTAACTTGCGAGTAACAAACGCTAATCCAGGGGTATTACCACTAGTAACAACCCCAGATTAGCATATTTGTGCTAACACTTATAAGCTTAGATCTTAACTCTTAAACTACAGTAGCGTCAAATAAAAGCGCATCACTTTTAGTCTCGGTAAGCCATCTACACTAACATGGCGACATTTTGCAGAGCTCAAGAGAAGGAAAGCTATACTCGTACGTATGTCGCCATTATTTTCGTGTAAGATCTTAATTGGCAGGATTAATGTCTCTCTCCGTAGCTCGCTTATAAAAATTAATCGTTTAGGGTTGTATTAAGCCGACAAAATATATGAAACAACTAAGAATTTTTTTCTCGAATTCAGTTACGGTGCTGAATTTTTACTTTACGTTGAGTATAGTGATCCCCTTTCGGCTTAGTACACCCCTAACTGATAATTATATATCTAACCTTCCATTAGTTCATCGAATGTACAATAGCTCCAATATTCGTCTTATCGGCAATATCGTACTAGTATTTTGAATTTTCTCATACAAGTAATGTAACGTGTAAGTTAAAGACTACAAATGCCTTATAGTATTGTCTTTAGCCACTTCACGTCTATCAAATGTCCAAGACTGAGTAAACAATAATAGTTAAATTTCAACAGAACTGCAGTACAACTTGGCCAGACAGCAAGATGAGGATACTTTACTCCGAATGAAGGCATCTTGGGAGAGCAATTTACCAAATCTGACAGTTTACTTGGAAACTATTCTACCACTCCTAAGAAATTCTACTAAACATAATGGTGAGTATTTCATAGAGGTTAAAGTTCACATAATTAGGAACCTCATAAAAGTGGCTTCAGGTTGCCTAAACTAACAACTTTTGTGCTACCATTTTCGAATCGTAATTCGTTAAGATTAAAAAAGTTATGTAGCGCATTTACTCGTTATGCGGCTCTTTAAATAGCTTTTAATTTGATTTTTTAAATAAATTTCTGTCATCAGGATGCAAATTTATAGTTATTTATAGTTCATGTTACTAATTAGTAATGTGGCTACTACTGAAACCTCTATGAGTTGTTTGTAGAGCTGAGTTTAAATATAAATCATTAACATTATTAAAGTAATAAATATTACAGATTAGGTAAAATAAATTATTGGCAAAAAATCGTATCGATGAAATTGACTATTGGCTGTAAATATAATATGTTCTGGGATTTTATATTTCACCGTAAAACATTTTCCCATTTTATTTCGTTCATTGTTAACGTTCGGTGGCTACGGCATCCAATTTTCTACCTTATTTAGTCCAATTTGCCCATTACATACTTCGATAAGTTCCTCGGAAATGATACCAATACCAAAAACTCTCGTTTCCTTACTTTAAGCAGTATAGTTTTCGAAAGTCTGATTTTCAATGGAACTGAAACTTTCATTTTTCAACTACTGCAGAACTACTATGCGATACGATACGAAGTTTTAATCTTGTTAGCTCGCTTGACTTCAACCGATAGCTTTTCAATTTATATTTCGTTCCATTATATTCTTTCAAGTATACGGGTTTTTTAACAAGGAGTGTAATAAGCTGAAAGGGGGGAAACTCATCTTAAAACGTTGTATTAATCGTAAACCAAACCGTTTTCAACACGAAAATCGTAATCCTTTTACAGTTTAATGTGCTTTTAACGGTGGATCTGTACCATTATTAAAAATTCCATTTGGATTTAAATAAGTGAAAGCATCGAGAAATTTAAATGAGTAATTGAAATTGCAGATTATTAAAGTTTTACTGTCGATAAATCCAGACATTTAAATTTAAGGGTGGTTTTAAAAGTTAAGTTTGAAATTATGCTTGTAATTGCTAAAAAAAAACAATACGACTTTTTTTATATGTTACTTGATCTGTTTGAAATGCAATATCTCTGTACTGAAGATAAATAATAAATGTAAGATTGGGGTAGTTTTTTTTGTTGAGTTTGAATATGAGGTTCTGGGTTTTATTATGATAAGAATGTTGCGTAAGCGTCACCGACGCAAGTAAAATCCTAGTTAAAGCCTAGGTGTACTAATGATTATTAATTTTGGCTCTATAGTGTTGTATATTCTTCAAAAAGAAAACATAAGTCTGGTAGTAGTCTTTTTAAAATGTTATTAATTATTCAATTGATTAATTTAAATTTTTGGCCAAAGAAATCAAAACACATATTTTGGAAAAAAAAATATATTATTATTCGGGTATTGAATACAATGCCAGTAAAATCCTTAGAGTTATTCTATTGCCGTTAATAACGCAGTAAAGCTTTTATCGTTTCGAATTCTTAGATGACTTCCCGAAACGTGCAATAATGTGCTTTATTGCGAGTGATAAACCTATCTTACAAAGGTTGTAAAGCGATCCTTTTGTGGAACGATTGATGTTAACACTTAATTCGTGGGGCATGAAATGCAAAACTAGAAAGTTTGTTACGTATTGAGTCTTATAGTAACTAGCAATAGCCACTTTAAGCACGAATTAGATCTGGAGTAAAATGTTTTCAATTGTTAGTCCTTTTTAACGAGTTTTTTGTGTTACGATTTCTCTTCATAAGTAGGTACGAGTATGTGTAGAGCAAAAACCATATCCACATAGGTGATACAGTTTTGACATCCGTTCCGTTTATTCTAATATTATTCGTGTTTATAAAATGCTCGCCAGTTGCCTGTACTATTAATTTTGTACTTGACTTTTTAACGTAAATGGTGGCGAAGGGTCAAATATTAGAGAACGAAAGACACAATTTTTTGTTTCAAAGAATAACCAGTGTTTTATTCTTAAAATTCGAAAATGTTATGAAACTAAGATTTATTGTTCGTATTTCCCGATAGCTATAATCTCGGTCTTTTAAAACCGCGAGAGAATCGGTTCTTCTAGGCATGCGTGCTACATTTACATTAGGCGATCGAAGCGCAAGCTTATTATTTATAAAAAAGTCTAGAATATTTGCAAATACGTTTGTATGAAAACTAAGTAACATAACATCACAATAATCACGTCTGTATTTTGTTACATTTTGAGCTTATTTGGAATTAATTTTCTTGCTGGGGTGTGGTTTCACTTCCAAACCTCATCATAATCTCTCTTTCTTTGAATTCACAAAGATACACACAAATTCTTCAACACGTGTTTCGTCATATAGGGTATTCTTAAGTGATATAAATTTTAACAAAACGCACTTTCCCTGTTTTTACCTCGCAGCTCAGCCATAACATAGCAATAGTCTCTAGAAATATACCTATCTGATAACGTATTTTTACGAAGGTTCATCTTAGTCAACTCATAAAGTAGTAGTAACTTCGTAGTAAAAGTAGAGGAAAAATTCTCAACAAACCTTATATATGAAGACCAAATCTTCATGATATAAATAGATCTACATACACTTTGGTCTATTTTAAAATAAATAAATAAACGTAAATATAATTTCAAATTCATAGCTCCCCACTAGGATTCACCTGTGTGAAGGATGCCATGCAACATTCACAAATTATCTACTACTTCAAACTCATTCACGTGGGTACATACATCTGCTCCGACCGGGGATAAAAATATACTATCAGCTATACACATATAAACTATACAATGCGTGCAGTTACAGTTGCATTCATTGTAATTTTTTTGTAATTTGTAATATAATATAAAACTCACGAAACGGGTTTTCTCCCGTCTCTCACGACCCGTTGCTTCAAGCGTAGATACGTAAGAGACAACAGTAACAGTTTTGCCTGTTATACCCTTCTTAAGAGTTCTTAACTAACCCGAGTTCTCTCTTCCACAAAAGAACTCTAGAACATCTTCATATATGAGTAATATTTACATTGTTTAGGAAGACCGGTTTCCCCGCGTAACTGATTGTTGGAAAGGTCCAACTATTGTTTCGTTCACATTCGGTGAACTTAATCAGGGATGAAATGAGACGTTCGTGTCCTCAACGATGACAAGTCTCGCACTGCAGTGGCAGGAGCACAATCGTTGAGGACATGATCGACTCTTTTTTCATCCCCGATGAAGCTTACCGAATGTTAACGAAACTATAGCTGGGGCCCGATCCAACAATCAGGTACGCGTGAAAACCCGTCTTCTTAAACAATATGCAGGAAACACGCGTTAGTTTTCTGAGTAATATTTCACTTAATATTTATGTTTCTAGATTACAATAATTTAGAAGAGTACTGGGACAGCCTGGGAGAGTATGAAGGTGGTCTTATAAAGGCGAGGGAGCTGTGGGATGGCGTAAAACCTTTGTACCTGAAGCTCCAGAAGTACGTAGCGCTGAGACTTAAAGGAACTGATTTTGTTGGGAAACCTTTACCTGTACATCTCCTGAGTGAGTATTTTATTACCTTCTTGTTTTTATTAAGTAATCTAAGGCTTGTTTTTTATTATCTTTCAACACAGATACTCGTAAAAAATACTGAAATCATGGCTTTGAGACACGTACTCGTAATTGACATGTCATTATGTACATTCGCTCTCTTCCCTTTATATGTGTGTTTTTAGGCTTCCATACCTAAAGGGTACAAACAAAATCATATTACTAAGACTTCGCTGTCCGTCCGCCTTGCTGTCACCAGGCTATATCTCACGAACCTACCCAGTTGACATTTTTACAAATGATCCAGTTGCCGCTATAATAAACAAAAGCTAAAAACTGAATAAAACAAATATTTAATACAGCAAACGTGATTTTTTAAGCTGAGCTTGAACTTGAACGTATTTATTTCACATTTATTAATAGAGTATTAAAATTTCTTAGTAAGTTCCATGTGTTTTGCCTTTTCATTATACGAGTACATTTAACGGGACACACTAGAGACCTTCTAAAACTTTAAAACATTGAAAACAAAAGCAATAACATTAGAACAAACTTCAACGATAAATGCAGTTGGCAACATTGCACATAATAATCATAATTAAGAACGGTATATGATAAAGTCAAAATAGTTCCAAACATACGTATACTAAATTTTTAAGACTGGACAATTTAAAAAAACAAATACTGATATCATCTGATATAAATCTGATATCTGATTTCTAGAGCCTTTCTACGTCATATATCATACATCATTTTCATGGTTAGTTATTATATAAAAGTCAGAGAAATATTAGAAAACAGAAACGCCTTCTGTCTCAGAAGTAATAAAAACGATCTTCCAATTTATAGGCCAATTTAATTATATTTTAAAAATATACTTTATGCAAAGAATTTTCCTGTTGATTGAAGAAAAAGGTGATGAAAATAACCTTATTTTCCAACGATTTAAGTGTGATAAAGATTATAACTTTACCTAACAATGTTGTCTTCGCGCTGTCTTGTTCTACCATAGAGTGTGCGATTGTGCTATTACAGCGGCTTTAGAGATGTTATAAGCACAAATGCATATGTCATCGTTTTATTATTATCGTATTATTTTTTAAAGCCCTAGTTAAAGCGTCTAGTTAACGCTACTCGAGATCAAAATGCTGGTCTCTACCTGGGTCAGCGCATTAGTATTGCCATTCAACAAGGCAATGGGGCCAGCATTTTGGGTACTCTACCAACTGGCAGTGGTTTAGATTTAAGTTAGTTTTAATTTCTGGATATTGCTTTTGTACATATAGTTTATAACTTTGTATAGTTTTAGTTAAAATGTATAATTGTATGAACCGTAAGTTTATAATTAATCTAATGAGATTATAAACTGTCGATAGATTTTGAACTAACAATAAAGTTTACGATGTTACGCTTACATTTTCGTATGTTTATAAACTAAACATACCTTAGATAATCTCCATCTATCTAAATTTATGAAATTACCTAGCAAAAGAATTATTTGAATTAAAACTATGTTTAATTTTTTGATGGTAAGACCGACAAATTAACGAGTTGCGAAATTGCCAAATCAAGCTTTTGACTTGCATAGTGTATGATTGATAAAGAGTTTTACAAATTGAGAAATTGGCAAATGAACTTATGACCCGTATCTAATATCTAATCTTTAAAACTAGTCATTTAACTGTGATTAAAAATAAAATCTAGAAACTAGTACTTTGTTAGTGCGCCTCAAGCGACATTTCATTCATTTCTGTACACTCGCTATTAATTACACTAAACATGCAAGTTAATTAAATTGATGGCAAAGTTAAAACTGTAGCCAGTGACGATGACAGCAATGAGCAAAATTTATTACTGTGTACGAAGTACGAATGCTAATTCAGATGCGACTCGAAAACTTTCGCATTTACACATATACATGAGGCATTTTGCCAAACAATGGTATATGCGTTATAGTAGTAGTAGGTTTTTTCTGTCTGATAAGTGAAATCACTTTTTTAAAGTATGTCTCTGTTAATACCTACTGTACAAATATTGGTACCAAATTAAATATTTCTAATTCTGATTCTAAAATTTAAAATATTCTTACGAGTTCTGCTAGTTTAAACTTTTTGTCGTTTGCTAGGATGAATTTTTGTGCTAAAACTTTGTAACAAAATACATTCAACTTTCAGGATCATTGGTCGGAGATGATTGGTCTAATCTAATTGAAAGTCTGCTTCCAAAACATGCTGGGATATATCAGAAAGTTCATGCCAATCTTGAACTTAAGGTAGGAATTTACATTTGCTCAATCGTATGTATATGTACGAGTAGCAAGATACTGTTGATCGCAAGCCATACAACAAACTCAGACTAGGATCGCTGTCTATTAAGAAAAATATCTTAAAAGACCTGTTTAAAAAGCCTGAATTGTTATGGGGTATTTTCAAGTCGCGAGTGAATCGATTTTTTCTAGGCAAGAGTGCTCCATGTAAGGCCGCATCATTACTTCACATAAGGCAAGTTGGGTTCAAACACCTTAAAAATACAAGACACTTCTCTGAAAGAGTTCGTTTTCCTGATGAAATATCAGATTTCCCAAATCTATTTTAGTGTGTATTTTAACTCCACATTCTTTCTTTCAGGGTCTTGGTGGAATCAAAGCGTTTAAAGAAGCCGAGAAATTGATCGAATCTCTTAACTTTGAAGGCATAGATAGCGAATTTTGGACTGACTCTGTATTCAACAGCACTTGTCCCACAGTCCTAGTAGACTGGTGTAAGCCCAATAAAGTACGAGCGGTTACCTGCAAAGATGTCAGCATAGGTAACTTTATAGAGGCACACGAGGCGGTTATGAAGATAAAGTACAAGGAAATCATAAATTTACACAGCAACAACACCTACCTACTAAGAGAGGCTCCGAGATATTCTGGTAAGAGATAAGTTAAGATGAGATAAAGTTCATTATTCACCGCATTTTATCACGTAGAATAAAAGTAAACTATAAGTATTAAAAATATTCGTGTCTAATGTCGAAAGTAAAAATTTTTGTAGTTTAATATTAACAGGTCGCCCATAATAACATCGCTTTTATTTAAAGCTTTTGAACTTTCGGAACGTTGTTTTCCGCATGTATGTAACTTTAAAATTAATATTTTTACCAGCTCCTTTTAAAAGTATTGCAATTTGTCTGTATATAGGTATTATTTATTTTCTTTTACTGATGTCTCTCGGGTACGGGTATCTCTTATCGTTTATCAAATGTCGCCAAAAATCGTAACACAATGATTACTCCAGTTTCGTGGGTGTCTTAAGCTGTCTTACAAATATTATTATTAATTAGTCGACATTTTTTTTCAGCAATTTACGAAGCTATACCAGGATTCGCTTCGTTGCTGGCATTGACTCCACACGCTTTGAATCGAGCGGGGTTATTCCCATTAGAGGTCTTCAACTACAACCCAAATGTGCATCGTCTTGTTTTACAACTCATAATGGCCCTGAGGGATTTGCCTAAGTATGTTTATTTATCTTATTTTACGGATTGAAATGAAACAATTTGTATCGAATAAACGATCATTTAATTTAATTGATGTGTTAAAGATGAATCTTTTGTAGTTTCAGAAAGACCTGAATTAAAAAGTGCACCATTAAAATATATATCGCTGGATTTTCACCTGTATTTTTATCACGTTTGAAGAGCATTTCTAATACATATTATTAAATTTCAGATTGAATTTCTTCATAGCGGTTGACGAATGGAGGTTAAGAGTTTTGACCGGCAAAATTCCGTATTCAAAAATACCAACCAGCTGGAGTGATTTCCGTAAAAACTTTTCAATGATAGAAAATTCCAACATTGACTTTTTAGCGGATCCTTACATGCTCTACAATAAACCTTATATTGGGTACGTTTCTTGGGTCAAAAAATCAGAAGTTGAGATAATATTCTATTATACTTACCATCACAAATAATTTTATTTTATTGCACTGAATGTTACAATACTCTTGTTTTGAATCTTTAAGTATATTACTAGTACCTTCCCAAAACAGTGACAAGGTTTTTAAACTTCTACACTTTACAATAATCGCGAGTAAAATCCCCTCGTTCTAAGAAATTGGAGTTAGAGACGAATTATCTAACGTTTCAAATTTTCTTCCAGAAAATTCATGGGTCTGATCCTGAAGTACCAAATCTACCAATCATTTGCTGAAGAGCTCCCGTCAGACGAATCCGACCTAGTAAAACATGTCGCGGACAAAAATGGACGTCTTAAGTAAGTAATGGTATTAATATATTATTTAGATTTTTAAATGATAGCCGTGAATAAACTTCTCAATTCTGTAGCAATTGCCTAAATTTAACAAGTTTATTCTGTTACAGCGATGCAATGATGCAAGGGTATGCAACATTATGGCCAGAAATGATAAGCGACTTGCTTGCAAAACGAGAAAACGGTCTGGAATACAACGCTCTTACTGATTACTATAGACTTCTAGATGAATATTTAGACAACCAACTCGACCCGTCACCAGAGAAAGAAGAATCCGACGATTACGTCGAACCTGTCATTAGTGAAGTGCCAGAAGAAAATGAAATTCCGATTTCACCACCAGTTTCGGAAAAAGAGCCCGAAAAAATAGAGGCTCACGAAGACTTGCTAGATAACGTTATTGATGTCGATGAGTCCAACTCAAAACTTATTGAAACTTCTACTGTGGGTGTGTTAGAGATCAAAAATCCTGTTGCTTCTGGGGACAAGAAGGAAGAAGTGCATCCAAAAGAAGCGTCTTATAACACATACTGGTGGATAGGTATAGCTGTGGCGTTGGCTATTGTGGTATTTTTGGTGGCAATAATTGCTAGAAAACGTCACAGTCATAGAAAACAGCTTGAAAGACAGAGAAGGGACAACACGCGTGCCTGATTTGAGGAGTATCGGTTCTAGTGTTGGGACCGATTTTGAGACTACTTTAAAATAGTGAAATTGTGCCAATGTCGGTTATGAGTGCTTTTTGTTAGGTATTAGTTCGCCTAAAGTCGCACTGCGAGATACTAAAGTTATTGTTTTTTATTTGTGGTAGTTCACACGAATTTAAATCAGACAGAAAATAAATTTATGTCGCGAATGTTTTACACACATTTTGCACAAACTTCGCAGTGTGGCAAGAATGTGTATCTGCGCGTGGTTTTAATTCATCGTATATTTTTATAATTATCGTAGATTGTAACTCTGTGTTTAATTATTTTAAGTATTTATTTCATCACAAGTAATGATTGCATTTAGATACGAACATTATAATTAATCATAATGAATTCCATTACGTTGAAATAGCAATAAACTTTAGATAGTAAAGATGGGAAATATTTTTGTACATATCACAATTTGCAAGAAAGTAAAATAAGATAATTTGTTACCAAGAGTGTCTACAAATTATAATATAAATTAGTTTTAATGTGTGGCTAGGATTCATTGAGACCAATTTGAAGATTATCTAATATCGATCAAAACTTTTAACTCGATTTTGCCTCTTTTTTGTTTAGAATTGGTATACTGGTCTCTGTGAAAGCTAGCTCTTAGTTTGTAATTTGCTGTGCCTTAAGCGTCTCAATTTCTTGTAAGTAAGATGCATTAAATGTAATAGGATTTATCAAATTTGTATAAAAATTAAAATTAAATGTAATTTTATAAAAATCTCTATTATACTATATCTCCTGTAAGCTCTTGACCAAATGTTGTATCTGGGAAGGCAAATTATTTTATAATTTAGTTAATTACGTTTTTTGGATAAATCAAATATATTTTTGTGTGTTAGCTGTTACTTTACGTTAAATTTAAATTACAATAAATTTACAATAATTAAGTTTTTTATTGCATTGAAAATGGTGAAATAAACAGGATTGAAATTGATATAAACGATTGCAGCTTTTGCTATTTTTTTGATCCACTTCGTTAAGGATAAAATCATTCGTATTCGTATTATTTTACATATTATATGAACGTTAGTTAGCAACTACCCTCAAATAATAAATTATTTTTACGTGTCTATTCATGATTATTGTGTTGTAATTTGAAAAGCTTAAGTTATCATGGTCGTTGTTGATAGACTTTGTATATGTATTTCAATTCTTGATATTAAATTACATTTAAGTACTAACGTGGTACCAGGTCATCATAAATACTTACGTGAGGAAGCTTTTATCAGACTTAAGACTTAATGTTTTACAGGGTTTTCGATTAGGGGTGTACTAAGCCGAAAAGGGCTAATACTCTATACTCGTCCTAAGTAACAACTTTCACCATGGTACCATCCCTGAATTCTAGAAAAAGATCAGCTCTTTCATACATTTTGTTGACGAACGTAATTTTTTTTTATCGAACAACTGATTTTTTTCTTGAATTCAGAGATGGTCCCATAGTGAAAGTTGATCGTTATTATGAGTATAGTGACCTCGTTTCGACTTAGTACATCCTTAACCGATAACCCTGACTTAACAGTTTTTGTGGAATATATAGGACCCCAGGCACATTAGTACTTAATGGTTAACTTAATTTTATGTGTTTAACAATTTTATCTATTTCTATTCTATTTCTGTGTTTAAATTAAATTGTGGTTTTGATTTGATGTTAATTATAATATTTTAATAATTTGTCGTTAGATTTACTGTTAAATAAAGCTGGGATTAGTGGAAATGTGTCAGCAGGAAATAAATGTTTTGAACATTATTAATGAGTGGGATTTTCTTTTGGAAATAATATTGAATATTCGTATAATATACAAGTTTCTCTTTTAGTAAAAAAATAGGGACCTGCGTTCAACCGCATCATGCCTCGATGAGTAGAGACAAAAATACTTTATCATATACACACAAAAGAAATACAACAGCAAACAGAAAAGGATTATTGATAGGGGTGCAACAAGAGGCGGCTTTATCGCTAATAGCTATCTCTCTCAGGCAACCTTTAGATAAAACACAAGATGAGACGAAATCAGAGAAAAAATAACTCGCACAAGACTATAAATTACACGAAGTAGTTTCCAACCATTCTTGACAAAGTTATATACAGGTTCTCAAGTTTTTAGGATTATTTTATCATATTTTTAATTATTCCCAAAAAGAGGGCCCGATCTAGGTCCACATTTTTTTATTTTTCTTAGGCATGCCACTAACAGTGAAGGAAAATTTTACTTTTCCGTGCCATTATTCGGAAAGGTGTTTGTCGTTTAATTATAATATGTAAAAAAACACGTTTTGAAGTACCTATAAAAAATATTGCAAGTTCAACAGTCCGCAGAACTTTTTGTATTACATTTTACAGATCATGGACTATGCACAAAGATATCATTTCCCTTCCATGCCAAAAATTGACAATAATGCCCACTGAATAGGCCCTAAAAGTAGGCGAAAGTTATATCAAGTGCGGTGGGCAGGACATCTTTACTGTAATTGCCTGAACGGTATCGATTTTGAGTAGGACTATTAACTGCAATCGTGTCAAGTCTAGTGGGATATTTTTCGCAGTACTGTATTGAGTCAAATATAATATTAGACAGATAAAGTTATCAGCTTTAGTCTGTATAGTTTGCAAACATCAAACAAATGAAACACAAGTCTTAAAAAAAACTGATTACCAACTTCAAAACACTATACCAGTCTTTATGTTAGTAAAAAATATATTTTTTATTCGTTCTAACCGTTGATGGGAAATCGTATTACATATTTAATAAAAAATACAGGTGATTTGAATACTATCTATTTAATAGGGAAGTTGTAAAAAAATTACAATTCACCCGCATAGCTCTAAAATTCGCATAGATCAAAAAACAAAATAGTTTTAGGGCGTCTTTTGTTAAATGGTAGAACGTTAAAGCATCCCCCTTTTCATAGAAACATTAAATACAGTGAAAATATTCACTTCTGTCTGATATACTTCCAGCAAATTATGTACTGAGTGTGTTCATGCTGTAAGTGTACATAATAACTCATTAATTAGTAAACAGTGCTCTATTTTAACCACATCTTCATGTCCTTCCATCGGGTGAGTTAGGCAAAGATTTCGAAGCCAATATAAAATAATTATCTAATTCCTACGACTTAACTAGGCATTTCCTTTCGCTGACACTGGTCATAGTACTTGAACGTAATTAGTAATCCAAGTTATCATCAACTACATATTAGAAAAAAACACCGGATAAATAAAGAAACACGACTATGATAAGTATATGAATTAAATCCCGGTATACATCTACAAAAATAAAAACATCCGCCTTACTCGTATCTGGCAACATACACGGAACTCCCAAAAACTCGGAGCATCATAAATTTCATTAGAAAAACAGTGAAATGAGGAAAACAAAGTGGTTGCTTGCGTAGCTGTTTGCTATCACTACCCTTGGCCCACTGCCAGCAAAAAGGCTGATATGAAAAGGAAATGTGACCAAAAATCGCAAATGACCAACTCACCTTAAATACGAAACGTTGTCACAGTGCTAAAGAGTGCAATAAGTTTAGATATGATAAAATATTTAGTTGATACTTAGGAGGAATCCCAAATAGTGGTATCTGCAAGTATATTCTATTTATTTAATTGTAATTGTAACGCTGTTGGGTGTTTCTTAAAAGTAAATAAATAAATATGTCGCTTAAAAAGGGTAAGAATTCTACTAGAACTCTACTACCACATATTGCTCAAGCGATTTTAGTTTTATTTTTAGGTTTTACTCGCTCTGTATACTATGATAGAGTAAAGGCCCTAATCTAAAGCACTGGTCAAATAGCGGGTTTCCGCACGATGTTTTCGTTCAACGTTGACTGATGTCCACATGAGTATTAACACTTTCACAGTCCACGGTATCCACATGGATACGAAAACAGGGTTACCGTGGAGTCCATGTATCCGAAAGGATACGTGACTATGACTATTTTAGTTATGGAATATTGGAGTGGACTCGAGGGACTAGATTTTGTTTTTGTAAGATGGACTGTGTAAGTGTTAAACTCACAAATGCGTGTCTGAACCTATGATCGAGCCGCAACATCTAGCCAGAAAGGCAAGGGATTGACTGTTACCGGTAACAATGCTACTGTATGAGATTTTTTTTAAATGTTTTGTTCCCAACCAGTCGCAGTGTATAAGTGGGAGTGTTACTCGTTACCCTAGGCTACCACTAAAGCTAACTAACGAGAAAAAACTGTAGTAGGTTTCATGTAACAATATCCAAACCTAAATGTTCCTTGTCCCAATTTTCGCTACAACTAGGTCACTATTTCAGCATAAGCAAAACATTAATAAAATGTTGCAAAACATGCTCAAAACATTACTGTAACAGTAAATCATTAGCATTTTCATAATAAAAACACTGAAGTAGGCATAAATATCAGCTTAAGCTTCTAAAATTGTTATTAAGCAATAAATCAGATTTATTAACATAACACTTAAATTAGATAGTACAGGGACAAGCCTACGAAATTCATTTTTATTGTCTTCAAAATGAAACAGACGTAATATGAATAAACTGGAATGTCTGAAAAAGAACTTTGTAGTTACAATTTCGTTTTATAAAATTTAAAATTTGTTTGAGATATTTTAGACGCATCAGTGAGTTCATAGTCAAAGGATAACAATATAAATAAATAACAAGCCTAGCAAGTGCATTAGGCATACTTTATTAGCAACTACTCGTATGAACCTAAAACAAAAAAAAAAAAAACAATTGGATCTTCTATGCGCCACCAAAAAGATTTAGAGATATTCCTAATTTTTCAACCCACTACCTGAGGGCAGCTTAATTATGGTCCTAGCGGTTTGACCACGCTTAAGCTTTTAAGTAATCTTAGCATAGATGACAATTTATTTTTAGCATGTTTGCAGTAATTTTAATTACAAATATCAACAAACGAATTCCAGTCTCCATTTTTAAACGCACACATAAAACAGTGGACCCGTATTAATTTAACCGTAACGAGCAAAAACTAACGCAACCCGCCCGGGGCCGAGTCTCATTTCATTTTCAACGCTATCCGTGTAATAACACGGGTAACAAGAAATAATAACTTTCCAACCTTGGCCCTGATTCCCCTGACGTTAAATGTTGTAACTAATGCCCGTCAGGCTCGACTGAGTTGTTAATAATTGAAAAGCAGGCCTGCTATTGTTGGACAGACTTAGAATTTATAAGAAAAAATAGAACATAATTTTAGATATATTTTTTTTTTTCATTTTTTAAACAGGTCGAGCCATGTTTCGAGTGCGTTCTTAGTTTGCAGCTCGTAGTGAGAACGATATAAATTCCTACCTGTAACAGGATCTGCCCCATCAGTGTGGCAAAAATATTTTTTTGTTCTAATCTGCCCATAGCAATGCGGTAGGCGAGAATAAAATATTCCCATTTGTCCCAGTAAATATATTATAAATTAAGATAAACAAAATACAACCTTGACCTTTTAAAATAATTTAGTAATCGGGTAAATTTTCCTTAAATCTTCCAAAGTAAACAAAATAAATAATTGAGTCTACATAATAGCTTGTACCTACATTATTCAGTAACCTAATGAAAAAGTTTTCTTCCTCAAAGAAAGCGGATATTATCTTCTTTGTAATGATGGCATCAATTTTATCCACGAACTTATGCAACTTGGGATCTGAAAGGAGAACAAAATATGAAATATGGTATAGGCATTACAGAATTATAAAAATTGAGTTTGTAGCTAACCTAAAAAAATTAACCATCTTTTCAGCGTGAAAATTATGCCATGTTACATAATATCATGAAGTTTATTCTACGAATAAGTTTGGTCCTCAATTTTCTATTGTACCGAAATAAATTAACAAGTAAGTTTATTTAAGCCTTAAAGTTACATCTTCGTAGTCCGAAACGTTTTTGTAACATAATGCGATTAGTTAAATATAACTATTAAATAAACGAAAAACTGTTAAATTGTACAGTAGCTGTTGTAATAAACACAAAAAAAATTAGACACATGACTTCTGTCTAACGTATTAAAAACTACCGTGACCCTTCGTCTATATTTTTATAGTAACTCTGCCTAAACGGACTCTATCATTTAAAATAATATATGAGTTTGTCCCGTGTCCAATTTTTTATTGGTCAGAGACATAATTCAAAAACAGAAGTTGTCGGCTGATGGATTTATTTGAACTTCAGGACACATAAAATTTTATGTTCTTCGAAAGAAAGCGAAAAGTTGATAGCAAACTTTGATGAACCTATTAACTGTTTCATGTATAAGCAAAGAAAATAATAGGCTAAGTTAATAGCCGTTTTCCATTACTGTAACTTTTAATATTATTTCGTTATGTGTAAAGTTACTGTAAGTAGATAGGTATAACGTTTATTATTTATTGCACGAAAAATGGCAGTTTACACGCGGCAAACATTTAAAGCCTGAGCTACCGTAGAATATAAACATCTTGAGGAAAACAAAGTATGGCGGTTTTTTGGTGGTAGCTATCACCCTTAAATCTGTCGCCAAGCATCTAACGCTGTGTAGTCCGGCAACCTTCCTTGAGAGCCAGTGTATTCCAGACGTATACACGACGTGTATTCCAGATGTTTCATCAAAGGCCACAGTGTCGCTGAGTCACTTGTTAACTATATTATACAGTGGCGGTATTCATTTAATTGTTTAAGTACATAGATTTAAGCCAAAAAATGAATAACCATAATTCTCATAGGGTGTAATATTAAATTTAGAAACTTATATAGTACAAAACAAATTTAGCTTTAGATTATCTAGGTAACACGTTTCTCCATAACAAACTGCTAAGTGCAGGAACTAAAATAATAAACGCCCATTACACTTCAGGGAACTATTCATTCAGTCTGATGTCATTAAGATGAGGCACTAAGCCCTCGGAGACCGTTTAAGTTTAAAACCAAGCCAGATGTTGCAGTTATTAAGATCCTGATTAATAGTCTAGTTTAATTCAGTAGTGCTTAGTAAAGTGCATAAAGATGAGTACTTAGCGAAAATTGCGTCGCGGTTTGCGGACTACATATTTAATCTTTCGCGCGTTTCAGAAACATGGCAATTGGATATTATAATATTTATTTTAAAGTGACAACTGACTACAATTTGGCACAATTATCAAGTATTTCTATTTAAAGTAAAACTACTTTACCGATTTTTAAACTATTTATTTATTTGTGACTACACGGGAAGCTTACCCTTTTTAACTAAAAATAACTTTTCTAATCAATCCAGGCTGTTCTGGAAAAATCAAATGCAGATTACACATAAAAATAGGGTCAAAATTGTTTTTTTTTTGTAGCCGGTTAAAAAAGAGTGTTTAGGAAATCACAGGCCCATATTATACTCGTTACAAAACCTTTATAAAACACTCTTAAAATAAGCCTTCATTTGCCGCCTGTGCGATACCGTTTTAAGCTAAGCTCGTTTTTTGGATTTAATTACGAAAAAATTGAAAAAGTTAACAAAGTTACGTTTAATTTATGAAACCCGTTATTATTATTTTTTCATTTAAATCCTGATGAGAGGGATAAGGAGGAGGGTCTATCATTTTTAATAAGCGGCTTACGCCCTTTTATTTTTTAGCGTTTTGGTAAAGAGTTCAGTTTTATTTTTAACCTGTATTTAATTCTGGTTTTACCTGTGTAAAATATCTTAGAGCAATTATTTACTTACAATTATATTTTTATATGTGCACATTCATATTTTTCTGTGTTTAAAGCAACATCAACTGTCCTATTTTACAGTTGCTTTACTTATTGAGCAATATTAATTACACTTAAGTATGTAATCAAAAAAGATGTGATGAAGTATGTCATTTATGGCTGAAAAATATTATTTTGAGCAAAAAGGCCACAATTTGGTGAGATTGAATAAGGTAAAATTATTATTATGTATTTTTTTTATCTTCGAGTCTTTAATAAAACTAACTAATGAAGTTTCTAATTGTATTTTCACTAGTAACTTTGCCGTACGCCACAAAGTAGCTAAAGCACATTGTTAACATTTCAAAAAAATTGACCCATCTTTAAATTATAATGAAGATCAAGTAAAAACTATGTAACCCTATTTTATTTTACCCAAAATGTAATAACTATGTTTTTAGAGATTTTTGAAAATTTAAGTAACATTCGAATAATGTTATTCTCGTACAAAGCTCGTATAAAAATAAGAAACAAGGAACAAAAACACATATAATTGACGTAACATTACGAGCTTTATACGAGAATAACATTATTCGGAACGTTACTTAGATTTTCAAAAATCTCTAAATACGTAATTATTTTAATAACATTGTGAGTAAAATAAAAAAACAGGGATGCGTTATTTTTCATTTATCTATCCATTATCGTAATAAAAATGACGGATCAAAAATTTGAAATTTAGAATTGAGACTTCGAAAAAGAACTCTTTTTTTACAAAACCTTTAACTTTTACTGAAACTTTAGACAACTGTACCTATTTTTACTAATCAAACTTTGAGATACAATCAGTATACGAGTAGCCTATGACAATCTGCAGATAAAGGCAAATCCAATGACACCTAGCTTCGCACACCAAAGTCAGTCTACAGGTTGAGACAGTAAGTTACAAAGAGTAAGTAACATACTCAATATTAATAACGTACAAAGTAGACTCAAAAAACCTCAATTTAGTAAGTTGAGAAAAAAGAAAATGTTAGTGTTGCGATAAATTAACTATTCTAAAGTAAACGCGACTTTAATTGAATATTTTATCTTTTTCACTCTAGAGGCGTTTGATTTTCGTTCAGTTGAGAGTTTGAGTAAAATTCAACTCCATAGATTGAAATCGGAATTCAGTGATCACATCAATATTTTCCATTTCGAAAGTTAATTTAATTGATATCAACTTCAAACTGACGGATGAGTTTGATTTCGCAATGAATTTTGATTTGAAATACGTTCAGTCCTCATTATTTCCAGCTGTTTGTAAATGCGAGTCGTTTGGTCTTAGTTACTATCTAGGTACACTAATATTATTATAGAGAGGATTTATTTTTATAATTGTATGTAACTAATTAATTTAAAAACTTCTGGAATACTTTAAAAGCTACTTTATCAAGTGATGTTATAGACTATGTTAGTTAATAGTGAAATTGGTAATGATTATTATAAACAATTTTACAGATCCTTAGAAATCCGTTCTATTTACACAAGGCGTAAAGAAATTGTGATTAAATGTCTACCATTTATAGAACATTCACGACAGTTATTGGTATGAAGATTGCCAGGTCAGGGGGTGCGTCATACAAGTAAAAATGTTTTTTTTTTAACTCCCGACATTTGAGTTTTAGCCATCTTGGATTTGAAACTATCATAATGTATTCTATTCTACTAGTCTATGACTACCCTTTAATCTGATACCCGTATTGAAATTGTGAAAAAAATTGTACTCTGCCATTTTGTAGCGGCGGCCATTTAGGACCGATTTTCAACAAATATAGCTCAGAACACTCCCGACTAGGTGTATTCGTCGGGATTGTTCTCATACAAAATATCAAAATAAAAATCGAATCATCCGTTATGGAGCGACAATGCCTCAGACAGACAAACACACACACACAAACACGCACAGACACGTCAAACTTATAACATCCTGTCTTTTTTACGTCAGGGCTTAAATGTAGTTAGTAAAATACTAAATGAAAAGCAAGACCGACTCTATACGAGTAGTCTAGTAAATTATATTTTTAACCTGATTTTGGCTTACGTTACTGTAAGAGTATCTGGGCCGCTTGAAGCGATCTCATAATATAATAAAGTAGTGGTGTACTCAGAAAGGATTTTTGGAAATTCAACCCCTAGGCTTCAAATTGGGGCTCAAAATTTTATATAACATTTAGTGCCGCTGGAGAGTGTCGGTAATAATTAAATCGGTAAATAACTATTATCGATCATTAGCCCCTAAAAGTAGGAAAGTGGTTCGTTGTCTTTGTGAATGAAAACAAAATGAGGCTTTACTTTACTGACAAAAGTTTTAATTGGCCCTGTCACTTGTTTGCGAAGAGATTCAACACGTTTGTTGGTTTTGAAATAATGTTGGCACCGCACCGCGACGTAAATTGCTTTGTTATGTTGGAAAATACAATACAAGAGGCTTTTAAGCGCTTTGTCCAAGTTGGTAACTGTAATTTTATGCTGATGCAATTATGTGCTGATTTTATTAGTTTTGATATGTAAATAAAAATGACCATGTGATATACTATAATGAGTAAATCATAGTTTTTTTTTTCAATAATTTTGATCTTCAGGCAGAAATACTGGACCTTGTTTAATAACATTTAAATGGGATCATCCTGATCTCTTCAATGAATGAATACAAATAAGTCCAGCCGTTAATGGAAAATCTCAACATACATAAAACAAATAGAAATTGAAAACAAAAGATTCAAAGTGACTTCAAATAACCCGACAGCAAGAACTTTAGACCCACAAGGGAAATCGCGGTATGCAGCTAGTATAGCTTATGGCCATCTGCAAAGACAAAACTATTGATAGCACCCACATATGAATACGACAAGCCGTTTAGGCTCTAGCTAGGGCGTGATAGAGAAAGACATATACATGCATACATACGTTTGTAAAACATAACCCTACTTCTTTCGCAGTCGGGTAGAAATGAAGCGAATCGAGGACCTTGTCTTTTTGAAGTATATAACCATAAAAAAATATCTTGGTTAAAAGTTAAAAAGATGGTTTATTTTTAGTAGTTAATTCGCGAATCCTCACGTTTACTGGACACGTTTCCATATACTAAGTCCATAGAACACGCAATAAGTCCATAGAACCCTTTCTTGTCCACGTAAGGCACTAGACCGCACTTAAAGTCTACATTATGAACCAATCAAAACAAGTCTGCAGGGGGTGGTCCTTTAAAACAATGCAGCAGAATGACCTCAAGTTAGTCGCATAATATCTGGCCCTACTTACAATACAACGTCAAGAGCATAGCGACTAAGAAGAAGAATATAAATAAAACTTTTAGAATAATCACCAATATTTTTTCACCGTAGGACAGCGTATAACAAAAAGGCAAGATTGATCATTTCCTCGCAAGCTTTGGTACGAGTAGAAGGCATTTATTCCTTACATTTTCATTTCATTGGGGGCACAACCCAAATATTCATTATCTCGACCTCAATATGAAAAACGGAAAGGTATTGTATTTTCCTATTTTTTGATTAAGAACGTTTGAGAAAGAAAACAAAGGGAAATTAATATTTGCAATTGAAGTTAGGTATACCCATACGATCTATACATGTCGAGGTATTTCTAAGCGACCACCAAGTAACGCTTTGTTCGGTCACGTTGTGGATGAATGACTATTAAGTATTCAACTAAGATAGACAGACAGACAACTAAGCTTTATCTTGGATCAGTTGATCTGTTAAATATCGTTGTTAACGGCCGGAGACGGCTGGACCGATAAGAAAATTTATTTTTTAATTCAAAGAGAAATTGAACCATTTTTTTTTTCAAAATTAGCCCAGAGTTTTGCAATTCCAAATAACTGAAAAATTAGGCACCTGCTGAAGTTTGTACACAATTATTTTCTTAAATAACTTGTCGGATAGCAAAGTGTAAGTACAGCGGGTGTTACAGCGATTAAAGCGACGAACTGTCAAAACTAAACCAAGCTTGTTTTCTCATGTTTTCACCTCCTTTATGCTAGAGTTAGCTCTAGCCGAAAAGAGGTTAGGTCCACGTGTACGAAGAAGGATATCCATGATAGCCAGCTAGGTTAACCTTCTCCGTCTTCTAAAGAAATGCCACGATTACGCTAGAAACCCTTTTCTGTGAAGAAAGGTAAAATACACTCCCAATCAAAAGTCCCTGGCGGCTAAAATAATTCTAAATAAAACCAGTATGTATACCTAGGTCAAGGTAGGATAGAAACAACGCCCTCTATGCGAGTACGAAATTTTTTGCAGACAAACATCCATAGGACACAAACTGATAGACGAAAGAACATTTTGCAAGGTCGAAGCGGAAAAATTAGTAAGTTTTTGAACCGGTGTGAAGTTGGCAGCCAAACTCAGCGGCCATATAATGCGACCAAATTAAGGAGGAAATTTTGTGAAGTTAGCGGCCAACAATATTCTAGTCTACTGGGATACTAAGCTTCTTCTTGTTATAGCTAATCAGGCTTAAACAAGTCTAATGCTGCTCTACAAAACAAGGAGTAACGAAATACCGTGAAAATAAAAAAAATAATTTTTTCAATCAATTTGAAAAAAAAAACAGTTGTACCTTGGACGGCTGTTTTGGACTAACTCCGTATGTCAAAAGAAAGCTTGTATTTCATGCTATATGTTTGTGACATTTCAACGCGGCAGTCGTACTGTAAGTAGTAGAAAAAAAATATTCATTTCTACCATTTTCAAATTTGAAAAAAATAAACAAATGTACCTTGGACGGCTGTTTTGGACTAACGCAGTATGTCAAAAAAAAGCTTGTATTTCATGCTATATACCTGTGAAATTTCAACGCGGCAGTCGTACTGTAAGTAGTAGAAAAAAAATATTCTTTTCTACCATTTTTAAATTAGAAAAAAAAAACAAATGTACCTTGGACGGCTGTTTTGGAATAACGCGGTATGTCAAAAAAAAGCTTGTATTTCATGCTATATACCTGTGAAATTTCAATGCGGCAGTCGTACTGTAAGTAGTAGAAAAAAAATATTCTTTTCTACCATTTTCAAATTTGAAAAAAAAAACAAATGTACCTTGGACGGCTGTTTTGGAATAACGCGGTATGTCAAAAGAAAGCTTGTATTTCATGCTATATACCTGTGAAATTTCAACGCGGCAGTCGTACTGTAAATAGTAGAAAAAAAAAATTCTTTTCTACCATTTTCAAATTTGAAAAAAAAAACAAATGTACCTTGGACGGCTGTTTTGGAATAACGCGGTATTTAAAAAAAAAAGCTTGTATTTCATGCTATATACCTGTGAAATTTCAACGCGGCAGTCGTACTGTAAGTAGTAGAAAAAAAATATTCTTTTCTACCATTTTCAAATTTGAAAAAAAAAACAAATGTACCTTGGACGGCTGTTTTGGACTAACGCGGTATGTCAAAAAAAAGCTTGTATTTCATGCTATATACCTGTGAAATTTCAACGCGGCAAACGTACTGTAAGTAGTAGAAAAAAACTATTATTTTCTACCATTTTCAAATTAAAAAAAAAAATGTACCTTGGACGGCTGTTTTGGACTAACGCGGTATGTCAAAAAAAAGCTTGTATTTCATGCTATATACCTGTGAAATTTCAACGCGGCAGTCGTACTGTAAGTAGTAGAAAAAAAATATTCTTTTCTACCATATTTAAATTAGAAAAAAAAAAACAAATGTACCTTGGACGGCTGTTTTGGACTAACGCGGTATGTCAAAAGAAAGCTTGTATTCCATGCTATATACCTGTGAAATTTCAACGCGGCAGTCGTACTGTAAGTAGTAGAAAAAAAATATTCTTTTCTACCATTTTCAAATTAGAAAAAAAATAACAAATGTACCTTGGACGGCTGTTTTGGAATAACGCGGTATGTCAAAAGAAATTTTGTATTCCATGCTATATACCTGTGAAATTTCAACGCGGCAAACGTACTGTAAGTAGTAGAAAAAAAATATTATTTTCTACCATTTTCAAATTAATAAAAAAAAATGTACCTTGGACGGCTGTTTTGGACTAATGTGGTATGTCAAAAAAAAGCTTGTATTTCATGCTATATACCTGTGAAATTTCAACGCGGCAGTCATACTGTAAGTAGTAGAAAAAAAATATTCATATCTACCATTTTCAAATTTGAAAAAAAAAAGGCAAATGTACCTTGGACGGCTGTTTTGGACTAAGGCGGTATGTCAAAAGAAATTTTGTATTCCATGCTATATACCTGTGAAATTTCAACGCGGCAGTCGTACTGTAAGTAGTAGAAAAAAACTATTATTTTCTACCATTTTCAAATTAAAAAAAAAAATGTACCTTGGACGGCTGTTTTGGACTAACGCGGTATGTCAAAAAAAAGCTTGTATTTCATGCTATATACCTGTGAAATTTCAACGCGGCAGTCGTACTGTAAGTAGTAGAAAAAAAATATTCTTTTCTACCATATTTAAATTAGAAAAAAAAAAACAAATGTACCTTGGACGGCTGTTTTGGACTAACGCGGTATGTCAAAAGAAAGCTTGTATTCCATGCTATATACCTGTGAAATTTCAACGCGGCAGTCGTACTGTAAGTAGTAGAAAAAAAATATTCTTTTCTACCATTTTCAAATTAGAAAAAAAATAACAAATGTACCTTGGACGGCTGTTTTGGAATAACGCGGTATGTCAAAAGAAATTTTGTATTCCATGCTATATACCTGTGAAATTTCAACGCGGCAAACGTACTGTAAGTAGTAGAAAAAAAATATTATTTTCTACCATTTTCAAATTAATAAAAAAAAATGTACCTTGGACGGCTGTTTTGGACTAATGTGGTATGTCAAAAAAAAGCTTGTATTTCATGCTATATACCTGTGAAATTTCAACGCGGCAGTCATACTGTAAGTAGTAGAAAAAAAATATTCATATCTACCATTTTCAAATTTGAAAAAAAAAAGGCAAATGTACCTTGGACGGCTGTTTTGGACTAAGGCGGTATGTCAAAAGAAATTTTGTATTCCATGCTATATACCTGTGAAATTTCAACGCGGCAGTCGTACTGTAAGTAGTAGAAAAAAAATATTCTTTTCTACCATTTTCAAATTAGAAAAAAAATAACAAATGTACCTTGGACGGCTGTTTTGGAATAACGCGGTATTTAAAAAAAAAAGCTTGTATTTCATGCTATATACCTGTGAAATTTCAACGCGGCAGTCGTACTGTAAGTAGTAGAAAAAAAATAATCTTTTCTACCATTTTTAAATTAGAAAAAAAAAACAAATGTACCTTGGACGGCTGTTTTGGAATAACGCGGTATGTCAAAAAAAAGCTTGTATTTCATGCTATATACCTGTGAAATTTCAACGCGGCAGTCGTACTGTAAGTAGTAGAAAAAAAATATTCTTTTCTACCATTTTTAAATTAGAAAAAAAAAACAAATGTACCTTGGACGGCTGTTTTGGAATAACGCGGTATGTCAAAAGAAAGCTTGTATTTTATGCTATATACCTGTGAAATTTCAATGCGGCAGTCGTACTGTAAGTAGTAGAAAAAAAATATTCTTTTCTACCATTTCCAAATTTGAAAAAAAAAACAAATGTACTTTGGACGGCTGTTTTGGACTAACGCGGTATGTCAAAAGAAAGCTTGTATTTCATGCTATATACCTGTGAAATTTCAACGCGGCAGTCGTACTGTAAGTAGTAGAAAAAAAATATTCTTTTCTACCATTTTCAAATACGAAAAAAAAACAAATGTACCTTGGACGGCTGTTTTGGAATAACGCGGTATTTAAAAAAAAAAGCTTGTATTTCATGCTATATACCTGTGAAATTTCAACGCGGCAGTCGTACTGTAAGTAGTAGAAAAAAAATAATCTTTTCTACCATTTTTAAATTAGAAAAAAAAAACAAATGTACCTTGGACGGCTGTTTTGGAATAACGCGGTATGTCAAAAAAAAGCTTGTATTTCATGCTATATACCTGTGAAATTTCAACGCGGCAGTCGTACTGTAAGTAGTAGAAAAAAAATATTCTTTTCTACCATATTTAAATTAGAAAAAAAAAAACAAATGTACCTTGGACGGCTGTTTTGGACTAACGCGGTATGTCAAAAGAAAGCTTGTATTCCATGCTATATACCTGTGAAATTTCAACGCGGCAGTCGTACTGTAAGTAGTAGAAAAAAAATATTCTTTTCTACCATTTTCAAATTAGAAAAAAAATAACAAATGTACCTTGGACGGCTGTTTTGGAATAACGCGGTATGTCAAAAGAAATTTTGTATTCCATGCTATATACCTGTGAAATTTCAACGCGGCAAACGTACTGTAAGTAGTAGAAAAAAAATATTATTTTCTACCATTTTCAAATTAATAAAAAAAAATGTACCTTGGACGGCTGTTTTGGACTAATGTGGTATGTCAAAAAAAAGCTTGTATTTCATGCTATATACCTGTGAAATTTCAACGCGGCAGTCATACTGTAAGTAGTAGAAAAAAAATATTCATATCTACCATTTTCAAATTTGAAAAAAAAAAGGCAAATGTACCTTGGACGGCTGTTTTGGACTAAGGCGGTATGTCAAAAGAAATTTTGTATTCCATGCTATATACCTGTGAAATTTCAACGCGGCAGTCGTACTGTAAGTAGTAGAAAAAAAATATTCTTTTCTACCATTTTCAAATTAGAAAAAAAATAACAAATGTACCTTGGACGGCTGTTTTGGAATAACGCGGTATTTAAAAAAAAAAGCTTGTATTTCATGCTATATACCTGTGAAATTTCAACGCGGCAGTCGTACTGTAAGTAGTAGAAAAAAAATAATCTTTTCTACCATTTTTAAATTAGAAAAAAAAAACAAATGTACCTTGGACGGCTGTTTTGGAATAACGCGGTATGTCAAAAAAAAGCTTGTATTTCATGCTATATACCTGTGAAATTTCAACGCGGCAGTCGTACTGTAAGTAGTAGAAAAAAAATATTCTTTTCTACCATTTTTAAATTAGAAAAAAAAAACAAATGTACCTTGGACGGCTGTTTTGGAATAACGCGGTATGTCAAAAGAAAGCTTGTATTTTATGCTATATACCTGTGAAATTTTAACGCGATAATCGTACTGTAAGTAGTAGAAAAAAAAAATTCTTTTCTATCATTTTCAAATTTGAAAAAATAAGACAAATGTACCTTGGACGGCTGTTTTGGAATAACGCGGTATGTCAAAAGAAAGCTTGTATTCCATGCTATATACCTGTGAAATTTCAACGCGGCAGTCGTACTGTAAGTAGTAGAAAAAAAATATTCTTATCTACCATTTTCAAATTAGAAAAAAAATAATTTTACTCTTTCAAAAAGTTCGCGTACATCTGGCAATTGACATCATGCATTCAGCTCAATGACAAAAGAGGTCTTGTCTTCGTATGTGTTTAATAGTCATTAATTTTAAATATCGATCGGCGAAGCTCAATTACATACTTGACAAAATAATTTAAAAAAAGATGAAAAAGGCGGGAATAGACATTTTTTACTTAAAATATTGTTTTGTTTTTTTTTTATAATTACATGCTATTAAGGAAAAAGACACGAGTTCTGCAAGTAATGAAGATATTAGCTGCACTCCCGATTCCATGAAAATGGAATGCCGGATTTTTTCTACCTACCTCACAATCGAGATGTAAAGCAGAGTAGTTACTAACTCTAACTAGCCTCGAACTATAGGCTCCCTCGCTGCGCTCGTGCGCCTAAATATCTCGGGCTGCAATTGATGCCTTACAGCCTTTGGCTACTAATCTACTATTAATAGTTTTCTTATTTATAGTTATATCTTATGAATAAAAAATGCTTATGTAATGATACTCAATTTTCAATACCATATTTGCAACTTAAAAGAAAGCAAACATTCAGTTTTTACTGTTTTTGACACGTTTGTCATTTTTGTTATATTCACATACATAACAAATATTTTTTTTTTTTTTCAAATTTGAAAATGGTAGAAAAGAATTTTTTTTTCTACTTTTTACAGTACGACTGCCGCGTTGAAATTTCAGAGGTACATAGCATGAAATACAAGCTTTCTTTTGACATACCGCGTTAGTCCAAAACAGCCGTCCAAGGCACATTTGTTTTTTTTTTTCAAATTTGAACATGGTAGAAAAGAATTTTTTTTTTCTACTTTTTACAGTACGACTGCCGCGTTGAAATTTCACAGGTATATAGCATGAAATACAAGCTTTCTTTTGACATACCGCGTTATTCCAAAACAGCCGTCCAAGGCACATTTGTTTTTTTTTTTCAAATTTGAAAATGGTAGAAAAGAATATTTTCTTTCTACTACTTACAGTACGACTGCCGCGTTGAAATTTCACAGGTATATAGCATAAAATACAAGCTTTTTTTTGACATACCGCGTTAGTCCAAAACAGCCGTCCAAGGCACATTTGTTTTTTTTTTCAAATTTGAAAATGGTAGAAAAGAATATTTTTTTTCTACTACTTACAGTACGACTGCCGCGTTGAAATTTCACAGGTATATAGCATGAAATACAAGCTTTTTTTTGACATACCGCATTAGTCCAAAACAGCCGTCCAAGGTACATTTTTTTTTATTAATTTGAAAATGGTAGAAAATAATATTTTTTTTCTACTACTTACAGTACGTTTGCCGCGTTGAAATTTCACAGGTATATAGCATGAAATACAAAATTTCTTTTGACATACCGCGTTATTCCAAAACAGCCGTCCAAGGTACATTTGTTATTTTTTTTCAAATTTGAAAATGGTAGAAAAGAATATTTTTTTTCTACTACTTACAGTACGACTGCCGCAATGAAATTTCACAGGTATATAGCATGAAAAACAAGCTTTCTTTTGACATACTGCGTTAGTCCAAAACAGCCGTCCAAGTTACATTTGTCTTTTTTTTTCAAATTTGAAAAAGGTAAAAAAAAAATTTTTTTTTTCTACTATTTACAGTACGACTGCCGCGTTGAAATTTCACATGTATATAGCATGAAATACAAGCTTTTTTTTGACATACCGCGTTATTCCAAAACAGCCGTCCAAGGCACATTTGTTTTTTTTTTCAAATTTGAAAATGGTAGAAAATAATATTTATTTTCTACTACTTACAGTACGACTGCCGCGTTGAAATTTCACAGGTATATAGCATGAAATACAAGCTTTCTTTTGACATACCGCGTTATTCCAAAACAGCCGTCCAAGGCACATTTGTTTATTTTTTCAAATTTGAAAATGGTAGAAAAGAATATTTTTTTTCTTCTACTTACAGTACTACTGCCGCGTTGAAATTTCACAGGTATATAGCATGAAATACAAGCTTTTTTTTGCCATACCGCGTTATTCCAAAACAGCCGTCCAAGGTACATTTGTCTTTTTTTTTCAAATTTGATAATGGTAGAAAAGAATTTTTTTTTTCTACTACTTACAGTACGACTGCCGCGTTGAAATTTCACAGGTATATAGCATGAAATACAAGCTTTTTTTTGACATACCGCGTTAGTCCAAAACAGCCGTCCAAGGTACATTTGTCTTTTTTTTTCAAATTTGAAAATGGTAGAAAAGAATATTTTTTATCTACTACTTACAGTACGACTGCCGCGTTGAAATTTCACAGGTATATAGCATGAAATACAAGCTTTTTTTTGACATACCGCGTTAGTCCAAAACAGCCGTCCAAGGTACATTTGTTTTTTTTTTCAAATTTGAAAATGGTAGAAAAGAATATTTTTTTTCTACTACTTACAGTACGACTGCCGCGTTGAAATTTCACAGGTATATAGCATGAAATACAAGCTTTTTTTTGCCATACCGCGTTATTCCAAAACAGCCGTGCAAGGTACATTTGTCTTTTTTTTTCAAATTTGAAAATGGTAGAAAAGAATATTTTTTGCTACTACTTACAGTACGACTGCCGCGTTGAAATTTCACATGTATATAGCATGAAATACAAGCTTTTTTTGACATACCGCGTTATTCCAAAACAGCCGTCCAAGGTACATTTGTCTTTTTTTTTCAAATTTGAAAATGGTAGAAAAGAATATTTTTTTTCTACTACTTACAGTACGACTGCCGCAATGAAATTTCACAGGTATATAGCATGAAAAACAAGCTTTCTTTTGACATACTGCGTTAGTCCAAAACAGCCGTCCAAGTTACATTTGTCTTTTTTTTTCAAATTTGAAAAAGGTAAAAAAAAAATTTTTTTTTTCTACTATTTACAGTACGACTGCCGCGTTGAAATTTCACATGTATATAGCATGAAATACAAGCTTTTTTTTGACATACCGCGTTATTCCAAAACAGCCGTCCAAGGCACATTTGTTTTTTTTTTCAAATTTGAAAATGGTAGAAAATAATATTTATTTTCTACTACTTACAGTACGACTGCCGCGTTGAAATTTCACAGGTATATAGCATGAAATACAAGCTTTCTTTTGACATACCGCGTTATTCCAAAACAGCCGTCCAAGGCACATTTGTTTATTTTTTCAAATTTGAAAATGGTAGAAAAGAATATTTTTTTTCTTCTACTTACAGTACTACTGCCGCGTTGAAATTTCACAGGTATATAGCATGAAATACAAGCTTTTTTTTGCCATACCGCGTTATTCCAAAACAGCCGTCCAAGGTACATTTGTCTTTTTTTTTCAAATTTGATAATGGTAGAAAAGAATTTTTTTTTTCTACTACTTACAGTACGACTGCCGCGTTGAAATTTCACAGGTATATAGCATGAAATACAAGCTTTTTTTTGACATACCGCGTTAGTCCAAAACAGCCGTCCAAGGTACATTTGTCTTTTTTTTTCAAATTTGAAAATGGTAGAAAAGAATATTTTTTATCTACTACTTACAGTACGACTGCCGCGTTGAAATTTCACAGGTATATAGCATGAAATACAAGCTTTTTTTTGACATACCGCGTTAGTCCAAAACAGCCGTCCAAGGTACATTTGTTTTTTTTTTCAAATTTGAAAATGGTAGAAAAGAATATTTTTTTTCTACTACTTACAGTACGACTGCCGCGTTGAAATTTCACAGGTATATAGCATGAAATACAAGCTTTTTTTTGCCATACCGCGTTATTCCAAAACAGCCGTGCAAGGTACATTTGTCTTTTTTTTTCAAATTTGAAAATGGTAGAAAAGAATATTTTTTGCTACTACTTACAGTACGACTGCCGCGTTGAAATTTCACATGTATATAGCATGAAATACAAGCTTTTTTTGACATACCGCGTTATTCCAAAACAGCCGTCCAAGGTACATTTGTCTTTTTTTTTCAAATTTGAAAATGGTAGAAAAGAATATTTTTTTTCTACTACTTACAGTACGACTGCCGCGTTGAAATTTCACAGGTATATAGCATGAAATACAAGCTTTTTTTGACATACCGCGTTAGTCCAAAACAGCCGTCCAAGGTACATTTGTTATTTTTTTCTAATTTGAAAATGGTAGAAAAGAATATTTGTTTTCTACTACTTACAGTACGACTGCCGCGTTAAAATTTCACAGGTATATAGCATAAAATACAAGCTTTCTTTTGACATACCGCGTTATTCCAAAACAGCCGTCCAAGGTACATTTGTCTTTTTTTTTCAAATTTGAAAATGGTAGAAAAGAATATTGTTTTTCTACTACTTACAGTACGACTGCTGCGTTGAAATTTCACAGGTATATAGCATAAAATACAAGCTTTTTTTTGACAAACCGCGTTAGTCCAAAACAGCCGTCCAAGGTAAATTTGTTTTTTTTTTTTAAATTTAAAAATGGTAGAAAAGAATATTTTTTTTCTACTACTTACAGTACGACTGCCGCGTTGAAATTTCACAGGTATATAGCATGAAATACAAGCTTTCTTTTGACATACCGCGTTATTCCAAAACAGCCGTCCAAGGTACATTTGTTTATTTTTTTCAAATTTGAAAATGGTAGAATATTTTTTTTCTACTACTTACAGTACGACTGCCGCGTTGAAATTTCACAGGTATATAGCATGAAATACAAGCTTTCTTATGACATACCGCGTTAGTCCAAAACAGCCGTCCAAGTTACATTTGTCTTTTTTTTTCAAATTTGAAAAAGGTAGAAAAAAAAATTTTTTTTCTACTATTTACAGTACGATTGCCGCGTTGAAATTTCAGAGGTATATAGCATGAAATACAAGCTTTTTTTTGACATACCGTGTTAGTCCAAAACAGCCGTCCAAGGTACATTTGTCTTTTTTTTTCAAATTTGAAAATGGTAGAAAAGAATATTTTTTTTCTACTACTTTCAGTACGACTGCCGCGTTGAAATTTCACAGGTATATAGCATGAAATACAAGCTTTTTTTTGCCATACCGCGTTATTCCAAAACAGCCGTCCAAGGTACATTTGTCTTTTTTTTTCAAATTTGAAAATGGTAGAAAAGAATTTTTTTTTTCTACTACTTACAGTACGACTGCCGCGTTGAAATTTCACAGGTATATAGCATGAAATACAAGCTTTTTTTTGACATACCGCGTTAGTCCAAAACAGCCGTCCAAGGTACATTTGTCTTTTTTTTTCAAATTTGAAAATGGTAGAAAAGAATTTTTTTTTTCTACTACTTACAGTACGACTGCCGCGTTGAAATTTCACAGGTATATAGCATGAAATACAAGCTTTCTTTTGACATACGGAGTTAGTCCAAAACAGCCGTTCAAGGTACATTTGTTTTTTTTTTCTAATTTGAATATGGTAGAAAAGAATATTTTTTTTCTACTACTTACAGTACGACTGTGAATTTTCAACGCGGTAAACGTACTGTAAGTAACAGTACGTTTGCCGCGTTGAAATTTCACAGGTATATAGCATGAAATACAAGCTTTCTTTTGACATACCGCGTTATTCCAAAACAGCCGTCCAAGGTACATTTGTTTTTTTTTTTCAAATTTGAAAATGGTAGAAATGAACATTTTTTTTCTACTACTTACAGTACGACTGCCGCGTTGAAATGTCACAAACATATAGCATGAAATACAAGCTTTTTTTTGACATACCGCGTTAGTCCAAAACAGCCGTCCAAGGTACATTTGTTTTCTACTACTTACAGTACGACTGCCGCGTTGAAATTTCACAGGTATATACCATGAAATACAAGCTTTCTTTTGACATACGGAGTTAGTCCAAAACAGCCGTTCAAGGTACATTTGTTTTTTTTTTCTAATTTGAATATGGTAGAAAAGAATATTTTTTTTCTACTACTTACAGTACGACTGCCGCGTTGAAATTTCACAAGTATATAGCATGAAATACAAGCTTTCTTTTGACATACCGCGTTATTCCAAAACAGCCGTCCAAGGTACATTTGTTTTTTTTTTTCAAATTTGAAAATGGTAGAAATGAACATTTTTTTCTACTACTTACAGTACGACTGCCGCGTTGAAATGTCACAAACATATAGCATGAAATACAAGCTTTTTTTTGACATACCGCGTTAGTCCAAAACAGCCGTCCAAGGTACATTTGTTTTTTTTTTTTCAAATTTGAAAATGGTAGAAAAGAATATTTTTTTTCTACTACTTACAGTACGACTGCCGCGTTGAAATTTCACAGGTATATAGCATGAAATACAAGCTTTCTTTTGACATACCGCGTTATTCCAAAACAGCCGTCCAAGGTACATTTGTTTTTTTTTTCAAATTTGAAAATGGTAGAAAAGAATATTTTTTTTCTACTACTTACAGTACGACTGCCGCATTGAAATTTCACAGGTATATAGCATGAAATACAAGCTTTTTTTTGACATACCGCGTTATTCCAAAACAGCCGTCCAAGGTACATTTGTTTTTTTTTTCTAATTTAAAAATGGTAGAAAAGAATATTTTTTTTCTACTACTTACAGTACGACTGCCGCATTGAAATTTCACAGGTATATAGCATGAAATACAAGCTTTTTTTTGACATACCGCGTTAGTCCAAAACAGCCGTCCAAGGTACTTTTGTTTTTTTTTTTTCAAATTTGAAAATGGTAGAAAAGAATATTTTTTTTCTACTACTTACAGTACGACTGCCGCGTTGAAATTTCACAGGTATATAGCATGAAATACAAGCTTTCTTTTGACATACCGCGTTATTCCAAAACAGCCGTCCAAGGTACATATGTTTATTTTTTTCAAATTTGAAAATGGTAGAAATGAATATTTTTTTTCTACTACTTACAGTACGACTGCCGCGTTGAAATGTCACAAACATATAGCATGAAATACAAGCTTTCTTTTGACATACGGAGTTAGTCCAAAACAGCCGTCCAAGGTACAACTGTTTTTTTTTTCAAATTGATTGAAAAAATTATTTTTTTTATTTTCACGGTATTTCGTTACTCCTTGTTTTGTAGAGCAGCATTAGACTTGTTTAAGCCTGATTAGCTATAACAAGAAGAAGCTTAGTATCCCAGTAGACTAGAATATTGTTGGCCGCTAACTTCACAAAATTTCCTCCTTAATTTGGTCGCATTATATGGCCGCTGAGTTTGGCTGCCAACTTCACACCGGTAGTTTTTGATACAGTTAAGGTGACTACGTTAATTGATACGAACGCTTAACACCGATGTCATCAATTTATTCATTATTTAAATTACCTATAGTAGGAGTAGGAACGCGCCTAAAAATGCCATGACATAATATACGTGTAGTAGCCTAAGAAGAGTTACAACCGTGTTTTCGCGTAGGCAAGAACTTTTTTAATAATACTGCCATTATGTGAGTTCGGATCACTTTCGATTTCATATTCGAAATGTCAATAACGAACTTTCCTATTCGAATAAGTACGAAACTTCCGAGAGTTACGAGATACATATTATTTTATCAATATAAAAATTACAAATATGATAAGCTTATAGTTTTGCTATTGACCTGAAAAATAAATAAGCTATTAATAAAAAGGAACAACCTACCGCTTGTGTTCCGCATTCCGCTGCCAAATTAATTTATTTATATTACATTATTTATTATTTTATTCAAATCAGTAGGTAAATGTCGCCGTAGCAGTTCTTTTCAGTTCAAATTCTTACAGTATGAGTGAAATACTTCTATAATTTAAAATCTTTGACCATAAATTTATCTAAGAACTCGTAAAACCTGTAGTAAACCTTTACCATGTTTCGTTGAAAACTACGATGTACCTATGGAAATTCTATACAAAAATATAATACCTGACAAAAAAAATTATTGGAAGCGGAGACCTTTCGCTCGCGGTCTATACTACTTTAAGGAAACGCTCTTAAAAACTTTCTCTGATTTTGGAAGATTTATCACCTTCGCAACTCTTAGATATGATTTTGCAATGTCACCACTTTGTTAAGGAGAAAATATGATACCATTTTGATTAGATCACGTCTATTAGAACATTGACCTATATAAAATGCCCGAAAATTATACGTAGCTTCCATGCTTGATTTTAGACGAATATTTTTAAAGCGAGGCCTTCCTGCATAATGTTATTAGATTTTATAATTATCACATCACACTCTAATGTTATAAAGGTAAAAGTTTGTGTGTGTTGAATTGATGTGATTGTTTACAATCAAACGGCTGGACGGATTTGGGTGAAACCTGACACCAGGATTGCATACATACTCGAATAACACTAGGAGCCTCATTTTTGAAACATTTGAATGAATTTATAACTTTCCAATGACGTCACTCAATATCGATATTGTATTATCGTCGACAAACACATTATAACGTTGTAGTTTTTCTGTTAAACTGTAGTGTATGCTTTTTTACTGTTATTGTGTGTTTGACGAAATAAACTTTCATTCATTCATTCATTCAAAATATCGTATTCTTATTTTTCGAAAACGTCGTCGATTGCACTTTGAATTCCGGTATCATTCAGTATTTCTGTGAGATATCCAAATATCTGCGAGTAACACCGTGGGGCGCAGTAAGTTTAGTTTAGATAAAGCCTTAATATACATCATCTATCACTACTTGAATAAATTAAAACCCTTTCCACCGTAAATGACTTTGACCGATCACGTAACTAAACCGTACAACATTACAAACGGTAAAAGTAGAGCTCTACAGGAAATTCAGAAACTAATATATTTTACGAGATACTAAAATTTTTGAGCTTCGTTCTTAAAAGTATAAAACAAGAGAGGTATTAAAAGAATTGTAAAATGTTCTTAAAGGCAGGTTAACCTTACTTTCAGAGTTTCTAGACCTCACGAAGGCCTGTTATGGCCCGCGATAGTTATCGAACCTAAAATGTTAAACATGTTCGTATTATAAAAGTGAGTAGGGCGGCACTGAAAATTTCGGGAATCAAGGAAGTGACACAACATTACTATTTAAAAATGTATGTATTGCTTTTCAAAGTATTCTTCGCGATTTGGACTCATTTTTCCATACGATGTAACCAATCATTGAAGCAACCATTCCATTCGGAAGTTGGGGTCTCCAAAATGGCCGTTTTGTAGGCGCCCACAGCTTATTCAGGTGATGAAAATCTCTGACCACGCAATTTATTCTTTATTTTAGGGAAAGTATAGAAATTATTAGGGCTTAGGTCGGGGCTGTACGGCGGATGGTCTTATAATTCTATGTTTTCTTGCTCTAAAAACTCTTTTGTTCTGTGCGCGGTGTGAGAACTCGCATTGTCGTGATGAAGGATGATGCGGCGGTTGCAGTTCTCTTAACGGAGTTCAGAAACGACCTGTGGCAAACAAATGCTAGCATACCATTCTGCATTAACCGTTCTTTGTCCCTCAAGAGGAATAGTCGCAACATGGCCGGTTTTGGAGACAAACGTGGCCACTATTTTTTTTGCAACTCTCCGTGAACGAACAATTTTTGTTAGCTTTAACTCATTTTCGAACACCCAAACTCGTGACTGGTTTTTTGCTTCGGGTTCGTACGCATATATCCAGGATTCGTCACCTAATACGATGTTGTATACAGCATTTGAGGATCCCGCGTGGAATCTTTCGAGAGTTCTGACGCACCAAGTAACGCGAGCCGCATTTTGCTCATCACAGGCACGTCCACGTTGAAATTCAGCAAACCAGCGAAAACTTGTGGTTTTGGATGGGGCTTCAACACCAAATGCAGAAATCATCCGGATAATACACTATTTTTGTGTTAAACCACTTCGAAAGTCATAATAAATCATCGCTCTTGAATTTTCTCGAGTCAATTCCATTTTTTCAACGACTAAACAAGTTTGACAAAACCTTGGGACAAGACCGAGAATATATTTTTAAATAAATAAATAGTATTCGATTTTCAAACCAAGTTTTCAGTTAAAAAAAAATTAATATGACAGAAACAGTGGAAATATTCCATTCCCGATACTTTTAGGCAGCCCTCGTATTATGATCCGGCTTTCATTTCACTCGCTTTTGTCAATGGCGCATTTTTATCTGAATAAAATTTTTGAGTTTGATGTTGAGCTGATTTGGAAACCGGTTCGCAAGTCCGACCCAACTCTTCGAGCTGTGAGCTGTTCACTGGCGAAGATCTGTTGAGTTACCCATGACTAGTTGTGGTTACGAGTATTAAGTTAAAATAAAGTAAATGACAAAATATCTTCAATAATAAAGCTTCATTATTCGAAAACTAAACTTTTAATAGCTCAATTTTCCAAAAAAGTTTTTTGTTATCATTATTCAGATCATTTCGTAGCATTTGAAAACAATTACTTTTAAACTCAAAGGTTATTTTAATTCGGGATAAAGTTAAGTAAAACAGGTTAAATTCTACAAATACAGGAAAAGTATTGTTTAACATTTTCCAAACCAATTGCTCGGAAATAATGACCCATCCGTGTATCATTAACAATTTTCGTTTTATTTATTGCTTTCAGAGAGTACTTTATTGGCATTTATGGTAATAAAAATGAGTTAGATATTAAATTAATATTTTGAAGTGTAGCTTTGGATTTTTGAATTAATTTAGTCAGTTATATATTTTTGCCTTAGCAATACCTACCAGAAACAACGTACCATTGCATATTTTGCATAATTTTGTTTGATGAGAATATTTTCGAATGCTTTGAAATTATTATTTTTTGTCCTCTCTATTTATTTAATTGTTAATCTAATGTATACTTTTTATTTTATTTTATCTTCTAGTATATTATGTCAAATTTTAACATGTACTTTTTTTGTCTCTTAGTTAACTAAAATAGATGTGCGCAAAAGTAGTAGATTCTCTGAAATATATATTTCTTTAACACCAATATCAGTTTTCATCAACCTGGATAAACTATGCTTGGCTAGTGTAAAATATATTTTTGAAAAAAAAACGAGACCAGAAACACTACCGTCAAGAGTACTGAAGCACCTCTCCGTATTTAAAGCAGTAAAATGTAAATACGAATAAAATAATCATCAAAACCGCACATTCCTCACAGCATTTAGAGAGCTCTAGAGTGGAGCATAAAAGGCTTTCATATAAATTTTACTTAAATGCTGACCCTTCGAATAAATTGAAAGGCATAGCTCTACGCTTGCTGCCCCGTATTGTGCGCGACACTTTAGCGAATATTGTAACTTTAAGTGTAGTCTAGGATCACGATACGTGTTTTTCTTGAATTTGTCGCAATCAATATTACTCCTTTTTTATCTTTTGAACTGATTGAACCGCGAACCGCGTTTTGATCTGTTTTGGCCTAGACTTGTACCGTGACTCAACAGCTCAAACTGATGCGATCTGCATATTTGAACTGGTTCAGACCTGGGTTACACACAGCTATATATCACTGCCTACGTAAGGCAGATGCCATAGATTAATAGCCATCAGCTGATGTATGTAAAAACCATTGTCACAATATTGTCCGTCGCACGCAACACCGTGTTTTGCCCTGAGTCCCGTCTCCGCCTTATACCATAAAAATAAACCCTGTAGTATCCTTAAACATCGCATCGCATCAACCCATAACGTCCGCGGCACGGGTCTCCCCTATGAAGGGAAACAATAAAATTATCACCCTGAACAATATACCAGAAAACATTTACCAATGAAAACATCTTACTTCGATACCCTCTCCTAGTCTATAAGGAATTCAGTAGTTTTATTAACAGATATAATCGTTATTTATGTCGGAGTGTACCGAAGTTAGGGGAGCACGGGTCTTACTGTAAGTAGTGGAGCTATTTAGCTGTCATCAGCTACATGTTTATTACAATAATATGTTTCGAGTAGGTCTTGGAAAGTTCTTATTGGCGAAACTAAATAGCAGCATAAAAATTTAGGTACATAAGTTGAAACTAACTTAGTTATGGAAGTACCTATATATCATGATATAATAGACCAGTAGTTTCATGAATTGTCGACCTTGCGACTACAAAGTGTTTGCAATATTTAAAAAAAATCAAACTTCAAAGTGGTTGCAGTTTTTTAAATACTCATATTATTGTAAATTATCTGTTTAAGACACTGTAGCAAAGCTCCCCCTTTTTAAAATTAATTACAAACAATCATTGATAATAAAAAAATTAGAAAGAACCTACACGCATCTGTATGAAATTGCAGGACAAAAACCTACTAACTGTCGGACGAAAGAAATGGAATATTCCATTTCTTTGCTCGCTCGGTCAAGAAAGAGCATGATGAACTATCATCAAATTAATATTAAAAAATATAATAACATGATTTATTCTATCCATCCCTTGCTGGGCACGTATCTTCATCAAGATAAGCGTAAGCAATACTCATTACGGTTTAAGGTTATAGGTTATAATTTTATTCAAGTAATTTTATAATAATGTATGTATCCCCATACAACATTTCTTAAAATACTTACATAACTGTATTTTATTTTTCCAATGATAAATAAATAAATACAAATCGAATAAACTATTTAAAACTTTTACCGTAAAAATTAACGACTTGAAACTTGCACAGACAACTTTCTTCGCTTATTTATTTTCTTATTTTTATCTCAGCTTTAATTAGAGAAGTTTGTTAAAGTATTTCTCTTGCAATAAAGACGATGTGGTAGGTTCAGACGGAAGATATATTTACAGCGGGTGATTTCACCATCTTCTGAGTTCTTCATCTAAATGGAGTAAATAAAAGGCCAAAGTTTTACCAACAATAGAACTATGTGCGAAGTCATGCAACCAAGCGTTACACTTTGTTTTGTTGCATGCAGTTGGATGAATCTGAACAACGCTAGAATTTATACAGGGTTGTCGGTTAGGGGTTCTTAGCCGAAAAAAAGTCATATAATTATCACCATCAATGATTTTCACCATGGGACCTCCTGTGAATACGAGAAATCGATTGTTTTATACAGTATACATTTTTCTTGAATTCATGGCGGGTCCTATGTAATTTGTTCGTAATGATGGGCACCCTTTCGGCTTAGTACACCTCTAACCGATAACTTTGTAATTAAAGAAGACCGAACAATAGGTGAGCGAATCTTCTCTACTCCGAGTGTTGCTAAATTTTCTTCGAGAAAATTAATTTTCTAATCGCGTACAAGATTTCAACAAAAATCTTGACTAAACTTGGTAGACAAGTTTTGCAATTCTTAGCTGTTTTAGTATTGAGGATTTTTAAGTGTCTAAATGTTGTTTAAATTTTTGTTAATTGGTACAACAAACTATAGGGGTTTTGGATCGTCATTTTGCAGAACTACAACTTTCTTTGTAGTTAGACTTGAAATGTCCTATGCACATATAAGTTAAGTACACAAACTCAATGTAAAATATAAAAATAAACAATATTCTTGCGTATAAAGCAAAGTGCAGAAAAGCAAACATTTAATGGACCAGTCATGTTTCAATCTAACCAAATCCTGCTTAGTCGATTCTTGTCACGAACCTCCTTCAACTATAATCTTTGTAGCAGATCCTGAAGGGTAGAACAGAAAGGCGTCTGTCTGTATTCCTTTTTAAGTTAAAATACGTGTAGTGACTGTTTTTGACGTTGCAATCTAAGCAAATCTACTTCGAGTCTGGCATTTTTTCCTTTTGTTAGTTTGTATTTGTCTGTATGTTGGTACTCGCATACAGGTCATAGCTTTTTACCAATTAAGACGTAACGTAGTATACAAGTTCTATGAGTTTGAAAGTTATATAATCGTCGAGGATTTTTGATTGGAAGATTATATCCGTTTATATAAAATGTAGCAAGCAGAGACAAGCAGAACTACACTTATCTGGTGATTGGTTGGAGCATTTTGATTATCTGTAGATGTTTAGTGATCCACAGGTGAACTGTGCATTATTACTTTTTGTTCTACTACAACTGCAAATTTTTTATGCTGACAGAAAAACCGTACAAACAAACTTTTTTTTTTCTGTTGCACAAGGAGAACCCGTAAAAGGCTTTCCTTTATCTGAATGAATAAAGGCTAGGGCTAGTAACTAATTTTAGTTTAACTTAATCGTCTAAAAAATAACGTCTCTAAAATTAGTCCATCGGCACTTTTCTTATCGAAATTGTTAAGTCGAAAATACTTTGTTCATGTGTTCTTCCGTCTTAGCACTTTCACTATTATATTACAATATTTTACTTTTTTTAAACACAACAATAACCCGAACGCTTTAGTTTTTTTTAATCTTATAGATATTTCTGTCTGGTCGAGGAGCTAGCCTCGACATTGACATGATGGTGAATCCGGTTTTGGTGAGCGTCGGCGTATTTTTTGATCACTTGTTCAACGAATTCTACTTTTAAGCCCTGGTAAAGATTGAATTGAATCTTATGTACAAACAAACCTAAGAACAATATAAATAGCAAACTTTATACTACACTATTATTTTTAAGTGATGTCTGACATCTTTCTTGGTCTATTAAATACAGAAAGCCTTTTTGCTATTGAAAAGTTATCTTAATTAAAAGGCTTGAGTCAAGGCTCAAGGCTAACGAGGCCTTTGCGAGGTGCTCTTACAAAGGATTACAAAACTTTTAGGAGCCTTTACATTGCAATAAATACCCTAATAATTTTGTTCATTTGCTCATGTCACCGTGATTATGTATTTTTACACAAATAAGATAATGAGGAAAGATTTGTATTTTTGTATGTAACGAATAAACTTAAAATTTGCAAAAAACCCTTTGACGTTACCACTGAGTAACAAGGCTGTATTTATTATAAGAAAAAAATTGAGATAGATTAAGTACATACTTTGAGATGTATATAATCGCTACGAATAAACGCCTCTCAATTTTGATCGTCTTTCGTCTTGCTTTAGCGCTTGACGTGCTTTATCGGATAAAACAAGACCAAAGATGCTTAAAGTTAAGAACGCATTAGTAATAAGGCAGTGAATTCGTAGGGAAAATGTCTGAAATAATGTTAACATTGTTGCAACTAGGTATATAACTTTTTTCTATACAAAAGGTAGGCAAGTGCATTTATTACCAAAAGCGAAATGACTAACTACAACATAAAAAAATAGCAGATAGATTACTTATACAGGGTTATTGGTTAGGGGTGTACTAAGCCGATGTTATCTTCGCTAGCCAAAGCGGTAGGATTTCCAGTGTCACGGTAGCTAGTGCTCTTTAAAGAACTTTATGACATGGCGTCGCTTTTCAAGAATAATCATATAGAAATGGACGAAAGCTAAAAGTTGTGTATAACTTCTGCTGCCAATGGTACAGCAGAGCTATGGGCTAGACTTAAGACATAAAAGAGGGGAAAACATGAGTAAGCATAGTGGGTTTCATATTCGTAGCGTTGAATCGGCGAACTGTCAGAAGGGAACCATGTTCGCTAGGTTATGTTTTCATCTCTTTCATGCCTGGCTCTAGCTGATAGCCCAGCTAGTCTACTCCACAGAAGAGAAAAATTGCGGGATTGTTGTTCAGGCGTTGTAGAGGAACATATGTAAATAGAAACAAATTTTACAAGCAAGAACATTATACATATTAAAACATATTAAACTTAACTTTTTTCCAACAAAATTATACATACCTACTTAAAGAAAAGAAAACTCTGCATAATAGCGGAATGAACGGTATTCTATTATAATTAGTTTCATCCAGGACATAATTTATAATGGTGCCAAATTTCATCTAATTCATACAAACTTTCGCGTTTATAACATTAGCAAGATTAGTGCCACTAAAACAGCGAAATCATTCTACAAGAAAACGTCAAACCCAGCATCATGTTTACAAATATCCAAACAAAACTAACCGTGTGAAGTCACACAGTCATTCCAGTCATTTCCCCTCACCACACTCCATTTTTTTAACACATATTCGAGAGTAATCGGGGTTCTAAGAAACATATATCAAGGCTTTTATCCAAAGAACTTGTGTCATAAAAGGGAGGCCTTTTCCGTGACCTGGTGAATGGTTCTCTTTAATGTTTTATGTACCGACCGTTGGTAGGTAATGGCAGTTAATTTAACGATGGTATGTCCACATTACTCTCAGTTACGGTTTTCGTGAACATAATTGTCCATTTGTTGACCAGAATAAGGTAATGGTGCCAATGTGGTGTTGACGGTAGGGGAATTTAACTTTATTCGAAACATAATGTTATGGACTATTTGTGTTATGCGCTTTTATTTAGGAAATGTTTAAATTAATTATGCCAATCGTTATAAGATTTATTTAGCAAATTATGTATAAGGTGACTCCCTAAATTTTCAATGTGTATTTTTTCACAGGCTGCGTTTGAATAGTGGGAGGTGCTAGACAATTTTTCAGAGCTAGAATAGGACACGAACAAGGTGAAAATAAAGAGCAAGCTAACTTGGTTTCATTTTGACAGTTCGCAGCTTCAACGCTGTCATGATGAAACCAAGTTTGCTTGCTCTTGTTTTCATACAAGACAGACAATTTTCAGACAATAGCCGATAGTCCTGCAATGCATTCTTGTTTCTAAGAGGAATTAAATCAGTTTAGTTTCTTGTTCTACATCAAGTGTTACTTTGATTGATTAAAAATATAATGAGGCTTCATATATGTGCAGAAATAGCATATTTTATGTTATCTAAATGTTAAATAAGCACCCAAGAAATAACAGCGCCCTTGTTAAGACTATTCACTCATGAATTTCGCACCAAACGCACCAAACAAAGCTTCGCATGAATTTTTGATCACAGTTTTCGCGGTATTTCCTTGTCTTTCTCGCTAAGTGTGGTTTCCTACGCCATTACACAAGAACGACGCGGGGCTCTGTGCAAAATTTATCTTAATTTATGTGAACTGGATGGGAATACTAATCGGTTCCGGGTGATACAGGGAGGATGATGAATAACTACGGAATCCTGGGATTTTGCACGGAATAAATAATTAGCAGAAAACTAGTTTCCGCTACTGTATGACAAAAAATAACTATGACGTTATGTAATCTTTTGATTATAAGAAAAATATTTATTTTAAACACTATAAAACACAATTTAAACAGTTCTAGGTATTTAATACTATAAACTTAATACATGCTTTCTGTCACAAATTGGTCCCAACTCTACATAATGCTGGTTGAAACGACCAGCGTTGATCGTAAGTTAGTAAGCAATAGTTACGATAGTAGTTGGCAAGTATGCTAACGGTTAACATAGTGGTCTTACACATTTAAAAGGTTTATTCATTCAGATAACAAGATTTCTGTAGTTTAGGAAAAACTAAAACTTAATATTTTATGCTGTCAAATGTTTTAGATAACGGCGCAGTTTAAAAATTAGACATTTCATACTTGCGATGCAAAAATACATGTAATATTTTATCGCTATTTTTATCTAGCAGCCTTAATGGCATATTAAGATCCTTAATACAATGTTTATGACAAATAATAAACCTAATATTTAAATTTAATACATTCATTTTTATTCCCAACTTAAGCAAGAAATTTGTGAAATTATCTTACAATTTCTACATATTGTTATTTTAAATAATTATAAATACATTTACATCTAGTTTTGCACCCTGCTACAATAATTGAAGAACCTGTTGTTCTGTGTAATGTCTACTCTCAACTTGTGCACAAGTTACCTACGTGCTCTTTGCGGGGATATACTTAACTGTTTATGTTTCTGTTGTGGTAATTGAGACTAAGCTTTGCTGTCGTCGTAAATCCTTCCTGATTTGGCTTTTGTTAGTTGAAAAGTGAAATATAATCTTAACGCCTCAGAGATTTCGGTGAGATTGAACTTATTCCGAGTTGATCTCCCTTTGAGCAATTTGGAGTAACGTTTAATATTAATAGCGTAGATGTAATTATAGAAAAGGGAGATTCAAGGGGACGGATTCTGTTCGATTCACTTGTTACTACAAGTGAATCGAACAGAGTAACCATATAAAAGCATACAGTCGAATCAAACCTCTTCCTTTTAGAAGTATGTTAAAAATTAACATACCTACACAGTAACAAGTTCTTTTAAAACAAAACCGATTTCTAACTATGACTCAGCATGCGCCTATAAAAAAAATATTTTGATTTAAAACCAATCTACTGTTTCAATTTTGATAAAATCAAAATGGGACATGATATGTATGTACAATAAAACGTAACCTTTAAAACAAACACATTTTTTTCCGAATCGGTCTATCTATTGCGGAGATATATTAAGTAACACATACAGTCAATTTGTGTACCTATTTTTTTTGAAAGTCAGTAAATAAGTGTTAAAATTGTCTCCGGTCGGTATACAAAAGAATGCCCGCTAAAATACAGTCGAACTTGTATAATAGAAACACTTAAGCTCCTTACGAAACTGCAAGGTTTTCGCCTGAGAATAGAAACGGCCTGTTTGTTTTAGGCGCTGTTTACTTATCCACTGGTTCCCTAAGTAAACAACTTGGTTTAACTAAGCACAGATTACGCATGACTTTACCTAAGTGAGTTACACTTACACGGTACAAGAATCGAGTTTCGTTAGCTTAACTCGGCGAAAGATAAATTAAGTTTTTGTTTTAACGTGCGATGTTGTAGGCTGCGGAAATTTATTGTATTGCCCAACAAATGTATTTTTTCAGGTAGTCAGTAGTAACCTAAAGTACGATTTTTAGAACCGGTATAAACGGAGTCATAGTTTTCATGATGGAATCATAGCTTAAGAATTGCTTAGCTTGCAGAAGTCAGTCGTAGAATCTTTGCGTCTGCAGCTTCCCTAAGAAGACTGCGTAATTTCCTTCCAATTACTACTAAAACTGCACTTGTAAAATCTCTTCTTCTCCTGATATCAGATTACGCAGACGCTTGCTATTTAGACTTAACCGAGGAGCAACTCGACAAGCTCGGGCGTCTACAAAATTCGGTTTGTATTTGGATTACGCAAAAATGACCATATCTCTGAATACCGTAAAAGGCTTAGATGGTTACCTATTTGTCTTCGCCGTAATTCTCATATCCTGTCTTTTCTTTATAAAATACTATTCAATTCTACCACTGTTTCCCACTCTATTTCGTTGCGGCCATCACGTGACCTTCGATTTGTGCTGCCTACTTCTATCTCAACGAATTCATTCTTTAATGCATCATTTACTGTGCAAGCTATCCTTCTATGGAACGCGCTACCTTTGTCAATCAGACAGCAGGCTAAATCCTTTTATATATAAAAAGACTTGCCGAACATTCATTACCTTTCTCTTCATTAATTAGAAACATTTTGTGTTTTATTATTATTACGAATATGACGTATGTATCTTTCGAATGTGCTTAATTTTACTAGATAGATACTGTATATCTATCTAGTATATATAGGGTCGGCACTCGAAGTGTTACCAATTCAAAATACTGTAATTTTGACAATTTTGTTTCTTTTTATTTATAAACTTCAATATATAGAAAAAAACATTTAAAATTAAAAAGAAAAAATTATTGTTCGATGTGGCCACCTTTAGCGCGGATAACAGCATCGAGTCTGTCCGAGAAGGCTTCACACGCTGCACGAATGTGGTCTGCTGATATTTTGTTCCATTCTCGGCGAAGAGCAATCTTTAAGGCGTCGACTGTCTCATATTTTTTTGCTGACACTTTGGCCTCTAGAATTGACCATATGGTGGCCATTGTTGCGAAGAAATGAAGCTCGGAACTTTTTCTTGCAAAAAAATTTGGGTTTCTCGGGCTTTGTGGGATGGTGCCGAGTCTTGCTGAAACGTCCAATGATTTCTACCGAATTTCTTACGTGCCCAAGGTAACAAAGCATCGTTTAAATTCTTTTCACGGTAGATTTGCTGGTTTATCTTTGCACCCTGCTCAATGAAAACGAGAGGTGAACGTCCCGTAGCAGTTACCGCGGCCCAAACCATCACTGATGCTGGTGTTTGCTTTCGCAGAGCAATTCGTTGGTCTAAATTGTCGTTTGATTTAGACTTTAACCATACGCGATCATTTTGTTTGTTCACATATTGCTGAACCGTAAAATTTTTTTAACGTGCAACTGCTTTAACTCCTTAGCTCTTTCTAGGCGAACTGCCTTTTGTGCAAGTGTCAAGTCTTGCGCTTTTTGTATTTTGTAAGGCTTCAGTTGTAGTTTATTTTTTAATATGCGTCCTATGCTCCGGGCAGATACATTAAGACTTTTCGCCAATTTAACTGCGTTTTGTCGTGAATTTCGTTCAATTCTAGCCTTTACCTTTCGAACCATTTCTGATGATGTTGCTGTTGGTGGATGTCCATCTCCATGGCGTTTCTTGATGCTACCCGTATCATTGTAACGCGTGATGGTCCGATACACAAACATTTTATTCAGATGTAAATGTCGTAGCGCATTAACAATGGCTGGTTACGATTTTCCAGCCAAATACAAAGTAATGACACTGTGGCGTTTGAGTTCCATCTGGATAACTTTTTTTAGCAGCGACGAAAAACAATGAGCTCCTGTATGTTTAGGAACAATACAATAGACTTACGACTGTGAAAAAATGGGCGCCATATTGTAAACAGTTTGGTTGCTATAGCAACTTAAAGTTGGTAACACTTCGAGTGCCTACCCCAGTATATATTTTATATGTATGTATTTTCTTTTTTTTGTGGTACCATCTCATTTTTTTAGTGGTTATTATTTGCTGTGAGTCCGATTCATCCAAAGATTGCCTGGTAGAAATCGCTTTAGGCTATAAGGCCACCCAATGTATGTCCAAAATATTAATTTATTATTATGATGTGAAATAATGAGACAGTATAACATATAATTAAATAAACAAAATATGTCATAGTAGATAAGTGCAAGTTTCTGTAACTAATTTTTAACTACTTCTCAACGATTGTTCACAGTGTTTGTAAATCTATATATATTGTTATTGCTATGACTGATAGGTATATAGTGTTTCAAATACAATACAACCCTAATTAACAAAATCAATAGCTGCATACACTATTGTATGATCGTCGATCGTCGGACTACGCCTAAAAATTGGTAATAATATCATAGACAAACAAATGCTACTCAGTGACTACAATATAAATGATGCTAAATGTACCACAATCGAATATGTACTCAAACACACATTCCAACTTTCGCAGTTAGGATACCACTGTTATAACAATAAACCAACCAGACTGGCACAAGTGCCTAATCATTACTAGGTCTAGAACTTTCGGCGCCTCTTGAGTGAATTGCCAAATTGTATGTGTTTTTCTATTGCCAATAAATGTATTTGAAGGCGGTTAACCCTCTTGTACCGTAGAGCCTTACAAGATTGCCCATTCGATTTAAATTTGCCCAGCTGAGCACTTTTCACAAAAAAAATAAAATATGGCAAGATGTTTTAGTAGAATTACTCATTTTAGCCATAGTAGATTTTTCAACATATTGTTGGCAACTTTACGTAAGCGTCTGTCGCTCACGTCACTTCAGTCGAAGAACAGACCGCTTTAAAGTTGGATGTGTGATTCGTGGGCCAAAATCAGTGGCAAAAACTTGTATTGGATTTCTCACAAAGAACACAGCAGGTAAGTTATTTGTATACTACTGTAAGTATTTGCCAAAGAAACGTTATATATCGATTAAACAACGACAAATCTCTCATAGAATTGAAAAAATGCTAGTGGGCAATGTTAAATTACTTTTTCTACTATACTGTTTACAACTTTGCCCATCAAAATATTGCTACTAGGGTTGTCACCTCAATATGTTTTTTTTTTTTTTTTTTTTTTTTGATAAGATGAACAAAAGCGCCAAATGAATGTTGATAATGTTTTTTTTTCTGTTATTTTGAGAACTAGTTACACGTTTTTTGTTATTTAAGAAGTTTTGACTTATAAAATTTATTATTAGTTTGAGTCTATCGTTAGAGGCCTCTGAAGCTGTATGAAGACTTTCAACATTATTATTATTATCATATCTATCTGACGATGCAGATAGATATGATAGTAATAATAGTACCTGTAAATATATAAAACTAATCATTACTTCATAATTAAGTCGCGTAACATATAATACATTCATAGTTGTAGAGTACTAAATTTTTTAAACTTGGTTGAATTACACGTTGTTATTTAACATTGCAGGATGAATTGTAATCAGCGTAAAAGCACAAGAAAAAAACAACGGCGTATAATAGGATCTCGAAAATACAAAGATTATTCCGATGATATGTTGAAATTAGCTGTAGATATGGTAGAAAAAAAAATGATGTCAAGTCGAGACGCCGAAAAAAGATTCGGTATTGCGCGGCGAACAATTTTAAATAAAATTAATAAAGTACATACAAAACCAGTTGGTGCACAAAAGAAATTGTCAAACGATGAAGAAGAAAAACTTGCGAATGTGTTGATGGCATCGGCAGATTATGGCAGTCCTATGACGAAATTGGATTTAAAAATTCTGGTTTACAAATATCTGGAAAAAAATTCACGAACAGATGTATTCAATGATCAATTGCCAAGTGATACCTGGGTAGATGGATTTTTAAAAAGACATCACTCAAAATTATCAATGAGAGCTACCCAAAATATTAAAAAGAACCGAGCTGAAAAGGGTTTAGACGAAATGGAACAATTTTTTGACAATTTACGCGAAACTTTAAAAGACATACCACCCACAAATATCTTAAACTATGATGAGACTAACCTTGCCGATAATCCAGGAACATCAAAATGTGTTTTTAGGAGAGGGGTTAAACATCCTGAGCGGATAATAAATAGCTCTAAAAGCTGTATATCAATCATGTTTTCTGCAAGCGCGGCTGGAACGTCTCTTCCAACATATGTGGTATACAAGGCTGCCAACTTGTATTCTGAATAGGTTGAAGGAGGACCAAATGGAACCAGATATAACTGTTCCAAGTCTGGTTGGTTTGATTCCAGTTGTTTCGAGGATTATTTTAGAACTATTGTGATTGAATGGGCAAAGCAAATTCAGGGCCCAAAAGTAGTGATAGGTGATAATTTGTCTTCCCATATAAACATTGAAGTAGTGGAGTTATGTCAAAAATATGATATTAGATTAGTATTCTTGCCACCTAACTCCACTCATCTTACCCAACCGCTAGACGTAGCGTACTTCGGTCCACTAAAAAAGGAATGGAAAAAAATCTTACTAGATTACAAATTTCAGAATCCAAGTCAAAGTACTCTGAATAAGAAGCATTTTCCAAAGCTTTTGGCTCGCTTGTTAGAACAAATTAAGCATAAAGAAGGTATAAACATAAAAAGTGGCTTCAAAGCAACCGGTATTTACCCATTAAACCCAAGAAATGTTTTTAAAAGAATTCCAGAATATTTTGACGACAAGCAATATGGAATCGATACAATATTATTGGAATACCTAAAAGAAACAAGAACTCCTAATCCGATGCAAGTAAAAAGAAGCAAAAAGTTACGTACAGAGCCTGGCAAGTCAGTTAGTACTGATGATATTCTAACATCAACAAAAAACAACGAGACAACCACAAGCAAATCATCAAAATGCAAAATAAATATAAAGAAAGAAAAAAAACAAATAAGAAAATGTATAAAATCAAACACAGAGACAAGTAATTTAGATAATGAAGAAGGTAATATTATGACGTTTGATGATAACAGTGATACATACTACCAATTAGACGAAAATACTGGCGAAATTATTGTACCCCATATTAAGCTAATGACTAATAACCCTAGCAGACTTGATGAAATTTCTATCAAAGTCATTAACAAGAGCATGGGGCTTCTAATGCCTAATAAACCACAATTATCGCATAATATTGTCAAATTAAATAAAGTGAAAAACGATTGTCAGAATCAGTCTTTTATTGCCATCAATCAAAACGATTTACCAAAATGTTTTCTTCCAAAGAGAAATACATTAGATTCCAACATCAAACATGGAGTGACAATAACGTCTAATATAAATGTGACCGAGAAGAATGTAAATCTCATAAGGAAAAAAATAAATATTAAAGCAGGACGCATCGTAACACAATCAGCTTTACAAATGAAGATCTTACCAAAAGTAGTAACTACAGATCACATTAAAGAAAGTAAACAAGAAACAGATAGACCCTCTAATTATGATGAGAAAAGAAAAGAAAATTTTGAAAGGAAACGGAAAAACACGGCTACAGAAAGAAAAAACTTCTCTGGAAAGAAGAAGAAACAAGAAAGAAAAAAGAAGAGAGTTGCCAAACAGGAACAATTCAATCCTAACAGCGAAACAACTTCTGTAAGTTCTGTTGATATGATGAGTGTTGCAGATACTGATGATTCAGATTTTGATACGTTTAATGATTATATAACGACATGTCTGATGGAACTTGGTGATAAAGAAAACTTTGAGCCAGATGAAAACATTGTACCATTTGGGTTAAGTGATATAAATTACTTTACGAAGGACGTAGAATTAAAGTTAGATGATTGGGTGGTTGTGAAATTTGTAACAAAAAAAAGTTTGAAGCACTTTGTCGGGCGTACTGTATGCATCAAACACAGTATTCCTACAGTAAAATTTACAAGAAAAGTTAAGAATTTTAGGGACGATAAACTCATATTCACGTATCCAAATGTAGAAGACATCTGCGAGGTAAATCGAGATGACATAGAAATGGTATTACCCCCACCAAATATTTCAAGACGAGGTCAAATAATGTTTGATTGCAACTTTGATGCATCCTACAACATACAATAAGTTAATTAAACTATTATAATGATCTCATACTTTAAATTAATAAAACTTCTAAACACTATTCTAATTATGATCTAAGATATTATTATTGTTGCCTAATATAATGTGAATTACATAAAATATCGTAATTACCAAACTTAACTGTTGTAACGAAAACGTACTTACCTATTTAAATAACATTAAGTAATGTTCTAACCAAAAATACTAATTTTATAGTAAATTCTTAAGACTGCAGTTAACTACATAGGTATTAATAAAAACCAAAAATAGTGAATAAAGGATGAAAATTAACACAATAATATTTAAGAGTAGTAAGAAATACATTTAAAGAGATCTGATTTAATCTGTTTAGTCTGTCAACCATTCAACACAATTACATTATAATTCATATTTGTTATTTTTGTAGTTTGTTTTGTTTATTATTTGATTTTGATAGATATATAATATTGTATGTCTTCATTGCAGATACTTTTTGTTATAAACGTTATTAAGTTCCTATTATTTTGTAAGGTATTTTCTATGATCATCTTTGGAAAAAAAACCGCTCAACATTGTAAAATAACTACAAATAGACCAGCTGATTTTATCTGTTCCAAAAATTGCTACAGACGTAGGACAAATCACAGGGGATAAAACAATGTTTCTTGATTTTAAAAAATATTCTATAATACTGATCTAAGTATGTAGTCATTATTGTGGGTATGTATAGTTCCTTTAAGTTTCTGTTGATTTTGCATGTTAAACCTAACCTTAAAATAATTCGCAATTATTAAACAAAATATTTTTATTTGAAGGTTAATAATAAATCTGACAACCCTAGTCTAGCGTTTTATTTCTATGAAGATAAACAAAAAAAAAATTGTAACTTTGCCCAGACAAATTTAGCGGGTTATATGACAAATTACACGTTTAGTGCTTAAATCCCTAGTTATTTAGACTATTTGTCTATAATGTGCTCTGATTAAAATGTTTATAAGTTTAAAAACACTGGCTATATGATTATTTTAAAAAAATGGGCAATGTTGTAAAATGTTCTCAAAATTTGGCCCGTTACCTAAATATAGGTCTCTAAGAGGTAAATTTGAGATTTCATGGTATTATCATTGATTCCATGCAATTATCCGTACATTTAATGATCATCTGCATTTAAAACCACTTTATAATAATTATATTGAATAATTTTATTTGAGGTTGAAAAACAAAAAACGAAATATTCGGGCAAAGTTGTACCTTTATACGGTAACCCTGATAAAATATATTAATGATTTAATGTCTGGACAATTACTTTTTTGCCGGTGTTTTATTTTTATTTTGGAACACGGCAGTGCAAATCACTATATTTATAAAAATTAACTATAATAATAAAAGTGATATAATTACGATACATTTTTATTAGCTTAGTAAGCTACAAGATCAGTTTATGACAAAGTGTTTGGATAGTTGCTCCCATAGGTACACAGATAGGTATTAAATTAATAGACATGGTTTACATACGATTCAAAAAAAATATGACGGAAACACTGCGTTTCGAGACTTGTGCAATTTTGTACATGTTATGGTTTTAGACAGGATTTTTATTTAACCAAAGATACAAAACATCATCGTAAGTCCATTAATAGAATTTTGTCAATATTGAATGACAAATATATCTCATACGTTTTGTTATTTTCTTGTCCGAGCTTAGGGTCTGGTGATCTTTTCTTTTGTCTGTCAGTTTTCATGTAAACCAGCATGTTAGTTCTCGCGCAGAGGTCATAGTTTTCATTCGATCTTGTTCAAACTTGGTATGTACAGATTCGACGAGTTTTTGAAGCATTTAGCGTAGTCGCAGGTTTTTCAGATTTTTATTAAAAAGTGTTAGTAATAATACATCGATTAGTTGTTCGATGCGTGTGACCTGAATGCTGGTGTTTATATCTAGACTAACGTATAGACATTGCCGTTCAAAGTTTTAACGCCGCAAGCATACTGTGAACGCTGGCCTTTTTTAGTGTTTTGAAGTAATTAGATTATCTAGATAAAAATTAGCTAGATAAAAATTTCCCGCCAAAAACTTCTTAATGCAGTAAAATTGTAATAATTTGCAAGGTAATAAAACGATGTATACTTTCATATTTAATCATATTATTCAATACTTGGCGTAATATCAACCAATATGTGCATGAAATATATTGTTGATATCGATATCTGAAATATTTAACGGCTAATTAAATACGTCTGATTACAAATTAATGCGAATTGCAAACCAAATACTGGTTATTTATTTATTTAAAAACAAAATTGTACTCATTTTGTACAGTAGTTACGTAAATTACGTACCTACGAATAATAACTGATCGGTGAAATATGCAGGTATTTTTTTAGATACTGCAATGATGAATTATAGTGTCATCATTCACAGAACTGCTAGTTCTTATTTCTATTTCATATAATTATATAAATGTATGGGAAAACGTTTTGGTCAGATATGTCTTAGAATAACATAATTTAATTCCAGCATCCCATTTCTCAGTATTACGTAGAGATACTGCAAGACGCCACCGGTATGTGGTTTCCGCGGACTAAATGCTTTGCGTCAACTTTTAATGTGCGAATTGTTAGGTCGAGGAATTCGAGTTCTCTATTTCCCGATAGCTATAATCTCGGTCTTTTTTAATCTAATCTAAACTCGGTTTCTTCTAGGCAACTGTGCTATATACTAGACCTGATCCTCGCTTTTCATCAGACAAGTTGTGGTCACGAACGAGCCCATTAGCTATAACAAATGTATTCCTTATAGTTGTAGCACTACATTTTCCTATTAGTTTTACTGTAACCACTATAAAGGTCTAACAAGATTCTGGTATTTTGTATAGAGACAGTAAGAGTAGCAGGATACCCTTAAAATGAGATCATCTAAATCCAATTTCAATACACGGTTTCCGAGAAAGCCTTAAATTTAGTTACATTAAGTTCGTAACGCGGGTCGCGTCGACTGTTTGTTTATTTATTGCCTTATTTAGAATTTCCCTAAAGCTATTCGAAAAGTTATAATTAGCTGCCCGACACTGAATCTGTAGGTTTGTTCTGTTAATAGCACAAATCGATAGTTGCGACCAGTTGCTGAAATAACATAATCAATTGATGCTGTAACAAAAATATTTTTTCGTATTGCGACGTTCCTGCATTCTCCTATGTAAAGTATATATGTATAAGTAAAAGATCAAGTCCAGACTGACTGACTGTCAGGTTACAATCAACGCAGACCCAAAATCACTTATATTGAAACACGAATTTGATGTACTGGATGTAGGAATTTATTAAAGAAGGGTTTTTGTAAATTCAACGAATTCGAAGGAGGTCAAAAAGGGGTTAGAATTTAATTTTGCGTGCGACGTCGCGGATGAAAACTACCAGTATTAAACCACTGTCTCTCACGTCAAACCATTTTTACAATTAAGAGCGATAATTGCTCCTACAATTCGTCTTTTAAAATATAAAACTTAAGCTTACTTAATGTTTAAATCTAAGCAACCAAGTTGACCTTGAAACATTGAACATAGAGAGGGTGGAATCAAGGTTAACGAATAGGTTTCTTGATTAAATCCAATTTCAATATTATGATCGATTTATATGTTTTATAAATTTATGTCGTTTATATAGTTATAATATAACCGTGAATAGAACGGCGTAACAAGATAGAAATTAACGGCATTACTACCCTGAAAATTGGCAGGGTTTTATCTATCCCAATCGAATAAACATTGCGCTATTCACAGTAGTAATTCCACTAGCAACATAATACGTTGTTCTCTAGTAGTTTATTCTAGTATTTTATATTTAAATTTTTAGTGATTCATAAATGATTTTACTGCTGCTTTTATTTCTGTAGTTTATCTTCTCTTTGTTCCCAATAAAGTCACTTACGTAGTAGCAGAAATTCTTAAATCAGAATTGAAGTTAGAAATAGCCCACACTCAAGACGACGACGCTTCATATCCGCTTTTAAAGCTCGTATCCGAGATACGTCACTGCCACTGAGAATGAGAAATACGCGACACACTCGTATTTTTATTTTATTTTCACATTTTCTTATCTAAACTAGACTGTGTGGGTAGATTTTTTCCAGAGTAGATAATTATAAATGCGAAAGTATGTTTTTTGATTTGTTGGTTTGTTTTTTCGTCTTATTTAATATTTGCAACTGAGCGACGGATATCTTCGAGTAGTTATTTCCATGGGCTATCTTTGTCCAGGGAAAGAAACATACCGGGCAAAAGCTGGTAGTCTTTTAACTACGACTTAAATATACTTAGTGCAGAATTTTGTATTAAAATAAAAATACCGAAAAAGTAATAAACGATTTAGTTATCAAAATAGGATCAACACAGTTTTAATTTTGATAAGATTTGTAATGCTTTTTTTCTAATTGTACTTAATCTTAAAATTATGCATTATGCATTCTCATTGTTCAGCATACAATTTGCTAGTGAATCCGCTTCTTCTAGATAAGCGTGCTACGTCTTAGGCCACATTGTCACTTTAGATCAAGCGAAAGGCATATTTATTTTCTATGTATAAAATGTGTATTATTCAGGCAGAAAAAAGGTATCTAAAAACAGTCATAATAAAACATTACATTAGAAAAACCATAACGTAACACGCCTTTTAATATAAGAAAGTAAGCTTTATGATACATATCTGAAATAAGATCAAGCCAAGAAATGCAACCACATCTACAAAACTGAGCTCGGAGTAATAACTTCTACATAATCTGTGGACTCCAGCGAAGATATTACAAATTCTCAACACGGTTTTAGGAGACCAACCGTCCACCTTTAGAATGTCCATTAATAAACTTTTCCTAGTCATTTATGTCTTATGCGAATGGAATAAATTATATTTTAAAATAACGTGGACTTTAAAAATATCTGAACTTAACGCCCTGTTGATCGACTTTTGATAAGATTAAATTCAAATACACGTCGGCTGATTAATCAGAAGTATAATTTTGATGCCATAAACATATATAATTGTGAATCACTAATATAATAAGGGACAAATTTAACGATATGAGAAAAACTTAATATCCGATATCTCCAGCTGTCACGAGAAGTATAATTGTTTAGAGTAATTAGGGGTGTATTAAGTACGAGGAGCACTTGTCATACACTGACTTGTAGTATTGCGCAGTTCCTATCAGTTATGTTACTCCACATTATATGTGACAAACTGTCAAAGTAGGTTAGAATTGTGCCGATAGAGCGCGCGTGCCTAAGGAGCTATCTCGCACCGAACGCAACTTTAGATCCGCATTGGCTCGTGATCACTTCTGTCTGTCTCACTAAGCTAACTCTCATTTGCTGGATTATACTGAGATAAATAATGATGTGTAAGAATAAGAGTTAACCTAGTTTTTAATGTAGAGTTATTGTGTTATATTGTATTGTTTAATATCTATAAATTATTACACATTCTGTGAAACAAACTGTCAAAATATGTAAGAATTGTTTCGATAAAGCGCTAGCTTTTGCCCGCGTTATGTTAGTTTTTCCTGGTAAAAGCCCATTAGCTAGCACTCTACAGGCTTCAAACTACACCATTCAAAAAAATCTAGTCAATCCGCGTATCGATTGCTGAGGAAAAGAAAAACAAACAGACCAAAAACCAAAAAATAGACTTTTACATTTATAATGTATGTGGAAATCAAGATGTTGAGAGTGTTCAAGAGATCAAGAGATCATCAAGCGATGAGTGGTGTTCGTAGCAATGAGTTCTTCGATTTATGTTGCTGTTATTTAAATATTAGTTTACTTAATTTTATTATGAGACAGATACATCATTCAACATTGATCACACCGAACTGTTTTTTTCTTGTACAAGTGGCTTAATGAAGAAACTAGACTCGTGTTGTTTCATGTTTATAATTGATTAGGATTTGTTTTGACCTTCCTAATACTTGTATCTACAAAACATCATAATAAATACCAAAAGCAATTGACAAAAAAACAACCCACACACAATATAATTTCACAATACTTGATAAATTGGCAGAACAGCTATTTTAACAAAAGAACTTCTAATGTGTTCACGTTCGCAATCGCATTCAATGTAAAGATGTATTCCTCAGAGATTAGACCCGCACAAAACTTCGGAAATTCATATTTTATTCAGAACATTCTCGTGTTCGACACACAAAGATCTCAATAGGAGGGAAGCGTCGAATAATGACATGCCTGAAAGTTGAAGGTATATAAGTAAATTACGACTTTTTATACATTGTCCATGTCCATTATATTTTTTTGTTTTGTAAGTCTACATTAAAGCGTTTATCTATCTATCTATCATGCTTAAATGTGCGATAGCAGAGGAAACCTTTAATTTAAATAATAAATCGTTCTTTGTCTATAATATTGCGTTCGCAATTGTTCTATTCTGTCTAAAATATTTAACTTATGAAGTCCATATTATGTACAATGACAAACAAGTGAACCATATAACGATTTAAAAAAAAAGTTATAAACAAATCAATTCAATGTTCGGTATCATAAAAAAATGATCTCTTTTTTATATGTATGTCTGATGAAGAATATATTTATACTTTTGTTAGCAAAATTTCATTCATGAAAATCTAGTAGCTAAAATATACACATTTAAGTTTTTATCTTATAATTTTTTACTTTTCAACAACAAAAATATCTGATAAACATTGGTTCTGGAGTTGAGCGTAATGATTTTCTTGAAAGAAACTGACGTCTAGGAGACGGCAATAGATTTAGTACTCATTTAAAACCGAATTACCTTATCTTAAGTGTTACGTATATGCACATATATAGAAATGATATGAGATCTGCATAAATAAGAATCGTTTGTATTAAATTATTTACAATTCTTAAAAAAAACTAAGAATAACTACAATACCTAACCTAAAATGTCTGTCAGAATGTTCGTTTGGCAATGTCCCAAAAATGCTGGCAGCAGGTAACACATAAAAAATTTAATTACTTATATAAAAAGTCGTCTTCTCTATCCTCACATCCCCATCCTCACACATATTATAAATACGAAAGTGTTTGTTAGTTTATTAGTTTGTTTGTTCGTCTTTTCTTCAGCATTTGAGAGACAAATTGACTTGATTTTTTGCACAGAGAGTACGGAATCCGAATAGTGTCATAGTCACATTATGCCATATTCATATTAGTTGAATTTGAAAACAAAACTACACTACATCAAGCACGTAACAATACCAACATAAAGTTACCATTCCAGTAACGTTCAAAACAAATAGCCAAGATTATGATACCAAAGCTTGATAAAATCAAATAATAACTCAATAGACATCCCGAGATCCGTAAACTGACCGTCACTTTTTACCAATCATGACTGAAACCCGGCCTATCTGATCGTGATGGTAGAGTAACATAATCTTTCGGATTTATAAAGATAGAGACACACTAGAATATAATATTGTTATTAAACTAGAATTTAACTAGAAGTTAGACTTCAAATTTGAAAGGGAACGTTTTTAACCGGCTTTCAAAAAAAGAAAAGATTCTGAATTGATACTTTTTTATATTTTGACTCATTTTACTCGTACATCGGCACTTGGAGTTATTTAATTTTTGTAACGAAAAAATTACTTTTCTTAAGGTCGCTTATAAATATATAAAAAAAAACTAGGTTTTATACTTTGGTATATAAACCACATAATTGAAAAAAGCAATAACTGAAGTGCATGCCAAGATTAGAATACACAGGCACGCAAAGAAGGCCATCGGAACAGTCTATGTTTCTGTTTTCCTTCATCCGTAGCTTAAGCTTTCTTCATAAGATTGAATAATTCCTACAATACTTGGACTTCCAGTAAGTTTTAGTTATTTAAGTATAGTAACATCCTGTAACCAGATGTTATAAAAGAATATCTAGTATTTTTCTGCTTCGTTTTGATGTAAGCATGATATGAGTAGATATTCTTTTTACATCATAGCACAGATTATTGTAGACGAGCAATTTGTTTTACATCTAGCAGTAATATGTATGATAAGTAAGTGCTACGTATTTTGTAATTAATTAGTTTAGTATCTGTCTTATCAAAATCCTGAATTAATAATATCGTCAATTGCGTCAAAAAACGTTCTAGTGAGGTATAACCATAAATCGTAGTGTCAATCGAGATATATGGGGTCACCGAGGCGGGATGAGCGATTCAACAAACCGTACCATGTAACCGTATGGGGGAGATTTTTGCAATAAAAACTCAGTTCCGTGTAATGCCGGGATCGGAAGGAAGAGATTTTATTTTTGTTTACCGTAGACTTGTTGACGACACATGTTAGAACTGCGTGTATTACATGTCATACGGTAAGAACGAGGTCTTTAATTATCTGTTTTTTATTTATGAGTGTTACCAGACTTCTGATATATTTGTACAGATTGGGATTTTTTATATGGGTGGGTACTTCTGTAGTGGTCTCGTATACATTTTATTTAATTCTATTATGTAGTTTTTAAATGAAAATGACTACAAAATGTATGAGAAACTGTCTAATTGAGTTAATTGAACTTGTGGTGTAAATATAAAAAAAATATATCACGATAGGTTCTGTTATGGTATCACGTAACGTTAGCGGCGAAAGAGGTGAAACAAATGACAGCAATCTTGGTTTCGTCTTGGTTGGCGAACTGTCAAAATGTAATCAATATTCTGGTCTCTTAATTCGCCGCTTTCGCCAGTAGCATTACGTGATTATTTGTGTACCAAAAATTTTTTATCGGTTTAATTAGAATCTTTTCCTTACCTTGTTGTTTTGCAAACCTATATATTTCACTACTGAAATATAGTTTACTTCTGCAAAGATTAATTCTACAATAACTACTACTGTCTGTCGGGTAACAGAGCGACAGTCTGAAGAATCGTAACCCGTTGACCCGCCTCGAACTTAGTACCAACAGTTCCATTTATCAATTCCGGGTGATTCCAGGGACATTAATCACATCAGTGGGGCTCTAATGCATCCTACGTCACAGTACTGACGTCACGATGACGTCACAGCTCTGGCGTTTGAGAAGTGGCCCAGTTAGCACTGTCAAGTAGTGCTTTGAGATTGACGTGATTTGATGATATTGCAATAAACTATATTGTAAGTGACTCGGAGCTAAAAAAGCTGGGAAAATATGAGATTGAGTATTTATTTCTACTTCAGTCATTCATGGACCACATTACCTACCATATTTTTTGTAGCGATAATAAGTTAGTGGAGTCTTATGCCGTTCGACAAGTATGATTTCGAATTTATGAAAGACGCAAAAAAACTGAGTTACTAGTGAAGGAAAACATCATGAGGAAACCGTAGCATGGTGCTACGAGTATCACTCTCAAGTTAATAAAATCTGCCACCAAGCACAAATGTAATCTAGACTTAGCTTGCTTAGTCTAGAGCCACTCTGTCTCTGACTTCCGTAGTCGAGCTGTCTGGAATAAAAAAAAAATATCGACAAGAAGCATAGGTTACAAATTAATTCAATACCCTATAGGTATAATTAAAATATTGGAGCTCAGTCATATTGTGTTTGAAAACAGGAAAATATTCTCCACACTTTCGATTATACCAAAAAGACGACAAAATGTAATTGAAATTTGCTTCTGACAAAAGCCTATAGCCCCTGTTTTATATTTAACAATACTCGTATTTTTCGGAGCCTTATAAGGAGAACCTTTTCCTTTTGTTATTGTACTACTCTATTAACTACCCGTCTTTGTTTAATTCATATCGTGTTAATAGAATATATGAAAAAATAATAATCTTGAAGAAGTTACAACTGACTTCAGTTCGGTAAAACGTTTTTAGTTCTTTTGATTAACAAACCAAATTTGATAAAGTTTACAGTTATCATCTGAATTCCTTTAAACAAAACTTTTTTAACTAGTGATACTTAAAAAAGTGAAAATTGTATTCAAATCGACACGCAAAACTTACGTTACTAAACAGAATGTCATCTATGAATAGGTAAAGTAAATCCAAAAGTATTTCGATTTATTTAAATCTACTGGAACGATTTTAATAAAATTTATATGAATTTATAACAATCAGAAAAACTATTCGAACTGATTTTTTTATCCGTTCACAATTGGCTAAAATATTGATGAACACAGACCGAAAATACATAGGTTCAGAGGAACGTATAATCTACTCTTTTTGGAAGTCAGTTATAATAAAAAGATTTCTCTGTAAATTGATAACTCTACTACACTTTTTTAAAGACAGTCTAAAAAACCGAAGTATTTTCGTATATATTGCTGCGGTTGTTAAATCGACTTTTCAATATAGCTGCAATTTACTGAAACGGTTCCGGTTCATTCCATCGCTAACAACTGAAGATTAAACGCTCAATTTACGACTTCATTACAATTCTCGGCTTTATACAATTGCATGAAAACAATTGCTTTTACATACCCGAAATGGTCCTACCATGATTTTGATCAGGTGCATTTTTATGTATTTTTCTACTCACTTCTCTGTAATAGTTATTTGTTATACAAGAGTGCAAAGTTACTTTTTAACCACGTGCTCACTTTTGATGACTGAGCAAGCGAAGGATTCTAAAATAAGAATCCTGAGTGTTAGCGAGGGAATCAAAAGAGCACAAGGCGAAAAATCTTTGTACTTGAGTGCAACACGTAACTTTTCATCCCACCTCAGCAAAGAAATGACTACATATGAAAAATAAAAGATATTAAATGTCTCGTTTTAGTTTTTTCACTTATTTTTATCATGAAGTTTTTAACAATATGTCGTGAAAAGATTATGGCGCGCGCAAAACATATTAAAAAAAAGCACAGCAAAAAGGTTCCAAGTCAGAGTTTTTAACAAAATAAAAAAGGTTGTATGATGAATTCAGCACCATAGAGTTAGATGTAAATAGGTTGAATGAGGATCTTAATTCATAAACTTAGTGCACACGATATTCTAAATTTACCTACTTTATCCTCTAGCGGATAAAAACGGCTTGTGGACTCAGATATCGAAAAGCAAAAATACTCTTTCCGAGATGGTGGGATGAAATTGTTTTGGTATGTAATAAGGTATTACGAACATTTAATGCGCTATTTTCGCTTTACATTACTGCACAGAAGCAGCTTTTTCTAAAAGAAGTTTTTTATATCAAATACCGGCTGAAATTGCTTAAAATATGTTCACATGTAAATTACACTTTCTCAGTCATGAAAAATAATCATATGTAAATATTTATATAATCATTATTTTTCCTTATATAAAAACAAATAAATTGTATGTCACTCGTTTGCATTGATCATTACGCACACTTGATACGACTTACAGCTGGCGTAGGGACAGGTGGAATTGTGGGTAATTAATTCTTACCTACAGTAACATTTTTAATACAATGATTTTAGCAAATTACACATAAACTGGATCAGTATAGCACGTGATAGAGTTTTGTAGGTAAGGCCTTTGTCCTGTAATAGTTTATAAAATAAATCTACCACAATCTGTCTTATCAATAAACGCGTTTTAACATTAAGCATATTACGTCTCGTTTTGTCTTGCGCCAAAATAATACAAAATATGAACTTAATAAATCGGTATGTGTTTAACAAAATATTTTCCGCCAATCGTAAAATTTGAATTCACCATCATCATTCTGTCCTTATTCCACTACGTGGGGTCGGCACAGCATGCCTTCATCTTTAATTCTACTCTAGCAGCTGTCATCTCTTTATTTATACCACTTTTGCACATAACCCTGTTTACTCATCTTATAAAAAAAGATTTTAATTCACCATCGCCATTTAGCACTTATTTATTGAAAAGTGTGAGCATGTGCTATGTCTTCGACCGCATTTTCACGTACTATCAGGTGAGTTTAGATTCAGACGTTGCGCAATCTAAAAAAATATACATATTATTAAGTAATAGTTTAAAAATATATAATTCTCAGCCAATAGTAGGGCCCGCTTAACAGGCTCCACGGCGTCAACAGCAGTCATTAAATTCAACGAATTGCATTCACGTAGTTACTGCACCTCCCTTGCACTCAACCTCGCAGTTCACACTTCAAGTGGAATGGGAAAATTTAGAGAATTTTACTATTTATAAAAGCATTTTTAGGAGGCTAGTGTAATAAGGGGAGGAGAATAATTTCCATGCACGAGAATAATTCTTTAGAAATAAAGTTACGACTTAAATTCGGTTGGGGTTTGTACAAAATTTGATCGTATTGACCGAGCAAAGCGTCTCTGCCTCGGGTTCAGCACTTTTTTTTGGCGAATTAAACCTTCTTTTTTGGAAGTTTAAAGCTTGATTACCATACGTCCATCTAATATTAAAACACATCAAACATAATGTTAACAACAAATTAGTCACAATTATTGTTTTACACTCATAATGATGCAATACATTTTATATATTATAGCATGCTAAATTTCTCACATATATCATATTCAGGGAAGAAGAAATAAAACGATCTAAATCTTTTCTGAATGATTTTCGCATTACCTCCGCTTCATTTGAACACAAATCCTCGCAATCCTTTGAGAGCGACATTTTCTCTTCACATTGTAATATAACGGTGCAACTTCGTAAATGCAGAAGCTCATGTTTGCACAACTACTTAAATTCTTTACATATATTATAAACATTCGAGTTTATTTACTAACCGCAACAAAAGATTTGCATATTTAAATGATTAATTTTGTAAAATCCCAATGAAAATCTACAGGTAAGTAGTGGTGGTTAGTGGTATTATCCCGATGGCAAAGCTATGTTAGCTAAATGTACTCGTATAAGATTCTAGACGCAACGTCTGCTATTTAAATTTTGTACAATTACTATCGCATTGTAAAATTTTGGTAGTTTTTAACAAATTTGGTAGTTTTTTATACCACTCATAAATATAATACCAACTTTGTTCTATTCGTCGTTGAAAAATACCACAATGATACGAAGCTAATTGTAGCACAATTCTAAGAAATAGAGTGCGCCTTGGTCACGCGTCGCATCGATTAAATGTTTTGATAAGTTTTCGAGAATAAGATGAGCTTCCGGTTCCCAAGGCACCAAAGTCTCGACTTTAAAGGGATCAAATATGTATAACCTCTACCGAGGTTAGCACTTTTTTGCCTCTATTTAAAATTTGTTGCTTACGATTTCTGTTGTAAATAATTTTTGGCTATCGCCAATGCAACGATAACTTTAATATATATTTTAGAACCTTCTAGGTAAGAAAACATCCACTAAAGATCCAGAAAAAACTTTTTCCCACTTACTTATGGAAGGCGGTTGGTATGGTAGATTTCATCTGCTTGCAATCTATCATCATTTTCTTGTCATTATATATTATCACTACTTGAAATATTGACAAGAAAATGGTCGGCATAGCATGCCTTCATCTTCCATTCTACTCTATCAGCCGTCATTTCTTCATTCCCTCCTCTTTCACAGATATCTCACTCCAAACAACTAATCCAGGTCTTCTCAGGTCACTTAATATACTTTCCTACACTACCACTTTCCATTATCTTAATTGACCTCTTGAATACTTGGCTATCTTCTCTGCGCATGACTAATTATCAACCTAATCTACCCCTTCTTAGGTCACTGGAGCTACTTTTAAACTTTCCCTAACATACTCATTTCTAATATCCTCATGTCCATTCTTGTCATTACAGACACCTATCTTAACATTCGCATCTCTGCTGCATGCATTTCTCATTTATTTACCAAAATCCGATTGTTAATCTAAATCGCGATACGAGTATATCCAGTACAACTAGTTTGATATTAATGAAATTAAAATGGAAACATTATCTAATATCAAAGAAAAAAAAACGCGTAGTCTTATGTTACTGCCTATATTTTGTACTGAATTAAAGTTGCGTACATAATAAATCTGTTACATTGAAAGTGGAACCGACAAAGGGTCTATCTCGAGATCCTATTCACGGTGTCCCATGAACTCATCATAACTCATGATGTGCCATTTTGTGTTTTTTTCACTGAAGGGTTTGTTGATGCAAGAGTCCTTTGTTCACTTGATTTAACAGAAAAGAAACTTGCCTATTGGAGGATGTTGCAACCTTTTTTATATAGAACCTAAGTGACATTCTAGTATTTGGATAGGGTGATGGACTAAGGCACTGTAAAAATTGTATTTTATATCGATAGACCAAAGCCTAACTCCATTTAGGTAGCCCCTTGCTCAGCAATAAGGCATACCTATTATATGATACTTAAAAATATCCTTATAAGAATTATGTTATCTTATCCTCTGACATGGGTTTAACTTTATTGTTTGCTTTATTTCCATAGTGCTACATATCATAAATAAAATATTTATTCTTATTCGACCCGTTAAATGGATTGGTTGGAAGGATAAACAAGAAAATAAATAAGAATAAAATTCAAGGATTTTCATTGTCAATGTCAGTTAGTAATTACGTAATTATTGCCCGTTATCCTCAGATTTAGCAGTCAAATGAAACGAATTAATCGTTAAAGTACCTATTCACAAAATACAATGACTATGTTTGTGACAGACATTTGTGGTTGAAACAAACAGCCACATTACACAGTTCAGTTTTACTAATGTAAGCTATTAAGAATTCATGATACGTGATATTGGTTGTACTGAATTTGTAGTTTTCAGAGCATTGACAATTATATGAAGTTTTAGGTAGCTACCAAAAAAATTAATATAAACTTATTTTTCCAAGTCATAAACCGCGGAGGTTTTTCTTTTTACATTGAGGTTTAGATTTTCATAACATTAATACGAGAGCAATCAAATATTATAATACTAATAACTAACCTGCATCGTTTTGGATAACACGCACAGATACCTAACTATATGACGCTGGCCGGTCAATATACAAATTTTACGAACGCTCTCATCAAAGGTTCTTAAATGATCGGTGGAGTAATAATCGCTCATGTGATTACCAAAACAATGACATGACGAGTAATGGCGGTTGTACCAAGATTGGCTGGAAACTTCCACCTATACCTACCGACCTACCATACACGATGACCGTCATCCAGGCGAGCATTCAAACTGGTAAATGAAAGAAGAAGTTGCCATTCTCGACGCACAAGCACTTTGTTTGCTTCACTGACTAATCAATAACAATGTAATGTTTTGCGAATAATATTTTGAGAATATAATATTATGAAAACGAACCCAATGACCAGCGAGCGAAGCGTCGAGTCTGGCAGAAAGTTCTGTAGAACTTATCTAAACTAACATTACGAGTTTAAAAAGAAAAGATTTGTATGTAAGTATGTATGTAACGAGTAAACTTTTTTGTATAAATTCTTTCGCCTGTAGAAAGCTATATAAATATTTATTACTCGAAACAATTAGATATCCCCAGAAACCTATACTAAAACCAACCCTTGGTCGAAAAATGTTTGCCATAAAAATCTCTTTCATCGCATGGGCTGCGAAAAATATTAATGACAGTACACAATAATGTCCCTAAAATATTATTGAACATAAAAAAAAATTACGGGGTCAAGCTCATTTACATTGACTGTTACGAGGTACGTAGTTCGCCAGATTAGCTAGTTTACATTACAGCCATATAAGCTGTTCTGTTTTCCTAAAACAAAAAACTAAGTACTGCTAGCTCTCGCAACTGCATGACATAAACAAGAATTACTCCTCAGTTAGGTTCGCAACATAAACGCTACAAAAATGCAAATAAAAGCTCCATTCTCTCCTAAAACTAGCGGAAGTTTTCAAAAATAACCAAAATTCTCCGTTGCTACTTCACATTATAAGCATTCGTTTTTGTTGGGGTATGTAATTATGTAAATATTTTATTATTATTTAGTTATATCTTATAAAAATGATAATTAACAATTTTGAAGGCATTTGATGACTGTAAGATAAATTTAAGGGTTATTTATAATTTCAATAGTTTTTCTAGCGGCTTCGTGCGCGTTGTTTCTCGGAAAAAAGAAGCTCGAAATATCTCTGTGCAAAAATTCGAATCGTCATTCAGTTGCATCTGTAATATTTGGTGATTTTAATGTTATTTTAGTTCAACCTAACCTAACCTAACTAACGTTATAGAAAAGTAGTATTGAACCTTATGGAGCAAAGGGCTTTATGACGTTTATATAACTTAACTACCTGAGCCCCGCGGTTTTACCTGCGCTGAATATTTGATCATTCCATGGGAGCACTTAAATTTTCCAGAATAAAAAGAAGTCTATTTGTCATCCAGGGATTAAGCTATCGTGCAGAATATCATTCTAACCCGTTGAGTATGAAGGAGTAACAAACAAACAATCTCAAGTTTTCGCCTAATTTATGATATTTAAATCACATTAATAAAGTGTGATTTCAATATTTAACTACTCGTAAAAGAAAGAAAGAGACAATAAGTTTATTTATCAAGACCTCCAAAGTAAAGTAAGTTCATTAAACCATTTCAACACAAAATACTTTCAGGAATTCTCTATTTTATGCGTTCAGCCTTACTTGAAAGCCAATATTTTCGAGATGCGCAAAACACGTCGTGGTCGTGTGAACTGGACGTCAAATGTTCTTGGATAAAAATATGATTAAAAAGACACAGTTCAGAATTTTAAACAGACAACATTTACGTAGGTCGTTATATTCTCACTATACTGATTGTAATGCACATTTCTTAGTAACTACAACGCGGGAGGTCTCTACCTGCTGACCTAGCGTCTAGACACCCACGCGTATCACGCCACCCAAGACCGGACGACGATTAGTATAAACATAGCGATAAGGATCCCTTCATTTTAAATGTAAACTAGTATTAAGTCAGTCTGAATAAAATCTTCAAACTCGACACACCTAATTATAAGTTTAATTTTAAATTGTATTTTTAAAAAGTAAATTACGTGCTCCCGAAAGTTAACTGGCGCAGCCGGTAGGATAACCGGTTGTTATCATCGCGAATTAGTGTACGCGTAAAATTCGAGTATCTCGCGAGCAGTAACGACAGGCGATTACTTCACTTAAAATCAGTGACTTCGCTACGGTTATCCACGAACCAAAGAAATTCGTTAACAAGGAGCTGGATATGGCGATCGGACTGTGAGTACCAAGTAAAATCCTTATACTTCCTTCCTGCCCATATCCTCGAAAATTGTAATTAGCTTAATCTGTGACGAAAATTGCACATATAGTTATTATAAGTAGGTTAAGTCACCTGAGTGAATGAAATTGCACTTATAGGTATATTTTTAGAAATTGTTTTGTATTAAATATTGGAACTCTATTAATAATTGAAATATATTAGTTAAGTATTTAAGGTTAATTAACTGCAGTATAAAATCTACTGATTATTTTAGGTATTTAGAATAAAATAAATTAGAATAAAATAAAATGGCGGAACCAAATGCCGCAGCCGCAGCTGCAGCCGCATTGGCTCCCCCTTTGTTAAGGGATATGCTCAAACTCATTCCTGAATTTAATGGGGACGCCGCTACACTTAACCATTACTTAAGAAAATGCGAATATGTTATTCGAAGGTTTCAAGGAACACCTCAGCGTAATGAATTTCTTATGCACTGTTTGACTAGTAAACTTACGGGTAAAGCCGCGGCCCTTGTGAGTGAAAGGGACGAGTTTGAAACGTATGAACATTTTAAATTATTGTTAATCCAACATTTCGGAGATCCTCGAAGCGAGGAATGTGTAGCTATAGAGCTAGAAACCTTGAAATTAAAACACTCCGAATCATATTTAGAATTTTGCAGTCGAATTCAGGATGTCCGCGCAATTCTCTTTTCAAAAGTTAACCTAAACCCAGGGAACAATGAGGAAGTAAAACGAGCTAAACGCATTATTCATGAAAATACATCCTTACAAGTTTTCCTATATAATCTACCTGAGCATATGGTGAGGTTAATCCGACTGAAAAACCCGGAATCATTAGAAGACGCGCTTAAGTATGTAATGGAAGAGGTTAACTTCCAGGAGCAATATAATATGAGATCAAAAATGCTAGGTAATCATAACTCTACAACATCTAAACCTAATATTCAGACGCCTCAAATACCATTTAAGTTTGGTAATCAATTTTTACCGAAACCCAATTTTGCTACTCAACAACCTAGTCGACCGCAATTCAATAATTTCGGTTACCGACCCCCCATGCAATTTGGTTACCGCCCAAATTTTAATACACCTCAAGCGCAGCAGTTTACCCCACGCCCGCAAGCAGCGCCGTTTGGTTTTCGACCGCAAATGCAGGTAAGTCAAAATGGATTCAGACCTCAACCAGGACAATTCGGCTACAGACCTCCTCAGTTCGGCTACAGGCCACCCCAGTTCGACTCCAGACCTCAACAATTTGGATTTAGACCGCAGCCTGGACAATTTGGGTACAGAGCTCCGCAACCTCAAGTTCTGCCGCCTCAACTACACTCTGGCGATGTAACGATGAGGACCGCTCCAGCTCTACCGAAGGTACCTGTAAACGAAATGCAGATCACGGACGAAAGTAATTATACTCGTAGTCATAATAAGGCATATACGCCTTATTATGACTACGAGTATAATTACGATTTTTCTGAAAATCAAACCTATGACGAGCAACAGTCTCTGGATACAACGGACTACACTGAAGTGGCTTCTCAATATATGCAACCTGAAACTAATCCAAATGAAAACGAGAAAGAGGGTATTAATACAGAAAATTTTTGTTTAACGGTATCTCCGAAATTCCCGAGGTAATACAATTAAACTATGACGCAACCTTAAAACTACCATATATAAATATACCCGAAATTAATGGCAAGTTCATGTTAGATTCCGGTAGCAGCAGATCCTTTATTAGTCCTGACAAGGCTGACCAGTATTATGGTATATATAAAAGCCCAGAACCATTCACAGTTACAAGTACACATGCCTCTAGCAACCACAATGAAGTCGTAAAAATCCCGCTTTTTGCTACTTTCAAAACTAATGATTTCCATAAATTTTATGTTTATGACGTTGACAAAAAATATGACGGTGTGATAGGATGGGATCTAATGCTAAAACTAAAGGCCAAAATAGATCTCGGCGACAAAACACTAAAAACGAAGTATGCAAACATTCCAATTATCTATGAACCGGAATACACAGTCAACCTCGACGCACGTAGTGAGACTCGCGTGAAGCTACCAGTAAACATTAAAGAAGGTGACGCTATTTTAGAATACAAACAATTTAACGACAGCATTAGGATGCCCTCAGCTATAGTCAAATGTGAAAATTACTATGCCAGCACAGTTATACAAAATATATCAGATGATGATGTAATAATGACGATTAAGAGACCTTTTAATGCAATGAAATTAAAGGACGACAAAAACATTTGTGACGTAAACTATACGACTGATTTGACCAACGTTGACGTAGACATAATACTCCAAAATAACTTGACGAAACTGCGACTTGAGCATCTAAATTCAGAAGAAAGAAAGGCAATTCGCGACTTATGTAATGAGTATAAAGACATATTTTATAGCGAAGACCTGCCACTGACATTTACCAACCAGGTCAAACATCATATTAGGACAACTAGTGACAACCCTATCTACATCAAACCTTACAGACAAGCTCCAGCTCAAGCTGATGAGATCAAAGACCAAGTAGAAAAATTGCTCAAAGATAATGTGGTGCAAGAATCACATTCCCCTTGGAGCGCCCCGGTTCATTTGGTCCCAAAAAAGATGGACGCTTCCGGGCAGGTAAAATATAGAATGGTTATAGACTATAGACGACTGAATGAGATTACGACTGACGACAGATATCCACTTCCTAACATATGCGACCTTTTTGACAAATTAGGTAAAAGTAACTACTTCACTACGCTAGACCTTGCGTCTGGATACCATCAGATTGAAATTGCCGAGGAAGATAGACAAAAAACTGGCTTTTCTACCCAAAATGGTCATTACGAATTTCTAAGGATGCCGTTTGGCCTCAAAACAGCACCGGCAACATTCCAACGAGCTATGGATAATGTATTGAGGGGACTACAGGGTATACATTGCCTTGTATATCTAGATGACATTCTTATATATTCAAACGGGCTTCAACAGCATCTTGAAAAGCTACGCGCAGTTTTTGACAGATTGAGACTCACGAACCTAAAAGTACAACTAGACAAATCGGAATTTCTTCGAAAAGAAGTACAATATCTGGGCCATACACTGACTAAAGATGGACTGAAACCTAACAACGACAAAATCCAAGTAGTTATTGACTATCCCGTACCGGAAACACAGACCGACATAAAGAGATTTTTAGGTTTTATAGGATACTACCGTAGATTTATAAAAGATTTTAGCAAAATAACACAACCATTAACAGCATGTTTGAAAAAAGGTAAATCTGTTATTCTTACTGAAAAATTTATAGAAGCATTCCAGAAATGTAAAGAGCTGCTAGTTAACGCACCCATACTCCAGTATCCTGATATGACTAAACCTTTCATTTTGACTACCGACGCCTCTGAGGTAGCAATTGGAGCTGTTTTATCCCAAGGGACAATAGGCTCTGATAGACCGGTAGCTTATGCCAGCCGAACACTAACAGACACGGAAAAGAAATACAGTGCCATCGAGAGAGAGTTGTTAGCAATAATTTGGGCTACTAAACATTTTAGACCATACCTTTACGGCCATAAATTTGATATTGTCACTGACCATAAGCCACTGCTCTGGCTCTACCAATTAAAAGAACCCGGTAGTAAATTAACACGTTGGCGACTAAGACTCCAAGAATACGACTTTAATATCAAACACAAGAACGGTCATCTTAATGCAAATGCCGATGCTTTATCTCGCCTTAAATTAAACGCGCTAGACACAATTGAACCCAATGACGATGTCTCCATGATAGTACATACTGACGATCGTGGCGAAACCACTGGACGTAACGACTCTGACACGATATCGATATCCGACTCTGAAAGAACCCAATCAACCAGTCCTATAACTATTTCAGATACTGACTCCGTGAATGATATATTGCGAAACGAATCAAATTGGCTTGTACGTTCAGATACTAGTTCTAGTGCTACAGAGACAATTCATTCCGGTAAAGACTTAGAATCCCTAGGCATACCTATATTGAACGAAGCTGTAGATACAAAACCAAATCAAATATTAGTATTTCACAAATTTGGCAATGATATGCAGGTAACAGATTTATCTACTAAACATCAAAAAATTCTAGAAGTTTTCTTACCTTTTGACAATCAGGATCTCATAAACCAATTCATAAAAAAATACATTAAACCAAAAATAAAATATTTCATTTATTTCGAAACAACACAGCATAGACGAGAATTTAGTAATGTTGTTATTTCTTTATTCAAAAAGGGTACCATTAATTTTTATGAATGCACTGAACGAGTCGTAAATATTGAAGATGAGGAAGAACAAAAATTAATAATACGTAAATTACACGAGGGTAAAACTTGTCACCGTGGAATCACAGAAACCATAAAACGGATCAGACGTAACTATTATTGGCCAGATATGCGCGATATAGTGTCAGCTGTTATTAATTCTTGCGATAAATGTAAAACCACTAAATACGATAGGAAACCAATTAAACCGATTCTACAACTTACACAAACTCAAGATGCACCTTTCCAAGAAATATTTATCGACATATTCTCTATTGAATCTAAACATTACCTAACAATTGTAGACGCATTTAGTAAGTTAGGTCAGGCTCTGGAAATACCATCTCGATCCACGCCAGAAGTAGTACGAGCATTGTTAAAATATTTTAGCTTTTACGGCATTCCGCGAAAAATCAGTTGCGACCCTGGTACTGAATTTAATAATGAACTCATAAAAGAAATGACGGACTTACATAAAATAAAATTACATGTAGGTACCCCTAATAATCCCAATTCTGTTGGCATGGTCAAGCGTTTTCACTCCACCGTTATAGAAATCTACCGTATAGCTAAATACGAAAGAAAATACACAGATGCAGCTACCGTTATGACTTATGCTATTATGGCATACAATAACAGTATACATAGTGCCACTGATCTCACGCCATTTGAAATAGTATTCGGACATACCGAACTAAAATCAACTTTTGATATAGAGTTTGATAAATCTTATAGACAGCAGTTGATAAAGGATCATAAAAAACGAACACATGAATTATATAAACAGTTAGCAGAGAAAATGGAAAAAGGTAAAGAAAAGGTAAGAGAAAAACGCGGTGGTGAAATAGGACCAGAATTAGGAATAGGAAAAACACTTTACGTAAAGGCAGTAAATAAGCGGCAATCTAAAGACAAACCAAAATACCAAAAAGCTATTGTGACAGGTAAAGTTACACGGAATATAGTGCCTATACGAACAAATAATAGGGACACTAAGGCTCCTATTAAAAATGTAAAACGTCCTCCACAGATCATGCTTCGTCCTGATGATATGGATGTGGATGATCCAGGCCCTTCTAAACCAAGATCTCCAGAACCAGGGCCTTCAGCTGCAAGACATTAGTCAAAACCCAGGCATTCTTCCAGTTAAACAAGGACGAGCCTTCTTACAGTATAATAGTTGGTCACTCATTAAAACAATAGATTTAAAAGGAATATCATCTGACTTGGAATTTAATTCGCAACAATATTCTAAATTCTGTAGTAAGTTATCATCTTCAAAAAACATTTCCGCGTTACTAGATAAAATAAAAGACTTTAAAGCCCAGGCAGATTATATTCGAGATGAGGCAATTGAAAGGTTGCATCAGTTAGTACCGTATAAAAGGATTAAACGAGGCCTTATTGACCCCTTGGGTTCGTTGATTAAAGTAATTACAGGAAATCTAGACCACGATGATGCTGTGCACTTTGAGCACCTAACAAAATCACTATCATATCTGAAATGTTGGATCATGTTGTAAATTCCAGTAAAATAATTAACGATAATACAAAAATTTTGAGTGATAGAGTAAACAGAATTGAGACGTTTATTAAAAACCGAAATGGCAACGATGACATTATTTTGTTTCATATAATAAATATATTTAGCTTATTCATTAGCAATTTCCGAACTATTTCTGTAAAACTCAGCGACGTAGAAACATCTTTAGCGCTTAGCAAGGTATCCGTGTTGCACAAAGCTGTAATAGATCCTATAGAGTTGTCTACATTATTAAAAGAAATATCTAAATTTGGTAACTTGATGTATCCTGTGAATGATAAAAACTTAATTAACTTAGAAGAGACATTTACTGTAAAAACTTACCTTAAGGATAGCAACATCCGATTTATTATAGAAGTTCCGTTAGTTGAAAATGTTAGTTATATCTATTACAAATTGTACCCACTTCCTGTGCTCCGCCATTCCTCTAACGATACCTTTGCCATTATTCCCGAATGTCCCTACCTGCTACAAGATGATACAAGGTACCATCCGATCGCCCATAAATGCAAGGAGATAACAGCAAAGGAATACTTATGCACCGAAAATGACCTTGCCCTTCACTCCGGAGAAACTTGTGTGGAACAGATAATGCAGTATCGTAAGGACCTTCCAAAATGTGTCACGCAGCGAGTAGATCCGGAAGATTTAAAGATCCAGAAAATTGCGGATAATCGTTGGATTATATTCTCCAAATACACGAAAATACTTACTCAGAAATGCAGCGAAGATGTAATACAAGAACAATTAAAAGGAACATATCTCCTCACAATATTGGAACCGTGTGATGTACTAATAGAAACTATCCTAATCCAGGGAAATCGTTTCCATAATATAGGATCCACCTACAATAATGTACCACTGATAAATTTACCACCTCTACCTGAAAATATCATTGAAGAATTGGACCCAATTAAACTAAACGGAATCAACCTGGATGACGTTCAACACCTTAACTATTTACTGAAAAGAAGTGTGAAAAGTGATACAAGTATTACTCGTGTGAAAAGTATTGGCATTGCCACAATAGTGCTCTACATATTCGCATCAGTGATTTTAATCTCAATAGCCTGGCTTAAATTAAAACCATATATCCAGGAAAAGTGTAACAAAAACCAGACAATTCCCGAAAACGATATCGAACTTAACATAAGTGAAAATCCGGTTGTAATGTTATAAGTTAGTATAAGTTTCCGTTGTCCTTGCAAACCTTGACCAAGCAGGCCTGTGTATTGCGAGGCAACAAAAGTAGGTAATAAGATTGAATTTAGAATATTAAGTAAAATAAGAATGTATGTTATAGACTAGTATATATAGTATTCGTTGTCTCTGTGAACCCAGTCAGAGAAGACTTGTGTATCTCAGAGACAGCAAAGCGAAGTTTTCAGAAAACTCGTTTTCCGATAACTTCGATCTGAGGGGGAAGGCGTTATATTCTCACTATACTGATTGTAATGCACATTTCTTAGTAACTACAACGCGGGAGGTCTCTACCTGCTGACCTAGCGTCTAGACACCCACGCGTATCACGCCACCCAAGACCGGACGACGATTAGTATAAACATAGCGATAAGGATCCCTTCATTTTAAATGTAAACTAGTATTAAGTCAGTCTGAATAAAATCTTCAAACTCGACACACCTAATTATAAGTTTAATTTTAAATTGTATTTTTAAAAAGTAAATTACGCGCTCCCGAAAGTTAACTAGGTAGTACATAAAAATAAAATCTCCATAAAAAAATAACTAATAAAATTTAGTTTTGCATTTTATGCCTTTGAGATTTACGAACAAAGAATTATATTTTGCTAGAACATAAATTATAAGAATCTTTTCAGAAAATAAATTCCAAATTTAATTTGAATAGTGATCGTTTATATGCTGATCTTAGATTACTTCTCAATCGAATCGAAAACAATATCAATAAAAAGATATTGACATAGTTATTAAGTTATTTGAATATACAAAATTTATTATGTATTGCTGACTGGTATTTTTTTCCTTTAGTCTGTTTTTTTGTACGTGTGGGCATCATATAAAATATAAAAAATTCACACTCGTGTACAGATCGTAGTCTAAAACCTATCTTGAAATACAAGATCCACTAGTTTTTTGATTATTTAGACGGATTTTCGCGAGAGTTTCTTACTAAAATGGGGGTAATTGTGGCGCCATTTACCCTCCGATTTCAACCATATTGAGGACAGAGACTACAACACTAAAAAAGTTATAAATATGACAAAAAAACCAAGCCTTGTTTGTTTTAATAACTTCCAAAAAAGACTAGATACTCGATTCGATAATGTTTGTTACCTTATTTATCGGAGACGTGTAGGCCGGTATGAATTTTATTTTGTAAAGGGTATTCCTCCCGTATGGTTTCATTTCAATTGTATCAAAGTCGGCCATGTTTTATTGTGGGTCCGAGGTTGACAGTTCGCGGTAATGTTAATGCAAAAATAATTAGACATTTTTAATAATAACTCCTTGAGCTCCTGAAATTAAAGTGCACTGTATAAAATTAGCATTACCACTAACAGAAGCAACCCCTAGCTCTTAGCGCTTCGTGCTTCTTCCATTTCAGTTATTTTAGTAAATGAGCAACTGTAATCAGGGTAATGTAATCTATGAGGCTCCCATTTACTAATTACATCTCTGTGCGACTTTCCAGCACGGCCCCGTTTCTTGCTTTACAAAAAAATCTGTTTTAAAAGTTAATGTAATTTTAGTATCAGGTTATTTTAATTACCAAAGTAATAGATTTAAAGAAGTGGAAAACTGATTTCACTTCTTCGGCAGGTAATATTTTTAGTTATTTTGATTTTACTAGACTTCTGAACCCATGTTCATTAAATTACGAGACCCAAGTTTCCGAGTATAGTGTATAAGTCTCAAGTACACCTTAAAATTTAAATTTATTTGACTATCAGTTTTCTTGAGATAAACCTATATCTACATCATATTGTATGCTCCAAATTTTACAAGTTCCATTGGAGCAAAGCCAGCGTTGCAGTTGTGCAGGACTTTATGAACCAGGCCTGATATACGAGTTTTGCAGGTTATGGTATTGTTTTCGTAAGATATCTTAGAAACAAGGAACTAATCTTGTGCTATCAGACCTCAAACGGATTTTTGTATCTTAATCTGCTTTTCCTCGTATAGGAAAAAAATGACTTTATATGATTATTTAATATATATATATTTTAAAAAAGTCTTACTTGTAAGTAAGTTTCTTTGAACGTTATTACGAATACCTGATGGGCCGTATTCGCTATGAATTAATCGCGGCAAATTCGCGTTTAATGGTAATCAGTAAGCCAATGTCAAATTTTATATCAATGATAAAAAAACATGTTATGACGTCACGCGTTTTGTGCAGAAAATTCGTGAATGTTATTGAATCAAGGCCCAAATGTATTAGACGTAGGTCATCGTTATAATCCTTACTTCATTCTTCGTAGTATTGCGCAGAGTACATTTTTAATGTGGACAATTCACATCTCTTTGAGCAGCCGACGCGTTTTTTAATCATTTTAATTATATACTCATTTTTACTCTTTACCTACACTAGCGGCATGTGCCAGCTTCGGGTGGAAGTTTTTTGTAGATATTGTGTTCTATAATATTGTAGAACATTTTTTTTGTTCTATCATCAATGGTTTCTGCAAATTCGAAGAACGACATTTTATGGTTAATTATTTTACATCTTGTGTTGGTTTTATGGGGATTTTTAATGATCATTAATTTTTTCTAGTAATAAATATAGTATATCATACTCAGTGATAAGGTAAATTCGTATCGACAAAATATTTTTTTGAATTATGTGTCCATTAAGTTTTAACTTTATCCGTTACATACAAAAACAAATTCATTATTATAATATTACTCATTATAATATTAGCGTAGATGAATAAGTAAACAAAACATATCATGTCAAAAATAAAAAAGATCTACATATACTGTAAGAGTGCAATTAAATCCTGCACAACGTTTTGTTGTGCTGCTTCAGCATTCTTTCACGTCATGTTTTGAAAGCTATGAAGCAATGTAGCTTTATAATTACGCTGCAGTTGTCATGGTGTGAGATTTTTCACGTAAACAGTGGTATTTCAAACATTTCATACATACCCTTTTGCCTTTGAAAAAGGCTTGCAACGACTATGTGCGTGACAAATTAAAGCCATGTCTGGTGCAGCTTTGTTTTTGTTTGAGTGGAAAAACAGTTGTCACAAAGCAGATGTGAAAAACAATGTTTATAGTTTAAAAATACTTGTTATAATTTGTATTTTTGATTAAATTTTACGTACGTCCCGCTGCTGAGCGAGGGTCTCCTCCATGAAGAAGTGTAAGCTAAGTAATAAATATCTTTCGTGAACTTTAACATAGAAAAGGCTTTCATTGCGGAGTTCTGTAAACTATCGACCTCGCCAACGCAGGTTTTTAGTAAAGTCATACACTTGACCGATGATTTCATGCTCAGATCTTATTATTAAAGTTCTATTTCGCTAACCTGCTAAAAATTACTGCCAAAGAATAATTATTTAAATATTAATAAATATACGTTAAGGAGTATTTTATTTATAAACGCCCTTTTTAATCACAAAATATGTCTTGAAAAATGTAGTCATCAAAAGAAAACGGAAGTTACTTGTGCCTAACAATAAAAATGCCTAATATCGCAGTCCTATATTTTAATCCCAAAGAAAATGTTATCCAGTACTCCCCACGGTGAAGTCGTTAAATTACACGCAACATTTAATCTCGAAAAAGCTGGCTAAGGGAAAATATCTAAGTAATCATCCTTCTGACATTTTTTTGCGAAACACTGAGGAACCAAGTTACAAAGCTTGGGGGAAAAATTCAGGATGTTTTTGTAATACATTCTAACTCGAGGTAGTTCAGGTCTCAGTACTTTAAATATTAAAAAAAAATACTTGAAAAAAGTTATACCTGAATTTGACTCGGTAGGCGCTTGTACATTTATTCCAATTTTTTGATTTACAAACTTAACTTCTTAACCGATTTTGATTAAATATATATAAACTGAAAAAAATATCGACTTAATTAAAAGTAAAAATTATATAACAGTCCAGCCATACGTCTGAAAAAAACATATAAACGTCCTTTTGAATATATTTTTTTCCTATTTATTTTCAAACTAAATATCAAACTACTGGTCCCATCTTTATAAAAAATATACAGGACTACATAGAGAGTGTATCTTCAGTATACATCTTTTTTTCGAATCGGTTCAGCCGTTTCTAGGATATCAAGTAACAAGCATTTGGAATCTGTAAATTAATACAGTCGAACTAGCCACCTCCTGACTTTACCGTCCAAATCCATCGTCACAAAAATATGATAAATTCTCTCAGTAATGTAAGTAAGACCAAAACACTAGGAAAAGAAATCAGTCCCTTCAAACCTAAACACGGCAACATTACAAATGTTTTACTTTAATTTAAAGCTTTGTTACTGACCTTGTGTATAAATATACCAACATCCTTGTTGCGTTCCGTTTTGCATGAGGATAGGGTCTATGAATTTAACAGACATTATGTTTCAAGTGTAACGAGCGGTGAAACAATTTAGGGGTCAGTCATGTCACTTCGATAATTTGAGTACTTAGATTTATTCTTTAAATACAAACAAAAATATGGATAACAGTCGTTAGAAGCGGCTTCAAAAAATCCGGCTGCAAAAACTTTAGACCACTGAATTTCAACGAGAGAAACATGCAAATAGTCTGCAAACATTACCCTTCTTTTGGCCAGTCAGGTAATATTACCTGACTGGCAAAAACTAACTGACGCAAAACTTATATAAGTTTTGCGTAAGTAATTAAAGCTGACGTTCGGAAGGCGTCTACACGTTTTTTTCAGTTATTCTGATTCACGGACAAAACTTGATAAAATGTATAACGCATCATGGGACTTGGGAATTTTTGCGAAGTTTATTAATATCTGAAATGCAGTATTACTTACTAAAAATTAATAAATTTCGATGTAAATTGATATCAATTGGACATAATAGGACTTGTAAAAATATTCTGGTTTTACTAGTTCCGTGGGACAAACGGGATAAAATGTCTCAGTTGACAACTCAATGGGACTGGTGGACTCGATTTTTTTTTACCAAAAGTCGTAGAACCTAATAATACGAGTATAATGTGGTCATTTTTGACTTACCTTCCTTTTTAAAGGGTTTTTCATTAGTTATCAGTAAAACTTATTTCATCTCAAACTAAAGTATTAATTAGACCTTTATCTCCTTATTTCATAAAGGTTGTCGCTGTTGACATTGATACATACTTTACTTAAAACTTATGCGTGTTTGAGTATTCAAAATGTTATTTTCGTAGATGAATAATTGAGCAGTGAAATATTAAGTAGAATGAAGAATATTTTACAAGTATGAGCGATAACCTGCTTATGTCAATTTTAGTGTAAGTGAATATGTAATGTATGGCAAAGTCAGGTATTCTGAAAGCAATCTGAAACTTTGAAATATTTTATAGGACCTTCTTAACCAATTTTATCATAAAACAGGTTTATTTTTTGTTTAGGTTTTATATTGGGGGTTAATACACGGTAAAAAGTTGAATACTTACAGTAATAATAGATATTACTTCATTCATTACTAGATATTCGGTCTCTTTAAGTCACAAGTAAATCGGTTTCTTGTAGGCAAGCGCGCTATGGTTTACATCAGGTGAGTTGCGGTCAAGCGTCTGATTATTTTTTTAGCAAAGGTCTGTATTATATGGCATTTTATACAATAAATACAAAAGCACACTCAAATATTAATCTTTTAAGCCAGTGTTACTAAATATACCAAGCAAATAGTGTTAGAATAGATATAAAAGACACAACACATTGATTAAATTTTGGTTCAGTCACTTGCACATTTGCTACAGGGGTTCCGAAAGAGGAAGGCTGTCTTCTGTCAATAATCAGGCTTTAATTGTGTAAATAATTATATGTTCTAAAGAACAGTGAAGTTAAGTGCACCTCACGCTTACTCGGTATAAACATTACCTACCAAAGTTTTCTTATTGTTGTATATCGGTATTCATTTTGATATATTTTTATACGTTATAATACATGTGACCTTGAAGTAACATTTTCATATTGCAAAATACTAATCAGGGTCCTTACGATTAAGAAAACTCCTTGCTAAAAACCCGTGAGGTTTTTGACATTATGTTGACGCAATACGTAACTCTGATGATACAAAAAGAGCGCGTTCCTTTAAATTAACCTTACTTAGTGAATACCTACGCGCTTAAAACAACGCGGCCGCATTAAGTGTTGAAATGTTCATAGTGAATAAGGGCCCAGTTACCGTGATTGTATACGAGAGAACGTTTGTAACGAATTATACTAGAACTTTTAGTAGCTAAAAGGCACTCTCAAATATTTAACGAACATTAAAGCACAGATTAAATAATATATAGTACGCTTGTCATGCTATCCTTCATCCAGCCTCTGCCAAATTTGTTGGCACGTACCGTTAAGGACGAACGTTTTAGACTTGGGATGATTTGAGTTAGCGCAGCATTAGATCAATTGCAGTTGTTTAACAAGCAAAGCTTTCTTCTCAAGCATAGAGGATATTATACTAAATTAATAAAGCATGGCAAAACAATATTTCACTTGTCGTACGTTTGTCTCGATTTTGGCGCTTGCGTACAAGTTTGTAAGTAGGTAAGTAATCTTTTCAATTTTCAAATTTGTAATTATTTTAAATATTTTGTCATCATACATTTCCTAGTATATTCCTTAATCATTTTTGCAACACTTGAAGCAGTAACTCTTTGCTCGCGCGTGAATTATTACAATAATATTACACAGATAACTTTTTTTAATAACGTACGCTATCTCAAAGGTCCTTTGCTGGGCAAAGCTCTTCCTAATTTTTTTTTTACACACTACTTATAATTTGTTATTAAAAGCGTTCACATATCAAATCTCAACACAGTTATAACTGTATCAAGCCATATCTCCGAAATGAGTTAGCGCAGTTACTCAACATTTCAATGTCACTCTTTCCAGATCTTACCAATTTGGCGGAGTCCCATTATATACCGGATATTGCCCCCACTACTTGAACTCTGCTGAAAAGATCGCACTTCTTTTCACGCCAGCGATGTTACATTATTGAGGATAAAGATTTTTTTTCGTCCATTGTTCGGAGACGGATTGATGGAGTATACTCGTTGAGAGGCAAAATTTTGTAGCAGACAATATCAATTGTGTGTAGTTTTTGTTGAGTATACTTATTACGGTTTCGGTTTTCGCTTGCTAGTTATGTTAAAAGTAATGATAACACTTCTTCGGTCTTGCAAGCAATATTATAATTTTGGCTAATTGGGTGAAAACGCTATTTTCTGGCTAATATTTTTCTTAACAAACCCGAGTAAATAGATTTTTTTTTGTTAGGATAGCTAGGCATTTGACTACTAGCTCGCCCAGCCATGTGGCATGACTGCCGTAATAGTTATTTTTGCAATAGTCAAACCTGATTGAAACAAAGAATAATAAATACACATTTAGAAAAACTGTATTCTCGATCACTATTAAAACAACTATAAATTATGTGGTTGTATGTTTAGGTTGACACAAAAGTAAAATGTGTTCATAACGAAAAGAAAAGTGACCTCGTTTCAGTTTGGAATAATCCTTTTCGATTGTATTAATTAAATAACTAGGAAAAATATGTCCACATCTACCAAAACTCCGTATAAATCGCAAAAATTTTGTAATTTCAGTATTTGCTAGATAAAGCTGGATAACGATCGCCCAGGGAATACCAGACAGAAGTTTCATTACAGAAGAGATAACGTTACATCTGCCGTAAATATCAAATTTATGGTTCTATACCGCACGTAGAAAAAAAACATACTTTAACCTGGATTCATAAATACAAGCATATTGCGCGTATAAACGTCAATAAAGATTCCGTTGAGCGTATAATGATGTATGACGGTCCGAGAACAGGACTTCGTACCGTTAATATTATCAAACTTACAAACCTTTATATAACGAAACAGTGCAAAAAAAAAACTAGCTTCCTATATACTTCCTTTTTTTTACTATTATATATTTATAAAAGTATAAGGTCGGAACCCAGGTCGACGGATTCGACAATCAATTGTGATTCAATCTATTTAATAGTACATTAGGTACGTACTGCTGCGGTATATAATGACTGCAATGCTCTATGCTGGCGGCAATTATTGGCCGCATTTTGATTCAAGCCATCAAAATGCGGTCAGCATTGCAGCTCTTTATGGACAACCTGGAATAAGGGTCGAGAACAAAAGTCGGGGCCTTACATTGCAGACAGCAAATAACCTATGCTAAAATATTGTTTTTATATATATAAAGTTTTACTAATAATTTGAAAGCACAAGTGTGGAACTTAAACTCATTCTAGTGATAAATGTATTTATTAAGTTGTTTAAAGCTTAAAGTATGTTGAGTGAAATGGAACGCAACCCCAACTAGTTTTATTGTTTTAATTTCAATGTCAGCTTTCAGCCTGTCACTGTCAATATATGATACAACCGCTAAATAACCGCGAAATATTACAATCACTCTTCACGATTTGACTCACAGACAGCAGATTTGTAGAGAGTTCTGGAACATATAGAACATTTCTCACTAGGATACTGGGATGCAGACTGGGCTAGTGACTCAGTTGACCGAAGATCCTGCACAGGATATCTTTTCACTTTTCAGGGTGCTGTAATCTCATGGAATTCTAAGAAGCAGCCTACTATAGCATTAAGTAGCACTGAGGCTGAATATATGTCTCTGTCAACTGCTATCCAAGAAGTCCTCTGGCTTAAGCAACTAGAAGAAGAATTTTGGCCTAGTCTACCAGGTACTCCAATTACTATGTACTGTGATAATCAAAGTGCTATTAGTCTTGCAGGTTCTGATGACTACAATGCTAGAAGCAAACACATTGATCTCCGGTTCTACTTTATACGGGAGAAAGCTGCTGCTGGGCTAATCAAATACACATACAAGAGCACTGAACATATGGTGGCAGATGGGACAGCCAAAGCTAAGTCATCAAGCATTCACAGCAGCAATGGGTCTGCGTTCAGGGGAGGATGTTGAGTGAAATGGAACGCAACCCCAACTAGTTTTCTTGTTTTAATTTCAATGTCAGCTTTCAGCCTCTCACTGTCTATATATAATCTTGTCTCATACTCTGCGCAGTGAAATCTGTTATAATAAAAATTAAATACAGCAGTTTATAACTCTTTATTCCATTCCATCAAAGTGCGATAAAATTTTTGCTTTGCTGAAGTTTTGTTATTATAAAGTACTATTAAAGTGCACAATACTCGTATCGCAAATCTCCATTTTCTACTGTGTTAGGTAGAGTGGTTTGGCATACTCGTAGTCCGCGACCTTCAATTTGTAACAGGGAAGCGGTCTTTTGTAAATGCAACTAAGAATTCGTCAAACTAGGCCACTAGCAAATGCCAAGTTTACTAAAACAATACATTAATATTGCTTTAGTAAGCAAAGTTTTTCATATTCAGCGACACTGCAAACAAATTCTCGTCACAAGAAACGCCATAATATTATTTGTTCAGCTCAAATAATTTCTTACCGGTTATATACCGCTTTCAGTCCGCGAGAAATACTTGTTACATAATTTATTTTGAAGAAATGATTACGGAACCACTTGGAAAATTCGTGTTACAAATAAAAATAGATATTTCCCAACCGGCAATGTGATGGGGAAATGAAATCTTTGTCGGACAAGACTTGCAAAGCGTGAAATTTATTGTTCTTATGCGTGATGTGATATATATTTTATGCGTAGGTATTCCCAAATTCAGATCAATACGAGATAAAATGGGTTTATTGTTTTGAATAGGTATATGTTTCTTAAAAAAAACGAATAAGAACGATGAATTAAAAAGAACGAAGTGACTTATAAGGCGAAAAAATATGTTGAGCTTTTCACTTTTACTTCTCAAAATGTTAAAAGTTCTACAAATAGTCATATTATACCCATATAACATATGCAATACTAAAAAAATTCAAACTTACTTCAATGCGGCAAGCGCATATGTTATTTTTTTCAGGTATTTTTTTATAAACCAAACAACTGGAAGAGTATTAAATTCATGGGACCTCCTGCAGGGTGATTCAGGTAGCGATTCCGACCACATTTATAAACTTTGCACCACAAAAGAGCTTGGTACAAAATCTCAAACATTTAAATGCGATTATCTTTTTGTCTAGATCTACCATCAATTGTCAATGTAATATTTCAGGATCTTGTACCAAACTTTGCGTAAATCAAGGGACATTTTTTTCTAATTCAAGCGGAAGCGCTACCTGAATCACCTTGCTGGGAAGAATACTTACTAAACAAAAATCAATTTTTTGAATCGGTCCTGTCGCCTGCCGAATTTAAAAGATCACTTTTTAAAATTCAAAACTTGTATTAATAAAGGCATTGTCTGGTACTTAGTTCTATAAAGATTATTTATTTACTTTAATATATCTTTAGATATAATAAAGCACTTTATTAGCAGCGTCACTTAATAAATCCCAATTTTGATAGTGTGTTAAAAACTTATTTTCCTGCCACCGTTGCATATCAATATGGTTAAATTATGTCGTAGCGCATATTTATCAGATGACCTTCGGTTAAATTTTCATAGGATATATTAAGTTCTATGTATTACGCTAATATTTACTATATATTTTGGCTGAATTCACTACAAGGTGAACAAATTCCACTCCATTTGTTGAAATCACCCAAGTGATATCATTTAATTGTATTTGTTTATTTTATGGTAAAGTATCACTAATATACATTACCTCTGTCGAATTTATTGGAATCAGACAGTAAAGAAAATTTGTATTTCTGAGTACGTAAGTATTATTCATTTTGAAGTTTAAGTTACAACCCACCTCATAGATTAAATATAAGAAGTAACATAATATAACTACATTCTATTATATTCTTGGCTGTTACTTGATTTGTGTGCCTAATAAAATAAAACCAAAAAAGATGAAACCAAATTTGACCATTCACGAATCACGGACATTTCGCTTGCAGATTGCTTTCTACTCAAAATGGTCACCCTACTGATGCGAAGTATAATATCAGTAACAAATTACTTTGTCTTCATGAATATTTCATCATGTGGTGAACACAAACGATATTTATCTCAAAATTAAAGCTGACTTCGCTTCATATACCTAATTTATTCGCCTCGCAAGACTAATAACGACGGGATACAAGGTTAAGTAAGTACTACGTGCTGCAACCTGTGAAAACATTCCCTAGAAATTCTAATTAGAAAAAAAAAAGTCTAGTATAAACTTACTTTCTTTAGACATCTTACTCCTTGAACAATAAAACTTACGGTATGATGTTCATATAATTACAACATTTTTTTATCCTACACAGCCAGGCATTTGACCACAACCGAACCTCTTACCGTTTGCACTGCAATCGACCCTACTAACCACTCGACCGTCATCGCTACTAACAAAATTTAAGCATCATTTTCCAGTAGGCGCATATACAAATTGTTAAGTTGTTCTGATTTAAAAAGCAGAGTAATCAGATTTTCTTATAAATTTTATTCGGACCACCTGGTAAGTACACTGTCAAACGAAATCGAAATAGAAAATGGAAACTTCTTTTGGGGGAGCACTGATGCTGAGATGATTGTACAAGCGAGCCAAACAGCAATTCTTGGGGTCTGGCAATTTATTCATACGTCTGTCAGTTAATATATGTTTGTGTGATTCCTGAATTGTGGTACTTGTGTACAAGTCGTAGTTTCCAAACAACTTGTAATGAAACTTGGCGTATAGGATCTACACTATTTATAGATTTTTTACAAGGGTGAAAGTTAGCTATAACACCTTTTAATGGCTGATTTCAATAATATTTGTACAGACACCTAGATCACAGAGACCTGTAAATAACATAAAAAAAAACTAGTTAAGTAGTTTTCGAATTTAAAAAATAAAACGGTCAATCGTTTGTTTTTCTTCTTTTTATTGAGTACAAAAAATATCGTTGTCACAATGATAACAATATTTCAACAGCTCGGAGAACAAGATAATAATTTATTTATTGATTGGTTTATAAATAACGAACGAAGAATGTCGTTCAAAATTCTGTATTTTTAACAGAAAACTCTCTTGAGATTTCTTTTATGAGAAAAACATTTACGTTTTCAATAGTACGCTGTTTGAATTGATGATAAATTTTTCCGGAAAGAACCCTTAGAGACACTCGAAGTTTGCTTACATTTAAGGGAAAATTTCAAATAAAACAAGGTTTTTCGTAAAACGCGCTAAAATTATTTACATAATTTTACTATATAGCAGCATTACCCGCGTTAATACAGGATATTAAGCAGTTGTATTATGTCAATTCACAGTTTAAGCTTCTTGAGCTATAACAAATTTCATTCAATTCGGTTCAGCAGTATTTGTGTGAAAGAGTAAGAAATATGCATACTATACTCGTATATAGAAAGTAGGGTGTAAATGTAAATTTTATTACCGAATTCCCATAAAAGGATGAAGTACTTAATTCAAAGTTATGTTTTTTTTTAGTTTGTTACCTCCTTTCTTATAAAAATTCCCCTCGCAGTAACTTAAGACCTGCATTTCAGTTATATAAAAGATTAATTAGCGTTAAAACATAAACGTTTAACAAAAAAAAAAAATAGAACAATTGCTTAAAATATTGGTAAGCGGTGAAAAAGTTTATTTTATTAATATAACTAAATTGATCAAAAATTACGTCAATTTTGACGAATTTAAATATTTAATTTTTTTATTTATATAATATAATATAAAAATTACGTCAATTTTGACGAATTTAAATATTTAATTTTTTTATAATAATTATTTAAAAAAAACAACCTGTTTCTGTAGACCAATCTTTTTGCAATTGTATATGTTTTGTATTGTCACCGAACCTAGCGCATTCTTCAAAATTTTCCAAACTGTATGTACTTACTTATCTTTGAGGCAGACAAAGCCCTTTAAAACTATAAGCAATACAAAAACGTCAATACATAAATGTTCCGAATTGATTTGCTCAGTAACAGAACAGAACAGTAATGATACTGTTAAATAGTAGGTATTTTGCTGGCTGCTCTAAAATATGCAACCAACGTTGAATTTATACCTGTCACGTCATATTGACGTTTGGCGTTTCAAACTTCAAACGTGGTTTGCTTATGTTTACTGAACCTGATCACACTCGGAGACTACGAAAGGGAGGGTTATGTTTTTCGGATGTATGTATATTCCTGTGGCACGCTCTAGAGCCTTAACGGCTTGTTGTATTTTTATGTGAGTGGTGTCAATAGATTCGTATTAATGAAAGTGACACTAAATACATAAAAAAAATGAAGGGTGATATACAGGTTTAAATATTTATCAGTCGGGGCTTTTTAAGTCGCTTCTTAACATTTGTTTACTTGTTTCATTAGTTTGCATGAAAATATTAAAGATGGGAATAATTTGGCTTGCGTCTTCGAGTTTCGAGGAATTTTTTCTTTCATCTGTCACTTTTTATGAAAGTCTTGTAGGTAAGTCTAAAAATGTATTCCCTTCTCGCGTGCAAGTCGAAGTTTCAAACCATTCTTGATAAAACTTTACAGGCTCTACGAGTTTTCAGAATTCTTAATTCTCGGGAAATATTGTTTGGGAGAGTATTTCCCCAAAAATTAGGGAAGATTACTGTGGCGCTATTTACCAAACGACTTTAATATTATTATTTGGCAGATATATGCAAAAAACAATGTTCATAAAAGCTCTAATATAAAGTAGAGTAAGTCAGGAGTCTTTTATTCAAAGCTGAATAATTATTGTTGTGCGAGGTCAACAATTCTTTGACTACAACGATATAGAATAAGGGTCCTGTGTAAGATTAGCACAAGTCTTAGACATGGGATAATAACAAGAATTGCGTTTATCCAGCAGTGACGTCATGACTGAAGACGGACTTTTAGCACTAACTGCAACAAATAGTATTTCAATGTGCACATTAGCGAAAACTGAAGGCAAGGTATGAATCAAAATCTGGATTTACCACTTAAACTAAAATGTTTAAATGTACCATGTTATTGTAACAACCCATAGCGTCCCACTGCATCCAGGTCTCCTCCATGATGGGGTGGTAGGCCATAGTCCATCACGCTGGCCAAATTGCGGGTCGGTGACTTCACTTATCTTTGAAAGTTATTAAGCTTCTCCGACAAGCAGGTTTCCTCAAGATGTTTTCCTTCGCCGTTAAAGCATGTGCTTACTTAATTCTCAGATGCACATAAGTGAAAAACTCAAAGTTGCATGCCTGGACTTGGATTTGAACCGGCGCCCTTTCGATTGTAATTCAACGGGCTTACCGACTAGGCTACCAGTAACTTGTACCATGTTATAAATACCTCTAATACTTTTACTTATCAAAGGTAGATCTAATAATCCTTACCGGGAAAATATATTCGAGTTAGCGACAGCTACGGCACAGACGTGCGTATCTTACAAAATTATTAATATAGCATCTCGTCAAGTCAAACGCACGGGAGCGAGCGCGAGAGCGGGCGGCGCACCTGCTACGCTCGCCTCGATTCCCGTTCCTCGACGACAGAAACTCCTTGCGGTTATGGGGTGTTACTACAGAAAGGAAGAGTCGCCGTTTATACCTGTTATTTTGATGCTGCAGAATACAAATCAAGGCCACTCAGCAAGATATTGGCATATAAGTCAAATTAAAATACCCGCGACATAGCCATTTTGTACTGGCGGGTTGGATTTGAAATTTGTCATAATGTAATAGTATTCTAGTCAAGCCCTTTAATTTGATATCCATATTGTAATACGATATTTTGTGGTGGTAGCCATCTTGGACCCATTTTTATCAAAGACCAGCTGCAACCCGCGGTTTCACTCAGGATAAAAATTAGCTTACGTGTTAATCCAAGGTTAAGCTATCTTCGTGCCAAATTTCAACTAAATCCATTCAGACGTTTGAGCGTGAAGGAGGAACAAACAAAAACAAATGTGCAGGAACTACGATGCCACAGACAGACAGACACACATGGACACGTCAAAATTATAACACCCCGTCGTTTTTGCATCAGAGGTTAAAATATTTTTGCTCATATACTGGAAAGACGGACAGAGTTTCAAAAACTACTACGTTGAATTCTATCACAGGAGTAACTCGTATTGATAATTGTAAAAAACCTACTAAGACTAAAATAGGATCGTCGTAGCCATGATCGTGATACAGTGGATAGGACACGCTGACGTCGCAATTGACAACATTTCAAAAAAAGTACCCCCTATTTTTATTACCATAATGGATATATAATCCTAATTAAAAAAAAATGACAAAAAGTGACAGAATAAAGAGTGTTGTCAGAGGCTATGAGGGACATTTTCGGGTGAGCAATAGGACGAAATGGCGAATAGTCAAAAGTGGCAAACCTAAATTTCCTTATTTTGAGCTTTATAGCACTTTAGAAAGTCAATTTACTTGTTTCCACTAACTGTTAGTTCAGACAAAGTATCAATTCTGTATTGTAAAACAAAAAAATTTAATGAAAGAAAATATTTTTAAAATAATATAGTGCTAAAAGTGGCGGCCTTATCGCTAAAAAGCGATCTTTTCCGGCAACCTTAGGATGGAGACAATTGTGAAATAATGAAACGATATGGGACGCGGTATACTTAATTCAATTAATACACAAAATGTTATAATCAATACATACACTTACTAAATAGTATGATAAGTAAGTATTAAGATAAATAATTTTTGCTTTTAGTAACACCCCCAGTATACAAGCCCCGCGTTGCGTAGCCGAATCACTCCACGCGTGAAATCGCACCCCTACGACTGTGTTAAAATATTCATGTGGTTTTTACTAGATAAGGGACACGACATGTCATAGATAAGAAGGGCTCCTTGCTGGGTGTCGACCCATGTAAGAGCCTTGGATTGAGTTATAATATGTTTTTATAAGATATTTGTAATGTTATTGGAAACAATAAAGGATGTGTCAAAGGTAAGCTGCCTGTGTTATGAAAGAACTTTAGAGTTTATTTATTTATGTTAATTACCAACTAAAATAATTATTTATTAATACTTATAATTATTATTGCTTATTTTAATGTTGACTATATTAATAATAACTAATTTTATTAAGATAATTGATGGAGTCAGGCGTTACTTTGCGGAAATCCATTTATAATAAGATGGTATATACAAAATATTTAGTGTTTTTCCGCCTCGTCTTGATGTCAGCGTGAGAAATCGAAAAATATTTTTGTTTTTATGGTGTGGTTCCTCCTCACCACCGCCACACCTCACCTTATTATTTCTCTTTCTCTCAGTATCCGACTTCCTCGACACGTGTTTCGCCTTAGCACAAGGCATCCTCAGGAGATGTTGACTCTTCAATCTGAAATAATAAGTTGAGGTGTGGCGGTGGTGAGGAGGAACCACACCATAAAAACAAAAATATTTTTCGATTTCCCACGCTGACATCAAGACGAGGCGGAAAAACACTAAATATTTTGTATATACCATCTTATTAATTTTATTAAGATTGGTTCAATATTTATTACCGACTTCTTAAAAGACGACCGAACTCCAGAAAAAAAGAACGGAAGGAAAGCAAGAGAAGGTATTCAAGTCAACTGTATTTTTGAATTATGCGTATTACTTGATTTCTAATAGACACTGAATCGATTTAAAAAAATGATTTCTTTCTTGTAACACTTATTTCACATTAATTTGTGGTGTAATAGAAGTAATTTTTTCGCAATACCACCGTGTTCAGAATAAAATAATCTTTAATTTCATTTAAATTTCATTCAATAAACAGACCGTTGCAAAATGCTAGTACAAATTTACCTGTTTATACCTGGCAACCCGATAGTTGTGATCGGAATACAATAGGCAACCTAACGTTTGCATATTCTATGGGCTTCGTACTTTCGATTCGTATAGAATTTATCTAATAATCATACCGGTGAAATGTTGAAAAAAAATTTTTTTTCTTATTATTAATTAAACATACTCTGGATTGATATTTGCTAGGCAACCCGTATGGATTATATTTATTGACATATTAAATTAAATATAAAATACGTTTCATTAAATAAGCATCTCGGTGAAGGTCTTTTTATATCGGGATCTTAGACTATGTGGTTTGGTTTTGAAATCAAAATAAGTGAAACGCGTGCTGTATTAAAGCCGGTAATCACTAATTAATATTATTAAATATTTGTTAAACAGTGTTTTTAGGATGTTAATAAACAGTTGTTAACAAGTAAAGTTTGAAATATTGAATAACCTCTAGCTTTTTGCGGTAGCCATTTTGGATTTGAAATTATCATAATTATAGTATTCTGCTAGTCAAGCCCTTTCATTTGATAGCCATATTTTGATTGAGTTGTGAAAATATAATATATTATGTACTTCGCCATTTTCTTGGACCAATTTTCATAAAAAATACGTCAAACTTATAACACCTTGTAGTCTTTGCGTCGGGGATTAAAAATAAAATATTGATAGTACCTTTCGCTAGATATAGCTCTACTTGCATTAGAGTAGAGTAACGGCAGAACCGATTTTACCAAGACACTATTAGTAGTGCCAAAACTTCCTTAGCACCACTGGTAGTGCTAAGCAGTTGTGTCACCAGAGTGACTCCGTCTAAATCTACAAAATACAGCAACATGAGAGCTCTGACAAAATTAAGCGATCGAAGTTGTAACAAGTTAACGAGTAATGGTTGTGTCAACGCTTGTACGCTCGTAGCTGGACAGAGGACGAAATGGAATTGGAACTTCTGTAACTTAATTATCTACTCTGTGGTCGGTGGAAGTTGGTATATGAGTAATTATGTAAGTACCAGTAAGTATTGTTATGCTTACTTGAGTCGTTTTGTCCTGTCATTGTGACTGTGGCGTGTTTACTTACTACATTAAATTAACTGACAAAATAAACAGTTACAAATTCCAATATTACGTAGGTAGAAATCTACATATTTCTTCGTTCTTTGATTTGTTTTACTTCAAATTAGAATCAAACATCACAAGCAAAGGTAACCACGGTAACCGGAGGAAGTTTCGCCTGTTCTTCTGGGAAACTGGTGATCCATGAAATTAAGTCGCCTAAGGGGTCACTATGTGGTTATGGTGGGATTTTGTTAGAATCAAAGTTTAATTAAATCTATCAGTTTCGATGTTTGTAATTTTGTAAGTATGTATTTCAGTTTTGCAGGGCCAGCAAGCGAAGCGTCACAGTATGGCAAAATAAGTTTTTATTGGCCAGTATCTATGTATAGTTTTTTGGATGTTATGACTCTTCACAAAACTTGGTATACAGATAATATTTGGCACATACATCAGAAATATTTTTTAAATCGGAATAAGATGGCATATAAAGAATATTTAGTGCTTTTCCGCCTTGTTTTGACATCAGCGTCAGAAATCGAAAAATATTTTAGTGGTTCCTCCTCACCACCGCCACGCTCACCTTATTATTTCTCTTTCTCTCAGTATCCGTCTTCCTCAACACGTATTTCGCCTTAGCAAAAGGCATCCTCAGGAGACGTTGACTCTTCAACTCTACAAAAATATCCGTCTTCCTCAACACGTATTTCGCCTTAGCAAAAGGCATCCTCAGGAGACGTTGACTCTTCAACCGCTCGCTCGAATGCGAGCGGTTTCGAGCGAGCAGTCGATTTCTCACGCTGACATCGGACGAAGCGGGAAAACACTAAATATTCATTATATTATAAATGGACTTCCGTAAAGTAACGCCTAACTATCAATTTATTTAAATAGGAACTTAAAACAACTAAATCGGTCAATAGATCGTAGAGACACCTAATGCAACTGCAAAAAGTTTGTACTCGCGTAACAGTTCGAAAAAGTACTAATTTATGTATTCGATAATTACGAGTAAAACCGCGGTGAACTTTATAATATACTAGCTGGTATCTGCGGTGGGTTACCCACGAATCTCTAAATTTTTATAGCCTATGTGACTCCTGTCAATAAAGAAGCTTTTTTTTTAACGGCGAAATGATAATACAAATCGGTCGAGTAGTTTTTTTTAAGTATATACGTTACATACAAAAATACAAATATTTCATCTTTATGATATTAGGATAGATAGCCCTTAGCTGTGGCATTGCCTGCGCTAAGTTTGTTTTCCCGGAAAAAGTTGTCAAAGGCATTTTGCAAACCTCGCATTGTGTCTGTCAATCCGTCATTTAGCTGCTGAGGAAAAGAAAGACAAACTAATAAGCAACACGCACGCTAAGCACCAGAGGGCTTTGGTGGTGAGTAACCCATCTGCAATTTTTTTGGTGTGGTAAGTCATTTAATTTTTCCTGATAACGGTTAATAAATTAACAAACACACTTTGCACATTTATTGACCGAGCGCAGCCAGCGAGCCTGGCAAAATGTTACTACTAATTTTTTGCTTCGAATCTGGCAAAATGTTTGTATGTCTGTATGTATAGATGTTTGTCTGGACGCGCGTACAGGTCGTAATTTCCCACCAATCTTGACGAAACTTGGTGTATGTGTTCTACAATTTGTTTGTTTTTGCCGATGTATTCAAAGCTGTTTTTTTTTAATTCCCACCAATATTGAAAATGTCAAAAGTGGCTTCAGTAGAGTGGTAGAAATTTGCGGTCATATTAAAAAACGCGTCGTAACTTTAAACGTCTTTTGTCTTGTTCAATCTGATGGAGAACGTCACGCGTCAAAACAAGACAAAATACGTCTAAAGTTAAGACGCGTTTATTAATAAGGCCGCTAGAAGCTTACAATGTTTTTAAACCCGCAACACTATTGTGGTCGCGAGGTCAACAGTTCACAGAACTACTAGTAATCATGTGTGGAGACATATCCTCGGCATTGTAAACCAATTGCTTAAAAGTAAAATGTTAAAACAAATTCCTTGGTGCCGATCCCGAATTCATTAAGGTATATCTCGTTTTCACACCATTAAGCTTTAGTTTTATGGTGCCTAAGATTTGTGTTAATGCGACCACGAAACGGCATTTGGGTCATTGAAAGTCAAGATTGCACCTCCTTTATTTAACCTTCGACATTAAAATTTCTGAATTTTTGTACGATGTTACCAAGTGAGGTTATTGATGGATATTTGAAAAAAATATGTTATCTGCCATTTTGTAACTGCGGTCATCTTAGATAAATTACCATAAAAAATGGCTAAGAACACTAGCGACTAATTCAGCTCACAAACAAAAAAAAACAAAATCAGTTCATCAATTCGGGAGCTACGAGTACAATACCATATACATAAATACACACACAGACAAGTCTAACTTATATTCACACCCGGTCTTTTTTATGTCGAGGGTTAAAAACAACTGACATCGTATCGAACGACTATCACTGTGGGAATAACCATGCTGATTTCATTTCGATTTCTGGCTAAAACAAAAAACAAGCAACAAAGAAAGTCTTCGGTCTTCGGTCGTCGCTACAAATTTACTATTACATTTCGCCCAGTCTAAATTCATAGCACTTAGAAAATTGTTGCAAAAGCTGATTGTAATATTTCAGATCAGATTCGGGAGCTACGAGTACAATACCATATACATAAATACACACACAGACAAGTCTAACTTATATTCACACCCGGTCTTTTTTATGTCGAGGGTTAAAAGCAACTGACATCGTATCGAACGACTATCACTGTGGGAATAACCATGCTGATTTCATTTCGATTTCTGGCTAAAACAAAAAACAAGCAACAAAAAAAGTCTTCGGTCTTCGGTCGTCGCTACAAATTTACTATTACATTTCGCCCAGTCTAAATTCATAGCACTTAGAAAATTGTTGCAAAAGCTGATTGTAATATTTCAGATCATTATTTTATTCCATTACTAGCAGCTGTCAGCTCGTGGCATTCCCCGCAACATAATGGATTTCAAAATAGAAACCGAATTGAATAAAATCTTTTCTTAGTACCGCTACACCCTATAATGAACACAAATTAATCGTGGTGTTTAGGAAATTTTATGTCCCTAAGGTTCAGCGGTTTAGGCTTTACGTTGATTCCTAGCGAAATTCAGTCGCTCAATACTCACTCTTTTATATTTTATTCCATTATTCAAAATTAAACTTCTTTAACACTATCTCTTACTATATAAACGCAAATAAACTGCTAAAGTTCCGATTAGTAGGGAAGTCTTGTTTCTGTTAAGAACAGTCAGAAAATTCCAGACAGCGGTTGGGATATCAATGTCGGCGGAAATAAATAGCTCAAGTTGCTGTTACCAGAGAGGTTACACTACAAACACTAGTTTGCAGTATGGATTATCCAGTCAGCATAACATTGGTCTATAAAAATGAAACTTACTTTCATTTCATTTTCATTACGTCTCACTTCAGGGTTCGGGTTTTCCCAGTGACGAAGGTATAGGCCATAGTACACCACACTGTATTAAGTTGTCTTTCCGGCAAGCAGGTTTCGTCACGATTTTTTTCTTCCTCGTTTTGCAGTTAATATTAATATGCATACGAGTGAAAAACACAAAGGTGCATGCGACCACGTGCGTCACACTCTACACCAAGTAAATATAAACAAACTTTCCTATCCTAGAATTATTTTTCTAACCATAGTAATTGGCCAATTGTTAGTAACTTTAGTTAAACTTTAGAATCTTAATAAAAAGTATTTATTTAATTGTATTATATTCAAATAATTAGAAATTAATAGCACACGCAAAAATTTTATTGTATGCATCATACACTAAATACATTTCCTTACCTTCCTTAATTATATTTTTGTTACAATAGTTAATTGAACAAAAATTAATGACCTAAAGTCTTAATATTAGTAACTCTAGTTAAACCTAACATCCCATTAAAAACCATCATATAAATTATATGTAAATTAAAATGATTAAAAACTAAGAGCAGATACAAAAACTCGTTGTATGCATTTTCTTCCGTCTTTTACGACACGTTTTAGGCGTAAGTGTGAAAAAGAGAAACTTATTATAAATAATTACCATTTTATTCGTGGTTGTAGTAACCTTACTGTCGCTAAGTCTTACGGGACAGATGCCGTAAAGAAATTGTAAAGCGCACAGATGTTTGCGTCTTGTACGTGGCTGGTTTTAAAATTTATGCGCTTTTATTGCTCTCTTACAATGTACAGAAGTTGTAGATGAACTTTAACCTTTCAGTATTGTAAGCTACAAAATAGTAATTGGCACTGAATAAACTGGCTTCAATCAAAATATGAGAGAGAGAAATTAATAAAAAACGGTTGTAAATAAGGATCAGTAATAACTGTCCCACGGGACAACTAAGACCACTTTTGTCTCACATATCCTATGGTACATATGATACCAGTATTTTCCCACTTGTCACGTAATCTATCTAAAACAAGGCTAAGATACATGTTACCATAGCCGCTTCACTGGCATTAGCCTACTCAAGCTAGAAGTGCTTAAAGGGTTTTCAAAGTAGTTTCTCAAATAATATGTTGCTATGTGTAATCATTTATTATTGGCTAGCATTTGGGCACGCTGCACTTTGTTGGTGAGATGGAGCATTTAGCTTATCTGTAGATCTTAAATGGTCTACAGGTAATCCATCTGCTATTTTTATTGCAATTACTCATTTTGTTTTTCTTCATTAAGGAACTTGCCTGGATTTTATTATTTCACACGAAATGCTATTATATTACATACTGCGCTAGCGATTTAACTGTACGTTAAATCGCTAGCGCAGTAAATAATAAACGAAAATAATTTCAAGAATTTACTCATTTAAAGTAAAAAAATTACCTCATAATGCTAAAAAATAAGTCTCGCGGTTCGTGAAATACCACCTGGAGATAGACAGACGGACGGACACTGAAGTCTTGGTAATAGGATCCCGTTATTCTATTTGTATATGGAACTCTAAAAAGTGACGATATAATTTAGTTCAGCAGGTGCTAAGACATTTTTTTCTTTTAAGAAGCAAAGTACAGGACCTATGTTGATAAATTTTGTATGAAACTACTTGAAATTATACTTATGAAACAAAAGTTTTTTCAAATTTATCCTGCCGTTTCTGAGATATCAGGAAACAAACAATAACAAAATATAGTCGAATTGAGTACTTCCTTTGAAAGTGGGTTAAAATATAAGTAAAAAAATGTACCTCATGACGCTAAGAAATAAGACACGTCATAGTATAAGTCACAGTTAAGCTTTGATAAGTGAGGCCTACGTCGCAGCCACAGCAATGGATACCATTACTTACATCTTAACTTCTTGACAAATTTTACCCATTTAGAACACTTAGGTTGCTCCACTCGAGTCATTTTTATGAATTGGATACGTTATATCGAAAGAAAAGTAGAATTTTTGCTTGATTTTTAGACTGCAGCCATGAAGATAGGTCATAGATACATAATATTGTTTCAAGCTAAAGGAAAAGACTAATTACTGATTATTACTATAACATAGTACTTTATCTGTTAAACTATAGTATGTATGTTTTTATTGTTTTTTGAAATAACATATAAAAAGGAAATAACATTTCATTCATTCATCATAATTCAACATATTCACTTAATTGAGTTCGTTCTAGTCTGTTTAATGAACAACATTCATATATACATAATTATTTTTACCAATTAAACCTGTTTAATATTTTTTAGCAAATAGTAATTATTGATTGTAATCCTGAAGAACTAAAGAGGCTATTTTTTCTTGCGTTTATGTGCATGCGTTGCGGTTACTAAGTGTATTGTTTCATATAAGTTTGTGATTATCAGAAGCTGAAGATTTTTAAACGTTTGTGAATTATATTTGCCTCATGGCCTGAGCAATGTTAATTCAGGGCTATTTATTCAGGGTTATCGATTAGGGGTGTACTCGTATCAAGAAAAGGGGGGTCAGTATACTCATCCTAAGAAACATATTATGAATAAATCGGTAGAAATATTACTAAAAGTATAAGAAAACAAAAGTCAGCAAACCTAATTTATTATATGTATAGGTACAGCCCTAGCAATTATTCTATACAGGGTGTGGAAAAATCAAAAGTGTGACAAACGAGTAGAAAAAAATCAGTTTGTCATTCATAAGCTAGTGTAACTACGAGTCGGTAACCTTACTATTAATATGGTACCAAATCTGAATTTGTAAAAAAAAAACTACGGCTACAATAAAACTTTGATAAAAAAACATATATGATTAACAACATATATGATCCAGCTGATTCTTTCCTCGAATTCACGGTTGGTCTCATAGTGAAAGTGGTTAATGAGGATGTGTAAAGTGACCACCTTTTAGCTTAATACACCTATCACCGATTCCACTGTATTTAACTGCCTACCAGCCCTGCAGCGATACCGTTCTAACAGTTTTTTTCTAACCAACCACCCAGGTAATCTGTCAGAAATAAAATTCCAAACTAACCACCCAGGTTCGTGGATTAATTGGATCGTTAAGAATACATTTTTTATTTACTTACACAAAATGTCCTGAGTCTAGCAACGGTAAAATAAAGTAAACTAAGTTCACGTAGGTATGACACATTTTAGACTAGATGGGCACCCAGATGTTTAGAGAGAAAAGTTCGAAGTAAATTAGTGGTGTCTAGTAAATTTTCCCAAGACATAATTAAGTTTGTGCTTTCTTCGTCGACGGGAACTTTTAATGGGATGCTTCGAGTTAACTTGTGACATTATTCGTAGTGAGCTTAGTCATCAAGTTAATAGACTTGCATTGCCAGTATAAGAGTAAACACGAGTACTTACTTTTCAAGCAAACTCTTTTGAAATTATTTTTTCGTGGTTATTATAATTAGTATTCAAGCAATTTTTTTTTGATCTAACGAGCGAGATGAAAAAAACTTGCTACAAAATAGCTTGAGAAAGTCTTACAATCTTTTTCTATTTATTGAGCAAAGTTTTCATAAATAAATATAAAAAAGTTACAAAAGTAAAATTATTAGCTGTTATACATATTCTCATAAACTATTGAACTTAATACATTTAGTCGACTTTAAAAAGGAGGAGGTTTTTATTACGACTGATACTATATATTTTAATTTATATGACAGTATTTTTGTATGTATTTGTAATACTTTAGGCTTTCATATATTCATTTTATCAGAATCGGTCCAGTCACTATGCAAATATTTTATTCGAGAAAGCAACATAGGAAACAACAGTACGCACGAAGCCGCGGGTAATAGCTAGGTATATCATAAAAAATACTCTATTTTCAAAAACCATCAATGCAAAACAAATTGTAGAATACGTTTGTATGGACAGTCCGTGCTGGGGTTTCCTGTTAATGAGTGCAAAGGCTCTGTCTTTACAGCTCCTCTTTATAAAGAATGTGTGAAATTTATCTTTTCCTCACTGTGCTTTATTTTACAAGAAAAAGTATTAACTGAAAATATTTGTAGTATAATATATATACTTTTAGAACTTAGGATTAAAGCTATAACGCAAATGAATAGTCTAGATTCGTAAATTTAAGTAAGACGAAAGTAAAAAGTCGTAGGTACTAATATTGCAAAAAATAAACGACTAAAAATATGTGAGAAATTGTCTAATCTATATAATAAGCTTTTTCAATATAAGTAAAATAATGGTATCAATACGCATGTGTCAATTAATAGGCTGACAAAAAAACTTACAGTAGAGCGTTGTTTATCCGAATGTATTTCAACCGAATGACCGCTTAACTGATCGATTGAATTTATCACTCGTTATTGTCGTTACTTTCGAACGATATTCAAAGAGTCGTATTGTTTTTTTAGTAAGTGACGTGATTAACGAGTGATGAATTCGTTCGAACGTTTCAAAAATAAGGCCTTTACTTGCCCAAAGCTACTCCCGCGTTCGCCTTTTCAGCTGCCGCACTAGATTATTTATAACCGACAAATGAAAAAGACTATTGCCTACGAAATCAGCTTATAGGTCTAAAACCCTCCTTTTTAAATTAGCGCAGTGGGTTAAAAACATAAAACCTAATTTATCTCAAACCTGTATTTATACCAATTATATGTTTCATATTCCTGTAAACTAGTTTAGAATAAATGACATAAACTGCAAACGCAAGTTGAATGTGTATCGAACAGATTTGCAATATGTTTTAACTTGCTTATAGCAGTTTCCGTTTCCGAGTGAGGATAAATATATTATTGTAGGTAGCTGCTCAGATAAAACTAATCACCATTTGTTGGTCTATACGTTGAGATATTTATTGTCTAACTTTTTGAATTGCACAGAGTTGTAAAACTTCAAGTATAAGTCCGAATCAGGAGAAAAATCGGCTTTGAAACGCATTTATACGGGTTTTTGTGGCTGTATTTATTCATTATTTTTATCCGATTTCAGTAAAGTTAGGATACCTATTAAATTCCCTGGAATCATCATATTATATCTAGTTACTCGTATTGCTTGTTATAGTTTATAATTCTTGTAGTATCTTTAAAAAATAAAGCATGCCATGTATGTGTAGGTATAATGACTTGCATCGAGACATAAATAAAAATGGCTAATAGCTTAAGAATTCTATAACTAAATAGTATGGTAAATTTTTACTTGAGCTTAATAAGTATTTGTAGAATAACGAAATTATATTTAATTACATAGAAATATAAAATTTTGGTTTTTTGGTGCAATTTCCCAGCATCAGAAGATTTAAAAAGGCAGAGGCATCAGTCTGAAAACCAGAGTAAGACTTCTGTGAACTATCGATTTTTCTATCATCCTGTATGGAGCCAAGACATGGACTCTCAATGCAGCAGATCGATTTCGCATCGATGCGTTCGAATGTAATGCTAGAGAAGAATGCTCCGAATAACGTGGATAGCACATCGGACCAACGTGTCAATATTGACGCAGCTCACGATCACAAGACTCTCAACCATTTGTGTCAAGAGTATCCTGGACTACTTTGGCCATATTGCTAGAAAGGACGGTGATAATCTGGAAAAACTGATGGTCTCCGGAAAAGTAGATGGCACAAAACCTCGAGACCGATGCCCTACGCGTTGGTCCGACCAGATTTGCACTTTAGACACCACAGTCTACAATGAACTGATGTCCGCCAGGGATAGGTGTAGATGGCGTAACACCATAAGAGACAGGCTCATGGGAGGTGGAGGTCACGACCCTCAGACATGAGGAATACGACAAGGGGGAGGATTTTGGTCTTTAGATTAAAGGTATTGATACGTGTAGATAACATTTCTTGTTCTACCTACATAAATATATTCTGCAATGAGTACCTTTATTTGAATGCTGTATATAGTCAAAATAGGTATGTACAAAAACATGATCGATCGTCAAAAAATATATGAAATCGCTGATTCTCTTTCCGATTAATATAACCCCTAACCGACAACCCAGTATAGCGTATTAATTTTATGAATAAATAAAAAGCAAGTAAAATCCCGTAACCTTAAGATTAGTAAATTATATTTAATGTTAAAAACTTTGTAACCAGCATCAGCACGTTTCTAATATTTTAACAGATCTTCAAAACTTATTCAATTATTATCCTAAATAACAAGAATAAGAACCAATATTAAGAACCAATAACAAAAACAAATATTTTGTCTGGTTTGGTTATAAAATACAGTGCAGTCGGTTATTCTAAATTGCTAACTCAATTTTAGTTAAGTTATTAGGTTCTTAATAAAATTATTATAGTTGCGGTTATGTATTGTAGTGAAATCTCCTTCAACTCAGAAAACTATTTAAATGGAAATTGAAAAAGCCTTTATATTTAGAAAATATTTATAAAAATATTAAAAATACGTATAAACGCCAAATAATATCTTTTTTTGACAAGTAACTTTTCCACGCGTTTTTCCTTCACCCTCAGAACTGGTGGTAATTGATTCTAATATGCAAACGAGAGAAAAATTCGGAAATTCCTGACCCTAGGGTAGAACGTGAACCCACTTGAATGCAAAGGGTTCGCTTTGACAACCACGATAAAATTAAATATATTACGTCATCATCATTATAATCATCAGTTTATTCTCGTCCACTGGACATAAGTCTCTCATGGCACGACACTCGACTCTATTTTGAGTTTCTCATCTCCGCCCTGCATGGTATCATCTGTAAATCTTTGTTCAATCAAAATAGCTACGTGAATTGTGTAATTATTTTACTGAAATAATTCCTTGCCACCAAAAGTTACGAATCAGGCATGTTTAGTCAAAGTTTGCGCCATATTGTAAGCTAGAGACAATTGGCAAATTGCTCCAACCATAGTTTGAAACTGTTGCGGCGTTTGTGCGAATTGGAAGGACGAATTAAATAATAACTACGTCTTATATTGGTGTCAGGACAAAAACCGATTAATCAACTATTTCAAAACACAGTGTTTAGTATTATACGTCAGTCAGTTGAAATGATTCGTTAAATGTGTTTGTTAGATTCTTTGAACAAAGATTTTGACTAGTATTTTTCTATGGGTTCTAAATAGTTGTCTTCAATATATGAGTAAGAAAGAAGAGGGAGGCCTTTGGTTACGAGTTATTTATTAGTAACTAAAAACAGTGTTTAAGTTTAAACGTCAGTCAGTAGAAATGATTTACTAAAACCGTTTGTGAGGTCCTAAATAATTGTCTTAAATAATTTAGTATGAAAGAATAGAAAGGCCTTTGGTTACTGGTTAGTAGTAGCTGAAAGACTCGCTGTGGAGCATTTCTGTTATCTGCAGACCTTTTATACTATATGCGTGACAACGCACTGTGCAAAACTTTGTGACGTGATTTTTATTTTCCTTAATTGGGCATTATAATACTTACCTGCTAATACGAGTACAGAGCAAGAAATTAAGTAAGTAATCTTCCCTAGAAATTTTGTTGTAATCTTCCCTAGGATCATTATTCGCAGCAGACCGTAGCAATGGCTACGATTATATTATAGTCGCCTACATAATGTCGTAGCAACATAACGCTACGAAGTGCTACGCCTATGACAAACCTATAAAAGCAATGCTTAAGTATCGTATGCTAAAAATAAATTAGTAACCACAAAAACCCAACAAAATGATCCGTTTAAAAGCAAGAAAACAGAGTATTCGCTTTTCAAAAATTTAATTCCCAACCACGAAACACGGTCATATTGTTAAGTAAAGCGGTAAAAAGCAGTAACTGGTAAATGGCTTCAGAAAAGAGGATTTGCACTTATAAAAACAAATCGAGTGTTTTCTGCATAAAAAGAGCTTAACATATAAAAAACAGCCTAAAGGGTAATGAAATAGAGACTGGTATAATTTGTAGGAATGCATATTTAAGTTTGTTTTGAAGCACACAGTGTGTAGAATCTAAGTGAGTTAAGTCTTGGGACACGTAGAATGTGGACTATACGGTGCTGTTAATTTTTACTTCGAGAAACTTGGTAAAAATATTTGAACGGGCGAGGAAGTGTCTGCCATCAGATTTATGCTGCCTTTGGGCAAGTGTTAAGTATTTATACTGCGAACAGTTAACCTCGCGAGAAAAAATACTATTGCTTATACTACTATACATTACTAGCTCTTCCCCGCGGTGTTACCTGCCAGGATTTGACTATCCCACATATTTTTGAACCAACTAGTAGTGTTCTGTCATCTTACGTTGGTATGTTTATTATTAATTAAATCTATATAAAATTGTAGTTCATTTTTACTGCAAGAAAGAAACTGTTTTTTAAAATATTAGTTACATATGCGTGTTAGCGTGAGATATTAGAAACTATTTTTTTTACCGATTATTGCGTTAAGTTCAAAACGAAGTGCAAAAATACTATTAATTTGTTAAAGGACATGGAACATTATACTAGGAATAGTATACAGAACCTGAGCATTTTGGAAACCTCCTAACTACATAAAAAAAAATACAAATATCCAAGCCCAGATTTGTGCAAAGTTTATTTTTATTAAATAAATTTTAAATAGCTTATCTTTTGCACAACTAAACTATATAGAAATAGTTTAATGTAGACGTTAAAAACTCACTTGAAGGCAGTGAGTTTCCGAGTCTCATTTTAAAGTTGCGAAATATTAAAATGATTGTGTGACACACGGACGTGACTTAACTTTGCAAATAAAAAAATTTAAAATCTTATTTAAGTTTTAGTTCTGTATATTTCTGAAAATATTATTGAAATCGGATCGTAAGAGACGTTGCAGCAAAGTTTTACCCGATTTTGGGGAAAAACTCCCCTGCACAAAAAACTAAAAAAATAGAACTTGTAGAACAGATTTCGTATTACGTCAAACCTTCTTATTCGAAAAAACCACCCAAATTTTGGACAGTTTGGTGAAAAATATTTTTAAAATATGACGTTAATTTTTAGTGATTTTTATTCAAAACCTAAACTACTTTTGAATTTGATATTTATTTTATAGATCTCTATAAAATAACGTTTGTATCTACAAAGGAAATAAAAATGAAAAATAGTTAACTCTTTTAAAAATCGACCCAAGCATCTAAGGACAAACATAGGTAATGACAAAAAATAGTATAGTGTTTATGAAAACTTCCTCCTGTTTTAAAATTGGTTAAAAATACCATTTTGTATGCTAAACAACCGCTCTGTATGTATTATGTGTAAAGTCGCCGCATCAACGGGAAAATCTTGAATTTTTAAACGTAAATTACGATTCCGGCGTAATACTAATTCTCTAACTACATTACGTGACAAAATATGAGGTGTTTTTGAGAAATCGGCTTTTTTATGTGTTTTTATATTTTTTGAGTAGGTAACTTCAAAAATAGTTTAAGTTCTCAATTCGTCTGTAACTTTTTTACGCATTATGAATTTATTAGTTTTGGCCCGCAGCTTGTTTTCTCGGGATAATAGAAGCCTATGGTACTCTCCGAACATTGAACTATCTCTGTGTATTTATAAGATTATGTGTGGGATTGTGATAGGTATTGTGTCGTATAATGTTGTCATCGTGGTCTTGTTGTAAGCCTAGGGCAAGAGTAGCGGCCTCATCGGCAAACTATTATCAAGCTGTAAAAACTGAGAAACTTCAACGTACTTATTTACGTACCAACTCGTAGTAGAAACAGGCATATAATCAATTAAATTTTAAAACATAGCAAGTTTTACAACAAATTAAATAACGCAATATTAATGTATTAAACGTATACAACAAACAACGTCAGCTTACAAAAATGCTACGCAATCAACGGAACATAACAAAACCACAGAACAGCCAGTCCGTAAATATTCAAAGAGCTCCGAGTCACAAAATCTGTGCATCTAGTAAATTCAGCCCCAGACACCCGGCAGCCGTCGCCGCGGCAGGACGCATTTGTATGACTAATGGCTACATTTATCTAAATTCCGGGTCGCTTGATGAGAGATGAATCCTAATGAAATGTTTCAGCTTCGCGTTTGGATGTTAAAGCAGTGTTTTAATGAATGTGTGTTGATTGTGGTTATTTGTTTAATAGTGTTCAGCTTGTATTACCGGCATATAGGTACAAAGTACAAGTAAATACTTTAAAAACCGATTTAACTAACAATAATAATGATAATAATCTATGAAAATAATTTTTAGAAATCAGGTAATATATGAAAATTAAATACACATTGAGGATTACTCAAAAATCACTCAAGTGGTATTGATTAAAAATTATATGGGATCAACTGGAAAGTAACCTTACGAATAAATTAGAATAATTATAATCGGTCCTTAGTCAGTTTATAAACAAAGTACGGCGCCGACGGTCTTGGATCAGATTCTCGGCCGAAGCCAAATTTCACAAACTTTAATATATTTTCTTCCGTCCGGATTTTTGAGCCTGAGTTTATACAAAAGATGCATGCATGGAATTCCCGAAACCATTCCTAACGGACGACTTCCGACGAATATTTAGCTATTTTTTCAACCTACGAAAAGTTATAATGTAAGTATTCTATTTACCACAATTTCGTATTAATACCCTCTTTTTTAAAAGTCGTTTAAAATGAAGGACTTTGTAGTATAAACAGACGGATGGTTTAATAAAAGCTCTGTGTAATTCTACTATAGCTTAGCTTGGGGGCATTTCATCAATCAACGCTGTTTTAGAATCGTCCCTCGCCGGAATTACTGTAACTTGGTTCGATTGTGGAAATCCACGTAAATCCCTCGCAATTTACCACCTCGGGCCTTGTTCGAGTGCAAATAATTTTATTTGCAAGCTTTTAAGGCGTGTAGGTACCTAAATTAAGTGTAAATATAGGTGTATCAATCATGGTGGCAGGGCGTTTTCTAACACTCGCCTGGCGAGCCAAGCTCGTTTTCTATTACCCTCAAGTTGTCGCCAGGTTTGCTTTCCAGCCAGGAAACTAAGCATTTTTCAGTAATAGTTTTTTTTAATACGCAAAAGGAACCTGAGCCTACCGGTGAACGAAATCATAACATGGTATTTGATCATTATGTATCGCCTGCCTGGCCAGCTACCACTCTCAAGTTAATAATCCTGTCACCAAACACCTAATCGTGTATTCCGGCTGCCTTCCTTGAGAGTCAGTGTACTACTCCATCTAGAGCTGGACTCGCTGACTTCCGTAGTCGTACGAGCTTGTGTAAATGTGTGTAAGATAAATATATATATAGTAGATTCTTTATATTTCAGTTCAGGTCACGTGCAGCGCCGTGGGCCACTATAGCCACTAGGCATAAAATTTAAATACTTTGTTACGCGTTTATAATTTCAATTATGAAATTGATTTTATTGCATTCTTTTCTAATCATGTCTTCATTATTATATATAGTAGTAGTAATTCTATGTAGTATTGAATTTGAAACATTTTTTTTTGCGAATATACAAGAAAAAATACAATAAGAAATCTTATTTCAAAACTGTATAACGCAAGTCTCTCATTTAAATTCTCCCCCAATTAAATCTACTATCTACTGAACAACTCATAGGAAATTGCAATATTTTTTTCAATCAAGGTATCATAATTCTACAAATTTTCTAAAATTTTATCTTCTAATCTCTATTTGACCCTGTTAGGGGTTGAATTTTTAGAAACGTTGTACACTCGACATCTTATCATGAATTACAACGGTTTAGGAACTGCGTTGCTTCCTAGCGAATATCAGTCAGGACTTACTCCTTTATAATGTTGATAGCAATACATAAAACTCATATATTTTACTAACATTTGAAGCATTTTAGAGGAAACTTTATCTTATTTTCCATGATAATTTACAATATCATCATCAGCCAGAACAAAATTAGAATAATGTAAATTAATTACTGTAATCATTACTATCACAATTTCTGTTTTTTAAATTGGTATATAAAATAGTAGTAGTCACCCGCGATGATGTTGCACGCTTCAATAAATGAAATATAAAGAAGTTTCTAAGTTCGTACCCTTATTTGACACGTTTAGGAGTTAAATTTTCAAAATTCATTACTTAGTACACCCCAAAATAGTAAATTTCATATGTCTAGGTTCAACGGTTTAGGTTATGCCTTGTCTATTAGTCACACATGAAATATATATAAAAGGCTTAGACTATGAAAATAATAAATCCCCTTATAAGAGAACAATAGTTGTAAATGTACTGTCATAAAAGTAAATACATCTAAGGTAGATACAGCGACGGGTTGAGACATAAAATGTCAATAAAGAGACAGAATTACGTGTATAGAATCTGACGATGCTTTGTCAAGTGTGAAAATAACATATACCCGTGAAAATACACGGTTTCCTATTTGCTGGTTATTTTCTTCATTCGATTTGATATTTTTTACTGTTTTAATCACTTCAAATAACACGCTTTTCTAGGAAATCGAACTTCGGAAATGTATAAGATATAAAAAAAAATACTAATAACTGGAGATCCTGGTAAGGATATTGGGACACACTTTATAAATTAATAAACCTCATTTATTTTCAGGTCAAATACAAATATCAGTCTTAATAAATTACGCTAAATCAAATTTCAATTTTACATACCTTCAAAGAATGTTTGGAAGAGATTGTTTTAACTATTAAGACCTCCATTTGTGCCTGTTTTCACTTATATTTATGTCTGATGTTCTATAATGTTGTGGTGACAATAAATAATTTTGTAATCATTAGTAAAGTTTCAAACCAAGAAGACGTTTTGACGAAGATGAAATGGTATTAAGTAGTGGCGCAAAAAAAAAAATATCTAAAGAAATATGGGACCATGTGTGATTAAGTTTAAGTCTTCAAGAGTATTATAGTACCATTGGTAACCTTAAAGATACATCGTGAGGGTACCAGACGTCAGGGTTGAAACTACTCCATTAAAATCCAAGATCAAAGATTCCGTTGATAACATAATGTACATACCAAGCTAATAAAAAACATGTCAAAAAAGAGGTTCTTAATTCGACGGAATATTTTGATTTTATTTATATAAGTAAACTCTTTTATTACTCAAAAACATTTGAACTAATTTAGAAAATTCTTAAACATATACTTTTCTTTCTTCCATGTGGTTTCTTATAATTTCTTATAAAATCTTTCTAGTAGATAGTTTGGATTATATAAAATCAATATGTCGGAATATGAAAACTAAACTAAGATTACGTTTACTTATTTCATTTCTTTCATTGCTAATTTCACATGATAGCATTAGAGATTCGTTTATTCCGTCGCTTATCGTTTCTGTTTCATGTTCCAAGCCACTTTCTTTTTTTTACATTTTCTTTGTCCTTTGCGTTACAAGCTGATATTTGCTCCCGTGTTTTCCGCTTCTAAAAGGATGCTTCCACCTGTGCCTTTTGCTATATCCGTGACCGCATTGCCAACGCGTGCTCATATGTTGCCCATTCTCTTTCACTACGTGATCGAAATAAACCTTCAGCGAAACTTTTACTTAGGAATTTTCACACTAGCTTATGGATACAAAGTATGGAGCAACGTATGTTCCTACAGTCTTGTTCTGGAACATTAGCAAGATGAGAAAAAAAGTCGCAAAATGAGCAGGTAAATGGCAAAATAGGCGTTTTATCTCTCATAATTAATAAATAACGTTGCAATGAAACTTCTTTTTTGAATTCGTACTTTTTCCCTTTAATTTAGGTACAGAAAAAGCAATGCCTTTCGACAAAATTAATGATTTTGTCTATTAGTAATATTATACTGCTTCACAAATAAAGTGAATTAAGTTTGAAAGTCTCTGTCTTCATTAATCAGGATATGTACGAATGAAATTTTATTGATCCATGAAAATTTATTCATCCATGATTTCTTGTGCATGCGAATGTTGAATTTATTCAAGAGATTTTAAAAATAGGGCTCCTATAGGCATATATATACAAAGTTTCAGAAGACATATAAACTGCCAAGGAAATAAAAAATTGCCAGACTCGGACCAGAGACGCTTCGCTCGCTCGGTCAATAATAATAAATCATAAAAAACTCTTATTAATATACAAAATACACTGCACTTGGACATATATATGCTATAATAATAAACGTGAGCATTGATTGTGATTGAGCATCTTTTGTCTTATCCTGCCGCGAGAAGTTCCTTTTAAAAAAAAATAACAAGACTTAGAACACCTAAGTTTAGGACACGTTAATTAATAAGACAGATGAAAATTGGTATCTATTTAAAAGTTAGTCTAAGTATATATAAATTCAATTTACTCCAAACCTATTCGTAACCAAACTACTGGAGTGAGCTGAAAATAAAAGAAAACATTAACTTTTTGTGGCTTCAAGATAAAGTGTTTTCTGAAGTTGTTTTAAGCGTCTAAGTTAAATGAACCGCAAGTAACGAGGAGCCATTAAGTAAGTTCTTAAGAAATTAAAACTTTACAAGTCAACTGAAATACTGACATCGAAAACGTTATAAACTGATGTTTTCAGTTTTATAGAAAACGCCGCCGGCTATTGACTTTGCGAGTTTGTCTGTACATTACTATACAGTGTTACAACGTTAAGTATTTATTTTAGCTAGCTCTAAAAAACAGGACGTCCTTCATATAATGTCAGATGTTTTTAATGTATTTTCCTCGATAACGCCTACAATGATTTGATTTTTTTGTTTAAAATTATTGTTATTTTACAGGGACCTTTGCAAATTTACGGCCTAAAAAACGAATTATTTTAAACATTGAAAGAATTATAACTCTATAAATCATTTTTTTAAAGCTATACCAAGCTGATTAATCGGATAATAAACATAAAAATAAAACATAAAAACCGAACAAATAAGAAATTTCTCCACATTTTGGACAACGGCTAAAAACCCAATCTCATAAAAGATAATGCCGATATCATTGAACATTTACTCTAAAACAAGTGCAATAGACTATCATATACTCTACCTTGATTACACTTTTGAAACATCACGTATGTGGTCTCACTGTTTCTGTGTCCCTTTACAACTGATATTGTAGATTGCATTTGTAAAGCAAATACATGTGTTCTGAGCGGTAAACAAGGGTAGTATTTAGGACCTCGGAAAAGTGGGTTGAATTGTAATATTTATTTAGAAATAAAGCTTTTTTCTTCGTATGTATGACTGTACATTAATACTAGTTGTTTTACGAACAGTCGTCTATTACCACGTCATTTTATGTGAATTTGAAAACCGCACTGTAGCAAACTTTCCCGTTTTTGGCAAAAATAACCCCAAAATTGATGGCTGACAATTCAAAAACTTCCAAAATTTATAGCACACATTAAATTTCGTCAAAACTAGTTAGTAAAAAAAAACCAGGACAGATACAAAGAAAGTAACTTACAGACGAAAGAAAGATTTGTTAGCCTCATCCCCATTCCACCATCGGACAAGTAGAAAGAACCACCAGACCAGACGTTACCAGTACATGGCAGAGGTTCCTAGGTCTTGAAACGAAACTATTATAACGCAATGCATTATTATTACAATCTACCCCAAACTAATAATCCTTAGTACACTCTCGGCTCGCAATTTGCACGTTCGAGTTTGAGGCTGAATTCTGGTTGATCGCGATAACTTTGTCCGCTGCTGCACGTAAACTTTGCACTTACCACTCGTATTTGCAGTTACGACTGTTGTATATTAAAGTAGTACCTTTTAATACAATCAAAGTATGTCTGTGGCATCGTAGCTCCCGAACAGATCAACCAATTTTGGTTTTGTTTTATTTGAAAGGTGAATTGGTCGAGAGTATTTTTAGCTAGGCTTGACAAAAAATCGGTCCAAGATGGCCGCCGCCACAAAATATTACATATTTTTTACAACTCCCTCAATATGGGTATGAAATGAAAGGATGACTTAGTAGAATATGATAGCTTTTATGACCCGAAATAGAGGGTAAATAGGTAACTTCTAATCCAGGAAAAATTTAGAGTTCCCGTGGGGAATAGTAGTATAGGTAATAGTTTCATTTATAGGGTTTTAGTAGTACTAATTGAAAAAAAATACACTCATTTTTACTTTGTATATCGCTTATTTTTTATATTTACGACATCTACAGTTTTCAGTATAAACAAACGTTGAATCTTAAAGGATGGACTCCGAAACATTGCTGAAAACTTCGTTAGTTTTAGTACAAAAGTATGGGTATAGATGGCGTGGTTATCACAAAAATTCTAAGAAACAATAAAATGTTAATGTATAATGTGGGATATTTCTCTGCACATAAAATTATTAATACTTGCGCTATGACAAATAACAAATACTAGTCCGGGAGCCAGGTGCAAATTTGGTTAATTATTTCCTCTCAAGAGATAATTCGTGAGACGCATCAGAGTATAGTATTATAAAGCGTCGTGAAAGTCAGCCGGTTGGGGGGATGAGCGGATGTAGCCTCCCACGCATGAAAAAAAATAAAATACATTCACTGATTTCCTCTCAGCTGAAATTTTGTCAAATTGTAGCTCATCTAATATCTCAACGAAAAAAAATAATCAGCTGGTTACAATGTGGTGTATTGTACGTCAGCTGGTGTCACGAACATGAAAAAAAATATTTTTATTTTCAGTGATTTCCTCTCCAACAAAAATTTACCTGATGATAGCTTATATGTAACTGTGGATAAATATAAAGGTCAGCTGGCTGTATCTTGGTGGAAAAACCATCAGCTGATACTTTGAAAGTTATTACATAGGAGTTAGACAGGAGCATCTACTGTCAATTTAAATGCATCAGCTGACTAGCTTTTCCTCGACTTATTGCTAGCTGATTTTTTTTATTTATCGCATCAGTATATTAACAATCAACTCACAAATTTTCATCTGGGAGGAAATGACGTATCTTTAACCCCTGACAAGCACACATCTAAACCGTATACCTCTTTAGGCATTGAGGGTGAAAAGTACCCAACATATTTCATTTTCAAATGTCTTGATCCCTAATAAAGTTAGAGATTTTTAAAAAAAATTAAAGCTCAAAAAATTCTCTACAAAATAGATATAATATTAAATTAATTAGTCCCAATTAAAAGAGATAAAAATACTATCGAAGTTTAAATATACAGAAAACCGATATTTTGAACATTGACAAAAATAAATGGTATTTTTAGCTTTTTTAGAACTACTTGAACAGAAATATAGTCAATAATACAATTATGTGATTGTTATTTCCAATTTTTCCTGTACATAAATCATGCACTAATACATTTTGACTTCAAAATCACCCGTCAAAATACTCAAAGCACGAAACAATTTCGACGCGTCTTTATTTTTAGACGAAAAACTAACTAAATATTGTATTCAGTGCTTCATTATTGTAGTGTAAAGGTCACCACATATGCCATGATCAGAATTATGATAGCTTTTACTCACCTTTTACGAGAAAACAATTTTTAAACACGCACAAACACTTGGCTTCACTTCCACAAAACTGCCGACTTTCAAAATAGCTATGCTAAGAAACAATAACAAAAGACCATTATTATTATACACCAAACTAAAGAGGGTGTATTCTACTCTTTTGTTTCTATACAAACTATTCGCCTACAGATATGTCGAACAGCGCTATGTCGAATAATTAAAGATACGTCATTTCCTCCCAGATGAAAATTTGTGAGTTGATTGTTAATATACTGATGCGATAAATAAAAAAAATCAGCTAGCAATAAGTCGAGGAAAAGCTTGTCAGCTGATGCATTTAAATTGACAGTAGATGCTCCTGCCTAACTCCTATGTAATAACTTTCAAAGTATCAGCTGACGGTTTTTCCACCAAGATACAGCCAGCTGACCTATATATTTATCCACAGTTACATATAAGCTATCATTAGGTAAATTTTTGTTTGAGAGGAAATCACTGAAAATTTTTTTTTTCATGTTCGAGACACCAGCTGACGTACAGTACACCACGTTGTAACCAGCTGATTATTTTTTTTCGTTGAGATATTAGATGAGCTACAATTTGACAAAATTTCAGCTGAGAGGAAATCAGTGAATGTATTTTATTTTTTTCATGCGTGGGAGGCTACACCCGCTCATCCCCCCAACCGAGTGCCAGCTGACGTTCAGTAGGCTTCATAATACTTTACTCTGATGCATTTTACTAATTACCGCTTGAGAGGAAATTGGTCATGTAAATCTGTTGCTGGCTCCCGGACTATACCATTTAAATAAAGTTATCCTGATTAACAAACTTTGATGATGACATTGATTTTAAAGTACTTTTTCGGGATATATACCTCATCATATCATTATTAAGAATATAATAAAGTTTATTTTATCTAGATTAAAATAATATTGTAGCATATTATATCAAATTGTTTACTAAACTGTAAAGAGGAAATTGTACTCATCATAACGAACAACTTTCATTATAAGACCATCCCTGAATTCGAGAAAAAAGATCGATTAACTTTTTTATGAAACAGCTCATTTTATTTCTCGTATTCAGAATTGGTGCTATAGTGAATGTTAGTCTTTAGGATGAGTAAAGTGTCTCCCTTTCAACCCAGCATAGTAGTTATCCCTAACCGACAACCCTGTACTTTTATACGAAACCGACTCCGCACGAAGCAACTACGCTATCACTGACTGTTAAGTATTTGAATACTTACAATAGACTGCAGTAGTAATAATAGAATGCTTTAACCAAAACATAGTTTAGTAAATTCTATTTTGAATCGCTGGGTTATTGGATTTCCTATGTCTTGGAAATAAAAATCTATGATAGGTATACGCCTGTGAGAATTAGAAACAATTGTTATGTCCGTGTAGGTCCATTCATCCCTGGTAACCTGAAATAATACGTTTAAAGTAAAATATAAGGACATTAACAAATTTTATACATATTACTTCTTTCTACTTAAGTGTTAAACCACACTACTTAGGTACAACCGGTCGCATAATTATGTATCGTGATTTCAGAGGGTTCGAGAATTTCGTGGCTGACATAGTATTGACACTGCGTTTGCAATTAAGAGGTCATATGCATGAAGGGCCTACAAGATTAGAGCTCTTTAAAAAGCTACAAGCAAATTATCAACAGTATCAATGTTCTTCTGTAACACAATCATTTGGCTAGTGTCTGGTTCCTACCAGAGGCTATTATTTTGTATTAAAATTTCGTATCAATCAATAAATAACGTTTTGACGCATAATGACCAACACGCGTATCTACTAACTCTAAATAGGTACTCGGAGACACGCACCCGAAAACGGGTCTAAAAATGGAAGGTCCGCACAAGGTCTCCCCCGCACAAGGGAGACAAACCCTAGCAGTATCCCATTGTGTCCCTCGAGACTGAGGTATTCAGATACCAGACTATATGTCTATATGGTTAATCAATTGATCGATTGTTATCATCAACGAGGTATTCTAATATTCCGTGAGCCATTTATACTCAGTTCAAGCGGATCTGAAGATTATTCTCTGAAAATCTTCTTTTTTTTTAAATCATCATAATTATAAATCAAAATACGTGACTGCTGACTTCACTTCTGATACGGAACGCGCCGATAGGACTTTTTCTGTTATTTCAATTTAAAAAAACAACCCTCTTCACTAATTTTAATTAAATTTAAATAGGGGGCCACACGGAAAGTATGTGGTTTCAAACAAAAAATAATAATTTGGTCAACTCGTCTCCGAGAAATCTGGCAACAAACAAACAAAATCCGTCGAATTCTCCTCTATTTGGATGTCGGTAGGAAACGAAAATCTATCAATATGAGGCCAACTCCGAATTAGAACTTTTCTTTTTTCTGGTTTGGTTATGTTATCAAGGTGGTTTATAATAACGCGTAAATTAAACTCCTTTCAGCATAATTGTGATATTAACGATAAGATAGTTGAAGTTAAATCTCAGTAAGACATAAAGAACGTAGATTACATGAATACTCACATAGCAATTATCATTTTCTACAGAATAAAAGTATGGATTGGTCAACGTGGGCATAGGTCCAATTGTGTTGTCGTTCCAAGTAAGTAAGAGCAAGGATTTCTCTACATTGTGCCTTACATAGGGAACGGAGTTGAAACAATGGTATCTTATGGTTTGGATTGCTGTAGTCGACCTTTTATGAAACCACTCTATCTGCGTGCGGTTCAACTGAAAAATAAAATAAAATTATCAATTTTCACACATATAATAAATGAAAAATGAAAGTACATTTGTTCGTTGGTTCTAAATTTCTTCAAGAACTAAGTTTCGCATTGACTGGATTTTTTGAATAGAAGATGTTTGGAGAGTGTTATAAGCTAGTTTTTGTTATTAGCAAAAAGCGGATGAAGCTGCGTGTATAAGCTTGTATTTTCATAAACAATCTTCTATTTTTTTACCAATTTTCAAATAAGACGAGGCACTCAATTCTATTGTAAGTTTGTACGCATGGTGTCTGATTTCTCTTATTTCTTTTCTTTTGTTTTTAAGGGTATATTTCCAATGAGGTCCCATTTTAATTTTGTCATACTCGGTCAAGAAGTTGGAATTTTAAATCAAAATAACCGAGAAAGTTATATCGTTGCTTGCTTTAATGGAAGTCTAGTAGTCACTTTTTTAAAAAATGATTATTTTCATATCAACTCAAATTAAAATTCTCCTAATAAAACAAAGGAATATCTTTACCGGATTATCTTAAGGAAAAGAGAATTAATCAGTCATAGGCTGACCAAGTTAAATTTTATTTTAATTACTACAATATTGTCATGTAAATGACGCTCTGATCTTTCATTGACGTGCAATTTCTGTGTGTTACGTAAAAAAGTGTCAGTAATCGTACGTGAGGTACGTTTATGCAAAGTTTTTGTATATGCACAAATTATCAAATATTACATAAGATGCCAACGTCTCAAAATAAGGCCCTATTTAGTGGAAACCACTAAACAGGGCCTTATTTTGAGACGAAATTTCGTTCGATAGTGACGTCATTAGCATGTTGTGAATTTATTGATTAGAAACTGAGGCCCATGGTCAGTGTTACTGGTAAGTTTTAACACTTACCCCATAAATGTCTTTCAAAGTCGTCCCATTATGACTCAACCAAAATCCGTTTGATACGTTGGTAATATTGTAGGTGATGATAACATTTGTATCAGCTTGGTTTGGATCTATGCAAGTAAGTGGACCTGCATCTTTTTGTGGTATACATTTGACTAGTATTAGTTCATCGTCATGCATGCCTTGATCTATATAGTAAGTCTCATCTAAAAGAAATAATAAAAGGGCTATTATTTGTGAGGTTATATTTATCCTTTCCTTTTTCCTTTCATTGTTTATAAAAGATTAACGGTTAGGGCTGTACTAAGCCGAAATGGTAACTATACGTCTTGTCCTAAGAAACAACTTTCCACCAACCAACTCTAGCGGTTCTATTCAAAAAGTTTATCGGTTGTCGAAAGAGTTGTTTTTTTTTCGTGAATAGGGTAACACCCTAACCTCGTATATCAAGATATAATCTAAAAGCTTCACACGCGTCAAAAACATTAAGGCGAAAAGGGGTGGCATCTTGTAAACACCCATAGTACCTACGAATACTACGTCACCTATCAATGAATGCGTTCATTACCTCTGTTACATTTGTATATTCAAAACAGAAAATTCATCTGATTCATATACATATTTTGTCGACGACCGATTTAACTTTTTGTAATTTTTCAAATTCAGGGTTATTAGTTGTTATTTATACAGAGTAAGGCACTTTCGCCTTTTAACTGATAACCCTGTAAAATAATACAAGCGGCTCCAGATGAGTTTGAATATCTGTGGATTCAGTATAATATAACGGTTTTAAATAATATAGTATAGTTTATTAAATAAATGCACTTACCAGGATCATATTTTACTGAGATATCTTTGCATACTACTTCGTTCAAAGTATCAGAATACATCTCTGATGCTGAAAATAGAAATTAGAAACTATTTTTTTGTATCCTACATAGCTAAGCATTTGACCACAAATTCGCACGACCACGAAAATTAGCGATACTGTAGCCCTATATGGAATATGCCTAGTCTGTACTACACTCTCTCACAAGGAAGGCTGCCGGAACAGACCGTTAGGTGCTTGGCGACAGATCTTTTAAGTTCAGGATGGTAGCTAGCCAGGCTAATAAACGCCCTACAACCATGCAATGGTTTTCTCACGATGTTTTTCTTTACCGGTAGCTCAGGCTCTTTTTGCATGTTTAGTGGGATTAAACCTCGTACCTTTTCCACGGCAATCGACTGTACAAGATGTTCATGCTCTGTTAGTTAATAATAAGGTAGTTTAATCCATAAACTTTGCATCCCTAAAACTCAGTGCTTTTCGAAAGAAATTACCTGTAGAACATGTATATCCTTCCAAATTTTAACATATATGCTGGGCATATTTATTAACATGGTTTTCATGCTACAATTTGAGCCTGAATTATATTGCACGGATTTGAAAGCAGAACCAGTGAAATATAAATTTTCCTAAAAAGATCTGGGGCCTTATTTTTAAACAAAGTAAATCATCACTCGCTAATGACGACACTTACGAACGATATGCTTCTTAAAACATCATACCCTTCGCTAACAATACCAAATGAGATTTAACGGTGATTTCTTTCGCACGTGAATCTTGCATTCATACGAGCGATCTCATAAACACCCTGTTTTGAGATCATTGCTCTTAACTGCTGGACAGCTGCCTTTTTGAAATGTCTAAGTATTGTGGAACTTTGAATCTATATTATTTAACTGACCTCAATTGATCACCGAACATTCTATCTGATAAGCTCGTGAATAAAGTTGGGATTAAAATGAATCGATTTAAATTATTTAGGGTTAACATTTAATCTTGACGTACTAAGCACCATCATACTTTGTGTTTATCCAATTCAATTATTAAACCACTCTAAGGTTCACTCGTATTAAGAGCCTTGTTGCTTTCTAAGTTAATTAAAGTGAATTTGTGACTTACGTTCGTTTATGGGACAAGGACAGGTTCCATTAGAACCTGGCTCTCCAGGTGGTCCTATCAGGCCAATGTTGCCCTGGAAATATGGTGCAATTAATATTTATTTTCATAAAAAAATCTCATGCCGGCTACTGTACTGATATATAAAGAAAAAAAATATATAATCCCGGTAAAATTGGAGCAAAAAATATACTGCACATCTTTCATCACTAAAGTTACATTTCACACACACGTAATCACTTAAGAGTGTACTAAGACAAAAGGACCCCCTCATTGAACTATACTCATCATTATGAACAATATTCATTATGGAACTAACCTTAAAATTGAGAAAAAAATCAGCTGTTCCTTAGAAAAAGTTTATCCATTGTCGACAAAGTTGATGAAGCAACTGATATTTTTTTCTCGAACTTAGAGTTAATTCCTTAGTAAAAATGGCTACTTAGGTTATATGTGTGAGTGACCTTTTGGCTCAGTACACCTTTAGCCATTAACCCTGTATTTGACTCATTTAGTACAGTCGGTAACTTTAAATTAAATTTGATCGTTAGTAAATGATTATAAAAATTTCTATTTGTTGATGTGTGGGATCAACCCGTCAGTTGAAATACAACAATTTGCTCATATTTATAAAATTTAATTACCTTTGTGCCTTTTATTCCATCAGGGCCTTTATTACCTTCTGTACCAGGAGGTCCCTGTGAAACAAAAATATTATGTTTTACGCGGAAGCAAAGGTCTCATCCTGCTCCTGGAAAGGGTGCCATGTTATATCTTTGCGCAGAAGTAAGCTTATGTAACTTATGTTTATAAGTTGATTATTGCAAAATAAATGTCATTGTGAGGTACGAGCTACCTACCTATAATAATAAATAATAAATTATTATTATAGGTAGGTAGGTGGCTATAGTACCTGTATAATAAAATTTTGGATATGTTGCCTTGTCAACGTGTAAAGTGAAAAATCAAAAAACCCCGAATTCGTGTCGAAACCACAAATTAGCTCTGTATCTGTGTGCTTATGTAGTGCTGTGTGTATTTTACTAGTGCCTTTCATTTAATATCCGTATTGAGGCAGTTGTAAAAAATATTATTTCTTTCCATTTTGTGGCGACAGCCATTTGAGATAAGAACACACCCGACCATTCACTATTCAAATATACTCGGTAAACAGATACATAGACACGTTAAACTAATAACATCTCGTCATTTTTGCGTACAGTGGGAAAGACATAACTCCGTTGCCGTACCTCGCTGCGCAATTTAGGATGTAACTAGTCTTTAGATAGATCTGAAATTTCGTCGTAAAAAAAACGTTATTGAAAATAGCTATAACTACATTTCTAATAATCCTATGTATCAATATGTTACGAACTTTGTTTGAGATTTTTATTTTCACATATACCTACGTATTTTTAGCTGCATGGATCTTACTAAACAATCGTTCTTTGAATAGTACAATTTTACCTCTACTCCTCTCTGTCCTGTGGTACCAGTTTCACCTTTTATTCCTTTGTCACCCTGAAAAATATCATTATTGGGTTGAATATTGTTATTTCAACCTTTATATCAATGCACACGAATGAAATAAATAGGTACTACAGACATTCTACGACAAAAGAATATTTTTTGAAGTTATTTATCTTTAGACGATTTAGCCGTTACTAAATTTAAGGAGAACTTAGAAATCCTATCGATATTTAATTGACGATTGCGATGCTCAAGTAATAATCTATTTAAACAAAAGGGACAGTTCTGACTGACTGGTATTACTTAGGATTGAACGCAGAACATAAATCGGTGCGCCTAGAGACATTCATTGTATAGGGTGTAGTGGTGTAATGAGATAGGATTTTTGAATATTCAACCCGTAAGAGGATCAATGTTTAAAACTCTTTTATATTCCATTTCATGTCGCGGTCAAAGCCACGGGTGACGTTTACTAGTTGTTAATAATAGTAGTAATCATTAAAATTAGAAGAAGTATTAAATACTTTAAATTTAAACAAGTAACGTTGATGGACTTAGAATGATTTAATTAATATTTAGATTAGTCCTAACATAAATCTGAGTAAGATGATTCTTTTGTGATCAATACATTCTTTGTTTCATCAATTTTATCAATTATTTGATCAAACCATTTTTACCTGTGGAGAATCACCGGGTGCTCCTAAATCACCTCTTTTGCCAGGTTCGCCTACTAGACCCTAAAACGAAATTATCGTAAATTAAACAATTCAAAATTACTTCTTTTTCAAGTGTTATATTAGACTGAGGTTTTATAATACCCATCTGAGAGAAATACCCATCTAATACCCATCGAAGTTTTAATCATAACATCATAGATGGTACCTTTGGTGATTCTATTTATTGTACATATTATTTAGGTGTACGCCTCCCGCTTGCACCCTCAGTCGCAATGGATGTGATATTCTTTATTAGCAGAATTGAAATGGCGGAATACGAGTGGTGTTGTTAAAGAAACAGATACCCGGACTTAGCGAAAGTTGATGAATTTCTATATATATTTATATTGATATAATAAATGTAAACAAGGAAAATGTTATAATGAAATAATATTTAAGTAATAAGTGTAGAGCAGGTTAGTACTCTGCGGAATATTGAGAGCGCTGGTAAGTCGCGTGTTAATGTTCGATACTGACTCTTCTTCTTTCGTTTGAGAATACCATGTTCTTTGCTCAGTCGTTTCTCCTCAATCGCAATACTACATTGCAAATGGTACATCGTTCGTTGTATTATTTATTCTCCTCCACAAACAAAAATCACCCTTATTACCACACCTACCATAACTAAAATAGCGTACTTAAATTTCACGTCTGGAAGTAAATCGACGGTGGCTGAAAGATCAAGACATCTTGGAGAGTTCATCAGAGATTTTTGTTATCTTTAATTTCTCTCATAAATAAGTAATACACCAAATTGCAGCATGCCAATCTACATTAAATGCATATAAATATGTATTCCAATTGGACATACACTTACATTAATGCCCGATATTCCTGGATCTCCCGTTAGACCTTTTGGGCCCCATTCACCCTAAAATATATATTATTAGTTATTTAAAAACAAGAATTGCCTATTATTTTTTCAGAATCTAATGTATGTTAATTTTTTTATGTTACACGGGTTTTCACACGAACCTAAAGCTTAAAGGTCCCAACTAATAGTATCGTGAACATAATAATATTGTAAACTTCATCAGTCTTATTATGAGGTGTTCGTGCCTCCGACGACGCCGGAAAGGATTGCACGAATAAATGCATATGTAAATTACAATAGAGCCTATTAAAACTCTTAACAATAATACTTTAAAAAGTGTTAGTGGCTTTTTTTAGTTCGTTTGCATTCGGCAGGCGCCTATGTTTCTAAATAAGTAATAAGGTTTTATATTTTTTTAAAGTACTTACCTTTACACCTTTGACAGTAATAGCTATTGGAATATTCTCTGCATCGTCCTAAAACAGTAAAATAATGCTATTTAACCGTCAGTTACAATTCAATAACCAATATTACGTTGTTGACATTAGTAGTACTTCGTATTTAGAAAGTAAAGTACTTTAAAAATCTTCTTCGTGCAGGTTTGGATTCAACCACAGTTTCAGAGTATCTAGACGCCCAGGCCACCGACATAACCCTACGATTGTTATACGAAGACGATCACCCGGGACCTAGAATTTATTGTATCGTTCGATCCACGGTAGTGATTTAGTTGCAAATGTTACTCCGCGGTCACCCATCTATAACCTGACCAGACATAATACCTAAAAATAAGATTTAATATCTTAATTTTTATATGACAATCCAATATCAAGCTTGTACCTACTGCACATACATATTTTCATTCAAATACTCACATTTGATATTTTACACAGACCTGAAAAAAAACATTAATATAAGTACCAGAATTAATGCCTAATGCGTACAATACCTAAATTAGACACTTAGATTTCAGATAATAAATAAAAAATCTGAAAAACTATGCTTGGTTATATCATTATCACTTATTATTACGATCGAGGGTTTTTGTTTAATAAATAAATATATTAAAAAAATATGGTAGTAGAGTAACCCTTATAATTATTTACTAATATGCGGCTTGAAAAATACTTACTTATGGTTTTAGTGCACTCTTTTGCGTTTTCTGATTCAGCGGCAACTAAAAAATATATTAAAGTAGTATTGTGAGATAAGATACGAAGAAAGCCTAAAATGTCGGATAGTGTATGTACATATTTAAAAAAAAAAACAGTGGAAATGTGCACTCCTGAAATCAAAAAATATCTATAGCACAAGTGGACCAAAGGTAGCATAATGAAGCCATGATCTAAGAGAGATCTCGAAAATAATTTAAAACTCCACCCGAGTGAGCACTAGGTGTTTATAAACATGACTGCTTAAGGACTGATTGGATACTTAAAAAGTATTGCTGACATCGTAGCAAAAGCATTTGTCATTCTCCTTAAGAGCTCGCAATGCTAAATTTGACAAGCAGTTATTCTTTTCACTGTCAAAAGAAAGTTTGGTTTGCGAGGCTGGAACACAAAAAAAAAAATAAGAAAAAAATTGCAACTCTAATCAGCAGAATGACAAAAATGGACCTCGATCTACCACGTATTAAAAACAACGGAATATTTTAGTGGTGTCAATTTTAAGTTAATACTTACCTATGACAGCTGGCGCAAAGAAAATCAAAACACAACACAGTTTTAAATACGTCATTTTATCTGATATTAATAAAGAAACTAATTCAAATCATTCTAAAAGTAGACTTCGGGCGTTACACAGGAAAATAAACGTATATTATAAGCGGGATATAGGTAATACGAGTAATATATATTAATAATAACCATGACATCATAGTTAAAGGTAAAATATGTGTGTGCGGTTGATTAAATATGTAGATATTCTGTATTGGGAAACACTAATTTTTATTTTAAAAGGTACTTCTTACTTACGTATTTTTTGAATTAAAAATACCTTTTTAGGATGAAATTATATTGTTTAATATAAACTCATAATGGAAATATGTATTTTTTTTTTCTTAACGGCTTATCAATATATATTCTATTTTAAATTAGAGGAAAATGTATGTTTAAATGTAATTCCAGTGTAGAGAACCAATCGATTCAATAGTGGGTGTTAGGCCGGACGTCAAAATGCTAAAAGTTAGGCTGGTTCTTATATATTTGGTGATTCCTCTGCTTTTCACTGTTTGTGAGTATATTCCAGATAATATTATATGACTAACTAGGGACAGATCCCCAGTTTTAATAGTCAATAGTTGAACATTCATTACCAATCTTATTCTTTAAACAAAGATGAATGAGATCGGTAAAACCGTTCTCATGTTATCGCGGGAACGGGAGAAATAGGTGTTAATTTTAATGCATATTATTGTATAGATCATTAAAATCTTTGTTAGAGCCATCATCGAGAATTTGTTTTGTGCTCTATATCACTGTTTGGATCGCTAGGTGTTATTATATCTCTGACTAAGTTTTATTTTAGATTGCTATCAAGACATTCTAGCGGCTATTCAAATATTAGACGAAGTATACTCACGGGATTACGCCTGATTCTATTTATGCTTAATAAATCAACACTGAAATCGAGGTTAATCAGCAATTCCATACATATATCGACGGCCGACAAACTTTTCTATGAAATCACTTCTTTTTACATAGTTTTAGTACAGTGGCACTATTTCAACTTAGTACACTGCTAACCGGTAATCCTGCATACACAAATTAGGTACTTTTCAACCGATTTCCAAAACGAAGAGGTAGTTACTTAATTCAACAGTATTTTTTTTAATTTTTGTGTTTGTTACCTGCTGTAATGGAAGTTGGTAGTCACTTTCTTTAACAAGTAAAGTTGAAAGTATTGAAAAACCCCGGACATTTGTTGTATCAGCCATTTGAAATTATCATAGTTAATCATAGATACCCATATTAAGGAAGTTGTGAAAAAAAACTCCGTCATTTTGTAGCGGCGTCCTACTTGGACCGATTTTCATCAAACTAAGCTAAGGTCACTCTCGACTAATACAGCTAGTAAACAAAAAAAAAACTAATCGATCTATTCCTTTATGAGCTACGATATCACAAACAGACACACACACTGATACGCGACTATAATAACACCCCGTCATTTTTGCGTCAGGGGATAAAAAGAATTATTAATCATATTACATTAAATTATTTCGTGGACAGTGTGATATAAAAAATTTAATCCAATCATATTTTTTTCAGATGCTGTAGACGTGGTAAGTGGATTTTCATGCTTTGAGATCAAAAATCTCGTTTATGGATGAACATCAGCCTTATGTTACGTGTTATGTCGAGATAAGTATTTTTATTTTGATCAGTTTTAATAAATACTTCGCTTTAGTTGGTATCTTTTTACCCTACTGCGAAATAAGTAAGGTTATGTTTTCTGTGTGTACTCGTATGAATGTATATTTTTTTGGCACGTCCTAGAGTCTAATTCGTCAATAGATTCGTCTTAGTCGTGAAGTGATACTGGGTACATCAAAATAAAATTAAGTGTTTTTGTCGCCAAAAAGCAATCTAAATTATTTTTTTAAATACATCGAGTGTGGTATCATAATAAAAAAAAAAAACTGTGGTTTCGATATAACTTATATGTTTTATTGGAGTGTGGAATTGTAAATGCTAAGTTTAAGATACACAGGTTCAAAAATTTAGCTGTCAATTTTAGTCAATTAAATATCCTTTTATGTTGATAAAGTTCCTACGTATAATTTTTTTCGTCGTTTATTATATCAAATTTATTTAAAATTTCGTCTTACGTTAATGTAAAGTTACTCCTTTTTGCTATTAACATATTGTAATTTTTACAGGAAACGCAAGCAAAATTCGAAGATGGCAATACTTGTGTTGTAAAAGCGGGTAAAATATTTAAATTTTTTTTTTACCTAAGTATTTGCTTTGACAATTATATGTTAGTAATTTATTAGAATATATTAATATACTATATCCTAATATATTTTCAGAACAATGTTCGATAAAAGTGGTAAGTACACGATATTTTATTTGTATTCATAATATGTAAGTACTTAAATAATTTACTTTTCTAGTATATTTGATTGTTTTGACAACATACGTCGGGAAATACTTTGGTGATGTATAGAGGAACAAATTATATTATGATGGCAAAACGTCGAAAAATAACAGTTTTTAATAAAAAATTAAAACGTCCTCTTTTCGGCATATTTAATTAAGGTTTGCCAATGTTTTCGCAAACCTTAATACCAACATTGCCATTTAGTAAGTCTTTTTCGGCATATTTAATTAAGGTTTGCCAATGTTTTCGCAAACCTTAGTACCAACATTGCCATTTAGTGGTGGCCATCTTGGATTTGAAATTAATTAGATACAGATGTATAGTAAGTAAGTCTTATACTAGCCATCCTCTTTCATTTTAACCCATATTGAGGGAGTTGTGAAAAATAATAATATGTAATCCGCCATGTTGTGGCTATGACGGCCGTGGACCGATTGTCATGAAACATAGCTAATAACATTTATTCATTTATTTATTTACTAATAGGTCGCCCAACAGCTATACTTAGACTAATAGGTACATAAATAGAAATAGAGAGCCAGTTAAAGGGCAACACGAATAATAATAAATAATAGGGAAATAGAAATAACTACAAACCATACAGATCACACAACGAAACAAAAAAGACATGCTCTCATAACATAATGAAAAAAAAATAGTAATCAAGACATTATAAATAAAGTAAACCTAAGTCTAAACAAATAAATTCTGCCGCCTCGCCGATGCAACACTTGTAGAAAAGAGATCTAACCCAACATTCCCGACTAATTCGTCTTTCAAACAAAAAATTAAACAAAATGTGTTTATCCTTTCGGGACAAAATTGAGACTGTTATATATAATCATAATGTTAGTTTTACGCCACGATGGTCCTCTTTCTGCACAATTCTGACTCTATATGATAAAACCCCGTCGCTTTTGCGTCAGGGGTTAAATAGAGTTGTTTTAAAAATATATGGAGCTCTGGCCAGGACAGTGTACATGATACCATAAATACGTTATTAACTATTATTCTTTAATCTATCAACCAAATTCAAAATAACGTAACTCATCGAAGTGTACAAAATTAATTGCGAATCAAAATATTTTCATGTTATTTACCTAAATAAGTGATTTACGCGTTTTTATTGTGTCAATTTTGACATTTGTGATGTGCGGTACAATTTATAGATTAATGTGACCATTGCAGTCAACCTAGGATACATAAATCTTCCAAGGATACCATAATTCCACTACAATTCACGTAATTTAGGTACACAATGAAAGAGGCGACTGCCGCATTTATCATTAATACACAGTCTTACCATATCTTTAGGCATTTTTTTGGTAGACGTACACCGTCCGGGGCGGCAATGAAACAAGTCCTTTGGCGAACTGAATATTCTCAGTATTCTCATAGTCTAATTAAAGCATTTCTTTTTTAGCGAAACCAAAGGACAGAACCTGGAAAACAAGGAGAAATGGTAAATTTATCAATGTTTTACATAAATGTTACACTGATACGAGTAGAACTTACTTTCACTGATCATAAATAACGCGGAATCCACACCTACATTTTAAACATTTACTTACAGTGTATTTATTCATTCATATGATGTTTATAGATCTTGTACGTAAATTATATCCGATAATCATATTACAATATAAGAGTCCGCCGGAAAGTGCGATAATAACCGTAGTAATAACTAGAAAAGTATTATAATTTAATTTATTGTATTGTATTTTATTATTATTATTATTATGCAGTGATGCCACAATTAATTTAGCAATAAAATATAATATAATAAAATAACAAAAAGAGATAGCCCAGAAATCTGTAATTCTACATAAAAATCCCAAATAACACTCTCGGAGTGCACACCGAGTGCACTTTTACTAGCAAACACAGGGTATCCTACTGTGAGAGCTAGAGATAACTATGTATTACTATTTTATGATAAACAACAGTAATTAATAACAATAATATTGTAAAGTTTTGGACATTTGTATCTTATTCCTGTACGAAATTAGGTACTCACCTGGATTATATTTTACATTTTATATAATGATCATTATTCACACATTTAAATTCTTATCGAATCGTATATTTGTGTCTTTAAATTCATATTCATTTAAATTGTATTTTCTTATTGTAATAATTAATTATTCGTTTTTTAACTAACGCATGCTAATTTAATGATAAACTGTTCTTAATCACATTATCATAATCATAATTTGGTGCAATAATTACTTTTTTTTATTGTATTAATAAGTTCTTGCTAATGAAAACTTTATGATAATGTTAAGTGACTGTCATTTTATTTGATAAATAAAGGGTGGAGCCGACCGCATGCAGTGCAGCGCAGACAACACTGCGAGGCCTATGGCGTTGTAGTGTAGGGAACACTATGGAGTTTCACACAAAACGCTCGATGTTTTGCCACTATACGCGCCACCGCAAATAAGACTAGGCTACGTCACTACGCGCGTTTGTATACGTCAGTCATGTTTGACACTTTCAAAGAAAAGTGGCAGATGGCAAGAACGTCGCAGCAAAATACAACAAACAAAATGGCCGGTGTTACATCCTACGCAACGCGCCGAGATACTATACTGTGCGCTGTAACGCAACGCGTACGGTCTGTTTCACCCTTAAAACATGGTGAGGAAACATAAGATTCATAGAAATTAAAACATTAATTACGTTTATTTCTTCAGGGACATAAAGGCGAAAAGGGCGACCGAGGCTCTGATGGGACGAATGGATTACTTGTAAGTATCCATGTTTATTTATAGTAATAACGTTTCACACTCAAAGCTTCCCACTAGGATTTCTCCTGTGTCGTGAATGCCATATAACATTCACAAAGACACCCAGACTCGAAGACAAATGTTCGAACTCATCATTCGAACACCGACCGGGAATTGAACCCGGATTTAAGTTATGTATACATACCTGATATTTATAATTTTATCTATGTATAAAAAGTGACGTGAAATCGGGCGAGTGTATTCATAATTGAGTATAGTATACCCCATACTAAAAGGGAAATTCTGTTAATTCAACCCCTAAAGGATTCTAGTTTACAATACTTATATATTTAAAATAAAATTAACTATTTTTGTGTACGGTTTATTGTTATTCATGTTCTAGGGTGGTATAGGGCCAAAAGGCGATAAAGGATATACCGGACCTACGGGCATAAAAGGAGACAAGGTACTTATTATTATTTACTGTTAATTTAACAATGAAAATAATGGTGATAAGTTTTAGAACTATATCATTTGTTTTTGGTAAATTCGAAATATGTCAATTTGCACGAACGTGCGAAGCTTTTCCGTGCGAAATTTTCTGTTACACGTTTTATATTTTATTTTGATAGCTAATATATTTATTTCTCTTATTAATTCTAGACTAGCACTTTTGCTACTGATTGTACCTTAAAGTAACGTGGGACGTGTTGCATAATATAAATATTATTTATTTTCTGCAAGTTGTCCCAAATGGGCCGTAGTTATTTAGGACGAGTTGATGAATTACTCAATAATTCTAATGTACCTACTATTTATTGTTTTAATCATGTAGGTACAGATTACACTGTATAGACCCATAACATTCCACTGCTGGGCATGAGTCTCCCTTATATGGATGTGAAGGGCATATTCCACCATATTGACTAAAACTGTTGCTATTAAGTCTATTTATCATATCCGACAAGCAGATTTCATCACAATATTGTCCTTCACTGACTAAACAACTTTAATTATGTTCGTGTTTATTCTATTCTATAGTTCGAAGTTTAATTCGAAACATTAGCTGAGGAAAGTTAATATTTATTTACAGGGACTTAAAGGAGAAAAAGGTTATGACGGAAGGCAAGGAGAACCTGGAAAACCGGTATGTTATAGTATGAATGTATTATATCCGATTCATAAGATTTATTAATATGTATGTATTAGTATATATTTATATTATATTATTATATAATATGGGTATAATATAATAAATTTAGTTTATGTAATAGAATGTAAGTGTTTATATTTGAATATGTGTTTTAAAGTATAGATTACTTTCTTTATTGTAAGTACATCCCCGTCCTATACATGTTTTTTTTCTCAAAGGTTTCCATCCTAAGGTTGCCTGGAAGAGATTGCTTTTAGCGATAAGACCGCCACTTGTGGCACTACACGTAAATTAATATTTTTGTATTGTTATTTTTTGTGTGTCTACAATAAAGCGTTGATCTATCTGTCTATCTATCTATGATTGTTACTATACTATATTTTTAACCTGTTTATAACTAGCTGGGCTCTGTAATTCTCAATAATGCGAAATAAAAAACCTAATAATTGAGAACGTCGTAATTTTAAGTCGTTTTAAATTAGTACCGCAGCTAGCTGTGGTATACTATTATAAATTATGTGTTTTAATTTTTTAGGGTACTCCTGGCCGAGATGGACCCCCTGGCAACGAAGGAACAAAAGGAGATCAGGTATGTACATTGAACAGCATTATACTTAATGTACACACAGTGTTATCGCCTAGGTGTGTACTAAGCCGAAAGGGAGTCACTATAGACATCCTAATGTACAACTTTTACTTTTATGTGATCAACTCTGAATTTGAGAAAATAAAATCATTTGTTTTCATTAATTTCGTCGCCGACCAATAAACTTTAATATTGAACAGATGTTTTTTTTTCTCGATTTGGGGTTGGTCTCTTAAAACAATAGACTAAAATATAATATGGTTTATTTTTGAAAAAAAAACAACAAGCAATTAAAAAAAAAATTAGTAGAACGGAATCATGTTTTTTGACTTGTTCATGATTATAACTCTAGTTACCTTATTTTAGCTTAGTACACCCCTAACCGAAAACTCTGTATATAAAAAGAGTAAGTTCTGACTGACTGATTGACAAGTTACAATCAACCGTTGCAACTATAAACTTTAAATTTGCAGGGTGTATTCGTTGTAGGCTGTAGGGGTGTACTAAGAAAGAGCCTTTGGAAATTCAACCCCTAAGGACGCGGTTTGGAATTAATGGTGGTCGATAGTTTGAATCACTTTTATATTCCATTTTATGCCGCGTGCAATGCCGCAGGAGACACCTCCTCGAAACAAGTTAAAATAATATATTTAATAATGATTTTTACGAAAAAATTAGCTCTTATACGCAAATCATTTAATTTGATTTTGAAAATATTGAGAAAAATAATTAGAGTGCATACCAATTTGAAGCGTTAGACACTTTATTTTCTAATGTATGCTGTACTAATTAATCCTGTAGTCCGAGCCATTAGCATTAGCAAGAAAGTGCGTTGACCTTTCAGTGGTCTGGCAGCGGTGATAAACCATTTAAAGGAAATATGAAATAATAATAATAATAAAGCTTTATTTAATTCCACGAATAAATACATTACCAAAATATCATTAAAATAAACACACTAGAAAAATAATGATTATTTTACACGAATATGATAATTTAAAAAATATCGTTAATCTTGCGTTGTATGCATGGACCACCTTAGGGTAAAAACCTCGTCCAAAGAGTTCCATTTTTCTAACAAATAACAGCAACAATCATTAAATAACAACAAAACAACAGATTCAATAACTAGTTAAAAGAGCTTTATAATTCGCCGAGAGCGTAGCCGAGAACGTACGCACGCTATCTGAACAAAATTGATAAAACTTAATTTCTATTAATTCAATTAGAATAATTACAAAAAGAAATATTAGTTACTAATTATTCAGATAAAGTAACAACATAGAATACTTTAAGCGTGATAAAGATCCTTTTTACGAAAATCACGGACAATAAGTTTGGAAATCATAAAAAAGTGATGTCAATGAATAAAGTGTGTTCTGGTACTGTATAAAATTGTAATAAAAATCGATGATAAATTATTTCTTGTGATTGATTTTGGTGAAATTTTAATGATTTTGCTCTTAGGGCCGATGAAGGGTCAACGCACTTTCTTGCCAATCAAAATGGAGGCATTTTCTGTTTTCATTCATGCTCTATCATATATATTTTGAGAAGTCAAGAACGGACTTAAACTTCCTGTCAGAATGCATTGTCACATGCATGCTATTACTGACACTTTTAATAATATGTCATCATCATCATCATAATCAGCTACCCACAGCAGGGCATAAGCCTTCTTCCTCTTACGCCAGTTTACCATCTTTTACCAAATTGTCCAAATGTTTCCGCAAGATCTAACTGTGTCATCAATCACAGAGCTGTACGGATCAGCCGCGATTTTGTTAAGATAATGTAAATTAAAGATGTTAATTATATTTGATAACTGTTTTAGGGCTCTACCGGTCTACGCGGTCCTCCCGGAATACCAGGTTTATCAGGATCCTGTCCGTGCCAGATACCTACGAGTAAATATTATATGCAATAGATATTAATCAAAAATATATGTAATTCACCAATTGTAGTGGTGTTCATCTTGGATTTTAAAACTATCATAGTGTACTACTAGTTAAGTTATTTAATTTGATACCTGAAATCGAGGAGTAGTCAAAAAGTATGTATTTCGCCATATTTGGCGGCTGCCATCTTACACAGATATTAATCAAAAATAACTAAGAACACTACTAGATAGTGTAGTCGTGTTTTTTTTTGTTTATAGCGTCTTGTGTGTCTTAATAAACGTCATCTTTCTTTCTTACCAACAAATACCTTTTCAGAGGAAGAAACCGATGCTGATGACCGAATAAAGACTAAACCTCTAGGTTCATTAGAAAATCCTGCGCAGATACTTTGCAATAAATGGGTGAATGAAAGTAGTAAGTCTGTTTTGGTTTCTAATTTTTTTACAGCTTCACCGGAAGGTCAAAACGCAATGTGCACTCGGCCGACTAGTTTTGGGGGCTACAAACACTAAGGCTTCACAGACGGCTTGACCTCGGCTTGAACCCTCAACCAGAGCCAATGCCCCAGTCTTGTTCCTTTTAACTGTTAATTATGTATTGAATGTGTCAAGTAAAAAAATGCTGACTGAGGGAGATAGATAACTTACATTGTTTTTATTTTTTTAGTCATTATTTTATTTTCTCGCGATAAATAAGATAGATTTTTTATCTTTTTTCATTGATCTCTGCACACTGTGTATTGTGCCAGTTCTCAAGCTTTTGAAGAGCGGACTTTTTTGTCAGATAATTAGAAAATACGAGTAAAAGAAAAAAATCTATTATAACATATTATATTAACGCGAGTCTACCAGGTGACGATATATTGACTGAGACAACAAAAATTGCTCGAGTCGCCTAACAGTCATAGTATTGAATGACAAATGAATGTTAAATGCCTCCGAAGTAAGTATCAAAGGCGGTAGAAGACATGACAAGATGTCTGTATCACAAGTGTTTTTAATAGAAATTGATTACCGAGTTTAATTCGACACGCGCTGATACAGCTTTTTTAGTTATTTTGATTAAAAAACTATACTATTGGACCGATTTTGAACTGGTACCACATGTGAAGTATCCTTTCAAACAAACAAAAACATATTTTTGAATTCGATCTAACCACCTCCGAGAAATGAAGCAACAATCACAAGTAGATTAGAAGACATTTTAGAAGTCGGTAAAACCCGAGAGTAACAAGTAGAATTTGAAGTGATGTAATAGAATGGTCACAATATATGAGTAAAATATTTTATCCGCAGCTTTGGGTGAGTATTATATGGGGCCTGGAAATATGAAAGTTTCATGTCAAATGCGAGAAGACAAAAACACTCGCAAAAAGGCTTTATGGACTTGTATTTTACCAAAGGAAGTAGAACCTCTATCAGAAGATACCACAGCAGAACCCTTAGAAGAGAAGGCTTATTGGCTGAGTAGCAAGAAAGTTGGATTAGAAAATATATACGGCGTAAGAATTATATATTTATTTTTGGATAATAGCAAGATAATTATTTATTGTAGTAGTTGGCTAAGTGAGCGAAGCGTCGCTGCTTGGAACCCGTCAAAACCTGTATCAGTTTGGCAGTTGACAAGTATATATTTATTAGGACGAAGTGACGGGTCGAATTTTTCCGTACTCTACTAATACTGTCAAAAGTTTAACTGTCTTTTTTTGTTTCTGTTTAATGGTTAATCCCCTAAAAATAGAGTAAGTTTGAGCGTCTTATCCGTCAGACCGGCAGAGTTACGTGGTACCTGGTTAAGTCTTCATGTCTGTGCTCATATTGCTAACGCACAGATGATAATGATTTTTCCCTTTATTTATTGGCCATTACACTCTGTGTATTGTGCTAGTTCTCAAGTTGTTTCAATTTTTAAGTTATAAAATAGTGAATTGGAAATGTCAAATGTCAAGTCATAAGTCGTCGTGGTGGAGAGATTCTTTGGAAATTTCCTGCGAACACGCAGTCCACGTTATCCTGTTTTTATATCTGTTCTCACACATTTGCACATAAACGAGAGATTATTAATCCTCCAGTATAACAAAATTAACACTTGAAGAATCACAAATTTTGCAATAAATGTAGAAGAACAGATTAGAATTATTGATCTTAAAATTCAAAAACTTTGTTTGAATGAATATACATTCTTCATTCAAGATCATTCCGTAAAATCTTATCAAAACCAGTCCAGTAATTGGATAATGTACATCGTGATAATGTACAATCAGTTGAAATGTTACAAAGTTTTTATATTATTTATTATACGAGAATGTTGTTATTATAATTTTTTAAGATGGATGTCGGTTGTGATTTTTTTTTGTATTACTTATATAATTTCAGTTGGATCTAGTACAGTTAGCGTGGCTGCAAGAGTTAGCTATTTTAGCTTATCAAGAATTAAGATACCATTGCAAAAACTCGGCGATATACAACCCGTCAAAAGAAGATAGTTCCTTGCTTCTGCTGTCGTGGAATGATATCCTATTTGATCGGACACCACAGGCTACCACGCCATTTACATACAATGCACCGGAAGAATTTGATGATTGTTCGGTAAGTTATTTGTGTTTGCCGACTTATTTCAGTACAGATTCCATAGAAATATATTTGCAAAAGAAAATATCTGAGACAAAAACTTAAATTATAATGACTACTAAATGTTTAATAGTGTATGGCAGGCTGCACACGCCTACATCACAAATGTACTTAGGCGTAGTATGTTTATATTAAGTTTGTAATTCGTTTCACGGACCGTCAGTCCAGTCCATCGCTGGCGCTCCAATAAAGCGCATGTCTTAAAGCCTAAACTGCATTTAATTGACCCCATATAGAATACTCACCTCAATTAACCAACAAAATATGATAGACTTAACAACCAACACACCCAAATAGTATTCTGTAATAGTAATAGTAGCAGCCAACCATACAAGGTTATCGGATAGGGGTATTTAGTATACTCCTGGCCTGGCCTGGTATATTTTTTTAATCGGTCTAATTGATCCTATTTATATTATATGTGCGAAAGTTTGTATGTATGTTTGTTAGTTTTTCATGCAAAAACTGCTGAACGGATTCAGATAAATTTTTGACAATAAGATTGATTAAGAGCTTATGTCCTTGATTAACACATAGAAACAATTAGTAAATAATAAATAATATGGGACAACATCCACACAAAGGTCTTCAGTTCCCCAACTAGGCAAAGCCAGAGCTATGGTAACCTGATGAAGGAAAATACAGTATTTCCGTGGAATAATACGCATGATTTCCACTGGTAACGCGAAGTCGAATGTCACTTTGTTTAGATTATTAATTTATTGAAGGACAATAACTTGTTTTCAGAAATCGGTGTCTAGTGGCAAATCACGCAGCAGCCTGATCGTGATCGAGTCAGATTCGAGGCGCTTGCCGGTCGTGGATTTCAAGATTCGTGACCTGCGTGACAAATTCGCAGATATACGCATCGAGCATGTGAACTTATGTTTCTATTAAACATATTTTTTCAAAACTTTATACGAGTATAGACACAGAAATGACTAGCATAGGACATAGTATAATAGATATAATAGTTATGTTACGCCTCATTAAATCAAAATTTCCCAACAACTTCTTTCTGTCTTATGAAATAAGGTTATTACTCTATTTTTGACGTTTGAATGAATTCTTCGCTCGCTAATGCCGTCATTTACGAACAATAACAATGCGACGTTTTGAATATCAATCGTAAGTGACGTCATTAGCGTTATCTGTCATCATCTATATCTACAAGTAAAATTCTCAATTTTACTTGTAGACTTGAGATATACTCGTAGATGCCACTTTCACTACTTCTTTACTGAAAGGAGACTTCTAAATGTCATGCTCAAGTGTAGCTTACAAAATGCATTTAGCATCAATTTAAGATTTTAAAATATTTTTACTGCTCATATTGGTAATGTATCCACAATGAGCAGTTTTTTCAAACTGCAGCAATGGCAATAAATGACATGGCTGGGCCACAAAAAAACGTTATGCTAAACAAAATAATTTTGATCGACATTAAAGGTACTAACTGACTAAATCATCAAAAATAAGTTCCGTATCGGTTGAAGTTCCACATAAAGAATAAATGAGTACCTACTTTAATCAAACCATTTCTTTCAATAAAAAATATTTATTTTGAATTCAAACAATATATTGCTTAAACAATAGTATCCAGAGAGCGAAATAAGCTATTTATACAATTATTTTTACTATATTGATCAGCCATTATAGTTAAAGTAATTTATTTCGTTTTATTTGTTGCATGAGCAGGGCCCAGGTGGTCCAGGAGGGCCGGGTGGTCCCTGAAATCAGGAAATGAAATTTTACATTACAGTAGCTCGTAACATATAGCAAGTTTTAACCTAACCTATGCTAAACTCTAATGTGCTTTATGTTTATAGACCATATTATTATATTTCCACAAACTATAATATATTTTATGGGTGTAGACCAATAGACCTAGCAAACGTAGCGTCTCTGCTTCGAGTCTGGCAAATTTAATATTCCTTCTTCTTTCAAAATGTTTGGGTATTGCTACATGCCAACAGGCAATTACTTTCTAGACAATTTGGACGAAAATCATATCAAATACTACGAATTTTGATTTTGCAAAATATAGTGGCAGATGATCACAACTGACTGAATAGTAAGTGGCAGGGATTTCTGATTGCATGGACCCCATTATTATTGCAGCATAGCTGTTTGCAGTATGACAATTGCAGTCGTAGAAAGCCTCACTCTATGTGGGGGCAACATATCCTGTAATAATCCTGCTTGTGTGTAAGTATTGTGAATTTCCCCCGTCAGCAATTTGAAATAACCGAGTCCACATCTGTATTACAGGCACACTTCTATAAATACTTATGTAATACTTTCATGTTAAGAAACTGATTCAAATTCATGAGTTTCATCTCGTATTAGTGCCCGTCTGCTCGTCGTATCATATACTCGTAGAATAATACTGTCCCTTGCTCTGGTCTTACTTTCATGGTACTTTAGAGTGAATTGAACCACCACACTAGCTTTTGACTGACAGGAGTCTATTTTAAAAAAAAACGAATGAAACCATCACTCGCTAATGACGTCACTCACTTATAAATAAATAATTTAGTTGTAATTCGTTTCTTTCGCATTCTTGAAAATTCATCCATTTGCTAACAACACAAAATGAGTGATCTCGAAAATAGTGCAACTGCTTTTTTTCGTAATTGGTTCCTTGGTTTGTAAAGCAGTAATTAAGTTTAAATATATTTGTTAAGTTGTGTGTTACACTGTTGTTTTGTGTTGCTAATTAAAAATATTTTATTCTATTCTAATTGTAAATTTGTAGTACGCATTGATTTAACTACCATGACGCCGTTAAAACAATTTTAGGAGTAGTTTTACTAAATAAATGGCGCCTTCTTGAAGCCTTCAGTTTCGGATAATTTAACGTCTGTTAGTTAATGTATACTTATAGCACAAGCCTATGAAATAAAAAAAATTGCATACAATAACGGTTTCTCCGCGGATGCCTTTTCTCCCGCTATGGCCTGGTAATCCCTGAAACAAAAAAAAAAAAACAATAGAGCTAGCAAAGCAGTTGGTAGCTAAATGTACTTAAAATTACTAGCAGTGCTCTGCGAAAGGTTGGTCTCACTAGTACGTTTTTTTTTATTTTATATATCCACAATATTTCATATCGATGACCTCTTAACAGATTTCGTTTATATTAAGAAATTTTATTTAAGGTCTGTTTTATAACAGCTGGCAAGGAAGAATAAGTAAAGGATTGAGGCGGATATGAGCTAATGACACGAACTGGAGATCATGCCCGGTGTCGATTCATTGGGAGAAGTATACGTTTAGCAGTTGACGAATCACAAGACCGGCAAGGCTATCGGCTAGTATTAGGCATGAAAGAGGTGAATACAATGTTTTAAAGCTGTCAATATGAAATTAAATTTGCTTGCTCCTATTTACACCTCAATCATGCCTAACTCTATCCGATAGCCATGCAGGTAAATACGTGTTCGTATGATATTTACCGCAAGTCCAGGTCTTCCGTCTTTTCCTGGCCTGCCGTCAAATCCCTGAAACAATAACAATAGTTTTAAATATTTAACTCTGTATAATTGTAATCAATTGCATATTTAAAATTTGTTAATTTTGAGCGAAAGTAACTAAAATCGCAGGTCACAATAATCTTCGTTAAAATTGAGTTATTTAGATAAATGTGCATTCATTACCGTATCACCTGGAATCCCTTGCAGTCCAGGATATCCTTGTTGTCCCTTAAACAAAAAATATTATAAGCAAATGTTAGAAATAAATACAAAAGAACGCGACTGCAAATCTTTAAGTAACTATGTCTTAAAATCATCTTAATGTCGAATTATATTTCTATTGGTTTAAACAAAAAAAAACATTTCAAACCATAATATCTTAAAAATTTCACCGATTCGGGGTTCTAAAATTGTCTCCTTTCTTTTGGTTTCCAAAATTAAGAACAGGATGGATATAACTTTTAGTTTAGTCAGTGTGACTGACAGAATCGGGTTATTTTACTTTATTTGGCACATTATCCGCAATATTAGCGATAAGTTTATTGATACCTACTAAACGTGTATATGTGCATCTAGTAGTATGAATAGTGGGTGCCTGTAATAGACCGAGCTAGTGAAAGGTTTCTGCTTTGAGTCTGGCTAAATGATTGAAATTCAAATTCAAATATAACTTTATTGTACACCAAAAATATACATATACATTTCAAACAGATATCATAAAACATTGGCAGTACATTGGGCGGCCTTATCGCCTAAAGCGATTTCTTCCAGGCAACCTTTGGATGGATCGGACTTGATGAGAAACACACGTCGGTGGTGTACCAATAAATACTAACAAAAAAAATGATGAAACCAAAAAAAATAAAAAAATATACGTACCAATGAGAGATGTTAAAAAACATAGAAGTTTCGACTAATAACTTATTGACAGATAGTAGTTGTTCAACAAATTCTTAAATATAAAAATAGATTTAGCCTGTCTAACCGACAAAGGCAGCGTGTTCCATAACATGACAGCTTGCACAGTAAATGATGTCTGAAAGAAAGAGTTGGAAGATGTGGGAGTTGGCAACATAAGATGAAGATCACGTGAGGATCGCAGGGATGTTGAGTGGGAAGCAATCACAAAAACGAATTTGTCTTTCAAGTAGGAGGGAGTGGTTGGGACGAATAATATTTTGTATAGAAAAGACAGAATATGAGAATTACGGCGAAAGCGAATAGGTAACCATTTGAGCTTCTTACGGTATTCAGAGATGTGGTCATATTTGCGCAACCCAAATATAAACCGAATGCAGAAATTTTGTAATCGCTCGAGCTTGTCGAGTTGCTCCTCGGTTAAATCTAAATAGCAAGCGTCTGCGTAATCTAATATTGGAAGAAGTAGTGAAGAGACTAGTGCAGTTTTAGTAGTAATCGGTAGAAAATTACGCAGTCTTCTTAAGGAAGCTGCAGACGCAAAAACTTTTCGACTTACTTCTGCGAGCTGTGGAGTCCAGGAAAGTGAATTATCCATGATAATTCCTAAATTTTTCACAGTTTCGCTTATTTTAATTGGAATGCCATCAAAAATTACCTGAGGAAGACGAAACCAGTCAATTTTAGAAATCATACGGGAGCTTCCGATAATGATACATTGTGTTTTAGATGGGTTAACTGAGAGACCGTAAGATCTACTCCAGTCTCGGATCCGCTGAAGATCGGAATTAGTAACCCTAATCGCCTCACTAAGTTGCTCGAATGGGACTTGATAATAGATCTGTAAATCGTCTGCATAGAGGTGACAGGAAGAAGTTAAATGCTGTGAGATTGAGTTTATAAATATTGCGAAGAGAAGGGGAGAAAGCACGCCACCCTGTGGCACACCGGCAGAGATATCACACCATGACGAGAGTGTGTCATCAATACGAATGCGCTGTCGGCGTCCAAACAGGTAACTACGAAACCAATCAATCACCGTTGGAGATATGTTAAGAGTGCACAGTAGTCTTAACAAGACGTCAAAATCGACGTTGTTAAAAGCGTTGCTGAAATCCAGCAGTGTCAGTACAGTTAAATGACAATTGCCCATGCCAGCACGAATGTCATCAGTAATTTTTGTGAGAGCTGTAACTGTACTGTGCCCTCGCCGGAAACCAGATTGGAGAGGGTTGAGGAGGCGTTTTTTGGCCAGGAAAGAGGAAAGCTGTTCATGTACAAGCTTTTCAAGAACTTTGGAAAGGAAAGGAAGGATAGAGATAGGACGGTATTCAGAGAAACAAGAAGGATTAGATTTTTTAGGAAGCGGAATTAAATGAGCCATTTTCCATGCTACAGGGAAAGTGCCGGAAGAGATGGAATAGTTAAGGATATACTGGATAACAGGAACAACTTCGTCAAGTATTGGCATAATCATTTTACGACTAATATTGTCACTACCAACAGCATTAGACGAAACTGATTCTATACATTTCTTAACATCACAAGCGGAAAATTCATTAAAATCGAAACGGTCAATGTCGGGAAGTACAACGGAAGAAAGATGCTGAAGGGTAGCCGATTTAACAGGCCCGTCAAACAAAGAAGAAGAGGAGAAATGTTGATTCAGCAGATCAATGTTTAAGGTATTAGGAATAGATTCCTGACGAGACTTTCCGACTTACAATGACCTGAGGAATTTCCAAACTTTACCGGGATTTTCATCCTCGACAGATTTATGAATATGTCGGCGCTGTGCATCCCTACACGCTCTATTGCAGACGTTACGACGGTTGACATATTTTTCCCTATTTTCATCAGACTGATGACACTTAAGTTTAATTTTAGCTACTAATTTTTTGTGCATGAGCATACGAATTTCATCAGTAAGCCACGGTGCAGGGGCGTGTTTCATTCTGACTGCACGAATTGGAGCATGAATGTCATAGAGTTCAGTCAAAATGTTATTAAATTCCATAATCTTATCATCCATACTAATAGCATTTACAACAGCAGCCCAGTCCAAGTCTTGTGCGTCTTTACGAAGACTCTCAATGTTCATACTACCAAAACTGCGCTGAAAAATGACTTTAGGTTTGGTTTTAGGTGGACGGACTTTATAAGAGAGATAAATCAAATCATGATAAGATATAGCATCTGCCGCACACTGTCCATGCTTAACGACGTGTATCGATGAAGAAATAAGTATTAAATCTAGAAGAGAAGGAACGCAGTTTGGAAAATGATGAGTAGCATTAAGCTGGAGGATACATAAATTACACGCCGAAGCCGAAGTTTCAATGATCTAAGATCATTTTTCAATAAGCAAGTATTAAAATCACCCATTAGAATGGTGTGATCATAAGAAGTCGAGATATTTTCAAGAAGTAATTCAAGAGAGGAAAAATAATTTACATGGAGATTACGAGGGTAATAAACACCAAGAAGTATTTTAGTATGATGCAGGACGACTTCAATGAAGAGATGCTCGCCGGCATCGGATGGTGGCGGTTGTGCTGATTTGCTGATAATGCTGAAGGGAATGTGCGATCTGAGATAAATAGCAACACCGCCACCAACCTGCCCAGTACGATCATTTCTTATGAGTCTAAAACCTGGCAACGATACACTATTAGACGGAATGGCGGGCTTTAGCCATGTCTCAGATACAAGAAGAGCGTGAATATTAGGATTTACGAAAGACGCTAGCAGTTCTGGAAAGTGTGCCGTAATACTCTGTTCATTAATATGGAACACGTTGAAGTTTTTTGGTACATCATGAATAAATGTTTCTATGGAGTCCGACAGAGTTGGCAAGCTGCAAAAACTGTCAGAACTCACCTCAGATGAGGAACATGTGGCATATGCAGAGTTATCATCATCACTATTACATGACATAATAGTTAGTAGTAAAATATGTATGTGTATTTGTAAACAAAAAAAAAAAAATATTAAAATACTATTCTAAACCTAAACAAACTATAATTTCACCAGTCGTCCACCTGCAAGTTGTGTTTGGAGTACTCAATACATCTCTAAATTACAAGTTGTTACAGGTCGATTAAATTCTTGTAAAAAAAAAAAGATAACTAACTCTAGCTCTGGCAACCAACAAATACCATTATTGTATGAATAACAAATATATATATATATATATAAAACAACTAAATAATGCGACTGTCAATCTAAGCCTACGATCTACCGTAGCGATTCCTGATTCTATGGTCTCCGTTTTAATAATGACATGACAGTGACACCCTTCACTTTCAACAGCTGCATTCAGCAGCGACAAATATAAATACAAATATTTACAAACAAAGAATTAACATAAATTTTAAACGGATAGAGTAATAACTTGCGATAAATAACGACTGTGCAATGTATAAAGTGATGGTAGGAAGAAACTAATAAGTATACCGAGCCAGTCAGGAAAGATCTGATTTGACTCATATGATATTTTGTTAAGTGCATATTTACAATTTTTTCGTCGCTTGAGTAGTTCTCTTCGACTTCGGTTTGGGGACATCCGCTGTAGCTGCCAGTGGGACCTTAGCTGCTGCCTTCGGCTTGGTAGCCGCCGCAGTTGGGGTCACGCTAGAATCTAGGGCCGCAAGTTCGCCGGTACTGTTGATCCGATGCCTAGTGCCGTCCGGAGTCACCACGAAGACATTGCCCTCCCTCGTCCAACATTTTGTGACACCAAAACGCTGGCGAGCTGCGACAAATAGGTCGTGTCTGGCCTTCGTAAGGAATTCAGAGAGTGTAATCCCCGAACCCTTGAGACCAGTTTTTGACGCCCATATCTTGTCACGGAGAACCACGTCGCGAAGTTTTACCAAGACAGGCCGTGGCCTGTCTGTTGCTGACCGCCCCATGCGATGACATCTATTGATGTCAGATGCAGAAAAGTTAGGCAGCTTCAGTTTCTCTCCTATTACCTTCACAATCACCGTACTCGTGTCTTCCCTCTGCTCCTCTGGAAAACCATGGATGAGCAAGATCTTCCGGCGCGCCCTCATCTCGCCATGGTCTACTTGCAATGCCAACATAGCAACCTGATCTTGCAGAGCACGGAAAGTGGCAATCACAAAAGCTTTGAAAGCTGCAAATTCGGCTCCCAAACTCCCTGGACTAGTCGGCGCCGTCGGTAATTGCCCCTGGATGGAGTCCAGGTGCTGGTTGAAAGCTTCCATCATGGTGTTAAGAGATTCTTGGATATCCATGTTATGCCTTTTGAGGTTATGAAGTGTGTAGTGATTTGTGAAGAGTCAAATCAAAGGAGAAAACAGGTGAAAGAGAGGAGATTACACTTACAAGTGGACTTTAAGGATTATTTAAGCATAATATGCACAAGTATGTTCAGTATTATATATTATTTCAATTAAAAATCGAAGCAGTAATCAAACACGTGTATAGGACACGCCTACCGCCGAGAAAAAAAAAGCTTTTGTGTGTTCTATTCGTCGCAGTTTCGTCTGTCAGTCTGCATGTATGGATGTTTGTTTTCAAAATTCTTGCTAGCGTAGAGGTCGTAGTTTTCACACAATCCTACAAGTGAACCTATAAAAGTAGATTTTATGACTCTTGAAATAAGGTCTAAAATATTATGACACGAATCGAAAACGTTTGTTTCCATGATTACCTACTGTAATTCCCACCAAATCTGGAAGGCACGGAAGCTTGAAATAATTTTTTAACCGTAAATTATTGCGGTCGCTAGGTCTACAGTTTTCAGAACTAAAAGTTCATATATATATGTATAAAAAAGCAAGATGTAACTTTGCAGACAACGAGTTAAAGCCGGTTAAAATTACATCTTGTCGTATATACGCACACATGTATAGCTAAACTACGCCTAGCAGCTATCACGTCATTGGATACGCGTCGATCAAAATGGTAAACCATCAATCATCAGCCACTGGATTACGTAAGCACACCACAAGTTTAAAAATCCGGCATCACCTCGTTGCTTCCATCTAACTTATTAAGATCTAAGTGAGATCTAAGTAAGTGTAAGCAAGAATATCGTCCTTGGTGTGAGGTAATGTGTGGATAATAGTATGATAATAGTGTGTATGTGTGTATAAGGTCCGCGTAAATAGTACATATGCCCACGATACTACAAGAATGGAGCATGCTTAGTCAACGATCGCAGGAATCAAACTTTAAAACATGCTTTGCAGAAACAGTACCTACCGGTGAGCCTCTCATTCCTGGCTCTCCTCTCGGTCCTATCATTCCCTGCAACAAATAACTAAATCAGTTTCGTAAATTATATATCTCGATAGTTCTGTTACTATTAATGATCTTTGTTGGGGGGATTATTATTATTTATTACTAGCTGTGCCCCGCGGTTTCACCCGCGTAGTTCCCCATTGGATTGTCGAGATAATAGGGGAACTACTTTTTTGAAGTCGGTTAAAAAGTACCCTATGTCCTTTCCCGGGGTCCAATCTACCTGTGTACCAAATTTCATCCAGATCGGTTCAGTGGTTTTGGCGTGAAAGCGTAACAGACACAGACAGAGTTACTTTCGCATTTATAATATTAGTTAGGATTAGTATTGGCTTCGTATAAAAGAATAATTCAATAATTTAAGAGTGACTCTGACATATCCTCGTAATAAAAATATGCCAAATACTTTTGGGACCTGCATTTACCAAATACCATGGGTTTGACGCATTTGGTGGACTTCTCAAATGGTACACTTCGCCACTGGTGCACTTTTCTATTGTTGCATTTCGAAAAATAGCTCTTTTTTATCTTAAGATGAGTGCACCAAATGTGTCCATCCCTCTAATAAGGCTACTTGAACTATAAAAAAAATTGTTAATATAAATATTTATTCATAAAAACATCCTTTGTACGTAAATTGAGATATTTGTGGCCCCACACTGAGCTCAAGGCCCGTGTTGTGGTAGCTATGGATTTCGATAGATTTAATACACAAAATATAATATGAATATGTTATGGATATTGAATCTAACAATTATATTTCTAAGGGGTAGAGCATAGATACATGCCTTGACAGAAACTTATGTTAAATAAGGACAAGAAGCTGAAGTTGATGATGACAGTGTTGAACTCAATGTAATAATTTGAAAATTTACCGTAAATCCAGGTTGTCCTTTCTCTCCGTTTTCACCTTGTGGGTCCTTCAAAAATACGTTGTTTTATTTAAAATTAGTGTGCATATTCAGGATATTTCGAAAGTGTTTTCTATCAAGATAAGTGAAAAGACTCTGACACAAACTTTGCACAGTTTTGTATTATATAAAACAGTTCAATCATCGAAATTAAAAAATTGAAATATTCTTTTCATGATTTCTTGATGGTTGATTTCGATCAAAGACTCTTTACAATGGTAATGAATCTCATAGAATCATGAATCCCTACTTTGATAAATCCTCGTCGTGAAAAATAAACTAATAGTTTGCTTAAAAAATTCGCAGAAGGAAAGAGAAATCTTTAAAAATCTCGGAAAAATAACATTAAAAATGTCTTAAGTCATTTCTTTATCAGAGGTATAATTTTGATTGGAAATTATCACAGGCATAGCTAGTCCAGGTACGTCGTTTAAAATACAGCTTTATTAAACGAAATTGATTAATTTTGTTTAACACGTGCTTTTTTCTAACTGTACATATTGCTAATATTAATTGCGAACTTGTTACAAAAAAACTGTTAGTCAGCCGTTGGTGCGAATTCTGCAAGCGTCTTGTTCCAATGTTATTTTATTCTTAAATTTTGGAAATTACTATTATGGTGATTATTAGTTTATAAACGTTAGCAAAATTGTGTTGAAGCAATGTATTAATTTTAAAAAGAATTTTGCATGCATTAGTGTATTTTATTAAATTGATAGGTCACTTTAAACCATATTTTTTGGAGTTATACTTAAAGTAAACAATTACTCACTATTATGTCAGCATCTGAAAATTGTTAAGAAAAAAAATAATTACAACATATTTTTGCAAAGTAGGTAGGTAGACTATTTAAAAAGGATTGGCGGTAAGTGGCAGAAAATAGAGAAATGTGGAAGGCTTTGGGGGAGACTTTTGCCCAGGAGTGGGACAGTATAGGTTAAAAAAAGGTAGAAACAGACCTTTTAAGACACGTAGTAAGTTAATATCTCAAAAATAGTTCCCTAGGTAAACTTAACTAGAGTAGCTATAGACGGGAAAACTGTTTAATTTATTTACCAGTTTTTTTATCAACAGACCTCAAACTAAATACTCTTTCTATATTTAGAAAATTATACTCACAAACGTTTAATAGCAGTGTAGTCATCAAAAGTTTCAAAATCACATAAGAATGAGCCATATTGAGCTCAAACTAAGTAACTTAATTAAATATACTTAAAGCTTCAACTAAGCACATACATACACTGTAAAGTAATTATTGGTGATACGAGTTTATATATATATTGCTGGTTGTAAATTATTATTTCTGCTCATTACATAAGGATAATATTTAAAAAATATGTCGTTGTGGGGACAGAATTCGAAAACAATTCGTTTTTAAAGCAGAGCGCACATAAAATTATGGTCTCTTTTAAGATGGAACCTTTGCCAAGAATTTATAATAATATGCCTCTGTGCTGCAGAGCAAAAACATGCCCCGGGAAGACTTCACCGCGAGTTGCTTAATTTGAAGTATAAGGAAGAAATAGCCAGCTGTCCGGGAAAGGACTGAGGCATTGTGAAGGAAATGCACCGGTGAGCTTGTTTAAAGATCCCGGAGCTCTTCATCAAGCACTGAGGCAGGCCGGCTAATGTGAGACTTTAGTAGGTACAATCCTACATAACTGAGCTGCGCCCTAATGGGGCCGGGCACCTACATTTTGAGTACTTTCTCCATATAAACAAAAAAAGAGGTGAAAACATTGCAGAACTAACAGCAGTAAAGGTATGATATACGAATACAGTACTATCGAGTGAGAAAAAAAAGAAAAACGCTACTTTTTGTAGGTATTTCAATACGTACATTTCATCTTACAATATTTTAGCCAGGCCTACGTAAATTATATAAAAAACTATACCGTATACATTTTTATTTCAGTAATAAAGGAGTAATAATCAAGTAAAGGATTTTTTAGCTTTTATCTGGGACAATGGATTAAAAAGTTAAAAGTACGTCCCAAAGTATAAGTAAGTGAATCTATCGAGCCCAGACTAGGTGGAGTTGTTTTACAACAGAGATACCGTGGCCACTTTCCAGCTTCATCAGCAGACCCTGGCCATCATCTTGGTTTAAAGTGCTGGGGGTGGGTTGGAGAAACCTAGGATAGGACCGAGTGACGTGTCAAGGAAGATTTTTGTGTCCAGCAATGGACGAGATTAAGCTGATGATGATAATGATAAAGTACTGCTCAAGGCATATTAATGGGTGGAATATTAGTTGTTTAGCACCGAAGTACTTTTGGTTATCTTTTGTGTCCATTGTAATATGAGGAATACGGGTCTTAGCAACAAGAAAACAATAAATATTAAATAACAAGGAAACTTAATAAATTTAAGTAGTTAGAGCGCCTAATTAGTATATAAATATTTAACAAAAATGAGTGATTTAATAACATATATCGTTATATAATATAAAAATAATAACCACTTGGGCCACTGATTTGAGATCCACTTGGGCCACTGGTTTTTTCTTATTCTTTCACAAGTGGGAGCCCAGTAGGGTAATTCACTTGGGCTACTGGTTTTTAGTTTAGCCATTCACAAAGCTATCTTAGAAATTAAGTCACCATTAAACGTCTGGTATCTTGAATATGGGACAATAGAAGGAAAACCTGATGAAAGAGGAAAACGTATTCCAGGATCTGGAGGTCCTTATTCCACGTCAAAATGAGCTGGGTTAACCCTTCCAAGTGCGAGATTTTCTCCTGCGGTCCTGACGGCTCGTTCACACTTGTCTCGTTTCAGCGTTCTTCTGCCCGGCCTCAGGGAGATAATTAAGTCTGATTTTAGTCTTTTAGGCTCTCCTATTTTTTACGATGCACTTCCTGAGGCCATTCATTCTCGTGAACAACTTCTTCTTATAGCTCTCGAACGTCTTGAGGATCTTTCCGCACACATCGCGATTGTCTTGCTGCGTATGTGTTTCGCTCTTCCGAAGCTCACGTACCACCCCAACTTGGCTTTGCACGGATGGGATCTCTTCGTTTGATGAGACCTTGAAATTGGTACTCGAGTTCGTTCTAAATGTTTCCTTGGATGAGTCTCAGTGGAATCAGGTGACTCGGGGTGCGGCGCGCTTGTGATGTGGGCTTGCCAGCTTTCCTGGCGTCGGGCAAACCTCGGCACTATCATACATTATACAAATGGTGACGTGGCGAGCATACCGTTTGTGTCAGATGCGTTTGTGAGCGTGGTCGGCCCACAACTCAATCGCGGCGTGTCCAGCAGCGACTAACATTCAGCGAGCGTGAGACAATGTAGGAGTTAGACAAATCCAAAGTCAACTTCTAGATCAGGCTTCTGGTGCCGATTTGGCTAGACTCCGGGCTGTATCGCAGTCAAAATGTGGGGAATGGTTACACGTGCTACCTTCACCTCATTTGGGTATTTTACTAGACGACAACTCTTTACCTCTCACATGCACCTGCGGTTCTATGGTGGAGGCCAATGGTCATCATGCTTTGAGTTGCCGTCGTTGCGCAGGTAGGTTTTCGCGTCACCATGCCCTCAACGATATAGTTCGGAGAGCTTTTGTATCAGCCAACATTCTTTGCATGCTTTAGCCTCCAGGTTTGAGCAGGTCTGACGACAAGAGACCGGATGGATTGACCCTGGTGCCTTGGAAAAGTGCCTGATGTGGGACGCCACTTGTGTCAGCACGTTGGCCACCAGCCACTTGGGTCGTACCATTAACTCACCGGCAGCAGCTGCGGAAGACGCCGCAGCTAAAAAAAGGCTTAAGTATGCAGGGATGGAGCAAACCTACAATTTCGTCCCTATTGCTGTGGAGACCATGGGTTGTTGGGGTGCGGAGGCCAAGCGGTTTATTGAGGAGATAGGCAAAAGAGTGAAAGACAAGACAAAAGACAGCCGCTCCGGGATGTTTCTGGTGCAGTATTGTGGGTACTTATGCGCCGGGTAGGGTAGACTGGATACGGTTGAAACATTTTAGCGTTTATCGTCCATAGAATTGAAATTAGTTAATCAAGCGATCACGGAAACATATCAAACAATAGAAGGTATATCTCTCTAAGTAACAGGCAATATTATTAGACATTACTGTATTACATTTTTACATCAATCGAATTTAAAAAAAAAAAGTAATTTGTTTCATTCGTCCCCATGTCGGGGATGAAAAAGTGCCGGGGGTCTATTGAAACACATGAAAATAATACGATATAGAGTAAATAAACATGTTTTATCAATAATTTTTTAACATTTTATGTTTTGCCAGACAATTTATTGTTATCCCAAATCCGAGGTCGCGATAAGTCGTACTTGACGATCAGTTCATATGCCAATTTCCTAACTTTATTAAACTTCGGCCAAAATAAATATCTACACATCTGATTTAATTGACGCTTTTGTTTCTAGTTAAACAATCTATTGTAAGCTTTATTTCCCATCTTTTGTTCCTCTTCGCCACATCATCAAGGAACAGTGGTTCAGTCTATTCTTCTCAGCAGTTGTTCTTAACGAAGATCCTGCTTTTACATCATCATAAGCTTGTTTCTATATTGCCATATTGACTTGACCTCTCGTAGTCGTACTTTGACGTACCCTTAGCATTTAGGAAACAATCAAATTAAATGAATAAACTGTTTCAATCGTACCCAGAAATAATGTTTCAACTGTACCCAACCCTCTTGCTGGGTATTCATTAGTTCATAGTAAGTATAATAATTGATTGTAACAATAACTAATTACTTTTCCATAATCCACAAAAGTCAATAAAAACGACACAAATGGCCCAATCTCCTAACTTTTGTTATAACGTTATTATTTGCTAAAGAATACGAACAAAAAAACCTACTTTTCCATCAAAAAATACAATGGGGCCTCCTACAGACAAGCACAGCGCCCGAAGAGCGACGCAATACTAAAATTCATGTTTCGACCTGTCGCCCGCTTCGTACTCCCCTTGCACCCTTCACCTCATCGTATTCATCATCATATTCATAAGATATTCACTTTGTTTCAACCGTCCACCGTTTCAACCGTACCCAATCTACCCTACAGACAGGGGGTGGTTTGCTCGACTAGACTAATAGTTATAAGTTTGACATCAAATGTTTTTACATTAAGTTTATTGTATTATTTGTGTCGTTTTTTGTCACTATGAAAATAAATAATTACATTGTATTAAAAAAAGAATAAAATTATCAAGATTATAAAATGTTCATCCGTTCTAACATATTACAAACAGGAAATTAATTAAGCCAGAAAATGTTACAAAAAAGATTAAATTAAAACATGAAAAACAGGATGTCATTAGTAGGTATATATGATAACAAGCTGTACCCGCGACTTCGTTCGCGGTTGCTAACCTAGCATAAATACGAGTATATCAGTGGGACTTAAAAAATTACAAAATGAATATCAGTGGTCTTTATGAAAGTCTTATCATTGTAAAAGATACAATACAATAGCAGTGTTTTGAACTGTAAATTTGATTAATTAAAGTAATACAGAAGTTTGCACAGTTATGTTCACGATGAGTGGCCAGTTTTTAAGAACTAAAGATTCTGCATAGCATTAACGCCTAATACATTTTGCAAATTCAGCACTTATTAACCCATACTTAAATATTTTGCTTATGTATGTATCCCGATTGCCCATTTATTTTTTATTCAAGACAGGTAGGCATTTGACAACCAGCTCGCACGACTATAGAAGCCAGCGACACTGTGCCCCCTAGATGGAGCATGCCTAGTCTGGAATACGTCTAAAGTCTTTCAAAGAAGGCCGCCGCAACATACCGTTAGGTGCTTGGCGACAGATTTTTCAATTTGAGGGTGGTAGCTAGCCAGGCTATCATGCTATTGTTTCCTCACGATATTTTCCTTCAACAGAAACTGAAGCTATTCTTGTGTATTACGTAGGATTGAACCTCTTACCTCTCGCATGACAAACTACCCCCTTTTAGCTACTCGGTCAACATCACTACAAAAAATTGTGGACCTGTGTTCATACACGTACAGTCATACACATTAAAAAAAAACATCCTAATTAAAGCGCTATAGTAAAAGACGACTTTCATCCCCTCTCTCACGGGAATCTCCACTTATTTTTGCGATAACATCATTTTAGGTAGACATCTCTAACAAAAAATAATCATCCAAATCTCGTTACTGTCTTATAGCTAAATGCGACTTTTATGCGTCGCACGGAATCCCCTAGTAATTTTCGGGATAACATCATTTCAGTGAGACCTTTCCAACAAAAAAAGAATCATTCAAAGCATAGCACGCGTTACTGAGTTACAATTAAATACGACATTCATCCCCCCTCCCCCGGGAACTCGTGACTAACTAGGTGACTCTTCTATTAATATTTGCCTTCCTTTTATATTATACACTAGCTGGCCTGCTGAACTTCGTACCGCCTATTAGTTATGTACATTTCTCCCTTTTTAACCTTCCCTGGAGTACGACAATCATTTCAAGACTAAAATCAGCTATATCAGCCCAGTCATTTTCGAGTTTTAGTGAAAAGTATTTTTTAATTTTTTTCTGTCATAAGAACCTTCTCCTGACAATAATAAACACAACAAAAAAAATAGTAAAAATCGGTCCAGCCGTTCACGCGTGATGGCGTAACCAAGAGTTATAGGGATTTATTTATATATATATAGATAGATTTATCAAGAGGGTGTCGAGTACGCACTTATATCTATACTCGTATTCAACTTCCAGAAAACATTTGGACTTAGAAAACATAATTATTGAAAGTTATTTTTTAAATGTTATTAATGTTAAAAAAGTATTCTCATGTAGGTACTGGCTTTCACTCTGGAAAATTGCTTTGTATGAAAATCCATGCATAATTTGTAATGTTTGGATGATATTTATATTTATATACTACACTTTACATATGTGGGAGCTATCCGTCAAATTATAAATTCGTATTATTATTTTGTAATGTAATTAAGTAAATTCTATATAAAAATGTTGGTCGATAACAGCTTCTCGACCACACGGACATTATAAGAAGACTTAAAAGACCGAAACCGTTCGAGTGTAGTGTAACAATTCGTGATAGTGAAATTTTGTGCAAGTGCAAAGTCTAAAGAACACATGAACAAAGTGCCTTCTCCTAATTAGGTATTATAAGATACGTGTTAATGGACACATTCTTAGAGACACTATTTTTGTAGAAGTATAAGCTTGATTAAAATTACTTATTAGCCCTGGCTAGATAGTAATATTATTAAGGGATAACTAGATGGTTATACCCTTAATAAATAGAAGAAAAAAAGATAACTGCTCGCAAGCTATGAGTGTGTCAAACCTTTTGTTGTGAAATTTAAACCTAGTGCAGAAAACAAAGGGACAGAGGAACTAAAATAAGTGTTATATAGAAATACGAAGCTATAAAAAGCAGTTTACGATCTGTTTGTGTACAAAAAAGTATAAAAGATTATGAAAGTGAACTTTATTGATCTTATACAAAAACTACATATCACATGAAGTGGGGAAGTTTGCAATGAAACCACTATTTTCAATATATCATATTTATTACAAATTCATCTTATTACTTTATATACAGGTTTATGTTGGTTGGAAAGACACTCGCAATATTCGTCGAGGGTGCTCGATTTTCGTTACTAATTAGTAATAGAACAGGTATTATAAGGCCTATTAGTATAAGGAATTCCAAAATTGTGATAACCCTTCCGTGCTCGTAGAAACTATAAGGCTTGATATACACATGTAGGTTGCTTGCTAGGCGCCTAGAGCTTAGTGGCTTGCATTCTTGGCTAGGCGTCAAGCTCGCGGTGCGGGCAATCGTGAACTTTGGTTTAACTAAGGAGCCTAGCGTAAAACCAACGCGCTAAACAAACCGCCTGTTTGTACGAACGTGGCCTAATGCATAATTCGTACAAAGAGGCTTTTAAGACTACGGCCCTAAAATAGGTATATACGATACATATTTCGAGTTGTCGCAATGAAGACTTTTTTTGTTTTCTAAATGTGAAAAAAATTACAAATGTAATGCAGCCATGATCTCTAATCTAGGCAAAGTAGCTCGTAAATTGATGAATACCATTCCTTAAATAATGTGTCAATTGATATTTGTGTTTAATTTGTGCTCTGCAGATATCTGATAGCACGTCTTGCCGCTTGAAAAGTTGGCGAGCACAACTGTACCGTCATTATTTCGATTAATATATGTTATCCATCAGAGCCAAACCTTAAAATTAGAGCTAACAAAAGTGGTTTTGTATAGATAACTGTTCATCTCAATAAACAACTTTCATTATAAAACGAACTTTCAGTTCGAGAAACAAAAACAGTTGTTCAAAGTACCTACATACGCTTGAGGATGACTGACAAAGTTTTTTACTAGATTAGATTTTTTTCATTGTTTATGAGGTTTGGTCACAGAATGAGAGTTGTTTGTAATGATCAGTATATTGGTCATCTTTAGGATAAGTAAACTCCATAACTGGTAACTCTATTTTTATATATAATTTGTACTAAGATAGTTTAATTGTTTTATTTGTCGCATGTGCAGATCCCAGGGGGTCCAGGTGGGCCCTGAAATAAAAAAAAACAATACAATTTCGCGTAAAGGGGTAAAAACAATTTCGATAGTGAGTTCATGAGAAGAATTCAGCTAGGCTGGGCAGCATTTGAAAAACTTCGTGGAGTTTTCTCGTCTTCCATACCGCAAAGCCTGAAGACGGAGCCGAGACGTGGACACTTACGGTTGGACTGGTCCGAAAATTGAGAGTCGCTCAGCGAGCGATGGAAAGAGCTCGGTCTATTCGTATCTCTGCGGGATCGTATTCGCAATGAAGTTATCCGCCAGAGAATTTGAGTTACCGACATAGTTCTATGCATTAGTAAGCTGAAGAGGTAATGGACCGGTCATATTAGCTGCAGAATCGACAACCGCTGGGGTAGACGAGTTCTAGAGTGGAGACCGCGAACAGGCAAACGTAGTAGTGGATGACCTGCGACAAGGTGGTGCAAAGACATACTAAAGACTGCAGGCAAAGGTTAGAAATGAAAAGCTCAGGATCGGGCTGAGTGGCGTGCCTTGGGAGAGGCTTACATCCAGCAGTGGATTAAGATAAGCTGTGATGATGAATAGTTCAGCAACACATACATACTCAAATTATTTTGAAAATAAAAAGTAGCCTATGTCAGAAAAAATATTATTTGCGAAAGTTTATCTTCTATGATGTAAAACGGATTAAATTACGTACTGCAGGTCCAGGAATGCTTTCTCCGCGGTCGCCTTTTGGTCCAGTAAGGCCTGGTACCCCCTAAAACAATAAAAACGGCATGAAAATACACCGATAGTGTTCGCAGATAATCGTTTTAAGAACTATAATACCTGTTTTTACCGACTTTAAAAAGTAGGTAATGCTATGTTCGTCTGTAGGTATGTAATTTTTCGATACTTCCGTAGATTAAGAACCGATATACGTAGAAGGATGTAGAACCGATAAGAATAAATTGGAGCACGAAATAAATGATGCTTTAAATTCTATTTTATCTTGGCTTACACATAATGACTTGAGTGTTAATATTAATAAAACTAAAAATTGCAATTCCTCACTTACAATTAGAAAACCACAAAAACTAAGTATAGTTTTTGATGGAAATTAATTAGAACTAGTAAATTCCATGACATTTTAGGTCTGATTATTGACAAGAATTTAAATTGGAAGGAACAAATTGACAAACTCTGCTCTAAGCTAGATCGATATGTGTATGTACTAAGTCAATTGCAGCATGTATCTACATCACAAGCAACACTTAGTGCTTATCAAGGCTATGTATCGTCTTTGTTACGTTTTGGTTTGATCACATGGGGTAATTCAGTTAACTGGGAAAAGGCTTTTAAAATGCAGAAAAAATGCATTAGGGCTCTAAACGGTGCCCATTTTCTAGTTAGCTATGAGCCACTGTTTAAAAAATATAAGATTTTGCCATTGCTTTCCTTTAATATATTTGAAATATGTTTATTTGTAAGACAAAATAGTTCCCTCTTTGAATTTAATACTGACATAATCGGAATAGATCGAGGTAATCGCCGAAAAAATAGTTTGCTTGTACCAAAGAGGAGAGTTAAAGTGGCAGTTAAAATTTATAATACATTACCAGACCGTTTCAAAGAATTGAATTTCTCTAGTTTTGAGCATAATTTATTTAAATATCTAATAAAACAATGTTATTATAATGTTGAAGATTATTTTAAAGATAAATGTAAATAGAATCTGACAATATACCTAATTATAGTATTAGAGTAATATTCGCACACCTTAACTGGTAGAACATTTGACACCAAACATATTGTATTTTAGATCTTAAGACAGTATACTAGCAAATAAATTGATTTTGATTTGATTTGATAAAGAAAATAGTTTGAGAGAGTACTCCCGAGTTTATATGGGACCACATACTTTATTAAAATCGTTCGAGTAATTTTTGTTTTATTCAATATAAGTTTTAATTATCTGATAGGACATTATTTGAAACGTATCGAATGGAAGTTGGTTTTCACTTTGTTTTAAATATGACTTGTTATCAGTACAGCAGTTGATTTCATTGAATCTTTGCATTTGACTTAATCTTTGGATTGATTTTCAATGGATATATTTATCATTGTAGCATGAGTCACTTGAAATATATAAATATTTATTTTAAATAGAACCTAATAGTCATTTATGTTTCTTACCTTTTCAACCTTCCTTGGAGTACGACAAACATTTCAAGACCAAAATCATCTAAATCAGCCCAGCCGTTCTCAAGTTTTTGCGAGACAAACGAAGAGCAATTGATTTTTATCTAGATAGATAGATATATAAATAGATAGATAGATTCTGCGGATCTGCGGACTGCTACGTGCGTAAATAAATTTAATTAATGAATAAATAAATACGTCCCGGTTCTTTGTTTCCGCCGGTACTATGTTGAGTTGGAACCGGTTTGTGATAAAAGCATTTAGTTGTAGTAAATATCATAATTTGAGTTTTTGCTTAAGATATTTTGTGTTGCAAATATATATATTTATATTTCTTATATATATATTACTAGAAAAGGCTATATTTATTACTAGAAAAAATTAGAGCTAAATTAACTAGCTGCGCTTCGCGGTTTAAGTAATCCGCAAGTGTTATATGTCTAATATTTTATAGGACATTTTTTTAAATATATATTATAGTAATTAAATACTTAATATATTTACCATAGATCCAGGAAATCCGTCTATTCCTGCTATGCCTTCAAATCCCTGAAATAATCAGAATATATTATTTTGGATGAACAAAATTTGAAAAGCCATGTTATTCTTGTATGGATTCTTTAAAATAAAATCTTGAATTATTTCATTTAAAACTATTTTCACTGTTATTTAAAATTACATAAGCAAAATAAAATGAAACTGATTGTCATAATAATATATACTGAGATAAATGTGACATATTTATTATTTACCGGAAAACCTCTGTCTCCTTTAGGTCCATCTAATCCTGGTCTCCCCTAAAAACAAAAATAAAAACCATGTTGGATAAAATATTATGAATGACTTAAAAAAAAATAACATTGAGTGTAATATAGATTTTAAAAATACAAATATAAGACAAATTAATTAATCACTATTAATAAAAAATATTTTGTAGAAAAATGCGTTTTTTTGTGCGACTTAGCAGTACACTAGGTAGAAACCCATTGCTAGATGAATCATCTGCCTTAGTTCGGTACTAATATTTCCCAAATCGCAAATCCCCGCCTTATATAGGTACTGCAATCTCTGGGAACCTGTATATAGGTATGTCACCGTATAATTGTATGAAACGTAAGTTTATAATTAATCTTGAGATATTATGTATAAACTGTTGAAAGATTGTAAACACTCATCAAAGTTTATATAATCTAGGCTTTCGTATGTTTATAAAATTGTTATGTCGAATACATGCCAATCAATGAAATGATGGTTCACAATTTTGCGGATGGTAAATTGCAACACAGTGCAGTAATTGGTTAATTAGTTTCTAATATTACGGCTTAAAGATCGATAGATTACAAACAATAAAACTAGGCATGGGTAGTTTATAAACATACATAGATTGTTCACAATCTTAGTATTAACAGTTCATAATCTTTCGGGATTAATAAAAATTATACACTTACGGTTCATACGATCATAAAATGAAAATAAAATTAGTAGTTCAGCAAACTATTGTCTTTTTTACAACTAACTAGGTAACGTTTGACCACGATCTCACCTGATGGTAAGTGAAGATGTAATCGAAGATGTAGCACGTTTACCTAGTAAGAATCTATTCACCTTGCGCTTTAAAACACCCGTATTGTATATATCCGGAAACACAGAGAAAGGCAGGTTATTCCAGTGTTTTGCAGCTCTTATTAAAAAGGAGACTTGGACCGTGAATTCTGAAATATTGCAATATTGAAAAAAAAATCTAGCTCCCTAATTCGTAATCAATGAAAATCTTTGATACGTGTCTTTGCCGTAAGTGTGAATGTTTTGGATCTTAGTTAAATTATTGGTCTCGCTGCACTAAACTGGATACTACCTGAGTACTTGTAAAATGCAGCAACAAGTACTACGCTGAAATCAGCGAACCGAGTCATACATACTGAAATACAAGAGGTTGCAAAAAAAAAAAAAACCGATGTAAAATGTCACTTCGGAAATAAGAAGGACATTGAGATCTTACACATACTACAATAATGATTTGCCACATTCACGGAGCTATCATTTTAGATAGTGGTATCTCGGTATCTAGTCGAGCGCAACAAGACTAATCATTTAATGGTTTCGACCTTTTTTCATGGGTATAAATATCTGTTATTCTAGATCTGTCGTTGTTTCGAGAAAGTTTCGATCGATGAATATAAAAAAAAAAAACGAATGATATCTTGGGAGAAATAAAAACCCCGAAAAAAAATGTAATGTCTTCAACAACTATTTGGACACCAAGTTTAGTTAAGATTGGATAGAAAGTGCAACTGATACGCGAGTATGAAATTTGAAATTGAAAATGTTGTGTATTGTATTTAACAATCAGGTAAAGTCGCGGGGGATTACTAATGTATATGTTTCCAAAAACATTTACAGTACCGGCATGCCTTGAGGTCCTGGAAATCCCCTTTCACCTCTCAGTCCTTGTGCTCCCTAAAACGAAAAAAAAAAATACAAATTTAAAATTATTTTAATCGATGATTAGTAGTTTAGATATTTAAAAAAAAATAGAAATAGAGCCCAATCTGACATCATTTACAGTTTAGTATCTACAGGGAAAAAATATACATTCAGTCAAAAATCGTAAGTGGTTAAAAAATTAAACACACCAAGATGAGAGACGAAAGAAAATTTGAACAGCAAATTTATCTACAAGAAGGAAAGACTCTCCACTCAAGACAGTTTTAAATTAATATGTTTTAAAATTGTACGTAGATGTATTATACTATATGTATGTGTACCTACTATTTATACTCACAAGCTGCGCTCCACGGTTTTACCCGCGGTAGGTATTTGATTATCCCCTGGGAGTACTTCAATATTCTATGATAACCTATGTGTTACTCCAAGGTATAATCTATCTTCGTGCCAAATTTTATCTAAATTCGTTAAGCCGTTTCTATGTGTGTGTGTGTGTGTTTGTTTGTTCATGAAGGATGAACAAACAAACACACACACACACACACACACATAGAAACTTTCGCTTTTATAATATAAATGTGATTAAAATTTGAGGTCTGTCACCTTGATCATGAAAGACCAGATACCAAGATGGGCGATTGTCACGCCTTAGAAGAGACTTATGTCTAGCAAAGTACGGAGAAAATGTCAATATAGAAATATGATATCTAAATAGATATTTAATCTGCAAAACGTTTACCATAGCACAATCAATTCCCATGTCTCTCTTATCTCGTTTTGCTCCTGGAGGACCCTAAAAAATACAAATTCTCTCTTAAGTAGTACCGCGAACTGTCACCCTCGCAACTACTATATTTATGCAAATTATTAAAAAAATTACAACGACTTATTAGCACATTATTAGTAAATTAAGTTATTTTATATAAAAAAAAATCTTAATTTACTAATAATGTGTTCCAAATATGATCGCCAGTAAATGGCGCTGTAGTCAACTTTCCTCCTTTTGGGAGAAATACCCCTCCCTAAAATTCCGAGACGACAAAAAAATTCGTAAAACCCATATACAAAGTTTCGTCAAAGTTGTATAGAAACTTTGACCTGCAGCGAGTACGTAATTTCAGGAGACATACAATGATACAAACATCTCAACTGACAGACGAAAAAAAAATTATCAGACCCGAATCAGAAACGCAGAAAAAAAGAAACCGCAAAACATTAATTTTGTGAATTTAATTTTATCTTCTACTCAACTGAAGCTTTGGTATCAGATATTTATTGTTACACCAGTCCGGATTAATCATTAAAATTTTAATCTTAAGATTTTGGGCTACAAAATTTCAGTATTTATGCCATATTTTATTAGTTATGTACATTAATTATTTTGAAATGGTTATGATTCTCGTTTTATTTTATTATGCAGACTGACAGGATTAGACCTCTACTAATCCTGACTGGTTAGTACCGTAACGAACAGTATACTGTTGACGAAAAATAATCCTGAACGGCATCTGCATTTTTTAGTCGCCAACAATCGGTTTCTTTTGGTTAAGCGTGATTTTTCTTATGCTGCATCCTCAATTTACGAACAACAATAATTAATAAAGTTTCATTTAAATATATAAATTTATATTATACTCACCCTCTCACTGGCATCTGAAAATAATTAAAAATATGATAAAAGCAAAAACATACTTTTTCCGAAACTTTTATAATGATGACGCTTCTGTTTAAATAAGTCAATGGGAGGAGTATTCATAAGAAATGTGCAGTAAAAATAAAAGCTTTTTGTTACTAGAAATCATTTATAATTCAGCTTGTTTGTCAAGTTTCTATAAACGTGTGTAATTATTAAATTTTCATTATCAATTGACAACATTTAAAAATGTTTACCCCCCATTTTTATCACGATGGAAATATCATGGAAAGACAAATGTAAAATAACGTACTCCTTTTTATTATATTCAGGATGGAGTAATTACGATTTTAAAGATTTTTCAAATTATAAGAAAGTGTTATTCTCGTCAAAAGCTCGTAAAAAAATATGTAATAAATTATCTATCTATATTTTAATCGTTTTTTTTTGTTACGGTTGATGGATGAAAGTTTCAATAATATTTTTATTGGTGGCTGATGGTCTTAGCATAAACACGAGATATTTTTTCATCACTTTTTTTAAATAACTCGGTAGAAACGGAATATAAAAATCTGGTATTTTTTGTATGAACTCATCATTACATTAACTCGAAATGGTTTTCGAATTTCCATCATTTTCCTAAAAATTAAATGTTGTCAATTCTCTACAACGTACTGTAGTAAATAGGTAGGTATGTAATCAAATGTATACTTACACGCGCCGAATAGCAGTGCAATCATTAATAGTTCTAAGACCACAAGTCCGTGAGCCATTTTTACAGCTACAATGAATAAACCAGTCCGCTACTATGAAATGCTACAACTGTGTATATTCAAACACTACGTAATTCTATGGGTGCTCCCAGTTTATATAGGATGCCGGTGGTAGTAAATTATTATTTCTGCACATTGCATAAGGATAATATTAAAAATAATATCTAGACTCTACTTACTTTGAGGAAGCTCTTGATAATAACAATCAACACAGCTTTAATCAGGGCTTTGTCTAGTGACGTGTGCATCGCTTTTTCTAGACATACTAGGCCGTATCGTCACTTCACAAAATATATAAAAAAATGACGGGGTTCTGTGCGGTGTGCGTGATAGATATATAGACAACTCTTTATTCAAAAACCAGCGAAACAACAAGTAAACTATAACATAGAAAGCTTATAAACATGTACTAATTTTGAAATGGCGGCCTTATCGCTTAAAGCGATCTCTTCCAGGCTTTCAAATTTAACTTGTCTTTAATAAAGTACTCAGTAGAAAATCGAGTTTAACAAATAGAACTCCTACGAGTACGAATATAGGTAAAATATATTTATTATTAGATTAGCAGCTATTTATTAACCCCCCACGCAAAAAAGACAGGGTGTTATAATCTTAACGTGTGTGTCTGTCTGTGGCATCGTAGCTCAAAAACAGATGGACCGATTTTGATTTTGTTTTTTTTGTTTGCAAGCAGTATTTGTCGGGAGTGTTCTTAGCTTTGCTTGATGAAAATCGGTCTAAGATGGCCGCCGCTAAATCATGGCGGGTTACAGGTTTTTTTCTCAATTCCCTCAATATTGATACCAAATGAAAAGGTTTGACTAGTATAATACTTTACGCTATGACAATTAAAATCCAAAATGGCTGCCGAAGCAAATGTCGGGTGATTTTGAAAAAAAATAAACAATTTTACTCTTGAGCTGTTCGAATAGAAGTTAGTCGTCTCAAGGTTTGACGGTTTAGGTCTACGTTTCGGAGAGTGTGCTACTGTGTTACACGACCCTGCTCTTCCATATCCATTCTATAACAGGCCAGATAGAAGATCTGCCCATTACAATAAACCATACTACGAGTATATAACTCTACCACCAAGTATTAACTAGGTTTGTTCAAGGCCAGAGCGAATATTCTCCAGGAATGCGTACTTTAGCATCGGCCACATCTTCTATTTGAAAGCGAGATGGCGAGCTAACATGAATATATAGTCTTAAAATACGAGTAACTCACTGAAATTTTATAGCTACTTAAGTTAAGAGCGAAAATTTAAATGCAAAATAATTTATACTTCTATCAATGAGCTGAGTGAGATGCAGCTAACGAAGTGACTTTGCTACGAATCCAGCAAAATATTTATATTCGTAAAATGAACTAAAATCAAACTACTATAATACTGGAAATAACAGGTATCTATGGTAACCAAAGCTGTAGTATAGTTCCCGTCAATATTGAAAATGTTGGTTTGACATTTTCGGAAGTCGCTATAAAAACCTTTTTTCATAAGACAAATAATTTCTTTTACATAGTGTTTATTGCTATTAGATTTAGAAGTTAGAAACATAATCGTAAAATTAGCGTTGTCGTGATGTAAACAGTTTACAGAATTAGTATCTAGTATTTAGTAGAGATAAGAGTTCTGTTAACAATAACGTGTATAAAAATAAGGAAACTTAAGCCAACTAAGTTAATTGGTGCACTCAATTAGTATTTTTATATTGTTATAAATATTTACAAAAATTAAATATTTTTTGTTTTTATTATACGCATAACAAATAAATATTATCAATAAGTGGTGATTAAGTGGTTTAATATGGTAATAAAAATTAAATAGGATAAAAACAGGAAATTAATTAAGCCAAACATGATCAAATGGAACGAACTCGAAAAAAGGATAATTTATTATATTATGTTAGGCATACAACTACACTTTACAATTTTTTTTTTTGCTGTAGGTAAACTGGCTGTTCAGAACATGTATCTACTACAAGACGCAAAGATTCGAAGATTTCGAGACTAAATGTCAAGGAAAAGGGGGGGCTCTGACAGACTGCGTGGTTATGTGGTAAATTGATATTTTTGAAAAGAAACTGAATTTAGATAATGTATGGTATACAAACGACGGATTCTACAAGTCTCTTGGCTATGCGCTGATCTTTGCATATATAACCAGAACCCAAGCTTGGGTTTTATTATATCTTAACTACAACCTACTACGACCTTGCCTTTACAACCAAATCACGAGCTTGGGCTAGAGTGCAGCTTGGCTATGCACTGAACTTGCCTCTCCAAAAAGGTAACATATACAATATACGCTATTATGCACCCAGTCGTCAAATAGTATTGTATCGGCAAGGTCAAGTAACCTTGACTAATTTATTATCATAAGCGTCACCTTACACAAGAGTACCTTACTAAAAGCACATTAAGCCATGAAAACTCGTGTATTTTGTCTATGCGTGTAAAGGTTACACTTTTAATTTAAAACTGCTGAAAGCAGACGTTGTGGATATCGATGCAAGTATCACTCTCTAGATGGCGCTTTAACTAATAATATCAGAAAATAGATTTTAGTCTCAATGTTCCGGTCTATTTCGAAGACTTTGATCTCAGAACTGGCAAGATATGCGACAAGTTTTGATTGTAAATACTAAGTTGAGTTCCTTCATCAATAGTTAATACTATAAAAAGGGGTTATTCAACTGAAGTGTCCCCTAACGTACAAGAGGAAAAATCTATGTAATACCTACCTGATAATGTTATGTAGATAAGTTGTACCTATGTAGTAGTAATTAGACTTTAAGTTAAAAGTAATTCTTTATATATGATATTGTTTATAAATATTTAACTCTTTGTCTGTGACTGTACTATTATTAAAAGTTAATAAAAATGACTTACTTACGAAATATATAAATATACTATGCCTACCTATATACATAAATCTAAACGTTAGAAGTAATTTTTAGCAGTAGAAGGAATATAAGAACTAATTTTAAGACGAACGTATTTCTCTGTTGAATGTATCTCTCGTGTTTCTCCGCTTTCAGTGTAGGTATCAATTCACTGCTGAGCATGGGTCTCCCCTACGAAAGGTGTGCGAGTCTAGTCCACTACGCTGGTCAATTTTAGGGTTGGTGTCTTTACTTATCTTTGATAGTTATAAAGTTAGTCAAACAAAGAAACTCAGTACAAACTTAAATTAAGGGTTTTCCTGTTGTATTTTGATAATTGTTAAATTGTTCACACACACATACAGCGACCTAGGATGTAGCATGCTACATCGTACGCATCGTATCATTAGATCAGTTTACTTGCGGTCAAGCGCAAGCAAACGTCATCTATACTAATATTAAAAAGAGAAAAAATTCTATTTTAATACGTTACGAATAAACTCAAATATTACCTACTGAAACTGTTTCAAAAATTTTTTTGCCGTTAGTATGCTACATTATCACTGAGTAACATATAGACGTACTTTAAAAAATGTATGTCGGCGGATTACACCGCGGAGTTCGGCTAGTTGTCTGTAAAAAAAACAATGTTATGTATATTTTATTTTTGAAATATTATTTATTTTATTAGTGCAAGTAACCGACTAGTTTACTTGTAACTTTTATCGGAAAACATTAAATAGTACACTTAGATAATGCGTGTGTAACGCTGCATTTATTATTATAATATGATAAATGGTAGTTAATTATTTCCGTCCTTTAGTGAGTCGCAAGCACAGGTACCAGGAGGTCCAGGGGGTCCAGGAAGACCTCTCATTCCTCGGGGGCCCTGAAATAAAATTAAAAAAGTTGTATATTTTAACTTTTTCAATTCACAATATACTTTTTTTAATTATAGTCGAGTTTTAGTGTAAATACACTGACTATTTTTACAACACTAGCTGGCCTGGCAAACTTCGTATCACCTAACAATAATTGTGTTCTTATGTTTCTCACCGTTTAAATCTTATATAGAATTTATTTATTATACATTATTTTAATTATATAGGAGATAGATAGATTCGTATATTAACAGTTTAAACTACTTTAAAGAAGTGGCTATCATTACTGTTACATCAAACCTTTCAGGATTATGTTTGGTTTAATTGGGAACGAGAGCAGCTATATTTGTGCGTATTTTTACCAGCCGTTTTTAAAACATGGTTCTTTGTTAGGGCTGCACCAAGCCGAAAAGAGGTCACTGTACTATTCAAAAGAATCATTTTTCAATATGACACCAATATGGAATTTAAGAACAAAATATCAGCTTTAAATACATTTCGTCAACTGCCGTTAAACTTTTTCTATGAATCAATTGTTTTATTTTTCGATATTTGGGTGGGACCCATATTGAAAGTGGTTTGACATGCTTACCCTCTTTTGGCTTACTACATCCCTAACCGATAACCCTGTATTATCTGTATATATAGATTTTACTTTTTTGATGAACAATTAGGTAATTTTTTTTTAATTTTTCTATTAAAACATATAAAATTACTTACTACAGGTCCAGGATAGCTTGCCCCACGTTCACCTTTTTGACCCCTCATGCCTCGTGGTCCCTATAACGAAAACACAGTCTATAAAACAAAGATTAGTTTGGTCAAAGTCTACACCGTCTTAAAAAAAACCAGAAGAATTAAGAACTCCTTTTTTTAAATTTTGTTATTTATGTTCTGTCTGTTCCATGGGTAAGTAAAATTAGAATATTTTATTATAATCCTAATATTCAGCTTGCTACCCAATGCAAGGCATAAGCCTCTTTTCTCTTACCCCTATCTTGAACCAATCTTGTAGAACCGTTTTTGCAAAACCTAACTAAGTCATTAATATAACGTTGTACAAATAAATATTTAAACCGACCTCGAAAAGAAGATTCTCAATTTGGCATTTTTTTAGTTTAATTTACAATACAAAATAACTGAAATAAACAAAGTGTTCACTTGCTTTAAAAAAATACTTTATCACATCAATGAAAGTTACAAAATAAAATTAAGTTGTGAACACTGATGTATACGTACCACAGGTCCTGGCATCCCGTCAACGCCTGGTTCGCCCTTAACACCCTGTAACACAATGAGACGAATATGAATTAATATATTATAATTTTTCCATAAAATTAATTTTCTGTGTTTTTTTTTACACACAAAACGTACAACTTGTGAAATAACTCCCAAAATATATTATTTTCTAAAGTTTTTTTATGTCCCAGACATGTAAAATTTAGTAGGCAACTTATTGACCGCGCTATCGTAGCGTGTCTGCTTCGAGTCTGGCAAAATCTTCTTTCGTTTGTCAGTTTGTATTTATGGATGTTCGTTTGCAAGAAATTTTGTACTCGCGTACAGGTTGCAGTTTCTACCCAATGTAAACAAAACTTGGTGATTTACGAATTTGTAGAATTTTTAGGCGTCAGATTTATTCGATTGGTTAGATATTTGTATCAGAAAAGCAAATACCACAATATTAATTGTAAATAACGCAAATAGTTTCTTTTACAGAGTTTTATTGCTCTGAGAAATAATTTAGAAGCTTGAAGCTGAGAAAGAATTGTTATCGCAAAATTAGTGTAGTCACGAGGGTTGACCTCGAGTTAACAGAACTACTTATATTTACCTATAGTTAACAGGTATAACAATTAATGGTGTGTCCCAAGAGTTACCCAAGAGTCACAAACGCGTAAACAAAATGTCCCTACCTACCAAAAGAGTGCAGCGTGCACTCTTTTTGTTTAGTTGTAAGCCAACCGCCGGGTGACTACAACGTTGACCTTGGGATTAAACTACATTGCATTCAAGCGAAAGTGAAGTCTAGGAACATAAACTCTAGTTTTGTGACGGCCGCTCGGAAACTTTTTGACTATAATCTCTTTGAGACTGTGGCTCTTCGATATCGTAATGTCATTGAGTTATAAATTCTTATTTACCGGTAATCCAACTATTCCAGACCGCCCCTAAAACAAAAAATAATAATTAATATTAGAACAACATAAATAAACGGAAGAGTAGTTTTAACAGACAGGAAAATTTCATATGTACCAAAACCAGACAAAAAACGCGAAATGTGTGACATGTGTGACATCATAGGTCCTAAAAGAATGAACCGCTTTCGATGTTGTCTTTAAAAAGATGAATTAGTCGGGAGTGTTCTTAGCTCTGTTTGCCAAATATCGATCCAAGATGGCCACAAAGTGTCGGATTAGATATTTTATCACAACTCCCTCAATATGAGTGTCAAATTGAAGGGATCGACTTGTAGTAGTAGTACTCTGCACACTAATACATTTTAAATCTAAGATGGCGAACGATGGCGCCTAAAAAATGGCGAAGTCAAGGGGTTTTTTAAATATAAAATTTTTCTTGTGTTATATAAGTACTCGAACTTTCCGAAAAAAACAATCCGACGAATTGTGAAGTTTTTTTTTTTCTTAAGTCGTTTATAAAAGTATCAAACTTAACTTAATGCTAAAGAACTAACTTTACATGTATAGATAAATATTTTGTATTTAAAGTCTTTCGGAGATATGAAGACCGCCTTGGTGTAGTGCCTTGCGAGTTTTCTTTGCCTGGTTCGGTTTCGGGTCAAGGTAGGTATTCGAACGACGAGTTCGAATATCTTCCTTCAGGTATGTCGTATTTGTGAGCCAATGATTTTTTTTAAATCAGTACTGTAGTATTTAAGTTTACTTTAAGTGTAGATGTAGAAGTGTATATGTATACAATTCCTAGGAAATGAATGTAATTCCTAAAATCGCACGGAAATAACCTGAACCTAATACGGGCCTTGCTGCCGAATGTAGGATTGATACAAAAAAAAATAACCTGAACCTACTGCGGTAGTTTTTGAAACAATATTTTATACATTTCCTAAATAGCTTCGGAATTGTATAAATTTCCTAGGAAATTTCCGGTAACATATATATATATATATATATATATATATATATATAAACGAATAACTAATCAGTACTGGTATGCCTGGATATCCACGTTGCCCCATTTCACCCTTCGGTCCTACTAAAGCCTGTAATAAAAAAAAATATAATTACAAGACGATTTTTTTTAAAGATATACAAATGTAAGCTAAGTTTTTCGCTAGCGTATTCTTAAACCCTGACGCAATAACGACGCAGTGTTATAAATTAGACTTATATGTACGTGTCTCTGTAGCATTGTAGCTCCTAAACGGGTAAATCGATTTTGATTTCGGTTTTCTTGTTTGTAAGATGAATTGGTCGGGAGTGTTTGGTGAATATTCGTCCAAGATGCCGATACAAATTAACGAATGAATATAAATATGCTTTGTGTCGGAGGTTTTAAATTTACTTGTTTCTTTAACATGATTTCTAATAAGATGTTATATAAAGAATATCTAATATTTTCCCGCTTCATTTTGATGTCAGCATGAGAAATGGCAAAATAATTTTGTTTTTATGGTGTGGTTCCTCCACACCTCACCTTATTTTTTCTCTTTTTGTCAGTATGTGACTTCCTCGACACGTGTTTTGCCTTAGCGCAAGACATCCTCAAGAGATATTCTTTATATAACATCTTGTTATAAATAGATTTCCGCAAAAAAACGCTTGACTCCATTAATTTACACGAATTCTAAAATATGTGTTTTTTTTATTTCGAAAACTAACGCGTGTTGGATTAATTTTCTTTTACCAATCGGGTCTACATCATGCTACTTGAGAGGAGATAAGGTCTAACTATGGTTTAATTCCATTCGGTTAACTTCGTCAGTTTTATAATAAGGTGTATGTGTCCCTACGACGGTACTCGCACGTAGACCAACTCAACTTAAGGTTCACGGTTACAGTGACGTCATGTGAACACCAGTGTTACATAACAAAATTAATAAATGTTCAAAGATTACAGATTACAGAGCAAGATGCAATTTATATATAAATTAAACTAGTTTTTTCCCGCGGCTCCGCTATTTTTTTCCCGAGAAAAAAAGTAACGTATACCACTCTCCAGAGCTCGGTCTATCTTTTTGCAAAAATCAGTTGCTGAGGAACATTGACCAAATTATCCAACAAACACACTTTCGCATTTATAATATGTAGGGATGACAAGTTTAACACTAGCAATATTCATTTAGTTATCAGTATAATGAAAATGTGTACCTGCATGTCTAAGTCGCCATCATCAAACTCTGGAGCCTAAAACAAAACGACATAGTTTTATGTTATAATCTGTATATATAAAAGAGCTGACTCTAAGCAACTAATAATTTGCTAGGAATCAACGCTGAACCTAAAGACATGTAATTTAGAGGTTTCATAATACTCAGATAGTATTTTTGGAAATTCAACCTCTAAATAATCCTTGGTCAAATAGTGGTTCAAAGTTTGAAAAATATTTATTCCATATTTCATTTTATGTTGCATGCTACGTTGTATGTATTGTAAGTTAATCATTTTGAATATTTGTATCAAATTTAATTTGCGTTCTATGTAAAAAATATACAATAAAAGCCAAAAATATACAGATACAGATTGGGTTGAAAATTCAAGGAGTTATCAGTACTTTATTCTTAATAAAAACTGGGGACTTATTTTATTCTATTGTCAGCGAGACTGTGGAGATGGAGCATGTCTAGTCTAGAACACACGGTAAGATGCTTTTTTCTACAGACGTCCAAAAAGGAAGGATTGAGTAATTCTTTTTTTTTGACGTCTAGACATTATTTTTTGTTTTATGCTTGTTACTTGAATTCTGGGAGACGGCTGCATAGATTTGAATTTATTTTTGGTTAATAGAGTAAAATTAAAATAGAATCACATAGGGGGGGAGTTCAATTAAATTTATCAAAATTGATCGAGATATTTGATTTATAAATCGAAATAGCTAAAAATTTTTACTAGCGCATGCTGTAAGGCCTTTTTTTAAAATGCTTGTTTTGATTTCTATTTTCAGATAGCTCCTATGGAGTCGAGGTATGCAGTGTTAAACATTACTTACCGATTCCTTGGCATCTGAAAACCAAAAAATAAATAGCTAAGTAATCAAATACGGCAAAACAAAATATTTCTCATATCATTATAACATTGGTAACATAGATTTCAGTTTAGTTAACTCATATAAAGTAAAGTAAAGTAAACATTTAATATTAAAGTAATTAAGCAATAAAAATTACACGAGTGGGCCCAAACTCGGCAGAGCCGGTCTCTTGAGTCCCGTGATAGAATTATTACATATAATATACGAGCACCCTTAAAATGTATTGTAAGTAAGTGTAAGTGAACAAAATGAAAATAATTAAATAACACAAAATGAATTTAATAATTGAATGATACAAAAGATATAATTACAAGTAAACTTATCAAATTCAGTATCGATAACACTGACAGCTTTCAAAACTCGTAAAAGCTTACGTTTTACGAGTACGTAGTTATGTCAAAATAAATAAATGACATAATTATTTATTACCATATAATTGCCTTGAAGAGTTCTCTAATCGACATAATGCCACCGCTTGTTACACATATGGTGTTGGTATGGTTTAGCAAGTCAATATGTGACTGACCAAAGCGTCCCTCCCTTGAGTCTGGCAAATTTTTCATTTGTTTGTAATTTTGTACTCTCTATACGAATATATTTTTTTTGGTTTTATGTATTAGAATTTTATATTGCAGGGATTTTTTCCCCCCAAAATTGGTGATGTAAGCTGCAGCGTCAGGATTTTTGAAGGACACAACATTATATAAGATTTATAATTGTAGAAATATCAATATGATAGTTTAAAACACTTTTTTTGTAGATAAAAAACATATAGAAGATCGGGTATAAGATAAAAAAAAAGTTACTCTCCAAGATTTTGGAACGATACTGTGACAGTAATTTAAAATATTCAAAAATATTGTCGTCGTTCCTTGACAAGTATGCAAAGTTTTAAATTAGTCAGAGCTTTGGTAGAGGGTGAAAATAACATTTAAAGATTTCGTTACATAAATATATAAAAATAAACAAAAATATTTGTTAATAATCGGTCTTCATTTCTTGAAAATAGAGTCACAATAACTCAAAACTACCAGTAATATATTTAATTAAAAACATATAAGTATTATAAAGTAGAAAACATTAATTAATTAAATTATTAATAATAAATTATATTCATAAGATAATCATAAATATTATACTCACATGCACCAAAAAGGAGCGCAATCATCAAAAGTTCCAAGACTAGCCATGCGTGAGCCATACTGTCGAATCCTAGTAAATAGCTTGATATACAATGAACTGTGTACAAGTAAACACTGTAGATGTATCCTGAAAGTCTGTGTTTATATAGGATACCGATGAGCTCATCGTAGTTATACCGACACTATGTAGTATACTATAAACCTTGTAGGTAATATAGCTAGGTATGCGCTACATAGTTAGGTACTATAATTATCAGTACATGAAAGTATTAGTTTTAGCCGTCGTGCCAATATTTTCTTTTACATAAAAGTGAGATTTGGCATGTACGGAGAATACTAACAACCCATGATGAAATCTGACAGACTTTGTAATTGACAGGTTAATTAATTAATTGCGGGGCCAAATATGGTAATAATGCAAAGTAAATAAGCTATTCATATGACATTTTTTACATCTGAACAGCCGTGATGAAGAAGACTTACGAATTTATAATATTAGGATAATTTTGTTGTATTGAGAGTTAATATTTGATAGTCCTGACTGTCACAATCAACGCAAAGCATAAACCGCTGAACCAGAAGACATGAAATTTTCTGCTGCATTCATTATATGTCGCGAAGGTGTACTTAGTAAAGTTCCATCTTTTAATTACAGCTTTATGTAACTTAGTTTTTAGGGTTTCGTAGTATTGCAAGCATCTATTCTTTTTTTCAATTTCAATCTTTGTGTCTGCCCTGTTTTTTTTTTTGGAATTTTGGATTATAAATAAAAATATGGACCAAGTTTTTTAACAAATTAAAAAAAAATGTTTTCATATAAGAATACTTAGCTTCTATTTTTAATTCATTTAAGAGTGGGTTCACATGATAATGGCACATGTGAATAGGGATAAAATATTTTAAGATTAGATCCAAACCTATTGCTTGAGGTATCATCAAACAGCTCTGTTAAAATTAAAACATTTTTTTTCATATATTTGTGTGTACCATCTATCATATCGTCAAGTCACGGGTCATGGAAAAAAAACGAAATTTCCATTAATTTTGTCCCCGAATCTACTCTTATAAACTATTACAAACTATTGCTATGATTTGGTGAGTAGCAAACTATAACACACAGAAGCGCCTTGTTCAATAAAATTGCTTTTGCACGAACTTGAAATATAACTTTTTTGGTGAAAACACAAAACAGGAATATTTATGATACCCTCTACTTCGTCCGCTTGGTATTTATTATTCCTTATCTCTTAGTATCCTATGTCCTTTCCTTCTTTTAATATACATGTTGACCTGGGATATAAGCTAGCGCCATACAAAGAGTCATTTAAATCGGTCTAGTCGATTTGGAAATTCACTCTTACAAACAGATAGACAAATAAACAAACAAAACAATTTAAAAAAATCAAAATTAGTTCTATTTCATTATATCGCCTTGAACCGGTTTTTAGAATTTTTTATTTGTACATAAATTCGACCCCTACCGTTTTATCAAATAATATGTATAGATATCAACATGTTTAACAGTATAAAAAAATAATAGTGATATAATGCAGAAATAAGTATGCGAGACTAGACTCACAGTTACCCTAATTAAAAAAATAATATATTTGTTCCAAACTGCGCAATTTCATCACAATAATTCATAATACATAGAGATTTAATAGTTTAGGTTACTGGTAACAAGAAAATCATATATGTACATAACAACGAGTACCTATATAAAGTATATAAACATAGTACCTAAGTTGATTATTGCGCCTAATTAGAATATTATTTGGATAGTGAATAACATTTAAAATATTAATTAACAACAACCATTGTTTTGTAACGTATACATACCATATAAGTAATGTTAAGATTGGAAAATTTATTATTTATCAAAATTGGTACAAGTTAAAAACAGGAAAATAGATTAACCAGAAACTCCATATTTAGAGTTTCTGGTAATAGAACTTCAAAAACAGGATGTTATGATATAAAATAATGGTTTGTACTAATTTTAACACAAATATATTTTCCATCAGTTTTTTTTATATCGAAGATTAAACGAAAAAGATTCCGATTCCGTTACGTTAGACCGCAACTCGCCTAAAGTTTATATTTATTATATTTCGCCTGAGGTACATATTTTGCGAGATTAGTCCATTTCTTACTCGTATATTATATGAAAGGCTTAAAGAAAAACGCTCGTCTTTTTGTAGAATTTGGAGTTTATACCATCATCATCATTCTCAACAGGCAGAAGACATCTACTGCTGAACATAGGCCTCCCCCTTAAAACGCCATTTCGAACGACAAGCTGCTAATTGCATCCAGTGGACTTTTTCTATGTCGTCGGTTTATTCCATAGATAGAAATATATTTTACTGAATCTTAGAAAAATATACTAGAAAACTGTATGATATATGTATATACTACAGACAAAAGCAAACATGCGATTCGACAAGCGTTAATCAAAGCGCTACTAACGAACTTTTCTAGGCAATCTATCCATATATATAAAAATGGATCCTTGTATCACTTGGTCACGTGATCACGCGTGAACGGCTGGAAAGATTTCATTTTTTTTGTTGTGTTTTTTATTGCCAGGAGAAGGTTCTTATGACAGAAAAAAATTAAAAAACATATATAAAAATGAATGTGTTTGTTTCACTTAAACTCGCGAACGGCTGAGCAGATATACTGTTAGACGGTACGAAATCCGGCGAGTCAGCTAGTCTTTATATAATTTAATTAGTAGCTCTCAGCCGGGACATGAATTTCCAAAAATCCTTTCTTAGTTCGCCCCAATGCTCTAAAATGAATACACCCTCCAAACTTTATATCTCTACGTTGATTCTTAGAAAGTTTCAATCAGTCAGTCAGGACTTATAGATATATAGATTAGCAAAAGTTAAAGTTGTTTATTACAAAGAGTACAATGATTTTAGAATAAGTACATCCGTTCTAAATAACTCTTCACATAAAAGGCTTGCTTAAAGCTTACTTTAAAAAGAGCTTGTGCCGTTAAATAATTTATTCAAAGCGTTTGTACATAAGACCCTCGTATTCGAAGGTCAAGTATTTTATAATGCAAAAGGTTCAGACAAACCAATCTCATGGGATGTTATTGTATCCAAATCACTTAACCCTACCTGGTTATACTCTTTCTTTGTATTAGTGGATGTACTCAACGTGAGGTCGGAGATTCTAGGCCATTCAAAGAGGTTTTTGATAAGGATACGTTGATATCGTAAGGCAAACAAGCGAGATTTACAACTTTACGGGTCATCACTGTTTATGTCAAGTTTATGTCAAGCAACGAAGACCAAACTAACATAGTTTACATCTCCTAACTTCGGTGATCGATTTGAGCTGTTACTTACTTTTATTCATACATAGATTATATACATAGATTAGCTAAATGTAAGAAGCAGGAGCTTTATACTAAAATACTGATGTATAATAAATTACCTAATAGTGTAATGGATCTCAATTTTATTACACTCAAACAAAAATTGAAGTATTTTTTTGAAAGCAATCCTTTTTATAAACTCAGCGAATATATGTCAATGCAGCTTGTAGAATCATCGTTCTTGTGTAACAAACAACCATTATAAAATATTAATAATAACTAAACAAAGCAATTTTAATGTAAATATTTGTCATGAGAACTATTAAACTAAGAACTAATATTAAGTAATCGTATATAAATGAGATGAGATGTAAGTTAAATTTTTTAAGTAATTATTCATTCAAATGTAATAAGACTTGCCTGTAACGAACGTTATTTAAAGGTCAATAAATATTACTTTACTTTACTTTACTTCAAATTAAGTTCTCTACTCAAGTTCTGACTGAAGTCAATGCTGGATCACGTACATGTTATATACATAGAAGCATATTCTACAAGATTTTGATGGTGGTGTCAACTCGTTGCCAAAGAGTTCATAATCACCGCATATTTATAGCTGTCAAATAAGATATCAATAAAATATTCCATATTGCCCATACTCTAATCCATCGTTAGAATGCCTCTACCGAACGAAAACGGAATTCGTGACCGATTAACTTCGAAGTGACAATTTGCTCATCCACTAACTAGACTATGCGTAGTCGCGTGTAAAAACGGTGACATTTTTGGGACAAAAAAATAATAATTTGATCATAAATACTAAAGTGTAAGTTTTGTCTAGTTTTTTTTTTTAAAACAAAACTGTTTCATATTTATTTCCGCGTTGTATGTGCAGACTTATCTAGTGAATTATGTTAGTAGTGTGTTTTTCTTTATTGTTTTAGATGTACAAATTTATTGTAATCTTATTATTTTTCTAATCCTAAGCCGTGTTTTGGGAGACTAGCGTTACTTTTTGGCAACCAACAATGTCGGGTTGACGACCCAACTGAGATCCTTAATATGGCCGCCGGTCGCGGAATTGAATCGGACCACAGCAGGTCGTTAGCGCTGCTGTTTAATGGCACAAACCGTCCGGACGTAATGACCTTACGGAATTAGTTCCAACTCGATTTTACTGTCGGGAATTATTTCCCGACGTCAAAGTTAGATCTGAATTTTTTGCTCGGACTGCAACTTTTATTTAGATACCCGATTCACTGATTCTCGTTTTAGCTTTTAATAAAAAAAAATATCATTAACAACTAGTATTTGCTCGTAATTGCGCATAATTGACCTCGCGAGCACTAACTTCTTTCTGATTTCGACATATACTTCTGACTGGTTTTTTGTTTCGTAATCAAAGAAATTTACATATATACCAAATCAAGAGAACAAATAATAGTATAGAACTAACCGTCTCTAAACGGCATTGCTGCCGGCTGTTATGATGGCTGAGAGCGCTACGTAGCGTATGTCCAGGTCTGCACAGTGCGGTCAGCATTGCAGCTCTTGAAGACCAAGCTGAAAGAGGGACCGATACCGAGACATTTACTTACAGCGGTGCAGTTATTGCGGGCCAAAGCTTATATAGTGACTTATTCAAACGATGCGAATGACAAGAGGAGACGAGAAGGCAGTAGAGATTCCTGATCTATGAGAGCTAACAAGAGCTGACGTGGCAAGATATGAACATACAAACTTACAATCTTTTTAAAATAAAACTCGACTGAATAGGTTTTTAAAAAAAAATTGCTTAACGCCTTAAACACGCCAGCAATTAAATTCCATACAACTTTGCCGGTGACTTTTGGAGTAGCACAGTAACGACAATTTTGCTCAAAGGCTTCAAATAAATAACCACTATACATAGCATATTTGAGTTTTTTTTATGTACTTCAGTCACTAATATGGCAAATAAATATTTATTTTTGACTCACTTTAAAAATCCACTTGAAACAAACTCTGTAAAAGTCTTGAGCCTTGAACAGTTTTACAAAATCTACTCTTAATTTGTTCCTTTCATCAGAAAACCAGTCGCACTTCTAAGAATTACTCAATCCTTGTAAATTAATTCACAATGGACTGCTTTTGAATGTTTTCTATTGTAAAATATTCTTCAATAATCAAAGATATTACTTTTAAGTGCTTTTAATTTTAAAGTTTGAGTTCAATTCAATAAATAATTTAGTTACCTTGCGAATCCAAATGTGAGTGGATTTTTGTAGATAATGGTAACGCAGCTTTTGACTGCCTCCAATTATTTAAGATATCTGTGAGTTAAAAAGCCATGCAAATAAATTGCTCAAAAAGTACTTATGAATAGTAATGCAACGAATGTCTGTTTCTGATTCCGCAAGTGCGGAAGTTCCGCGCACTTTTCAACATTCGTTTCTGCTTCTCTTTCGGGCAAATCGGGCAAAAGCGGCCTAATTACTTATTCATAAAATATAACTTACCGATACTTAATTTTGAATATTAATAAAATGTTCCATTGCAATATTGTTTTCTATAGTAGATTTCTAATAACTCTATTTCTAATCTAGATTGGGTGTATTTGAAACTTAATAAAGACGTATATTTGTAATTTTTTTCATATTATATACACTTTCATTTCTGCATCCGTTTCCGTTTCCGTTTCTGTTAAAATTTACTTTTGAGATGTCAAAAGTTTCCGTTTCTGGTTCCGCTAAGACACTTCTGTTGCATCACTACTTACGAAGGAAGAAGTTTTGCATGTACTTATGATAAGCAAGTGATTGGAATTAATAAAATATCAGTGAATATATTTGAAACCATTCTTACTCAAAATTAGATAAACTTTCCTTAACCAACTGTACGTATACTAAGGGTCTGTTTCACCAGATATCTAATCAGTAGCCCCTTATCAAATCACGCTAACCGAGATCGGATGCTGTGGCTATGCGGGTAACCAATAGGATAGCAAAACGGAATTAATATCAACCACAGTTTACGACCTGCCTTGCTATCTCATGCTTTATTTTTGTAATGAAGCTACGTAATTTTGCGTAATACCATTATTATTTATTGTATTATCATATTTATCTTTTATGATTAAAGTAGCGTCAAGAGGTTATTTACTGGGCCAGCGAAACGTCTCCATTTCAAGACTGGTAAAATTAGCTTTTTTGTGTTAGCGTGTAAGTTTTTATGTCTGTCTAGAAGTTGGTATTGTACTAGTGTGCTAGTTGTATTTTCCAATTAAGCTTAACTTAGAATATAGGTTCATTGATTATGAAGCAAAATTCGCTCTGAATTAAAATAAAACTTCCAAAGCTCGGTATCTTACAAACTCCGGGTTTAATTCAGCCCCGCATTAGAATCAGCAATAATCTCTGTCCACGGACATTACAGCAGAACGTAATACATTATTCCGTAAGTACTGTACACGTGGGAATAGTAAAGTCGGATGCGACACGACACGGCCGGCAGTGGGTCGTGCGATGAATAATTTAACCTCGGACCGTATGTTCGTCGAAATATTATAACAAGTTTCGTGTGGGTTGTAAAGGCATGTTTTTTTTTCTTGAAGGTTAGGCTGGTTATGTTTGCAGGACCCTTTTAGCCTTGGTAGAAGTTAAAAACATTTTAAGGAATTTACAGTTAAAACTTTGAGGCCGTGTGAACCATAGAATCATGATTACATAGTATGGTGTGGACCAGTGGTGGTATCACCATTAAATCAGCAATGTAAGAAGTGAAACAAAGTTTATCGATCCTGGTTTCGTTTTGACACAGTTCAAGCAGTGAACTGTCAAAATGAAACCAAAATTCTATGATTTTTTTTATTTCTTTGCCGCAAATTTTACACGATACCATCAGACTACGAATTTTTCCCAATATTTATCAAACCATTATTAGACATTAACATTCTAAAGGATAACATCGCTAGTCTACGATAAGTCCTATTGCCTTCTGGAGTTTCTGTAACTTCTTAATATTGCCAAAGTTTTTTCAAGATCGATTGAACGACTTTTGCGAGAGTACCATTATACAATACCATCCAGGCATACAAAAATACATATTAATTGATATACATAAAAATAAAAAATACTCACAATTCAGTGCCTCTTTCCAATTAACGCTTCTAGAAAGATGTAGGTAAGTTAAGCTATGCTTTGTCTATATACCAGAATATATTTAAAAACTCATCTAACGTTTCAACCATGAAGAAACTATGTAATTTTAGTTATGTGAGCATTAAGAAAAGTTATGCACCAGTTCGCTAACTTTAATACCCTTGAGGAAATACTTTACGAGGAACAAAGAATAGAACAAGTCGAGTTGAATCCTATGACACAGAATCCGTACAAAGGAAAGCACTCAAAGGAGATGCAGGAAATTAAACTTTACATATGGACGCTTTTTAAAAGAACTTGTTTTTTAATTTGAAATCCTAACATCTAACTTATTCGTTTCATATTTTGTTTTTATTAAATTTCTTCTTTCTTCTGAGGTTTATTTTGAAAACTAACGTGCTTTTGATTCATATTGTTTAAGAAAATGGGTTTTCACGCGTACATCATTGCAGGAAAGGTCCAACTATAGTTTCGTTCAAATTCAGTGAACTTCATCAGAGATGAAATGAGTCGTTCGTGTCCTCAACGATGACACGTCTCGCACACAAACTATAGACTATAGTAGAACCTTTCCAACAATCAGGTACGCGTGAAAACTCGCCTTGCACTGAGTTTTTTAAACGAATAAATGCACAGGTTTACTAGATGTTATTCTGCTCCTTTTCTATTTCTTTGTGTAGGCGGAGTGATTCACCGTAGTATTTAACTTTCTAAGGCACCAGAAGGCCTCTGAAATGGCCTAGAATTGTTTTTCGAAGACAATCAAGTATCAAATCCTCCACGGCCACCATTTCGTATTTTGATCGAATCACCGAAGTTAATATACATCGTTACAAATAAAACTATGAATAAAAGCCAATACATTCAGCTAAACGATTACATATTCATTGAATCAATTCATCATGTTTTGTCATATGTATTTAAGAGCCTCAACTCCTGTTATGTGTATTGATAACAATAGAATTGATCATCAATAAATAATCTCGTAGGAACGTTATTCATTATTTATGTATAAGTACCTACCTATTTAAAATAAAATAAACTGACTTTGTATTGTATCTTTTCTTATTTATTAAGAGTTATTGCTTATATTATTAGGTATGGAATGTTGTCAATAACATTTTATTGTCAATAACATTTTATTGACAACATTACATTTTAATATCGGTGAATAACATAAAATCTACAGATTTTTTTTTACGTTTTAGCCTAGTGATGTGAGCGGGACTCCCGATCAAAGCTAATGTAGGTCATTAACCATACTCACTGAATTGGTAATTTACTTTTTTATCTATGAAAATTATTTAGTTTTCTTAGACAAGCAACTTGGAAATGCTACAAGTGTGACCGGGAACAATCACAAGCGAAATTGATTAGTAATAATAATTAAAGTATATATATATTATAACTTATACTTTTTACTTAAACTATATTTTGAAAATGAAATAAAATGAAAGGTATATTTTTTACTTAAATTTAAATGACTTGGTATTTCGGTAGTCTTTTTTAAATATCCACATCAAAGAATATTGCTAGATACAAATTAATAACAGCAATCTTATAGATAAAATACTCATAAAAGTAGTAATGAGTCCAACGAGACTTAGTAGTGTCTAAAGTACATTTCAGTTGTTAACGCCTCGTCTAGTGCATTAGTGGGATTGGTTTAATTTGAAAATGTACCAATGCGTTGCATTTTACATACAAACTATTCTATGCATCTGGTTAAATGCATAGCAATCATGTATTTATTAGTACTAGCTTGTATAAAATATAAACTTTTGCCGTTATATTATTATTTTAAAAATTCGATTAATTCGGAAGAACGTATTTCTGGAGAACAAATCTGAAATGACCAACAAAACACTTGCAATGCACAGTTATTAAGACGTTTGCTGTCTAGCGGAGTATGTCATCTCGAGCTTTGTATGACACAGGTATAGATCCCGCCGCAATTATTTTTTTTAATGTAAAGCAACGTAATAGGAAGAATTCGCGAACGCAGCGAGCATGATTTTTTTTACACTTTTATATACTGCTGGAACTCATGACTCTTGTATTAGTTCCGGGGGAAAAAATGCCGGTCGAAGCGCTTGCTCTCGTTAAAAATATGAAGTTTTTGGGTTGTTTATTGATGTGCTGCAAGAACCAGTTGGTATTTCGGGATTAAAATAAGTCTATAATGTTAATCCAGGTTGTAAAATATCCTTGTACCGAATATCACGTTCTTTGAATGAAAACTTAAATATATAATTTATATTATTCTGATTTATCTATTTAAGTTTCTAAAGTGAATATACATCTAAATATTCTTTGAATATTTCTGGCGTTGCCGTTATGATATCGGGCAAAATACGGCAAATTCACGATTATTGTATGGAAGCCCTAAAAGATTTATTTCATTTCATAGCGTCAACTGAAATGAAATGAAATTATTTATTGGCCTTATAACCACTAGTTATACTAGGCAAGTCATATTTCACACAATACTTAATTTAGTAAATTTCAAATGTCAAAAACTTTACAATTCACTTAATTACAAAATTTAAATAAGATTGTGTAGTATCGATTAATAGATAAATTACTGATATAATAATACTTCTAAAATAGTTTACATTAATGTGAGTAGAATTTAATAAAGTCATTATATAATAAGATACTTTAATGTCATTATTAGTTTGTGAGTTTTGACTATAATTGTTTAGTTGGATTTGACAATATGTTATATAAATTAAGTATAAGTTAAGTATTAAATTAAAATTATTAGTAAGAAAAAACAATGACGATAAGTCTTATTAAAAATTTAGCTATCACCTACTTATAAAATTATGTTTGCTCACTCACGAACGAACAAATCATTTCTGATAATTTAACCTGTCTAACTATCACTGTTCATGAGATGAAACCTGATGACAGATGGACGGATGTCCATCCGTTTTCACAAAGGACAGCAAAATTTTAATACAAAAGGGTTTTGAACCTTAAACCAAATTTCTTCTTTAATCAGTATTTCAGCAACTTGATCAGAGACACACTCATTGTGTCGATTACCGTAAATAAATTAGAGCTTATTAAGATTTTGATTAATCTATATCGGATATCTTTAAAGATTCAGAAAATCACCTGTCTAAATACAGGGGTCGGCACTCGAAGTGTTACCAATTCAAAATGCTGTAATGTTGACAATTTTGTTTCTTTTTATTTATAATCTTCAATATATAGAAAAAAAACATGGTTCGATGTGACCACCTTTAGCGCGGATAACAGCATCGAGTCTGTCCGAGAAGGCTTCACACGCTGCACGAATGTGGTCTGCTGATATTTTGTTCCATTCTCGGCGAAGAGCAATCTTTAAGGCGTCGACTGTCTCATATTTTTTTGCTGACACTTTGGCCTCTAGAATTGACCATATGGAAAAATCCATTAGGTTTAAATCCGGCGAATATGGTGGCCATTGTTGCGAAGAAATGAAACTCGGAACTTTTTCTTGCAAAAAAATTTGGGTTTCACGGGCTTTGTGGGATGGTGCCGAGTCTTGCTGAAACGTCCAATGGTTTCTACCGAATTTCTTACGTGCCCAAGGTAACAAAGCATCGTTTAAAATCTTTTCACGGTAGATTTGCTGGTTTATCTTTGCACCCTGCTCAATAAAAACCAGAGGTGAACGTCCCGTAGCAGTTACCGCGGCCCAAACCATCACTGATGCTGGTGCTTACTTTCGCTGAGCAATTCGTTGGTCTAAATTGTCGTTTGATTTAGACTTTAACCATACGCGATCATTTTGTTTGTTCACATATTGCTGAACCGTAAAAATTTTTTCATCGGAAAATACCAAATTTTCAAGCTTGCTATCAACGTGCAACTGCTTTAACTCCTTAGCTCTTTCTAGGCGACCTGCCTTTTGTGCAAGTGTCAAGTCTTGCAATTTTTGTATTTTGTAAGGCTTCAGTTGTAGTTTATTTTTTAATATGCGTTATGATCCGGGTAGATACATTAAGACTTTTCGCCAATTTAACTGCGCTTTGTCGTGGATTTCGTTCAATTCTAGTCTTTACCTTTCGAACCATTTCTGATGATGTTGCTGTTGTTGGATGTCCACCTCCATGGCGTTTCTTGATGCTGCCCGTATTATTGTAACGCGTGATGGTCCGATACACAAACATTTTATTCAGATGTAAATGTCGTAGCGCATTAACAATGGCTGGTTGCGATTTTCCAGCCAAATACAAAGTAATGACACTGTGGCGTTTGAATTCCATCTGGATAACTTTTTTTAGCAGCGACGAAAAACAATGAGCTTCTGTATGTTTAGGAACAATACAATAGACTTACGACTGTGAAAAAATGGGCGCCATATTGTAAACAGTTTGGTTGCTATAGCAACTTAAAGTTGGTAACACTTCGAGTGCTTACCCCTGTATGTCCATACTCTTAAATTAAGAGTGTATCCCATCTGGCCCGGTGACTTGACATTTTATAAGTATGCATAAGTCTTTTTCATGTTGAGGTTTATAACACACACAATAAAAACTGATTATAGTATAGCACTAAGCATTTTGATTTATAAGTTCAATCTTGGCCCGGCACCGGGCCAAGTCACCGGGCCAGATGGGATACACTCTAAATTAACACTGCTTACCACAGCGGGTCTCGCATTGGTGTTGATTCAATCAGAAGCAGAAGATTATAATACTATACAATTCTGTTAAAAAAATGCGAATATTTCTAAGAATAATAAACCTGTTTAATATTTTTTTCTAAGATATATTATGGCCTCCTTTAAATTATAGAGACTCGTGCTGTCAAGAATCTGTGACGTAATCTATTCTTATTTCTTCTTCTCTCTTTCAAGCATTTTGGCTTTACACGGCTTGTGCATTTGTTATCTTCAAGTATATTTTCGGTAGTTTTATTAGTATGACTAATGTTTTTAAGGTTTATGACGATTATTACAAATGTTTGTAAATGTATATATCACGAAAAAAATATGATTTAATGATTGTGGTAGAAAGGAATCAAAGAAAAAACGTGAATTTTCACAACACGGATGCTTCGTTATTGGTAGGCGGCAAAAGTTTGCACCTATTTAAAAATATTTTTTGCTAGAGAACTTTCGCATTTATAATATGCATGGGAATTAAATATACTGCATTTTTTATAAGCTTCATAATATAAGATAAGATAAGCCAACTCTTTATTAAAAAACCAGCTTAATTATAAAAAATTATAACAAATAAAAACTTACAATATATACTAGGTTTCTCAATGGCGGCCTTATCGCTTAGAGCGATCTCTTCCAGGCAACCATGCATTTAAATGAATAATATAAAATTAGAGACGCCTTAAAATAATACATTGAACAAACATATTTGAAAAATGAACAAATTATACATACAAATGGATACACAGATAAACAAATACATATAACATATGATACAAATTAGGAGCATGGAAATATATAAAATATGAATTACAAATTAAAAGAAGAAGATACAAATTTTAATGCTGTAGTGATAGGTAATGGACTATGACTCGATGCTTAAAGACATTAATTGATGGAGCACGCCTAATGTCAAGCGGTAGACTGTTCCACAGCAAGACAGCATTCATAGTGAAAGAGGACTTATAGGAAACGGTGTGATGTGGTGGGATTGATAGCATGAGATTGTCAGACGACTTTAAGGTATAGGAATGCGTAGTGTGACAATATTTGAAACATTTCTGAAGGTACCGCGGAGAAGAAGGGTTAAATAATATATTATAAAGGAGATATAGTATATGAACATCCCGGCGACGGCGGATAGGGAGCCACTTGAGCTTAGTGCGATATTTAGAGACATGGTCATATTTACGTGAACCAAATATAAACCGTATGCAGAAATTTTGGAGGCGCTCAAGTTTTTCGAACTGCTCTTGAGTTAGATCAAGGTAACAAACGTCAGCATAATCGAGGATCGGCAGCAAGAGAGATTGTGCAAGCGCAGTTTTAGTGGTAATTGGTAGAAGGTTGCGTAAGCTTAATGTATTCTTATACAATTGCACGATTCTGCTTTAGAAACGAACTTCTAAAATAAATATATTTTTAAATATGTAATCCATGATTAATAAAACAGCCAATAATCACTTTATTACCTACGATAAAGCAACCCAAAAATTTAACAACGTTAATATTTTACTTAGTAAATAATGGCCGAACAGTATTTTACGAGGACAGCATTTTCCCTATTAATTGCTGTTTAAAAGGATTAATGCCTTTTTGATGTTAGTGTGCAAAGTATTTATGGAGCTATTATCAAAAGCTGTTTAAATTTACCTTGTGTAATAAACCAGATAACGCAAAAGGATTTTGGCAATTTGCTAATTGACCGTTGGTTTTTACCACTAAGCGTCATCTTTTCATTATTGTTAAATTAAATCACGGAGTATTTGGATAATCTGTAGATCTTAAATGGTCTATTAGTACGTTATGGTACAAGTGTGCTAAGTTGATCATTACAGCAGAGGCGGTATCATCACACGAGCCGAAGGCGAGTGCAATTAGGAAGGCGAGGCTGTAATGATCAATGCACACGAGGGTCATACGACGTTTTTCAACACTTGCGAGTAAAAAAGTATTATTAAAAAAATCGGAAACAAAAATTTATGAAAAATCGAGGATATTTTTCCGAGCGCGATATTTTTTTTTACATCAGTCAACGCGCGCAACAAATAAGGCGCGATCAAAACAGTTATGTTACCAACCTTAAGAATAAATCAATCCTATGTTATTGTATTTCTTACTTTTTTTCAAACATAATTACTTAAAATGTTTTAATATAGTAAATTGAAAAATCCCAAATTAATATTTTTTTTATTATTAACTAAGAGCAATTCATTTGTCAAAAATTTCCAACTATTTTTAGTGGCATAAAAACTCATTAGTGCAAGTTGTAGTTGAAAATCATACTTTAAAAAAAAACTTTCCCTGTGCAATAATGGTAAAGTGAAAAAGCTGGCACAATACACAGAGTGTGGTGGCCAATCAAGAAAAAAAAAAGTGAAAAAGGCGAGTGTACGTAATGAGATGCATTACGTCACTAAAATCGATACAATAAGAAGCCTTTTACGAGGAAGTGTGTTGAAAAAGTAATTTATTTGCTTTATTTATTTTTTGTTGTAGTTAGTTACTTTGTTTTTGGGTATAAAGACACTTGTCTTGTCTTGTCTTTTAAAAAATAATCAGCGATATATTTAAGTAATCGTTAGTTTGTCTCAAGTCGTTCTCAAATATAATCAAAGGAGCCAAGCTTTACTCTGCGGAAATCCATTGCTAATAATGTTGTTTAACGAATATCTAGTAGTGTTTTCCCGCTTCGTTCGAAACAAAAGTAACAAAGCAAGAAAACAGTAGATATTAAACAACATCTTAATAATGCTGAAGGAGTTTTTCAACAAAACCGGCCTTACAGGCTATATATGTGCGTAGTGCTCGTAGAATCCCGTAGCATTGCTACGAGAGCGCTACGAAATCTTATCCTCAACAGAAAACACCAGGACAACTGCTATTTGTTGAATGCACAGACTGCTACATAATAAGACCTTACTCGACTGTCCAAAAGAGGGTAATGTTTTTCGAGTTTATATTTGTATGTATGTCTATCTCTTTGTGACCACTAATTGCAACCCTCGGCTTCACTCGTTAACATTGCAAATACTGTAGAACACTGTGGTCTACAGTATGTCAACTAACAGCTAACGTAAATTCCGCGCGAGCTACAATCAACTTTCAGGAAACAAAAATACCAATTAGCCTATTCTCACGGACTTGAACAGGACTTTATACATTTTTGCGTCAAAGTTGTAGTAATGGAAGCGTTTAAGATATCATACAGCTATTGTGCGGTGTACACCAAAGAGCGTTAAAAATTAACTTTTCATCTTTATGAAATAAGGTTATTTTTCTGAGGTGTAAGTATATAATTTTTAGGTCACTCTTTTGATGATTGGTTAGCTAATCAAGACAAAAAAGTAATTATTATTTTATTAAGGGGTATTATAATAATCGATTATAAGTATTTATAAGCAAAATCCGAGCCGTACATTCTCAGGTACCGATTTATCTATATGTAATCGTACGTTATTAACTTCAACCTTCAGAGCACACCTTTGATATTATCTGTGTATAAATTTCTAAAGGCCGGATAGCAAGTAAATTATCGTTTTAATTGGGTAGCTATGAAACGTGGGTTTGCTATTGTTTTAGGCGGTATTGTATGGGAATGAGACAGTGTTTTCATCACTTAACTGTGAAAGCAAGCGTTAAATTAAGAATTTTTGGATAATGACTAGTATTGATAGACTAAATTATGGTAAAATAAGAATTTTAAAAAGGCGTCCGTGAACATTAATAAACCTATAGTTGAATTGGGTTCCGCCTCTTATATGGAATTCGGTAGAATCCATTTATTATACAGGTAGCCTGGATGAAATCGTTTTAGGCGATAAGACTACCTATTGTACCTCAGATAATACTTTTGGTATATTCTGTTGTTTTGTGTACAATAAAGTTATAATCATTATTCATTATTTAGGTACACAAAATATCACACGAGAAGAGTTTTTATTGCAACAAAAAATTAATTTGAAAAAGATTTTTTTCAGAGTTATTACCAAGTTTTTTTTGCGTTTGACAAAATTTATAGAATAGTTTTGACATGGATTCCTTTATGTCTCCTATACCATTATAACTGATTCTGTGGCTTAAAGAATTTGCTATTAAGTTCAATGACCCTAGGCTGAATACACATCTAATCGACAACCCTGTTTTAAAAGCTATTAGAACATCCATCATTTTTAAACTATTCATTTCATTATACACCTCTAATTCACTATAACTGGCTTTCACAGAGAAAAAAAATCAAACTCGAAACCATTTATCCTAAATCCCTTACAAAAGGTTTTAACCAAATGCTCTTTTAGGCAAATTATCTCAAACCTAGTTTCCATTAAGATTATGGTAATATTATGAAAAGAAACAGCATATTATCTTTGATTTTCTTATAGAGGACCACCAAAACGCTTGTGTGTAACTAGAATGTTTAAACATTTTTAGTATTAAAAATAAGAATAAAAGTAGTAAATATTTATTGACCTTTAAATAACGTTCCGTACAAAAAAGTTTATTTATATTTTATATAGCTAGAAGGTCAAAGTACCCTATGCACATAGTTTTAAAGAAATGTTTGAAATTACTTCCTTAACTTACAAAATGCTACAGCACAAGTTCCATTTCTATCACATCAGTAAACGCCCACGATTAGCAAAGTTTACATCCGTCCCAGTTTACTCTCATTACGCGTAATGTTACCGTAATCTTACACAAACTTTGAGACCGAGAACAAGTCAATTACAACTAAACTAGTTATGAGTGCTCGCGTTTTGTATTTAGGCCGCATGTGAAAGTATGTATCTTCAAGGGCTTCGGAAACTTAGTATGTATAGACCAACATACGTGTATGGTCTGTTTAAAAGTACATGGAATTGACAAACTTGGTCGATCGTGTATTCTTACAATCGTCTATGTAAAAATACAATAACAACAAACTTCTTTTTTCTACATTATCATTCGCTGTTTATCTTATCTCATTTGTTGGGTATAAGTTTCTCTCATTGCATTACAATCTTTTTTCAGTTCTGCGCAAATCTTGAACAAGTTGGAACCCCAACAGATTTTATGTCCCTAATCCGTCTTGCTGTTGGTTTGGGAAAGTAAAACGTCCGTCGGTCGACCTACAGATCATCTCTTATTGTGTCATTAATAAACGTGTTTAAACTTTAAGCACTTAAGCATCGTTTTATTTGATAAAGAACGTCGTTCGCTGAAACAAGACTAAAAACACTAAAGCATTGAGAATGTTTTACTCATAAGGCCGTTCAATGTTAACCTACATTTAAGCTACGCCGTAGGCATTTATAAATGCACAATATTGATTTTAAAACGTACATAATTGTAAGAAAAGTCAATATAAAACCTTCCCCGATGATGGCACGCGAAGACATATTCACGAAAACCTCAGTATAACACTCTAAACTTTTCATAATGTAACAACAAGCAATCGTTTAACCATGTTCACCAACTGTAAAAGAAACTATAGTCTAATCATTTCAACGAACAGGTATACCTGATGACAGAATGAGTTAATAAAATTTAACATAATATCTAACCTCTCAATTTTATAGACGATTCTCTTAAGTAGTCTATTTCTAGTAAACCATTTAGAAAATCTAACTAGGCCATTCGGCAGTAAGCAAATTATAATATCTTCCTTCAACTTTTATATCTGAATTTTTCGAGGCGTCCCAAATACTCTTAATACTAATGCTAAAATAAGATTATTCGCTTAAGATAAAAATAATTACCAAAATTACTTGCCGTGATATTAATACTCTTAATATTCCTAAAATATTAGTATCTATTGCTTCATTTAGAGCATGAACAAGGTGACTAGGCGCATTAAATTTAATAAGATCATTAGAGGTCTTAATCACCTCTTTATTATTTACGACTGGCATTAATTTTGCATTGGATTTCGTAATTAAGGTGAAGAAAATATGGTGTACTCAAATCAAGTAAAGGTACGAGTATACGAATTAATAATTTACGTCTATTGGAATTAAGTCTCACAAAAGTTTATTTCAAATTAACTTTTATGCTTTATTTAAACATATGCTTTTGTGTTATTTTCTAAAGGCAGCCTAGTCAATGAACCCCTTGCCTGTCAAGTCAAATCCTAGGTATTATATCTGAGTTTTGACTCATACATTTTCAGAATTATTTACCATGTTACCATTTTATAAGTGTGCTCTTGATAATCATGGAAGTCCCAAACGTACAATTTGGCCAGTGTGGTGCCGTTTGGACTATGTATATCTACATACATTCCCTTCATAGAGGAGACCTGTGCTCAGCAGTGAGACGTTATTTGAATGGAATTGTTTCCTTAAATATAATACAACATTTAAGTTACAAATGAAGTCAAGCATTCATAAAAACTGATTATTTTGGCCAAGAAAAAAACATAAAATTATTCTCAATTACAAATGTCAGTCATTTGTACCAGTCCTTCAGTCCTCACAAAAAGAGTACAAACATTTCTCTCCCCACCTTTTTTGTGGTCGTATTGACGATATAAAGAAACATCTGATCTCAAGATTAATTTGAGCGGAAAATAAGAATCAGTTACCTTCCGGCGGCCATATTTTTCCCACTGTTCTGGCTATTGTTAAATGAACCAAATAAAAATAAAGATAACTTTTTTGTTGCTCATGTTTACCTTTCCCCGCCTCCAGCTTCAGAATCCTGCTTTTGTGATTGATTAATGAGACAGGTGTACGGAATTCTTTACCTGGATGATTTTAATTCGACCGGTGGTTTTTTTGGGGCAATTTGTTTGCTTTGGTCGTTGTTTTAGGTACAAGATTGATACATTACAATGAGGAATAACACATTTGATAATAGTCTGCTCAATCACTTGTAAATGACTTTTTATTATTTTTTTGTTGCTAGAAAATAGTACACAAGTTTAAATTGCTATGAATGCAATTGCGTAGTACTAAAGCTGCAGGTTTATAATTCATTTTAAATTGATTAGCGAATCGATAGCGTTTGCAATTCTTTGACACATAATTTTTTTTACACCAATTTATCTACCACAATAAATAAAGGTATATTTGTTGGTAAGACTCTGTTGATTATGGCAGTCAGTCAAGACTGTCAGTTACTTATTGTTTTACATAGATCGGTTTATTTTTGTTATCAGGCATTATACTGGTAATACGCTTGTGATACTTATCTCCTGTACTGTATAAAACTGAAGCTTTTTTATACTCGAATCTCTTTGAAATATTCAGCAGCAGACGATATACAGGCCGTTGATAATAACAATATCCTTGGTGCGATTCGTCATACGACCCTCCACAAACATCGATATGTCAAAGCAACGTTAATCCAGCGACTAGTGTATGCCAAATCGATTGAAAGCTAGAATCTATCGAGACGCGGCACCTGCAAGCACTTCAATGCAATCGAGTAGCAGTGCAAACATCGAGTAGTTGTAATCGATTGTGATCGAGTGCTCTGTAAACCTGGATTACAGTCTCTATGTCTCGCAGAATCTTGTGAAGTGCTGCTTTAACAATATAATGGTAATTCTGAACTGTTTATCTCGTGATTTTTTAAAGAACGACTCATCTCCATTTATCTCATATTCTTTATTACTAATTAATTACATATTTATTACTTACTTTAGTTTGATGTTCGATGCCGATACCTACATATATCAATGCAAAATATTATTGGAACCGCTGCGCTGCTCAATGGTTTCGCAACAAACTTACCTCTTTGGTGGAAAAAGTCTCACAATCAAAAATTACTGTTTTTTTTTTCAATAGTGAATTTTTTGATATTACTATTTTTTTCATTTCACGTGAATCTATTTTTGATAACATTTGCTAAAAAAATATGCCCTCCAAGCATGTGACAACCTACAGACAATTAAACTCTACAACAAAATAAAACAACAAAAAATACCTACCCAATAAAATATTTGCAACACATATTTTGATTACGGCCTACAAACTTTGTTTATGAAGGGCCTTACTCTTTTATTAAACTCTGTGTTAATTGTGTGCGTATAAATGATATATTATCATACATACATATGTGTGTGTCAACAAAACTGTATTATCATGATAATACAATGATGTCGCTCATTCTTGGAAACCGCCTAATCAATAACTCCGTGTGGATCTAGGCCGTAGTCCATACGATGGCCAATCATTATTTCTAGTCTGCCCATGCCTGAAAAACAATTAGGTGCAATGCCTTAATCTGAATTTAAACCGGCGCTCTGTCAGTTATAAGGTTCGTTGACTATACAACCACGAAATTCAATGATACTCTTAATTAATTACACTAACACACAAAACTAGATCTCTTATATAGGTCTAACCAAATCTTTGATGATTCGGGCATGGTTGGATGTTATACCACCGCCTAGTTAGGTAATGCATTTATAACTCTAAAAAATATGTATGTAGATTATAATTAATTTATATTTAAACCATTCGTCGCGACGTGGTTTGAACCCGCATGCTACTTTATTGTTAATCCGTATAAGCCAGGAAGAAAAACCTTCTTAGTGATCAGCCTCTTTTATTGGTAAAATTATTTTTTGCGATAAAAATTAAAACCCATTCAGCTTATTATTTCATTTCATTTGATCCGTATTAAATAGGAAGTCTAATACAACAGGACGTTTTTAAGCAACATGATTATATAGTTTCGAACAAACTTGTATTTAAGGAATAATTTAATTAATTGAATCACAGTATCTCTCTGTTAGTTCACTAATGGACCTGTCCCGCTAAGTATTATGGGTGATGCACACTATTACTTGCTTTGTTAGTTAGTGCTCTTACTTAAGCACTACTAGGTACTTCACATTTAACATAGATATATAAATACTTTTAAGATAGATAGAAAGATAAATAACTTCAATACAGATCTTCGGTCAGGGCAGACCTTCAGTAAAGAAAAGTGGTAATTTATTTCTTGGATCTGTTCTGAACTTGTCTAATATTTACTTTGTTAGTTAGTGGACTTGATGGAACAATATTGGTTCACATGTACCAATTTAAAATAGTTATATATTTTAGACACTCAACGCAGGGTTTAGCTTACGGCAAGCCTTTAGTAAAGAAAAGTTGTTGTTTTTTTTTCAGAACGCAAAAAAAACATGTTTTTCGGTAAGAAGGCAGTGGATGAAAATGACACCCTAAGACAGCATAGGTATCCTAACAAATCAAATCAAATGCGATTCACCAAAGTTAAGCAACATACTAACTTATATCTTGAATAGAAAAGGCGTATTACAAGCAATGAATCAGGATCCCGTTGGTTCAGCCAAATATTATTGAAATTAGCCAGAACATGGCACCGTTGTAATCCTCCCTTTTTTGGGGTAAAAAACCGATGAGTACAGAAATTAAGATTTTGTGTAGTTAATCAAGTTTTATCAAAATAGATTAGGAATGAATGACCTGTACGCAAGTACTAACATCTAGAAAAGTATCAAAATAATATAAAAAATAAATAGACACCAATTAAATTAATGTAAATAGTGACCTTTCTTAAAGATGGTAATTGAGTAAAAACTACAACTCGCTTTGCCTATAAGAAACCAATTTTCTTGAAAATGGCCAGATTATTATGATCTGGGTGTTCACCTAGTTTTAAGTATACCTTTGGCAGTATTAATATTAAATATGTCCTTTAATTTTTCTTGTAAATTATACGGATGTAAATATAATGTTCTCTACCATAGCTACCTAATATTTTATACCGAAAACTCTCAAGAAGCATAGCTTCAGCAATTACATTTTCTTTTTATGACAAAATGAAAAATAAACAGCGAAAAGAAAATTGTTTCGGAGCACCGACTGGATACTCGTGAAAGTAATGAAATTGCCAAAATAATCCGTTTCATGACCCAATTCTATAATAGGTATGACGAATTTTACAAGTACAGATCACAGACTTTAACTCTTGATGGTAATTTTAAAATTATTGTAATTTTAATGTGATTGAAATTGAAGTATTATAAATATAGCTCCAGTGTTTTGCAAAACCTAATGCTATTTTTTTAAACATAAACGTTAATTGTCCAGCACATGATCAAGGATAGCAAAACCATATAAGAGACTAAACAGCTTTTAATCCTCAATAGTCCAGCAGAAAATTTGTCTACTTGCGAATCTATTCAGTTCCTACAGAGAGATAAACTTGTAGTAGGACGAATTTAGACTATATTTAGTTACTAATTCCATTTTACCGTTAAGTTTTCAAAAGTTCTGGTCAGTCACGCGGTTATTTATTCACAGCGGAGAGACCTCCTCCTATCAAAAGGCACAAACACGCGTACAATATAGTTCCTTGAATAGTTTACAGGACTGACGTACTTGTAGATACTGGGAGTCGTATCTTTAGAAAGGGTTAGGTGATTTGAATACCAATGAAACTGGCTTTGGCTCTTTGTGGTTTCTGTCCACGTTTTTGTATCTGAATTGTCAAGTTGTAGTCAAAAAAGGCTTAGAATACAGAGATATCGGTTCAAAGCATCACCTTATTTAAGTTCCCTGCTGGACGTAAGCCTAGCTAAAATCACGCTACTGGAAGTGATTACTTGCTTTGTGTTGAAAGTTCATTGGTTAAGTTAGAAGAAGTCGAGGAGAGTTACTTTTCAATACAAACATTATCGGACAAATAGAACACGGTAGTGATTACACGAACAAAAAGCTTTGCGTCTACTTTTACTGTGGGAACTATAAATATGCTTCTTTTATTTCCGGATAACCATAATCTTGTTCTTTCATGTTGCATCTAAGTAGATTTCTGGTTAAGCATGTCAGCAATCAGCAAAAAGCATGTCAGTCAAGCCTTATTCAATTATTATCTTATAGCTGATTCAATTTCTGGGTTAGACACACTTGGTAAAAACTGGCTTTACCCACCGGTAAGTGTAGCGTATCTCTTTACTCGTGTATCTACTGCGTCAAGGTTGGAGTTAATGGTGACTTTAGTACACTTTTTTCAGGACATGCTTTATAGATAAATCAGCACAGATGATTTTGGTATTTCTGACACGTATTTTTCAACCCGGTGCTCTCCTCTTTGATAGCGCGATTTGGGTGCTCGAGATGTTTCAAAAATGTATGGAACTCTGGCCAGGACAGTGTACACGATTCTATAAATATAATGAAGATAATCCAAATAAAAATATTGGTTGAATATTACTTTTCAATACTAAATAGTACAGAACAATCAGTCATTAAGTTTATCAATGTAACTTAATATACCTAACCTATTTGTAGCATCGCACATTTCTGCTTTCTAAAATTTAAGTCATAAATCAAATTACTTCGTCGTAAAAATATAGGAGCAAACACAGGTGCTATCATAGAACAATGAATATTGCTTTTACAGCTTTTATCTCCAGTATCAAGATAGTTTACAGCTTAAACTTTCGATGCATTAGGCAATTTTAGTGAAACATAATGTCCACTGCATGAAGGTAAAACCTGTTATGGTCTAAATGTCGAAGTTATAGACTAGATTAGAAGATAGAAGTTGTGTCGGAACTAAGAAGTACCGAAACGCAAACCCTAAAAATATTTATCTCTATTGCTGGATAAATGTGAGTACCTACGATTTGGGAACACTATGTTAGGTACTAAAAATTAGAATTTATACTGTTATTTCGTAGTAAATATTTAGTTCATATAATAGACGTCATTACTGTCATTATCACTGTTTTTGATTAAGATTATCCTCAACTCCTATAGAAAAATAAACAATAACTGTGTGGCGAATTATTCCGCTTTTACCAAAAAATTGCATCTTCGTTTGTGTATTTTCCTCTTTGCAAAACAAATAAATATAAATAATAAATAAAGTTTTTCGTGTTTGCGTGAAACTCTAGAAAAGTCTCCTTGCATTTTTAGGGTATAATATGACAAGGCAACAAAAATGCAAAAGCAACAAGATGACTTTTGACTTGATATTCGATACGTATAACTATAACCCGAAAAAATCCTAAACATCATTTGTCAGCATTAATGTTGGCAAAAATACAAATCGTATAATGCCATATACCAAAAGGCTATTTTCAATCCAACTTTTAAACACAATATTTTCCCACGTGGTTATGTAACCAAACGTCACAAGATATATTTAAGTGAAACAAACATAGATACATTTATGACAAAACAAACATTTGTACAAGCCATCGAAGCCACGGGTCACTGAATCGTCCAATGATACGAGTACAAAATGTTGGCCGATCACAACCGCAAATGCCGCACTATTGAGAACGACAAGAAAATGCTTTTGACTCGACAAAATTGGGATCGTATCTAACGTTTAACGTAAATTCCGTGTACTTATATGAATAGGCTACCACTAACTTACTTATAAGTTAGTGGTAGCCTATTCAAAAACCCCAAGATCGAGGGCAAGTCTTCGATTGCATGGTTAGGCTTTCTCTATCCTCTGAGTTCTCTACTCATGTGTATTTTAGAAATATTAACCACATGTCTTGCTGTAATGATACTGATAAAACGCAAGAAAACCTGCTTATGATATAACTGTCGGGTTCAATTGAACTCAATTCAAAATTTGGTCAACGTAGTGGACTATTGTCTACATCCTCATAAATTCAACGTTAAGTCAAATTAAATCATCAATTACGAAAAAACTGCAGTGAAATTCTATAGGGTTGACAAAATATCAAGGCCGTAAGTTAGATTGTATATAGTGCAGCCAAAATCAATTATTACCTTGAAGACATTGTTCAGAAGAATTCAACGTCATATAGAAGACAGGAACAGAATTGGCGGCTCTTTATGACCTTACAACAGAAAGCGAAACATTCGACTTCTAAAGCAATTTTAAAATATACGATACTTTGGAAAATTGTAGTATAGGATTTAAGACTACAGAAAAAAAATGGTCAACGTCCTACTAAGTATGGTTCGCCATAGGCCTATGGCTATAGGTTTCTTGTTGTCTAATGTCAGCAGGCTGTTTAAACCCTAAACTATTTTAGTGTTACCTGTAAAACGGTTTCCAAGGAAAGGCCTGCTTTGAAGTTAAGTTCTCTAATTTGGGTAGGCGTATCTACATCAAAGCTACAGTAAATTCAGACTAAGACCACGTCAAACAACAAAGACAAACACTGAATAAGTATACATTACCATAACGGCTGACCGTTGCAAATTTAAACAAGCACAAAGCCCAAATTTACATCTTCGTCCGGTGCAAAACCACCTTCTGGACTGGCCGAGCTTCACTAATTATATGTAAACTTTGAAGTACACTCAAGATAGTTTAAAGACTCCCACAGCGGGCGTTTTAGTTCAAAACAGCCCGGAGATATGCGCATACTAACGACAAAATGTTGGCGATCTGTGTAAAATTCATGATCACGGGTCATGAGGCTGTAACTTGGTCAATTTAGAAGATTACAACATAGTTTACAAGGGTCGAAATACTTATGGCGGTAGTGGAGTTACTGGAACTATGATAATGAACTCTTTTTCTTTTAGCTTGTCTGTAAGTGATAAGGCTCATTTTTGATACGGCTGGAGTGTTGTTAAGTGGCGCATGAAAAGTGAATTATGACGTCACAGTTCTGTAGAACTATGTCGGCCTAATTATCTGTCACTGTTATTTTCATACATTAAACTTTTTTTTAAATTATTGTTTGCTTGTTGTTTATTTGACACTGAAGAATTAATTAAAGTTATTAAATTATAAAATGGCAACATCTAAAATTCTTATATTAAATTGATTTTAGACTAAGCTAAGACACTGAACAACGTAAATATAAACAAAAATCTTTCTTAGTGCACCCTCTCATACACACATTCACGCGAATAAACAACTACGCAAACAGAAATTGTAAGTGTAAGTACAAAGTGATACTGCACAACCTCACACATACACTTACCCACCCACACAAACACTATACACACAGAGAGGAACATATAACTCTATAATATATAATATAATCTTATTGCTTGGTGATGCCTCACTCTTTAACATTTTATTTATAACATTGTTGGTCACTCGCACTCATAATTGATACGAGCGTGAATACAGCACGCACACTAATTAACATCTATATGTGTGGCATCTGTTTTGCATTTTTGTGAGGCCTACCTCATTTATTTTTCTATTAAAAAAATATTATGCATGTTAAATAGAAATAATTAATATTTTTTATCAAAATATTATGCCTATAACATTCGTCCCATTTTGTGACGGTAGTAAATTCATTCGTAATAACATTTAATTCGAATTATTTTTATCACTAAATAATCAATTGTAATAATAATCCTTGTAAATTACTGTACAGGCTAGACAAATATTTATTTTATTCAAATATAGGGAGAGAACTGTACGCTGGAACACGGGCCCAGCCTAGTTCGCTCACAGATACTCCAATTATTTTGAAAATAAAAACTAGCCTTAAACTAAACTAGTTATGTCAAATTTTGATATCAAAAAAATGATATAAAAGACGATATCAATTTTTTTATGGAATATATGTATTTATTTATTTATTTATACTTAGTGTAAAATTGGCCACTTTGGTTTGAAGCTATAAATGTGAAAGAAAAGCTTTTTATAATGATTTCTTTTTAAAAGCTTGTTAAGAGAGTTTTATCTTATTAAATCATCATTGAAATTATCTTTTTAAATTTGATTAACTAATGTTGATTCGGAATCGTCTGCAGTAGACGAAAAATATAAAATTGCAATTTTTTTAAATTTTAATTATGCACTCGATTATGTAAGTCATTTCCGATGTTTCCTTTGAAATATACATTTTTTAACTATTTTGTTATAGTCCGTCTAATTAGTGAGTTGTAATCAAATCTTGCAAGCTAAATTAGACCTCTCGTTGTCCGTATGGAATAAAATGTTGTATACTCACATGCCATCGACGACAATACAATAATATGGTAGCACGGAGCTAGTCTGATGATGGAGACAGAAGATGAAAATAGAATCTTCTTCGATTAACTAAACAAGATAAACCCATTAAATTCGGAGTAGGATGAGAGATTGGAGGATGGAGGAGCACTTTTACACTAGATGATATCCAGGGTCTGATGATGATGCTAGAAGGTGGCCACGGCATCTCCGTGTTCAAACATAGTAACTAAGTTTGAGCTCGATTGATTTATTTATTTACACCTTTTTACTATCATATAAAAAATAGAAATTAGAAATCAAAGTTAATTGATTTTGATAAAAATTACTTACTACTACTAAACTCTTCCTTATTTGAAGTCGCTAAAAAGTGTATTATAAGTTTTAAGTTCACGTAGTGCAAGAATTTCTCGTTACAATGATGGCTCTCGGAGCCGACCAAGTTTCTGCCTGACTCAGTGAGTTCCATGATTACTAACTTCAAAGGGAAGCCTTGCTGGAATCCCATTCAATTTTCCTAATATAACCATTTTCCTATCTCGAATGCGGTATTGTAATTTTGGCAAATTCAAACGTAAAATGCCCTCAAAGTCACTAATGTAATCAGAATTAGGTAGGTTCCCACTTTGCTGTTCCACAATATGTAAAAAGAAGCTAGTTTTATTTTTATTTTTATACATTCAACCGAGTTCAATAATAATAAGAGGTTTTATTCCTCAGAGACCTCGACATCAAAATGGAACATTATTATTTTGTTTGATAAAATATAGGTACATACATGTTTTCAGGTAGTTCCAATATACGAGTACATTTTATCAAAATCGATCTAGTCTCTTTTCGATTTAGTAAATTTGGTATTTAAATAACTAAAAAATTCGTATAGGTTATCGGTATCGGTAATACCGATATAAAGTCATGTGTGTTTGTTTGTTATTTTTCACGCAGAATGGCACACCGATTTGGATGAAATTTTGACATTTGGATAACTAATATCCTGGGCGAACACATAGCCTACTTTTTTATCCAACAATCTCCACATGGGAACACCTCGAGGCGCAGCTGGTTAAATCTAATTATCTCAAACATTTTAATAAAAATTTGTCATGCTGCCACGAAACCATTTCACTCCATACTTTAAAAGAATTTAGATTTCAGGTAATAAGCTATGGATATGGAATAATCAGTAGCAAATTCTACAATCTAGCAATTTGCACAGTAAAAGTTGTCAATAAGCGTTCTATACAAATCCTAGGAACCTTTTTTATGAATCAGTGGCATTTTTAGAAGTAAAATTTGGAAAAAAAAATATTAAATAACCTACCCTAATAAAATCAACAAAATCCTATACCAAATTAAACATTATGAAATTAGAACAACATTCATAATTTAATTCAAAAATAATTAATATTTCATAGTACAAATTTATTTCATTATTGACTATCTGAAGATCATTAAGAAAACATGAAACAGACACGTCACTCCGGTGAATATTGATGTACGATAAGCTGAACCTGAAACAATGTAATTAATTATTAATTCAAAATGGAGTTAAGAATAATTTATCAATATTATTTTGGCACTTGTAATGTGAGCATTGTCTATTAATACGCTTAACCTTTATATGAGTGACTACAAGTAAATGCTAAGGCAGTTTCTAGCGCCCCACGCTAAGTTGCCTTATTTTAATTTATTTTTGTATTTCTAGGTTAGTTTTTCATAATTAATATAATGTTTTTTCTTTCTGTATTTTTGCGATGCCACTTACTTACTATATTTTATTGTGATACTAATTCAACTTCAACTAAAAAATAAAAGTACACGTTATAACAACTTAACAAAAATATACTTATAATATACCTAATGGCAAAAATACCGTTTTAAGCTCGTCCTTAAAATACAATTTATAAGTTTTAAGATACCGTTATTGTCTAGAATATTGTGAAACTATAAAAACTTTACCATAACTTAAAATAAACAGTATTACCTACCTATCTACATTTAATAAAAACTTCTAGGAAATGAAAAGAAAAACGTACGATCCAAAGCTGCAAAGACATTAAAACTAAATGAGATCTCACCATTGTCTTCAGCTTCCGGCATTGTAATACTGTGCATTTCGGAGTCTCTAAGAAATATGTAATCCGCCCTGAACCCGGTCCCGTCGAGTCTGTCATTCGACTTAAATGTAAGTCTTATGAAGTTCTTGTCAGAAGTAACGAGTAACTCTTTAAGTTGACCGCAATGCCTTCTACTGTGGGTTACTATCATCTGACTTGAGAATTGGATGTAGTCACTGGCTGACACTGCTTCGCATCTGAAAATAATGACTGGTTGTAGTTTGTTATGAGGAACACGGTTTTGTGTGGAGTAATAAATGATAATGGTAATCCAGTTCCATATCCAACAAAAAAAGAATATAAAAATTCTTTGGCCGATTGCCAAAGCATCCTTATAGGAAATCGGGTAAAACACCTAAAGACAGTCACACTGAGAACATGTTCGCGGAGGAAACAAAGTTAAACACTTTTAACACAAAAATATTTTTAAAGAGAGTTTAAACTAAGTACCAATAACCTATTTTGCTAAGGAGTGTAAAAATTATACAAAAACAAAACATCTACATCCATACCTATAACTAATCGGAATTGGATCTCTAGGATCCAATGTCAGGATTAGTTGTTAAGCATTGGTTTAACAAGATAATGTGGTTGAAAAAACTTAAATATCTAGCTAAAGGGTGTTTATTTGTAATCAAGTGATAGTCGCGGATTTGTAGTAACATAAACCGAAGCATCTGCTTAGTACTTGTGAAAGGCATGTCCAAATCTTTTGTGGTAAGACGAATAATTTTCCGAGACAATTTTTAACTGTATAGCTTACAGGATTATCGGGTAAGAAAAAGGGTGAAATATACCCCTCTTAACCCATTTTAGCTTAGTACATACAGAATAAAACAATAATAAATATTCACTTATACTTTTCCACAAAGTTTTTTTTATAGAGAACATGATTATTTTTTACGTAATAAACTATAATTTTTACTTCCAAATTATGACACTAAAAGATCCGTTCCGCAAATTTAATGGTATACCTTTTCCATCTTAATTTAAGTAGTTTTTCATGAACCATAAACCACTTCATTTGCTCTCGAGTTATAAAACTTGTCTTACAGGTTATAAAAATCTTCACAAAAGTAAGTAGTTTTCTTTTTAAGACTTATGGAGGCACCTCTTGTTTTATACTTAAAAGTACTCTCATGAGCTAAGTATGTTTTGTTATTTGCTATTGCAGAAGAAGTATTGCTTTCGATGTGAATTTAGATCATTGGCTAGTACTAGTAACTTGCCATTAGTAGCTAATAAAAAAAATATGTACATTTTGACTTGCCATTAGTACTAGTGAATTTTTTGACAGGAGCCGCCTGGTAAAGAGTGCAGTGTACAAATGTTCCAGTTTGAAAGAAAAAGCCAATATGTAATTGAGGTTTTACACTAATATCTTAGTCAAACTCGGGTAGAACAGCAGCTGTTAAGGGCAAGATGTCATGCTCAACATTAAGGCATTAATCATTGCATATATTGTAATTCGCAACACTTTAAAAAATAGCGCAAAATAAAAAACACTATATAATAAATAAATTGTCGTCTATTAACTTAAGGTCGGCATCAAAATATTCTTCTTTACATGTTATTTTTTAACTAATGGATAACCCAATTCTAAATCACACACACACACTCCATATTTTACTCAAACGCCAAACATATCGCCGTGTTATTCAGAAAGGAATCATCGCCCCGAAGAATCTGAATAAATCATAGACTTATAAACTCATCTCTGCACAGATTGCTTACATACTCATAGGAAGTACATGATATACTATGCCCAGGATCTACGTAATGTTAAGACTTTCTTTGCTTTGTTGTGCTTCACGCTTAGCAGGCGGTCATACTCGTGTCGTAAAACAGTTGTCCTGAATGGCAAAACTGATTGTACCGACTTCGTTTAAAAAAAACAATTTGCTCTGAAGGCTTTCTTTATGTTTGTTATAATTCGACTGATATTATTATTAAATATCACGCGTACCTACTTGTGAGCAATTTTAATATTTATAATCATATAAATTTGAAATCATATTGGTTGACCATTATTAGCTTTTCTATTCGCAGTCTATAGTATGTAGAGCTGTCTATAATTTTTATTTTGTTATTCTGTTGTAGTGTTTTTTTTTTTAATTAGATAAATGTCAATATTTAAGCATTAATAAGCGAATAATTAAGCAAATTCTGGCTTATAATATTATAGGCAGAGTAATTTATCATCGTTATTATTTATAGCTTAGCGTCAGCGATAGCGACTTTAATTTCAAGTACTAGGTGATACGCTCTATATAGTGTTAAGCAAACAGAACAAAGCTCCATGGTATAAATCACTTACGGGACCACACCCTCCACGTCGAAATGCGTGAAATGTAAATGTACTCTCTCGTTATCGTTTCCATAGAAGAAGTAATTGCATTCCGTGTCTCTAGGGTAGAGGCCAGGGAAGTTTGGTGACGTCACCACACCTCGGCTTCTCTCGCTGCTATTGTATACGAAGGCACATGGAAATTCTAATAGTTGACTACCAGTAGATATTCCGTAATCTGCAATAGGACAAAGACTAAGAATAAACCTTATTATGTTTAAAATAAAACTAATTTTTTCTTCTTTAAATTTATTATACAAATAAATGAGTTGTTTATCTCAGGGTCAAGGTCATTGTCAGTGTATTAAAAGTCACTTGAAGGTGTTTTGTGTGGCCTTCATTTAAGACTGAAAATAATAATATTTGGTATTCGTACAACGATCGTTCAATTATTTCAAGTTCATTTATAGAACTAACAAACTATCCTTAACGTCCGCCGTGGCCCAGTGGTTAGTTCTCAATTTCAGGTTCGATTCTCGGCCGGATTAGGCGTTCCAATGATAAGTTGAAATGTTTATATTTGGATCTAGGAGTGTGATAAGAATGTTGCATGGCATCCGCGACACAAAAGAAATCGTAGCGAACAACTATGAGGATTAATCATTATTTAATTATATTAATTTATTAGATTTAATACGTTATTCGACACACGGCAGCGCTCAGTTCTGAATGGTGCCCCGCTCTGATCATTCTACGGGCTGAGAAAGTACTATTTAGATGACCATCCAAATAAAGAAATATGGATAGACGAGCCGAGACCGTTGAGACTATGCCACAAACGAGCGATGAAAGCTAATTGATCTATTGACTTCATACTAAATCTTCTTATTTTGTTCATTCATAAAAAAGTATTTATTGTGCTAGATATTTTACCATGTATTTGTCTTACATAAGTAAGGCAGTTACGCGTATGATGTCATATTTAATGGGCTCTTTTAATGTCAAATGCCACTACCTACCCTATTGCCAATATTTCCATTACAATTTGTCATATATTGAGAAAAAAGAATATGCGTAGAAGTGTTTTTACGGGCCATTTGCCTGAACGTAATGTTCACATCATAAATGATGTCGTTAATAGCAAAAATACGCTTAACATTATTTAGATCTCCGTTTAAAAGGTCGAAGCCACAATTTGTTACATAAAGTAACATTCACTAAAACGAGCATCCACTCGATGTTACTTTGCGAACTACATTAATATCAATTAAGGTCAAACTTTACTCTCAGTCTTCTGAGTAATGAAAGAATTTAAAGAAACTTTTGAGACTGTTGATAATTTTCCACTTTCTAACTTTCTAATTTGTTCAGAGACACGCTCAACTGTAAACTTCTAACAGAAAACAAATTGAGCATCGTATTAAAACTCTTTAAACTGCAAAGTTAATAAAAATAAAATCAACCGAAAAGACCAATAATCATGTCGTGATAATGAAAGTCTGATAAACAAGACAAACGAGCTAGACATAAATTATTCCAAACAAGGTACAAAGAGCGAAAAAATAATTTATAACACCCAGACAAATAGAATATTAGGTCGTAGACTAACGGCCTAAATAAACAGACAACTCTATTCTATATCCAAAATTGTATACTCAGGGGTGCCGCACATTTCTATTGCATAGAATTCAAGATTGTGATGTTCATAAATCAGTATAATGCGGACTCACCTTCAACAAAAGAATATGATATCTTGAATCCCCTACTATGTCTTGAAGAATATAGTCCGCGGAACTCAAGCGATAGCTTTGGTCCATTTGACATTATTGGCTTGGGTAGTTCGCTTCCGCAGAATGACGCCATCTTTTCAAGACGACCGTCTACGTAAACGAATACGTCTAGGGAGTCCATGCTCTCGCAACTGTAATAGAGGGATTTGGTTATTCGGCGAATTTAAAGAGCATTCGTCAGTACTGCATTTCCATACAAATTTCCTCCTGTACTTTTTTAATAATAATATGACACCATGAATTAATTTTTTTTATTACCATTGAAATTAATACTAAATCAAGTAATAAATAAGTAATAATTTAGTTTATAGACTTAAAAACGAATTGCAATGTTATTAAATAGTAAATTAATCATTGGAAGCAAAATTACACCTTTATACATTATTCTGTTTGCACATTACATAAAAACGTTGATACCTAAAGTTCAATTGACATTCTACGTGATAAAGACATCTTACACAAAAACACCTTGCCAGTTCGTTATAAACGTCAATATTTTTACATGCCAGTCGCAAAGTCATATTTTCCAAAATTTGCTTAACAATAGTTATAAAATTTTTAGTGCTAGGTGTTTTCATTTTTAAATATTACCTACTTTACATTATATTTATTCTAGTATTAAAAGCCAGAGCTTTTATTAGGAAATGTTTGTGTGAAAAGTCAGTACTAGAATAAGTTTTTAAGGACTGTCCCGACTTCGTTTATTGCGATGCGATGTAGCTGTTTTTAAATTTCTAGTTCGGGCCAAACGGAACCGTTTCAGCATGCGTTTTGTGCAAAGTGTTTTTTGTTATGAACGTTCGGCTAATGTTATTATTTTTATACATAAGTTGGACTAAAAAAAAATACGTGTTTGCATATGTAACATGAACTTTAAAATAACTTATCATAAACAGTATCTCAGAGTTTGGAGTTAAGATAAGTAACGTTTAATCCTAGCATATTTAATGATTTTAATTTATATTTATATATTTGCAGGCTAGGGGAGAACGGTTAAATAATTATTGCTCTTTACTCGATATAACTATGTATTTTAAAATAAATTTGTGTAGTTCAATCACTTACAAAAAAAACTTAAGTTAAGTCAAGATACTAGTTCCGAAGGCATTAACATAATCAACAATAGAGAGTGCCTAAACAAAAAATAATAATAGTCTACCAAAATACAAAGCAAGAGCTTCAATAATTCGACCCAAAATTGCAAGTCACGTTAGCACGGCCAACACTTAACCTAGATAAAGGCATCACTTACTCGATAATATTATCACTCATCCGTTGCAAGCTGAAATCTTCAAAGACCAGCCTGATCCTCTCACGGCCCCGAGCTAAGAAGTCATAGTGACATTGCGTTTTCTGAGGGTAAGGCAACGGGTGAAGAGGTGAGGACAATTTCCCGCTTTTGCTCTTATCGCTTCTGAATACTTGATGGCAAGACGAGGCTGAAAGGGACAACGTTTCAATATAGACTTAAGGGACGATTCAATATAGGTTTAGGACGTTTTGCATCTTGCGGAGTGATTGGGAACGCACTACGTAGGTACACTTTTTGGACCTATGGAAATTAGCTATCTAGGGGCCGATTCAATAAGGTTTAGGACGTTTTGCATCAAGCAACGTAATTGCGAAGGTGTTGAATATATTATGTGGACTTTTATTGTGTGAGTATTATATTATGTTGACAAAGTACTAAGGCACACTTAAAGCTCAATGTACTTTAAAAAAATATTTTCAGGACCCTAGCAGAAACGAAGTTTTGTAATTCAGCCTAAAAGTAACAATATCTGCTTCTGTATGAAAATTGTTGGTTAGCATTAGTATTTTGAGGAGATTTTGAGACTGAAATGAACTTTATTTTAATAAGTTTAAACTCGGTGTTCAAATAAGCCACGATATTATTTTACAAAGAACCAACAATAATCCGAATTGTGCCTCGTGCGATAATTCACCTACAACAGAATTTTGACAAATATAATTCATTTGATATACTCGGGGTGTGACTTCTCACACCCCTTTTCAATTTCATCGGTTCTCATCACTTGATCCGCGCGTGACCAGTTTAACGAGAGAATCTGATTATCCAGACCAATGGTTTCCAATGAACATTGGAAAATTTATTAAAATTATTTATCGAAAATCGATGCTTGAGTGTAATTTTTCATTTGGTGATTTTATATTTTTAGGCTTGTATATGAAAACAGTAGTTATTTTGAAATTGTAGCAAGACTATTTTGGATACACAAAAGATGTAGAACATGTTGTGTAACATATACGCTTTCATGTTGTATATTCAACTCTTATGTAAATATACGAGTAGGTATATTATGAATTTGTTGCGTAACTTTTGGTGTGATTAAATACGAGTAAAATATTAATGATTTTCTCAAAACATATGTCCGATCTGACACATTAGATTTTTACACAGCTTCCGGATTAAGAGTTAATTTAACAAAAATATAATCACTCAGTTACATGAGATTCGTTATGATATAATCCATTTTTACCATATGTGTTATACTGCGATATAAAAATAAAGTATTTTTTAAATAAACCTAGGTCAATGCAAACCGGCAGAGCATTTATTATTCCATAGGAACGGTGTAAGATCGTACTAGGATATCCTCAGCCGGGTCTACACCGGATATTAAGTTGAGGTACAGCTCAGAATACTGTTATAGATTTATTAAACTTGATTGTTTACTCGACAAAAGCACTAAACTAATTTCAAGCGTCCAGTCATTAAATTGTTGTATCACTATAAAACATATCAGTAATGCGCTGTAAATATCAGATATTAAATCGACTTTACGTTTTTAAAACTTGGCTCAAAATTATTCACGCTAATAAAATGAAAACATAACCAACACTGTGATATTTATGTTAAAAAATTTACTGGCGAATAAACGTGTTTTATCTTTTAACATCTTTTCATCTTTTATCTCGTTTTATCGAATTGAAAACTCATGCGCCAAAACAAGACAAAAGACAACCACGTTGACGTGTTTCTCATAATAGTTTTTACTAAATTGGAGTACATTCATAAATATATCGGAGTAAATTGATTTATTTGATACATTGGGACTGATGAAAATACTGATGCCACTTGTCCCATGAAATTAGTGGAACAAATTAACTAAAACTGTCCCAACATGTAATAATAATTTAATGTTACTAGTGAAAACAGTCCCAAGAAATCTTATCTCATTAGTCCCAACCAGGTTGGGTTGGGACTAATAAGATTGGTATAAATAAAACCCCAACTCTATAGGTTGGGTCCTCATATAATAATATAAATATAATATAATGTGATACTGAAATAAATAGTTACATAGGAACTAGACGAATGCAAAGTAACACTACTTTAGTACTTACTTGCGGCGCTTACAGCTGGCCCTAAGCCGGATATTGCCTCAGTGGTGCTTGACTTTTTATTAACCTCAGCATCTGTTGGAGAGGAAAACTATGATTTATTCCACTATTAGTTTCATATTTTATAAGTACTTTAAATTAAATCTTCTTCAAGTAAACAAGTAGATTGTTAATGAATTGTTAGGTACATACATACGTACTTAGTTCTGATGACAATACATTTAATAAATTATTAGGTACACAAGGCTTTTATATTTATTGTATTATTTTTGTGTGCGTATATATAATACAAATCCTTTTTTTTCTTTTGATAAATGGTACATACGAATTATATATTAGCTAGCGTCTTGAGTCTATGAATTTTCAAACCCTAAAATGGCGGATTGGAAATATTGTTTACAACTCTTTTATATTAATTATATGATATACATATACAGGGTTATCGGCTAGGAGTGTACAAAGTGGAAAGGGGGTCACTGTACCCATCCTAAGGAACAACTTTCACTATGGACCAACTCTGAATTCGAGAAAAAAAACAGCTATTCCATACAAAAATTTGATCGATCGTCGACAAAATGTATGAAACAGCTGATTATTCTTTGTTATTAGCCAATAACCCTGTATATGGCACCTGGCATTGCTATTACAACGAATGCTTACTAAACCTGCGCTAGTTTCGTCTTCTATCTGGAACTGGTAGCTGGCTTTGAACCCTTGACCAGGGCTGTCTGAGTTACTCGTGAATTGCACCATGAGGTCTGGACCGGTTGACAGTACTTCGTAACCTAGGAATGAAAAAATAACATTATTGAATTTGGTTCTAGTGTGACAAAAAATCCGGTGTCCGATATCAGAAAGATTTTCATCGAAATATAGTCACAAATAGCCCCAACTTACCTACAACCTCATTACAGATCATGGCGAGTACCGGCGACGCCGCTGTTCTACCATCGAACACTTTTATTATGTCTGCCCGATTCAAACAACTGCAATAAAAGAGTACTCAGATGAAATTCAATAAAATCATAAGTGGAATATCAGAGTGGTGCAGTTACCCGGATTTTTATGTCGAACGTGATAACTGCGCGACAGTATGAAATGAGTATATAAAACGTTGTTCAATTGAGGAAGACGCTATATATGCTTTTTAAAGCTTGTGAAATTCTAGGGAGATTCCATGTGCCCCAGATGGTGTATTTATCTACTTTTTGCAGAATATACATTAGTACATGATATTTCGATAATTGTACCAAGACTATAGTTTTAAGGCGATAACAGTGCGTCAATAAGTTAGAACCATTATGTTTGAATATGTCTCTGATCGAGGTGTGTTGTAAGTGTATTTGTCAATGTTACATGGTTTCTCCAATATAAAAGAATTTTAACTTTATACTATATTTTTTTTGCTGCTGCTCTAACAAAGCAAACAAGAATTAGAACTAATATGTTGTGTGTTTTGTAGCACTATATTTAGTAAGAAATTTTTCTTGTATTTACTTATATTTTTTTTGTGTCTGCAATAAAGGATTGATCTATCTATCTACCTATCTATGTTTTTTCACCTTTCATCGCCTTTTTGAAGAAATGACTCTTGAAAAACCAGCTTGATTCTCTCACGTTGTCTGCAACAAAAAATAAATAAATGGATGATCGTTTTATTGTGTAAAAATATATTTATTTGTTACGTAAAAACAAAAAAATATATATTTTTACATGTAACGGCACAAGTAGCGGTTTTATCGCTAAAAACGATCTGTTCCAGGCAACCTTTGGATGAAGACTATCGTCAAAAAATTATATTAAAGACGGTGTGTACTTACAATAAAGTAATAAATCTACTCTAAATTACACTTAATACATACATTCTAATACCTAAAATAGTTTCTATGTATTGTATTTTTCTTTTATTAAACACAAAGAGAACGACGATTTTGATCATGAATTATCTGAAATTACAATAATTAATGAATACTTTAACTACATTATTCAAGAAAAGAAGACGTTAAACTTAAAATTAATTATAAAGTCGCGAATAACTCAATAAATCCTTCGCGGAAACAAGTCTTGGCAATAAATAAAGAAATTGGTAGTCAAACGATGTAGACCATCAGAAATATCTAAGGCCTTTAGTTATTTGAATAATACGGCGGAACATCAGGGTCGGAGTGGAATTTATTATACCTAACTCCTGGTAAGAAAGTTTGATTACAAAACCTAATATTCTGCTTTCATTGGTTAGTAACACTAACAAATCTTAATGTTTATTGCTTGCTCACTGAGTATTAAAGAAGTAATTAATACATTGAAATAAGTGACAACCGACTAAATAATCAATTAATTAGTTTTTTTAAGCAAACTATTATTTACATACTGATTTTGTTATGTTAATACATTTGGCGAACTTCGGAAGTTACGCAAACGTTTGCTTTCAGTGTATTTCTTGGATGTAGTTACTCGTTTACAGGCCGATCCTTAATTTTCCTAGTACACACATACACGGTACTTAAATTTAAATATGAATGAAATTGGACAAGAAGTTATCGAGATATAAAGATGCACAAAATTACTTGTAACTGCAACTTTTCTCAGACCACAGCTGCAAATTTTTAGGTTCATAAAATAAACAAACCACAGTTTAAATTTATTTAAAATAAATAAATAGTTAGTTCATAATAAACCAGGAATTATGTAATTTATTTATAAATCAATTTTAAAGTTTTATGGAGGTGCAAATACATCTCAAAACTTTAACTTCGCACTCGTTTTAAATTGATTTACACGAGAGCAACATTTTAAACGCCGTGCAAAACATGATACTCTACTTTTTATTCAAATGCTGACTGTAAAGAGCTACTCTAAAAATAAAATTGCACAAAGTGGTGCACAATATTCACTTGGCAGAAGTGGGCGTGTAAATTGACTATAACGAAACAGTCCTGAGAGCTTGACATTATGGATATGTAGAGTGCAATTTTGTATGAAACAATTTTTGTGGACTGAACGACGATTGTTCTTACTTGAATCTGTTGTTAAAAGATTATTAAGTTGGTTCGTCCTGTTTAAAAGTTGTAATTTTGAATAATTATGATGAGAATCTTGGAAAAAAATCGATCTCTTTGCCTGAAACAACATGCGTCGATTGCAGTAGTCGTGTATTCGCATTTTGCATGCCTGAACTTGGGTTTGCACCTGCATTTTCGACATTTTCGTAGTGACGACAGTATAGTCGCCCGTGTGACGGCCAGCTTGACTGTGAATTGAACACGAAGGCGCAGCAGTCGGGTTACATGCCAGAACTTGGGTTCAAACCCTTGCCTTCTGGCTTGTGAAAAAAAATGTTCACTGACCAGGCCACCACTAATAATACATACCTGCCATTAAAGTGATAAGTGCAACGGACATTGCTCGGGTAACTGGACGGGTAGCGAGGACTGTACAGTCGCCCGTGGGACGGGCGGCTTGGCTGCGAGTTGAACACGAAGTCGCAGCTGTCGGGCATTCGTACTCCGTCCGTTTCAAAATTGCCTGTACAAATATTACTAAGTAATTATTTGTTATAAACGGTTGAGCTTTTCAATTCGTCGGAAGCCTTTATAATAAGTAATGCTTTAAAACTTGTGATCAATTTTAGTGACATATACAGGGTTATTGGCTAGGGGTGTCTTAACCCGAAAGGGGTCACTATAGTCATCCTAACGAAAAACTTTCACTATGGAATCAACGCTCAGAATTCGAGAAAAAAATCAGCTGCTACATACAAAAAGTTTATCGGTCATCGACAAAATGTATGAAACTGCTGATTATTTTGTCGAATTCAGAGTTGGTCCCCATACTAAAGGTTGTTCGTTAGGATGAGTATAGTGACCCCTTTTCGGCTTAGTACACCCCTAGCCGATAGCCCTGTACTGATTTACAAAACAAACTGTTGCAACTGCAAAGATCGATTCTTATAAAATTTATATGAAACTACTTCTTGTTTGATAAAGGTACATAAATATATTTTAAAACGTTTTATCGTCGTCACCGTAAAATCAAAATATATTTTCGAAATGAAATAACTTGAACGTCATTTTTCGAAATCTTGAAGGGCGTATCAGCTAGACACATTAATAATTAACATACCTATTTAAATTAATTTCAACGTGTCTAAACATACTCAAATGAAGGCTTAGGAGATATAATACCTCGGCTATGAGCTTACTAAGCTAGTAAGATTGCAAGATCAATCTAGTAATTATATAGCTGCTAATCTTTCCAGATAAATGATGACTGAGCGTTGATGTGTCTTGTTATTAAACCCATCAAACAAATAAGTGTAGTCTTTTTAATTAACGAGTCTTACTAATATTATAAACGTGAAAGTTTGTGAGAAAGGATGTTTGGTACTCTTTCACGCAAAAGCTGCTGAACCGGAGATAGGTTTGTTATAAGAGCTAAGACACATATGCTACTATATTATCCAGTATTAACGGGGGTAACACCACATGGGACAGCTTGTGTTAAAATAATATCAATAGACGAAGGATATAAATTATTCAGGGTCATCTGTTATGGGGAGTCTACTATCTATATACACAGGATATTGGTTAGGGGTGTATTAAGGCGAAAGGAGGTCACTATACTTATCCAAAGGAACAAATTTCACTATGGAACCAACTCTGAATTCGAGAAAAAAAATCAACTGTTCCATACATTATGTCGACGACTGATCAACTTTTTGTATGGAACAGCTGTTTTATTTTCTCGAATTCAGAGTTGGTCCCATAGTGAAAGTTGTTCATGAGGGTGTGTTTAGTGACCTCTTTTCGGCCCCTAGCCGATAACCCTGTATAAAACAGTAAGTCCTGACTAACTGGTTTACTGAGTGATATTACCTAGAAAATAACCGCTAAACCAAGAGAAATTTGGAGGGTGTATTCAATATAGTATTTAAGGGTGTAACTAAGAAATAATTTTAGATTTATTTAAAAAAAACTCAAACCCTAAGGAGATCGAAATGGGGGTTCAAAGATCAAAACTTTTTTATATTCTATTTTATGTCCGAACAACGCCGCGGTGAGAGCTATCAGTACTCCCTCACCTCATAGAACGAGTTTTATTAACCGAGCGACTTGGCAATCTACATATTTCTATAAATTCTATAAACGTTTGTCAATTATTATTATTTTGTTCTGTCGAACATACAGCTGACTTTTTTCCAAATTCAGGCTTTGCCATAACATAGTAAAACATATCCGCAATTATGAGTATAGTGATCTCTTTGGTTTCTGTAAACTAACACCCTTATTTTATTAAAAATGTACTTACGAATATGTAATTTACACACGGAATTCCCTATAATGGATTTGATTATTAAAACATGCTGGTGTGCTTTGAGTTAAAACAAAAGATTTTGAAGAAAGCAGCTGTTTTCAAAACTTTGAGAGTACGTGCCTGAAAATCTAAAACTCGCGTTGCATGCACGAGTATCTATTCTTTACTGAAACTTTACTTGAAGCTCGTATCCAGAGACCAAGAAATTAAAAGTTTTGACTGCCTTTAGACAACTTCGAAGTACGTGATTATTACAGGAGTTCGGGTATTGTTATATACGTTTTCGTTTCCTTCTTATTGGATATGTCAATTCGAGTTTCACGAGTACCTAAGGGTTTTATGCAGGTTTTAAGCTCTTAATATGAGTTGAGAGGTACTCCTATTAATTCATTTTTATTTTCCATTACATTAGAACAGGGATTTTTCTTACTCATCCTATGACGTCATTTGTTTAGAAAACAAAAACAAGTAGTACGCACGCTAACTGTTGATTTTGTGACCGCAATATTTTGCGATTTTATAAGATACCACGACCAGCATTCAGCCGATTTTTATATATTGAGGAATCTTAAATAATATTTATTGTTTTACACCTGCTCATGCCAAATATTACTGAAATCGGCTATCTAATGGCGCTGTAGTAAACTTCTCCTTTGAGAGAAATAAACTCTCCCCATCCCTGACGACCAAAAGAATCGTATTACTTACGTAAAGTTCGTGTACGCAAATTTCCGAAGAGATACAAAGAAAAACATCCTATTGGACAGACAAAAAAAATACCAGACCTGTGAATCAGAGAGGCTTGCTCGATCAATGAAATAAATGTTGTATATGATAGATACCCTCCCAATGAAATAACTGCAATCTGTACAACCTAACGATATACCGACAGAGAAACGAAACTTATCCTTAACTCGAAACACAGACGCTTCGCTGACTCGGTCAATTAAAAAGCAACATGAAAAGCGGAAATCATAGTATTACACAAAGAGCCACATAAAACCTCACAATAAAGAAAAGCTCAAACCAACGCTTCTTTGCCTCATCAAAGCATCAGAAGCCTCTTTAATTATTCTTAATACTTAAGCCGCAGCCATTAATTTTTATTAACCTTTCGCCTCCGTTTCGGCTCTACGTCATTGTCTCATCGAATCAACGTTCAATTAACTGCTCAGAGCCGGGCATTTGGCAAACATTAGAATACAATACAGCTTCATCTTGATTTTGCTTTTTCCTTATTCGTTACATATATATGTGAATTAGATTGGCATGTGTTCGATAACGCCATTGAAACAAAATGAACAAATTATCTCGTGTATAGACTTTTTTTCATTAAAGAGTAAAAACTTTTGAAATGAAAATGGATCTGTTTGTATCTTTGTCAAGTAGTTGGTCTTGTTTTTTTTTTCTTGGTAAGTTAGTCGTACCGTCCCGCGACGTCCTGGTAGAGGCAGTCTTTTGTCGACTCAAACCACCCTATTTCTACGCACGAAAAGAAGATCATAATTTTTATTGTTTTTATAGAAGTTAAGAGTACACGGACTCGCACATAACGCTGTGCGTCTATTTTTAAATACAATCTGCCTTGGTTTATAAACAACTTTAATCTCAGTCTATTCTTATAGCCAGTACATCCTACGTTAGTCATAGTCAGTTTTTCAATTCTCAAAATCCACACCAAATACAATCAAATTCCGCAACCTTTTTCCTTTTTGAAATCCGTAACTTATAATAATAGCTCTTTAGAAAAACTTTGAACAACGTGTAACAGAAAGGTATGACAATACTAAAGGGTGTTATCCTACCAATCAAGATGAAGAAAAGAAGAAAAATCGAAAAAAAAAAATAAGGTTCTGCGTATAAAAATTGGTCACGTGATCGGTCAAATTGTGTAGAAGACGCAATATCTTTTTCTCGAATTTTGCAAAATATTGATCTACTATTTGTTTTCTTTGATGGGTAGACTAACACCCTTAAGTATCGTCACACCTTCTGTTTCACGTTGTATAATCACAATATCAAACAAAAAAAATCATTCTGCGATATATTTCCTTAAATAAAAACACGAGTGTAAAAACCCATAGCTATAGTCAATTTCACTACGTTTAAAACTCAAATAAAACAAAAGTAGTGTAATAGTATCGTATCATATATCGTATAGTATCATCGAAAGCAAATAAAACATCTATTCTTCTTTTCAACTTGAAGTAAATCCGTTAAAATATATTGTGCGGGTTTAAACAGGGCTCCGCTAAGCTTATTTCGGGTAGCTGTGTGGCTGTTACTTAAGACCTTAACCAGTTCCATTGATCTGGTATAGTGGTCTTCACTTAATCCTTTAAACCAAGATTGTTTACGATTGGCCGGTTTTATATATAGTTAGTTTAGTTTAAAGCAAACACTGGACTCTGGCACTCATGTCTTCTACACATAAATGCTATTTTTGTTGTTTAATATATTTGAAATCATGTTTTGTGTGTTACGAGTATGCATACAATTTTAATCTTTCAATGTTTTGTCAACCAACTTTTTTTGATGTAATTTATATTGCTTCAATTTTTTTTGTCTTATACTAAAATGTGGCTAAAATACGCTAACTAGTATGTAATGTACTTGCCACTAGTATTCACGGTACGCTGCATTAGAGCATTTGGATTATGCGCAAATCTTTACTGGTCTAATAGATAATTAAATTGCTCATTTTAAATAAATTGTTTGATTTTAATTTTGAGTTATGTAAGGTATGTTTGTAATTAAAATGCCTTCAATACATTTATCTTTTTATATTTATAATATTGATAGAAAATGTTCATAATAATGTATATTACGAATGTTAATGTTTCCTCACCTTAATTTACAAACTTTGCATCGTCCATCTTGCAAAGTTCGTCTACCAAGACCTACTATTATACATTTATTCAATTTCCGTATTTACTTTACGTTTTTGTGCGTTCCCCACAGACAAAACCCTATAAATCTTGTACCAACTCTTGTGAAGTCGAGTTCATAAATAAATGAGGAGACGATGTTTCGCCGCAACAAAGAACCTTTATACAACTCACCGCTGTAAATTGGTTTCGTCAAAACCGACGTAAAACACTCGGCAGCCATCAATTTATTTACGAATGTACAAGATAAACTTGAATGTTGTTTGTTTTAAATTTTGTGTAAAGTTTATACTCGCACTTGCTTATATGATAAATTAAAGTCATACAACTATTATTATTTATTTATTTATTTAAGGGACAACACGGGTTGTTAATGGAATGGATAAATAGAATTAGAGGCGAGAAGAGAATATATTTACTTTTCCTATCCCATTACAATTATTTCCAATTTACTTCAAATTCGTCAAAGTCATTTCTCCTAGAATCTGTAGGCAACAATTGTGTAGAAATATCACTTAACTGCATCTTTAAGTAGTTTTCACATGTGTTTTCAACAATATTCTACTTTATTACTTTGAATCGCAATGACTAAGAACGTGAACTATTTGAACAATTCGAACTTTAAGAAACTTTCAACTAAGGCTTTTAAACCAACCTCGATGAAATTTGTATGGGAAGAGCTAGGAAATACATCTTTTATAGAAACCTTACAAAATTGTTTATAAAAAATACATTCCATTTGCTAAGCTCCTCTTTGTTTAAAATAGCTAAATGCAACATGTGAACGACCTTCAAATACTTTTATAACTCAAATTAACTAAACCAGCCCTCCTATCGGCTAACATTAGGCTAAAATAATTGTTTTCACCTCTTTCATGGCTAACGTTCGCCGATTAGGCCCCCGTATTCGACATAACTATCGTTATCTTTCTATACTTAACTCTAAGAGCATTAAAATCAGCAAAGTAAAGTCCTTTCATGGAACTACTATAAACCAGCACTCACGTCTATCTATAAACCGGTAAGTCCCAACAAATCCAGTAGCATTACTATCCTTCCCAGCTGTATGGAGCTCGAGCACCAGCAAAGGTCCATGGGAGTACAAGGCCGGTGGTGCATCAGCTCGGTTGCCGCAGAGGACCCGCGACCATGCAGAGTATTCGTTAACTCCAGGAGGACCCGGCCCATGGATGCCTTCGGAGTAAACCTTGAGGTAGTCGCCACGGGTACAGCTGTGGACAAAGTGAACCAGTGGTTAGAAGCGAGTTCGAAAAACCCGACTGCTAAATCGTTAACCTGTGTATCATCCTTGACTGACCGGTTGGCGCAGTTGGTAGCAACCCTGCCTTCTGTGCCGCTGGTCCCGGGTTCGATCCCCGGTCAGGTCAAACATTTGTGTGCATGAACATGTCTGTTTGACCTGTGTCTGGGTGTATATGTATTTCTAAGTATGTATATCAGTCATCAAGTTACCATAGCTAAGGCTTTGCCTAGTTTGGGACTTGAATACCTTTTGTGTGGATGTTGTCCCATATTATATTATTATAATTGTATTATCCTAAAATCTTTTTTTTATTTGATGTACCCAGTTATACTCTCACGACTAAGACGAGTCTATTGACATCACTCACATAAATATACGACAAGCCTTTTAGGCTCTAGTGCGCTCCAAAGAAATATACATACATACATACAACATACATTCGAAAAACATAACCGTAATTCTTTCGCAGTCGGGTATAAATAAAAAGCTTAAAAACAATTCTATGGAATTACATTCACTTATAGTTCTATTTGTCATGAGCAGGACCATATAACAGTCACAAAATAAAAAAATATCGGACTGATTAGGAGATGAGTGGGGCCGGAGTACGCTAGCATAGCTCCTTTGACGAGAGCAATGCACTTGCTATATGTCGTACTAGAACGGAATCATTATCTGGATCTTGTTATTTGTAAGGAAGCTAAGCTACCTAAAATGGTAATAGATTTGTATGTTATTTATTATACCTAAGGTTAAGCCTGTAAAGTAAAGTAACTTATGTGATATAGGCAATGTTTGATTGAAGTAATATTTCTCCATTATAGTTTTTTTTTTGGTAATGACATCATACGATATAACCCTTATAAATTGTTATATATGTGTATTTATAATATGATTACATAGTTTTTAATATTAATGTGTAGTTTGTGAGTAAATTTATCATATAAAAGGTAGTTAAGAACCGTGAGTAAGCGCATTGGGAATAGTGTAATGTTTATCGAGCCTAAACCTATTAGCGCTTTAAAGAAAAGGCAACCAAGTAAGCGGTAATTATCATTAAAATTAACTTAATAGGTAAAATATTCTGTAACTTACAGCTCTATTTTAAATTCATCAAATAAATGAACATTTACTAGAAAATTATAAAATCGGATAGCAAAACAGAGATACAGTAGGCAAACATCTGAGAGTTACAATTTACTTTCAAATAGAGATTTATATTTAGTAATAAATATTTTGTGCCCACCTTGCGACAAACTTAATAACTTATACTTAAATTATGAAGTGACTTCAATAAGGCAAAATTGAACATTAAAGTAATGGCCGACTCTTTAAACAAAAAAAAATATTATTCGACATTTTGTGGTGCCGGCCATGTTGGAATTGAAATATATCATAGTAGGTATGTAGTATTCTAGAAGCAAACCTTTTAATTTAATATTTAAATTGAGGGAATTGTGAAAAAATATTAATTTAGTCCTCTATTTTATGGCAGTGGCCATCAAAGACCGAACATAGAACTAACTAAGAAACTCTCGGGAGTGTAATTGACTAATCACACAAAAAACCACAATCAAAATCGATTCATCCCTTCGGGAGCTACGATGCCACAGATACACGCAGACTCGACAAACTTATGAGAACCCCTTACAACAACCAACCGGGGTTAAAAATGTAAGGTTGTACATTTATTTGTGTTTTATGTATTACCCATTTTCTCAGAGACTACTTGAACTATTCGCAAAATTCTTACTTTGAAAGTTTATATTTCCGATGTGGTCCGTGTGGTTCATATTATCGATCCAGTAGTTTGATTTCGAATTGAAAACAACTGAAAAATGTTTATGCCCGACAAATTAAAGCCCGCTGTAAAAAAAACTGACATTTGCGTTTTTAATATAAAATTTTAATATTATATTTTTAAAATTGTAATACTCTTTTATAACATAAATGTCGGCAAACTCTAGATCAATATTGTAAACATTTTTATTTGTTACGTAGCATTATAATTCAACACAACTGAAAAAGTCGTTATAAAAAAAACGTCATTACAAATTCAGTTTGGCATCCGCTGATACAATTCTTTCAGTTATTTTGCCCATCGTGTTTAAACCATGCCCTGATTTTAGTAAAATTAAAAAAAATAACACAACGTAGACAAAAAAAAATTCCAAACTCGAAACAAATATGTTACGTATGATGAAATCTACTTGGTACGTACGAGAATATTGGAAAATTACCCCACATTAAAGCGTGAACTATGCGAGAAACTAACATTGAATTAACGACTATGTCTTGTCTAGTCAATGTCTAATTTATTATTTATAAGAACGCTCTCATTCATAAATATTTTATTTTACATAATTTACAATGGTCTTAATTATGAGCGTTTTGTGTATTTTAAAATCACTGATTACAGAAACACTTATAGAATATTGGAATATTGTGAAACTGAAAATCGTTGTTTTGGGCGAAATATGACTGTAACTATTAAATAATAATAATAAATCAATATATTTCAGGCAACTGGGCCCATACTATAAATATCTTATAAACTAACATTCATATTGGCCATTATTTATAAGACTAACATTTATTATTATTAGTAAAATTGCGGAAAACTCTAAAGGGAACTTTTGTGGCTTGAAGCAAGTAGGACTTAAAGCGTTCACAATTAATCCATATAATAAATAAGAAAATTAATAATCAAATCATATGTTTGTTTGATCTATTGATGCAAATTATTTGTTATGGGAGTAACACCAGATATAGCTACTATTTAAAGTAAAGAGGTTATATACCACATAATAATAAGATATACACGCATACCATGCTATTTGGCTATTTCCATTAATTCTCTAATCTGTGCTTACAATAGCAACCTTATTAAAAGGAGTTTTTTTTATATACGATCGGACAGAATTTCATTTCACGCAATTTTCCCCACTGCGTTAGTTCCATCGCACTACAGCAAAGAGGTCAAACGTAACAATGACAAGTGGTCCAAATTAATTAAAAGCCAAAGCCAGGGGTCCCAGTCGAGTGGAAAACTACTAGATAAATGATATACATTTAGCAGAATTCTATGGGCCTCGCAAAAGGGAACGTAAATGTAAAGAACATAGGTCAGAATGTTCGTGTAATTTACTAAAGTAACATCTAAGTACGTGTTTATGTACGCAGTTTCTCGTAACATCTGATATTCTAGGTTGTTATTTCATCTGCTATTATAATTAAGAGCTGCTATTTAAACTGGGAGGAACATGTTATTTTTGCAGGTGGAATTACTATGTTTTAGGCGGTTTTCATTGTGTGTTAGATATCAAGAACTTTACAATACAAAAACTCGCTATGAAATACTTTTCTAACGTTCAATACTTACTTGTGGTAATAGATGTAAAATTTATCTTTTTAAACCTTGCTCCTATGTGTTGTATGTTAATTTACTCTCTTAAAGAAATGAAAAACAGTTGTTTTCTCTAAAATAATATTTTAGTGTACAAAAAACCTCATCATAGTATCGGTATGTTTCTGGGTTTGTTTTTGAAAGGATTAGTTCGGAGCTTCCCGCGTTTGCCTGAAAAACACCTCTTCACTTCTGTACTTTATGTAAAACACGTTTCAAATATAGATTTCCTATTCGCGGGTAAAACTCTAGTAATGTCTCCATAATTTTACTAGGGTATATGCTACGTGACAATTACGTGACTACATTAACTGCTAACTAGATAAATATTAAAGTTATCGGTAGCAAGTATACTAATTTTATGATGAAATATTTAAAATAAAAAAGATAAAGTTTTTATAAGTGACAATACACTATTTTTTTTAATGTGGAGTAATGCTGCATGCATACCGCTCCTTCCAGGGAGGCAGAGCGGTTACGTGGGACTCTTAGCCACTAAAACTCCACGGTGTCACTCCCTGCCGATAACTGGCAGGACACGGGAACACTGTAGCACTCGTCCGCAACCCGCCACGGCTGTCTGTCACCGGACCTATCCCTCGGGGTTACCACCCCGTTGCGGTTTGCCAGACACATGATGCACCACAACCAGCTCGAGGACCATACCACCATGTGGGCGTCAGATGACCCCGCGAAGTCCTCCTGCGACGAGAGGAGCCGCCGCCTGCCACTACGGCCGCAGTAGAATGACACCAATTAAACCCCTCCACGTGAACAATAAACTCCTAGTAAAATATTTTCCATTATTTTTATATTAGAGTTAATCCGCAAACCGACTTTAATTATGACCGAAATAATGCAATAAAAATTAGTAAGTGTATGAGAAAAAAGAGAAAAGAGAGATTAACACATTAACACAAGAAAATATATCGAAGTGGGTCTAAAAACCTAAACATATCTTGTAAAATAAGATGAAAAATAACTACTTAGTATATTTTTTACATCAAAACCTTTCTAACTTTTCATTAATCATCCAAACTTTGCAGCTCCTCGTTGCCTACCCTTTCTGCGAATCATTCTCAAATATAAATTGTAATTTATGACTGAAAGAGCAATGTTTTGCACAATTTTCTGCTTATAACTCACAAATAATGCAAATGCAGTAACAGATGGAATATTCGGAGCGGTGTCCGGTTTCAATTTGGCACAAAACACGCCGCTACAATAGTTTTAATGAATTCCGCAAAGTTACTGCCGTTGACACGCCCATTCTGTTTTTAATCGGGAATTGAAATTTCTTATTGCTAACCAAAATCAGGCAGACACAACTTTCATGGCATAAATAATTAAACAGGGTTATCGGTTAGATGTGTAGTATGCTAAAAGTGGGACAATATACTCCTCTTAAGGAACATTTTTCATTACGGATCAACTCTTAAATCGAATAAATAAAATAAAATAAAAGGCACCTCGTACATCAAAATCTTAAGGCTGTAGAAGTTTAAAAAAAATTCGATATACTTAGTTACAAACAAACATACACTTGAAGAACATTATCCTTATTTTTGGCAGTCGGGTAGAAATTAAGCAAAGCCAACTAGTACATTATTACAACAGAACAAACTTTGTTCAGAGTCCTTTAAATACATTCAGGACCTTAACTATTATAATTATACGCATTTAGCCAGAACCCAGTTCCCAATTAGGCTCTTTAAAATATTTGCACAAAGTTCGAATTGGAAACTGGAGAGGGCAGGTAAGTTAACATAATCAATTTCTAGCTGGAATCGAAAAAAAAGTGAAACCCTCCAGAAATGAAATCAACTACGGAATGGGATATCAGATATACCTTGGAGAAAACAATTTGTGATACGAAAATTGACACTTTGATAATATATTTCATCTCATTTTTTATTAAAACTACATTATTTTAAGATGAGAATTGTAATAAAATATGCAATTCTAGAATCATTGTAAAAATATATGAATAATAAGTACTTACTAATCTTGAGTTATTCTGCGGCTTTGCGTTAGGAGAGATTATAGCTAGTAATAAAACACGTTTTTAAGGCACGAAATAATCTCAAATGTTTGTCTTATTTGGCATCGACGAATTGAGAATCTTCATTTTTTGATGTTCGCTAATGAAACTGCATAGGACCATTAATGGGCAAGTAGTCTTACTATAAACTATTCTTTTTACACCTTTCAAACAATACACTTACAAGAATAAAGTATTAGACATCGCATGTCAAAATTGGTTATTAGACGTTCGTTAAACATTTTAATTTGGTTGCATAACTTATTTTTAGACATCTGTGGCTTCCGAATTTGTGTAAAGAAATAAACTGAAACATTTGCACAGGCACACAGTAATAAATAGATAGAGGAATAATAAAAAAAAACAATTAAAGACACATGATAATTCGTTAATTAAAAGTTAAATTATAGTACACTAGTGAAGTTGCACGCAACATAAAACTTTGAACCTCCAATCGACTTTTCTAGGGTTAAGTAATACACACTCCAAATTTCATGTCTGTGTGTTCAGCGGTCAAGGCTCTGCGTTGATTGTGACCTGTCAGTCAGTCAGTCAGTCAGGACTTACTTTTTTATATATAAAGATAACTGCAGTTTTCGGTAATGCTAGCAGTAATAACGATGGTCAGCCAGCACGGCGTTACCCAGGTCCAGGTCATCACAGCGCGGGAAGCAAGAGTTGCAATACAGAACAAACTTGAAAGCTGGGAGTGTAGCCAAGCCGAGCTCGATGCCATCATGACGTGCCAGCAGTACAAAGACCAAGGCTTGCATATTGCTTTATTCAAAGAACAAGAGACAAGTGACAAGAGTTGACAAAAGGTGAGAAATGAATAGACGTGAGAAAACATTTACTGACAACCGTTTTATAACACAAATAAAATATTTTTTTAAGGACCCCTGATATCGTCATTTTATTGTGGTGGCAATCTTTGATATGTGAATTTATCATAGTGTATAGTTGATGTTTAAAGGCATTGACTAGTAAAATATTCTACTAGTCAAGCCCTTTCATTTGATACCCTTATTGAGGAAGTTGTGTAAAAAGAGGATTCGCGTTATTGTGGCGGGGCGACCATATTTTACCTATTTTCATCGGAAATAGTCAAGAAAACTCCAGACTAATTTACCTTTCAAACAAGAAAACAACATCAAAAATCGTTTTATCCCACGTCTTTTTTGTCAGGGGTTAAAAGCTCGACAATAACAGATGTTCAATGGAAATTGTTTACAGCTAAAATTCCATACAACTTTTCTGGCGCCTTTTGGAGTAGACAGCGACTTTGCTCAAAAAAGGTTGTCAAAGTATATACTTTACTCGAATATGTAATTAAACTAGCTAACGTTCCTTATAATACGAGTATTATTAGGAACGTTATCTAATATTACCAACGTACGATGCTCATTTAAAATAATTTCAAGCCTCATCTACGTTGTCAAAAAGTTAATTAGATCCCAAACAAAAACATGCGTGGCATCATAACCAGATATTTCACGTTGGACAGAGCTGTACGAACTTGTGGACGAGGCAAATGAGATGTTTTCTGCCGTTTTTCGCCTCTTTTTTGACATCCCTACCAATCTGGTATTCAATTAGAATGCTTGTTGCGTACTCGGTGGTTCCATATTTTTTGCGAACGGTACATTTGTGACATTTTAGTCGACGTAACAAATTGGCGATGTATTTTTGAATTTTGAGCTGAAAGAGAAGCTAAAGTTCATGCAGATTGATGGTTTGTGTTGAATAAAATGAACTATTCACTGAAAAATATATTTCAAACTGGACATTTACTGTATTTTTTTTGTCAAAAACGAATTTCTTTTTTTCGCTGAAACTATTTGTTGGAGATTAAGATATTAACGAAAAAAATTTAACTGTAGCATTGGAAAGTAATTATTTAGTATGAATTGAAATAATAAACAAGCCTTTACTTTTTGTTCCTTTAAAAACAATGACAGCCTCTAAATTAAAGCTCTTTGATAAAGGTTTACAAATTTAGCTTCTATAACTTTTCAACTAGATAAAACTTCAATAAATATTTGGACCAGATTTTATTTGGTTAAACACAAATTTTGTAAAAATGTAAATTGATTTTTTTGCTCGCTTTCGAAAAAATAAGTAAATAAGAGCAAAACCTTGCCGTGGTATATATTTCCATTTTATTGCCGTAAAATAAGGCCGTATTTTCAATATTAGAAAAATTATTCCAATTTCTGAGAAAAATATAGATCAAAAAAATATTTTTTTGTTGAGTCTACGAGCCATATATGTGCTCAAGAAAATAGACTTACTAGCAAAACTAAATAAGCAACCTTTACTTACAAGAGCTATGCGACGCAGAGCCTACACTGCTAATAAAATTTGGAGGTATATTCGTTATAGAAGAAAATAAGCAAGAAATAAAAAAATTAACCACTTAGTGATTCAAATGCTGGTTTAAAGTCTGAAACTTCTGTAAACTTTACCACTTTATGCCCTTGGCACTTTATAGTTCGGGCGCCAGACTGACTTACCTACTAACCGACTAACAGGTCACAATCAACGCAGAACCTAAAACCGCTAAGTCGACTTACTTAAAATTTGGAGCGTTTCAAGGGGATTTGTTATAGGGGGTGTGTAAATAAAAAAAAAAACATTTGGAATGACAAATCAAAATTTTGTCAATATAGCCCATATTTATGACCACAATCCAAAAAATTACTGCTGAACATGGCACGTTACTAATTTGTTAGAAATTTAATTATTAACCAGGCTTTTAGGAACTTCAGTGGAGTAATGATAAAGTTAGCAGTTATAAAGATAAGTACTTCGCGTTTATTCTTTATGGATGGAATTTTCGTTTAGAACACCCCGGGGTGAAATGTGACTTTATTACGCAGATGGGAAATGTTGGGATGTGCTATGATACACAGGTGTTTTGTTTACGCAACTTGTTTTGATATATTAAATACTAACTACACCCTGCGGCGTTACCCGCGTTGATACGATAAAAATCAGCCTATGTGTTAATTTAGAGCCTAAGCTATCCTCGTACCAAATTTCATCTAAATCGGTATAGCAGTTTTTGCGTGAAAAAGTAACAAATATTCATTCACATATCCATACATCTACGCATTCCTTCAAATTTACGCGTTTATAATATATATGATCAATTCTGATTGCTCTAAAACTAAGGCAAAACACGTGTCGAGGAAGTCTCAAGAATATGAGGAATGGAGGAAGATCCATACCATCAAGACAAAAATGTGTTTCGTTTTCTTGCGTGGATATCAAACGCAGTATAGCACTAGATATTCGTTAAAAACATCTTATTAAAACTGGATTTCCGCAAAGTAACGGCTGACTCCATTGATTATTTAAAGACTTATTTTCATATAAACAAAGCAAATGAAATTAAATTAGTCCCTAATACCATAAGTACAAAGGCAAGGAACTAATAAACTGTGTGTATCACGACCTAACGAGTTGCGTTGATGCGCTGAGAAGGTACTACAAGCAGTGTCGTCGCCCTTAATTAATGAAACCCTCGGAGTAAGATATTCTTTCCTTTCCCACCTATACTTGCTTAATAAACTGAACCTTAACACAAAGTGACAAGGTACAAATTGCTGATTATCTTGTCCTTAGTATATTCAGACATTTACGACCGTCCAAGATCTTTTTAAGAGCTTAAGGACCTCGAAGAGGGTAATAAGGTCCGTATCAAAAGTTTATTAGTCTTAACTGCTAGTGTGTGATCCCGTGAAATCTCTTTATTTGGAAAAGAGATTGGGGTTCAGAGAATTTTTTCTATTGTAAATCTCATCTGATTTATTTTTTAATAAAGAAACACTTCTTTTAAGATGAAAAAGCAACCAGCGTTAATACTGTGCTATCTATCCTATTGTCAAATTTCATCAAAATCCGTTTAGCTGTTTTTGCGTGAAAGAGTAACAAACTATCGTTTATAATATTAGAAGGATTTTTAAAAAATTACGTCAAATCACTCTCATTCGCAATCGTTTTTCATTTAATTTTCACATGTGAACATTATGTGTCGTCAATATTGGTCGCTAAACATAACTTGTACGCGAGTACCAAATTCTAGACAGACTTAAAAAAAAAGTTTGATAAGTTTTATTAAAACAGAAACGATTTAATACTCCCTCGCTTGCTTTTAAGCGAACTAGCTTTAAGAGATCTTCATTTAAAGTCAACAAGATTAATAAAATCGAATTTGAATTTTCGTAATTAATTTTCTGACTCCACTATTAATTGTCAACTACAAAGCTAATTCAACAGTTATTTATCGATAATAGCCAAACCCACTCAAACAAATTAACAACTAAGCCTTTATAACTAAGTTCCATAAACTTAGTATTATAAGATATAATAAGTGAGGAAAGTTTTCATATTTTCTTACTAAAGTATAGTAGTAGTTTGTGAGTCGAAGGACTTCAAGAGCGTTTGCCAAGTTTTCTAATAAAGGGCCAGAATGATATTGATTTTTCTCACGCAATGTAGATATACCTAAAGTAAAACTTAGGTATAGCAATACGTACCACATTACAAAAGACATTTAAAGGACATCAGCGTAATTTTATTAAGAATATGCTCTAGGTTTGTTTGTGGCTTGTAACGTATAAAAATAGCTTTAATAGCACTTAGAAAAATATGCAATTATATAGGTATGGTTGAATATTTTTAGATCACAATATATTCATTTAATACTCAAAAATGAAAAACAAAATACACTAAATTAGTCTGTTATTATTATGAAATAGCCGAAGTTTCGGTTTGGTCCCATGCTGAGTAAAATGACCTGCTTTCGTTATTTACTATGACTTATGATTACCGTGTTTGAAAAATCTCGGTAGCTTATAAAAGCTATGCGGAATTTAACCTCTTTTATAAACAAAAAATACAGATCAATATGTTATCCAAGTAAGTAATGATAAAAGAAAAATAGAAGGACTTGTTTCATTTACGGCCAGGACGGTGTTTTTCTACCAAAAAATGCCTAAAGATACTCGTATGGTGAATACTGTGTATTAATGGAAAAATGCGTCAGTTGCCTCTTTCATTGTGTACAAAAATATCTAAATTCCGTGAATTGTAGTGGAATTATGGCATCCCTGGAAGATTTATGTATCCTAGTTGACTGCAATGGTCACATTGGTCTATCAATTGTACCGCCCATCACAAATTTCAAAATTGTCACAAAAAAACTCGTGAATCACCTTTTTGCGTAAATAATATGGAAATAATTTGATTCGTCACTAATTTTGTACACTGCGCTAAGTTACGTTATTTTGAATTTGGTTTATATATTAATGTTTAATAATCCCTAACGTATATATGGTATCGTGTTCACTGTGTCGGCCAGAGCTCTATACATTTCTGAAACAACTCTTTTAAAAGATAACTGTATGTAAAAGAAGAGGTATAATATAAAAGCTTAATATTTTTTATTCTTACCAGTTTTCTCGAAAATATACCCTTTTTAAAAAATCTCTTTTAAGGATACCTCTGAAACAGACTTTATAATATTTTTTTTCTTAAAATCGATTTAAAGGATTGCTTTATAAATCGAAATAACTAAAAAACTGTATAATGTAATGAAATCGGTAGTCACTTTTTTACAGAACTTGTTTTGTATCTTGTTGTTTTTTGGGTGTAGCTAACATCTACGGTCTCTTCGTCAAAACGGTTTATGTAAAATCGTAGCGTTACGTTTTTTATTGCACTAATGGCATAGGTGAATTAGATTATTAGCTTCTTAACCCGATTTCTGAACACTTTACTGATGGTTAATTTTCAAATATAAATTTACTTGCCTATGATAGTTATCCATCTATTCGAAAATGATCATATCACCTATCATAGCGTAAAGGCTGTTTACGCTCAGCATTAAAACGTGTAATAGGTAAATACTCTATTTGTGACTCTCAAAAGTTCGCACTAGAAATGTAACTGTTTTTTTTTTGTTTAAGACATACATAATATAACTAACTTTACTAGAGGTATGAAATTAACAATAGTACAAATATTTAAGAGCATGCAAATCACATTAGGTATATTGCCAATTTTAATTGCTGATTTTCACATATAACCAGTATTAAAGAAATAAATTTATTTGAAAAAATTGCTTGTAAAGATTGTTTTCCTCAGAAGTGATAAACCAACGAACACGCAATTATTAGATTGAATCCATTGTGTAGCGGAAAAGGTCTGCCAAATGTTATGTTTCGTTGAATATAACATAAAATATAAATAAACGCTACAGTGCCGTTCAATGGCCTTTCTGATTTCAAGTTTATATCTGAGAAGCGATTGGATTTTCAATGCTTCGTTTGTACGCTTTTTCATGGTAATTTAGCGTCTAAAGTCTGACAAGGAAAACGTCAAAAATAACATTGCTCTAGAAAAAATAACTTCCTTCACAGTCTTAGTATTGGCAAAGTGATGATTCTTCTGATCCTCGATGGAGGCTTCTGGTCTGCAAATGTTATCGTATTGTTCTGTACTCAGAGCGTCCCATGGCTGGATCCGAGTCTTCCATATAAAAAATTGCGGGAAAGGGATTTATTATATCTTCTAAAATAAAATAATACGAAAAATAATACCCATTGCCGCTTACTTCATTTACATCAGTCGAGTTGAAGTGAAAGGCATTTTCTACCAACTTTATGTTTGTTACTTGATTTCTTGGAGATCCATTTAAATATATTTTTTTTTATACTTTTCGAGTGGTTCCATTTAAATTGTACGGTCCAGGGGCCTTATTTTGAATCGAAATTACTGAAAAAAAAAACTGTCGGCGTCTGTTGTAATGGAAGTCGGTAAAGTTTAATGAATCAGCGAGGTAATGCTGCAAGCATTCTTGAACATTGCCACATGACAGTGAGCTGGACGGTATGTTTAATTTAAATAGGTAAGTAGATTTTTGTACATAAAATTTGTAATTTTATTTGAATTGTACTTGTTTTTAAGGCTAAGTAACAAGCAATACTATGTAAACGTGCCATCAGACTAAAAAATATATAGACAGTACACATTTTTTTAAAAGATCCTGTCTTACAAATTAAGATATGTGGAAGCCTCGATAAACGAAAACGAAAGTTCGATGCAAATAAATTAAGACCATTATGTTCATATCTTCAATATTGAGCATTTAGGTGTACTTACACATAAATAATAAATAAAACGAACATTTCAATTACAAAATATCCAACTATCCTAGCTATCCAACTGCAGCTGTAACACTGGAAACACTGAATAAAGAGAAAGATAAAACTTTTTTTTTCTACTTTTTCAAACATGCATTTAGGATTGGTGTTTACCCGTGCAATAACAGTATGGAAGATTAAAAAAACAATAACATGTTAATGTAGCTAACTGACCCAGCGAACCTCGTATTGCCAAGAGCCAATGAATGATGCTGTCAATGACATGAGCTGTCAACAAGATAAAGACTTTTTGAAGAAAAGATGCAATTCGCGAGATGCCATAGCTCGGGCTCCGGCCAGGCTTGATTTTCAAAGTTTCTGTGTAATTTTCTTATTAATTGAAAACCCTCCTACGAAATTGTTTTCAAGTTATAGCACAACCAGGAGAAATAGACATATATTTTATATAAAAGACTTAAATACAAATTCACTATTAACAAAAAAAGCAACCAAAAGATTCGTCATTTGTTGTTTGGTAATGTTTAACGCATGAAATGTCATATTCCGGTCTTATGTTACTTATATCGTATTCAGGTAAATAAAGGTTTTCATCTGTTTTGTGTCTGACTCAATGATGGAGTTGTGATTTCATTTTCCTATTTTTTTTCACGAATCTCGAACAACAACCTATTTAACTTACTTATAAAGCTGAAATTTGATACCTACATAAATAATTTTTGGCCAAGATCCATTACTGCCAGCATAACAGTATTGTATGTCGTAAAGGAACAATAAAAATAGTAGAATCCTGCGAACAACGCCGGCCGCCGCATTCGGTCTCTTCCGACTATAATTTGTAGGAAACGAGCGTTGGGACATTATTGGCTCCTCTATTTCAAATTTTGCTAAAAAAATTTTAGAATATATCAAGGTTCAGAATTGTTTCATAGTTTGCATCTTGATTTTCAGACAGATTCTTCCTATTATGGCTACAAATACGTGACTAAAACTAAATATTTTTCTTTGAATTAATGAAGCTCCAACAACATTAAAAATAAGTGATTAATGAATTCAATTCCACAGGCGCCCGTAATTTTTTTTCAGTTACTTCGATTGCTTTGTGAGGGGCGGGTTACTAGATTTGTATGATACGTTTTTTTCATTTGTTATATACCTAATTGTGACAATTAATTTATAAGTTTGAAGTAACAAATCAATTAGTTATTTCGTCCAATTTTAATATATTTAATAGTACTATTTTAGAAATATAAATAACCCTTACAAATAAAACATATTTTTTCAAATTGTCTCAGCCGTCTTCAAGAAATCAGGAAACAAACATTTAAATAAATCGGGCTGAATTTCGTACCTCTGCCTTTTTGGGTCAGTAGTAAGGCAGTAAAAATATACTTAGTAGTAAATCTATACTTATAATAAAACTGTAACAGGTCAAATTCTGTACATTGAATATATTATAAAAAATTCTTTCGCGGGCAAGTTATTAACGATACAGTCCCGAAATATATAATTCTTTTTTTATTTGTCTGTCGGTCTCTCTGTCGGTCTGCCTGTCTGTTTCTGGACTTTACATAACTCCGAAAATGCTGGATAAATTCTAATGAAACTTGGTATGCTTAAGGTACTTAAGTTACCATTACGTAGGATCTTATCTACTTTTTATCAAGAAAAACTGAAAGGGTTCTCATGGGAGAGGGGATGAAAGTCTTATTTAATTATTTTCAGTAACGCGTGCCTTGATTTGGAAAATTCTTTTTCTTATAGAACTAGGTATCTGAAATTAATGTTAGCTCAAAAATTTGTAGGGGTTCCCGCGGGAGGGGGGATGAAAATAGTATAATGTTTTACCGAGTTTTAACTATTAACGCGTGCTTCGATTTAGGTAATTCTTTTTTTGTTATATGTTCTGAATAGTCTACCTAAAATAATGCTATCCTCTGAATTAGTGTGTGTTCCCGTGGGAGTGAGCATGAAAGTAGTATTTAACTATAACTCGATAACGGATGGTTCGATTAGGATGATTATTTATTTTTTAGAACAAAAATTTTTGAGGACTCGTATTTAATTAGAACTCGGTAACGTCTGCTTCAATCATTCTTTTTCGTTATAAAGTACTAGTTCTTGTACATTTTGGGTAGTATTTACATTTTAGTACTCAAAAAAGGTTTTTATAAAAATCTTTTATTAGTCGCCTAAATAACTTTACAGCAAGTAATTTTTGTTAAAGAAATCAAATAAACATGTTTTTTAGTTAGAAATAACAAACTTAAATTATTTTTCCCCATAAAAGATTTCTTCGGTTATGTAATTTTAACAAAAATAAAAAAAAAATGTACGCCTACATAAAACGTTGTAGCAAGAAAGATATTTACTATTAAAATTTAATTTGCATAGTAAGTTATTTTTATGCAAATAAACGGGCAATCGGGATACATACATTAGCAAAAAATTCTCCCGGTTTAAAATTAGTGCTGAATTCGAAAGTTATTTATGGCGTTAATGCTATGCAGAATCTTTATTTCTTCAGAATTGTCTACTAATGCTGAACATAATTGTGAGACCGTCTCTATATCGCTTTTATTAATCAAATTTACAGTCTTATTGTATCTTTTACAATGAGAAGGCTTTCAAAAGAACCTCTGAAATTAATTCCATATATTTTTTCAGTTCCACTGACATAATTATGCAAGATTAGCAACCACGAACGAAGTTGCGGGTACAGCTACTAGTTAAATAAAAATCATTTAGTATGTACTGTAGATAAAATATTGTGAACTTTCGCAGCTGATTCAATATCTCGACATTTCGTGAATTAGCATCGCAGGTTCGAAAACTATTCATCGTTATATATTCGTTCATATTTGATATTTGATAAAATTTATTGCGTGGTTATTAGCAAACTAAGTAATAACTTCTATTGACCTTGCGTAAATAATAATTTTGCTACAAAATTATATATTTAAAATATCAAGCTTCCAAAACATGTCAACATACGGCGCTGATTTTTAAAAATTAACTAGACTCGAATTACAGACGCTTTGCTCGCTCGGTCAAAAATATGTAGAACATAAAACAACTACATTTGGCTTGAAATCGAGTGAAGAATCCAAAAATAGGTTGTTGTTCCAGTAGATACATATTTTATGCGGCCACAGGTGCGCCCCAAGGATGTTGATTGATGACGTGACGGATGTTGCCTCTCTAAAACACATTCTATTTTAGAATGCCATAAAACACTCTTTTGTTGGTGTGAATTTTTTATGAACTTCTTTGAATAAGTAATTGTAAAGTGTATTACTGGTTTTTTTTCGACTAAGCGAAATAGCTACTCGAATGATTAGAATAAGCAATAATTGAGTTCTTTAGAAAATATTATTTACCAATAAATACGAATTTACCACTTCAAAGCGCTTTTGAAATAATTATATAAATAATATATTGATGTATATTATTGATTAATATATATTGAAAAAACATTAATTTTACGCAGGGGAAACTTATAAATATTTAGAATATTTACTAATTGTTACGATTCGACATCCATTTTCAATTACATAAGCGTGGTTGTTTTATACACGGTAAAAGGCATATAAATAAAAAAATACTTATTGCACTTTTGAAATTCTCTATACATAACAATTGTTTGTACTTGTATAGTTCGTAAATAATTTTCAATGGATAACGATATTATGATTATGAACGACTGCTAGCTATTTTGAAAATAAATATTTTAATTGTTTTGTTATCTTTAACTTATTAGCATTACGATTAAGAACAGTTATCTAACGCTATAAGTACGGTCTCGATAAATCAAGTTTATTTCTAAAATATTGATAATATCTCTTTAACTGAGTTCTGAATGAAAATTGAGCATCTAGGTCTAATTCACATTTAAGTACATACAGATTATTCTCATGGCTATAACAAATTCACAAACGCTTTGTAAAACACACGAACGAAAATGTTCCACCAAAAACTTTTGATCCATCACACAAATAAAGAAACAAATTGGCATTTTGGGAGAACGTAAACACAGGCTATGTTTATTTGTTCAGTTTTTACAGCGGCTCCAGGGTGATAAAATTAAAATAATATACGTGAATTAACGCAAATTCTGGATGGGGCTCTTACTCTAGCGCAAGATTCAAGCTATGTCTAACAAATTTTAAAAAGATTGTTACAAAATCAGTGAATTAGTTACTTATTTATAGATACATAAAAAAAAAACTATTTAATTGTAGTAAACGATAAGTCAATCAAGACTATCACGAGTAGGTTTCATTCGTATTTTTTAATTTAACTTTACGTGTTTACATTGTACTTGCCATCATCATCATCATCCATCTTGCCCGCAGTACAGTATTTAACCGAGTATAGTACAATACAGTACAGTATATTATAACCGAAAATAATATTAAAAGTAAAATAATAACTAAACATCATGATTATCGAGGTGATACGAGTAGTTTCGTAAACTGTTTGTAAAAATACTAGTACTCAGTATACGTAACGCATCGCATAGCGCATCGCAGCATCGCCTTGCTTCAACATCGTCACTGTATGACAATAGCTAAGGTTACGCTACGAATGTGTTTTAAACCGCTCGTTGTGAATGGCTTTGCTAATGTTCGGAATACGGACGCTGACCACGCTTTTGTCGGCTACACTCTGGGGTCCACTACTTCTTTGTTTTTATAGACTAAATTCCTGTGCTGAATTCTTTAGTTTTTCAAATGCTAAGTTTTAAGTAGAGGAATAAAATATTGTAATTGGGGACTTTAAAAATAGTATTTGGTAGAGGCATTTGGTTATTAGTTAGCTGACAAGGAAATTATGTCGGTTGGTAATTACATGGCAAACTTTGCACAATGTCATTTTGGGCAGCTTCACTAGGAAGGTCAAACTGCAGCTATAAGCGCAATGGAAGTGCGAAAGAGAGAGCACCGTGATTCATTTAAAAGGTGGCACCAGCGCCTTCACGTACCACAGAATGTTTGCCAGCGTGCGGTAGATGCAATATTGCCCAGTTTTTATGCCTGGATTCAAAGAAAAGAAAGAGTGTCATTTCGGGTGACACGAATTCTGACTGCTTTGGAGTATTCCTAAATAGAATATATATAATATAGAATATAATAGTATGCTGGAAAACTCCGCTCAGCATATTCTAGAAGAATGCCCAGCGTGGGCATTCAGACGATATAAAATGAAACGCCGTCGTGGATTACTGCGAAAATGACATTTCGCACAAAGAAAGTGCTGATCGGGATCGCCAAAGACCGGACCCCGCTCATCGCAGGAACAAGCAAAGAAAAGGCGAAAGGGAACGTTTTCGCCCTTAACCTTGAAACCTAGGTAGCAGAATTCAGTTTTGGTTTCCGACTGCCTGTTGTAAGAGGTGACTTATAGGGGGGTTCAGGCCTTTGGGTTTTCAGTTTTGGGACCATGGCAACCCACTCGTGAAATCTAGGCCCAGGAAGGACAACAACGTGACAGTGGCTCACGTTGTTATAAAGAGAAGAAATAAAATGACAGGACGTATTGCAAAGTATTGGAGGAGTTTGGTAGCGTTCCATATGAGATTGCAGAGCCCTTCGACGTACACATAGAAGCAGGCCACCGAGGGGGTTTTAGCGGGTAAAACTCCCACATATCCCGGCTGTGTCACAAAGCAACAGGGAATCTTGAGAAGATTTCCCCACCGGAAAAAAAACAGAACAAAAAGGTCTTTATTAAGAGCTCAAAATATAAAATTATTACGGTAGTGACGTCAACAGCTTGCAGAACTATTTTACATTGTTGCTATTATTAAAGTATATTCAAATTCTGTTCCCAATTCAAATGTAACATGTAGCCACCCCAAGAACCAGCCGTAACGTGTTGCCTTTTATTTCCGAACACGCCTAGATAAAAGCCGTTCCCGTCGATGTTATAGCATTAGCTTTTAGAGAATGTAAGCCAAATTGAAGCCAGACTACGTCCGCTACCATCCCGGTACTTTAAACTCTATGCTATGTACTAAAACGTCGTTTAAACCGTATATGAGAGGAGATTTTTGCTTTTAGCTGGGCTTGAGCAAGGTATGGATGTTTTTGGTTTGTAGGCGCGAAGAATTGTACTTTGATTTTCATGTTAAACGAGTATAGGCGAATTGCGTTTGATTTTCATATTATAAATGTTAATTGGTCAAGAATACACTTAGAAATACTTCACTTCGGAGTTTTAGATTCGCAAAAAACAAAATCGAAATTGTCTCAAGGCTTTTATCAGTTGTCGATGTATTATATTCTTTATTATATATAATAATGTGATTTAATATGTTTTACATTGTTGCCAATAAACTTCTCAATTATTGGTGTAGTATAAATGTACTGCTATTTATTTTCCATAAGTAGCTATAATATACAATAATAATTGTAAAACATAATACTAGACACCATTCCAAACCTTTACTTGTCAAAATAGCATATTAGAACCTCTTTGTTCGTGTCAATTCCCTGGAAAGGAACCACGTAGAGTCAATTTATCTGCCGAATAGCGATGTCGATGTTTCAACACCTTTAATTTCGAATGGGTTCCTAAAATTAAGATGATTTTAGAGCGGAACGTAACGAATACAAAACATTGATGATGAAATTTGCATGAGCGGCGTACTCATGTGACTAGAACTTTTTTAATTTAATTATTTTTATGTGAACTTTGTTAAAAATAATCTAAAAAAGTGTTCACAACTTAATTATCTGATTTCTGTACTATGGTTTAATAACGTAAGACTTAATAATAAAATAAATAAAAAAATATACGTCTATTTCATAACAGGAAAAATAAATGTTTTCTTACACACACGTAAAAATGTTAGGGCGATCACGGAACATTGATTTTTGTCGCAAAGCATGATTGATCTATAAAACTGAAACATCTACAAAACAAAATAAAGATTTATCCCTAAAATAAGCGTGCAAACAAGGAAAATATTCATGCGCCTGCGAGATTCGTCAATCTCACGCAACTATTATTACGTAAATAATCCCTTAATACGCAATTCCATCAAATTTAAGACACGAACTCGCACGCACGAACTATGACGTCACAGCGCGATTAATCGTGCGTTACTAACAAATAACATGTTACTGTATAACGTAATATAGTAATAACGTTCGTGTTATAGAATATAACGGTTTTCGCGACTGTACGCCTGCTTACGGCATTCATGCATGAAATATTATGATCGCTGGTACCGTTGTGTGGAAAATGCTTTGTGACGAAATTGGTATCGCGAAATGTCTTGACAAATTGGAAATCGATTTGTTTGGCAGCTGCTGTGTCAATAAAATGAGGGAGGCGAATTGGTTTGATGTTGATATGTCAGAAATTTACCATTTACTGAAGACTGCGAAGTAATTATTTCATCGGCGGATTAATTTTGAAATATGAAAATAAGCTTCTTAAGAATGGTTGTAATAACGTAGGACCTGTATAGCAATTTTCTTCAAAATACTAACAGAATTAATATGACAGTCTGTATCAAAAGTGCTAATTCATAGTGTTGTTAGGATTTTTTTAATATTAACTCAAACATAATTCATTTTTGTAACGTTACGTTAAAATTAATGTATTCTGCTAGAAATACCTTTCATTGAAATACCTTAATTTAGTGAAAGACCATGATAAAATTATAGAATTATATTTCGTCATCGTCTAATACTCTCGTATTAAAAACCAGTTCTTACATAATTAATTAGTTTTGAATTCGATACTATGAAACTAGATAAACCATGACGTTCTTGTATTAAAATTCTGTCTAGACCAATTTCGAATACGAGAATATTTTACAAGTAAAATTATTAACATAATAACAAGTAGTACCAGTTAAATAAATTACCAGTTAGATAAATCTGCCCCATGTCGACACCTATGACGTTTAAGTTATGGCCACCTGTCCCAGACACACTGAACAATTTCCACTTACTTTCACTACTAACGCGGTATATTTATGGGCCACAATAGCGTCGCAGCGACAGAGACAAACGACTCGCAAACAATAGATAGTTTGTAAGCAAAGGATGCTGGGAAATCTACGACTGATTATATAATGTACCTGACATCAGTGCTTAAAATGTGATCAAAACGGTATGATAGCTAATGTGATTTTGTGTGTAACTGTTATTAACTGAGCGCAGATCTGGATTATCCCAAAGACTACATTAACACGTACTTAGAGGCGTGACGTCAAACGTCAACGGCAAAGTCTCTTTTGAATTTTTTATCTCGTTCACATTATACAATCGTCAGCTACGAGCTTATGCCCTTCTTCTTTTGAAGTTAGTATTTTTTGTATGAATGTAAAAGGCGCCTATGGGGCACTCTTTCTCTATGGTTACAATACAATCACTGTACACATATTGAAAAAATGTGTCTAATTTTACAGCAATATTATGTAAGAAAGAATGTTATTACTACAGGAATAGCATGATGTGGACGACTTAACTTCAATCGACTTATAAGAATCAAATGTTTATGTCAATAATTTAAAAAAAATATTGGCTAATGACTAAGTCTTTTTTCATTTTACAAACACTTATTTTATATAATAAAGATAAAAATTATAAAACCACTGATTTAATTGACGTTCTGTTACTATAAATGATTAGACACATACAAAAAACTATAGTCTTAGTTCTTAAAGATTCTTGATTGTTTTAATTAAGTTGAAATCATAAAAGCAACTATCAAACAAGCTAAATTTACATTAGTTAAACGAACAAACGACTTGAACATTAAAATAAAGACTGTCCTTTGTTTAACAGCTACCAATTAAAACTGTCGAATGCAAAAAACAAAATGGTGACAGAACGTTAAAATTTTGAGTGCCAATTTCACAACAGGCAAAAAGGGAACTCCGTTGAATATTATTGACCTTTAACTTGACGGTATCTTTCAGAATTGCCCCTAAAGGCGAATAAGAATCCATTTACATTTTCGTCACATTCGTAGCGATAAAGTTGCCGATGTAAACGGTTGAAGACAGCAATATTGTGCGCAGTAATGCTCATTTGACTGTAAGGAATCCCTGAATACGCGATTGTCGAATTATACGACCGATTCTGTTGAGCGTCGATGCGAGTTTTGGAGGTCGGTTTTGCGACCTCTTGTGTTTTATCGCCTGTTTTGACTCTAGAAAATACTTCAAGTTTGGTCGTATAAATTCAATTGTCATTTGTTTGGCGAGAAACATCAGTTTATTTGATGCGAGTGGATTTAGCCAAATGATTTAGATTAATGTCGTGCCAGACATCGGGCGATAGTTAAAACGCTGACGCTCAATAATATATACAGCTTTCCAACGAATATTGTTATTTAGAAAGAAAGAAAAACACACGTACATATAAATATTGCTTTTACCCTCTGTATCCCTCAAAAGGTCGACAAAAAACGTAGCTGATCCCATAAACACCAAGACTTTGCACAAAACATTTGCATATGACGCAAATATTTGTCACGTAGTGGGCATTTTGGGCAATCTTTTTTATCGGACCGTACTAAAGGAGCCGGTTTGAAAAATAGTTTTTACGCTAAAACTAGTGTGAGAGACAAGATTATTTATTATTTGTATTTGTAAGAGTTTGACACTTTTCACACATGCATATGGCAGTAATTATATAGCATAATATGCAAACAAATCTCTAATGAACTGTTCATTTAGTTCGCTAGCCAGGATTTTGGCTGCTACTACATTAAATCCCTAGCTCAAAAGTATCAGATAGTAGGCGTTTAAAATACGTCGCATATTTGCTTCTAGATATTTAAACCTTCAGCGAGATCTTGACCGACAATCAACTCCGGATTTTTCTTCAACATAATTTACTTTGTTATTTACAGCCTCTTATAAATTACGATGATGATCATATAGTCAAAAGATCTTTAACCTTAGCGTTAATATCTGGCACGCAGGCTAACGAAATATAGTGTAGGTATAGATAGGGTTGGCGCTTTTTAGAATCGGTATCTATTTAGTAGATACTAATCAAATACTTAAGAGTCATAAACATAAACCCCATATAGATCTAGGTAAAGATGCAGGGTCGTTGCTACAATCTACTAGTAATAAGTAAGTTTAAATATCAAATCAGTAGACGGTATATCTAGTATAAGAAATAGTCGAGGCGCGTGCGATAGGGACGTGATTAGTCAGATCTGGTCAACAAACCATACTTGCACAGGATTCTTGTCGTACGTTATGCAGTCAAAAAATCTTCTCAGTGATGTCAAACTCAGTAAGAAGAAGCGTGATGATCTCATGTGGCGCGGCGGAGCCAGTCCAGAAGAGTTTGTTGCGAGGCACGGTAGTTAGGCAAGGCTCGCTTCATGACGTATATTACTTACTCAAGGTGCTCCTTATAGATGTCGAAGTCAGTGAAGACGAGCTCGACAATCTCGTGTGGCGCGGCGCGGAAGGTGTAGAGGAGGCAGTCGAGCCGCGCGGGGTAGGGGCGCGGGTAGTCGGGGCTGCTGAACGTGCCGCGCTCCTTGCCGTACGTCGACGAAAACGCCACGCACAAACAACCTGACAAGCATAAAGTATTTAAGAAAAAGTGATTACTGACTTCAATTCAGCATACGCCGATACATATTTTTCAGATATTTGACTTATAAAGAAAACTATCGGCGATACTATACACTTTTGATACAAGTGGTTAGAAGCAACTTTCTTATCGCCAGGGATTTTTATTACAGAAAAGAAGTGTATATACCACAAATACAGGATAAATTTGAGATGCCGCTGTTATTAATTAGCTGTTTCAATTATATTGCCAAAAATGTTAATGGTGCTAATATTTGAGAAAAATTTAAGATGATAAACGAAATGACTAACTACAACAAAAAAAATATAGCAGTATATAGATTACCTATAGATTATTTAAGATCTATACTAGTACTTAGTACGTACAATAAATCATGTATAAAATTCAAATTGAGAAACGTTAGTCGCAATATAATTTGGAATTTAATCGGCTTTTATGTTTGCATAATTGATACGTACTAGCTTTTCACTCAAAACGTCGACATGAGTGGGAAAATCTATCATAATAATTATTAATTTCAGCTCAGAAATGTGGAATGTTAATATAAATTGTAATTTAGCCGAGCTATGGACTGGCGTACCTATATTAACGCGATTCAACAGCAATCATTGAATTTCACGCATGAAATCTAAATATCTATTATTATGATAAAATAATATTTTTAAGGCCTGGATGAAAAAAAATCAAGATTTTAGAGTTCATAAAATAAAATTATTATTTGTTTGAGAAACCGGTATAGGATAAAAAATATTTTAATTAATCTGGGGGCACGGTTGTTCCTCCGCCAAGCCGACCAAACAGTACCATCCTTTTCTCGTAGCGGTTCGAGCCATTTTCTACCTCCTGTAGCTTCGTTGTGGGAGAAGCTAGAAAACCAAAATTTTATACACATTTCTATAAGATAATTCTTTTCAACGCAACTTTTCACAAATTATTGACCATGTGTCCCTGCTCTGGTACTAGATTTTTTTCTTTCGTTCGACAATTCGTATCACTGTGTGTATGATTTCTAAAATTTCATACTTGCGTAGAAGTCGTTGTTTCCAACCAGTTTAGTTAGTTAGTTTTATGAAACTTGGTGTATGGGATTTATGTTTTTTTTATGGATGCCGAAGATTTTTGATTGGGAGGGTATTCCTTCCAAAAAGAGGGGAAGTTTGCTGCGGCGCTATTTGGCCGATGTCAATAATATTTGCTACAGACACTCGGCACATAACATTCAATAGATTCTTGAATATACTAACGAAGTTATTTACATAAAAAGGTATTATTCATAACTTTATTTAGGCAGTCGCTTATTGAACTTTTTTCAGTTATTTCAATTTAAATATCAAATCTCCTAAACAGTTTACACTTTAGCAGTACCCATTAAAACAAAAAAGCTTACGGCCATCTGCAAGAAATCAAGTAACAAACATAACTATTTCCTTTTTGGGGAGTTGGTAAAAAAATCGGTCAAGTGGCTGTCGTTTTTTTTTTGTTGAGTTGTAAAAATATCGTGATCGCAAGGTCGACATTTCGCGAATTGCGGAACAACTAGTTTAAATTAGTTCATTTACTAGTTGATTGATAGTGATATTTTTGTGTTAAGTGTATTGCTTAACTATGTAGACACATAAAAAAGAGAATAATATACAATGAGCCATACGTAAAATGTATCACTTTCAATTTGTTGCGTAGCCTATACGTAGTAACGATATTTTAAATGAGACACCTAACTGCATATAGATATCATACAGTTGATAACCATTGAAAAATACCATACAAAATATATTTAGAACTGCAAATGTACCAGTCTACTGATTTAGTCATGATACGAGTAAACGTATTAGACCATGAAAATAAACACGCATGTTGATAGCAAAATGTTCATCAATTTATTGAATTTTTCCACTTAATTATGCATACAGTTCACAAACACTCGGCACCCATACAGATAATAGAATACTGAATAAAAATCAATTAATTATAAGCAAAATTCACGTCAACCACAGGGCCGGGGTTTTATTGTCATTTTTACGCACATTGTGAAACGATTTTAAGTTAAAAGGGGATACTAACAAAGGAATCATCCGTTGACTTAATTACCTTTTGGAATAATAAACAATTTAATAATGAATAACGACATACCAAGTCATTTATTTTAGCTTATACAATATTATTAAGTATATTTTAAAAAGATTAAAAAAAAATATATAATAGCGCAACAGTTATTGATTTTGACAGGTTTTGTTATTATTTTCGACTGACTTTAAGATACTCAATTCGCCGAGATTGTTACTGGCGATGCAACGAATTACCTAATTTTTCGAAGACGGCTAGACTGATTTGATTTTTTTTTTATATGTGGTCCATTTAATTTTATGAAAACCCGCCAAGAGATGATTTCTTAATCGAAAGATTTCTAATAAGTTAGTAAAAGGTTCTTCAGCGCCTGCCGTAATTGTAAGTTCTTTTTTTTAAGATTTATAGCTTTTTATGTAACAATTTTAAATTAAGTAAATATATTTAAAAATTAAGAAAAATAATTAAAACTTTAACAGCGCTTTCTTCGGATTTTTTTGATAAGTTTTGTATTTCTTATTTAAAGTGTACTTACTCCATTTAATTTCCAACTTTGCAACACGTAATGAGAACTTATTACGGCAAGACAGTTTATTCAAATAACACACCCCGAGCTATATTTGGTGCAAAGGTGTCCATTATCTTGACCGCATTTCCACACTCAATAACAATAACTTACTTTGCACCAGATAAAAATCGGTCCAATAGATTAAAAAAAAACAAAAACGTATCCTTTACCGCGTACAACCCATATGCCCTAAGGATCGTTCCATAAATTTAACCTTACAACGAAACTATGAACGCAAAGTTTAGTTTAAACTGTGAAATACTATTCTAATGTTTTTAACGAAGACAACAAAGTCAAATATGAAATAAAACCTACTACTACTATTTCTGCCAAAGCATATCTGCTTCGGGTCTGGCAATTCATCATTTTGTCTGTCTATTTGTATCTATGGAGGTTTGACTGGAAATTTTATACTCGCGTATTTTCCACCCAATCTTAGCTTCGTAATCATGATTTTTCACTATCAATTTTGGAGTTTTCAAGTAACACGATTGTCATAAAATTTAATATATATCTGCAAAGCAATAAAAAATATCATAACATCGCATCATGAACGAATATATCGAAAAAGTAACACTCGATCCTCGGATTTAGGCCTGCTGAATATTTTATGTAAAAATCTTCAACCGTCTTCTTTGGGAGTTTTCAGTAATCTCCGACGATGTCAAATGAGATATTCAGGACGTTGCTACGGCAGATATTGAAGATAAACTTATGTCATACCAGAATTATAATTTAGCTGTAAATTTGAAAACAAACAAGCTCACCAAAAGTATTAGCAAATGTACAAAATAACAACTACATTGTAAAATAATGTAGACGTTATGGCTCATCGTTAGTAATGCAGGAATATATACAGAAAAATATATTGTTATAGAAAATTATTTTAACTCTGAAATTGTTGTCGTATCAACCCATAGCGTCCTACTGCTCGGTACGGGTCACCCCATGAAGGGGGTGTAAGCTATGATCCACCTTGCTGGCCATATTGCGGGTTGGGAACTTCACTTATCTATGAAAGATATTAACCTTCTCTGTCAAGTAGGTTTCCTCACGATATTTCTTCACCGTTTGAGCATGTGGTTATTAATTCTAATATGCGCTTGAGTGAAAAACACAGGGGTGCATGCCTACACCTTTAAATGTTTCTGATACTTCAAAACTTGAACCACTGACTTAAAGCTCGACTCAAAATTACCTCTGAACTGCGCTACCAAATTCCTTTGGGAAATTAATTTGAGATTTGCCGTAGAGGTGATGAATGAAGCAATGGCACGGGATGGAAGACTTTTTTGATTTTGTTGGTAAAATAAAATACAGTATGTAGTTTTTACTTTAGGCCACGTTGTTTACAAAATGCAGTTTTAGCCTAGGCAAGGAATGTTGTGTACTTTAAAAGCGGTATTACGTCGATCTGGAACCTACACTTCTCAATTTTTCCGTTATGATGCAGTTTAAATTTAACTACGACATGCTTATAAAACATTTCAGACGTTAAAGCCTTCTTATTAAAGAATATTTCAAAAGCATGTTTAAGGCATATTTTAGAAGTCTCTAATTAATGAAGTCAATTGAACTCCCTCCTAACTGATCCCGTGGAATGAGTTGACTTATTTGAACAGACTGATCGTGCTGTAGTTTGTTATTCATACAATTTCAAAGTAAATAAACAAAATTACAAAACTGTGAGTCCTTTGAACCGTTACTTTGCGATAACAATAACTTTTAACCGAATACTTGATTACTAGTGTGGTATTTATTTATTTGCCTTACAATTTTGTACACGACTGGTCAGAATTTATCTTTTTTAATTTGGCGTATGACCTTATACGCACATGAGTCGATTGTTCACATAAGGTTACTTTAGAAGCCCATTGCACCAAGTCAGGAACGAATCAACACTCTTGAAAGAGTGTTAATTAATTTTAAAACAAAGTGAGTTACTGCCGTTACGATGCCGATAATTAGGCGTCCACATTTCCGCATCATATGTATCAGATGCATCCATCAAACGGACTGTAGTATTGTTTGTACAGGGAGGCAATCAAGTTTGACCATGATGTGCATCATACATATCGCACAAATCTACGAAAATTCAAGTTAGTGGCGTCGGCAATCCGATTGCTGGTAGTTGCATCAACAAATCCGAATACTGATGATACTGTGGATGCATTGTAAAAAAAATAATCCGTTTGATGCAATGCGTTCGATACGTTTAATGCGGAAATATGAATACAAAATTTAAAAAACTACGAACGCCTGGGATTAAGGCAGTGGCTATCCCTTGCCGAATTCAACTATGTAAATCAATCAACACTTATTATTTGTTTTACATTTATTAACATACTGATCTGACTCTACAATCACATAACTTACAAGCAACAAAGGTGTTTTGCCAACTAACAGCTGGCAAACAAACTAAATTCAGCCAGTGTACAACTTTATCCATTCTCACCCCACCTGGACTGTAACTAAACTCGACATAAAACTTGGAACCGTTACAGCTACATAGTAGCAACTGATGTATGCTATAAACGAAATAATAGCCACACTTAGGGCAGCTGTAGTATTGGTTAGAAAAGCACTGAGAGCTCCATTAATGTTGCGTGTAAACTTTTGTATGGTTTCTTTTTTGCTAGAACCATTCTGAGGCGTTTCGCGTTATATGATAACATATTCTACAGTTAGAAGTTGAGTGAATAGTTGCCAATATACTTACATGAATAAAGTATACATATATTACTTACAACCTCTTCACGTTTGTTTTTTCTTTCATTATTAAAAATAAAAAAATTATGTGCTGCAGGTTTTTTGCAAAGACGAAAAGCAAATGTTTATTGCAAAAAAATTGTTGTCATTAAGCCAAATTAATAAAATTAACTACGACAAAGAGAGCAAAACAAACGGGCGCAGCCGTTTGAGTCATGAGACTGAAAATTTTGACACCAAAATGCAAATATCACGACAAATTTACTATTGCCGTTTTAATAGATATTATTTCTCGTTATACTAGGTCTAAAATGCCTTGGCAAACAGGCGAAGGCACAATGTGGCAGGGACATAGCTAGTCATAAACGATACTAATTCGTCATAAACGACGAATCCATAATTGGCTTTTCGTTAGATTTTATTACTCGTAACACAAGGTTTAAAATGCTTTAGCTTGGAAAGATAAGTAAAAAGTTATTTTATTGCAAAATATTATGTTTGATATGTACATTTACAGCAACATGAACAAAGTGACTAACTACAACAAAAAATATAAAATCAGAAAGATTACTTATAGACCATAGGTAATCTAAAAAATATACAGTGTTATCGGCCAGGGGTGTACTAAGCCGAAAGGGGGTCACTGTACGCATCCAAAGAAACAACTTTCACTATAGGACCAACTCTGAAATCGATAAATTTTCGAAAAAAAAAAATTCGAAAAAGTTGATCAGTCGTCGACAAAATGAATGAAACGGCTGATTATTTTTTCTCGAATTCAGAGTTGGTCACATATTGAAAGTTGTTCCTTAGGATGCGTACAGTGACCTCCTTTCGGCTTAGTACACCCCTAGCCGATAACCCTGTATATAATATATATAAAGAAAGTATATATATACTATTTCACAGCAACTAATAATAATGATGTTTAAAGGTTAAGAACAGTGTCAAGCGTGTCGTACACATACGCAATTATATTTACATGTATTGCTTTAATTTAGTAAATCATTACATGTTTGTTTACATAATTTCCGAGATGTTCATGTGAACAAATGGATGGATAGATTTTTGATAATGTGTATTACCACTACTACTTTTTATAGTAAGCCAAAACTGTCTTTTTTTTTCACGTCTCTTGAAATATCGCACTCGTACAGGGGCCTGATTCTCGATGACCACTTTAACACGTAACGCGGTTTGTTACGTTAAGCTCGTGGTAAAACCTTTGAACAACATTCACGAAGTCAATGTCAAATTTTATATCGTGCAGTGGCACGAACGCGCTCGTTCATCAGCTGTCAATTTAACATGTTGCTTTTCGGCATGTTAGAGGCGCGTTTGGTATGATTTTGACCGAATTTTGAGATTTCTAATAATTTATTTACGTAATCCGTTCCTAATATTCTGGTGTTATAAATTTCTGACATGCTTGTAGTGCGTTGAGCCAGCGTGGTGATTGCGGTCTCTAAAATAACCCCCCAGAGGGGCATAAGTATGTTTCCTCTGTAAGAGGGTTAAATGGTCATTTTTTTACAGAATGTATATACTCTTATTACGATCATGGATGATATCCTTAGTGAATAAATGAAAATGCAGCTTTAACTCCGTATTTTATTGAAATAAACATAGCCTTACATTCCTATACACATATTTAAAAGGGTTCACTACGTTATTTCGAACTACGTTTCAACTTGTTACATTTCAAATACGATGTCTCGATACATGCAACAATTATTTCATCCAATGTTTTATAAGACTAAAGTTTAAAACGGTAGGTATGAGTTTATCAGCATCCACAACTTCTTGCAGGCACTAAATTGCTGTTGGCTAGCTATTTTGCGCCAGCTATTTCGTTTTCACATGCCTTTTATACTTATATCTTCGTTTATATATCCGTGAGATGAGGCATTTTAATATTAGGTATCACTAATAGGTATAACTTGGAATGTAGAAAATGAATCTGCGGATCTCCGTGAAACCGACTGTCAATACTTGTAAAGTTGTTCTCTTGCTGCTTTTTATGTAAAAACATTTGTTTTAACTTATAACTTTACGTATTTTGTTGTTGTTGATATTAAAACGAGATTGTGACAGCATGATGTCAAATCACTTGACTATTTTACTGTCATAGTGAAGTTCACAATTTCGTTCAAAACTATATTGTAAAAAGTTTTGTTTCATTAAAATAAAGTTTAATATTTATTTTCGTTTTAATACTACAAATTGTCGTACGAGTAGGCATATACTTAATGTTTTTTCAGTCATTTAGAGATAATAAATTCATTACAGATTGATTTTTATCAATATAAGCGCTTTTCTAAAAAAACCGGTGCTTTTCCGTTTAAACCGGAAGTACGATTTTTTGAACGTAACCTTGTTATCGATAAAAAGAAAACAAAGAGCATAGACAAGCTATCTTGTGGCATACAGAATAAAGTTTTGGACATACACGTCATGGCGCGGTCGAAAAGACGTGTTTGCGTCTCTAGCATGTTATGACGTCACGAGTTTCGAGCATGGTATCTCGTGGTCAATAAAGAATCAGGCCCCTGGTCGTAGTTCCCGCCAATTGTCTAAAGTTGGCGTATGGGTTCTACGATATTGTAGATTTTTTGATTCGTCGGTGATTTTTGATTGAAATTTAAAAAGGGTCGTACTTAATAATCGTAAGAAGTGATGTACTTTGCTACGGCGCAATTTACTTGCTCAATTATAAGCTTCAATAATATTAGGTATATACATGCGGAACACCACATTAATGAGGATTTCTGTACAACTAGTCATTATGGTTGTCATATTTAAAAAAAAACATACATTATAGTCACAGGGTCGATGGTTTTTCAGTTATTTCGATTCAATAATCAAAAATCAAAACCTCTGGACTTTGGATTTTGATACGAGTAAAATTAAAATAATCAATAAATAATTCGAGAGATATACAACGTGTAACAGAAAGGTATGACAATACTTAAGGGTATTAGTTCAAATCAAACCCATTGCATTGTCGTTCAAAGTATTGCAAAATTAGAGAAAAAAATTATTGCGTCCTCGATACAATTTGACTGATCACGTGACCAATTTTTGTATGGAGAACCTAATTTTATTTTTAGAATATGATATATGTTTACTCGTATTATTCAGATATATGATTAGTCAAACATGTCAAAATTAAAATTATATAATAATAACAATTACAGTTATGTTACTATTTCATAATAGTCAAAAATCTAAACCTACTCGTATATCTAGCGGCTTTACCACGCTGAATCACTAATGAAATGCGCTGGGCGAGAAAAAGACCAGAACGTAGATCACGCCCTTTCTCCTTCAGACGCCGATCCAGTTCAGACACCAATATCTTGGCTTCAGAGCCCCACGATCACGCCGTCTCGACGGCGAACGGAACGAACTCGTACTGTGGCTCAAGGCAAGGCAGCAAGGTACCTAATATTTTATATTTTTCAAAATATTGGGGACTGTAAGGCTATTAACTAAGGTTAAGCATGACAGCGTTGAAGTAGACAGCTGAGAAAACGAAACTAAATTTGCTTGCTCTTGTTTTCGCCTCTTTCATGCCTAACTCTATCCGATTTGCTCATTACAGAAAGTAAAATTTTGTAAATGATTTATGTTTTTTTTTTCATTTTTCTTGTTTACTTGACAGTCAAACGGATTGACCAATTTTGACAAGACATTTCATAATCATCATTCACGAGGATGAAACCACAGAGCGCAACATATATAAAGTCAAAGGGCCTTAATCCTGTTGGTCTTGATACAGTTTTAGCTTAGCTATAAATTTTTTATTATTTTACTATGATAAATATGTCGTTACAAATAATTTAGAAAAAACAAATAAATATTTTTGTAATTCTATTCTAACGTAAAAAATAAACTAACAGATACCTACATCCCAGCAGCATTAACCCTCTAAGACAACTTTTATCAGCCCTCTAAAGTTTTAAATCTAGGTCAGTGTCCAGGGATTTGAAATGGCAACCCTGAAGCTACTCCCGAGCGCAGCCCTCTCAAGCTACAAAGTAAGGGAAACCTACTTGGTAGAAAACTTACTTGGATTTATGGCAAGCCCTTCGTCAACTGTATGGAGAGATAACTGAAGCACCAGGATAAGAGCCGTGGAGGCCTGAAAAAAAGATTTATTTTGTATTAGAAGGATAATTTCTTTTTTACAGACGTGTAACGGACAAAACACGCTAATCATATTATTTTAATTTCAAGAGTTAGGACAACGGCCTGTAACATAAATACAGGTCAGTATCCAGTATAAATAAATATATTAAAATAAATATTATATAAATATAACGTTTGGTTATAACAGATACAGTAACAACCAGAGTTTGAATTTTAAAACTCAACATAGTACGTTACAAGTTTTGAAAGATAATAGTTAATCAAAAATGTACTGTTATGTACCTCGCAACCATAATTTTTGGAGCATATTCTCGCAACCGAAAATTTATCTGCAACTAAAACATACTAGCTTACAAAATTTTGTCAAGATTCATAAGACTTATACGCGAATATGATGTTTTCTGACAAACATCCATACGAGCAAAATAAAAACTGAGGAAAATATCTAAAATTTGAAGCGTCACTCGCGTCGCTTACTCTAGCTCGGTCAATTACTGCTACAATAACGAAACCAATGACTGTCTGGTACTTAAGTTGTAAATTACATTTTTACTTAATATATTCATTTATCCCAGTAAATTATGTTGAAACAGGAGATTAAATGGATTAAAAACGTCGCGACGTGTTTAAATGATAATGTTCCATCTCTAGACCTTCTTCATCAAAGAGGATCATACGCAATCTCCCTGACAACTTTTGTGTGAAACATCACATTTATCTTACACTTACCATGACATAAATATACCGTTATTATTTCATTGCGCAGAAACTTAACATTAATTAATTTATCGATATTCCAAGCAAAGCGTTTCTGCTTGAAGTCTGGCAAAATAGAGTGCAAATATCAGTTCAGTACAAATTTAGTTTCCCAACAATCATGTCAGAACTTAGACTACAGGTTCTACAAATATGGCTAATTCTTTCAATAGCTCTAAGTTTTCTTCAGAGATGTACCATTATTATCATTATTAGCTTACTCTCGCCCACTGCCAAACGTAAAAATCTCCTAAGGCACCCCCTGCCTGCTATCCTCTATATGTCTTTGCTAGTTCGCACGTAGTCTCTTCTCCACAACTCGTCCACCCCATCGGTAGTAAATTCTGCGGCATTTATTTTTTAATTCCACGGCCCACTGCCATTTTCATTCACTGAGACGTTGATCTTTGTTGATGACTCTAGTTCTCTGGCCAATCATTTTATTTCGAATACGATTGCGAAGAGGTATACCTAGCTTAGCCCGTTCCATGGCTCGGGGAGAAACTTTAAACTTCCGGACCAGCCCTACCGTGAATGTCCACATTTTAGCTCCGTAGATCATGACAAGTAGAATGCAAGACTTTTGTTTTGTCTTCAGGTTTTTTTTTGTTTTTATATCTTGTGTGTCTACCAAAAATAAAACGTTCATTGATCTATCTATCTAAGGTTGCGGTATGTATGACGAGAAGACTTAAGAAAATTTCCCAAGAGGGTCTCAACCCAGCTTAATTCTTCTGTTAGCTTCACACTCAAAATTGTAACTTAGTTCGAGCATCTGCCCTAGGTATACATACTTTCAAACAATTTTAAGAGCAAAACGTAAACTATTGTCCATTTCCGAGTTATCTGCAGTGATTCTGACATTATGACAATGTCATCTGCAAAGTGATAGATGTACTTGCCGTGAATATTTTTTCGGCAGTTTTGGGGAAATAAGATCGCCTTGTCAGGACGTATAATACATATATCAAATTTCCCTAGCGATGAATTGAAAATAAAATGGGTTCTTCAACGTTGACCCTTATTAATTTCTCAGTGGAGAAATTCTGCATATTACAGTCTACCGTAATCTTCGTACCGCTTAATCCTTACATTTTGACGTAAGCTTCTAACGTGTCTTATCACGTTACGTAGGGATATAAAACACCCGGTGACATTAGATGACGTTAAACCCGCGTTGAATATTGTAAACATAATATGCTCGGCTTGAATGTGGCGGTTTTAACGAACAATGGCTATATTAAACATTCATCTGACACTCTTTCCAGAAACTGTTTCGTCAGGTTTTATTATGGGAATTAAAATTTGTCATTATTTTATGTTACGAAACGATTTATCACACAAGTGCTATTTTTATTTAAGTTTATTTATTATAACAATGGAAAGGTTAGAATTTAGAATTTTATCTCTTCTAAAAATAACAAAATTAAAATTTGTTACAAAGATTTATAAAAAAAAACAGATAAATATCGAAATAGTGTCCAAACATTGATCTAGACTTTTTCTTTAAAGCCACATTGGCAACTGAGATTCGCAACTAGTTGCTAAAGCAAAAATGTTCTTACTACTCATCTGGTTGCCAAAACCTATAATTTTTTCTCCAGTTGCGAGTGAATCGCTTTCTTCTAGGAAAGCGTGAGCTTTATACGAGTATAAGGCATGACAGTCGCTTTTCATAAGAATTTATTTATATTTCTATTATTTTATGCTAATAATATTCTGCGACAATTTTAGCATCAGCTAAATTTTAAATCTTTTTTTAGACCTTAATAATACGGTTTTTCCCACGACGACACGTCTCGTTGTAGACACAAATGACTCATTTTCATCCCTGATAATGTACACCGAATGTGAACGAAACTATAGTTGAACTTTTCCAAACAATCATGTGCGTGTTAAAACCTGTATTATTAAACAAGATAAATCATACACGTATTAGTTATCTATATAAATTTGAAGTAAAATTTGGGCAGCTCCTTCCCAACCAACGCCACTATATACTTACATGCGATCAGAGCTCTGCTCTAAATGGTTTCTAATATCTTAATAATACTCGTAGTTCATTATCAACTCGATATAACGATATAACCTACAGACTGGTATACTAATTAATTGATTTAATTAAACCGGGTGCCATATCGGTGGTGGTAATTAAGCAACAGTGAGATACATAACATATCACTTAGGTAGGAAGGTTGGTGAGGTAAATGGTTCTTCAATAGGTTAGAGTGAAATTGGAGACCAGATTATGCTAAGTACTCCTTCATTAGAGGTCCGTGACTCGTTTGTCTAGCTAGATGATGTTACTGTATTATTTAATAGCGTTTCGTGGTTTTGCTTGAGTTTTAAGGTATGTACCTACTGTTAACTGTCCCAGAATAATGAGAGTAGTAACTACGCTTTTTCTGGATTGATATCGCCAGTCACTTTTTAGGCTTCCGTACTCAAAGGTTAAAAACGAGACCCGACTAAGACTTCGCTGTCCATGCGTCGCCGTCTATCTTTCTGTATTGAGATACAGAACCTTGATACATAGACGCTTAAAGTTTCTACGCATAAAAAGCGGAATAAAATAAATATTTGAGGGGGGCTCCCATACAATAAACGTAATTTTTTATCCATAAAATAAAAACTTGAAGTGTAGTTATATCGATAATGGTACGAAACCCTTCGTTTGAGAGCCCGATTTGCTCCTGACCAATCTTTTTCAGTTTAACGAAATATTTTGAACAAAATTTACTCGTAATCGCTTCATTTATTTGGTTAGTTAATCATATTTGTAACTAAAAAAAGCATTTCACTACCTGCCTAGTATACTGCAAAGTATACTTTTGACATCATACTTCATTATTTGACAATGTTCAAGAGTACTTACTTACTAAGTTCCTAAGGGCTATAATACTTACCCAGCGCTCTATTTATTATTAAACAATACAAACTAACTAACAGTTAAACTAATAACAGCGTAAACACAGAGCAGAGAGCTACTTACCAACTTACTAGCACAAATACCTAGAAACAGCATTTACCAGGCTTCGCTAAGTGAAATAATTTGTTAGCCTTGTGTTCTATAGCGATGGGCTATCGATTTAACGAAGCACGCTCGATAATTCTATTCTTGTGAAGGTTTTTATGAAAAAAAATAAGGGTTCTAAGCAAAGAAACTTATTTAAGTATAAGGTATATGAAATCTGGATTTGTTAATTATTTTTTACTGAGGAGAATTTCTTACTATCATTTTATAATAAATAATTTATAATAAGTCATTTTTTCTTCCAAATCATATTAAAACGGTTTAGTAGGTACTCGCCTGCTGAATTGAAGTCAAATAATAATTTTTGATCATTTTGACATTTTTGTATATGATAGATCTAAATCTATATTGATGTTCTGCCTAATACACGCCAGCAAAGGAAGAGTATGTGGGAAAATCCATATTTGTGGGGTTTTAGAGGCCGAAAAATTCTAATAAAATCTGTAGAGAGCTAGTCGAGATATTCTTTGGTTCAGGATGAGCTAAGCACTAGTATTTTAAGTATCACAGAATATGCTTTAGCTATTCTTATTACACACTAGTAGTTTTCATCTGCGGCGTCGCACGCGACATATAATGGAATAGTAAGAAGTTTCAAACTTTAAACCTTTATTAGGGGTCACTCTTCGAGTTGAATTTCCAAAAATCAAGCTCTTAGTATTAATACTCCCTATAATAAACACACTCTCCAAGTTTCATATCTCTGGTTCAGCGGTTTAGGTTCTGCGTTGATTCCTAGCTAACATCAGTCAGTCAGGACTTACTCTTTTATATACATAGATTTAAGGGAACTAGCTACAAAATACAAAGTAAATGATCCCGAGGTTAATCCCAACATTTGTCAATACCACAACATACAATTTCTATGCGAAAAAATCACATGTCACACATAATAGAAACCCTTCATACATCCCTTGATAATCAGAATAGGAAAACGGATTTCAAACCTTCATCTTGTACATAAATATTCACCTATACAAAAAGAAACCCTTCCGTGTCGCCTGTTTCTATAATATAAGCTGCAAGAGCACCGAAAATAAATACAAAGTGACCTTTACTCGCAATATTTTGAAATATAATTAGTTTAGGTTCAGTAAAGTAAATAGTAGGCACCAACAAACAACAACCAGTGGATGCAATTGGCAGCTTGTCGTTCGGGATGGCGTTCTAAGGGGGAGGTCTATGTTCAGAAGTGGACGTCTTCTGGCTGATGATGATGATGAATAAACAACAAAAAAGGAAAATGTATTCATGTCTTTGACAATATCGAAGTAATGATAATATGAATATTTCGCAAATATGAAAGTAGACCGGAAATTTGATTTCTGACTGTCCTCCTGAAAATATCGTAGATTGCTACGATATTTTCAGGAGGACAGTCAGAATCGGTATCGTTTATCCCCCTAAAGGGACAGATTGAGCGGACAAAATTATAATACAAAATATCACTCCAAACTATGTACCGTGTCTCCATAAAATAAGTAGGCCTGGTTGTATAGTGGGAGTTATCGCAACACACAAACCAAGGTCAAGGGCTGATCATAGCTATATGGAGTCGCAAATACAATGCCAATGAAATTGAAATACCAAATTGAGTTGCCAGTAACTATTTCTGTTGCGAATTACTAATTATTAATATTGGGTTTGTGACAGAAAGCAGTAATTAAGTTTATTTTTTGTAAGTTGTGTGCACTGTTGCTTCTGTTACAAATAAAATTTATTCTTTTATATTCCCTTCTAAAATATTCTACATACTTCAAATAAAAATCAGTTCTCAGAAGTTTTTGAAAATTATTGGACAGGCAAGTACTAATTACCATTTATAACATTGTGTATGTTCATTCACTCACCCTGTATAACCCACATACAATCCGCAAATAGATATAAAGCAGCTAGGTAACTTGGTATTACTAGACTTCATCAAAACGAGGAAAGTCATGACGGATCGCATTAAATACAGTACGCTGCACTCGAAAAGGAAAGTTGGGAAATCGAAGAGCCGTAAACAAAACTTGTTACAGAACGAGGAATAAGAAACTATAGTCTTCCTTTTTCTCGTTGTTCGAATAAACGACGAACTTACTTTAAGAGCAAATGCCAGCACTGAGTTTTAGACAAATTTAATAATAGACAAAAGTATATTTTTATTTTCAAGAGCAACTTTTAACTTTTTAGTCATCGTCGACCGCAAGAATAAAACATGGCAAATCTAACCGTTGATTTTCCATGTTTTATTAAAAATTTGGTCTCTCAACCAAATTAAAAATCTGAATACATACTTCTTATTTGAAATAGCATTTATTTTATTATGCCTTTATTTTATTATAACAACTGTCGTTTCGTCATTTTGAATCAGCCGTATTTTATTTTGTTTTTTGTTTCCTCAGGGAAGACTGCTGTTTATCGTTGAATATTGTTATGAGGATTATAAATAAATAGACCACCGCAATGTCAGGTAAATAGTTGAGCTTTTTGTGTGTAATAATGTTTTCCATTGGGAGGAGATTTCTCCAAACACGAAGTGGAGAAGTTTTTCTTGGCCAAGATATATAATGATGAAGATCAAGATGTACTTTTGAGACAGGCCGCAAAAAAGTTTGTGCTCACGAAATTAATTGTTTATTTTTTTCTTTTTGTGTATAAAGCACATCTAGGCATTTAACCACAAGATCAGAAGTAAGCCAGCGATACTGTGGCCCTAGATGGAGCATGCCTAGTCTGAATCACACTGGCTCTCAAAGAAGACTGCCGGAATACACCATTAGTTAGTGTTTGGTGACTGATTTTTCAATTTGAGGTTAGTAGCTAGAAAGACGAGCGCTAGGAAACGCCCTATCAAGATGCTATGGTTTCTTCACGACATTTTCCAGCACCAGTAGGTAAAGCTTTTTTTGAATATTTCATGGGATCGAATCTAGTTCCTCTCGCACGGCAATCGACCCCACTAAATACTCGGCCAATATAGCTACGAAACTGAATACTTGTGGCATTTTTTTTTTAATGATGTTTTATGGTTCTTCAATGTGTATCTATGACATTTATCTACAAGTATTACTAGCGCCTTTAGTTAAAGCTAAATTGCCTGATAATATTTGCCATTCGACGTATTGTAGGTATTCATGTGTGAAAGGACTGTTAAAACTTTTCTACGCGTCAGAATTTCGGGTCGAACCCATCAAAATAATGGTCTTTCAAGTCACGCGCTTCGTTATTTCTATCCGTTGACATTATACTAATGTTTGATCCCTTTGTTGGGTTGGATTGAAAAGAGATTTGATTATATACCGCTGAGCCTAATATTAACGGTGGGAACTAAGCCAGTCACCGATCTAAGGATGGATTTTTAACACACTTCAAAAAGAGATGAAAGTTCCTCTCAATTTCTCAGCTACGCATGAAGTGATTCAGAAAATTCTGTATTTGTTTCATAGATGACATTCGACCAACTAAGTAAAAAAATAACAAATTCGATGAAGTAGATAACTGTCAAAAAAATGAATTGGTGCCTGCCAAAGTGAAAAATAGGCAACCGACTGGTGTCACTTTTTCAATTTACCTGTTTCCTTCACTGTTAATGTTAGCTGCTATTAATTTCTAAACATGCATATAAGTAAAAAACTCAATGTATCAAATAAATTGGATCTCTTGGCATGGTATCCTGGGAGCCTGAGATCAAATCCGTCCACTAGCTTGAGGCGAATGGGTACTAAGAGCAAATATACTACTGTTTTTATTTGTATTTTAGTCATTTGTACAAAAACTCTAATATAAGTAGTATATTATTGACCATATTATTTATGAAATCCACCAAAGCATTTCACTCCAATAGGTACTTCATCAACTTATCGATTCTTATCCCTCCCGAAAGAGACTCCGCAACCCTTGAAAGTCCCTTAAGCGGGGCTCTGGAGGGTCTAACCAACACATTGTTAGTTCAAGGGACGGAATATGACTAGAATACGGATCAACAATGAAACTGTGACCTTTGCGTGTGTGGATTTCTTAACACACATTCGTATGTTTGTTTATTTGTTTTGGGTCCTCCAAACTTAGGGCAAAGTAGACGTTTCACTGACAAACGCTCCTAATTTTGTATTTATGCATTAAATTAAACTCTAAGAATAATAAATCAAGTAGATAGGAAACGAAATGGTTAGGTGGTGCGTATTTCGTTTTCAATGTCTTAGTATTTATACAACTTCAACTAAATCTTAAGAGTTTTATTTTGAAGTCTATTGCTGTGCTGTGGTAAATTTTAACAGTAACGCTTTAATGATTCAGAATGCTTTAAAAGCTCCTGCGCAGCGGCCCTACCTAAAATGTAACAAAGACCTCCATTTCCATACATTAATATTATTCGAATACTTTCTTGTTGGCTCCTTCTCTTTCTAGTTCCCTGCTGGAGTAACTGAATATAACACGAAATATTTTAAAAACTTATTTAAAATGTGACCTTTACTTTGATCTTTAACAAGTGCTAAATTTCCTTGTAATTTGATTTTATCCTATGAATGTCTCTATAATTTATGACTAGTAGAGATCTAGATATAGAGACTAAGGAGATAGATAAAATTTACTAGACATATATCAGAAACCATTTTGCTTTGTAAACTGCAATAAATTTAATGTTAGTTATAGGAGATTTGAATAAATTTATTTAGTTCATCATATACTTGTAAGATCATGTAAGTGTTATTATTATATAATTTTAATTATGACATATTTGACTAAGTACTTTTATAAATAAATATAGATATATATAACATAAGTTATAAATATATTCGTAATCACAGATCATGAAAACATATTGTCTTTATTAACGTCGTTTAATGATAACTCCTCAAATGACTTGCTTATTATCTCTACTGACTAACAAAGTGTGTGATATCACCGTTGTGTCAAACTTTATTTCTCACACTATATGTAGGTTGGCCACTCTATAAAACATACATAGAACAAGAGGTTGGATAATTCGAGCGAAAATTTACCCGGAAGGGTGACGTCAACAAGAATAATATGTGACTGTAGATCATCTATTCCATACAAATGTATAAAACAAGTTGAAGACCAAAACAGAAACCTCAATCAAGCTCAAGAACGTATCGAACTGAATCAGAGGAAATATTAAGAGCGCATACCAAGCAAATTTCTTATGTTAGTCTTAATTTTTAACCGACTTAATATAAGAAGAAAGTTCTTAATTAATTGCAATATTTTATTTTGTTCTCTTATGAAATAGCGAGTAGAGTCAAAGTTATTCAAGGTTTAGATATTTAAATTGTTTCAATATGATTATTGTCAAATATTACGGTATTTTCCTGGCAATTAAGTGATTTAACTTTAATGAGAATACTATATAGAAAAAATGACCTTATTATTTGAATTGTATGAAATTTGACAATGCTAGAAAAATAAGAAAGACGTGAATAATTTGTTGTTCAATCAAAGAGCAAGGGGTTGGTGAGACTGTGATAAAAAGTTAGACTCTTCCAGTGACAATATTATAAGAAATCACAATTAAAAAGTCTTGACAAGAACAACCGGAAATTATGAAAATAACTTTTAAAACCTCTTCAAAAAAAAGAAAGGGATAAATCTTAACATTATGTGTGCGCAATTTTTAATAAAAAAATATATATTGTACCATACCATAATTATAATCCGAACTTTTCAAGTCAATTTATTTTTAAATAAATATGCTTGCGTTAGACCGCAAACATTGCAAACAGACGCCTTGCACTTAACGTGACTCGCATATTGGTCGCAGGAGGAAGGGGAAGAGTGTCTTAATTTATTGCCACGTAGTCAATATCTTTTCAGAAAATCCGCTTTTTTAAGCTATATTTTAAGCGTTTAGCGGTTTTAAAACTCACAGGTGGCAACACTGACAGAAATAAAAAAAACACAAAATTAAGATTTTAGACTTTGTTTGAAACGAGGTTAGGTTGAAAGTTATTCCAATAATGTCTTGAATACTTTTACCCCTCAATTAATAATAATACAAACAAAGTATTTACTGACAAAGTATATCAGTAGATAAGTTCAATCTCCAAAAATATTGTTATCATAATTGTTATTGTAATTTGCATTTCTTTTATATTTATTCCTTAAATAGAAAAAAAAAATAATCTATAATACATTTAAAATTACGTGTACATATTTATATCACATCAATAGAATTAATAACAGAACTGCGTAGCACGTTCGTATCAAAATTTCATATATCGAATTGCTTCAAACTCCCCAACAAATCATGAGCAAATATTTCAATTGACTGACAAATTACTCTATTGTTAGTTGTCCAATACCAGAAGATTCATCAGCGTTTGTCGGAATTAAATGAATAAACAATGCTCGGACTAAGGATGTGCTTTTCGCCTAATTACCGGACAAATCAAATATATATAATATTAATATATTCTCAAGTTTTTGGGAAAAGCAACCCACAATTCAAAAATTCTCAATGAAAAAAATTATCCATGATACTCTATATGTACACCAAGTGTCATCAAGATTGGTTGGAAACTACGATTTCGACCGAGGCTCGAAATCGTAGTTTTTTTCTATCGTCTCACTCACTGTGTCAAAAACAATATATATGTATATATCGCATATTAGTATAGTATTCGCGTATAACTATTTTTTAGGCACACTTTTTTAGAGGGGTACATCTGTACTTTAAGTTATAATAATTTCTCCGTTTTCAAGACCACTTGTAGAGAGAGCATATCGTACCTACTCGGTTATTTTTCTAAATCATTTTTGTGTACTAAATTTGTGCAAATATTACATTGCATTAGACCAATAAATTAAAAACCAATAAATTGAACGAACTCTATAGATATTATTTTTCTAACTTACAAAAATAAGAACAGAAAATTGTCGGAACTTTCAGTTTTAGCCGACAACATCCCGCATCCTTATTCCGCACACAAATTGTGAAAGTGTTTGAAATTGAATTCCCAGGAACGATGACGTCAGAGGAGCCTGTTGACAAATTATTAACTGAATGGTAAATTGCTGTGTAAATCTTACGGGTGTGATTACCTGAGACATCGTTATTATTATCACTTGCTCTGTTGTGAAGGGTGAACTAAATTAGACAAACATACATTATATATATATATACTATTGTTGACTTTGCAAATAAAACAGATCGGATATATTTCGAGGAGTGTGCCCCTGAATTATTCCTTATTGAATTATCCTTTCATCACATATGTACCCGTCGCTAAGTACAGTAAGTTGAGAGCGGTCATTAATTTCGCTTCTGGCAGCATATCGATAATGGCTAATGGTCAAGGCACCTGGGCGTTTTACCCGAAACATGCAGGTTCGAATCCTGCCGTATGAAAGATGTAGATTCGAATCGAGTAAAACCATAAAAAATAATATAATATGAATAAGTTCTGAAACTATTTAATTTATCAAGAGAATCCTGCATCTACTCCCATTAAATACAAGATATTCGTTATTAGCTGAAAAGCGAAAGCCTGCCTTGTAAATGTTAATGCCAGGTTATAATGCAAACCTTAAACATAATACTTTCATTGTCAGTTGCTTATTCGCGAGCTAGTATAATGCAGCCTTTACGAAAAGGCTTCACTTCACATCTCATATTAGGGTAAGAGGATTAGATCGGGTCGGTGTCGGATGTCGCTACAAATGGGGTTGCCGAGCCGCTGCCTTTAAAAAGTAGCACAATATAGATACTTAGACCGAACTACATTACGTAGACCAGACCATGCCAAAATGTAGATACAAAATAAATAATAATAGTACAATGAACAGGGTTTGTGGACTGTCGACCGTGTTAACAGATAATTTTTTGACTCCAGACCGATATTTTTAATTATTATCCTCATTCAAAGCCTTCCTTATCTCTTTGTTGGTTATAGGTATCTCTCATATTTAACTCTGACGCAAAAACTATGAGCTTTTTTAAGTTTGATGTATCTATTGCATCGTAACTCATGAATGGAAGAACCGATTTTGATTTAGGTTTTTTGTTTATTAAAAGTGAATAAGTCCGAAGTTTTCTATTTGATGTCTGATGGAAATCGGTTCAAGATGGCCACCGCCACTAAATAGCGAATCAATTTTCTTTATTAAGGGTTTGGGATTATTTGAAATTGGCAATTTTACTAATTTTATCCAGGTTGGATCCGTGACAGATTGTATGAAGTTTTTGATTTTTTAATCTGGTGCCTTAAATTATTTAAAGCAACCAGTAAATGGCACTGGAGCAATATTCTCACTTTTTTGGAAGCTATCTAGGTGTTTGAAACGTTACAAAGAGAGACTAGCTTACTGACAGCGTTCTAAAACTTAACCCTCCCTTTAAAAATGCTTCGAATAAATTAGTTTCACCTCGCAATTTATCCCGCGCTCTTTATCCCGGTAGCTGCGAAACTCAGACCCTGACGTCTAAATAGCTTGATAAAAGAGCAAAAAACCCGCGGCAACCCGGAAAAGTCCATTAGTGTAAAATATAGATGCAAAGTTTTTAGGGTAGGGACACATTCGTCACGGGCCTCGTGGGCAGGTGTGCGAATACAGGGCTACGACTATAAGCATTTTATAGGGCAAAAAAAGTACTGCCAGTCAAGTATGTTTTGTCTCATCTCTAATTCTTGAGGTGCCATCTCCTATTCATGGTAAGAATAGACGGATTCAACATGAACATATCTGGTGCTCAGTTCGAATCTCCTCTGATGAAATTTCGCGGACTACTAGGTACTATAGATTGTTGTGAAAAAATAATAATAATTGTTTTTCGTATTAAAAGTAGGCTCTACTTTTTGCTCCTTTTGTAACAATAATATAAGAACAAATTGTTATGTTTACCACTGTACCAATATACGATGATCCTATAACTCTGTACTGGGAATGGTATGCATCAGAATTTGTCATGACTTTAGGCCAGATATTAGCATAACAAAAGTCGTGTGTACGTTGCTTCCTTGTCATTTAACCTCAGTGGATCAGACCTGCCTTGTGAGATTCGCCATGTTTTTGTTACTTTTTACCTTATTTACACTAGACTATGATATTCTTCTTCATCATTAGCTTAATTTTCTTAGTAACAGAATGTTTAGGACGCTGGAAGATCTAACATGACCTTAAATTCTTGTTTTACTAACTGAATAATAAACACCATTCCACAATCACCCATCCTATCCCCTCTGGCTGGTTATACCTTTATTTAATCTGAGATGTTCTTATCAACTCATATTTATAGTATTATAGAAATAATGATAATTACGATATCTGTGCAGAAACAAAAATAAAACCAATACCTACACAATTGTCTGACCCCCAATTTCCAAAGGTTAAAAAATAGCTTCCAACTAAGATACGCACGCCATTCACTCTACCCCTACACCAGATACTCGTTTGTTCGACTTGCCAACTACCTTTGTTACGCGAACTAAACGCTAGAGTACTTTAAAAGTTAGCAAAACTAAACTTTAGGTGAATAAATACTCACAAGTTTACTTCGAATGCTAGCTATATATCGGAGACGTGGCTGGTTTAAGTAAATGGCTCGGGATTGGTGTGGCCATGTGTTGTGATTCAATTGAGAACGTCCAACTTTAGTGTGATACTGTTAAAGGTCTGACGTCTAATAAGGCAAACGAAACGTATAGACGGGTCGTAATGAAAACATTATGTTGTTGCTTTTTGATTGTGACTGATTTAGCTAACCACATACCTCTAAGATTACAGGTTTGCGCATACTTTGAATTGGTGAACTGCGATTTAAGAACAGAAATCAATGATTTTTAAAATACCACTGCATTGGTGATTCTTTTAATGTTGCCTTTAAAACTCGTTTAATAATTTATTTTTTATTTTCCTCCATTTTAAATTCCTTTTTTACTTTATAAAAATATATTAGAAATCAATAAATTAAATCTGAATCGCTAAATAGTCGAAATAAGTTCGTAAGTAGAAAACCGATGGTATAAGACAATTTCTTGTCTAATATGACCGTCCTGAAAAATGCAAGGATAAAAAACGAAAAAAAACACTGTGTCGAAAGTTAATCTTTTTATTTATACACTGGAGTAGGTGTCGACCGCGGCGTTAAATGGAGTATAAAAAAGTTTCATTCTTTGAACCCTCATTAGACACCCTTAGTAGAAGAATTTCCTAAAATCTTTGCTTATAACACCCCTACTTCTTGTAATTAATACACCCTCCAAAGTGCATTTCTCTAGGTTCAGGCTCTGCGCTGATTGTAATTTGTCAGTCATTCAGGACTTTATCTTTTAATTATATAGATTGTACAGGTTAGAAACGTGTCCTGCGTTTCTAACCGTAACATTTGGTAATACTATACTGTGATATTTATTAACTCTAGTGAAAACTTTTAGTACTTGCTAAAGGTAAGTGGCGCGAGTGGAATGGTTAAGCTGTTTCATATTTCAGGTTTTTATAGGGCGCTAAAATAAAGTTACTTTGTAGAGGTGAAAACGTACAAATCACGTGAACGAACTACACTTTGGTGGGGTTTTACTGGTGATTTATGAAGTAATTTCGCTTGTTCTAGAAGCAAATTTACTTTGCTTTCGCTTTGTACGATTATTGTACTGCTAAATCACATTTTGTATAACAAAATGGTAGTTGTTGAGGTAGAAAGTTTTTTTAAATTAAAACTTTGTTGCTGTACATAATATTTTTAGTGGGTGATCCAACTGCTCATTTTGAATTTTAGTATGATATTTTTTTATATTTCTTAGAAAACTTACTATCGCAATAGTTAATATTATGCAGGTAAATATTATAAAGTATGCAGTAAAAATAATACAGTTTATAATTAGCTCATTTCAAATGTGTTAATCCAACTTCATTGTTATTTTTTCAGAATAATACCTAACACTAAAAAGTAAATAAATCACAAACGAAATGGTTTGAAAATTATGAAGTACCTACTGAAAATATCATCGTAAAAGCTGTGCCATATCGACTAAAGCCGTCTTAATAACATCACCGTGTTCCTATACAAAATGAAAACGTCTCGAAGTTTAATCTTTCCCGTCTCCGTAACAAAACAAAAACATATTTTGAACCAAGTCACGCACTCTTGAAATTTGACGAAAACTCTGCAATAAACTGTTGATGGCACAAAGACCGATGTAATGTCATCGGTATATTAATTAAAATAGTTATAAAATAAACAAATGTATGAGCGGTCACTGATGCCGTCAAATTAACATGGTCTAACATTAAACGAGGGACGAGAGCTAGCTTGTTACCACCAGCAATATGGTGAGTTAGAGCTGGTTTGGGACAGAACATTTTGTATTTACATATTATGTCAGCATACATATTGAATTTCAATTACCTTCGCGTGATAAAAATTGGACCAATCCTTAAAATATAGATTATTATCTATTAACTGCTGTATCTAAAATCTGTAATAAAATGTAGGTATTATGCCTTGATGTGTGGCTCATTTGGTATGTAATAAACAAGTAAACCTAATTTTATAGATTTCATTAATTTTAAACAGTAATCGTAAATGTTTTGGTTTTGTTAAAAGACATTCACAACTTCCATTGCCGTTCTATCACGTTTCAAATCTCTGAGTGATGGAGACAGAGCCATTTTAGCGATGAAGTTCTTAAACGTTGCTATTTAATAACGTAACGACGTCTTCAGGAAAGTGGAAGTAAGAATTTGCTAACGCCCGAATCTACTTAGGCTAGGAAATTTTAAACTCGTCAACTAAGAAGTTCCAAGAATTTCACGTAAAAACCTTGTTTATTAATACGTAATTTTATGCTTGAAACCTGTAATGTTTCTTTATATTATATCTTCTGGAGAACAAAATATTAAGGTAAATACGTATTAACCCCGTATAACATCCCATAGCATCCCAAGCTGGGCACGGGGCTATCCTATGAAGGGGGAGTAGATCATTATTAACCTTTTCCGACTAGCAGGTTTCCTCACGATGACCTTCCTTCACCGTTTAAGCAATTACCGTTAATAATTCATAATATGAAAATGAGTGAAATATCAGAGATGCATGCCTGGGATTGAACCCGCGTCCTTTTACTTGTAAGGCAAGGGGTTTACCGACTAGGCTGCCACTATTACTACAAATTAATATTAATATGCTCAACGCCGTAAAAACTGGTAGGTAGTACCATCATATACTCCTTACCCTTAGTAAATACACGTCTTCACGTGATGTCAATATTTCTCAATATGGACCACAACATACTAAGTCAACTTAATTAACCAGAAACTCGTTTGTTAAATTCACTACCAACTTCATTATTTTCCTAAAATAATCTGATATATGTAGGTATTTTCAAGTCACGAGTGTGTTTCTTTGTTTGTTTCGTTGTGTGAGTGTATTTCGAGGAACACGTTTATTTAAGGCAAGCGTGCTTCATCCTAGGCCACATCGTTTTCAGGTGTGTTACGATCAAGTGTAAGTTTCCATGGTCGCGCGAGCTTGCGGCTTGCGGCTTGAGCGCTTGACTGTATAGGATTAAATAAAAGTAGGCTTATTTCATCTACAAAATATAATTAATACTTTGCCTAACAATAGCAGAGTACACGCTACGCCCAAACGTTTTAATGCCGAAGTAACGTTTTAAATTAGGATTGGATGGTGAAAGCGACTAAAGCCTCATTTATCGGACTACTGCGAAAGCGGAACTTTTAACTTTGTTGGTGTTTCAATAGAACTTTAGTACAATGACGTTCTCACGGAGACTTGGGACTTGAGGCTTACAAAATAAACGTTATAAGGCTCAACCCACTTAAATTAATGATGAAGGAACTTTTGTTTAAATTAAATAATACAGAAGGAGTATAAAATGTCGTTCGATTTAAGATAAACTATTCGGTCTCCCAGTGTTAGATAAGGGTATGTAGGGGAAACCCTTTACTATCAGTAAGATCATCATGGGTATGGTGTTTAAGTATGCAATGACAAATATTAAAAAAGCAATGTAATGAGTTGTATAGAAATAGATAGAGTAAGGCGGCTGCTGCAAAATTATATAAGCATTTTTGGCTTCAGAAAATTTGAAGTTTGGTGACACTGCAATTGCTAAAAAGACTGGTCTACAAAATATTGCATCGCGTTTCTGTAGACTAATTGACAACCTAACCGAGTCTCATTTTTAAGTTATTGCATAGCTTTTACCTGGACACGATTAGCATAGGTCTGATGTTGACGTTATGGTATGAGAGAATCCTATACCCAACAATGGTATAAGGAAGGCTGTGGATGCTGACAATGATGTTGATTCGAACATTACATATCAGCTCAAAATGCGTACTTATCTCCTGAACACGGAACATGGAAAATCTACCAAACCCACACAAATGGTTAAGCTAATAGAACAATGCATATTATAAATGGATATCTTACCTTCATACCTCCGCATCCTGAGAGCTGCATGACCTGAAACACAGATTAAGGAGTTAATATTCAAATTCAATCTTGCCACTACGTTTGCGCTACATGAGTGCTTCTACATATTCCTTTTGGATTGTAGTAATGAAATTTCTAGATGACAGGTTATTTTCTTGAGAATGTTCTTTAATGGTTTAGAACAAGAAATGTTTTGCTATCATTTCTTATGTCAATTTCAGCCACTACCTCAATGTTGATCTATATTGAGACAGCGGTTGGTAGCCTAGTTGGAGAGTTTTTTACCTTATCTGTTATCTGAGTGTGAGTGAGTGTTTATCACAGTGATGTTCCTGCATACACATTTTTTTTATTTATTGGTAAAAATATTAACCCTCGTTTTGTACGGAACAACGTATTGTTGTGATTTTAGAGTTGTTCGGGAACTTTCGAGTTGTTGTTCTTTTTTCGCATATTAAGTGGTTGATGCTGCTAATTTGTCTATATATTTATTATTCTTATTTCTCATCCTAGCGCCTACATTCCCATTCATCTAAGCATTTGTTAGTAAGAAATATTAGCATAAATCTCATATTAATTTCCAAAGTCGAATCAGAGCATTCTCTTTGAAATAACAGACCTACCGTTCTATTGTAATTCAAATGTTCGAAATGAGATCCACTTGAAAACTTAGTCAATTGTTATGTTTACCACAAATGGGACATCTTATCTGAGTTAGTTATGAACAGTAACTCTTGGAAGGCTCAATCTTCTCGCAAATATAAACTAGGGCAGGGATATGAGCTTAGACGACGGTTAAACCTGTTTTTCTTCATAGCACATATGTGACAAATAAGCTTTCCCGAGTATCATTTTTAAAAAACTTCAAACCAGTAACAGCATTTTAAAAAATAAATAATCCACCAAGTGAAATATATTATAATCTATATGAAATATATTAATATCGAGCAAAAAACGTAAATTCACGTTTGTTTTATAGGAGCCCCCTAAAATATTTATTTTATTTTCTTTATAATAAGTATTTGTTGTTAATCTGGTGAACTGATTTTGATAAGATTTGTGATTTGAATCAAAACAAATGTTTGTTTTTTAACCGAACTGAAGCCGGTTGTCACTTTCTAACCTATTAATTATTTATTATATTGATTACTAGGTAAGCTGTTAAAACATCCAATAAATACTCCAATAATACTCGTATTACCTAGTTAAATTTAGGTACTAATATTTTGAAATATTCTTTAATCTCATAATAAAGTCAAAACTTACAAACTAACTAAGATATTAAAAGTCCATCACGAGAACCCTGTCCAAATATGCCTATTCTACTTGCAGCGTTATCACGCTGGTTTGCCAGGGCGATCAGTAGCATCAAAAACTCCCCACACCTCGGATCGTGACCCCCTTTGCGCAGAACCCGCCCTAGATTTTTAAAAACATTTTAAAACAGAAAAATTATTTTACATCTATTATAAGTACTACATATTAAAAGTGAAAAGTCACTCACTACTCATTCCATAACACAAAAGTACATCTCAAAAAAAGAAAAATTGACCTATTAAGCTGAAAGTTGGCAGATACTTAGTTTATTGACAGGAGACGTCAGTAAATAAAGATTATGGACTAAGGACGTATTAAGGGGGTCAAAGAAGGGGTGATAAGTTCACCAAAAATTACTTCATTATTCTTTTAGCAGGTACAAATGAGCGTATTCCATACGAGTTTCAGTCAGTTTTACATGTAATCGTAAACAGTGTACACAAATAAGTAGGATTTGCCCAAACTTAAAAAAGAAATTATATTTTCATCAGACTATAGGAGAACAAAGTATGGCGTGCCACAAGGTAGCGTGCTTGGTCCTCTTCTTTTTATTATATATATTAACGACCTTCCAAAAATTACAGATCATACAACAACTTTGTTTGCTGATGATAGCACTGTATTGTTTACAGGTAGGGATAAAACAGTGTGAAATGTGACATTAATACTACTCTTGACAGAATTGTACAATGGCTAAATGTAAATAATTTGCATATTAATCTTACGAAGACATATATAATGACGTTTCGAAATAAAGTTAATAAATTGGATGGTATGGACATTTGCAACTCTGGGCATAAAATAAAGGAATATAAAGCTCAACCAATGTTCATATGCACTATACATGCTTACTAAGATAGCTAGCAAAGACACAGTCCTTACATCATATCATGGTCTAGTCTCATCGTTACTTAGATATGGCATTATATTTTGGGGTAAATTGATTCTGTCTTAAAAGCACAAAAGAAATGTGTTCGTGCTATTACGGTTTACGACCTAAAGAAAGCTGTAAACCATTTTTTAAAAGTATAAAAAAATGTAACAGTGCCGTCTATGTACATTTTTGAGTGTGCAATGTTTGTACGAAATAATAATAATATTTTTGCTAATGTTAAAAGCGAACGGTATTCAGCACAACTTCATGATAGTGTTTTATGTATGGCTCCTTTAATTTATAATAGTTTGCTTACGTGTATAAAAGACTTGGAGTATACCCATATATACAAATACAAACTCAAAAGTTTCTTGCAAGAGAAGCCGTACTACAGTGTGACTGAATTTTTTACTGATATGAGAAACAAGTATACGACATGAATTTTTATTGATTTATTTTAACGTTATTTAAAAAAAATGACATTTATAATTTATTCTTTATGATATTATATTTAACAATCCTACAATAAATTAAATTACTGACATGTCAATATTTATAATGAGATGGCTGTGAATAGATGTCCTTAGATTGCGTTTGACAATGACAAATTAATGTTCTGCTAGGTTTGTTTATTTCTTTGACATTTTGGTATGTAGTGAAACTAATTTAATTAAATGTTTGTTTCGATTCCTTTAGTAATTAGTATTCAACTCGCATTTAAGTATTGTATGAAATAAGTTAGTATGTGTATCCTATTTATGGAACAAACAAGAGTGCTTAGTTTTGTTGGAATACTAGCCAGCCAGTATCAGGTACTTAAATTTGTATTTGAAGTTTGTAATGTAATGTTAGTAATATTTTATTTCAGTATTTCTATTTTGCATGCTGATAGGCAAGGACATGTGCACACTTACTTACCTTAAGATCTTGGTCATTGTTTATTACCATTTTCCTAGCAAATAAAGTTAATTTGAATTTGAATTTGAAAGATCTACTAAAGTTTGTATGAAAGTCTCAAACTATTCAACCTATAGAAGTGAAATTTGATATTTAGGTATCTAAGGATTATAGTTTATAGGTAGTGCACGTCAGTTCTAAACAGTTTTTTTTTGACATGGCTGTATTCAGAAGAACAAAGGGCTATCTAAAGTTTGAATAAAAATTCCAGTCTACTCAACCTATATCGATGAAATTTGGTATATTATGGATTTTTTATTGATAATCGACATCAGTTAAGGACATATTATTACTGCTCCATCACAGAAGACAGAGCGGTAATGTGGGACTCTTACCTAAGTAAACTCCACGGTACTAGTTAATGATGGTGATTTCTATGAATCAGGGAATATCTTTTTCATGAAACCCGAGTTGGTTCTGTGATGAATGTTGTCCGTCTTATATAACGAGTGATCTCTCATGAAATTCTGCATTCATTTGAATTCATCATTTTCCTATCCTTATCCCACTATGTAGGGTTATCACAGCATGTCTTCCAATTCTTTTCTAATCTATCAGCCGTCATCTCTTCATTTTATCTCTTTTCAGACCTATCCATCTTTGCATAACTCGTCCACATCTTTGTAAGTCATCCTCTCCTTGCACTACCGCTTAAAGTCATTCTCATTAATCACTTAAGCGATTTTATTAAATAACGTTTTTTGAGGTATCTATCAGTATCTATTATGGTTAAAAATATCAACGTGATTTTCGTTGTGGCGTTATTTTACCTATTATTGACGTGTAACGTCTATTGCATGAAACATAATATGAAACCCAAAGATGAAGACTACGGTTCAACGATAACACCAGAGTTCAAAAATGAGATTGAAAATCTTATTGAATCGCTGTCAAATTAATAAAATTATGTTCTCCTGTTTTTTGATATAAACTTTATATTATATACTCGTGTTTCATTTTCGTGTGCTAATAGTTTTTATGAACATTTATCTGTAATGCAAAGTTTTATGTAGGCGGCCAATAAGGCGGTGTGTAATGTGTATTGCTATTGATTTTTTGTTAGGCTTATTGCAAAGTATGGAGACCTCCATCCCCTATTTCAAGCCTTGCTTTTTGTTCGCAGTAAATATTATATGCTTTTTTCATTGTCTAGTATATCTTCGTACCAAATGTCATCGTAATCAGCTGAGAGATTCAGGCGTTAAAGTGTAGCAGATACAAAAACAAAGTTACTTTTGCATGTACAATAAGCGAAATGTAAGCAGAGTCGAGGCATGGCTGTAAATGTGGAAGTATTTCAATACAGTAATTATAAGAAGGATGAACAGACAATGCTCAACCCACAGCTCAACTTGATGCCGTTGTACGATCTAGTTAAGTAGTGGGTTATTAAGATTCGAAAACTGAAACTTTTTTTATGACAATATTAAGATCTTCTAACAAGCATTGCGTAATTCGAGTTGCAAAGTTTTCGAATAATCGGGAAAATATCCATACATGTAAACTGACAAACGTAAGATCATTTAGCCAAACTCGAAGTTTTGCTTCGCTCGCTATGCTCGCTCGGTTAATTAAGTGGTATTTGATTATTTAAAATTTCCCTGTTCCTTGACTTAAATAAAAATGTATTATTAATGGTAATTTGTTGAGTTATTTGTTTAGGTGTTCGAACAATTTTATAAAGAAATAATTTATATTATTCCGAAATATTATGAATAAGTAAATGTACAACACTTAATAAAACAAAATTTGCATTAACAGCTAATAATATAAACGGTTATTTCTTAAGATCATAGTATATACATACATATATCATATTTATATAGATCCTTGATAATGATAATGTCATAATATAATTTTGATAATTTCATCAATGTTGATAAAAAAATCCCTAACCTAACATCTATATTTATTTTTATTTATTTATTTTTATTTATTTTTATGTTCATTATTTCACTATTTCACTTCTATGTTCTTCTATAGGCGCCACTCATTGTATCAATAAATCAGAGTGCGCTTTTCGTTTCGTCACCCAAAATCTTAATGGCTTGGCTTGACTTAATAAGTTAATAAACGTGCGAAACTGTAATCGTTAGATTGTAAACTTTAATTTTTGTAATAATTCCGTTTATCAAGATTAATTATAAACAACTCCATACAACTTTACATATCACATGCTCAATTTTTATATGGAGAATCTATTATTAATTAGTTATAGCTTACTCGGTATACCTAAAGAAAGATGAAATTGTTGTTAAATGAAATTAAATTGTTTCGCCTTGCAAGCGAAAGTGCGCGGTTTCAAACCCAGGTTCAGGTATGCACCTCTATGTTGTTCACTGATGTACGTTTTATAATTAATTACTACAAGCTTAAACAGTGAAGAAAACCATCGTGCGGAAATCTGCTTGACGGAAAAAAAATTTGACCTTTTGACCGACCCCTTCATACTTCAAACCCGAGCGCAGCTGTTTGACATTGTGGGTTGATACATATATTTACCTAAATAAAATTCATTTATGATAGACTGGAAAGAAATTTTTGCCAAACTGGAAGTAGACACGATTCACTCGCTTCGTTGTATTAGTCAATAAATAAATAAGAAAAATTAAAGTAAATTTGACGAGTCTTACATATTTTACAGCTCATTTTGTTTTGTTTAACTTGAATAATATTTTAATATGCATGAAGATGTTAGGTACTATAAATATTGCGATGTGAACTCACTCAACTCAGATAGTTTGTAGCGATTTTATATTTAAAAATAGACGAGTTTACTAAAGCCCATTTTATTTGGTTACAAATAAAACTTGAACTGCAGAAACCTCATTTTTAAAATATTGAAAAATATATTTGGACGTAATATTAACGCAAAATTGTATGAGGTAAGAATCCAAAAACTATTTTTTGGACTTCCAAAATATTAAAACAAAATCTTGATTAGGTGCTTTGAGATTCAATAGTATTTTTTTTGGAAATAATTGATTTTGGTAAATCGATTTAAACACATAATGTTTGTTCTTAAAACAACAGGGCTTCTCAACAGGGCAAGGGCAGGCAGGGCAACTCGTATTTGCCTAAAATTTCCGAGGTGTAAAAACGAAACCAAACCTACTTGCTCTTGGTTTTACTATGAAAGAAGTAAAACCAAGAGCAAGTAGGTCTGGTTTCTATCTGTAACCGATAGAAGAACTGCTCTTTAAGCTCAAAAAGGCTCTAAATTTGTCTTATGTTTGTTTTTTTGATTATTTCTATTGAATTCTTTAAATAATCAATGTTTTACCATCAACATTTTCAAATCTTAGTACTGGATATTAATACCTAAAATTCTAGAAGTTTACTAAGTCAAAATGAGACCCTTGTTCACATCGCTATTGTTTTTTTCTAGAATTACTAGGATTGCATAGTGAAAGTTGATCTCCATTGCTATTATATGGTGACTAGTTTTTGGTTTAGTACATCTGTAAATTGTTTATTTATTATTTATTTTCTATTTATGTTTTATTAGTAACATGGTCTTTGATTAATTGTCGGAGGTCCTTTCGGAGCGCGCTATGAAACGTAATATTCTAGGAATAAAATTTACTGACAGAATTAGAAACACCTTAGTATTCTCCCGTACAATAATAGTATATTGTGTGATCCATAGAGCTGCAGGTCTAAAATAGGACTGGGCTGGACATGTGTGGGATGCCAATCTATTATTAGGGTCAACCGTAAAAGGTGTCCCGTAAGAGTATTACAACATAGCTAGATTCAAAAAAATAGTGTCTCAATGAAAGTGTACATTAAAACGTTTCTAAAATTTCTATAAATTGGAAGACACTTTATGTATGTTTTTTTTTAATTCGCAGCACTTTGATTACGTTTCACTAACAGTTATTTACTACACTAACTCGAACGGTATCGTTATTTTAAGTCTATTATTTATGTCAGTGTAATAAAGATAACAAATGGGCCAAAATAATAACCCCTGATGTCACGCACATTAGCAGAACACCTCAATGGCTTAATAATCTTGATAACTTTATTAAAAATAAGCGAATAAAATAGCATTAGATCGAGATATGTGGAGAATGGGAATGAGAAAAAATAATTTTTATTAATAATAACTTACGCCTAATTGTTTTTCAGATTTTCGCTCTACAATGGCCGAGTTTAGAAATATCAGCGTATTTCTTATTGCATCTATCATCTGGCTTTTACTGACGTGTAATGGCTTTTGTCAGAATTATGATCATGCATCTTCGTCATCAGATTCGTACGACTACTCTTCATCTATAGCCCCCCCATCAACATCACCGTCATCTTATAACGACTATTCATCTGATGGTCCCCGATCATCATTACCTAAAACTAATTCCGATCGCACGCATGAAGATTATTATTCTATGTCATTTACCATGTCAACAACCCCGAAAAACAATGATAATTCTCAAAAACCACTATTAAATGTAAATACTGATCTTGAACTCAATATATAAGAAAATATATTATAATAATGTATAATAATATATTAAATATAAATTTTTGCTCCATATTAAAAACGGCAACATGTACTCGTATACACTTGAACTTTTATTTTATTGGAATCCTTAGTGTGCGTAGTATGACTCGTGCTTGCCCCATTTGTTAACGATAGTTTACAAGCGATGACTATTTTAATCTTCGGACTTTGTTTTTTTTCATATTCATTGACAATTTCAATTTCTCATTTATATTGAAAAATAACAAATAAATACAAATTTACTTATACAAAACATTAAGCAAAAATTTCTATTGAAATTGTGATAATTGAACGCACTGTAAAAGGAATACTATTCATTAAAAATGTATTGCAGTAGCTACGCGTGTGAATCGAATTTTTACAATTTTATACTTTATTACATACGCTAAATACGGAATACCTATAATATAGTGCCTGACAATTTTATTAGGCCAATAGCGGCGTAGAGGGTAAATATCTGTGAATATGCACTTTTTATTAACAAATCACCGGTCGCGTCTTGGCAAAATCACCGCACTCTACTCCAGACAGAGATAAAAGTCATCATTACGCAGCCAAGTCATTGGCCCAAGTTGTTTATGGGATATGTATTCATTTTTACACAATAGTATTGAGTACTGATCATTTTTATACATACGTACATTAGCCATTATATCTATTAATAAAGCGGAACTCATACCATCAGAGGGCGCTACCTATAAGGTACCATTTGGCAATGTCAGAAATGCCTAAGTAATTTCTAATAAACAATACTTATACGTTAAACCAGTTGTATTATTTATCCTTTTGTCCGATGAAATATACATTTGTTTTTGTAATAGCATATTCGATAGGATGTTGTGCTATAATTCTACAAATGTCACTATCGCCAAATCATTTATCTACAGTAATGTGATTCAATAATGACATTTAAGTGCAGGGCGTTTTGCTTTATAACGCATCATGAAGGAGTGGACGTAAAATTGATAACCTGATTGTAATAAAAAATTACTTTTATTACAATCAGGTCATAAATTTTTTTGTCCTTACTTATCTCGTAATGAATGCACTAATTTACAAATAAGGCTGCACTGTAACTTCTAAAAATGTAACATGTGAATTTCAAAATACAAAGATTTTGGCAATTTATATGGCAGCTCTAAAAAATAAATAAACCTTTGGTATATAATTACCTTATCTAGTGACTAAGGTAATTAATTATATAGGTAAACTAGCTGAGCCGCCGAACTGCGTACGGACTAACAGTTATGTATGTTTCTCACCTTTTAAACCTTTCCTGGAGTACGACAATCATTTCAAGACTAAAATCAGCTATATCGGCCCAGTCGTTATCGAGTATTAGTGAAACAAACGGATTTTTGTGTAAAAAACAACCATAATAAAATATGACTAATAACTAAACAAAGCAATCATAATGTAAATATTTTTTATGAGAACTATTAAACTAAGAAATCGTATATAAATGAGATTTATAAGTCATTTTTTTTAAGTAATTATTATAATAATTCAAATGTAATAAGACGTTATTCAAAGGTCAATCAAATATTACTTTACTTTACTTCATTTTTATATGTATACTTTTAATTTTTTTTCTATCATAAGAACCTTCTTCTGACAATAACAAACACAACAAAAAATATAGTGTTATCGATCCAGCCGTTCACGCGTGATGACGTGAACAAGAGATATAACATTCATTTTTATATAGGTATATAGATAATATAATATAAATATGTACCACTATAGAATACATTGCATCGATAGATCGAACCAATTTGGACACCGTTGTTTGATCATCTTGTGAAGACAGAAATCAATTTCAATAGTAATTAATGTTATTTATATACCAAAACTTCAGGAACTAGAAAAAGGCAGCACATAAGTATTTTCCTACTATAAAAAGTATAAACCGACTTAACTATTTTCAGTTATTTTTTTGTAAACCATACCACGTGACCAATTTTGGTAAGACAATGTATAACGGTACCCAAGTTGGTTCGATCTATCGGTGCAATGTATTCAAAGTGTTCTACAGGGGTCAACACTAGCTAAGATAATCATTTTATGTTCGAGTTTAAGAGTGAAATAGGGCTATTGCATAGGTTTACATTTTCTTTGGTTAGGGCTGCCATAAAATTATAAGTGTAGTTCTGTTTTACGCCACGTCGTCGCTTGTTCCTCTTACCGCGCGGACTATATCTGATTGTCTTAAATCCTGAAACCGATCGGCACCAACGACTACGTCACGACGAATCAAATTAGGCAAAAATTTTGAAAATCATATTTTTCGAGCTTATATCGTGCTTTACTCGTATATCTTTTAAAGTTCTATGAAACGTTTTTGTAGACGCGCCTCTTAAGCGAATATTTCAGCAATTAAAAATCAGGCCTCTGAGTAAGATGTGTATAATACAATCGAACTCTACGATTTGCTGCGTTGAGATAGCGCACAGTCAGCTAAGCACAGCAACTTGAATTTATTTGTTATACATACATACTAAGTAAAACCTTATACTAGTAGTTATACCTACTCCAACAATAAGCATGCGTCCCGTATGTTCATTGTTTAGCACATAATGGTAGTCTGTGCGGAAAGAAAACACGTCGTAGATGTGAGAGCGCTAACTGTCTTTATTTAACGTATTTGCTATATTGAAAACACAATTCATTTATCATAGCGGTAACTAAACATCCTTAACATTTTTTTTAGTATTGAATAATTTTACTTACTAGCACCTATTATTTATACAGGGTTATTGGCTTGGGGTGTACTAAGCCGAAAGGGGGTCACTACACACATCCTGAGGAAAATTTTTATATGTGGCTCGAGGTTTAAATTCGAGAAAAAAATTAGCTATTTCATATATTTTGTCGACTACAGATATATACATTTTCTATGGATCAGATAACCATAGTGAAAGCAGTTACTTAGGGTGTGTGTAGTGACCCCCTTTCGGCTTAGTACACCCCTAACCGATAACCCTGTATAAGTAAGCCGGTTGAGGCTGTTATAAAAAATCACAATGTCAGTTTAATGTTGCGCCACGACGGCGACGGTTCTATAATATTGTAATTATCTCTAAAGTAAATAATTTAATACCTATTAACCCGCTATTACTCTGTCACTATAATAACTTGACAGTCATCAAATACCAAGAAGTATGAACATGACTCTCATCTAAGAGGCATAATCTTGGGTCTATGAAACTACTGATGCGGAAAATTATTTTTCACATGACTTGGTTTTATATGAAGAGAGATAAAATTGTTATGCAGACGGCAATTCAGTAAAATAATAGTTTCCTATTTTAGTTTCGTTCTGAAGATTTGTTTAAAAAATTTACATGTATTCGTAGTAACTAGAGTTTTTAGTTTACTACGATTAATGTAACCATGTTGGGAAATTTTGATTTAGATGGTTCTATGGTTCTATTTACCGTCTGATTTTTTCTATCCAGCTTGTGAGCTAAGCGTCAATTTGTTTCATTTTATTTTTTACTCTGCACGAGCATGGAAGTCAATGATACTGTAGCCCTAGATAGCTTAGCCTGAAATACACTAGCTCTTAAAGAAGGCTGCCTGAATACACCAGTTAGGTGCTTGGCTCAGACTTTACAACTTGAGGGTTTTAGCTAGCCAAGCGAGCGATAGGAAATTCTATGGTTTCCTTACAATGTTTTCCTCCACCGGTAACTCAGGCTCTTTTTGTTTGTTTTGTGGGATCAAACCTTTTGCATGGCAATCGACCCCACTAATCATCTAACTCAACTCAACCATCATGGCTACGAAATCTATGCTTTGGGTTTGGCATTGCTACGACCATACAAAGCCTTTAAGGATTTGAAAAATCTTAATAACTGTTGTATTGTGTCATTCTTTTTTCTAAACAGTATAGTAGCCAGATTTTAGGTTTTGAACCCCGATTTAGAAATATATTATAAATCAGTCAAGAGGTTGTTGATAAAAAAATCCAAACGGAAATCTGGAGAAAGTTTACAAACAAGCGCTCAAGTCTTGCAAAAAAGTTTTGCTCGTGAGTTTATATTGTTTGGAAATCTACTGAAACTCTTAAATCTACTTCTATAACATCAAAATGAAAATGGGACAGTTCCCAAGTAATAATATATTTATAATAGATATAAAAAAATCTTGAACAATAAGATAGTTCAGGTTTAAATTATTAACTTTTATGAAGAAATGAAATTATATTACGTAAAAGATCTAAAAAATAACCGCAAGTTCAAAAAGGTTCCTGATAAGCAAGATAAACCCAGAATTGTCTCATAATCCTGCTTCTAAGAAGCAAACTTAATTACTCAACAAATCCAATTCAAAAATTAAGTCCGATCAAAAGAAGGCCAGGAGGAAACGGAAAATATGAGAAAAATGCTTTGCGGATAATAAAAAAAGATGTCGATTTCTGAAATTGAGGGTAGGTTATTAAATTCGGGTGCTGAGCTGAGGCAGTATTGGAAAGTCATTAATAACGTTACAGGGTGTGCCTAATTTCGTCGTGACTCGGCAATATTTTATAAATGGATCAGTTTTGTAGATCCGAACGTTTTGTGCAAATAAAGTTTGGTTTAACGGTCGTCCACTAATGATGCCGTTTTGGATTGTCCACGTGCTTTACATTTCTAATGTGCCGTTTAAAAGCAATTTTGGCTAGCACTTTGTGGTGATTGCTGTTGTTTTATCAAATTGCAAAATTGCTAACAAAAGAGAGGCAAGCGAAACGCCTAAGCTTCGAGAATATTCTTTCGTCTGTGAGTTTGTATGTTTGTCAGCAAGAAATTTTGTACTCGCTTACTGGTCTTAGTTTCCAACTTATCTTGATTTCTATAGACAAAACTTGGATCTGTGAGTTTTGAAAATTTATTAGTGACGAGAATTTTTGATTCTTGGAGTAATTCTCCCGATTTGGGGGGAGGGAGTTTGCTACGGCACCATTTACTGTCCAATATCAATAATATTTGGTACATATATGTAGAACACAACTCTTACTACGATTCCTGAATATAAAAAAAACAGTAAAATAGTTGTTTTATTTTCACAAACTTACAAAAAACGTTGTCATCGCGAGATTGGCAGTTCGCAAAACTAATAGTTCAATGTTTGGAATAATTTTTGGGCTACCGTTAATTATGTGTATGAATTTTTTAACTACTAAATAACTGATTTGATTTAATTTACGCCATATTGTGGATAAACAAAATGTGAATACACTAAAGAAATTTATAAATCCAATGCCACAAGTGGCAGGCTTACTGCTGATGGTGATTCTTTCTAGGCTACTTGAAAGAAGATAAAAATGACAAAATTAATAAATAGCAAGAAGAAATTTTTTGTGAGATTATTGAACTATTTTTTCTAGATTTTGAGATGGTGACTCTCTTTGACATATTTTTGTGTAACATAGCTATAAACACAAATGAATAATTCACCTTTCAAGTAAAAATAAAACAAAATCATAGCCTATTCATTCGTTCGGGAGCCACGATGCCACAGATGCCACACGTGAATCTTTGAACACTCTGTCTTTTTTGTGTTGAATAAAGGTTCTTGCAAACGCAGCGTCGGTAGACCTCCCGGTAGGTGATACGGAAACATAGTTAAAGTTACTAGTAACTACTGAATACAAATGGCAGTTTATCGTTTGGAATGGCATGGAATGGTGTTCTGCAGGGTAGTCTTATATCTAGCAGAGAATGTCTTCTGGCTGAAGATGATGATTACACCTAATGATGATTTGAATGATTATTCATTCATCCAAAAAGATAAACCTGTGTAAGCAAGATATCTTGCAAAATAGAATATTAAACTGATATTGATGAGATAGTTCGTTTTCCTGTATGTTGTTTTAAATAAATTATACGAAGAATCTTTACTTACATGAAACGATTTTTAGGGTAGGTACTCGTACATCAAATTACATAAGATGGAAAAACGGGACCCTATTACTAAAATTTCACTGTTCGTATTTCTGTTATCGCTATAACAACAAATACTAAAAACAGAATAAAATAAATATTTCATGGTCGCTTCGATAAAACAAACGTCGTTTTTAACCGTTTTTTACTCGATATTAACAACAGCAACAAGTAGAAATTTGAACTTTTGTTATACAGATAACAATAAGTAAAATACGTGCGCAAGTTCAACTTGCAAATGGCCGAAAATTTACTTAGGAAATCTTAAGTAAATCCAGCTTCTCTCATCTTTAGAATTTGAAATAAATGTTACTCAAATTTGAATCTTTCATCCTCTAATTTTTTTATTTTAATCATTCAAAATTCTGTGCTTATATGTCACTGTAAACGGTATTTATATAGTGGCTAAAAGCTCTTAATATGGTATTTTTTATCAAATTCAAAAAATAAGAGTAAGTTCTCCGATTACTCTAACACGCTTAAACCTATTTCGAAAATAATCTTTATCCTCAAAAATATTCATTCCAGATAGTTTATCAAAATTTGTCTAATATTTAAGAATTATTCAAATATTCTAAAATTGTAACAAATAAAAGTCCTCTTTTTTTCGGTGTCGGATAAAAAAACGCAGGTTAAACATCATAATCACCAGCAGTCACACTTGTGTCTGTCTACATAAGTCAAAATATTTTACTTGTAGTAATACGCTAACCTAAGTTAACATCGACTAACTAAGTTAATGTTTTTGTCCAAGTTGCAAGTGCTTCCCCTTTCATCTTTCTTTCGTATCTTAATGTTCGTATAATCGACGGTAATACGTGGCCACGAAAACGATGTTTTTACCTTACTTTTATCTTACGAATTACTAAGGAGATAATCAATAGTTATTATCATGTTATTTTCTCGTAACAGTCATGTTAGTCTGAAAACTGCAAATAAAAAACCTTACAGTTATATCATATAACTGTAAGGATTTTTTATTTGCAGTTTTATTGAACATAGCAGATTTTAAATTGAAAACCAAGCCGATTTTCAGTTAGAGGATGGCGTTATATATGACAGGGAAATTTATATCATGTTTTACTATAAATAATTAAATCTTATAGTTTTAAAACGTATAGCAAAAAACTCGCAACTAAAATTTTTACAATTGTATATACGTCTAGAAAAAAATGAGCCTTGCCTGCGTTTCTAAGGGTAAAATAAATTAAATGTACGCGTACGAGCATTAAAATTGTGGATGTATTTATTATAACAGACAAAGCAAATAAATTATGACAATTAAAAAGCAGTCATTATTACACTTACAAAAAATTAAAGCTAAATGCAATAACAACTCTCAACCTATATTACTTTCACAAGCTCAATAGGTAAAAAATTACTTACTTGCAAGAGTTTAATTTCGCCAAATCAAAAATAAAACTAAAAACCACAAATCTTATTTCTTAGATTATTCAATCAATGTATATAAGGTTTTTGGAATGGAATTTTACTCGCAAGTAGCGAGGTCTACGAGGCTACGGAGCTACGAGGCTACGCCGTAGACGACCACTCGCGAACGTTTTCACGCTACACTGACGGCTACGCCGGACCTAACCATTCACCAACGAAAATAAATACACTCGTATTCCTACTAAACCGAGAAGGTAATACGTGAATTTTGCATTTTGTTACTTACGCACGCATATATTTTGGTTACCTTTATGAATGCCTAAAAGCATTGGGCGATATAAGCACCTACGAGTTCATATTTGTACCTTGTGAACTTGAATAAAATTTATTTTTTATTACACAGTTCGGTCGAGATGTTTGCTTCCCCGTGGTTTAAAGTGCTTAGGTGGAAACCTTATAAGCCGTTAAACCCAAATGTTACCGCATTATATTTGCGTCATGACCTAATGGATTTATGTAGCTTAGGTACAGTTAGATAGAAAAGATTTATTTGAACTTGGTTGTGTCTGAGCAAAAGTATCTTAATGTGTGCAATCATTAAAAAATGAGTCTGATTGATTTTAAAAATGCCATGCTAATATAAATTAAGTCTTTTAAAAAAAACTTATTAATAAAGAAAAAAAATGTGTTCTGTTTTGAATAAACCAGTTTTTTACACATTAATTATTAAAATAAGAAGTTTATCAAATGTATAGTTAGTATAACAAAACTATAGTTAGAACATTCCAACAACTATATGTACCTGAGGAAACTCGTATTATAAATAAAATAAATACATATTATATCAGTTTTCTAAAAATAAGTTATAATATCAGACCAGCTATAAAATAAGAACAAAATATTTAACATGAAGGGACAAGACAATAAATACATATAACAAGCCATTGTTGCACTCTAAAGAAATATACATCAAAATACAATCTAAAAAAAACATTGGTAGTATATTGGACAGTATTATAGCCTGAATACATTACTTTGATGGAAATTAAACATGTTTAACAAACTCGATTAATAAGTGAAAAATACCAAATCATACGTACATTTATCAATATCTATGAATCAGCGAGACCTTAATCTTTAATTGCAAACTCTGATACAAAAAATCGAGATTTTTTCATCGACAAATCAGATAAAAAATGTGTCAAATGAGATCGAACAAATACTTAATTCCCTTTCCCGAGCAGGAAATCCACTTCACAGATTCCAATATTGAGCTCTCTTCGCTTTTTCGCGTCACTTCTTTCATAACAGATGAAAGAAACCTACGCACAAGTATCAAAAATGCATGTTGTATAACCAGTATGTTAATTTATATCAAAAGATTTCATTTTTTATATCCTTTAATATTATTTATTTTTGAATCGGTCCCACATAAAAAATATTTAAATCAGTAAATTATTGATTTATTTTATAAGTGTTTTAATTTTAATTTTCTACATTGATAACATTAGATAAATAAAGTATTATAATTGACAACCCCGGACAAAACGACGAAGTGCTATAAATTTTTATAGTATCTGTGAGTGTGTGAGTATTTTATATCTGTGATATCATAGCTCCCAAACGGATGAACTGAATATGATTTTTTTTAATGGTAAATTAATCGGAAGTGTTCTTGGCTATGTATGATGAAATCAGGTTCTAGATGGCCGCTGTCGCGTATATTTTTTATTACTGAGTATTTTTTTTTGTTATCCCAGGGTACTATTTACAATATGTTGGTACTCGTGTGCAAGTTTTGTCACATTTGTAGTTCCGTGAAATTCCGTGATATCATAAATTTTTGTTTGGGAGGGTATAGAAAAAAAGAAAAGTTTGCTACGACATTTTTTGGTTAATTTCAATAATATTCAGCAGTATTTAATGAAAAATAAGAAGTCCAGTCCTATGGAGTAGGATTACCATTAACAGAAAAAAATGATGAGATATCGTGAGGCGCATAACATTATAACATCTGGCCGCAATTGTACAGCGTGACGTTATAGCACAACCAAAATAAAAATAAGTAATATAAAATTATTAGGGATGTTCTAAATATCGAACATTTAAACTTAATTATCGTGTAAAACCATAACCCTCGGTAGAATTTCGATATGACTGATAATCCTAGCCAGACTATAGCGGGCTGATTTACACGTATCTAGTCGCTCGGAATGCCAGCTCTTCACTGGTACGAAAGCGTGTTTACACGAAGACAGTGCATTGCTAGCAAAAGCGAGGGATTTCAAAAGCATGGCAGTAACTGTTACCAGACATAATAGGCCTACGTTTCTTCCTGCCGTGGCTAGTTGAAAAGAGATAAGATGGCATTAAGGATGCAATAGTAAGCTTAGAACTATAGTATAAAAGTTAGCTGCCAGGGAGATTTCCCACCTAGAAGTTGATACTAAAAAGGCATGGTTTCTATCTAAAATTATTTTTAATTCTAATGTAAAATAAGTAAGAGAGCTCTTTTTCTGTTTCATAAAAGATATTTAGGCGTAATTGTGAATGAGTGCTACGGTTTTCTCTATACGCCCTTAGAATTTACCAATTCTAAAGGCATGTGCCAGTAACTTCAGAAAGGTGGTCTTAGAATTTTGAAATGGTCATAAGTAAGCAAGAGCGTTACTAAAGAAGGCTATACAGCTCTACAGTAACAGTTTGTAACTCATAAGAGTTTGCTAGGAATGCAGAGGACTGACTTGAGAGTCAAATCCGCTAGAGCAAGGAAACAACTTCAGTAGCCTTGACTTTGTACCAACTTCTGGAGTCGTGTAAATAAGGCTTAACATTCAGTTTGTATCCCATAGTGGCACAGTCGCACTTCTAGCTGCGACAGGCAAATGAAAACATATCGCTCTGCAGGGAATCCCTCGTATACAAACTTTATCAATTGATTCCCTGCATGTCTCTAGAGATTTTATGTGGCGTTTCGATTTTGGTTTACATATTTCGAGTGCAGCTCTTAAATTTTAGATTTGATTTGGTACGCTAGCTGGCAAAGCCGATCTTCTTCCTCATAAAGGTCTGCTATAACGGTGAAAAATATCGAGTAGAAATTAAGGTTAATAAAACTAGAGCCCTTTAGTTTAATGCATTTATATAAGTACTTATACTAATTTGCTTACATTTGGAATTCTTATTAAAGTTCAGTTGACAGCAGCAGTTGTTTCAACCAAATATGGCAGTTTTATATCAAATCTGGCAGTGATCAGATATAAAATAAGCTTCTTCCATCTTCGAGAAATTGTATTAAGCGTTTATTACCTTGTATTAAACAAAAAAAAAAACGGTTTTCTTTTCTTATTAAGGTATCCTGGAACAGATCACTTGTTAGCGATAATTATTTTATGCTAGTTATGATGATGATGATGATTTGATGATGATGATGATTTATTTATTGCCAAAGGAAGAAAACTTAAAACTAAATCGAGATTAACACAAACATAGTAAGTAACATCTACAATTGAGCATGACTTAGCAGCGGGCCCCAAACTAGGCAAAGCCTGTATCTTGGGCACCCTGACAGGACACAGTTGATAAATAACAGACTTTACAGACGCTAGCCTGTTGTACACATTAGCATATCTAAACGTTATTATTTACAATACTAAAATTTTAAATGACTAATGATATAAACGTTGAACATGTAAGTACATATGGATTAAAGGATAAAAAATAAATAAAAATAAAAGATATGAGATACTAATGATAATATGCAAACTTTGTATGTTGAGTGTGTGTTTGTCTGTATAAGGATGTATATGAATGCGAGGGTGTATGCGTATGAAAGATGTGTTAATATGGAAAGATCGAAGAGTGGACCTAAGCGTTAAGCGCATTTTACAGTTCATAGACTGCTGAAAGTAGGTGGGGATACAAGCTGTACCAGTCACTATATGCTCATATGATACCTGCTTGGATTTGGTACCTACAATAAGGTTTACTGGAAAATACCTCCCTGATTCTCATCTCGTTAAAAATTACAAGCCTCTCTATTTGTGAATAGGATAGGGTCTGTAGCCATTTTTTAACCAAGTCTTTACTCTTAGCTAAGTCAAGATTTTGTATATCTACATGTTTACATACAGAATTATAAGTAAATATATGCACATAGCTCGGAAGTCGCGCAGCAAATACCGTCTTTATCATTGGCAGAGATTGTCCAATTGGTCGTTTTTGTTTTTGACTATCTGTGATTGAGACTATGATCCTTTTTGATACCGCTCTCATTATGAACAATTGTCTGACTGTAAGAACTGAAGCTGTTTTGTACAACCTGTCAGTAGGATATCGCCTAGGTTTACCAAGCATGACCTTAAGAACTGCTCTTTGGGCGCGCTCGACATGTATCATATCGGTTTTTGCTACACCGCCCCAAACTCCAATGCAGTACTGTATAATAGATTGACATAACGATTTATATACAATCAATTTTACCTCGTTTTTTGCAGCAGCTCTAAGTATTTTCATTACATAAATAATCTTACGTACTTTATTAGCTATATAGGCAATATGTTCCGTAAACTTTAAATGTTGATCTATTTTTACTCCTAAATATTTAGTAGAATTGACTCTTGTTATCGACGTACAATCCGTAGCGTAGTAATTGTGAAACTTAAGTTGCGATAGTTCTGTTCCGGTAGCTTCTGTAATGTGAAACGCAATAAAATGTGTTTTTTTAATATTTAGGGTTAACAAGTTTAAGTTAAGCCAACGAGAAAGAGCTGCCATACCGTTTTCGGCTTTCATACGAGCTGTTTGCCAGTCTTTGTCGTGAAAAATTGCCACAGTATCATCGGCGTAACAAATTAGCTCAGCGTTTTGTAAATCAAGTCTAAGAATATCATCCATGTACATTGTAAAAAGGGTAGGGGCTAGTATACTACCCTGTGGGACGCCAAAACTGATTTCCAGTTCGCTACTAGTTTGGTCATCAATTTTGACACACTGGCGCCTGCCTGTTAGGTAAGTAGTAAACCAATTAAAAGCACTTCCTCTAATGCCAAAGCGTTTCAGTTTTTCGAGCAACAATGCCGTAGACACGGTATCAAACGCTTTGGCAAGATCGAGGAAGATTCCTATACATCTTTGTCTATTATCGAGACGAGACGATACGATTTCCGTAAGTAATTGGACGGCGTCCTCTGTCGATTTGCCTCGCCTGAAACCAAACTGACGGTTATGAAGCAACTCGTATTTGGTTAAAAAGTCTACAAGTCTTTTATTGACTAGTTTTTCAAGAATTTTGGAAACTATACTTAAGAGCGATATCGGTCTGTAATTATCTAAACTAGACTTTGAGCCGCTTTTGTGAATAGGCACAACTAGTGCTGTCTTCCAGCAGTCCGGGAAGATTCCCGATTCCATGCTGAGATTACAGATGTGAGATATCGGAGCCAATAGAGACTTTTTTGAATATTTTAGAATAAGGGAACTTATGGCATCCATACCTGGTGCGCTATGAGATTTCAGTCCTTGAATAATGCCATCAATTTCTTTATTATCAGTAGGAGCTAAAAACAGTGAGTTCGGAGTTCGACTACCAAATGAAACTTGTTTGCACAAGATTTCTTCGGTAGTACACTGATCATCTAAAATATTTGAGGCTAACTGGGCCCCGGCATTCACAAAGTGTCTGTTACACTTATCAAGCGCCTCTTTCTTACTTGTTGCACAATTTAAGAGCTCCTGACTGTCTTTTTTAGTGATAGGAATGTCGCAGACAGTTTTTATAGCTTTCCATAAATTTTTAGGATCACCCTCGTGTTTAGTCAACTGAGTGTTATCGTATTCAATTTTTATTTTACGGAGTAAGTTATTACAGAAATTTCTATAACGGTGATAAACAGTCTTCAAGTTTTCGTTTTGTGGATCTTGTCTTAATTGCAAATGAAGTTTGTCCCGATGTCGCATACATCTAATTAGACCGGGTGTAATCCAAGGTTTGATACTAACTTTTTCACGACTAATTTTAGATGTATGCGTATGTTTTTTTATACAATTCACAACTATTTCTTTAAAAACAACAGCAGCCTCATTCACCTTATCTCTAGTCAAGACTTGTTGCCAATCCGTAGACTCTAGTTCATTAGCAATCTTATGAAAGTGTGTTTTTGTTTGGATGCGGTGGATCTGCCTCTTGCTATTTAAGTTGACGCTTACTCCTACTATCAGAATATCATGATCAGTTACAGAGCTTTTGCATATTATTCCTAAGGCTTTATTTTTAGATTTGATGAAAGCGTGATCGAGACAAGCCTTAAGTCGCGTGGGTTCAGTGATTGTCGGGAGGAAACCTTGACCTGCCATAATACACTGGTAAGCCGCGTTGTCTGCAGTTGGAGTTACTTCAAGGAGGTTTATGTTTATATCACCAGTGACTATGACGTTAGTTTTATCTTTATTGCTCTCTAATAGACTTTCGAGTGAGTCATTGAATCTTTCAAGATCACCAACACCAGGCGACCTATAAATGCCGACAACTTCCAAACGATTACTTATTTTTGCTAAAAGACAGTTAGCGTCTTTGAGGTCAGGCTCCTCCACGGATACTGACCAGCAGTTCCTTATGAACATCACAACGCCTCCGCTTTTATTAATAAACTTCTTTGTGTAAAACATGTCGTAGCCAGGCAGCTGTGGTATGTGAGAGTACGGCTGCAGCCAGCATTCAGAAAGAACCAAAAGATCAATTTCGCATTCTAAGCGTTTTAAAAATGGTAGCAGTTTAACAAAGTTTTTGTTAATGCTCCGTATATTAACCGAAATCACTTTAAAATTGTATGGCTCTATATGGGTTCTACAAAACTCAGGTCCTTCCACAGTACGGCACTCTACCCTGAGGCTTTCTTCTAAATCGTCATATACATCTAAGTTACCCATTATAAAATTTACTACTTACATTTGCACCTGAGAAAGTCATCACTGAGTTCTTCGAAAAATCATACAACAACCGCATTATGGATAGAACCACATTAATAGAGAACCATATAATAATATGAACTGAGGGATCTAGCTTTTTTTTATTATGAGCAAACAAATTGAAGTAGCGAGAGAGATAAAGTGAATTTGTTAGAAAGTCTGAGAGTGAGTATACCTGCTTATGTGAGTTTTGTGTTGCATTATCATCAGTGCATCTAGAACAGTATATGCTTTTATACATTAACAATACAGTAAACATTATAATATTCTGAGCAATTATATACACCATAACTTGATTAACAAACACAGAGTTTATAAGAAAGAGAAATACTAGATTCAGTTTCAAGAGTACATGCAAAAACATAAGGAAAACCGTTACACGTAAACTTAAGTATTTTATTGATACCGAGTCACTGACAAGCGCCTTTAATAAATTGCTAGGCATGCTGACTGGAGTCTGCGTTGGTCTCGGACTGGCCAAGGCCTCCACTGCCACGTTCGGGCGCGACGCGATCCAGATTCGAGAGGGTGTTGATTGCGATTGCAGGCTTTCCTTCGTCTCTGCGGAGATAGACTCGACCATTATTGATCCAACAGAAACGGAAGCCGGACTCCCTTGCCCTTTGTCTAGCGTTTCGAAATAACAGTCTATTGGCTTTTGTTAGATGCTCATTGATATAAATTTTACGAGGTGGACCTTCTAGATTTAATTCAGATGATGTCAATATAGTGCTGTGTCGGCGAACTTTAGCTGCTCTTAAAAATTCGTCTCGTTTACCCTTTCTCACTAATTTAACAATAATCGGTCTGGGTAATAAAGAGTCCGTATCGACATTTTTATCCTTAGGAACTCGTTGTCCTACGCGAGTCACCGATTCAATATCACCTTCATCGAGTTTCACTCCAACTTTAGATGCTGTGACCATAACTATATGCTGCAGATTTTCATTTACGGTCTCGCTTATTCCTACAACTTCTACCTCTTTATTCAGAGCCATTTGTGTCTGATAGTTCAGTTGCTGTTTTAACAGTTGCACGTCATCATTCAATGATTTAATTATCGACTCCCTCTCTTCAAGTGTTCGAATTCTAGAATCAAACTCATCTTGTCTGGCAGAGAATTTTGCCATGCCCTCAGTGAGACTGACAAGGCATGATTTTATCTCGGATATATCTAGACGAAGAAAGCGCAACACAGACAAGAGGTCTTCTTCAGAATCCTTTTCTTCCATGTCCTGTACTTGATCCGGCGAGCTGAGAGCTTGGCGCTTGTAAGGGCGCGCCCCGGTAATGTTTGGGCTTTCCAGGCGTGCTAAACTTAGTGCCGGGGTGTTTTGATTACAATTCTTAGGTTCGCCGGCACGGCACGTAGGGCACTTCCAGTCAAATACTTTACTCGGATTAGAAGATGAGGCATTGACACATATTGGATGAAAGGAGCTCTTGCAAGAAACACAATTGAGAAAACTAGCCGTCGTGATATTCTGTTTACAAGCTTCGCAGTTATTTGTCGCTTTTGTAGTGCGTTGAGACTGCAGGTATTTATCCATTGTAAACAAAACGGTTCCGAGATTCACAAACACACAAGTCTTTGTGTGTTTGTGAATCTCAAGTTATTTTGTAATATTGTACCGTCATCATGACAATAAAGAATTTTTGTATTGTTTTGTAATTTCCAAGTTTCTTTCAAAGCTGAATTAATGTATAACACATGATTCAGACCCTAAAACATACAGGTAAACTAACAATGGTTCTTCCGATAGAGCGTAACAAGAAACGCACTCGTACGCGCAATCAAATTTTATAGTTTAATTGCCAATATTTAACCGGCGCATACCACCAAATTTATTTCCATAATATTATTTGGAATGGGTTTCATTTTAACAGCTAATAATTATAGTCAATTGTAAGCAAGTGCGTAATCGGTAACCAGCCCTCAGTGGTTAACCTGGCCGAGGCTACCAGTTTAGATTTATTCGGTTTTCATACGAGATTTACGAGCTGCATTTATTATTCAGTATCTGCGGCACAATCACGATTTACGACACACTTTTGGCCATCGTTTCGTGCGAATAAATAAACTATTTTACTGTAATATCTTGGATGAATGATATGAAACCAGGATCACCTGCTGAAATATTCAACGGGATCGAGCGGTGTGATGCCGTCCAGAGGAAAAGTATCTTATGTTCGTGTAAGATTCGGATTTTGTTTCATAAACATAGAATTACGAGTATGAAGCTATATAGATTTTATATAGGCTTTATACAGATAAAGATTTAATTTCTTATTTTTTCACGACATCATGATATTTTTTTGTTTTTTACGCGGCTCCAGAAGAGAAGAATTTCTCAATTATGTGGAAATTTTGTTTTTATGTATGTTACAATTTTTTGGATAAGTCTGGACCGATTCTCGATACGATAAATAGTTTGGTTTGTAAATCAAAATAACTGAAAAGCTTCAGTAAACAAGACGCTGGCAAATAGTAATCAGTTATCACTTTTTTTAGAGTACTACTTTTTTATTTTAAATGTGTTACTCATTTATGAACATTTGATTGAAATGAAATGAAATATAATTTAAGTGCTGCTATGGACGAAAGTCTTTCAAAATATAATTTATTATGAAAGACTTTCGTCCATAGCAGCACTTAAAATTAACTATACCTAAAACATTATATTCTACAAGGTTATAGGAGTGTGGTAGCTCCCCCAAGTTTTGTGTAAGGGGCTGGTTTACCACTCTCGTACAGCTGTCACTGAGGAGTTGTCGGACCGGTGTATGGCAGAGCGCGCGGCAGCCGACCTGCTACGCAGTAGCGCTTACGACGCGCGGCCCGCGGCGAACATGCCGTTCGCACTGCACCACCGCGACAGCCAGAAAATCATCGCCACGCGTCATTATATTGCACCCTCATCTCCCGCATAGCCGCTTGTGTGTGGTTTGTCAACAGCTCTACTGTGTAGACACTCGTGCAGTAGCTAATAAATAGCTGGCTATAAATAAATTGAACGCATCGCTGCATCGGTTGAAACGCCTGGCTAGCATATTTGCGCTTACCAGGATAGCTCTTCTCAATCGTTCGATATCTGCGTGATCGCTGAGATCTGAAGTTATAATATGTCCGAGATAAATATCTCGTTGTCCTAGAACCTAATACCTAGTTGTTGGCTAGTTGTCTAAAAGTGTTGTCGTGTTGTCGTAGAAAGAGTTCGTCAAGTTTCAGACGAGGAAAGTCAATGTAGTTGTTTGCACTTTGAAATACCTTATATATCGATTTTTCAGGATTGTACCTCATATTGTGGTCTTCAGCGTATCTTTTGCATATTGAAAGTAGCTTCTTCATAGCTGATATCGATGGCGCTAATAGCATCATATCATAGGCAATATGATTTGTATTTTTCCCGTTTATGAAGCAACGGATACCTTGCTTGTGTGAGCTGCTCAGATAATCCATCTATTTACAAGTTAAAAAGAGACGAAGACATACTCCCGCCCCTGCCTCATGCCGCATTTAAGCTCAAATGTCTCGGAGAAGGCCCTTTTCCATCGCACCCGGTCCTTTTGCTGTTTGTACCAGTTCTGGAGCACCTGAATCAACTGGCGCGGTACTTTGCGGTCCTCCAGCTTCTTCCAGAGCAAATCGTCGAACCTATGTCGAACGCCTTGCTCAGATCAATGTAGCCTGACGTCTTTCTATCACTTGCTAAAGGACATATATGGCTATGGTAGTCGATGTGTGACTTTTGGAGCCATATTGGTAGTCCGATGACTGTATAAGTGTTGCGATATATCTGTTTACAATCCTCTCCAGCAGTTTTGCTATTATATTTGCCAGCGCTATAGGCCGATAGTTGTTCGCACACGATACATTCTTTCTGCTTTTTTTTACAGATAAGAATAATTACTGTGTCTGTAAAAGCCGTCGGCAAATGTCCCGTATTAATAATGGCTGTAAATAAGATTGAAAGCACGTGATACATTCCTAATCCACCGTACCCAATATGCTTAATAGTCAAACCGCCATCATCAACCTGGTTGTTGTTGCTGTATCAAATTATATTGTTGTTGTATAAAATTAGATACATTTTCAGGTCTCCATGAGCGTACTTTATTTTTTTCAGCGAGCCTTGGTCCTATTATTTTTATTGTTAGAATCCAATTAACTTATCACGTGGGTCGCTGGCATCTCTAGAGCAGACACAAAATTCTCCGGGGGAGTTCTGAGACCACCATTCAGCTCCATCGAGCCCCTGTTTTCCGCTGATACTTTCATGAGAACCGAGGGTAGGTATGGCGGCTGTTGATCGCGGAACACTGCTTCTTCTCGCTGAATCGCCTCCAATTCTTCTTTAGTAGCTAGCTATGCTATAACGGAGAGTGCCGATTTCTTCTTTCATAGCTACAATATCTTTGAGAAGGCGAGTTAAGTCGATATAATCCCAGGTGACCGGAGGCAGGCGCCTGAGTTCACGTGCTACAAAAACCAGAATTGTCGCTGGTTCTGTGATCTTAATCAGTATAATAATAATAATAATAATAATAATGATTTTACTGAATCAAAAAATAAATACTTAGGTTTAAGACAATATTGGATTAAATTATGCTTAGAGAAGATGGGTCGGTTAAGTATTATATTAAGTAATTTAATAAATAAATAATTAAGTGGGGTGTAGTGGGGTGTTTAGCAGTGGGACCTTTACAGAGCTGCCGGTCGACTCGCATCGCGCGTGTGGTAGTTGCTGACTGGACTGCAGACCTCCATAACTCTTTGCTAGTGGCTCCAAGAAGTTGTTGTGTGTGCAACGGCCACACCCTGGTAAGCCACGTCGACCCGTGGACTAAACCTAGCAGAGGGGGCTGTGCATTTCAAACGTGTACAGTCGGGCGGGTGATCCTCCGTACAGCACATGAAGACTACGTCGGTAAAAAGAGGCGAGCACCGTCAGTATGGCAAATGATTTCGGCAAACTTAGCGATGTAGCACGGCAAAATAATTGGCCGTAAAGGGCGTGTATTAAGGATCTAGAAATAATATGCGGCCAAATTACTGCATCCTCTATCTCCTTCCAGTCGTATTGGTATCCAATCCATTGGTTCTCGGGGATGAAGGACGAGAGAGTGGGTTTGCACCAGCGCAACTGCTTGTCCACTTGATTAAAATCACGCGCAGATGACTTTGGCGAAATTTTACTGGCTATTACGAGATTCAAAAAAAAAAAAAAAGTCCTGCGGCGATGGAGTTTTGGTGGTGGGGTGAAGAACAACGATGTGTTCTAGTCTCAGCTGAAGCTCTGCACGTAGGCGATCAGACGAAAAGTGGTCGCTCCTGGAATCGATTGAGGCGGGAAGACGGGTTCGGCAGCACGTCTGACGACAAAGCAGCCCTATTTAGGATCACTCTGCTTTCCCCTGCATAGGGGAGGGGCCTAGAAAAGGTGGCCTAAAAATAGTCCGCTTCCATACAAACCAGGTGTCAAACCGCGGGCATCTGGGCATCGTTATAATGCGGTCGAAAGAAACAAAATTCTAAATCTAAAAAAAACCTAATAATTGGAGCGTGGAATGTTCGAACTCTATTGGACGATAGTAACAATCTGTGTCCTGAAAGGAAAACTGCTCTGATAGCGAGAGAGCTGGCCCGGTATAGAATGGATATTGTCGCACTTAGCGAAACGCATCTCTGTGAGAGTGGTAGTCTACGTGAAGAATTAGGAGGATATACCTATTACTGGAGTGGAAAACCTGCGGGAGAACGAGCTAGAAATGGTGTTGGGTTCGCGATACGCAACAAGCTAGCGGATGTCCTAAGTGAACTTCCTAAATGTGTCAATGATCGTATTATAACCCTTAGAACTCAGCTTGAAAACAACTTACACCTCCATTTTGTGAGTGTCTATGCTCCGACACTTCCATCTCCGGATGAAGATAAAACCAAATTTTATCAAGAATTACGCAATGTCCTGGAGCGCATTCCTGCAAAGGATAAAATAGTTTTGTTGGGAGATTTTAACGCGCGTGTGGGTGCTGAATCAGAACTGTGGAACGGAGTGCTCGGTCGTCATGGAATCGGCAAATGTAATGCAAACGGCTTGGAGCTTCTAACGCTGTGTGCGGAGTTCGATTTATGCATAACTAACACCTGTTTTCGCTTGGCGAACAAATTCAAAACCACGTGGATGCATCCGCGTTCACGTCACTGGCACCTTTTGGATTATGTGATCGTCCGCAAGGCTGACCTAAAAGATGTTCATATAACACGTGTTTTAAGAGGAGCTCAAGGGTGGACTGATCACAAACTTGTTCGATCCAAGCTATGCATAACGATAAAGATGCCGCGTAGATTCTGTCATAAAACCCCTGTGAAATTAGACACTACGAAACTAGTCCACTCAGGAATTATTCAGAAGGATTTGGATGACGCTTTTGGTGCTATACCATCTACTTCTATAGAGGCATCTATTGACGATAGATGGCGTGACTACGCGGAAAACCTCCATGCATGTGCTCTACAAGTCATTGGCAAACAGCACAAGAAAAACCAAGACTGGTTTGATGCCTCAGACATGGAGATCCAGAAGCTTGTAGAAAGTCACAGACGTGCCTTTAGTAGTCGTTTAAGTGCATCTGATAGGAAGTTTGCCCAGCAGAAACTAAAAATAAAAGTAAGAGAATTGAAAGATAAGTGGTGGGCTGGAAAAGCCAAAGAGTTACAAGCATTCGTAGACTCCAATCAAACTGGCAAATTTTTCGAGGGAATACAAGCTATCTATGGTCCGAAGTTGAGAAAGACAGCGCCAATATACTCGCGTGATAAGCAGTATCAATTGACAGACCAAAAAGACATACTTGCAAGGTGGGCAGAGCATTTCAACGAGGTTCTTAACCCTGACACAAATAGTGTTGACCTACCGTATGTTAATTCTATTTCGAGCATGCCTGTTTGTGAAGATCTGGCTGATCCTCCAACTTTTGTAGAATTCACAACAGCACTCAAGAAGCTTAGGAATGCCAAAACACCTGGATCTGATAGCCTTCCTGCCGAAGTTTATAGGTATGGTGGGCCGAATATAAAATGTAGGTTATTGGATATAATTTTGAATGTATGGGAGTCACAAGCCGTACCCCAAGATTGGCGAGATGCCTCAATCTGCAAACTATACAAAGGAAAGGGTAGCGTGTCTGATTGCAGCTCTTATCGGGGCATCTCTCTTCTTTCAACAGCAGGAAAGGTACTGGCACATATCCTCAATACCCGCCTTGGCAAGTTGGCTGAAAAAGTTTTACCAGAGACGCAATGCGGCTTTCGCCCGAACAGAGGGACGGTGGATGCCATCTTCATTGTTAAGCAGATGCAGGAGAAGAGCCTAGAGCAGAATGAACCTCTCTTCATGTGCTTCGTAGATCTAGAGAAGGCATTTGATCGTGTACCGCGAGAGGCTCTTTGGATTATTCTCTGTAAATCTGGGTGTCCTGAGAAATTCACTAACCTAGTAAAACACTTTCATGACAATATGCAAGCCAAAGTGATGCACGAGTGTGTTTTCTCAAACCCCTTCCCGGTTACTAGTGGAGTCAAACAGGGTTGTGTGATGGCACCCACTTTATTCGCACTCTACTTTGCTGCTGTGATGGATGATGCTCTTGGAAAGTGCAGTGGACGTATTCAACTAAATGTGCGAACGGACAAGAGTGTTTTTGATATCTCTCGGTTTAGAGCAAAGTCCCGTACCTCTAGCCTTCTCATTACGGAGGTTCTTTATGCCGATGACGTGTGTCTGATGGCAGACAGTATGGAAGCTCTGCAGACTTATATGGATGCACTACAGGAGTCGTGCCGAAGGTTTGGTTTAGTCATAAGTGTCACTAAGACCCAGCTTCTGAAGCAAGTATCTAGAGGTTGCAATGTTGAAACTAACAAGTTGACAATTGATGGAACGGCCTTAGAAGAGGTTTCTAATTTTCGGTACCTAGGTTGCCAGATAAGGAACGATAATCGCCTTGCATCGGAAATTCCTGCACGTATAGCGAGAGCTGCTGCCATTTTTGGAAAATTAAATCATCGTGTGTGGAAATCTCATGATATTACACTACAGACGAAGCTTGCAGTGTACCGTGCCTTGGTATTACCAATATTGTTATATGCCTCTGAGACTTGGTGTCTATATAAGAGTGACATAAGGAAGTTAGACGCCTATCATTTGAAATGCCCACGCTCTATTCTACATGTCAAATGGCAGGATCGGGTCACGAATGCTGATATCCTTCGTCGTTCACGAGTCAGCGGCATAGAGGCCCTTCTCATCAAAGGACAACTGCGATGGTGCGGCCATGTCCAGCGAATGGATGACTGCAGACTGCCTAAGAACGTTTTCTATTCCGAACTTTCGAAAGGGAGACGTAATGCGGGCGGGCAGTATCTTCGCTATAAAGATGTGTTCAAGCGACATCTGACTGCTTGTGGTTTGTCCACCGAAAAATGGCAGGAGGATGCACAAGCTAGATCGGTTTGGCGTTCCAAGATTAAAAAAGGCGTTTCTGATTATGAGAAAGCACGTCTTTCACAGCTAGATCTTAAACGTCAAATTCGTAAAAATCGCCCGAAACCCACTTATACCTACACTTACAACAGCGCGGGCCAGCTGTACTGCGATACTTGCGATAGAGTGTTCAAGACGAAGTTCGGATTTGCTAGCCACTTACGAGCACACGCCAGAAGTTAGCCACGGTCGCCATCGTCGGATACGACGCGGACGACATCATATTAAGTAAATCTAAACATAATTATGTACGCAAATGTTACCTACAGTTAAATCGCTAACTGCCGCGGTAGGATACCCTGTGTTGCGGCAGTTAGTTCTCTTCCATTAGCATCTTTTTAATTGATTCTATACATCAGGTAATAATTGTTAGCTTAGTTATAGGATAAATATAATTACAATATGTCTCATGGATGTTTACATTTTATATTAGATCCAATACGTATAAGTTTACAATTAAATAATTGTAAACTAATACGTAAGCGTTTAAGCTACGTTTAAGCTACTTAGTACTAGGAATCTATTATCGATTATGTATTCAATTCTATTATGTATTCTTTAATTTTATCATACACCTATTTTATTCCTAAGATTATTATTATTATTTTTAATTTCCTTAGTATAATTTACAAAGTATAAAAAAAGAAAATATAAAACAAAATCTAGTTAAAATACAAGGGAAAAAAACACAAAATAAGAATATAAAATGAGTGAATATAGTTCATTGACCGACTGTTGAGTAGTTAGTGGGGAAGGAGTGTGGAGGGAACATGTTGTTGAAGGTGAGGTAGACTGTGATAGGAGTGATCATCTAGTTAACGCTCTTCAATGTAATCTAACCACAACCGGTGCTATATCAAATTTGCTTTGTGCTATACCGCAAAATACATGTGTTATCTATACATACCTTTGTATTTCCCAAATGATGTCTAAGGTTCAACTAAATATCCTAATAATCTCCTCTGTTTCTACATAGTTTAAGGACAGTAAAAAGTTTTTCACTTTCTTTTTGCAATTTTGCCTAGTTTCATGTGCCAAATGTAATTTTTTATTGAGTGAGTTAAAGGCAAAACAACCTCTAAATTTGTAGCTTCTTTTACCTATAAGTGTTTTTCGCCTTGGAAGCGACCAAAGTGGCTTTCGACGCAACTCTGGGTTTTCGGAGCCAACTTGAGTCTCGAGCGAGGTTCGATGGAAACGTAATACTGTCGACAGAATGTATGTTTGTCTGACGGTCAGCTGTTTTGTGTCTCTGTAAATTAGTTCCGTAGGATATCTGAAGGCCTTATTAAAATCCACCTTTAGGACAGCGCGTTGAGCCCGCTCGAGTTTTAGCAGATTACAAGTACCAGCAGAACCCCACGTAACTACACAGTAAGATATTAAAGAATGGCAGAGTGACGCATAGACCATGGTAATTAACTTGGTATTAGCAATTCTTCTGAGCCTTTTAAATATATAGAGTAGCTTCCTCAAGCGACCACTGAGAGCCTGGATTTGTTTAGTCCAGGACAAAAGTTCATCAATGTATATCCCAAGGTACTTAATATTTTTTTCTTGACCAAGTTTAGGGCATGTGCAATGGTTCTGGTTTGAGATTTCACAAGAGTGCAATGCTATAACTATAGGTTTTTTAGGTCCACTTCGTCTAGATACCCTAAAAGCAATTATTTTAGTCTTACTAGCATTAAGCGTGAGGAGGTTACAGTTCAACCATTTAACTACATGCCTTAGACCACTGTTAGTTGTTCCACACACATCGTCCCAGTCATAACCATCAAAAATTATAGCCGTATCGTCGGCGAACGCAAACAGTTTGGCATTATTTATACTGATATTGCATAGGTCATTCAAGTAAATCAAAAAAAGCGTTGGACCTAATACGCTGCCCTGCGGGACACCGAAATACACCTCCTGCTGTGATTCTCTACACTAACCCTTTGAAAGCGTTCGTCAAGGTACGATCTAAACCACTCCAGGGCTATTCCACGCACGCCGACAGCCTCCATCTTCCTAATTAGGATCTTCCTGGAGACTGTGTCGAAGGCCTTGGCAAGGTCAATAAAAACACCAATAGACCTGCGTCCTCTGTCCACGTTGCTGGACACATGATCAACCAGAGCCGTCACAGCGTCTTCAGTTGATCTGCCAGGCCTGAATCCATATTGATTCTGAGATAAAATTTGCTGTGTTTCCAAAAAGGATACAAGACGTTTATTTACAACTTTTTCTAGAATCTTTGATATCGCACTCAGCAAGGAAATAGGCCTGTAATTGGATATTTGGTCCGCTTCCCCTGCTTTAAATATGGGGCACACATTGGCTTGCTTAAGCTCTTTCGGTACGATGCCAGATGCGAGGCTAAGATTACAAATATGAGCAATGGGAGCAGCTAGTAAGTGTTTTGCACTTTTCAAAATGTGATTACTTATACCATCTTGTCCTGGAGCTGACCTAGGTTTTAAGTTGGCAATTATTTTACTAATTTCATATGCATTTGTAGGGGCCATATACATTGACTCAGTGGGAGAGTCTGACGATGTCCTTCATATCTAACTGCGATTTCCCTTCGTTTTTTCTGAACTTGCATCGCTGGTCAGTGAGCAGTACTCCAAAGATAAGTGTTTTGGCGGTGACGATATCGGCCGCGTAAAAGTTACGGGTACATATCATCACCCTACTTTCATCCATAACATCCATTTTTTTGGACGAACGATAACAGTTCTATTATGATGACGTTACACGAGCTGCACTTCGTCATTTTGTGCGTGGTATAATGTGACTTCACATCGATGCGTACGCTACGAGCGCGCTGCGCGTACTGTGACTACTTCACGTGTATGGAGTATAATGGAGTATAAGTCACCAAAAGGAACAAAATTGGATATTAGGTATATGAACTTTAGCATCAACAATTGGTATTATTTTCTGGAGTAATTGTTACTATTTCACTTATCAACTGAGATCAAACATTTTACTGACGCTAAGTATTTTAAATAATTTAGTGATACAAAATTCTGAATCATTTTACTAGATATACTTGTATGGTTCTATCAAAACGTAAGAAATGACGTCGGTGGTCTTTTATTACAGCTACCTTAAATTAATTGTTTTAATTAGCAAACCTTTATTAGATCTTTCAATTATTTAAGCAAAGGGACGTTCTGTACGTTTTAATTGCCCCCAATTAGCAGAAATTGGTTAATATAAGGATAAAGTACATGTTTAATTCAAATCACGTTTAGGCTCGAACATCTTGTTCCATAGGTAAGGTTGTTTAGATATAATTAATACGAAACTGTTAAAAATTTTCTTTATATATTTTGTTATTAATTGCATCTGAACTAAAAAGGTACGGCTTACTTTAATTTGCCCACAGAAGTAAGTAATTACAATAGTTTAGTTAAGGTCCATTTGTAACCATAAGTATTAAGATAGTCTAACAAAAAGATACAGAGCCGGATTATTCCCAAGGCATACTATGCACGTGTCTAGCGCAGGGTTACGAAGGCGCGAATCCTGTAGTTTTTTTTTTTAATATTGGCATTTAAGGTCTTTCACTCGTTTACAAAACAGTTTAATCACCAACTAATAGCTATTCAATGAGATGAGATTTTGATTTATTTCTAAGTTGTAAAAAAGAAATACGGGTCTGTTAAAATGTTCAAGAGGCGATCGAGACAAAACTTAAAAAAACGGTTGTTGACAATTTTTTTTTCTCGAATTTAGAGTTGGTCCCATGGTGAAAGTTGTTCATTGGGGTATGTATGGTATAGTAACCCTCTTTCGGCTTAGTACACTCCTAGCCGATAAATCTGTGTAATAATGAAAACGCACTAGGTACTACTTAAAGTACAAAGATGTAACCTTTAAAATGCGTCGATTTCAACACTTCAATGAAAACTCAAACTGCTCGAAAAACTGAAGCAAATGTAATATACCAATATTACCAAAATTCATAATGATCTGTACATGCATTCAGTATCATATAAATCTGCCAATGGGGACCACTTTACCGTTAATTTTAATTAAACTAATTATCATTAACAGGAGTTAAGTTGAAACCGCAGTTCAAAATGTAACTGAAACAACTAACGCGTAGTTAAGGGAAATAAGGACTCAGAATATTACAGAGATAAAACTAAATAAAGTTTTGTTTTTTTTAACAGAGTTTGAAAACGTTTAGAAAAGGTACTCTATTCATCGGAATCTTTTTACGAATGCAGGAGGGTTATGTTAATCAAGTATATATATTTCTTCGGCACGCCCTAGAACCTAAACTGCTTGTCGTTATAAGAGTGGTGTCAATTGATTCATCTTAGTCGTGAGAATGACACTGGGTACATCAAAATTATAATAAAAATAAACAAATAAAGGATGATACACAGGTTTAACGATTTAATAGTCTTTTTAGAACTCGCTTCTAACCAGTTGTTTATCAAAAGCAGTCCAGTATTTTTTTAAATTCTAATAGCTTAATTTTTGTATGCCGAATGAAGCTGGTTTCCACTGTTTTTAGTTTTGTATGTTAACCCTGCCTTAAGACATAAAATAACCCCCAACCAAGGGTGCCCGCATTGTCGAGGCTTGGGGGCTCAATAACCGTGGCATGCTACCCTCGGTGAAGCCGAAAGGCACCCGAGATGGGCCACTCCACTGTGTTGCTAAATGAGGCGTATTGAGTTGCATAAATAAAAAAGGCATAATTTAAAATTCCATAACGTTTTTTGGTATAGTCTTAGTTCTAACAGAATAAATCATTCGGCATACTCTATTTTCCCATTACTTTTTTTATAATAATGATATACCAGCATAACATTATCACGCATTATTTTTTTACAATAATATTTAATAAACATAACATTTATACACCGTGTTTTCAGCAAATAAATAATTTGATTTGATTAAATTTATTGGCATCTCACTCTATTATATAAAGATTACAAGTCATACATTTACAGTACCATAATGTTAACAAATACATATTCTTTTATATCTAAGCTTGAACCTACTGCTGACCTTGTTGGCGAAAGTATTCGGATTGTCAATAAAAAATAACCTGAACCTACTGCGGACCGAAATTAAAACGAACGATTCAGTTCTGGCACAACGCCGGCCGCTGCCGCGGCATGCTCACTTCGCTTGCTCGGCTCGCGCGTTGTCGTCACAATTAACCTAACACTCCTCCTCGCTTCGCTCGTCGTCGTACTTATTTACGATTTTGCCCAAGACTAGCCTAAAATTAATAACACTATTATAATGTCATATCATATGTTGCAGCTTTGCTATGAATTAACGCGTCATGTATTATTCATTTATGATTGAATTGGTAATGCATACCCCTGTTATGCGTTTTGTATTTTATGATAAATTATCTTTAGGCGTATAACAATTATACCCTTTTTATTTATGCTAAATATAATTATGATAAAGAAAATAAAAGCAAGCTATAATTATGCTAATAAAACACATAACTGTTTTTAACACTCTGCTTATCATTATTTATGCGAGAAAACTTTATGCTAAAACTGTTATGCCAAACCACATAATGCTGAAAAAGATTATGCGAACGAAAGGGCTCCCAGCCGAGGATGGGGCCGCGTCGGGAGAGGACTGTTGGTATTGAGGTGCGCCGCTCTCCCTACTTTCCGCGGCGTCGACGGGGTCACCGCCGTTTCATGGTGTAGGTGGTGGGGCCACAGGACCTTCTGCGGCCGAAGTGGCAGGCGGCGAGGCCACTAATGGCCTGTCGCAGGAGGACTTCGGGCATCTACACACGGGGTCATCTTATGCCCACGTGGTGGTATGGTCCTCGAGCAGGATGCGGTGCGTCATGTATCTGGCGTACTGCAACAGGGAGTAACCCTGAGGGATCTATCCGGTAACTGACAGCCGTGGCGGGTCGCGGATGCGGGCTGCCAGTAAACGACCAGGATTGACACCGTAGACTTTTAGTGGATAAGAGTCTCACATAACCGTAAATAAAAAAAGGAGAAACAATATTCCTAATTATTTAACAATTCGGTTGTTATATACACAAAACAATGTTTGTCGACATCTGCTCTACATCACACTTCACGATACAGTAATCTTTGTAAAAACGTAAGTTTTTTTGGCAATTGATTTTGACCGGTAAATATTTGCCCTCAACCAAGACTTGGAACGGCTCTTTTAGACGTCTGTTGTAATCTGTCAGTTTGCACAGTAAAAGTTCACACAAAGCATTTTTAAAAGGGCCGTGGCTCTTGTGCCGGTAATACGAGTATCCTGCAGTATCTATGCTGGTCTAATGGTAGAATGGGGTTGTTAATGTATTTTATTGTAATACTTTAATAGTGTTTATAATCAGCAAATAGTATTATTGCTAGAATGGTTACAAAAATATTTACAGTTATGTATCTGCATGTTTTACAGTCTTCAATAGTGAACAGAACAAATTACTAACTTCACGAAACTTCTCAGTAAAAGGCCAAATATGTTGCAACTAGTTTCGGAGAGAGCTTGCGTATATAAACAAATTATTGATATATTCTTATTTATATTATTATGATTAAGAAATCTTTTTAAATAAACGTTGATGTTTTGAGCATATTTTTCTTAGTGTAAATAATAAAATACTTTTGTCATAGTTATAAAAAGTAACTGGCAAGTTGATTTTTGAACCTATTAGAGACCTATTTGAAATAATTGCAGCGTTTGTGTAGGCTACAATTATAACATTTATATGCTAACTTCAGAAATCGTTTAAAATTGAATAGCTGATGTCCGCATGTAATTTATTATTCGTTCTCTTTAATTTACCGGGATCAAAAGTATCATATATGTAGACTAGGGATATAAGCTACCACTACACAAAATTTTAATAATTTAGGACCAGTCGTTTCAGAGATTAGCCCGTACAAGCAGACAGACAAACAGACAAACAATTTTTTTTTAATAATTCTAATAATATTCGTTCTATTTCACTTCTACATCACCCCAGGGGGCTCGTTTTTTAGCAGTTTTATTTTATGTATGTATAGATATATCATATACCTGTTTAAATTGATCTGCCTGGTCACTTAACAGTAATTGATTTCTAACGCTTCTTTTAAATTAAAATACAAGGCCGATTTGTTAAAATTTATATGAGACAAAATAAAGTATGTTATTTCGAACTTTTGTTCGAAACACAACAATAATTTTTTTTAAAATAATTTCAAGTATCGCCAAGAAAATAGTTATAAAAACATTAAAAAATATACCGTCAAATTAATAACCTCACGTTTTTTATATTAAAAAAATCAAGCGAATTCACAACGAGCCCAGGAATTCTTTCACCCCCAACGTTCAATATCAGAATTGACCTCCATTTATATTAATCTACTTGTATGGGGCGCAATAAAGCTTTTTCCTGGTCAATAACGATGGCCATAAAACTTTCACCGAACAGAATAGGTACCAGGACTAAATAAATCTATAGTTAATAAAGTTTGATAGTATTTTTTATGTAAGGTTCTACGAACATTATTTCCTTGGATCGCCGTATCATTGTAGTGGCAATGTTTCTATTTAAAATATAAAAGATATAAATTATTTCTTTAAGTAATATTCTAAACAAAGTAAAAATCTACCAAAATAATTAGGATAATTTCTAAAAAATTTGTTGGAATATTATGAACGCACCCATTATAGTTCGTCTTCTTGGCGCTAGAGGCGCTTTTGTTTTTCCTCCCCCCTGTCTTTTTTGCCACGTTCGATGTGCAGTGCAAATTTATTCGCAATAAACTAAATTGTTATAAAATACGAAATACTTTTTTACTGCTCAAAACCATGATGGTAGCAGAGCGTGGTTTATAAGTGGAAAAACATTAGTATCCGATCGTCAGAGGAGTTTACCGGCGAATAAATTTGAGGTTACAACGTGGTTGGCCGCGCAATACGTGTCAGTGATTGCGCCGCGCCGCAGAAAACTGCTAGAGAATATCAAGATGGGTTCTCATAACATGTTCCATATCGACAAACTAACAGGCCGAGATAACTTTGCTACCTGGAAGTTCAGTATGAAGACATATTTAGAGCACGAAGGTTTGTGGCACTGCGTCGAACCGCCGGCAGTAAAACCATTTGACGCAGCCCAAGATGTGAGGGCCAAAGCAAAACTAATTTTGCTAATTGACCCGCAAAATTATGTACACATTCAAGAGTGTAATACTTCAAAAGAAGTCTGGGAAAACCTACAAAAGGCATTTGATGACAATGGCTTAACGCGCAGAGTAGGTTTATTGAAAGATTTAGTCAATACATCGCTCGAGTCAAGCATCAGTGTTGAGGATTACATTAGCAAGATAATGACAACAGCTCACAAATTGAGAAACATTGGTTTTGATGTCAATGATGAGTGGTTAGGAACTCTCATGTTATCTGGGCTACCCGAAGCATATATGCCCATGATCATGGGACTGGAAAGTTCCGGTGCCAAAATCAGTGCTGACTTAGTGAAGACAAAACTATTGCAAGAAGTGAAATCAAGTGACAGTGCAGCATTTTATACAAAATATAAACCGAAGCAAGTAAATACACAAAATAGGAGTCAAAATCAATATACAAATAAGAAGCCATCTGGACTTCGCTGCTACAGTTGCAATCGTATAGAACACTATGCAAAATTCTGTAAAAATCCGAAGAAGACAACAATTCAAAAAGAAGATAAGGGTGAATCTAGTTTTGTTGCAGCTTTTTCAGCAACCGGAGGAGCCGAGCTTGATCAAAAGTGGTACATTGATAGCGGGGCATCACTACATATGACATGTAGCAGTGAGTGGATGTATGATATGAAGGAACCTATAGTGAAGACCATCACTGTTGCTAACAGTGAGCCACTATCTGTGAAAAGCATGGGAAGTATTGATATTGAATTGCCCCAAGGAAAACAAATAAAACATTCTGTACCTTTAAGGTACAGAATGTTTTATTTGTTCCTGAACAAAGGAACACTACCTCATAGCGGGAAGCATACGCGGCACTCATCTCGGGAAACGTGTGCTCTGTGCGAAGTGGACGCGAAAACTGGTTTGTTTATTTTTTGCGTCATGGGCAAATTGTTGGGCTACCTGCTCGTATTTTTGTTTTGCAAAAAGTCTCGAATAATTTTTTTATAAGGATTACGTTCTTTGAAACACACGTAAGATTTGCTTTCGAGCCTAAAGTTCAAGCATATTAAACATTTCGCTCTAAACCGCCACATAAAGCTTTCAAAACATGCCTTACTAGGCTTATCTCGGCTAAAATGTATAAGGTATTCCTACTAATACGTTTAATATGAGTGTCCCAAACTGCTGAGCGCATATATCAGCGAGGGTGTCGACCGTATATCACTTGATACTGTTAATTAAAGTGGACACAATGTGTTCGTTACGTACGTGCTCAAATTAGAACGAAGCTATGTGTTTTATAAATTATACGGTTGGTGTAATGCTAAGATAATCTTACAGCTATCTCAATCAATCGATTCGATTGTACTTTTTTGTGTTTGTTACTTGTTTCATTGGAGACGGCTAGATCGGTTTGAAAAAATCATTTTGTTTTTGTTCGAAAAGATACCTCATATGTGGTTCAATTTTAATTTTATTTCGATAAAATTCAAATCAAAACTCTTGATCAAGATCAAGGGTTTTGATTTTGGTGTCGGGACTACTAAAAAAGTTCAATCGGCGAATGCTGTATTGGAAGTAAGTAATAATTTTCATGGTTTTTAGCAGTAAAAACAAGTATTTCGTATTTTATAACAATTTAGTTTATTGCGAATAAATTTGCACTGCACATCGAACGTGGCAAAAAAGACAGGGGGGAGGAAAAACAAAAGCGCCTCTAGCGCCAAGAAGACGAACTATAATGGGTGCGTTCATAATATACAAAACAAATGCTTATCTAAAGTGGTGCCCTTGGTTAAAATGTCAGCCACCATTTTATTGCCACTGCAATAGCAGAATAATAGTTTACATTTCAAAATATGCTCACATAGAAAATGGAAGCGAATATCTATATGTTTTGTTCGTGGTAGATAACAATCGCTGGTGGTAAGTTTGATAGCACTCTGGTTGTCACTGTATATCATGAGAGTGCTAGCCTGCTGTCGTCCAAGCTCCATATGCAGCTGTCTCAACCAAAGCGCCTCCTGCGCGGCAGATGCCTTCGACATGTACTCTGCTTCAGCCGTCGATAGAGCTACAGTTCGTTGCTTGCGTGAGCTCCACGATATTGCGCCTCCCTGAAACAGGAAAACGTTACCAGAGCAAGATCGTCTCGCAGTGATGTCCCCAGCCCAGTCTGCATCGCAGTACCCAGTGATTTGAGTGTCTTCTTCCTTTGTATAGATGAACTTCAAATCTTTAGTTCCTTGAATGTATCTCATCACTCTCTTGAGAGCGGTCCATTGTTCTATCCTTGGCTCTTTATTATATCTACTTAGCATGTTGACAGAGTATGACAGGTCAGGTCTTGTACAATTGGCTAAAAACAAAAGCGATCCTATTGCTTGTTGATAATAACACGACAATATATTTCCTTCATTGTTATTAAATTTTAACCCAACTTCTATGGGTGTCTTCACAGCTTTGCATATATGATAATTTTCAATGAAGATCACATCTGTGCTTTTCAGTATTTTATGAGCCTTTGGGTCAAGAAGGCGGTAACCCTTTGTGTTTTCACAGTAGCCAACTAGCACCATCTTCAATGATTTTTTATCCCATTTTTTGCATTTTTCTTTCGGGACATGTACCATAGCATCAGAACCAAACGTTCGCATATGTGACAGATTTGGCTTCTTTCCTGTCCATAATTCATAGGGTGTCTTACCTCCTAGTGATTTGGTCGGAGAACGGTTTACTACATATGAAGCTGTAGCTATAGCTTCTGCCTACAAACGCTTCTCCATATTAGCAAAGAATAACATGCATCGTGCACGTTCTACTAAAGTGCGATTCATTCTTTCAGCTAGGCCGTTTTGCTGAGGTGTGTATGGGGTACTCGTCTGATGGGTTATTCCACAACTAGCAAGATATTTTTCAAATCTACCATTGCAGTATTCTAAGCCATTATCTGTCCTTAAGATTTGTATTTTCTGACTAGTACTATTTTCTATCCTTTTTTGAAAATCTGTGAATACTTCTAAAATATTCAATTTATCTTTTAGAAAATATACATGTACCATCCTTGTATAGTCATCAATGAAAGTAATAAAGTACTTCATACCTGAATATGAAATATTTTCCATACTACCACATAAATCTGAGTGAATAATCTGCAGTGGTCGAGTAGCTCTGGTGCCAGCATTGTTAAATGGCAATCTTGCTTGTTTGCCTTCCAGAAAAGGTGTACATGAAGGTATTTCACCTTTTCCTCCAGTCAGACTAACACCCTCAGCGCAGTCCGGCAGCCTGTTTACATAGAAAGAAGGTTAGCTGCTAGGCCAGGAACAAATAAAACATTCTGTACCTTAAAGGTACAGAATGTTTTATTTGTTCCATCAGACGAGTACCCCATACACACCTCAGCAAAACGGCCTAGCTGAAAGAATGAATCGCACTTTAGTAGAACGTGCACGATGCATGTTATTCTTTGCTAATATGGAGAAGCGTTTGTAGGCAGAAGCTATAGCTACAGCTTCATATGTAGTAAACCGTTCTCCGACCAAATCACTAGGAGGTAAGACACCCTATGAATTATGGACAGGAAAGAAGCCAAATCTGTCACATATGCGAACGTTTGGTTCTGATGCTATGGTACATGTCCCGAAAGAAAAATGCAAAAAATGGGATAAAAAATCATTGAAGATGGTGCTAGTTGGCTACTGTGAAAACACAAAGGGTTACCGCCTTCTTGACCCAAAGGCTCATAAAATACTGAAAAGCACAGATGTGATCTTCATTGAAAATTATCATATATGCAAAGCTGTGAAGACACCCATAGAAGTTGGGTTAAAATTTAATAACAATGAAGGAAATATATTGTCGTGTTATTATCAACAAGCAATAGGATCGCTTTTGTTTTTAGCCAATTGTACAAGACCTGACCTGTCATACTCTGTCAACATGCTAAGTAGATATAATAAAGAGCCAAGGATAGAACAATGGACCGCTCTCAAGAGAGTGATGAGATACATTCAAGGAACTAAAGATTTGAAGTTCATCTATACAAAGGAAGAAGACACTCAAATCACTGGGTACTGCGATGCAGACTGGGCTGGGGACATCACTGCGAGACGATCTTGCTCTGGTAACGTTTTCCTGTTTCAGGGAGGCGCAATATCGTGGAGCTCACGCAAGCAACGAACTGTAGCTCTATCGACGGCTGAAGCAGAGTACATGTCGAAGGCATCTGCCGCGCAGGAGGCGCTTTGGTTGAGACAGCTGCATATGGAGCTTGGACGACAGCAGGCTAGCACTCTCATGATATACAGTGACAACCAGAGTGCTATCAAACTTACCACCAGCGATTGTTATCTACCACGAACAAAACATATAGATATTCGCTTCCATTTTCTATGTGAGCATATTTTGAAATGTAAACTATTATTCTGCTATTGCAGTGGCAATAAAATGGTGGCTGACATTTTAACCAAGGGCACCACTTTAGATAAGCATTTGTTTTGTATATTATGAACGCACCCATTATAGTTCGTCTTCTTGGCGCTAGAGGCGCTTTTGTTTTTCCTCCCCCCTGTCTTTTTTGCCACGTTCGATGTGCAGTGCAAATTTATTCGCAATAAACTAAATTGTTATAAAATACGAAATACTTGTTTTTACTGCTAAAAACCATGAAAATTATTACTTACTTCCAATACAGCATTCGCCGATTGAACTTTTTTAGTAGTCCCGACACCAAAATCAAAACCCTTGATCTTGATCAAGAGTTTTGATTTGAATTTTATCGAAATAAAATTAAAATTGAACCACATATGAGGTATCTTTTCGAACAAAAACAAAATGATTTTTTCAAACCGATCTAGCCGTCTCCAATGAAACAAGTAACAAACACAAAAAAGTACAATCGAATCGATTGATTGAGATAGCTGTAAGATTATCTTAGCATTACACCAACCGTATAATTTATAAAACACATAGCTTCGTTCTAATTTGAGCACGTACGTAACGAACACATTGTGTCCACTTTAATTAACAGTATCAAGTGATATACGGTCGACACCCTCGCTGATATATGCGCTCAGCAGTTTGGGACACTCATATTAAACGTATTAGTAGGAATACCTTATACATTTTAGCCGAGATAAGCCTAGTAAGGCATGTTTTGAAAGCTTTATGTGGCGGTTTAGAGCGAAATGTTTAATATGCTTGAACTTTAGGCTCGAAAGCAAATCTTACGTGTGTTTCAAAGAACGTAATCCTTATAAAAAAATTATTCGAGACTTTTTGCAAAACAAAAATACGAGCAGGTAGCCCAACAATTTGCCCATGACGCAAAAAATAAACAAACCAGTTTTCGCGTCCACTTCGCACAGAGCACACGTTTCCCGAGATGAGTGCCGCGTATGCTTCCCGCTATGAGGTAGTGTTCCTTTGTTCTCATCCCAAATGTCACGTGTTCAGGCAGCAAAGTATATGAAAAAGTCAAAGGCGTTCGTGACAAAGTAGGTGAACCAATATTCAGTAACAAAATAAGTCGATGACTTACCAGAACGTGGTACAACAAGAAAGACGTCGTCCATCGAGGATAAGCGGATAACTAATCTATTTTTGAAAAAAACACGTTTATCTTTGCGATCTGCACAAGAAAAACTGTCGAAAAAAGCTAAATATATCTCTAGCAACAATTAGAGGATGGTTAATAGTTAGATTAAGTTAAAATACCGAAGCACATTGAAGAAACCGCTCCTTTCACAAAAACACGTCAAAAAAAGAATGGCCTGTGCACAAGAAAACGAAGATCGCGACTGGGACAAGATAATCTTGTATAACGAAGCTTTGTTTTGGGCAACTAGTATTACACCTCGTGTTTGGTCTACAGCTGATAACAGACTTGTCGGACAAACTGTTAAACACCCGGTAAAGGTGCTAGTTTGGGAATGCTTCTCAAAACGTGGTTTTGGCAATTTGAACTTGTTTATTGGTTCTATGAATGCTGTAAAGATGAACCAAATATACCAGAAAGTATTATTACCATTTGCCCGAAAGATATTCCCAAGCCCAAGTGAATCATGAATATTACAAGAAGACAATGACCCGAAGCACCGAAGTCGCCTATCCACCGCCTGGAAACTAGATAATGGCATCGAGGTTTTGGATTAGCCCTTACAATTTTCTGACGCTAACCCAATTGAAAACGTTTAGGCGTTGATGAAGCTTAAACTTCGAGGAAAAAAAACTATTACTGCCGCCGAACTTTACTCGCAATTTAACGGCCATATGGAAGTTATTATCCCGTGAATACACAGAAAATTTAGTCGAAAGTATGCCACGAAGATGGCAGGCCATTATGGATAACGAAGGAGACAGGACACCTTATTAATAATAAAGCATCTAAGTGCGTAACTACGTGTTAATTTTTTTGTGGACGCTCGATTTAATTATTTTTTTTAAACTTATGCCGGTCACGCTCTTTTGTTACAAACGTATAATTTTTGATTGCTGTATACGATACTTTTACATTCCAAATTTATGTTGTTGTCACTGATTTTATAATTTATTGGGAAGCAATTAATAAAGCACCTTTTCTTTTCTAAGGATCTTAATTCTTCGGAATCTTTATTCTGTATGTTCTGATTTCTATGAGAAGCTTAAAAAACCGATTTAAAAAATTATTTATGCGTTCCAAGTTTTTTTTTAATCGGTTAGGGGCTTTGCTCTCTCTAACTCTTACTAACTACCTCTTGTAACTCTTGAAAAATTTAATGGTTTTAACTTTTTACGGTTCCTTTGTAGATACTACAGAAACACCTTATAGTTCCACTGTGTCCATCCGTCTGACCGTCCATCTGCCCGTCCTTTCTAAATGTCTCAATTTAATTAATTAATTTATGTTGAATACTTTTTTTTAATCAATACAGGCTTACGTTTGACTACAACTTGCCTGATGTAAAGCGACGATGCGGCCTAGAATGTGGCACGCCTGCCTAAAATATATGCATAAATATCTTAAAAGAATGATGTAGACAAGATAAGCCTTAAGTGATCATAATTCTGAAATCCTTAAGCTAAAGGCTGAGGGCGATGTGCTAATAAGTTTATTTGTATAGTCTTAAATTTATAATTTTAACTCATAACCGTCTTAGCACGTTTTCAGGTCCTTGAAATTAAGAAAGTTTTCTGGTTACCACGGTGACCGTTTTTCTGGTGACCAGCATTAGAGTAACATATTTACTCCGTATTATTATTTATCGACTGTATTTGTAGCCTAGTTGGTGAACCCGTTGAATATCGTACTGCCTAGCATCACAAACAGGGTATGCCTAGGGCCCACCACACACCCACATTGGCATTCTAGTTAAAAACTTTTCAAAACGGATATGCTCAGACCTCCCTGATTAAGAGGACAAATGTGCCATTTGTATCTGAATGATTAAGGTTTAGCTATCAACATTTTAAATCCACATAAGCAAAACATACAGTTGGACAAAATGAACAGCCTATAGTCCTTTTAAGTGTGTTGTTTACGCTTACGGAAATAGAAAACCCTAAGTGTGTCTGATCTATTTCCTGTTTGCCAGGATTAATTTCGGATGCCGCGGCTTTGCTTCCATTAGGATTAGGCTGGGTACACAACAAGGTTCTAAAAATGGAGGACGATGTCTGAGCAAAAATGAAAAAACTGTTTTTTCTTTGCTGTCTCCTATGAGACGAGAAGTGACGTAATAAAAATGTTTACTTGTGATATACCAAAAAGGATCTTTTAGCGCATTGATGCAAAAAATCCAACTTCTTTTGAGCGTAAGGAACATAATAGATTATATTGTATTTTCTGATCGTCGTAGTGTGAGTGTTCAGCTCTTGCGTCAGGGTTTCTGGCCGCCTAAAAGCCTCTGCTATGGACTACAATTGTTATCTAAAGACTAACAGCTGGGTCCTACAATTTAAAGTGTCATTCAATTCTCAGTAGCGCTCAGCTGTAAATGCCTCACCACGGTCATTCATCATGACTAAACCGGCCATAACGTTGTTCAATATTTTCAGTTGGTTACTAACGGTATACATTTTATATCTGCGCCTTAGATTTAGAAACTTCTCAGAGAACATTTTTCTCTTAGAACAGACCAACTCTCTCCTACAAAAAAATTTAAGGAATTCACAGTACAAAGCAAAGTTTAGTTAATAAACTTTTTTTTACACAAAACCTTCCCAACAATCCGACCCCTCATTTTCAAGACAAACTGCGTCCCACATCTGACGCTAAATAACGCTTCCCTTCACCTCAAAAATTATTCCTCTTTAAAAAAAGAAGTGGGAATAAGGGGCGTAATGACGTCATTACATGAGGACCTCGATCCAAAACGGCCATTGTGTTATAATAGTCACACCTCAGCGGGGTCATTTGCATTTTATACGAAATTCGCGGAATGGGCCGTAATGTTGCAATTTTGCTGGTAACGCGGCGTGATTTCGTTTTGTAGGCGATTTAGGATTGTACTATTAGTTGCTTTTTTGTGTTCGTAATGACGATTGCCTTTTATTTATATTATTTCACTGACAGGTGAAACTGAACATTACCATTTCTTTTTTCATTGCATTCGGATTTCTGGTCAGTGGATAAGAACTAATTTAAATAATATGATAATATTTATGTAAGTACATAAATATTATCATGTTACTTCTTTAAGTAGCTGACAAGACCTGTCCAAAGAAAGTCTTATACACTTAAGAAAAAAGTATTAACTTTTTTTGTAAGTAGTATATACTTTTGTTCGTTGCTTTTTTTATGTGTATTTAAATTTTTATGATTCTTATAGTAACACGTTTTTAGAATTTTCTATAAAACGTTAATAAAACTAACAACTGGCAAAAATGTAAAGGCAATGGTTTCATATTGATGCGATTTCATATTGATTAAACTTGAATTTTTAGTAATTACTATTATACTTAGTAGTCGATTCTTCTCCGCCTGCAATAGATTACTTTTATTACTAAGGTGTATAATTGTTATATAGCTTTAAGAATCTACCTACTATCTAGCTATTTAAGGCAGGAAATTCTTGACCTTGGCTTCCGTACTTACGAAGGTCTTGGTTACACGAGATGAGAGCCAGGGTAAATATTTTTACCAAGATTTTCTTATTTTTTAAGCTACCTATTTAAAAATATTTTGCCGTTGTTTTAGTGTGTTTTACGTGACGTTGAAGTTTTAATATCAAACTTGATAGTTTTAGAAAACATTTAGGAGCTACACCTAGGTTACGATGGAAATGAATAATACAAACAATGAGTTTTGAAGTCGCCAACGTTACCGTAATAACTTGATGAATTCGCTGCAAACTTTGCCATATTGGTAGGAGATTCATCATTATTAAATATAGATTTACCTTCTCATGCTCGGTTTGCTTGGCAACGCGTCAAAATCTTCTGGGTTGTGGGCGTCATTTGTAGTTTTGATTGATATTGATAAATAAGTTGTATTCAAATACCTCTGGATAGGTAAGTGAAGTCACGTGACTTCAGAAACCCGAAAAGCTAGGAATTTTGACCCACGTGTTAATAGCGGGAAGCTGATAGTAGAGACAAATATAATGACACCACTCATAAAATACGACAAGCTGTTTAGGATCTAGAGCGTGCCAAAGAAACGATCACTCGAAAAACATAACCTCCTTCTTTCGCAGCCGGGTAAAAACGGGACCTTATTACTAAGCTAATACTTCAATTTCTGTCACTAAGCTATAGCCTCGAGAAGCGTGTTAGGTAGTCAGTTGAATTTTTTGGAGATGATGTATTTATGTTGCCGCTACAACAACAAATCTGATTTTTTTGCTCGATATTAATAACGATAACGGGTAGGAACTTAAACTCCTATTGCATAGAACCCTTCGTACGAGAGTAAGCCTGGTGCGTAGCTGGGCTTTATTGTGAGGTATGAGTAGTTTTTGACAGTGTTTTTATTATGTTGTGTTAGAGTTTAGAGATTTGTACACATTGAAATCCAACTAAACAATGTAATATGACAATACTCGTAAGTCTTTTCTGTTACCACGGGACATGATAATATGCACTGAAATCAATATATAGATTGATTTCAGTACATATTATCTAGAATATTAAACCAAATAAGTCTCCATATCAATAAAATAAAATCTGGTGTAACTTATTTGATTTCCATGTGATATCAGTAAGATCGGAGCATGGGACAGCTGGCGTTTAATTCTAAACATTTTAATCTGAATATAAATATGAACAATAATTGTTTGAGTCGATAAATTACTACGATTATCAAATCGACACCACATAAATCAAAATTGGGAGAGGCTCGTTAATCACAGCGTTAAGTTTGACGTGCGTAAATAAAACTCTTCAATTTAGCTGAAGAATAATGGAGTTGACGAACGTTTTTTTTTCTTCTAAAAATGATAATATAATCTAGAAAAAATTACGAGAACAACTGTGTTTTTACTTTTTCTCGATCATCAAAAATGGCTGAGAAAATTAAAATCAAATTGCGCATTTTCATTCGACATAATTTCAAAACGTACTCGGCATTCTGACGTGATGACGTCACAGCTCCTGTGCTAGCCGGGCGGGTATGGCTAATTCGTTCGCTGTCTGCTCGCGCTACAGTTAAAAGCATTATATTACGATATATAACGCGCATCTTGTTAGTGGCTAGTAATCATCTAATAGTGATAAGAAGTACAATGACGTGCCTCAGTGTTTTAATCAAAATTTAAAAACAATGGAATAGTAATTTTTTTAACGTGTCGAAGAATCCAAAAAACGCAGGAAAAAGTGGATGACAGCTAGACATAGAGTGGTTGCAATTACAACTAAAACTACTGCATACTGTTGTGAAGATCATCTTAAAGATTTTTTAGTCGTCAGCCTACAGCACCATTTACTGGCCGATTTCAATAATATTTAGTACAAAAATACAGAACTCAATATCATATCATAACATATTCCTGATATTAAAAAATTTTTTTTTACAGTTGTTAAATATCGCGGTACCTACTTGTACAACGACACGAATATTATACAGGGTTATCGGCTCGGGGTGTAACTTATCCGAAAAGGTATCACTATACTCATCCTAAGGAACAACTTTCACTATGGAACCAACTGGTGTCGCTGACTTCCGTGGTCGTGCGAACTTGTAGTCAAATGCCTAGCTGTTCAAGATAAAAAAAAATATAATTCGGGAAAAAATACTCTCATAAAAAAAGCTGTTTCATACATTTTGTCGACGACCGTTCAAGTTTTTGTATGGAACAGCTGTTTTTTTTTCTTGAATTCAGAGTTGGTCCCATAGTGAAAGTTGTTCCTTAGGTTTAATATAGTGATCCCTTTTGGTTTAGTACACCCTTAGCCGATAACCCTGTATTGTCGATTACTTAAGTGAATGTATACTGTTAAATTTACAGAATAGGTTTCATATTTAATAAGTAGGTATATTAGGTTAAGCACTAACCTGCCAACCTTATAAAATGGATACATATTCGTAAGTAGGTACCTAAATAACAAAACTTTACAAATTCATATATTACCAATACAACCTGAAGACATTTTATTATTTATTTATGAGTATCTAACTTATAGTATTTGTAATAAATATTGCTTACAAGACATGCTTATTTTTTTTTTATTCTACGTATTTCAGCAGCCGTACAATATTTATTTTTTATAAAATATTGAGCTACCATCAAGCTATCCACTTTTGGTAGATTGTTCGAGTGGCCTTTCTGAAATCCTTTTTCAATGAACGGCATTAAATAATAAAAAACAATCTTACGAATTAATACTAGGACAGCAACAATAACAACAAACTATCTGACACATGCAAGTCTTATTTAGGCAACAGAATCCGAACAACAAACAGCGCCAGAGAATCTTTATCTGTATGAGATTCAATACTGGCGAGTGGCGCGCGGGCGTGTTACTCGACCTACGACGTCACCACAATTGGCGGGAAGCTCGGCAGTTTAAAAAAGCGGTCTAAACTTCTCGTAGTGATAACTTTGTTAATACTGCATGTATTTACGTGAAACAAAAACTAATATGATGTACAAAGTCTGTGCTTTGTTGTTAGGTATATTTTTATGTTACATTTTAACCCTTTTGTGTTTATTGCATAAAATGTAAGATATATAAAACAACAACCGTCATTCTGATAACTTTATCACAATTGTAATTTTATCACTAACAAATTTTGCCACCGTTTACAAAATTTAATATTATATTTATTATAACAGTATATTATCTGCGGTTCACAAATTTTAATTAACTTGTTTCACTCGAAGCGAAAGACATAGTATTGAATGGTATGTAAAATCACTGTTTAAACAAAAAGTTTTTTTTTTTTTTATAAAAAAAAATAATTGATTATCTTAACTTTAATATAAATTCGCGCATGCCGTTGAAATCACGTGGTTTCACGCTGCAAATTGCTTGCAATCAAAAATCCCTAACGACAAAAAAAATCTGATATTTTTGAGAACTCACCAAGTTTTGTCAATATTGGATAAAAACTACGACCTGTACCCGAGTAAGAAATTTTAAGTGGCATACAAACACACAAACATCGAAATTGACAGACGAAAGATAACCAGTCTCGAAGCAGAAACGCTTCGCTAAGAAATATAAAAGAGACGCAGTAAAGTGTATTGCACAAGCCAATACGTTTTCAGAGATAAAACATAAACCTTTGTTTTAATGTGTTATATTGCAAGTACTTTGACATAGCAGACATACACGTACCTCTAAAATTAAAAATGTAGCTGCCTGACTGAAACAGTATAAAAAGTCACTAGTCCTGAATACCGAGTAAGGATAATGGTACAAACTATTTAAATTATTGTATTGTCATCGGTCTATCATATGCATGGTATCTTTAATCTGTGTTTTACGAAGATAGAAAACAAATAGAAGAAGGGGAAATAACGTTTAAATATGACGCCTGTCATATAATATTTCACTATAAAAACTAAGTCGTCAATCGAAAAATCCTAACAAGATTTTGAATTCCGTTTTTAAATTAATTAAAATTAAAATAAATTCCTCCGAGTCCGGCAACTCTTTATCTAATCTTGCACTTTGCGTTTTGATAGAACTGCCATCGACACTCCAATTGTCCATCCTTCTATCAATTTCAGGCGTGCACATATATGGGAAGTTCCAAAGAGATACTTAAGATGTGGGCAAAAATGTTATAGTTACCTGGGACCTTATAATTATAAGCGAATAAACAAAGTCCTGAATATCATTGAACACTCACGAATCAAATACAAAACAAAACTAAAAGATTTCCTACTAACACTCAGCTACAATGAAACCGAGGCACTTACTCGTGATGATGTTATTTAAGTTATAGGTGTATATTCTGTTTTGTTTTAATTTATTTACAATTTAATCATTAACTCACACTGACATGCCTCGTAACTATTTTTACAGAACTTAACTCGTGCTAAACGATGTGGTCTCTCGCTAAATATAATGCAATTTTATGTTAACATATGAGCACACACCCTTAATACGCACTTTCAAACACAGACACTCCACAATATTACTCTTATGTTAATGTGACACAATCATCAGCCATCATGTGTATTGCACTCCTGAAGAGAACTAGTTCCCGCAAACCCAGGGACTCCTACTGCGGGTGCTAGGGCCTCAACGTGCGTGTTACTTAAGTTTATATCATAGAATTCCCTAAATTTCAATGAATTGTATTTTTACTGATTATTATTTTTGCATGTATTTTTGTTTGTTTATTAGTCTAAGTATAAAAAAATAACTTGCTGTATCTGTTGGAAATAAAATAAAATATTATTATTATTAAATTGCTTGTTAATGCAGAGGAGCTAAAATATTTTATGTCTGTATAAAAAAATACTTCATAGTATACTTTCTATATTCTTTATAACATAATGACGTATATATTACATTTTTGTAAAGAAAAATTAAATTGCAGAACATGTAATGAATTATATAATAATCTCTTAACAATATCTATTTTAAAGCTCTATTCTTACCTTGTAAAGAGACGGCCTATTTTTATAAGTTTATCTTTATGATAGCACAGGACGGAACGCAGTTACATCTAAAAATCTATACCTTGACCCGAGATGTTTAATTGTCATATATCTTACCTAGAAAACACAAAATTATTCCAAAATTAGAACGTAGGTTGTAAAACACACACTTCTGGCATAGCGCCAAGTCCTTATTTCGGTATGTCCATGATCGTTTTGTGAACCATTGGCGTCCACGTAGAATTTCACCTTTTTACCTATTGTAAAACTCGGGAACACATAAATTCCCCTATTCGCTCTTTTTTAAACAGGCCATGTCCAACCCAAATTTATGCCGACCCAGAGGTAACAAAAAGCGGGTTTTATTAAAAAAGTTTTAGGGGCCAACACCGGACCCGATAGTCTTAATCATGACAGTTTAAAGAGACTTTAGTAAGTTTCACTCTGTACTCCTGAAACATTTCATACAAATGTAGGCTGATGTACTTTTTTGTAACTTTTGTGTTTTAAGTATGACGGGTCTATGTTTGCTGTGCTGTGCGTCTGTCTGTGGCATCGTGTAGCTCACGCAGTGATGAACCGATTTAGTTTTTTTGTTCGAAACATATATTCGTTCGGAAGTGAACTTAGCTATGTTTGATGAAAGTCGGTCCAAGATGGCTGCCTTGACAAAATGGCGGATATTATATATTTTTTGACAACTTCGTCAATATAGGTATCAGAATAAAGAGCTTGACTATTAGAATACTCTATGTTAAATTTTAGATTCAAGATGACTAAATAGTAAATGATTTTTTTAGTGTTAGTTATTTCTTATTTTTTTAACTTAATTAGTAATTTTCATTAAACCAGTAGTTCATGTATTCAATAAGTAACAAATGAAATGAAAATAAATCGTATATTTTACACTGAGACACTATACATGGGTAGATACTTACTTATTGCATCTCAACGTAAAATATCTATATAATTTGATTTAAGATGTTTAATTTTTTGGATTTAAGTTTTAATAATAACCGAAATCTAATCAGACGAAATCAGAGTATAAATACAAGAATTAAATAATAACAAAATTATCATAAAAACTTTGTCACCCGTCGACCAAATATCAGGAATATGATGGATAAAAACCCTGATCAGGGGCTGCTGCCATAAAGAAAGTTGTAAGCTTATATATGTACTCGTACCGATAATCCTGTTTGTAAAATAACATTTTCAAAATTAAGTGAAAAATATTGTCAATAAGTATGAATAATAAGTAGGTACTACAGTTACCTCTTAATCATGACAGCTCTAAAAGGACTGCTTCATAGTTTCATTCAACTTTTCTGCACTTTGAGAGCTTTTAAATACTGAGGGGTGGATTAAAATGCAATAGCTATTTTTCTCCGAGAACGGTTGCGTAAGTAAACTCTTTTGATCTTTGTGAAATAAAGCCAAAATATTTTTTTTTTAAATATTCTTAATTATTTAATAGATGACTGCTGTAAAATGTTACTGGGTAAGTATAAAAAATCTAAAAAAGGGACCAGCGAAAAAAAAATATGAAAAAATCTTGTTCTGGGCAAATAACTATTATTTTATTGTCTTCTGATATATAAACAAAAATATTTTTCATCCCACCATCTCAGATAGAGTATTTTTGCTATTCGATATCTGAGTGCAAACGCCGTTTTTATCCGCTAAAAGATAAAGTAAATTTGAATGTAGAATATCGTGTGCACTAAGTTTATGAATTAAAAACCTTATTTAACGTATCTACCTCTATAGTCCCGAATTCATCATTCAACCTTTTTTATTTTGTTAAAAACTCAGACTCGGAACCTTTTTGCTGTAGTTTTTTTTATATTATTTTTTTGTGTGCGGCATTATCATTTCAAAAGAACTTGAGAACTGGCAAAATACACAGACTGTGGTGGCCAATCAAGAAAAAAGAAAAAATATATCTTTTCACTTCATATTGTCAAAACTTATGTTAAAAATAAATGAAAAAACTAAAATGAGTGATTATTTTTTTTTTACTTTTCGTTAGTAGTCATTTCATTAGTAGAGGTGGTATGAAAAGTTACGTGTTGCACTCCAGTGCAAAGAATTTTCACCTTGTGCTCTTTTAATTCCCTCGCTAACGTTCAGGATTCTAAATTTTTTATCACTCGCTGCGCTCGTGTTTAATTTTAGAATCCTTCGCTTGCTCGGTCGTCAAAAGTGAGCACTCTTCTATAACAAATAACTATTACTCTTGTAATTATTAAATGGTAAGCTAAAATATTCTGAAGCAAAAATAAATAACTAGTATAAACTCTGATATTGCCCGCTAAAACGATAGATCGAAACTTTTCTACTTTGACCGATTGGGCCAAATTTTCGTATACTCCTTGACAGGGGTAAAAATCCAATTTTACTTGTCTAAAGTTTTCCACTAAAGTACATAAACCGATCCTACTTATAACCATGAATATACATGCCTGAAAAATAAAAACCTACAAACGTATTGTAATGTTTTGCTCAGTGAGACAAGCGAAGTGTCAATGGATTTTTATTTGAAAATTTCGTACTCGCGTAGATATCGTAGTTTCCTTTGGGTTTTAAGTATTTTCCATGTACATTACATCAACATCTAACCAGATCTTTAATTTAATAATTTTATAATCTTGTCTTCATTTGTTTATTATTAGATTAGTTTTTATAACAGTGAATGTTTTTTTCCTTTGCTTTTGTGTTCTAATAAACTAACTTATTTTACGAAGGAAAAATTAAATTTAATATATTTTTGTCGTATAAATGTAGTAATTCTTTTACAATACTTATTATTTTGTTTACTAGTTCCAACACAGATAAAGTTGCGAGTACAACTATGGCATGCACCAAATATGTCATTGTTTATATTTAAAAAATAATCTATCAGCTAAACACATTTACCTATGTCTCAGAAGTTTGTCAAAATTTAAGAATGTACATACTCAGAATATTCTAGAAAAAAAACAATGATATAATAAAGCTTCAGAGATTTCTTCATCAAGTTAATGTAGACGTAAAACGAAAGGCGGCCGAGTGGAGTAGACCTCGTAAAATAACCATTTTGTATGTATTAAATTCTGAACGCTTACCATTTTCTACGACGAAACAATGTAGTTTTAATACACTGAACATGAAGGCATCACTCTAACAAATGAAATTCTATTCAAATGAATTCGATATTACTGTTTGTCTTCGTTACTGAGTATACATTTTAGGAATTTTAAGACAGCATTGTCTTTACGATAAACAAAGAATATTTTCTGCGATTAATATTTTTTGGAAGGTTTAGTTTTAAAATTGAAAAAATCCTATATATCAAAAGATATGTTGTAAATTATACGCAATTAATCTCACCGTATTAATACCGTAGTTTAATTGTATTTTTGACAATTTTAATCTAAAAATGTGTTGATCTTGGACTAGAAAAAAACATATTATTCCTATTTAATTATTTTTTTTATTTTTTTATTTGATACAGGGTTGTCAGTTATGAGTTGTTAGTTAGTTGCTAAAGACTATACACATCCTAAATATCATCTTTTACTATGGGACCAGCTCTGAATTCGAAAAAAAAACCAGTTGTTCCATACATTTTGTCGATGTTATCGGTCGTCTGCTTCTGTCGGTACTTTTTGTATGAAACAGCAGATTTCTAGTTCTTATTTCAAATTTTAGGTAAAAACCGTCTTTACTTTGTTAAACAGTTTTTTAAATATTAAGGATAAATACATTTGATATTAATTAGACAAGGTCAAATGTAGGTTGACAGCGCAAAATCCATTTTGCTGTCATCCGATGATCCAATTAAAGGAAACGGAAAGGCACAAAGCTAATTTTGATGTTCACCTAAAATTTTCTCGGAACTTCCACTTGACTGTCCTCGGTATCGAAAAGTATACTTTACACTCAAAGGAATAATAAAATTAGTCAGGGTCAATACCGACCATACTCTTTTAGAACTTTTGATTGAAAAGCTTAGGCGTAAAAATGTGTAAGGCATATTTTTTTGCAATTATATTTTAATCTTAAAATTAAAATACGACTTTAACTGTATTGTAATACAGTTAAAGTCTAAGTTTAGACTTTTATTGATGTACCTCTAAACATAAGTTCTATTTTAAAAAAGTGTGGTCCGATTTCATAAGATTTTATAGGTATTTAAAAATTAAACCGTAAACCGATTTTTTTAGATTTAAATGGGACCACTATACACCCTTTGAAACAAAAAAAAAATAATGTGTTTTGCTGTCTCTTAGAAATCAGATAAGAAATGGAAAAACCCTCGAATGGAGTACCTCTTCTTTTTTCGAGAAATCAGTAAAAAAATACTTATTATCATAGAAAAAAACAGTAACAGTAATTTGTGCTGTTATAGAATGATTAATCATTCATTTCTAATAAAAGTTAACCTAAACTTTAACACAATTAATAATCAATAATAAAACGTATTGTTTGTAATTATTTTTAAAACTTTTATGTATGGTTAGGTTAGGTTAGTCCATGTGGGCTTTGACCCCAATTCTTGGAAAATTCAGTACGTCACTTTTCATTACAAAATCTTTGTTAACTTCAGAATATTTTAATAGTAGGTACTCTTACATTATGCAATGTTATTTTTGAAGAAAAGTTGACGTTTTTTCTTGAGTGTTCTTGAAAATTTTATTGGAATCACAAACGCAATATTTTTACATTATTTTCTACTCGAGTACCGTAACGAATTGAGTGAGTGCTTGTAATATTGACTAGATTATAACCACTTGCCTGTTTTCGTCCTACAGTTGGAAAAACTATTGCAGTTTCCCATAAAATTTATATGTTTTAAACGTTGGTTGTTCTGTATTTTTGTACTGAATGTAGCATAATTTTTAATTCGTTGGTAATAGAAGCTTAGTACTTAGTAATCAAGTAACTGCAGACGTCATGTTTAAATAAATTAACATACTTACTTGTATTTCTTATTGCTCATAAGGCAGGGCAGTATGTATAGGACTGTTGTTTTCAGTTTTGGTAATTTGCAGGATTATTGGTGAGGTCTTATACTGTAAATTAAAAAAATTTCAAGGCGCCTTGATAAGTATGGTCATCCCCCCCCCCCCCGCCCCCTTTCAACCCTTGAATTTTTTTACTTTATAAAAGATAGCCTATGTCTTTTCCCAAGATTGACTCTTTATTTGTGCCGCATTCCATTAAAACAGGTTAAATGGGCTTTTATAATATTAGTATTGAAGTAGGTATAGCAGTAAGCTTAAACGGTAAATTAAAACATCGCGAGGAAACCTGTTTGTCAGAGAAGGTTAATAGCTTTCGGAAGATAGTGATGTCCCCTACCCGCAATTTAGCCAGCTTTGTTGATCCATAGCCAGGTCACCCGTGCTCGGTTAACCTTGGTATGATCTAGGTCATCGACGAGAAAATAATTTATGTCTTTTACATATCGATGCTCTAGGTCGATGCGTAATTATCACAGCAAAAGTCAATAAAACTTGTAATATAGGTTCCATGCAGAAATACTGCCTTAAAACTATCCGTTTATAACGTGCTTTCCCAACAAACAACACATCAACTTGAGAATCTACCGTGTACAGTAATAAATTTCCCGAGATAGCTGTGTTGACGTAAACAAATGCATAACGTCTCGTGAGGAGACAAGAATACTGCACCTATTCATTTTCTATTACATGTCAAGACTACGTACCTGTTTTATACCACCTTACGAAAGGAGCTACTTCATTCGACTGTAGGCTTTTGACCCCGATGCAAATAGACGAGTTGTTATAAGTTTGACATATATGTCTGTCTCGTATGGATGAGCTGATTTTGATTTTCTTTACTTTTTATTTGAAAGTCGGGAGTGTTCCTAGCTATGTTTGATGAAACTAAATGTATGGTGTGTTTCAGCGATTTCTCAAGGATGACTGGACCGATTTTTCTTCTTTGTTAAGATAAAATTTCTTCATTTTTGAGTATACATATGTGGATGACATGATAAGTTTTGCGTGCGGAATTGAATTCGATTTTCTTATCAGTAGTTAAAAATTTGTTATAATAGAGAATCAGTAATATTTATTATATTAAACACTCAAATGCTAACGTGTTGTAAACTATAAATACTCTAACAAATTTGCCACAAATCGCATAATAGGTGCAGGGAATGCTATTGTTCGTTAAATTCACCTTTGCCTATGCAAATTAGCCAGAACTTTGTTGTATATTCTTACAAAACAGTATGGACTAAATAATACAATAATTATCCGGTCAGGTCCGGGATGGGTGGCCTTGTAGAGGGATTTATAATTGTAGGCGTTTAACTAATAAGTACCTAATAATACAATGTAAGTGGAATCCGCGTAAACGTAATGCAGGATGCCCTAAGACTAGGTGGAGCAAAGAAAACAGCAAAGCAGAGAGTGGAGACAAGAAGCCTAGGATATGGCCGAGTGACGTGTCATAGGAGAAACTTATGTCCACCAGTGGACGAAAGCATGCTAATGATAACAACCTAATAACTACATACGAGGTCACTTTTAGCTAATCAAGATTTTTAGCACATGAAAATTGAAGAGTAAATAAATAAATATATATAATATAATATAATTGTTTTTATTATAACTGTTTTTATTACATATTAAACTTAGCCTAAGACTTACATCGTGTTACAATATAGGTTGACTAAATGTAAGAATTAGGCGTTCAGGCGTTAGTAGCGGGTTCCAAACTCGGCTCAGCCGGTATCTTGGAGTCTGCAAGAGCTTATTTTTTACGCCATTTTAAATATTCGTTGGAAAAAAATCAGATGTTCTATTAGTCTAAGAGCCGGTAGTAGTTCGACCTTCACCCATCTGATAAGTAAATGAGACATATTTTTTATCAAATATAATTTATTAATAAACATGACTATGACAACTTACCTATCGAGAAGTGTTTATAGCTATTTTGAATTGAATTAATTTTAATCATATTTCTTTCATCACCTTCATTATTTTTATAATCGAATTAATTTCATCGCAACTGATAGTTTTTAACACACAGAATATGTCTAAGTAGGCTTGCCTACTTATTTCTGTGCATGGTTACCTGGCAAGCAGATGTGATAAGGAAACTTAATATAAGTCACCGATCTATAAAAAAAATTATATTACAGGTATACTTTATATAGTTTAACTATGGCATTCCTTGCTTTCGTTGTCTTAAACGGCTGATTTTTTAAGCCTAATTTTAATTGGCTACCAAAATTGTTATTTAAGATTGTACAGTAATTACGTAGACTGTGCGTTTTAATGTTTTATCTAACAATCAAGAAGAAACTAAGGTGCTAAATTAATCTGCAATGATTCAATGCCCAAAGTGTCACGACAAAATTTTGCAACAAAATATCACATAAAAAAGCAACAGAAAATAACTGGTCATCAAATTTTACAAATAATTAATTTTTATAATTAAAATAGTGCGATTCATTTATCGTTAGTCTGTTGACAATATTATTAACTAGTTTTACCAACTTGACTTATTTCAAAGTCCCATACCGTTCAAAATGTCGCTGTACTAATATAATAGGCCTATTCTGAATACAATAGCGAAATCGTGTCGTTTTTGGGAAACTAGCTGGCATTTCCAACGTGTATCAGAGCAGTTAGTTGGCATGTGCAATTTTATTCAACATGCATAGGATTTTGCTGCACTGACAATAAGCTACGATGAATATGAGTGATTCAAACTTTATATTTATTGTTAGTGAATTTTGACGCAACGGCAAATTACATTGCAAAAATGACTTGATGACTTCTAGTCATCAATGGTATATATTACTTGGATATCTGTCAACTAGGATATGACAGTTGTTTTTATGCCAAATTGAAGCGCCTGATGTGGGTACTCGCGAAACTAAAATTGAAATTATCTCCTTACTAATTACGCACGAAATTCAAATGGCGGAAATTAAATTGTCTCATTGTCACTTTGATAATCTGATGTAGAGCGTACTTGTATATTTCGGTCAATCAATGCAAGCCATACATATTTTTCTGGACTAAGGCATATTATATAGGTATATATGGGTACTTAATAATTAATCCCCACACTATAATATTATGAATGCAAAACTGTATTTCTTGGCTTTGGTTTTTCCTTTCTCTTCGTCAGCAGTAACAGGCTGATAGATCGACTTGATTTTTTTCGTAAAAGATCAAAGTTTGATTATAAATGCCAAATCACACATACTATTTTTTGTCCTTATTTTTTCCTCAGCATCTACAGGTAAAAGTAGATTAATCGTAATATGAAATTAAACTTCCCTAAGTGAACCCTTCTTTATAACATTATCTACGAAAGTTTAATAACTAGGTTACCACTGTTGTTAAGCGGTGGTCATTGCTCACTATCAATTGACAAAACAGTCTGTTTGCTGTTCGCGTGGCCATAGCGTGGACGTTCGTAACGCCGAAAACAATGCGAAATCCGCACAACCGCTTCTATATTCATGGAACAATTTGAATATCTCGTCGGCTACAACTGTTTATGAATATAGCGAAATATTTAAGCGGCTCATTCGCGCGAGTACAGTCAGGGAAACTTATATAAGGAATTTTCATAATATAGGCTGTGTAATGAAATAATTTTCTATTTGCTCATGGTCTAAATTGCGAGTGAATCGATTTGTTAAAGACAAGGGTCTTAGATACCCCGATATCTAAAAACAACATCTCCGAAAATGCGGCAACATTTTATTGTAGTATGTTTAAGATCCCAGTGTCCTTATTATTTCTTTTTGTATTATTTTGACACAGTGTGAATACGCAAACTGCTATCATCGCTTTATATCTGTCAACAAGTCAGGAATGAGTAACCATCTCTATCTTCAATGTTCCGCCCATTCTCTTGTTCCATCTTTCTAAAATATCTAATTTAATTATTCAAAAAACTTACAAAACTAATGAGTAGAAACAAAATATCTGACTAAGAAAAAAAAATTGAAACTTTAAAAGAATTAAGAGCAAGATTTTAGATTAAGATGTAGAGAAAAAACAATTTTTTTTCCTTGTTAAATATCTGTATGAATTTCCCCCGCTCGGCTATTCAAAACTTTCATGACAATTTTAATTTTGGCCTGGATGTTAGAAAGTTGGATCGCCATAGTACCAGCAAAAAACCTGCGGAGGCCGACGGAAATCCACAAAAATTGGCGCGAAACTCATATGCGGTTTTAAAAGTTTGTTTTTTGTTTGTGACCATTATTATTACAGACAAGCGTTAGCCGATGGGATGCGCTTAGAAAAGAAAAGGTGCTTTATTAATTGCTTCCCAATAAATTATAAAATCAGTGACAACAACATAAATTTGGAATGTAAAAGTATCGTATACAGCAATCAAAAATTATACGTTTGTAACAAAAGAGCGTGACCGGCATAAGTTTAAAAAAAATAATTAAATCGAGCGTCCACAAAAAAATTAACACGTAGTTACGCACTTAGATGCTTTATTATTAATAAGGTGTCCTGTCTCCTTCGTTATCCATAATGGCCTGCCATCTTCGTGGCATACTTTCGACTAAATTTTCTGTGTATTCACGGGATAATAACTTCCATATGGCCGTTAAATTGCGAGTAAAGTTCGGCGGCAGTAATAGTTTTTTTTCCTCGAAGTTTAAGCTTCATCAACGCCTAAACGTTTTCAATTGGGTTAGCGTCAGAAAATTGTAAGGGCTAATCCAAAACCTCGATGCCATTATCTAGTTTCCAGGCGGTGGATAGGCGACTTCGGTGCTTCGGGTCATTGTCTTCTTGTAATATTCATGATTCACTTGGGCTTGGGAATATCTTTCGGGCAAATGGTAATAATACTTTCTGGTATATTTGGTTCATCTTTACAGCATTCATAGAACCAATAAACAAGTTCAAATTGCCAAAACCACGTTTTGAGAAGCATTCCCAAACTAGCACCTTTACCGGGTGTTTAACAGTTTGTCCGACAAGTCTGTTATCAGCTGTAGACCAAACACGAGGTGTAATACTAGTTGCCCAAAACAAAGCTTCGTTATACAAGATTATCTTGTCCCAGTCGCGATCTTCGTTTTCTTGTGCACAGGCCATTCTTTTTTTGACGTGTTTTTGTGAAAGGAGCGGTTTCTTCAATGTGCTTCGGTATTTTAACTTAATCTAACTATTAACCATCCTCTAATTGTTGCTAGAGATATATTTAGCTTTTTTCGACAGTTTTTCTTGTGCAGATCGCAAAGATAAACGTGTTTTTTCAAAAATAGATTAGTTATCCGCTTATCCTCGATGGACGACGTCTTTCTTGTTGTTCGACCACGTTCTGGTAAGTCATCGACTTATTTTGTTACTGAATATTGGTTCACCTACTTTGTCACGAACGCCTTTGACTTTTTCATATACTTTGCTGCCTGAACACGTGACATTTAGGATGAGATCAAAGGAACACTACCTCATAGCGGGAAGCATACGCGGCACTCATCTCGGGAAACGTGTGCTCTGTGCGAAGTGGACGCGAAAACTGGTTTGTTTATTTTTTGCGTCATGGGCAAAACGTTGGGCTACCTGCTCGTATTTTTGTTTTGCAAAAAGTCTCGAATAATTTTTTTATAAGGATTACGTTCTTTGAAACACACGTAAGATTTGCTTTCGAGCCTAAAGTTCAAGCATATTAAACATTTCGCTCTAAACCGCCACATAAAGCTTTCAAAACATGCCTTACTAGGCTTATCTCGGCTAAAATGTATAAGGTATTCCTACTAATACGTTTAATATGAGTGTCCCAAACTGCTGAGCGCATATATCAGCGAGGGTGTCGACCGTATATCACTTGATACTGTTAATTAAAGTGGACACAATGTGTTCGTTACGTACGTGCTCAAATTAGAACGAAGCTATGTGTTTTATAAATTATACGGTTGGTGTAATGCTAAGATAATCTTACAGCTATCTCAATCAATCGATTCGATTGTACTTTTTTGTGTTTGTTACTTGTTTCATTGGAGACGGCTAGATCGGTTTGAAAAATCATTTTGTTTTTGTTCGAAAAGATACCTCATATGTGGTTCAATTTTAATTTTATTTCGATAAAATTCAAATCAAAACTCTTGATCAAGATCAAGGGTTTTGATTTTGGTGTCGGGACTACTAAAAAAGTTCAATCGGCGAATGCTGTATTGGAAGTAAGTAATAATTTTCATGGTTTTTAGCAGTAAAAACAAGTATTTCGTATTTTATAACAATTTAGTTTATTGCGAATAAATTTGCACTGCACATCGAACGTGGCAAAAAAGACAGGGGGAGGAAAAACAAAAGCGCCTCTAGCGCCAAGAAGACGAACTATAATGGGTGCGTTCATAATATACAAAACAAATGCTTATCTAAAGTGGTGCCCTTGGTTAAAATGTCAGCCACCATTTTATTGCCACTGCAATAGCAGAATAATAGTTTACATTTCAAAATATGCTCACATAGAAAATGGAAGCGAATATCTATATGTTTTGTTCGTGGTAGATAACAATCGCTGGTGGTAAGTTTGATAGCACTCTGGTTGTCACTGTATATCATGAGAGTGCTAGCCTGCTGTCGTCCAAGCTCCATATGCAGCTGTCTCAACCAAAGCGCCTCCTGCGCGGCAGATGCCTTCGACATGTACTCTGCTTCAGCCGTCGATAGAGCTACAGTTCGTTGCTTGCGTGAGCTCCACGATATTGCGCCTCCCTGAAACAGGAAAACGTTACCAGAGCAAGATCGTCTCGCAGTGATGTCCCCAGCCCAGTCTGCATCGCAGTACCCAGTGATTTGAGTGTCTTCTTCCTTTGTATAGATGAACTTCAAATCTTTAGTTCCTTGAATGTATCTCATCACTCTCTTGAGAGCGGTCCATTGTTCTATCCTTGGCTCTTTATTATATCTACTTAGCATGTTGACAGAGTATGACAGGTCAGGTCTTGTACAATTGGCTAAAAACAAAAGCGATCCTATTGCTTGTTGATAATAACACGACAATATATTTCCTTCATTGTTATTAAATTTTAACCCAACTTCTATGGGTGTCTTCACAGCTTTGCATATATGATAATTTTCAATGAAGATCACATCTGTGCTTTTCAGTATTTTATGAGCCTTTGGGTCAAGAAGGCGGTAACCCTTTGTGTTTTCACAGTAGCCAACTAGCACCATCTTCAATGATTTTTTATCCCATTTTTTGCATTTTTCTTTCGGGACATGTACCATAGCATCAGAACCAAACGTTCGCATATGTGACAGATTTGGCTTCTTTCCTGTCCATAATTCATAGGGTGTCTTACCTCCTAGTGATTTGGTCGGAGAACGGTTTACTACATATGAAGCTGTAGCTATAGCTTCTGCCTACAAACGCTTCTCCATATTAGCAAAGAATAACATGCATCGTGCACGTTCTACTAAAGTGCGATTCATTCTTTCAGCTAGGCTAGCGACGAGTTCCTCGGACACGACACACTACTTGTATCTTCCCTCGGCAGCGTTACATCCCAGTTGCTATCCGAACTTGCCTCTTTAATTTTAAATATATTTATAGAACAGCTTTATTTTTAAATATATGATTCTTGTGCCGCAGAATCTTAGTATTACTGCCAGCTATTTTAATTTATAAAAGACATTTCCAATTTTTTTACATCCAATTAAACTTATCTTCGTGTAATCGTTTTACGTAATCACCATTTTTAAAATCTGTATGTTTCTAACCTGTGAGCGCTGTTTATGTTCGACGAGTTTAGATAATTCTGTCGATAAGGGTGCATCGGTGATATAAGTAAACAAATCTAACCTTGAGCGAAGTTTATGACCGAATACGAGTTGAGCCGGCGTAGTCTCAGTCGTACTACGAGTATTATTAGAATTTCTGTAGTCAAACAAAAACTTGTACAGGTGGCCTTGTATGTCCTATATGTTCCGTCCATGATAGAAAATAGAAGGAAAGAAGGAACGTTTATTTGTTTTACGTTTTTATAATTTTTACGAATGACTTTGCTTGTCCGTTGCTCATGGGGTGATACACTGGCGAATCTGGCGATAACTTGTGTGACTGGCAGTATGCAGGAATGAGACTCGGTGGTTATATGCATACTGCTTTAATCAACGTAGATACTATCATATATAACATATACATTTCCTCAGCATTTTTAATAAATATATATGTTATATACAAATATCTAAATAAATTTGTATAGTAGCAATTTTATAGTATTTCAAACAAAAATAAATCAAACGGATCGGTTTGGTTTGTGAGTGATTTTAAAAATTGAGTATCAAAATTATTAATTCGAAATGACAACAATTCAAATGTTTTAACATCATTTTTTATAAGCTTTTGTCGAGAATAACATTATTCAAAAGTTTTATTAGATTTTAAATAAATGTTTAAAATCTAATTCTGACTAAAATTAAAAATAGGGATACATTTTTTTCATATATCTTTCCATTGTCGCAAGAATTTCGATATTGATTTTTCTTAAAACGAATCTCAGTCTAGAATGTACAAAATTGTAAATAAATATTTCGTTTTAATTACTTATTCCATCTACTAACACAATATATAAAACGAGGTAATCACCACAAGAGGTCATTAGGGCCGGTATCACCACAGAACAAACATCGTCTATAAAATGACGTCTCACGGAGCATCTATTTTTATCTTAATTGCCATGGCAAGTATGGCAGTTGTTGCACAATCGTGGACGCCTGATGATCCCAGCAAACAGGAATTCTGTAAGTATTGTGAACATTTCAAACTAAGTTTTACTAAATTTATCATTTGCATATCGCATTCTTCATTTGAAGTTATAAGACTTCTTATCTTAGATACTAGAGTCTTAGGCATAGCTTTTATTGCGGTATATAAAAATGGTACCACTAGAACCATGTATTAGTTAACTCCAGTTGAATCATCGAAAGAGATTTGGGCCTTTGGATAAATTCATATATTTCAAGTATTTTCGCAATTCCCAAAAAACTCTAGCTTCTATTGTTTAATAATAAGACCTATGTTCTCTTATTTATTTACTATAATTTTCTTTGAAAACTATTAAGTACGTTCATTTTAATGGCACTTGAAATAATTGGTAGGTACAATATCTATCTAAGCCAAAGGTTTAAGGTTATCAAAATTTGAGATAGCACGTTACATGCCAATGTTTGTTAAACGTGTAGCAACACTTATCATGTTTTTCAAAGGGACAATGAAGCGTTTTGGGCACACGTTGTAATTTATAAAATGAGATAAACTCAAAGATGTCTGGAGAGTTAAAGTTTAAAAACTATAATGCAATAACATTGCATAAGCGCCCTTTTTACCATTAAAAATTTGAATATTCTACTTACACACTTTATAGTGACATAAGAGATAGCTATCTGACTCCATCAATTATTTTATTTATATTTGTTACCTGTATCTAGGAGATGGACCGATCGATCTGGGCCGATTTTATTCGAGTAGTACCATTTATTTGGATTAAAAATAACTAAAAAGGTTCTATCGGCGTTAGCCGTAATCTAAGTCGGTAATCACTTGATCAAAAATATTTTTAGTGTAATATTTCTATGAAACTGTCTGAATACAGATAATGGCTGTACCATTACATAATTTGTTCTTTACAGCATGTCCTCAGAATGAAGAATACTACAAATGCTCTCAGATCCATTGCTATAAGAGTTGCGAGCATTTAACCAAAGAGCCAGCATGCCCCCTGGTATTGCCTGATTGCTACTTCCCGGCTTGCGAATGTATTGAGAACTATCTGAGGAACAGCGATGGGATCTGCATACCTTACCAGAAATGCGGTAAGTATTTTTTTATCCATGACAGCTAGGCATTTGACCACAAGCTCGCATGATTATGAAAGTCAGCGACACTGTGTGACCTTAGATGGAGCATGCCTAGTATAGAATACATAGGCTATCAAGGAATTCTACCGAAACAGTTAGGAGCTTGGCAATAGAATTGGCTTGGTTTCTACTTGTCATTTAATTAAATAATACAGCTTCTGAATTAATTTTCGTCTCGTTTTTTAAACCTCCGACGCAAAACGACGTGGTGTTATAACTTCGTTGTGTCTTTGTGTGTGTAGCATCGTGGTTCCTGAACGGATGAACCGATTTTTGTGTTTTCTGCTGTTTGAAAGGTTAATTAGTTAGGAGTGTTCTTAGCTATGTTTGATAAATATCGGTCCAAGGTGTCCGCCGCCGCGTCGCCGCTTTTTTTACAATTATCTCTATATGGGTATTAAATGAAAGGGCTTGACTAGTATCATACATTCGAACTCCTAAATTACTACCACCACACCATAGGGGTTCTTTAATTGTATATTTTACGTAGATGCCGCCGTTTATAGTTAAATTTTAATGCAGTTTGGTACAGCATGCAAAACAAATGAAAAAAATAACTATGCAAGTTTTGGTCACTTATTACTGAAAAAATTGCAGAGATTACAATCACGAGGTTAAGAGTTAGTTGAACTTTTAGTTAGTAATATTAGTACGCTGTAGTAGTTACAATAAATAAGCGAGTTAGAAAATTACGTTTTCCCACTGGTGTAATAATAAAAAATATAATACCCCTGACACATATAAAATGTGATCATATTTGTTATTAGTTTTATTAGTTGTGTTGGCGGTCATCATGGATTTAAAATGAATAATGTACTAGTCATTTCCTTTAATCTGATACCTGAATGGCTCAGACATACATACTAACATACACAGACACGGTAAACTTATAACAACCCATCGTTTTTGCGTCAGGTTTTTAATACACTTTATTAAAAACCTCGTGTACTTATGAAATTAAGATTTAACAGTAAAAGAAACATACATTAGCTTAATTCTTAAATCTTAGCATTTTTTTTTAATATTATTACCAATTCTACCATTATTTATTCTCATTTCAGATAACTGGCAGCCTGGTAGCATAGTACCACCATTTTAAATGAACAACGTTTGAAAACGCAACAATTGTTATGTTTTTTGCAAATAAATTTATATATATATTCACACTGAGTTATATATATGTCAATAGTAATTATATGTAGAATTCAACTAATAAATGCATTGTTGCCTGCTACATACCTACTCGTAAAATCTTTCAGCATGATGTAAACTAGCATTAATATAAATAAGTACTTGTACACAACATATGATAAATAAAAAAATACGAAGGAATGAAGATTTAGAAAGCCTAATAACATGTTAAAAAACATTTACAAATGGTAAGATTCCTGATGTTGCTGTAGCTGGTTTTGATAAAAACTACCATGATATGGCTGCTTTTCTACCAAACCTTAGGACTATTTTGTGTATGATAATTATGATATGGGATTAGTATGCTTCTCAGTGGCTTCAATTCCAAATTCGAGATTATAATATCAACTTGTTATTTTAATCAGCATTTTTTTTTCTCGATTTAAGACTTTGCCCCTCAAAGGAAGATGTGTAAATAATACTGAGTATAAGAACCCTCTTTTATCTTAGTAGACTCCTAACCGATAACAGGGCTAAGTATATTTGTCTGCATTATGACGCAATGCTCAAATAAAAAAAATATAATTCGGGAAAAAATACACTCATAAAAAAAGCTGTTTCATACATTTTGTCGACGACCGTTCAAGTTTTTGTATGGAACAGCTGTTTTTTTTTCTTGAATTCAGAGTTGGTCCCATAGTGAAAGTTGTTCCTTAGGTTTAATATAGTGATCCCTTTTGGTTTAGTACACCCTTAGCCGATAACCCTTTATTGTCGATTACTTAAGTGAATGTATACTGTTAAATTTACAGAATAGGTTTCATATTTAATAAGTAGGTATATTAGGTTAAGCACTAACCTGCCAACCTTGTAAAATGGATACATATTCGTAAGTAGGTACCTAAATAACAAAACTTTACAAATTCATAGATTACCAGTACAACCTGAAGACATTTTATTATTTATTTATGAGTATCTAACTTATAGTATTTGTAATAAATATTGCTTACAAGACATGCTTATTTTTTTTTTATTCTACGTATTTCAGCAGCCGTACAATATTTATTTTTTATAAAATATTGAGCTACCATCAAGCTATCCACTTTTGGTAGATTGTTCGAGTGGCCTTTCTGTAATCCTTCTTCCATGAACGGCATTAAATAATAAAAAACAATCTTACGAATTAATACTAGGACAGCAACAATAACAACAAACTATCTGACACATGCAAGTCTTATTTAGGCAACAGAATCCGAACAACAAACAGCGCCAGAGAATCTTTATCTGTATGAGATTCAATACTGGCGAGTGGCGCGCGGGCGTGTTACTCGACCTACGACGTCACCACAATTGGCGGGAAGCTCGGCAGTTTAAAAAAGCGGTCTAAACTTCTCGTAGTGATAACTTTGTTAATACTGCATGTATTTACGTGAAACAAAAACTAATATGATGTACAAAGTCTGTGCTTTGTTGTTAGGTATATTTTTATGTTACATTTTAACCCTTTTGTGTTTATTGCATAAAATGTAAGATATATAAAACAACAACCGTCATTCTGATAACTTTATCACAATTGTAATTTTATCACTAACAAATTTTGCCACCGTTTACAAAATTTAATATTATATTTATTATAACAGTATATTATCTGCGGTTCACAAATTTTAATTAACTTGTTTCACTCGAAGCGAAAGACATAGTATTGAATGGTATGTAAAATCACTGTTTAAACAAAAAGTTTTTTTTTTTTTTTATAAAAAAAAATAATTGATAAGCAAAACTTTAATATAAATTCGCGCATGCCGTTGAAATCACGTGGTTTCACGCTGCAAATTGCTTGCAATCAAAAATCCCTAACGACAAAAAAAATCTGATATTTTTGAGAACTCTGCAAGTTTTGTCAATATTGGATAAAAACTACGACCTGTACCCGAGTAAGAAATTTTAAGTGGCATACAAACACACAAACATCGAAATTGACAGACGAAAGATAACCAGTCTCGAAGCAGAAACGCTTCGCTAAGAAATATAAAAGAGACGCAGTAAAGTGTATTGCACAAGCCAATACGTTTTCAGAGATAAAACATAAACCTTTGTTTTAATGTGTTATATTGCAAGTACTTTGACATAGCAGACATACACGTACCTCTAAAATTAAAAATGTAGCTGCCTGACTGAAACAGTATAAAAAGTCACTAGTCCTGAATACCGAGTAAGGATAATGGTACAAACTATTTAAATTATTGTATTGTCATCGGTCTATCATATGCATGGTATCTTTAATCTGTGTTTTACGAAGATAGAAAACAAATAGAAGAAGGGGAAATAACGTTTAAATATGACGCCTGTCATATAATATTTCACTAGAAAAACTAAGTCGTCAATCGAAAAATCCTAACAAGATTTTGAATTCCGTTTTTAAATTAATTAAAATTAAAATAAATTCCTCCGAGTCCGGCAACTCTTTATCTAATCTTGCACTTTGCGTTTTGATAGAACTGCCATCGACACTCCAATTGTCCATCCTTCTATCAATTTCAGGCGTGCACATATATGGGAAGTTCCAAAGAGATACTTAAGATGTGGGCAAAAATGTTATAGTTACCTGGGACCTTATAATTATAAGCGAATAAACAAAGTCCTGAATATCATTGAACACTCACGACTCAAATACAAAACAAAACTAAAAGATTTCCTACTAACACTCAGCTACAATGAAACCGAGGCACTTACTCGTGATGATGTTATTTAAGTTATAGGTGTATATTCTGTTTTGTTTTAATTTATTTACAATTTAATCATTAACTCACACTGACATGCCTCGTAACTATTTTTACAGAACTTAACTCGTGCTAAACGATGTGGTCTCTCGCTAAATATAATGCAATTTTATGTTAACATATGAGCACACACCCTTAATACGCACTTTCAAACACAGACACTCCACAATATTACTCTTATGTTAATGTGACACAATCATCAGCCATCATGTGTATTGCACCCCTGAAGAGAACTAGTTCCCGCAAACCCAGGGACTCCTACTGCGGGTGCTAGGGCCTCAACGTGCGTGTTACTTTTAAGTTTATATCATAGAATTCCCTAAATTTCAATGAATTGTATTTTTACTGATTATTATTTTTGCATGTATTTTTGTTTGTTTATTAGTCTAAGTATAAAAAAATAACTTGCTGTATCTGTTGGAAATAAAATAAAATATTATTATTATTAAATTGCTTGTTAATGCAGAGGAGCTAAAATATTTTATGTCTGTATAAAAAAATACTTCATAGTATACTTTCTATATTCTTTATAACATAATGACGTATATATTACATTTTTGTAAAGAAAAATTAAATTGCAGAACATGTAATGAATTATATAATAATCTCTTAACAATATCTATTTTAAAGCTCTATTCTTACCTTGTAAAGAGACGGCCTATTTTTATAAGTTTATCTTTATGATAGCACTGGACGGAACGCAGTTACATCTAAAAATCTATACCTTGACCCGAGATGTTTAATTGTCATATATCTTACCTAGAAAACACAAAATTATTCCAAAATTAGAACGTAGGTTGTAAAACACACACTTCTGGCATAGCGCCAAGTCCTTATTTCGGTATGTCCATGATCGTTTTGTGAACCATTGGCGTCCACGTAGAATTTAACCTTTTTACCTATTGTAAAACTCGGGAACACATAAATTCCCCTATTCGCCCTTTTTTAAACAGGCCATGTCCAACCCAAATTTATGCCGACCCAGAGGTAACAAAAAGCGGGTTTTATTAAAAAAGTTTTAGGGGCCAACACCAGACCCGATAGTCTTAATCATGACAGTTTAAAGGGACTTTAGTAAGTTTCACTCTGTACTGCGCCTATATAACTCCTGAAACATTTCATACAAATGTAGGCTGATGTACTTTTTTGTAACTTTTGTGTTTTAAGTATGACGGGTCTATGTTTGCTGTGCTGTGCGTCAGTCTGTGGCATCGTGTAGCTCACGAAGTGATGAACCGATTTAGTTTTTTTGTTCGAAACATAAATTCGTTCGGAAGTGAACTATGTTTGATGAAAGTCGGTCCAAGATGGCTGCCTTGACAAAATGGCGGATATTATATATTTTTTGACAACTTCGTCAATATGGGTATCAAAATAAAGAGCTTGACTATTAGAATACTCTATGTTAAATTTTAGATTCAAGATGACCAAATAGTAAATGATTTTTTTAGTGTTCGTTATTTCTTATTTTTTTAACTTTGGTTGTTAGAATAATTAGTAATTTTCATTAAGTAACAAATGAAATGAAAATAAATCGTATATTTTACACTGAGACACAATACTTGGGTAGGTACTTACTTATTGCATCTCAACGTAAAATATGTTTATAATTTGTTTTAAGATGTTTAATTTTTTGGATATAAGTTTTAATAATAACCGAAATCTAATCAGACGAAATCAGAGTATAAATGCAAGAATTAAATAATAACAAAATTATCATAAAAACTTTGTCACCCGTCGACCAAATATCAGAAATATGATGGATAAAAACCCTGATCAGGGGCTGCTGCCATAAAGAAAGTTGTAAGCTTATATATGTACTTGTACCGATAATCCTGTTTGTAAAATAACATTTTCAAAATTAAGTGAAAAATATTGTCAATAAGTATGAATAATAAGTAGGTACTACAGTTACCTCTTAATCATGACAGCTCTAAAAGGACTGCTTCAAAGTTTCATTCAACTTTTCTGCACTTTGAGTGCTTTTAAATAGAGAGAGAGAGAGAGATTAAAATGCAATAGCTATTTTTCTCCGAGAACGGTTGCGTAAGTAAACTCTTTTGATCTTTGTGAAATAAAGGCAAAAATATATTTTTTTAAATATCCTTAATTATTTAATAGATTACTGCTGTAATAAAATGTTACTGGGTAAGTATAAAAAATCTAAAAAAGGGACCAGCGAAAAAAAAAATATGAAAAAATCTTGTTCTGGGCAAATAACTATTATTTTATTGTCTTCTGATATATAAACAAAAATATTTTTCATCCCACCATCTCAGATAGAGTATTTTTGCTATTCGATATCTGAGTGCAAACGCCGTTTTTATCCGCTAGAGGATAAAGTAAATTTGAATTTAGAATATCGTGTGCACTAAGTTTGTGAATTAAAAACCTTATTCAACGTATCTACTATAGTCCCGAATTCATCATTCAACCTTTTTTATTTTGTTAAAAACTCAGACTCGAAACCTTTTTGCTGTAGTTTTTTTTATATTATTTTTTTGCGTGCGGGATTATCATTTCAAAAGAACTTGAGAACTGGCACAATACACAGACTGTGGTGGCCAATCAAGAAAAAAGAAAAAATAAATCTTTTCACGTCATATTTTCAAAACCTTATGTTAAAAATAAATGAAAAAACTAAAATGAGTGATTATTTTTTTTTATTATTCGTTAGTAGTCATTTCATTAGTAGAGGTGGGATGAAAAGTTACGTGTTGCACTCTACTGCAAAGATTTTTCACCTTGTGCTCTTTTAATTCCCTCGCTAACGTTCAGGATTCTAAATTTTTTATCACTCGCTGCGCTCGTGTTTAATTTTAGAATCCTTCGCTTGCTCGGTCGTCAAAAGTGAGCACTCTTCTATAGCAAATAACTATTACTCTTGTAATTATTAAATGGTAAGCTAAAATATTCTGAAGCAAAAATAAATAACTAGTATAAACTCTGATATTGCCCGCTAAAACGATAGGTCGAAACTTTTCTACTTTGACCGATTGGGCCAAATTTTCGTATACTCCTTGACAGGGGTAAAAATCCAATTTTACTTGTCTAAAGTTTTCCACTAAAGTACATAAACCGATCCTACTTATAACCATGAATATACATGCCTGAAAAATAAAAACCTACAAACGTATTGTAATATTTTGCTCAGTGAGACAAGCGAAGTGTCAATGGATTTTTATTTGAAAATTTCGTACTCGCGTAGATATCGTAGTTTCCTTTGGGTTTTAAGTATTTTCCATGTACATTACATCAACATCTAACCAGATCTTTAATTTAATAATTTTATAATCTTGTCTTCATTTGTTTATTATTAGATTAGTTTGTATAACAGTGAAAGGGTTTTTTCCTTTGCTTTTGTGTTCTAATAAACTAACTGATTTTACGAAGGAAAAATTAAATTTAATATATTTTTGTCGTATAAATGTAGTAATTCTTTTACAATACTTATTATTTTGTTTACTAGTTCCAACACAGATAAAGTTGCGAGTACAACTATGGCATGCACCAAATATGTCATTGTTTATATTTAAAAAATAATCTATCAGCTAAACACATTTACCTATGTCTCAGAAGTTTGTCAAAATTTAAGAATGTACATACTCAGAATATTCTAGAAAAAAAACAATGATATAATAAAGCTTCAGAGATTTCTTCATCAAGTTAATGTAGACGTAAAACGAAAGGCGGCCGAGTGGAGTAGACCTCGTAAAATAACCATTTTGTATGTATTAAATTCTGAACGCTTACCATTTTCTACGACGAAACAATGTAGTTTTAATACACTGAACATGAAGGCATCACTCTAACAAATGAAATTCTATTCAAATGAATTCGATATTACTGTTTGTCTTCGTTACTGAGTATACATTTTAGGAATTTTAAGACAGCATTGTCTTTACGATAAACAAAGAATATTTTCTGCGATTAATATTTTTTGGAAGGTTTAGTTTTAAAATTGAAAAAATCCTATATATCAAAAGATATGTTGTAAATTATACGCAATTAATCTCACCGTATTAATACCGTAGTTTAATTGTATTTTTGACAATTTTAATCTAAAAATGTGTTGATCTTGGACTAGAAAAAAACATATTATTCCTATAAATATGATTTTTACCAGAATGATTTAATTATTTTTTTTATTTTGATTGTGTATACAGGGTTGTCAGTTAGGAGTTGTTAGTTAGTTGCTAAAGACTATACACATCATAAATATCATCTTTTACTATGGGACCAGCTCTGAATTCGAAAAAAAACCCAGTTGTTCCATACATTTTGTTGATGTTATCGGTCGTCTGCTTCTGTCGGTACTTTTTGTATGAAACAGCAGATTTCTAGTTCTTATTTCAAATTTTAGGTAAAAACCGTCTTTACTTTGTTAAACAGTTTTTTAAATATTAAGGATAAATACATTTGATATTAATTAGACAAGGTCAAATGTAGGTTGACAGCGCAAAATCCATTTTGCTGTCATCCGATGATCCAATTAAAGGAAACGGAAAGGCACAAAGCTAATTTTGATGTTCACCTAAAATTTTCTCGGAACTTCCACTTGACTGTCCTCGGTATCGAAAAGTATACTTTACACTCAAAGGAATAATAAAATTAGTCAGGGTCAATACCGACCATACTCTTTTAGAACTTTTGATTGAAAAGCTTAGGCGTAAAAATGTGTAAGGCATATTTTTTTGCAATTATATTTTAATCTTAAAATTAAAATACGACTTTAACTGTATTGTAATACAGTTAAAGTCTAAGTTTAGACTTTTATTGATGTACCTCTAAACATAAGTTCTATTTTAAAAAAGTGTGGTCCGATTTCATAAGATTTTATAGGTATTTAAAAATTAAACCGTAAACCGATTTTTTTAGATTTAAATGGGACCACTATACACCCTTTGAAACAAAAAAAAATTAATGTGTTTTGCTGTCTCTTAGAAATCAGATAAGAAATGGAAAAACCCTCGAATGGAGTACCTCTTCTTTTTTCGAGAAATCAGTAAAAAAATACTTATTATCATAGAAAAAAACAGTAACAGTAATTTGTGCTGTTATAGAATGATTAATCATTCATTTCTAATAAAAGTTAACCTAAACTTTAACACAATTAATAATCAATAATAAAACGTATTGTTTGTAATTATTTTTAAAACTTTTATGTATGGTTAGGTTAGGTTAGTCCAAGTGGGCTTTGATCCCAAATCTTAGAAAATTCAGTACGTCACTTTTCATTACAAAATCTTTGTTAACTTCAGAATATTTTAATAGTAGGTACTCTTACATTATGCAATGTTATTTTTGAAGAAAAGTTGACGTTTTTTCTTGAGTGTTCTTGAAAATTTTATTGGAATCACAAACGCAATATTTTTACATTATTTTCTACTCGAGTGCCGTAACGAATTGAGTGAGTGCTTGTAATATTGACTAGATTATAACCACTTGCCTGTTTTCGTCCTACAGTTGGAAAAACTATTGCAGTTTCCCATAAAATTTATATGTTTTAAACGTTGGTTGTTCTGTATTTTTGTACTGAATGTAGCATAATTTTTAATTCGTTGGTAATAGAAGCTTAGTACTTAGTAATCAAGTAACTGCAGACGTCATGTTTAAATAAATTAACATACTTACTTGTATTTCTTATTGCTCATAAGGCAGGGCAGTATGTATAGGACTGTTGTTTTCAGTTTTGGTAATTTGCAGGATTATTGGTGAGGTCTTATACTGTAAATTAAAAAAATTTCAAGGCGCCTTGATAAGTATGGTCATCCCCCCCCCCCCGCCCCCTTTCAACCCTTGAATTTTTTTACTTTATAAAAGATAGCCTATGTCTTTTCCCAAGATTGACTCTTTATTTGTGCCGCATTCCATTAAAACAGGTTAAATGGGCTTTTATAATATTAGTATTGAAGTAGGTATAGCAGTAAGCTTAAACGGTAAATTAAAACATCGCGAGGAAACCTGTTTGTCAGAGAAGGTTAATAGCTTTCGGAAGATAGTGATGTCCCCTACCCGCAATTTAGCCAGCTTTGTTGATCCATAGCCAGGTCACCCGTGCTCGGTTAACCTTGGTATGATCTAGGTCATCGACGAGAAAATAATTTATGTCTTTTACATATCGATGCTCTAGGTCGATGCGTAATTATCACAGCAAAAGTCAATAAAACTTGTAATATAGGTTCCATGCAGAAATACTGCCTTAAAACTATCCGTTTATAACGTGCTTTCCCAACAAACAACACATCAACTTGAGAATCTACCGTGTACAGTAATAAATTTCCCGAGATAGCTGTGTTGACGTAAACAAATGCATAACGTCTCGTGAGGAGACAAGAATACTGCACCTATTCATTTTCTATTACATGTCAAGACTACGTACCTGTTTTATACCACCTTACGAAAGGAGCTACTTCATTCGACTGTAGGCTTTTGACCCCGATGCAAATAGACGAGTTGTTATAAGTTTGACATATATGTCTGTCTCGTATGGATGAGCTGATTTTGATTTTCTTAACTTTTTATTTAAAAGTCAGGAGTGTTCCTAGCTATGTTTGATGAAACTAAATGTATGGTGTGTTTCAGCGATTTCTCAAGGATGACTGGACCGTTTTTTTCTTCTTTGCTAAGATAAAATTTCTTCATTTTTGAGTATACATATGTGGATAACATGATAAGTTTTGCGTGCGGAATTGAATTCGATTTTCTTATCAGTAGTTAAAAACTTGTTATAATAGAGAATCAGTAACATTTATTATATTAAACACTCAAATGCTAACATGTTGTAAACTATAAATACTCTACCAAATTTGCCACAAATCGCATAATAGGTGCAGGGAATGCTATTGTTCGTTAAATTCACCTTTGCCTATGCAAATTAGCCAGAACTTTGTTATATATTCTTACAAAACGGTATGGACTAAATAATACAATAATTATCCGGTCAGGTCCGGGATGGGTGGCCTTGTAGAGGCATTTTTAATTGTAGGCGTTTAACTAATAAGTACCTAATAATAAAATGTAAGTGGAATTCGCGAACCTGTAAACGTAATGTAGGATGCCCTAAGATAAGTAGGCTTGCCTACTTATTTCTGTGCATAGTTACCTGGCAAGCAGACGTGATAAGGTAACTTAATATAAGTCACCGATCTATTAAAAAAAATATATTATAGGTATGCTTTATATAGTTTAACTATGGCATTCCTTGCTTTCGTTGTCTTGAACGGCTGATTTTTTAAGCCTAATTTTAATTGCCTGCCAAAATTGTTATTTAAGATTGTACAGTAATTACGTAGACTGTGCGTTTTAATGTTTTATCTAACAATCAAGAAGAAACAAAGCTGCTAAATTAATCTGCAATGTTTCAATGCACAAAGTGATAATAACTGGTCATCAAATTTTACAAATAATTAATTTTTATAATTAAAATAGTGCGATTCATTTATCGTTAGTCTGTTGACAATATTATTAACTAGTTTTACCAACTTGACTTATTTCAAAGTCCCATACCGTTCAAAATGTCGCTGTACTAATATAATAGGCCTATTCTGAATACAATAGCGAAATCGTGTCGTTTTTGGGAAACTAGCTGGCATTTCCAACGTGTATCAGAGCAGTTAGTTGGCATGTGCAATTTTATTCAACATTCATAGGATTTTGCTGCACTGACAATAAGCTACGATGAATATGAGTGATTCAAACTTTATATTTATTGTTAGTGAATTTTGACGCAACGGCAAATTACATTGCAAAAATGACTTGATGACTTCTAGTCATCAATGGTATATATTACTTGGATATCTGTCAACTAGGATATGACAGTTGTTTTTATGCCAAATTGAAGCGCCTGATGTGGGTACTCGCGAAACTAAAATTGAAATTATCTCCTTACTAATTACGCACGAAATTCAAATGGCGGAAATTAAATTGTCTCATTGTCACTTTGATAATCTGATGTAGAGCGTACTTGTATATTTCGGTCAATCAATGCAAGCCATACATATTTTTCTGGACTAAGGCATATTATATAGGTATATATGGGTACTTAATAATTAATCCCCACACTATAATATTATGAATGCAAAACTGTATTTCTTGGCTTTGGTTTTTCCTTTCTCTTCGTCAGCAGTAACAGGCTGATAGATCGACTTGATTTTTTTCGTAAAAGATCAAAGTTTGATTATAAATGCCAAATCACACATACTATTTTTTGTCCTTATTTTTTCCTCAGCATCTACAGGTAAAAGTAGATTAATCGTAATATGAAATTAAACTTCCCTAAGTGAACCCTTCTTTATAACATTATCTACGAAAGTTTAATAACTAGGTTACCACTGTTGTTAAGCGGTGGTCATTGCTCACTATCAATTGACAAAACAGTCTGTTTGCTGTTCGCGTGGCCATAGCGTGGACGTTCGTAACGCCGAAAACAATGCGAAATCCGCACAACCGCTTCTATATTCATGGAACAATTTGAATATCTCGTCGGCTACAACTGTTTATGAATATAGCGAAATATTTAAGCGGCTCATTCGCGCGAGTACAGTCAGGGAAACTTATATAAGGAATTTTCATAATATAGGCTGTGTAATGAAATAATTTTCTATTTGCTCATGGTCTAAATTGCGAGTGAATCGATTTGTTAAAGACAAGGGTCTTAGATACCCCGATATCTAAAAACAACATCTCCGAAAATGCGGCAACATTTTATTGTAGTATGTTTAAGATCCCAGTGTCCTTATTATTTCTTTTTGTATTATTTTGACACAGTGTGAATACGCAAACTGCTATCATCGCTTTATATCTGTCAACATGTCAGGAATGAGTAACCATCTCTATCTTCAATGTTCCGCCCATTCTCTTGTTCCATCTTTCTAAAATATCTAATTTAATTATTCAAAAAACTTACAAAACTAATGAGTAGAAACAAAATATCTAACTAAGAAAAAAAAATTGAAACTTTAAAAGAATTAAGAGCAAGATTTTAGATTAAGATGTAGAAAAAAAACAATTTTTTTTCCTTGTTAAATATCTGTATGAATTTCCCCCGCTCGGCTATTCAAAACTTTCATGAAAATTTTAATTTTGGCCTGGATGTTAGAAAGTTGGATCGCCATAGTACCAGCAAAAAACCTGCGGAGGCCGACGGAAATCCACAAAAATTGGCGCGAAACTCATATGCGGTTTTAAAAGTTTGTTTTTTGTTTGTGACCATTATTGTTGCAGACAAGCGTTAGCCGATGGGATCATACATTTATGTTCGCCCGAAGGTAAAAAAATACTATAAAAAGGTGAATACAGGTAAAAACAGGGATAGTGAGCATATACAAGAACATTGTGAACCGAATATAAGGTACACCTAAACACATTTATTTGATAATTTTGATTTAAAATAAATGAATTTATATCGTACCAAATAAGAGCTTACCTATAAATACGATTACGATACGAACCTACCTTTAATATATACATAGATTACTTTTTAACACAAAAAATAATTTTGTAAATTGCGTCCAGGTGTTTTTGAATAACCTTTAAGAGACTTAAAAAAATTAGGAGGTTCTGAATTTGACATAATTATTTTGTAACTCAATTTTTTAAATCACCCACAAAACCAAACCGATCTGGTTTGGTTTGGTTTCTACTATATACATTTATTTATATATATTAAAAAGTGCTGAAAATATGTATAACTAAATGTCTTATTGAAATCGATTTAAATATTTTTTTTATGAAATATTTTAAATCTGTATTTACCGTTTAGTAGGTAACCAAACCGATTTCAAAAACGAATATATGTAGTAACACTGCAAATAGCATAGGTTACTTATTATCCACGACGTAAAATACCTACATACATATTATGTACAATGCCCAAGTCTCTATGGCTGTAAAAAGTTTCGTCAAGTATAATAAGAAATAAAAAACCGCAAAACACTCCAGTCTCCTCACAATCATTAAATTATAACATTGTAGTCTCCTCAGAGAAAAATTATTAATTCAAAGATTTGAAGATATTGATGAAGTTAGGGCTAATTATAGAAGTTAGGGCTAGGACAGCAAGCTAAGCTAATTTAAAGCTCAGACATATAAGTGAATTTTGACATTTATTATGGCCGATTCCACAGTAAAGCGTCTGTCTCTGCTTCTAGTCAGCATAATATACTTTTTTTGTCAGATATATTGGATATTGGTACTCGCATACAGGGGCCCTGCGATTACGAGAGCATTGCGTCATAATGCAGACAAATATACTTAGCCCTGTTATCGGTTAGGAGTCTACTAAGATAAAAGAGGGTTCTTATACTCAATATTATTTACACATCTTCCTTTGAGGGGCAAAGTCTTAAATCGAGAAAAAAAAAATGCTGATTAAAATAAAAAGTTGATATTATAATCTCGAATTTGGAATTGAAGCCACTAAGAAGCATACTAATCCCATATCATAATTATCATACACAAAATAGTCCTAAGGTTCGGTAGAAAAGCAGCCATATCATGGTAGTTTTTATCAAAACCAGCTACAGCAACATCAGGAATCTTACCATTTGTAAATGTTTTTTAACATGTTATTAGGCTTTCTAAATCTTCATTCCTTCGTATTTTTTTATTTATCATATGTTGTGTACAAGTACTTATTTATATTAATGCTAGTTTACATCATGCTGAAAGATTTTTCGAGTAGGTATGTAGCAGGCAACAATGCATTTATTAGTTGAATTCTACATATAATTACTATTGACATATATATAACTCAGTGTGAATATATATATAAATTTATTTGCAAAAAACATAACAATTGTTGCGTTTTCAAACGTTGTTCATTTAAAATGGTGGTACTATGCTACCAGGCTGCCAGTTATCTGAAATGAGAATAAATAATGGTAGAATTGGTAATAATATTAAAAAAAAATGCTAAGATTTAAGAATTAAGCTAATGTATGTTTCTTTTACTGTTAAATCTTAATTTCATAAGTACACGAGGTTTTTAATAAAGTGTATTAAAAACCTGACGCAAAAACGATGGGTTGTTATAAGTTTACCGTGTCTGTGTATGTTAGTATGTATGTCTGAGCCATTCAGGTATCAGATTAAAGGAAATGACTAGTACATTATTCATTTTAAATCCATGATGACCGCCAACACAACTAATAAAACTAATAACAAATATGATCACATTTTATATGTGTCAGGGGTATTATATTTTTTATTATTACACCAGTGGGAAAACGTAATTTTCTAACTCGCTTATTTATTGTAACTACTACAGCGTACTAATATTACTAACTAAAAGTTCAACTAACTCTTAACCTCGTGATTGTAATCTCTGCAATTTTTTCAGTAATAAGTGACCAAAACTTGCATAGTTATTTTTTTCATTTGTTTTGCATGCTGTACCAAACTGCATTAAAATTGAACTATAAACGGCGGCATCTACGTAAAATATACAATTAAAGAACCCCTATGGTGTGGTGGTAGTAATTTAGGAGTTCGAATGTATGATACTAGTCAAGCCCTTTCATTTAATACCCATATAGAGATAATTGTAAAAAAAGCGGCGACGCGGCGGCGGACACCTTGGACCGATATTTATCAAACATAGCTAAGAACACTCCTAACTAATTAACCTTTCAAACAGCAGAAAACACAAAAATCGGTTCATCCGTTCAGGAACCACGATGCTACACACACAAAGACACAACGAAGTTATAACACCACGTCGTTTTGCGTCGGAGGTTTAAAAAACGAGACGAAAATTAATTCAGAAGCTGTATTATTTAATTAAATGACAAGTAGAAACCAAGCCAATTCTATTGCCAAGCTCCTAACTGTTTCGGTAGATTTCCTTGATAGCCTATGTATTCTATACTAGGCATGGTCCATCTAAGGTCACACAGTGTCGCTGACTTTCATAATCATGCGAGCTTGTGGTCAAATGCCTAGCTGTCATGGATAAAAAAATACTTACCGCATTTCTGGTAAGGTATGCAGATCCCATCGCTGTTCCTCAGATAGTTCTCAATACATTCGCAAGCCGGGAAGTAGCAATCAGGCAATACCAGGGGGCATGCTGGCTCTTTGGTTAAATGCTCGCAACTCTTATAGCAATGGATCTGAGAGCATTTGTAGTATTCCTCATTCTGAGGACATGCTGTAAAGAACAAATTATGTAATGGTACAGCCATTATCTGTACTCAGACAGTTTCATAGAAATATTACTCTAAAAATATTTTTGATCAAGTGATTACCGACTTGATTGAGCGGCGAACGCCGATAGAACCTTTTTAGTTATTTTTAATCCAAAAAAATGGTACTACTCGAATAAAATCAGCCCAGATCGATCGGTCCGTCTCTTAGATACAGGTAACAAATATAAATAAAATAATAGATGGAGTCAGATAGCTATCTCTTATGTCACTATAAAGTGTGTATGTATAATATTCAAATTTTTAATGGTAAAAAGGGCGCTTCTGCAATGTTATTGCATTATAGTTTTTAAACTTTAACTCTCCAGACATCTTTGAGTTTATCTCATTTTATAAATTACAACGTGTGCCCAAAATGCTTCATTGTCCCTTTGAAAAACATGATAAGTGTTGCTACACGTTTAACAAACATTGGCATGTAACGTGCTATCTCAAATTTTGATAACCTTAAACCTTTGGCTTAGATAGATATTGTACCTACCAATTATTTCAAGTGCCATTAAAATGAACGTACTTAATAGTTTTCAAAGAAAATTATAGTGAATAAATAAGAGAACAGAGGTCTTATTATTAAACAATAGATGCTAGAGTTTTTTGGGAATTGCGAAAATACTTGAAATATATGAGTTTATCTAAAGGCCCAAATCTCTTTCGATGATTCAACTGGAGTTAACTAATACATGGTTCTAGTGGTACCATTTTCATATCCCGCAATAAAAGCTATGCCTAAGACTCTAGTATCTAAGATAAGAAGTCTTATAACTTCAAATGAAGAATGCGATATGCGAATAATAGATTTAGTAAAACTTAGTTTGAAATGTTCACAATACTTACAGAATTCCTGTTTGCTGGGATCATCAGGCGTCCATGATTGTGCAACAACTGCCATACTTGCCATGGCAATTAAGATAAAAATAGATGCTCCGTGAGACGTCATTTTATAGACGATGTTTGTTCTGTGGTGATACCGGCCCTAATGACCTCTTGTGGTGATTACCTCGTTTTATATATTGTGTTAGTAGATGGAATAAGTAATTAAAACGAAATATTTATTTACAATTTTGTACATTCTAGACTGAGATTCGTTTTAAGAAAAATCAATATCGAAATTCTTGCGTTAATGGAAAGATATATGAAAAAAATGTATCCCTATTTTTAATTTTAGTCAGAATTAGATTTTAAACATTTTTTAAAATCTAATAAAACTTTTGAATAATGTTATTCTCGACAAAAGCTTATAAAAAATGATGTTAAAACATTTGAATTGTTGTCATTTCGAATTAATAATTTTGATACTCAATTTTTAAAATCACTCACAAACCAAACCGATCCGTTTGATTTATTTTTGTTTGAAATACTATAAAATTGCTACTATACAATTTTATTTAGATATTTGTATATAACATATATATTTATTAAAAAGTGTTGAGGAAATGTATATGTTATATATGATAGTATCTACGTTGATTAAAGCAGTATGCATTTAACCACCGAGTCTCATTCCTGCATACTGCCAGTCACACAAGTTATCGCCAGATTCGCCAGTGTATCACCCCATGAGCAACGGACAAGCAAAGTCATTCGTAAAAATTATAAAAACGTAAAACAAATAAATGTTCCTTCTTTCCTTCTATTTTCTATCATGGACGGAACATATAGGACATACAAGGCCACCTGTACAAGTTTTTGTTTGACTACAGAAATTCTAATAATACTCCTAGTACGACTGAGACTACGCCGGCTCAACTCGTATTCGGTCATAAACTTTTGCTCAAGGTTAAATTTGTTTGCTTATATCACCGATGCACCCTTATCGACAGAATTATCTAAACTCGTCGAACATATACAGCGCTCACAGGTTAGAAACATACAGATTTTAAAAATGCTGATTACGTAAAACGATTACACGAAGATAAGTTTAATTGGATGTAAAAAAATTGGAAATGTCTTTTATAAATTAAAATAGCTGGCAGTAATACTAAGATTCTGCGGCACAAGAATCATATATTTAAAAATAAAGCTGTTGGCACTCAGGCGCCCGTGAACGAGGCAAGTTCGGATATCAACTGGGATGTAACGCTGCCGAGGGAAGATACAAGTAGTGTGTCGTGTCCGAGGAACTCGTCGCTAGCATCCGCGGATGATTTCGTCTTCAGCGCCACAGGCTTCTTAGACTTCTAACATGCCATTCGATACTTCCGTCACGGCAGTCAGTAAAGGAAGTAAACCACCTCTGATTTTGGTAACGGACGAGATAGGGTCAACCGGAGAGCCGTCCCAGTGTTCACCAGCGAGTACACTTGACCCGGCGTCAACAACGAGCAGCTCTATGTTCTGCACGTCCTTACAGAGACCAGAGCAGGACGAGGACGGTGGCAGCGCCTCTGATAAACACACGACAGCGGTTAAACAGCCGACTCCTAGCTGTTCGTTGTGAATTAGGTATATACTAGCTAGGTTAAATTTTTAGGAATTTGTAGTAACTGATGTATTCTTAGCACTTATTACAGTGATTTTAAACATGTTATACGTATGTATATGTAAGTATCTATGTGTGCGTGGTGGCTTCGCCCGCCTTGTAAGTACATCCGTTACGTTTATAGCAGTGTGCATTTAATCATCGTGTTTCATTCCTGCAAACTGCCAGTCAGAACAGTATTAGTGATTGTCTTATTAAAATCGATTGCTTGATTGATTGATTTTATGATTTTTTATATCTATATTAATCGTTTAGTAGTAAAACGATTAAAAACGAATATATGAAGAAACACTACAAATAGCATATTTTATTATAAACGACGTAAAATATCTAAAATTCCTACGTCACCTATGGCCGTAAAAAAATTCCTCATGGCAAGACCTCGATCTAATAAACTCATAACCTACCGCTCAAGTTAACGTTATAAGAAAGAAAAAACTGCAAAACACTCCAGCCTCCTCACAATCATTAAATTATAGCATTGTAATCCCCTCAGAGAATAATTATTTATTCAAAGATCCGAAGATATCGATGAAGTTAAGGCCGCACAGCAAGCTATGCTATGCGAAGCTTAATACAGGTGAGATGTGTAGCATGGCTGTGACTTACAGCACATATGACCGATTCCACAAGTAAAGCGTCTCTGCGTTATGTCTGACGAAATACAAAATGTACTATTGTCTGTCAGTATGTAGGATATTGGTACTCAAGAACAGAACGCTTATTTTTTAAGCTATTATCATGTGTACGTGACGTCTGTGATGAATAACATTTGCAAGTGAAGCAAGCGGGATGGCGCGATAACAATTCGAATCGTCTCATATTACCCTGGATGATCCTGTTTCCACTGTTCATAATTTGACTTACAACCAGGTCACAATATCTGTGCACCTGAGCTCGTGACGTTATATCGGCGGTCTGGGTACGGTGTGCTAACCGTACTGTCGCACCGGGGAGTGCGCGGAGAGGTGATAGGGGAAGCGGGAGAGGCGCCGCATTCCAGCGAGGTGCACAGATATTCTGACCGGGTTATAATGCAGACAATAACGCTTAGCTTAACACTGGTAAACATATATAACCTATTAAGTCAAGATATAAATATGGATAAGTCTTAAAGGTAAACATAATGTCAGACACAATCTTATTCGTTACATACACCGCTTTACAACCTCACGCACCAAATTTGGTAGAAAAGCAGCCTCCTCGTGGTCTTTATCTAGATCAGCTACGATAACAATCTCACACAGGTTATCAGTTACTGGATATATGTTATATGTAATTTTTTTGAGATCATTTTTTGCCAACAGAATATTTTTTGTAAATAAAGTTTGTGAATCAGGGTGCCGATAGTATAAATATTGATATTAAAAATATAGCATATTTTTATTGTAGGGCCAAGAAGGATTCGTGCTTGGCGACTGACGCCACAAGCCGATAGGGGAATAAAAAGTTGGTGACATCTTACGACTCATCAGCGATAAGTTTTGTTTTGTGCATATCGGGTGAAGTTGTATATTTAATCGGTATGGTTCTAACTTATTATTATAAATATTAGCTAGGATCATTCCCAGCTAATAACATTTGTTAGTCGTATAGGCACTACCAATGATAAAATTGTTGTCTCCCGTCTTCAACACAGTGTAAAAACTTTATAATACTTATTATTTATTTGAAAAAATAACAACTCTTGAGTTACAAACTCTCTTCAGTTAATATGGTACTGCATTTTAAGATTGCCAGTTATCTGAAATTAGACAAAATAATAGTAGAGTTAGCGAGACTAGTAAACAGATATACAAACATTAGCTAAGATTTTTTTTTTAAATATTGTTTAATGATACGAACCACGAGTCATATTGAACCTGCCTATACTTCTTTATAGAAAAAGGAAACGAGTTCTTCAAACTCACTCGACTTTTGTAAATAATTGGTCGAGCGAAAGCAAGACATGCGAAACAAATCATTATTTAAAATTCCTGAATTAAAAACAAAAAAAAAACGGTTAAGAGTTCGTCGTTTTCTTAATTAAGAATCAAAAAAATATCATGGTTTCAATATCGATATTTGTTGATAGTTTAACATATAGTTTGACAATACGGGTTTCCACGTATACCTGATTGTTGGAAAGGTCCAACTATAGTTTCGTTCATATTCGATGAACTTTGTTAGGAATGAAATGAGACGTTCATGTCTACAGCAATGGCACGTCTCAAACGCAATAGGTATCGTGAAACAAAATGATAGAAACACGCGTTAATTTTACAAATAAAATAATGAAATAGATTTTAAAATTATTACCGCATTTCTGGTAAGGTATACAGATCCCATCGCTGTTCCTCAGATAGTTCTCAATACATTCGCAAGCCGGGTTGTAGCAATCGGACGACACTGAGGGGCATGCTGGCGGTTTCGTTAAATGCTCACATCTTTTGTAGCAATGTATCTGAGAACATTTGTAGTACTCTTCATTCTGAGGACATGCTGTAAAGAAAAATAGTATTTAGAGCTAGAAGTCAGTACTTTATTCTTGTCTTAAGCATTAAATTAATAATATGACAAATATATGCATACAGGGTCACTGGTAATCCGCTAAGGATCTTAAGGGCGGCATCCAAACTTTTGTTCTAAAAACTTTTAAAAATTCGAAAGTCAGAAAATCGATGCACCATATATTTGGCCGCACGTTTATTATTTATTTGTATGAAAAACGAAAATATTTTATAGCGATTTTCAAAATTCGTAGAACAAAAGTTGTTGCTTATGGTTAACAGAAGTTATAATAACATTCTTAAGAGGATGCTAGTTATATAAATACTCCATATAAATTATAATCTACTAAACTATAACTATCAACTATCACATTAGATAGCTATATCTTATGTCTATCTACATACACTATAGTTTAAATATCTAAAGATAAGATACAAGATAGGTATTATATTCCTATGACTTATGAAAGAAGGTAGTTTTAAATTGGTAATAGAAGCTTAGTAATCAAGTAACTGCAGACGTCATGTTTAAATAAATTAACATACTTACTTGTATTTCTTATTGCTCATAAGGCAGGGCAGTATGTATAGGACCGTTGTTTTCAGTTTTGGTAATTTGCAGGATTATTGGTGAGGTCTTATACTGTAAATTAAAAAAATTTCAAGGCGCCTTGATAAGTATGGTCATCCCCCCCCCCCCCCGCCCCCTTTCAACCCTTGAATTTTTTTACGTAATAAAAGATAGCCTATGTCTTTTCCCAAGATTGACTCTTTATTTGTGCCGCATTCCATTAAAACAGGTTAAATGGGCTTTTATAATATTAGTATTGAAGTAGGTATAGCAGTAAGCTTAAACGGTAAATTAAAACATCGCGAGGAAACCTGTTTGTCAGAGAAGGTTAATAGCTTTCGGAAGATAGTGAAAAGAAAGAAAGAAAGAAAGAAAGAATTTATTTGTACCAAAAAACTACTAGCAGTGACAGAGTTAAAAAAAATGTAAGTTTCTTGGCACAAACCGGCTCCAACTCAGCATAATGCTAGTTGTAAACAACCAGCGCTGGTCTTCCGTTGGTGCCGGCAGGTGACGTCACGCACGCACACAATCTCGTGCAATGTACACAAAACATAAAATAACATTTAACAATTTTTCACAGGACAAAAAAAAAAACATAAAAAATAACATCGTACGGCGCCATAACTAATAAAAAAAATAGAAAAACAAATTAGAATGACAAATAAAAATAAAAAAATTTAGAGGTGTCAGTGTCATAGTGACAAATATGTTACATCAATGCAATGCATTTGTTTACCTCGTGTAAATTGTAAAACAAATATTTTACTGAAGTCATAAAACCATTAAACGATACGAGTATTATTTACTCAAACTATAAACTAAACCTACGCTGCATACATAAATCAGTTAAACATTTTAACAGGTAACTTTACTAAAAGGCACTGGTGTCAGTAATTAAGAGTTCTTCACTTTTTTGGTGCTTGTAAATAAATAGTTTAAGCTTTTTCCTAAAAATACTGATACTTTGCAGATTCCTTATTGGCGGTGGGATATTATTCCAACACTTGGACGCAGCATAACGGAAGCTTCCTCTGAATGCAGCTGAGCTATGCCGTTCTGTAGTGAGCTGCGTCAAACGCGGACGCAACAAGTGAAGCTTGTAATCCGGCTTCCACGACAACTTATCATATAGATATCTAGGTTCCTTGTGTTTAATCACGCCAAAAAGAAGGCACGCAAAGTGGAACTTACGTCGATGCTGCATTTTTAAGAGCAAATGATTATTCAAGAATGGTGTTACATGGGACCTTAACGGAATATCAAAATTAAAACGAGCACAAGCATTTTGGACTCGTTGAATCATTTTTTTTGTTTTTACTAAAAGTCTAGGACCAAAAACAGTATCCATGTAATTTAGTTTTGATAATATCAGTGACTCACTAAGTTGAATACGCAGTCCCATTTCTAAAAACGGCCTCATTTTATATAAAACCTTGAGTTTATAAAAACAATCACGTATACTATTCGCCACATGTTTCTCGTACCTCAGACTACAGTCCATGTTGAGACCAAGGTTACGAGCCTCGTACACTCTCTCAACGGGCTCCCCCATTAACACAATACTTAAAGATGGACTAAATTTATCTAATTGATATTTATTTCCAAAAACAATGTATTTAGTTTTTAATGGGTTTAACAAAAGACAATTGCCCGAGGACCAAATAACAATCCTGCTAAGATCTTCGTTTAGCTCATTTATAGCATTATCTACATCATTAGGCCTGCATGATATATATATTTGTATATCATCAGCATAAATATGAAATTTACAATTTTTTATTTGATTAATAATATCAGCTGAGTATAAAATAAAGAGGATAGGTCCTAGAATAGATCCCTGGGGGACTCCTCTGTTAACAAGAACTTTACTAGATACTACAGATGTACCATCGGTACGATTGATCTTGACATACTGGTAACGGTTGCTCAGATAACTATTAAACCATTGTATCGCTTCGTAGTCAAATCCGTAGAACCTTAATTTGGACAAAAGAAGATTAATATTCAAAGAATCAAATGCCCTGGAAAAATCTAGTAACACTAAAATTGTACACATGCCATTGTCTTGAGCACTTAATATATTATCTGTGACATCAAGAAGTGCAGTTGCTGTGCTACGCCCTTTCCTAAAACCGGATTGTACCTCTGGCAATATGTTGTTTTTTTCGAGATAGTGAGTCAGCTGCATGCAAACTGCCTTTTCCAAAATTTTTGAAGTGCAAGGTAAAATACTGATCGGCCTAAGATCCTTAAGATCAGTTGGATTTGCATGCTTCGGTAATGGACATACACTTGCCTGTTTCCAAACGTCAGGAAATATCTTTGTATCTATAGATTTATTTATAATTGCTAGTAATGTATCCACTGTGTACGGGAAAGTCATTACCAACATATCAAGAGTAATTGAGTCACAGCCCTCTGCATTTGACTTTAAACTTCTGATTATGTTTAATAATCTGTCCAAACTGACTTGCTCTAAATGAAATGTTGTGTCACTAAATTTATGGTATTCATAATATGTCAAAAACGAAATAGAAGTCGTTGGGCTTCCTGGTACTGTCATAAAATGCGTATTTATTTTATCAGGATCATTAAAACAAATTGGCAACTCAACATCCTTCTTAGGCAGTAAAGTATCCTTAAGATTTTTCCAAAGACTTTTAGGGTTACTAAAATTATTATTAATTTTATGGTTATAATAAGCAGCCTTCTCTTGAAATAAGGCTTTATTGACTAGGGACTTAAGACTCTTATAATAATCTTTCTTTGTCTCAGATTTACTTTTATGATAATCAACTGCAGCTTGATCACGCAGCCCCATCATATGTCTAAATGGTATCTGTTATCCAGGGATACGAGCGGTCTTTGATAACCACTGACTTGACTGGCGCATGAAGATCAAATACTTGTGTAATATGTTGATTAAAAATTGCAAGCATTTCATTAACATCAGAGCACTGAGATATAAGATCCCATCTTATGGACTGCACATCATGGTTAAAAATTTCCATTACAATACGTTTTGTTGGCCTGTATGTTATAGTGCGAGGAGGAATTTTAATGCGTTTAATGTTAAATTCGCAGACAACAAGACAGTGACCCGTCAAAGTACCTACTAATTCTAATGTAATTTTTTTTGTATGCAAATCTGAACAAACCACATCAATCAAAGTTTGGCTAATAGTGATGTCCCCTACCCGCAATTTAGCCAGCTTTGTTGATCCTTTGATTGATTGATCATAGCCTATTCCCTCTTTAGCCAGGTCACCCGTGCTCGGTTAACCTTGGTATGATCTAGGTCATCGACGAGAAAATAATTTATGTCTTTTACATATCGACGCTCTAGGTCGATGCGTAATTATCACAGCAAAAGTCAATAAAACTTGTAATATAGGTTCCATGCAGAAATACTGCCTTAAAACTATCCGTTTATAACGTGCTTTCCCAACAAACAACACATCAACTTGAGAATCTACCGTGTACAGTAATAAATTTCCCGAGATAGCTGTGTTGACGTAAACAAATGCATAACGTCTCGTGAGGAGACAAGAATACTGCACCTATTCATTTTCTATTACATGTCAAGACTACGTACCTGTTTTATACCACCTTACGAAAGGAGCTACTTCATTCGACTGTAGGCTTTTGACCCCGATGCAAATAGACCAGTTGTTATAAGTTTGACATATATGTCTGTCTCGTATGGATGAGCTGATTTTGATTTTCTTTACTTTTTATTTGAAAGTCGGGAGTGTTCCTAGCTATGTTTGATGAAACTAAATATATGGTGTGTTTCAGCGATTTCTCAAGGATGACTGGACCGATTTTTCTTCTTTGTTAAGATAAAATTTCTTCATTTTTGAGTATACATATGTGGATGACATGATAAGTTTTGGGTGCGGAATTGAATTCGATTTTCTTATCAGTAGTTAAAAATTTGTTATAATAGAGAATCAGTAATATTTATTATATTAAACACTCAAATGCTAACGTGTTGTAAACTATAAATACTCTAACAAATTTGCCACAAATCGCATAATAGGTGCAGGGAATGCTATTGTTCGTTAAATTCACCTTTGCCTATGCAAATTAGCCAGAACTTTGTTGTATATTCTTACAAAACAGTATGGACTAAATAATACAATAATTATCCGGTCAGGTCCGGGATGGGTGGCCTTGTAGAGGGATTTATAATTGTAGGCGTTTAACTAATAAGTACCTAATAATACAATGTAAGTGGAATCCGCGTAAACGTAATGCAGGATGCCCTAAGACTAGGTGGAGCAAAGAAAACAGCAAAGCAGAGAGTGGAGACAAGAAGCCTAGGATATGGCCGAGTGACGTGTCATAGGAGAAACTTATGTCCACCAGTGGACGAAAGCATGCTAATGATAACAACCTAATAACTACATACGAGGTCACTTTTAGCTAATCAAGATTTTTAGCACATGAAAATTGAAGAGTAAATAAATAAATATATATAATATAATATAATTGTTTTTATTATAACTGTTTTTATTACATATTAAACTTAGCCTAAGACTTACATCGTGTTACAATATAGGTTGACTAAATGTAAGAATTAGGCGTTCAGGCGTTAGTAGCGGGTTCCAAACTCGGCTCAGCCGGTATCTTGGAGTCTGCAAGAGCTTATTTTTTACGCCATTTTAAATATTCGTTGGAAAAAAATCAGATGTTCTATTAGTCTAAGAGCCGGTAGTAGTTCGACCTTCACCCATCTGATAAGTAAATGAGACATATTTTTTATCAAATATAATTTATTAATAAACATGACTATGACAACTTACCTATCGAGAAGTGTTTATAGCTATTTTGAATTGAATTAATTTTAATCATATTTCTTTCATCACCTTCATTATTTTTATAATCGAATTAATTTCATCGCAACTGATAGTTTTTAACACACAGAATATGTCTAAGTAGGCTTGCCTACTTATTTCTGTGCATGGTTACCTGGCAAGCAGATGTGATAAGGAAACTTAATATAAGTCACCGATCTATAAAAAAAATTATATTACAGGTATACTTTATATAGTTTAACTATGGCATTCCTTGCTTTCGTTGTCTTAAACGGCTGATTTTTTAAGCCTAATTTTAATTGGCTACCAAAATTGTTATTTAAGATTGTACAGTAATTACGTAGACTGTGCGTTTCAATGTTTTATCTAACAATCAAGAAGAAACAAAGGTGCTAAATTAATCTGCAATGTTTCAATGCACAAAGTGTCACGACAAAATTTTGCAACAAAATATCACATAAAAAGCAACAGAAAATAACTGGTCAACAAATTTTACAAATAATTAATTTTTATAATTAAAATAGTGCGATTCATTTATCGTTAGTCTGTTGACAATATTATTAACTAGTTTTACCAACTTGACTTATTTCAAAGTCCCATACCGTTCAAAATGTCGCTGTACTAATATAATAGGCCTATTCTGAATACAATAGCGAAATCGTGTCGTTTTTGGGAAACTAGCTGGCATTTCCAACGTGTATCAGAGCAGTTAGTTGGCATGTGCAATTTTATTCAACATGCATAGGATTTTGCTGCACTGACAATAAGCTACGATGAATATGAGTGATTCAAACTTTATATTTATTGTTAGTGAATTTTGACGCAACGGCAAATTACATTGCAAAAATGACTTGATGACTTCTAGTCATCAATGGTATATATTACTTGGATATCTGTCAACTAGGATATGACAGTTGTTTTTATGCCAAATTGAAGCGCCTGATGTGGGTACTCGCGAAACTAAAATTGAAATTATCTCCTTACTAATTACGCACGAAATTCAAATGGCGGAAATTAAATTGTCTCATTGTCACTTTGATAATCTGATGTAGAGCGTACTTGTATATTTCGGTCAATCAATGCAAGCCATACATATTTTTCTGGACTAAGGCATATTATATAGGTATATATGGGTACTTAATAATTAATCCCCACACTATAATATTATGAATGCAAAACTGTATTTCTTGGCTTTGGTTTTTCCTTTCTCTTCGTCAGCAGTAACAGGCTGATAGATCGACTTGATTTTTTTCGTAAAAGATCAAAGTTTGATTATAAATGCCAAATCACACATACTATTTTTTGTCCTTATTTTTTCCTCAGCATCTACAGGTAAAAGTAGATTAATCGTAATATGAAATTAAACTTCCCTAAGTGAACCCTTCTTTATAACATGAGCTACGAAAGTTTAATAACTAGGTTACCACTGTTGTTAAGCGGTGGTCATTGCTCACTATCAATTGACAAAACAGTCTGTTTGCTGTTCGCGTGGCCATAGCGTGGACGTTCGTAACGCCGAAAACAATGCGAAATCCGCACAACCGCTTCTATATTCATGGAACAATTTGAATATCTCGTCGGCTACAACTGTTTATGAATATAGCGAAATATTTAAGCGGCTCATTCGCGCGAGTACAGTCAGGGAAACTTATATAAGGAATTTTCATAATATAGGCTGTGTAATTAAATAATTTTCTCGTTGCTCATGGTCTAAATTGCGAGTGAATCGATTTATTAAAGACAAGGGTCTTAGATACCCCGATATCTAAAAACAACATCTCCGAAAATGCGGCAACATTTTATTGTAGTATGTTTAAGATCCCAGTGTCCTTATTATTTCTTTTTGTATTATTTTGACACAGTGTGAATACGCAAACTGCTATCATCGCTTTATATCTGTCAACAAGTCAGGAATGAGTAACCATCTCTATCTTCAATGTTCCGCCCATTCTCTTGTTCCATCTTTCTAAAATATCTAATTTAATTATTCAAAAAACTTACAAAACTAATGAGTAGAAACAAAATATCTGACTAAGAAAAAAAAATTGAAACTTTAAAAGAATTAAGAGCAAGATTTTAGATTAAGATGTAGAGAAAAAACAAATGTTTTTCCTTGTTAAATATCTGTATGAATTTCCCCCGCTCGGCTATTCAAAACTTTCATGAAAATTTTAATTTTGGCCTGGATGTTAGAAAGTTGGATCGCCATAGTACCAGCAAAAAACCTGCGGAGGCCGACGAAAATCCACAAAAATTGGCGCGAAACTCATATGCGGTTTTAAAAGTTTGTTTTTTGTTTGTGACCATTATTATTGCAGACAAGCGTTAGCCGATGGGATCATACATTTATGTTCGCCCGAAGGTAAAAAAAATACTATAAAAAGGTGAATACAGGTAAAAACAGGGATAGTAGGCATATACGAGAACATTGTGAACCGAATATAAGGGACACCTAAACACATTTATTTGATTATTTTGATTTAAAATAAATGAATTTATATCGTACCAAATAAGAGCTTACCTATAAATACGATTACGATACGAACCTACCTTTAATATATACATATAATACTTTTTAACACAAAAAATAATTTTGTGAATTGCGTCCAGGTGTTTTTGAATAACCTTTAAGAGACTTAAAAAAATTAGGAGGTTCTGAATTTGACATAATTATTTTGTAACTCAATTTTTTAAATCACCCACAAAACCAAACCGATCTGGTTTGGTTTGGTTTCTACTATATACATTTATTTATATATATTAAAAAGTGCTGAAAATATGTATAACTAAATGTCTTATTGAAATCGATTTAAATATTTTTATTATGAAATATTTTAAATCTGTATTTACCGTTTAGTAGGTAACCAAACCGATTTCAAAAACGAATATATGTAGTAACACTGCAAATAGCATAGGTTACTTATTATCCACGACGTAAAATACCTACATACATATGTACAATGCCTAAGTCTCTATGGCTGTAAAAAGTTTCGTCAAGTATAATAAGAAATAAAAAACCGCAAAACACTCCAGTCTCCTCACAATCATTAAATTATAACATTGTAGTCTCCTCAGAGAAAAATTATTAATTCAAAGATTTGAAGATATTGATGAAGTTAGGGCTAATTATAGAAGTTAGGGCTAGGACAGCAAGCTAAGCTAATTTAAAGCTCAGACATATAAGTGAATTTTGACATTTATTATGGCCGATTCCACAGTAAAGCGTCTGTCTCTGCTTCTAGTCAGCATAATATACTTTTTTTGTCAGATATATTGGATATTGGTACTCGCATACAGGGGCCCTGCGATTACGAGAGCATTGCGTCATAATGCAGACAAATATACTTAGCCCTGTTATCGGTTAGGAGTCTACTAAGATAAAAGAGGGTTCTTATACTCAGTATTATTTACACATCTTCCTTTGAGGGGCAAAGTCTTAAATCGAGAAAAAAAAATGCTGATTAAAATAAAAAGTTGATATTATAATCTCGAATTTGGAATTGAAGCCACTAAGAAGCATACTAATCCCATATCATAATTATCATACACAAAATAGTCCTAAGGTTTGGTAGAAAAGCAGCCATATCATGGTAGTTTTTATCAAAACCAGCTACAGCAACATCAGGAATCTTACCATTTGTAAATGTTTTTTAACATGTTATTAGGCTTTCTAAATCTTCATTCCTTCGTATTTTTTTATTTATCATATGTTGTGTACGAGTACTTATTTATATTAATGCTAGTTTACATCATGCTGAAAGATTTTACGAGTAGGTATGTAGCAGGCAACAATGCATTTATTAGTTGAATTCTACATATAATTACTATTGACATATATATAACTCAGTGTGAATATATATATAAATTTATTTGCAAAAAACATAACAATTGCGTTTTCAAACGTTGTTCATTTAAAATGGTGGTACTATGCTACCAGGCTGCCAGTTATCTGAAATGAGAATAAATAATGGTAGAATTGGTAATAATATTTAAAAAAATGCTAAGATTTAAGAATTAAGCTAATGTATGTTTCTTTTACTGTTAAATCTTAATTTCACAAGTACACGAGGTTTTTAATAAAGTGTATTAAAAACCTGACGCAAAAACGATGGGTTGTTATAAGTTTACCGTGTCTGTGTATGTTAGTATGTATGTCTGAGCCATTCAGGTATCAGATTAAAGGAAATGACTAGTACATTATTCATTTTAAATCCATGATGACCGCCAACACAACTAATAAAACTAATAACAAATATGATCACATTTTTATATGTGTCAGGGGTATTATATTTTTTATTATTACACCAGTGGGAAAACGTAATTTTCTAACTCGCTTATTTATTGTAACTAATACAGCGTACTAATATTACTAACTAAAAGTTCAACTAACTCTTAACCTCGTGATTGTAATCTCTGCAATTTTTTCAGTAATAAGTGACCAAAACTTGCATAGTTATTTTTTTCATTTGTTTTGCATGCTGTACCAAACTGCATTAAAATTGAACTATAAACGGCGGCATCTACGTAAAATATACAATTAAAGAACCCCTATGGTGTGGTGGTAGTAATTTAGGAGTTCGAATGTATGATACTAGTCAAGCCCTTTCATTTAATACCCATATAGAGATAATTGTAAAAAAAGCGGCGACGCGGCGGCGGACACCTTGGACCGATATTTATCAAACATAGCTAAGAACACTCCTAACTAATTAACCTTTCAAACAGCAGAAAACACAAAAATCGGTTCATCCGTTCAGGAACCACGATGCTACACACACAAAGACACAACGAAGTTATAACACCACGTCGTTTTGCGTCGGAGGTTTAAAAAACGAGACGAAAATTAATTCAGAAGCTGTATTATTTAATTAAATGACAAGTAGAAACCAAGCCAATTCTATTGCCAAGCTCCTAACTGTTTCGGTAGATTTCCTTGATAGCCTATGTATTCTATACTAGGCATGGTCCATCTAAGGTCACACAGTGTCGCTGACTTTCATAATCATGCGAGCTTGTGGTCAAATGCCTAGCTGTCATGGATAAAAAAATACTTACCGCATTTCTGGTAAGGTATGCAGATCCCATCGCTGTTCCTCAGATAGTTCTCAATACATTCGCAAGCCGGGAAGTAGCAATCAGGCAATACCAGGGGGCATGCTGGCTCTTTGGTTAAATGCTCGCAACTCTTATAGCAATGGATCTGAGAGCATTTGTAGTATTCCTCATTCTGAGGACATGCTGTAAAGAACAAATGATGTAATGGTACAGCCATTATCTGTACTCAGATAGTTTCATAGAAATATTACACTGAAAATATTTTTGATCAAGTGATTACCGACTTGATTGAGCGGCGAACGCCGATAGAACCTTTTTAGTTATTTTTAATCCAAAAAAATGGTACTACTCGAATAAAATCAGCCCAGATCGATCGGTCCGTCTCTTAGATACAGGTAACAAATATAAATAAAATAATTGATGGAGTCAGATAGCTATCTCTTATGTCACTATAAAGTGTGTATGTATAATATTCAAATTTTTAATGGTAATAAGGGCGCTTATGCAATGTTATTGCATTATAGTTTTTAAACTTTAACTCTCCAGACATCTTTGAGTTTATATCATTTTATAAATTACAACGTGTGCCCAAAATGCTTCATTGTCCCTTTGAAAAACATGATAAGTGTTGCTACACGTTTAACAAACATTGGCATGTAACTATCTCATATTTTGATAACCTTAAACCTTTGGCTTAGATAGATATGGTACCTACCAATTATTTCAAGTGCCATTAAAATGAACGTACTTAATAGTTTTCAAAGAAAATTATAGTGAATAAATAAGAGAACAGAGGTCTTATTATTAAACAATAGATGCTAGAGTTTTTTGGGAATTGCGAAAATACTTGAAATATATGAGTTTATCTAAAGGCCCAAATCTCTTTCGATGATTCAACTGGAGTTAACTAATACATAGTTCTAGTGGTACCATTTTCATATCCCGCAATAAAAGCTATGCCTAAGACTCTAGTATCTAAGATAAGAAGTCTTATAACTTCAAATGAAGAATGCGATATGCGAATGATAGATTTAGTAAAACTTAGTTTGAAATGTTCACAATACTTACAGAATTCCTGTTTGCTGGGATCATCAGGCGTCCATGATTGTGCAACAACTGCCATACTTGCCATGGCAATTAAGATAAAAATAGATGCTCCGTGAGACGTCATTTTATAGACGATGTTTGTTCTGTGGTGATACCGGCCCTAATGACCTCTTGTGGTGATTACCTCGTTTTATATATTGTGTTAGTAGATGGAATAAGTAATTAAAACGAAATATTTATTTACAATTTTGTACATTCTAGACTGAGATTCGTTTTAAGAAAAATCAATATCGAAATTCTTGCGACAATGGAAAGATATATGAAAAAAATGTATCCCTATTTTTGATTTTAGTCAGAATTAGATTTTAAACATTTTTTAAAATCTAATAAAACTTTTGAATAATGTTATTCTCGACAAAAGCTTATAAAAAATGATGTTAAAACATTTGAATTGTTGTCATTTCGAATTAATAATTTTGATACTCAATTTTTAAAATCACTCACAAACCAAACCGATCCGTTTGATTTATTTTTGTTTGAAATACTATAAAATTGCTACTATACAAATTTATTTAGATATTTGTATATAACATATATATTTATTAAAAAATGCTGAGGAAATGTATATGTTATATATGATAGTATCCACGTTGATTAAAGCAGTATGCATTTAACCACCGAGTCTCATTCCTGCATACTGCCAGTCACACAAGTTATCGCCAGATTCGCCAGTGTATCACCCCATGAGCAACGGACAAGCAAAGTCATTCGTAAAAATTATAAAAACGTAAAACAAATAAACGTTCCTTCTTTCCTTCTATTTTCTATCATGGACGGAACATATAGGACATACAAGGCCACCTGTACAAGTTTTTGTTTGACTACAGAAATTCTAATAATACTCGTAGTACGACTGAGACTACGCCGGCTCAACTCGTATTCGGTCATAAACTTTTGCTCAAGGTTAAATTTGTTTGCTTATATCACCGATGCACCCTTATCGACAGAATTATCTAAACTCGTCGAACATATACAGCGCTCACAGGTTAGAAACATACAGATTTTAAAAATGCTGATTACGTAAAACGATTACACGAAGATAAGTTTAATTGGATGTAAAAAAATTGGAAATGTCTTTTATAAATTAAAATAGCTGGCAGTAATACTAAGATTCTGCGGCACAAGAATCATATATTTAAAAATAAAGCTGTTGGCACTCAGGCGCCCGTGAACGAGGCAAGTTCGGATATCAACTGGGATGTAACGCTGCCGAGGGAAGATACAAGTAGTGTGTCGTGTCCGAGGAACTCGTCGCTAGCATCCGCGGATGATTTCGTCTTCAGCGCCACAGGCTTCTTAGACTTCTAACATGCCATTCGATACTTCCGTCACGGCAGTCAGTAAAGGAAGTAAACCACCTCTGATTTTGGTAACGGACGAGATAGGGTCAACCGGAGAGCCGTCCCAGTGTTCACCAGCGAGTACACTTGACCCGGCGTCAACAACGAGCAGCTCTATGTTCTGCACGTCCTTACAGAGACCAGAGCAGGACGAGGACGGTGGCAGCGCCTCTGATAAACACACGACAGCGGTTAAACAGCCGACTCCTAGCTGTTCGTTGTGAATTAGGTATATACTAGCTAGGTTAAATTTTTAGGAATTTGTAGTAACTGATGTATTCTTAGCACTTATTACAGTGATTTTAAACATGTTATACGTATGTATATGTAAGTATCTATGTGTGCGTGGTGGCTTCGCCCGCCTTGTAAGTACATCCGTTACGTTTATAGCAGTGTGCATTTAATCATCGTGTTTCATTCCTGCAAACTGCCAGTCAGAACAGTATTAGTGATTGTCTTATTAAAATCGATTGCTTGATTGATTGATTTTATGATTTTTTATATCTATATTAATCGTTTAGTAGTAAAACGATTAAAAACGAATATATGAAGAAACACTACAAATAGCATATTTTATTATAAACGACGTAAAATATCTAAAATTCCTACGTCACCTATGGCCGTAAAAAAATTCCTCATGGCAAGACCTCGATCTAATAAACTCATAACCTACCGCTCAAGTTAACGTTATAAGAAAGAAAAAACTGCAAAACACTCCAGCCTCCTCACAATCATTAAATTATAGCATTGTAATCCCCTCAGAGAATAATTATTTATTCAAAGATCCGAAGATATCGATGAAGTTAAGGCCGCACAGCAAGCTATGCTATGCGAAGCTTAATACAGGTGAGATGTGTAGCATGGCTGTGACTTACAGCACATATGACCGATTCCACAAGTAAAGCGTCTCTGCGTTATGTCTGACGAAATACAAAATGTACTATTGTCTGTCAGTATGTAGGATATTGGTACTCAAGAACAGAACGCTTATTTTTTAAGCTATTATCATGTGTACGTGACGTCTGTGATGAATAACATTTGCAAGTGAAGCAAGCGGGATGGCGCGATAACAATTCGAATCGTCTCATATTACCCTGGATGATCCTGTTTCCACTGTTCATAATTTGACTTACAACCAGGTCACAATATCTGTGCACCTGAGCTCGTGACGTTATATCGGCGGTCTGGGTACGGTGTGCTAACCGTACTGTCGCACCGGGGAGTGCGCGGAGAGGTGATAGGGGAAGCGGGAGAGGCGCCGCATTCCAGCGAGGTGCACAGATATTCTGACCGGGTTATAATGCAGACAATAACGCTTAGCTTAACACTGGTAAACATATATAACCTATTAAGTCAAGATATAAATATGGATAAGTCTTAAAGGTAAACATAATGTCAGACACAATCTTATTCGTTACATACACCGCTTTACAACCTCACGCACCAAATTTGGTAGAAAAGCAGCCTCCTCGTGGTCTTTATCTAGATCAGCTACGATAACAATCTCACACAGGTTATCAGTTACTGGATATATGTTATATGTAATTTTTTTGAGATCATTTTTTGCCAACAGAATATTTTTTGTAAATAAAGTTTGTGAATCAGGGTGCCGATAGTATAAATATTGATATTAAAAATATAGCATATTTTTATTGTAGGGCCAAGAAGGATTCGTGCTTGGCGACTGACGCCACAAGCCGATAGGGGAATAAAAAGTTGGTGACATCTTACGACTCATCAGCGATAAGTTTTGATTTGTGCATATCGGGTGAAGTTGTATATTTAATCGGTATGGTTCTAACTTATTATTATAAATATTAGCTAGGATCATTCCCAGCTAATAACATTTGTTAGTCGTATAGGCACTACCAATGATAAAATTGTTGTCTCCCGTCTTCAACACAGTGTAAAAACTTTATAATACTTATTATTTATTTGAAAAAATAACAACTCTTGAGTTACAAACTCTCTTCAGTTAATATGGTACTGCATTTTAAGATTGCCAGTTATCTGAAATTAGACAAAATAATAGTAGAGTTAGCGAGACTAGTAAACAGATATACAAACATTAGCTAAGATTTTTTTTTTAAATATTGTTTAATGATACGAACCACGAGTCATATTGAACCTGCCTATACTTCTTTATAGAAAAAGGAAACGAGTTCTTCAAACTCACTCGACTTTTGTAAATAATTGGTCGAGCGAAAGCAAGACATGCGAAACAAATCATTATTTAAAATTCCTGAATTAAAAACAAAAAAAAAACGGTTAAGAGTTCGTCGTTTTCTTAATTAAGAATCAAAAAAATATCATGGTTTCAATATCGATATTTGTTGATAGTTTAACATATAGTTTGACAATACGGGTTTCCACGTATACCTGATTGTTGGAAAGGTCCAACTATAGTTTCGTTCATATTCGATGAACTTTGTTAGGAATGAAATGAGACGTTCATGTCTACAGCAATGGCACGTCTCAAACGCAATAGGTATCGTGAAACAAAATGATAGAAACACGCGTTAATTTTACAAATAAAATAATGAAATAGATTTTAAAATTATTACCGCATTTCTGGTAAGGTATACAGATCCCATCGCTGTTCCTCAGATAGTTCTCAATACATTCGCAAGCCGGGTTGTAGCAATCGGACGACACTGAGGGGCATGCTGGCGGTTTCGTTAAATGCTCACATCTTTTGTAGCAATGTATCTGAGAACATTTGTAGTACTCTTCATTCTGAGGACATGCTGTAAAGAAAAATAGTATTTAGAGCTAGAAGTCAGTACTTTATTCTTGTCTTAAGCATTAAATTAATAATATGACAAATATATGCATACAGGGTCACTGGTAATCCGCTAAGGATCTTAAGGGCGGCATCCAAACTTTTGTTCTAAAAACTTTTAAAAATTCGAAAGTCAGAAAATCGATGCACCATATATTTGGCCGCACGTTTATTATTTATTTGTATGAAAAACGAAAATATTTTATAGCGATTTTCAAAATTCGTAGAACAAAAGTTGTTGCTTATGGTTAACAGAAGTTATAATAACATTCTTAAGAGGATGCTAGTTATATAAATACTCCATATAAATTATAATCTACTAAACTATAACTATCAACTATCACATTAGATAGCTATATCTTATGTCTATCTACATACACTATAGTTTAAATATCTAAAGATAAGATACAAGATAGGTATTATATTCCTATGACTTATGAAAGAAGGTAGTTTTAAATTGGTATATTCAACAAAATACTTACAGAATTCCTGTTTGCTTGGATCGTCAGGCGTCCACGATTGTGCAAAAACTCCCATACTTGCCATAGCAATTAAGATAAAAATAGACGCTCCGTATGACGTCATTTTATAGACCATGTTTGTTCTGTGGTGATACCGGTCCTAATGACTTCTTGTGGTGATTACCTTGTTTTATATATTGTGCTAGTAGATGGTATAACCAATTCAAATGAAATATTTATTCACAATGATGCACATTCTTGACTGAGATTCTTTTTGAGAAAAATCCGTATTAAAATTCTTGCTCGACAGTTTTTATTTGTTTGCCTTTGACTTTAGTTTTTGTGATCACATTCTCGTCTTACATAATACAGATAAAAAACCTTAATTTATATTTGTTAGTTTGCTACTTACAAATAATAAGTCATATATTATTTCCTAACTAGATATATTTATTTTTACTGAAGTCGATAATAATTGCCCTCTTCTTCCTCATCACTGGGTAAAGCTGAATATAAATTTAATTGATAAAAATTAAATTTTTTTTTTTAAATAACAATTGTCTAGAATTAGCTGTCGGTGAACAAAAATGTTCGTCTTAGTAAGCTGTACTTATATAAAATATAAAAATTCTGAACATGAAAATAGCCGGTCAATCAGAAAAATAATCGATAAAGAGTAAAGAGAACAATTTGAGAGGACTGTAAGTAAGGTTTTATGTTAAGTATAGACACTAATTACCCATCCTATTGTAATAAAAGTTCTTTAAATATGTGATTAGTCCGACTTCCATTGCGGCAATCGCCAATTGGTTCAGTTATTTCGATTTGAAAATTGAATTCGAGTCGTATTAATAGTTATGTAACCAAGGTTATGTATCATACTTCGAATAACACCCATACATAACATCAAATATACTATTTGATAACTTCTATGTATATGTAAGGTATATTGTAATTTAACGTAAGTATTTTTGTAAGCTCTCGGCTCACTGAAGTTACTCGTAGGTTATCCCTACTTGCTAGTAGTTGCCTGTAGAATGCGTACTTGTATAAGCTAACTTCTATACCTTTTATTTTTATATATTTTGCAATATCAGTTTATTTATATAATATACAGCGACAATACTAGTTTATTATTAAGTTTGGTAACTGTCATATTATTATTATATTATATATCTTAAAACACTCCAGAACCATTTCTGGTTCTGGAGTGTTTTAAGATTAAGAATGTATGTAAATTTGGTTAAATAAATATTAAAGAAAAAAAACTGGTCTGTTTTCAATACATTTTTAAATAGTACAAAAATTAACTCTTTTAAACAAAAAAATTTATTCTGTCCAGTTGTTTTTATAATATTAGGTCCTTACATATGAAATTGGCGTTTTGTCGTACTGGCTACTTTGATCTCAAATATCTCTTCTTTGGTTAGAGATTCCAATTTCAAATTTATACAGCTATTTATTCATACATTTGTATTTCGAAAACCGCAATTCATTTGTTTTGTCCTCGTTTGGTTTTTTCCTTGCGTCACGCAGTTTACAAAATGGAAAACTTGAAATACCGCGTTATTTACGAGTACGAGTTCCACCGTGGTACCAGTGCTGCATAAACGGCTCGAAAGATTAATGATGTGTATGGCAGCGGTGTCGCAAAAGAAAACACGGTGCGTTTTTGGTTCCACCGTTTTCGTTCTGGAAATTTCGACCTGCAGAACAAGCCCCGTGGACGGCCGGAGACTAAAGTTGCTAATGAAGAATTGAAAGCTATTGTGGAAGCAGATCCATCGTAAACCACGTCCGAGTTAGCTGCAGGCTGCGGTGTTAGTGATAAAACTGTGTTAATCCACTTGACGCAAATCGGAAAGGTGAAAAAGCTTGAAAGGTGGGTACCTCATGAATTGAGTGCAGCAAACCGAAAAACGCGCGTCAACTGCTGCGTTATATTATAATAATAATGAAGGGATTTTAAATCGGATCATTACCTATGATGAAAAGTGGATCCTGTACGATAATCGGAAACGCTCATCGCAATGGCTGAATCCTGGCAAACCAGCCAAACACTGCCCCAAGCGAAAATTGACTCAAAAAAAGTTACTTGTGAGCGTTTGGTGGACTAGTGCCGGTGTCGTTCACTACAGCTTTCTTAAATCTGGCCAGACTATTACAGCAGATATCTATTGTCAGCAACTGCAAACCATGATGGAAAAGCTAGCTGCTAAACAACCGAGGTTGGTCAATCGCTCTAGGCCACTGCTGCTTCAGGACAACGCTAGACCACACACTGCACAACAGACGGCTGCCAAATTAGAGGAGCTTCAATTGGAATGTCTAAGACATCCACCGTACTCCCCGGACCTGGCTCCAACAGATTACCATTTTTTTCGAAATTTGGATAACTTCTTGCATGGGAAAAATTCAACTCCGATGGGGCAGTCCAACCAAAGCGCCTTCAAAGATTTTATTGATTCTCGTCCTAATGTTTTTTTTAGTAAAGGGATCAATAAACTACCTATGAGATGGCAAAAGTGCATAGATAGCAATGGTACATACTTTGATTAAATAAATATATTATTATAAAAAAAATACTTTATTTTCCTCCCTTACAAAACGCCAATTTCATATGTAATGACCTAATATTTAAAAAAAACTGTTGAATTGAGCAAGCACCACCTCCTTTTTTAAGAAGTCAGTACAAATGTGCAAGCGAGATCAACTATTTGCACAACTCCTAGTCAATAGAAAGTAGATATACGGTAAAGAATACCAACGAGTTAATATTGGAGTTTTCAATAAAACAAGTACAAAGGCAGGTCCCAAAAGAGCTCTCAAACAAGCGGGTACCGGAATAGCCTCGCTATATTTACAGTAACATAAGGAAACGCAAACACGCGAAATGGGGGATGTAAACACAGTCACATACATAGTAAAAAATTTGGCAAATACTTGCCCGGTGATAAAGTAGGTACTTATCACCGAGCAAGTATTATATTAGTGTTTTGTTTTGAATTTACTGTTTAATATTGTATACCAACTAGTAGTTCTGCGGACTGTAGACCTCGCGAGAAAAGTTATTTTCATCCAACTTTAATATGTTATATTCCTAATAGTTCGAACAACCTAATATAACGAAAACTGAATCAGTTAATTTCTTCTTGTTGCTAATCGATTTAGTCGCTGATTTTCTGCTATTCTCAAGAGTATTAGTAAGCTTTGTAGTCTTTGTTTTTAAATAGGTAGTTCAAGTTATAAATTGGTGTTTTAGTTTCTTCCGACATTTCATTCAATTATTTTTTGTGAGCTCACATGTGCGAGCGGTCTCTCTTTTCCCAAATTGCGAATTGCTACACTCTAACTGTTGATACATAACGTCTTTGAGTGCAACAGTTAGAGTGGTTACTTTAATCATCACTAAGTAATAATTTCCAAAAGTTTTCAAATTAGTTAGTTTTGATTAGGCCCACCTACGAATCAGTGACTCTGAGTGGCAACTCTTTGAAATCTTTAAATAAAGATTTCAAAGAGTTGCCACTCAGAGTCACTAAATAGTGATACTTTAAGCATTAAAGTCTCTGAGTGCGTCAGTAAGATATTTAAATTCTAAGATATAATAAAATCAAAAGAGTGAACACGTACTTTGTTTAATTATAATGTAATAATTTTCTTTCCGTGTGAGTGAAGTTTAAACTCTTGAGTACACCAGTACTCAAGAGTTTAAAGCCGCCTTAGGGGCCTTTCATATGGCTTAATGACTGCTGTACTATGATTAACAGCTGGTACCTACAATTTAACGTATCATCCGGCCCACAGAAGCACGTAAGTACTTACGTACTTACATACAAACATTTGGACAGATGAAAGCAAATTCGGCGAGTTAATAATGCTTAGACGCTCTAAACTGTGATTAAAACGGACAAGTAAACAAGTTCTTTTTAAAAACAAATGGTTAGTGTCTACCATTACGGCAGGCGCTGCGCTGTTAGAATTTTTTGCGGATATTTCTTCTGGACCGAAGTACCCTTTCTTTAAAGGAATTCGGTAGAAAATTGCTACATCATTATTCCTTCTCCCTTTCATAACACGATAAGTAAAATGTAAACATTTTACAATCCTTTTGCTAAAAAAAAACAGTTGTCCCAATTGCTAAAAAAAAACAGCTGTCAAAATGTATGTTGCATTTTGTCGACAACGGATAAACTTTTTCTATGGAATAGGTAGTTGATTTTTTACTCGATCTCAAGGTTGGTCTCATAATGAAAATTGTTCGTAATGATGAGTACAGTTACCCCTTCTCTTAGTACATCCGATAACCCCAAAAGATTTGAAGACTTCTTTGAGAAGCGGGTTTCCTCACTACTGACCTCATGTTCTTCTACATGTACATAATTAAATACTATTAATTTATGAACAGATTAAAAACAAACCACGAAGATATTTTTTATCAGATATTATCTCATTTATTTCGTTTCTGTATTGAGGTAATCGAGTATATTTCCACAACTAATGCAGAACCTATTACAACGTATTCCAAGAATAACTACAGATATAATCGAATATGACACGTATGAAACGTCGTTATCCATCTTATGCCTTTGGCTATCAGGTTATCTGTGACTAATAATTTCATGACAAGGTTGTTATGCAGCGGCAGAACCTGTTTTGTATTATTTTCTACATTATGTGTTTTAGTTTTTAAAATATTTATCATAAAGAACGTTGGATTTACCTACATGTCAGAAGTTATATAAGGTTTTGCTATGTTGTAGCGATAAGACGGCCGCTTGTGAAGCGAGTTTTTCTTCAGAATTTGCAGATCTACTAGTTTAATAAATGTAATACTTACCATATTCTCGCTTGGCTTTATTGGAAGAAATCGCGTTAGGCGATAAGGCCGCCCAATGTACTACCAATGTTTTGTTTATAATATATTTTGCTGTATTTTTGTTTTTGGTGTGCAATAAAAATATATTGTATTGTATTCTATCCTCCACACATTATAAGCGAAACTGTTTGGACTACTTTTTCAATTAAAAACGCACAACCTGAGAAAGTTTCAAATATTTTCTCTTCTGAAAATTGTTGTCGTACACCAATACTTTACACAACACATATTCATTGCAAATCCACACTTCATTGTCATCAAATTGAACTTCCACCCGCGAATCACATCCAGATGTACGTACATAAGTCATAATCGTAACAACGAACACGATATTTTCATGGCTGTTTTATCGGTTTCCTTTATGTGACGGTAATAAAATGGGCGAGACGCGTGAAAAAGTTGCAATCTTCCAGTAGCGCGACAGTAATGTCGAAATCTTGGCTATCACTCGGCAATTTCTGGGGAGAAATCCATTAGTGTTATGATGTTACCCCGGCGTGGGATGGTATAAAGTGGCTGGAAGTGATATAATAGCGCGTAGCTCGATACTAGAGCTGAGTGTTTGTGAGAGCTGAGTGAGAAATTGGACGGACACAGAATAATATGTTATGTTACTATATTCAATAATTAAATAACCACGTCACTTTCCCAAATAAACCGAGTTCCCATAATACATTTTATTTACTAAATCCTTCTTGGTTTGACTTGAAACAAAATTGAATTATTTACTGCTTAAACAGCAAACTGAATGTATATGTGCATTGTGCCTTGCCGTTTTTTGTCATGAATGTAAAGACTTTCCAATCCATCTCAAAATACCACGTTTTACTGTGATACTTCTCGTAAAATTAAACTGAATTAATCTTTTTCAAATTATAATTACGTTTATTTGCTACGAATACAAGTAATGGTGTTGTCAATATAATAAATACAGTGATCCTTGCATCCTGCCATTACAGGTGTGCAAATCGCACTTTCCTAATAACGAGGAATACCTTTCTAAATGAATACTTTCAATAATAGTTAGACTTGCGCTTCTCGAATTTTTGGCTAAGATCAAAGTGTAAAAGGTGAGACTAATTTCATTCGTAGATACACAACTGAGCCGATGTAAGTTATCTTACAGGATCATCAGACACTTCCAGTATACCCTAACTTCAAGTCCGCATATGGTAGTCCCATATTTTTCGCCCCCGTGGACATATTAAGAGGAAAATGATTTCACTAATGGACCAGTTGTTTGTACGTGTGTCCACAAAAAAACTGGCGAAACAATAACCCAGGGAGTTTTTTGTTATCTCCTTTAGGTGTTAACTTGTGATATATGACCGTTATTATTTTAATGATGAGACGTTGTCGCTTGTAAAACGGGTCCTAAGTTTTTGGGTCAGTCGATGGATGGTGGCGAATCATTTCTGGTATTAGAGGGATTTGGTGAGAATTGACCGAGTGATCAAAGAGTCTTAGCTTTAAGCCTGGCTCAATTTACTTTCCTTAGTATATCTGTAAGTTTCTGATCATTTTCGATTGGCACAAAAAAGACGAAAGTTTGACACTAATTTAAAATATTAAAAATGCAAAAATAAAAAGTATACAATCAAACCAATAATTCTGTACTTTAACGATTACCTGATTCATCTTGCCCAAAGACCAATAGTTGATTGTATTTTCATTGTTTGTTCAAAATTAAATCTAAATCGTATCAAATATTCTTATTTTCTTATCTTATTTATATTCTTCTATAGAGCACCTCAAAAATATCCGAGAATATTTCAAGAATCGTATCACTTACAACTTTCCTTCACAGTAATTCCAAACCGACGCCAACCTTGAGTCTGACTGAATTAGTGTAGCCTACCCCTATAAAGTAACTAAGGTGTAAGTTGCAGTAAAATACGGGCCAGTAAATTTGGCGCTTGGCTTCCTAATTCACACGACTTACTTTGAAATTAAAACAAGATTAAAACAATTGAGTCACGACTCACTCCCAACTTTGTTCTTGGCTTGTTTGCATTCTCAGTCCTATCGGGTTTGGGACACATACGAGTTCTTGCAGCATACACGTACATACTTTCTACCCATACATACTTACACACATACACACATACATACATATATACACATACATACTTTCTACCCATATTTATTTACTATCTATATGGTACGTGTACAACAGAAATCAGCTATTATTTTGCCTAAAATTTTATTTATGACAGATCACTGATTTGAAATAAATTTTAGCCCCATTACATCGTAGCTGGATACTGTGAGGTATTTAGAACTGTGTCTTACTGTAAGTCAGATGATACAAATTAACCTTCATAGACTCTCCATCGCCTTGCAGAGTTTTTTTTTCATATATATTATTAATAAAAATTTATTTCAACCATACGTATAGCAATTAAATTGCATGAGAAATCATTAAAAGACAATGTTCAACTTCTTCGCTAGCACAGTGATCCGAAAGACTTTGTATTACAATATAGAATTTGTTGAACAACTACTATCTGTCAATAAGTTATTAGTCGAAACTTCTATGTCTTTTAACATCTCTCATTGGTACGTATATTTTTTTTTCTTTTTTTTTTGTTTTCATTTGTCTATATAGATAGTTATAGTAAAAGGGTTATTGTGTTTTATTTTTTTGTATAGGTACGAAAGAGCCAACGGCTTCAATCTTAGTCTGCTTCTTGCCAATCAGCAATTTGCAACTCGCCTAGGTCTACAGCGTCTAACCAATTATATCTAAGCCTGCAGAGAGGTTGAGGTTCTTTTGGAATTCCACGATATGATATTCCCTAATTTCAATCATTTCCAATTCTCCAGGTGACTTATGAGCCTCCGATGACCCTCTTAGCTTTTAATTCTTCCATGATGTTCCATTTGGCTACCAACTCTTTGATTTATAGGTTCTTACTTTATTTTCAAGCTCTCTCTTAGAATTGAACTCAGATCTTCTGCATAATGGTTTCATTTTTATATCAAAATATAATCACCATCATCATCATCAGCCAAAAAACGTCCACTGCTGAACATAGGCCTCCCCTTAGAACGCCATTCCAAACGACAAGTAGCCAATTGCATCTACTGGCTACTTGTAACTTTCACTATTTCGTCGGTCCACCGAGTGGAAGGCCTACTTACGCTTCGTCTTCTGGTTCGTGGTTGCCCCTCAAGAACCTTTCTTCCCCATCAGTTTTCAGTTCTTCCGTTACTTCTGTAGTCATGATATGACCGTCAAACTAAGTGAATGCGCCCGTATCTCAGTAAATAGTCGTTCTAAATAGGTGTGACATTTAAAAAATTGGACAAGTACGAGGGAACGGTGCCTTAAAAACGTTAACCACATACAAAGTAGTAAAATTCTCAAGGCTTTAAATTTCCGAATTCTCAAAGAAATTTCTAATTAGCAAAGGTAACATTAGTATAAATATTTGCATAAAACGGTTGCCTCGGCAGCTGTCCTAAACATACATTCTAAAAGACCTGACGGACTGACGTTTGCTTTTACTTTCAATTAAAAACGGATGATAAAGCACGTCAGGGTTTCAACGAAAAATGCACGTACTGCTTCTTTATTATTTATATTTTTTGCTTCGCGAGTTGTAATACGCATTTTTATTTAGGCCAAGTGACCCGCCTTATTTGTTTTGAAACCTACTTAAAATACTGAGAATTTTCAAAACTCCTCGTAATCTTTTTTATGTATCGTATTTTCAACAATTTCTCAGAGATACGTAAACAGATTTAGATTTTTTTATTTTATGATTATATTTTTTTTAAGACTGAGACTTCACAGATATTTTTATTATATTTAAGTAAAGTCGGTTATGTACTGTGATTTTTAAATCATAATTATAGTATAGTAGTATAGGGGAAGTACTTACAAAATGACATAAGGTTTTGTTTTTCAGTCATTTTTTTTTGACGTCCGTTTTGTTCCGTTCCGTTTTGTTTATACTATACGGACAAAATGACATATATCTTACAGACATATGTCGCTATGTCTGTACGAACAAATCAAAGGCAAACAAAGTATTTGGTCTTCATAGGGACGTCTGTGCATGATACATGAGCCCAAAGAGAACACTTCTAACCTCAACCAGGCTTCTCGAGACTTGGAACGCGAAAAAAGGTCATTACAATATATGCACGCACAGTCTATTTATCGTCTGTGATACCACTGGGAAAATCTTCACCTGAGCTATCATCGCGAACACGGCCCTATACCACCCTCTTAATTTTTATATTTTACTTTTTAATTTATATGGTCAATAACTGTTTTTCAATTTCTGGAGTATAATTATTCTCGGACTTGATTTCGGAGATTCTATTACTTTTTTTATTGACTTCTGACTCTAAAGTTGACGATTATTCATTTTCTTATAGTCACGCAGCATTACAACTAAAGAGTAAAAATAAAATATTTTAACCAACTATGGATGGACGAAAGACACTGAATATGTCATTTTACCCTGTAAGTCTATATGTATTTCGCCTTTAACTACATCATGACAGAATTAAATACACAGTTTTTTATATAAAGTTGCCTGCAATATAAAAATGCCTAAATCGCAATAAAAATAAGTAATGCTCTCAAAAATAATCGTAAGAAGTAAAATAAACCTTACCAAAATTAAGCATGAATCTATAAATAATATTTTTTCCTTCGAACAAAAAGCTTGTACTTCCTATTGTGATGGAACGACTAAAGCCATGGCGGCCGGTGATTGACAGGTTTAAAAACATGACGGAACCCAAGTAGCACAAAAGTGCTGAATAAAGGCACTTCAATAGTACAATAGTACACCGTGGCAACATCCGCTGTATAAGCCAGCTGAATAATACAGAGGATATTCATCTGATTTGGGCACAAATTATTGAGCACCTTGCTGTATAATAAAGTAATATCAATCTTATATCAGCATTTGCGCGTGTAACATTTACACCAAGAGCTGAACATTACCTAATTAATCAGCCACACGTTACTTTTTATACAGCTAAAATGAGAAATGTGTAAATTTGATGTGCTTCTACTCAGTTGTTACCGAAAGTTTGGCACGCAATAAGGTTACCTTATATTTGTTTATAATAAATTTCAACATATTTTGACAATTGTTTATTGTTTAAAGACAACGAACGTCTACAAGTGAATTAATGTCGGGCAAGGATCTGTCATTTTGTGAGAAGTTAATTATAAGATATGTAAACCTTAAATTTTCATCTTAAATGTTTGGAATCATACTGGGGAAGAAAGTTTACTGTGAAATGTTATATACATTTACTTCAAAAAATTAACGCGTTCTCATAAAACCACAAAATACTAACTAAAAACTAACAAAATCTGAATGTCAAAAAAATAAATATTAATGTATGTGACCTAAAACTAGGTGTAAATCATCTGTAATACGATTTACTTTCAGATGCTATGTATGAAAATAAGCCCCAGGAAAATGATAAATTTTCACAATAATTATCACAATAATGTATTAAAATGGCGGATAGGCAAGTGAAGTTATAATTGTATCGTAATGCTAGAACCTGCATATGTGTTCCTTTGTGGCTTATAATTCATTATGTAAAATATTAATTCACTTGTAAAAAATAATTCGCCAATTGATCGACTTATAATTCTATAGTCGTTCACATATATTCCAGTTAATACCTATATAAGCATACATAAATTAGGGTTCCCCAGTGCAAGTTCCGCTAAAGCTAAACTCACTGTTTTCATATTATTTAATTAAAGTTGTTAACTGCACAGTCTGTATAGTTATTTGGATCATCAATAAAGATAAATAAATGGCTATAGAATTATCTATCTCTATTACTTGACATCTCTGTCGTTTGTAAATTAATAGTCAGCTTTTTCTTTTATTCTGAACATATAGGCACTTGACCACAAGCTCGCACGACCACGGAAGTCAGTGACACTGTAGCCCTAGATGGAGCATGCCTAGTCTAGAATGCACTGGCTCTCAAGGAAGGCTGCCGAAACACACCGTTAGATGCTTGGCGACAGATTTTACTTAAAGGTGGCTTAACTTTAGGGTGGTAGCTAGCCTGGCGAGCGATAGAAAACGCCCTACCACCATGCCATAGTTTCCTTACGATGTTTTCTTTCTCCGGTAGCTTAGTTTCTTTTAGCATGTGGCGTGGGATCGAACCTCGTTACGTTTTGCACGGCAATGACCCTAGTCATTGCCGTGCAAAACGTAACGAACTAACTACTCCACCAGCTACAGTTACTTAAAAAATGTTTTATTATTTCAGTTAAAGCCGTACAAAATTGTGCAAACCGTCAAAGGAGCTGGTAATCCAAATTATGGTGGTCACCAAAAAACCTATACACATTTGTTTAACCTAGGTATTTTGGGCTCACTGCGATGTTAATCAAAACTATACAATATAAGAATCTATGAAGAGGCTCCACAGAAAATAACATAATGAGGATAAAACAAAATATATTTTATTTATAAATGACCTCTAGTTTGTACAGAATATTACTGTCAATATTTTGTGTCAAAATTGCTTCTCAAAAATAGTTACGGAACCTGCCTTTCTCAATATATGATGTACGTTTCTTGTCCTTTTCTAACAACTAATAATTCAATCACTGTATTAAATGTCTACATAATTTCATAAATTTAGACCAGGACTGAATAGAAGCAAAAAAATGAACTCGTTTAGAATGGTTCACTGTTAAGCAGATGCTGCAATAAACCCGCTGAGTCCTTATTAGGTACAGATAAATGCTGAAATACAAGTTGTATTGATAGCTGATTAACAGCGCTAAACTTCATCTTTAAGCAGCATAATGCATTAAATGGTTCTTAAATCATATCGCTGAGTAACTGCTTTCGTTACAGCAGTTCAAATGTTCTTATTTAAAATGCGGCAGTATAAAAGTACACAAGTAATAACTCTCTGTCTTATTCAAAAAACTGCATTTTTTATATTCACTAAGTTTTACTCTTGCAGCTGATAGAGTACAGTATTATTACATGCTGAATACAGTGACACCCGTAGCTTATGTGTGCTGTTTAATAGAATCACATTACAGAAGAACGCATTATATTATTTCACGTTTTCTTATTTACAGCTGTTGCAGACCAAGTGAACTCTAATAATTCATTATAAATGCTCAAATTGACAATGTGGATATATATAATGCTGTTTTGTGCTACTTGGGAAGCCATACATAGAAGTGTCTCTCGTACTGCTGAGTCCCACCAATTTTGAAATAAGTCGACTGTGTCATTTTGTTTAACTAACCCCTAACTGAAACATTTCTATAGGCGACAGCATTGAAATCGGTTGACACTTTTTATAAAGTAATAATTGCTTGTGAGTTAAATTTTTGGTACCGAGTTCGAAAGGCGCGTATGCCAAAAGCCAAAATCAAGACATACAATAAAAAAATAATTTTCAAATCAACAAAGAAATACAGAATATATATGTACTTAATCTTCGTTACGTTATTCTTTTTTATTGATTAAATGTATGTTTTTATTACTATAAATTTTGTCTGCGAGATTTAGCTTGTTAGCTATATAATTGATGGTTTGATCTTACAATACAATTATTGTATTGTAAGATCTAGAAAAATTTTAATAGCACTGGATATAAAAATGCGAACTTCATAATTATTGCAATAAAAAAAACAGTAAAAAGGTAAAGTTAGCACAGTCCATCGAGACTTGCAACTCCGCGGAACTTTTTAATAACGTTACACAAAAAATAGTGGCTGATAACTTTAGTTGAACTTTAGCTCGACAGAAAGTGTCGACGGCTGACCCTAACTAAGTTTAAACTTCGCTAATTAGTAATTTAAAATTGCGAGAGCAATCTCTTGGAATAGTTTAGTAATATTGGTATTATGCAATTGAATTATACACCTTGACGGATAGTTAATAGAAATTTCTGCAAATATTCGCTTAAATATATTTATTATTTCGTTTAGGCACAACTAGTCTTGGTGAAGTTTAAGTTTTTTTTTTACAACTAGTTTACTTCGCAGTCTAACTCGCGGATATTTGATAATCCCAAGGGATGAAAAAATACAGTGTATTTATCACTGACACTGACAGAGACTAGTATTTATATAAAAAAATTAAGTCCTGACTGACTGATGTTTGCTAAAAATCAACGCAGAGGCTAAACCGCTGAATTTAGAGATATGAAATTAATTTGGAAGGTGTATTCATTGTAGGATGTAGGGGTGTACTGAGTAAGGATTTTGGAAGTTCAATCCCTAAGAGAGTCAAATGGAGGTTAAAATTTTAAAACTTCGTTATATGCCTTATGAATTTATAACAACTATGTTACGTTGAACATCTCTTTAGTTTATTTCGACATTCACTAACCCGTTGCATTTTTAAGTACGCATTACTCCGTTCAAATTGCGTTGCAGCAGAAAACGACTTAGTTCCTAATAATCCCGTAGCACTTCAGCGCCACAATTATACCAGTAATTGCCTCGTTAGACATCCACAAAATTTCGAGTCGCGTTTAAATGATACTAGAAATAATATTGCTCCTCGTAACGGTTTTCTTTTTGTAGAGTGCATACAAATTTAAATTAAATATTATCTGCAGAATTTACATTCTTATTATGAAAAAATATCATCAAAATACTATTTTGTAACAGATTTAAATTTTGTTTTTTCGAAAGATAAATTGTGTGCCTGTGATGTTGCATTTAAGGTTTATTAAAATCAATCCCGAACTTTCATTTTTAAATCAAAATAATTGAAAAAGTTGCAGGGCAGCGGCGTATACAGTCGGTAATACCTTATAAAAAAATAAAACAACTTGTGTATTTTTATTATTTAGTATTGCACTATACTCGAGCTTTCACAAAAAATTTTAGCTATTTTGACACATTGTTGATGATTTTATCTTTTCCATATTCCACTTCATAGCAACTTAAAACAATCAGCAAGCAAAAAGATATCGTTTCTAATTCTATCAGACATGATTTATTATTAACAACCAAGTACTCCTTCAATCGACTGGAAAATAAGTAAAGTATTTTAGAAAATGTTTCGCTACTTCCATTTTAAATACGAATTCCCAAACAGATTTAACAAGCAACAAATTGAGTTTTCCCGAATTCGTCGCAGTGACTTAAGCTGAAGTTTCATTATGATTGAGAGAAAACAAAGTAAACAAGTAAATGTTGTGGTTTGGTGGAAGATAAAGTAAACGTATGGCGGTAGAGATGAAGATAGTTGGGGACATCCATCCTGGAGTCAATTTGTTTTGTGCTGTTTCTGCTCAAAGCAAAACTACATGCTTTTAACAAACAGCAGACTCAATGGAAAGTAAATACAGTCATGACCGTTCCAGTAATACTCTCCAGCACCGGTGTAATACTACCCACTTTATTCACAATCAACATAAGCAAAATCATTTATACGGAAATATCTTTCAATGAACTAATAATAGTAGTTTCAAAGTATTTTTACTTTGGCCCGTGAAAATATTTATTTCCTCGCCTTTTATACAGACGATAGAAGATAAAATTAATATAAATAATAATAACTAAGTATGATCAGTTTCTAAACGACTTCAAAACGGTGACCGACTCGTAGTCACACCAGGGTTTATTTTTCTCGTTTTTTCACACAAAAAAACCTGATTGACACACTTGTGTACTAACTGGTGTGACTAAATCATATTTTTTCAAAACAAAGCAGGTTCTCGTATCTCATTTACCAATTTTTTTAAAATACTTGAATCATTCTCATTTTTACGAAATCGGTATAACTTAAGCTGTTGAAGTCGAATTTTTATTCTTTAAAGTATTACTTGTTAACTTAAGTACCGGTAACTATAAGTCTTAGCTTTCACAATGCCAAAAAGAAGCTAATTATAGCAGTTTAGTTTAGTTTGGTAGTTTTCATAGAGTATGCCTTTAAATTTTATTTCCCCGTTCCATTGTTGGACAAACAGAGATAGAGTGAAACGATACCAGTACCAACATGATAGAAGTTGTTTGGACTCGTAATAAATGCTTTGCGCGTACTTATATTGTGCAACTTGCTAGGTTACAGATTTTTAGTTTTTTACTCCTCCCTTAGGGGAAAACCATGTTAAGTAGTGGGGCGCTATGAGTTGATACAAACATCTTTATATATTTGGTTACGATAAGTTCCCTAAATGGATATAAATTAATTATCGCGAGTGAATATATTTTTTCCGGCAAGACTGTTTAATCTTATTCCGCATCATCGCATAAGTTCCGGCTTAAAGCAAATCTTTATACTTAAAAAAAAATATAGTCAATTAATATGAGATTGCCTTTGACCGCAACTCAGCTCTTGCTCAACTCTAAGTGATAATCAGACTAGGACAAAGGTCGCTTTAACTAACTCGAAAAATTACCAGATAATTGCATTGCAGTCTCTATTGTTTAAATTTTTATCTTTCATGAACTGGAAAACCTGGCGTTTGACTTTAATTATTATAATACTAGCTGATGCCTGCGACTTCGTCCGCGATTATTATTTCTTCTCTTTAATTTGCCGAGATCAAAAGTATTCTAAATGTTGATCAGTTTATATTCAAGCTACCATCAAACAAAATTTCATTAAAACCAGTCCAGTCGTTTCGGGCTAATGTCCATACAAACATACAGTCAAACTTAGAAACAAAAAATTGGAAAAAATCTTAATTAGTTCTATTTTAATTCATTCCCCTGACTCGATTTTTAGCTTTTGTTTTTCGTTGTACAGAAATTTGATCTCTAAGATTTATTACTTGTGTAAATATAGATAACAAAAAATGTAGAATAGTTGCGGGTTACAATCTTAGACCGAATCGTCGCTTTACATCAGGCAAGATGTGGTCAAACGTACTTAAGCCCTTTTTCTACGCATTATTGGTTGTGAGATCTAAGTCAAAAGCAGGTATTTATGCTGAACGTTACAAACAACTTTCAAGATCAACCCATCCCGAATTCGAGAAAAAAAAACAGCTGTTCTATAGAATCAGTCGTCGACAAAATGTATGAAACAGCTGTTTGTTTTTTCTTGAATGCAACTTTGGTCTCAGAGTGAATTTGTTTTCTTTAGTATGAGTAATAGCCTAGTAACCCTCTTTTAGTTTAGTACAAGCCTAATCGATAAACTTGTAACCATATGTACGTATGTAAAAAGTACACACAAATTAGCATCGTTTTTTTCCTTATAACGTAGAGCTACGCAATAAACTGCGAAAAAAACAAGAAGAAAACTCTGCAAGATCTGTCAAGGGGAAATAGAAGAATTTTATCGTAAGAGGATTCCGAAGCAAATCCGACAGCGGTTGAGAGGAACGAAACAAATAGAGCGAAGAGGTGTGACTCAAAGCCTCGCACGTCCTCATTTTTGAACGTAGATTTAGAACGTAAGTAGATAGGTCCTAGAAAAGGAAATGTTACTACAATATGTTACACATAAAATGTGTTTTTTTACTGATAAATCAGAAATCTGGTTATAAAGATTAAAGCGTTATAGCGACGGATTTTAATAAACCGTAATTTTATGGTGGTGATACATGTGTTATTATACATGAAAACTAAACTAAATGAAGAGTTAACCAATACACAGTAACTCCGAACAACTTTCAAAATGTTTGCGGAAGTGGGTCATTTTGAGGTTCTTTTTAAAGGCTTGACCGCAACTCGCCTGATGTAATGTGATGATGCGTCCTAGGATGTAGCACGCTTGCCTAAAAGACACCGATTCACTCGCGATTTGAAGAGACGGAGATTATAGCTATAGGATTACGTAGACAATGGGTAAAAACGGGGCTCTATTACTAAGACTCTAAATCCATCCGTGGGTCACCAAGCTGTATCTCAAGAACCGTGACAGCTAGTTGACATTTTCTATTGCTATAAAAATACTTTAAAAGGAATAAAATAACTATTTAAAGGGTACAAACAACATTAGCAATTTTTTAATGACGGCGACAGGTAAAAACTTATGATGTGTACGAAACCCTTAGCGCGCGAGACTAACTAGTACTTGATCGATTTTTATGTGCCTGATTTTTCATACGCACCTGAATCATTTAGATTAATTGTTCCCGTGACCACCGATTCCCAAAGCGAGCATATTATAAATATTATAGCTAGCCACTAGACCACTGCGAGCGTCGTTAATTGTAAGAATTTTCAAAAATATACAACGTCTCATGTCGATTTCTCAATCAGACTTTTTTATCAATAAAAATAGCCAAGTCTTGCAATGTGTAAAAATAGGCCTTAGAAATTGTTCTTACCTATTTCTGTACATTACTGGTACATAATGTTATTGTCGTTGGCGACATTCCGCTCAAACTTTTATTTATGCTTGGCCTACTCTATGAAGTTAAAAGCGGCGACGTCCATGCTCCATCTTCAAGGCTTTGTGCACTATTGGAAGAATTCACACTTTGACTTGTAGAGAATTGGATTTTGATGTCTTGGTTCAACATTTTTGAATTTATTGATTTCGAATAGACGCTTTGTTTTTAAGAGTTTGATTACGATTCTATTGATGAAAAAGTTAGCGAAAGCTTAGACACATTAGATATAGAACGAAACAGCAGTTTTGGTATCAGCTGATAGTGTAATGCTATGGAAAGTTTTATTTTCGTAGTGTTAATTTAGGTTTTTGATAGATATAACGCATTCTAAAGGTGATTTTTCTAAAATAGTTGTCGCTATGCTGTGCAATGGCTGTAATACCAGTTGGATTATATGTTTGTATGAAATATCCGTGCAGCTGCGGCGGCGATCAGAATGTATTGCATAGAAATACATAAAAACCAATTGTGTAACGACTGCGTGTGCTGGTGGCGCCTACTTTGACTAACAATTTCCGTTTCGATTTAGATTGGTCACGTGACTTTCCGCTAGCTTATGTCAATCCCATACATTGTGGGACTTTTCCATCAGCGATAATGCTAATGGAGTGTTACTTTGTCTAGGCCCCTGGATGTTTTGATTTTTGTTTAAGAGAATAGTTTTTTTTCGCAAAGACGTTTGAGCTTGATGAATGGTTTGTTTAATTTTTATGGCAATTAAAAGTCACCGATAGATATTAGTTGGCTGGTAATATTTTATGTTAGGAAATTTAAAGGTGTTATATTTTGCTTCTATACCAAAACATACACAACTAACAAACAAATACTGATGAGGCTTTAGTTGCAGTTTGTATTATTACTACGATATGCAGTCAATGTAAAATCCTATCAAAAATATAAAATGTACAAAAATGCACAAGTCTTGAAGCGCAGTTTTTAAGGCGTAAAAACGCGGTGCCCAGTAAAAATCAAGTCCGTGCCAAGGATGGTGCAGGCTTGCTTTTTCTTGAAACAATTTATGCCATTTTTGACCCCCTATGCGCTTTGTTGTGGAAAAACCAAAGGCGTATATTTTCTATACATGCTATTATAATATAGATATATTTCCATATTACATATAATTTTAATAAATATTTAAGTATTACCTACAGCAAATGAAAGTTTTTTCAAGACTTTTGTCACTGATTCAGTAACTCACCGATACTTTACTTTTTGTACTTTTAGCAAACCCACAAGGGAGTCCTTTCGATCGCATAATCTTTTTCAGCATAATGTAGTTTGGCATAACAGTTAAAACATAAAGATATCTTGCATAAATTATAATAAACAGAGTGTTATAAACGCATAATGGTTTAAATGGCATAATGTTAACTTACTCTAATTTATTTATCATAATTTATTCAGCATAAATGTAAAAGGCAATTGATATTCGCCTAAAATAATTTATCATAAAATACAAAACGTATAATCGGGGTATGCATAACACTTTCACTAACAAGGTCCGCAGTAAGTTCAGGTTATTTCTTATGACAATCCGAATACTTTCGCTTACAAGGTCTGCAGTAGGTTCAGAATATTTTTTTATGACAATCTGAATACTTTCACCACCAAGGTCCGCTGTAGGTTCAGGTTATTTTTTTTATGACATTCATAATACTTTCGGTTACAAAGTCCGCAGTAGGTTCAGATTAGTTTTTTATGAAAATCCGAATACTTTCACCAACACGATCCGCAGTAGATCAATCAAGCTTAGATATAAAAATATGTACCTGTTTACATTATGCTATTCAAAATCTATGATTTGTAATCTTTATGCCATAGAGTGCGATGCCGATAAATGTAATGATTAGTAATCGTTATTGTAAAAAAATTATGCGTGAAAATTTTATGCTGGTATATCATTATGATAAAAATGTTATGACAAAATAAAGTATGCCTAATGATTTATTCTGTTTGAACGTTACGCGAAACGAAGAGTATGCCAAAAAACCGTTATGCAATTTTAAATTAGGCCTTTTTAATTTATGCAACCCAATACGGACCCAACCCACAAGCCCCAAATTTTTATCACAGTTAATTTTTAGCCTGTGTAGCAAAAAAAGCCCTAAATTAATTTATTGAATAAATTGAAAAACTGAAAAAGTTCAGTTTTTCATTCAAAACTGAACTTTTAATAATAATTGAAATAATAATTGAATAAATTGAAAAACTGAAAAAGTTCAGTTTTTCAATTTATTCAATAAATTAAAATAAACGGGATTCGTGTTCCGAGTGCTCTACAAATAAGCATATAATGAGTTTTTAACCAGTCAGCTTGTATATAATTCTTAAGCAGATAGGTACTCACAGGCCAGTAGGCATTCAAATCACTTCAATGTCAATTAGTGCGCAAAACAAAGGTTATCTAGAACTACAAGCTAATTACAAAGTAATTTCATCCTCTAATTGCTAAGTAAATTATAATTCCCAACACGTCAATGTCGGGTTTTAGTTGATCTGAGATAAGTTCGAAGGTATATATTAAGTATTTATTTTCAACATATGTGACCAGTCAAACCACGTGTTATCTACTCTATGGTACCGCCCAATCGTAAATACCATTTCACGGTCCAACAAATTACCATAAGAAATAATCATTTAAAAGTAAAAGGAGTAAGCATAAGTAATCCAGTTTGGGAGCATTTGAAGGGCTCTTACAAAATACCGCGAAACTTCGTAGCTTTAGAGTTCAAATTGTAATTTATACTTTGCTATAGTCTCTTTTATAACTTAATAAAAGTAGTTTTTTCTTTTATAGCATAATGGCATAGCGTAATTCATTCGTACTTCTTATTGATTTTAAAAATAATGATTTTTCCCAAAATATAATCAAACAAAAAATCGTTTGGAGCTCTAATTTGCAGATTCTATTCTTAATACAATTCCCAAAAAAACAGCCTTAAAATATTATGTGTTTCAATTATGATGATACATATTTTTAATAGACGTATTGTATAACCAAGTAAGATTTTTTAAATAATTCAATTTTCTTCCAAAAAGTCTTCGTAACAAGTCTATATATCTCTTAGAGACAACATTATTTTTACGAAATTTTATACCATTATAATATCTTATACATGCTCAACTAAAATACGTATGGGTGTTTTTGAACTCGATACCTATATTATTTTAATCAATTATACAAAAATGCTATATATGTCACTGAGAACGGCAACGTGCGCTCAGTTTGTATCGAGCCGCGCCGATATGTAAGAGGGCTTAAACTCCAAACTAAGCGAGAACTAACATGAATAATTATTTCTTTCAAATAGTCATCAACAAAGTAGCAGGAGGCGTATTTATGTACAAGATTATTACGGTCTTTGTTCTGAAAAAGTATTGCGTAAGAATTGCAGTTTTCCGCGTCAGTAAATTTCTTGATGATGCTCACTTAAGTGAATCATTAAAGGTAAGAGGAAAAATTGGCTACTCCTCAAACGCAGACAGCAAATTACTTTGAAGCTAAACGGTTAGTGAATAGCTATCCCTTAACAATAAAGGACGTGGTTCATTGTTCAGTGGTTTGAATTATGGAGAAAGTTTTAGTGCCCGTAATAGCTGTGTGGTATTTTTATGTTCTGCTCGTTCAAAGTTCAGGTTGGTTTAATTGAAAATTGGCGGTTCTTTTGCTTTTATGCCGCCTTCAGTAATGGGAAGAGATTCTCAGTTAGTGTGTTTTTTATTCCGTTTATACATAACTAGCTGCGCTCCACGGTGTTACCCGGGGTCAACTGTTCAACGATGAACCAGTGGGACACAATGAATCATTGCATTATTTACGAAATGCAACGTTGCCAGATCGTTTCACCAACACATTTCAACGAGCTTTCGAGTCTCTAACGGCTCACAAGTCCGCCACCCGAACAAACCGAATTTTGGCATCGTCGATGTAAACACACGAGACTATTTTTATATATTTTCTTACAATATGGCTGTTTACTTTACAAAATCAATTATTTGGGGCTATATAATGCATGCCCGTGCAATTAATGACATATGTCATGATATATGACTGCAATCTAAATAGACTGCAGTTTGTGTCCACTAGAAGGCTCTAAAGTTTCAAGTGGAGGGTGTCTTACATTGAATAATTATGTAGTGTTTAACAATGAACCACGGTTCAATGCGTTTAATGTGTACTGCATTGTTTAAATGTGCACTTACAAAAGCTGAACCCTCTGCACGTTTTCATAAATCAAACGTTTTACATTATAATTTTATTTAATTTATCGCTTGCAGCGATGTTGATGCATAAAGGGTTAACTTGTTAAACTTCACATAAGTACACATTGAACCACATGGTTCATTCCATACCAAGAGGTATGGAATGCCCCACATGAGAGAGGACACATTGAACCAAATCTCTTGTTTTGAAAAAAGTTTATATATCCGTAATAGAGTATTTCAAACGAAATGCGAATAAAAAACTTAAAACTAGATAAATTTTTAACGATTTAGTAATGATGGATAAGAAAATTGAGTTACGGTTATGACGAAATCAGTTCTGAAAATTTAGGTGATTCACTGTTGAACAGTTAACCCTACCTTCTCTTTATTTGTGAAGGGGATAAAAAGAGTTTCAAGTATATCCGTTGCTATTTTTTTTCAGTTGGTTTTTCTCTTTTAGTTTTTAATAGTCTTCACGGGTAACGATAATATATTTTTATTTTTTTTCATCTATGTAATGAATTAGTCCCAGATTAATCATTTGTAATAACTAAATGTATAAAAATAAACAACAATAACCTTTGAGATCCAGCATAAAGGGTTAATCAAATCCAATAAAAAGGTATTCGAATTTTAAGTACATACATCATTTACGCTTTATTTTAAAGCGGGTCTAAACGTGTAAGTCCCAGTTGGCAGTTCTTGGATATCAGACTGAAATCACTAGGACAGGTCATGGTCCTAAACGGAGACTAATAAATTTTAATTTTAATAAAAATTAATTGTATATTGTGTTAATGTCAATAGAGAAAGTTTTGCGCCATAAAAAGATAAAAATACTGAAAGTATAGAAACATTTTTTTAAGTAAAATAGACTTGTTGTTTCTTATGGACGTGTTTCATCTCCAAAAATTATAAAAAATATTTATCAGTTAATTAGTTTATAATTATATTGGCAGAATTTTGAAATAATTAAAAAAAAATTATTCTATCCTAATTTTTATTTTCACATTCGTTCGAATTCCACCTTGTTGTAAGTTGTTCTGTGATTCTAATAATACTGCCGTTAAAACCACCTCTTTTCTCCCTTTCAGTCGTAAAGCGATCAACTCTAATTTGCAAAGACAACGAAATGTCGGTAGAATGTGCATACTGTGGACCCAAGACTTGCGACGATCTCGGATATCCGATCCCCTGTGGAGGCGCCACCGGTATATGCCGACCGGAATGCGTCTGCATCGACGGAATGGTTAGGAATGAAGACGGGAAATGCATACCTAAAACAGAGTGTCGTAAGTACCATTACCATATTTACTAGACAGTATTAAGGTGTACATAACAATCTACACACCAACAGTTTAACAAATACCTCGATGACGTCTCGATAATTCATCGAAAAAAATGTAATGCTAAAAGTATTTAAAGTCCAAACAAAACCAAGTTGACATTTAACGATCGCCACGTGGCCTAATACAGCATACAATAGCAGTAGCTAGCATAGTTTTCGGGTCTAAATGTGGTTAAATAATAAATACTTATTATTTTCCTACAAAATCGTCTTTACAATAAACACGAACAGTTTGAATTGGCTTCATGACTTGGCGGATATTTTTTTTTCACTTTTCATACTCAATTTGTAATCATTGCAGCAAACGGCTGCGCAGGCGACAGGAACGCGACAACCGGTTGTGGGAACCACTGCGGTAACAGCTGTTCAGATTATAAAGATGTCAACAAGACTTGCTTCTCTGGTTGTAGATACAACAGCTGTGACTGTAAGACTGGCTTCGTGTACCACGGCGAGTTGAAGAAATGTGTGCTGGATATTGACTGCTGTAAGTACAAAAACTTTAAGAAAAAATATTTGTTCCAGAAAACATGAGTTTAAGAGCTCGTACACATAAACACGATACGATGTCACGTCGCATAGTGCTACGACGCGACGGTACGTAGTATCGTGGGACGAGCGAGCGACACGACATAGCAACGTGCCACGCCACCGCCGGTGCCGCATTCAGTTGTTATTGAAAATTGAAAGATGACAGACGACATTGAGGTTGATCGTTTAATAATAGGGTTATTAAATGATCAATCTCAATGTTGTCGAAGAGTGTCCCGTACTATGTGACAAAACATCAGAAGAATTCAAAGATAGAAATTAATTTTTCAAGATAAACTGCGACCGAACACTCGATCGTGGTACGTTGCGATGTCGTGTCGCTGGTGCGTCCCACAATACGACGTACCGTGGAACGTCATAGCGAGATGCGATATCGAATCGTGTTTATGCGTAAGAGCCCTAAGGCTTACTTTTCTAAATGTAGGAATATTTGTGACTTGTGCGTAGAAAATGTGTGCTAACTGCAAACTGCAACTACGAATGCGACAAAATTACTTCATTTGGTGTAAAGTACAATGTATTGTAATGAATTTATAGCAAAAAAATTATTGTATAGCGCCTGTTATGGTATATGATCCCAATATTGCAGTCTGAGGTACTGCATCCACAACTTAAGAAGCGGTGAAGTTTTGGGCCTTGTTCCTTTCTTTACCATCTTAACAAAAAAGGAACCCAATTCGACGAGTAGGTATGCTTTTTTTAAGTTATGATTTGAAAAATTCTTTTTTTTTTTAAAGTGTACATGAGTACTTCTTGAGTAGTATCATTAAAAAATTTTCAAAATCAGTCCAGACGTAAGTTTTTTTTTAATTATAATACTTTAATAAGTTCTTTTGGTGCTTGCCGTAACGGAGTTGGTAAACAATTTTTTTTTAATGAGTATTTCGAGATTCATTTTGTGACATATATTTTTTCAAAGATTGTCTGTACAATAAATACTGTTACTACATAGATAGAGGGTTAGGTTTAGGTTTGGATTTCATATTTTATCACCGTGAAATTTCAAAAACCCTTTCTTTAACTAATTCATTACATACGTACAATTCTCAAATAAAAATAATACTCCTAGCGGAAACAAGAATAAACTGACATAAGAAAAAACATAAGAAAATCACATAAAGCTAAGTAACAGGGCGCCATATATTCCTCTTATTTTCCTACATTTGCCTCTTCCATATAATTCGTATTAGCATTAAGGAAAACATCTGTAATACTATGCGAGAATGCAGTTACTTGGAACATTAGCCTTATTATTAAGCGGTTGTGTATTTGACGAGCATTTTTTTTTCATTGTGTGTCTGTAATAATCACGCACCTAAGCAAAACATGACGCTCAAAGATTTTTTGATGTGTAAAGTAAATAATTAGTAAGTGACTTGTTTTTACCCAAATGCGAAAAATAGTGGGGTTTTCGAGTTCTTGCCATATGTATATTTTTTTGGCACGCTCTAGAGCCTAACAGCTAAACAGCTTGTCGTATGTGAGTGGTGTCAAAAGATTCCACATGGGTCTATAGTTCTTGTAGACGAGTTTACTTAAGTCACTTTCAACCAACTTGTTCCTGGATCTTTTCTTAACATCATACAGATACTTAAGCTTTTGTGTGTAATAGAAATTAGCACAATTAATAATTAGTCTAGAATTTGATATAAATAAACGGGACTCGGAGCAGTCAAACAGATGGACACAATGAAACTATAAGGATTTTTTGTCTAACGGAGCCTTAACAACTGAAAATAAAATGAAATACCGTTAGACACTTATTAATTAGTATTAATCACCTTAACAAGGATTAATTAAAGTGCTATTCATTTATGATCTTATTCTAAATTTAAAATATAATTCGAACAACGCAATTCCCGACGCTACAAAAAATTACAACAATCTCAATTTCCCAACCCAGAGACTCAATTAGCTGTACGTGTTTTCCCCAAATTAAATTTATACAGTGTATTTCCAAGTTTTTTTATACTTTTTCGTCGACCTCTGCTATAGCTGACCGTGCTCTGTCTAATTGGCGACCTTTCTTATCAGCATTGTTGAACAATCAGTTTTATAATTACCGACAAGGAATTCTTTTCTCATTTACACAGTAACTTTTTTTTCAGAAACAATTTTATGAGGAAAACACGAAATTATTGAAGATACTCGACGATCGGAAAGGTTTTACAAGGAAGTTATTTTATTTCGGTGATCTGGAGTCTAGGCTAGTTCTGGATTAATTCGTTATACACTGTTAGCATTTGCTGCTCTTATTTTCATTAGGAGACTGAATTGGTGATTGCGCCCTCTTCTTACTCTTTTTAGTCAAAATATTTTTTTTAATTTTCTTTTATTTCGAAGATGACATTCTTTTTGAATTATTCTTGCATTGTATAAAAAGATTTAAAATTAATAAGTAAAGTCAGAAAAATGTGCTACTGCCATAATTATATATATAATAAATTTTAATATAGAAGATTTTATTGGTTATTTTGCTTGATAAATGTTATGTTATGATCACCGCAGCCGTTGAGAATGATAATTAAATTTAAATTGTAAAATATGTAAAAAATTATGGAAAAATACTAAATACCGAAATTTTATGTAAATTAAAATTCTGAAAGTTATATTCATTGTTTTTGTCATCAGCCTATTTTTATATTATATATATATATATATATATATAATCTACAATAAAATATTGCTTTATTTCTGTGTGACCCCTTAAGGGGTCTACAAGCTTTAAAATACATTAGTATTTCTATTTATTAGTGATGTTCTTATTAAGACGTATTTAGAAATAAACGAAGAAAAAACCTTTTGTGAGCTAATACAATTGATTGTAGTTTTCAATTACCTATGCATTTTAATTTAGCAATTCTTTATTATTATTTAGATACAATTTTGCTGATAAAATTTGTGTTAAACTGATTTTTTAAAATAAATTTAGTAATAAAACATACTTGTTTTATTATACACCATGTTCACAATTAATGGAATAAATGCTTCTAATTTTATTCAACTCAATTTTTACACAATATAATTACAGCGTTCGTTCTACATAAATGTGGATACAAGAAAAAACAAATAGATAAATACGCCCGTCACCTGTCTCACCCAAACTTCGATCTATCAGCAAAAAGGTAAACAGAAAAACTTTTCCATCCAAACTCGCCCCAAACAAACACAAGAAAAGTGCGAGCAAACAAAACCAAACCAATTACAGCTAGAATAACATCAATCCTGTCCAATTATTTTATTAGAATGGCAATCGTGAGTCAATACACAGAGATAATAAGATAAATTAGGGACGGGCTGGTTACGCACTCATGCAGTTGAACGAGGCGAAAGTTTTTATGGATCCGTAGCTATTATTAAAACTACTATCACACATGGCTTTTTATTTTTTAACTAGCTTAGCCTTACGTTAGATTGCTACTCGCCTGAAGTAAAGCGACTATTCGTAATGTAATGCGGTCGCCTAGAGGAAACCGATTCACTCAGTCCCAGATTATAGTTATCGGAAAACAGAGTACCCGGCAATGAATTCCACATCTTCGCAGTTCACACAAAAAAAAACGCAACCAGTGGTGTTCTACATCATCTCTACTAGTCTGATTATTATAAACAGATTGACAGTGTGTTTAGATATATTAATTTAGTATGAAAAGTTTAACTAACCTAACCTACGTAGCTTAAATTTGATAACTTTGTATTAAAAGCAGTTGGACATTACATGAAACTAATAGTAGCTGTCAAAATTCAATACAAGGAAGTTACATACCTAAAATCCCTATTAGATCCCCTTTGAGGTTGAATTAGCACAAATCTTTGATGAATAGACCCTCCAAATTGTATGTTTTAAGGTTCAGTGGTTTAGGTTCTACGTGGATTCCTAGCAAATATCCATCTGTCAGGATTTAATTTTATATATTATACTGGGATATAGGTAAGGTGTACCACCCCTAATCGATAACTTTGTAAAGATAAAAAAAACAATACAGAAAGTGAAACAATATCATAAGTGGGTCTTAGATAAGCAATCTAAGTAAACTTCGAGACATAGCTTCGCTCAGTCAACCATTGCAGCGCATCGCTGTAAATGCTTGCATGTGTAAGCAGTTAGTTCTGCGATTTGTATGAAACGTATGTATTGATTATATTGTTTGCAAGTTATACTTGGGTAATTGGTATTATTTTGTTTTAGTTCTATTTTTATGAGCTGAACGAGAGAAGCATTTTGCTTTAAGTCTGGCAAAAATTTTCTTTCGTCTATCAGTATGTATGTTTAATGGTTATCACTCGCATACACGTCATATTGTTACTGGTTATAAAGAAACTTAGTATATTTAATGAATTTATAGAATTTCTTTAGTTATTTAGTTGATTGTATTAAACCGAACAGCAGAAAATAAAAGTCAAGAAGCAGGAGTAAAAATTCTGAAAACGAACGTAATCAGTCAAGAAGTTGTCTGAATCTAGAAGTATAATGGCTTGAGAGAATAAACGAAATCTACTGTAGTCTGAACTAATAGTTATACATTTAATAAAACTTCAGTAGCACTGCAGTTACTAAACAAAACCAAAAAAATATACGTACGTACCTATCCTATAATTATGTCAAACGTGAAATTCTCGCAAAAAAAATAATCGAAAAAGGTATGAAATCAAAAAACATACATTATCTGGCCCTAGACATTCTAGACTTACACATTTAGAGATAAAAATCAAATTAGATCTGCAAATAAATTACATCGATATTTTCATTAAGACAATCCAATAAGAAGTAAACAAAAGATTAGTATCTGCTGGATTAATGCCAGAATTTTGTTACTAACAAATAATACATTCTGATAATACTACTTCAATCTTACTTGGATTGAAACACTACTAAGAAAACACCAATTTAAATGTTTTCAGACAGGTAGTGTTAACATTAAAAAACATACAAAATACATTTATTATTATTATCTTTAGAGTATGCAGAAAGCGTTTCAGATACATAGATAAACAGATAGATGATCTGTTCATTGAAGACTCACAGAACACAAAATACGAAAAGATTTTTTTACATCTAGAGCCACTAATGGCACATCTAACACAATGTACTTACTCGACTTATTTTAGTTTCAGATACTTCTAGGATTATCAGAGGTATGGTGGGTCTAACATTTTAAATTGATATTGAAATATGTAACTAGTAATGTATCTTTTCAGCCAAGTGCAGAGGAGCGGGCACTTTATACAATTTAAACAAAAGAAACTTAAAAAAAGTCTTTCGTTATCCATCAAAGTGAACCCATTACAGAACAAAATTTTAAAAAATTCAAAAACATATTTTAAATTCTATTTACAAAGATTGGTCACGTAATTGGCCAAGTTCTATGGAGGATGTAATATATTTTATTTAATTTTGCAAAATTTTGTTCTGCAATGAGTTTACTTTGATGGGTAGACTAAAACTCTTAAGTATTGTCACACGTTACTGTTGCACGCTGTATATAGCTTCTCTGTTTCCAGACAACTATAATTAAACAAGTCAAGTTATCAGGCGAGTTGCGGTCAAACGCAAGTCTACCTTTTTAAAGAAAAATTACGAGTAAATAGTTTTTTTTTCTAAGTGAGCGTGCTTCATCTTACGCCGCATCGTTTCTTTACATCAGGGAAATTGCGGTCCGATGCAGATGTATTTGCTTTAGACATATAACAATAAAAAATTAATAACTATTGGGTTAGGCGTGCACTTAACCAAGAGGGGACAAATGTGTGATCATGTCGATACATTTTTAATATAGAACAATCCCGGAATATGAGAATAAAAATCTTTTTTTGAGCGACTTTTAAAAAGTAATAGAAGGTACTATATTCGTTTGTTTGTAATTTTTCGTAGGTTCATTCGCCGATACTCTTTGATTGTCTCATATAAATCTTAACAAATTCGGTCCAGTAGTTATTTAATCGTTTGTTTTTTTATAACTATATATAGATGACATTGTTTTGTAACTTAAATATTGTGTGAAGAATGAAATCAAGTCTTAAGAATCAACATCTTCAAGTACCTAATACTTAAAGAATGTGAAAACCTACTTCTATTCTTCACGCTATATTTAAGTTTCAAGAAAGTAAATAAGCCGGTAACAAAATATAATCGTATAGCTAATTTTTTATGTATATCATATTAGGGTCATAGAAAAAGTAATTTCCCATGGTTACAGCGCCCCCTTTTTCGGTTAAATACAACGCTAACTGATAACCCTGTGTTTTCAAACTTATTTTTACCTAAGTACTCTGTGACATAACGCCATAGGAACTTAACTATCTCTATACTAATATAAAGCCATCACAAAAAGTTCCTGGAATGTTTCCTAAATGTTTCCGCCTGGCTGGATTGATTTATCGTCTGGCGAAAATCGTAAGAACTTTCTTATACGCACGCAAACATAGTCTTAGCTTAGAAAATATAAGACTTTATGTTTGAAACGTTCGTCTTAGAAAAAATATAGTAGGCGAAATTTTAATATACTCTACAGGGTTATCGGCTAGGCGTGAACTAAGCCGAAAGGGGGTCACTGCATCCATCCTAAGAAACAACTTTCACTATGGGATCAACCTGAATTTAAGAAAAAATTATCGGCTGTTTCATACATTTTGTCACTGACCGATTCACTTTTTCTATAGAAAAGTTGTTTTTTGTCGATTTCCGGATTTACCCATTATGGAAGTTGTTCATAATAATGAGTACCTATAGTTACCGCTTAACGAATAACTCTGTATAAATAGCTTTTGCCCGCGGCTACGCCGGCATTATTTTGGTTTGTCCCGAGAAGAAAAGTAGCCTATGGCACTCTCCGAACTTCGCCAAACTATCCTTGCGCAAAAGATGCGATCCGTTACTTAGTTGTTAAGGAAAATAAGTGAAAAACTTTAAACGACTGTATCTCAACTTAATACTCAACGAGTGAAACCACATGATAAGTGTTAGGCCCTAGTCATCGGCAAATAAAGACAAAAATGACTTAACGCACATCAAATTCGATCTACCAGTTTAGGCTCTAAATGCTCCAAAAAGTTAAAAATACAGTACACGAAACATTAGCCAAATTTTGGGCAGTAAGGTAATAAAATTCATAGCCATAGATAGCTACTGTTATGCCTACGTCACACTCAAACTTTCTTCGATCAATAAATCAATGAACCAAATCCTGCACACCAACAACAATACTCCATTAATTAACAAGTTCCAATGTCGGAACTATGACCAACTCAACTGCCTACTCAGCTATTACAGCCAGTCATAACTTAACACGTTGATGGACATTACTACTGTACCGATTGTTACTGCTTTGTCACTACTTTATTTCATACATTGCCTATAGACGTAGTGTCACAACACATTGTAAAATATATATGTAATACGACAGTACGTCTATAGGCGTATACGTCGTAAGGCGTACTGTCACGTAATATATTTTTTTGTAGTATGTTATATGACAGTACGTCTGTAGACGTATACACCTACAGACGTACTGTCATATTACATGTATATATTACTAGGGTTTGTGACACTACGCCTATTAACGTTGTTGAAATAATAAAAAAAATGTGTTTTATTTTAAAGTATTTATTAAATTAACAAAAATATTCACTTACATATACTTCAACTAGCAGTCTTAATAATCATAGCGACAATTTTTCGAGTCTTTAATATTGAAGTAGTTACTGTAGTAACTACTACTATCGTATAAATCTTAACAAATCTATATACTCAATATATATTTTTAAGTATTTATTATGTTAACAAATTCGCCAACAGGTACATCTATTAGGAGTCTTGATCTCAGTCTCAATCATTTTTAAAATTATAATAATTCGAGTCTTTTCAATTTAAGTCTTAAAATCTTACAAATATCTAAATAATCAACATACAGTATTTATTTTAAAACATAAGTTAACAAGAACATCCGCTTCTATTCTACTTTATCAGTCTTAATAATTAAAATGGCACTTTCAAGCATTCACATACAAGTGATAACTAAAATCATGTAATCACATAAATCTTTAAGAATTATAAATTATGAATTATTAAACATACAATATCTCACACATAGTATGAGAGCAACTAGTAAAATCACAGCAGTTACTTTTTTCTTATCACAACATAAACATTCTGTGATCATTATTAATCATCAGTTAGACTAATAAGTTTTCGTGATAACATTCAAAGCAAGATGGGCACAATGGGGGTTTATCTGGGCACCCATTGCAACGATAGCTCGTTTCTCGTCGAATGTTTTTTTGGGTACAAACTTTACATTTCAGGAAGGCGAATTTTTTTTTGGTTCCTGGTCGTGCTGACATTTGTTGGGGCCAGTGACCTCGCATGGTATTTTCAGTTTGAGAGACGTTTGCTTCTTGAGAAGTAGGTGCTGAAGATGTATTTGGACGGAAACGCCTGCTATCATGAATGCTGTTTGAGTTGTTGAATAAGTCTCTTGGTTTAGAATCTTTAAGGTCAATCATCACTCTGATTAATTCCTCTCTATAATGTACAAAATGGTAAGTGCTGGCGTTGTCTTTTTTATATTTTCTGTACAAAAAGAATGCATTCCACACTGCCATATCTAGAGAGTGAAATAGCACCTTTTTATACCACCTTATGGTTTTTCGAGGGCAAGAGTAATATGATATCATCTGATCTGAGCGATCAATTCCGGACATGTATCTGTTGTAAATTTCAACTTCAACTGGTTTCAACCTCGATTTGCCGAATCTGTTTTGCACTTCCACGATTGAAGGATGCTTCTTAGTCGTAATCATTAAGACTGGACGCTTATCCTTCCATTTTGAAACATATACTTTGTTCTTGCGTGACCATACGTGCTCACCCCTTTTCAGCTTTTTAGTCGTGATATGTTTAGGATTGTCTTTCCTATTAGTGCGCAAGGTACCGGTGCAATGAGTTTTCAAATCCAGTAATTTCTGTGTCAACTTCACAGAGTTGTAAAAGTTATCCATGAATAGATGATGACCGCGAAGCAAGTATGGACGCATCAATCGCAATACAAGATTTTCTGTCTTAGACTCAGATTCACGCATGTTCGGATCTATTGCTTCCTTGCCTGCGTACATTTTTACATTCAGTACATAACCATCATGTGTAGTTAATTCATAGAATTTTATACCATAGCGAGCTTTCTTAGATTTAATATACTGACGGAAATGTAGACGACCTCGAAATAGTAGAAGAGATTCATCCAATGATAATTCCTCACCTGCATTGTAAGCTTTTCTAAAAGCAAGTGTCAGCATATCAATAAATTTACCGACCTTATCTTCTCCTTTGGCATTCAAATCCGATGCACAAAGACATCGTAATATTTGCTCGTATCTCCGTCCTGACATAGTATAGTTGAATACGGGATGATAATACAGCGCATTGGATAATGAAAAGAGACTTCGTTGTTGAGGGCATTTTATCTGACCTTTGAGAAGACTGAGTCCCAGGAATTTAATCATTTCTTCGTAATTCGTTTCACGGTATACAGCTTTGCGGCTATGTCTGGTATGAGGTCTATTACTGTTGCAGAGAGCTTGTCCATAAGCGTTAGTACAGTCTACTAGATATTCTATGTAATTTCGCGGAAACACAAGGTGAAAAAAATCTATAGCATGCTCCATACCATCAATATTTACGGTGATTCCAGTGGCTGAATTGTCGAAATTGAATTCCGGTATGTCAGTAACTGTAGTAGACCACGATTCTTCCATAACAGGTATATCTGATTCTCTAGTATAGTCATTGATCGAGGTTGACTGTCCATCAGTTAGTATTGACACATTCTGCGGCTGTTCATCATTACTGGGTTGCACATTTGTTGATGCATCAGTTGCAGATGAAACAGGGGCTTGTACTAATGATGTGACAATATCGTTGCGATTTGCTTCGGAGTTGGAAGAACATACAGTTCTGTCATCATCTGAATCGCTAGATGAAGAAGATGAGGACTCACCAGAACATAGAGCAGCTGGTCTTTGCCTTATACGCCTTGTTGCTGAGATTGTGGTTGCATCATCAGAACTTGTCGATTCGTTGCCAGATGGCTCATAATCGTGGTCATTTCCGAACTCCCCATCATCAGCAAAAGGATCTTCACTTGACCCAGGAGTAGAAGCCGCATCAAACAAGTCTTGTAGTCTTTTTTGTTCCTCTTCATAGGAATTCCTAGCCGCCATCTGCAAATAATTACTACGTATTTTAGTAGGTATCACGAAATATTGTTCAAAACATACAACATGAGAAATGTATTGTATACGGATACAATATAAACTCGAAATAGTGTTATACAAATAAAAAACAACATAAATAACGTTTACAACAAACATTTACTAACCTTTCAATACGATTCATCTGCGAAATTGGCGCGAAAGCACTTAGCAACGCGTGGGGCACCGCCGCCGCGCACCACCCGACTGAATGTATGAGAACAGGACGCCTACGGCCGTAGTGTGCGTGCGGAGGGGGAGCGGAAAAATGGCGACGTGTGCGTGATCTTGTGTGTTTTTAATCTTCACAATTCATTACACGGTGACAGTATAAAAGTCTAAGTTACCTCTACGGTGGCACTACAGCATGCCGTTCCTAATATTTGTATGAAAAATCGATCGTCTTAAGGCGTACTGCCTTTGGCTTAACCTAAACTCTTACGTCGAGAGGCGTACTGTCGCATCACTTTTTAAGTATTTACGTCAGTGGGCGGTACTGTCCATCAACGTGTTAATAGATTAGTTGGGTCCACTTTCAGAGTTTGTACTTCATTGAAACTGCTGGTTCAATTCAGAGCCTCGTTATATTGGAACTAGTGCTGGTGGAATGTAGTCTATATATAACAGAGTAGGTCCTGACTAACTTTCTGAGTAACATTAGTATCAACGTATATCTTAAATAGCTATTCCTTGTGACATAAAAATTGAGTGGTGTATTAATGGGTATACGTTGTAAAGGTGTACTAAGGAATAATTTTTGAAAATTCAACCCCTAACTTCGCCGCTTCTGTTGACCATAAGCAACAATTTTTGTTCTATGACTTTTGATGATTCGATAGAAAAGAAATTATAATTATGGTCCGCAAATTTACAAACACTATGTAATTTTACCATATTATGCAACAAAATTGAAATGGAAACTATTTTGGTTGCGAATTTACAGAAGTTCTAAAACATAAGTTATTGTTTATAGTCAGAAGACTATAAAGAATTAAAGAATTAAAAGTAATCCTGTAAAAACACGAATATAATTTATGTTCGTACCTCTCACTTTCTATCGTTACCTAATAATTTCGTATCGGGATAACGGGAGTGAATATTAAAATATCAATTTTGCTCCGTAACGTCCTCGGAAGTTTTTAGCAGTTTGCTGGAACTTTTGTAACTTTGTTTGAGTTATTTTTTGGAGTGAGTAGAGAGGTGTCGTTTGATAATGCGGAGAACGAAATTTTCATAAAATATTTTAAATATATGCAGTACGGCCAGGATCCCCTGATCCGATCTCCTAGAGGATTTCAGTGAACTCATCGGTTCAACAGAATCCCTTTGAATAGATTAAATATAAAGATTGCGTGTTGGTTATTATGGAAAAAAAGTTATTTTTTACAAAATAATGTTCATTAGATGTACTCATATATCATAATTCTGTATTCCATTTAAGTTATTGTGTCTTATTTGATTATGAACTTGGGGACTACGAACGTGCGGCTGAAAAGAGACAAAAATGGTATATGTTAAAAATATTTCATAAAATACGATAAAGTTATTGATCATCATCCTAATTATGTTAGTTTATCTGAACCAAATTATTCCTATGGACTCTAACAACGAGTGGAACCGCAGGATGAAACTAGTATATATACTATAATATAGATAATAATATGAAGAAATATCCAATGAAGTGTAAGGTGTTACACGTCAATATCAGTTTAACGGTTTAGGCTGTAGTGAAAGTAATTTAATTGTATATTGTGCTTTTTTGATAGCAACGATCACAAAGAGTTAGGCAGTCATACACATTAACATAGAAAGTATCTAAACAAAAACACACTCGAAAAACATTACTCTCATTTTGAACTGTCACGTAATCCGAAAAAGATATTTTTTATGTTTGTTACCTATTTTACCAGAGACGGTGGACAGGTTCGAATAATATTTTTTAGGTTTGAAACGATTTCAAATGGTTCCACACAAATTTAATCAAAATCTATGTAACAGTTTAGTTTTAATTTAAATTAAAATAACTTAAGAGCAGAATATAAGACGATTGCAATTTTTTCAATAATATTTATCAAAATATATTTATTACATCTATTATGTAAACCTTCAATGATATCGGGACGCTTACATTTTACCATTTAGTAACCGTTAGATGAATTGAATCAAACAGATCAGTAACACACCAGTAGGCACAAACGCAATTGATAAACCAGATATCGCCACTATACAGGGTCAATCAATTAGCATCCTCAAGGGTGGCTTCTGATAAACAATAAGCAATAACAGCAATAACTTTAGTTCTAGAACTTGAGAAAGTTTGCTAAAAAAGAATTGTCCATACAAATTTTTTTATAACGAGCGGCGAGGTAGGGAACATTTTTTTTTCATTCTATTTTCCAAAAGTTGTTGCATATTAACATCAGAAGCTACCCTCAAAAGTATGCTAGTTGACTTACCAGTGACCCTGGATATGCCATCTTACTTAATAGACCTGCTAGTGCAACTTACCAGGGCAATTCTCAAACAGTACACACTTCCCATTTTGCTCGTTTAAAAAGTAACCCTGGTTGCAAACACATCTAATGGATAGATCGCAAAAAGTAGGACAAACTTCCGGGTCAGGATTACGGCATGTTGGCCTGCAAGCTGATGGGCACGTGCCAGCACTATGTGAGTTGGAGTCTTTGCAGTCGGAATCTGAATAAAAAATTATCAAATCTATTTATTTATAATATATTATATTTAAAAGTAATATAATAATTTATTGTAAATTAATTATGGGGTCAAAACTGAAATTATATAACAAATTGCCAATAATAAATAAAATAAATGAAAAACTTAGCATATTAATGAAATAACCCACCCCTGACCTTTCCCGGCGCAAAAGTGCCCATCACATTTGCCGCGTTACGTCGTTGAATAGCAATGACCAACCTTTGCACCAAGAACGAACCGGAGCGGGAGTCACCAGTCACTACATTAAGTCTACATTCTATCTCCCTAACGAATTGCTTTGCCTCTGCATACCAACAACCCAAAGTCTCTACGGCCACTGGCACAAACTGTTAAAGGGGCTCCAAAGCTGCATATTTGACCCTCTTCTTACTGTTGGCATCTTCCGCACCTGCTGATGGGAAGTGGACAAGGACTTAAGTGGCTGGTAGCAACAGTGCTGACATACGTAGCATCCCATATGAGGCATTTGCCGTTTTTCCAGGGCACTAAGTTCAGCCCGTCCGGCCTTTCCCGATCAGATCTGCACTGGCCTAGAGGCTCTAGCACCTGACGTTTGCCGATACAAGGGCTCTACGAACTATCTCTTTTAAAGCGTGGTGTCGCGGAAACCTCCCTGTGCAATGCTGACAACTCAGTGCGTGATAGCCATCAGTCTCCAAAATGGAACCGCAGATGCATCTGTGAGGTTCACACTCATTGCAGCCCAGGCGGAGATGTCACCATTGAGGTGCCCAGGTAAGGCGAAGGCAGTGCATGCTACTACGCTCCAGATTCGAGCTGCGAAACAGCCCGCATTCTGGCCCTGTTGGCTCCCGTAGCACCGTCCAATAATTATTTCTGGACTTCCGTCGCGAATAGTTACACCAGAGTTGAGCGCTGACCAGCTTGAGAGCGCATCTCGTCACCAATGGATTGAAGTAAAATAGTTATAAGGTTTGCAACTTCATGCGACGACATCAGAAAAGCCGGTAAGCCCACATCACGAGTGCAACAAACTCGTGATATGAGACCACCACACCGGATTGGTAGACTCCACTGAAGCTCATCTAGTGAAACATTGAGGACTGGCTCTACTACCGATTTCAAGACTTCGTCCGGAAAAAGCCAGGTAGGAGTGGTCCGCAACAAGTAAGTGGTTTTTTGGTAGAGCAAAGATCATGCGCAACAGAATAATCGCAACGTGTGCGGGAAGATCTTTCAGACGTTCGTGAACAATAAGGAGAAGCTGCTTTCAAGCAGTGATAGCCTAAAAAACTGCACTGAGAAAAAATTGAGATACTAATAGGTTGAAATCAGGAGATGAAAGTTCCAAAAGACCAGGAGGAAGTGAACTAAAACGAGAGAAGTGTACGAGGATACGAGCCGCCACACTGCAGGGGAAAAATTCGCACTTTGTGGTATTCACATCGAGTCCCAGGTCTTTGAGTCGAGGAATAAGGACCTCCAGATCCTGTAAGACGACTTCTGAAACACCATCGATAGTGCCATAGTCGAGGTACCACACGTTCAAGGCTGGTTTGAGTGCGAGAATCGCTTTATGTATGTCCAGACTAAAAACAAACGGGCCAAGCAGACCTCCCTGCTGGGCTCTCACTTGTGAATTATCAAAAAAGAGGAGGAGGAGGTAGGTTTGGTCATTAAGATAAGCAATTTTAATATTTTTTAAGCAACATTATAATAATTGTTTTAGTGATAACAACTGCCTCCAAAAATAGTATTAGACCCATTAAAAAATTTATATTCTTCTAAAGTTAACCAATGAAAGCCCACTTGAAAGGATTCGAGTTGCTAAGTTAGTTAGATTATACGAAAAATTTTGATATCTTTGTCAATGTCGATTGTTATGTTCTTTCCCCTTATTATTTTAATGAGGTACCTACTAGTTTAAAAAAATGTGTTTTCTCTAGATTCTCACGTTGAAATATTTTGTGTTCAAAACAGTATTTGTTACAGATTAATCAAAAATAGAAACTAAAAAGAAGCAACTTTATATTAATATGGAAAATAATTTAATACCTATTTTAATATCAATAATCTGTTTTCATGAAAAACCGTCAGTGATTTTATCACGGAAAAAATAATCATTTTAAGAATTAATTTTTTAATTTGGCCTGCTTCTCTAACATATCGCCGAACATACATAAAATATTCTAACTTAATAAGAACCTCCTCTCTTCTTCTATCGCTTAAGTGTTTTAGGTTATATTGACTTCTTAGTCAATATAACCTAACTAAATCACCTAATTCATGTCACTTTATGGCATGTCTCGTCAAAACCCGTCACGTATGTTCGAGTCTTGTAATTCCCGTCGAGTCTCTCGTCTGAGGCCCGACGGGAGTTACGGGACGTGTATGAGCCATGTTAAATTTCGTCGAGTCGAGCCTCGCTAAGTCTTGTTGTTGTTGAGTCTCGTCAGATGTCAGATTTCGTCGAGTTTAGTCGAGTCTCGTCAAGCCTGGTCAAGTTTTGTCTAATTCATCGAGTCTAGTCTAGTCTTGTCAAGTTTCATCGAGTCTCGTCACTTTGAAGCACTTTACAAGACTCGGTTTGCAACTGCACTGCTGGTCACGCTATGATAGCCTCCCTAACCAATTACGGTCAAGTACAGCTAACGCCTTATTAATCAGTATTATGCGCCGGACGCTTCAAATTTACTTAATTATATGAATCAAAAAGAAAAATAGCTGACGCAAGTTCATTGAGAGGATGCTAACTGATTGTCAATATGATAAATAAGTAATTTTATGTATTTGTGTTTGAAATAACTAAACTTACCTTGACATGTAGTCATTAGAGGTAGTAGTAATACGATCACAAACAAAGTAACGATGAGGGCCAAATACTTGGTCATGATGATCAATATTCTAAAACAGATTTAAGATGCAAAGAAGAAAATAAACGTTTTCTTAAGTGATAGACTAGATTTGTAGAGATCGACTCTATCTAATTCGTTTAGATTGTGTAGCGTTTTCTGCGTTAGCGTTTTTTTTTAAGTAGATAGAATGTAAAATCAGAGCAATGTATAGCATTTAAGAAAGGAGTGAAAAAGATACGAGAAACTTACCAGTAAAATTCAATAGTAACTAAGTTCTTTGGTATGACGAATAGCTTTTATAGCCAGGCCAATTTATTCTTCACTGTTTTACGTACAGATGTATTCATTATATTGTTAGGGTTGCCAAGATATTACGTTTGATGATGTTGATAAAAAGAAGAGGATAAAGAATTTGTTACAAACAAACGTGAACAAACTTTGTAGGTAAGTACATTCATTTTTGACCACTCGAGCGAAAAATCCCTGCTTCGGTCTGGCAAATATATCTTACGTCGGTTGGGGATTTTAAATTAGGAGCTAATCTCTTAAATAGGGGAACTTTTCCAACGGTGCCATTTACTGGTCGATGTCATTAATATTTGGTACAAACGTGTGGAACACAATTGATCTGAGTAAAATAAAAATTGGTCAAGTTGGTGTTGTATTCTTTTGTATAGTTGCAAAAAAGGTCGCGGTTGCGAGGACGACAGTTTGCGTAACTTCTGATGTGGAAACCCCTGCATCCATAGAGTACAAACAGACCAAGAAAAGTAGTCTGGAGTCAGAAGTCTAGAAACTTAGAGTGACTTTTAGTAGAAACGATTCGGTTTCTTGTCCAGTTATATACGGACAAATTACTAGGTACGCCTCGTCTAACAAACGGTTTGAAGCCACCTCAAATAACCCGACTGCTAAATATCTAAACCAGTGTACCATCTTTAATTATTTTTTTTAATTAAATGTCACCAGTGTCTTTTGCACGACTAATACGAATCTATAAACACCACTCACATAAAAATACGACAATCCGTTTAGACTCTAGGGCATGCCAAAGAAATATATATACATAGATACACTCAAAAAACATAACCCTCCTTCTTTCGCATTCGGATAAAAATACGTTCGGTGAACATAGTTACTCGTACAACTTTATTCATGGCAATAATCATAGAAATAAAAAAAAATTAAACTTAACTCACATACTAGTATCTATTAAGATAAACAATCTATATTATTATCTAGCCAAAATTACAGTTGAAATATTTTCCACACATACAAAATACCTATAGGTAATAAATACGATTGGTACATATAACACATATTCAACGACACAATTTTTACAAGTTCTTCAAAATATACCTACCTACTTGAACTCTGCAGCGACACAAAAATATTAACAGTTATTACATTTCAAAATCAAACTAATTGTGATTAAATTTACATTTGGTTTATTTCAAACAAAATATTATTATTTTAAATTGGTTCAGCCGTCCCCGAGAAATCAGACGATAGACAGAAAAATCGGGGCGAATGGAGTACCACCTCTTTTTTTTTGGAAATCGGCAATAAACATTAAGTATAAACTTATTTTTTAGTAACTATTCTGGATGTTACCTCAAGGGAGAGATTGAAAGGACAAATACGAGTAAGAACAAATCAATCAAACTACTTTACCCATTGGTAAAAAAAAAGTATAACTACTTTAGTAGTTAGTTAGTAGAGATCAACTGAAACGCAATTTTGAGCAAAAAAGACTTTTAATATCGGTCAGTTTCTGAAAAATCGGAAAACTTGCAAAAAATAATAATATTATCTTAAAATAAATACTATAATAGGAAATAGCAACCATAGAAGTAAAAATTTGCATGACAATTTCAGCCTCATATTAACAAGAGCATACTTAACTAGCTAAATTATCTGGTAAATTATTCTTATGTTTCCTAATCTCATACCTTTTAGTGATGACGCACATCTATACTTATAATAAAACAGTAACTCAAATTCAAATCAAATTCTGTACCTTGAATATATTTAAAAAAAAATCTTTGCGGTGTGTTATTAACGATACAAACCCAAAATCTATAATTTATTTCATTTTTGTCTGTCTGTCTGTCTGTTTCTGGACTTTCCATAACTCCGAAACTGCTGGATGGATTCTAATTAAACTTGGTATGCTTAAGGTTCATACAATGAGGTAGGATCTTATCAACTTCGGAAATCAGCTGGGGTTCCCGTGGGAATGGGGATGAAAGTCGAAAAAAATAAAAAAATATCGTGGTAGACGCTTACATAAAACGTTATAGCAAGTTATTTTTTTTATGAAAATCAAATAATGATATAATTATTTTGTTGCTAGAAATCACTCACTGAAATTATTGTATCCCAAATTAAATATTCCTTCGCTTTGTAGTTGTAACAAAATATCTATTATTGGAAGCTTTAGTTCATTGAACATTTTAGTAAGGAAGGTTTATCTATTGAAGCTTTATTTGCATATATGGTTTTTTTTTTGTTAGAAAGGACTTACTGAAATTATTGCACCACAAAAAAATCGGCATTTGTATTGTAGTTTATATTTTCGATAAACTATCGACGAGGTTTTTTTTAATGGAAAACTAAATAAAATATTCAAAAGTAAGATATATACTTATATCCATATAAGGGATGGATATATTTAGGAACTTTATGTATAGTCACAGTGACAAAAAAAAATTTGATTTAATAGGACACCTTTTTAATGCTCAAAAATCTATACTTATAATAAAACTGTAACAGGTCAAATTGAATATATTTTAAAAATTTCTTTCGCGGGGGGAGTTATTAACGACACAAACCCCAAATCTATATTTTTTTTCATTTTTGTCTGTCTGTCTTGGACTTTCCATAACTCTGGAACTGCTGGATAGATTCTAATGAAACTTGGTATGCTTAAGGTTCATATCATGAGGTAGGATCTTAACAATTTTTTATTCCGAAAATTAGTGGGGGTTCCCGTGGGGAGGGGATGAAAGTCGTATTTAGTTATAACTCAATAACGCGTGCTTTGATTTGAATGATTCTTTTTTTGTTGGAAAGGACTCACTTAAATTATGTTATCGCGAAAATTATTGGGGGAGGGGCGCATGAAAGTTGTAACGAGATTTGGATGATTATTTTTTGTTAGAAAGTTCTACCTGAAATGATGTTATTGCGAAAATAAGTGGAGATTCCCGTGAGAGAGGGGATGAAAGTCGTCTTTTACGATAGCTCGGTAACGCGTGCTTTAATTAGGATGTTTTTTTTGATGTGTATGACTGTACGTGTAAGAACACAGCGTCAATTTTTTTGTAGCGATGGTGACCGAATAGCTAAAGGGGTTAGATTGCCGTGCGAGATGTACGTGGTTCAATACGTAATACGCAAGAAGAGTTTCAACTTCCGTTGAAGGAAAACATCGTAGGAAACAATAACATGATAGCAGTGCATTTTTAACACTTGCCTGGCTAGCTACCACCCTCAAATTGAAAAATCTGTCGCCAAGCACCTAACGGTAGCGGCGGCCTTCTTTGAGAGACTATAGACGTATCCCAGACTAGACATGCTCCATCTAGGGGTCATAGTGTCGCTGACTTCTGTGATAGTGCGAGCTGAGTGTCAAATGACTACTTGTCTTGAATGAAAAATAAATGGGCAATCGGGATTAATAAATTATCAAAAAAATTAACCATGGGTGAAAATAAATGCTGAATTTGCAAAATGAAATAGGTGTTAATGCTATGCAGAATCTTTAGTTCTTAAAAAAAGTTCACTCATGGTTAACATCACTTCTGTATTGCTGTAATTAATCAAATTTAAAGTTCACAACATTGCATCTTTTACAAAGATAAGACTTTCAAAAGGATCCATGATATACATTTTCTAATTTTTTAAGTCCCACTATATATTTATGCAAGGTTAGCAACCGCGAACGAAGTCACGGGTACAGCTAGTATTATCATATACGGCGAGATATGAGTTGTCGTATCTTAGCAGAAGATAGAGAGTTTACTTCGAAGCTACGAACTTTAGGCTGAAATGCAACTAAAAAAATGTTATTGTCAAAAATATAGTGTTATCAAAAGTAAAAACCATAATGATGCAATGCAATCGTTATTCTAAAACAATTCAAATAGCAAACTTAGGCTCTTGATTGTAAGCCACTTATCGCAATCCCTTACTTAAATAATAGACCCGTTTGTTATTCCAAACTAACCTGGGCAATTTTCACTTAGGAGACACTTTCCACTTTGCTCGTTTAATAAGTAACCATCGTTGCATGCACAGTTAATGTTTGGATTGCAAATAAGGGAACAAGCTCTTGGTTTAAAATTACTGCAAGTTGGATTACTTACAAGGTGTTCCGCTCGACACTAGATGTGCATTATTTTGTATTATTTTAACTAGTTTTTTTTTTTATATATGCATACAAGCGGACAAAAAATGTGTAATGTTTTGTTATAGTGTTCATGACATTACGTTTATAGATTGGCGCGCAAAAAGTCCCCATATGTTTAACCGACTTCGAAAAAGAGGTTCTCAGTTTCTCGTTAACTAAGGGTTCCGTACGGAACCTATTACTAAGACATCGCTGTCCGTCTGCCCGTTTGTCGGTCATCTCAAAATTTTATTTCTGCTGCCGCTATAACAAGAAGACTAAAAGCAGAATAATAATATTGTTTTTTTTTAAATACTCTCGACATTTGCTGTAGCCGTTTTGGATTTGAAATCGTTATAGTGTATAGTAATATTGAGGGAGTTGTGAAAGAAAATGCAGCCCGTCACTCTGTGGCGGGGCGGCCATCTTGGACCGATTGTCATCAGACATAACTAAGGACTCTCCCGGCTATATTAGCCACTTCAAATTTACTTTTTTTATGTATCAAAAAGAAGAAACGGCATCTACCAGTTTATTCCGAGAAATGGCTAATGGTCGTGCTATATGAATCAGAATAACAATCTTCAAATAATTTCATATTGAACAAAAATTACTAGAAAAATATGATTTGTTAAGGATAGAACTAAACTGTGTACTATGTGTGTGAAGTCCTTACATGTTTTATTAGTTACTTACAGAAATAAACATTCAAATAAAAATGTTGTTTCTAAAGAACTAACCTATCTAAAAAATCTAAAAATACGCTAAGCTTACGCTAGGTTATGTTTATTGGGAGGATGCCAACAGATTGCCAATATGATAAAGACATATATTTTTATGTATTTATGTTTTAAATGACCAAACTAACCTTGACATGTAGTCATCATAGGAAGTAGTTACATGATCACAAACAATGAAGGCCAATTGATTGTATATCCAATTTGGTTTATTTATCCAGCTGACAAACAAAATGATGGGCTTGTTGGTAAAGAATTTTGACCTTCTTTTTTGGGAAGCTGGTAAATAAACGGGCTGTCTGAGCACACTAAAGGGATATTTCCCTATTGAATAGGAGAACGGGGAAAAAGGATCAGAAGGAAAAAAACTCACAATTTGCCCAGAAACACACTGGCCGAGAGACCAGCGTGTTTCTGGGCAAATTCTGAGAAATTGTGTGGGGAACACACATTAAATATTTAAAAAAAATCCGACTGATTGAGAACCTCATAAAATTTTATTTTTATAGAATAAAGCCTTGTTTACTGAGTCTCGCCATCTCGCCTGATGTAAATTGTAAAATTAAGGCGTGCTTGCATAATAAATACCTATTTAAGTAATAAGCAACGTACCTTCTCCTTTTTAGGAAGTCGGTAAAAAACGCCCTTAAATCATGAAAAGTTGCGGCTGATCTTCTGTTGGGTAAAGTTGTTTAAAATTCGTATTTAGGCCATTCATGTGACTTAGTTTTGTTAAAATGTAAAAATAAATAAAAATACACTACAATCAAATTAATATGTATGTAATTATATTAATAAAATAAAAGTATTTACCATGATACTCAAATATTTATAATATGCAAAATTTAACATATTAAGTCTACATTAAGTGGAATTTAGAGCAAAATAATAAAAAAATATACCATAAAAATAACGATGACTAACATTTTTTAAAGATATAAACTTCTCTAATTGGATTGCTTCGTATAGAGTCTTCATGGTAGCCTCTATAGAGGCGCCAAAAAATAAATTACTCTCGATTCCGCTCATTAATGACTAAACATTCTTCTGTAGATACGCAGACATCCGTCTCCGGGTCCCTAAAGAAGGAGTCTTCACAGGTGCACTGCGGGTTGCAATTGAGGACCAAGGTGTTACATGTTACTGGTGGCTGACCAGCTTCATCACAGTACCCTGAATTGCAATCTATTGGACAAGGGTTCCAGCATTCGTTAAGGCGAGTGCAGTTCACTGGAGCTGAAAGTAATAGCAAGAGAAAGTTAAGTATACTCGTACAAGACTTTAAAAGATAATCAATGGAGTCAGGCATTACTTTGCGGAAATTCATTTGTAAAAAGATGTTTTAAAAAGAATATCTAGTGTTTCTCGCTTCGTTCTGATGTCACTAAGAAAAAATGAAATGTATTTTTTCGTTTTAAATTAGTTATCTTTTAATTTTTTTATTACTTATTTAAAACACTTACGACACAAATCCGACCTGATGCACCTCTGATAGTCCCTGCTCAAGAACCTATGGTTCAGATTGCACATGCATCCAGAGAAACAAGGCGAGAAGGGGAAAGTCTCACACACTGGAAAAACTCTGTTATCGTTCTCAGGGCAGAAGGAATTCTGACAAAGGGATCTGCAAGGCACGAACCTTCCGTTTTTACCGCAAGGATTCCCACCTGAAAAATTAAAATTCTCGGCTTAATGTATGAACTAGCAGTTCTATGAAAATTTGGTACTTATGTAATTTCAATTATTTATGCAACTTTTCAAATATTATGGAGTAAAGTAGAAAAATGTACAAATAATTATTATTTAATCATTAAACATACCTTTACAGTTATCAGGCAGTATACATCGTCCCCATTTATTCAGTAAGTATCCAGGTTTACATTCACATCCTAATGGTAAACACCTCTTCCTACAAGGGAATGCGTTGGGAGAGCTGCAAGTGGACGGGCAAGGCTGGGGACATTGTTTTACAGTGGCAAAAGGATCTCCGTTGCAACCAATGTCAGCTGAAACAGTTAAAAGCACATGAAAAATAACACCACCTAGCACTTTGCTGTAGGCAAAAGAGTTCAGTCATTTACAACGCATATTGTAAATCCACAACGAAACGAGACTACTATATTTCTTTGGCACGCCTTAGAGCCTAAACGGTTTGGCGTTTTTTTATTTGAGTGGTGCCAATAGATTCGTTTTAGTGAGAGTGACACTGGGTACATGAAAAATTAAAATCATTTAATAACAAGAAACAAAATGTCTGAAATCTTTGTACCTAAGCTTTCAACTCTCTTATCTTGTTGGATCAATCTTAGTAGCATCAAAGATGTTGCAAAACTTACTTGGGCACTCTTCTATTTTAATGCACGTTCCTCCGACATCAGACAGGATGTAACCTTGCATACAGTTGCAGCCATCCAGGTTTGTTTCAGAAGGAGGGTAGAAGTCACAATCTGGAGGATTGGGTACTTTGCATGTTGGTCGGCAACCTATTGGCACGCTGCATTCTGTTAAAGATTAATATTTTACTAAAATGATTATTAACAACAACAAATACTAACACTAACTACTTTCAGAGTTATTGATGTAAAGCTACGCCTAAACGGACTGACTGTACACATCATAATAAACTCTCAATGTGGGATCAACTTAAATTGTGAGAAAAAAATCCCTTATTTCATATATATTGTATAATGACGAGTACAGTAACTTCGGCTGTTACACTGCAAAGCGATAAATCTGTGAATAAAATCGTACATAACAATAGAAAACACATTACCCGAATGATATAAAAATAGCATGATACTTATATAACGTTTAAATTTGGTGTAATTTAATAACTTATTAAATTTAAAATTTAAAAATAGCGTACATATCAAATAAAAATTATGTGAAAGAAAAAAAAACCCTTTTCTGTTACAACAGCTTCAAAAATATAAAAAATATATTCATAAAATTTTTATACCTGATCAAAACCTGCTGAAATCAGAATATTTCAAATGCAAAATAAGAAAGTATTTTTTATACTATAACATAAAAAATGAGAAGATACGTAAGAAAAAATATACATACCCAAGTCAAATTATATAAAACATATTGAGAAGAATACTGTGCCATCATTATTTACTGGAGTAAGGTCAGCAAGATAATGAGAATGACTGACTGTCTACAATACGGTACAAGTCATATTCCGCAATCAATTTAATATATATGTATAGTAACCAAATGTAAGAAGAAATTGGTGAGTTTAAACTAAGAAGTAAGAACCAGAAGAGAAATAAATAATGAGAAGATACCCATGAACAAAATAAATAAACACAATCCAAACCAATAGAGAATGTCCCGTAAAAAGAAACATAATATGACGGTGATGAATGAGTATCAAACATACGTCACCTGAAAAACAGTCTTCACTAGGAATACAAACTCCACTCTCATCTCTAAGAAAGCCGTCAAGACAATCGCAACCAGATTCACAGAGGTCTGTATTATTACAATTAAACGTAGTAAAAATACTATAACACGTTTGTGGAGGGCAAATCACTCTGCAGTCTGAAGGTTTTTCGTTAATTTCGCAAATAGGTGCAGCTAAAATATTAAAATATTTCATTTAGTTCTAGTAAATAAAATTGATACTTAAAATTCAATGGTAGAAGGAGTAGAACAAAAAAAGCCTTTCAAGTAGTTAATCAATTTGACAATTGTAACAAGGCTGATAGAATGGTGGTGAAAACGAAAAAGGCGTTGATGTTCTTTTGGTTCTCGTAAATAAAATTGAAAGTTGAACTGCATCTAGAAAATGTAGAAAAAGAAAAAGACCTTTAGCGCCAACCCCACATGGTGGCATTACAAAAAGAAGATGATGATGATTAAGTATCTACAATAGCTCACCTTCAAAACACTCTTCACTAGGAATACAGAATCCACTCTCGTCTCTAAGGAAACCGTCAAGACAATCACAACCAGATTCACAGAAGTCTGAATTGTTACAATTAAACGTAGTAAAAATACTATCACATGTCTGTGGAGGGCATATTGCTCTGCAGTCTGAAGATATTTCGTTAATTTCGCAAACAGATGGTGCTAAAATGCCAAAATATTTTTAGTCATGCCGATTTGAATAATTGGTCTTTTGGTTCTGGTTGATTAAAGTGTGACGGTTGAAACAAGCTTATTAGAATAGTAGAGAAGAAGAGAAATGCTTAGATGTTCTTTTGGTTCTGGTAATGTAGAAGAAGAAAAATTGGGCCAACCCCACGACGGCATTACAAAATGAAGATGATGACGATTAATCTACACAATACAATACCTCACCTGCAAAACACTCTTCATTAGGAATACAGATTCCACTCTCGTCTCTAAGGAAACCGTCAAGACAATCGCAACCAGATTCACAGAAGTCTGGATTGTTACAATTAAAAGATGTAAAGATACTATCACACGTTTGTGGAGGGCAGACTCTGCAGTCTGAAGATCTTTTATTAGTTCCGCAAACAGGCAAAGCTTAAATGGTACAACATTTTTAGTTATACGGGTTTTAGTAACTAGTCTTTTGAGTCTGATTGATCAAACTGACAGTAAATTAAAGGCTGATAGAATGGCGGAGAAGAAGAAAAATTGACTGATTCCTTTGGTTCCGGTAGCTAAAATTGTGCTTGACTTCGACTGATAGAAGAATGTAGAAGAAAAAATATTATAACGGCTATCCTACACGGATGAATAACAACATGAAGAAGATGATTGAGTATCTATAATACCTCACCTCCAAAACACTCTTCACTGGGAATATAGACTCCACTCTACTCTCGTCTCTAAGAAAGCCGTCAAGACAATCGCAACCAGATTCACAGAATTCTGTGATTATTAAGTGTAAATAACTGGTCATTTGAAGAACCAAAAGGTTGATCAAAGTGACACTTGAAACTAGGTTTATAGATTAGTGGAGAAGATAAAAAAAGTATGGTTCTGGAGATGAAAACTGTTGTTGAATTCGACTGATAAAAATATGTAGAAGGAAAAAATATACTGCGCCAACCTCACACAGAAGTTAGCGCAGTATCAACAGGAATGATGATGATGATTGAGTATTTACAATCCTTCACCTGCAAAACACTCGTCACTAGGAATACAAACTCCACTCTCGTCTCTAAGAAAGCCATCAAGACAATCACAGCCAGATTCACAGAGGTCTGTATTATTACAATTAAACGTAGTAAAGATGCTACCACACGTTTGTGGAGGGCAAATCACTCTGCAGGTTGAAGGTTTTTCGTTAATTTCGCAAACAGGTGAAGCTAAAACGGCAAAATATTTTTGGGTTTAGGTGAAGTTATTGATTCATTTTAGTCAAAATTAGCTCGTGTCATCGTGCTTTACATTACCATCAATTCTACGGCCTCTACTACTTGTCCCAAAATGCGATTTGTGCATGAATAGGCCTAACTCAAGTTTCTCAGTAATGCCATTTGGCGTAGACCACCATTTTTACACACGTTTAAAAAATACTATTATGTACTTTGAAAAAATTGACAATAGTGCCATTAGGAATAATTCAAATATAAATAGTAAGAAAAAAGAGTGCCAGCGGTTTGACACTGCTGGCTCAAAGCAAGCGGTACTAATATCATTTAGTTATGGCCTTGACCAACGAGGTGCGTTTGTTTATTTATCTAGTCCTGGCTATTGTTATTCTAGTTCCAAAACCTATTTATGACGTTTGTCTACTAAGAGTTGCGCCAAACATCACCTTTGAAGCATTGATTGCCCGGAATACAATCTCCGTTGTCATTCCTGAGGTAACCATCTATGCAGTCGCAGCCAGGCTCGCAATAGTCTTGCCCGGTGCAATTGATCTTGATAAAGAGGCTTTGGCAAGTTTGTGGAGGACAAGTCCTTCTGCATTTTGCTGGTTGTTCGTTATCCCTGCATATAAGAGGTGCTGAAATTGGAAAGAACCACTTAAACTATATTTAATTACATCAGCCCAGAAATTCCCAATAATTACAGCGCTCCATAAACCAATTAATTACAAAAATAACATCATATTTTCGAACTTTATGTAAATCAGTAATATATATTTTTTCATAAGTTTGAGTTTGGTCCCGTTGCAGAAGTTGATTTTTTCGCGGCTTTAAGTTTGGTCCAATGCCAGAAGTTGTGTTGAGACGTACTTAATGTTTATTCACTCAACTGTATTTTGATTTACAATTTTGTATAATATGCTCTAGGTCCCGTACCACAGAATAAATAGTTGTAAACTATACGCGAGTATTTTCAAATAAACATACATACTAAGTACAAACAGAATTTGACTATTGTTGCTAGGCTTGAAGCATTGAAGTTTTGCTCGTTTAGTGAGCAGATAGGTGTAGGTGCAAAGGTACTTTCAAACGCCCTAGATAAAGGTTAAATTTAGGTATCACTGACCGTTAAGATGCCCCGACCGACTCTTAAATCCCTGATTTTCACGCACTAGTGAATACATCACGATCCCTTTAGATCTATTTAAAAGCCAGCTTAGATACCTGTGATACTTATCTACGTAATAAATAATATTGTACGTTTAAAATAAAAATATTTTTGTGAAGCTTTAATAATTGAACCGCCTTTGAGTTACAATACATTTTGATTAGTGTCAGTGTCGCTTAAGAAACGAAGGACTTTTATTTTTTGTAGCGATTTAAATAATTTATAACTTAGAAAAACCTAGATTCGTTTTTTAATTCGAAGATTTTAATACAAATGAGTCTTTTTTTTTCAAAATTAAATGGTGACATGTGCCTTTAATAACATTAACAAAATGACTAACTACGACAACAACAAAAAAATCTTATTAATGAATCTATTTACATTTAACGTATTCGTACATGAACAAAAAGTTATTGTTTGAAATCTGGCAATGATTTTTCATCTTTCGGTATACGTTTGGATGTCATTTATTACTAGCACACAGGTTCAACAAAAAAAGTCGAAATTTGGTATGCACGTTTAAAAATTACAAGATTGGGGGGATCTATTACCTGACTGAAGGAACATTAATTAACATTAACCTGATTGATTAATCTGGTTCTCATTTCTTAAATGTAACTTTCAACTTTCTCGTCGAGCATTGTTCACTACGTATGCAAATGCCATTGGAATCTCTCAAGCCGCAATCATTCGCATTATTTCACAATAGTTACACAAGTTATAATTTCTGCAAGCTGTTTACACATTGACCAATATCTTTCATGATCTTATAAAACACGGTCGGTTTCAGAGATTTTTCAGATTCAGAATTAAGTTGAAGTTTCTGTTCTACACATAATTTTTTATTATCCTTGTATAATCCATTTACCTTTAAATTTAAAATTAATAGTAATTTATATTCATATATGCCGAATATTATTGTAATCGCCTAGAAAACGATGCCTGACAAATTTCCTTATTTTTAGGGTTCTGTACCTAAGAGATAAAAACGGCACCCTATTACTAATACATCGGTGTTCGTCCGTCCGTCCGTCTGTCCCTCTGTCAACTGGCTATTTCTTGAACCAAATTTTTACAAACGTTTTATTTCTGTTGCTATAAGAACAAATACTAAAAACAAATTAAAATAAATATTTGAGGGGGCTTCGGAAAAACAAACGTGATATTTTTAATGTTTTGCTAGATACTAGTAACGGCAACAAGTAAACGGTTGAAACATTCACATAATATTTAGTTGAATATTTTCATTGAAAATAAATAATTAAATTAAAATAAAATTAATATTTAAGGGGCTCGATACAACAAACTCCCATACGATTTTTGCCGTTATTTCCTCTATATTAATTATAAAAAAAAGGTAGAAACCAACGTTTAGATAATGGTACGGAAACCTTAGTGTGCGAGTCCAATTCGCACTTGGTCGCTGTTATATTTAAAATACCCCCGCAACCGTAAATCTCTGCTTACGATACGATTAAAAACATCGTGGAATTGTTTTCATCAAGTTTTCTCAAAAGTAGTTCGAAACCATAACTTGTAAAAGTGAGTTGTAAGTGTATGTAAAGGTGTTAACATCAAAATATGTAACATTTTACCACTTTTACTTGTAGCAAAAACTCTTGTATGCTGTGTAAATTAAAATATAATTCCGATAACTACCTTTAGAAAAGGTAACAAATTTGTTTATTTTTTTCTAGTAACTTAAGATATTAAATAATCATGAGCATGATAACTTACGAGGCGGGCACTGTTCATTCGGTATGCATATCCCACTAGCATTCCTCAGGAAGTTAGGTATACAATCACACCCGGGTTCACACGTCGGCTTGCCACAGGCGTAATCAGTGTATGAGATTTCACAAGACAGTGGCGGACAAATAGTCCTGCATGCTACTGCTATCTCGTTTAAACCGCATCTGATTACTGGACCTGAAAAATATTATATATTCTCACTTGCCCTAGAATGTGTCCCACCAATGAGACTAACTGGAATTTTGTGCCTTTCTGTCATACATTCTGCTATGGAATATCGTTATGATCACTTTTTACCTGGAGCAAAAGATCCGTGATAATAATACCCATCACAACCTCCCATTAGTAGAACGGCAGACCACAGCATTAACATCTCGTTAGCGTACAGCCGATGAGCCTTTAAACACGGTACTTTTATAAAACCCACTTTGCAAATAAACGGAATAAGGATAAGAATTAGTACAAAATAAATATGTAAATAGCATGACTCAAGATTGCGAGCGGTAAACGGTGTTTTTTAACTTGATCATACGTTGTAAAACACTGTTTTTATTTTGTGTTTGAGAAATTATGTAACGCATCTTAGTAAGTACTAGGTATTTTTAATAAATGGATATAGTAGCGTAGCATGAAGAAAGAAGAGATAATAATAATAATAAGAGATTGCGGCTAATTTGTTAAGGACTAAACGACAGTTACTTTGGGTCGCAATGAATAACATTTAAATTACCGGTCTTATTAATAAACTCGTCTTAAATTTAAATGTCTTTTCTCTTGTTTTTTCTGATGGAGAAATTCACGCGTCAAAACAAGACAAAAGATGTTTAAAGTTAAGACGCGTTTATTAATAAGACAGTTATGGAAATAGTGAGTGTAAATGTATGTAATAAAAAAGTGAAATAAAAAGTAGATTGAATGTGTAGCAGTTTTAAGTAAGATTTAGTCGAATTTCAATAATTTTAGACTAGGAAGGTGTTTAAAAACGGCTTAATTCAACATTCATTCGTGGCTCCTTTGAGGACTTTCCCCTTACTAATTCGCGACTCATGAACCGCTTTACTGGCTTCAACCACCGGCGGGTGTAGGGGTAATTTATATACCCACTGCATTAAGATTGGAATTAATTGTAAATGTTGAAATGAAAAAAAAATAACAATAAATTAGATTAACTTAATTATAATAATTTAATTTAAGTAATACACGTGAATAACTAGGGATCATCGCAGAAAAAAAATGTCATCGCCGAAACTAGTGAGCATCGCAAAAACAAGTGAGCATCACAGAAATCAACCTTCTCGACATTTTTTATTTTGCTTATTTTCGTTGTATTTGGAAACAGTAATCAAATAAAATATAACGGGCGCAGACAACATCAAACGACTCGCGCTACAGACTATATAAAGGCTTTCAATTGAAAAAACATATATATTTATATAATAAGTCCCATACTCTTACTTCTACGCTCTAACTAGATGTATAGTCTTTCTGACGACCTAACAGACTATTCCTGAGTCACTTCAAACGCCCCGAAGCACGTTGTGAGAAAGACTTCAAGCTAGAATTCTATCCAAAAAGCTCGGATTTATTTCCACTTTTCAGTTTGGGATCCGCTTAAAGCCATTTCGGACAAAGAGATTCAATAAGGCCACTTATCCGCTGAAATACTTTTCACAGTTTTAGAAAATCGTTTTTCATTTGATGACTTTTCTTATCGCTTAATTTGATTTGGCAGTAGGTAAGTACAGCCTTGTTTTAGTGAATAATTTAGCATCTGGAAAGCATTACGCATCTACATACATAAATTATATATAAATATATATTTCATAAAATCAATGTATTTCTATAAATCGTATTATTTTCTTGGTTATAAGACAGTGCTGTGTCATTAAACACTGATATAATGTAAAATTAAAGAAAATAATTTGTGGTTTTTAACATAAACGGAGTACCTTAGTTTTACTGTAAAATCTCGAAACAAAACGCTTTGCTCGCTTAATTATACTCACGACATTCATTTTCAGGTACGCAGATATCTGAATCATTTCTGTAGAAGCCAGGCTTGCAAATGCATCGAGGGCGACATGTGAAGAATCTCTTATCGCACTCATTTGGTACTCCGAGCTCTGAGCATCTCTCCTTCAGGCATGGAGGTGGACAGCTGTTGTATACTTCGTTCGGTCTCGTGCAAATCACAAGCGCTGGAAATCAGCAGACATTATGATTTCTCTTAATTATAGGGTCAGTGCAATCCTGCTTGAAAACGGTTCTAGTTTCAACTGTATAGTTAAATAAGTATTGCCAGTAACCACTAACTAACCAACCAGAACACATTAAAAACTTAAAATAACGTAATAGCTCTCCCGACATTGCATTTGTAAACGCAACGTCTACATCAGATTATTTTATTTCCTTATTCAGAAACTAGTTACGCTAAAAGTATTTCTTCTTAATCTTGCTCCAAAAGTAATATTTAACAAACATATCATTAATCTATAAGTTGCTTTAATACCTACACTTTTTTACCGTTATAATAACGGCAAAAGATGTAACTACAGCCTGCTAAAAGATGCTAAAAACCGTATTATTTACGGTTTTAAAAGAAATGACGCTACCTACAAATTACAAGATAAAGTAGATCCTAAAACTTAATGATCTTATTTACTTAAGGATGATCGTAAAAGATTTCTTGACGAGGTGAAGTATTTGATATAAAACATCCTTCACTTTAAGATATTCGTATCACATAACTCTTATCAAACACATAAACCTTAGCGCAGGAAACAAACCGAATTAGACTTCCCTTTGTTCCATTATGGCTGTCTATGTTCTTTGTGCTTGTTAGAATTGAACTAGTTGTGTTGTCAAGCTGACTAACTGACTTAGAGTTTTACACACACAAGTTGGTGGCATTATCTTTACTTCATCAGATAGTTAAAGTTTTGAATCGTTAGATATGTTAGTTGATGGGTATAAACATGTTTGTTTAAACTCCTTGTCCAGAAATACTAGAGCAGTTAAAAATAAGGTCGTAATTTCAACACACATTAAAGCACTATTTATTACATACAAAAAAATACAGCAACGAGTCAGTAAATTTTTTTTACTAAAATAATGCAAATATTTCTAATTTAGATTTATTTCCAAATATAAAGAAATTTTGGTTTCATTTCCATATATTGGAGTATAAATAAAACTTTGCAGGTTCTTCGTGATTACCGTACTACACAAAAAGTAATAAAATCAGCTGTCTTCTTCTTGAACATAATATGACGCCTAACTAGATCATCCAGCACTTGCCCAAGCCACTAAACCAATTCAGCCAAACATCTTACACGACAAAGTAAGCAACTTACGGCATTCGCTGGCAGGAATACACCTGTCATTTTCACGAGCCAACCTCAAGTAGTTAGCCTTACAGGAACAGCCACTCATACATGGGAAGGGAGGCGAGCATGCTATGATGCCTAAACTGTCGTCTTCAGGGCAGAAGTTGTTGGGGCAACCAGCATTGCAAAATACGAAGTTCTCGTTGGCAGAGCAGTTTCTTGCACCTTTGTGAGAAGATATAATGTTGTTACTACAGTTCTGAACCTGCATGTATTTATGAACGTAAGAAGGTCTGTTGTCATTAACCACGCTTTACTGTACGAGTTTTCCATTATCTTAATAAAGTCAGCTTTCTCAGCCTGCTGAGTTTTTCCTTTTCAACTTATTGTGACTATTTACTAGAGATGAGAATAGGCATATACTCGTAATAATAGACTAAAGGTTGTGCAGTCTGTATACTGAATCTATAACTCACGGTCAAAAAAAACACTAAATGATCAAGATGAAAATTTAAGGAAATCATGTCCCTACATTTTGCAATTCAGTCAACTCGCAATTTGCAATTCAGTCAACTCGCAATTTTTTTATGAATATAGACAGAATCTGTTTTAGCATGTAATTCGAAAATAAAATAATGAAAATATAAAAACAAACTGCTATTATTATTACCTCTTCTAGAGGTCGAATTTGTTTTTTCGCTAGTGAACCACGAAAAAAAATAGCCGAAAAATCATGATGACCAACGAATGAATAATTTATAAAATGATGATTATTTACTCGTATTGATGCAAACTGAAATACATATTAATAGGACTTAACTTACCTGGACAGTCTTGCAACGCCACACATTTTTGTTCATCATCTAAATAAAATCCCTCTTTGCATTCACATCCCTCCTTCCTACACATTTTGTCGCAAAATCCTGTCCCACCAGGAAATTCACAAGTTCTGGGACACGGGTTCGGGCATGATTTAAAGGTGGCGTTGCGGTCGAGACCACAACGTAGGTAATCTGAAATGTAATGGAAATACATAGTTCAACGACTTGAATTCCAAAAGAGCGAATCAGAGCACTATTGCTGACTGTCGCTTCAATATCTGAATCAAAATATTATTATAGGTATATAACCTGTTAGTTTAGTAAAACTGATACTGTAAACAATAAGGTAAAATTCTATAAAATAAAAAGTCCTGACTGATATTTTATATCCCAAACCACTAAGCCTAGAGATATAAAATTTTATTCAACAAATGGGAATAAATAGGCTGGTAAACTTACCCGGACAATCCTTTAATAATACGCATTGCCCATTGTCATTCAAGTAGAATCCTTCCTTGCACTCACATCCCTCTTCCAGGCATGCTTTGTTGCAAATCTTTGTCCCCCCAGGGTTCTGGCAGGTTCGTTGGCAAGGGTTTGGGGAAGATATGAAAGTGGCGTTGCGATCGTTGCAACGGAGATAATCTGTAAAATCGGCAAGTACGTCGATGTAATACCGAGGAAAATACCAGTACCTTATAAATAAATACTGATACGATTAAAATGAGTAGGTGGCCTACATGCAAAATATAGACCACTAACGTATGTGCGAAAAAAGAACCGTCGCGTAAAATGAATCTAGCATGGTGATTTTATATGACAACTTCAACCTAGTACATAAATAATATAAATTAAAAAAGTAAAGTGATTAAATACTAATAATTCATTTACTAAGTCGCGTTATGGTGACGTAACTGTGTTGTCAATGTAGCAAATACGTTAAATAAGCACAGTGGCCCCTCATATCAGACGATGGTTCTGTTTTATTATCTGGCTTTTAGAATATACAGGTAATCCAAGTGCTCCAAGCTACCACCAGAGGGCAGCATACGAAGAATACTTTTGAAGAATGAAAAAATTTACAAGAACATACCTGGACAATCACTAAGATGAATGCATCTTCCATCATCCGATAGGACAAATCCTGGCTTACATTCGCAGCCTTTCCGTACACACAACCTATAGCAGTTCGGGATGCCTTCAGGCAAGCTGCAAGTACCGGGGCAGGGCATGGGGCAGTTTTTGTACGTAGCATTACTGCCGCAGCGATCGTCTGATGATGATAAATAATACCTTTGTATTTTTTTAAAGTCAGAGACTGTCTATAATTTGGCAAAGGGAGTTTCAAATTATTTTGATTATTAATGAAGAACTTTTCCTCATTCAATATTCCGTACCTATCAGGGGTAAAAGCGAGACCCTATTATTATATTCTAAGTAAGACCCTAGTACCCTATCATTAGACTGAATCTCATAAATCGTGATAACCTAGACTTTTGAAATTTTCACAGATGATGTATAGTAATACTGACTAGTTAATTTAAAAAAAGGAATTTCCGAGTTCTAATACGGCAGGCACCGACAGAACCCGTCGAATTGAGTACTTCCTCTTAATTGGAAATCGGTAGAAAACAGAATAAAAGAAATATTTTTCTGGCTCCCGATACAACAAACGATTTTTCTTGGCGATATTAATAACGGCAACAGGTACAAACTTTTAGTAAATATGTTATATTTAGAAAATGGTACGCAGAAGGGTCTGCGTACCATTTTCTAAATAGTGCGCAATTCCGAATCGCACTTAGCTATTTTATTTTTTATTGATGTGACCTGATAATTAAGGTGTTGCCGGTATTTTGAGGCAAAAAGCAAAATATTAAAAAATCCCGTTACCATTACATCCAAAACTAGTAACGGAGCTGGACGAAGAACTGCGTGAGAAGATGCTAGATGAAGAACTACGTGACGAGACTATTGATTGTGATGATCTTCTTGGTGGTCTAGGATACACTGAAATAGAGAAGTAGTAAAGACGAAAAAAGACGAATAAATAAACGTATCGCAGACTTTTAATAGTAAATACAATATTTTTACGGCATACTTTAATTCGGAAGACTCGAGATACCTCATTTAATTTGAGATATTTTCAAGCCAATAATAAAACAAGTATGTTTAATTATGCTTATATCATTTTTTAACCATATGATAGTTGTTTTTATGACTATTATGAGAACATTAAACCAATAGTTATAAAGTACAAAAATATTTATCTAGTAAATCCACGTCTACATAATTAAGACCAAAAACTAAACATTTTTTGTCATTACACGTCATACACATAGACGGCCATCCACGGCAAGCCAAACTACAAAATATTTGAAACTTTTGCCATTGAATTTCAAACTCTAGTCCAACAATGTAAGACACAACTTACATGGAGCATATCCTGGATCAGTCCTCTGACTTCCCATCACTGAATCACTGCTTAAAATACAAAACACAACCAAACATAGCAAAACCATGACGACTACCCAATCTCGGGTCCTACGACGAATTAACTCCTCAGCAATAATTAAAACATTTATAACGATCCACAGTTTATTTAATAGGTACTCTAGGTAAATATTTTTGTAACGCTGCAAATCTATTAAGGATAGGAACTTATATAAAAAAATAAATGAATAAAATACTAACTTTATTGAAACAGGTGGCAAAAACGGTAAGGTAAGGCTGATTAAACTCGAAAATGACGTAATTATGTGTGTTCTTATCACGACATTACAATTAAATGAGTTTATTATTTATCTATTGTTTAGTATTGCTCGTTTATTGACTTGTTATTTATTTTTCGCTTGAAAAAAACATTCGTACATATTCGGTTATCCGTACATCATAATATAAAATAAAATAAAATAAGACCCATAATTTGCCAGTACCAAAATTTTAGCCTATTTATGAGCACGGCTAAATTTATCACGTATACCTAATTAAGTATTCTATTAATTTAATTGTTGAATTTTTCTGATTGGTTACCCGTGCATCATAAAATAAGTTCCATAATTTGCCAGCACCGAAATCTTAGCCTGCCTTTGAACTCGACTGTTAATCAGTTAATTATGTAGTCTATCGATTTGATTGGTTTTAAATAAGGGAAAAAATGTGCATTGCCAGTCCACGTACGAGTAGGTAAGATAAACGTGACGTGTCGACATCATAGTCAAGATGTAAGCTAGACTTAGATATAAGTACCTTTATATGTTTGATTGAATATCAATAGAAATTATGGGAACAGACTTAAATAACTATTTATTGTGATCTATCATTTGCTTCAATGTAAATAAAGATACGATTATAATCTAACAAAAGGTTCAGGCTGTATTCATACCAGTTTACGTACGACGTACTGTTAACGATTTATAGAAATATGCCACAATAATGACTGTGCACGCATATTATTATCACCTACTACAATTGGTACTTATAGGCAGTAAAGCCTTATGCAAAATACTAAGGCATAAAAGAGTCAATGTCCGACCATTAGGCGCGGCGGCGTAGAATTTTATATCATTCGACGTTTCAGTAATTTCGCTTGTAATGCTCTCGGGGACTGTACAAAGAGATATTAAATTTAAAAATGTACGTACAACGAGATTGCTTGGTGAGAACAGGTATGCGATGAAAATATTTGCGGTAGAGATGTGTTGTACCCGGACAAACTCGAGCATTGAGTCCACTCGACTCAACGCTATTGTAAAGAGAAGGTAATTCTCAATTCGACTATGTTTTTTTAATAAGAAAGCAACGGGTGCGTCTCTGCTTTGGGTCTGGCAATTTTTTCTTTTATCTGTCATTTTCAGTTTATATGTTTCTATAAAATCTCCTGAAATTTAGTACCTACTTGCGAACAGATCGTAGTTCCTAACCAATCCTAACCAATTATTTTTATCTAAAAAGAAAAACATAAAAGGAAAAATAACGGAAAATGTTCTTGTTTTTATATTGTACAAGCATTTGCCCGCAGCACTGCCCGCGTTATGTTGGTTTCTCCGAGATAAAAGTAGTGTAAGTCCCTCTCCGGACCTCCAACTGTATCTGTGCAAAAGATCCCGCCACTTAGTAGCTGATGAAAAAACTAACAAAGAAACGAATAAACCAACAAACACACTTTCGCATTTATCATACGTGTCGGGTTTTTTTTCGGGTACCTGGTCACCTCTTTGTAGAGTTACTGTATACCTACAATTAAGGGTTCTAGGTCAACAATTATTGCAAAGTTAGCGTACTATACTATATATAACTTACACGATAGGAAATTAAACAATTAAGTATCTAGTATTTTCATAAAATATTTTTAAACGTCAAATGATCTCATTCCGGCCAAATTAGGCGAGCATCTCTAATTTTCACAAGTTATTGCCTTCAAAGGGGTTGTAAAGGAAACTGCTATGCGCGAAGATTAATTTTAAAAATACTGGCTATTTTCGTGCCCTTTTTACCCGGATTTCCCTTATGCCGGCTCCCGTTTTGTGTAAAGAAGGCTTATTGAAAATTCTCTACAAAAATTCGCGTTTGTTTACTTTACCTACACTTTGATAAGGTCCACGGCCGGTTTACTTGAAGATTAGGTAAGTAGGTAGGTCTATGTATTGTCGAAAAGCTCTCGGGATATTATAAGCTAACTCTGTGAAAGTTAGGTTATTGTTCGACGTTATGTAAATAAATTATTAGTTTGCCTAGGACTTTGCAATAGCTAGATACTAGAGAACTTGGACTACGCCCCAATAGACTCAAAAACTAATATAACTTAAAATTTATAAATTAAGTACCAATTTAAATATCTATTTATAAAAAGAAGTGGTTATCGACTTGATACCAAAAAAAAAACATACGCTAATGCCGGTTTTTCTAAGTTATGTCTAATGGAAGAATTTCCACTCTGTATACCTACGTAAATTTACATTTAGAATGTGAAGCACTAATGATAAACCTACCCAAAATATAACTGTACAGATGGACGGACACAGCGGAACTATAATGTTTCCATGTACTACTAATAGAACCCTAAAAATAGCTTGTGAAGTGGTGCTTAATATTTAATACAAACCTTCCGCCAAAAAAGTATTTTTAAACCTAGATAATTAAGAAAACGGACTAAAGGGTTTCACCATCAGTCCTCGAAGCATTGTACTCGTTGTAGGTAATACTTAAAATCTCTTTACGAATTGGCATATGTGCAACCAAACAGAAACAAGTCAAACGTTCCAAGACAGATCAAATACAACCCAAATTCAATAACTCCTATATTCTTCTCACCGCTCCCTCATTCAACCAAACATTTTCCCTCCTTTTGCACGATTTAAAACCATAGGTCTCTGTTTGATCATTAAAATTCAATTTGACACGAACATTGAAAATGGTTTTGGGTGCCATGGACCGTACCTTCATACCTTTTAGACCCTTTTATGTAGATACCTGAAGGTTTTAATGCGAATTTGAAGGTAAGGAGGCGCCAGATTAGGGCCAAATGAAGGGATGCTTAGTAGGAAACTAAATGGGGACGAAATTGGGACTGAGGTTTTTTGAATGTTTTCTAACAATTTCAAAATTAGATTCCCGTCCCGGACCGTCGATTTTGTTTGTAATGATTTTATTTTATAAGTCAGATATGGGCTTAGTAGTATAGCATGAGCAAGTACAATATCTTATCTACCTACCTCTATCTATCTTTACAAATGCGAGAATATTTGATCTGGAGAACGCTTGCTTATCGGACGTTTTGTATTCCGAAAATAGGTGAAGTCAGTAACCCAATTTAGCCAGCGTGGTGGATTTAGGTCTGCACCTCTTCTGGGAGACCTGTGCCTTGCAGTATAGACGTGTCTGTGTGTGTATTGTACACGAGCTGATTTTGATTTTGTTTGAGAGGTGAAATCGGTCCAAAATATCGCCGCCACGAAATATAGAGATTTTCACATCTCTTTCAATATGTTTACTATATGTCAGGGACTAGTAGGATAAATACTAATACGCTAAGATAATTTTTTGGTCCAACATGGCCGCTACCAGAATAAATGGTGAGGTCTATTTCTTTTCAATTTGTACTCCCAAACTTGGTTGGAAAAAAATGAAACAGGTCACATAATTGTAAAAATTGCAAGAAAAAACAATGTCTGATAATAAAAATATTTTATTTCAAAAATTATTCATTATAACAATCTATTCAAAAAATTATACAAATCTTTTCTTACGGATTAATAATATATTATTTTACAAGATTTACAAAAAACGTATAAAAGGTAACTTTTTACAAAACTTAGCCAATTTTAATAAATACTTTAGAAAAAAAAAACATCATTTTTGTTAATTTTGGCACGGACGCTAATAGGTAGCCACAATTAATTAATAATTTGGAAATGTTGAAAAGAGCAATCTTAGCTTATGTGAACAAAACATCATTTTTATTTTAATACCTTATATATTACATTATTATTAACTGGCACAAAATTCATACAAAGAAAAATAGGTATAGAAAATTTCTTCCTTTGCATTAAAAAACATACGAATTTGCGTTTTTAGTTAAAAAGTGGCAATATCTTTTTCATTTAACTCTACAGAACACTGACAATCATAATTATATTCAACAATAACAAAATTATATTATAAGAGATTGCCATAGTACGCAATATTATTAATATTCTGGCCAAAATCGGGCAAGAAAGTTGCAATTTTATAGCTGAATAAACCTCATACCTGCATAAATCTCAGGTATCTAATAAAATATACACCAACCTTCCGCTATTATAATAATAGTCATTTACAATACTTTTATTTAATATTCACATTCAATTAATACAAAAGACTAGCCTTTGCTAAGTACAAATAGAAAAATCTAAAAAAATTACATACAAAATAAGTATTGGAGCATTTTATCTCAGTCGCAATATTTCATATTAAGAATAATGCATTAATTCGTTGAACACAATTATTATGCTAGGTTAGATCACCAATACTCACAATAAAACCATCGACCTATTTAACACAAATTTGCTAGACACGGCATATTTTTTATCATGTACATCTGTTCAAAACAGACTTGTGAGCATCCTTAAAACTATTGGTTTTTGTCTGGCTAAAGACAAAATTTAAGTTATATTTACTAATAGAATTAATTCATCATAGATATTGTTAGAATACATACTCGATATATTAGTTTTCTTAAATCAATACGTGTCAGACTGAAAGATCGATGATAGTCAACATCTTAAGATGTCTTGTGTAGTGTCGAGAATGTCAGCAATTGAAAGATAGACAAAGAGGTAATTAGTGGAGATTTTGAGAAAGAACACTAAACAGATTTAATGTAGACAAATAAAATTATATTTCGATATCTTTCTTTATTCTGACACCAAATTCAGCCATAAACTCAAATAATAACCAAAATAGTTTGTTTCCCTAACATTAGTTCCAGAGACGCTCACAAAACTTCTGTGACAAGCAGCGCCAAAATGTTAATTAACAGCAGCATATACATTGACAACCGACAAACAGTCCAGGAATCATTCAAGTCTGATTACGTGGAAGAGATCGCTTTTAGCAATAATGCTGAGACTTTTGCACTACTTTGTTATTTACTTAACTTTAATCTTCTACACAAGTCAAGTCTAGCGTTTTTTGTGCTAAAGAGATCGATGTACTGGACGGACGTATCACTTTTCACTTAGTCTTTTTACACACGACATGCAAAGTTTGTTTTATTACACTTTTTTTAAACACTTAGTTTGTTATCACTTTTTCAATAGTTTTTTTTCCTATAGTTCGGTTGTAGTCTCTACAGGTGATTGGTCGTAATTGTAACCGGTAAAGTTTCTTTTACCGAACGTTACGTTGTCATTTTCTGATGCCCTGCGAAGAAAAACAAACATGTCTTAATTTGTAAGCAATAAACTAAGATAACGGTCACTCTCAAATGTATTTGCATCTAATTAACCGAGCGAGCGTAGCGTTTCTGCATCGAGCCTGGCATATTTTTTACTCATAAGTATGTATTTGTAGTTTATGTTTGTATGTCTCCCTACAATTTTGTACTGGCATACAAAACGTAGTTTCTAACAGCTCAGGAAAAAACTGGTTCTACGAATTGTTAGGTATTCTTGCCGTCGTTTTTAGAAGGAGCTTGCTACGGCGCTAATAACCAGCTGATTTCTATAATAATTAGCAAAATACCTGAGGATTGTAATTAAAAATAAGAAATCTGATACTGAGGGATTATCGTGGTAGTAAGTACTAGGAACAAATATTAAATTTAACTAAATAGTATTAAGTTGTATGTTCTAGGGCTACAGTGTCGCTGACTTCTGTGGTCGTGCGAACTTTGGTCAAATGCCTAGCAGTTCAGGATAAAAAAAAAACATGCATCGTGCCTATCAAAATATGACCTTAGATATTTTTACTAGTCAATAGTCTATACCGCATCTAAGTCAACGATGCAGCCTAAGACGTAGTACGCTTTCACGAAAAAAACAATTCACTCGCAACTCAAAAAATCCCAGATTGATCCCTGGAAATAAAATATAAATTAAACTACATCATACATACCTGTGCAGTCCAGGAATTTCATCATACGCCATTATCGGATGCGTGGCTTTCTTTTTATGATTATTTCCATTAATCTTCCTTCCCAATGTTGCAGCTAACAACCCCCCACCAAGGTTGTTATTATTGACCCTCGGTAAAGTTCCTAGCGCGTTATTCAACGCGTGGTTGTTAGGTATCCGTCGATTTAATGTTTGCGTGCTGCGAGCAATGGTCGAGTTATTTTGGTTGTCGTAGTTGTGTAAGTTGTTAAGAGTTCCGTTGTCGTTGACGCTGGACGCGCGCAAAGTTGTCGCCGTTTCCGATACGGTGGGGCTCCGTTCTCCTGTAATATTTGATAATATTTTAGTTTCTTATGTACGATACCTGTTTTCGGAGCAATGCCTGGACCGATATTTCTTTCTTAGTTTATAAGACTTGGTACATTATGGTATATTAAAAGTTAAAGCAGGCAGCAGTATGAACCATCGCAAATCAAGCCAGACTACGTCACTACGCGCATATATGTATGACACTTTGGAAAAAAAAATGGCGGATATCAAAAATGCTGAAAAAAAATTTTTCTTGTTATATAACAAGCTGGTTTGTAATTTTATTATAATAAAATTACAAACCAGCTTTGGATAGGTATTCCACGCTGTGTATATTGAAGGCGTGGTTGTTAGAGCTGAAGTCTAACTGCAGGTCTGCATCGTCTACTGCCATGTTTAGCACCTGGAACAAATATTACAATTCAAAAAAAGACCTTTAAATTAATAAAATAACTAAATATAAAATAGTTAAGTAAATAAGAAAAAAAAACTATTGTTATATTGAAACTACCGTGAGACATAATTTTAATTATTTGATTACCGTCTTGCGATTGAGCGCGTAGGTCGGTCGTCAATTAATAATTCTTTATTGAGGGAGTTTTGAAAACGTAAGTAATACCTACACAATTTTATGGCGGCAGCCATCTGTCTAATATGCCAATTTTCCAATTTTTATCAAACATAGTTAAGTACACTCTTGACAAATTCACCTCCTCGAATAGATGAACCATCAAAATTGGTTCATCTATTCGAGAACTACCTACTACCACAGACACACACACACACACACACACACACACACACAGAGAGAGAGAGAGAGAGAGAGAGAGAGAGAGATAGATAGATAGATCAATTCTTTATTGCAGACACACAAAAAAAATATAACTAAATACTAAGAGAAAATTCACAAAAACAAAATATAGAAAGAGAAATAAAAAAGAGAAAACAAAATATAGTGCTACAAGTGGAGAGAGAGCGAGAGAGAGAGAAAGAGACACGTCAAAATTATAACAGCCCGTCGTTTTTGCGTCGAAGGTTAAATACGTCAATGCGTAACCGATTTTTATTCGATAAATAAAAATAACAAACGTCTCAAACTCACAGCTTCCCACTAGGATTATGATGATGGTATATTCGTACCTGCGTCTCATATCTAGGCGCGGGTTCATCTTCGCTGGACTCGTACCCTGAAGGAGGTCGCGGCGGCATGCTGACGCTTAATGTCCCGTACTGCTGGTTTGCTTGCTCTTTGTGCTTCTTGTATCTGAAACATAATTTAGCTGTAATACATCAACCTATAACGTCCCAATGCTGGGCTCGAATCTCCCCTATGTATGCCATAGTCCACGCTGACCAAATTGCAGGATTCTTCACGATATTGTCCGTCACCGTTTAAGCATGTGTTAATTTAATAATTATTTTACTGTAGCATGTCATGCTTACATCAGAATAATTTCTGAGCAGGATTAACATGGCCGTTTATACCGGGGGGGGGAAAAAGAAACATAGAATACGGTTAGTTTGGAATTACAATTTAACAATACAATAATGGCAAACGTTTTAATGTGTAATACATGTTCTTATGATTCATTTTGTGCTGTCTGTGAAATGGTATCAAAAGTTGTCGTTCGGTAATAATTGGTAGGACCAGCAAAAACTTACCTATTCGAAGTGGCACAAATATATATGACAGCCGCTACATCCACAATAAGAACGAAAGCTGTCAATGTTATCAATGCTGCTGGTAATGCATTTACAAGAGGTAGCGTAGCCACGAGAGGTTTACTAGGACTAAACTTTACCTTACAAATAGTTTATTCATTCAATCATAAGATATATATAATACTTCAAAGACATACCTTACCTAACAGACACAGCTATATACGAAAGCTGCTACAGCCAAAGCATTGAGCAAGTAAGACTGCCTAAAAATGCCATCAATTCCACTGGTAAAAGCATTTGTAAGAGGTACTGCAGCCACTTGAGGTTTTCTTTAACTTAAACTGAGAATTTCAGCGGCAAAACTTACCTGTTCCAAGAAGCACAGATGTAGATGACAGCCGCTACAGCCACTATAAGCACGACAGCCGCTAACGCTATCAATGCCGCTGGTAATGCATTTGTAAGTGGTGCTGCAGCCACGTGGGGTTTTCTCGGAGTTTCCTTAGGTGTAAGCGGAGGTCGTACTTCACTGACGGGTGATTGGAGACGCGCTGCTACGGCTTTGTGAACACCACTGTCTATTGCTCTGAAAAGTTTATAGCTCTTAGACAAGTAGTAATCATACTTAAAAAAAAATTAAAAGTGACTTTAATTCGGCAGGCAGCTTTTTACTTATTTTAGTTTAACGAACTGCAGGATAAATTTATTACATTTCAAATATGAATCCCTAAACTTTAAACGACCTTGAGAAATCAAAAACCATTCAAAGAGTAAGATCTCGATGGGTTTAGAACTTAATTTTTTGAGGTGGGTTAAAAACAAAACATTGTTTTGTACGGCCTTGTAAATTTTGGTAAGTTGGATTGGATAAAGTGAGAACAGTTTGACAATTAGTGTGCAATTAACGACAAAACAAATAGTAGTGGCTTAGGGATGTTTACTTACTTCTGGACCTCTTTCGATCCCATGGTCAAAATCTGTCCCGTTGTCGGATCTAACAAATAAAGCCATACATCAGTACCCCTCGCGTCACTTTCTAAAGTTCCGTTCTTCCCTAGATAATGTCGGTTAGTAAGCTTCTCTATGCCGGCGATAAGTCCGCTTTTTTCCTCGATAGCTGTGAGAAGACTGCGGAAACGACGTCGCATTGCGTCCGGGTTGAGGTCTGATACTTCTAGGACTAGTTGATTGTCTCTTTGGAGTAGGTTAACCTAAAAAAACGACATAAAAAAATATTTGAGTTATACAGTGCTAGATTAAACGTCATCAGAAAGCATCAGCTAGTGTTTTACAACTTTTGAAAATTATTTTGCAATTTTTTTTACATAATGACATCAATTCGGTGGACTGTATACAATTTTGCATTACAATTACCTAATTAAATAATCAATCTCTCCAATTGCGAACATCCTCCTTGCACAAGTCGGAAATTAAAAAAGCCCTTCATTATAAATGGCGTGGTCCGTGCATTAAATGATTAAATTGGTTTTCAATACATAATTTTCAAAATTTGTTGTATCCGATCACAAAAACTGATCACATCACGATCCTTAGAAGGATGTACTAATTAACGGAAATAACATCTCCTTTATGCTTTTAAAAAATTACGTTATTTCTTATGGCAAAGGACATTATTTTACAGAGATCCAACGCTCATTAATTTTGCCAGTACTTACCACCACAGAAGCTCTAGCAATATTATAATCCTGCGTAGAATTAGGGTTGTCCCGAGCAGTGACACTGAACTTGAAAGGCAAGGCTTCTTTAGGGACATTCTCGAAGGTTTTGATGGTGCTTATCACCCCTGTATCGGCATCCAAAGCGAAGTATTCTTCGGCGGCTTTCGTCCAAGAGTTCTTGTGGTATTCTAGCTTACCAAACTCACCGCTGTCTTTGTCCTTTGCCTATAATAAAGTATCGAAATATAGATTAAACACAATCATAACGGCTCTAAAACATTTTTGAACTCGCTTTATAGCATTTGAATTAGCCGCATTTTTTTTTACCGACACAGCTAGGCATTTGACCACAAGTTCGCAAGACCACGGAAGTCAGCGATACTGTAGACCTAGATAAAGCATGTCTAGTCTGGAATGCACTGGCCATTGTTTGTGGCCATCGTATCGTTTTTGTTTTACTTTAGCGAGTTATGAACCATAGTATTTAGGATAAAATACGTACGTAGAAAGTAAAATCTTACCTTAACCTGAATTACATTGGTCCCCAAGAGCATATCTTCGGTTACTATTGCAAAGTATTTCCCTTTAGCGCTACCAATCCAAGACTGTTCATTGAAAACAAATACTGGCGCATTATCATTGGCGTCCGTAACGTGTACTTTGATCATCGCTTTACTGCTCTCAGGGTTTATAAGACCTTGGATAGACTCTAACTGGACTTCTAAAGAGTATTCAGATAGGGTTTCGTAGTCCAACGAGCTGGTGTTCAAGTATATGGCACAGTCTCGGTCTTCGGTTAGTTTTACGTAGAATATTCCTGGAACAATGTGAATTAGTGAGGATTTAAAAAAAACTGTTGTTTTTACTTGACATGATATTAAACGTGATGTGGATAAATAGGAAATTTCTAGTATAATTATGTACAATTCAATATCATGTCCAGTCGTGAATCGAACTTAAGACCACCGCTTTTCAAAGTGTGTTTAACAGTCACGGCAGTCGTCGAAAGGAAGTAAAACTTGTGTTACAAAATTAAAACAAAACAGAATCTCACATTTGTATATAAGTTATATACATATATAAATAATTATATAGTTAGTATGTGTAAACTGAGTCGACTACATATTTATAACTAACAGTTTTTACGCCAATTTTTATCTGGCCAACTTATCAGCATTGCCATTCAGCGTGGTAATGCGGCTAGCATTCCGAGCACTGTGCCCTCTGGTGGTAGAATTCAGAAAGATTACCTATAGACCAATCAAGCTCTACAGATAATCCAAATGTTCCTACATTTGGATTATCTGTAGTGCTTAAATTGTCTATAGGTAATCTTTCTGCTATATTTGTGTTGTTGTTGTTTTAGTTAGTCATTCTGCTGTTGGTAATAAAGGCACTTGCCCGGCAGTTTGTTTTAGTAGCTGTTAGACTTTATCAAAACGTTTAAATTGGTCGTAGGCGGGAAGTTAAATACAGTCGACTTGAACCTTATTTTTCGGGAAGTCGTTAAAAAAATTCGGTTTTTGTTCAAGAGGTTGTAGGTTTTTTTTTCTATTTACCTTGATGTGATGTCTCTGTGAGTTTACATTTGAGCGGCGTGTCCGGTGAATGCTCTCTTTTGTTCAGTAGAGGCAGAACTCTAACCAATGTGCCGTTCTGTGAGTTTTCGGCGATGTGCTCCGTATATAGGGTATCGGCAAATCCAAGTCCAACCTGTTAGATATGGGTAAAAAAAGATTAAAAAATAAATAAAAAATAAAAGTATTTTTTTTAATTAAAATGCTAGTGTCAAGTAATGTCATAAAATAGTGTTTTTGTAGTCTAGTCTTCCCAGCAAATCTTCCACATAATTATGATAGCCATATATATAAAACATAATGTGTTCAAAATCTTGGATCATCCGCCATATTGGATTTAAAATGACGAGATTTAGCTAACCAAATGCTAAGCTAATGTATTGTCATCCAAAATGGACGCGTATGGGAAAATAATCTTGCATCAAAATTAAATTGTTAGATTCGTACTTAACTTAAGCGATAAGCCCGCCATTAAAAACCTTGTTTATACTATGTAAGCTTTAATTTGGTATAGTTATTTAGTGTTAAACTGTGTTTTTTAGTAAAAAGCTGTCTTATCTTATCTTATCTTATCTTAACTTACATATATATGAACATAGCGAGTTTATTAAAAGATCATATATGCAGAAAACAATTAATAAAAATATTAGTTAATTTTACTAATTTTCAAATAAAAGGATCAGGAGTGTGATTAGTAACAAAACTCAACACCATTTTCTAATATTTAACTTTTATATTTAACACTCGATATTTGATTCAATTGTGAGACCGCATTGATTCTAATTTGTCCTTATAAATATATTGCAAATGAGAAAAGTATATGTGTTCTAGTTCCGTAGTCGCTGTACAGGGTGGACAAACAGGAATTAATTTTCTCGTCTGTCCCCATGCGATATATCTGACAGGACAAACTGGAATATAATTTCTTGTTTGTCACACCTGTTAAAATTGCACGGGGATAAACGGGAAAAAAGTTCCTGTCTGTCTCCTCACGACTAAAAAATGGACAGAAAGGAATTTTTACCCATGTTTATCACCTTTCGGGGACAGATTGAGGTGACAAACAGGAATAAATCATAAAAATTAGTAGATACTTACGTCGGGAGGTACCGTGGCCGAATGGCTCACGTATATAGTGAGGCTGGTGACAGAAGACATCACTGGATCACCTTGATCGTATGCTTGCACGTCCACCTGGTGGAGAAAATCATTAAAATTACAAGAGGAAGGACTTCGATTGTTTAAAGTCTCTAAAATCATCCTCCTTTAAAGTCCGGAGTATCATTGTGTTTGTATTTTGTTTGTTTAGTAATAAAGATTTAGTTTCATTACATTTAGTATATTGCCATTGAATTTTTACTCGGTTTCTTGACAAGGATACTTTTATCCCCTATATTTCAACCCTTCTTTTTCGCAAATAAAGAACTAGAATACGTAAAAAACAGTCTTTAAAATAAAGTGATAACGTCAAATCAAAAGGCAGCTATTTGGCATTTCAGTTTGCATTTACAAAGCAAATACATAATTTTGATGTATGATATATATATATACCTATATAAAATTTATAAGGGGCTAACATACTTCCAATTTACTTTATTATTATGGTACCATTAATTATTTTTAACTAAAATTTTTGTAATATTCAATTAAAGAAGCACTTAAGCTCCGGAATCACTTATTAAACCTATTTCTAAAAGTGAAATTTAACTACGTTTAATTGTATTTGAACCGGGCTATGCCGGGTTGTGTGTAAGTGTTTGTGAATAACAATGGCATATCCGACACAGACGAAATCTTAGTGGAGAGCTATGATTATGAAACGTATTTATTCATTAATAGTGACGGTTCCCGGGATTTTTATCAAAAAGGAAGAAGAGTTAAGAGTTTTCAAGAAAAGAAAATGTCTTGTCTGCCTCATTCCGTCTATTCTTTCCGAAATGTTCTTTCCTGACCTGTTACTGCAATATAGTACAAAAGTAATTCTATGTGAATAAAAGTGAACTTCTTAACTGAGTTTGAATTCATCAAAATAATATAATAATACTAGCTGTGCCTCATTTTATTAACGAGATAATCCAATGGAGAACTACTTTTTTTGAAGTCGGTTAAAAAGTATCCTATGTCCTTTCCCGGGGTCCAATCTACCTGTGTACCACATTTCATCCAGATCGGTTCCGTGGTTGTGGCAAGAAAGCGACAGACAGACAGACAGACAGAGTTACTTTCGCATTTATAATATTAGTTGGGATGACATTACTAAAAGCACTCATGAATTCATCATCAAAATAATATAATAAAACTAGCTGCGCCTCATTTTATTAACGAGATAATGCAATAGGGAACTACTCTTTTAAAGTCTGTTAAAACAGTATCCTATGTCCTTACCCGGGGTCTAATCTACCTGTGTAGGTACCAAATTTCATCCAGATCGGTTAAGTGGTTTTGGCGTGAAATATTTATAAACATTAGTTGGGGTAACATTACTAAAAGCACTCACCGTATATTCACTGTCAGTTTCCTTCCTCAGATCATCTCTGACCCTCACTCCGCCGGTGTCCGGTTCCACGTGGAAGTATATCGAAGCCTTCCCCCTCCCGACCAGCTTGTATCGAACTCTGTTGTTAGGCGCGGTGGAGTCCATGTCAGATGCCACGACTGTTTGAACGAGACTGCCTATAGAGGAAGAGTCTTCGATAGTTACTGGACGAATGGCTGACGTGAATATTGGTGCGTTGTCGTTTTTATCCTGAAATAATAAATAAATACAATAATTAAGTAACAATACGAATAATTCGCTCTTAATGTCCAGAAATCAGTCTTAGCGTTTAAGACAGCTATAGACCGCCAACTTGTCCATACAATAAGATATAGCTCTTCTACCTTTTAAAATGTTCGTTCCAGTGTTTTTTTTTTCACATAGCTAACAGCTATTTACTAAGCTTTACCGTTTATTTTTTGTATCGCTATAAAGTTACAAGCTCCTTAAGCAGTCATATTTTGCGCTGATACGATGCCTATTAAAAGCCTCTATTATGCGGATTTCAATAACTTTTTTCAAAATTATAAAACGTGAAGGCCTAAAATACATTATAGTGAAGCGATTGACACCAATAACGAAAAAATATGTTATAATTTAGGGGGTGAAAAGAGGTAGGCCCCGGAACAAAAATTCTATCAGATACACGAAAACAGTGAAGGGTCGGTGATCCTCTTAAAAAGCCTGTAATCTTAGTTTCTTAAGAGTGATTATGAAGCGTATAACATATATTGTTTATTCATCGACGATGACGCGTCACGCACTTGATGAAGTTTACCGAATGTGAACGAAACTATAGTTGGACCTTTCCAACAATCAGGTACGCGTGAAAACCCGTATTCTTAAACAATATGCATCAAACCCGCGTTAGTTTTCTACATAAAAAGACTATAACTGTATTGTGAGGTATAAAGAACAGACTTATTCTGTATTCTGTCATTCAAAATACATAATTTTAAATCTAATCATTTCGTGATGATGCGATTTAATCCGGGTTTAAAGTCTAGAGAAATGTCAAACTGCTGATAACTCGTTAATACCACAATATTAATATACTACCAATGTTCTTTTTTTAATTTTAATTATTTATTTTATTTGACGTATTAAAAATGAGAGAACATTTATTGAACAAATATTTTTTTTTGAATGTTTTAAACTAAAATAAATAAGTCCCTTAAAAATTTTAATTTCGGGCAACGTGCCCCAAATGCTTGCTGCGTTTTTTTGCGCAAATAAATAAGATAAAAGAACTTATTAACTTACATCAACTAATATCTCTACAGTTGTTGTAGCGCCGGGCCCTTCCCCGTTATTTTCTTCAGTGCCTACAATAATTTCGTGTCGGGCCATCAGCTCCCGGTCTAAAGGCTGTATAGTCCTTATTAAACCGCTCTTACGGTCAATGGAGAATAAATCCATATCCCCCATTAAAATCGTGTAGGTTATTTCGGCAACTGTGTCCGGGTCTTCTGCCTGTAATTGGAAAATTATATACGTTAATGCAGATAATAAATATACCTCTAAGATTTCTTGTGTTCTCTCATCCAACCTTTACGAAACTTTGTTTATGGGTTCTATGCATTTTTAGGTTTTTTTTTTATCCTTGGGGATTTTAGATTATTATTATAGGGGGTATTCAAAGATTGTTGGAATAATGGTAGAAGAAACTTCTTTCTTCCAGGGTATTTATGCCACTTGGCGTTTTTAGTAACCATTTGGAATCTTGTAATCTTTTAACGCCAAAAAATATTGTTGTCCCAAGGTCAACAGTTCGTAGAACTATTATTATGAAAAAAAAAACAAAACATACTGTACAAAGTTGCTTCACACTTAGTTATCCGATTTGTAGTATTAAGGTTAACAAAGCAAGTTTTCATTGCTTTATTAACCTGAACCTTAACTACAGTGTAATTGGGTACATTTTCCGGTACTACGCTGTCTTTTCAACGAAATATCTTTCAAATATAATACAATACTTGCTCTAATAAACTGAACCTTAACTACAGGGTAGTTAGGCACATTCTCCGGTACATGTACTCGTACCGAGTACAACGTCTGCCGTTAAACTGGTGCTACGTCGGGAATGTATTTCACTTGCACTCTCATGGTACGCTGTCTTTTCAACAAAACCTTAATAAAAGGATTCAAAGCTTGCTTTACTAACCTGAACCTTAACTACAGGGTAGTTAGGTACATTCTCCGGTACATGTACAGAGTACAACGCCTGCCGGAAGACTGGCGCTTCGTCGGGAATATCTTGCACCTGCACCGTCACAGAGGCGGTTCCTAGTCGTTTGTCTATAGCGCCATCTGTGGCTGTCACTACGAACGCGTAGTCCTGAAATAAAATGGAATTTTATTATAGCGCCATCTCTGAAGAATTATTAAACAAGTGGTTAGAAGCGATTACGAAAAACCCGACTGCTAAATCTTTAAACTCGTGTATTGACCTTTTTTTATTTCTTTTTTTATTCCAGTGTACCTACTTTCACTCTCACGACTAAGACGAATCTATTGACACCACTCACATCAAAATACGACAAGCCATTTAGGCTCTAGGGCGTGCCAAAGAAATGTACATATATACATACACTCGAATGACATAACCCTCCTTCTTTCGCAGTCAGGTAAGATGTTAAAATTGATTTCGTTTGGCAGTCGCCTGTATGACATTTTAAGTTATTATTAAGGTGTTATTTTTATTGCAAACTAAACTACTTGACTGAACTTAATATCTAAATCAATGTGACATAGTTACTTAATAAAATTTTACTGTGTTAGTTTTTAAGAATATCTTTTTTAGCAATATATATATTTTGATTTAGAGTTGGTCCAAAATATTTTTTCATAGCGTTCCATGCGTTTGCTAAGAAATCTGAGATCGTTCATAATAATAAACAGAAATAAAAATTCACGAATTGAGCTCATTCACAGAAGTCGGTAAAATGGTAATTGCTATTTTTATGAAATGTATTATCAAAGTTTAGTTGAATTATTTGAGTCAAAATATTGATTTTTTAATTTCCTCATCCCAAACTCCAGAACCGGAGTAGTAGAGATAGTTCAAAACGCCACCGGTAGATGGTAGACATTCCACGAATTCCTACTAAAGGTTTTGCATCTACTTTTATTGTACGAACTATCAGGCTCTGGGGTTCTTTTTTTCTCAATCACTTATAATCTGTGTCTGTCAAGTTGTCAGTGAATCGGTTTCTTCTATGCAATCTGCGCTACAAAGGCTACGTCGTTGTTTACCTCAGACGAGTTATGATTAATATTCACCCGACTGCGAAAGAAGGAGAGTCGGTATGTATGTATATTTCTTTGGCACGCTCTAGAGGCTAAACAGCTTTTCGTATTTTTATGTAAATGGTGTCAATAGATTCGTCTTCACCTGGTCATAGACTATACTAGCTGAATCCTGCGATTTCACTTGTTAAGATACGTGGCTCTAAATTTCTTGCAGTTGGGTTTTTTGAAGTCACTTTTAACCACTCGTTATTTATTTATATATAAAAAAAATACCTTGGTGTGTTCGTAATCCAGTTCAGTATTAGTGCTGATCATGCCAGTGCTATTGTCTATGGTGAACGGCAAGTGAGTGGGGATGCTGTAACTTATCATAGCGTTCACTCCCTCGTCTAAATCGGTCGCGTGAACGTAGCCCACGACTTCATTTGTTACACCTGGGGAATGAACAAAAGAATGAATGAATGAACATAACCTTATCATACACCAGATTATAGGTTTAAAAACTTTGAAATCAATGAACCTGCAGTATCAAGCAAAATTTATTTATACATGTTTGCTTAGACAGGCATGGAAGACCGTTGGATTTTTTTTAGTTTTTGTTACAGCATAATACTCAATAAAATATATAATAAAAAATTCAAGTAGACGCAAAAAAATTACAAGTATTTTTAAATAAGTGTGGAAAGAGAACCTATTAGTGTTTATGTAACGTATTGACAAAACAGTTACTTCGAGCGAAATAAAGCAATCAAGTATCAAGTGATAGCGTGACTCAGTAAACTATTTATTTACTATTTAATCATTTTACTTATTTAGCAGTTCACTAATTTGTTCATTATTTTGTACTGGGTTGAGGTTGTCATATAAAATCATAGTGTTAGTACTATTTTACGTCACGAGCGACGGTTCTCTTTCCGCACTCTCAACAAAAGTGAAGGAATTTTCACGAAAAAAAATTAAATTAGAAGAATTATTTAGATAGCGTAAGTACCTTCTTTTACATGGAATTCATAGGAATCCTCTTCAAACTTTGGGTTGTTGTCGTTGATATCTGTCACTTTGATGTTCACAGTCGCAGTACTGGCCATCTTGCCGGGATCTTCCGCTCGGACCATCTCAAATCAAATCAAATCAAATCGTTTATTTCACACAAAAAATATTACAAATAATGTCACAAAAATATTAATATCGTCCTTTAACAGTATTTATATGTTGTAATAATACAAAAAGTTTATGACGCGCAGCACCTACACTAAGATTATAAATCTTGTATCGTGGGTGACTGCGTCCTTTCAGGGTGTTCATTTAATGTGAACTTAGTGAACTACATTAACATGGGTAAGTACATTTTATAATATTTAACATTACTATAAATTTATTTTAAACATTAATTTGTATATTAACTATTGATTATTAGTGTGTATAATTTTTTTTTACATTTCACACGTTATCGTATTTATATATTTATTTTGTATATCGCAGACGTAGTCATTGTCATTTTTATTATCTAAACTTAGGTGTATGTGTTTGTGTGTGTGTGTGTGTGTGTACGCGTGTGTTACTGTATGTATATATGAGGGTGTGTTGTGTGTGATGTGTGTGTGTGTGTGTAATAGAAAGAGATGGTGTGTATGTGTGTGTGTATCCGTGTGTGTGGTTTGTATGAGTGCATATGTCATCGTCTTATGTTCGCTTCTAAGTATAAGTACTTTTCTTTGATTAAGTATATATAAATTAATGTATTTATTTTCATTAATAATATATATTTTTTTATCCCAACTTTACCACCGCTATTAATTTCTCTGTGTCATCGTAGTTAAGTTTGCCTAACCATTTATCGAGGGCAACTTTAGCGTTTCTATTATTTAGTTCGATTAACTTTGGTATGTGTTTATTAGCTTTGTTATATAAATAGGGTCCCAAAAACGACTGGTGATGAAGAGCCAAGGCAGTTTTCTGACTAGGTAGCATACAGAATCTATCTTTTCTCCTCTGAAACCTGTAGTTGGGTTTTTCTAAGTCTAGTCTCATTTTGTGTTGAGCCATCAACAGGTTTTTTATATACAGCTGTCGTACAGTTAAGACCTCACAATCTTTGTAGAGTTCTTCGGTACTAAATCTGAAGTGTTTGAAAGTGGCCACCTTCAGAACCGCTCGCTGTGCCCGCTCTAACACTTTCATGTGAGTTTTACAAGCACCTCCCCAAGCGATATTACAGTACGTTAGGATCGACTTGCAGAGAGCGTTGTAGACTGAAAAAGTAAGATTTCTATCTGCGACATCACGCAAGTATTTAAAAATAAATATCAATTTACGGACTCTTTTGCTAAGTGACAGTATGTGAGGCTTCCATGACATATTTTTATCTATAATGATGCCCAAATATTTTATGCTGGCCACATTTTCCAAAACAGGACAATTGCAATCATTACTCGACCGACATTGTGAATGTACCTTTAGGTCAATTTTTAGAGGTTTGCGTCGTGAGTTACTAAATTGGATGATCTTAGTTTTGTCGACATTTAAGGTAAGTAAGTTATCCCGCAGCCAATTTGCAACCCTTTGCAGACCCGCATCAGCATATTTGTGTGCCTCTTCCCAACTTTTACCGACGAAGATAAGAGCCGTATCATCTGCATAAGAGAAGATTTTGCCGTTTTCCAGCTCCATGTTGCACAAATCGTTAACATAAGCCAAAAAAAGGCTTGGGCCCAATACACTTCCCTGGGGTATCCCGTATGTAACAGAGTTTTCGTGACTTATTACATGTCCAATCTTAGTTTTTTGCATTCTCCCACTAAGATAGCTTTCCATCAATCGAGAGGCGGTATGACGGATGCCAAGCAACTCTAGCTTTTTCACAAGAATGGGAATAGAGACAGTGTCAAAGGCCTTTGCTAGATCTAAAAACACGCCAATGACTTTATATTTTCTATCTAGTTGGTGAACAATAAACTTTGTAAGCTCACACACAGCATCTTCGGTGGACTTTCCTACTCTAAAACCAAATTGCCGCGGTGACAGGATATTAAATTTTACAAAATACGATATGAGCCTTTTATTTATAATTTTTTCTAATATTTTTGACATGGATGTCAGCACTGAGATAGGTCTATAATTTCCAGCACTGTCTCTACTTCCACTCTTGTGAACGGGGGTTATAATTGAAGTTTTAAAGGTTGTTGGGAAAACTCCGGTACTAAGACTCAGGTTAAAGACATGTACAATGACTGGTACTAATTTTGGCCAACATTTTTTAATTAAGCTTGTTGAGATATAATCTGACCCTACTGCACTATCACTCTTAAGTCCCATAATTATATGATAAACTTCATCTTGGTCGGTTTTTAACAAACCTATGCTGTTAGGCTGTGACGGAAGTTGAACCACCTTGATTTTGTCATCTGTGTCATGTTTGTCACATATTTTACGCGCTAGGGTTTTCCCAACATTTGCAAAGTAGTTGTTAACAGCATCAGCAGAGTCAATAGGGTTCTCTCGTAATTTTAGTAGTGATGCATTAGTAATTTTTTCTTTGGAAGTATGAGTAACATCGCGTGTTATTTTCCAAGTTTTCTTTAAATTTCTTTTATTGATTTCAAGTTCTGATTTCTGATATTCTATTTTAAGTTTTTTTAGTAATTTTGTACAATAATTTCTATATCTAGTGTATGTCAGTTTTAGTATTTCATTGTTGGGTTCATTCTTAAGACGTTTGTGCATTTTGTCACGGTTTTTAATGCATCGGAGAATGCCTGGTGTTATCCAAGGCTTAATTATAGATTTACTGTGCGCAATTCTGACTGATTTGGTGTTCTTTATGACTATTTTTCTAATCTTGTTTATTAGTTTTTCAGCTGCTAAGTTTGCCTCACAAATATACATTATATCACTAAAGTCAGTGTCATTCACTTGATTTATTATTTGTTCGAGGTTTACTTTGGTAGTGGATTTGTTCTTGGTGTTATGATTTATTACTTTGTGTTCAATATTCAAGAGAACCGGACGATGGTCTGTTACATATGTATCAATAACGATTGTTTTTGTTTTATATTTAGATTTGATCATTGTATGATCTAAACAATTGTTGCACCTCGTTGGAATATTGTGAGTCGGCATAATAGCATGACTTGCTAATAAATCTAGATACCTTATTGTTTGTTTATTTGTTAATTCAGAAATTATATTAACGTTGACATCACCAATTACCGCAATAGTCTGGTAGTTTTTTAAAGACTTTAATAATCTATCCAAAGAGTGTAAAAATGGGTCAGTGTCAGCAAAAGATGGTGACCTGTATAGCGCAACCATAGCTATTTCGGTGCCGATTAATCTGGTAGATGCACCACAGAGTTAGAATTCATATCAAGCCTATACGGCCCACTTCGAGTAAATCTTATGAAGGGGGTGTTATAGTCTAGCACGCTGGCCTTAATGAAGGTCCGAGACTTCACTTATTTTAGATGGCTATACCTTATTCGACAAGCATGTTGCCTCTCGATGTTTGTGAAAGTAAGAATTAGCTAGGATAATTTTATATTGCATACAGAAAAGTAGGAGTTGGTGTTTTTTTTTTGTTAGGAAGATATTGTGCTAATACGCCAACCGATCAAAGACAATATTAGTACGATGACAAAAAAAATATACTCTTTTGTCAAAAGTTATGGTTATATGGTTATTTTTTTCTGTTCCCAATGTGGTCCCTAACGGCTGGTGGATTAAGCCAAATTAAGAACAACGATTTTATTACTTGATTGTAAATTAGAGTGCAGTGTCTCGTTTTTTGCAAACCTCTAAGCTCTTTCTTATTTTCTCTTTATTTCATGTAGAGCTTTCTGATACGTTCGAAATCGTGTGATGTTAAAGCGCCGTTGTAGGGTATTATTTAAGCTATTGTTGTTTAAATTTTTATTCAAATTGCTCACGCCGCCGTTGTTTCGTAGTAAGTTATTTCAATACATTCTTATAAATTTCCCATTTGTAATATTAGTTTGAAATGTATTGTGAAATTTTATCACAAAACACTTCACCAAAGCCAACGAAAAACTATTCCTGATCGGAAAGTCTAAGTAGTGGAATGTCAAACAAAGCGAAACGTCTTATGAGCAATCTGCCTAAATAGCTAATCGCCCATCTAGCAAAACGTCTAACTATCAACAGGTCTATATAACGAAACGTATATTTAGGATGTCGTCAATTTCTTAAAATGCTTGGACACTTAAACATAAAAATAAATAAAATAATAATATTATGTAAGAGAGAGTATAACATACATGCAAACTCTAAAGACTTTCGAACTCCGTGATTTATTTTCCGTTAGCATATAATCTTTTTACAAACGACACTTATTGTGAAGTGTAATATTAGATTGCCATTAGGTACTCATAAAACCGACGCAAAAGACTTTGGTAGACTTACCAACTGATATCTGGTAAGCACTTCCCTATCCAGACTTCTGATTACAGTAATGATGCCGGTGGTAGATCCGATGCCGAATTGTCTCAGATCGTTGCCCGACACTATCGAGTACGTCACTGGTTCGTTTTCTGGGTCTTTGGCCTGGAGAAACAATCATATTCTCAGTACATTTTATTTTACAAGTCGTAGTGCTTTTTAAAATCGCATGATTACACCCAGTGATGTTTTTTAGGAGACGCTTATGTCTACAGATTAATAGTGTACTATCGCATGTCCAGCTTTGGGCCACTTTTAGACTTTAGGCCACGATTGACGGTTCCACAATGCCTTGTGAACTTAATGCTGTAAATATCTAACTTATTTTCTCGTAATTGGTAATAAAGACATTACATTTGTTGACAGTGACATTGACAGTAGAATTGATCGTGCCGCCTTCTAGAAATGCGTAAAGTTATCTCTAGAAAAGAACATAAGAGGCCTTGTCTAGGGAAATTGAACTCGTAGCCTTACTTGCATTTACACTTAATCGTTGACATTTATATTAAATTAATTAACAGTGACATTCACAACACTTACAGTGACAGTAGTGACAGTAGAATTGATCGCAGCGCCTTCAGAGACAGGTGCGAAGTAGTCCCTAGAAGAGAACTGAGGAGGCCTCCTATTGGGTCCAGGGGCAACTGACAGCTCCACGATGCCTTGTGAACTGAGCCCTTTAGCGTCTGATGCTCGAATGGTGACGCTGTATTGTTCGCCTGCTTGAAGACGGCCAGTGCTTGCTGGTAAGAAAAAAATACTTAAGATTATTAGTCCTTAATACAGGTTCTTGACTTAGAGATACAGCTATTACGCTACTCATCAAAAAACTATGAAAATCAATAGTTAAAAAATTGGTTAGAATAATGAATCCATCCATTCATTTTAATAATAAATCTCTCTTGTGGGCTAGACAATTTCTATCTATACAACGTGTAACAGAAAGGTGTGGCAATACTTAATGTTGTTATTCCATGAAATTAAACCAATTAGAGGAATTCGTTTTTCAAAATTTAATAATAAATATTAGGTTCTCCATACAAAATTGGTCACGTGATCGGCCAAGTTGTATAAAAGACGCATTATATTTTTTTTTTGAAAAATTTGTCTATGTGTTCACTTTAACGGGTAGACTAATACCGTTAAATTATTACGCTCACTCGGCTCATATGACATTCAATTTCAAGTTAATGTGCGTGTGTGGAAGAAAAAACTGTAATGGTTTTCGAACAAAACATCAAAAATTACAAACATTTACATACTTTGTGAAGATAGATAAAAACACATTGTAAGAAAAACACACAGTAGAAAGGTCGTCAATGAAGTCGATTCTAAATAAAACATTTTATTTTGTTAACATCAAATTTACACATAACAAGAGTGTAGTATATTATAGTTTTGTCATGGATTTAATTAAGGTCACAGAATAAATACTAGTATGAATATTGTAATCTGTGGTGCGTGAACCTTTTCACGCAGTTTCACGACGTTTAAAGAGGATTTATTTATTGTTTATCTTTCAATGAAGGTATGAAGCAAAGTACCAAATATCATTACGACAAACTTCCCCATAGGATGAAACTTTTTTCTATAAATCAGTTATAAAAATAACTTTTCAGATTGTTTTTCTAAGTGACAGGAGGCTTCAAACCCCAACTAGTAGAATATCTGATTGTTAAGAATCGACAACATAGAGCTAAGAAGAGTGCTAGACAGGACAGGGTGCTTACATATAACTCCAGTGTTGGGGTCAATGTTAAATTTGTTCCCTCCGTTGTTAGACACGTGATAAATGCTGTACGTTATACGTGCGTTCTCACCCTCATCGATGTCTATCGCTTCCACCTGAAATTTGTAAGTCAAAGTTTAAATATAATATATTATTATATAATATATTTTTATAGTAAGCTTATCAGAGCGTTTGAGAGTCGACGTGTCGACCAGACTGACGGTGTTTATCTGGCCCAACGTATAAGCATTGCCATTTAGTGTGGTAATGTATCTAGGAAACTGGGCACGCTGCCCTCTGATTTAGACTGAATCCGTTTTATTTTCATGTTCTTTTTAACAGCCTATTTATTTGATACTCATATCGTAGATATGTATCCACCTTGGACCATCTACATTCGATTTAGAATAGCGTCTTATAACAAACCATACGTTGTTATCCGAACATAACATATTTGTATGCAATATTTCGTCTCTAAACTACTTTTAAATTGAAAAAAAAAAAAATTTTTACATAGGTAACATACGCATAAATTGCAATAAAATTCCTGTTAAACGAAACAATTTCAATAAGTTTTTTTTTAAAGTGATGACAGATAAACGAAACTAATGGGCCGATGTTGATAAAACTAAAAATAGGATCACATTTGGAGAATACTTTAGCTTCCAAACAAACAAAAATTAATCGTCTCAGAGAAATCAAGTAGGTAGGTAACAAGCATGAAAAAAATACAGTCGATTTGAGTACTTCCTTTTTTGGATGTACTAAGTTTAATACCTTAGAGTACTTCCTTTTTTTGGATGTACTAAGTTAATACCTTAGAGTACTTCCTTTTTTGGATGTACTAAGTTTAATACCTTAGAGTACTTCCTTTTTTTGGATGCACTAAGTCTAATACCTTAGAGTACTTCCTTTTTTTGGATGTACTAAGTTTAATACCTCAGAGTACTTCCTTTTTTTGGATTTACTAAGTTTAATACCTTAGAGTACTTCCTTTTTTAGATGTACTAAGTTTAATACCTTAGAGTACTTCCTTTTTTGGATGTACTAAGTTTAATACCTTATGCACAGGCGTAGGTTCCAAACTAGCTGGAACGATGATAGGCTGAGTCTTCGGTATGACGGGCGCGTTATCGTTTTGGTCTAACAGTTGAACGGCCAAAGAGAACGGCGCAGAAGCAGCACCGCCGTTCGCTTCTCTCGCTACCACCTATAAACAAAAAAACCTGTGAGGAGAAATCCTAGTCGAAATCTATGAGTGTGAAATAATATACTGCGAACTGTTGTCCTCGCGATAACAATAATTATGCGGCTTTAGACATTAACATTTTAAGCTCAATAAAACTTTTAGCCTGCATCGAAGCAAAGACACTTAGCTCGCTTTGTCAATAAAGATTGTCTAACGTTATCTATCGGGATAAAAACGCAAAATTCGCAATGAGACGTATTTATAAGTTTTTTTTTTATAGTCGAAACTTAAACTTAAACTCACCTGATGTAAAGTAACGATGCGGTCTAGGATGTAGTAATCTTTTCTACTTATACGTCTTAGTATTTTTTTTGCTTTAAGAAAAAAATATGTTTCACAATATAAAATGCGTAACTTACGTGTATCCCTAAATTTAAAACGAAAATCTTGGATATTAGATACCCAGTAAGTAATTTTACCAATAACTAAACAATTTCTGGTGACATCTTACCTGAAATCTGAACTTGCCAAGGTTGGGCTGGTCTCGGTCAAGTCGCTCGTCGCTGACCACCAAGTAGCCATCCTTATCGATATCAAAGAAATTTGTCGTTAACTCGAACGTGTATTTCGGTATTGGATCCCCTGGACCCTGGAAATAAAGTGAAAGAACGAATATTAGAACCTACTTCTACTTTGATCCAGTCTTTTCAGAAAATAAATTAAAAACGAGCGAGTTGGGTTACTATAGCAAAATTCTTTGCACCAAAAAAATAGAATATCAGAGAATAATGGCGTTGGTGCTGTGGCTTCCTTTTATCTATCTGAAGGGAGACAAGGGGATACTGCTAGTATCTGTGCCTCCTTTGTGCGAAGAAGGCAAAGACCTTCCATTTGTAGAAACGTTTAACGGTGCTGCATCTCCCTTGAAATATTAAATGGATACTAAATAGGTACCACAAAAAATTGCATCTAAATACGGCGGCTACATTATATTGTAACAATAACAAAAGATGGAAGATTGTAGAACTTCATGTCAGCATCTTTTTTCTCCATAACAACAATCTTGGTCTCTCTAGCAAATCTTAAATCGCAAATGAAACGGTTTATTCTATCCAAGCGTGGCGACGTCAAAATAGCATTTGACCGCAAGATATCAAACGCTATCCTATTTTTGATTAAACCGTATCTCTTAATTATCTTGAATGTAGTTATTCTTACCAAATCAGCATCAGAAACAGTGAGACGTATCGGAAGTCCGTTGCTATCCAGCACCTTGGTACCCTCCGGCGAGTTTTCCTCGACTTGTCCCTCGTCGGAAGTAGCGTTGACAACAGGCGGGTTTGCGTCGACGGGACGCACTGTGATGGTCAGTTTAGCAGTTGTAAACCGCTTTGCTTCACTCACTTCTTCTGCCTGGAAAATATAATAAATGCCAATGGAAATTATATAAAATAATAACAGTGTCGAATATGATTTGAGAGACGCGATTGATCCGGCAATGACAACCCTCCAAATTGTTTATTGTTCTTCTGATCTGTTTTATTCTAACTACAGCAACAAGTTTCTCAAAATTTGTTTTGAATTTTAAATTTTTACATAGAAGTATAAAACAGTTCTTGGAAACCAGTTTCCGAACCGCGGTTTCTTTACGGCCGATGCATATCTGCATCGGCCGTATAAATAGTTTTATATTGTATTGCTCGATAACTCTTATTCGAGGCAAGTTTAAAATTGCACCAATTCTTCAGAATTGATCCTATTAGCTACATACGCTACATATTAGTATTGTGGAAACATGTTCTTTTTTCTGTTACAAAAAAATATGTTAGAATGAAAATCGTTGTTAATGTTAAGAAATTTTTAAGATCGCATCTAACCTTGATAACCAAATGAAACTTCTTAGCAATATTTGTATCCACGGGCGATAGCTGCCTCACAGCCCCGTTATTGGGGTCTATAGTGAAGTAAGTAGGCCAGCTGTCAGGCTCGCCGCTGTCTATGGTATACCGTATGCGAGCGTCTAAGGTGTCCATGTCTACGGCTTGGATCTTCTCTGGCTCTATGGTCAATAGTCCGGCTAGAACGCCGCTGTTTACCTGAAAAAAATAAGCTTAGATTGACGAGGTCTCTAATTGCAGAACTTTTTCTAGTAGACCTTGTCAAGTGCGATCAGCGGCAAACAACTTAGCCGCAAACAACCAATGAGCTTGGCTGCGTACTGACAATTTTTAAGTCTCTGGCTTTTTTAAGGCGGATCAAAGAGTGCAGAGCATGGTAAAGTCACGCCTTTTTCCTACTTATGAAGGCATAGACTATATTTTTTCGATTCTGGATCCAGAAGCAAAGTTTGCCATTTTATCTTTAATTCATACACAGTTCTTTCGTTCTACATTTTCATGACCGCTTCCATCCATACATACTCAACGTACCTGGTCTTTCTTAAAATATGACTCATTATTTTTAAGCACTGTGAATTGAGCAAGCTTTTGTTCCACAAGTTCACTTTGACCATCGCCGTTAAGTATAATTGCACTTTTATGTCACAGGTTGTATACTTACAAAGCTAGAATACTCCGGGTTGAAGCAAGCCCCTTCATGCAGACTGCAGCCCTTGTAGATGAACGACGGGTCCTGGTCGTCATCGTCATTGACATGCACGGTCAGGGTGGTAGTGCTTGAAAGACGTCTTTTAGTATCGCGCGCACGGTCCTATAATCAAACCATGAAAGGGTTATTATCAGAATAATTATTTTCTATACTATTCCTTGGCATCCGTACTGCTACCCCAATAAATGATTCCATACCTTAAACAGCAGGCATGAGATATACTTGTAATGACTAGATACTTCTGTTTGCTAATTATTTCAGTAACTTACCGAAGCAATAATAGTGACTAGATACTTCTGCGTGCGTTCGTAGTCCTGCGTCTTATTGACAGTGACTATTCCTAGATGTGGTGACGGTATGGAAAAGTAACCATATCCATCCACTGCGTTACTTTCATCCATGGTACTGTTATCCCCTGGTATTATGTAGTATTCGGCTAGGCCATTGACTCCGGCGTCTATGTCTAAAGCTTTGATTTTCTCGAAAATTGTCGTCCCAATGGGTGCCAGCTGTAAGATAATGAAAATAGTATTACAAGTGATAAGTTTGTTTTTTTAATGACAATCTTAGCTATTTATACGAATATGGGGTCACGGGTCGTATAATGGCGAAGTTAAAGTAAGTAAGCAACATTACATGACATTGTTGTACATGTTCAATGTTTCTCTTCTGAGTCTTAAAATATATTTTAGCATATAAAATACAAGTAAGTTACCACTTTAGTTATTTAACATCTACGAATATTAAACATCTCAGGTGTTACAGTCAAGTGCATAATACTCTATGTACGAGTATTAAATTTACTAAACAAAAACGATTCTAAAATTAGAATCCATTCGGGATTCAACGTCGCTCTTCCAAGTTACCTAACGGTCAAGTTGCTATGCTTAGTTTCGAATCGCCCGAGTTTTGGGTCTAAACAATCTTTCGCTTTATGCTAATTACTGTTATGTATGACAAAGTTAGTTGTGTAAATGTTATAATCCACGAATATAGGTTTATTAAACACAGATAACCCAACTCGCCTTTAAACGGGTTTTCTTAGCAATTCTCTTCAAAGCTTCGTTATAAGATTTCACGTAAATTGTAAACAGTTTCAGTTTATTTGAGAGTGTTTTCCACAGTTTTGTAGTAGCAACCTGGATTTAATTATGCAAATATAACGAAATATCAATAAATTACTGCTAAAGAATTATTTATTGTATCTGGAAGTTTATTAGAATATATATAAGTATGTATGTATATAAGTTTGTATAATGTATATCAGTCATCAGGTTAACATAGTACAGACTGCCTAGTTTGGGACCTGAAGACCATTGTGTGAATGTTGTCCCATATTATTACTAAAGGATTGTTCAAGATAACACTTTTCCTGACTGACTGAACTGACCTATGCAAATAACATTTGAAGTGAAATTAGTTTCATTGAAATTCGCTGTTAATTTTTTGCTTTAATCCATAAAAGTACTCGCATACTACAACAAATATAGTATATCAATAGAGTAGGGAGTAACTGATTGTGGCCTATGACAATAAGAAATATGTATAAAGAAAGTGTTATCAATCTATACATATAAAATAATAAATCTCGCCTGGAAGAGATCGCTTTAAGCGATAAGGCCGTCATTTAAAAACTAGAATATGTTTACAATTTTATCTATGTTATTTATTTAGTGTTAAGCTGGTTTTTGAATAAAGAGTTGTCTATCTATCTATCTCGACTGACTAATGTTTACTAGAAATCAAAGTAGAGCCTAAACGTTTAAACTTAGATTCAAGATTGTAGGACATGGAGGTGTAATTAAAAAATATTTTTTTTTGCAATTTTTGTACTACACTTCTACACCAAATGGGGTCAAATGGGAGTTCAAAATTTGAAACTTTATTAAATTTCATTTTATGTTGCGGGCTACTAATGTAAAATAGGTAACCAACCTCGGACACGCTGGTCTCGTACGGGGTACCCTGGAAGACTGGTGCATTGTCATTGATGTCAGAGACTCTAACTATGACTGGTATAGTTCTCCGCTTCTTCGTTGCTTTCACTTGGCACACCAGCTGAAATTAAAACAAAATAGTTATAGATAGATAATGCGAGTATTATGGTAGAGGCCGGTGTTTCGAATGAAGATTCTATGTTCACAAAATTTTGTTACCATCATCTTGTCCTTATCTCACTACTTGGAGTCGGCACACCATGTCTTCTTAAACCTTCTACGCTATCAGTCGTCATCTTTTCATTCAATCGTCATTCACACATATCAAAACAGAGCAAACAAAAAACATAACCAGAGCAGCGTCTGGCTAAGTGCCCTAGAAATTCTTGGATATATTTGAAATTAATTTAGTATGGCGTTGTTAAATAATATTAGGTTAGGTTAAGTTAGAACATGAAAAACAACGTACGAGCCGAGTGAGCAAAGCAAGCGTGCCGCGGTAGCGGCCGGCGAAGTGCTCTAGAAAAGCTTGGATGTATTTGAAATTAATTTAGTATGGTGTTAAAATATCCTGTTAAAAACAATTAATAAAATGGATAACAATACGTATGGCACTCGTATCATTATGGAATGTAATGTACGGGCAAACAAGAGAATGTCACATGAAATTTATGGTAAACTAACAATTCGGGCAAATGAAATTCAGGTATATAATTATTATTGCTTATATCTTTCGGCCAAACAATAGACAACCGTTCTAAGGGGGAAGCCTAGGTTGATGATGATGATGATGATGATGACTAATAAGAACTGTGAACTTTCCACGTCAACTCTTTTCGGGTAGCTGACGTTCAATTAATAATAGATAGATCGCATTTATCGCGTAAGCCTCAGGCTATGTTTTAGTTACAAACAAGTTTGTGAGTGCCACTTCACTATTACCAACTTTACAGACTTACATAATATACCCGAAGGTTCTAATATTTCTTAACTTCCTTAAACACTGATAGATTTTTTAGAACTTCAAGTCGTCGAAAATTTTTGATTGTGGGACTATATTTTCCAAGTTTACTTAGGTAGCATATACGAGACTATTTCATTAATACAGACGAGCTATATCCAAAAAATCCTTTACAAATAACTTATTTTTCCTTTATTACAAAATAAGAAATGATTAACTACCACAACAAAAAAAATATAGCAGATAGATCACCTATTTAAAATCTACAGAAAATCCAATAAGATCGTTAAAAATTAGTTAGAGTGGATATCATTTATCATTTCCACAAGATCAACAATTCACAGAACTATTTTATGATGGGATTTCGTCCTAATTTTTGTATGTATGTAACAGTCGTACATTGTTGTCACATAATCTATAACCCTGTACAGATATATACTATTATCTATTCTGTGACAGCACCTGCTTTGACGATAGATGAGATTGTCATGATATTGCTACAGCTAGTTTATAATGACACGTAATTGTTCTAATAGGCTGATGTGGTTGGCGATAGAATCTGATGGAGCTCATGGACTGCTCTTTAATAGTAGCTAAGTAGCTCCAGTTATAAATTACTGTTCAAGAATCATGAGAATCGTATTCCTATATAATTGTTTTTTAATCAAACTTCTGTTTATGTTTACTGATACGTTTTTTACTTCGGTTATTTTTCTAATTATGATAGCGTCTTTTTTTAATAATAAATTGAACAATTTTACTATTTGTTTGCTCAAACCAATTATGAAACAGATATGACTGAACTTCTGATTATATACAAACTACTTTACGAGACTACAAACATCGTCGTCGTTGTATCAGACATGATTATTGCTAGTACTTTATTACGCAATTTATTAATTATTTAATTTATTGCAAGTTATTGCTAGTAATTTATTACTTCTCTTACAAAAAGTCATTGGAACACACCTAAACTGCCTGGAAAAGATCGCTATTAGGGATAAAGATGCCGCTTGTTGCACGTAATCATTAGTTTTATTAAGTTTATTGCATTACTAATATGTGCATACAATAAAGAGTTTTTTATCTATCTATCTAACACAAGTACGATCAAGCATTTGCAGCAGCTGCAAACGCTTTCAGCGTCACGTAGTTCCGCGACCGAAACACTCTCTTTGTGACTGGATTAACGATAATTACCGCACCGGTTTTCCATATTTTATAGAATGTGGTTTTGCAAGTGTGTAACAAATATTACTTTAATTTGCCAATTATTAATAATCTTAACAAATCTCCATTCTTTTTGAAAGAAATTTTGCCCACACTTAAAAATTCCTGACGACCGAAAAATCCTATTAATCTTTAAACTCATACACCAAAGAACTAGTAGGAAATAAACGCTTCAAACTCACCTGGAACACCATATGCGACAAGTTATCAGCGTCTCTATCAAGCGGTTGCAGCAACTGCAAGCGCTTTCCGTCCAGCTGGAACAACGTAGGCCCTTTGGGGAACACCGTGGACAAGACCACGTCCACGTCTGGGTCGCCCACTATTGGCAGCTCGGCAGGGACGGTGCTTTGGTTTACTTCTGCGGGAATGAAAGCGTATGTTGTTAAAAACGTCATATTTAATTATTTTTCACAAGGTATGTTCCCTAAAGCACCACCAACAAGTTTACATCAAAACATAAATTTTCATAGCAGAGCCTTGGAAGATTAAGATTAAGAATTCACTAGGAAGCACTACAAAAAATAAACAATTGCTACGAATAAAATGACTGGCACACAGAATATCCTTGATTTAAATAAATTATTGAGATAAATTATAATCAGATTCATCAAAAATGCCAAAATAGAATTTTTTGAAGGTGTCAACTTTGTAATGTTTAACTATTTTCATTCTTTTTTCTTCTGTGTAGATTCTGTAAATTAACATATAACCTAAGCTATTTTGTTAAAATTAAATCACTTACGGTTTCCTCGACTCTCTTCGATGTCTACTATAATACTGGACTGGCCTGTTTCCACTTCACATGGACCTGAAACATAATAATAATTGTTTTAGTGTACTATACTCTCAAATTATAAATAAACGTTACATCCATGACGAATTAAGCCCTATTTAAAATTGGGTTTGAGTAGTATCAAATAGTAAAGTAAAAAAGTAACTTAACCTAAAAATAAGAAAATACCCGACACATTGATCGTCAATGTGTCGGGTTATTGACACATTGACGATCGAGAGGTATCGTGTTTTCTCGCGTCTACCGAAATAATGTATTTTTCTCTTTGCCTGTACCTACTACTTATTGCAAAACTTGTGATTTTACAAGTATCGTTGCATAATAATTATGGTGGATTATTAACAAATAATGTCTTGTTATGCACAAGTGTGGGCAGATAGGTATATAAAGACGGAATAACGTGAATTTAGTGTTCTCGGGAAATCTCCTCCACACAAGGTAAAGTCACGACGTCATGTACCCGCATGACATGATTTTAACTTTACCACAACTACTTTAAAACTAGTTTTCTTAATGATTTGCATGTATGAAAAGAACTTGAAAACAGGCACAATGAACAGAGTGTGATGGCCAATCAGTAAAGAAAAAAAATTATAACGTTGTTCTGCTTTTCATCTGAAGCCACACATATTCACGGCAAAATATAAGCTTGTTTAAGGTTCTAAGCAAAAAAACAGCTATAAAAAGACTTATCATAATCATACCAACCCAGCAGGACAACTAATGAAGTCATATTATCGTCAATAAGTACTTAATTTATTTATACACACTAGGATGCTATAAACGAAAATAATACTATTCATTATGAATAGTAAAAAATGAAGGTTTAATTCAAATATACGATAATGGCACAGAAATGAATAAATTACCGCATAATAAAGTCATGATCATAACAAATTACGTACTTGCAGCTGACTCGAGCCTTCCTTCCTTCAAATTTTGTATACGATATGGTATTCTAACTTATTCTAAGCGAAAATACTAGTAATACGTTTTTTTACGTTTACTGTATTTTTGTGCACAAAAATAAAGTGTTATTTAACCTATTACATTTTAGCAAGTTATTTAAGTAAACATCAATTAGTAGTTTTAACACTACAAATGATCATTTTAGTCAAAATTAAAGACTGACGCTGTTATAACTATAGAGACTCCCATGTTATATACAAAAAACCATAAACACGAAACCAACAACGAAGATAGAGAAGACAAAAGCCTAGAAATAAAGGAAACCGTCCATCCAGCCAATTTAAATAAAGCGCTACTAGTTATAGGCGTAATCTATACAAATGCAGCAGTTAAAGTAAGAATTGTTTTCCCCCGGGTCCATAAATAAGAGGAAAGACAGGTGCTGACTCCGTTTTGCTTCGTTAAGGTTTGTGAGACTAATTAAAGTGCTGCCAATGTTTCTATTCGCTTTCGTATAAATCCTGCAGACAAAATTGTTTAAGCGAGAGTGAAACGAATGCCTTATACAGCAGTTATCGCGTGATTGTATAACCTTACGGCCAAAATACATAACTTTGGTTCCTATTTTAAGGATACAGATTTTAAATTAAGATCTCAGTTTTGGTTATTATTTATCAAACCTGTCTAACACTAATTTCGTCTAGGCTAACATAGACAACATATAATAAACAAACTTTTAGGTAAAAATTGTACTGTCAATAGAGTTAAAACAGTAAAAGTACTTTATGCCTCATTAATTTAAATTTATGGTCTATCTATCATCGGAGATAATAACCGTCTTTTGGACGCAGCTTAAAATGCTGTTGCAACTCTTAATCTTTAATTATTCGAAGGTACTAAACATATAAAAACGTAATTGTCCAAGAGAGTTAACGGCAAAAGCATAAATAAAAAACGCAGTGAAGTTTTTGTTGTACGTTATGGGGATATTATAAATAACGGAATTGTTAGGGATAAGTGTAAATGCAGCCATAAAATTACTAAGGAATGATTATATTCCATTGGAATCACCACATAAGTTTAAATCCGACTAATGTCGGATAGGTTTATGGCAACAAAACTTCAGATTTGTAAAGAACAGCTCAATATTTTGCTTTGTTTGACCATCGTTTTATTTTACTATTGAACGAGCATAATAATGATAATTGATTTAAGAGTTCAGGTTCTGGATATACAATTACGTAAATTAAATGTCTGTCTTAGCTACTGAACAAATATAAGACGACAACTAATTTATGTAAATATATAATAAAATGAGAATTTTGTCACAAGCCAACTACCGTTAGAGATTAACAGTCAATAAAAATTTATAATTTATTATCGATATCAAGTGTGTCAGAGATAAATAACAGATAGAGCATAAGAATTTATTACTGATAGCAATGCAAGACTAGAAATCTAACAATATTCTAATTATTAACAGTTAGTACAGGATAACCGAATTCCTAGGCGTAGGTGTGCCTGAGAAACTATCAATTATGAAGTTATTTGTCAGAACAGTGGGCGAACTGGACCAATAATTCACTTTTCACATAAACAACCATAAAAGACTCCACTAATTAGTGCCAATGCACTTAATAGGTTCAAAACAAGTAACCAGCCTTACATGCGCATGTTTTAATCAGAAAGCATAGCTCTAGTCTAGTTTTGGAAAATATGTCAGATTCTTGCTAGAGATTTCTGAGGGACAAATCATTAGTAAGAAAATACAGCAGATTAATATCATATCTGCAAATATATGTCCATTAGTTAAATAGATAACGCAACTATCAATATTTCAAACAATTTATATTCAGTAATGTTAAAACAGGTCATACATGCTGTCTTTAATGGTCGTTAACATGTTTATGTAGGAAGGAATAAAACAATTGAATCAATAAAAACAATGGACAAATCAAATCGACAAGCTAACAAGAAAGCAATTTATGTGATGCAACGGTAAAGAGATAAAGTCACCGATTGTGCTGACAAACAAATCAATACAATCTATTGTGTTAGGGTAACAAACAACATTTATGTCTACGAATGGGAATGAATCAACTGCGTCATTCATTTACTACACACTGTATGAGAAACGAACCTTATGATAAGCGCTTTCAATGGCACATTACCTTCAAATGGAATGTTATAACTTAGAGTCGTATTGAATATTCAGTTGTTATTACTTTTACTTCTCATTGAAATGCAAATACTGTAAATTATACACAAATTAACATATTTTTAAAACTTCACAAAATAATCAACACTTTCTAGAAAAAATAAGGTTTTAATGTTATTAATATTCGCGTAGGAAATATATATATGATTTTAAAATTGATCACGAAATGTGTGATATAACCAGGATTGAGTTGGAAATATTGTAGTGATATCGCTACCCAGCATAGATGCTGTGTAAGAGCTCGTAAGAACGAGCCAAGCAAAATAAATTGAATCTGCATACAACATTGTAACTGCAATCTACATAATAAACCACAACCACATTACCACATGATAAAGATTCATTAGCGGTTAGCAAACAACTAAGTATATTTTTATCAAACACAAAAGCAAAGGAAAAGAAATGACATTCACATTTATAAAAACTAATGTAATAATAAACCCTTAGTAGAAGGGATAGTTCCCAGAATGCTGGCTAAGCAAACGACTAAGTCCTTAAAAAATATTTGGACAAAAGTACAAAAACAAATAATAAAAGAGATAAAAATGACGATAAGACGAGCTACTAAAATTACCATGTATATTTGAGGCGGTCTAGCCTCTTTTGTATATAAAACTATTTTTGTTTTGTCTTAATATTATTTTTAACGGTGTGTACGTTTAACACTATCTGGCAGACGAAGAAAATTTTCGTTGTCGTATTGTTATTAAGAATATTTTACTTATTATTTTCTTTATTTTGCTTGTAAATATACACTTATCTCGGTGGATTTGAGTTTATTCCTTCTGCTACGAATAACATTCTTCTAAATATTCATGTTGCCAGCAGTACGACATTGTAAGTCCAAATATGTTAAATTAACCACATATTTTAAAGATTTAATAAGAGTCACGCTACATCTAATAAATACTAGAAAAATATGTATAACTAGAGAAATAAAAGATAACTAAAGAACTTAAAATTGACGCTAAAAATATCCTCTGTATTTTGAAATGAGATACATGAAGATTTTAGTTACAATACAATATTATGACTGTTTAGTATAAACAGCTAAAATAATTATACACACCAGGTGTTGCTCTGGCCATGTGCAGCGCAGCGAAGAGTAGAAGCCATATAGGTGACCTTCCATGCTGGATCAGCGCTCGCCACCGCGCCATCTCACTGTAACAAGTCAATACATAATATTTGGAATGAGCTTATCACAAAAAGGGTAAGCTGTAATAGACTTTAATTTGAGGGTATTGTGCCAGAACTGACAATCAAGATCGTAAAATTGCTTCACTAAAATGTAAATTATGCGAGCTACAAAAATTTCCGCCGTTTCAATCATATGTCAAACGCAGTCTTACAATGCGAAACGTTCTTAAAATTTCGCTATTATAGCGAACTCGAGAAAAAGGCAAGAATAAAAATATATAGAAAATACTAAATCATAAATTGGGATAGAAAATCCTAATATCAATAAAAACATTTGCAAACAATTACCAACAGTAACTCGTAATCAACAGACACCTTGGAAAAGGTTTAGCGCAACAAATCCATTTATGTCCCGTAACACAATTTAAATTCATTGAAATACTATAAACTAGCGCAGAAGAATAAAATGTAAAACATAAATTCCTAAATAAATAAGTGAGACAACATTCTCAGGTAGGAATATCTTAACGCAAATAGGGCAATATTATTGCAGATTAAACTATAATCGTAAATGGAAGTAGAAGCTTGGCAATGCTTTAAACAAATTTCCTAATCAAAGCAACAGAAACACAAATACCAATAAACTCGGATTGTATTTTAGATCGAAAGCTGAGAAATATCACAAGCAGAAGTGATGTTAGGAATACCTGCACAGATTAGGTTCAATTACGTACAGGAACTCGCTCATAGATTATGTCGTAACTGCAACCCGGAGTTAAAAGAGCCCCGTGTATTTTATAGCAAAAAGTAGCCTCAGTATTAACGATAGACATTATCTCTTGAGCGTTGTAAATCATAAGAAAACGTTAAAAGTAACCTCGCCTCCGATCAGTGGGCGGATAATCCAATAAATAAGAAAATGCAACGTGAAGATACCGCTAAGTTCTAACAAGTCGGACGATCATGAGCCTAGAATATACGTCTATCTAATCGGCACTTTGCTAGAATAATATCGTGGTGAGTAGCATAGCATGCCATGTAGCATTAATATGTCACGGTTCACATTTGCATTCGAAAGGGTTTGGATGCTGTGTAAATCGTAGACTTTGCGGCCTCCTACCAAGAATGCGATACAGAATTAGTTATATTTTACGTATTAACATCTTGCCGGACACGCCTAGAAGATGTACTTTTGCAAAGTTATTTCAATTTAACATGCCAGGAATCTCCATCGCTTCCTATAACTTGGGTCAATAATTATTATAACAAGACATCTAAATACGTTTACAGGGACACAAACTTTCATATGCATTTACTTAAGCATTCAATTTTATTGTTAGTTATAAACATAATTAAATTAAGAAAGCAACTGAGCCTATGTCGCGTTTGATGTTAATGCCCGTAACTGTTATTTGATGGTAATGCTTAGAGTGGGATTTGACAAATGCAACGGTTACAACGTGAGCAAACTTGATTACAAGCATACCTACCAATACAATACCAATAATCCTCTAACAGTATTACAAAGAATTACGAATAGTGGGGCACTTCCACAATGGCTGTATCTTAATCCCATTACTCACATCGTTCATATTTAATAACGGCAACAATATTATTCTTTATTTTTACGTAAATGTTTCTAGTCAAATGATACCTTTTAAAGTATTTTATACATATTTTGTACATTAGTTAGATATCAGAATTAAATGTTATTTTAAAAACGTGTTAAGTTTTTAAGATTTTATTTCTTTGACATTTAATCACAAAACATTATTCATAAATTCTTACTTCACACTTACTTACCAGATAACGTTTACTTTGAGGCAAAATATGCCGAGAATCCTCAGTGAAGTCGAAAGAGTAATGGGCTTTTCAAAATTGTTTTAAACTCAATATCTATTACCCATACTATAATAAGAAAAATTCTATCAAACTCGTTATACAACCTAAGTAATTTTCTTAGAAATTTTAATTCCATTTATCCGTGGTTAACGTAGTTAAGGGTGCATGCTATTAACTATACTCAATATTTAAGCGAAAAACGTTTACAAATTAGTAACTTTATCGCCGTTGAGTGTTAGCGCATTAGCTTTAATTACTGCATTTACTGCTACTTTTACACAATTAAAAATTAACACAACACTAGCTATAAAAGATAAGCTTTCATCGACAGCTCCGAGCGATTTACACTAAAGGCAAGCGTGGAAAACTATAATTTCAGTTCGGTATTTCCATTGTAATACATTACAATTACCATTACCCATCGCCCATTGTTTAACGGACCGCGGTACTGTTCCCTATGATACAAAGTCAGGTTGAATATTCATAAGAATGCAGAACTAAATAGACCAGAGAATCATAGGTCGGATGATTTATGTATCTTTGTTTTCTGAAGTCGCTGGGGTCATATATGGGCAGTATTAATGAAATATAGATGAGTGAACAACGAAGCGAACCGTTTCTCTCATTTGTATAGCTCTTGCAGAAAACTACTCGTAGTAAATAATTTTACATACAAAGAAAGTCTAACATTTGTCAATCCTTTTCATAATTCACATTTTGTACAGTCAATCCTTACCCCTTATTTAAATGTACATAGAAAAAACTTTTCTAATAACGTTTTTAACCTTGCGTTGATAATTTTCTTGTATTTATCAATAACTAAAACCATCAAATAATATAAGCAGCTCAATACTAATGCTGAAACTACCTATCACTTATAACGAAAGTTGTGCCCGAGGCATTAAAGCGAAATGGACAAGGCTCATTTAAAAGACTCGCATCTTTCATAACTTAATTAGCAGTTAAATGATAATACAGATTCTATTAAATATTTACAAGCAAAAGAAAGTCTCTAATTAACATTTCGTTTTTAATTAGCAGTTACTTAAAGCCTTAGTAAAATTAAATTCATTTTCATTCTGGTTTTGATTGAATAATGTGTAGGAACTTACCGAAGAAGTTAAGGTAGCACGAAACTGAATATAAGCGGCAACAGAAATACATTATCTGCGTAAAGTTCAAGTGTCTACATATCACGGTTCCTGAGATATTCTGGTGAAGGACGGATTTACAGCGAAGTCAGTAATAGGGTCCGGTTTTAATCCTTTGAATATGGAACCATAGAAACGAAGAAAGGTAGTTTTGAAAAAATTATGCATACGAGTATGTCTGAAGCTGTTTTTTTTTTAAACTAGCTAGATATGAAAGTAACTTACAACGTAAAATAGAAAGAATCTGCACAGCAACTTAACACTGCATAAAAAAACATAACAACCATAAAATAGAATTCAATTTGCCAGGACTAAGCTCTGTAGCGCTCGTACGATAAATCCGATACCGAAAGCTTCCAAAGGAGCGACCGTTATATCAATGCAATCGCATCATTCGTTCTATTTCCGCGTCCACCCCTCGATTTACTTTGCTAACGGCGATGATTGTTGCATGCGCCGGCGCAGCTTCAGATGATCGATGCTTTATTGTAATAGCCCACACGCGCTTAAATCTATTATGTTTTACAATAACTCGTGCGTGAATGGGAATACATTGTGGCGTTGCACAGGGAGTTGACAGTGGAATACAACAGAGATCGTTTCACGGATCAAGGTTTTATGACTTGAGAGAACTTGAACTTGGTGGTTGAGACAGTCAAGCAAAGCAGAATATAAAATATAAGTATGATATAAGTTAAAGGGAAATCATGTAAGAGAATTTTGATTGTGTACAGGAAGATATGGTTTAAAGAGTTTATGGAATGAGTAAATTAATATTGTTAGAGAAAACTGAGGATGCATAGCAGTGTAGACTATCGATATGGTCGAAAATAATTCTGTTAGGTTTATGGGTAAAACTTCGATATGACTATTACGATATATTTTCCATTGGAAAAGTTAAGTGACTTGAAAATCTTTTTTGTCTGGCATCTCTGCTGCCCGATTTCACCTGATGATATACTCGTATCTTCCGGAATAAGACATGAGAGATAAATAAAATTATTTTTTACTTTGGAACTATGTGAAAATAGGTAGTTTTAACATCAAACTGTGTTTAATGTCAGCCAATACATTTCAGCCACTGAGAATGCTAAATAGAATTCCCATCACGACAAGTTGAAGAGAACTCAGATGATCCTCAGATTGAAATGCCTCGGCAAATTCAAAGGTTAGATCGCCTAGCTAGCTGCAAGTAACTGTCAATGCAGTAAAAAGTCCATTAAGTCGTGATATTGGAAATAGAAGTGTCGAATGCACAAACCCATTCAAGTCGTGGTATTTAGCTCTATCGCTACAGTTTAACGAGAACAACGTCTTAAGCGACGCGTTCCTCAAGCAATTTAAGATCTTTATGAGGTTAAGATTAGAGTAGCTATATCCTTCAAGTACAGGTGTAAAAGTTCGTGTAAAACTTAACATTTGAAATTTACTATCAACGGACATGAGAATAAGGTCTGATTCGGAACGGTGATAATTTGACATGATTTCAGTTTCCATTTATTAGCAAACGAGCGGTTGCGTCATAAGCCTACAAGCCGTTGAATAGCTTTTTTAGACTTCGTGGTGAAATGTTGGTAAAGTATAGCCATAAGATAGTAAAGGGCAAAATTGCAAACAATAAGTTAAGAGCATCAATAAATACGAGACTCATAGACGAGGTCAGGCCATTGAATCTTGTAAATTTGTATCGAAACGTCTCATCGCAATCTTGATACCATCATTATGTGCGACAATTGCTAGAGCTGACGTTAAAAAGCTATTTACGCATCTACAATCTCATGCAGAAATTGATTACGTCTTTATTCCTAGAGATTATCTTGATGGCGAACACATAACGGATTCCAAGCTCATTACACCGTGGTCTCGACCAGTAAGAGCATCGTATACAAAATTTAATACGTACATACAACGTAACTGAATATAAATAAAGAATTAAAATCTACAAAGATACATATAAATGAGATAACAATTACCAAGTATAAATATCGTAATTACGCACAACGATAATAAGTGCAAGTCATTGGTTTACAATAAGATGTGGATATTATGTACCTACATTCATTCTTTAATGACTTGATCAAGTTTGAAAGTACATAAGTATCGCATCTTTCGTAGATACCATATAAAATATTAAGTAATGTATGAAAAATATGAACAAATGACGCTGAGTTAAAGCCAATTGTGCTAAAACTTAAGTAAATTTAAAGCAACACCATATTAAATTCCATCACGATTTCCCGTAATTTTCCAGTATTATATCTAATAACTGAACAACTATTAAGAAGGAATCGTGAAAGTGTTTACATAAAGGTGCATCTTCACCTCCATTTGCATGGTTGCGTAACTAAAGATCAGGAGGTCAAGTCAAGATGGTGCGCAAACGTGACTACTTCGATGACTGATGTAAATTAACATGTTCTTGATGAAGATTTATGGGGTTTAGATTGTAAACCAAAATAAGATTTGGACCGGACGAGTGATGACTTAATAGCGTGACATGAAACATATGATGTATGTGTACTAGAAATTTATAGGACTAGAATTGGATGAATGGACGACGTAAAAAAAGGGAAATAAGTGTTTTTAGATTGTAGCGGATACAATGATGTAGTCGCATATGTATTAAAAAAGCGATTCCTACGAAATAGAAGAACAGAAGAAGTTACAGAACCATAGTAAATACGACAAAATATTTAATTAGCTTATAGTGTGAAATTTCGCCATTTTTAATAATATGCTAGCCATATAACAATAAATAAATAAAATGATTTTATTTGCGGACAACAAAAAGATCCATATCTAGTTTAGTTTAATCTGTATATGTGTGTCTATGTTTGTTCCTCTTTCACGTTCAAACAGCTTAACGGATTTGGATGATATCTGGCACGAAGATAGCTTGCTTATACCTTATACTCGTATGCTGCTTTTTATCCTGGAAAATTGAAGTGTTCCCAGGGGATGATCAAATAACTATCGCGGGTATAACCGCGGGGCACAGATAGTTTAATGATATAGATCGATGAGGATAATAAGTACAATACTAAAATAAAAAATAAAGTAATTAAAACTCATTCTTGCATTCCAACTTGAACCAGAGCATAAACATATCTAATAAAATTACCTCAAAAAAGAAAAGCTAGATCAGGTTTTTAAAATCACTTTTCTCGTAATTGACGCTAACAAAAAATCATGCTTAGATATTTGATTGATACAGTAAGGCATAAAAAGACTGCACTAATGAACTAGTCTGTTACCAAACCGGCTCAAAAGTTTATTACCCTTTTTTGCGCAAATGAATATCACTTAACGAAAACTTACAAGTAAGTATGCTAAACAAATGATAAAAACTAAAGTTTAAAAGCTCGTAGAAACTGTATCATGTTTCATTTGAAATCATTAAAATAAACGGGAAGCATTACCGAGCAGGTAGGCACTAGGCAGGCGATATTAGCATTGTATCACGCATATCCAAGCTTCCTGTGGGCACTCCCACGTTCGAATCACCTGGCGTCTCATTACCAGCCGGGATCAGATGCGGCATCGGCACGCAAGTGAGATGCGATCGAGATCCAATCGAGACATCGCCACCAAAGCTGAATTATATTTCTAGCTTCTTAAGATTTTCTGTTTTTACTTGAATAAACTTAAACGTACCAAAGATTTGCTAAAGGATTAGGAAGGTAGTCATGATACAGAAATATTTTGATTATTCAATCCAAGAGTTCTGTGACAGAACCGTTATTTATAAAAAATTGTTTAGAGCAGCACATGTTTCGAGAGTAGGTACATTACTAACAATACATGGACGTTTATTGTAATATGTTAATAATGTACTCACTAATATAAATAACTAGCTGACCCGCCGAACTTCGTACCGCCTAACAGTCATGTATGTTTCTCACCTTTTAAACCTTCCCTGGAGTATGATAATCATTTCAAGACTAAAATCAGCTATATCGGCCCAGCCCTTCTGGAGTTTTAGTGAAACAAACGGATTCGTTTTTTTTATATATAAATATATATTAAAAATTCTGTCCTAAGAACCTTCTCCTGACAATAAGAAACACAACAAAAAATATAGTGAAATAGGTCCACGCGTGATGGCGTGACCAAGGGATATATGGATTCATTTATATATATATAGATTTGAAGAGAAACAAGGCTCAATACAAGAAAATTTTGCAAAATTACTTGTATAATTTGAACTAAGTGCTTTTCAGTAGAGTTAGAATAATACATATAAAAACCATCGCCATGAAAAGTTACGATAACTATAAAGTTAGCCACAAACTATCATAAAACTTTAAATACTTAGATCATTTGAACAGCTCAAATTACGGATATAAATGTAAATAATATGATAGAAACATTAAGTTCAAAAGTAATAACTTTGTTGCTCACGCGACGTTCCTGAGTAACACATCTTGTTCACAACTCTATGAACGTTTTAGCATACCTTCTTTATGGTTATTGGATAACAATCTGTCAGAAAATGTTTCTAGAGATACTCGAGACTGCAACCTTCCAGCAAGTAGAAAATCTGATTCTGAACCTTCGGAGGCACGGCGCAAAGATGCGATTAGCATTGACTACGATTTTGCAACTATAAATTAAGATTGTCTAAATTTATGCTAAACGATGGCAAATGTCAAAGGGGATGTAATGACTGACCAAGGTAAATAGGTAATAGGCTCTCTTGAGCAGGACACTAAAGATTTATGAAACAGGAAGCGCGTTGACACAAAGCCTCGCTGGATCACACGTCATCTAGAAATTTATCGGTCCCATTGAAATTTGCAATTACTAGTTAAGTTTAACATGACATAGTTTATGAGAAGTAGTTATAATTTATCACTATTATGATTTTACAGGCTTGCTGCAAGCGTACAGGAATTTCTCAGCACAAAGACTGAGGCAGATCACATCATCAGAAGGTTAAGAACCTCTTCATTGCAGCGTTATAAACAAGTGTGTATCGAATTACATTTAATTGGATCCGTTGCAGTTAAGTAAGGTACGTACATGTCCTCATGAGGAATGAACATCGTATCGCATTCAAGATAATCATCATAAACAATGTCTAAGCACGTCACGGGACAAGAAAGCAAGGCTAGCATTCCTTTCGATCTAATGAAGCACATCAAAACGTTCCGTTTTTAAATTCAATCGATGAAGTCGATGATGCCGGGGAAAATAATTGACAGATCCCATGAATATTAAGGGCGTGCAATTGTCCTGTCAAACTCGTATCCTCAGATAGTGAGGCGGCTGTTTCTCATGCGGCCGCTAGCTGGCATGCTGTTTAAGGAAATAATCCATTAACATTTACCTGTAAGTACATATTCAGTTCAGGATCTGGCTGGCTGTAAAGCGGTTGAGACAGCTTTAATTCCCAGAACAGTTCATGGTGTGTTTAGATGGGCGCGGCAAGAAGGTAATGCGGAGGAAAACTGCGCTGATTATGGTGGTACGAGACTTGGATAAGCGGGGATGTATAGTTTAATTACTATCAATGTATCGGCTAAACGAAAATGTTTCAAGTAACTTCTACTTCGGTAAGTTTAGCAAGTTAAGAGTATCTCCGACCCTTCCCTGTATTCGTGTTTCTGATAGAATTTTCATTCCGGGGCGTACCTCTTCCCATCCCTTAAACTGTAACGTAATTTTTCTATACATGTAAATAATGTGTTAGATATGTGGAAAAAAAAACTGGAATCGGACATGTTTAAAAGGTTGGAAAGAGCTATATCTTATTGTATGGACAAGTTGGCGGTCTATAGCTGTCTTAAACTAATCTTCTAACACAGAGTTAAGTTATTTTGGCTGCTTTTGTGACCTATATAAAGACAGTCCAGAATATACTCGTATTTGGCGAATAAATTAAGTTTTACATTGACCTGCCAATCTAATGTATTCAACAAAGCACACAACTTTCGGTTCTCTCCAATCAATCATTCCGTCTAATTATGATACTGAATTTAAATCGGTGTCAACTTTTATGTAACAATGAATAGCTTATTTAATTAAATACTCTCACAAAAACTTTAATGGCTGGCTAAGCAATTCCCAAGCTTAACTACCATTGGAACAGGATCAGCCCACGTAGCTCGAACATTACCTAGCGCCTGTTGCATTCCCTTGCACAAAGATACGGCATACCAAGACACTGACAAAGGTGATATCCACACTAACGTTATCTATGGATAAATATTTCTAAAAAACAACCTTTCACAAAAATTTTACTGTGACTTAAAACTCATGATTTACAGGTCGAATCATTAAAAAGCCCAAACATTTGAAGATAGTCATCATTCAATAACTTGTAACAATGTTACTACTTTGTAAGAGAATGGTGCCCAAAGTCTAAGTTTGTCAGCAGTATTCTGTAACACGCATTCTATAAGTTACCAACGAGCAACAACATCTATCTATCTGTTGATACGAGTACGATGAAATTGTTATTATGTTGCAAGTGCAGCTCTTAAAGATGTTCCCCAAGATTTTTTGTACAAGACGTCCTACTTCCTTATTTCTAAAGATTACCGTGAGCTGGGGTCTATGATAATAAAAACAAATTCAATAATTTTTTTTATCAAAATATTTTAACCTTAACAAGTACGTGGGTCGCCACGCTACAACGCTGGGCAAGCTGCCTTCTGGTGGTGGGTTGGAGCATTTGGATTATCTGTAGATCTTATATTGTCTATAGATAATCTTTTTGCTATATTTTTCTTGCTGTTCTAGTTAGTCATTTTGTTTTTGATAATAAAGGCACTGGCTCGGTAGTTAGTACATTGGCAGTACATTTAAATAAATATACAGGTACTCGTATAATGAAATAAAGGTCATCAAACAGATTAACCTCTGCACTAAGAAGACTGTCCTAAACCAAAATTATATCTATTAATTTTATTATGTTGTAACAAAGACTGAATCCGAATCTAGAGTAACTTGTGACGGTGTGGATACACCTTAATAGCTTTAGTAACCGCTCCAGTTAGTGCACTTATTATCCTAGGAACAGGTAGCTTTAAAATTGTCTAAGGTCGTTTACTTGTTACGCTTAGATCTTAGAATTGTTTAGTGAACGATTTGGTTGTGCAGCGAAGCCAAGAATTCAATTTTGATGATTATTCATTTATTTTTAAATAATTACAGAAAGAAATACAAATTAAAATACAAATAAAAAGAGTAGGTCCTGAGTGACTGACTGATATTACTAGGAATTAACTCAGAGCCTAAAGCGCTGAACCTGGATACATTCAATTTGGAGGGTGTATTCAGTGGACCGATACAGGCTAAAAATGATAATGACGATAATATTGAAAAGAACCCCCTAAACACTACGAATATATGGACTATACTAATCATGAAAAAACTACAAAAATACATAGGCAATCGCGCTAAACTATGAGCTTAGGATGATATTAATACTTCGTATTCTCAAATAAACAATTACCTAGTATAATTTCACATAAATATATGCCGATTCTTATAAATGACTACGATGACGCGGCAACCAACGTCTTACACTCTTACATAACAGTATAAAATAATGTTATAGATGATTTAAAACCCAATGATACGGTCACATAAAAGGTAGATATAACCGACGCCTTTATAGCTCTTTCAATGTCCTGTAATGTTATGTTACAGAAGAATGCTAGACCATTGCCTACAGATAACGTTTTATAGTTAGAACAGATTCTATAATTAAATTCGGTACAGTTGTGCAAGTTACAAGCTAATGTTTATTTAATGTTAGGAAATAGGCTGGAAATTAGATTCGGCTTACGCAGGATTGAGCGTCATTATAAGGAGAAGCTAATTACTGGACTACGGTAAATTATGCATTTAGTCTTTGCATATTATTGTTATAGTAATCAAATGTCTGCTGAGAGTCGATATCTAATAACTCATCCCTAGGAGTCTGTGCAAGTCTAAGGGCGCTTCTTGTAGTCCTGCAGCTACGCACGGACGATCACTTTCTTTTTCTGCTTTGAGAGTAGGAAGGCTCAATATGAAGGGAAGAAGCACAAATAACTTTGAATTTGCTCATCGATTATTAAACTAGATCTGTATTAGACCTAGAGCTTAATCTACTCTATCGATTTTCACGAGTATACTTTGTTAAAACGATCAGGGACAGATATGACACTTGCTTTTGTATATGTTTATTAGCGATCATATTGTTTAATTAGTTAATAATATTTATTTTTGAATACAGATATAATCATGCATATTCAAAACGTATTTTGAAATGATAATTAATATGCACATAAATAATATTTTTAACTACTTATGCAACAGAAAGCGTATCAGATTGATGCAAATGATTATGTCAAAATTTACATTTACATACGAATTTGACATGAATGACATAAATTTTTATCGGCTTATATTTTAATGGAAATATATATGAAATTCCATAAAATAGGCATGTTTTTGACCGCATCTGGACAGATGTCAAGCAAGGATGTGGTCTAAGACGTAGCATAATTGTAAAAAAAAACGAACTCACTGGCGACGTTAAAATCATTGACGTAAGTAATAAGCAAAGGTTAGGATAATAATAAGCGAGTACCACAATTAGACAGTTTACACAATAAAGATTGACGCAAAGCGTTTCGTTAATCTTTAATTTCCAGCGAACATTACTTTTGCATAGCGAAATAACTAGGATTTGTCCTTTAAAGAGGACGTTACTCGATACCATCAGCAGGTGGAGTTATTTAAAGCCTACACTTACCGCGTAGGTGAATTCCATGACAACAGTATAACAATAAATTCACAATAGGCTTGCACAAAATGTCGATAAAGGTCTAGGCGGAGGCTTATTTCCAAATTAAACCAACATAACTTCCCAACATACCTCACAAACAAGTAGTACTATGAACAACTGGTTAAAAGTGACATCAAAAACCCGACAGCAAGAACTTTAGACCCACGTATCTTACCAAGTGAAATTGCGGGATGCAGCTGGTATAGCCTATGCTCATTTGCCACCTGCAAATGGTCATGGGCTATACTATAAGACGAATCTATTGACACCACACACATAAAAAATACGACAAACCGTTTAGGCTCTAGGGAGTGCCAAAGAAATTTATTTTAGATTTATAAACCCTATACTACTTATTGTCTTATGGATTATGCCTATCAAGAACTACTCTAATAGACTCGATAGTATGGGTCTAGTCCAGTTAAGTCCCATTTTGACCAAAAAAAAATGTTTTTCAAATCGGTAAAGGCGTCCCTGAGAAATCGGGGCAAAACATAAAAAAATATAATAACATATATAAAAATATTACAAAATAAAAATCCGACTAATCAACAACCTCCTCTTTTATCACGTCGGTTAAAAAGAGCAACAAAGTCGCTACTACAACTCATATGTTTTATACAAATATTTCATCATGTTTTATTAGACTAAACGCAACTGAATTTATCACCTATTCATTGTAATGCGAGAGTTATTGCCTTATTAATATTGATAGTATCGCGCGCGAAACATCTGGTTTTAAATGGCTTTGAAAATATATAAATAAAAAAAAACGATACTTTGTAATGCTAGAACTATATTTTACTTGTCGTTCTTCGGCCGCTTATCTGTGTAGGAAACTGGTTACAGAAAATTACGCTTGTCGTTTTGTATCCGGTGCGAGTCTTCTTCGCTATAATTTATAACATCTGCTTTCTAAACCTAGTGGTTAGTGTTGCTTTTACGTTGTTTAATTCAGTACTCTTGTTGTAAGATTGCTGTAATCTCTTGAGGCGACGATTCTTGGACAAGGAAGTAATAATTGGTAGTGACATTTAAAACGCGTACCTATAGTCTGAAGTCGGCTTAGTCGTACGAAAGCTTAAAGACAGAACCGCCAGTTTTCTTCCGATTAGATGGTTTAATCTGATAGTTATTTAACTACCAGTAGGGGATATATGAGAAAAGATAGAATCAGTTTCAGTAAAATTTATTAATATGATGCCAGCAACATCAACTCATAACTAGAGAAGTGAAGGGCGTGAAGACATTTTTCGTAAGCGTTTTTTTTTAATACTGATTTATCTTTTTTTATAAATAATTGACTTGCGCTTGACCGCAACACGCCTGATGTAAAGTGTCTATGCGGCCTAGGATGTGACACGCTAGCCTAGAAGAAACCGATTTACTCGCAAGTAGATACTTACAGATCTATCATAAAGTGATAATATCTCTGTCAACAACTCGCTCTATGACTATGTGTCCAAGAGTGGGACCAGTTAAAAAAATGTTCGCTTCTACTTAGTAGTTTTCGCCAGCTAAGTAAATTGATAAATGAATTTTTATAAATGTCAAATTTTTGTGCTTTTGGCATTTAGCTGGTATTTTAGCAGCTTGTGATTGAAAAAATAAACTTCACAAACATCAAACTTCAGCCACTTCGTAAGCTAAGTATACCTGAATCAGCTTGCAGGCTTTTGTCAATCAAGAGCTCAACTCTCCTTAGCTAGGCGTCGATTATATATAACAATATAAACTTGCCAATTAAACAAACTATAAGGTGAGACTAGACTAGATTGGACTGTTATATATTTATGGAGTGCAGCCGGCAAACACAGACATAACGACCAGTATAAAAATATATTATTAAAATTGTCTGACGATCTTTAATGAACAAGTTGAAAGGTGTAACTGATGCTGATATATAGTATCGTAAATCTTTTGTAATACTAGGTTCTCGAACAATTCTCTACGACAAAAATTAGTAACTCGTTATCTACTGCAATATTAGTAACAAAAATCTCCTGTACATTACATTAATAAACTACACTTTTACTAATTAGACTACGTAAATAGTGTGAATAATAATAATCTATATAAGATAATAGAAATAAATACAAAACAAAAAAATTCGATGCTGTTATTAAAAGTTCGTTAACACACACCCATATACATTAAACTGCTTGATTTTTTTAGCAACAAATAAAGTTTTAGAATTCATATATTAAAAGCTACGCGGAAAATACTGTATGTTTACTATTTATATAGGGTTAATCAATTCAAAATGTACACCTGTTCTCATCATGGTGAACTAATCTCTGTAGATCCAACCCAGAACTCTGAAAAATACTAATAATAATCTGCTGCGTCATCAAAAAATATTGGCCATTAACAGAATGTACAGAGCTGCTGTTTTTTCACTAATTGCGAGTTAGTCTCATAGTAAAGTTGTTCGTCTAGACGACCTACGTACCAAAATTAACCAACTCTCGGTTTGGTACCACCCAAACAAATAACTCTGTATATTAGCATACGTAACAATTTATTAAAAAGTAATTACGAACTATTTAATACTCTCCATAAAATTGCTTGTCTGTTATGATTTTATCTTAAACTTTGCACACATCTAATGTCTAGTTTGATAGATAGACAAAATTAAAATGTCGTTATCACGATTTAATTTAACCTTACGAACTTCAATAAATAATTGACACTTAAAATCAGATATGAACTTATTTACATCGATAAAAGGTTTAATTTACTCTACAACTTGCTGTGCCCCGCGGTTTCACCCGCGTAGTTATACTAAAACTAAAACTAATATCGAACTACTTTTTTTGAAGTCGGTTAAAAAGTATCCTTTGTCCTTTTCCTGGTTCTAAGCTACATCCCCAACGATTTTCAGCCAAATCGTTCAGACAACCTTTTGGTTAAGAAATCGATAGACTTTTTCATATTAAGTCATATCAAGTCTTATTTACGATTATCTTCCGCGTGTCTTTGCATATTATTAAAGGAAGGTTGTAAAAGGCACCGTAGCAATTGTCAACTATCATTGGACAAACACTCACGCAATCAAATGTTCACGACAACTAAAAAAATATATAAAATCGTAGAGAAAAAACAATGTCAACGAGTAAGGTGATAAATTGGTTGGAGGCTATGACATTTAACATGCGGGGAAAAAGAGACGCTTCATTTTAGAGTTTATTATCAGAATTCAATTAAGAAATAAACCATTTTTTGTTGATTTTTGCCACCAAGTTTAAACCTAAAATATAAATAAGCTGTACAATTTGTGTAACATGAATGGATACTTAACTATTTTGTTAACAATAAGGGTTTTACACACGTACCTGTCAGTGCTATAGTTGTGGACCAAAACGACTCATTTCATTCCTGATGAAGCTCAACGAATGTAAATGATACTATATTTGGACCTTTCCAACAATCAGGTACGCTTGGTATTGCAGGTATTGTTAAATAAAATGAATAAAAACACGCGCTAGACGCGTTCTGAATACTTGCAATGTCAAATTGCATAATGCTGTTAAAATATACAGTTTCTCGTCAAGTGTACTTTCAGACACCACTAACGCAAGGAGTATTATCGATATATCGACAACGAGAATCGATAACATCGATTGACAGCTGATTGAATGATACGTATCTAGCTCTGGTATGTACAGCTCGTTATTTCCCGTTAATTGTTTTTCATGTTTACTTGATGATTTATGTATTAACTGTTAGAAAGGTAATATCAACTCGGAATATGGAAAATGAGAAATGCAGTAATACGGAATTCACTAAATTAGGGAGTGATCTTGTCTTGTTAAATTTATACTTCGTGTTTGATTCCAGCGAATTTTTACCCGACTACGTTGTATAATTTAACAGTTTCATGGTGGACAATATACGAGGACACCTTGAACTGTATGTTACCTATGCCTTATAAAGTAATATATTATTATTTCTCATTTGCTATCTAAAATCGACCACACAAGCCGCAAGTCTATCGAGTGTAGCTTCCAGATTGGACTTTAACTTTCCTTTAAATAAAGACCCAAGACCCAATATCTAAGCTGTTGCTTCGCGATAGGACCCCTAAGATCTCGCCGCGAACATGAGTTCATTTCAGCCGCTCAATATTCTCTAATCATGCACCAGAGAGCAAAACACCCACAACTTTATATCAACTGACTTAAGGTCTACAATCACGAGATATATATAAAAGCTAGTGATGCAATCTCCACAAATAAATGATAGTGTATTGTCCGTTTCGTATCATTAATTGTCGATGTCTTCATTAGAGGTTGGAGCTTGTGTTTGCCCAGATTGTTTGTGTAAGCTTTCTAGAGGAAGTTTGGGTAGGCAGGTATCGATAGTGCTAATAATCTTGACCTCGATATCGATAGTCGGCTCACGAATATGGACAACACTTAGCATGTTGCGAATAATGTGGAGGATATATGGTATTTGTCACTTCTTGTATGGAATTCGCTTATACCGGTTGTGGACGGTCTCGATACGATGGTCCTGTTATTGCGAAATATAAACATTAAACATACTATTATAGTAATTATAGTTTTAGATGGAATTTATTTTAAAACATCTGAATAATCCATAACATGTAATGAGAACAATACATTTTAGATTAATTCGCGAACGCGAAGCGTTTTAGAAATTATATTTAACAAAACACAAGTTTATGATTGTAATGAGTAAAAAGGCTATTATCTGTTTATTTTATTAAAGTAACAAAACATGGACATCCATGCTTATTTTTTTTACTCAAATAGAAATATAACTTTATTGTACACCAAAAATATACATATACATTTCAAACAGATATCACAAAACATTGGCGGTACATTGGTACTCATGTACTTAAATCAATCTTTATGGCATAAAGTTTACATAAATTAATCATTTCGATTAGTGACAATTTTAATAATAATCATTTATATTTTTTAATATCTGGAACGTCTTCAAAAAGAATGTAGGACTCGTATATATCCTTAATGTTTTACGTATATGCTTATGACCACTTTCCGTACGTACAATCTTGCGCTACGATCTTATGTCCCGACACGCTACTTGAATAGGAGCTCAATAAAATAAATAAATATATTTTCGTGTCATTGTAGTGGCTATTTTAATTTTTGCCTTCTGCCACCGTGAGAAAGTCTCGCCATGATAACTTTAGCACGCGAGGCACAAACGAATGTCTTGTGAATTTATTTTTTCTTTTATCTCATTATGAGGGCCTTGGATTTTCTATTTAATAGTGCTTAACTGCATTTTTTTTAATTGAAATAATACAAAGTCAATTTAGGTAATAAGCTTCATTCATAAAGTAGTTCTATCAATTCAACTATTCAAAAAAATAAATCTACTCGTACAAATTATTGACTTGCAAAAGATTTTATACACTAATTAGACTTCTTTAATAACAACAATGCTCAAAGCTAACAAAAATTATTAGGACATCTAAAGATAAAGAGTCACAATGAATTTTAGAATGACACTAGGGAAGATTAAAATGAATTTGCGCAACCAAAAAGTTATGCTAAAAATAAAACAAAATTTCTCACAATTTTAAGTTACGTTTTCTTTTTGGCGTCAGTAAAAGCTTTGTAAAACTGTATCAGAAGCAAAATAGTGTCATATGGAGAGATGTGGACACTGCCTAAAATATGTTCCAGTTTTCTTAAGATGATAATGCATGATTAGGCGTGTACGTACGTAAGTATATACCTTTAACCTAATCCTCAAGCTACAAAACTCATGACTTATATCAGCTCTTCCACAATGAATTTGTATGACAAAGCTGTTTAAATCAGTATCGGAGGCAAACGATACCCGTGTGCAGGGCTTCGGTTACATGCTCCTCAGAATCTAAGAGTGTACGATTTCTTGGCAGATATTTTGTTTCAATTATGTTAAGAAATCGCTACTGTCAATTTGCAAACGTTGTCAGTTTTACGATTTGTCTTTATTTTTTTAAAGACAAATCGTAAAACGTAATGTTGTTTTAGAGCAAGAAACAAATGAAAAACGAAAATGGTAAGAACCTGCGCCAAGCCACACAATAATTACAATTTTACAATTAGCATGGCTATTTACCCTACTTCATTCGATTTGGGTCGAATATCGATTCAGTATATTTTCAATTCATAACGCCAAATTCGGAAACTTTTGATATTCGAATTCGGAACAACAGCTGATTTTTATCGCAGAAGTAGTTTTATTTTGTATTTTTACTACAAAATGTAGAGCATATAACCAATCTACTATATACTAACTAGATATGCTCTCTTAATGACATCTTAAGGATAACCCAACATTCTTAAATTATAAAAATATTGATATCTAAAGATCACAACGGAGTTTATAACGAAACCCATCACAAGCGTAAGCTTACAAAAATTTAAAACTAACTCAATTAACACATCAAATTTCCTTACAACAACAATAACTCACGAATGTAAACAATAATTTGACAACACAACGTCGAGTCAAGTTCCATAAATTAACGCTGTTATAATATCTCGGAGGGGATTTTAGACATTCTGCCACTGGATTAGGAGAATGGAATGCGGTCGAAATCAACTGTGACGAAACCCTAAAGGCCGAATAAGGCTACCAAGTCCTGTCAAATGTAAAATATGCCGATTTGTTGCTAGACTCGATGTCAATTTACTGAATGAAATAGATGTTTTGGTACGGTTTGGATTACCTATTAGAGTATCTGGATTGTTGATGCTATAGTTATATAACTAATACCAAGTAACAAATACAAGTTTAATCATTAAAACGAGACAAAAGGTACATCAACTTACAAATGACTACAACAACTCTTCATAACAACCAGGTTAACATATTATTTAAAAATTCAATACATAGTCATACTCATAATAAGAGTCATAGAAATTTATTGAGAAAATATATATGTATATGTCTACAATGGCTAATATAACGATTTTATTATAGTTCAATACAGCTGTTTATCTTTAAAAACAAAGATGTACCTACCAAAATATATTCACTTATTCCTCAAGTCAATAAATTGTGAGTCTAAATGACCACACCAAGCTTTAAGCAGGATACGAAAAACAAAAACTTAACATAACGAATCCTTATAAAACTCGCTAATAAACTAAACCCTTTGTTTTTTTATCACAGGCGGCATAAAGTTTATGAATACAGCTACCCTTTGGATGCCACCTGTGGTTATAAGCCCACCTATAGACGACAGGTGCGAGTGCTTCCTTTGAAGATGTATTTCAAAATTTACACAGAATAAATTCTTTACAAAGTACAAACTGAACATGGAATGTTTCATTAGATAGGTAACAAAACACCTGCCTCAATTGTGTAATGATTAAGTTTACTAAGTCGCAATTATCCAAAAATAAGGATAGTTTACATTTTAGAAATAATAATTAGTGAAAGAGAATTTAATGACAAACATGCTTCAACGATTGGGAAGTTTTGTAGTTTAACACTACCTAATACTACTCGAACGACCTAGACTTAGGTTGGTAACAAGTTTTATTGAAAGCTAGCTGACCCGGGGAATATCGTACCGCTTAACAGTCAATTGTTTAATTAAAAAAAATTATACTTATTCTGGTATTCGGGACGCCCGGTCGCAAATATATATACTACTACTACTGATTGCCTTCCCAGAACCTCTCCACTAACGTTTTAACTTTATGGTATAGTATTTTAAGTATTATTACAAATCGATTGTATGGGAGTATAGAAAAGTGTGGTTATTAGATCTTTTCAGGCTATCTTTTAAATGTTTCCCTCCGTAAGAACCATCCTCGTACTTTAAGGAATATTCTTAAAAAATAATTAGCAAAATCGGTTCAGCTGCTCTCGAGATTTGCGCTGCAACACATTTAGCAAGTACTTCGTATAAAAGGAGGCTGGTAATCAACTATTGATATATATTATGATGAAAATTCGCAAAAATTAACCTTTCCACACAAAACAAATTATTGACGTGCGGTCAAATGTATGGAACATCTGTTATTTACTTTTAAATTATCGAAACTCGTATAATTAAAGTTGACTTATTATCATCTCGTCAAAAGCTACCTTAAGAGTATGCTAGTTGAATACCTGTCACATAAATATCAATTAACGAAAGATAAACAAAAACTCACATTATTCCAAAGGATTAAAATCTACCGTACAACACTAACAATTTTTGTTCAAATCAACATTATTCTTTATACACCATAACATATTGTTTCAAAAATCCAAACGGCAAGATAACTCAGCTACTTTATCTCCATAAACAACAACCTTTCGTGTTCACTTATAAGAATTCCTCTAAACACAAAAAATCACCATGTCCACTCACAAATTTACAAGAACACCATCGAAGCAATAGTCCAAAGCAACACCGTCATAAAGACGGTAAAACTATTCATGTTTTTTGTAATAAAACAAGCCTATAAAGTATCGAGTATTTCGTAAATGTGACCAGTACTTGCGATACTAATTTAGTCGTAGAATCACCAGTTAACATTAAATAGTAGAGCTATTAGAATTAATTGAAGTGTATTTACGATCCCAGAATTAGAAAATGTTTCACTAATTTTTAATTGGCTTAATTAGTATTCACTTAAATTAGCGCACAAGAAAAATTTAAAATTTGAATCCCCCGATAATATAAAACAAATAAAAAAATGTTACTCGCCATTTTGTGGCGGCGTCCATGTTTTATTTGAAATTTATCATAATGTAGTATTTATGTGTGTGAATAGTATAGTCATGCAATTATATTTGTACTCATATTGAAGGAGTTGTGACAAAGTATATAGTAATCCGCCAATTGTGGCAGTGGCCATCTTGGACAGATTTCAATCCAAGTTAAAAACATTTCCGACTAATTGACCGCTCAATATATTATTATTTTAGGCTTCTTTAGACCAGTAATGACAGAATCTCAACATCCTTGGTGATCCCAGCTATTATTTTTTGTAGTTATGATTTGCTTTACCTGTTCCACTAATGTTATCATGTACAACTTGTCCGTGTATCCTAGATACTAAATCACGACAGCAATTTATGTTAAACCAACTAGTTCACTGCGCTTTCAGTAATAACATAGCAGGCCCTCATAAAAACCATGTTCGTGCAACACCCACATTTTCTGAACCGGATAATCTTCTTTTTGCTAATATCCACTATTAATCAACTGAGAACCACCAGTTATTATTGCTATAACTACGACCAGTCCTGTCCTCACTGCTATCATTTAAACATTTAAAGATACCAATATACTTTTTGCTACGTGACGAGGTATAACTGCTATTGAAATAAGTATGACTAGGTGTTATGTAAGAGGTACTCACGCTAAAATTGTAATGCCAAACTGTTCGCATTACTCAATTGGAGTGTTCCGCTTGTCCATCTGTAACAAAAAATGTAAACAGTTAGCTTTTCAAAGAATAAGAGTTGGCAATAAGATATGAGTACTTTGGAGGTCTTTGGACGCATTTATATAAATAAACAAGTTATTACAGCATCTGCAAAAATACTTGGAATTCTGTTTTCTGGGAATTTTTAAGGAAATGTTAAAAATAATTCATATTTGCCAATAGTCAAAATACGTAAATATACCAAATTTTCGTAGTTAGATAATGAACTAAACCGTACTTTGTTTTTAGCTCTTAAATATGCTAAAGAAAGTTATGAAATGAATTCCTAAACTGAAGATTTCAACGTCTTACACAACATTTTCGTTCATTTCACAAAACTAAAACAGAATAATTAATTCAGTAATTAACTTCAAAATAAATTGCAGTATTAGAATATCATTACTTTAATTGGTCAGGTGTTACGTAATACTAAAATATATGTATTGAAATCTATTACGACGCCTACGCTTTAAAAAAACGTCTGTTGACAAACATGCAAGCTCTAAAACGTATGTTTGAAAATTAAGCGTTCTCAGTGCAATACTGACATTCACGTAACTTCTCAGTCTGCTAAGTTTTGTAATATAAATTGGAGCACAGTGCACGTATTTACAGTATATTGACACAATGAAAGTGCAAATGACATAAGCCAGAAACTTTAAGTCACGACTCCGATAGAATACGATAAAAGCCATCGCCTTTAGAGATTGTAAGTATGGAATTCAATGCTACGTATTTATTCACAGAGGAAACTAACTTAAACTAAAGTATTCTTTTGTGTCTAATTAGCTAACTGAGTCAGGGTTCCGTAGAGATGAGATCGCTTCCTCAGCACAAAACGTGTGCAGATAAAAAGGCGTTGCATCAAGATCCTTGAGGTCAGCTCCCAACATTGTTCGACCACAATAGCAATTGTGAGAAAGAATCGCCCCTGGAAACAATGGGACACACTCAGCAATTAGCAACCGATTAAATATTTGTTTAGTGATAATTGGCAACACAAATCAATTAGATTCGCCATGAAATTTAACAATTGATTGGGTGTATAAGGAAATGAGGTATTGAATAAGATTGTGATTAAACTGTACAATGCTAATGCTCTGGGGCTAAGTTCCGTTTCAGTAATTAAGGTGGAACAATTAACGATTCATTCTAATTGAGGCGATAACAGGACAAAAATTAAATAAATTAAATGTGATTGAAAACACAGTACTACTAGTGAATATTTAAAAACGAAATTAAGTATATAATGTAAAAATATCTACGCTTCAAACTGCGAATGTTAGACCTGCAAGAAAGACATCGTATGAGATGGATTTCGTTAAATGAATCTAATGCAAATAGCGGATTACACGACTACAGAAAAGTACTGATATAACAATGAAAGCTGTTGAAGAGCTTGTCCTTTCTCAGCAGGATCCGGTAATTTTTATGTAACTGTATGTAAAATAAAGCAACCCTTTGTGATGTCAACGTTGTCAGAAGCGCGTGGGCAGCGGTAGGCGTGAGAGCCGGTCTACATGACTCACTATTGGCTATTGGACAACGATTATGATAGAACGGTGGAACACTTGCGTCACGAAATTAATCGATTTATTTTAACGACCGAAGGTTTTCAGATTAAACCTTGATCCAACTGTAAGTATCTGGTTAAAGTGCTGGTTGTACAAACTCTGATCTCTGTGTGTCGGTTCTTTAAGATTTGTTAATGATGTTTCAACCAGTTTTATGTCGTATCGAATCGTTATGTTATCTATTATTGAACTCGTTTTAAGTTCTTCGTTCCATCGCTTCTCTGTTTATCCCTGTCAAATATGCTTCTTGTCACGCATTCCAATCAAATTTTAAATCTGAGTTTTGGGTGTCTATTTGGATTTATGTTTATCTATTATCTACAAGTAATGGCATATCATTGTAAGGGTTTTTAGAGGTGCTTAAGAGGCACATTTTAAAAACAGTAAGTATTTCATCGGTATTATCTTTTTTGGCAGTATTTCTCTCAATCTGTTTATAACGTTGTAATTTTTGTAGTGGAAACATTAACTAATTGTACTCATAGTTTCCCCAAAAGTATTATTTTGATGTATAAGGACGATTGTTTTTTTAACTCCATTACACAGCGTACAAACCGTGTTAACTTCAATTACATTTGCTGTCAAAAGCTAATGGATTAGTCGTAAAACATTTTATTTACAACACCAATTATGAAATTATGAATTTAGCTGATACTCGTAGCTTTATTACGTGTTAAAATGTTTGGTAACACGCTAACACATACTAAATCATAACAGACCTTGAAATTACGCTATAATATATGTTTTTATCGATTATTAATTTGCTTTGAATTCAGCTATCATTCTTAGATAATAACACATAATGTTTTTGTTATGTTATTCCTTAATGTCTCTTATAAGCCATATTAAGCATCACGCAGTATATCATCAAAAGGAATATCTATATTGTTATTCAATGAAGAGACATCAGTTACTTATTTATCTGGCATGACCATGTTAACCTACTTCACTGTATATGGACCTTCCAAATGACTACCGAGAATGACACACTCATGACATGACAGATCTGTTGTAATCATTGCAATAGGACATTATACATAGAATCCTAAAAAGTTAAAAGTTAACTTAAAATTAACATCTAAGGTAGAGTGCATTAGCCAGCTTTTTACCCGACTGCAAAAGAAAGAGGGTTATGTTTTTTAAGTGTATATTTGTAATCGCTGCGTCTTCTAGATCGTGGTCGCCTCTTACTCGTAAGAACCTTTCTTCCCCGTCGGTTATCAGTTCTTCGAGCGATGTGGCCAGCCCATTGCCACTTCAGCGTGCAAATCCTACGAGCTCTGTCGGCAACTCCAGTTCTTCGGCGAATATCTTCATTACGGATTATATCGCGCAAATAAAATAATAAATCAAGATAAATGTGTTGTGAACAAACATGTTTATAAAGTTGAAAACAGTTAATCATCTTGACACTAGCTTACACTTTTACAATCACAATAACGAAGATTTACAATTACAATGTTGTATTCGCCGGGTTAACCATAAAGTTTGCCTACTTCAGTGTCGATGACACGGTAACCCCAAGCTGTGGTTTTACGTTCTAACCGCTTCCTTGCATCTGAGCAAAATTAAGGGCTAGCAATGATATATAATAATACGTCTGGAATTGAATTATGAAATCGCATTACATCATAATAATTTAATCGTCCTGTTTTATTTATATTTAGGAGTAATAGCAAGGAGATAAAAACATATAGAAATATAAATCTATTTTTTCTATCTCTATATAAATGCTTTGAATTTTAACACAGTAAAAGTAATTTGAATTTATTAATTAAAGCAAAGTAGAGAGGATTTCGATGGAACGAATAAATTTAAAATCAAGCCAACACTATTATTACTCTTAAATTTTATCTTTATTTTGTAGATGCTGATTTCGGACCTGGTTTCTGATGTATATATATTTAAATAAAATATAATATGGGACATCCACATAAAGGTCTTCAGGTGGTCTTCTTCTTCTTCTATTTGTGCCAGTGAATATTCTTTCAACGCTGTACAATACTGTACAGTGTACATATCTGATTCCCATTTCTCAATTTCCGATTCATTTACTTATTCGTAAGCATACATTTTCTCAGTATTATCAGCTTTCGCTCGGACGTGGGCGATGGGAGTGACTCAGTTGAAATTCGGCCAAGCAAACACGAACAGGTTGAACAAATACTGTATGGAATCATTATGTGTGAAGGTATTGAATTCATTTGACTATGTAGATTGGGAGGTGTTACAGGTTTTGTTGCTTCATAGCTGAGTGTTTTCGATGAATCAATAATATGCTTTCTATATTCAGGTTAAATGTACTGCCGGTTTAGTATAATATGGTATATGGTATGTACCTACAAGCACAACACATTTCTTTCTTTCCTATACGTTAAAGCGGAATGGCCTGCTCGTATTAGGAAGTTAAAAATCGAATACATACCCAAGTGACGCACTGATAAAGACATTTATTTTCGACCTGGAATTAGCGAAGAATATTCGTAACTCAAAAAATTTTATTACAAAAAATATAGAGCAGAACCATAAGATAATAAACACTCCGCTCCATTTTGACATCAGCAAGATAATATTGGAATAATATTATCCATAGTAAGTCTGTCATTATCGGCTGCAGGTGACACGTGACCTTTTCCTACCTGTTTGGCAACTGTAGCAACAATAGTATGTACGTATATATATACAGACGTATATACACTTGTAGCATTTGACACAATAATGCAAGGTTTCGCATTCCAATGCCAAGATTTGCGCCTGCTATAAGAATTTTGCATTCTTTTTTATGATTTTGTTTCATATTTGTGAAACACTGCTTATATATTTTAGCAAAGTTTTTATCGATTATGAAATGAAATCACAAAACGCTTCATTTGTCTAGATTTAATTATAAAAAAAGAATAATTAAAGTTAAAGTAATCTTTACATTTTGGTAGCTTTTCAATCTTTTACATATTTGTAAAGCGTGTAGCAAGATACAACAAATTGCTCATCCTAATGTTTGTTATTTTTGTGTTTTTGTAGAAAGATTGAGACAAGTTTAATGAACTAATTAATAATATATATATAATAATATTCTGATATTTCCATTACGTATACCTTAATTGAACAAGTTATTGCATGAATATGGTTGACGCAAAATAAACACACACATAAAACTTCTTAGTAGTACCACAATAATTACAAACTAGTAGAATAGTATTAAATAAAATACATACAAAAATAACGTAACATAAATTGTGAAAAAAGTTCTTAGGAAGCCAAAGCGTCAGAATTATATCGATAGATCGATAATATAAAACTTGAACATATTTAAAGTAATAATTTAATACACACTATATACAAACTAGAATATAAATGCGGTTTGTTCCAGCTAATAAATCAGATCTAAGAAAAGAGATTTTAAAATCAGTAACACTTAACACACACTTAATGCGAGTCACGTAGAAAAAGACATTTAAATCTAGAAGCTTCCGGGTTTGATCCGCATCACCTTTAAGTTTACAAGGGCTATCATCTTCTTCACAGCTATCACTGCACGATACTATTAAATATATAAAATATACAGGCCTCGAGGTACTCGTAAAGTCCTGGCGATATAGATTATAAGGCGATAATTACGAAGTGAATGATAGGCAATGTTGCAGACTCATTACTGGGGATGATATTCATTAGCATTTAAACTAACACCAAAGGCCTCGCAGCAGACATCTTTAGGTTTAACGTTACTAAAAATTATGAATAACGGAACTTTTCAGCTATCTTGACTCACAACAAATCACTGAAGTATAATTTGTGTTTTAGTATAAAATATTAAAGAATTAGACAAGAAAAATGGAGTATTACATTTACTTTATAAAAAATTATTAGGATATTCTAATAAGTTCTTTTTATCATATGATAAAAGAGTTCTCGATATTTTAGAAAAAAACCATACTAAACGTATTCGTAGCTTTTTGAAATACCGCCTAACATGTTAACCTAACTGTTAACAATGTTTTAACCTTTTAATCGTTTGGGGAAATGATTAAATGAGGACAAAAATATTTATTTGTTATTTCTTTCCCTACATGGGAATTTTGGGTTAGGAGCTTTATGACTACATCTCGATTGGACTAGTTAGCAGGTATGACTAGATCGCATTATGACTGAATCTCTATACCACTACATTGCGTTAGGGATAACAAAAATAATCACGAAAAAATAATTACTCGTCAACTCTTTGCTTTATTCCTAACGCAATGTAGTCATATAAAGATTCAGTCATGAAGCGATCTAGTCATACATGCTAACTGGTCCAATCGAGATGTAGTCATAAAGCCCTTAACCCGAAATTTTTACTACAAAAAAATTATCATAGTGAGCGATACCAGGAAAAATGATTCAGGTCTGAAAAGGTTAACTGCGTTTTCTAATACACATTGAGGTGGACAATGCGATATTTTGCGTTGCGTGCATCGCAACGCAAAATATCGCATTAAAAATCCAAAAAGTGATCTGCAAAACGTCGTGGTTCGGCCCGCCCTAATACCTTTATATTCAAGTGGTTAAGAACAACTATACTTTACTTTGGCATTTGCATGTCTTATCAAAAATTATCAATTTAAAATGTATTAAGGACTATATAGGTACACACCTGTTTCTTTCAATTTATTCGATTTCACAAGTCGAATGACTTTTACTTCAGATGGAATTTTATCGATCCATTCTCTTGTCCTTTATATTAGGTTAACAGCCGACAGTAGTTTTTACAAGTTTACTGAATATAAACTCTACTATATTTAACTATATTTTTTATACGAGTACATTCTAACCGGACAAGTAATTGGTTATTCTGAAATGTCTAGCGCTATTTAGATGAACTCAATAAGAAACTAAGAAATTGCTTTATTTTAAAAGTCTCAACATACTTTATAACTTGAAATGGCAGTGCCAAATTTAATAAGGTACTTCGAATCAAGAAATGACCTTTAGAAAAACAAAGACCTGTAGGTGACAGGTCTCGATAAAGTTTGCACTCAACAGCGAGACAAAGCTTGCAAAACTGTGTTGTCATTCAATTTCCAGTTTCTATTGACTCGACAAGAAAATAAATAGCAATCGCCTCATCGTCAGCTCTAATGAACCCAACCTGCAAATCACGGGAAAGGTGTGCGAGATTTGAATTTATTCTGCAATTTTCCCACAAAATGGCTTGGTTAGTGAGAAATTTCGCGTTGGCTGCAACATGATTATACGGAGAAATGTGAATCTCCCACGTCTCGGGTTGACCTGCCGATGCTTCTTCTCGCATTGACATTTGAAAACTAGTCGCAGACAGAATAGAAACTTAGGGTACGCTTAAACACAAACAAGCTGTTTACAAGCTATGGCAAACTACTTGAACCAGTGCGACCTTGGCTGCAGTGACGATTTTTAGGTCTCTTTAGCAAATTGTAGGTTGCAGCAGGACAGAAATATCGTCAAGACGCGACCGGTGATTTCTCAATTACAAGTGCACGTGCGTGAAATTTCCCCAGTATGTCGTTTTTGTTCAATATGTTTGTCGGAAACTAGCTAATGATGCAAAATACTGAATTAAATACGTAATTATTTACAAAATCCATAAATTATTGATTGTAACGTATACAATATGTGAAAGTGACACGCAAACAAGCCTGGTGTAAATCTTACTGACCTTTGAGAAAGTTATTTATGTAGTTACATGTCTTTACTTAATACCAAGCTCATTATGCCCTTTTGGTATTCTGGAGATCACGCACCCTGATATTATTCAGTTAATACTATATCGTAAATAGACACTAGTAGTATCAGAATACATCTGAATTATTCCACAATAAGCAGTTCAGATAGTATTTGATTGCATCTATTTGTCAAAATGCGACTATTAAAATGGCTTCAAAAGAAGGTTCTCTAATTTATTGGTAATTTTTAATACTCCTATATATTTTTCAGAGAAAGCCCTGGAACGAGTTATAAAATTATTATTTTTGGTTTGAAAGTATACAATTGGTTAATAAATTAAAATAGCTGAAAGTTTAGCCTGCCGCAAACTTTCAGCTATTGAAATTGCCGTTTTGAAATAGATTTATAACTTTTTTTAAGTATTAGTAGCTACGTGTAAAGAACGCAATACTCCAACACTTTCTTAGCAAACAGATAGGTCTCCAAGAGTTCAACAGAACTAGTCAAGGTCTTTAAGACCCCGTTATCGGACCAGCAACGTCACGAAGTAGCAGTGCCTTTTGGATGCACGCTTCAACTGGTTTCCATTGTTTCGTGAAATATAGCGAATCAGAGTTTAAGTTTGTTTATGAAACTAGCTTTAATGCCATAAATTTTTAAGTTTTTATGCTTTTGATCATACTGCTGAATGACTAACTTATGTAGGCGTCTTAATGAAAATATACATAAATGTCTCGGACTTCGACTAGGTATTTATAAAATACTTTTGGTTATTTTGATATAATTTTGTTATTGAATAATCGGGGACCATACGTTAAAAAAAGTTTCCACAAATTCAGAACGAACTCCTCTTCTTTTCAAAGTTATTTAAAGAACCATCAAAACTCCCAGCTGATAAAGTTAGATCAGAAACCGTCCAAAGATATAGCATACGTCACGTCATCCATCATTGATTACGATCCCGTAATCCCGAAGATTACATTTACAAAGCTTGCATGTCGAACCCGTGATAAATGTGCAGGGCCGCGGTGTGCGGAAGTCTCATCACAACTTAATACATTTTGCTTTCCAAGCATTAAAAGCCTGCAGGTCATTTATAATAAATAACCAGTCCGAACTAGAATAATAATTCTTACACCCGTTTTCCATCACTAGCAAATAAGCATCATAAATACATGGTTAAGCAACCATCGTATGACAGTTGATGCTGTAAGTCAAGCAATGAAATTTCAGCAAGCTTAAGAAATGATCTCATAAAGTTTTCAGAGAAGAGGAATTTATCTTCTAGTTGTGTGAACTGAACTGTTGACCTCAATAAAACGTGAGGTTTTACTACTACTACTAATCAATTAATTCAAATACTTTTTGAGGTTAATTACCGCACAGCTCTGCCAAATTTTGTTGTTATCAATTTGTAAATAGTGTTTCAGCAAACTTCTTGCGTTTTTATTCAATTGCAATCCAATGAACAAATAAAAAAAAATCATAGAACCTGTATTTCTTCAAGATTGGATAGAAACTACGATGTGTATACGAGCAGCAACATATAAGTTAACATTTTACTATACATACTGACGCATAAATTACTTTTCTTTATTTAGTGCAAAAAGACGTTTCGTTCGTTCTTCGGTCAGTAGAAGCCATATACAGGTCTGTACAACTGATTAGATATGGTGCTTAAGAATCATATCAATCAGGCATTTGGCTTTTTATAAAACTTGTTAAGAATGTAAACATAATAGTATGTTATCAAAGCAAATTTATCAGCACGATTGAAACATATTTTCAATTACGTAAATCCATGGAAATGCTTCTCCTTCTTCTATCAGTTTTCATTTTTCAATTAATACTTGATTCCAATGAATCTTGCGTTTAGCTTTAATGCAAGCGCAGGAATTAATGATACGAGTACCCCTCTAATTGTGCACCGTTAAGTCTTCACACATAGCTTTGATATTGCTATTCTAATTGCTTAAACTCATAGCTCTGCCGCTATCGTGGTTTCCTGGTGTATTTTATAGGCAGGAAATAAATGTTTAGTTTATAGAAATTCTCAATCGTTTTTTAGAATTTTTTGGATGCAACATAGTTACATAACATGGTGGTAGACTAAAGTTTAAAAAATAGGTACAACAATATGATAAAATGAGATAATTGTAAATTTTATTGAGGATTATTAACAGAAAACATAATTATCATAATATTACAAGTAATATGCACCAATACGAGTAGTTATATGAATGAAGAGCAAGGAGCAATAACGGAAACAAACTCAGCAGACAACTTTGAAAGCGATTTACTCATTTAGCGTCTTTTGATTCTCACCTAAACTTCTACTACTAGATAACAATACCAACGGCAAATAAAGGCACTTGTCCGGTAGTTCGTCTAAGAAAAGCAAAATAACAATAAGCGTTTACATTGTAAAGTAAAATTAATTTATGAAGTAATAAAGTATAGAAAAGGAAACTATAGATAATTACAAAAATAAACAGAAAAAGATCAGTGTTGCAGGCTTAACTATCCTTTACTGAAATTTAGTAGTAAATTTAAGATCCCTCAAATGAATAAGATAGCTTTGTAGATTCATTACAGGTAATAATTAAAACTGGAAAGTTTTTGATATCTATGAACTAAATATTTAAGATATTTACTACATCTGCAATGCAGATTACTTAATTTCTTTATGAGTAACTAAAATGTAATAAATACAAGTTGTATCAAACCCAATATATGTTCATAAAAAATAATAATTAAACGATATTAAATATGTTTATTCAAATAATTAAAAAGTCCATAGTTGTAAGTAAAACTAAAATCATGTTAGTCGCTTAAGCCGGTAAAAGTTGCTTAATAGTAAATAACCTTTATAAACCCTAAAATTATTTCGTAAGTAAGTACTTAGTTGTCCACGAATATAAATTGTTTTGTCACCCAACTTTCGCTTTCTCCACATTACGAGTTAGATGCGATAGCCATATTAGAAGCAAGTCCACGATAATAGCCCTAGATTGGGATCTTTTTCTAATGAAACCGTAAGTGGCTGCTTGTGCCTATTTGAGAGCAGCCACAATAATGATGTATTTGGCTTTCATTAGCTTATAGCAGCTATTACGTTCTCTTTTTTATGCAGTTTGATTGAGGCTTATAAAGAATCATAACGAGGTTAGATTGCCGTAAGCGAGTTGAAAGTTTGAATTGGTTCGTTCGTTGGTTTGCGCTTTTTAAAGTGTTATTAACTAACAAAAAACAAAAATGTATATGATAAATCCTTATCTGTTTAATTAAACCGATTTGAATAATTATTTTCTTTTTTGATAAGATTTACTGTTTGTTGCAGCTACATTTGATTGAAATTAGTCGTCCCGTAATTTAATTACAAAATTCGTTCACTGTGCAAGGATTTTTTATTGGAAAAGATAAGCTGATGTCCACACTTCTTGCCAATGAAAGGGTGAAAACCATATTACTAAAGACCGTGCCTAGAAGTGGCGTCCAATGTGTGCAACGCATAATAAAAGAGACAGCAAAACGCCTACACTAAAAAAACTATAAATAGATCACAATTGTGAATGTCACTTTTTATGCAATCTCATTTTCGGCCTCTGACTCGGTCAAAAGTAAGATGAAAGTGAAATAAAAAAGCGTGTTTCAATCACAGACCATTTGCAACTCGATTTCGTTTTACACAAAAACTATCATCGACGCAACACTGTATCAGACTAGGGTTACCGTTTTCAAAAAAAGGCCACCCAAACAGTTTCACCTAATTAAGAATGGCAATTTAAAATTAATGCCAATTCAGCAAAATTAACTTATTTAAGTTAATTTTAACTTTTTTTTTTGGAAACTAAAATATGTAGTATAATATCTGCTACAAAAGTTTAAAGGATAGACTTATATTCCAATAGACAATGAAGAATGAAACAGATGATAGACACCCCTGCCCTGAACCTAATACGCGAGGTCAGACAATAAACTTTTGGCTAGACACGAAAACGATAATGTCAACAGTTGCGAAAGTCACGCCGCTAGTCGAAGCCACATTTGCGGCTAAAACGACCGAAATTCGTCAGATAATTCGACCCGCCTCAATTACGGTGAAACAGCCTTTTTGCTTTGTTTTGAGCGATTACGCGCGGTTGCGCCGGGTTTGGTTGGGTGAGGTCGGAGTGCGTGAGATGAAACTGGTTAGTAGTAACGTAATTTTTGTATGCATATCGGATGAATCTAATAAGCTACGCTCAATTTTCTGTTGGTTTTTATTGAATTTTCAAACCAATGATGTAGATATATCAAAATGAATCTAAAGTATTAATTTGTCAAACCAAAGATACAAATATTATAAAATATAAAGAAGCCTTATACATTGATCTAAAACTACACAAAGAGTTGTAACGAGAATATTTTGTTGAAAAGAATAATAATGAACTTAAGATGAAGTCATCGTGGAACGACTTAGTAACTAACATCTTAGTTATACATATCTTCCATCAATACTAATCTGTCAGAAGAAAACCTTACCAATACCTTTTAAGATGTCAAAGATGATAATCTTAAAACCAGGCAGAACGATGACGATGAATTTTCAAGCTACTGTTACAAGGAGCTGTTCTGTCAAATAATTATAATGGGAGATCATCGAGAATGGCCGGGTAATTAGAAAGCATGCTTCAAGAACGTGGATGTCACTGAAACTAATAAACTGTTGGAACGGATGGTCACTTTCAACTTTACGCTTTTTATAAATCGCTAATTACTTCTCTGTGTCCTATGAACCTTTTATAAACTACGGTAGATGACCCAAAAGTTATTGATTGTTTGTTTGAATGGGAGGGAATATTGAAACTACGTCTAATAATTTGTCTAATAAATGTGACATGGATAAATATAAAAAGCAACATAATATCGTCTTCGAATTCTCAGATTCAGTTTCCAAAACAGTGTTACGATAAATAGAGAAAAACACAAGAAGAAAAAAGTAAATAACAGCAATGTTGCAACACTCGCAAAGCTTTATAGAGCCTACTAAAATGATAACTAACGTGAGAGCTGGACTTTAAAATCTTTCCTAGGCTCGCAAAGATTTTCTTTGATAGCAAATTAGAAAAAAGCTTAAGAATATAATCAGCGCTGAACATTTTTTTCCTCATATTTCTTTCGTGTACCACCACATCTGTATTAAAAATATCATTCTATGATTTTGCCAAATTTATAAGAGGGTTATCATTATATTTTTATTCCAAAATATTCGACATAAAAATGGGCCATGGAAATGTTTCTTGCGTAAACTTAGCGCATTACAAAAATAACATCCAAATAGTTTGTAATTATGTAACGTTTTTATGTATGACAGAATAGTTTTAGATTATTAACAAGGTATTTAGCACGCGTCCGGTCGTTACATTGGCTAACATCCCATTAATGTATAGTTTAAATTTAACAAATTTTAGTACGTTAATTAAAGGAACCTGATACTAGACGATAGTCATATAATGTTTAATTGGTCCAGTTTAAATTAAATTGACTAGTTAGACCATATAGGTTTCATTTCAAATTTTCAATAATGACTGTGAGCAAATTACTCTAATACGTAGAAATATTATAATTTATATGACGTTCATATATATATAATGGTAGCAAAAAAAAATATTTGTAAGGTATGTTGGTAATCTATAAATATTATAAATATTCACTCGTGCCATACAATTCCAGACGGCTATTGCATCTTAAATATCAAGCTTAATCGGAATTAAGATAATCAGGATTTTAGACCTTCTAGACATACATTTTTGACTTTTAAAAACAGAGGCTCAAAGTCGCAATTAGAATGTACACATTTTGTTCTTTTTCTAAAGAAAATTAAGTCTATGAGAGTGAACCAAGTTGTTTACTAAATAAAAGCAAACATACGAGTAAGAGCTGAATGAGATTGATATAACTTCGATCTATTCGCATGGCTTGTCTAAAATGAAGAGCCCTTAGCAAACTAAATACCACCCGCTGGTTGAAATATTGCATGAACTAACTGCTTCTCAATCTGTGACGCAGTAATCAAGGTAATTTCAGGGTAACTAGTTAGCTACTTGCATTTAGTTATTTTACTTTGTGGTTAACAAAGTAAAATAACTTTTAAAATTGTTTTACATAAAAAGTCACATGTAAGAATTTATATATTCAGGGAAACTTAGCCTAAGTTTCCCTGAATATATAATTTTTATTTGATACTTCTATTCTATTTCGTACTAGACATTTTATGAAATGGCAATGAAGTTTGCAACGGCGCCATGTGCAGACCGGTGTCTAAGATATTTGGCATGTAAAAGAGAGCGAACGAAAAATTTCACTGCAGGCAGGATTCGAACATGCATTTTCTGGGTAAAACGCCCAGATGACTCGACCAATAAGCCACTGCCGATATCCTGCCAGCAGAAATATGAAAAAAAAATTGAAAATATATTTAATAGTAGTTAGAATGTTGCATAGGAAAAATATCTATCAAAACGATGTCGTCTTTTTCGGCAAGAACATTATAGCGTCGAATGACAACTTTTGAATGCTTTAGCATTCATAACGCATAAGTTTACAGCTATATCAACCAACCAACAAATAAAACCAGAGAAAATTTAAATAATACATAATCAATTAAAGACACGAATGTTTTCTGAATACAAAATTAAAACTGTTAAACTAAACGTTCATTTCTGATGCTGACAATTCTTTTAAGACTTCCACATCGTAAAGCTGAAGTTATATTACATTCAAATCTATGGCGTCAATTCTCACAATGGAAACCGGAGATGGAAAACAATTTTATTGACCTTTAATGTTATTTTATAATAGTACTGTTATTCCGTGATAATTCTAAGGCTCCAAGATAAAAAGTAGCAGCGACTTAAAACTGTGACAATAACCCAATTCGACCAGTCACCTGGGCTAAACTAAAAGTTTCTAAAATTATACCCATCCCCTTCTCACTTGTGGGAACAAAAAGAGAGGTGACAATTTTAGAAATGTCAAATTAGGTTAGTTTGTTAAGTTTGACCTGGGTCAATATCAAGTTACGTCAAGTTTATATATTCGACCTATACGCCTACCTCAGACAAACATAAACTGACATAGGCAACAGTTTGGAACTTCCTAAAGGTTTATTAGGTACTATTAAAGACTATGAAACTAAAGACGCAAGGAATATACGTACCTAACAATTATCATTGTTAAAAGAATAACGATATGCAATCAGAATTGTAGCTTAATAAATCGCATTCAGAATTTTTCAACCGCATTCATTCATGCGTGAGCTGAAGCCATTGTTTACGAATTATAAATGTAAATCAACCGCACAACCTAATACAGAGCTTTCACGAAGAAGCTATGATAATAAGCTACCATATAATACACTGAAAAAGCCCGCAGTTTAGACTTTGGGACATAGGTTCTCAAACTGTAGATTTTAAACGGCAGAATTGTAGAATCGTGTCGATAGATTATAACATACATGTGTCTCATCGTATCAACCAATAGCGTCTGAGGACTCATCTATGAAAACTAAGCCCCTACGATAAGTAGATTTCCTCAAGATGCTTTCGATGTTTTGGCCTGAACTCAGGACTTAAACCAACGAAATATCGCTTAAAAGTCGAGCATTCGACCACTGCATAAAATATAAGCAAATCAATTTCTTAACTTAGATGAAATAAAAAGGTTAATGTGTTTTTTGAGTTTCACTGGTTTGATTCAAGCAGTGCGATATTATGATTTAAAAAGCAACCTGTTTGTAAAAGCTAGGTCAACAAGCTAAATAATTCAATGTAGACAATTTAAATAAACTCTTCCTTGTATTTCTTCCGGAAAATAAAACTTGCAAGGCCATATTTAGTCATTCTTATGATGATTGAATAAAAAAAATATATCCGATGATAAACATTATCTGTTTATCATCGGATATATTTTTTTTACACACAGCACACAGCAGTCCAAATGAGATGTTCTCAAACGTTATAGTTATTATACATTTTATAATAGTTAAGTCGTTAGAGGTTTTGTTAAAAGAACTAATCATCAGAGGAAGTTTGATTTGAGGCAAACTGTTATCTACAAATAGTCCATCACACTAACAAAACGTGATTAGGAGCTTCACTAATATCTGAGGGATTCAACCATTACACGACAAGCAGGTTTCTTCGCTATGTTTTTGTCCCGTAAAATCAAGTGACGCCAATAATATTTTGCGAGTATCCTTGTAACTTTGTAAGCTAAGACGATGCATGTCCAGAAGAGCAGCAGACGCAATGGCGACCTTTCAAATGGCCAACGCCCGTATAATCTTATCATAATTCAATAATTCATGCCCATTGAATAAGCCATCGATTATATCACAAAGCAAAACCAAGAAGTTAAGTGCTTTTAGTATCCCGTGAGAAATCCTACGCCCGAGGCATAGAAATAACCACAAATACTAGGTAATAAATTTGAAGTCATTTCGCCACAAACGACTTGGGAACGCAGTATACGGGCTGGGGTTTTAGATTTTTTTAAGAAAATATTCTGAAAAGGTTATTGTGCAGTAAAATACCCTAAAATGCTTCGCTAGAAAATTGCTATTCGTTCAATACGAGCATTCATTTTCATTTCATTTTATTTTGTATTTGAGTGTACGAAAAATTGGTTAATCTGACTTATTTGTAAACACGTCTCGATTTTAATCGTTTTTAGTTTTGTTTTATCCGACAGGGATCGTGACGCGCCAATTCTAGAGAAAAGGAGCTCTTTGAGATAACCCTTCACACTAATACTATAAAGGCGATAATTTTAAGCGTTCAGGCAGAGAATGTTTAAGTGTGTGTGTGCGTGTATGTTTGTTACGCCTTTACGCTCAAACAACTGCACGGATTTGGATGAAATTTAGCACCAAGATAGCTAAAACGCACATGATACTTTTTATTCTGCAGAAATCTAGCCATTCCGTGATATAATCAATACGCGAGCATTACTGCGGTGCGTAGTTAGTTTTTGATAAGACAGATTGTTTTCAATTTCTTCCTTTTAATTCTTACAACAGAACTATGATGATATTTGTTAGGTTTTTAGCGTTTTCGCGTTTCGTTAAAGTATTAAAGCCAGAAATCGTTAAAGATATCAAATAATAATTATTAACTCTGTTCAAAAGCAAGTCCGTTAGCTTAGAGCAAAGCTTAGCAATAAACCAGTACTAAAGCTAGTCCTTTAGAAAGTCTGAAGATAAACATTTGTACTATTCCTCTGGTTACAGTTACATCGTAAATACTCTCACTCTGACAGAATTACTAATTCCGAATATGCTTGGAATAAATACATTTACAAGTAAAGCTCGTTTCATACATGTGGCGAAAGAACCAACATTCGACGCGAATCAATTGACACACATTATTCGTGTTTTATCATTTTAAAAACGGTGACAGCTGATTTCATGTAGTATTTGCAAGATTTTCCCCATATTTCCATTTACAGACTAAACGCTAAAACTAAAACTAAACTAAGTAAAATATCATATATTGTAGAATCGGTTCAGATGACTTTAGTAAAAAAAGGTAACACAAAAATTTTATGTTAAGAGTCTGATATTGACAACATCTTTTTTTACTGTGCTTTGGTTAGGATGAGAAGTTTAGGCTTTACATACGAACATATAATATTATATGCACACATAAGCAATACGGTTAATTGCAACGAAAATTCCTTTACCATCGCCGTAATCGAGAAAACAATATACAGGCTAGAAATAGTTACACAAAATCACTCGTAATCGATTGTTCAACATTTCGTTCGCGAAAAAAGAAACAAAGGGCTGTAATTGTGACATGCGACTCGATTATCGGAATCGATTGAGAATGAGCAACTGCTCAATCAGAAAAAATGTAACGTTGTGACGAAACTTTTATTATTTCACAATTAAGTAACAGGCGGGCGGTCCAAACAAAATGTTCATTGACCGACAAAATGTTTGGAACATTTGAGTTTTTTTTTCTTACTTCAGGGTTCACTGGCTGACCTAGCAATAAGTCTCCTTGTAGACTTATAACAGAAATTCTTAGTGGGCACAAATTTAGTGACTTCTTGGATGGCTAGTTTATCCATAAAATGGGAAAATTATTAACTCATAAAATAAGGAAATTTCATTAGTGAAAAATAAGAATATATGTAAAAAAAATTACATAAATAAAATAAAATTATAAAAGTGAAATATTACATAATTGAAGACGAATTTCAAATAAAAAATAAATACGTATAATAGTCAAAAGTAAAATCAAAATGCTAACATTAGCTAGTGAAACAAGTTCATTTAAAAAAAAACTAATTACTTACTTCATTTCGGCAGGTACCGATAGAAATTTTTCAGATTTTGATTTAGAATTGGGACACATGGGAGGTGCCCTTTCAAAAAAGCTAGCCTAGTGTCTCCGAGAAGTCAGGTAACAAGCATAAAAAAACAATCAAATTCCTCCTTCCGAATTGAAGTACCTTCTATTTTGGAAATCGGTAAAAAAGGAAAAAAAACACAAAGAACAAAGTCAATAGATAGACTTTTACTTATTGAGAACTAGACTGCAAGTGATGACTGTAAAATATATCTCGTGGTGACGATACGAGTATAAAATGACAGCAAATAATTTAACTTGTAATTCCAAGGCAAATACATGACATAAACAGCGATTCTCATCTTCACATCAGAAACCATCGACACAACAAAGAAAAAATAAATGTAAACACTTAAGTGGAACTCATTTAAATAAGTTCCTCGAGGAATGATTTCCTTCTTCGTCAACCGGGTGGACTGGTCTGGGGGCTACTATTGCAGCTAAACCATCTCTTGATATATGAAACTGAGTAGAAAATTTAACATCTTAATAGATGCGTGACAGTTAGTTTAGTTTTTTTTACACTGTAGTCCATGGCACGCAGTGCTGCCTAGATTGATTAGTAGTGGAAGGGTAATATCCGCAAAAAGAACCCCGAAAAATTAGCAACGCAGAGTTGAATCAGTTTTATATAGATTGGCCTTTGATTGAGTGTTGACAGTCGAGGGCCTCTATTTAGGCCCTCCTTTAACTTCATGACGAAACGATCTCGAGTAACTCAGGAGCAATGAAAATAATTGGCTAGTGACAGAGAGGTGTGAAAGAAATTGGGCGAAACACTGGTGGAACGATACAGGTTATATGAAAAAAATGCACCAGGTTTATTTTTAATTTCGGGCTAAAACTTTTCTTGAGATACCTTGCTATTATTAAACCTACATGGAAGGTCTAACTTTAACATATTTATCACTGTTAAACACTTAATCGAAATCGTCGAAATAACATCTCTGATGTTTAGATAGAATTTCCAGTAACCTTGTCGTACTACCCTTCTTATTACATTAAATATGACAGCCGCTGATATGTAGACTGAACCTTTTGTAATCAAAATATTATCTTAACTATTACAGTAACACCAATGGTAAGCCCTCGGACCACCTGTCCACCAGTCGACTTACCGTAACGAAGCGTAATTTATAGAAAATCTTGGAGTGGGCGTTCAGAAGATAGCTAGTTTCGACTTCAAGCCGTAAATAAAAATGTTGCTATAGACGAAGAATATATTGAACGTTTCGAACTTATGGAAAGCAAATGATTAGTTTCAATGATGGACGAGTCGTTGGACTAGTATTAAATAAATAATCAAGACCTCCCTTGTGGTGCTTATAGGTAAGTAATAATAAATTATTTACATTTGTTTCGCATTACAATATTAATATGTTTAACCTTAATATTACAGAATGCAATAGCAACAAAATGGCAAATAGATCAAAGAAAATTGTTCATTACAAATCCAAAAACAGAATTATGGATGTTGATCACATTGGTACGAATACACGTAACTTTTAAACAGCTATTTCGACCTAAAGAAAATAACACCACAAAACCAGCAAGCACCCACGATAAACATATATTTAAAGCTATTTCCCTAACAACGTTGCACAATAGAAAGTACGAGCGATTCAAGCTAAGGCTTCAGATGCAGATATAAGATCGCAAATTGATTCATTAGATATTTGATTAACCTCTAAGATATCCAAATGCGATATGCAAAACGAGACACGATATCTGTGAACGGATAAGCAAATTCGCATCTGAAACGGTGATATTACAGTTTTAGAGCGTTGCGTATATACCTAATGTTTGGAATATTGATGTGCACAATTTGTTGTGTCGATGGTTTCTGAGTTTTAAGATCAATCAGATTGACTGTCAGCTCCCCCAAGGTATTTAGAGAATTATAGTCACATAAACAAGAATATTTTTACAGTATATTTGCTAAGGTTGATCAGAATTTAATTCTTTTAATTTTAATACAAAATAATCATGTATACAGAGGTTATCGGTTAGGGTATACTAAGCCGAAAGAGAGGCAGTGAAACATGCAAAAAGATCTTGAGCTACCGATGAAGGAAAACACCTAGCTACCACCCTCAAGTTGTTAAATCTGTAGACAAGCACCTAACAGTGTGTTCCGGAAGCTTTCCTTGTGAGCCAGTGCATTTCAGACTAGGCATGCTCCATCTAGGGCTACAGTGTCGCTTACTTCCGTGGTCGTGCGAACTTGTGGTCTAATGCCTAGCTGATCAGGATAAACAAACGTGATAAACCGTGAATTCGAGAGAAAGAGGTTTCACCATAGAAAAAGCGTATCAAGTTTAACAAGCTGTTTATTAGGTTGATTATAGTGAACCTTTTTCAGCTTAGTACTTACACTCCAGTTATTAGATCGAAAACTTGTTAACCAAAACACGAGGCCCATGAACACTATTCAAATGATATCTAGACAACTGAATATTACCAGCGATAAAGATTTAATCCCATTGTATTAATTAGAATATAAACGACAGCGATACTGCTATTGATACTGCTTTGGCAGAATAATTGGATAGCGGATATTTCGATAATGCAGGTGGAGTCGGAAAAGGTTAAACACGGCGCACAGGCAGCCATTCCGCTGAATAATATATCTATTTTAATTTGATTAAATCTCTCTTAGATATATTATAGATGTTAGGGAGTTTTATTCATGAGATAAATCAGCATTTACTCTAATGCTGAGAAGAGATATTATGCTTTGAGTTATCCTTTGATTGATATTTTAATTGACCGAACGAGTATATAACATTTGGTAGGAACACACCATTCTTTATACGTTTATAATAAATGGATGGATAGACTAATACAATTTCTATTAGAACAAAAAGATACAAATGGCATTTCTCTCTTACTAGGCTGGCGCAGTGACCCCCCAAAGTTGATCTTTGGCTCCGACTACAAAAGGCGCCACTCTGTGCGGCACGCCGCGAGATCACGCCAGTCTAGCACCTGAAGCTCACGTAGATCCCGTTCCACGGCGTTAGACCAGCGGTACTTGGGCCGGCCTTCGGGACGGCGTCCCACCGGCAATCCTTCCACCTAACCCTATGTGCCTTAAACTCGCCAATAATGTTAGGTTCGCCAAACAGCTCTTCTACTTACTTTTTTTCGGACATGTCTACTGCCGTCTGCCGTCCGTACTGGTTTCAGTATTTTCCGAAGTACCTTCCTCTCAGTTACTAGAAGCCTACTCTCCTCTTTCTTTGTAAGTGTCCACGCTTTACATCCATACATTAGTGTCGCTTTAAAAACGTATGTCGAAAGCGGAAAGATTTGGCTGTGGGGAATACGACGTACAAGGGAGTGGCAAAATTTCGGTACCTTGGATGTACTTTAACACCAATGACAGGGAGGATGAAATAGAAATACGTGCCCAAATGGCATTTCTACGGAGTAAGTTACAAAATAGCTTGTAACATGAGAGGTCTACAGTTTGAAAACTTTGTAGTAAAAAAGGGTCAGAAAGAAATCAAAATCTAAACCAAGCTGACCTTTACAACTCAATTTCTCGCAATATTAAACCAGAGATCACGTGTTCACATACGTGTGAGCCCGAAAGAGAAGATGAGTTATGGTAACCTATTTAATACAATTTACGAGGCATGATCTCGATGCATGCGTGACATTTTGTGAGTTCATAAACATGATATCATTATTCTTTAACCGACAACAGCTTCGACAGGAAACAAACTTTCCGATGCTTTGTTCGTGCACGTATTGGCAAATGTTAATGAAACAACGAAAACGGCAGTCTGGCAGACTGCAAAGTTAGTATACAAAGTAGTGACTTACTTTCAATTTAACATAATGAAACAATTGAAAGTCATCAAGAGAAGTTTGCAGTTAGCAATTCTATTGTTTAGTATAAACTTGTTTTGTCTTCACGTTACGTTTATAACCTTTCTCACGACATAATTCCTCGGTCGACTTCAAACAGCATGGCCCAAGTTACGATAAGCGACGAACAATATAACCTTATAAGACAAAAACAGGCCTATTCAGTCTATATGGATGCTGTGGTGGCTAACTGCGATCGCAAATATGCCATGGCGGGCGTGGCAATAGCCCAATCGATATCACATGCCTTGGCAACACGGAAACGCTTTTAGCAAAGGTTGCATGTTTTAAGCTTGAATGCCTATGCACTACATGGAATTACACGACGGTCACATAATAGTATGTTGTTTATTCCAAACATGAAAGTCTCTTATCGCGTTGCAAAGACTTTGAAAACAGAACAGCGGCTTTTGAATTATCAGCAGTGTTTTAAAGTCTTCCCTTCAATCTAATTCTACAACACAACTCTGAAGGTATTGAGAACAATAAAACCCTGTTTTATACTAATCAAATTATTATATAGAATTCCTGATGAAATTCTCAACACCAGCCCTATTGGAAAATGTAAAAGACAAAATATTTGCTTTTTTAAATTCACAAAACCGTAGCTTTGAATGTTCTAATTGTTTACTCTATTTCACCATTTTCTTGTCTATATCTCACTACGTAGGTTTGGCACAGTATTCCTTCATTTTCCATTCTAATCTATCAGCAGTTATCTTTTCATTCACTCCTCTTTCACACTTATCCCTCTTGACACAACTCATCCACTTCTTAGATCGCCCCCTACCTGCACTACCGTTTACCATCTGTTCTTGATTCTCAAATTGTTTGCTGTATAAAATTCACATGATAGAGATTGCATTTTTGAAATTGCTGCCAAAATAATTACTCTCGCTCGAAATCGTTTATTGAAAGTTCAAAATGACTTACTAAACATGCCATTCTCGAAAGAGTCATTGAAAGCTCAAAATTATATTTACTCCATAAAATTCCCAATCTTGCATCACACACCAGTTGTCAATACTGCTTTTTTTTTTAAAAAAAAACAGTTTTTTTTTTTAAATCAATTCATATGTAATCCCTATAAATACCGCACAATGGGAACATAAATCTACCTGACGCGCTGACGCTCTTTACCACACCTGCCCAACCTTCCCCCGCTCCAATATTGACTTGAATGGAGTAAAAAGTCCATACCTTATCATCATACGTACTGACAGATTTCAGTTGTACAATATAGGTACTACAGATACTTTATTTTGCTGTTGAATCTAGATAAAAGTAATGGCTAACTTGCAATAGTAAGGTTTATTAACTCTGCCTTAAGAATAAGTTGAAATGAAAGTAAAAATAGTTAAATTTTTAATTATTTTATTATCATTGAATCTCAGTATGATTAAACTTAGTCTTTGATATCCAAGCTATTAAATTTAGTTTTTTATAGGAATGTGAAACTTTAAAGTGAATCAAACAACAATTAACAAATTGTTGCCTAAATTAATTAGAAGCAGTCAGTGGAAAATCTATTTCGCATTTATCTTCACTCACAGTCACAGCTCCTATTTCACAAATTGAGGCAGTATATCAAACGGAGCCTATTTAACTTTCAATTTATTTCTCGGACTCAGTTCGTGCCAACACCTTTTCTGACGAGCGCCCGGCGCTATTCACTCCCTAAAAAGGCTCCAGTCCTAATTCTGCAACTCAAACACTTATGCAAACTACAACTTTATAGACGCCGCGAGCGATATTTTTAAGTCGTGACAACAAATCGACGTGATCTAAACTCAGTCTCCAGTTACGATTATCAGTTAAGAAATCTAGCAAATTGTTTAATAATAGGTTAGACCAAACGTTAACGATGCAAACGACATAAAAGATAAAACTTCTTAAATTTAATTTCTTAATTATACCGGCTTAAAACAATTTACATACAAAAGACTTCAACGGCGTCCTACTGTTAACGATATTACGCAAAAGCATAAAAATGTCTAACAATTTACAATTTAATTGGTCCTATTCAAGGTTGACCGGTCAGAAAAGCGCGATATAATTCTGATCTCTATTACACAATTGGTACTAAATCGTGATTAAAATTCTTTTGAGATAGGAATGTCACGGAGCAGAGACATGACCGAAAATAGCAAAGCTATCGCAACAGATTGCTATCGAAACCTCTACCAGAAGATCGTAAACAGAATTTAATCATATAATTTTAATTTAATTATTTTTGTAGACAAGTATCTTTCTTTTGAAATGAAATCTTAATTTTTATTTATGGTTGAGACACAATAATAATTGTTTATTTGGCAACAATTTAAGCAAGCTAATGTTGGATATTTTTATGTAACTGAATTGTAACAAAGAATCGTATTGTTATAACCATTCTTTTTCAAGGTTGCAAAGCTGTTACGTCGTAACTAAAGCTATTTCAGGTAAATATTTTACACGAATAAGCAAATATGATTGTAGTTCCAGTAAAAAAAATTAAAATTGAAGTGCAGCAAACATTTAACAAGTTCAAAAAGTCAAGAAGTCAAGGTGCATTTTTTAAGTGGGATATAATGACCAATGACAAAGCAATGCGTTTTACGAATACATATTAGCCAATTTAAGGCTCACGCTTACTACAAGACCCAAACATTGTTATAGCGCACAAGAAGCCTGTTACACCGACATGTAACATCGGAAATCCATTAGCTTCAAAGATTTATGGTCTAAGGGGGGTCCAGATTGTGTGTGCTGAAGTCGCAACAAACATAAACGAGAATTTTTATCACGCAGTTACAGTAATCTATAGCGTGTGGTATGATAACAATGGTACAAGATTTATAGACCGAGATTATGATCTGAGAGGAGGAGTATGTAACTTATACCGGATTATGTGGTACTGAAGAAATAAATTAGAAATTAAAGCATAAATGTCGACGATAAGACCCGATTATCTGTGAACGTGATTAAGAAACAAACATAAATAAGAAATACTAAGCAGGCAAAGAATGTGAGGTAACATTCTGGCTAAGCAGTTAAACAAATACGAAACCTGCTCGCTGTAAGTAATCTAACTTTGGATCCCGTTGTAGATACCTCGATCCCTTAAACTATAGTTATTCCAGCCAATACCGTAATAGTAGAACGGCGTCAGTAGCAAATCGTGAGCGATAATTTAGCGATAGACTCTCTAACGGTACTCGACAATCGGGATCGTTTACGTATCGCTTTATCGCGAATCGCCAATGGTATTAAGAACGGCGATAGAATAGCCATCGACGGCGTATCGACTGATAAAGAAATTCACTTTGTCGAACAACAATGCAGGAATCGGCATGGAATCAACGCGTCTCGAAATGTACTTTTCGCTAAAAATCAATGTCGAATAACAAAAAGACCAGATAAAAGTGTCTATAGAATAATGTAGATAATGGAACGGAATAAAAACTGAATAACATTAAGTAACAATAAAAAAGATCAATTTTTGCCAAACAAAAATCAACGAAGAAAAGCAACAATGCATTGCACCGCCATTCCTCAAAGCCATAAACTTCTAGAAATAAAGAATCACGTTATTAATTCTGCACACGTCCCGCCGCATTATTATTAAAATTTACCGAACAAAAAAGCCATTCGCGATTCAATGAGCAAATATAGAAAGAAAACACGTGTCGTGTACCAAATATGGTCAGTCAAGTCTCAAGTAGCGGTGACGGTTGTACTTCTTGCAAACAGGTTGGGGGAAAATTTGGGACAAGTCAGTCGTCTGACCACTTCCAACACGATTGCAATTAATATATGACCCGTAAAATGGGCAGGTTTACAACTTTCCGGCGTTGGTGTAAATTTGCATGGTAATGTCAGATTTCAAGTTATAGCATGACAATTTTTTTTTACTTTTGCACGCGGGTAGATACCCGCGTTATTGTTGTACAAAAAACAAAACATTATATTATGTATTGCCACTTAATTCGTATGGACTCGTAGTTTTTTACTGAATTACGCTTTTAAGGTGATCTGCTAGAATATGTGACTAAAACATATCAGCCACCGGTAAAAGCTACTGGTAATAAATGCCTTTACAGTGGCCAGTTACGACCAAGAACATACCAGAAACAAATATTAATTCTTGGCGAAACAAAATACAATTTCAACAGCTAAGATCAGATTAGAACATACCACCAAGCTCCGGATTTGCATTAATATTCAATTCTAGCGGTACTAATTTGCAAACTACAGCTACCGTATAATAAGTACCTTTCAATCAAACTTAGGACAAACTAGGGGCTTTATTTTTGGAATCGCTTGTATGGATTCAATATTGGCATACAAAAAAAAGCACCAGTGAATTTCTAAGTAATGATACTGTTTATGCGAATTTTTGAACCATTTGAAGGCTGGGTGGCGACTTATTACAGAAATATTTAAAATACTTAATTTCACGCAGAAAAAGTATGACGTCATTTATAATCAAGTACATTTTGACATTTGACTTTGACGTAAATCTATGAAAATCGTAAAGAACGTAAATGAAACATAAAATTGGGACTATTTTTGTATTCTATGGTTATTACTTTAAATTATTTAAATTTTCTATTAGTGAATTTAAATACGAGTGATGCAGATCATTCTCATTATTAGATTCGGGTATGAATTTTTGCATGTTGTTCGTAAGTGACGTCATTAGCGTACGATGAAAGCATTCGAACGTTTCAAAAATAAGGCCCCTGAAGTAACTGTAACACTTACAGTGTAGTGAAAGCTTGATATAAAGCTGTCCGTTCAATTACATAATTACCCCAAAATGAGATCATTTTTACATGCAAGTTGCAATAATCTTATGCAATCAATTCAGTTTTATTGTGTTGACAAATATGTTACGTCAATTGATTGTTTAAACACAGCCAATAAATGTTCAATTTTACAGAATATTGCTACAGTGAATAAACTGACATATGCTTTACCCATATCAAAGTATCGTATTAATAATATACACTTTATCGAAAACGAAAATCTTTAAAACAAATAATATGTCAACACCCACCGCAGCAAAAAGTTCCGGCAATCAACGCTCTAATCGATACAATCAAAATATTTTATCAATTAAAAGCATTGAGACTGAACATAGTAACGGCTCATCTCCCATCAAAGGTCAGTAACGGTAAACAACGATCAACTATACAGCAATCTATTAGCATATACATAGTTTAGCGCAATGTATAAAAAGGTAATAAGCCCATTCAGTCAACAGATTTCGAACCCGTAGACTGGTAAAGTAGGTTGACGGTTTGATAGAACGGTTTAGACTTAAAACTATAGATTTGCATTATAAAGCTTTTATATTGTTATTGAATGCCATAATTCAACTATACAGGCATGAATAATGTATACGCAAATAAATATATTCATTCATCTATTATTCAAGTTCATCTTACTACCTTATCAATTTAATGGACTACCTCTATCTATTCTCTTCTTGCAATAAAATCTGATATTCGTATTAGCACTAAATATGTATGCCTACTATATAGTCAATACACTCGGATAGTGTATATTTAATATTACATACATCGTTTCCTAAACTGCTTCCTGCTGTCGGAATGATAAAATCACTCGAACCACAATGTACAGATATGTAAGTATAAAAAAGAAGTCCTCACTGACTGATATTCGACTAGGAATTAATGTAGAGCCTAAATCCTTGAACTTAGAGACATAAAATTTGGATGTTGTGTTCATTACAGGGTGTAGATGAGTATAAAGAAAAAAAGGATTTTTGTAAATTCAACCCCTAAAGAGGTCTAATGAGGGTTCGAAAATTGAAATTTCTTTTTTATTTTATATCGCGTGTAATTCCATGAGTGACAGCTACAAGTCCTTTATAGGATAACATTAAGTGAACAATATCTATAATTAACGATCTACTTCTGACATTCACAATTCCTACCTATTGTAAACATTGTCATCTAGCCGCGCCGTCTTACTGAGTAAAATGTGTCCTATTGGTCCAATAACACAAGGAATGTCTTACCTATACATTTCATCCAAGTCTATTTTATCCAGCCGAAAAAGTTGAAAACATTAGCACTGATAATATTTTTGAATGAATAAATGAATGAAGTGTTTATTTGCGATAATTACAACATTACACATATTATTTACAACCAAACTATATAAAATAATAGATGAAAAGTAATGAAATATTTATCACAACCCGACCCCAACTCAGCAAAATGCTGGTTGTAACAACCAGCGCTGGTCTTCCGCTGGAGCCGGCACGCATTACTTGACAGTACACAGCAAAATTAACATTAGTAATTATAAAACAAAACTTGTGTGGCCCATAAACAAAAAGCGCTAAAACGTGACCAGTTCACTAAGCCAAGCGATTCGCACAGATCAAAATAATACTACAAGAGTAAGGCCACAATGTAAACAAACGTTTGTAAATAACAGACGATATATGAAAACGACTGTTAGGGAAGATGTAGAGCGGTAGACAGGATTGATGGTAGCGGAGGCTGACACGGACAAAGCTATGGCTGTGAATCACGAGCAAGCGGATATACTTGCATAGTAATGCATAAACATGTCGCTAGATACTTGTTCGAGATCTGCCGATGTTGGACAGAAAAACAACATACACGATGTACGAATAGGCCATTGTAGTTTCCTTGTAACAATGAATGCTAACCAATGTAAAAAAAAATATAATACAAAAAATGCATTTAGTGGGTGGCAAGTCACCATCCGCCACAATATTTTGATAAGACACAGTATTGGCGCGTGCTGTACCTCTTCCTAAAGATCAGTACTAAGCCATCGTAAATTTATCATAATAGACAAGATATTCATAACACATAGCTCACAATAGTGCACCCTTTCAACATTTTAAATATATTATGTATTGTAGGAGGGCCCTGATGCCCAAATACTCGTCTCATTATCAAACCAATGAAAAAATATTAATTTTATTACTATCCAATAAGTTGTAACATTGTAATCAATAACAATCCCTTTCACTTCGATACATATCCAATGAGGAAAATTTATCAATGCGAACCACAACACAAATAATGTCGAAAGCTCAAATTTAACCTTTGCTACTCACTTGATTTCAGAACACGATTATATTACTGAAACAAGAGCACGCAACGGTTAACGTTCAGCAATTTATCTCACGAATATAAAGCGTAATCAATTTGCGCCATCCAATTTTATCGGGCCAATTATATTCCCTTTGGTCCCCCGAACCAACGAGGTAACTGGCACGGCATTATCACCTCAGAACCGGGGCACCATGGAGCTATGAGAGCGGTGAGGTGAGTTAGCTGATAATTTAACCGTTAGTGGTATTGCCGTTGTACAATACAAGAATGCAATTAAACTTCAGTTAATTGGACGCATTAAACATTGTTTTATTTGTAATCAGTGAGATAATTGAAGACCGAAAGATATTGAGGTGAAACAACGACATTAATGAAATGGCATAGGTAGACATAAGTAATTGTAAATATTGTGAAACGAAAACCGTTCGCGTAAAAACAAGCATCAATATTTGATAAAAATTAAACTTTCATTTAAAGAAATATAGGAAATATAATGTTAATAATAAGCATGTCCACGTTCTATTCATCTTCATATCACGCTTTAATAATTATGGATACTGAATAGAGATAAAAGATTTTCAACTGCAACAAGCACTGTCATACTGTGTCAGAACTTAAGTCCCGTTAAAACCAGAAGTAAACACGCGGGAAGTTACTGTCGACGACTGTGTTGGATTGATCAGAGATAGCGGCTTCATTTTTTTTTACAAGAACTGGGTTCACGGATGCTGAAAGAAAATGCTTTTGTTATTTTTCTTTAGAATGCAATAAAATAACACCACAGTTATCCTCATTATTGACAAATGTCTTTAGAAGCATGCAGTTACTGGCAACTGCATTTTATTACTAAATATACTTGCAGAGCTATATACCACCAAAGAAATACAGATAAACGGTAGATTATTCTCGTGAGATAAACATCTAACTCTAACGAACTCTAATCTTCCGTGAAACCTTCTATTTCCAAATCAACAAAAGCTTAATCAAACGCATTGAAACGTAAAGCTTACGACTAGCTACTGTTATTGTCAAACGTGATTACCTTCACACTAAGCATACCTTCAATAGTTGCTGTACCGTTGAAAGATTTGCCTAATGCGACTTGAAACCGTGTGGTCTATCATTTGGTAGTCAATGAGGCATTTTATTTCCAAGCTAAATATTCCAGTTTAATAGATGCAAGAAATGCAGTGAAAAGGAATCTGGATAATTTATTAGCTTCTATTTTAAGACTGTAAAAAATAACGGTCTGAATTGAAACAGAGTTAAAATGGATGTAGTAACTACAAAATATATCAATCCTTTAGTTCATATTAATAACTGGTAGTATGTTTAATGTTAGTTACAGCAAAGAAGTTAAGCACATGCAGAAATTAGTTCTACCTAACGATTTTAGGAGGACTCTTTATTTTCAACATTACAAACAAGTCCATTCTTTCGAAATAAATAATCCTGTACATTTACTAACACTTTTGAATATTGATGAAAGGCATTGACGCCACCTATTGATTATTCAGTGGACGTAAGCGCTAACTGGCGTAACCAATTTATACAAAACACACTACGGTACAAGGTGTATTGTTAGCGAAACAGCCCGGGGGCAGAATTTGTAACACCTCCCACCAATAACTGGGAAGGGCAAGGGAATTGTGGCGTTGCCTACTCGTTTCTAAGTAAACATGAAGCAATTGAGACCTAACTTTATCATGTTTTAACAACTATAAGTAATAATTTTATTATGAAAACACACCCTCCATAGAACGTAGATTTTAAGAAACTTTCAAATAAATGTAAAAAAATGATTTCGCAATGTCATTACTTGCCCAATACTAAACTAACCCGTTGTGAAATACAAAATCATCTCAGTTCAAACTACTTGAAAGCCAGATAGATATGTACCAACAAGATCACAGAAGCCGATATAAGTGCAGATTGGATCGCTGTGGTCACTTCTAAATGGACCTGTCTCAGAAAATCGCAAATACATACCTGACGGCCACGACTTCAGAACAATTCAGATTTGTGAAATAAATTTCGTAGAAATAAGACTTCTAAATACATTCTAAACAAATTATCTTAAAGAGAGCAAACCGGGCAATGTAAGTTTGCACAATTTAATAGGCGATAGACACACATCATGTTGAGATAGATGGAAGAATGATGAAACCAGCGAAGACTGCAAATTCGCTACGTTTGCTATTTACTGTTATTACGGTCATACAATCGACTAAGTTACGATCAAAACGCTACACGCAACATGCGTCGGTAATAGTTTTAAAACTTACAAATATAGTTGAATGTTTCCCTTATGTGGGATATCGACCGGTCCTAAATCATTGACTAAACGGTGTGACAAAATAATTTAACGACTGTCCAAAGAAGCGTGGGCGAACCTACACCTTTAGACACCACACCCTTCACATGCCATTTTAACGTTAATGTAACGATAGAAATAGGCTCATTATGTCCTTGTATAAGTGTTACATTTATACTCTAAACTCACTTTAATTTTCCGTAGAATTGATCTCATAATCGCAACGCCATCTTTGGATCTGTGGACAATAAATAGACTAACGTTATTGAAATCAGGAATAGAAATGGAATTATTACCGTAGAAATCTTATGATAAGCCTATGCAATAGACGTAGGAAACTGTTTAGCCTGCAAGAAATGCTGCGAGCATCCATAAAACGCAGACATTTCGTATTCAAAATGTTAGAAGACATTAGTATTAATATTATATTGTATTCCCTGCAATATAAAGCAATATAGTTTCTTTGTACTTTAAATTTATGCCGTCTGCAATAAACTGCCAACCAATAGCTACAATACCATGACAAAACGTTAAGAATTACCGAGGTAACTCAACGATAGTAATTCTTATATGAGATGCTAACATAGCGAATGCGCTTGTGGTAAATCATCGTCCATTTCTTGCGTACGCCACATCTCTATAAAACCTTTAAATGGTCATATAATAATTTAATGTCCCTCAATAGCCTTACTGGAATTATTATTGATGCAATCATTGGAATCGCAAGACACTTTTACTGGACGTTTTTCAATAGGCTCACAATGAGAAACTCAGGACCCTTTCTAAGAAACATTATTCTGAATATAAGGATGTCTTTTTCATTTGCCGGTCACGTCCTCAACGGACATGCCAGATCGTTTTTACATTTGAATCACTTTTCACACTGTTGGACACCTTATGCCATTCTTATAAAGGTTAGAATCGAATAATGTTAGCGATATATCTGCAACAATAGATCTACCTGCCTGATATAAATTTATACTAGATTTAAATAAACTATTAAGTAAAATTCACACGTGTAGTAAAACCTGGCATTGATAAATTTTTATTCGCAAATCCAAAACTAGAACTGCATAACTCTTTCGTGGCAACTTAGAATTGATAAGAAAGATTTGAATTTTAAAACAGGCTTGGTAGAATTTGTGGCTTCTTTACAACGAAATATCGCTGAATTTCAATAAGTATTTGTGAGTAAAAAGCCTGCTACCGACCAATAGTAAGCGTCCTTTGAAAGTTACTGCCGTTAAATAAAAATCACTCGTTACCTTTTATGTACTTTAATGATTGATATTATTAGACACTAAACAAGTGAGACTTCAAAAATAGGGTTAAACCGACTTCAATTTGGCAGTAATTTTTTTGTTGCTATCATTTATACACTTACTACTAGGCCTATTTTAATAAAGTGTATTTGGGTCTACATGTAAAGATGGACTTATAAACAAAAATAAACAATAATTTAGTTCAAGGAAGCAGGTAAGAAACATTTTAAAAAATATTGTCCGAATAAGATTATCCCAACATTTTTTAGCCAGTAAGAAAGCAAATTGTACGAACTAAAATACAGTACTTTAACAGGAAATAATCTCAGTCTACCTCAATTCCAGACGTGTTCAAATAACAGCATAATCTTAGCGTTACCTCAAAACTTCCGTTCTGAGGTCTGGGTCGTGTTGTCGTGATCACAGTTTTACGTGACTAACAAATTACTATTAAAATAATTACGTGTATCACCAACAATGAAATAAAATAACACCAATTTTGAACCCAGCAACAGATATGTTTTTACAACGTGGATAATTCACTAAATATGACATGTCAAGTGAATTATTGCTTATCAAAGTATCAAATGATGACGTAGGTATATTTCATCTGCAATGTTTTTTATTGTTATTATCAATGACTAACAAACAAAAAAATAATTCAATAAAATATTTGTAAGCATAGGTATAAGAGTATCAGCACATGAGCTAAATAGCTGTTGTAGTTATAAGGTAATCATTTGAATATGTATGTATGCTTGTCTGGTTGTCTGGAAGAGTTTGTTTGTTAACGATAAGAACGCCTTTTGTGCCAGTTTTTTTGTTGTATACTATAATATATAATGAAAAGGAAAGATTTGTATGTAACGAATAAACTTAAAAATTACTGAAACGATTTAAAAAATTCTTTCGCCATTACAGAGCTACATTATCACCGAGGCAAAAAAAAAACAATCCGCGGGTAACACCGCAGAGTGCAGCTAGTATTCTATAATATTTTAATGTTCTGGTGACAATTAAGAGTGAATAGTATTGTACTGCTATATATCGTACAAGTACAAATATATCGTGACCTAATTCCTAAGCTATCACGTGAAAATATAAGCTAGTCAATTTTTAATGAAGCACTTCTGACCCTTACAAGTAATAAATCAATTGCGTTCCGTGATTTGAATATATATAATTAAAAATATTACCACGACTCACTTAATAGCTATCATACACGTCAAAATATAATTAAAGAATTGTGCATTGATGAGGATGATCTGATGATTCATCTAATAATTAATTTGAAACCAATGATAATTACGTTTTTCTCGGTTATGCGTTTAAATTCCATAAGAATTAAATTGTGCAAAAGTTGTAATGGAAAAATATCTGTGTTATCTGTACAGTTAAGATTAAAATTTCCGTGACACGTAATAAATGACGTCGACAGGTACATTCTTCTAGGTACGTGTAATTAATATATATTAAATACATATATAGTTAGGATTAAAATGTCTAGTACACGTAATAAATGACGTCACCAGGTTTTTTTGTAGGTACGTGTAATTAATATTGCTTAAGTCCAGTTTAAACGTTTAAAATGCCAAGAAAATTACATACATATTACGTAACATTGAATTGCTATGAAGTATGTACACAAACCTTTTGTTTAAATATGTCGCTTAGGTAAAAATCTGCTAATGGATTTTACTCACCATATTATATGAAAATATTTGTTTCTGTCATTTACAAAATTCATAACATCAGCAATCACGTAATACAGTAATTGCGCGAAATTATGCGGAATTCGTGTAAATTTCATGACATTATATAGTGATGATACTCGTATTAACGCCACAAATAAAAGTAATTTAAATACTTAACTTTTGTTATTGACGTGTTGGTTCTTTTTTAGGATTAACACAATTTAACAATGTTTCTAACTTTATTAGAATAACTTTTTTAAAAGTAGAATTATAGTTTATGTACCTAGGTACTTATATTCGACAAGGAAATTAATATTTCGTGGATATGTTCATAAAATTTATTTGTAAATATTATGATGTATAAAGGTTCATTTTTAATTCCATGTAATTTAGATACCTATAGCCATTTACATATACACAGTATACGCATTACATATCGCAATGTTTTTTAAGTTCTCACATTAATCTACAGTGAAATTGGACTCGGAAGAAAAAATAAGATTAGTAAAAACATAGCTGCTCCATCAAATTAACATAATGACAGCTGATAAAGTAAAAAGCAGAAAATAATAACTAAGATTAAAAATAATTAACCGGATTATTTAATAGCAGCGTAGAGGATTTAAATATTATATTTATGTCATGAACCATTAAAGTTACTTTCAAAAAATTGTAAACGCATACTCGCTTGTAGAACCGTCAGTCAGTCCATGGACGAGTCCCGGCCGAGCATAGGTTCAATCGATGAGTTTTGTGTTCAAATCTTGCGAGCGAGCTTTTAAAGGGTAAACAAACACCAAAAGAGTCACAGTTACATTGCAAATGTTTTTTTTTTATACTGTAACCTTTAGATATTGTAGTACTTAAATAACAAAGCATTAGATATTGGATCTCTATTCGTAAAAATACGTCATGAAAAAGTTTTTTAGGCCAAATTTTTTACAATTACATTCTTTTATAATTTACTCAAAAAACAAACAAAATTAGTAAAGTGTAAGCAAAGGGGCGTATACATCAAATTCCTTTTTTAAATATTCATATAATAAAATTAATACTTAATTTTAATATGCATAATTAAAGAAACACAACAAATGTTAATACATTGCCTTAAACAGTTACGGTTTATTAGACTTTTATATTTGAATTACAAATTTTGGATCTTATAGGTTAAGCCATACAAAGTTAAGTATACAAAAAAAACTAAGAAAATCTTATACTGTTGATAATCTTGATGGTCTGTAAATGTATACCAGGAATGACATTTAACTGATTTGGTGAAAAGATGTTCACGTTACTGTTATAGACCATGGTAATTCATGAGATAACTTATCAATTTTAGTTTCAATATGAACTTCCTTATTGAAAATGAATTAAGATAGATAAACAAATTAATAAACATAGAAATGATACATAAGTAACTCCATGCAATGACAGTAACTTTTACTTTATCTCCTCTCATACAAAATTAAACAAAAATATACTAGAAACTTAGTTCTGCGATCTGTCAACTGTTCGCAGTCAGGTCAACATGTACAAGTTGGCTTTTTGCAAATGTAACAGGTAATGAAAAATGTTGGCACTCAAACCGGTCTCAATATGATACGCTAAAGAGCCTCACACTGACAAGAAAATTACAATATTCAATAGTCATTCGTCAACATATTCACAAATGTATAGAAATGGTAACCATAACCCGGAATATCAATAAGACAAGTGTGTCGAACCGTTATACTTGGATACACGCACAAAAAGCCTTACTAGGTCAATGGCACAAGAATAAGACGAACTCAACATCTCGGTTCTACAGCAAAAGCCTACTCAAAGTACAAATCTACACACAAAATTCAACTTTAAATCAAGGAATATAAAGATCATGTTAGTAAAAAAGCCAAGAGAATCTATAAAAGAATCTTGCGCAGATTCAAAGCGCGGTAACCTTTTTAATCAACTTCGCTGAAGATGGTGTTGATACTCGCAGAAGTTTTTGTCGAAGATCATAGTTAATTGGTTTGCGATGGTGAAATTGTGATTGGTTCAACGATCAAGTTTACTGTTAGTTTGAATAATTAACGTGACAAATCGCAAAACGCGTCAATAGTTCAATAAAAAATAACAGTTAAATCAAAATACTTGCGCCTGTACATTGTAAAAGCTAACGCATCTTAAAAATGAACAACATAACAGCAAAAACTTTATAAGCATGATAAATTCATACTGGATAATGTACGATGATAAAAGAGTAACGATTACTGTTCAATTGTCCGTATACAATAACAACATTAATTATAGAGAGGTTCGTTTGCACACCTGTTCAAGGTATGTAGACTTAAATAACAACGATAATACTTTCAAGAGGAATGCAAGGACAACATGCCAAGCAAGACATTACGACTGCCAACATATTGCATATCCTTGCCAAAGAGTCAACTACTGTTCCATATAAATACGTAACTATATATGCAAAACGTGCCGGAGATATGAACCTGACAGGAATAATTTAGATAAACAACGATTCGCAACGATTATTAGCAAAGCCATACAAACAAAGTGAATGAACTCGATACAATGCCATTATTTACATAAAAAAATAATGTATTTATCGTGTCTAATACAGTTAAGCGTGTTTACAAACATTCCGTTGATCGAAATGTGTGTCGCACTCATGTTTAGTAAATATGGTAATAACAAAAATATGCGTGCGGGTTTTAAAACTGTGATTAAAACAAAAGGTGACATTCTTGGGATTTTACTTTTTGAGAGACATTCAACAGTGACATTATAATTAGAAGCGAGCATTAAAATGAGTTTTACTTCTAAGCGATTTAAAAGACGTTTTGTGTATTCAGACTGATGATATAGAGTAAAGCAAACATCCGTAGAACGGGGCATTTTACCATTACCCACTGAATTGATTAAAGCAAATCCGTCAAGTTGTTCATTCTCGCTCACTCCTTCCACGTAAAGGAATGGGGGCGTCACGACCGGTCTTAAAGGGCTCTACCGTGCCCCACCAAGTAAAGCAATCGTTTTAAATACGTCTACCTACTTAACTTTATGTACTACAGTGTGACAGTTACCAAAGATAAAGCACAACATCTGACAGATTACCAAAGCCGTAAACGGGTTAGAAAATTTGACTTCAATACTGCTATAGATTGTGGTACGAAAGGTTTACGTGAGACAGGCAAGAAGGTAGACACACAAACTACAATCACAAGATAAGTTTGTGTTAACTACGCATTCAGTTAGGCCTGGATTAAGGTGTGATACCGTTTAAAGCAAATCAGCACACACAAATCTTATGCTTTCTCAACATAGCAATCGAACATCTGAAATGGTTGTTCGGAACTTTAAACGGCTTAAATTCTTAATTGTGATAATCAAAGTAAGTCTAAGCCCCATATTGAAATATACTCGTAGTAATATAAAGTATAACGTAAGCCTGTGATGATGTGATTGATATAGCGGAACGGTAGTGGAGGTTCTCCGTTGCAGTTTCGGCAAAAATTATTTCCGTATTTGTCAACGGATGTCCGGCAGTTTTACAATTCTCAACCAATAAAGTTTTGTGAGCAGGGACGATAATGCTGTTTTTTTGTCAAATTATATAGGGAGATTTTGCGAATTAAATTAAGCCATTGGGGTCAAAAACGTAAAAAACATATTTCAGCAAAAACATGTTCGCGATGTCTACAACATAGATTTACTAGTTCTATTAATTTGCAGGAAACAACAGGTACTACCTATATATCTAGTTGCCATGCGTGAATCTAGTCCTAGCCTCATAAATCTTGTTTCGACACTAATAGATAATATTACCAGCATTTCGAGATTCCTACATCGTCAAAGGTCACCGAACAGGGAACCGCATTTACCTACGAGTTCAACAATGTAAGATAAATGATAGGGATGCTTCGTAAGCTACTAACCGGTAAACTTTAGAAATCATATCGGATCATCTTGCTCACGAGTCTGAACTAAATAAGGTTCTGGCACATACGAACGGTGAAGAATATATTGTGGAGCAGAACTATAATACGAAAAGGCTTAATACCACGAACGAGGTAACGATTAACGAAATATAGGAGATTTAACTGTCTTATTTATATATTTTTCATTTATATTTATTTTAGTAGGTACTCTTTTACTGCCACCGAAGCTGCTTCATTTTTTAATTCGATTTTGTCGTTGACAATAAATACTCGTAATAGGTCTTCTTCATAAATCTAATTAATTAGGTAAGTACTTTATATCTTTTGATAAGCGTTAAAATATTATTCGTCTACTATTTATCAAGCAAACTTACCTTATAAAATCCAACCTTTAAAGATATAGTACAAATACAGCCAAAGAGTCACTATCACAGCAACCAAAACTCCAAAACAAATCACTAAGATCACAACACAACACTCAAATCAGTCGATGTCACAATTAATACGTTTAAAGAACTTCTATATGGTCTACCAGAAGAGAGTACTGCAGATGACTACACAGTTGATACGGGTAAAGGAAATGAGCAAGCCAATAAGTAAAATACTGTTAGCGCGGCTGGGTGGGCCGCGACACGACGTGCGACCAGTCACGATGATGGAACACTACCTGCCGCAGACCGCGGACAGCCGTGCCTTGATGAGCATGAACCAATTTGAATAATTATACAAGTTCTAGGCTCCGATACGCCGTTACCTGATTGGGTCAAAGATTGCTCTCAACTACACCGGGTCAATGTCGAGGAAATTAAATTATAATTAGTGATTTAATTATATGTCAAGTAAATTTAATTAATTTAAATGAATTCGAATCGCCAGGACAAAAATGTCAAGGTATAATACTTTTTATTTTGATAATTAATGTTAAAATCATTCAAATTATCATAGGTAGTAGTTATCTATACAAATGGCAATAATTATTGTGAGAAAAATCTAGTTTAAAATTTACACATTCTATTGAATTAGTATACGGAATTTCCAGTTCACCTCGATTTTTTATTAGGACAATATGATCCACTGTTTCCACTAAAGATATTGTTAACATGGAAGATATGTGCAATATTGAAGAAGCGGACTTGCTATAACTGTCAATAAATTAAGTGATAGATCACCTAGCATTTTTCTCAGATTAGCACTTATCTAACAAAATAGATATAAAGAACAAACGGCATAGGTAAGCACTTCCTTTATCTGCGTAAATACTCGCATGTAGTTATAAACTTGTATTAGACTTGTAAATCTGCTTATGTATGGGCCTCGCTATTTGCTGCAAACTTTTTCTTCGAACCCATTCGCGAGCATTCCTGGCATGATCCATCGTAAATAGCCTCTGGATTGACATAAAAACTAGCCACGCCCAATCTATTAAGCATCGTAACAGTTTAAGCGTTAAATAAAAACCTGAAGCTATTGCTAATAGCTTCCTCAAAGAATGCAAACGTTGCAAAAACTGCAATATTGTGTTGCCATTATAAAGATAAATACGTGACACAAAACAGCAGTGATACTTCTCGTTTCCGATAGAAAAGAGTAACGATAAAATTGAGTTTTGAAAAAGGTTCATTGATCCAAACTGTAACAAAATTGAATTAGAATTTCAAATTAAAGCAAAATAATTTATTTGATAGGCGCTTTTCGCCTATGAATTGAATACTAGGAAGCGGATCGAAAATCGTAAACTATACACCGTCACCGCTAGACTTAATATTAGTATAGAAAACATTGTAGAAAATTGACAATAGAATAGCAAATAGCATATGACAGATGATGGTGACGAAACAAAAAAGAGCCTGTAAGTGCTATTGTAAACTTAGAAGTAGAATGAAATGACTAAAAGGCAGAATTCAGATCACAACTTTCGCCATAACATATTCGAGAGACGACTTCATATAAATCATACGGACAATAACATCACTAACATTTGTAACGCTACAGATAGATCAACTTTGTAGGTATCTTTACAAAACCGCATATAAAAGTTACGTCAGCGATATGCGTATTGTGTTGAGCGCCTATGATCGATTCCATGACTCAATAACAGTACAACGTATACGACAATAAAATATAAGCTGAACCGATTTAGACATCTCACGATTGTGCAAACGGCTACTGGAGTCAAAATCGCACAATAGTTTTCTTTGCGGAGTGTAATGAATCCGCTGTTGAACTCTCGTTCATTACAGACATCAATTTGCCACTTGAATCGTTAATGGTGCAACTAGGTACGCTTTCAATACTTGAAACTGCTCAACTGTAATTAGCTTTTTACTCGTTGCATTGGCAGCTGATTATTTAACGACATTTAAAAGCAATGCGAATCATTTTGCTAAACAGACGTATGGTGAAGCAAACATAGTTTATGAAAACTTAGTTTTGAGAAAGTGTGGCTGAACGAAGACCTGTTCATAGCTAACATCGATTAAAATAATCGAGACCGTTAAATTACATCCGTGTGAGTCATACATAAACTTGTTGCCGATGTACACGGTCTATTCCCATCGTGTAAACTAAGCAAGGGAACATCTTATTCGATACGCGCGCACTTAACCCCGATGTCGAGGATTCGATTCGAACACGTCTGAGGGAATCGATTTCCGCTAAGTTTCGAGTCCACCCACGTTCATCTTCGCAGCAGGATATTCATATGAACGTAGATCTAAAATTAGTTAAGGAACCAGTTATTTTAATGCCTGAGATACGGAAAGAGAAGCACAATAAAATAAGAAAAGAAAAAATACGATACGAATTTATCTTCAAATAGATTAATGAGACACGGTATTTAGTTTGGTTTTGATATCTTTCGCATAACAAATTAACTAAGTTCAGTACCAGGAAAAATAACCTACACCTACATTAAAGTAGTTAAAATTGTTACGAGCATTTCTTTCAAATAATAACAAAATAACGAAGTTGTGATAGTAAAATCAAAAAAGGCTAAAATTGACGCCGACTTGGAATTTAACGACATTGGATATAGCAATCTTTGACACACCTACTGCTAGCAGTAAATCATCCAGTGAACCTATTCCAACGTTTCCCAGTGCTTTAATACTAAACTGAGAGCAAGCATTTGCCATTAGCATAACTAGAGAAGCGCGGGCGCAGGTGAGGGCCTAACGGAACACCGCATGCGCATATCCAAGACTCATCAGCTATTTCACATCCATTTAAAACACAACCCTAAATCTATCAAAACAAAAATCAATTTCCAAGAACGCCAGGCTTCGTTTTAATTTATTGTAAAGGTTGGCCTACAAAAACAAGAGACTAGAGACAACGCGGTCTGTGTCGGACAGATTAGCGCATCGCAACGTATTGTATGGTTATTGCCTTTATATCTGGCATAATAAAAAGATTTCGCGGTACCTTTGCGCGGAGGACACAATGTGATTCATTTTATTGATAAAATGATATGTACAAACAAGATGTATGGGCATTGGTTCTAGGATTACGCATCGCGTTTGCGTTTTTGCTTCAGCTATGCTTCTTTAGATTTTGTTTCTCCGTGTCGATGCTATCTGGATGACAAATGATGAATGGTGCGGCATTCATGGGTTATTTTGTCAACGAAACAGGCGTGCGGCAACAATAGCGCCTATATTATTCAAAAGCCAAATATTTTTCGAGCATAATAATTCTATCCGTAAGGTGAATTACATCAATATTTCTTACGACATAAAAATAAATAAACTGGATGTCTAAATTGCGTTTTGAAATAATGTTTGTTTACCCGTTTTATTAAAAAACAGCACATTCCTAATTGTACCAATATTTTTAAACTATTTTAAGTTAAATCCATTGGTGTAATTAGGAATCGCAAGAGTATATGCATATACTCTTGCGATTCCTAATTACACTGTAATTAATTTGCAAATCAACCAGCATTTTAAACAGCTTAACGTCAGTCAATGAAATAAATATTACTTAACGTACGCCGTGAAGCAATTTATAATGTAGGTAAGCACAAACGTGGTCTCGAGAGCAAAACTTCGTGATTTCGAAAGCGAGTGTAAACATAATTTGCTTTTGTGCTTTACCGTGGCCGACACGCGAGACTTTAAACGTAACTTCGTTAAACGATAACGTTTGTGTAATCAAACAAGCACCGAATGTTACCAACAAGAACGATTACCGTGAAACATGTACATCGGGAATTATTTAGGAAAGAACGTACTTCAAAAGAATACGAAGATAGAAAAGAGAAACAATACAATTTTATGAGACTTAATATTCAAGATACCTTATTGTTTATCTCGAAACCAAAATTACACAATTGATGTCACAAGAGTCTATAATTGGCTTTCGAGCTTTCACTTGCATATTCAATCATCTAGCATTCGTATAGCATCTTCAAATGTCATCACAAAGCCCGCTCACGAGCGAGTGATTTTGAAAACGCGCCCGATTACGGCTCACGTCTCAGGAACCCCGGAATGTGACGGATTGTCGACGTGCCTTCGCCACGGTAAATCTCGAATGATTTGATTTGCTTAGGCCGCTCGTATTCCGGGCATATGTATGAAGAAATAGTTAGTACGCATTCCGTTGAGATTTCTAAAGTTTCTTGTGACGAGTTTATGTTTTGTCAGTTTTTTATCTAAGGATAGTTATTCTGACATGACGAAAGCTGCATGCATGACTTTTGCAAGGCTTGTCGGAGAATTATTGCAATCAATCAATGCTTTTAAGTCACTGACTATCTTGTATCACAAATGTAATAGAGTATACACGCCAGGTTATGTATTTACTATGCGTGCATCTATAAATTACGCATGTCTGAGGTAAAGTAGTTGATACCGTGTATCATAATTTATTCTACAATTAAATGCAATATTTGAGGAGACAAGTTTCAATAGTTATTCACAGGAATAATTATTAAAGTTTGTCTCCTCAAAGATTTGACCTAGAACTACCATCTTACAACCTTATAATACTATATATATATATATATATATATATATATATATATATATATATATACATATATATATATATATATATATACACCTACTTTCGGACATCTTCATCAATAAAGCTTCCACTTGAGTTTATTTCTCAGAGGCATTGGAATCAAAGCTATAATCTTAACATTTCCTGGATGGTTCACTGGACACAATGGTTCACATATCCAACATACCTAACCTTCCTGTCACTTCCTGTATGGCCGTACAAGGCTAGCTTCTTTGGAATCATAGCTCCAATGAGTCGAGAAGGCTTAATTACTTTATTCTTTGCTCTCTAATCGCTTTAAGTGAGTGTAATCACAATACCCACGTACTAACACCAAAGCTGTAATTTATTACAGAGGGAGGTGCAAACTTTACTTAAAGTCTAAAAATACGAGTTCAATAGTGGAATCACAACATATAAAAAACAAATGTAATAGCGAACAGATATACAGAGATCTGTAGATCTAACGGGTTAGATTTGTTTGAGCTATATATGCAAAGGATTTAAGTCAACTTTCTTTACAATAGAATGCGGAAGCAACTGTCGGATTAGCTTTTAACAAAGCATTCCATTACGGCAAAAATCTCACGACCATGCATCATCTAGCAAACGATGCCATCGAAGAATGACGCCATACGGTTACTATAATGCAAAAACTGTCAGGAAGAACATATTGCTCTAAAGATGCGATACCTAGATCTCGTATAGCGCGGTTATATATGTTTTATACCCTGCATTTCTTATGCGCTTTCCCGTAGGCTCGCCCGGAGATCGACTATTAATTTCCCGTAGGTCTGAATATGAAAATCTACCTACGTTAAAACTGTAATTAATAACGTTTGCACGTCGGCCAGTTTAACATCGCCGTTTGAGAAGTACCGCTTGAATGGGCGAGCTTTAGAGCTCAAAGTGGGCAGTGAAAGCCTTTCTGAAGCCTGTCTTTTAAGTAGTGAGAACCGAAGCTTCTTAAGATCCGATCGATAAAACCGATAAAACCAACGATGATATTTTTTCTAAATACGTGGGTAGAGTATTTGCGGCATTTCAACAGCTTACGGACTTAAACAGATAGAAGCAAAGGATAGTTTATATGAATTATTGATATTGAAAGTTAGAAATTTAAATTTAACACGGAAATACATCATCAAAAATCCGATCTTTTAGCTGTGTGCATAGAGTAACTGTTATTCAGACAGTTAAAGCATATATTAAATACTATAGGAATACTTTCGCTTATCATGCTAACCAACATGCTGTCATCATGTTAGCGGCATCGTATGGGAGCTCAAGCATAGCAGAACCTGCACAAGTATAATTTATGGGACAGGACGAGCGAAGCATACGGAGTATCGTGTTTCACCCGCTATCGTCGGTACTGTTTACTTGCTGCGTTGTTTCTAATGGTCATTTGATATCTATTTGCATGCCCAAAGCCACGACTAGGATTTTACATTCCTTGCCTTCAATTACTGGAACTTTATCTTTGGATTGGAATGTATGTTTAGTTTATTTAAAAACTTAAGCTTTATTAATTTTTTTATATTACTACTATTTACTTATATATTTTGTAATTACAATGAAGTTTTTGGTAAGTGATAGTTTACAAGGTAGCACCTACATTTAGGAATCAATGCAACATTTGTGATATTGTCTCGTCTTATGTTATTGTATTTTTTACTTTCTGTGGTATCATGATTATTATACTTGTTATAAAGCTCATACGTAACACTAATTAAAATTAATAACCAAATTAACATATTTCGCACCAACAACCTACTAAAGCTAGCACACCAGACGACTAAACCAAATGCAATATGATCATTACATGCCGGAAATTCTAAAATGAAATCATAGAGAATTTGCAGCTAACCAGGTGCATCGAAAACCTTACAAGAGCCGCCAGACGGAAACGGATTATCCGCATAATTACGCAACGTGTTACATAGCCAGTTACAGACATTCCAGACAGTACATCAACTTGTTGGGACGGGATATGTAGTCACACGGGATATATGTACACACATAATAAGATACACAGTGGTAGAGTATACTCCCAACTCAAAGCGACCGACTGACGTTCCGCAAAACTTACGTTGCAATAGTCAAATTGCACAATTTCTTACTTCAGTAAACTTCTGCAGTTGACCGTGCAGATAACTTGCTATAAGTAGAATAGATGTAACCTGAATCTTAGAGAATTTTAGTAGAGATGACAGCCGAGTGGTTAGTGGGGTCGATTGCCGTGCAAGAGGTAAGAGGTTCGATCCTACGATTAATGCAAAAAAGAGCCCCAGTTATAGGTGAAGGAAAACATCGTGAGAAAGCTATAGCATGGTGTTAGGACGTTTTTAACGCTCACCTGGATACCTACCACCTTTAAGTTGAAAATCTGTAACCAAGCACCTAACGGTGTGTTCCGGCAGCTTTCTTTGAGTATATTCCAGACTAGGCATGCTCCATCTAGGGCTACAGTGTCGCTGGCTTCCGTGGTAGAGCGAGCTTGAGGTCAAATGCCTAGATGTGTGGGATTAAAAAAAAGTGAACAATGACTGTAATAACAAAAAATAATATTTTCCATGGTACCATCGACGTTAACTATTACATCGATGGCAAAATAAAATGCCACAGTACCATTGATTCTATCTAATGGTACTTTGGCAAAGGAATGGTATTAAGTATGCAAGAAAATAAACGTGTGGTCAAAGAAGTTTAACTCTTTGGTTACCGAGACCATAAACTGTATTAAATCTGATTAAACGATATAAAGATTGTATACTACGTGTATTTCTTATACTGTGAAGTAAGAGCAAGCTTATGACGGCTGCAAACGCGTAGGAAAGGTATTAATGTGAGTTACTCTTAACATCTAACGGGAACAGCTAGTCTAGTAACACTGGTTAGAGAAATGCTGAATATTTATTGTAGATCCAGAAAGCATGCAGGATAATCAGAAATAGTGTCAGTTGTAAGCGAAAGATGGAATATTTTATTGTAGTTTATGATGTTTAACATAAGTAGTAGTGATTGACATTGAACCAGTAAAATGTAACACGATACAAAGAGGTCAATGCACTATGATGTAATATGAATATACGGTTTGAATATAAATCATGGAATGAGCATTCAGCAACAATATTTCATTATTTTTAATTAGTAGTAAAAACTAAACAAAAAAGAAACATTGCTTTACGATGTTACTAAAGTTAAAACAATAAGCAAGGCTGTTAGATCGTGCTTCGAATATTAACTTAATTAAAACATGCGAGTGAAGCCATAATAACGCAATTGTAAATGATATCATAAATATTCTATTTCGCTACCAGGTATGTAATGTTGATAATATTAACGGTGATTTAATCGATACCGTGGGAATAGGAGAAATGCATATTGATGAGTGCATAACTAAACATGATTTACGACTTTACGATAATGCTATAAAAAATATATTTATCAAAGTTTTGATTGGAAATAATGAGTAGCTTATGGAAGCCAGAGAAAAGAAATATGATCAGGATTAAGAATTTATCTATCTCATTATGAAACATGATAGTTCTCTAGCGTTTTCTAATGTAGAATAACGAGACTTTACCACGCCAGCTTCCAGCGAAACTTACCCAACAAAATCCTTTGTAAATATCGCGAAATTGAATTATAATAATGTTAAACAATCGCCAATTACCGTTACAAAACTCGATATTTACAAAGTTCTCATGCTGTATTAGGTAAATAAATGCTGTACAGTTTAGTGGTTGAATTCCCTATGTATTGGAACAGTCTAATCTCGTAGATCTTCCTAGAAACTTGTCGCCTGAGGCGGCGGTTCTCTTAGTAAGTCACACGATTTTAGTATAATGTGATTCAGGGCTTGTATTATTTACGATATCTAAGAGCAGCATATTGTATACATTACTATTAAGCACATTTCAAATACATCCAGAAAAAATGCAAAGGAAACACATACAAATAAGTTTTTGTTATGAATTACAATTAATAAAATAAATATAAAGAAAGATATTCAGACTCAGATCATTTTGCCTGAATTTTCATTGATAAAGATAATAAGAACAAATAACGAATACTAAAAGAGATAATTTCACAACATAAGGAAGAGGAAAGGGAGAAAGTAAAGCTACATCAAATCCTTTGATCAAACAGAAACAAGATCAAGATACGTGAGATATTGCAGAGCAAATCAAGCGATAGGGATCTCAGAGACTACTAAAGGAACCGATCGTGAATCTAGAAACACAGTAAACTTTGTTATTTGTTTATTCTGTAGACTATATATAGATAGTACTGCACTTAGTGACCGAGCGAGTCTAGGTTTATATTTTAATATGTCAATATATTATGTACGTTTGTGTAATATTGGTACTTGTTACACGTATTTGGCGATTCAATTTTCTCGATTTATTGAATCTGTGCCTATAGACATAGACATTCCTCCAATTGGGCTTTTTCCGATTTTTTGGGGTGTAATAAGCTGAGAAGGTTGTAATCTTACATTGGTCATCATACCAAACAACTGATACTATGGGACGAACCTAGAATTTTACAAAGAAATAATCAACAGTTTCGTAGAATATGGTCCACAACCCTTATCTACTAAATCAATTTATAAACCAGCTTCTCTTACTTGATTTTTAGACTTTTCTCATAGTAAAAGTTGTTAGTTAGGGTGAAATACATTGTCCCCGTTTCGTCTTATTACATCCCTTACCATATACCAATAACCATAGGTATAAAATAAAACCGAATTTAAAGCTACCATTTAGATCACAGCTAAGATTTGTAAAACATTGTAAGAAGTATCTTCGCAATAAAGTATTAGCCTCAAGCAAGTGACTTTCCGCGGATCTTAAAGTAAAACTGCCTTCATACTCTTGCCCCGCAATATATTTATGTTACTTTGTTGTAGGATTTAATCAAACACGTTAAAAGCAACAGTAGAAGCACTAGTATTTATTTTGTTGTACACGCCAAGAGTTGCTATGTTTATCTTTGGTACACGCACATGTCATTTTACTTTTTCACAACTGCACTTACAGGACAGTGTTTAAATAGAAATGTATTATAATTTTATCATCATTTTTATTTAAAGATTTACATATCCAGGTACGTTTATTAATATTTCATGGTAGGTTTTGTAGATAATTTATATTCGAATATTTTTTGTCAACTTACACTAGATTAATTTCAAAAATTATAGAACTATATCAAATAACCTCTTTTAGAGCAGTCTTTATTAAGAGTTAAATAAAACGTAGACTGGTAATCACTTTAGTAATTATCTAGTTATCTTTGTCACCTAAAACCTATAGTAAGGCACTGCGTAAGAAACATCAAACTTTATTTATTATCCGTAACAGCAAAACATGAGAACTAAATAGACAGTTTCATAATACCAATACTGTTACGATCATTATTTAGTTTGTAATTCCCGTTGTCGTCGATATGAAACTATTGCATTGTTGATGTGAAATAATAAATCCAATTAGATTTTAACACGCAACAGCCATCAAGATTGTATCGATTCTATTATCGCTTTTCATCACAACTATTGTATTCTAGATTCGTTTATTACTATATATTTGTGTTTTCTTTTTTATTATAAAGTCGAAAACAGTGTAGTTTGATTTTCTAGCGGTGTAATAGTTTTAATTTAGCAAACGGTATTTTTTTATCGCCACTTTAATCCGCTGAATACTACGACAACGTGTTTTATTGATACGACCCCAATAAATATGGGCAAAGATAGATAGACTTAAAATAAAAGTGAAAATGAATTAAAGGAAGGACCGGACAAATCAGTACGTAAGTAGAAAATATACTACTTTATACGTACATTAGAGACAAGATTCATCAAATAGTAAGTGTTTATGAATAAATTCCAATTCCTATATCAAACCAATAATAAGTTAACGATTAAAGAAACGTATCTTCATATATTGTGCTACATAATACGCTAATACAGTTTAGAATCTCCGACAAACTTCTATCTAACCACGCATCAAATTTAAACTTATTTTACGACCACATAGAAAAGAACTACAAAACGCATGTAGTTAACATACCAACTCTAATAGGGCCAAGCGAAACGAGAAACCAAATTACTGTCCAAACCGCTAGCAAGAAGCGTCCAACAAGTTCATAAGTAGGTCTCATCAGAACGCAGGCAGATGTCGACCTCAAGTTTGTAGTATTATGAAGTATAAAAAATGCTTAACTGGACGTGTAATCGGTAGAGCTATCTTTTTACATTCGTTTAGGAACTGGTTACTTTCACGGTAGTTATAGATACACGCGAATAGTTGAAAGCGCTTGAATAAGTGATGTTTATAAACTGATCGTAATTATAATCGTATGATAATATGTCGAGCTTGATGCTGTCTGCTAGCTGCTATTTTGTTCGGCTCATTGATAAACTTAGGTCTATATTAATTTTTTTATGTAGACTTAATATATCAACGGTCCTAAAAACATTTTAAATTTGTAGAAAATGTTTACGCGTCTCCTTTTTATCCGTCAGGCAAGAACTGTATACATATTAATATACTGATAAAATTCAGCCTTAGATGCTTCGTTATTCATACGACATCGAACTATCAGAGGCGTCCCATATAAAATGCTAAGGAGCTGCATCAAACGAAATGGCTACACAGCCACTAACGCCAGTGCAAAATAGAAAGCCAGACCTACTTATTAGAGCCAAATAGCACGAGACAGCGTACACGATAGCGCTGACTATCAACCAGTCAAGTGTCTTGTAAATGTAAACGAGCATAAACTGAATATATTTGGCGAATTATTTTGTTAAATCTGCACAGAGGAAATCGATTACAATTGTGAAAGCAAAATCAACGAATGAAATACAAGCGCTATTTAATACAAATTCGAATGTCAGTACTGTTATTCACATTAATACGGTTGCGTGCGTTTCTCGGTAACTCATTGATTGTAAAGTAGCTGTGTCTAGTTTTACAGGAAATCTGGGTAATGAGCTTAAAGTTCTCACAATCCTCACATTTACTTTATTTGAACAGGCTCCTTAACTGTAATGCTTTGTTTGTACGGATATATAACACGATTAGAAAATTAAATGATAGTATGAGTGGTAAGTAAAACATTCTTACAACATATAGTAATTTTTGTACGCATGTTCTGCATCAGCATAAAACATTGCTTAAACAAACAAATAAACATGAATGAATATTCGCAACTTCGTCATAAAATCGCATAATAATTTATAACAATAACCGTATGTAATATTGTTTGCGCAACCAAGTCATGTCGGTTTAGATTCCACTGAATCCGAACACGATTCGAAGTTTGAGCGCTGGAGAATTGGTCACGCTACTTAGCGTTTATGGCTTCAAATAACATGGTTTAACTTTATCTTTATTAAAATAGTCTGGAACAATAGTGGGAAGACAGCACCTATTATTATCCAACAACTAAGCGTATTGAAGAAAGCACAATAGCCAATGAACTTTCTTACCTCCATCTCTCAGAATAGGAAGTGATGAGTCAAGTTATGCAATCAATACGAAAAGAGTAAACAATGTGGCAACGAAAAGCGTTAATTCATTTAATAATAGATTTCACAATAGCATTAGCAGGACGGACAATGAATCTTCCAAAGCGGTGCAGAACGGTAAATAAGATTCGTTAGTCGATAAGAAAAGTAAGAGCTTTAGGTTTGACAGCTAGGTGGCCATCTTGGTTTCAGGTTCAAAGGTCGCTTGGGCACGTTTCACCATCGTCAGCAAATGAGAGGGTAATTTCGCACAATAACGACGTAACAAATAATCAGGTGATAATTCGAGCACGCGAATACGTGATTATGATTTTGTTAATATTGGATGGGATAACAAAAAGATGATGAATTAGAGAAACGACTTAATAATAAGTTAATGATGAAAAAATATACGTATAGACAATCACCATTTTTACTTTAACAATATATATTTAACTACCTCTTGTACTTATAACTCTGTTTTCGAAAATTTTATAACTAAATTTTATGCTATTTTCCCCAAATATACAATCATTGTTTTTATTTACAGCGTATGTTGTGGTGATAATATAGATAAATATTTAGCCAGATAGAAACAAGTAATAAGACTCCTGGATTTATCACTGTAAAAATATGCTACTGTCATGAAGAAATTATGTTTAAACAAAGTTAATGTATTTGATAGATAGGCATGATAAAGAAAACGATATTTCAAAATTTTCAAAGCAATTATATTTAAGCATATCATAATTATGATAAGTTCACCAAAAATATGAAATAATTAACAAAGCACTAGGATTGACTAAGCCAAACCGTATTATAAAAGACAACATTTGAACTTGCGCCTACATAGGTATTATTATATAATACCTATAAGTTTAAAGCATCACATCACATACATACGAATTAGTCCAGGTTGAGTTCTGGTTCATTCTACTATCTCGGAGTATTACGACCTATTGTACTTACCTTCAAATGGTCCATAAATCAAAGATTCCTATTTAAAACAATAAGCAATAGAGCTCACGTACCGGCCGACTCAACGGCAACTGCAAGTCCAGAAAACACGTTCGCCAACTACAAATGGATATTTTACGAGTCTACAAGTCACTTTAAATAGTATTAGTCCGTGGAATATTATAAGTGGCACTTACTCGTAGTATCCAAATAATTATAGAGAATACCGATAAGAGTTACGAATATAGGAAGCTAGTGGTAGCCCAGTCGTTGAATCGTAAAGCGTAAGTTCGATCCAGGTTCCGGCGTTCACCTCTGACTTTTTCACTCATGTGAAAATAATCGTTTAGAAACCTGCTTGAGAAATAAATGGAGTTCTGAATCTAGAAAAAAAATCTTAATTCAACCCCTAAATGTGGGTTCCAACTTTGAAACTTATTTATATACTACTAGCTGTACCCGTGACTTCGTTCGCGGTTACCTTTCATTATTGTGTCTGTGGGACTTAAAAATTGGAGAAATAATTTTAGTGGTCCGTATTAAATCTTATTATTGTAAAATATACAATAAGATAGCAGCGTTTTAAACTGTAAATTTTACTTATTAAATCGATACCTACAGAGAAGTTCGCACAATTATGTTCAGCATGTTAAGATTCTGTATATCATATAACGTCAATTTAATTTTACGAATTCTGCACTCATCTTAACCCGTAGGATTTTGTTTTGCTAATGTATGTATGCCGATTGCCTATTTTTTTTCATGACTGCTAGGCATTTGACAACCAGGTCGCACGACTAAAGAAACCAGCGACACTGTGACGCCTAGATGAAACATGCCTAGTCTGGAATACACTGGTTCTCAAATAAGGCCGCCGCAACACACCATTAGCTGTTTGGCGACAGATTTTTCAACTTGAGGGCTAGCTAGTTAGCCAGGCAAGTATTAAAATTGCCATTCCAGCATGCTATGGTTTCCACACGATGTTATTCTTCACCGGTAGCTCAGGTTCTTCTTGCGTATTTAGTGGGATCGAACATCGTACCTCTCGCACGGAAATCTACCCCCTTTAAATACTCGGTCATCATCGCTACAAAAACTTGTGGACGCTATGTGTTGACACATATGTCTCATATGTGTGCTATGTGTTCCATCTAGGGCTACAGTAACATAACATCATTTCATTTAGATTTTTGGTATAAACTTTAAGCATACCAAGTTTCATTAGAATCTATTTAGCAGTTCCGAAGTTATGGAAAGTCTAGAAACAGACAGACAGACAGACAGACAAAAATTAAGAAAAATATAGATCTACATAATAGGGTCTACATCGTTAATAACACCCCCGCAAAAGATTTTTTTGAAATATATTCAATGTACAGAATTTGACCTGTTACAGTTTTATTATAAGTATAGATTTCATTTCGAGGGTAAAGCCGCAGGGACACCTTTTAAATATTAGATCGAAAAAAATATCACAAATCTAATTCACGCCCTAAATAAGGTAGAGCAATAATCCCAGAGGAAGTTAGAGTTCACGGGCGGTGACCCGATAGTTCTACCGTGACGATACGATTTGCTGACACTATGGTGCAGTCACATTTAGAAATCATTCATGAAAATGCACTGTTTAGTCAAAATTATGATAAATATATTTAATTAAACAACTATTAAAAATCCACAAAAAAAACCGTCCATATTTTTAATTTGTGCTTCGTATCTTTTGCGGATAAAATTTAAAACTGGCAATTAAAAGGTCGATTTTTAATCTCTATTTCTTAGGTTATTACTATGACCCATATGCAAATACAATTTACTTTCGCTATTTTCTTTTTTGCCGTAGAAATAAGACACTTGCAGTCTATGCAATTGCATTATCATACGAGTAGAGCACTTAGACAAAACGTGACAAGGCAGTTACCGCTAAAAAGGTTCTTAAAACATTACCAAATATTGACATGCATTCTATCACGCACCCGAATATTTGTGCTCACACTGGTCGAGCACTTTTTATATTACAAATAGCATACACAGTAGATTACGACTGGAAAATAAAATATACTAGTTACAGGAGTTCTGCGAACTGTTGACTCGAGACCACAATAATTTCACAACAAAAAAGCGTGTTTAGATAATTATCATCAAATATTATTCAAAATCGCAGCGCAAAAAACTTCTCCTCATTTTAAGGCTAAGCACTCCCCCAATCAACAATCTTTGACAACTCCAATATTTTAAAGAATCATAGAGAACTATATAACTGTATGATCTATATGAAAACGTACAAAATTTCTAGACAAACTAACCATATATACTAACTGACAAACGGTAGAAAAACTAGCCAGTCTCGAAAGCAGCGACAATAAAGAACAAATTTTATTCTACAAATCTATTTCAATAGTAGACAGAAGTCTTTAAAACTAAGTTTATTACTATCTAAAATGTAGTAGTCTTTTCTTACCCGGCATTCGCAGCTACTGCTGAATAAAAAATGTAGCAAATTTTGTACAGGTAATGTCTACACGATTTTATCAGTGTCTGGACACGATTGTATCATAGACTGTGACGTGACATGCTTGCCAATAAGCAGCACGTGTATGGGCAGCTTTAGATGTAGTTTTATCGCTATATGAATTAACACAGTAATAGATATTTACGAACTATTAGTATTAACTTCAGACTCAAGAGATACTGTAAGGCGCCACCGGTTCATGGTAGAGGTTTCACGGACACGTACAAAACGCTTCGCGTCTACATTTATTGTGCGAACTGCCAGGTTGCGAAATTCGCTGCCAAGTTCTCCCGATTTCCCGATAGCTATAATCTCGGTCTCTTCAAAGCATCGTCAATTTACATCAGGTGAGTTGCGGTCAAGCCCAAGACTAAAACTATAAAAAAAGACTCCAATATAAATTTAAACTATTTAGAAGTGTTCTTATCGTATCGTGTATCATATTATCTTACTCACATTTATAAAATTCAAAGTCATATATCGCATTTATCTGCCAAATATTATTAAGGCAGTTCGGTGAATAATGCCGAAGAAAACTTTTAAACTGTTAGGAGATAATAGTTTATCCGATATAAAATCAGCAACGGTAAAAAAAACTGAGCTTCCATTTAACCAGTACTCAAATTTCGTAACGAAATAAACGACCTATCAGCGACTGATAAATAAACTAACGTTGTGAAAGCTAATTTTGCGAGACCTAAAGCAAAATTAGCTTCAGTCGTTCTATCAAAATTTATAATTAATACTCGTATATTAGCAAATTGTAATAAATTCCTTTACTGTTACAACAGTCAACACTATATTACGTTGCATTGACAAAATGTGCATGGCAAAGCAGATCCAATGTCAAGGTCGAATGGATATTTTGTTACCGTTGTGGGAAGTCAATTATACTTGATCCAATTCATTGGCCACTTCCGATTTGTCGATTGGGTAATATCCTATTAAATAGATACATACTAATTTAGGTAATTTTAAATGCCAAATTATTTATTTATAATGGTACAGAGACAGACAAAAACTTAAATATTTATACACGGTATCTGTTTAATGCTTTTAACACAAAGTTAACACGGCAGGCGCCAATATAACTTTTTAACACAAAGTTAACACGGCAGGCGCCAATATAACTTTTTAACACAAAGTTAACACGGCAGGCGCCAATATAACTTTTTAACACAAAGTTAACACGGCAGGCGCCAATATAACTTTTTAACACAAAGTTAACACGGCAGGCGCCAATATAACTTTTACAGTTATTTGGATATTAAGATCTTCTGGACCGAATTTGATAATACTAAAGTGTGACTATATAAAGATCATAATACACTTTCAAGTAAAATAGTTAACAAAATATGAAATTTGTTATAGAAAATGTGACAGGGTCAAAGGATAGGAATAAAAGGAAGGTCAAATGACTTACTAAATGCTGCAACTTAAATTATGAATGAAGGAGCCCAAAAAGTAACTTACCTGAAATAAATAAGTGATAATAAGGTATAAGTAGATCAAGAGGAACTTAACATGCTTAAGTATAAATAAACACAGGAATAAATAAAAGTTGGAACATACAAATCACAAAACATGTAAGTCATCAAACGGGAATAATAGCATTAGCTTTAAAACTCACTAAGCTTTCCAAGAGCTTGTTTTACAACGATATTAATTATACATAATCTCTAAGCCAAAAACACCAAACGACGAAAAAACTAAAACTTTGTACAATTTGTATGTACCAACATCCAGACAAACATACAAACATGATAAAAGAAAAATACACTTCACTCGCTTGGTTAATATGTTAATTTCAAAGACCATGGAATCAGCATTGGACATTTAACATCATAACTTTCAAGTTATCGTTTATAAATGGGATACGTAAACGCGCGAACACGAAGTAAAAGCACGTCGGCTCTTTTGTCTGAGATAAGGTGCGCTATTACTTTCAGAAGTACAATAACTTCAACAGACCTATGCTTACTTTTAAACACGTATAGTTCTAAAATACAGTACATCAGAATCTGAACCAGAGCTAAAATACAGTTTAGTCAAGCAATTATTGACATAACAGTCTCAGTGATGGTATAGAGAATAATTTGAAAGAAAAAATTTTAAACATGGAAAAAAAGCGCTCAGAGAGTATCATTACTTTTTCGCTTTGAACTTGCAGGCAAAGGCTTACTACTCGTATAGTTGGCAGGTTTTCGTCATACAAAATGAAATGATGATGGTAACTTGCAGAAATGACGTCAGTCAATGGTATACACACGAATCTTGCATAAAAAATGGCAGTGAAGGTTGATTGAGGTATGATATATTTTAAACGGATTCTTTCATATCCACCCCGTCCTAAGACATCATAAAGCTAAACGTTTATAGTTTGTATAACAAACGCGTGTGTGCGTGACACAAACGGTCAAGTGATTTACATTTGCTACTGAAATGTATGCAAACTGCTAAATAAAGCGGCAGTCAAGGTTCTTGGCGGAAGCGATAAGTTCACAGTTTCTGGGTGAGGGAATCAGATTGTTGCAGTCAACGGAGGCAAAGCTATTGGCAGAGAATGGGGCTGCGCTGGCAGCGGCGAAATCACCCTGATAGATCTGTTCCTTTAAACCTTTTCTGTATTAAACTTGGGTAAGGGCTGGCTTTTGTTTTACCAGCGAAATGCAATGGGAGTAAGACGAGTGTATACCCGTTTTCAGCTATAATCGGATTTCTTCGTCAAAGACAATGTCAAGACATAACTAGCTTCTTAAAGAGTTCTTATACAAAACTATAGAGATAATGTAATTTATAAAGCACGTCGCAATTACTGGAAACAGCCATGTCAACCATTATAAAATATGGTATCTTCCAGCCTAAGGGGTATGTAAGTTAGTAGGTAATAATTTTTAACACACATTAAAGTAAAAGTCTTATGTTTCATTGTATTAACTATTTTGAATAGGTATAATATTACGTTCATAGATTATTCAGTCTATAATGAATCGATTTAGAAAAATATTTATTAGCGCCTGCCGAATTGATGCCCGATGTATATCAGCTTTTCAGTTATAAATTATTTATCCGCCAATATTACAGAGCTGTATACCACTGATTATTTCCAGAAGTGTACCATTTGATACTGAACGGTTTAGGTGACTAGACGTAATCAGACTGCACAATGTTGGAACAAGACTGTTTAAAACATTTCTGGACACTGGACATTCTCAGGCTGAACGGTAGTAAAACATTTTACACGACATTTTAACTATGATTATAGCGAAAACCACAATGCAATGGTTCGATATTAGTACTAAAAAGTTAGTTACTTTCTTCGCCACGTTGCACACAAAACAGTCATGGCATAGAATAATCTAAAGTTACATAATCGTCGATCAAAACAATTTGAAACAATAATTTTGAGTCAGCTATATCATTACCCGCACTCAACAATGTAGGTAAATGATGTTTAATAATATCTTTATTGGCGACGTGGGGAGCCGGAAAGCAAAATTGATATTCTAAGACCGTAACTGTTATCTTTAGTAAATTTTTGTAGAGAAATTTTAACTTAATAAGTTGATTTTCAAAAGAATACTTGCGTTTAGGCTTCGTTTCTATAATTGGTATCGAATGATCTTACATGAATAAAGATATGCTTCACTTTCTTTGTGCTAATAGAAATCAATACACCTGTATTGAATGTAGAAATCAATACAGGTGATTAAACTTAAAAAATGCATTACTTCTAATAACAATAATTTAAGTAATGTCCTAAAAATCACATCAAATATAAGTTTGATTAGTATAAATTATCAGTTTGAAATTGTAATCGTAATGTCAAGAGTGTATCTTGTCGTATTAAGTCAGGTGAATCGAGGTTAAGTTTACATTATTAATTAGAATCAAATTAAGCATATTTTTCTTTACTTATCCGTGTAATTAGGTAAGTATTACAGCCTAAGTTATTATTATGCTTGACGGAAACCTTGACATAAGTAAGATAAGACAAGCCTAACTCATTGCGGTCTGATAAACATAATTTTGCATTCTCACGTACTAAACAACGTCGCGTTCTTAGGATTTTCGCACGTTTGACGTCGGTTGCCAGTTGCCAGTTTCCACTATTTAGCCTTTACGTCCCGTTACACGCAATCCGTGGGAGATGTAGACAAAGACACCGCTTCTATTCAAATGTATTCTATGAGCTCAGTAGCAGGACTATGTTAATTATTGGGTTAATCTTTACAGTTGTTTTGTTTAGTTTGCTTCTGATATGCGTTAGTAAATTTTCTCGGATACATTTAAGTACAACCGGCCATGTATATTTTTAAGTTTATGAATGGTTTTTGTGAGTGATTTTTTATATTGTTACATATTTAAAAATGCGAGAGTCTAAGTAAAAACTCAGAGTAAGATAATAATTAATATTTAACTTCAACAATATTACAGCATTAGATGGAAGAGGAATAAGTTATGCACTAATTCCATGATAATACCAAAGGCAGTAATATAAAAGGAACGGAAAGTACCGAAGAAATCGTATTGAAGCATCAAAAAATCAAAAGAAGATCGACTACAGTATCGCTAAATAACAAAATCAATATTATAAAAAAATTACGCAAATACTCTGCTGTCTAAACTCAAAATACTAAGGTATAAGCAAACAAATATAAACATAGGAGGAACCATGAACTGTTATTTATTATCTGATTATATCCATCCAGCCATATCAACAATCAACAAGGCTTTCACACACCATTTGCGTTACAACATACTATTTAAACAACAATAAAACCGAAAGTCATACACACATCAACACTAAAAGCCTTTTTACAGGCGTCAAAGTGTGTATTATTTTTGTTAGAAAATTCGCAACGCAACGAGCGTAAAACGGAACGTTATTGTTAAAAGGAAGATTGATGGAACGAGTACAGATGATAACACTACTTAGTTTAATGGAAATGCTAACGTGAGACATTGGAATATGGAACATGTGAACTAGAGGTACTAAATAAACGGAACAATGAGATGGATTAAAAACCTGATAACACATAATTTTGAGCTTAGATTGCAGTTTCGACTAAGGATAGGCGCTTTATATTTGGAAGTGCTAATGAATACTCACTTTATTTGAAGCTAACACTAATTATTAAACGATGCTGCTATATCTAATGTTATAACATCAATATCGAAAGGTGTCAAAAAAACCCTAACTGTAAAAAATAAACTAAAAAACCGACTGTAGATACTAACTAAAATTAAGTCCCAAATCCATGTCATTATAATGCCATCACGAAAACTATTAAGGATACCTGCTAATATAATATTAGGCAACGAGATGGCGCGATAAAATGTTAATACCGCCTGCATTAAAAAGCACCTTTTGCCAACGATATTCCTCGAAATCTCAAGGCCGGAGCCACATCTAGACTCGTAAAAACCACACCCAGTCTCAACGATCATATCGTGTACATCAAATAGTCTGCAGTAAGCCCCAGCCACTAATGGCCATAACCCCCAGCGATGGCAAACAAATGGGACGAGATAAAATGAGACAAAAACTTCTGTTGTCTTAAAACCGGTTCTGTACTTACTTACTACAACGCCCGTGTGAGTATGCACATAAGTATTAATGCTACAAACCACATCCGCAGAACCTGTGACGCATATCGGATGTCGATCTCTTCAAGGGAAATCAAAATGTCGTTAGTTTTTTATCGAAGTGCTAAATCTCATTGGTTCTGACTATTGCAAGTGCAGCATCTAACAATCGTAGTTTTGAAATGCCTGACGAGACGAGTCGTTGTGCCTTTGAATATACCTACGTGAGGTCTAAATAACCTTTGCTTTTTGAACTAATGATGCAGTCAGAAGCTCCCGTATCTAATTCCTGTGTCATCGACGTTATGATATGGATATTTAGATATCAAATCTACAATGAAAAGGTATCTATAGAAAGGTATGCGAGATAAAAGAAAGCAATCAAAACCCTGAATAAAGATATCCAAAAGATAATAAGCCAAGAAAGTTCAGTTCTCACGGCTCCCCAAATTTTTTCACGACCAACAAATTCAACGAAGATTTGGTCCACGCCGGGAGCCAAGGTAATAATGATAGGGATCTCGGCAATTACTTTAGTATTAAATAATGTCCAGTATTTACGCTTATGACACAGCGACTAGGTGTGGCTGTGAAAGCTAACTCATGCGTTATGTTGTCATCTTCCATTTCTGTTGGAGAAACTGCGATACTGCAGGTGTTTAGAGATTAGATAACGTCTTATGATTAATTGTAGGCGAATCCATTGAGACGAACGAAAATTATATTTTTAGGTTTGAAATGGTAGACTGAATCAATAATGTGTTCAGAGGAGATAAATTAATTACTAAATATTGTAACTCTCGTAAATTTACATATATTCGGTATCGTTCAGGTATCGCTATGCTAATGATATAATGAGGAAAGATTTATGTAACGAATAATCTCAAGAACTACAGGACTGATTTCAAAAATTCTTTCGCCGTTATTAAACTACATTATCACTGAATAAAATAGACTATACAAAATAGAGCTAGTTCAATATAATATAACAAAAAATAATTAAATTTACACAAGACATGTAGATGATAGAGAAACTTTCAAAAACGATCAATAGAAATTACAAGCAGTAGGAGTCCATTTAACATACCAATTTAAACGAAAAGTAACTAGTTTTATAGACAGTCAACAATCAAAAATACGAGCAAGTCTATGAATAATTTATGTTCGACAAAAAATTTAGATTTAATATTACGAACACGGCCATTTTATGTTGCTTTATCAGTCATATTAACTGGGCCAGTTTTTATAATCGTTTTGAACTTTGATGTTGTATTATTTCGACAACCGGACGGTAGCAATACAAAATAAAGAGGTTTTAATAATCAATTATTAATAGACGAACTCAGTATATACTTAATTCATGTGACAGAATTAAATTAATAACGCAATATGCACTCGGGATCATTTACATATAGGTAAGCCCTAAATCATAGATTATTACATACATATAACAGTGCACGCATGCCAAGATTTAACAAGGGAGACGAAATATTTGGATGAATGTTAGCTGTGTAGAACCAGTACTATATTTTGAACATCAAATCGCGAGGTATCTCAATTATAAGAACATTTAATCTCCTCCTGGCTAACGATGTCACTGCACAACTATGTAAAAAGTCTTTACCTCTAATTTTGCAACAATCCATCATATTTTGATTTGTTGCCGATTACTCGCTCCAATGCCTTCTTTGACCGGACTTCTGAAAGTGCAGCGGTAAATTTTTACAAATAAAAATCCTTTAACAATTGCCAAAGCAGGTTGCATTGACACTAAAAGGGTTGAATGGCTTCAATAAAATGAATATAAAACGTTTGTTTCTTTGAGATAATACCTACTTCGTCGACAACTTTTATGGCAACATGGCGCGATCAAAACGGGCTTTGCGAACTAAAAAGATTGTTTAACGATCCAACTAAAACGTTTTCGTTATAATTAATTACTCTATTGCTGTCTGTCTACGACTGCAAATCTTTCATTATCTCCAAATTTACAATACATTAAATTTTTGCTCAAGATACGACATTCACTATAAATACCAATAAATGAACACTCAAGGCCCAATATACCTTCACATACTTTTTTCATCTCCAATACAGCTGACACGGAGCGAAGTAAAAAAGTCAACATGACCGTGCCATATTCGGAGCATGTTGGTTTTGTAGCGCATTTAACAAACAAAAGACGACTGACCGTGGTTCCGTCGGTCCAGGGTCCAGAGGGAGGCAAGGTGAAGCGGGAAGGGGCACGATACGGTGCGCAGACGCATTCAAAGAAGCCGCAGGACAGAACCTTGCGGTCAGGAATGGGACACGGGAAATTTGATTTGATACGGAGTAAAAAATAGAGATTACGCTCGAACACCCAACCGAAATAGAGCAGTTCAAAATATGTAACAGAATAGGAAAGTATGCTTGATGACATTTATTACAAAAATTTGATAATAGGCTTAAATAAAGATTCCTTAAAGATTGTTTGTTGTTTCAGCCACATTTATCAAAGCAATGTGATACCCCACACCAGGAAAGATATAGAAATTATACCTTTCGCACAAAACCTAATTGAAAAACGTAATTTTATACTTTAACAATCGCGGAGCTTGTCAATTTAACACCAGTAAAAACAGAATGCAGAATGTACGGAAGACCCAAAATTACAAACTTTTTGTAATTGTATCTCATAAAAATGTTATGGCAACAGTAAATAAAATATTCGCGGACGTGTTCTGCAAAAGTTGTTCACCCCCTGCAGAAGTTTGAGACATTAAAGTCGATACCATAAAAAAAGTATTTCTTTGTATTTCACTTTCGAGCTGTTTTCTTACCGTGATTATGAGGTTAATAATTTTATGGAAAGAAGATTGTAACGTGTTTACTTTTGTGTTGTACAGATTTTAATTTATCTTCAGATTAATGTGGTTCTAACCGCTATAAGTAGAATCAAGATGTCTATTTGTTTTTTTCCTTAGCCGTATTAACGCAACCTAGCTTATTTATTGGCTTATTTTTTCATCACGAGACAACGCTCTTCTAGTTCGTATTCGCAGTAGTAGTTAGAGCTATTTTATATGTGGAAACATGAGTCAAAAGGCACCATGTATTAAGTATCGTGAAGTAAATTTTCAAATTCGAGCCTGTTAAAACAGTCACAAGCTATGATACTGTGTTCTACCACTATTCAGCTTTATATCGACGCAGCCGAGGCATAACTCCGGCTCGTTCACGTCTGCCTAACTGTGAACCTCATTTGTTATTGTTAATTGAAAGATTCAGACGGGTTTTTGGACCATAATTAAGTTGAATGTCTTCATCGTGCGAAGGCAAAAAGCACGGAATTCGAAGACAGTGAACGTTTATCAATCGAGAGTGGCGATTGACTTGACAGATTGAATTTGTGAGTTAATGTTTTTGGAAAAGAGGTGCCAATGTGTCATGTTGATTTTTAATGAAGATAGAATTTTAATTTTATGAATGTTAACAGTTACTTATATAAATACATTCATAGTCATTTTACATTGTTATTCTTATAAGAAGTTAACTATATGCATAATATACAAAATGGGTAGTCTATTACTTGAAGGATGTACCTACCTACTTACTAGTTACATAGTTCTACAAAATGCATTCATAAGAATAGTTAAGGAACGAGATTACAATAAAAATACGAATTTGTTACCAAACCTGGTAAAATGTTAATTACTTAAGTTAAGCTTGAACCTGTAAAATCTCTCAAATGCACAGAAGCTACCCGTCCATGTATACATATTTGTAGCACTAATTGATGAAGACAAGATGCAAAGATTCACGTAGACGTAGCCACCTAATCACGTAATTACACAACTTGGGTAAGAAAAACAATGGACCCAGTTAGGGTGGGAACTCCAGAACAGATAGAACACATTAATTACCAACAAAATGACCAGAGCATTCCCACAGAGTTACCACATAAGATCTTTCAAAACTAATGCACGCTCCCTTATTTTTTGCTCTCTTTAAAAGTCGAGGTCGAGACAAGTGGGTTTGAAAATACAAGCCATAAACCTCTTGAAGGGACACGTACGTAAACAGGTTGATGTCCCAATCAAGATACGTGAAGCTCCGGATACGGTCCAGAAAAGGACAGAACATTTGACAAATGCCATAGAAAAATAGAGACAAATAAAGTCTTCAGACATGATGATGCGTCACTATGTCGAACGACAAGCTTCTGTGAACAAAGAAATCTTCTAAATCGATTTGCTATCAATTAAAATGTATCATTCTGCTATTTGAAACTCTAAAGAGAACGTTGCTATGTACGAATAATAAAGTTAAGGCCGGAGCGTTTATTCCATAGCAAAATCGCGGGTCCATTCCATGATTCATTGGAAGCAAAAACATGAGGCACAATAGTAGAACTGACAAGTGTGTCTGTTGATATTTTTCTCGATTTGAAATGTCTTTGATGTGGCGTTTTTATTAACAGACGTCACAATCACGTTGTAAAGCATTCAATCCTTAACATTCGATCCATTCGTATACGTCTATCAAGATTTCTTTGCAAACAAAAAACGTACGACTCAACATAGACTTGGTAGATGAGAGGTTATAAATGCCAGCTTAACAGGCTTGTAAAAAGACGGATTTGAATGTGAAGGTGACCCTATATTAATCGGTGTTATGTACAATTTATTCATTTGTCAAGACATCGATATAATTGTTGAGTAACAGCGACAAGCAAGGACAATTCAGTCACGAAAAATCACTGAGGTAATATGTATGGTGACTTCATAGCGGTATAAGGCTGTCGAATGGAAATATAATACTATCGAATATAAGTAGGTGCATGATATTAATAATAATTTATTAGCTAATGAAATACGAACCTGTCCATGCGAAGTATAGCTTAGTTAGCTAGGCATGTTTTCTTAGTTTATTGGCGCAGTTTTAAATATATAATATACATTATATGTGTATTGGCATTTGTTATTTAATTTTCATTCTGTTGAATCTTTGCTTTGAAGTTTATTTGTAATATCATTTTATTTAATTTTTCGTCTCGGTTTGATTTAACATTTATTTGGATAATTAGTTTTGGTGTCGTTATAAGTTAACCGATTGTTTTTTTACTCGTGGTCGATTAAACATTGCATAAATTCGATATCTGTTAAGTATAATTCTTAGCATAGACATGTATCAGGCAAATAGTTCTTTAAATACCATTATTCATACAGACGTTCGATGTTTAACTACTCTTAGCAAAACAGGATGCGGTCATTATAATTATTTTCTTTTCTTTAAGCTTAATTGACACTTGAAATAATGACACCGCAACCGATACTCGTTAATGACTGGTTTTAATAACACAACTCTTGTTTAAAGTTCTCCCGACGACACGGCTGGATCGAAGAAAAATAAAAGCAGCCAAGTGCGAGTCGAACTCGCGCACTAAGGGTTCCGTACCGTTATTGGTACTTCAGTAGTTAAAGTTTTTATCTACTGTACTTTTGTCTTTATTAATATCGAACAAATAACGGCAAAAAATACAATTGTTGTAAGGGAACCTTCTTCAATATTTATTTTAGTCTGTTTTCTTTATAGCGGCACCATAGGAACACTATCTGAAAAAAATTCAAGTGTCACGGTTCATGAGATACAGCCTGGTGACAGAGGGAGGAGCGGACGGGCGGACAGGAATCTTAGTAATAGGGTTCCGTTTTAACCTAACCCGTGCGTACGGAACCTTAAAACACTGCAGTAAAAGTAATGCCTTAATTTTTACAGCCTTACCTTCACGTCCTCGCTAGTTGCTAAGGTCAGCAACTATCTACTGATTCTGACTAAGCATTCTACAGTCATATATAGCTGGGTACATACTCGTAGTATTCTTAGCTCAATTATTATTGTTATCTCGAAACTGTCAAAATAGTTTAGTGAAAACTAAAAGGTACAAAATATATGCAAAAACAATGTAATTACTAGCTGTACTCGCGACTTCGTTTGCTATCCTGGGCTATCGTGGCAAAATTATATCGTGATCCTTCTAAATCTTATTATTTCAAAAGATAGATATGAAGACGATAGTTTGGATTGCTAATAACTAAAGTGATGCACAAAATTATTTATTAACTTTTTTATATTTTTATAACCATGACATCATACATCGTTAATATGGCTTTAAGGACCTAATGCCTTAAAAGCTTTCAAAAATTAAGATTTCCAAAAGGGATCTCCGCAGTGCAATGGAGATTACACCCGAAAACCTCTTTATATTACATTCATATGGTTTTTCTCCAGATTGTGTAACAGCCAAGTTATAACGCGATAACTATACGGACACGGTACAACTCACATCCGTGATTCAGGATATCGACCCCACTTAGCAGCGCCATCTAGTTTGTTTTCATGAAAATAATTGTTAAAGCTCATTCGTGTCTAAACTACCTACTTCGCGATCACGTGACAATAATTTTACGTTGGGTTTAAAAATATTACGAGCTTGCAAATTGGCTTCCAAATATGTCGTGTTATGAGCGCAGTTGAAGAAAATTACAATTGAAACTGACATCTTCGATTTGTATGTAAGACATATTTTACACCTTTTTAAGGAGTAATAAAATCTGATAAGTATTATAGATTTGTAGTGATTTTTGCAAACTTTCCTATGATTGCAAATAAATTTGTAGTGATTTTCCCGTGCGACTTAGATTATAAAATTGTTTTATATAGAAGTGAAATAGGCAAAGCAATCTGATTCTCCACTGATGCCCAAAAGCCACTGGTGTAGATAAGACTATTGAAAAGTATTGAATCGATTGCATCATAAGTACTGTTGATTTCAAATAAGAACAAATGTATATGTATACTTTACAAATCTGCTACAAATAATTTGTTAGCAAAGTTCATGATAATTTGTTTAGACAAAAGGAAGAAATCATGACTTGTTCGACTTTGATCAAACACAAAAAGTTAATGACTATTTGTCATTGGGTGCTGTAAAGGTCAACTTTTGAGTTATGATTATGGTTCTCGTTTTCTGAGTAATATTAGAAGTCATCGTTTCTTCCTTACCAAATGCAAAATAGGTGTTCAAAAATGAAGAGAGAAACCAATTTACAATGCAGATCAATTATTAGCATAGTTATCCCCCCCCCCCCCCCACTAGGATTTCTTCCATGTCGGGGATACCATGCAACATTCATAAACACACCCAGACTAACGTTCTAACTCATCATTCGAACACCTGCCCCGACCGGGAATTGAACCCGTGACCTCCCGATTTCGACGCAAGCATGCTAGCTACTAGACCACGGTGGCCGTCAAATACCTACTGCATGTACACCCAAATCAACAAAATGCAAAGGAATTTCTTCTACAATGTGTCAAATGCTCTCTTCCTACACTGATAGCCGACGTAGATTTTATTCTTCGACAGTATAACCTATAATGTAATAAGTACATCGCTTATTAGTTATATCTCATTAGTTAGATCTTTCTTAAGAAGTCAAGCACGATATATTTCATACTACTAGATCCATACTGAGGAGAGGTCTTCAAAAACCACACTTGGTCACAGAAAGTGTTAGGTTTTTGTCGCGTAATCAAATAGCCTTTAAGTAAATTTGCGCTGACTCACATAAGCACCAAATCCAGTTTATTGAACACTTTGATTGCAAAAAATGATTGAAAACCGTATAAATTACTAAAGTTGGTCACCAAGGCTGGAATAAGAAATAAAAAAAAATTAAGAAAATGGTCAATACCAGGTGGTTTGGGTACGTTTTCTAATACTCGTAGCAACACACCATCATGAGTTGTTTACACCAGTTCAAACATCCTAAAGTAAAACAACTAACGCTGGCCAAGTAAAACAACTAACGCTGGCCTAATAACCTAAAAATAACGGCCCAAATAACCCTCATATACGCTTTGTAACGGTTCAAAATCAACAACAATAATGATGCCCATATAAAGATATTTAGTGACTGCTATTACAACTATCGACCATATTTTGTATTTATGCGTCAAAATTGATCTTACATAACGCCTATTACCGAGTAACAACGGAGTACAAGTCACGAAGCAAATATCAAATATTATGGCAGAATTGACTAGTTTCACGCTAACTAAGTTTGGGCTTATGGGTGTGATTTACAAGGATTTGCTGTTAATTTTGAATGCAATATGCTTGCTCTGTTTGGTTATAATCATATGTATTAGGTTAACGTCCACTTGGTCAACCGTTTTGGTTACAAAATAACTTGAACTTATAATTACTTAGTAAATTGCGATGATTTCATGTACGAGTATGCGTCATTTTGGATCTTTGATTCAGTACAGTAAATTAAAAGCCTCTTACGGAACCAGTGCCGTAACTCTGGTTCCATAAACGGCCGAAGCGGTTGTAATATGTGTGTAAGTGGTGTAGTATATAATGTGAAATAATTAACTTTGTTTTTTAAACACAGGTACTTTGCGAGCATCAACAACATCCATTATGATGTAAGTTATTAATAATTTATTTGAATTTAAATTCAAAACTTTTATCTAGTCTTGTTTTTCTTCAAGGTCGCGAGAATAATAATTGATAAACTTTTTCGTAAGTTATCATACGTACTTATCAAATAACAACAACACTTATTACTAAAAAAAACGCAGTATCGGTGTTGTTATAAAAATCGGTGTATTCGTTTACTTCTCTTAGATATCTTCACATTTTCGTTCAAAAGTATATTTAATATTTGCAGTAAAATTAATAGCAACATGAAAGTTAAGACTTATTTTATACCGATTTCAATATGTTTAGTTTACTTGAACATCGTATCTGGACATAGAATTGCAAGAGAAGTGGGACATGAAGATATTTTGGATTCATTGGATACTGAAACCATTGCTGTAACTGGTAAGTCTAAAGAAAAAAGTTAAGCTAGTTAAGTTAGCTGGTAAGTTTAAAGAATTCAAATTAATTCGAGGCTCAACATCTGAACAGTCAAAGGCAAGCGTGTTGAAAGCGACTTCTTTGCCTTGTTATTCAATATTACGAGTTTACACCAGCAGCGTTCTGCGGCTTTACCCACAGGTCTCTAATTTCTTCTAGTAATAAATATAGCCTATAATATTGTAGATTTCTAACAGCAAAAGAATTTTTAGTTTTAAATTCGTTTCATACAAAAATACAAATCTTTGCTCTTTATAATATACATAAATTATTAAATACCAACCTTATTTTTTAACACAAAATTAATGCACACATGATGAATTCGTCAAGTTTATTTATACGCAGTTTTACTAACATACATCTTTGCCCTCTAATTTTCAGGTTGCAAATATATTTACCTCAGGAACGGTGAAAGTAAGCAGTTTTCACCCGACTCGCTGGTTAACATCTTAAGATCTCAAAACTTGGCATACGGAGGAAATCTCAAGAAATTTGAGATACATTTCGCTGTGCGATCGGCTCCTGAAGTAGATGTATACTGGTTTTCAAAGCGATCGTACGAGGAAACGCCTACAAACCCCGATTTTATATTCAGTAAGTAAAATAATAGTCTTCAATTTAAAGTAATATACCTGGCAGGAAATTCAGTAAGCTTACACCAGAAGCAACTACGGACAATAAGACAGGTCTCCTCTAGGCGTTTTCCTCCAAACTTACAATGGAGCAAGAGACACCGAGTCTCTTGCTCCATTGTAAGTTTGGAGGAAAACGCAAACTGTATCTTGGGTAGGTACATACAGTCAAAGGTACAGGCCTCCTTTAAGGTTTTACCTCTAAACTTACAGTAGAGCGGTATACACTGACTAAGGACCATAGAGACAGAATAATAGTGTTTTTTTCTAACTAGACAACACTAGAAGACATCAGAAAGGAGTCAATGTGCAAAGGTGTATTTTTATGGAAATACTTTCTTAATAAATGCTTAACTTTAAACCATTATATATCACAGACGTACTTCAAGAAAAAAACGAGGGATTTATTAAAATTAATATTGCGGCCCCATATCATCTAAAGTATTTCTAACCAAACACTTTTTTAACTTGCGAAGACTAAAGACATTGTCACCAGATTGACAATGAGACTATATAGGGAGTGCGAGGGATGCGTATTTTACATTTTCCTTGCCTACAAGGGTTGTCTAGCAAGTCAAGGAAAATCTAAAATACACCCCTCCTCGCCCTCCCTCTGTTTTTTTCCTTTCTATATAGTTTAGAAGACTATGTAGCGATGAGGCTGCCTAATTTGTGGTGTATTTATAATCTGATGTGCTATTTCTATAGTGACAACAGAAACAATTATCCAGTAATTTTAAGAGAGATGATAAAGTAATTGCAGTTGTTAATTATCTACCAAGACAAAGAAGTAACGTCCAAAATTATCATCTATGAGTAATTATTGGTTTTAAATTAAATTATAAATTGTTTTCAGACTATGGCAGTGACTTCGTAAAATCTACCATTTCTACCGCTATGGTACATGACGGCGAACGCCAAAAGCTGGTCAAGCAACAGAACACGGGAGCAATTTTGTCCAATGAAAAGTATACTAAATTGTACATAAAACTTGATAAAGGTATGTTTACAATATGCTTACTTACATTAATGAGTATCATATTACGGCAAAGGTTGATACAATACTTGAAGATTGATCACTCCTTTAGGCCTAAAGATTATAAAGAACATAAGAATGGAGATAGATCAGGCTAAAATAGATCACAATATCTTCAAAACAAATTTTTTTATCGAGTAATTTTGTCATTATTCCGGAATACGGCGACCCTGTCATCTCCCTCCGAGAAATAAGGTAGTAAACTGTTTAAAAAAATATCGTCGAATTGAGTACCTCCTTCTTTATAAAATTTTGAAAGGCGGTAGAAAGAATTACCCAAATAGGACTATGCGTCTCTGAGAAATTGGCTAACACAAAAATTATTTCGATAAATAGGAGCCTTTTTTGTTTGAAGCCAATTCAGAAATTATTTGTTTTTGCAGGAAAGTTATATTACGGTGAGGACTGTAAGTCAACACCATTCTACGCAGACACCCACTATGGTAACTACTACTCGGACATAGTACAACTTGGTTTCTCGTCGAAGTCGGAGTACGGCTCGAAAATTCTGTATGATTGTCCAGCTCCACCTGCCAGTAAGTTTTTTTCAATACCAGGTTGCCACTTCAAAAAAATCTGCCTAATGCCAGTCGGACTCTCGCACTGTTCTACACAACATTAGTTTAAGTTTCTACCAGTTGTCGTTATTAATATTTTGAATTCTAAATTAAGTTGCATAGTAATGGTATTATATCATTACTAATTTGTAATTTGTGATTTATTTCAGATTGTAATGCCGATCCCAAGTAAACAAAGATCAGCAAGAACCTACCACCGATGAGAGCCGCAGACCTACTAACATAATTTAACTGATATTTAAGTATAGTGATTTGCTGTAAAATATACAATCGACATCATCCATATGTACTCGTATATACATTAATATATATTCTATTATTGTTTTATCTATTCTAAGGTATTTTATGTTTTAACCCCCCCCCCCCCCCTGTAATTATGTTTTCTATTCATTTATTTATTAGGTACACAAAACAAGTTACAACCAATAATAATTAATAATAGAATGTAGCTACATATGTAACTTCTTATAAGTAATACATAAGCTGGGTTGTAACTCAAAGCATGTGTACTCAGAGATACAGAGGAAAAACCATACCGAAAAGAGTGCAAGGTTCAGGGAGTGCCCATTTACAAAGTGTTACGCTTTCATGGATGAGCGCTCCCACGAAAACATTTTATATTAAATATGACCATACAGTGCTATAGTGTAAATGAAGGATATCTTTAAGTCTTTCAACATAATTCCTTATTTTTGGGTCGAAAACATCAAGTTCAAAACCATTACTATTCGTTAATAATTCGTTAGGTATATTCCTATAAAGGTTGTCAGGAGAGATCGCTTTTTACGACGATAAGACCTTTTGTGCCATGTAATTTGTTTTTTATTCTTTTTGTTTTGTATCTGTTGTATACAAGGTGACAATATATAATTATTGTATTGTATGCTTTAGTTCTCTCGCCCTGGAAAAGATCTTGTTACGCTGTTATAATTAAGCCCTTTCTGTTTCCTGTATTTTTTTGTATAATTAAGTTTTTTCTATCTATATATTATTTACACTGAACTTCCATAAATGATAGTCAAAAAATAAAAAAATCTAATCTTTTCCAAATTTTCTTTCTAAACTACAACACCGTAGGCAAGAGGAAATAGACATTTATAATGTGGTAGGTATTCGAGATATAAATAGCAATCGCAAAATACGAGTATACGACCCCAAAGGTCTAGACATTAGCCGACCTCGTCAGGCGGAGCTAAAATACCTAAGTACTATACCTATAAGCCGCTCCCACCAACAAGCACGCCCTGTCCTTTAGGCCTAGGATTTATAGTGAACAATCTACATAAAATGTCTCCACGGTTAAGTACTCTGTCACGATACTTTTGTTGTAGCCCTTTCCTGATATGCATACTTGATGTTGATCTTCTCCGAATCTCTGATCTTCTGTTATCAGAGAGGCTAACCTTAGTCTTCCGTAACTTTTTATCATAAAATAGTTCATTCTTTCACCTAATTATAAAGTTGTTAATTATAAAAAGAATGTAGGAAAAAGCGTAGTAGAAGTTCTGAAGCAGAACTATATCTTCATAGATCTGATTGAAAAATACTTTTTGAAGATTCTAGTAATTTCTCAGTCAAAGGAATCTTTAGTTCGTTCTAAAGATGTCATAAGGTTTTCCACTTCAACATTCAATATAGATCCTTTACAGTGAATGAAGCTTTAATAACAATTAACATTTAATCAGATCATATCATTTTCCAAATCCGCCATACATTTGGAGTCGGAAGTCGTGCTATGTCGGTTTCTACGTAAACTATTATTCAGACTAACGGTCGGTTCAATTTTATATCTGTTCTTAATGGACGGATTAGGCTTGTTTGTAGAACCAATCCTTGAATGATTGTTGGGACAATTTGTTTTAACGACACCATGTTGACATCGAAAGTAAACGTAGATTGAAACTACCAGGATATTTAAGCCTATCATGGGGTTATGTGCACAGTTATTTAACGTAAGCAAATGAGATACAGATTGGAAATGTGTGGCTAGCCCAAGCTTGTTGCACTTATTGTACTAAGCAATACTTGTAGACAAATAAGAAAAGGTCTTTCGTGTACGCTATTCTTCTCGATAAAATACAATAAAATTCTTCTTTCGTAACTAATTATGAGAAACAGTTAATAAAATGGGCCAAAGAGCTTAATGCTGCCAACTAAATTCACGCTTAGTTACTTAATAGTTAAGCATATAAAATAAATATAACCTAAGCCTAACGAAAAGCGAACACCAACCAGCACTAAGTTTCTAAGAAAATGCATTTAATGCTCCAATTTCCACCTCCGGAATCAATCTTAGCGATAACAGGATGTCGGTCTAGTTACCTCTTAATTCTTAAATATTGCCCTTCCTGTTCTTATGTATCTATTTGGCATTAAATAAAAGAATTAGCAAATGAATTCAGCGGTGATAGTGTTGTATACTGCATGGCTAGTTCTAAATTTAGATTAAGTATTAAGGCGTGATTTTTTTGGGACGTAACCGGACAAAGAGTCTGCTGGTCAAACAAGGCAAATTAATGTTTAAACAAGACCAAAAGCACACTTTATCTGGAGAGTCTCTAATTTGTTGCACCACACATTCTCTCAAACACAACCGGCCGCGGCAACTTCGTGATTTTAAGTAATTATACCATTTGTCATTCCCTAACCCCGTGATTCGTGAAGCCAAAGCACAATGCATTTAGTCATGAATTCTCAAACCTGTCACGAGAGATAAATTAGGTCCTTCCACCTACAAAGACTTGTGCTACGACACGGCCTTAGTTGCATTCCGAAGCAGGTTTGATCACTTTAAGCCTAGATTAAACAATGAGATTGCAACATTGCACGATATCAGACCTAATGAGGTAGTAATTTTCGCGTTCGTTATTGATTAGCAGATATCAGCTTTTGGAATATCGATGACAGCATAATATTTTTTGACTCATGGTTGACGAAGTGAGTTTAAGACGAAGGATTTTATATTGAGATGAGTCAAGATAATAATACCATAACAGGTACAGTAGTTATTTCAAGGTCACATACAACAGCCAAGTTAATATCAATGCTATTGAAGTTCAGAATCCTGCGTGGTACCTACCACGCAGTACCTACTGCAATAGGATTACACCAAAAACAGAATTAAATAAGACTTCAAAAGACATTATATTAACTGCAATAGTGTACTAAGTACTTATAACGTGGCAGTAGAATAATCGTCTAACCCTTTTTACCCATAGTCTTCCTTTTACACCATAACGCCAATAAATACCAGCTTTGAGTCAATCAGTAATATCTAAAAAGGTTTTGAGGTCGTCTTTTATTTGTTCCTGCTTTTACCACAGACTGCTTCTAGTTAGACTATTTGCTATGCTTTTTATGATGAAGTTCGACGGGAGTTACCGTTCTAACGACTGCTGGAAAATACTTTCGTGCCTTCTACGCAATAAAGCTATCTAAACTATAATAATTACGATACCGCAAAGAAACTTACACGATCTTCGCATTATTTTCTCAAATGACCGGTGAGTAAAGCATTTGAACTTGTTTTATCGTGCTCTTCTAATGGAACTGTATGATTTGGCTTCTATTTTATGGATACTCGTTAAGTAACTCTTGATAGAACCTTGCGTCAAGAAAACTAAGATTTATGAGCTGGCGAGTAACCTTTTTGCAATTGATTTTGCCTTCTTCTTTATGTAGGCGTGCCAAATTATATACAGAATAAGTTATTAAAATAAATAAACTAGGTACAAGGGTACAAAGAACGAGTAAATTGTGACCAGAACTAGTTAAATTTCTTTTGTAATCACTACAAAACTCCTTTGAGTAGTTTCTAAGCGAACAAAAGTCCAATATTTTCCGGTCAGATGGTTTTGAGCAATAATTTGTGAAAGCTACATGCAAATTCAAACAAAGCATACATTCAGCAAACAAAGCGTAACCAATTCGTAAGCGGTAAAAATTATTTTTGTATTATAAATATAGGTTAGTAGCATATGAGTAAGAATTTTGGTCTAGATTATGGACATGCCCATGGCTGGCCCATGTTTTTTTTTTTACTCTAGCGAGCTAGGACCTGCCTAATGTGTTGTTTTGTTATTGACAGTGGCAGAAATACTTATCATACGACAACATAAATACAACAATATTAACAAATAAAATAAGTAGGTATATTGTAAGATGGACGTCATCATCATCATTTTAAACCCGTATCTGCTGCAATATAAGCTCTCGTTAGAGAGTTCATATTCTTTGAGTATAAGCCACAGAAAAGAGAATGAAAATAAAAATAATATTTTATAAAAAAAATCACATCAGAGATATTCTCTGATGTGATTTTTTTATGTTATTATAATGTATCCAAATACTTAAATGATTTTTTTTTCATATAAAATAAATCGGCCCGCTCCACACTATATTGCGATACAGACGATGGGTTTTATGTGACATTTACCGCACCATACCTTTATTGTTATTTAAGATCTGTACGTATGTTTTGTCAATGTTTATGCAATAAACAATTTGAGTATTGAGTACTTCCACTCCCTTTTTATCCTATACAGCTAGGCATTTGACCACAAGTTCTCACGACCACGGAAGTCAGCGATAATCGCAGACTTCCGTGGTTCCGCATGCTCCCATGCCTAGTCTGGAATACACTGGCTCTCAAGGATGGCTGCCGGAATACACTCTTCCCCTACTCTTACCATTACCCTTACATTATATAATTTATTTCATAGCTTTTGGATACAAGTCCTTAAGCCGCCTTACATTATATATCCTTGAACCATTGCCCTAATCTGGCTTTTGATTTGCCTACCGGCCTTCTTATAACGGCCACTACTACATTAGAAATCTTCTGCACCTACAATCACCACGCTTAGCCACGCGTCCTACACAGCGCCATTTGAGCTTCAAAGCTTAATAAAGCTTCGTAATAATACGGTTTTCATAACTGCGCTTGCTTCTTCTAAATTAAAGACTGTCTACGCAACAAGAAACGTTCCATCACCTGTTGTGGATCTTTGATTATATACAGGTCTCATCGGTCTATAGATTTGTTAAAAGCATTATTTAACTTTGGTAATTCTATGAGCTCTGGAAAATTTCAACTCAAAAAAACTTAGATACCTAACTATAACTGAAATCTATAATTTTTAATAAATCTGAATAAAAACACTATTCAATAATATTGAACATCTACAATCATCATCTTGTTCTGTTAGTAATGCAGTTTGTTTGTATAGCAACTAAGACAAGTATTTGCAAACATGATCAATCTATGTTTAATATGGCTTTTTGTTTAGATGCATTGTTATACATGGTCGAGGTTGATGATCTCATTTCTTTTATTTGAGTTTTTTGGCCTTGCACACGAGTACATTCGCCTACATGTCATACTCATATTATAAGTTTAGATAATTGAGGTACAAATCAATAATTATAAGTAGGTAGGTTCTCACATAGTTTTAAGGATTCACTATATCCAAACGACAAAACGGGACCCTAATTGCTAAGACTTCGCTGTCCACCTGACTTTCCGGCTTAACATTCCGACTCTCACTTGGCAATTTTTTTTTATGTCAAGCAAAATGTAAGCAAGAAGGCACTTGCCGTTAAATTCAAAAGGGATCTATTATGTAAGCTTTTATTGCTACAGAGAGCTAATAATACATAAAACAGAGAAATACCAACTTCAATTCAGGCAAACAAATAAAGACCTTTTATTTAAAACCAATTACCAGAAGAACTTTGAATTTTTGGGAATTGAGGAAAGAATTTTATCAACATCGTTTAATAAAATTCTTTCCTCAATTTCTAAAATTCAAAATTCTTATGGTAATAGTAAAAGTTGCGTTTATTGATAAGGCTGTATGTAATAGATCAAATTGTCATCCTCATAACTCGGGATCGAGGGATGCATGAATTTCTGATAAATATATAAATTATACAGATTAATTCTAATAAAAGATAAAGGTGTGTTTATTAGAGACAACCTCATCCCAACAAACATAGTAAATTAAAGAAAACAGCTAAGAGTGTGAACTTATGTAACTTGGCTTAACTGAAGGGTATCCCAAGATCTAAATTTAGAAATCCAAATTGGTGAAACCCTTGCTTCACAAGCGAAAATGCGCAGGTGCAAATCTAAGTTTAAATAATAAAAAAATAAAATAAAATAAAAGTCATTTATTTCAGGCGAAAACACCCATAGTTACTATACTATCAAACTATTAATCAATGTTTTTCTTTTAAATTTAATTAATCTATGTTTTTCGTTTAGACCTCTGTGTTTTTCACTCATGTATATACTCGTAACTAGCACATGCCTAAGCGGTGAAGGAAATATCCTGTGGAAAGCTGCTTGTCATAGAAGGTTAATACTTTTTTAAGATAAGTGGAGTACAAACCTGCAATTTATCCAGAGTGGTGGAATATGGCCTACACCCCTTTCACAGGGGAAACCTGTGCCCAGCAGTGGGACTTGAAATGTATCTTAAGATCTGAGAAAACTGAACCTAGAAGTACTTAGATATATACTTAACATATTAAACAACAACAACAGAATTAACCAGTAGAATTTACCAATATTAGACTAAACAAAAAAATATGTGATGAATTGAGACCCTCCTCCTCATTGAAGTTGGTTCACAACTTAAAATTTATATGTAACTGAAATGAACTACAACCGTCTTACCACAAAAAATGTGAACATGCCTTTTGAGCAGATGTTTAGGTTTATTTCTTTAACGGTACAAATCTTATTAAGAAGTCCAAATATGATAAATAATCAGTCAAGAGATTGTTTTAATAATATTATTTTAAAAAATATGGTCAAATAGTCTTTAATCCGCAATGGCTATAGTGTTTGTTTAGACATACATATACATCTTACTTAACACAGAAAAAAAAAACTTTTTTGTGCTTAATACTAGGTACCTTCTAAATGAAAGTTTTTTACCCACTACATAGACAATATGAACAAGGCAACTCTTTATATTATAGTGTAGTACGGTAGATTTGAATATAGAATTGAGATCGAAAAATTTAAATATGGAACTTACAGTGAAGGGGTATGTGCACCGGTCCACCTGCTTAGCACTGCGTAGTGCCGGGTTTGCGTCGGCGTGCCCTAGGAATGCACCACCTGTCTTTATTTACCACAATCACATTCACTATCCCACCAAAACGCAAACAACAACTTGTTCTCACAAAACACACTTTTCAATACAGCCAAAACTTTCGTGAAAAGTTTCGCGGGCTTTACAAACAAGACGGCAACCGACCGACTAACAGCGCAAGGAGCGGCGAACAAAACTCGCTTTGACGTTTGCGTTTCGTTCGAGTTAGAGGGGGTGAGGTGTGGGTGGCGCAGGCTTGCTAGTGATGTGAAGTTAGTAACGATTCTCGCCACACCTGTCGAATAACGAATAGCGGTGCTTCGCAACTTCATATGCTAAACAGTGACAAGTTTTATTTAATTCTTTTAAGTCAACATGTATTTATTTTTCTACTGACATCCAAAAAAGAAGAGGTACTTAATTCAACTATATTTTTAATTTAGACTGGCTGCAGTTGGTAGCAACCCTACCTTCTGCGCCGCTGGGCCCGGGTTCGATCCCCGGACAGGTCAAACAATAATTGTGTGCATGAACATGTCTGTTTGACCTGTGTCTGAGTTTTTATAAGATATATAAGTATGTATTTATGTATACAATAATAAGTATATATATCAGTCATCAGGTTACCATAGCACAGGCTGTGCCTAGTTTGGGACATAAAGACTTTGTGTGGATGTTAAAAAAAATACATTTGTTACAAAATTAATTTCTCGAAGACGGATAGACCGATTTGAAAAAACTTATTTTGTTTAAAAGGGTAATCAAAAATGGTCAAAAAGGTAAGGGTCTCATTTTAATTTGATCAAAATCGGTCAAAAGATTTGATTTTTAAATCGAAATAACTGAAAAAAAAAAATGAAAGACGGTAGTTTCTTAGTTTGTTAAAGATTTTTGTTTGGTTTACACCATAATCTAATCATAATAATAACTAGAATAAAGATATGCAAGTCAGTCAAAAAATAAGTTGCTCATTAATTGCGTATACCTGTATCGCCAGTGACCCTGTATTTTTTTGCCATAAACACGCATAGATTCATTATTATATTATTATGTATTTACATAAATAGCATATATGTAAATATATACAATATTGTTAAAAGATTGATTGTACAAAAATTAAATTATAGGTAAAAAATAATATAGGTTTTAGAGTAGGATTACATTGAACTAGAAAACATAATTATGTACCTAATAATATTATGGTACGTTAGCTTCCTAGCGAACATTAGGTACCTAATAAATACCTACTGTAGCATATTAGGATCATAGTATGTGTCTCTAACCATTATTTATTTTGTAAACTGGCTTAAGCACAAAATAAAGAATAGTATTTACCTATAGTTTGGATATGCACGTCGCGAGTTTTACACTCATCTGTTTATTACATTAATTTATTTAACCTACCTAGGTACCATTTGCTGTTATGGTGAAGAAAATCATCGTAAGGAAACGAAAACCTGCTTTTAAGAGGTAACAAACAGCTTTCGAAGATAAGTGTTCCGTATTCGTCCAACGTCGTGTTCTTCATACTACACCCTCTTCTTAGGGAGACCATACTCAGCGGTGACCGTGGTATGGAAAATTGATTACAATTTTATGTGTGAATTTCATACAGCAATTTATAGCAGTTCTTTATATTTTCTGTAGAATATTAGTTGCTGAATGTTTTAATATACTAATTATGTTCTATCGTTTCAATATCATTTTCAACGGGCAGGACCAAATTATACGTGAAAATTGGTAGGTTCTTATATACTTAACTAGAGATAGGTAATTTTTGAAAAACTTGGTCATCGTTTCTACTCCACATATGAAATGTAATATTTAGCCAATTGAAGCTCTATTATCAAACTTAAACTCAAATATGATGCTTTGCACACTTTAGTAGAAGCGAGTCTCTTTCTATGGAACGTTAGTTTTTAGGGTTCCGTAGTTACCTTTTTAGGTAACTACGGACCATAGTACAGCGTCTCGCTTTTACCTTTTGGTAAAAGCGAGACCCTGTACTATGGACTAGATTTCGCTGTCCGTCCGTCACTAGGCTTTATCTCATGAACCGTGATAGCTAGACAGTTTTTTTTTAATGATGAATTCGTTTATAGCAAAAAATATAGCAAAAAATACTAAAAACAGAATGAAATAAATATTTAAGGGGAGGTCCCATAAAATAAACGTTATATTTTTAATTGCTCGATATTTATTGCGGCTACAGGTTTTAGATATCCTTAGAATATTTAGTTCTATAACTAACAAACTGCATCTTTATTATATTAAGTTTATTATTTAGTTTACTGTTAATACTGGCTTGAATTATACAAGCACGTTTCAGATTGTCAAAGTGACAATGGATCCATTTGACTTCTGTCATTTAGGCGCTGATGGCAACTTGTGCATCCAGTGTGAGTAGATGGAAATAATAATAGTGGTGGGATAATGTCAGTTTTAGGATTCACAGCCAGCGCTTTAAATTGATATGAAAAATACTGTCTAGTGAATATTTAGTCCATATAATAGTATATACAGTCAGTGATTTTTAGGCATTTGGTGAGGGAGGAACTCAAATAAGTACAACAAATTAAATCCAAATATTTTATTTTTCATACGACGTGCCCTTATTAATTAAACTTTATTGTGACTCGCATTGTATTAGATAGGTACTGCTTATTTTCGAAAGAGGGAGGAACCAAATTGCGTTTTATAGAAAATATCGCATTAAATCTACGTCATTAATTACTTACAAGTGTATGGCACATGCTATAATACAAAATATACAGGATATTTAACTAGTTTTTAGTATTATTAATCTAATATCACTTTATTTTAATGAGAGAGTTAATGTAGTAGCAAAACGACGGCGAAAGTTAGCAGCTTGAAGAAAGATCCGATGTTGTCTGAAAAAAAAACACAAAAATAGTTATAAAGAGACAGAGAGAGGTGCCTATTTACTAACATTTAAATAGATGTTTCTGAATGTCTATCTACAATGATTGAAAATGTCCAAGAAGTAGAATCGATAATCGAGCTTATCAACTTCGAATGACTGCGCTTGTTCTAGTAGGTACCTATATATATATATATATATTTATATATAATAGTGCTGATTTTTCTACTCAAGAAATCTAAATGTTACTAATAATAAACCTGTTGTTTGACTGTAGAAAACCCATTTGGGATTACTGGTGCAACAAGTATTTTCCTTAAAATCTGAAAAAAATATAAATTTTGCTAATATCTATATAACATACTAGCTGACCCGGCCACGCGTTGCTGTGGCTAAAGTTTTTAGTAGATTTACCATAGCAGCGCCATCTATTGATTACTTACTCAACCCAGTCGAAAGGTATCGACATCTGTTAGAATCATTTGGAGTTAACAGATAATTGTGACTGTCAAATAATAACAGACAAATAATTAGCAATAAATTAAAATTGCGACTATAATTTGAGATTTAAACTATCCTATCTCTCAAGTTGGATCGAACTGCACATGGTGTGCGAATTTTATTATAATCGGTTAAGTGGTTTAGGAGTCCATTGAGGACAAACATTGTGACACGAGATTTATATATATTAAGATTATTATTATGCATATCCAATACCGCCATTATATTTCCTATCTGGAATTTACATATACAATTTCCTGAGAATACTTTATACTTACATAATGAGTTCGAGCTATCTTGCACTGGGGGAGATTGATACTCATCAGTCGTTTCTAAAAATTGATAGATGGCCTTGAAACCGGTACCGTCCAAGCGGTCGTTAGACCTAAATGTGACTTTGAAGAAGTTTCTCTCAGACTCTACGTGGAATTCTTTCATCTGACCACAATATCGGCCATATCTGTTGTCTTCCGTCATGTAGTTGGAAAATTCGACGTAGTCGCTCGCCGATACAGCTTCACACCTGAAAAAAAAAACATTGATGATTTATTATTCCTGGGTTATTTTTGTTTTCTCTTACTTGTTGGCTAATTTCAATAGCGAGAGTAGCTTCCTACATAAGATTATCGGTTAGTGGTAGGTACTAAAGCGTATGATCGTTGTAGATAACTTTTATATTGAAATCTTCAGGTTCATAAAAAAATTATCCGATGTTTTCAAATTTGACAGCAGTATTTTTGCTCTTTTCAAATTCAAATACCTTTTCTTATGCATAAATAAGATGATGTAGCATATTGAGTTACACAACAGTTAACTCTTAATAGCTAGCACAAAAAAATAAGAAATATAGAAAATGAAATCTGCCCTATAAAACTCCCCTGGCGATAGTAGACGGTGTCAAGGATTTTTACCATGTACCTACTCGTTCTACAAAAGTGGGCATAAGTATTTTATATCAACCAATAGCGTCCCAATGCTGGATTGCCATAAAGGCCAGGCCCAATTCTGGTTGGAGACTCTACTTATCTTCGAAAGCTTTAAAAAAATTTGGTAGCCTGCCGAGGTACATGTTCGCAGTCACGAATCACATTTATCAACATCCGAAGGCTACCTTTAAGCAAGTTGTAAGAAAGTATACTTACGGTAACACTCCTTCTACATCGAAATTTGTAAAATGGAGATGAACTTTTTCAGTCTCGCCACCATGAAAGAAGTAGGTACACTCAGTATCTCGAGGGTAGGGGCCCGGTGAATTGGGAGACGCAAAGGTGCCATTACGCGATTCACTACTATTATACACAAAGGCGCATGGGAACTCCTTTAGTTGTCTCCCTGTTGAAATCCCAAAATCTGGAAAATATTGTAAATCCTTTAACATCAATAGTCGTAAGTCAATCAGTGAGAGTCAAAAAATAGAGTAGGTTTGAATTGAAGTGTTTGTAAGTAGCAAGTTTCTGAGTCACCTCAACGGCTCAGTAGAGTTTAAAATATCATTATATCATCGTATAATCCCAGAGTCATAATGGGATTCAATTCATGGAAAAAATAATACTTATACATCGCAAAATAATGAATGAGTGGCGGAGTCTATATGAGGCTTACTTAATTTTTGTAACGAAATGCCTTTGTCAGTGTGGCACCGCGATGACGTGAAAAATCTATTAGCAGGGGTTATCCCGTGTCCCAGATATTTCAATAACTAAATAATGATTGCTGATTTTTAGAGCTATACTGCTATTATATAGATTGCTGGTTTTTAGGTATAATGGTATTTTAAACCCATCGTACCTAACACGTTTTCTAAAGGGTCAGTTTCTGCAACAAAAAATAAAGAATATAAGTTGGAACTTCAATTTTTTTAATCAGAATATTTCTCTAACTTTTTATTAAATGTTCTATAGTTTATTCCGATAAATTTAATTGAGAACATTTAAAATTATTGACCCCCCCCCCTATTTTTATTACGATAATGGAAAGATAAATAAAAAATAATAAATCCCTATTTTTTTTAATTTATAAAATAATAATTTCGTTTGTAGTGATTTTAGAATATATAAGGTAAGTTATTCTCGTCAAAATTTCGTAAAAATATCGATCACGTGAATTACCAGCGTTCTGAATATTCCGCAGAGCTGTATAACAAAATTAATAATCCTGTTCTAGATTTGTTTAAATAATTATGTTCACTTTTTACTTTAAAATCATTATAACTTTTTCCGTAGTTTACGTTTATTATATCAAAATAACTAATACAGTTAAGAATTCCTCAACTACCGGAAAGTCCGGGTATCTGTTTCTTTAACAACAACACTCTTATTCCGCAAGGATACAGCTAATAAATAAAATAACACCCATTGTGCAAATCTAACCAAAACAAACAATAAAATACCGATCATTAATATAAGAGCATTTGACGAGAACAACATTATTCGGAACTTTTATTAGATTTTCAAAAATTATTACAAATATTGCATATAAAAGAATACGTTACTTATCATAAAATTTATAAATTGTCATGGATAAATGACTGCAAATTGAACTAAATTAATTAAGTTGAACATTACATTATCTGTACCTACTATTAGTTAATCGAATTAGTATTTTTTGCATTCATTTTGGTACCTTTTCATTATCGTAATAAAAACGGGGGGCATTTTAGTTTAAATATTTCGAATTTTTTTTATAGTAGGTGATAATCTATTTCGAATACTTACTTTCTACAAATGAATATGATATCTTGAATCCTCTAGAATATCTCGATGACTGCGTGCCCCTGAACTCCAGCATCAGCTTTGGTCCGTTAGACATGATCGGCTTCGGGAGATTGATTCCACAGAATGTCTCCACTTTTTCTAAACGCCCGTCTACGTTAACAAACGCTTGGAGCGAGTCCACGTTCGTGCAGCTGAAATTTAACGAGAACTGAATTAGGTATTAATGTTTGTGAATCATAATCATAATAATAATAATCATAATGCTTGTGTGTTTGTCGAATACACTATGGCGGTACTGCGAACATAGAGTTAAAGATAAAAGAAGTATAACAATATTGGTTTTGTATCGACAGTTCACCGATTCAACTCTGTCCAAACGAAACCTAGATTTCCTAATTCTAGTTCCTCTTTTTCATCATTAACATAACGGTTGTAGTATTCAACCAATTTAGACGAAACTTGGTATCTGTACAGTTAAATAACGTAACAGATATTTTTCTGAAAATGCATGTCTTTAGACACAATCTTCAATAAATTTTGTAAGCAACTGGTGCTTTTTCTCTATTAACTGACTTTTAAATAAGAGGAGCATCTCAATTAAAAATTTTTATGTGTGTTACTCGATTTTGCAGATATCACTAAGCCAATCTGGAAATATTTTTTGCCTTAAATGGTATACGTTCTAGAGTTACCTAGTTATCTCATTTTTTGTCCTCAAAATCTGCCAAGTACCTTATTCAATTTTTAAATCAGAATATTTCTAAAAATCTATATACCGAATTAAAAATGGTTTAAAATTTTAAGTATTATACACGTTTTGCAGAAAGTCGCAATACAATTGAAATAGCGAATTTAGGAGTCTGCTTAAAAACTAACTGTATACTAGTAGTCCCTTAGATATAATATAATATAATATATAATAAATACATAGTTAATAAGATTGCATTTAAAAACTAAATATTACCGATATACCTAATTATTTTGATCAACTTACTCTAAAGCTCCATCTGGAGTTTTGTACAAATAAAAGTCTTGAAATATTAATCTAACTCGCTCCTTTCCTCTTCCGAAGAACTCGTAGTGGCAATGAGTGTTCGGTGCATACGGCGAGGGATAGTGTGGTGAAGTGAGAGTGCCATGTTTTGTTGTATCGCTGTTGAACTCTTGATGGCATGATGACGCTGAAACAAAAAGAAAAGGTATTAGTATTATGAAAATTTTGCCGTTACTTTCGCCGGTATTGGTTATTCGTATAAGTTAGGTAAGGTATGCTAAATCGCCTCTTAAAGGTAAGGTAAGGTAGAAGGCAAACATTGAGTTAGCAGCTTAGAAAATCTTCTGGCAGTAATGAAAATTTAAAAAAAAACCTTGAGAACTGGCACTATACACAGAATGTAGTTGCCAATTAATAAAGAAAAAAAAAGAATTATATAGATGGCAAGTATGTTTTGTATAAAGAATTAAAAAAAGTATGTTTTGGTTTTTCCAAAGTCCGTTGGATTCCTTGTAAAAGAAATAAGGCTATTTCTGTGTTGTATTTCTATGGCTATTTCACTATTCAATGAGTTTACAGCTACTGTTTTATATTGTTTGTAGTGTAAATTTTGCTTTGTTTTCTGCCATCCACAATCAATGTCTGTCGATGTATACCTATTTGTTTTTATATGATGGAAGTTTGAATTTGACCTGCGAATATTGAACGAAAGACCCTTGAAGGTGGATACAACAGGTTGGGCTAATGTAATAGGCGTTTTTATTTTATGATATCTACGCATAAAAGTTGGGCGCATGCGCCAAGAAAACATCAATACCTCTCTAGTTCACCAACTGAAATCCTAGTGTAGGTTGCCTCTTATTATATTCCTAGTTTTGTACGTTCAGCAGTAACTCGCTATTTTTGTACATTCGATGGTATCCTTGTGTTTGTGAAAAAGTGTAATGCAATATTATTTAATAAGCTCTATATTATTGCAGATTTTACGCTATTGCAAATGTGAATTTCAACCCGTTCGCATCACTACAAGTGTCATCAGTTAGCTTTAATCAACGTCAAGTTAATTTTGATTGCATGTCTTCCATGCCTTTCAAATGTCAAAATAGTTTCGTCCACGCATGACTGCGCGACGCAATTTTTTAAAATGTTATTTTTTTTATTTCATGTTTTTAGTTTTTAAAGCGCGGTACTGATAAAGTAATTAGAGTAGGTAATCACTAGGAATAAGTAAAATAATAGTACAATGTCGGACTTAACACCATTTTACGTTGATCGAGCAAAAGGCGGTCGTGCGTCTTGTAAAGGATGCAAGGGAAACTGTCCGGGCGGCGAACTACGCATTGCGAAGCTCGTAGCCAGTCCATATGGTGAGAATCAGTCTATGAAATCATGGCATCATGTAGACTGCTTCATGAATGCTCTCCTAAAACAGCGTCCGGCCACAAAAAGAGTAGATTCCATCGACGACATTGGCAACTGGGAAAACATATCTAAAGAGGATCAGGAATTTATTATGAAGAAATTAAACGAAACAGAAAAGTTATACGCTGAAAAAAATAGCGGAAAATATACAGCTAAAGTTTTGAAAAATGAATCAAGTCCAAAACGAGCACCAGAACCTCCAAAGGCTGATTTGAAGACAGAGATTGAAACGGATGATAATAAATTTTCCACATTCATTGCACTGTGTAAGAAAATAGCTAAAGTAGACGCATATACAGATAAGACTGCAAAAGTCAATAATTTCTTCAGAAAAGGCACCGATGAAACGTTTAAAGGTGATTTGGCGCTATGGTGTAAATTGTTGTTACCCCAAGCAGTGAAAAGAGTGTATAATTTAAAAAGCAAGCAGCTTGTAAAGCTATTCTCAAAGATTTTTAACACGGACCATGACGACATGCTTACCCACTTAGAACAAGGTGATATTGCTGATACTATACAGTATTTCTTTGCAAAATCTCGAGTCATACAACCATCCAAAGAAAGTACGCTTACAATTCACCAAGTAGAAGAATTCCTTGAAGAATTATCTAGGCTCACTAAGGAAGACGAGCAGATATACCATTTCAAAAAGATTGTTAAGAAATGTACATTGGATGACATGAAACAGCTGATCAGGTTGATTAAAGGTGATTTACGAATCAATGCTGGTCCGAAACATATTTTAGAAGGTGTCCACCCTGATGCATACACTGCATTTCAAACATCCCGAGATTTGAACATGGTTTTGGACCGAATACTATCTCAAAGCAGTAGCGTAAAACATAAAGATACAGCACATGACAGTGTATGTGCTACATTGTCACTTATGACACCTGTCTTGCCAATGTTGGCCGAAGCATGCAAATCTGTCGAAATGGCGATGAAGAAATGTCCAAATGGCATGTTCTCTGAAATAAAGTATGATGGTGAAAGAGTCCAAGTACATAAAAAAGGGAATGACTTTAAATATTTCTCACGCTCACTAAAACCAGTGATGCCACATAAAGTGAACCATTTTAGGGATTACCTGCCCAAAGCTTTCCCTAAGGGTACGGACTTGATTTTGGATGCTGAAGTTCTAATGGTCGACGTAAATACTGGCAAACCTCTACCGTTTGGTACACTAGGCATTCATAAGCAATCAAAATTCAAAGATGCACAAGTATGTCTGTATGTCTTTGACTGCTTGTATTATAATGGACAGGTGTTAATTGATATGCCGATAAGGAAAAGAAGGCAGTTTCTTTATGACAATATGGTGGAAGTTACCAATCATATAATGTTCTCTGAGCAACAGTTGATTGAGAAACCTGCAGATTTGGCCAAAATGATTGCAAAGGTACGTTTACAGCTGTTTGTTATAGTTATACTGTGAATATTATGTACTTAACATGTAGGAAGCCTGATAAGAATGTTAGTAAGCAATGGTTAAAATTCAAAAGCAGAAGAATCATAGCACTGGCATGATAGTTCCCAACATGTAGGAAGCCTGATAAGAATGTTAGTAAGCAATGGTTAAAATTCAAAAGCAGCAGGCATGATAGTTCCCCCACTAATTTTTATAAGAAGCATGGGATTATTCCAAAGTTGGACATGAGAGCCTAGATCATCTTCCTGAATCTTCCTGAAGGATGTATTTTGTATAGTCAACCATGATCAAATATTGTAACAGACTACTGAAAAAAAGACTTTCTTATAGTAAGAAGAAAATTGTTACTTCTGAATTTGTTATTAGCTGCTTTGAAGCTAAACTATTGGATATTCATAATATGCATTTGCAAAAATATGTGAATATTGAAATTTTGTAGTTTAAAACTATACAATTCTTACTTTTCTGAGCACATATATTTACAAATTCCAGGTCTTACAACTGGGTCTTGAAGGACTGGTGCTTAAAGATCTTGAGTCTAAATATGAGCCAGGGAAAAGGCACTGGCTCAAGGTGAAGAAAGATTACCTGTTTGATGGAGCAATGGCTGACACTGCAGATTTGGTGGTGCTCGGAGCTTGGTTTGGTATGTTTCTTAAAAGTTATTCTTCTTTGTTGTTTTTTCATTGTAGGGTTGTATACAAGGAAACTATATAGTGTTGGTCTATCTATACCTTGTATATCACATTGGAAAAAAGAGGGTCATTTGAGGCAGTCGGGTAATAAGAGTTTTGCTTCTCCATTTTACATTCATGAGCTGAGATGTGGCTCTCATTATATTCTCCTAAAATATTAATGTAATGTTATTGTATGATTTCTAAAATTAACTAATTAATTTCATTTGCAAATTTTTTTCTGATTTTTACAATTTAATGCGACACAAAAGCTTCCTCCAGCCAGGCTTTTTCCTTTCCTCTCTGTGTCTAGTTACGACTTAATTAATTAAATCAAACTAAACCAGTACCGAATATAGTTTGTATAAATCTTCTCCTTTTTTCAATACACATTGAAATAAATAAGTAAGTTAATACATGTATGACTGACTAACAATCTTTAATAATGATGGAAAAAAAAACCAATGGAGCATGTACATGGAATAAGAGTGCCTGGTTTATTTCTTGTGTTAAAAATCTTTGAAAAATACATAAATGCTTGTGATTTATTGTGATGTCATTTACTCTTATTATTCAGAAAGCAAATTCGAACAAAAGTTTTTTTCAATTTTCAGGTACGGGCAAAAAAGGTGGCATGATGTCGGTCTTCCTCATGGGTTGTCTGGACAAGCGTCGGAACAAGTGGGTGACAGTTACTAAAGTGCACACCGGACATGATGACAGCACTTTAGAGAGGCTACAGAAAGAACTGTCACCACGCATGGTGAAGATTTCCCAGGATTATAACAAGGTGACTTGAGACATAAATGTTTTAAAATCTGATCCTGATTTAAATTTATTACGAACTAGCTGACCCGGTGAACTTCGTACCTCCTTCAATCACACTATCTATTTAAAAAAACCGCATCAAAATCCGTTGCGTAGTTTTAAAGATTTAAGCATATACAGGGATATAGGGACAAAGAAAGCGACTTTGTTTTATACTATGTAGTGATATAACATAATCGACGTAAAATTATAAAAAAAAAATTACCGACTTTAAAAATGATGTGCTTTTCACTGCACTTTCAAAGAAGTTTTTGCTGTCTTATTTTTTTTTTTAATTTATGTTCTCCGATTTCTGAGGGACATCCTTAAAAAATATATTCATGATGGTATATTGATCCCTTATAGCTTCGTCGTTCGTCGGTCGTTTCCCGGGGTCCAATCTACCTGTGCACCAAATTTCATCCAGATCGGTTTAGTGGTTTTGGAGTAAAAGCGAAACAGACAGACAGACAGAGTTACTCTCGCATTTATAATATTAGTAAGGATTACTTATCTTCTTTTTAAATTTTTAATTTTAAATCAAGTATTGTACATGGCCAATATACTTTTGTATTTAATAATATACACATGATCACATAGAAGGTATATATCTTAACCCTATCTTAGTGAATAAGTGATAAATTAAGAATTTGAATTCGACAAGCAAAACATTAAATACAAGTAAAGCATTAAAACAAGTAATGGGTACTTTAAAATTAAGTAAAAAAAACTGACTTTCTTAGGGCATTTTTTTTCAGTTATTTTGATAACAGTAATATTGAACGGATTTTGATAAAATATATATGTTACTTATTATATTCTTTTCACTTATTCCGATTAAATCACCTTTCTACAACTACAACTCACTTGCTAGATAGACAAGACTGGTTGTTCAGATCTATCTTTGTGTCGTAAGTAAGCAACTTACAAAGGAAATATAATTTAGAGAAATCTGGTAACACACATTGAAACAACTGCTTGTTCTATTGAAGACCTCCTTTTATGAACTTTGTTGAAAACTTCTTTACCATAACCTTGAAATTAGGAAGTGATAGAGTTTGTTTTTAATTTTACAGGTGCCATCGTGGTTGGACTGCAATAAAGGCATGGTTCCAGATTTTGTCGCTTCAGATCCAAAGAAACAGCCCGTTTGGGAAATTACTGGTTAGTGTTTTTACTATACATTGGGACTGGGATAATATGACTGTTAAGTTATATGAATTTTAACTAAATAAAATTAAAAAATCTGCTAGTTAGTAATCATTTATGATGACTATCTTAGGACATATATTTTTTTCGAATAATTTTGATCAGAATTTGAGAATCATCAATTCGACATATTTCCTGCTTGCTCATTATTGATTGCGACATATTTTATCTGTTAGCTATCACAATCGAGAGTCATATACAGGATATAGTTGGGCGTCTCATCAAAATCAAGCTACTCACGGATAATAAGCTTGTTAGTAACCAAGTGCCAAACATGGTCTAGGGATCCTGCACTAGTACTTAAATTGTTGTTGGCAGGTAAAGGAACACAGGTTATGGGTAAACCAAACTTACTAAAATAACCTAAGTTGCCAGTTCTAATATAGTCCTTTACTTACTCACTCATAACTCAGAAAAAGATGAAACCAGCTAGATTGGGATCATTCAAGCATATATGCCGTGAAAATCATACACTTAATTGACAGAGCTTTGCTTTGTCTTGATTTTAATTTTCAGTTGATTGCACCTTGCTCAGTACATTTCTTATACGAACTACATTTTGAAAACAAATTGAGGCTATACAATTATAATAATCATACTTCCTTACATTTCAGGCACAGAACTAACAAAAGCGAATCTTCACACGGCTGATGGCATATCAGTTCGCTTCCCTAGAGTGACTAGAATTAGAAATGACAAAGATTGGGAGGCGGCTACCAATTTAGATGAACTAAAACACCTATACAAAACATCTAAAGAGAAAACTGATGTTTCTTTACTTAACAAACTCGCTGCCACTGCGTCCGAGACAGAAATTGCAACAAAAAATAATAAAGATAAAGCAAGTCCAAGCAAAGTTGGCATGTTAGATAGATTTCTTACAAAAAAGGAGTCAAATGCCAAATTAAATACATTGGACAAAAGCAAAAATGAAGATACCAGTTTAGACAGCGATGAAGAGGAAAAGTTTAGTAAAAATGATAGGAAAAGAAAGATCAAAGAAGAAAATGTATTGGATGGAAGTAAAGACGATAAAACTAGTGCAGATGCAGAAGAAACTCCAACCAAAAGAGTCAAGAAACATAAAACTGAAAGAAGTGATTCGTCAGAACGAAGTGAAAAAAGCAGAACTAATCAAATTGAGGAAAAGAAACGAAATAAAAAAGACAGAAAAAAAAAACGTAATCAAGAAAATAATAAAATGAAAGAAGATAAAAGCAGTGAAAGCTTAGAAGAAGTAACAAATAAAAAATATAAAAAAAGCAAGTTCAAAGAGGAATTCAACAATTCTTCAGACAACAAAGCCGACGATGAAGCAACAGACGAAAATACCAGAACAAAAAATGAGGCCAAGAAGAGAAAAAAACACGATCATGATCCAGCACCTGATTACGATGAAAGTCCTAAACAGTATAAACAAAGCAAAGTTAATATGGAAGAAGATTTAGCGTCGGAGCCTGAAAATCCTCTGCCTGATGTTTTCAACGATAAAAGATTAGGATTCTATCCAGACTTTATTAGCTTCCCTGACGACGAGCAAATATATTTCGAAAGACATTGGATCGCTTATGGTGGGACTGTTATAAAATCTATACGTTCAATGGATGTGGATTACGTTGTACACAATGAGAAAACTATAGATTTCAAACGCATGCAAAAGTTAAAGAAAAGAGTGCCGGTGAATACAAGACATGTGCATAAAAGTTGGTTGACAAAGTGTATAAAAAAATGTGCTTTGTGTGATACTAAACAATATGCTGTGATTCTTGAGCCAGGTTCAGTAACTTTAGTTGAGTGAGTTTTTTTTTTTTATTATCCCGTTTAGAGACTTCTGTACGATTATTGACAATAAATTCGAATTTGGTTTTTTCATGTGTAGTGTTTTAAAAAGTAACTGTCTTAGATATTGCAATTAGATCTTGGGATAGTTCTCTTTTCAGCCTCCGAGGAGACCTTATTGTCATTAGAGCTTAAGCAGAATTATTTTGATCGCGTTAGCGTTAGCGGTGGAAGAAGTGAAACAAGTGAGAGCAATCTTCGTTTCATTTTGTTAGTTCGTTCCTTCAACTCTGTCGAAACGAAACTAAGATTTCTGACACCTGTTTCACTTCTTTCGCCGCTAACGTTACGCGATACCACCGCGGGTATGGATGTTAATTACCATACTATAATTATGTTATTTTGAATAATATGTCAATTTTTAGTTGTGCACTTTGTGTTGATATATTAATAAATTGTATATTAATAAAGTTCAAAAGTTTTGTTACCTGATTCAGTTTTTTTTTTGTAATTTATACTTGTAAGTAATAAATGATACAGCAAACATCGGAATACATTGTGTACTTAATACGAGTCTCAATGTTTTCATTTTTAGTGAAATATATACATAGAAAGATGTGACAATACTTAAAGGTGTTAGTCTACCAATCAAAGTGAACTGATTGTAGGAGAAAATGTTGGAAAATTCGAATAAATAATATTGTGTCCTCCATACAACTTGGCCGATCACGTGACCAATTCTGTACGGAGAACCTATTTTTTTTTAATTATTGAATTAATTTTGAATAAACTAACCATTAAATAGAAGGGATTAACTAAAAAGAAGGGCGATATCAAACTGTCCGTCGACAATTATGTTTTGGGATACACGTATCTATATATAAATATATATATATTTTTTAATTATCATTATATTAAAACACGTCAAAATAAATTAGTCGAACAACCCACCTCGAATCGTACCTGGAGCATAGGTACCCTGGCTGCGTTACCGCGTTGAATGGCAATGGCCAGCCTTTGCACCAAGTAAGATCCGGAGCGAGAGTCGCCAGGCAAGTCGCTAATTCTACGCCCTATCTCCCTAATTAAAGTTTTTGCTTAAGAGCCCCAACAGCAAAGGGTCTCCACGGCAATAGGCACAAAATAATATTGCGGCTCCATCGCTGCGTACTTCTGCCTTTTCTTACTCGCGGCTTAACTATATCTATATTAGTATCAGTAAGAATCTAAATCTAGCATTTGTTGTGAAGTTTTTGGTAGGTGCATGTATTGAAAGTAGAGCAGCGCCTCTATCGGACACGAGAGGTAACATCCTAACGAAAACTTTATAGTGAAATTCTGCTGGTAAAAGTAGAACAGGTAATTACGTTATTTATCCTTTTACCTGCTTAATGAGTTCGTCTGGGGAAGTTAAACAGACTTGTTAAAGATCGTCGGAGAGTCTATTTAGTTTCGCGTACCGTTTCTAAATGAGCACAAAATTTTAAGAAATTATAGTAAGATAAGCACCCGAAGAGCTTTAAAAGAATATTACTTGAGTCATAGAAGATAATTATAGTAACAATTTGCACCTAACTATTGAAAATTGGAACTATTTTAGAGTGGCGGTATTAAAAGCTTTTTTCATTTCATATTCAACCTATACTTGCAAAAAAGAGAAAGTACTCAATTCCACTGTATTTTATTTGTGTCTTGATTTCTCGGAGACAAGTGAACAGACATAAAAAAAATATGATTCAAAGGGTATACCTACCATGTTATCAAAATCGTTCAAGTTGTTTGAATTTTAAATCGAAATTGAAAAAGTCTTATCGGCGCCGTAATAAAAGTCAGTTGTTACGTTTTTAAAAAATAATTGTTTTTTCGATAATATAATTCTTATGTTTAGTAGGTAATAAAATAAAATAGCTACAGAATTACTATATAACAAAACAATAAATAAATGTAATAAATAATTAAATGACAAAACAATTACTAAAAATAAGAATTTAATCTACCGAACTTTCTTAAGGTTCCCAAATAGAAGCGTTTTTGTTTCCATTTTCTAGCATTACCGTAGACTGTGCCATGTTGAAAGTTAATACATCATGTAATACATATACTCAATTAAAGCATGATGTTTCAAAATGCTTATCTTAGTTTACCAAACCATTTTAATATATTTTTGAAGAACTCATTACCTCATTATTTTGAACATGTTTCTTTCGGTATACGTGGAATGTCTACTTTGTAATGTTGAGGTAGATTAATCGAAATATTGGCACCTTCAGGCTAATGTATTGTTTTTGTCTCAGAATGATAGGTAAGTGAAGTTTTAAAGATAAATGTTATAAGAGCCTACTAAAAAGTATTCATTTAGAAAAGCACGTTGCTAATATATTTAACTAGGCACTTAGCACATATTTTAATGAGGCACTTTGGCTTAGCTAGCGGGTAGCGTTCGTTTTATGCATGCGTGCCCGCCGTTTCCTCCTAAAAAGCGTTTACTGTGTAGGTACTAAAAAAGAAAATTGTTTTTATCTGAATCGGAAGGCTGAATTCGAACGGCATTGCCATCATAGATGTTATAGCTGATGGTTGCTACGGAAAGAGATCTTATAAAAAAAATATTCTTCACTGTCAGGAGCAGCTGCCATAATAAAAATATGTAACTATGAATTTTTCGATTGATTATGTAAATATGAATTTTTCGTTAATTTTAGTGTCTCTAAGAAAACAGAAAAATACTTTAAAAACAATAACTGAAATAAAATGTTTACCTTTTAGCGAAAAATTCATTCATATAATTTTGATAAAAATCGGTCAAAATAGTTAGATTTATAAATAAAAATAGCAAAAAAAAATTTTCTTACAATTTTTTGAAGTAAGTTTTACCTAACCCAGCGAACCTCGTTGTTGATAAATAATGTCATCAATGATATGAGCTGCCAACTGCTCACGATGGCGGAATTTTGAAAGTTGCAACTCGCGCGATATTCAACGAAAGAACTCGAACGATAGATTTCTACGAAATTTTCTCAATTTTTTTTAATGTTTTTACGCGGTACGAGAAATCATTTTTATAAAAGTTTAATGAAATCGAGTTATTATTATTCTATAATGAGTAAAGTTATATTTGAATTGAGTAATTACTACATACTTCACCTTCTGTACAATAGTAATCTTTGACCTAACTTTCAGAAAAGTACGATGTTATTTCTCTGAACTTACATTACTCTATGTCAATATCCAAACTGTTCATAAGACACCATCTATCTATACAGTTGACAAAATTATAGACGGCAGGCCAATGCCCGCCCAGAATCAAACAGATGGCATGGCATAGGTAAGTATCAGTACATACTATTATTTATTCCGTGGCTCAATTCTCAATTGCTTTTGTCTATACCCGTCGCCTTAAACTAGCCAACAGTAATTTTATGTATTTCTAAAATGGCGAATTTTTAAGATAAATTTATCCCCGTTGTTTTAAACTTTGAAATAATTTGACGTCATGTCTATCTCAAAAAGGTCAAATATTTATCGTAAAATATTTTATAACTTTGACGGCAATATACTGTCGCTCCTACATCCTAACCTAACCTAATACAGATATCCGATTTTCCGTTTCCCACAATACCTCAGCGTTTTCCTGTCATTCGTTATTGCGTAGTGGAGCTAGCTGCTGGCCACAAGGGGGCGTCACTTGCACATTCGGGGACTGGGGAAGAATCCTCCTAATTTTAGTAAAGAATAAAATTACCATTAAGGGCCTTCTTACGAAATACGAGTACCCTAAATTATAATATAGTGAGACTCGAAAAAGAGACGACAAGCTAGCTCGTTCACTTAGGTACCAACCATTTTTAGAAAAATGGTAGTACTTACATAGAACAGCTTTAAGAGTGATTAAAAACTGACAAGGTCCCTCGCAGTATTTTTTTTATATAGCTACTCCTTAACAATGTTGCTTTCTAACTGTAAAACAATTTTTGAAATTATCCAGTAGTTTTCAAGTTATTTATTTACATGCAAAAAAAAACAAATCTTTCCCATTTGTGATATTAGTGTATATTTAAATAGTATATTATTCTTAGATTTTCTCGAGCAAATTAATTTTCTTTCATTCAACTTATAGGACAAATTCGTCTTACCCCAGGAGCTAATGCCCTTAGCTACGGGTCTGCTTTGTAGCAAACGTTTCGTCTACGGAGATAGGTCATCTATTTAGAGTCGATCGGCGGTCGACCTAGGCAATCTAGTTACCTATAGTTTACTTCGGACACAGATTTAGCTGAATGCTTGTCTGGTTTGGATGCTTTGTCTAATAGTTCAAATTGTTTCGTTGTTTAGCATCCATCGTTGATGAATGGAAGCCATACCGAGAGCACCGCTGGCTGATGTGGATGGAGTTCTCGGCGGTCACGGTTTTGAATAACGCTGTCTCTTTATCGACTCTCTTGGTATAGAAAACCGTTTAAGTCACGCTATAAATGATAGCTTATATATACGATCAATCTTGCTATATTTCTGCTAAAACGTATTGACTGAGCGAGCGAACTGTATCTGCTTCTAATCTGGCAAAATTCACATTAATGTTTATGTGTTTGTTGGAACACGCGTATAGTTCGTATTTTTTGCAGACACAAAAATCATGAAATACAAAAGATAAATTCTCTCTTGGAAGGCTGCCGGAACACATTGTTAGGTGTTTGGCGACAGATTTTACAACTTGAGGGTGGTAGCTAGCCAGGCAAGCGATAGGAAACGCCTTACCACCATGCTATGGTTCCCTTCACCGTTAGCTCAGGATCTTTTTGCATGTTTCGTTTGATTGAACTTCGTACCTTTTGGCAATTGACCTCACTAACCACTCCGCCATCATCGCTACATATGATTTCGGTATATTATGGAGATATTGCAATAAAGTTTCGCATACATTTCGCAGAACAAGGTGCTAATATTGCTATTATTTTTATAAAATGGTGGTTCGTTTAATCCAGATTGTACGGAGTACATTACAGCTTTAGCAACTTAGTATATTTTGGTAATTAAATAGTCTTTGACGAGCCACTACAGCCACGCGGCTGAGTGAGTAAATCGCCACATATATTAACTGTGAATTGTTTTAATTAACTTACAACTTTTAATTACTACTATTTCCTTACTATTAACTGTGCTGTTTAATTGGGAATGTAGTATAATAATAGTAGTAAGAGTTGTACGTTAATTAAAACAATAATTAACTTACAACTTTTAACTACTACTATTTCCTTACTATCAACTGTGCTGTCCGAATTGCGAATGTAGTATAATAGTAGTAGTAAAAGTTGTAAGTTAATTAAAACATTAATTAACTTACAACTTTTAACTACTACTATTTCCTTACTATCAACTGTGCTGTTTGAATTGGGAATGTAATATAATAGTAGTAGTAAAAGTTGTACGTTAATTAAAACATTAATTAACTTACAACTTTTAATTACTACTATTTCCTTACTATCAACTGTGCTGTCTCAATTGGGAATGTAGTATAATAATAGTAGTAAGAGTTGTACGTTAATTAAAACAATAATTAACTTACAACTTTTAACTACTACTATTTCCTTACTATCAACTGTGCTGTCCGAATTGCGAATGTAGTATAATAGTAGTAGTAAAAGTTGTAAGTTAATTAAAACATTAATTAACTTACAACTTTTAACTACTACTATTTCCTTACTATCAACTGTGCTGTTTGAATTGGGAATGTAATATAATAGTAGTAGTAAAAGTTGTACGTTAATTAAAACATTAATTAACTTACAACTTTTAATTACTACTATTTCCTAACTATCAACTGTGCTGTCATAATTGGGAATGTAGTATAATAATAGTAGTAAGAGTTGTACGTTAATTAAAACAATAATTAACTTACAACTTTTAACTACTACTATTTCCTTACTATCAACTGTGTTGTCCGAATTGCGAATGTAGTATAATAGTAGTAGTAAAAGTTGTAAGTTAATTAAAACATTAATTAACTTACAACTTTTAATTACTACTATTTCCTTACTATCAACTGTGCTGTTTGAATTGGGAATGTAGTATAATAGTAGTAGTAAAAGTTGTACGTTAATTAAAACATTAATTAACTTACAACTTTTAATTACTACTATTTCCTAACTATCAACTGTGCTGTCATAATTGGGAATGTAGTATAATAATAGTAGTAAGAGTTGTACGTTAATTAAAACAATAATTAACTTACAACTTTTAACTACTACTATTTCCTTACTATCAACTATGTTGTCCGAATTGCGAATGTAGTATAATAGTAGTAGTAAAAGTTGTAAGTTAATTAAAACATTAATTAACTTACAACTTTTAATTACTACTATTTCCTTACTATCAACTGTGCTGTTTGAATTGGGAATGTAGTATAATAGTAGTAGTAAAAGTTGTAAGTTAATTAAAACTTTTAATTAACTTACAACTTTTACTACTACTGTTTCCTTACTATCAACTGTGCTGTCTTAATTGGGAATGTACACAGATTTTAGGCTGTCATCTGTACCTATAACTAGTTCTTCCACATCTAGTAATACTGCTAAGATAAAAAACGAATGATTATTATTTTCCGATACCTAATAAAAGTACCGACTTCCATTACCAACGGCAGACGCAGATAGAACTGTTTTAAATAATTCGATTTAAAAATCCTACCTCTTGACCGAATTTGATATACCTAACTTAAATGAAACCACTCGTGAAGTAAACCTTTACAAACTAATAAGAAACAGAATTTTTCAAATCAGTATAGCCGTCAACAGAACACACGTAACAAAAATGAAAAAAAAAATATACTCGTCGAATGGAATAATCCTCGTTTTTTGGTAAGTCGTTAATAACATCAAAATGTAGATTTCTTAATATCTGAATTATCTTGAACCTAAATTACACAGGGTTATCGGCTAGGGGTGTACTGAGCTGAAAGGGGGTTACTATTCTCATCCTAAGGAACAATTTTCATTATGGGACCAACTCTGAAACCAAAAAAAAATCAGCTGTTCCATACAAAAAGTTGATCGGTCGTCGAAATAATGTATGACACAGCTGATAACTTTTTCTCGAATTCAGAGTTGGTCCCGTAGTGAAATTTGATCCTTAGGATGAGTATATTAACCCCCTTTCGGCTTAGTACACTCCTAACCGATAACACTGTTATATTTACTATATTAACATGTAAATTGCTTAATACCTGAATTACTTTGTACCTAAATAATGTACTTAGTGTAAACACCTAATAAGTATTAACTCTCCAACTGTTAACGTTAAGGTTAACTGAGAAGATACCATACCACATTCTTCAGCCCCTTATCACACCTCCTGTAAGCCTTATTATTCAGCGTCGTAACAAAAAGCTGAGATAACGTCTGAATAGTCACCCTGTGCAACCCTCTAGCCAAGACTTGTCACCTGCATCCGTAAGGGGTGGCTTTTGTGAACCTTCTATAGAAGTTTAGTTATTGTTGAATAACAGACTGTCAACTTTGCAACGAGTCGGCCGATGGTTTTATAGGAACTGTAATAGTAGTAGTTCTGCGAACTGTTGACCACCTTTGTTCCCTACCCAAAGGGTAAAAGCGGGACCCTATTACAAAGACTTCCCGTCTGTCACCGAGGGTATATGTCTTGAAGCGTGATAGTCTGTGGACTATCTAATATAGTAACAGACACTTAAAAACAGAATATAAGGAAATTTTAAGTACCTAATGTTGAGCTAATGTTGTATGGAAGCCTTAGTGTGCGAATGCCAAGATTTGCTAAAAAGTTCGTGCTCGTCAATGACATTAAGAATACCTCTTCATACCAATATTCATTGTGACTATTTATTGACCGATAGAAAGTTCTAGTCTACGTGGACTCTTAACTTTCTTACTGTAGTTGACACTGCCGTTCATTTGGTTAATTAAGCCATTTTAGCTTTAAGATAATGACTTCTTAGTCTTTTGGTTTTTTGGCACTCTTCCACTGCGCAGCGCTTTTTATGCTAAAAGCGCAGCGATGGCAGTATAGGTCGCGTGGGTTCTTAGATAGGTGACCGCGGGGAGGAATTTACATTTTTGGCCCGGTTTAGGTTTTTATGAATCCTGCCTAGATACTGATGATATCTCGCGTGTTTGTTTCAGGACAAACACTAATGATCTACTAATAGACTTACAGACTTAAGGTAGACTGGGTACGGTTGATAGCTCATGAACCACGTGAGACGAAGAGAGGGTTACAAGGGGAAAACGAAGTGGGCGACCAGTTGAAACAAAGATTTTTAGTTTTGCGACGCTCTTAGCGCGCTGTGCTTGAGTACAGGAGGCCCCATTGTATTATTTTATGGAAAAGTAGATATTTTTGTTTGTATTCTTTGCAAATAATAATGTTTTGATAAAAGTTAGGAGATTGAGTCAATTGTATCGTTTTTGTTGACGTTTTTAGAACATGGAAATGTGATAAGTTTTTGTTACTATTTATTATTATTATTATCAATATGAACTAATTAATACCTAGCAGGGGGTTGGGGACAGTTGAAATATTTTATTTATTGAATATTATTATTTCCTAAATGTTAAGGGTACGTCAAAGTATAACTACGAGAGGTCAAGCTGATATAGCAATGTAGAAATAAGCTTATGTAATGTAAAAGCGGGATCTTCGTTAACGACAGCTGCTGAGAAGAATAACCACTGTTCCTTGATGATGTGGTGAAGAGGAACAAAAGATGGGATATAAAGCTTACAATAGATTGTTTAACTAGAAACAAAAGCGTCAATTGAATTATATGTGTAGATATATTTTTTTCCTAACTAAAAGTTAAGTTAGGAAATTGGCATATGAACAGATCGTACGACTTATCGCGACCTCGGATTTCGGATGACAATAAATTGGCTGGCGAAGAATTAAATGTAATTTTTTTTTTGATAAAACATGTTTAGTTACTCTATATCGTATTGTTTTCATGTGTTTCAATTGACCCCCGGCTCTGTTTCATCCGAACCGACATGGGGACGAATGAAACAAATTAGGTACTTTATTTTTTCAAATTCGTTTAATGTAAAAATATTATACAGTAATGCCTATTACTTAGACAAATATACGTTCTTTTGTTTAATATGTTAAGGTTATCGCTCGCTCAACTATTTTGATGCTATGGACGATAAACGCTAAAATGTTGCAACCGTACCCAGTCTACCCTACGATATGGTGCGTGTTTATTAGATCATCCAAAGTTAAGATAATTAATTGTCTGCCTATCTGTGGAATCGTGGTTTCCAAACAAATGAAACGATTTTTTTTGTTTGAAATTTAATAATTTGATCGATGAAAATCACTCCAAGATTGCCGACGCCACGAAATTGCGGATTAGTTACATATTTTTCACAACTCTATCAGTATGGGTTTCAATTAAATGAAATGACTTTACAAGTAGAATACTTATACACTATGATTAATTTGAAATCCAAGATTGCCACCTGTGATTTGATATATTTTTTATGTAGTTTCTGGAGTTTTTAAAGGCTAAATTTTACATGTTGAGAGGTATACGGTGGTCTAAAAATTGAAATTACGTTGTCACATGTAGGTATATACCTATACTTAGTAAGTTAGATTTATTAAACTTATACTAAGTCAGCTGACAATTTCTCGCCGATACAATTTCATTGCAACAAACCTGATTTACGAAAGCTAATAACAGCACAAAATATTAACAGTCGCGGAAAGCTAGGGTACCTAGATAGCAGCACAATGAAACTTGATTCAATCTAGACGTCCAACGCTAGTAACCTAATTAGAAACCTGGGCCAGGTGGGTTCTGGATTAAGTAGAGATAAAGTTGAACTAGATATGCCTTGTGAAGCTGTGTCTTATTTACGAGGGCATTTTTCTTAAACGTGAACTACATTCTGCAGCTGGAGATTAGATGATTTAATTTGTAACATAACTATTCGAGTTATCTATCTCTATGGATTACATATCAGATTTACAATATGTCAAATTATGACTACTATATTGTTATAGTAGAGCGAATCCCCCCTGACTCGGACTACCCATGATATTAGGTGCGTTGCCACGTTTAATGGCGATGGCAAACCTTTGCACCTGAAACATTCTAGAGCGGCTGTCTAACGTCTACATCAGTCCTGTAAATAAACGTTCCCTTTTCAATGGCGGCCTTATACTAGACAGGTCAAAATCAAAGCAGAACCAAAACCGTTGAACGTTGAGACTTGAATTTTGACTTGAAATCGGGTAGAATTAAAGAAAAAAATGAGAGAACCGGTCACTTGCCTCCAATCCGGTGCAAATGTACCGGGATTTCAAGAAAATAAATGATTTCGTTTTCGTAATAATACCACACAAGCAAACAGCGAAAACACTTCAACTGAACCGGCGTACAAAAATAAAAAAAACACGCAGAAAAATATTCCTTCAGCAAGTCTTTTCGGCCCGGAATATGTAAATGGCATGCTTTACTGATAATTTCATGCAAATATCACCGGCTGAGTTCGTTTGAGCCTGGAAAGCCCAGCGTTTCCTCTTAATAATTAATTTGTTTGCACATACAGAGTCGTACACCGACTGTGCATAGGTAGGTATAAGCTCAGACAATATTAAATACACTTCGGTTACGCAAGTAACAGTAACCTTAGTTAATCGTTATTGACGATAAAAATATAAAAATACTAATGCAGTAATATTGTTACTGCATTAGTATTTTTCATATTTATAAAAAAGATTAAGTTTTCACTGATTCGTAACTAGCTATTAAAAAAAAATATTTAGTGATGACCTCTGTATGAAATTATGGCCATATTTTTTTCGGAGAAATAATCAATGTGTCGTCTATGTTGCGCCAATTTAAAAATAAAAAATCGAGACGGATTAGTAGCGCTACTTTTTACCTAAGTGTTAAAGATGCAGTGCAGGCGTGTTTAAGCTTAGAATATAGAATTTAAACTTTATTTCATGAGTTTAATTTATCTAATAACGCTGACGTGTCTTTTATTCGTACAGAAACAGCTTTTATTTGTAGTTAACTGCCTGGAAGAGGCTTACACGGCTTGCTTGAAGGTCGTGTGAAAATTTAAAACGGAAAACATAATATAACTTGGCCCGAAGGCATATCTAGGCAGTTTCAGAGCCTTTGCTTACACCAGCTTACGTGTTTTGTTTTGCCCAGGACCTTACCGTGGCTCTCATTAAGCGATCCCTTTCACGCGTCGCAGAAAACGCCGCTCGAACAAGTAGCTTATTGCAGCGTGAAAAGGTTCATAGTCACGTGGCGTTTAACACCTAGCGTGAACAGACTCGCTTAAGGCCGGTCACGGTAAGGCCCCTGGTCCGCCGTAATACCTCAACGAAATGTTTATTCCTCTAACTTTACACATTGAAGTTAGGCGCAAATTATTTAGAGACAAAGTTATTATTTTTTTTTATTTTTTGTCTTGGAATTATGTTTCGTAAGAGATATAAAAAAGTGGAATAGAAGCGTGATTCAAGGAAGTTTAGAAATTATGAATAGAGACTTTTTGCAAACTATTTTCTTTATATTGTCCAAAATGTACGCTGTATTCTAGTTTGTACTTCATTTTATAGCTTTAATTGCTTCATCATGTTTAAACCATTGTGATCATAAAGTACATAGTCTTTTTGTGGTAACCAATCCAAGATGGCCAGATTTAAAAAATTATACGTAGTATTATTATAATATATTATATTACAAGTATATGTGTACCTATTGTATTGTGCTAGACAAACCCTTGCATTTTATACCTATATTGAGGGACTTGGAAAAAATTATTTATCCGCCATTTCGTGACGGCGGCCATCTTGGACCAATTTTCATGAAACATAGCTAGGAATACTTTCGACTATCACCTTTCATACGAAATCAAAATTGCTCAGGAGCTACGATGCCACAGACAAGTTTAACTTATAACACCCCGTCGATTTTGCTTTTGATCCCGTATCACCGTATTGTATTGTCACACCTTTCTGTAACACATTGTATGTGTAATACGTAGATAGCTGCTATCCATTTCTCCATTCGCAAATACTAGTACGTACGTACATTACGGCAGAACTTACTAGAACATCAGCTCCGTCACGTAATGAAATGCTCCCAAATGACGACGAGGTTTAGTAGATAGATAGATACTAGATAGATAGAACTATATATCACTAGATATAATATATATCTAGTTAGTAATATTTATAGCACTGCAAAGTGCGTAAATTAAATTAAAGTCTAAATCCGAAAGCTCAACGATATATCGTTTAAATTCGACTACAAATGTTAGCAGCTTTTGGGAACTTTATCGCACATAACTAGAATTTTGCCTAGTAAATCAGTAGGTATATGTAAAATCCCCAACCCGCAATTTGAACAGCGTGGTGGAATATGGCTTACAACCCCTTCATAGGGGAGACCCGTTTCCGGGGTATATGCGTAAATAATGATTGGAATAAATTGAGTTCAGTATGTTATCAACAGTAGAAATATACTTTGTAATCTACATAAGTTAGCATGTTTTGCAAATTTTTATTTTATTTTATACAATCTCATCAAGCCCCAAATTAGGCAAAGCCTGTGCTATGGTTACCTGATGACAGATATATATACTTATATACATAACAAGACACCCAGACATAGGTCAAACCGACCCCGGAGATCGAACCCGGGACCAGCGGCGCAAAAGGCAGGGCAACCAACTGCGCCAACCAGCCAAATTGCTATTATAGTAAAGATTTGCAACCAATGAGTAAATATTGGTTGCAAATCTTATGAACCTTTATGATGGGAGCTGTAGGCCATAGTCCACCGTGCTGGCCAATATGCGGGTTGGAGCCTGCACTAAACATCGAAAGCTGTAACCTTCTAAGACAAGAAGGTTTTCATTCAAGCGTTCGCAGATATAATTATAGTCCCAGTCTAGTAATACTTACAATATTTGTCTGGAAGATATCGCTTTCTAGTGATAAGACTGCCTTTTGTGCCTGTTTCTGTTGTATTTATTAACCTATTGTTTTTTTTATCGTGACAATAAAGAGTTTTGTAATTATCTCGCAATTTGAACAGTGTGGTGGAGGACTCTGGCCTAAGTTAAACCTCATCATAGTGGAGACCCATCCTCAGCTATGGTTCTATAAAAAAATGTGATTACCAACTTCGATTACGATAGAACTTTTTCAGTTACCTATTTCGATTTAAAAATCTAACAAAATAAATAACATTTAAATGTGACCACTCGAGAACGTACACTTTTTATTTTTTATTTCAAACAAAACTTAATAAAAAAGGTCTAGCAGTCTCCGTGAAATCAGATAAGTAACACACAAAAAAAAAACATAGTGTCGAATTGTGTACCTCCTTCATTTTTGTAGAAAACTATGGTATTGTATTCAATGTAGACGCTGCTTTATATTTACATAAAGGTAATACTAATAAAAAACTTGCTTCAATGCCTATTCCTTTAATGAACAGAATATCTGTATAAACATCTACATGTTGCTATATCATTATCTAGTAATTCCACTCCGACCCCAGGGGATACGATGGCCTGTTTAATATTTTCACTACATTTTCTTGCCGCGACTAAGGGATATTGTTAATGAATTTTTTCCATCATCTAGAGACAGAATATCTACTTATTTAACTATTGTTAGTAGTAAAATACATTTAAAATACCTTTCACATTTTTGCCTACAGAGTTATTCGAAAAGGGTAGGTATGATAAGCTAAAAGGTCACCACGAAATGTTTAAACTTTTACTACGTTTAAATTGCGAAAATTGTGTTTGAATATCATGTCGGGTATTTATAATTTATCTTTATCTGGTCAAAATGTAATACTAATATCTGCCGACCAAATATTATTTGAATATGTTGAAGGGAAGTAACTTGTCCCTTTTTACTTCACTTCGCATCAGTCAAACTAATCTGAATAAGTCTGGATGTTATTATTTTAATTTATTTTTTACTAAATATTATAGTGATTTAAAAATACTAGATCAAAGCTAACGGGAAATAGATAAGCCGACAGCGTCAGTTCCACACCCTGGCAATTCGCACAATAAAAGTAGATGCACTGCGTTTCGTACGATCTTGCGATTATACGACTATACGACTTGCCTTATACCTGCTACCTTCTGTATGAATACTTAATGATCTAAGAAATGACATAACTTTACTTATAAAATATTTAATATATTTCTTTTATAGGTTAATTTACATTTATATAAATAGAAATACAACTTACATAAATAGGTAAGCATGTTAACTAAATTACCCGTTCTGACTCAGTCCCAGAGCAAAGGTGCCCATAACACTGGCGGCATTACCGCGCTGTATGGCTATGGCCATCCTTTGAACCAAGCAAGAGCCAGAACGGGAGTCACCACCTCTTTCTCTGATTCTACGGCCTATATCTTGTACCAACTGCTTAGCCTCAGCACCCCAAGTGCCCAAGGTCTCAACCGCAATAGGCACAAAGTGATATTGTTCTTTCATGACCGCATATTTCATATGTTTTTTAGCTGCAGCTAATTAATTTTACTTTCCATGCAATTTTTAAATATCATGATTGTCTACCGACTTCCCTTCGACTGTATGTTTTTTTGTTTGTTATATGATTCCTCAGAGATGGCTGAACCGATTTGTATAAATCTTTTTTCGGTTTGATACATAGACATACTTCCAATGTAGTTCGATACATAGACATACTTCCAATGTAGTTTCATTAAATTTTTATCAAAATCGGTTAAACCTCTAGTTTACTTTTTTAATCGAAAATACTGAAAAAGTTCTATATGCGCCTGCCGTTATAGAAGTCTATATCACTTAAAAAAATATATATATTTATTACGCGTTTATATTAATATATTTATTATTATTATATATTTATCGTTTTGTCTTTCTGGTTTAAGAAAGACAAAACTATGTTCCAAAAGCTAGCTATTCTGTTAATTAAATTCTGCGTTTATGGAATAAAAGGACGCGCAAATAGCTCTCTAGAAAGTATGCTCGAATAAACAAGCCCGTGTGTAATAACTTAAACCAACAAACTCGTTATTACGTGCAAGTAACTTGGCAAGTTTTGTTACTCATGCGTACATTACACACTGAGTAAGCTAGCTAAGCTCGCAGCCACACGTTCACAGATACGCGATTTTATATCTTTCATACGTTTTCAGTAATAACGGATTTGTCTTGGCGTAGATGACAGATGGAGTAAGGTTGTAACTGAGTGGTGGCCGAGCGACTGGCTGCAAGACGAGTTTACGACATAAAAACTAAGGATAGATTTTATACTTAAATATTTTGACCCCAAGTTGCCTTTGTATTAATTTGACCATGACGGAAAAATGACCAGGAGCAATTCGTCCTCATTTCAGAAAGTATTCAGTACAGATAGTTTTCAGTTAAAAGTGATAGAATGATTAAAACACTGATTAATTTGGTAAAAGTCAAAATACAATTCAAATTAGAGGTGACTAGTGATTCATAGTAGACATGTTACGAATTATGCCCGCCTTTAGCATGACTAATGAGCTTTAGAGCACAACCTCTATCAGAATGTTACATATCCATATCTCTACGCGGGTATTTTATCTTGAAACCAACATAACTAACGTGTGAATGCAGTCATAAACAAGCTAAGTAAACTCAAGTGGAAGGGAAACATCTATTTCATCTCATGCGTCCTATTCCGATCGTGTGTAGGAATCGCGAGCGTATTTTACATGCTGATCTAGCGATTGCAAAAAATTGAGGAATTTTCTGTTGCAACTGTGTATTTTTGTGGGTTCTGTATAAGAAAAACATTCAATTTGACGTTCGTAAAATAAACTGTACTGTTTATCTTCACATTTCTGTTTTATTTAATACTAGCTGAGCTCCGCGGTGGATTACATGTCACTCATGTATTTATACAGGACATTTTCCGATCAATTCGATTCTAAGTTTAATAAAAATCTGTTTAACCGTTTTACCCAAGTAACCAGTTACATAGCAAAACATAACATCGCTTTCATAACACTAGTGTAATTTTATTGTTATTTCACGAGGAAAATCCGTACCTAGAAGTGACCTAGTTTAAATTATGGGAAGGAGAATCTCTAATTATTGTCGAAGGCGAAGGCTCTATATTGTACGTATTCAGTGCTGTTATCGAAATTCTTGTAAAATTTGATTGATCGCTGAATAACAGCTGAATAATATCTGGTTGCAATTACAATCTTGTACTTCAGATCAATATAGTAGCCGCAAACACTATCAATGGTTTTCCAAACAGCTCAAGTCCAGAACCCTAAAATCTTCACTAGCATATGGAAGGAAAGCTGGGATCTCTTATAAATATTTGATCCAGTTGCCGAGGGATATTTGCCTGTGCAAGCATCGAGTGGAGCACCTCGGGCAATAACGTTGTTCTTCATGGCACTACCACGGCTAATAGAATTTTTATTCAATAGCCTTATGCCTACAGTGGTGTATGTACTCAATTTTGCTGTTATTGCTTACTGTACGGCTAGTATGGGCAGTGAAGAAAATAGTTTTTCTTAATCTTTGAGGGACATATTTCGTTCAGGTGATCGTGTACATTCGTACACATGTTTTGACCCTGAAATTGTGTTTGTTAGTTTATTGCTTAGTTGGTTGTTTTAACCCCGTCGTTTTGGTTTCGGGGTTATAATGTGAGATTTCGGAAAAATACCATCTGCACTGAAAGAAAAAGAAAAATATTTATTTGAAATAGAAAACAAACTTGATACACTATTTATAGTCAGACTGACGTTAAAAATTACTGTTTTCTGCCACAGACCGGTCCCAACTCAACATAACATACATTGCGTATCCTTATAAGTTGTTAGACTAGTTATTCTGAAAACAAAAGACATTTTTAATGAACTAATTTAGTAAATAAAGCCGCTACTCAGAGACTAAAATACATTACGTACTGACAGTTTTTTTAGCTATATTGGAAAAAGTGACGCTTCGCTCGTCTAGTCAACTACATAGCTAAGTAATATCTAACATCACCAAAAGGAGCGCTCATAAGAAAAAGCTTTGTTCTGACTCTCTGAAACATTATCACTATTAAACATTCCACTAGTAGAGAACGAAAGATTACAGTTTCATCAGGCCAACAACTCTACAGGCTTCAGCACCCTTCAGTTATTCATAACCAGTTGTTAATTGCAACGAGTCGTGCTCAACTTTCAAATTGGATCACTCGCGTCGTCGCTTCAGCTACAAGCTTTACAACCCTGGTGCTGGAAACTTTTTAAATATTTTATGGACATTGAGATGCTTTTCAGGTTTCAAGTTTTGTAGCTATTAAAGTAATTAATATTTAGTGCGGCTTGCTTCAGTAAAAGTTCAATGAGCAATTAATAAAAACAAAATCTAGAGTTATTAAGCAACAGAATGCTTTTATAATAGATACACTTATCGCTTAATTAGTTCATCTATCAAAAAAGAGGAGTTACTCAAGTCGATTGTTTTTTTATATACCTACTCAATTTAGTTAACTGCTCCCTCAGACACGGTTTTTTAATGCATTTTTTATCAAAATCGACCCATTATTTTTGTATTTTTAATCAAAGTAAATAAAATAAAATTTATCAAGTCATAGCAAATTTAAATCGGTACTATTTAAGAAATACTTGAAAAACATTGATTTCATTTTCGAACTTAAGTTTACTAATATTAACAAACTGTAAGTGACGTCATTTGGGAGCTTGAATATGTTCTAATATTTTAAAAACAAACTCCCACAGGCCATATAGAAAAAATATACCACTCATAATATACATATCGCTTTATTGTAGTTAACTTAATATACCTTTATTATGCTCCTACTTATGCGTTACTTGCAGTGAAACTTCAGCCAAAGTTCTTTTATTAACTAACATACTTGAGAGTAGGTACGTGTGCGGTTAACTTGATGTAGTTTCGTGAGTTTCTTAGCAAGTAGTTCGCTTTGAGGAGTTTTTACTAGTTTACCCAACACTTAATAACCGTCTCTGCATGATACCTAGTTCTAGGGAAGTAAAAGTACGATACGTATGTACATTTCTCTAGGTCCCCATACGTACAGCTAATACGATGTAAACGATACGATACGGGTAGTAGTTTTGCAAGTTACTAATTTGCTATCACAAACTTATTTTTTAACTATTAGCGCCCGAAGTCAGTGTCGTATAAAGAATAAAACGCATTTCTTTGTAACTAGTATCGTATAACGAATAACCTTTTTCTGCTAAAATCGTTAAGAACCTGGAGTTTCGTAAACGGCCTAAGCGGCACCGCATTAAGCTTTCTTTTCTACATTTTCGATTTCGTTTATAATAGACATTACTATTCGAAATAGATCCGTTAATGGCACCGTGGCAAATTTCTCTATTTTATGGGTGGAAATACATTATTGCAAACAAATATCGTTGACATTTTTGCCCACGGATAAATGAAACAATATTTTGCCTTATTCAAAGCGAAGACGTTATCATCACTCGGTTATTAGTTAATATGAACTTGTAAATTAAAGCAGAGTGGTTGTACGCGATAGAGTTTATAGTTTCATTAGGGGTACCCTCAGTTATTCATAGGCCAGCTAATGACGAGGGAGGGTAGCTACATGAAGCGGAAAGTTACCCGCTCTGCCGCTCTTGCAAGCCATTTCATCCCGTTATACACTGAAATATGGTATTTTATAATTAATTGTTATTATATTGACTATTATAGGAAAACACTAAAAATATTTTAAGCAACACCTTATTATAAATGGATTGCTTGAAGGAACTCCAATAATAATAATTATTATAGGTTTATTACGAATTTTGTATCTTTTAATTTTAATATTTACTTTCTTAAGTAATAATACAATAATAATAATTTATTTACTTAAGTAATTTAAACATGTTTATTTTAATCAAATTTTTTTATTGGCTTCTATTTTTACTACAGACACCGATTGGACAGCGTTTTTGATAATAATTATAATATAGTAAATAAACATCACAATAAGATTAGATAAGAGAGAACTACTGCCTACAAACTGCTTTGCTGTTTGGCAGAAACTAAATATGAGCTTATGTATTTTTATATTTATAAAAAAAAGCTTTTTCTGTTATTTTGATTTATAAATTAAACCTCTTTACCGATTTTCATAAAATTCAAATAGGTTCACTTTAAAAGTGTATTCTTTCAAACAGAAACGGACATTATACCAGACTGTAAAAATACCTTCGAAATGAGTACTTCCTACTTATATGAAAAGTCAGTAAAGGCCTGATAATACCTGTCTAAGCCAACCCTCTAGGGGTGGGACTTTTGGGAGTGATAAAGATTACCCCTTGAAGATAAGCGTGGTACCAGTAGTTTGTACTGTTAAAAGAGAACCATAAGTGTACCATATGTTGATACGATGCACTAAGATGTAATTTTACTCGTATACCTCATTTTGTAATTTGCCTAAACTTATAAACGATTTGTAATATTTTGAAGACTCTTATAGTATTGCCCTGTCCGCCCTGGATTTTACAATTTTGACAGCGATGCGTGTAAATTATTGTATAAAAATAATCCTAAAGTTTATTTTTATTTATTTATTATTTTTTGATAATAACTACAGGGCCAATGTTAAAAGTCCAATAAGTATACCTTACCGAAAAAAGAAGAGTTTGTTTTTGAATCGGTCCAGCTATGAAAGCTCTGACAAATGGGGGGAACATACATTCCGGAGAGTTGAGAACCTCTTCCTTGACGATGTCATTTATAATATCGTTCAATCCACTTATGTACTCCTGTGTCTAGTTCCAATATAATCACCCTACAATTCTCGCCACTATTCAAAAATATATAAAAAATAATTCATAATAAAGAAAGTATATAATAAATTAATACCTATAATTCAATATTTTTATATTTAACATATTTTACCAATGCGTCATTTATCATGTTTTAGGGAAAACTACGAATATCATGTTTGATATTGATTTTATTTTTATTCTGCGGTACTTTAATATCTTACCATTAATTTTATACATTATACCCCAAGCAAGAGTTAAACATGAGTATGGTTTATGGTAAAATACGAAATGAGTGTCAAGGGAGCCTTACGCCACCAATTAGGGGTTTTTTACCGACGCGAAATACTCTGATTTTATTATCGCTGGAACATATTCAAAAAGTATTTTTCAGATTAATTTACTGAATGTTACAGTACAAACGAATTACATCATATTGTGAATGTTTTTACAGTAAAGTGCTATATACTATGTAAAAGTAGACCTAACGCGCACAGCGTTTTTTTTGCAATCTCATATCTCAACAATTTATCGACCGTAGTTTGTTTATATTTTAGATCATCATGGCAATAAGGTTTTGTATCATTTGTTTCGTTCAGCCAAATAGTACTAAAATTTCGAAATTGCACTGTAGTTATTTTCCCTCTTTTTTTAGTAAAAATACCTCCCTTATTGAATATTACCTTAATTAATTTAAAAGATATCATAGAACCTGCATACCAAGTTCTGTTATGTTTGGTAGAAACAAAAACAGATACAGTACTTTTCTCTAATAAATTACAACTTGGTGCAACCGCTGGTCGAATAGCATATTAAACTTGTCCCTGATTTTTCTATTAAGATTGAAATTGTAGAAACAAAATGCTATTAAATTATAGCTATTAAAGCTGTCAAGTTTTATGAGTCATATAGCATACTCGATCAAGTCAAAAGTATATCTGAAATGGTTTATTAATTTCTTGCACGAATAAATGCCTAAACACATTGACACACTCGTCAGACATAATAACCACCCTTCTGGACGAAATAACAGATATAACATCTACAATAGATCTGATTTACGGCTTCCTTACTCCGGAAAATAAAATGTTGATCCCCATCATGTTACGTTTTGGCTACCATTCAACAAAACCTAATTCCCCCGACCACGGCCACTGGTAGTAGTACAATTGGCGCAAACGAGCTCCAAAACCTAACTTTGACAAGTTTAAAACATTTCCAGCGAATTGTGACCAAAATTCCAAACCAAGCCTTCTCAAGTTTTTCTCTGCAAGGATTCAGCAATGCTCATTTTGACTTATGATTCCCGTATTCTCGTAACTCGTATAAAGTTTAGGAGCAGCTAATTTAACAGTTTAACCTCATTAGAGTTTAGTATGTGGAAGGAAACGGTTCTGCATCAGAAGTTTGTGATACAAGCTTATTCTTAGAAGTTTTGGCAAATGTTTGACGAAGTTCGTCGACGCGGAAAATTGTAGGACGGTAGTTACTTTGATAAATTGGTGTGTTCTCCTTTGTCGATGCTCTATCATGATACGGATCCGGCTGATTGATGCGTATTTTCAGTTTTAGATGGGAGGAAAAATAAACGAATTTGAAAGAAAGTGTTGTCTCTAGTGTACCTCTACGTACTTACAGGTATTAATATAGATATAGGTTATTATTCGTGTGGATGTAAAGGCTCGAACAAACAACAGTGCTAAAACCGCGCGTAATTCTGGGGTCCAAGTCTATTATTTAAATTGTTTTTGAATTACAATTACATTGTGTCAAAACGTTCGTTAGGCATATCATACGAGTATAACCGGTCAGAGTTAATATGAAAAGAAACATATTGTTTAAAGCTAAATCTAACCTATTCCATGTCAAAACAGATATTTGGCACAATCCAATTATAATTCTAAAACATATCAGATAACAGTCTTGGGCCCCTGACTGGTCTACAATAATAGTTTATGATAGTTTCAAGCTGAATCAAGCATAGAGTAAACTTTGCATTTCATCATACGACAAGTAGCGCTGATTTCGTAAAAAAGCTCACTCCTCGGTCGACCATCTGAAGACTGACTGCACTTAACAAAGGTGTCAGGAACAGGTCCTGTGTCAATTGAGCTTTAGGTGTTGGTAATAATAGCAAAGAATTATAGGATATATCATTTAAGCATCACAATATTAGGTATATAAAAATGTTTGTATTAATAAAATAGTGGATAAGGAGGAAAAAGATCGCAAATAAATACTTGCTCGTTCGTTTACGTACTTATAATTGTACGTACCGGTTTGTGTTCAAGCTGATGTGTTATTATGACATGTATTATTACTTGAGTGCTGAGGAATTGTGTAGGTATTATAAATAAACGAAAAACATTTACTCATTACATTTTATACTTCATATATGCATACATTTACTACTCTTACTTTATACTAAAATGATGGGTCGTTATCTCTTTGTCTTGACACTGAAATTCTGAATGTTATCAAATCTTGATGTTGTCATCAACACAGCATTTATTTAGAGATGTTGTGGCAGTATTATATTTTACAAGTCTATTTGCCTTTAATCCATTTTCGTATTTGCGTTTTTATAATTGGTTACGATTTTGTTAGTAGTACTAATCTTCAGGCTAAAGAAATGTTTCTAGAAACATCCATTGTAGAAATTTATGTCGCAGGTTCCACTTGAAGTAATATTTTTATGTTAAATTACTTAAAGCTTAATTTAAATAAAATTGTAAGATCAGCGAGTACTTGAAAGTCGTTGAAGAAGTAAGTGTAATAACCATTAAGTAATTAAGATTTAAACATTTAAATTGTGTAAATGCAATAAAAAATGTATTGTACGTAAATACTCTTATACAATTCCTGGCAGAAGCGCAGGTAATGCTTACGATAACTGCAACAAAAAATAGTGAACAAACCTGTATAACAGATGCGAAAACCTCTGATACCTGTATCGCTACATCGTCAAAGGAAGATTATATATATATAAAATTATTGACCTCAGAATCCAGCGCCACTATAGAGACAAACTTTGTAAAGTACAGACGCAAAATGGGGTCCGCGCATCTTTGTATACTCGCGCTGTTTATAGTAGCAGTGAACACAAGAATATTGGAATTCAACGAATACAGCATGCCCATAACAAAAGTCGAGACAAGTCTTGGTATCTACGAAAACGAACGAGTCGATAAAATTGAAGCTATAATATTTCCGCGTCACATCAGCAAGCAAGAACGTATCGATTTTCCTACGGGAGGACCTTTGGACGACAAATTTCTGCTGTCCAGACATCCAGGAGACGAGAAAGGAGGTCTTATAGGATCGCAGTTTTCTGGACCGCCGGAATGGTACAATCTTTCGCCGTACAATGCTCGTGCTAATCGGAAATCTGGATACCGAGCTATCACGGCTGACTGGTTCAAACTTGAGTGTGCCGTGCGTCTATTTCTCAACAAAGGATCGCAAGGCGGTGACCGATTCGTCACCTGGCAAGGTAACCAGACTTATGTGAATGATTCTAATCGACCAGACATTTACCGTGTGAGAGTGGAGTTCAATCATAACGGAGAAGTTGTTGATACCAAGCATGAGAAGTTCCGAAACCCTTTCCTGAGAGAAGACGGTAACTTCTACTCGTGCAAGTGTACTGGACACAAACGTCACCCTAGCGAGTGTTCTATGAGTTCCGAGTGATTACGTCATCTTCATAAGAAACAAATATATTTCTCCATCTTATGGCATCCTCTTTATACATAGGTACGTAAATAAAAAATACAATTCATTGGCATTTATAAAGTTTAATATTGCCAAAGTAATGTTACACATTGATATAGGAGTTTTTTTATGGGACATGAGAACGATTGTGTTTTTTAATTATTGTACCTTGTTTGACAAATTAAATGCACGTTGATTGCTATTCGAGTATTATTCTACCATTTTGAATTGGAATAAAAATAGCTCTCTAAGTTATTAGTTAATAGGTTATATAATTATTTTTCTTGAAAATGAAATGTTTATTGAAAAGTAATGATTTAACAGCACTTTCTCAACTTTTATTTATTGACATTAAGTAGTATTAACTCTTGTCTTTTAACTCTCACAATCGCTTCTAATATTTGATTACAATTTAATCAGTTTCGCGATTTCCGATTGAACTGAATCTTTGCTTTTTGCATATATATTTGAAGTGGATGAAGATGAAGTAATATTACTTATGACATGGAGCTGTTCTGTTAATACTCGTAGAATTAGTTAATGGCCGTGGTAACTCTGTAATGCGAATATATTAGGTTATTAGGTGTTGATCCCATCCAGTTTGGGCTCATTATCTTTTTTTCTTTCGATAAATTCTACCTTTGTTTGAAACTTTCTAGGTAGGTACTCCATATATATCTATCTATTTATGAGGTTTATCAAAATTGGTTCAGCACCAAATTTAACTAAAAAGTGTATGACTGTATGGTTAACGCCTGCAAATTTAAAGTAGGTTGTCACTTATTTAAACTTCTACTGTTTTGTTTATTATTTGTTCGGTACCTACATAAAAATAAGGAGAATCACCAATTCTCGACACAAAATATTCAAACCAGTTATTTGCTTGACTTTTCCTTATAGAGTACAATAACATCTTAGACGCATATATGTTAATTTGTTATGTTTCTGTCTATTACCACATAAAGCCAATAAATAGAATAAAATAAATACAATACACAGGAATAGACTATCTGTATCGCACTACGGATTTTGAAATAAATTGCAAATCTCATATCTACATTTGAGGTTTAAAATTAAATGAGTCTGGTTGGAAAGACAATGGAAAACTCGGGAACGAAGAAAATGAGAAAAATCTCATACGGCCAACAGCTAGTTTAATATAAAATGGAGGCCGCGAAGTTGCGAAGTCACGTGAAAAGAACCTAGTTTCCGACTTCAGAAGCCTTTTTATTGTGTCGGCTTACAACAAGAGCTAATTTTTAGCAAAACGGCTACTAAGAACAAGGTTTACTTAGGGTTATCTTTGTTAAGTAATGCAGATTGAACGAGCGTGGGTGTTTTTATCAAGAATCAGCAAATTGGGGCTTCATTATAAATATATGCTTATAGGTATGCATACTATAAGGCTTGCCGTGTTAAATGTTTGCAAGGATTTTATTGAAACACACAATTAACAGCAATTTACTGTCCTATTAATAAATGCATTTATTATTGTCTTATTTAATCCGATAGATCAACACGCGCCAATACAAGACAAAATACGTTAAAAACCATTAAATTTCGGCGTCTCATTTCGAAGTGATGTCAAATTTAGCTATCGTTTTTTTTTAAGATTATAATAAATCGTGATGTCGTGTGCCTTTTTGCCTTTTATCTTATTTTTGTTACCTGGCAGTAATTAAAAGCAAAAGATATACAATTCCATACAAAACATATCGAAAGTTTCTCAATAGTCTTTAATAAGTTTTGTATGGAATTATTTATATCAGCTCCGTTAGGAGTAAGTATTAGATGAGTAAACCACTTTTCAAATTACCTGTCGTAACAAAAAGATGATCCTTTAAAAATATTCAACACATGAATGAATACTTAAACTTGAGAACATGGTATTAGTGTTCATTCGAAGACACTTTTTTCATATATGTTATCAGTTTCCAATGATAATATTCATATGTTTAGAGCATAAATTGCCGTCTAATCCATTAGCCTCTATCAATCCTACCATCACTTCCTCAAGATTCAGCTTCAATTCACGTAAGTATTGCTCGGATCGACGTTTTAGAACGCCAGTGCCTGAATATCAAATAGATTCAGTTAAAAGGACGACTCCGTATGCACTAGTCCCGATTTAAATATGAAACAGTATTATAAAACTAGCTCTTTAACGTCCCACAATGTAGAAGAGATGAAGGTTGTAAAATTAGAGCTAGATTTCTCTGTATATGTTTTACCAGCCGCCTTTTCTGAACGTAGTCTTGTTAAATTTTAATCAAGACTGTCTCGAGTTGTTACATGTAGCGAGATGTAATGAAATATTGTATTACAGTGGAAGAAATTAAAGCTGAGTTAGTCTTCTTTTAGCTACAATGTCTAGACAAAAACATATTAAAGGAAACTTGGCCACTATCTATTGCTATTGTAATAAAACAGCACAAGTTTGTCCTACGGTTTTTCAACGCAAGGGCAAACTTAGAAATACGAAACCGAATTAGGCGTACTAGAAGGCTTGCTTTTATCTCACTTTTATTTCACGATAATAAATAACTGAATCTATTTCCTATGAAAAAAACTGACTTCAATCGTCATGATAGTCTTCGCCATAATTTGCAATTTTTTCGTCAATCTACAAAGTTTTATCAAAAAAGTCTATATGAATTGTGTATGAAAAAATATTTTTTAATAGATAATATTAAATATTTACCTGTTGCGTAAAATAATTACTGAACTGAAATACAAAAGTGCAAATATATACCTAAATGGTAAACTTAATTGACAAAAAAAAAATACATTATTTTGAAACCAACACCTCATTAAATTACATACCAGATGTTTAAATTAATAAATTCAGCTGTAAATATCCAATTTCCAGTTCAGAAGGACCAGTGTCATAATTAACAAAGGTCTGTGCCCGGTGGCGGCCCATGCATAACTAAAACCTGCCGCCCCTAGTCGGGACCTCAGTAAACTATGAGCACTAACAAACGACGAAGAAACCGACGTTTCTAGATACGGCCTGGCAAATCCATGCATATATTGGACCACGTAAATCGTACAAGACATATCACTCTTTGGAATAAAGTTGAAGAAACCCTAATAAAATCCACCTGCCTTTAGACTTTATGAGCTGTTGTGAAAATCTTTTGTCATCTCAGGACAGAAGGGTTTCTATCCGAATGTTGAGTTAAAGTTTCCAAAACTTGGAAGCTCTGAAGTAGAAACAGCCATCTCTATGCGCCGATAAAGAATACAGGAATGCATTGGGCTGTGCGATGCAAGATGTAACTCTCTCATATATCATTGCATATTCAACCTTTCAAACAAATCTTGAAATATTACATTACAAATTCAAATATCTCGCATCGTTACATTCCAAACGCTAAAGATTTATGTCACATCGCCGCGTCGCAAATGCCAACCGATTTTAAACGAAAAAGCCCTTTGTGGAACTGTAGTGTTTACTTCTAAAATCCAGTCGCGCCACAACTGTTGTAAATTGCGTCGGTTCACAGTCAGATCTAGTGAATCATAGTATGTCAGTTCCTTTTGTCTTTGAAATAGAATTCGATGCAAAAGACAGGGGTAGATTTGTGACTGTAGTAACGACTTGCTTTTACGGCTACTTATAAATATGTCGGTAGATCGTAAGGGGCGTTTGTAGCTCTATAAAGGTAATATTGAAGACCAGTTCCCTGATGTTAGTTTGGTGTTAATTGCTTGTTTTACCGTCATTGTCTACATTACTGGCAACCTTTGAAGCTTTGTTTCCAAAGATGTTAATATTGAATTCGTGTAGCTACGCAGATAAACTTCCCATATGAAACTTAATTACAACAGTGCCATAATTTATTAAGCCAATTAACAATGAATTAATGAACTGTGGAATTACCTCTGTATCGTATGTGCACGTAAGCTTTTCACTGAATATTGGCTTTATGTTTTTGTTCTTTTGTCCAAAATATGAGAACCTACTTCACTCTACCTCCCTCAAGTCAATATCGTTTGTGAAAACATATGCTTTGAACATTAGTAAAGCTGAACATAGTCTGATTATTCTAGTATTAAACATATATACTTAGCAACAATTTCAACACAAGATTCTGTTTCAAGTCAAGCCTTTAACAACGGAGTTCCTTGTGGGGCCAAAAGCCAAATTCAAGTCGGAATAATATTTGATGAGCTTACTCGTTACTAACTTATCCTAGCTTAAGCTCTTATGGCTTTGTCAAAGGTACCTGACTTCATTAAATCTAATGATGTTGCAAATGTAAGAACATTTTGTTTATTTATTTAGTAAACACATATTTTCTCTAGACTACAAAAAAACCTAATGTCACCTTATCTTTTGTTGCTTCGTGTACCATTTTCTGTTCGCATTGAAAAGCCCGATGGCCTATTTTCATGATTGGCTTTGTCTACTCTTTGAGTAGGACAAAACGGGATAAAAAATAGATATTTTCGCGGATAAAGCAGGATGAACGTGTATAGCTGTTTGTATTGAAAAGCGTTGAATAATTCCCTTTAAGAGGGATCTTGTTTGTAAGTAGGATTGTTGCCGAAAATATTCCGAAGTTCAAACGAAACCCGTGTAGTCAATTTGCGGTGGATTCAAGCGTGACCTTTGAATACATTCGGAAGGTTTCGAAAATGGATAAAATGTAGCTTAGAGACCTTTATTTACATATGTTGTGTAGTATTAGTAGAACGAACATTGAAGAAGTTGTTTCCAAAACAGTTTATTGCGACGTTCCGTGACTTAGAGTCGTCGAGAGACTAAGTTTGACATTCAATTAAACAACCAAAAGCTATTCTTAATTAGGAGGTCTTTTTGAAAAACTTTCAAGGATTTTTGATAATCTTAGTATTTACTTGGCAATTAAATTAAATGATTTAGGAGAGCTTGTTGACACGTAAATTAAACATAACAATGATTTAAAAATTCATGACATCAAATATCTTAACTCATAATAAAATTATAAAACTCTTATTATACAAATTGTAAAAGAAAACCAAAAAACAAACACAGTAAATTATATATAAAACAATTCTCCATTATTTTTCTATAGAAAAAAAATGAAATAGGCTTTATGAATGATTGAATGATTATAACTCTATTGCACACCAATCAACACTAAAGAAATCACAGCAGAAATATATACTAAGATAATGGTAGTACATTGGGCGGCCTTATCGCCTAAAGAGAATACTTCCAGGCAACCTTTGGATGGATAGAATTATTTTTCCAAAAAAAGATTAGTGCATTAAATCACCATTTATGCCGAGCACTTAAAATGACTCTATCCTACTATTATTAATCTTCTTTTATCTTCTAGCTTAGGTAATGGTCTATTGCAATACCGTTGTTCAGACTCAACATATAATGTAGATACATCTCAAATACGAAGCCTGCATATTTGAACAAGCTGCTCGCTTCCGCTTCTCTCACTGTAATTAAAGCTTTATGAAAATTGTGTGTCAGGGTTGTGCTGAAATAATAATCAAGTGACGGAGCTCGCAGCACCTCTTAATGTCGACGTAATTATCATTTCAGCGTGTCAACCCTACGCTATGTCCACTAGGTTAGTCTGTGTATTTGAAACCGTAATTCGTAGAATGCCTGTATCCTGAGGTTTAGAATGCTTGTAATTAAAATTATTTTCCTTTGTTTGATGTTACATAAATATATAGACTGTATATAATGTATAACTGGAATTATGAAGTTACAAAGAATAAACCACCACCAAACTTTTAAAATATCTTATTTTTTAAATCTTTTATAAGATTGGTGGTGGTTTGTTATTTTTATCAGGCGGCCTATAAACTGTCACTAGTGTCAGTTTATAGGCCACCACAAAGTAGCGCTCAGCTGTAAATGCCACTCCATGATCACTAACATTCGACTGGACTGCATGTTCCTTAATTATTGTGGTTACTTAGAAACAGCTTGGCTGTTGGCGATTCAAGATGGTGATTGAACGATGTCATATAGGTACGAAGTTGTCTGAATAAACTTACTTTTGGCAAAAGACCGCTGTTAAGGCGTTTCTTCCTATATTTATTCTCTGATGTTGTATTTTTGTGCTGAGAACAAAGATTTTCTAAATTTACGAGAGCGTTAAATATAACAAACACGTAAATAAAACATTTATGTAATTAACAGAAATTTCAACAAAAAGTATGATAAATGATTTTAGCACTTTATTTATTTCTGCAAGTCATGCTTTGTCACTCTCTAGATTGAAGCGAATCATGTTCTCCTGAGAACTAGTGGTCTGAGAAAAACCTATTTCAGAAAACGGACAATCTAGGATAGAAAATTGTAACAAGAACTGTAGGAAAAAATGTTTTCACACGGAATAAAAGTAAAATCTTGTTGATAGAAAAAAAAACTTTAGTAATTTATTTTAGTATCATAATTCGGCTTTTACGAAGATATTTTTATTTATATCTTACTGCAAAAATGCCACGCTGACATTTTATGTCACATTTATTTAATTTGGTAAGAAAATTTACAGGTACTCCTACAATGATTATTTGTAACAAATCGATTATAGTGGCAAAACCGCCTTATACTTTTATCTCTGTGATTTTTTATTTTTTTCTTACATTAAGAAAATATAAACAAGACAAGGTTGCCTTCTACACTAAGTAGCCCCGCACAGCAGTAACAGAGGACTTGTTTAATTTTCGGCCAGGATTGTGTATGTATACTAAAAATGCCTAAAGATGTGGTTAATACTGGGTAATAATTAGACCTGCATCAGTTGTTTTCTTTATTTTGTACAAAAATATCTAAATTCTATGAGTTGTAGTGAAATTATGCCATCTTTTCAGGAAGATTTTCGTTACCTAGAATGACTGCAATGGTCACATTAGTAAATGCATTGTACCACAAGACACAAATATCAATATTCACACAATAAAAAACGCGCACATCGCCCTTTTATACAATATATAGATTCAAAATTAATTTTGTACACTGCGATAAGTTACGTTCTTTTGAATTTGGTTCATACACGACGGATTAATAATAACTAACGTATTTATGGTATTATGTACACTGTCCTGGCCGGAGTTCCATACATTTCTGAAACATCTCTTTTCTAAAGGATTTCATGTTTTGTGTGCTTACAATAAAGAATTGATCAATCAATAACGGCTCGCAATAGCGGTTTTACGAAATCTGCAGGCGAGCAAGAGGTCTTTATAAGCATGATTGCTTAGGGTCTGATTAGGTAGTAGGTAAATGAAAAGATTTGCTGCTTCGTTTCGATTTTCGTTCTTAGTTTTGTTTCAAAAAGAGTTGTTATGACGTATTAAAAAAGAATCTATCACTCGCTTTAAGATAAGTTATAATTTTTGAAATAAGTGAATATTAGCAGATCCTTCGTTTTCATATACTGACGAAAAGATTTATTTAATAGATATTGCTAGGTAATAGAATTGTACACCTTATGGTAGGGTGTCGTATTAAAGTGATTTTAAGCAAACCGGAATCTCTATTAACTTCTACACAAGCTGAAGTATGGGCCTGTTATAGGAGTACATACTGTATATTCTCGAATGTCTATAGCAGTATATTTTACGGTATACAAGATTATCGATTAGAGGTGTACTAAACCGAAAGGGACTATGGAACCAATTCTAGATACGAAAAAAAAAGTGCTGTTTCATGAATACATTTTGTCGACGACCGATAATTTTTTTGTCAGCTGTTCCATACAGCTGATTCTGTTTTCTCGAAGTCAGGGTTGGTCCCATAGTAAAATAGTACCTTAGGATGAGTGCAGTTACCTCATTTCGGCTTAGTACTGGCCTAGACAACCCACTATAATATACCCTGAAATAGACAATCTGAATGAGTGAAACAGAATCAGATTTGTTTGCATAACAGTGCAGACTAGGAACTGGCAAAGGAATTGATTGCTTATTGCGACAAAATAGAACAAAGAAATATAAAAGAGATAGTTTAGCAGTTCTTTATAATTTAAGAGACAACTGACAGGTTCCGGTTTCGTTAGAAACAGTTTAATTGGCTTAAATTTGTTTAATCTCAGTAACAAACAATAATAATATATTGTTTTTTGCTGTAGTGTATTTTTATTGAAAAAAATATGCTCGGTGGGTACTACAAAATTTATATACGTGTAGTGCAATCTACGTTGCATGACTGGGCACTAAAATAAAGCCGAGTTCATGCAGCGTACGATCTGCTGCCAATTTTGAGCGTTATCAGTATAGGTACTTCGTATTCAGACAGTCTAGACGTAGCCTAACGTTTCCGCATACAATTATTTACAAGCAATTTACTAAAAGCCTGAAGATGCGTAGAGTTATTAGACAATTTAACATAAAAAGTCGAGGTGTTTTATGTGTGGCAAACGGCCAAGTGATGAGCAAATATTCTTTACAATATGTTATATTAAAAAAAAAACGACTTCAAATTAACAGTACTTTTTAAAAGTACAATATTTTTTTTAAGTTATTTTGATTTAAGTATTTCAAAATACAATGCAAATTAAAAAAAAAAAAACACAAACTAATCGGAACAGGTGTTTCTGAGATATTAGAGACCAAAGTATAAATATCGAATTTAAAACCTCCTTACTTTTTTAAAGTTGATTAAGAAGCAGCTCAGTATGCTTTATTTACCTGCTTACTGCCTGTTAATTTTAACAAACAAGTGGTTAAAAGAGTCTTTAAAAAACCCGAAAGCAAAAACTTTAGACCTACGTATCTTAACAATAAAATCGCGGGATGCAGCTAGTATATCCTATGACCATCTGGTGAAAAATAATCTATTGACACCACTCACATAAAAATCTGACACGCCTTTTTTAGGCATGAAATATACAAACTTACATATATAACAACATACATACACTCGAAAAACATTAACCTCCTTCTTTCGCAGTCGGTTAAAAAGTTGTTAGCACATACATCATACAACCAATGCCTATGCCAATTAAATTTAGCAAACCAACAATAAGCATTTCCCGGCCCACAATGAACGGCGGCAACCTCGAATAAAATAGTGTTTGTTTCGCGCGACTACCCATAATCGAGTGTCACAGTTTAAACCTAGTTTTGGCAACTGCTGCCCGGTATTTATAGCTGCAGATTCTGTGCATGCGACCGGGCTGAAATACCAGGTCAAGCAGTGGGAATCATTGGCTGTTTTGTTTCGCTGTAAGTGTTAATGAGGGGTATGCACTTGAGATAAGCGCAATGCAGCACAAGATATAAGTACACAAGTGTGTTGGTGATTAGGACTAGCATATCATCTAGAGATACTTATTCAACTTGGCATAAATAAATTATACCACTACGATCGTCGTCGAGTTACTGTTTATCGTATATGTACTGTACAACATATTTTATAATACCTAATAAAAACTTTAGCTCCTGCCTCACTTATTATGTCTTGGAAAGTTTAATATGTGCGAAAATATCAATACATGTTTTACTCTAGTAAGAAGACTTACAGAAGGTAGGATGGAAGCATATTTTACTTTATAAAATAGTTTCCTAACAATTTAACTGGACTCAGTTTGTTTACTGACAAATTGTTATCAATTTGACAGCCGCTTAATGTAGTCCAGGATTCTTAAAACATTGATTACTATCAACGCCCAACTATATCCTGTATGTGACTCGAGGTTGTAGTAGCTAACAGAGATAGCAAGCATGAAATATGTCGATTTGATGATTCTCAAATATGCAGTACTAACTGTGTCTTTTTTACTTAATTTCAAGATAATTATAAATATTATTCGAAAAAATATTTGCCCTACAAAATGTATGGTTTGATCAAAGAGTCCCCCTTTTCCAACATGTATCGATAACGAGTACATCATAAATTATAGGTAAATTCGTGTATTTATTCATTAAAAAAAAACTTATGGTCGACACTAACGTGGGACAACTAAGACGCAGTAAGCAATGCTCTGTGCATGCGTACCGATGTAACTGAGCTGTAGTAGCAAAATACAAAAACCCAAGCTGGACACATATTTTTTTTACGTTTTTTTTTTAAATTAAAGTTACGAATATCATTTTTTTAACTTCTTGTTGAGTGAAATCTACCATAAAATCAACATTATTTTGTGACGCTTGAGAAATTATTTCGCACGGAGAATGTTGGGCGTCTCATCGAAACAATTCAGCTTGATCGTAATTATTTTTACATCAAGGATCAGTTCTACTACTTTCAGGCGTAGGACCAGGATAGCGTACCACGCAATTTGTAGGATAAAACCAAGTTATACTAAAAAAATCAGCTGGTTAGTAATCATTTATGATGATCTCGTTATCGATACATGTTGGAAAAACTCTCTTTGATCAAACCATAGATTTTGAAGGACAAATATTTTTTAGAATAATATTTATAATTATCTTGAGATTAAGCAAAAAAAGAAACAGTAATGCATATTTGAGAATCATCGAATCGACATATTTCATGCTCGCTATTTTTGTTAGCTACCACAACCGAGAGTCATACTCGTATATAGGATATAGTTGGGCGTCTCATCAAAATCAAGCTACTCACGGACAATTAGCTTGATAGTAATCAAAGTGTAAAAATGTTCTAGGGATCCTGGACTAATTATATATTTCCATTTGTTGTGGAGACAAGTCGTTACGAATACGAGATACATGCTTCAGAACTTTTGGTTTACGAAAACAAATAGACATACTTGGACCTAGTATGGATTTGAAGCAGATGCTATGAAGAAATGAAAATGATGGTATATGGTAGATACCGGGAGGAAGCAACGAGTTGTGTGAAGAAGGATATGTGTGAAATGGGAGTGAATGAAGAGATGACGGCTAATAGAGTAGAATGAAAGAGGAAGACATGCTGTGACAGGAAAGTCAGGAAGATGATGCTATCAAGAAGAACGTCAATGCATAAAAATTTGACCAATGCTACTTAGAAACGAAAAATAAACCTTATATTTCTATAGATTTTTTTTTCTACTTCAATGAAGTAGTAGAATAACCTTGGTATAAAATTGTAATGGGCCTCTCAAATAATAATATCCTAACTCTGAACTATTTTATACAAGCAGATGTGGACTATATGACTTCCCAACTATAGCATCTTGGCATTAAAACGAGCTGTATATCACTCGTAAATCGATTCCGTTAGAGTATCAATTTGTTAAAAATACCTTTTCTGATTTACGACCTTACAATTTTGGTATAAATAAATGTATCACTTATTTAACACTAAAATTGTGACAGAAAAGTCATCTATTGGTAAATAAATTGGATCGTTATGTCAAGTAATACGCCCCTTTTCCGGATTAGCAAACCCTGTCCAAATAATCCTGTACGATATTACACAGACAAAATTATGGCTCTTACGAACTATCTCTTTTTAGGCACGGGTTACGGAAATACATGTTATAGTTTTCATGGGGTTACAGATTATAGCACGCATTTTCTGTATTTACTTTCAACCTGATAAAAACGAAGGTGCCTTTTTGTGACCCATGATTTTGTGCACAGGTTGATTGTTTGAAAAAGTCATAATATGTGAATAATTATTTCAACAATGACATTGTTTATTGCCGATCTATGTTTGTAGAAACTTGGATAATATTGAGATGCAGTGGTGTCTTGCATCGTTAGACAATCTATAACATAAAACATGCGGCCAATATATCGCATGTTTTATGTTATCTCATAATATAACTTTTTTCTTAGTTACTTGTTAGTTTTAGAAATGATTTAATTTCTTTCGTTAGTTAAACTGAATATTTAATTCTGAAACATTTTCTTCCCTTCGTATGCTATACGTAATTATGATACTTTTTAGTAAGTTCTATTCTATCTTTGATTATGGCCTCTGTGACTGAGCCACAACTTTGCCAATGTCGCGTGATTAGCTAAGAAGATAAACGTTGAGGATTGGTCAGTAAAAACATAATATTCAAATAAGTCGCGCGCGGGTGATTGGTAATAATTTGAATCTGAGCTTATTTTTGATCCCGTTTTTTAGTAAGTTAATGTATTATTATAACATGTTGTGTATTAAGTTAACATTTTTTATTGTAAACAATAGGACAGGGTATACTCCGTCCTATTTCGCTTTAATTTTCAAAATTGTCTCCATCCTACGGTTGCCTGAAAGAGATCGCGTTTTAGCAAAAGGCAGCCACTACACTTTTACTAAAATAATTGTTTGTTTTTATTAAAAAAAAAATGTATCTACATTAAAGAATTGTATATCTGTCTATACAATGTAACTATGAAATATCGGAACTTGAATAGTGCGAGCGACTTTTCAGTGACCTGTAAAATTAAATAAACACCAGTGCAATATCGGATACCGTTTTTGTAATAACCCAATAAACAAGAACGAGAGCGGCCGTATCAGGAAATATTATAAAAGTTTATCTATTTGTCAGCAACAGTTTTGCTGATGAAACTGGGAGCCTCAATTTGGCAATGGTAAAGGACACGGAATTCGTCTTTGAGTTTCATTTACGAGAGGCTTAAAGAATTTGACTTTCCACTTTTCTAAAAATAATGATTTTACCGATACATTGAAAATAGTTTTAGCCTTTAAAAATCATGTACCTAATCATAGGTATTATGTTGGAATAAAAATATTATGTTTATAAATAGAGATTCAGAAATAGTTACACTCTTACATATATAGACAGTTGTATAAAAATAGATCCGAGTGTATCGATTGATCGGCACTGTAATCTTAGTGCGTACTTTACCGCTTTCTAAGTGCCACGCTTTCATATTTATTTAGGGATATTATGGCATACAAAGTCACCTAATACACGAAGCTGCACAAATGTAACTTTGGCTAAATGAAACCTAAATAAAAGCCTGAACAAAACATCTTCAATTCCAAAGCAACAAAAACCGGACAACGCAATAGACACTGAATAAGTACAGGCCAGCGCATGAAACGTGGGCGTAAATTTTAGGCTTTATAGCGTTAAAGTTATTTTAAGGGCTGAGCCGGACTCACATAGGTACCAACGAAGTTACGCCGCGTTTTAAATATGTAGAGATGCTGCAAACACCCGGATTGGGACTGCTATCGTGTTCTGCCAGCCTGCCAAGTACTTTATACAATTTGTAGCAGTACAGAATGTTTATAACCAGTCTTTTGTCCTCGAAAGTTGACGATGATGCGACGGGGTATTTACTAAGAACTTAAAGGTAATTTAAAGGCTATGATAGTAAAGATGATTACTGAACTTTACTAAATGCGGGCATTGTGTAGTGTCGATGCTTCAAGCCTGGCAAAATTTTACTTTGCCTGTCAATATCTTAGTTTGTCTGGATGTTGGTACTCGCATACAGATGTACTTTTCTAGAAATTTTGACTAAATATTGTTTGAGAGTTCAACAATTTTTAATTTTTCTAGTCCATGGGCATCCTTCATTATTATTGGTTTATCTCCCTTTTCTGGATCAATCTCATTAGTTCCATTGTCCAGATCCAAGATGGATCTTGTGAGATTTTTTTTCTCAGTAGATACGTTGTGGATCTGAAGAGAAGTATTTTAACATTGGATCTCAATAGATCCATTTTCCAGATAAAATATGGATCTAGTGAGAATTTCATATTGTCGATACTTCAATTTTTTTTATAATGGGGTTTATATTAATACTATTATATATTAGTCCTAGCGGACTTGTTGTAAATATATATTCAACTGCTATATTTAAAATAAATTTCGTTAGTCTCCGGCTCCTTAGTAAAACAAAGTTCATTTTAATACAAACAAAGTTGTTAAGAACTGAGGCTCTGAAAACTCAGCCTAGTCTATAATTTTCTTTCGCGACATAAAAATAGCTAAAATTGGTCTCGAGGGTAGCGGCCGGTTCACTAAAAGGCTATTCTAGAGCCAATCGCAGTCTAGTCTCGGAAGTGCCATAGAAAACGTATCTTGAAACCGTTGCTAGACTTTTCTTTATTGTAGTGTCAAGCTTTTTTTGGCGCCTAGAGAATAACCAGACACCGAATATTTACAATGCAAATGAACAAGTAGTGCTCTTATAGGAATTTGTTTGTACTCCATTTTGTAATGTTGCCTGTGATTTTTTTGTTCATTTCAAGGTTTACTTCGGGAAAGAAAACGTGTCACAGCATCCCGCTCAATTTGAAGCTAAGGAAGTTTTGATGTCACTACTGATAAAGACACCATTAGACTATAAGACTTCAAAATAGAGAAAGTTCATAGTTCGTCGGAATCTTTTAATATCGGGTATCCAACGAAAGGTTTAAACTATTAGAATACTATACACCTTCAATAATTTCAAATCCAAGATGGTTAATTATTTTTTCTTTAAATTGGTGTCGAGGGTTTATAATTTTACTTGATTTATGCACGTTTAAAGACTTCTCAGAGACGCCAGGAATGAATCATAAATACCTTTTTTTGGTTTATAAAGTAGGGTACACTTTTTATGTGATAAGTATTAACTTTTAATTGTAGTTTTTATATGCCGAATTCGAGCAGGTTTGAATATCACCTACGCAAGTTAGTGGTAGCCTAGTCGATAAACCCGTTGCCTTACAAGCAAAAGGGCGCGGTTTCAAATCCAGGTTCAGGCAGGCACACAAGTGAGTTTTTGACTTACGAGTATGCGCCTATTAAAATTAATTACCAGATGCTTAAACAGTGAAAGAGCGGAAAAGTAGATGGTACAAGACCCTCGCGGCTGAAGCCCTACGTTGGTCTGACCAGATTTGCACCACTTTAGACACCACAGTCTACAATGCACTGAGGTCCGCCGAGGATAAGGGAAGATGGCGTAACACCGTAAGAGACATAGGAGGTGGAGGTCACGACCCTCAGACATGAGGAATGCGGTTCCAGGAGGAGGAGGGATACGGTGAAGGAAAACATCACGAGGTAACCTGCTTTGCGGAGAAGTACAAAAATAAGTGAATTCCCCAACCCGCAATTTGGCCAGCGTAACTACACCCCCTTCATAGGGGAGACCCGTGCCCCGCAGTGGGACGCTGTGGGTTAATACGTATCACCAATGCAACGCCAAGCGTTTCGCTATGCAATTAGGCAAATATGGCAAAAGAATTGCTCAATAAGTATTTTGACTGTCTTACTATATTTGATGAACTTTATCTGGTATTGCACAGAAGTTAATCCGCTATACGCTGCGGATAAATATATCTCCATTTTGACTTTATTTATTACTTTTCAAACGCGCATAAAATCACTTTCCGCTCCCGGTTACGTCACAGTTTATGCTTTTATGTAAATTTTATGCATACATAAATTTTTTGTTGGCAGTATAGTGCAGGTGTTTGCAAGAGGAGAGAGTAAAAAAGAAGAGCCGAGTTTCACTTCACTTGAATCTGCGTATTTGTTAAATTTTCTTTCGTTTTAAAGTCATGAATAATTTAAAATAAAGGTCATGGATTTTCCTAAATATGTATCAGTACACTATTAAATTCTGATTAAAATATCACAAAATAAATATCATCCAATAACCAACGCAATGCAGAGTGCATAACGTGTTAATTTTAGCAGTGCGCTGATGGACAGATAAATCTCTTGATCAAAAACCATCTCCTTTTTTAAAATAAATAAAACTTGGCTCAATTTTACCAAAACAACAGAGTTTCTATAAAAATAATGTACACAATTAACTTGAAATTCTAAATGGGGCAGGGGTGGTACATTTAAGCAAATTGTCTCTAAACGATAATTAGAAGACTAACAAACAAAATTGCTCTCAAAATTGGCAAGTTTATCCAAAAGTTTGAGAATTTATCCATCCTTATCGAATCCAATTGAATGGGTTGACTGGTTAGTTTTTCATTTGACTAACAGTTATATCTGACTACAAAGAGGAGGAGCTTCTCAATTCGTTAGAATCTTTTGTCTCATTTTTTATGTATGTTCTCCCCTATTTCTCAGAGACTACGAGACCGATTTGAAAAAAATCTTTATTTGTTTGGAAGAACTTTCAATTGACTTAACTTTGACTGGCCGGTTGGCGCAGTTGGTAGCAACCCTGCCTTCTGCGCCGCTGGTCCCGGGTTCGATCCCCGGACAGGTCAAATATTTGTGTGCATGAACATGCTGTTTGACCTGTGTCTGGGTGTTTATTGTATATATAAGTATGTATATATGTATTACTATGTATGTATATCAGTCATCAGGTTACCATATCACAGGCTTTGCCTAGTTTGGGACTTGAAGATCTTTGTGTGGATGTTGTCCCATATTATTATATTATATATTAATTGATTCCATATACATTTCCATCAAACTCAGTCCAGACAAATCAAATTCACTAAAACATTTAAAATCGTGTTTTCACTTTATGAAAAGTTGTTTTTTTTACTTGTAACATAAGTTCTTTGACTCAAGCCTACGGCGTCTGGGTATGGGGTGGACTATAACTCATAAGATTCAATATTACTACAGGAACATGAGGTAAGGGATGTACTTAGCCGAAAGAGGATCACTATACTCATCCCTATAAACAATATTGGGTTCCTATCTATGCACCTGACCTATAAACCTGTTTATGAGAACTGATTGCAATATTAATATTTTATTTTATGTCGATAGATTTCACGTTTTTATATTTATTCATAATATATACTCCAAAGCCTACAATGTATTAGGATTTAGGATTGTTTAAGGAATTCGATAGAGTACCTAATTGATTGAAATTACGGTAAGCCAATGTGATTAGTAGATATCTCATGTTCGAGAGCAACTTGATTCATCCGGCGGATACTTGAGATAGTTACCAAACTTTGGGCACAGCTTGAGGTTATTGGGTAAGATCGGGTTTTCATATAAACTTTTTTGTATATCGAATTCATGGTAAATTTATACAGAGTTTTTACATTCACATTGTTGCTTTGATACTATTTCTTTCTACTATACCGAAGAAACTAAAAAAATAATAATACATTTTTTTTACGAAAAGAACAGATGTACTTTATAAAAATTAAACACTCATTAATTTTAACGAAATCGACCGAGCGAGCCAAGACTCTCTGCTTCAAATGTGGCATAACGTTCTTGCGTCGGTCAATTTGTATGTCTATACGTATGGATGTTTGTCTGCAAAAGAATTACGAACTCATGTACTCATGTAGGTTAACTCCAATCCTGACAAATAAAACTTCGTGTATGGGTTCTACGTTCTTTTTGATAGCGAGGGTCTTAAATTTCCCAAAAAGTTTGTTCGAAAATGCAAAAAACTACGAGAAACCTATAAAAATAGATTTTACTACTCGTGAAATAAGGTCTAATGTACTGTCACTATAACACGAAAAAAGAAGCGAGCTTCCATGGTTAATAACTGTTATTTAATTCCCGTCAAAACTGCGAATGCCATTTGTGTCATTTTTAGAAGCCATTCGGTACATAGAGCCTTGACCTCTGTAAAAAAAACTGTATTGCCTTAAAAATAAGATTTTTGTTCTGAGCTTTGGAAACTGAAGTATTTTGTATCTGCAAAAATATTGCAGTCAAGAGGTCAAATGCGTACGTAAAATATCACTTATGGAAGATATGTTCCCGAACCGAAAATCTGATTACAGGGCAATGCATATGAAAATATGCAAACATATGCAGAGCATTCATTAATATGAAATCAAGTTAGTGCAGTTTAGTCGTAGGCAGGTCAAGGTCAGAAATCTTAAGCCTACCCAACAAGGTCAAAGTGGTCTAAACACGGTTGTGTTGACCCTGCAGAGTTTCAGTTAGTTTCAAGGATTTTACAGCGGTAAGCTTTTTGATTTACATAGGGTTTTGTTCAATGTTTTAACTAGTTTTTTCTTTATATTTTACTTCAGGTTATAAATCTCTTTTTTAATACTTATAGGACGTCATATGCACTGTTAGGCTCATACTATTATTTTAGCAGGTACTTTTATAGCGGAGCGCTTATCGGTCAAACGGATTTCAGTGAAATTTAGAGCGTCAAATAAATGTAACTAAACACTTAAAATAACAATAACGTAATGTTCAATTTATGTACCGTTTAATATACTAAATGCCCTCAGGGTGACAACGGCAACTTCCTAGAATAACAACTTCTAAAACGACAATTTCCGAGAACGTGTATTCTAAACACGTCAATTTTAGGATAACGAATTCCTAAAATGGCAAAATCCCGATAAGGCAAATTCCTAAATGCCGTATAATACGTAAACTGTCTAATTTTAATGTTGTAATTTTCTTATTAAATCATTTATGATTTATGCAGCGCATCAATTCATGAAGATAAGTGCCTATGTAACAGTGCCGTCAATACTTTCAGTAACAGGTAAATCTTATCTTTGGTGTGGGTTCATTATAAAGCATAAAGCTGTTCTTTATTAGTTTTACAATAATAACTGTGTGTTTCACATGTCACTGGAACCATATGACGACCGCATAGCCTCAACAAGCAGCGGGATATTTTAGACCAGTGTAGTCAACCAGAATGTACAGTAAACAAGTTCTTTTTAGAAAAAAGCCATTACCGATTTTCATTACCAATTTTACCCTTTGGGAACGAAACCCTAAAAAAGACTAAGTCGAATAGAGAACTTTTTGAAATTGGTTACGAATAAAACAAAAAGAAAGTAATTGAATTTTCTTCACAATTGGCACCATTTACATATAAACGTTGTGTACTCGTAGAAGTATTTGTAAGGCTGCGCAAACACGTAACTTACATAAGTAAATATCAAATTTATGCGTTACATTTCCTCAATTAAGATTGTCTGTAGTACACCCAACTTTTACTATTTTCATACAAACATTTATTTTGTTTCATATAATTACTACTCCGTACATGGCTGCAATTAGTTCAGTTTTACAGATCTATGCAACTTTCATCGTAATTTGATGAAATAAAATAATCATTGATTTATTTCAGACAAAACCAAAAAGGTTGGTCAGAAACTTGCGAAAATTATTTATAGTATAATTATTTGCCCTAACAACACTATATGATAAAGCTTTGTTCTTACATTTTATAAACGACGGGGTGATATAAGTGATTTTGATTTTGTTTTTTTTTTGTTATTAATATAAATTAATATTTATTGGTCCAAGATAGCCGCCGGTGGTTTTTAATTTTGTAATTTAAGCTTGTATCAGCCGCCATTTCATAATTCAGTCATCGTTCACACACTTTCTTCTTCAAACAATTCATGCGCGCCATTTTTACATCGTCGTTAAAATGTGACTCTACAAGTGTAATTTACCACTTCACTACTTCTGGTGCTTCTAACGTCGACTAAGATAGTTACATTCCACAGTCAGATTTTCAATAGCTATAACGAAAATATAAACGTACGCAAAACGACATCTCGCGAATTCGTGTTTATCCTGATGATCAGCCGTGACCGCGCACGAAGCATGGTCCGACGGATTCGGCTTTTTCGTAAGTAACAGCCAGTGAAAATCTAAGTAAGTATGTTAGCGTTTAATAGAAGAAAATCAGTGGTAAGTTATCAAAATAGAAAAATTAGACTGTTGGTATGAGATTGCTTTGCGAGGAGACAAAAATCATAAGAAGCATAATAAATCATAAATATAATCATCACGAAAAACAATCACGTGACAAACTGAAAATGTATGAATCGTAATCAATAATGTAATTGTATGAAATCGGAGTATTAGCTTTAGCTCTTAACTAAAATCCTCCACTTAGAAGATTAGGAATACGACTAATACATAATATTGTCTGTGTATTTATTAGATTAACACAGCTTGGCAAATAAAATGGCGAGCTCATTACTATAGCGCGAAGGTCAAAGGAAGCTTCCTTTATTGGATTCGCAGCCAAATTAAAAAAACCAAACCATTTTAATTCACAAAATTACGCTAATTAGTTAGACCGAATGTTTCTAACATTTAATTTACTGCTAGTTCTGTTTATTGCAATTTAAAAAAAGACAGCTATATGACTTGATTCTTTTATTTTTAGGAATCTTAATGTTGTGTTCTGCATGTCTGTATTAAACATCACTAAAACCGACCATTAAATGGCGCTGTTGCAAACTTCCTTTATTGGGAGAAAATAAATCTCCCAGCCCAATCAAAAATCCTCGACGACTAAAAATTTCAAAAAAATATTGTAGACCCATACAGTAAGTTTTGTCAGGATTGGTTAGAAACTACTTCCTCCAGCGACGCAGTCCTACGTAAGTAGACTTTTAGAAGAATTTTCAGGAGACATACCAACTGTTAAAGGAAAGATACATTTACTAGATCCTAAGCTGAACCGCTTCGCTCGCTTGGTCATTATCTACTTTTGTAGCGCTTGTATCAATCTGAGGTGTATCCAATCGATAATTCTGCAACAGTCAGTACGTGGATGGGTGACCGTGTAGTCTCTTTTACTTATAGGTAACTGAGAGCCACCGTCAGTCTGATGACATATCAACTTGTAGGTCTCGGTGGATTGACTTCAGATAACGATTGTAGACTATGTCAGATCGTAACTCTTTAGATGATATAAAACGTGGTACCTTTGATGGTACAATCTAATGGTACCACGGCAAATAAACGAAAAATTTACCACCTGTGTCAGTGACAGTGTCAATGAATATTTTCGCGTAAATTGCTAAAAGTATATCTTATACCATAGAACATTACAAAAAATTTAAAAAATAAACCTATTTATGTGAACGAACGTGCAAAACGTCTCAGCATTAAGTCTACGTAATTTGTTTCTGATTTTATCATCTTATATTCTATATGAGTAAAAGTAGTTGGTCTGAAATTTGTATTTCATATTTTTCGAACAAGTGGTGGCCATGGTATTAGGTGGATAAAAAATATATTACACTACATTTATTATTTAATGTTTGAAGAACTATTTAATTTAAATTTAGTCTAGGTGCCCAATAAAAAGGATCCCAATCATAAATGAATAAATAACGGTACTTAACTGAAAAATAGACACGGCAAAAACCGAATAATAAATGAAAGTAGCAATTAATTTGCCACTAAAATGAGTGGGTAAGTTATTGTACTCGTATTCTATTAAAAAAGTTGCGTGGCACGAAACTTTTGAAGAAACATTAAGTTTACACCTTAATTGTCGAAGTTTATCGCTAATTTTCACAATTAATTGCTGTCCTCTCTGCCCTAAAATACTTTCAAAGTGATGAAAATAGAAGCTATTATTACCGACAACTTATTTCTATACTAAGTGTTCTAATAGTCGACGAACGTCGCTTGAAATTATCTGAAACCCCAAAAGAAAAGGCAAACCCACACATATTATCTTGTAAATAAATATTTTTTATGTTATTTAACAGCTGACTTTTATTTTTAGCAGTTTCAGTGTAAGTCCACAGTAAAAGTTGTTTATTTACAATAAAATTGAGTAATGACTCTATATTTTTTTAATCGAACATCATAACAGAATGTGTAGTTAATAAACCAATTAATAACTCACCAATAAATCTACTCGCTCCCTTAGCGATAGTTTCAGTTATCTGACAGCAGAAGGAGATAGAGACGAAGCTTAGAAACAATCCTTGGCAAGTTTTCTTGATCATCGCTCCCGAAAATCTTAGAACATTTTCACACTTCACTTGTTTTTAGCACAGTGACGTCATCATTAGTCACGGAAGTCGCGAGTGGGTTTTTAGTGGAACTATGTCGATTACAGCTTAGGCAAAGGTCGAGGGTTCCTGACACCGGAGCTCGGAGTTCCGACGGACGACTGAGCGCGACCCGAGACCGTGAGAAATGGACCACTGCGCAGTACTGCCTCCGCTGTACACTTTTTATTTTAAAAAACGACCCCACGGTGCATGAATATTGTTAGTTTAAGTTTTACACGGGCTTTACGCGATTTTAAAACGGCTAGAGTGGCGGCGTGAGGTTGACTTGTTGACTTGCTAGGGCAGCGAGAACTCTGAATGCTTTGAATTTTAATCTGCTTGCAAGTGCTTTTTGTGCATGCTTAATTAAGCTTTTTTTATAAAGAGAAAAATGCGTGCATTATAAAACATACAAATCACTTGTACGGTTTAGCTAACAAACGTTTAATATTTTTATCGAGCTTATAAGCAATAAACGCCTAGGGCGAAGCACTAAAACAAATATGAAATAGAATTCCGTGCCAAAAAATACCGTTTTACATACTGACAAGCAGATGGGGAAGATAAATAAGATCATTTCAGTTTGTATTTACGAGGTACAAGAACTTGGTTGAATTATGAGCAGTCCTTATTACTTATTTGGCCACAATTAGATATTTCTTCAGAAGTTTTGCGTAATGGCTTTTAATTAGGCAACTACGTCTATATTGAAAGCCTATATGCAATTTATTGTTTTGTGTTATGTATTATCTTTAAAAAACATGTGATTGTTATAATAAGATTAAAGATGACTTAAGTTCATGATAATGTTTAATTTACCCGATAGTGACAAAAAACAATCAATTTAGCCGTTACAGAAACGGCTAAATTGATTGTTTTTTTGTGACTATCGGGTACATGACAACAAGTTTTTTTCGCTAAGTTTGCCACTATCGGACAAGTACATTTACGGCGAGATGTCATCGTCACATTAATTTAACTATTATACCGGTCATATTATGTCAAATATCACATAAGAAATCATTTGCGTCTACTATTATTGTGCTCTCAGGCTTCATAGCTTTCGAACCGCTACTAGGTAGTTCTTCGTATTTTATCCACTAGGGAATTATGGAATGATCATTTTATACGCAGTAAAATTAAGTGTGCGACAGTTTAATAGAGTAAAATACGCAAATGAACTGTAAACCGCGACAGTGCTCCCGTAGCTTTATATCGTACATTGTAAATAATGAAACTTTGCACAGATAATAAATAGCGTTGTATTATTTCAAGGCATTAAGAATGTAGTGAATGGTAATTTATTTTTGTTGTAGGCATTGTCATATTTTTTATTACTCGACTTCGAATTGATGTTCGTTAAAAAAATCGGTAAAAAGGTTGTTTATGTAAAGTTTTTTCTTGTTTTTTCTCAGAGCTAGTAAGGAACAAGTAAAATAAAAAAACCTGATGTCACTACTTTGTGGTGACGGCCATGTCGATTTAAAATTTATCACAGTGTACAGTATTTTACTAGTAAAGCTTTTTCATTCATATAGAGTGAGTAATGAAAAATATGAATTCTGCCATTTTGTTGCATTGGCCATCTTGGACCGATTTTCAACAAACATAGTTAAGAAAACTCCCGACGAAAGTCCACTTTCAAATAAAAAAAAAAACATAATCGGTTCATCCGTTTGGGAGCTACGATGCCACATACTATACCACTGAAAGAAATTGCTTTAGGCGATAAGGCCGCCCAATCTCTATTATACTATACTATCAATTGTATAGATTTGTCTTGCTGTATCTTTTTATATTTTGTTTGGTGTGCAATAAAGCTCATTCATTCAATCTTTCACCCCGTCGTGTTTGCGTCGCGGGTTAAAAAAACTAAAGAAACTCCCCAAAAGCGCAAGAACATATAAAATAATAAGCAGAGTAGAGTGTAAATGAAGTGCAACGCGGCACCGAAAGCGCGCTTCCCTCCGTAAACCGTAAATAATACATAGCATAGAGGTGCCATAAAATACGAGTAACCCACTCATAATAATAAATGTGAAAGTTTGGACGGATGGATGTTTCCAACCTTGTTTCCAACTCAATTATATGGAAGCGGTTGAACGGAATGAGATGAAAATATAAAACGATTATGTGAAGAGCTCTAGCGTGCATTAGTGCAGCTTTCCATCATAGTAATATGTTAAGTAGTTTCAAAAATATACAGATTTTTGTTTGTGTTCTAGAAATTTATCTATGTAAGTTTTTACGGTAACAGAGACATATGCCCAGAAGAGGGACGCCATGGGTTAATACTACGACGATGTAATACAAAGTAATAATTAATATGAAAACCTTTTTTCCCATTGCGCAACTAGATTGCTCAACTGAATCAAGTTGAGCTGTGTGTAATACCAATTTAACTGGTAATTATCCAAGTATACGTCGTCGAATGTGCTCAGTTTTATTGATATCATTAATATTATAAAAAAAAAGCAAAAATTTTTCATTAGCAAGATTTATATTTTAAAATATACCATAGTTATGTCATAGAATTAATTTATGTATAAATAAAAATAAAAAACTATACCCATTCCCTTCCCGACGTCAGATCGTCCCGTAAGTAATTTTTCCTTTCATTTTTGTTATACCTACTCGAATTCTCTTTCTTTTGCAATGAGTTTTATTCTACTTTTTTTTTGTTTCATACAATTTTAAAGGCTTCAGCCCTGATCTACTCATGTAATGTTGATATTTGTAAGACATGGTGCCGCATTGTAGAATGGTGAATGATGCTGCGACAAGCAATGCCGTTGAGTTAATAATAAAACATTGCATCGAAGGAGCTCAGTGGGCTCAATATCTTAAATGAATCGGTAATATTAACATGATTATTTTGTTCTATTTATATTATCATGATTAATTTAATGCGAAAGTGTGTTTGTTGGATTATTACTTCTTCTTCTCCTCTGCGACTGAATGACGGATCGCTTTTTTTTTTTTGCACAGTTATAGTTCGAGGTCTGGAGTCTGGCTACATTTTCCTGGAAAATATAAAGTGGGCAAAACCCCGGGCTAAAGCTAGTTTACAATATGTGTGAAAGTTATAAACAGTCACAGTGCATAATTTAGAAATTAACTAGCAAACATTTTAAAATACGATTTTATCGCGAAATTTTAATGACGTAAGAATTGTACAATATAAAATGTGCACCAAAATTTCGCAAGTTCAGTTCAACAAAGTGACTTTTACATATAAACAACATTGTATGTAAAACACATTTTCAATACAAAATATTTAGACTTATTTTTCCGAAGTACATAAGCAAGAAGTAAGTTTAGTATATTTAAGAAGAGTAAAACAAAGGCATTGAAAAACTCTAGGTACTAAGGACATTGAAAACTGAAGCTTTCAACGAAATGCACTTTTAAAATAAGGAATATATATCTGTATTCTATTATATTTGTGCTGTATTGTTATTTACATAGATTTTATTTAAATATGAAGTTATAATTCAGTTTTCAGAACTTTATCGGATCTCCCTGTTAAGCCATCCAAAAATGTACGAAACCATACTAAGATAAAAAAAATAAGGTCAACAACAAGCGGAATTCTTGAATTCCAGGGCGAACCCTGATAAAACAATTCAAGAATTCCGCTTGCAAAATAGAATTGCATATTTTGAAAACTGGAAAATGAATTGAACAAAGCCAGATGTCGAAAATCCATGCCGTTTATTTCTGTTATATCCTATTCTCAGACTCCTAATAGTATTGAAAATTGTCTGCGAAAGAATTACATTACATTACACCAATATTATCCACATTGGAATTAAAGTAATGTAATTCGTTAAAGTTAGTGGTAACTTAGTAGCTAAACCTCTTGTCTGACAAGAGAAAGGGCGCGGTTTCAAATCTAGGTTCAAGCATGTATGTACCTCTGTGTTTTTCTATCATGTTTATATTAGAATTAATTATCAAATGCCTAAACGGTGAAGGAAAACATGATGAGGAAACATGCTTGTCGGAGAAGGCTAATAGGCCAATAGCTTTCAAAGAATAGTGAAGTTTCCAACGCGCAATATTGCCAGGGTGGTGGACTTTGGCCTATACCCCATTCATAGGGGAGACCCGGGCCCAGCAGTGGGACGCTACGGGTTGATGCAAATTCGTTTGCGGTTACTAGTTAATTAAACGATGAAACAATTGTATATTTAATAGTAGTCGGTTAATTAATTAGTGTTAATTTTGTACTCCATATTATTTGGGTCGTTTAATCCATATTATTTTGCGTAATTTTAACTGAGCGGGCGAGCGAGCGAAATGTCTGCTTGAAATCTGGCAAAATTTGTACTTTAACTGTTTGTACGTTGGTGTAGACGTTGGAATTCTCGAGCACATCGTAAATTTTAAATATTTGTAACGAGATTAGTATTATCTCATTCGGTATTTAACCTAAAAATCGGTCAAATCGTTGTGTAACAAAAATAGATAAAAAAAAATTAAAATTTTGTTAGTTAATTATTTAACTTTTGTATTATGAATACAAAGATTAAATAAAATGAGTGAATAGCACTCATTTTCAATATCTACAAAATTGACTGTTCTGCGTGTTACAGAGTACTTATATAAGTAAGACGTAAGCTTACATTACTGAAGTAGAAAATAGATATCACTAACTTATAAGATAAGGTCAATAGTGCTAAAACATGAAGACTTTTTTATATTGTATTCGGCGTCTTATCCACTTTATTTTACTCGTGCACCATTTACTTCCTCTGCACCATATTTGTCACCATATTGACTTGACGCCACCGTGAAGTCCGACAGCAACCGCTTTAAATCCCGGCCTGGTGATTTCAATTATTTAGCCTGTCTGCCACATGACCTACATATCGGAACTAGCAGACTGTAGGCGGGTTTTCCTGCGTCTATATTATTTCAGTGTCATGAATTTTTGGATGATGGATTTGGATGGATATTTGGTTTTAAGAAAATTTACCAAGAACATCGTTGTCGATTAGATTTGTCTTTGAATTATTCACTGTTTATTTTTATCATGATAATGGAGCAGGTTTTCAATTCTTTTCTTCTTCGATTGCTTAGAGACGGCTTGAAAAAATTATTTAATTGTTGAATAGACTTTTCAGTCGGTTCCATATTTTTTTATCAAAACCGGTCCGGTAGTTTGGTTTACAAAATAAATTAACCCAACAATTTAAGTTTGTTTTTGAGTTTTTCTATAGTAAATATTACTAGTTTATCATTATAACATATTTTTCCCACGGCTGTTCAAAAAGGATTTGTGTAATGTGTAATGTTTTAAATTGGAAAGTTTGTATGTATGTAAGTTTATTTGTCTAATTATGCCTATTGTCACTCCTACTAACACACAACACTACACAACACGTTGTCGCATGTGTTCTAAAATATACAGTATCACTGGAAATCAGCTTCTGATTATCGTAAGTAACAACTGTTGTTCTATGACTTTTGAAAATTTAGTTACTTAGTAATGTATTAGTCCTTTAATAAAGTTTCAAGACTCAGTTAAGCGATCCCAACTTCCTACTTTCCTAAATCCAAATTGCAGGTGAAATGCACACATAGTTAACAAACTGCAATTTCATGTGTCAGCATCTGCTTTATTGATGCCGAGCAAACCTGTGAAGGCCGGTGGAAGTCAATTGCGGCAGCCATTTTATATGGGCTTCGGGCTTTTAGCATCGGGCTTTTAGCGCGGTGGGTCAGCTGTTTGTTTGCTCAATCGATTGGTTAGGAATTGTTTTCGTTTCGTTATTGAACGCTTTGGTGCGAGCTATCATAATATTATAACTCGTGAGGGTTGACACGGAATTAAAATTGGTTAAACATAACTTATGCGAAGTGTTGACCTCACAAACATTATTTTTGTTTACAACTTTATAATCAGGTAAAAATAAAAATGTATGGATTAGAATAGTTAAATGTATTAGACTAACAGAAAGCAGTTATCTAGAATGTTAACTGATTTATGTCACTAACCGGCCCCAATTGAACTTAATGCGGTTTGAAACAACTAGCGTTGATCTTCCGTTATCCTAAATATATAAGTGTTATGCTAAAAACACCTAAAAAATATCAAAATCTGTTCATCTCTTCAGGAGCTACGATGCCACAGACAGACACACACTCTCACACACACAACACAGACACACGTCAAACTTATAACACGCCGTCGTTTTTGCGTCCGAGGTTTAAAAAAATAGCCCTTTGACACTGATGAAATTATTATTATGATTTCATGTTGGGTAACATCCGTTAGACGGAACATTTATGTCAAAATCAGCAGGTAAAAATACTCTTAGCTAACTTCCTTCCTCTCACAGAAAATTTCTCGCTTCAATTAAAAACACCCGACCATTTAAGAGTTTCGTACTATATTAAGTCGACCTGTATACCAAGTTATGTCAAGCTCAGCTGGAAGCTAAGATTATTAAGCGAGTACTAACAAATATAATACTGACAGCATCATCTTCAGAAATAAGATAACTATGCCAAACTTGATTGTGACGCGTTTGGAACGGTCAATAACTCGTCTAAAAATTCTAAAACAAATCATTGTTTAAAATTAAGTCTATTGTTTCTTGCTTTACTGCTATTTGTGGCAACTGCAAAGCCTCCTTTCATACCATTGTATACCTTATAATAACAAACGTACGAAACAAACACGCCACTAGTTTACATTTCAACTTCTGTTCACTTGGAACTATATGCCAGTAAACAAAGTAACTTACTCTACTGTTTCCGTTGTGTATACATAAAGTTTGTATGAATGCTGTTTCATTTGCCGGCTGTAGATTTTTTATATTTTAATTTCTTTTTTGTCTTTTAAACTACGATGCGGTCAACATGTTACTTAAGTATGTTAGCATCCCCTTGAGGGTGAGAATTTGACAGTTTTCCCTTCCCGGACTCACGTTTTTACATTATAATAGTACATTACTATATCAGTCTGTAATAACTGAGAACAGCGATGATGATGACAGAGAGGACTGCGTGGCACAAAGTTAGACCATCACAGCGCGGTAAGCATTGAAGCTCTTGATGACCAAGCTGGAATAAGGGCCGAGACCGATTGAAGCCTTTACAGCGCAAACAGCAAAAGCTGTAACGATTACCTAGCCTCAAGGCCGAGAGCGTAGTTATACTAAGCAGGAAGCCATCATAGCGTGGCCATTAGTGCAGTTATTGCAGACCAAGATTTTTAAAGTGTTTTACTCAACACGTTAAACCGAAAATAATAAAATCATTATTCTAAACAAAAGGCACATGTCTAACATCTATCTACATTATCGTTCCACAAGTTTATAATCTAAATACTGTGTTTACCTCACAAGGAATTTAGTAAAATATAACATCGAAACCAGGTGTTTAATTCACCATCGCCTCTTCCAATTAAACTTTGCCGAGGCAATGCGTTTTGTTCCCATTTTACAACTGTGAACTTTTCACTAGTTCTCCTTTGTGAGAAGCGCGGCTATGAAAAAGAGTTCCCGTTAGTAAGGTTTATTCTGTAGAAAAGTTTCTTCAAAGAATATCGGGGTAATTGTATGAGCTTTTGAATAATGAACGAAAGTACTGGCTAATAAGGTGAACAAGAAAGGGTTATAATGAAGCGTAAGCTTTTTCATGCTACAATAGCTTACAAAATACCTTCTGACCCATTATGTAGCTAGAAAATATTTTCCTACGGAGTTTGTTGAGTACTTAAAGCGAAGTCCCTCTCAAAATTACAAGCTTTGTCAGAGACGATGATAATTAAATATTTCATCACGTAGGTACTTACTAGTTTTGGAAATATAAGTTTTTCTTATAATTATATGCTACTTTTTTGCTAAATCAGGTGTGTATGTAACAAATAAAAAATAACACCAACTAGAAAAATCAATGCCACATTTCCACATACATACGAGTATGCAATTCTTACCATCGAACCAGCACAAAAAGGCAAAATAATCAGTTCTTTTTTTAATTTTTTTTTGATGGACTAAAGCTTTATACGGATAATTTACATTACCTATCTAATATATAACAGTATGACTTAGCTTGAACTTTTCATGTTCGTAATTTTATTGGTATAGATACTTTTGTAGTAAATCACACTTCACACTAATATTATAAAAAAGCGAAAGTTAGTGAGTATGTGTTTGTCTTTCACGGTCACACAGCCGAAAAGATTTTCGTTTATTTGGCTCCAGGATAGGTGAGATAGTCTGATTTCGCTACCACGGGGCGCAGCTAGTAGTTGATATTTTTATAGTGACTCTTATATTAATATCTAGGCTCTATTAAGATGTTTCTCAAGATCTAGACCGACTTAGAACAGCTGACGGCTAAGTTTAGCCACTTGGCATCTCGATTGAAAGCTTGCCAATTGACTGCCTTGTTCGCAACTAAGCGTTTATTAAGCTAAACTACTACTAACTTTCTTTTATATATCAACAGAATTACGACCTCGATTACTTGTTCTAGATAAGCGAGAGTTTACAATTGACCAAATAAAAAGAAATGCTTAAAGTGAAAAATCGTCTTTCCTACAGCCTTTTTTTTACCAACTTCAAAAGGCGGAGGTTTTTAGTTCCCGGGTTCTTTTCCAGATTTTTTAGAGTATGGACTGGAGGCCAGAATATTTGAAAAAATATTTATTTGTTATGGTTATGTTATTAGTGTACTTTCAAATTGGTTCCATATAATTGGTTCAAGAAAAACAAATAAATACATTTGTTTTTCTTTGACTACATATAAGTAAATAGTTTTGTCTGCCGAATTGAATTCTGTTTTGATGTTGGTATTACTTGTGATTTATAAACTAAACCATTTTGATACATTTTGTATGGGAACAATTGTGATAGAATATTGACTGACGTTAAAAAGGAGAAGGTTCTTAATTCGTCCCCAATTTCACAGTAACACAGAACAATCTTTTTTTGTTTCTTAGGGTATGCCACCCACATTTTTAAATAAATTGGTTAAGAGGTTGAATGTTTAAATCGAAATAACTGAAGTTCCTATCGGCGCGCCCGTAATATAAGTTGGTAGTTATTTTCTTAAACACAATAATTTTTAATCTCGAATGACTTTTATTATTAAGCTCAGAAAGTACAATAAGGCCACACATGGTTCTATTCAAAGCAAGAATTTAATTATTACACTGCCAAGAAATTCACACTTCTATACTTAATTCCATGTTGTTATGCTGTAGATCTGACAAGTACAGATAAAGAAAAAAAAGAAAATTAAATAAAATAATAGTATTACCACGACCGGCAACCTTACGACACTATAAAAAAATAACGACTTAAGAAAAAAAATTGAACTCCATATTTCTATTATGTTTTCATTAAATGGCCAATTTCTATTATGTTTGGTGCATGCACAACATACAATAACTAATTATGATTTGTGAATAAAAAAAAGGAGCATGTGGTTGTCTTTTTTTTATAGAGTCTTTAAAATATCACGGGAATTATTTCTCTTTGTCTCCGTTTTCACTTAGTTATATGACTCTTCTGAAACTTCTTACCGTCGTACAGGTGGTACTTTCTATCCAATCTTGACGAAACTTAGAATACAGTTTTTAAAATATTTTAGTCTTCAGGAATTTTATTTTGGCGTGAATTTCTCCCAAAAATGGGAAAGTTTGTTTGAAAATGCAAAAACCTCGATAAACCTAAACCTAAAAGTAGATTTTATAACTCGTGTAAAAAAACATCGCCTGAAACATTTGTAAATACTAAATTTTGACATTTTCGGAAGCCATTTGGAAACTTATTACTTTTAAAGCCCCAAAATTATTTCGGTCGTAGGGTCAACTGTTTTCAGATTGACTAGTATACCAAATAACCCAGTAAATAAATGTACCGGGTTATATTTTATTGTTCTTTTTGAACGAAGGTATAAAATTACTCTCGCTAGAGCTGTATCGATGCGATAAAAATGTCGGTACATTTTGTTACTTGTACCTAAAGCTTATATTGTTGTAGCAAAGCGTGCAATTCAATCTGCTGAGCTTTTCTGTAAAAATATTTCCTCAGGAAAATTGCAGCGCTTGCCTGGCTAGTGATGGAACGTGATAGTCGATTTCACAGGTTTGTTTAGATCGAACAAACCTGCGTATACGAGTAGGTATTTTTAACAGTTAAGAGTAAATATTGTGTTAATTGTCTATACCTACACGTAGTTCTGTTTTTTAATAGACTTAAAAAAATTGAGGAGGCTCTTAATTCTTTTACATCTTATATATAAAAATCAAATGCTGTTCGTTAGTCTCGCAAAAACTCGAAAACGGCTGGTCTGACGTAGCTGATTTTGGTCTTGAAATGTTTGTCGTACTCCAGGGAAGGTTTAAAAGTTGAGAAACATGAATAACTGTTAGGCGGTACGAAGTTCGCCAGGTCAGCTAGTCTTATATATAAAAATCAATTGCTGTTCGTTAGTCTCGCTAAAACTCGGGAACGGCTGGACCGATTTAGCTGATTTTGGTCTTGGAATGTTTGTCGTACTCCAGGGAAGGTTTAAACGATGAGAAACATACATAACTGTTAGGCGGTACGAAGTTCGCCGGGGCAGCTAGTCTTATATATAAAAATCAAATGCTGTTCGTTAGTCTCGCAAATACTCGAGAACGGCTGGGCAGAATTAGCTGATATTGGCCTTGAAATGTTTGTCGTACTCCAGGGAAGGTTTAAAAGGTGAGAAACATGAATAACTGTTAGGCGGTACGAAGTTCGCCGTCAGCTAGTCTTATATATAAAAATCAATTGCTGTTCGTTAGTCTCGCAAAAACTCAAGAACGGCTGGGCCGATTTAGCTGATTTTGGTCTTGAAATGTTTGTCGTACTCCAGGGAAGGTTTAAAAGGTGAGAAACGTACATAACTGTAAGGCGGTACGAAGATCGCCAGGTCAGCTAGTCTTTTATATATTTGGACTGATTTGGTTAAATACTGTTTTTTCCGCTTAGGAGCTTTAGCGTATACTGTGCTAAATTATATCATAATCGCAATCGGTATAGGACATTTGTAAATCAATATTATAAATGAAATTGTTTACCCTAGAAATTAAAGTATATAGGTTATCACTTCTTACATAGTATTAATATTTTTGTATTGTTATGTTTTGTGTGTCTACAATAAAGCGTTAATCTATCTATCTATCTGGTTTCTTGAAGATAATTATTGTGACTACAAAACATTCACAGGGAATATTAGTTAAAACAAAAATTAAATTAGAAGAAGCATATATTACGTGTAACAGAAAGGTGTGACAATAATTAAGAGTGTTAGTCTACCCATCAAAGTAAACATATTGTAGAACAAAATTTCGCAAAGTTCGAGTTAAAATTATTGCGTCCTCCATACATATTTTTTGGATGAAGAACCTAATATATTTTTTGATGAAGTAGCATAATTTTCTTCTATACATTAGGTTCACCTTGATTGGTAGACTAACACCCTTAAGTATCGTCACACCTTTCTGTTGCACGTTGTATATACATGTCATGTATGTTATGATGATAGCAATCTTAAACGTGTTAGAAAACAAAGCCTCAAGTTATCATCTCCAAATCTGTGTTAAGGTATTATTTAGCGCTACGTACTGTGAAGCTTTCCCAGATGTTATAAACTAATACAGTAGGTATCCTACATTTTCAAACTGAGGCAGCAGTCGACGGAGCGAGCCAACTGATTGTTAGTCGCTGTTTTTGCTAGTTAGTCGCCACGAACTTTATCCATTATATTTGCCGTATAAATTCGTTTTGTTTCAATGAGTAAGGAAATGAAATAATTTTTTTTTTGTTTTATTGATCGAGCAAACGAAGAGAGTGAGACGTGCCTACTCTGAGTCTAGGAAAATGATTTTCGCCTGTCAGTATACTCAGATGTTGGTAAATTATCATGACGAAACTTAGCTAAGAAATTCTAAATTATTTTTTAATTTTATTAGTCGTAGTTGATTTTGGAACGCGGGAGTATTATCCTAAATAGTGGGTAAATATTGCCACAGCCTTACCGAAGAAAAATAATCTGATTGTTTTAAGTGTATATAAGTCTATGTTATGTAAAGTAAAAATGTGCTAAACCAGTAGTACAGTGTAGTTTATGAAATATGTTATTCAATGTAATATTTTAAGGTTTCTCTAATTTTATATTATTCATTTACGTGCATGGTTTCGTTGAAGAAATCGCTTTGAGCGATAAGGACGCCATTAAAAAACTTAGTGTATATTTACGAGTATGAGCTTTTAATTGTTAGAATATTTTTTTGTTAAACTGGTTTTTTACTAAAGAGTTGTCTTATCTTATCTTACAGGAAATAAATTTTACTCGAAATTATTAATTCGTTTTTAGTTTTTGATACGCCCGTAATGTCAGCACCTTGTAAGCTTCTCAAAGAGAATTCATTTAACGACATCACCGGTTTAAAAGTGGATCTTAAAATTTCCTCTTGCGAAAATTGCACGATATTTACATAATAGCGCCGCGCGTTGGTGTCACATTATTGCCTTTTATTTTTAAACACATACATAATAGGTGTTGAAATATTGCTTGTCTAATATAATGCAAAGTATATTTATTTTTGGCATTAAGTATATATTGATTGATTAATTTTGACTAAATAAACATTGAAAATCTTATATCTTAATTTTGTTTATTATGTTATATTGTAAGATTATATTCTTGAATTCTTGTTGTTTTTGTAATTTGTGACAATCACAAATGTACTTTGATTAGTACCTTCATAATTATGTTGATAATAAATGAATATAAGGCTAAACATTATTATCTACCTATTTGCCTATTCACTTGAAGATTTATTCCACCAGACATATTGACGCCAAATGGTTGTGACACAGGTGTATTGCACGAGGGAATGTTCAACGAAATGATTTGTAATAGATCTGATTTTAATGTCATTTGAAAATAGTACATTAGTTATTCTTTTTTTACTGTAAAGAGAGATTAGAGTTAGAAATTGTAATTATAAAATATAGTTTATGGAACCGACGTTCACTAATATACTAAATTATACAATGCCTTGCAAATGTTACAATTTAGCGCAATACGCCTGATGTAAAGTGACACGGCCTAAAGTTAATAAGTCTAATAATACTCGTAGTCATCCAGGAATATAGAATCCGGCAGCGAGTTCCAAATTCTGGCAGTGGGTACAATAAAACCAACCAGAAAGATAGCGGTGTAACATATTATTGTAGACTTTAAAAAAATATATACTCAATATTTGTACGGAAATACAACACAGGCTTTCATAGGTTTTTATCACCTTACCAATACATCAAGTTTACTTAATGTATAAAATATGTTCGTGATAAAAACAAACGTTACTTTTCATTATTGATATGATAAAAAAGTAGAAATCAGCCAGTTAAAGCTTTGCACGTAACTTGTCTGGCATTTCACACAGATGAAATGATATATACGAGTACACTTAAGGGTACATGTACGAGTAACGGACACGTGAAAAGAAGGCACATTGGAAATATGTCCATTTAAACATCTTTGGACGTAATTTTATAGAAAATATTGGCGTTTCACCGCAATTTGCTTTATTGACTAACCGAGCTATACGTCTTTGATTCGAGTTTAGCACTTTTTTCCTTGATCTAATTGTATGTTTAGAGGTATTGTATTTTTTTATTAATATTAAGTAGTGGCGCAAATTACTATAAATCTTTCAAAAAAAAACTCATTACGCCCATAGTATATTGTCCATACAATTTAATTTGTATGTAATATTTCTGAGGCACAAAATTGTCACTACTAATACCGCTAGATCTCTAAAGGGTAATAACGTTAGGGTACTAATGAAACTACATCTCTTCATCTTTGGATGTTGGTCTGGAAGTTTCGTAAGACGCGTTCAAGTCGTAGTTTCCAACCTATATCTACAAAACAAACCGAACTACTGGACCCATTTTGATAAAATATATACAAGGCCAGCTGAAAACCAAAAATTCAATCTTGCAAAGAAAAAACGAATTTCTAAGCTGTCTAGGAGAAATGTTCCACAATTTCCGAATTTATAATTCAAATTAAAAAATCTGAAGTATTGAAATCCTTGTTTTGTAGTGAGTGTGACATAAGAAGCAATGACAAGTCTTACACATCCCATATAACAACCAACATTCAGTTGTTATATATACCTACATACGTACATAGACACATCGCACGAAACTGCGGTTTTCGTATGCAGAGCGCAACCCAACACATAAATATCAGAGGCACTAAAATACCTAGGCACTACCTACTTACCTATGTAGACCTAACTGCAACGTTGAAAAGAGGCCAAGGATTTCCAGACCCCGACACAGAATAAATACTAGCTACTACACAGGAAGGGTACAACGCAGTGTGAATATTTCATAAAAATGCTTTCGGCGCTGCAACTGAACTCTGTCATACGTAATGCCGTGAATTGGGAGATGTAATTTTCACGGAACGAGTGGGAAAATTCGGTGTCAATATAGTGTGGTTTGGTGTTGGAATGTTTAGTAGACATAGGTCTAACGTAGGACGTAATTTTATTTCAATTTTTTTACACAGATTTATGGGAAAGTTTGAATATAAAAAGCAATTAAAATACATGGTTATTGTTTATGAGTGTGTAAGTGGACAGTTTTAGGAACCAAAATATTACGAGAGTTTACATATTATGTCATTGCTATGAGCTTACATTACAGATGGAAAATAATACCCCGCAATTCAGCCGCTAGGCACATTTGCTACCTATTATTAATGTGTTAGCGATAAAATAATACGTAAATAATATATATTTTTGTGGTGACGACGACGTGACGACCCTAGAATGTAGTACGCTTGCCTAGAAGAAACAAATTAATACGCGATTTGAAAAGGCTGAGCTTATATTCTTAGTAATCGGGAAATAGCTAATGACGTAACACTAAACGCCCACATATTTTTCACTTATTTTAGTAAGACTGAGATAACCATTTAAAAAACGGTTTTAAAGAGATAGTAAGTATTTACATCTCGTATTACCGTTGGTTCGGAGAGTTTCATCGCGGGAAATTAAATTCTCATTCATACCACAAAGCACTGTAGCTTCTTGCCAGTAAGTAGTAAGTAACAAGGGCCAGTCAGTATTTGGCTAGCGTACGCTCGACTCATCTATCTGACCTAGCCAGCTCGTATGTCAAGATCTGTCGAAATTCCAGGCGCAGGATACAGCTCCTGTAAATCTAGGTGGAATTCAGCTGTTGGGTCATTGACATGATATAGTTACGAATTCTGATCTGTATAGTTTTATTGTACATGCTATTTTGTACTGAGGAGTACACGAAAAAGCTCATTGATGTCAAACAGTCATTTCAGTAAAAATTACCAATATTTTACTCGCACACATATTATAAATGCGAACGTGTATTTGATGGTTTATGGGTTTGTTCACATATAATAATATAATAACATGCCTAATATAAAAGAACAGTCGTAAAAACTTTCTTCATTTATTGAAGTCGGTTAGAAAATATGTATAATATCAGATTATAATAAACATAAGAAACGTTAGAGACTAAATTCTGCAACACAGGTGCGCTTAGTGCAGAATTTAGGTAAACATAATATGTTATATGGCGTACTTAGTTACTATATACCTAGTCTTACATAAGTTACATTATATAACTATATTTGTGGTGCAATTACAATTACAAACATTAAGGATAAGACACAGTATCCTACCTTACCTAGTACCTAACTTATTCAAAACACAATAAAACGTAAAGCAGTAAGCAAGTACATTATTCAAGGAAATTTCACTTCTAGCGAACAAACTTCCTCAAATTGTTCTCTTCAGATCCGCTCGTAACTTCACGGCTTCATCAGCGTTACAATGTTAAAGAAAGTTGCGGAAAAACCGTCAATTTTCTAAGTAAAATACTAACAAAGTCCAAGTTTAGTCCCGAAGGTCCCGATTAGATTTATTTAAAACAGAAGACGAACAGTAGGAATAAAAGTAGGTAGTCCGTAGAGGACAAAAATATTGTTTCACTTGCACAGGATGTATTATAACGAAGCTTAAAATTAGGTATATAAACGGTGGTAATATAAATACCCTACGACAAGAATTGTCGACGTAGGTAAATTATGCGAGTAATAAACCTGTCGTGATTTCATGTAAATCATTTAAACAACTTGTAACTAATCGGTTTTTCATATAATTAAGTGAAACATTAGTAGTAAAAAGCGAGTTCGAAAAAAACCCGACTGTCATATCGTTAAACCTGTGTATCATCCTTATTTTTTTTTGATATTCAGTGTCACTCTCACGTCTAAGACAAATCTATTGACACCACTCACATAAAAATACGACAAATCGTTTAGGCTCTAGAGCGTGCCAAAGAAATATACATACATACATCTATAGGTACATAAATACATACCATACATACCTACACTCTAAAAACGTAACTCCTGCTTCTTTCGCAGTCGGTTAAAAAGTACTTCATCACTTCGAAATAACTGATATTGTTACTAACTAATAATGAAAATTAGATAGGTTTATGTATCTAGTAACCTACGTAAGTACTTCCTACCTAATTGTGTAGTAGTAATTTCCTATCACGAACTTGGCTTGGCAAGCGTCCACTACATTTTCCAATACCTACAGGAGCCATCGCAGCTACATAGATAAATATGCCGTCCCGGGAACACTCAATTTATGTACGTAGACATAAACTTGCACCTCAGCTTCTAGTATTTTGCTAAAGTATGGGTTTGGTACTTACTTGTAGCGCTGACTTCAGGACCGAGAGACTCGAAGGCTTTCCCAAAACTTAGCTTCAGTAAACGATCTGAATCTGCAACAAAATAGTTATATTGAATACAATAAAATGACGTACAAATAAACTAAATAGTTGAAAATATTTAAATGTAATTTCAATAGAAACGCCATCTAACAAAACCCTGCTAAATCGTTTAGATTACGAAAACACAACCCTGCAAACAGAGTGAGAACACCGTTTTCCACGAATGTCTGTTGTAGTACTCACTAATTGGCAGAGATGGCGCTTTGGCAAATATTTTCTGTAAATTTAACAGTGCTAAGACAGATGGCGCTTAGCATGGCGTGCATTATTTTTTGTAGTGTACTTATATTCATATTATCTCTGTAGTACCTATAAACGAAAAATAAATTTTCACACGAACAGTAGGTGTCAGTGTGAATATAATCTATCATTTATTTCCTATTACTAATGAGTGACAAATGAGGGTAAGTATAATATGAGGATAAGGATCTCAGACTAAAACATACCAGCAGCTGTAGAATCTGGCGGTGGTTGAAAAGTGAAGGTGGCTGCAAATCCTTGACCCGGAGATTCAGAGTTAGCAGTGAATTGTAGAAGAAGAGCTGGGCCCGTTGAAAGTACCTCGTAACCTGCAATTTTTGAAGTATTAGTATGCAGAACTATATATACAAAATATACGCCTAAGTAAAGAAAAATTTGGTAAGTAGGTAAATAGTAATAGTTTTTTTTATAAAACCGTGTGTTTGACCGCTACTCGTCTGATGTGAAGCGATGATGCGGTCAAAAATTGAGCACGCTTGTCTAGAAAAAACCGATGAATTTGTGACTTGAAAAGACTCAGAACACGTTTACGTATCGCGTTCTCTACTGGGCACTGGCACCCGCATTCAAAAAGAATTTAGCAGAGTCTATGACTGCTGGGCTGATTTGCGTGACCACAATATTAGGTACTTATTCCGAAGCCTTCTCCAAAAACCAAGCTACCTTATGGAAGCACAACACGTGATAATTACATTAAATTTAACGCTACGCTAGCAAACAAACTTAGAAGCAAGCCTGAGGAAAGAGAGGTCTGTCCCGGGTTTGAACCCACCGTTATATAGCCGTAAAAGCGTAAATACCTAACTAATTAATGAGCTGGTTAAACACGTGTAAATGTCAAAAACACAAAATTTCAACCTGTCTTTTTGGTGCACATTCCACTCACGAAAAGCTTTCACCGCTGCTGTGTATTTTGCATAATAATAATCTTAAATCCTTTTACAAAAATATGCAAACCTGGTGCTTTTGGCTTTTAGAGCCTTTATACACCTTTTAGGAAATCACGTTTTTCATTACCGGCGCATACAGCACGTAAAGCTCGCTTTATATCATACGCGAAAGAGTAAAAAAAAACCTCCATGCAACAATATTTTCTTACACAAGGACTGACGTAGATAATTCTTTTGTGAGGGAATAATTATCAGCAAAAACCTAATCTAGCCGTCTAATAAGGTCCTTGATTAGCAATAAGTTAAGGTAATGAATGCCTAATAAGCGTTGGCAAAATATTATTTTTAATGCTGTATATAATGATAAAATTAATACGGGTTGATTGACCCTAAAAATATATTTCGAATAGTAAATACTCAGGTCTATAATAAATTTAATCTGTTAACGACTTAAGCTTTTGAGTCGGCGTAATAAATAGGTATATACAAGGGGTCGGCACTCGAAGTGTTACCAATTCAAAATGCTGTAATTTTAAGAATTTTGTTTCTTTTTATTTATAAACTTCAATATATAGAAAAAAAACATTTAAAATTAAAAAAGAAAAAAATATTGTTCGATGTGGCCACCTTTAGCGCGGATAACAGCATCGAGTCTCTCCGAGAAGGCTTCACACGCTGCACGAATGTGGTCTGCTGATGTTTTGTTCCATTCTCGGCCAATCTTTAAGGCGTCGACTGTCTCATATTTTTTTGCTGACACTTTGGCCTCTAGAATTGACCATATGGAAAAATCCATTGGGTTTAAGTCCGGCGAATATGGTGGCCATTGTTGCGAAGAAATGAAACTCGGAACTTTTTCTTGCAAATAAATTTGGGTTTCACGGGCTTTGTGGGATGGTGCCGAGTCTTGCTGAAACGTCCAATGGTTTCTTTTTGCCGACCGAATTTCTTACGTGGCCAAGGTAACAAAACATCGTTTAAAATCTTTTCACGGTAGATTTGCTGGTTTATCTTTGCACCCTGCTCAATGAAAACGAGAGGTGAACGTCCCGTAGCAGTTATCGCGGCCCAAACCATCACTGATGCTGGTGCTTGCTTTCGCAGAGCAATTCGTTGGTCTAAATTGTCGTTTGATTTAGACTTTAACCATACGCGATCATTTTGTTTGTTCACATATTGCTGAACCGTAAAAAAATTTTCATCGGAAAATACCAAATTTTCAAGCTTGGTATCAACGTGCAACTGCTTTAACTCTTAGCTCTTTCTAGGCGAACTGCCTTTTGTGCAAGTGTCAAGTCTTGCACTTTTTGTAGATATTTTGTAAGGCTTCAGTTGTATATACGTCCTATATTAAAAAATAAACTACAACTGAAGCCTTACAAAATACCTACAAAAAGTGCAAGACTGCTCCGGGCAGATACATTAAGACTTTTCGCCAATTTAACTGGGCTTTGTCGTGGATTTCGTTCAATTCTAGCCTTTACCTTTCGAACCATTTCTGATGATGTTGCTGTTGTTGGATGTCCACCTCCATGGCGTTTCTTGATGCTACCCGTATCATTGTAACGCGTGATGTTCCGATACAAAAACATTTTATTCAGATGTAAATGTCGTAGCACATTAACAATGCCTGGTTGCGATTTTCCAGCCAAATACAAAGTAATGACACTGTGGCGTTTGAATGCCATCTGGATAACTTTTTTTAGCAGCGACGAAAAACAATGAGCTTCTGTATGTTTAGGAACAATACAATAGACTTACGACTGTGAAAAAATGGGCACCATATTGTAAACAGTTTGGTTGCTATAGCAACTTAAAGTTAGTAACACTTCGAGTGCCTACCCCTGTATTTTGATAAGACGTCATAGCAATTCAAACGTATTGAATAGTTTAGGTATTTTTTGCGTATAGTCGCAGTTTTCGACTGTGGGGAAAATTCAGTCGAACATCCTGCAATTCTTAATTTTTTTTTTAAATAAGTAGATTGACTGAATGTCACAATAAGTGCACAAAAAGGCCTTAACATATATAAATTTCCACAAATTCTATGGTTTATATCCTGCTCTATATTAGTTTGGTGTATTTTGTTTACATTATGTACTGAAACTGTCTCTACTTTCATAACCGTAACACAAATAAATATATATTTATATATACCAACTCCGGCAGTTTCTAGTACAATCTGGGGGTCGGCCAAGTCGAGCAAACAATGGCACGGCGGCCGTACCATCCTGTTCTCGAAGCGGTAAGAGCCGTTTTCGACCCCCCTGTAGCTTTGTTGTGGGAGATGCTAAACCCAAACTTGTTGTAACTAATGAAGGCAAACATCAATAGATATATTTCTAAATTACATCAAATTTGGGCCAGTACTTTAAGAATTATAGTAATTCAAATTTCCTTAGTTTTGTCACTAATTCACTAGCTCACTGACTCACCGGTCGTCAGAATTCTAACGTACATACTTCTAGCAAACCTCTGTGAACTACAAGTACTTAATTGTCTTGTGGATTATGTCAATCAAGAACTAAAACGAAGAAAAACTTAGTAAGCTACAGTGCTTATGAGTTTAGCATTCAATTAGCTCTAAATGCTATGATTTGTTTTAGACTTGTTAAGTTTTCAATCTGTGCTAAAAGTTTTCATTAAACATTTTAGTACGTGAACATAAAACACCGAATGCTACAACTGCACGACATTTGGTTCATAGACTAAAATGTAATTAGTAAAATTCCTATGGATTTTGTTAGTTGATTCAGTAGGTAAGTTAATTGCTTTTAGATAAGTGGTTTTTGCTAGCTTTGCACTCGTTATATTTGTTTTCTTGAGAAAAGCAGCCTATGGTGTTTCTGGCCCTCAAACTATTTGTGTGCAATAAATCAGTTCGATCCACTCAGTGGCTAAGGAGAAAAAGACAAGGTTTATTTTTAGCCGTGAACTTGACTACGAAAGAAGGAGGGTTATGTTTTTCGAGTGTATGAATGTATGTATGTATATATATTCTTTGGCACACTCTAGAGTCAAAACGGTTTGTCGTATTTTTTATGAGTGGTGCCAAAAGATTCGTTTCATTCGTGAGAATGACACATACATACATCAAATATAAATAAAAAAATAAGCAAAGTTAAGGTTTTTGGCGACAAAAAGTTATCTGAAAAAAATTGCTTTCGCAGACGGGTTTTAATATTTTTCTTCTCGTATTTTTGTGTCAAAATATAAAAAAAAATTTCTTTAATTACGAGTGCCATACAATAGCTATAGGTCATCGGTAGTGCAAAGAAACTACTCCAAAAACAAACTAGGTACCTAACACTAAAAAAGAAAAACTCGTATGCTACGAATCTACGACTTCTAACTTTAACATTCAATTACCTAATAGCACTACAAGCAAGCCACAACACTGCTTTGTCATGGCATTATTCATTCAAAAAGAGGGACGTTCGACAAGGAAGCCACGTGACAGACTCAATGCCTTGTTGAATAGAAATGCATGCTCGGATACAGACGATCGATTCTCGACTTTCCACACGAGTAGTATTGGAAAGGTGTAAAGTATATTGCTTTCAAAATGAACTAGGTAAAAGATTACATATTCTAGTACTAAGGATATTGGGTATTACTTAGCTACATAGTATTTGAGTGAGTAGAGTAATCAAATGCAAAGTGCCACCTAAATAACTTAAGAGGTTTGTGGTCTTGAGACTTTTGTCACAGGCAATAAGTCTCATGAAATTCATTAAGTTATTTTGCACAGGTATAATACTTAATTGAAAAATTGTAGAACATCCTATTAACAAGTGTTATCTATTTATCATAAGAACTGAAACTGCGAGATGGGAGATGCGACTGCGAGATTTAGTACTACTTATGGCCATCTGCAAATAAAGAAAAATCCAATGACACCTCGCATATCAAAATTGGTCTATTTGTTTAGGCTGTAGATGTTCGCATTGTTAGACATACGTACTTAAATATAGATATACAAACTTACTAACATACATTCGAAAATCATTATCTTTCTTTTGGGCATCATAAAAATACAACCAAAACAAAAACATTGAAAAACACATATAATAATAATAATGTTTTGTCTAAGTATAAAAAATATAGACATGATTTTGATACACTCATTACTCTGTCCTGTTTTTGCTACATAGAAATAAATCAATATTAGATTTATATTCCAAAATTACCGAATCTTCCGTTGTTATTTCTTTCCGTTCCCATTTCTCCTTCAGTCCCGGTAAATTTGAGTTACACTCATAACTTCATTTCTCGGAAAATAGAAGGCAGAGACTGTGACGTGCAATCTCTCGACGTGATATTTCGCAGTAGGTGCGAAATTGTTGAAAACTTGCAAATCGTTTTACATTGCTGGCAGTGCTCGGGGCTCGGCGCGAAATTGTTTACGAAGTCGGCAATGAACCTTATTTTTTGGTGATACGAGTTCAGAGTAAATGGAACTTTGTGTTATATTTTACCGATGTTTTGTTACGGTAAAATTTTAATAAATAAGGTGAAATATGGAGAAACTATGGTGACTAGCTGTAGCTAGAGGTGTTACCGGCGGATAATAGTAGTATATGTACTATAAAAGATACATTTTCCAAGTTTATTCAGATATTATTGCAAAAATAGTGATAAATTTTATTTTATTTTTTATTTTATCTTCATAAGTACAGTAACAGACATTATGCTATTGTTTACTTACACACCTTAGCAATATAAAACCGTTTCAAGCCTAATGCCCAATTACAACTGTACATAACTTAGGTATGAGTATATTATAGACACAATAAAAAAAAGATATAATTTTGGGAATTTAACAAACAACGAACAAATTTAGATTATTTTAAGTTAATTTAGAGCGAAGACATGATTGAAAAGACGAATAACTACAACCCAATATGTCCTTGGAATTTGAAATAGTTAAAGTTTCATATAAGCCGTTATATAAATTGCACATACAATCACAAACGTGCAAACTTCATCATTTAGTACAGTGACAGCTTCTTGACTTCGTACACTACTAATCTATAACTCTGCATTAGTGAGATATGGTAATAATATAGTATTATTGAATTAGTTACGAGTTTTTTGCTAGTATTTGTATTTTTTCTTTAACATCACCGATCCAAGTAGTAAACATGACAATATTACATTATAGTCAGGATAATACACACTCAAGAAATTGCGCCACGAAATAGTCAATGGGCAATTCTCACGTTTTCCCCGGGAGTCTAAGTGTGGTCGCAGACTGGTTTCCAGGGAAGCAAGTGTCCAACCGCCGAATTATTCACACCACTTTGAAGCAACGTTCACTCGACTGTAAAATTTCAGTGGAAAAGTGACAATCTCGGAATATTTTCCGATCTATAACTGACTGAGATATTGGACGGCTAGTTTACGATTTTAGCTTTCAGAAAAAACAGGAGTTCTGTATCACTTTGATAAATCGTCATTTGGAAAGTAAATTTTTTATTTGAAACAATATACCGTTCAGGCAGATAATGTCCAGTGTTCCGAAAAACTGCCCAAGTAAATTAAAATATGTATATGTATTCCGACGAATTCAATATGTTCTCTTTTTTTGAAGTCTACACAAACTTTTCAATACACAGAAAATTTGACTAACGCCCACCGCTAACATTGGTAATCGGAGACCTAGAGTAGAAACACGTACAAAACACGAAATATGTAATTTTCGAATTATACTTCTTCCTATGTTTCAAGAATTATACTTAAATAGTTAAAGATGATTAAACCTTTTCATTTCCACCTCAGTTTGTATCTATATTTGATTAAGGGTAAGTACTTATTGGTTAGAGTTTCAGAATTTTCCAAGTTTATGATTTATTAGTATATACATAATATATTTGCCGCTTTTTTATCTTCAAAGTTCTTGAAGCAATATGCTTCAACATAGAGGCAGTGAAAAGGTAATTGACCAAACGAACGGATCGAGCGAAGCATCTCTAAGAGTCTGGCAAACTTATTTAACCTTTGTGTCTGTCAGTCGTAAAGTATTTGGGGATATTACTGAAAAAATCGGGAAAAATTTTTACTTTGCTATTTACTATTAATTTTTAGTTAGGTTAGCTATTAAATCTGGCGAACCCTGTATTGGAAATCTAAAACTTCGAATAATTATATCACAGAAATAGAAGCAACCCGAGCACTTTATATACTTATTAACTTTGTTAGAAGTTAATTAATTATTCTGTTATCTTTATACAGGCGTTACACGTGTTCATTCGCCGAAAACCAGAAAAATAAACACAATAGAAAAGTTTGGCGTAATCAAGTTTTGGGTAGTTATCGAACATAGAAATGTTGTTAAGGGATCTAGTGTTATCAAGCTTTTTTTTATAAATAAATGGCTTGCGTTTGACCACAACTCGAATGATGTAAAGCGACCGACGATGCAGCCTAGGATGTGGCACGCTTGCCTAGAAGAAACCGATTTACTCGCAATTTGAAAAGATCGAGATTACAGTTATCGGGAAATAGAGAACTCGGAAGGGAATTAGACAACCTAGCTGTACGCACAATAAAAGTAGCTGCAAAGCGTTTTGTGTGAGTCTGTGGAATCTCTACCATGTACCGGTGGCGTCTTGCAGTATCTCTACTTGTCCGATTGTAGAAAGAGGATGGGGGAATCAACTTATGTAATTCCAAGGCACAATCTCCGAAATGTATCAGATAAAAACATCTGTTTTTTATCTGTTAGCTAGCCACTTTTCGACGATGCTCAAGGCTTTGAAGGTTAGTTTTTGCTAGAGCGTCGTTGCCTATAAGTCTCTTAGCAATCCTCTCGACAGACTCCAACGTTTCAAGCTGATATCTAGTTGAGCCATCCCAAAGATGCGAGCAGTACTCTATGCACGATCGAACTTGTGCTTTATACCGCCGCACCTTCGAGCGAACACCAAGCTTTTTGGCAGCTAGTTGAGCTTTAGACTCAATGTACGTGTCAAAACTGAGCGTTGAAGTCATCGTGACACCTAGTAGCTCAAGGTGGTCTGTAAGAGGAACGGACACATCTCGGAAAGTAGTAAAGGGCTAGCTGGAATGGCCTCCTTTTGTCTTAGCTGCATTGCATTTGACCAGATTAGCATCGCCCCAATCGGAGACTGCTTTGAGGGATAAATTCAACCGCTCGACCATGGCTTCTCTAAGTGACTGAATCTCAGCCGTACTGGCACGCGGGGAAGATATTATGTAGCTCTCAACAACCGTGCTGTCATCTGCATACCCAGATTTTTTGGTTTTAGCAGATCGTTAATATGCAGCAAAAAAAGAGTTGCTGAGAGCACCGACCCCTGAGGGACTCCGCCATTTGGTCTTACGAGCAACCTTCAACGATCACTCGTATTGACCGGCCCCTTAGAAAGTCCGATATCCACCCACATAACCCAGCGGGCAAGCCGTATTTAGGAAGCTTGCTAACAAGACCTTCGTGGCAGACCCTGTCGAAAGCCTTCGAAATGTCAAGATAAACGGCAAGCTTTTGCCCGTGGCTTTTCCGTTGGGATAAGTAGTGGCACTCTGCGGACCCCTAACGAAAGATAGTGAAATTTTGTAACGAGCTTTGGGTAATTCGTGATGCTTCTTTTTCGTATCCAGTCTGAAACTGTATGTGAATCAGGCTGTAGACTTTAGGTACAGTCAGTTTATCATAATGACAAACAATTTTTTTTTGTAATTACCGACTTCAAGGTAGTTTTATTTAAAACCAAACTACCAGACCGGTTTTGTCAAAATTAAAATGGGACTTCATTTTTACGTGCCAAAAACTGTCATAAAACAGTTTAGTCGGTAAATAAATAACTTTAAGTTGAAAAAACATAATATAATTTACAAAAGCTAGTTTCTTACCTGTAAGTTCATTACAGAGCATGGCAATAGCTGGTGAGTTGGTGTCCCGTCCGTCAAACACTTTGATGATGTCCGCCCGCCGCAAGCAACTGGAAATTGCGTTTACTTTGTTAGCACTGAATCTAGGTCGTGTAATAACAGTAAACAAGCCACTGTTCAGCTTGGAGCTTTGAGTTATACAGGCACGGGCTGGATAAGAGTCGCTGATGGGGTAATATTTGAGTTACAATCATTACAAGAGCTTGTAATGATTGTAACTCAAATATTTACAACTTAATTGACTATAAATCGATCAGCTCAATAGCAGTTTTTTCTCTTGTACTTAAAAAAAAACATACTTCAATGCGGCATAAGCTGACTATACTTTTTGCAGATATTTTGATTTAAAAACAATATAAAAGGTAAACCGTTTCAAACGATTTTTTTACAAATTGGACAATCCAACTCTTAGATATCAGGTAACAAACAAAAATTCAGTTAAATTGAGTACCTCCATAGTTTTTGAAGTCGCCAAAAATAGCATACTAATACGAGACTATCTCCTATGGCATGGACCCAGTGGATTATACTCAGTGTTTAGCCAACAAAACAGTATAAACCAAGCTAGAAAATCCCTTATCAAATATTAAGGTTCTCCAGTGACTCCAGCTGTACCTACTGCGTACCTTCTGATTCTTCATACTTACAAAGGTTATATCGTGTAATATGAGAGACAATATATAGCCTATATATAGGCCAGGATTATGTTATATCTCTCTCGCGGCGGAAAGCGAGCTTAGGGTTTTAGGAAAGGACGTGTGGGTAAGGGAGGTCTTACAGAAAAGAAAAGATATTAAATACAAAATTAAAGGTCAACAAGTAGGTACTTGCGATAATCAATAAGTAATATTTAAAAAATCTGTTTAAAAACTAGTTTTTTTTTAAAGTGATTACCGAATACCATAGCGGCAGGCTCCTTTGGAACTATTTAGATTTAAAAATCAATTTCCTCGTAACCGATTCTGATATAATTAAAATGTTACCACATGGGAGGATACGAGTATACCCTTTCAAACAAAAATAACGATTCAAATCTGTTCAGCCGTCATCGAGAAATTAGTTAGTATAAGCAAGTGGTTAGAAGCGAGTTTGAAAAAGTCCGACTGCTAAATCGTTAAACCAGTGTATCATCCCTAATTTCCTTATTTTTTTTAATTTTTATGTACCCAGTGTCACTTTCACGACTAAGACAAATCTAATGACACCACTCACATTAAAATACGATAAGTCGTTTAGGCTCTGGGACGTGCCAAAGAAATATACATACATATTTAATACCTACACACATAAATACACTCGAAAAACATAACCCTTCCTCTTTCGCAGTCGGTAAAAAATACAGTCGAATGAGTACCTACTCTTTATTAGAAGTTTAATTTGAGTATTAAAACGAAGAATGTTTTTAAGTTGACATAGGAGCCAAAGTTATTCGTTTTCGTAACACTAAAACAAATATTTATATTAAAACTTATTGTGCAATAACTGGACCGGCCGCGAACCGAACTTAGAACCGTTAGCTCTCGAAGCAAACGTATTATACAAAAACTGGACCGGCCGCGAACCGAACTTAGAACCGTTAGCTCTCGAAGCAAACGTATTATACAATAACTGGACCGGCCGCGAACCGAACTTAGAACCGTTAGCTCTCGAAGCAAACGTATTATACAATAACTGGACCGGCCGCGAACCGAACTTAGAACCGTTAGCTCTCGAAGCAAACGTATTATACAAAAACTGGACCGGCCGCGAACCGAACTTAGAACCGTTAGCTCTCGAAGCAAACGTATTATACAATAACTGGACCGGCCGCGAACCGAACTTAGAACCGTTAGCTCTCGAAGCAAACGTATTATACAATAACTGGACCGGCCGCGAACCGAACTTAGAACCGTTAGCTCTCGAAGCAAACGTATTATACAATAACTGGACCGGCCGCGAACCGAACTTAGAACCGTTAGCTCTCGAAGCAAACGTATTATACAATAACTGGACCGGCCGCGAACCGAACTTAGAACCGTTAGCTCTCGAAGCAAACGTATTATACAATAACTGGACCGGCCGCGAACCGAACTTAGAACCGTTAGCTCTCGAAGCAAACGTATTATACAATAACTGGACCGGCCGCGAACCGAACTTAGAACCGTTAGCTCTCGAAGCAAACGTATTATACAATAACTGGACCGGCCGCGAACCGAACTTAGAACCGTTAGCTCTCGAAGCAAACGTATTATACAATAACTGGACCGGCCGCGAACCGAACTTAGAACCGTTAGCTCTCGAAGCAAACGTATTATACAATAACTGGACCGGCCGCGAACCGAACTTAGAACCGTTAGCTCTCGAAGCAAACGTATTATACAATAACTGGACCGGCCGCGAACCGAACTTAGAACCGTTAGCTCTCGAAGCAAACGTATTATACAATAACTGGACCGGCCGCGAACCGAACTTAGAACCGTTAGCTCTCGAAGCAAACGTATTATACAATAACTGGACCGGCCGCGAACCGAACTTAGAACCGTTAGCTCTCGAAGCAAACGTATTATACAATAACTGGACCGGCCGCGAACCGAACTTAGAACCGTTAGCTCTCGAAGCAAACGTATTATACAATAACTGGACCGGCCGCGAACCGAACTTAGAACCGTTAGCTCTCGAAGCAAACGTATTATACAATAACTGGACCGGCCGCGAACCGAACTTAGAACCGTTAGCTCTCGAAGCAAACGTATTATATAATAACTGGACCGGCCGCGAACCGAACTTAGAACCGTTAGCTCTCGAAGCAAACGTATTATACAATAACTGGACCGGCCGCGAACCGAACTTAGAACCGTTAGCTCTCGAAGCAAACGTATTATACAATAACTGGACCGGCCGCGAACCGAACTTAGAACCGTTAGCTCTCGAAGCAAACGTATTATACAATAGCTGGACCGGCCGCGAACCGAACTTAGAACCGTTAGCTCTCGAAGCAAACGTATTATACAATAACTGGACCGGCCGCGAACCGAACTTAGAACCGTTAGCTCTCGAAGCAAACGTATTATACAATAACTGGACCGGCCGCGAACCGAACTTAGAACCGTTAGCTCTTGAAGCAAACGTATTATACAATAACTGGACCGGCCGCGAACCGAACTTAGAACCGTTAGCTCTTGAAGCAAACGTATTATACTAACAACTAAGCCATATAATAAAGAGTACTTTCTCTAACTAACTAACTAAATCAATGCAGTCGTCAAATTATAATATAAGTCTAAGTTAAAGTATTGAATAAAATGTGCTTGAAAGTTTCATACGATCTACGAGTATGGCGGTAAACGAAATTTCGTGGTTACGAGATGAGGAAACTTCTAAAATATAGGGGTTAATTTCTAAACCAGTTTACCGTAAGCGAGTTATACGAAACTAAAATGGAATCTAATCGCTTGATGAGCAAGCCATAGCGAGTTAATAAATAATCACTAGCGGGAACGGAACACGTTTGAAATTGAACGTTTTAGTAGACGAGTTTTAGTTTTCTAGTAATCATGTTCAGTATATTGATTCACTTGATTATTATTATTAATTAATTATCTGTGACTGAAGGATAAGATTGACGTGTAAATGAAAATGAATGAACTGGTAATTATAGTATTAATTTGATATATTGATTATTAATATTTACGTTGAAGATTAAAAGCTTTTTGTAAGCTAGGACGTAATAATATTTTAAAAGATCGGGACTAAAACATTTATTATAAGGTTAAGGTATTTAACGAGTAAAGGTTATAAATTGCTAATTTAGTCATTTATTTTTAAAAGCTCTTATTTTATTTACAATACAATTAATTACATGTATGTTTCGGCTTGCAACTTTATTTTAAAGTAGTAAATTTACTGGTCACCTATTGATTTTGCACAAGTATGGACATTATTTAATTTTGTTTTTACTTTTAATTGTCTCAAACACAGAAAATAAACTTAAACTTAAATTATTACATTGCAAAATGTATATAACATAAAAGCTTGTCGCACCTATATTCGTATGTACATTTTGATTTGATATTTATATATTCATTTTTATAGTAATGATGATTTTTTTATTATAACTATTTACTGATCAATACTTATTTCGATAGTTATTTTTATTTCTAAGACAGTCAGGCATTAAACCACCAACTCGCACAACCTCTGCGACCAAGGCCCTAGATGGAGCATACCTAGTCTAGCATACACTGCCTCTTAAAGAATTGCCAGACGGAACACACCGTGAAGAGCTTGGCGATAGATTTAATCCACTTGTGTAGCAAGCCAGGCGAGCGTTAGCAAACGCCCTACCACCATGTATGGTTTCCTCATGATATTTTCTTTCATCGGTAATTTACATTTCATTATTTTACACAAGTACGTAGATTCTTCTGCCAAGTTCTCAATTGTAAAATTTTCGATTTGCCAATCTATCAAACTTCTTAAACCGTTTCGAAATGAATTCAAACTAATAAAACTGCCACAACATCGCGAACCGTGGCGACACCAATGTTCCAAATATTGAATACCGTCAGCCGTCTAACGCCCGGACTCGCATAAAGAGCACCATAAAATCCCCACCTACAATGTTACTACACTATAAAACTGAAAACGGTAGGAAATTGCAGTGTTACATCGGTCGGAAAATTTTACGGTGCCAATATTAGCTTTTATTTTTGAAATATGGACGTAACATTTTAGAAAGGACTGACCGTTTATGAGACGCGCGGAGATTGTTAAGTGGCTTTGGTGTTAGAAAACCCTGGTGAAGATAATCAAGTTTTATGTAGATTTCTGAGGCAACAAAATAAGGTTTTATATTCTCACAATAAATATGACGACGAAATTATTCTATTACGCTAAAATATATGTCTATGCTTTGCTAACGCATAAAACTTATCTGAATATCTTTTTTATTACTCAAATAAGCTTAAAGTAATTCCAAAAAATATTCTAGTTTAAAATTGTAGCATCTCATGTCATTATATCAAAATCGATCAAGTAGTTTAAAAAAATAATAATTGAATAGGTAATTAGTAGAGATGGGGATTGAACTCTGTTTTCACTTTTTGACAGTTTGTCATAAAGAGTGGATTAATATAGATAAAGTAAGCTTAGTCCTTTGTCAAAATAATTGTAACATTCGGCATAATTTCATTGTGGTTACGAAACAGAAATTAATTTATGGTAAGCAAGTCTAGCGTGACTATAAACGAACAGCAAACTGTACCTAGCTGCTTAATTAACTGGATAATGCATGAATGCGCCGCTTTAGGGCACAATTAGACTCAGTTCCATTGAATATTAGCGAAATGCCTGTTTTAGTTTGACTTTGTGGAGTGTTAACGATCAAACTAAACTTTTGCTGGCACTAAAATTATCAAATAGAACGGAATTGAGACTGACTTTTGAAATCACAAGAAAAAACCGCTGATATTTTTTAAGTTCGTGCTTCTAATTATTAATTGTCTTCAAAAAATGTGTTGTATATTCTCTAATTTATTCCGTAAATACATGGACTGAAATGGACATTTTTTTTTGTTGGAAAATTACTTCTCATGGACCTCCAATGTCTCGACCTATTTGTATACATTCAAAAATACTGTTTTGATAATGAAATTTATGCCGTATGTTTACAACAATCATCTTTAGAAGGGTTAGTTAATAATAAGTCGAATCATTTTTGTTATTGAATTAATTATGGTAATTTGAAATGTCCGACTGCGCGAGCGAAACAGTAATGTGATATGACGACGACTCACAAACAGATCTTTAAAATTTGGGGTTGAACGAATTTTTTCATGCGACCTGCCCCCATTTTTCTATTCAGGGACAAATTTTAACGTGATTCAAAATCTTATCTGCCCTTAAATAGAGACAGAAGCTCGGGGTCACATAGGACTAGACCAGAACTTCTCCTTCTCATCTTATTACCCAAATATACGTTAATAATGATAGTTCCAAAACAACTAAAGTTATCTTGGATAGCGTCTTCAATGGATGACTAATTAAGCAAAGAGATACACGGAACGTTCCTGGAGATATTTGTGTTAATTAATACAGTTTCGCCCAATGATAACACATGCGATATAGTTTGTGTTAATTTAGCTCCGTCGGACGTCTTTATGAGAAATGGAGAGAGAAAACAGCTACGTGTAAATTAAGACTTTATGACAGCGATTAATCAATGACATTCTACTATAGAAAATAGTTTATTTGCTATAGAAAAATCGTTACAAAACACAATTTAAAAAGTACACTAAATTTGAGACTTAGTAACTGCTTTCTGTCACAAGCCAGCCCCAACTCAACATAATGCTGGTTGAAACATCCGGCGTTGATCTTCTTTAGGAAGGTGGTTATGCATATGTTAGTGAATGCTTATGGCCCTTAGAAATCATAGTCATGTCTATGGTTTCAACAATATTTACCTTATGTCGCCTTTCTGTAGGGAAATTTCTTCGAAAACTACTTTCACGCGTTCGTGAGGCCTGAAAAGTAAAATATAGATTTTTTTTATTTATGGTGGAAGCCACGATTGGAACAATATTAATTCATTCTATTTGATTCATCTTAGTCCATCATTTGAATTAATTAGTTCGTGACTAGCATGAAGATAATAGAAAAACATCACGTTGGTAGCTGAGTAAATGATGACATATCGCTGTTCATCAAAGTCATTCTTTATTCTAACGCACTCTAACAATATACCTTAGTCTACTCGTAAACTCAAGATTAACTTTTGCATATTGTTAAATACATAATATTGTAGACCAAAAAAGTTATAAGAGCTTTGCATGAAAGTGATGGGACGCCAATAATTGTTACTGCAATATCGTCCATGTTTCGGGCGACTTACCGACCGGCAGAATTGAAAGTTGCATTGCTTTCTTACAACTTACAAAAGTTATACATACAAAGTATATATTAACTATAGTATTGTACGTACCTTGCACGAAAGTAGTAGGAACACCGAATATAGCACGTTGTTATGAGGTCAAGAGATAGTTAGCGTAGACTCATAAGTCCTCTGTGCGTCGGCAGAGTTACCGGCTAGCGACGTTAAATGCTGACTTTTTTCGCTCCAATCTCACTTAATTAGTCTTTATATGACCTCAAACTTAGACAAAGCTTGTGGACCATTACACGTACCTTGCATGAAAATGATAGGAACACCGCACGTTGTTAGGGTAAATGGACGGGTAGCGCGGACTGTAAAGTCGTCCGTGCGTCGGCCGACTTGCCGACCGGCTGAATTGAAAGTCACACTCTGTTCCCGCGATTCGCACACCATCTGTGTCGAACAAGCCTGTGGACAAAACATAAATATATTTTAAACTTCAGCTGTAAAATATTTTTCAAAATGGTTATTTCTAGCGATTTAACTTTATTTTAAGAAAGTATGGTTTTATGACTATACTTCCATAATTAGTTTAGCTCTATACAGGATTACTGGTAATCAACTACCAACTTAACATAAGGGTGGCTTCTAATGATCATGACCGATAATTTTTGTTTAAGACTTTTGAAAATTGTAATGAAAAAATAAAACAAATGCCATTTGTTCGCACGTCAGTGGTTTTTCGTATGAAAAAGTTTTGAAAAAAAAGGTTGTGGCTCCTGGTCACCAGAAGCTGAAGAGGATGTTAATTGATTACCAGGGACCCTGTATATCATAATGTCTTTCTGGGTATTTAAACTTTATTATGCAAAAGTTTTTGTTTGTATTATTTGTAATTCTTTCACGGTGGAACAGCTCAACGGATTTTGATTAAAAATATAATTCGTATTTTTATCTAACAGTAGCTTGTGTCACCATATAATATGTTAAGCTCACAGAAAACAATTTCAAAGAATTGTTTAGACTTTGCGTGTGTGGTGTTTCAGTCTTAGAGAAGGCGTTAAGCCTAAATTCAGGGAAGCATATTTTCGTATACCTGCCTAAATTTCGACCTAGTTAGAAAAAAAAAAAATTAACTCTTGGCGTTTTTAGGAAATATACACTTGTATAACGAAATATTTCAAAAGAGCTGGCAGATCTTGCTTGCTTGTTCCTATATATTTTTTTAATATCGAATTCTGAATTAATCGCATAGTAAAAGTTGTTATTTAGGATAAATATAATGACCCTCTTTTGGCTTAGTACACCCCTAACCAACAACCCTGCACTAACAAAACATTTACTTGCTGAAATTAGCTCAAGGTGAAAACACCCTTTATTTAATATCAATGCACAGTCATTCCCCCAGACAACCCCCGGGGGTGTGATCATACCCCAACCTACCCTCTAATGAACAAGCTTTATTAACGATGGAGGTATCGCAAAGTTAAAGTGGACCTAATTTACGTATCGTTTTACATAATTTTATTAGCGTCATACTAAGCATGACACATCGTTTAACTTGATTAATTCAGTTTTATTTTTAAGATCTTATACGCAATAATAACTATCTTAAAAAAGTTATACTAATAAATAATAAAACTGACATCAATTCGGCATACGTGCTTAACATAAGAAGGTATGTAACATATGTATTGACAAAAATGATAAAAATTATAAATAATAAGAGGGTGTTACTAACGATATAGACCCCAAATCTATATACTGCTGGATGGATTCTAATGAAACTTGGTATGATTAAGGTTTATACCATGAAGTAGGATCTTATCTGCTTTTTATCTATAACTAGCCTTTACAAGTTGAAAAACCTGTCGCTAAACAAACAGCTAATGGTGTTTTGCGGCGATCTTTTTTGAGAACCAGTGTATTCCAGACTAGGCGTGCTTCATCTAGGGGTCACAGTGTCGCTGGTATCTGTAGTCATGCGAGCTGGTTGTCAAATGCCTAGCTGTCTTGAATTAAAAATAAATAGGCAATCAGGATACATACATTAGCGAAACAAAATCCTACGGGTTAAAATTAGTGCAGTATTCGTAAAATTAAATAGGCGTTTATAATATTCATCCTGAACATAATTGTACGATCATTTCTATATCGCTATAATTAATAAAATTTATAGTTTAAAACATTGCTATCTTATTGTATATTTTACAATAAGATTTAAGATGGACCACTTAAATTATTTCTCTAATTTTTAAGTCCCACAGACACAATAATAAATGGTTAACAACCGCGAACGAAGTCGCCGGTCCAGATAGTTATTAATATAAAAATTATAGTTATCAAAACATTCGCTTTGAATAGCAATTATTTGGTTAAATTAATCAGTTTCTAAAATTAAACGATTCAGCATGCTCTTACTAACTTTGTTTATCTATATCACAGGACATTGACATGTAACTTATCAAGAATAGATATTGTTATGCCGGAGCTGCCCTGTACAATAATTAACTGCGCAATAACCTACCGTATCTCATACACTGAGTTGGACCACACATAGACCACTAAAGCTCTATTACCCACTATTAGAGGACATGGGTACGTTGCCCTCTAGTAGCTGGTAGTCTAACTAGCTGCATTATTAAGATGTGTACATAAAATATCCTTGCATATTGCCAGTTTTGAATTAGTCAACTTGTATATCTACACTTACAATAGCTTTAGATATAGCCAAGTCATAAAACCTGATGGCGGGTCGCAAGAGTTTGTAATATAAAAGTTTTGAAATGTTCAACAACTGCTTCGGACATGCGGTGCCGCAGAGATTTGTTTGACTGCCGTCAAAAAAGTAAAGAAATTCGTAATTCGGTTATATTTTTTTTTTGGGTTAAGACAATTTTAATATAGTAAATAAGTAAAAGTAAAAATAGTTTATTGCCAAAACGTGAGTTAAAACTATTGAATACATATAAGGCACAAATACAATTTTGATAATCTATTCAACACCAAAAGAGGCGGCGCATTTTTATTCCGATATATTAAGATATACCGGAATGTGAATCACACTAAATCACAATGTGAACCATAAATACTATTTTTATAACAACTTATTTGCCTTAATTTTACGCAACAGCGGAGCGAATAGAATTGTTCTCTCTTCAGTGAAACAAAGAAAGTGGGCACTTTCGGATAACATGATTAAGTGCTGACGCAAAACAAAGCACTCTTAAAGCAATTGATACACCTACACATTCGCATATTACGTTTCAAAGCCGGCTCCAATCGTCCATGGAGAGTATTTGATTCGTACAAAGCAAACGATAAGTGCTCTCGTTTCTGAGCTTTCTATTGTAGGTACCATGTGCAGAGAAAAAGTTTATGTAAGGTTCTTAAGACCGATTTTCTTAAGTTCTTTTGAGTTACTCGTAGATTCTTGCCTGGAGCCTATACCTGCGAGTGACTTTAGGTTGGGAATTCAGCAGTAGAACATAATATTTTACTTAAGCTCTTAGATTCATCACAGTGAGTAAAGCTGTGTTTTAAAAGTAAGTGCCTCGGTTTAGTTTTATTTATGTTAAAATAATGAGGGATAAAGAGTGTATCAAATACATTTTAACTTTTTAATTTGTTTTTACGTGTTTTAATCCAGAGGCCAAAATTATTTATAATTACTAATGTGAAACGAAAAACAACAGGCTTTTTTGTTATTAGAGTTATAAATATAAACTGTACAACATTCTCGATTCTCTTATTTATATCATAAAATATAGATTCTTTCTGCACTTAACTATTAGAAAAAACGCTGTTTTTTTTCTATAAAATCAACAATCTACGAAATGATAACTATACACAAAAGACACTTCAACCTTTTTATAAAATTTCTCGCTTCAAATGAAATAGTTTTTCAATAACAGCTCGCGCGAAACGAGCGAGTTTTTCATTAGTTTTTCAATAAACCAACAGTTGACGTTCGCTATCTCGTGAAACGAAACGTCGAGAAAAAAATTCGCGAAGAAGTTCGGCTGTCGAAGGTTGTTGATTGCAGTTAGTCGAGTCTAGAGTCAGACAGCGTATTGATTTATGACCAATTAGGATTTCTCTTTTTTGCTTAACGGTTCCAGATGAAAGAATTGCCGAAGTTAAACATTCCAGACTAAAAGCACTTTTAACAAAGTTCTTTATTCCACTCGGCTGTTAGGTACTTTTGTAAAGAGTTGTTTGTTTTATTATATCGATCTTTGGGCATGTTAGAAAACTTTTTAGATGACCTTTATCTTCTTTTTCTAGGTCTCTAGAAACTCTGACATCAGAAAGAAACAATACATTTGCTTTATACGTACAGGACAACAGCGATCAAACGCATAATGACCACACGCAAGCATATTGACTAATTTTAAATGGGTGTTTTGACATATTACGCTAATATCCAATACGTCTAATGCCATTTTACAATATGAGTTTATAGATATGCCTTATTGTTATATGCCTTATGGATATAGAGTTTGATACAGAGTGCTTGAAGTAATGAAATGTAAACACATTGTGAGCTCTGCGTTGTAGATACGAAGTGACTAATTTCAGGTAGGAACTTCCAGGTTGCGGAATTTGAGTCACAAGTGAATCGATTTCGTCTAGGCAAGCGCGCTATATTCTAGCCCGCGAAAAAAGGAAATTTAATAGTTTGCCAAGCTTCTTGGTTCTTTTGGCACATCTCGATGATTGCGCAGGTTCATAAATTCTGATTTGAATATTAATTAACTAACATTTTATCTCAACACACGTACCTAGTGTTGCTTAGCTAGCATAGGGATTGTCTCTTGGGAAAGGAAAAAATAATATTAGTACCACGGGTTTGAATTGGCTAAACATTCATTTTGAAGGACAATTATCCCAATAACGATATATTTTAATAGTGTTAGAATTTCAAATTCGAAGCTGAATAAACGCCATGTCATTTGACAATGAAGGTTAACACGTATAATAAATATAGAAAATATAACACAGTTAATGAGAGCCCACTGTCATCTAAACACTTAGGTACAAAATAGAAAGGAACAATACAAAGTCAATATGCAATTCAATTATCATTTAAAACAGAACGTCTGTAGGTGAGTTGTTAATTGCGATCTGATTCCGAAGTACTCTTACATCGAACGCACGTAATTGCATCGTTTGGATATTCGATATTTTGCATTTTTTATTGTATTGTTGTGATGCAGATCCGATTGCGATATTATTGAGATATAAAAAATAGGAAGTGTATTGAGTTATCAAAAATGTAATGTAAATACATGACTTGTTGTAATAAACATTATTTTAATTTCCTTGATTAATTTATTTAATATTAATAATATTTTACAGTCTCGATTTCACTAGGACTTGTCTTACATAGAGTACTCATACCAGTGGTGTTAGAATGGGTGTTAGAGTTCTTAGCATAAGTAGTGAAGAAAATGTTTGTTGTCCATCGAGGGACAAATATTAAATTCGAATATATCTTACTTCTTATAACGGTATCGATTGGGTCACAACGCAAATGGAGTTGTGCCGTTTAAAATTAGCCGCATTACTTTTTCTTTATCCCGGGATAAACCAATATAAAATTATAACTGGCAACGCTTGCCTCTGCTGCGGTAAGATTTAAATACGAGAGTTTTCTTTACTTTTTGAAGCGATAAAAATAGAGCCTGGATTCCTATTTTTATTTAAATTTATTTCTCTATAGGTATTCAAAACAGCCGTTAGCAAATTAACTTTTCTAGTTATATTATTTTATTAATAACCGCATAATAAGAGCACTAACAGGCTGTATTTATATGTTTAATTCCCACTATTTTACTATTTCCTTTCATAAGGACCTATTGATACAAGTAAAATTAAAAATTAAAAAAAACCCCGACATCGGCTTTGTTTTGGCGGCCAACATGGATTTGAAATTTATAATAGTGTATAGAAACCTATAAGTCCAGCCGTTTTATTTGATACCCATATTGACGAGTTGTAAACAAAAAATTAAAATAAATCCGCCATTTTGTAGCAGAGGCCATCTTAAACTGATTCTCTTCAAACATAGCTTAGAACACTCTCCACTAATTCACATTCAAGCAATAAACAAAACAAAATAAAAATCGGTTCATAAGTTCGGGACTTACGATGCCACAGACACACACACAGAGACACATCAAACTTATAATAATCTCTTCTAGGCAAGCGCGCTACATCCTAGACCGCATCTTCACTACATCAGGTGAGTTGCGGTCAAGCGCAAGCCTATGTAAAAAAAAAACAATCTATCCTTTTTACGTCGGGGGTTAATATCAGACTTTGTTTATATATATTTTTTTATCTCTAACTAAGTAAAATGATGTAGCGCCACAATACAACTCGTAAAATATTTTTATTCAGCCAGCAAACTAAAATGAATGGGTGTTCATAAGCAACATTCCCACGTACTCAATAAGCCGGTGGATACACCGTGACGCCCTCATTAGTCCTCATCAGTCCTGGGATGGAGAGGACGTGTGGAGGATCATATTTACCAGGATTAAGGTATACTGCGCGTGAAAAAAATACGAACCAAATAGGTGGACCCAGATCATTTGAAACCCACTTCAAGAAATAGAAGGTTAGCAATTTCTTGGAATATTGTGTTTTGTTTAATTTTTACACTACATTAGCGTTTCTCACTTTTTTTTCGTGTGAGGGTGGGCAATTTCAAACGTAGCCCCATAAAAGTTTATTACTTTATTAAAATCAGACCAGTAGCGTTGCAAACCAAAATAACTGAAAATTTGGAGCGGAGTTGGTAGGTAGCGTGGACGTTCTAGGCTAACTGAAGTATCGAAACAGTACAATACTAAGTCTTTCAAATGGAATATTGACTATGACAAGTATATCATCATTAGCTCAGTGGTGATGAAATAAACCTGGAGTTCATATTCTATATTATGTTTTCTTAAAGTTGTTTACGGTTGTCATAGATTCATACCCTTCTTTTCATATGACAAATAGCTCTCGAAAAAACTCCTTTATCCGCTTACTCAAACTATATATATAGCATGAACTTTGTAAGATGTTAGATAGACCAGCAGGCCTATCGGCTAGAATAAGGCATGAAAGAGATGAAAACAAGAGCATGAAGTCTAGATTTCATTTTGACAGTTCACCCTTTCACCGCTATCAAAAATAAACCAAGTTTGCTTGCTCTAGTTTTCACCTCTTTTATGCCTGACTCTAACTTACTCTAACTCCTGCTGAATACAAAATGTCCTCAAAGGTTGGCTAAAAACTTAACGATATTCTTGACTTCTTTCTGCTTCCACATAAAGATCACGTTCTATCGATTCCCCGACACCATATTTCTATTCTAGTAGAAACCCCGTTACGCAAACTCGATTACTGTTTCAAAGAGCTCGAGTGAAATTCCGAAGAGTTTTCTTTTAGGAAAATTGAATATTCATGTTGTTCAATCTATCGTAAGGAAGCGCGATCAGAATCTTGTAAAGCAATAGATGTGCGTGATACTTGAAAAATCGAATATAACAGAGTATCGAGTGGATTATTCGATTTGTAGAAAACCAGTCAACGATACCAGTGCAATGTGATGTAAGTATGTTTAGACAGAGTTAGAAGCAATTCATTCGATATCGCTGACTGATTACCAGTGCTTTATATACGGGCTGATTCTAAATTGAGTGCGTATATTTAGTATTCTGAAAGAATATTGTAAAATATAATACCAGCGTTATTTTGTTTAAACCACTTTAGTACAAAAATATTGAGAAAACTTCAATTGAAGTCACGCAAAGTCAATTTAGACTCACCCCGTATTAATCAATACACATGGTTAATCTTTGGCAATTTTTTACAAAACAGTATTAACAGAGTAGACAAAGCCTCCTTGTTACGAGTACGTCTGACAAAAATTCGCTTTCTGTCCGTATGTATGAGAACTAGTAGATACATTCAACACCGCGTACTAAGACATCTTTTGTGTATAGAAGGTGATTATTTATCACCCGCAAGAATATCCAAATAATAACCATTTGTATTATCCATAATAACCATTTGTATTATTCATAATAACCATTTGTATTATTCATAATAACCATTAGTGTTAGTAATATTAACTATTAGTATTGTACCTACTGTTTATTATTTTTTTTAAATAATGTACCGTATTACTATCACGTTACGAAACAAAAATAAAATGTGGTCATTCAACAGAATCTTTGTATAGTTTAAATGATATTCATATATCAGAAATAAATCTAATTATGATTGGATAATACAAATTCAATATGACTCTACGAAAATTACATACAATAGTATGTAATTTTCGTAGAGTTCGATAAAAACAATAAGCAGCTCGAGTTATTTTCATTTGCTTATTTATTTTATTTTTGCAACAGCCTACGTAAGGCCAGATTTCCTTGGGCAAAAAAGGTAGCATTTTATTGCCATTTCTTCGTCTCTAGCCATATTTTTCTTCGTACACAGAAATACACATAACACCCACATTCAGACTAACAAATCATTTTTTCCCGCGTCTCTCATTTAATAGGCGACGGCCTCTTCACGCTGTGAAAAGATAAAGTACTGAATAAAAAATACAGAGATAACATTGTTTTTAAATTTGTTGCCTTTCATTTTATTTCAATACGTAAGAAGATGAAAGACACATTTTAAGTTTGTGTAAAAGACCAAATTTGGGTTCACATTGATGTGACTGAGATGAATCACGTAGTCATAGAAAATACTAACCTAGATTGGATGGTTGATTGTAACCTTGAATAAACCTGAATTGTTGTTCTCAGAAAAGAAGATAAATGACTATCCATACTATATAGTACAGCTTTTTATATATGTATGTAATCCAGCAGCCGCCATCTTTTTTTTTTAGTGATTATAATAGGCTGATTATATCTTTGTGATTATGTCGAGTTCAACGAAACGCTTATGTTTTTAATATGCGAAATTCTCGATACCGGTACCGTGGAATGAAAACTTGTAAGCGAGGACTGGAAAACGCAGCACTACATTTCTAGGACTATTTGGACTTATAGTTTTTTTACAAGTATTTACTAAGCTGCTTACAAAAATCAGAAGGTTATTAATATTTTTATTACCCTTTCATTAGTCGTTTGTGGAAACACTCATAAAAAATGGCTGAGATCAAGAATACACTTTAGGGTACAGTTAAAGAAGATACACTCAAATTCAATAAACTTCTAGAATTCCACGTGTCAAAAATAATAAATATTAATAAAAAATACTCTGTTAGTTTCATACTCTGCGATAAGAGGGTTACAACATTTTCGTGTCCTAAGTAAATAGTAACCGCGCTGAATTATTATGAGGGTATAATTTTAGTTCCGAAACGTGCTTTATCAGTAGCCACTGAGGTGATAATGGTGGCGTAGTCAATAGAGTTATTTTATGAATGGTAGAATGCGGACACAATGAATTCACATAAGTAAAATAGTGTCTCTTTAGCAGAAGTAATATTATTGAAATACAGCTGTAATTTCATGGAACCTTAGATGACTGAGGGAGACTTTTAGTATTTGAAATAGGCCAAACCCCGCGAGGTTTCATAATCTCTACGAGAAAACGCTTGCGAAATTGGCTTTATTAGAGACAATCGACTTATTAAAGAAAAGTGGAAGTAATCAAGAAGAGAAGCAAGCAAGACAGAGTGTGTGGGGAACATCCGAAGACAAAATTTACGTCAAAATAACTAATCATAAAATAAAAAGAGATAAAATAACTTTAGATAGAAGCATAAGATAAATAACAACCTAGGTTAAGTCCGTAAGGGATCCGAAGTAGAAGAAGATTAGTTTTTCCCACAAGTGTCACAAGAAAAATACTAGAAAAATATCTCAGCAGATATTATTTGCCGAGCCGTATATTTTTTAAAGAGTACCTACGGCAATATTTGTCATAAAAGAAGCATTTGCTCAGTTATGTCATCGCAGACATTTAATTGATGAAGCTTTAGCGAAGCGTCTCGTTTTTAGTATCGAATTTTAGACATTATAGGTGAAATGTAACAAGGTCATCATAGGTGAAAAGACATCACATTTTAAAAGAAAGACACATTTTAAACATCATAGCTGAAATGTAACAAGTTGAATGGTACTTCGAAATGGCGTAGTGAACCCGTTTTAACTCGATAATTAACCGTATAAAATCTATACGTCTGTCGAATGTCGAATGTCGAACGAATGTCCGGCTGTTCTCCTCTAAAATTCTAATTTTTCTAACGTTTTTTGTGAATTTACGGGAGCAGAAAAATGCCATAAATTTATTAATAGTTTAGCTATTGCTTTTTAATTGGATACTGGCAAATGTTTGCTTATATTTTTATTATTTAATTTAACAGTTTTCCACTATTACTTTATCTTTTCCGCTAATCTTGAAATACCTATATTCTTGCTCCCACTACTCAGTAAGTACCTACACTGCTGAATTTACGTGACATACATGTAAATTTATGTATTTTTCTAATAAGTAGGTAACGGTATGTTGGTGTGTGTGTACTCACCAAATTACATTGTCCTTTTTCAAAGACACCGAATTACCAACTAACTGTAGTTAAGTAGTTTGTTCTGTAACGATTTTACGAGTAATATTATGGCATTTATAATATTTAAAAAATACTATAATAATAACTGTTTGTTTTGGCTTGAGCTTGACCGCAACTCGCCTGATGTAAAGCGACGATGCGGTCTTAGATGAACTACGCTTGCCTAGAAGAAACCATTTCACTCGTTTAAATTGAATTTAAAATATTGCTTCTATCACCACATCCTTTTTAGTAATCTTGCCTGGAAGTGATCGCTTTAAGCGCCTTTGAGAAAGAAAAGCTTATACACATATACCAGCCTATATGTGTATAATCTTTTATTTTGTTATGTTTTATGTATTGTTGCTGGTTTTTAAATAAAGAGTTTTCATATCTTGAGTAAAAATAGCATTGTACGAATACAATTGGTCTTCTATGCTTTAACTTAAACCATTACAGCTTGTTAGTGGATTGACCTCTATCAATGTCACATTAATGAGTTGTTATTCCTCTAGTTCAAGATAAAAAGTCACAGTAATCGATGCGTACTGTGTACTTATGTACTTAGCAGTGTTTATCGATATCACGTGTACAAAAGTTAGTTTAGAGGCTATCTGTCACGTTTCATAAATGTTGTTGTTACTGATTAGAAATACCTAACTTTAACTTACCGATGGTCATGTTTGATTTTAATTTTAATTGGTAATGTTATAAGCAAGATTTGTATAAAATAAAGGTGATCCTTCATGCTTGTATCAAATCCAATCTTTTTATGCTTGTATTAAGTAAAGCCTACGATAGAGCCGAATGGCACGTCATAATGATTAAGTAAATTTTAAATAAGAGATTTACAAAATTATCCATTAAATATGTTTTTGAAATTTTAGTTAGTTTTACTGAATTCTAAGTGTTTCAATTATATAATTTAGTAATTGCTGGTTTGGATAGATTTAAGAGATTTGGGCACGCTGCCCTCTGATGGTGGTCTGGTGGAGCATTTAGATTATCTGTAGATCTTAAATGGTCTATAGGTAATCTTTGAGGTATATTTTTTGAGGATGTCGTTAGTCATTTCGTTTTTAGTAATAAAAATACGTGGCCGGTAGTGTACTTGTAGTAACTGCGTATGTTCGAGATATTAAATTTATTACTGTAAGTATTTCTCAGAATTTAAATTTGTAAAGAATTATTATAAATTTACAATGTAAGTAATTATTGTTTTCCACGTTTCTTAGATAACTAATTGTCAATCAAGGACTATGTAGACGTGACTTTTCTGAATCATTTCCTCGCTGACATGATATCCCGTGTTTATATATTTGGAGTGCAATTTTTCTTGTATTACTCCAATAGGTTTTACTACTCAGTAAGCATGTCTGTCCTTACGTTTTTCTGTTTCGCTTCACTTCTTTTTGTTGTGAGTATAAGTTTTAAATTTTTCAACAAATAAGCAAACTTGCAATGGGTTTTATTTAATTACGTAAGAGTATATATTAAGACAATATAGATAAAAGCAATCACAAAAGTATACATCTTAAAAACCCACAACAAATAAAACTAAATAAGTAGAATCCGAGTTTATAATTCAATTATTTAAAGATTGAAATATATTACTTCGATTAATGGATGATTAATGGTATGTGTGTATCGAGTCCTATAATCTTGATTATATTTCCACGGATTACTTCATAAAATCCCATTAATAAAATCGTATTAAAACATATAGATTGCTCAAAGCATCCTCATTTACAGTACAGTATACAGTATTATTTCACTCAGTTGAATTATCAACAGAGGTTCAAATAATTTCGGATAAGAATCAAATAATAAGAAGCGTGTTACAAATTAGTAACCCAATTTTAAAAAGAAAAGCTAATAAACACAGATTTTGCTCACAGTCTCTAGCAGATCCAGTACCACCAACTGAATATACCACTCCAGATGTTCAAGATCAGATTGACCAATTGATAGCTGCCATTGATCAGTTAATCCAGACTGACTTACCGCCAATATTATCGCAAATGTCTCCAGATGATCAGGCCTACATGACAAATTTGGCCACAGAAGCTGTCAATGGATATTTTAACTACGTGGTGAGTAAGATGAAAGAGTCAAATAGTGTTGAAAGCTGGGTGGCTTCGTGGAAGTACTGAAGCAGCCAGGTATTACGTATAAGCTGCAGTTCTCGTGGTATTTTTATCTTTTTACACGTATTCTTTTCAGTCTTGTCGACGTAAGCTTTTTCTCACCATCTTTCTTATTCTTTCGCTACTCTTATCAGCCATCATCTTTTCTCTCATTTATTTTTAATAATCATAATCTAGAAACCTTTTTTAATTGTATTTTCCTTTACACCAGCACTCTTGATCTCTACTCTTTTCTTCTGTACGCTACCATTACTTGATCTTTTTACTTTTACCAACTATATTTTTGTAAATGTTCACTCAACAATTATTTTTTCCTTGATATAGGGTTAGCAAATGTTTTGTTCCGAATTTTTTTTTGCAGTGTTGTAGATCAGTAAGAAATATATGCTCTACAATGCGTATAAATATTGTAACTGTACGTGAAACTTATTATAAACAAAAAAATACGACTTCAGATTAACTAAAAGTCTATTCATAGTTGAATAGACTTTTAGTTAATCTGAAACTTGAACCTTGACTTTATCAAAATCTTATGCAGAGGATAGTTTGACTTATATGAGTTCACAATACATAAAAATATTAAGTTATGGTACAGAAGGTTTATTCTTTGCAGTTTTTATTGTGCAATCAAGAGTTAAGTTCCAAGAGTGCTGGTGCCGGATCGGACAATGATTTGATTATATCTCTGGCATCATCATCTGCAGGATCTGATACTTATTCGTACATTCCAGCAAATCCTGGTTCTGGAGCGTCAACAACAAATAAGTGAATTTGCTAAGGAAAGATACGAGGAAGAGTCGATTGATTCAACCTCTTACAAAAGCTAACAAAATGAATGCGTATTATTATAGATTTAATTACCTTACCTATGTAACTACAGTATTAAGATGATTTTATAACATGTTCTTCTTTGTTAAGTTCTTCACTGAATATTTAAATGTGAATAGAGGCTTTCTTAAAGTCTAATATAGAATCTCGTACTAAATGATATTGGAAATGTAAACATCTTCATTCATTATTTCTTATTTTTTTCTCACTTTTGGAAACAAAATGGGATGCAACAATTTTAGAACTGTCAAATTAGGTTAGTTTAGTTAGTCTAGCCTGCCCGAATATTACCGACCATAACGGGGTCGTCATTTATAATAATATTTAGAATTATAGGTTAAGTGAATCATACTGTATTAATTGAATCTTTGGAAGGCTTGCTAAATCTAGATTGGCTGAATATGGAGTTCTTTTGTTATTTCTCTATCAACTTGTATGTACACACCCATATTATGCATTAATAAAGGAAATTAAATAAAAATATATATATATGTAAAAAATAATTAGTTATAAGCTTCATCAGATTTACTTTTTGTATAACAAATTATTGTTACTTTTCGTTTATTAATAATCTTGTCAAACAACTAAAAATAAAATTGTTTAAACAATTACTCGGTAGCATTATTTATTGTCTAGTGATTTTTTTTCAATTTTTCTTGATAACTTTATAAGTATTTACCTTGTTTAAGATTTATTATTATTAAATTGAAAGAATCTCAATATTTTTCCGAATATAAAATATTATTTATTTCGACCATAACACAGTGAATTTTACTAAAGAAATCTTACACTTTTTTCAACCGTAGCATAAGCATAACCTACTCGCAATTGACCTTATTAATGAACAAAAAAAGACAAAATACGTTCAAAGTTAAGACACGTTTATTAATAAGACAAATAATAAATTATTAATACAACAAAGATTAAACAATGTAAGTAAACCGAACGAATTTAAACCGAGCCGTGGAAGAAAACGCAATTAACTATAGCTGAGATCAGTAATATTTCCGAACTAAAAGATAAGTTTCGTAGCAAATCCACCTTTATGTAGGAATCGACAGGTCCCGGATATAATATGGCGTCAATGCAAGTACAAAGTCTATATATCAGTGTACTTAGCGCGGGACGGAAATTGCCTGTCACTGCGCATCCTGTTTGCTCGTGATACTTTGCTGAAACTCTGAACAATACTTATACGGCTAGCAATCTGAATCATTCAAAATATAACATTAATTTTAAGGCCAAATGTAACGTAAAAATATAATAGAAATTCTAATAATTAATTAAGAAAATCTGGATTTAGTTTATTTTTCTGGATTTAGCTGTGACTTAATTCGCAATTGATTACATTTTATTTTTGTAAAGGCATGTAAATTCGAAAACCATTTCGATATATTGTAATAATAAATTAATTCCAAAAATACCAGATAAATAAATGGACTTTCTTCTTAGTTATTTAAAAATAACTAAATAAAATATTCCGTATCCCCTTATCTCCTTACCTTATCTTGTACGTGCGGTAGTAATAACTTTATTAAATTGCTGTAACGGAAACTAGAGATCGAGTTTATCTATTTGAAAGCTACAAAGATCGAGAGAGCATTCTTGATAACTTCATAATACTCCTACCAGTTATCAGCAATACAAATAGCAATGCCTACAGAATAATAACTCGTATATTATTGGCCAAGAAAGCAAAGCGTTGGAAGAGATAAAAACTGAGCGCCATGGAAGACACGATAAGATGAGCTATTAGGGCCGTTATTCATTATTTAACGTTTCAACAACATGTTTTAACGTGCCTGCGTTATGTTAAACGAATTAATGTAGAATGGTATTCATAAGCCAACGTTAAATTTAATATCGTGCCGCGGTACAGAATGAACTCTTATTGGATCATCAGAATAAAGTATTGCGTTAACATAACATTAATCACGTTTTCGTCTAGGAATCTTGTTATTCGTTAGAGAATAATGGACCAGTAGGGGTAGATTAGTGGGAATAAGTCAGGTCCTGGTGGTTTGCCTAAATATGTTTATTGCAAGCCCCCTTGGGCCCCTTATACTAGGACGAGTCACTTCAACTATACGTTAGAGAAGATTATTTAAAAAGCAATAATAAAAATCTGAAGCAATGGATAAAATTTATGAACAATAGATTGCAAAATAACAATAAACAGCCTAGCTGCAATTTCATTCGGCAGCCGTCGAGATCAAATCAGTATTAGGTATCTACACGAATAAAAGTTTCTGGGGAGCTTTACCGCGTTTACCGAAAAATGGCGTCTTTGGTATATATTTATCGAAAAATTAGTGATGCTTCAAGTGTAGATGTTTAATCATGTTGGATTATTAACCATTCATTTCTTTTTCAAGTGTGCTAGTGTTATATAAAGACGGAATAACTTGGTTTTTGTGTTCGCAGAAAAGCTCCATAGAAATCCTAGTAAAGTCTCCACGACGAACTCTTACTTGATATTTGACAAATATACGAATCGTATGGTACCAAATTCACAAAGAAAAATAAAAGTTCCTAGTCTTGACCAGCCAACTCTAACCTCGAGAAAAAAATCAACCATTTCGTATACTTTGTCGACGACCAATAAACTTATTGTATGAATTAGCTGATTTTTTCTTCTTGAATTCAGACTTAGTGCCATTAATGAAAGTGGTTCGCAATGTTGAGTATAGTGACCCTCTTTCAGCTCAGTACACATCTAACCGATAAACCTAGCTAGCTTTGTAAAATTTTCTTACTACATTTATTTATTTCTAAAACTAAATGCTTGAGTCAATTTAATTTTTAATTGTAAGTACCTACCTAAGCTAATCGGAAGCTTAAGTAACTAGTCAACACTTTGTTATTCATTTAATTATCAAAGCTTAATTATTAAATTATTTAGGTACCTTATTTTAGTTAAAAATAATTAGGTATTGTGACAATTCTTAGTAAACCACTTATATTTATTTTTATAAAATAGTAATTTAGAGAAATAAGTTTTAAAATTCCCTCTAGGCCCGAAGAACATAGGCAGTAGATATTCCTTCGTACATTCTTACCTACCAAGAGTCTTATTAGATGCGACACATTTTATCCCATGACGCACGTTCACTCACTAATAAAAGGTAAATGCAATTTGAACTTCGAACATCAATAACCGTCAAACGTTATACAGGATGTTTATTTTCGAGATATTTGAGCCGGATTTTACGTGCAAGAAAGATTTGTTGTGCAATCAATCAATTACGTTACGGAGCGTTTCCGTGCGAGCGCCGACCGTATTTACGGTGATCGAGAACGGGGTATAAGTATACGAGTACCTACTCGAACATACTCATAATTGTGAGAGTATATTTTATTTGGAGAGTATTGCAGTATTTTAGTAGTACTTTAACTGACAGCTGAAAATGAGTAGGTTTTTTATTGGTTTTTTATGTACCTATGTTATCTGCTTACATTCGATTTTAGTTTGAAAAAGAAAACTATTTAAGTATTGAAATGAACAGATGAAATGGTATAATCCAAGCTACATATAAATTTTGTGACAATCGATGCAGTACTTTGGTTTGTAATACAAATTAAAAAATATATATAGGCGCCTGCTGAATTGGAGTCAGTTGTCACTTTAAAATTGTACTCGTAGAAGTATAACGACCATGTCATTATATTTTATTAAAAGCACTAACACAAACTTTATACAGGAAGTGGTTCCTACTATAGATACCTCTAAAAGTCGTGAAAAATTCATACGAGCTAATTTATTTCTCCATACACTTTAGACACTAAATTGAAAACGAGATTTTTATGAGAAATGATTATACATATATCTCATTAATGAGTAAAATGCTCTCTTCTCTCTCTCCGTGTAGGCGGAGTGGTTTGCCCTGGTGTCAGAGTTTCTAGTCTGCCCGAAGGCCTCTGGCATGACCTGCGATTGATTTCCGAAGGCAAACGATCGGAACCTACAATTTAACGTGTCATCCATCAACAACCTGAACGGACAGAACATTGCTTGCGCTACGCCCTCTTTAAGTATTTCATTCGGACTCCGAAACACCCTGCTTATACTTATGTCAAGGCCGTATGCTCCTATATATCACGGCTAATTTGACGAGCTGTTTGTCCTTAGCAAACAATATTATACAATATCTATGTCCATAAATCAACCTGTATGAATGTGCTACTTGACATGCTAATAAGCTGAATACACAGTTTACCTGCACATCCTCGAATCGTCTATTGGTAATGTGTAGACAGGGATGTAGCTACTTGGGCTAGAAAAGACCAAGTGGCCCCCATACTAAAGGGGCCTTCGGGCCCTCACCAAGTAACCTAGTATTTCATTAATCTAAAAGCCAGAAAACAGGGGCCGCGGAAAGATTTAAGATGTATTTATTATTTTTAATAGACATTAAAAATAAAATGGAGTAAAATAAAATTAGTAAAAAGGAGGTGCTTTATTCAATGGAATATTTCTTCTGTAATGTGCCAATGAAAAATGTTTCCTATTTTTTCGAGAAGCGTTAACTGATTGAGCTAACAATAAGTGTCTACTATTATTTCATCTGTAGGATAATTTCAAGTTGATGCCATTTACATATTCTCAAAATCAGTCCAGTAATTTGGTTTGAAAATTGAAATAACTAGAAAAGAAGTACTTACATTTAGAAAATTAACGCGTGTTTGATTCATAATGATTCAGAAAACGGGTTTTCACTCTGATGAAGTTCACCGAATGTGAACGAAATTATAGTTGGACATTTCCAACAATCAAGTACGCGTGAAAACCCGTTATCTTAAACAATATAAGTACTTGTATGTTATATAAATAATTTCAGGCGTGGTGAATCGAAGTCGGTCCGAACACTTGTGCATAGGCATACATATTAGTATATTAGAAGGTCCTTCATATAACAGCCAAGCGATCTTTTAAATGAACTTTACTATTCTGATTAAGTATAGTCAGGGCCCCAGTTTCTTCTGCAGCAGGGACCTTGGTACTTAGCTACACCTCTGTATAGACATATAAACACATTTTCTACATGTATGCCTGGACTTCAATGATTGTTGATCAGTTTGTGATCATTAATCATCGCCTGAACGTTCGTTAGAAGAAACAAACATTCAAGTCATGTGGAAAATTTGTGTAGCATTCTGTGCTCTATCGGTGATAGCAAACGTATGTATTAAATTATTACTTTCTACAATGCAATATAAATGCTGAAAACGAAAAAACATACCTGGTTTTCTTGCCCCAGGAATGATTTGGGGCAGGTTAATTTAATAATGTCGATCATGTACTAATTTGTGACTTGTTAGTTTTGTACCTTAAAAATATTTACAATATATGCAAATATTAAAATTCAAGAGGGGCAATGGATGACCTTATCTCCCAAAGTGATTTCTTCCATGCAATATTTAGATAGAAAGGATTACATAGTGTTACATAGTTGTGTTTGTAATTAGTAACGAAATCACTTACTCATAATATTATTAAATAACTAAACCAATTCAATGTTTATGTAAATTTCATTTCAATCCTAAAAATACTTAGAGAAAATCTCGTTTGCTTAAATCTCAATTCGTTTCGAAACGAATTCCAAAAATTTATTCACGGAGCTAGGCGACTGGAAAGAGAACTAAAAATGTTTAACTAAAAGCCAATTCAGCGGATAGGTAATAAGTATTAGAACAGACCCAATTTTTAGAGTCTCCCTAGGGACCAGCTAGACTATAAAGTAAAAAAGCATTTTTTAATCGAAGCTCTCCTTTATAGGGTATTAAATGATTTATCGTTTGTTTAGAAACTAAGCTACTTTGGTATTGTTAATGTAGAGTTCTCAAATACAAATTCGATGATAAAAAGTTGTAATCATAAGCCGACTTAATTTTTGTTTGTGTGCTTAATAATTGTTTGCCACTTAAATGCTAAGTTTCACGGTTTTTGATGAATATGTCACAACTGCAAAAAACAAGCTTTAGTAAAATTATAATTTTATCAAAATTATGTAATAAAGAGATTTTGTAATTACAATAGTCGAAGTACAGAAATTTATAGTTTCTAAACACTCTTATCAGAAGTGGTTAAGACTTTTATTTCTTTTCAATGCTAATACGGGTCTTTTCTATGAAGAAAGTGTAAGCCATTGTCTACCACGTCGGCCCAATTGTGAGTGGCTATAGAGATAAAATTGAAATAATATCGAATAAAATGTGACGATAAATAACATGTCACCATACAGCTGTATTTGCTTATAGTTATTTGGCCCTAAATTACTAGTTAATCATTCAATTACTGTTTTACAGTCTACCGCCTTCGTCCGAAGAGATGTATCATCGGACAAGCCAAACGTGCTGGAATCTTTCCAGAAGAACATGGACCACTTCAGAAACTGCGTCGACCAGAGTTTGGCAAAAGCTGTGGGTGATGTCAACGAGAATCAACTGAAACCAGTCTTCACTGTCCTTGGTGACACTATCAATCGATTTTCAAAAGCGGTAAAGAACTAATGCCTTATCATCAATATCGGTATCTCAGCAGTATATACAGTCTATATGACCGTATATACAGTATATACATTATATACAGTATATACAGTCTATATGATATTTATTTTCTGTCCATGCTCTGCTGAACTCAGGCTTCTCCTGAAGAACGCCACCGGACTCGATCTTGCGCTTTGTTTGTAGATATGTTTTTTCCCGCCTGCTTTTCGCAAGTCATTACTTTACCTGGCGACAGGGCGTGTTACTTTACGTTTGCCGTTACGCGGTCTCCCTCCACTTTAACAGACTCTAACTTTATTAGCTTTTCAGCACATATTATGGACACTTCAGTCTGCTAATCTTTCACGATATGTTGTTTACCTTAGTCTCATATTTTACTTACTTACCGCAACATAATACTTTATTCGAAATCGAAAACCAAGGGCTATTTTTATGTTTGTTGTATTTTCCTACTTCTACAACAACTTTGGAAATAGAACATTATGTTTACAGTTTTTTCTTTGTATGTTTCTCATATAATTCTTTTTTTATTTCAGTTTGAAGATCTAACGGCAACTACCAAGAAACCAGACCCAGACTTTGATTTCTAATTTGACCTTTAGTGTACTGCTCTTTACTATCGAAATAAACACCACATAAACAAAAATTTATTTATTTGATACATATTGGTTTATTAAGTGTTCAATTCTAATAACAACTCTTCTTCAAATATAATAATGATTAACTAACACATTATTAAAAGAAGAATCCAACAACTTGGATTTCGAGCGTTTTTGCGACTCATCGACAGAATGAGCTCGAAGTGTCTTCAAGCAAGCAAGGGCTTTTTTTTCAAATCTGGAAAAATATGCTTGTATCTGTCAGTATGTTTATCTTCTTTCACTATCCACTATAGTTTGTTCTTCAGTATTTTGGTCGTCAGGGCTTTTTGAAAAAAGAAGGGAAAAGTTTCGTTTAAGATGTTTTTTTTTAGTAAATATAGATTTTATTTCCCTTAAAGCATAGTCTAAAATACTGTGCATTCGAATCAAAGTTAATAAAAAATCAATCAAAGATGATTATCTGTTACAGTAGCAATTGGTGAGGAAAATATGACATATAGAAATTGACAAAATTTGCATTAGGTGTGACACAGTTTAAATTTTGGAATTCTGAAGTTAACAGTTCACAGAACAAAATTGGTAAAGCCGATTTAGTTTTGTGTACTGTTAAGAGAATTACCGACTCTTCACTGTTTAAGTGTTTCGGATAGAATTTTCGTTCCGGGGCGTACGTACCTCTTTTCACCCCCTAAATTATTTTTGGTATTGGTGTCAATTGCTTCACTGTGATGTATTTTAGGCCTACACGTTTTATTATTTTGAAAAAAAATATATTGAATTCTGCACAATAAAAGCTTTTAATAGGCATCGTATCAGCGCAAAAATATGACTGCTTAGGATACTTGTAACTTCAAAGTGATATAAAAGACAGAAAAAAAGGTAAAGCTTAGTAAATAATTTGTTAGCTATGTGAAAAAAAAAACACTGGAATCGGACAACATTAAAAAATAGAAAAGAGCTATATCTTATGGTGCGGACAAGCATACATCAATCGTAAGTAAAAGAAAGAATCAAAACTCTAAAGCTCAGAGTAAATATTTAAAGTTCTCTCTACGGAGCGGAAATATTAATCTTGGTAACTTTTATTTATGTTAGGTCCATAATAAGATGGCCGTCCTAAGTCAATACACGGAATGAAACAATGCGAAGGTAGTCTCAAATGGTAGGGGTTTTTTTTCCATTTCGAAAACTTCGATATGCTTTGACAAACATTGCGAAAATAGGTAATTAAAAAGTTATCTGTACTAGTAGTCCTGTGAACTGTTGACCTCGCAACCATAATAATTTGTCATGCTAATATCTCAAATTAAATTACCTCACGCAAACTGTGTCTAATGTGTAATCTGATTGCCACGGTAACGTTAACATCTTCGATTCTCGTTTACGATTTGTTGATTATATATTGCCATAGTATTTTAAACCTCGTTCCGATTGACTAAAAACCATATTTTTAGATTTGTGGAGGTTTTAACATTCATAAACAATTTAAAAAAAAAAACATCGATGACTAAACAAGTAAAATAAAGTTTGTAGAATTCATTTACAGAGTTTCGCCAAGATAGAATGGAAAATGAAATCCTGTACGCGATTACAAAATTTTTGGAGTCATATAAAGAACCAAAAAAAGAACAAACACATAACCTTAGGAAATTATAGAAAAAAAAAACATTTTGCCAGACTTGAAGCAGAGAAACTACGTTCACTCAGTAAAAAAAGGTATATTTCAACATAACTAGCCAGTGCCTAGCAGTGGGTCGCTTTGGATTGACGCGTGGGCGCGTGTGACTTTTGTCTGTATCTAACAGACACCACACTTCCACTTCACCATGCCTCAATTCAAGCCTCACGCCTACAAAAACTTCAAGCCTCACGCCTACAAAATCTTATTTTTAGTTGACCTCTTTCAAAGCTACAAAAATATCGATCACCAAATCTCTTACACGTGGAAATCTAATGTTTCCGTACTGCTATAAACAGAATTATAAAATAAATAATGGTATACTATACTAAAATAACTTATAGTTATAACTATCGCCTGCGGTGTTGCCCGCGATATAAAATGGAATATAATTAATTTTTATCTTTGTATTCAGCCTAAGACAGCTTAGGGGTTAAAAATCTTTCTTAGTACACCCTTACATACTTTAAAATGAATACTCTGTCTCTAGGTTCAGGCTCTGCGCTGAGTCCTAGGGAATATCAGTCAGTCAGTCAGTTAGTACTTACTTTTTTACATATATAGATAACTTTTATATATCTTCACGAGTAATTATAAACCTTCCGTCCTGCAATTAAAGTTTTAATAGTTTCACTCCAACCGCCTGCTTGTCATTGTCCGGAAGAGTCTTATTATGTTATTTCTAATTATACAATTAAATAACGCTAAAAATAAAAATAATAATTCAATAAGCAATGTTGGTTTTCTTTGTTTTAAAGACCGTCACCTACCTTCACCGTCATTTGTCGGCATTTACTTACCTATTATTTCGTCAACAATGATCCCTCAATGAAAGTCTAAAATACTGTAGTATACGAATCGAAATTAACTAAAAACATCAATAGAAGATTTTTATCTGTTACCGTAGTAATTGGCGAGGAAAATATGACAGTTGGATATTTGAATGTTTGGATTTTGGAATGTTGAATTATTGCGGTCGCGAAGTTAACAGTTCACAGAACTAAAATGGCGTCATGTTAAATTTTTCTTGAGAAAAGAAAGAAGCTTAAAACTAAAAAACGAGTCAAAAGTATACATGTCTATGTATAGTATAGCTATGACATGTGACCTGCAGATTTACTTATGTTTATTTTATTTGGTACACAAAACAATATACAGCCAATAATACAAAGGTGTGACAAAACTTGAGGGAGTTACTTTACTTTTTACTTGTTAGTCTGCCCAACAAAGTGAACCCATATTACAAAAAAAAAATAGCAAAATTCGAGATTACTTGATAGATTACGTGATTTATTATTGATATAAGAACATTCTATCTTTTTCTCGAATTTAGCAAAAAAAAATTCTAGAATCGGTTCACTTTCATTGGTACACTAACATAATAGTATTGTCACACCTTTCTGTTACAAGATGTACAATAGAATGTAGCTACATAATTTGTAACTTTTATATTAAATCTATTAGCTGGGTTGTAGCTCAAAGCATGTGTATTCAGAGATACAGAGGAAAAATTGTACCGAGAAGTGTGCAAGGTTCTGGGAGCGTTCATTTACAAAATGTTATCCTGCGCGGATGAGTGCTCACGGTACAATAATTTATATTAAATATGACTTTATAGTATTGCAGTTTAAATGTAAGATTTCAGTAAGTGTTTTAACAAAATTCGTTTTTTGTTAGTCAAAAATATCACGTTCAGTCTATTATTTGTCGTCAATTCGTTATATTGACGAGGGAATTTAACAATAGGCCTATAGCAAGATATGTTCTTTTTATACATTTGAAGAGGAAAAATATGTGGTTTTGGTTCTTCGAGCACTATATTTAATATTAAAATGATATTTTTTAACAACAGATTTAGTCTTGTTCGTTTTGAAGTTCTTTTTTTATTAGAAAATTACTTACTGAAGTGCTTGGTGTAATTTTGCTTCCTCTCAATTTAATATCTTTTTTTAATTAGCAACCAATAACGTTGATATTACTTTGTAGGTCTTGATTTTTTTAGATGCTCTATAAAGAACGTAGGTAGTGTTATTATTCAAACCTACTCGTAAATAAAGGCGCATAGCAAACTCATTAGTTAACTAGCTATTCAAAAACAAGTTGCTATTTTCGTACTCTATAACAATATTTCAATGACACGGTTCTTGAACATCCATGACATAATATTCAATTTTTTTTACTTTGACAAGGGATTATAATGTTATTGCTCAGTTGCGGTCAGTGCGCAGAACGTAGGGTCATTTGATAAGTTGACAGACTTAACTGTTTAGGAATCAAGATAAGCGGATGCATCTTCCCAATCAGTTAGTGGTTTGCAGTTCTCTAGTGCAGACGCTAAAGACCTGAAGATATTATTTAATCATGAACAAAACTCTGGTTGTGCTTCTGGCTATATGCCTCATCAGTGTAAGTAAATACTTTCAAAAAGAATCTTGGCCTAGGATTTTGTAGGTTTATTGTTTGGATTAATGTAGATTGTTTTGTGTTAACAGTTTTGTGACGATGACCCTTTAGGATTATTCCAGTCTTTTGAATAAATTAAGCTCTCGTAAAAATATTACCTAGCAACTAAAATAACTTACTGTTCTAAGTTACAAATCTTTGATTCGGATTTCTTTTATTTTATGGTCGCAAACATATAACAAGTTCAAAATCGATAGAAACCAGTCAAAGAATTGATATGTCATAATATAGGTATTTATTTCCTTACAAAATTCGTTGTATTTTTTCTTCACTTCATTGAAAAAGTACAACATAATTGTCTTAATTTAAAACTAAATTATCTTAATTAATTATTTGGGACCTAATTATTATCTGCGCAGTCTGCAATAAAAATAGGTCATATTTAGGCTCTGAAATAGTAGCCAATATCGATTTAAATATTTAAATTTGAATGGTAAATCCATCCCGTATTTTTTTAATGTATTTTAGTCATTTCATTTTTATTTCAACAGGTAATTTGCCTCTTTATTTTGTATATAATATTTTTTAAACAGGTGCATGCTTATGTGAAGCGTGAAGCGCCAGCAGACGACAATGCTCTTGAGAAACTAAACAAGCAATTCAACGAAGCCTTCCAAGGCATTAAGGACCAAGTGACAAAATCGCTCGACCCAGAGGCCGTGAAGAAAGGATTTAACGAAATGCTCGACAGTGTTAATAAAGCCGTAAGTGTTTACTAATGTTCATATGAAACGGTGTCAAATCAAACTCTTGTTGACCAAAACGTTTTCAATTTAGCATCATCGTCATCTTCTTATCCTTATCTCACTACGGTCGGCATAGCAAGACTTCTTCTTTTATTCTACTCTATCAGCCGCTATCTTCTCTTTATTTATTCCTTTTTCACACATATCCCTTACTCGATCCACCACTTCTTAAGTCGTCCGCTCCTGACACCGCCGCTCACCATCGTTTCAAAATCATGATTGCTAAAATGTACTTTATATTAAATGGATGTATGTATATTATGAAATATAGTGACGAAACTTTGTTTAATGACCCTACGATTCTAACGTTTTGTAAGAGTCTGCGAACATTTTGGATTAGGAGTTAATTTTCCTATTAAGGGGTCTTTTTTCTTATTTATCAACCAAGCAAAATTCAGGCAGACATCAATCATATTTATTAATAGAACAATCAATTTTTTTCGACAAAATTGTTCGAGATCTTGTCAATAAATACATTAAAAAAATACAACGTTACTCTTCACTTAAAAAAAAATTAAAATGTGCTGGTAAACGACTTTACATCGGTATTATCAGTGGAGTAAATGAACGTTCAAGGTATTTGTATTTCCTAGAGCGAACACTGTTCTTTATTTCATTTGATTCCTTTTTTGCATACTTCCTTGAAAAGTTTATGTCAATTGATTTGTTTACAAAAAATGTAATGCCTATAATAAATATAACCTAATAGTTTTTGGAACCAAACTGAATAATACACAGAACAGAAAGTCTCATTAGTCATCCAAAAATACAGCCAAGTGTGAGTCGGATTCACACACGAAAAGTTCCGTACCATTATCTATAAAGCATTAATTAGTTCACTATAAAGCATTAATTCTCTACCTGTTGTCTAGCTATACAGCCTGGTGACAAACAGACTGACGGACAGTAAAATCTTAGTGAATAGGGTCTCGTTTTTAGCCTTTGTGTACGGAATCCTAAAACTAAACTGAGAGATTTTAGGTACGCATTTTGAATAACTTTTACTGTAACATGTACTGTATAGGATTGATTAATTTTATATACTATTTAGTATAATATGTAAGTAATAAAAATTCGTGCCATAGAAAAAGTTATTCATAATGACGTGTGAAGTGATTCATTTTCGGATTAGTGCTTGAATGATATGTTTAACGAGTCTTGTTAAAAGTAGAAATGATAAGCTGTTTAATTAATGATTAAACAAACTTACCTCAAATCGACTTCTATTATAATTATACGAGTAGTTTTGTCCAAAAAAATAAGCATTACAACTATTTTAATTTTCTTTCCACAGTTCAGCGACCTGAAGCCAAAAGAGGACCCTAAAGCTTAATATCCGAGATGACAGCAAGGGAAGCATATATAAAATAAGGACTTAGTATTTTCTTGCAGTGACATTTCAAATTGTAGTTTAAGATACGTCGTACTTTTAGAAAAACAATAAATACTGATAACTAGATATTTCATTGTAAATTAATTTGCCTTGTCATTTACTTGAACATGTAAGCGAAAAATTATAACAGAAATTTATGTGAAAAAAATTAAAGAGCTTATACATTTCGCAAATATCTCAAAAACTATTTGATATGCTTTTAACCCCCCATGGACAACATAAAACAGATTTATTTTTGCAACGGATCTTACCTAAGGTTACGATACTGTATTAAGATCGGAGTACTTTTAATAAAATCTAAAATATATCTCCACGCATGTTCGTCATTTAAGTAGCTTTCCAGCTACAAACAAAGGAGGTTCTCCAGTAATATAAGTAATCAGTCCTGATATTTAATCAGAGATACCCGAACCGATGTGGAAAAACACTTTTTTGGTTTGAAAAGGTATTATTTCCAGGTGATGCCATATATATTTTATCGAAATCAGTCCAGTAAATCGATCTTTGAATGAATGTTTATTACATTTATGACACTATCACTTCCATGAATGTGTATAGTGATAGATATCAATGTATAATTATATATACCAATAGATACTGCGTGGCGATAGGACGGGTAAAAGTTCAAGTCAATATTGATAAGGTAATTAAACTAAAAAGTAATTTGTAACGTTGTTGTGTTCAGTTAATTAGTTTGTGATTCATTGTCAGTTTGGTAACACGTTGAAATATTTTTAAAAACTTCAAGATGAACAAAATTGTGATTTTGCTTTTCGTGCTCTGCATTATTAGCGTAAGTATTCTTTCATGTGAATGTAATATTAGCATTGATTTTTGAAAAACAGTCGAATTTATTGTTTTAAAACTTACGGTCGTACCACAACAATATTTTTGAACAAGGTTTTGTGGTTGCATAAACCTAAACTGGTGGTTAGTTTCTAAACAAGCGATATGCGTGGATTTGTATAAAGAAATATTTATTTCTTTTTACGACATATCTGCTCAATAGGTATGACCAAATATTTTGTGGTAAGATGATTTTAATATCTTTCAACGCGTTTAAGCTTTGAGCATCTTTTGTTACGTTTTATTCGATAGAAAACGCCATGTGCCAGAATAAGATCGACAATTTTATGAAGATACCTACATAGATTTCTGTTTTAAATGGTTGTTTGAATTGGACAAGCATATGTTTATCATGTCCAACGTATAAGGTTTGCTATTCAGTCGCTAGCATAGTAAGTATAATGCCTTCTGGTGCTTGGTTGCAACATTAAGCAAAATTAGTGGTCTATAGGTAATTCAACTGCTTATTTTTTTGTTTTAGTAAGTAATTTTTTATAAATTTACAATTACCAGTAGTATTACTCATGTTTTTGTGTGAGTTCTGGCATCACTAACACAAGAAAGAGAAATTTAAGTAGGGACCTATTTTATGAGTGTAGAGAGGAAGACAATACCTAAAACTGATCCTACAAAAAATGAGCCAGCCATCACAATTGATCCTTCAGTTGGTTTAAAAATCAGAAAGTATGTTTTATTAAGCCAGATAAAACGAGGTCCATGTTTATTCGCTTTAAATTTAGAAAGTCACTTTTCTATCTTTGTATAAATGCCATTGTTGTCCTTGTCGTTTTAGGTACACGCATATGTGAAGCGTGATGCTCCTGAAACACCAAAAACAGACGATATATTAAAAACTCTTAACGACATTGCGAGTAAAATAGCTGAAGGAAGTAAGGATCAAATCCAGAAAGGACTTGAAGCTTTACAAAATATAGTAAGTGATTTGTAACTAGTAATTTAAGTATAAAATCAGTTAAGAACGTGTCATATTGTAGGGTTTCGTTATATAATACCAATTTTAAAACATAAATACAAATTTTATCATTTTCAATATTAATTATCAAGGAAAACATTTGGAAGAGGTAGATCGTACAAAGGTTTTGTAATTTGGTATGGAAATCCCATATTTCTGTTGACTATATCGGTTGCGACATAGCAGGAACGTGCGATCCGGCATTGCGTGATTCCGGTACGCGCGATGTTGGGGACGCGAAGCTGAGGGAATGATTTTTGATGATTGTCAAGCACGTTTGCATAAAATCAAATAGATTATCTTATGCTATGTGTTTGCTACGTGCAGTGCCCAGTGTAAAAAAAGGTGTTTGACTGCCTACCATGCCTGCCTATGTAGCATCCACACTAAGATATGGAGTACTATTTTGGGAAAATTCAATTGAAAAAAAAACTCAAACAAAATCTTGTAAGGCTCATTTTCCATCAATTGATGGGCCTCTCGTCAAATAAACCAGCCCGTCAGGTTAAAAAGAACGAACTAAAAATGACTGTACCAGTTTTTAAAATCTAAACGACATAATGGTTGATGATTTATTGACTTATGTGGATTTTTTTAATAATTAGTATAAATAGTAAAATTTTCCTTTCACAGGTGGACAACATCAAGCCTAAAGATGCTCCGCAAGCTTAGACTCTCCAGGAACTCCAGGATTGTTACAGAAGATAAAAATGGTGCTCTAAAGAGCACATGATACTTTCTGTATCACATACTCGATTTGATAATTTGTTAATCAAATACAGCGTTTAATTATTTTCAATACAAAAAAAAACAGCTATAATATATGTTTGGTCTGTCTGAATACGTTTGTGTTTAATTTATTATAAGTATTGAAATGCTAAATGTATAAGCAGAGACGAAGAAAAACCATAATATATGGCAAGCAAAATTTCGGGATGTTTTTTATTGCTGTAAAACTTCAACAGAACAGAAAAGATATGTCGAAAAAAATATCGAGAAAAATTTTCATGAACGGGGTAACGAAACAACAGAATAACATTAATACTCGTATGTGTCAATTGACTTGATTTTATCAGGAAAGTGTTATTTTTGCTTCTATTGAAATTTATAAACCAAACTACAGTTTTCTGGGCAAAAACTCTGAGACGTTTTATTTGTTTTCAAACTAAAGAAGATTGTTTCTGTTTTCTTAAATCGATAAACATACATGAAAACGACAAATAGAGAACCTCTTCCGTTTTCACAGTCGGTTAGTGAGTAAGTAATAAAGTAAATTAAGTACCTACCTATAAATGTACTATACATCAAACGACAAAATTTTTCTCTATAAAACTGACACTTTTTCACCATATCCTAAAACAGTGAAACAAATTAACCTAACCTTGATCCCATAACAAAAATCACGATTAAAACTTTACGAGACACTAACGTTCCAATGATCCATCAAGGCACTCAAAAACTCGTCGCCCGGATTTCCCTAACATTAACAAAAGGAAATCTTGTGTAAATCTGAGAAAATCTTTGCAGTAAGAAGGTTGGAAGACGATCAAATAGGATCAGGTCAGGCTTCGCGGGGCCGGCTTATCGGCAACTGTCGGCCATGCATATTAAAACCACCTGGAAACGTTGCCTCTGCGGCTCCAAAGAGAATATTATATTAGGAAAGAATTCGCGGCGCGACTTGCGATGTGGACTTATAAAGAGTGTAGTACTTTTTGTGGGGTGTTAAATCTTTTAAAATGTGGGCTTAGACGGAAATGGTTCGTTTTCCGATTTCTTTTTTTCATGTACAAGGATATTATCAATATAATCTATTTATTATAATCTATATCTATCTATAAATATAAAAGAACTTCGTGTTAGTTACACTATTTATAACTCAAGGACGGCTGGACCGAGTTGGCTGAAAATTGGTAGGGACACAAGATACTTTTTTCCTTTAATTTATAATTTATATATAAAAGATTAGTTACACTATTTATAACTCAAGGACGGCTGGACCGAGTTGGCTGAAAATTGGTAGGGACACAAGATACTTTTTTCCTTTAATTTATAATTTATATATAAAAGATTAGTTACACTATTTATAACTCAAGGACGGCTGGACCGAGTTGGCTGAAAATTGGTAGGGACACAAGATACTTTTTTCTTTTAATTTATAATTTATATATAAAAGATTAGTTACTCTATTTATAACTCAAGAACAGCTGGACCGATTTGGCTGAGTATTGGTTGAGATGTAGCTTAGAACCAGGAGACGGACATAAGGTACTTTTTTCATTTTAACTTAAATACATCCAAAATATGCCTATTTATTGCCTCTAAGGCGGAACAATTTTCGCCGGGTCAGCTTGTATATTATATGCTAATTACTCTATTTATAACTCAGGAAAAGCAGAACCAATTTAGCTGAAAATTGGTGGTGAGGTAGCTTAGAATCAGGAAACGGACATAGGCTACTTTTTTATGTTCCCGTAGGATATAAAGTTTGCGCGGGTGATAACGCGGAGCACAGCTATTAATTAATACAAGGTTTTATACCTACTGGTAACTTACGCACGGCCTTATGGATGGAAAATAAGATATTATTTATCTAAAATATGTAAAACGTTAACTTATAGTAGTGGCTATTTGGCAAAAATCACGATAGGATGTTGTTTAATTATCCATCCCATGCATGCCTAGTATTTTTCCTTTTTTTGTCTTATCAAAAGCGAGCTTTAGAGCGCTTGAAAAGTCAAAGAATTGAGATCTTCTTCCTCTTTGAAGTCATTAAAAAAAATAGATGTTAATTCTGAAGGGATATTATTGTGTCTTTACCACTAAATATTCCGAAAACTTACAACTGGTTAAGAAACTAATGAAAATCACTTAGAAATCTCTCTTAAGGTCTGAGTAAGAAGATTAAGACGCTGATTAATGCTAATTCTGAACTCTATAGCGAATGGAATAGATGCTACTATAAAGTCTGGTAATAGGATTAGCGAGAGACTAAAAGCTTTAGCGTGGTAGACATTATTAAAACTCAGTGCATGTCTTTCTCATACTTTTAATGTATTTGGTAGTTTAAAAAATTGTGAACGTAAAAGCTCCTCCCTTATCGGCTAGATTTAGACATGAAAGAGGTGAAAGCAAAAGCAAGCAAACTTTTTGTTGCTTCGCTGTCATAATAAAACCAAGATTGCTTAGTCTTGTTTTTACCTCTTTCATGCCTAACTCTAACTCATAACCCTGCACGAGAGTCTGTTGTCTTTAATCTTTTCATTATTTGATAATTAATATTATTATAATAAAAGTTTGAGTCCATAAGGTCATAATACAGGCCACAAACCAGATTTAAATTTCAATAGTATTTTTTGCTAACTACTATTAATATTAACTGTTAATTTTCAAAAAAATATTTAAATCTTGAAAAATATTTAAAACTTTCCCTGCATAAAACAAATATAAAATTATAATCAACTAAAAATTTGCACGTGGTTAGACTTCTAAAAATCCGAGTGCAAAAACATTAGACCACTGCCTGTACCTTAACGACTGAAACCGCGGGATGTTACCAGTATTGCCTATTATCATCTGTAGATAAAAGACCATGACCAATGACACCTCGCACATTAAAATCAGTCTATCAGTTATAGTTGTAGAGGATCACAAAGATTTGTATTTTTCTAGGTATGTATCTCTAACACATACATATCTGAAAAGATACAAATTTACAAACATACACTTGAAAAACATAACCCTCAGTTTGGGCAGTCCGGTAAAAATATATTCGGATAGACAAACTCATATTGTTTGGATTCGGACAAAAATGAGCTCAAGTTTATCAGGGCAGATGAAACAGATCTGATCTTCAGAATGTTTTGATTGAAATCTTACTCGAGTTGATGAAATGTATGGCCGAGGGTTTGCTTAGAGATATCTACAAATTTCAAGAAGGCGGAAGATACACTTTACTCTAGTCTTACCCTCCGCAAGCTTGAAGGATTCCGCCACGCCTTTAGAATATATCTCTAGCGTATTTTCATAAGATTTATCACTTAGTGAGTGCCAAACAAAATTTCAAATGGAAAGGTCGGGACGAGCGAGTCGTAGTGAGACCGAGAGCTAATTTTGATTAGTATTATTTGTTTCTTATTTATTTTATATATATTAAGAGTTATTGGACTCAATCACGAAGGATTTAGGTGTCAATTCTAAAAATCCTAAACGTAAGACGTCCCTTGCTTTTTAATCAATCGAAGTAATAGAATGGCTATCGAATGTTTTAATTTGGAACTGAGTTTGTCCCATTTACAAACATTCGTCTGGCCTAGACACTCTTATATTCAAAGACGTGTATATGTACCTTTATTAATATTCAAATATTTCAGGTAGGTATGTCGTAAAAAGATTTAACATTACAGTTACCAAATTCTTTATTGCCAAAACAAAAAAACATCATCAGATATAAATACATCAAAAATAAAGTACGATGGATAGAAACTTCTTTTTAGTAAGGAGGTTTTATTGTTCTGAATCAAAAATTGGTGCAGAAGATCATGGAGGACTCTCTGATGGCTGTCATCATTTTTATTGATTTATTAAATAATTCGATTTGACACAGACAGTGGTACTTTATAAAGATAACCATGTTTGCCAATAATATAAGTCAAAACAGCAACAGCAATCATCTCGATCATACCTCAAACGTTCTCAACGGAGACATTCTTCACGCCATAAGTGAAGGGACAGTTCGAATGTATCATACATTCGATCATTGTCACAGCTCCTCTGCGGAATCTTCAGACAGTAACGTATAGCGCGGACACAGGTGGGGAAAGTCCTGAGCAAACATTTGTCTAACTTGACTTGGAAGCTTTGCCAAAACCACTAGCGCGAACCACCTTCTTACACCTATCATCTTATCACCAACTGATACAGTTTACTGTTGAATGGCAAACAGTTTTGGGATTGCATTGTTAAAGTTGCAGCGAAGTGGGTCGCATAGTTGTTCGGTCTAAGACATAAGTCTTGGTTAAACTGAGATAGGATAGCGTGTATTAGAACAAATTTGACTCAGTGCAGTATGCAGGCTATTATCTGGTATTCGTTTAGAATTTGGTGACGAATGTGAAATAGCTAACATATCTACGAACGTACTAAATTATAATTACGCCTTTAACTAGTAAGGATGAATTAAAAGCACACCCTTCCACGTGATACGAGTATAACCGTACATACAGGCAATGAATAATTTTCTCTTTTTCGCTTCTTCTATTTGTGTGTCAATTTTTACACTATTTAGGGGTAATCTCTAGAGTAGAAAAAGAAGAAATATGGTAATATTGATTCAAAATATTTAATCACAATCGGTAGGTAATATTTATATAGATTATGATTTATATTGTTATGAGTCATTAGATTTATATTGTTATGAGTTATTAGATTTATATTGTTATGAGTTATTAGATTTATATTGTTATCCAGTTAGTTTATAAACTTAACTAAATGAAAAAATTTAAAGCGTATACCGAAATTGAAAGAGTCACAAATAAGCATGCAATGATGAAGTATTTTGAGGAAGCAGGTCCCGAAAAAAAAACCCACAGACTAAACTTTCAAACACAGATACATACACACGCACCCCCATACACTCACCGCATCGTAAACATGACAAATTGTTATACCAACTATGGGACCTGAATAAAAATAAATAAAAATAAAAACAATAATAGTTGTAGGTACTCAGCAGTTATATTTATACATATAAGCTAGTTTAGTAATAGTTCACTATCGCTCTTCATTGTCTACAAATATTAGCTTGTATAGGGAAGGTACTGAGTCTCACGACACAGGATTCTTTCCTAGTGTGAGATTCAGAGACCAATTAAAAAGTTATATAATGTTTTTGTGATTAATATTAGTGTGCTTTAAGTGTTCCTTTGTATTTCATGTAATACAACAAATAGTTCTAATAAACACATAATTTAATAATTTAATTTTAATAATGAAATTGGTTTTCACTATATCAAGGAAGGGAGTCAATTTATATTCTTTTTTTTTGTGAAATTTGCCTCTTTTTGAAAGAATATACGTCGTTGCTACTCCCATATACATTGTATTTAAATAGGTCCTATCTAATCAAAATTACTAAAAACTTTGCTTGCCGAATTGAGCTTTCACTGATCCATCACTTTTTACCCGACTGCGAAAGAAAGAGTATGTATATAGGTACATACACTCGAAACACATAACTCTCCTTATTGACAATATACATAATATACTATGTATATTTATTTGGTACGCCCTAGAGTCTAAATTCATGCCGTATTTTTATGTGAGTGGTGTCAATATATTTTTCTGGACCTGTAGATGATCATAGGTTATTCATATTATCAGAATTAGCAGCATCTAGCGATTTCACTTGTTAAGATGCGTTGATCTAAAATTCTTGCAGTCGGGTTTTTTGAAGTCACATTCAACTACTTGTTTAAAGCGAAAACCTATGGACGAAGCAAACTGTATTTATATTTTTTTGGACTCACGACAAGTAATTCACCAAATGTCTCTTGTTCAACTAAATACCTAAATAAAAGAAAGCGGGCAAAAACTTTACTTAGTAAGTCAACTTTTTCATAGCTTTATAGTTCTGATAACTGCGCTTTACCTTAACTGGCACGAGCATCTACCGTTCCTTAAAACAATACTCGTATATCTAACAACTCTTCCGGGAGCAACAAAAGCTATTTAGAATAGACTGGACATAACGGCACTACACCTGTGACTCGCAAGAACCATTTCCTTACTGCTACAACACTATCTTGGACAATTCAAATGCATTGCGCAATGCATTGAAATTTTCATACAAACGGTGTGCTGATTGGTTGATTATCATATAGATAGGAGCTAGTTCTCTATTTTGCGCGGTAAGGAAAACTTGGGTTACGTAAAGACAACTAGTAAACAGTTGTTCTTGTTTTTTTACTACTGTTTGTTGAACTTTACACTCGTGTGAGTAGGTAAATTATTCTAACAGTTGACGACAGCAAAGAGAGAAGTTTTAGCAATATCTCGTATATACGAGTATGTGTGTTTGTATATACGCATAATTTTTGAATCGACTGTTTTTTTTGACAGAGGGAGCAAAGCAGCGAACGATTTTCGGTTTTGTATTTTCGATTTCTCCCGAAAATGGGGGAGTTAGGCCGAAAATTCAAAAACTGCGAGGAAAATATAAAAGTAGATTTTATTAGTAAGGTCTAAAATAGGATTTCAGACAGAGGTACGAATCGATGATATTCGTTGGTTTACACGGAAACGGGCTTATGTTCATATGTATTTACTAAAAAAATCGGAAAGAGGAATTATGTACTTACATCAATTTCAACTGCTATTGTTTTACGATTGTCATCGACACTGACATAATAATCTGCCACTTTTTGAGAGTATGTATTTACCAAATATTAAAAACTAACAGCTATAAAATAAAACAAAAACATTGGTATACCATGTTTTGTCAACATGAGTTTGGGATTTCTTAACACACATACTTACGTCCAAACAGACAGAAGAAAGAAAAAATTGCCAGACTCGAAACAGATAGGTACGATTTGTTCGTTTGCTCATCCAATTAAATGGAACCACGGAGCACATTGCGGCTCATCAATAATTTATGTTGCAACAAAAGTCATAGGATAAGCTCCGTTTCGAATTAACTATTCAACTCCGCAATTTAAACGTCAATTGATGAAGTTTCTAGAATTAGCTCTACAAGCGTTCGTTACCATTCGATTAATTGATTTAAATCATTAGACGATTTATTTGATTCGATCCTGTGAATGAAATTGCCGAGTTGCAAGGAACGCGGTGAATTGCTTGAGATTAGATAATATTGTCTTTCAAACTATCTATCACATTAGGAAAGTCCAAAAGGAGCAAGTTGGATTTAATTTTGCAACTTTCACTGTCACTGAAGCCGATTTTAACGGTTCAGTTGATTCCAATATAGTTTCCAAAGATCGCTGCTCATAATGAGCTTAAAAGTGATTTAGAGTCCATTTTTGATTCTTTAGTAAGATAAGAATTGTTATTTTTCGGGAAGTTTTATTCATTATCAAAATAACAATTTTAGGTTGCTCAAGTAAATGGTAACAGTTGGTGATTAATTAGTTTTGGTGAGATTAAAACCAGTTTAACATCACATTTTCAAAACGTGTTTACGAATAGTTACAGTGCTATTCTTAATATACATTATCTAGCTAAAAATACAATACATGTTTGTGACTTTTATTATTTGTTTTTAAATTAACTATCGCGTTTTTACGTTATTAAAGTCTATATCAAGCTTTTATCCAGCTCTCTAGCACATAAAATAATTTTAATAAACGTAGAAATTTTAAACAGTTTTGCCTTAGTTATTACTTGAGTACAAACTTGTATTCTGATATTCTATAATAAAAGCAACGTCTTACTAGCTGCATTACTGTAGATCTTAACTCTTCTAGCGTCTACTAGGTGAAGTTCTTAACACTATAAAAGGCGCATCTTGTTGCTCGTATTGAAATAATGTTTTAGACGTCTTATTCTTATCGTAGATAAACTAATAGCTAGCTAAGTTTTCAAGTTATCAGACATCGTATAGAAAATAACTTTAGGTGCTATTTTTTGGAACTCTCAAACTATTGTAGTTACATTTGAATCTTGATAACAGTGTAATTTCTAAAGATTAAGAGAAATAAAGATTGCAGATAAGTGTTTTTTAACTTTGTAAAATTTAAGCTCTTTAAGCACATGTAATATATGAGATATTTTTTTTTATAAACCTTTTGTCAGTTATTTTTTTATATAAGATACTTTTTGCTATCTATATGTATGTATGGCGAGTAAGTGTGTTGTGTGTGACCAACTTTAAACAACTAATATTATGCTTTTTTGAATATATTCCTGTGTTTAAAATATACTTTTATTCATGAAGCTAAATTTTCGCTCTTCTTTGCTTGCAGGCTTGCAGTCTTTTCTCCCTAGAGAGCTCTAAATTTACTCGGGTTAAAACGTATTTTATGTTCTGCTATATAAGAAAAAAGTAAAGTGAATTTTTCGCTTTAAAGTGACTATACGAGTAAAACGTGGACTTGAGGTACGCTCATACATTATGGACATACCTAAGGATTTCGGTATATTATATGATAGCGTTGGTGTAACAGAAAATTTACCACACCAGAGACTAAAATGTTAGGCGGTGCGCCAAATCAAAGAGAATTTGGTGCTACAAAATCCGAATCGGTAAATTTGTCGTCTGAAAACTAAATCGTGTTAAGCCAACAAAAGATTTAGGTTTTTGTCCGAATAGAACATGCGAAGCAGATATAAAAAGAGGATACTATTCTTCTCAATAATTACTATAAAAATAAGCGAACAACTTTAAAAAAGTGAAGGGACATACCAGACACATAAACATTTTATTTATTTATAATTTTATTATAAATATATATATAGATAAATTAAATTATGCTTTGATTTTTTAAATAAAATCATGCTTTGACTTTTTAACTTAAAAATATCAAAAACCATAAGTTCAAGAAACACATTCAATTTGATGTGTGTTGTTCCCGTTTCGTTCAGCACAAGAGCACTTCCAAAAACTACTGTCTTCTCTCAAAAATGGATTACGAATCGTTGCGTTCATAGAATCAACAATGTTTCCATTGTTATTGAAAAGCACTTCGAGGTGATAAATATCTGGTCGATTAGAATCATTAACATATGTCATGTTACCAATCCAGGTAACAGAACGGTCATCCACGTTTTGAACTTCAGATTTAATTTCGGTCGTATCAAGGAATTGTCGTACTGCACATTCAATTTTAAACCAATCAGTGGTTATCGCACGATAGCCTTCTTCTCGATTGACACGAGCGTTGTACGGTGAAAGATTATACCATTCGGCCGGTCCAGAGAACTGTGATCCTATAAGTCCACCGCGTTCATCTCCCGGGTATCTTGTGAGCTTGAATTTGTCATTTAGTGGTCCCGTTTTAGGGAAATCGACTTCTCTATTGCTGCTGATATGTCGTGGTAGAATCAGCGCTACGATATAATCGACTCGTTCTTGATGAAATATTCCGAAACTTGTATCGATTAACTGAATTGGCATGTCAGTTTTGTTGAATGTTAATCTTCGCGCGCTCACAGCAGCTGTGAGCATGCATAAATAAATATATATAAACCACATCTTGTACGTACAGTTGGTACTTGTTTTCTTAAATAAATACATTTTGAATGAAATACTGAACTTATCTTAACATGAACTTGAATTTTCCTTGTGTCTTTTTACGTTATCCCTACACATATTATTAATGCGAAAGTATGTTTGTTGGTTTATTGGTACAACAGACCGAGTGACGGATCGGTTTGATATTTGTCTGAGATAGATCAAAGATCGCAGAATGCCATATGCATTTTTCCGAGATAATAAACATAACGCGGGTGAAGTCACGCGCATAAGCTAGCATACCTATATTTTATTACTTTAACCTAAGATAGATAACCTTTTTGTATAACATGTAGGATATCATTTGTTTATACGGCGGAATATGCGATTTCATATTATGAATTTAATTGTATTTTTTCTTCCAGCAACGTTAATAAGAGTATTCTGAGAAAAGATTGATAACTAGAAAAATATTGTTATAATTAACGTTAAGTATTGATAGCATTTATGCAAAACACAATTTCCAAGCTATTAACTAATCTTGATCCTCTTAACCCACGTGAAGGCGAAGGTAATTAGGTAAGCTTTGATCCTTTATTAACGGCGAATAAGGTCTGATTGGGTCTGAATCGTTTTGGTAATGCGTTCAAAATGGAATCTATTCTCTATAGCTCCTTTAGCTTATGTGGCATTTAAAGTGTCAAGCTGACATCCTTTGTGGCGTAAACCTCAGAACCTATTACCCTCTGAAAGGGGTGTAATCTTAGTAGTAATAGGTCGAGGTTAGTGGATAAATGATAGCCCATTTCCTTTTATGCTACGTTTACTATGAGCCGTTTTGATTCTTCGAAGACAGCTAGGTTTTTTTGCAACGAGTCGTTATTTTTTTACAGTTCCTAAACAATTAGATAGTTAGTTTAGCTTTATTTTTTTTTCACTGACTGTAAATAAAACTTTATATATTCTATTCTATAAACTATATTTATTGTATTCGCAATTTGGTTTAACGTACACAACTCTTTCATTTAACCCAAGAATGATTGTATTTAATACCTGTAGCTGGAATTTACTGGCCAAAAGTGAATTCATCGCAGTCAATAATTTCAAACATTCGCTTGCTCAAACCATTTGGCTCAATGCTGGTTGTTATTTACGTTCAACGGGTAATCTGGTGATCATTCAACTGAGTTTGTGGTTGTTTATTTATATGTTACCATATTATTTTATTCAGTGATTGGCTTATTGATATTTTATGTAATTAAGCTCGAGGACTAGATATTTTAAGTATTTGTGTGACATTATACTTTATTATATTACTTATTATTATTATACTTTAGAAATAAAACAAGTAATACTTAAAAAAATGTACAAAAAAGTTATACGTTTGATAAGTTCATATTTACACTTAAAAAAATCATATTATTACTGAAATGTCTGTTGTAAAATGAAATGTTTATTTAACTGTTGTTAAAGACAACTATTTTTAGCCAATGAACAGAACTGGCACAAAAGTCCTATTTACCCTAAATATTTATATATTTGTAATTTTGCAGTGACTCTTAAAACTTCTAACTTCTAAAAGTTAGTTTAAAGAACAATACGCCATCATTATTATTTTCAAGACGCTAACTTTACATATTACAGCAGCTACCATATACGAGCTTCTGCCAATAAATTAACAAGTACAAGATCTCAACAGCACTTCTCCTCGGTTTAAGTGAATTACACAACACTTAATAACAACAGAGGACAGGCCCGAGAGCTCTTGACGAGAGGGTTAATAAAGCTTGGAGGAAAGCCTAGGCTATGGCGAGATTTAAAACTACAAAGCGCAACTATTTGGGTAAAGCATACCTACTCGTAATTGGTACTAAGATTTACTTAGATCTTTCAGGCAGTGACGTATTTTTTTTAATGTTGCTACTAGGGAAAAACTCCAATGAGTTATGTTAATAATATGAATAATAAATATTTCATAGCCTTTAAATGACGTTCGTTTCGGACAAGTCTAGTTACATTTGAATAAAAAAAACTTATTTAAATACTTTGATAGTTCTCATAACAAATATTTATTAAATAATTTATTTAAATTGTGATTTATTTCTTTACGTATTAGTAACATTATGTAATGTAACTGTATCAATGAGATAATAGTAAATATAGTTTTGTGAATCGGGTATAGTATACAAACATTAGCTTACTAGTTTTAGACATTGTCTTGAAATAATAAAACACTATAATAAAAATATACACTTACTGCAAAGTTATTTATGTTTTTTATAGTTTTCGGATGTTTGTCTTGTTAAGCTTAAAACCAGAACTCAACGTACCTGATGTAAAGTGACGATGCGATCTAGTATGTTCCGCGCTTGCCTAGAAGAAACTGATTCACTCGCAACTTGAAAACACCGAGATTATAGCTATCAGGAAATAGAAGATTTGGTAGTGCCACAACCCGGCACTTCGCACAATAAAATAGACGCAAAGCGGTTTGAACAACTTCTATCATGAACAGTTTGAGTCTCACAGTATCTTTACTTGTCCGATTGTAGAATAGTGATGGTGGCATAAAAACAATTGATTTTAATTTACTCACGTTTATCAATAAAGCTGTAAGTCCCCACGAAACCAGTCGCATTGTTCTGTCTAGCACCAGTATGAAATTCCAGCACCATGGCTGGACCAGGAGAGTATAAAGCAGTAGGAGCTTCGGCTCTGCTCCCACATAGAGTCCTAGCCCAGGCTGAGCGTTCGTTGATGGCACCGGGCGGCCCTGGACCCTGGACTTCCCAGTACACCTTCAGGTAATCGCCTCTGATGCAGCTGAAACAAGATATTGTATAATTAGTTTGATCATTTGTGACCATTTTAGGGTTACGTAGTCCTGCAGGGAAGTCTTATAGTTTCGCTCTGTCTGTCTGTCCGCCTCTTACTAACTTTTACAATTATATAGACTAATCTGCCTTAAGGTTTGCAAATCAGTCGCCCCTATTGAATTTTCAAAGAAAAATACACAAAAACTAAAATATTTAAGGCTGAAAGACCTTGAAAATCTATTTAAAATTATTTTAGCAAAATTGGACAATGATTATTTAAGTAAGTACCTAATTAAACAATCTTATTTATCAAACTTTAGAACCTTAGCGAGAAAATCAATCAAAGCAATAACGACGCGGGAATCCGAACGGGCATGTTTGAGAAGACTTTTGAAACTAAAACCTATATCTCGTACATAAATCTGATGTGGATCAGCCATTTTTTTTATTACTAGTTTTTTTTTCTATGGAATATACATATATATATATATGTTTGCGTTTGAGCACAACTCGACTTACTTCTAATTCTTTTTTTACAACGAAACTTGCTGTCAACTTAGGATTCGTTACAGCACTCACTATTTGAAATTAGTTGAGCTGTCACTCAGAGCATTGCCCGCGATAAAATAGAATATTAAAAAGTTTCAAAGCTAGAACACCTTTGAGGGGTTGAATTTCTCCAAAAATTATTTTCTTAGTACACTATAATTAATACACCCTCCAAATTTCATGTCCCTAGGTTCAGCGGATTCGGTGTTATGTTGATTCATAACAAATAACAGTCAGTCAGTTAGTCAGGCGGGACGTATTCTTTTACATAAATAGATTCATGTAATTGACGAGTCAATATACATATATGACTATATACATTTTCATGGTTATTTCGTAAACGACGGGATTTCGTTTTTATATCCAAAATCTTCAATTTGCGCAAGCGAAAGCGGGAAGCACAAAGAAAATACATAAAAACGTTCACGAACCGAGCACATTTTAAAAATGCTACTTATAAATCGCCAAGGAGCGTTTAATAAAGCCTTGTCTTGAAAATAAAGCGCTATGAAACAGCGTTAGGAACGTTATATCATAAAATTGAGATGGTGTAGTCTTTGCAAGGCTTTCAATAAGTGCAGCGCTGTAGAGCTTCGGTGAAATAGCGCATTTTTCTTTAGTATGCGGTTCTTTTTAAACTTTGTTAGGTTGGTCGGCTCTTGCGGATAGTGTGTAGCAAATTGATCTTTTAACCGTCTTCAAATAGGAGGAGGTTTTCAATACTTCTAAACTTTTTACGCACGTAAAGCGATATCTTAAATATGACTAGACTAATTAAAAATAATGTTTCGAAAGAGTATGTTTTTTAATTGATCCCATAATACTTACTCGTATAACAAAATCGGTCCGGTAGTTGTTTTCTTTGAGTAGCAGAGGTAGCATTTTGTTTTTGTCTACGTGCCGAATTGAATAATAATAATTAAAAAGTAAGTTTTAAATCAATTAAAAATAGTTTTTTATTGTTACTATTTTATACAATATTAGAGTAAGCCATGAATTATGTGACTGGTTTAGAACCCCCATAATAATAATAATACTTTTTTTAAGCCAGGTGCCCCTACACTGTATAATTTACATAATTTTAATGCTTCTGCGGCGTTTATCGGAACGTTTCAATTTATTCGATTATAATAAATACGAGTATATGGATGATTTTTAATTAATTTTCGTAACTGTAAATTATGATGAACAAAAACTAGCCATTATATGATCATAGATAATATAAAGTATCCTAACCTCATGCAAATTACTTAAAGTTATACCTAATCCTAGGACATGCTTTAAAAACTTGAAAAAAAAAACACGTAGAACCTATGATATAATACTTGTGTGTCAAGATTTGGTGGAAACTACGATCAATACACGAGTAACAACAAACAGACAAACATACTGATATACAAAAAAAAATTGAGAGACCCAAAACAGAGATGCTTGGTCTGCTAGCTCCTCACCGGTCAGTAAAGTTAAAAATATTGTGTAAAAAAATCTATTAATCGTGTGTACCATCGTGGAAACATAAAATACTCTAATATTAGAATATCCCCAACCCTACAGGACTTACAGTCTAACATTACATTTGTGAATAGCTATCCGATAAGAATAAACTACGAACCGACGTCAACTGACCGAGTTTCTCTTAATATTCTGTAGATGGCATCTTATCCGGCCATCGGCTGCATCAATCTTGCACGCGTGTTTGCCACTGTCACGCTGGATATTTTGCACGGAATGTGGGATTAACTAGCACAAATACCAGGAGAGTTTATTCGTAAAGCAATGACGTGATACCACATGATATTATTTTATAAATTAGCTGTGACCCGCGACCTCGCCTGTTTTATGTTTGTTTTATCGGAGAAAAAGCCCGTATGTATGTAGGTATTAATTCTATATCTTAGACACATAGAAACAAGAGAAAATTCTTACATCAAGTGGCGGCTTTGGCGCTAAAATCTCTTGCAGGCAACCTTAAGATGAAGATAAGAAACCTATATGGCACTCCCGGACCTTTGTATAAAAATCAAGTCGATCCGTCACTTGTTTGTTGAGGAGAAGAAAAACAAACAAACACAGTTTCCCATTTTAAATGTGTATTCCTATCATATTTTAGTAGTATTGCGACAAGATATAGAAGTATATATTTAGCAATATTTTAAGTACTTCTATATCATTTTACGCATATGCTTGATTTAAAACTACCACGAACTTTATCAAGATATCTGTTACCAAAGAAAAATACTAAAGATAAATTAATTTTAAAGCAAATTAGGTATATTTATTTTACGTCGTTTAATCTCTTATAAGTACTTAGTCTTTAACACAACGCATTTAGAAAAAAAAGTTTATTAAGCAAGTTAAAATAAATTTACCTACTTACTTAATTTTTATTTTTAAATACTTTAATTTTTTTAGTTTAGAAACCCAACATTATAAAATGTGAAAGTTTCATAAACAGAAATAATTATAGAACTACACTACTAAATATAGAAAAAGCATGGGATAAAGACCGTATCACAACATAAAAATAAACGTATTCACAACGTAACATTTTTTACCCGATCTTGATTTTTACATCCTTACCCCAAGATTGAAACCCTTTAGAAAACCTCTTACTTTATTGCCTACAGCTATTTTCTCAGGACCTCCGAATATAAATCTGCGACTTTACAATACAAAGTAAATACTCATGACCGTGGAAGCCACATCGTGTCCGGTCGTTGGTAGAATTGGCCGTGACAGGTCGGTTTTAAGGCTACCCGTCCTAACTCAATCGCACAGAAATGACAAGGACCTTAATAGGAAAAGAACGCCTCGGGTGGAATTCTGTCTCCTTGCTTATAGAAAATATCAAGGCAAAGCTTGGCTTACAAAGCGGTACTTGTTGCTAATGTTTCCAATTGACACCCTCTTTGGAGAAAAAAGCTATTTGGATTCTTTTGAAAGTTAAAAAGCGATAAATGTTTGGCTTTAGAAATAAGGTAACTTCTATGAGAAAATGCTTTCAATACTCACTACGTTTGCTGTTTGACGCCGTATTTACAAATTGATAAAAATAGTATAAACTTATAACGTATTTAACGAAAATTGTATATCTTAGAGCCAAGAGAGCTTGATATGATATTAACATAACATTACACAAATGACTATAATTATATTTACTATAATAACTTCTTCTCAAAATTACCACCCCAAAATAACAAAGTGGACACATAATAAATGACCAGCTTCCTAGAGAACACTCGTTTATAAAAGCAATAATCTATATGCAAATAATAATATTTTTCTTCCGTTCGGAGCAAACAATCCGGTCGCATCAATTCTCTTCCAGTTTTCTAACTCAATATCATAAATCATTGTGTTGATATCAGTTGAAAGCGACGGTTGGGAGCTAGCAAAATAGCGCAGTTTCCGTATCCCTTTGACCTATATACAAATTTTATCTACATGTAAGTGATGACAAAGGATTGTGTCTGAAAATCTACTGTAATGCTACTTATCTTAATATTTGAACTTTTGAAAAACATAAATATTTGTTGTTGTCCTATTTAGTTGATTACCAAAATTTATTTTCTTTTGTTTTAAATAATTTTAAAATGCAGATATATCATTTTATTTCTACTACTTCTATTAACTATTTAGAGATATCTTATTGTCTCTGAATAAGAAGCGCTAAGATCTCAATGAACCGCAAACTTAAATTGATTGAATTAAACTTAGTAAAAAAGCTTGATGTACACCTGATTTTTCAAAAAATTGTGTTTCGGAATAAAATTGGGGTCATAAAATCCGTTTCTGCAGAAAAATACTGAAATCTATTTTGCTTTGGCTAACCAGAAGAAGCTAAGGTTACAAAACAGTTTGCCCTTAGTACTCGTATTTTGATAAGAGCTTAGAATCACCAAAACAAATTGGCCTTGGCATTATAACCTTCAACGAGGAAAGATAATGTGGAAGGTACAGGTTCCGCGTAACAACAAAAACAAAAGTTTTAAATTTCGCAATTACCGGAATACCTTTTTCCAACATTCCATTTTCGTAACTACCTTATGAAGCGACAGAGTTCGATATCATTACCGGTAACGAAGTTCGGTCACGGAAACGTTAGTACCTACCCAATAGGCATATATATCCGAATCAACATGTTCTGTTTTCGTTTTACATTATTTACAGATTTATAAATTTATTTCTGTAGATCGGACTCGCCACGCGGAGTCTGATAAGCACTTTTAAACGTAAAGGGTAAGAAACTATATATTAGTGCTAATATAAATTTTCTCCATCTACTCGTAACAGTCTACTTTACGTACTTTTACGTAAACTGATTTCATATTTTTTAAGTGAGCTAAGATTAAAAATAGAAGTGTTAAAGATTTAATAAACATTTATCAGAGATATAATAGGTAATAAATGTGCTATTCTTTGTTGTTGTAGTAAGTTTTATTTTCAGGGTTCCGTACCCAAAGGGTAAAACGGTCCCTATTACTAAGATGTCACTATCCTTTCAACGTGACAGCTAGACAGTTTTTTTAAGTTAAAGTATAAATGCACTTATACTTGCCCGGTAGATCTCATCACTCTCATTAAGTAACACGTCTATCATCCTAGTGATTTCTACATACTTCAGTGTTTCGCACATACCACTATTCTTTCCCACTAGAACATCTAATTCTACGGTTGAACTAATGGGAGTTTTGGCTTTTTAGGTGAAATGTACGCATTTCCATTCTACATTCATTACAAATCTGTGGCACAAATACTAGTGTTCAAATAGGCGGCTGGATGCTGCGACGTGTCAGGAATTGCAAATCTGGGGACAATACTGTAAAACTGTGTCGAAACACTTTATATCACAAATGAGAACATTATGAGGAATACCGTTTAATATGCAAATGTTGATCAGAATAATGAATGTTATTTCAGGTGGTAAGTATTGAAGTTTACGCTTTATTTTGAGTGGACAGAAATTTGTTGTTGACCGAACGAGCGAAGTCTCGCTGACTTCGCTCTCTCACTCGTTTCAGGTCTGTCACACTTTTTATCGTTTGTCCTTATTTTTGAAAGGTGTGAATGAATTCAACACTCGCCAATGACTTTACTTACAAATGATATTTAAAAAGTCGCATTGTTATCTTTTGTCAGTGATGTCATTAGCGAGTGATAAATTCATTTGAACGTTTCAAAAATAATCTCTCAGGGCGTAGTTTCCACCTAATTTTGACGAAACTTAGTGTAATGGGTTAAACGAATTTTAAGAATTATTTAGACGTCAGAGTTTGGACGTCAGGGATTGGGTATTTGACGGGGTTTATTTCTCCCAAAAAGAGCTTAGTATCGTAGTCGTGAGGTCGACAGCAAGAGGAACTACTGGTACGTACTTAATTAGCCGAGAGAGTGTAGCGTCTCTACCTCAAGTATGACAATTTTTTTTCGTCTGTCACTTAGTATGCTTATCTGGTAGTTATAAGTTCATTTTCAATAATACATGCTAATTTTTTGGTACAGGTTTTATGATTTATAATGATTTTTAATCGTAAATCGAAGAAATTTATCAGCTGAGTTTAATACTATTTGACAAAGACATACGATATGCAGCTATGGGAAATCCGAATAAACTAGTTTCACTAGTACTCTAACGTTGTATTCTTAAGGGTACAACTTAAGGGGTCAATGTACTTAAGAGAAACTACATCAACAAAACCAGTCAAGAGTTTTCAGAAATCAAAAATACCAAAGTAAAAATAATTTGCAACAAATAACAGTGTGACTCGTCTGGGTGACTGGTTAAGAACCCCCTTAAATTATAAATACTGTGAAGGACGGCGGGCCGAGACTGCTACGGCGAGTGGACTGTATGTGGCGTAGTGGATGGAAGAACAGTCTGACCCGAGTCGCTCCACGGATGCTGGGGTTGTAGGAAGTTCCAAGAAAAGATGGTGTAGGCTTCGGTAGTACTGACACGGTCAGAGTCTTGACAGAAGAGGGCGGAGAGCGAGAATGTTTTCTTGATAGCACTGTACCACTGCAGAGGCAAAGCTGAAGTTGACTGATCTACTGCTGAACTAATACTGAACTCAACTTGCTGAACTAATGCTGAACTGATTTTATAACGCTACACCACGCGCTTTTATATGTACGGCGTTCTAAGCGTGTGAGTGAGACGGGTAGTGATCGTTCAACCCTGTCTGGGTGAAATTCCACGAAAAGGGCTGTGTGCTGGGGCACTACGTGGAATTTCATGTGCCCGTCTCACCGTGGTGTAGCGTTATCTGCATCCCTAATCCTAATCCCTTTGTCTCGCTTTCCGCCGCCCTATTGATGTAGACCGTGTCAGTATTGTTTATTTCTAACTAAATCATTATACTATCTTATGCTACCACCTAATCTATGTACAATGCGACTTATAAAATAAACTTATGCTAACACCTGCACTATTTACAATAATACTACTAAGCTAGGCAATTGTGACGCCCGTCGTGAACATTCTCCCGCCGTGCAGCGCTGTTCATTGCGCTGCAATCTCCTTGGTGAACGACGGGCGTAGTCGGCAGGATAACTTTTTTCTTGACGGGTTGTTGCAGGATCCCTCTGGCTGTGCGCACGTTGACTACCCAGACATTGTCAACTGGTTCCGGGTAGATGGCTGTGACAACGCCTCGTGGCCACGTGTTACGTGACAGCATGCTGTCTGTAATGATCACAACGTCGCCGATCTTGACAGCGGGTCCGCGACAGTGGGGCTCCCGCCGGTGTTGTAGCTCGGGCAGATATTTCTGGAGCCACCTGTGCCAGAAGAGATCGGCGAGTCGATGAACGGCGTGCACCTGATGAGGTCCTTGGCGTTGAATGGGCCCGGCGATAGTACATGAGTCGGGTCGCCTAGCAGGAAGTTGTTCGGTGTTAGCATCTTGGGGTCTTCATATCTCACAAAGACGTTTTTGTCCTCGTCAGTGGATTGTCGCGGCTCTTTGGTGGCAGCTAGGACAGTATTCTTGACGCTGGCTGAGACAAAGCGGTTCTGTGCGGCCTCACTGTCTTCTGGTCTCTTCTCACGGTTCTTCTTCCGCAGAAGGGCAGTCTCGTAGCGTCTGTCAGGAAGCTGGCGCGTAGGTCTCTCTAGGATCTCTAGAGCTTGTTGGTCAGGATCGCTTCGCGGGTTCTTCGACGACACGGCGAGTGACTCGAGGGCTAAGTTGTGGCAGAGGGCGTCGTCCACGCGCTCCTCTGCGGTCGAGTCAGCTATTTGGGCCATGAAGTTCACCTGATGTCCGGAGCGAGTGTGGGTATCATTTGCTACACATCCAAGCGGCGTCAGCAATGCGATTGGCTGGCCGTGGTGTCTCATGCGCATCTCCGTAGGGGTGAGATGTAGCTTGTCGATGATGTGTTCCCGTTTTAGTTGCTCCTCTGTGTCACGTCCTTGCAGCGTGATGGTGACTCGACGAGACCGTGCGGCGTCAACTTTCATGTCTGTAATTCCAGGGCTGTTGATTTGATTCGCGCTCTCGTTTCCAAGCAGGGAGCCCGTTGGCCCATAGTCACGTAAGGCCGAAGTGGCGGCGGCTCCCGCCGGTATGGAAGAAGTGTCTGGCGCTATTTTCAGGCATGCCGCGGGAAATTCGGTGCTTGACGTTGGCGTAACTTCCTCTCCTGTCGTCGTGTCAGTTTTCAAATTGTAGTTCTTCACGCTGTCGGCAGTCTCGGATGTCACGAAGTTCTCGTGCGAGCCGTCAAAAAATGGTAGATCTTCGTAATTGCGAGGATCGGAATTGCCTTCCTGAGACACGGATAGGTCTGGCTGCACAGGAACTGGGGCAAGAGCGATCGTAGCGGCTACCAGCGGTGCGAAGGCGGGCTCACGATGAGGTTTCGCAGGCGCTACGGCAGTTTTTGACGGTGCATCGGGGTTTTGAGGCTGGTGCACTGATGGCAGTGGCGGCAGCTCCGAAGACTCTGGCAGGCTCTCTATTTCCTGAGACTGGAAACAGGTTTCAACATGTTGCGGTACAGTGATGTCTTCTTCGGAGAACTCTATACGTAAGGAATCTTCTTCATACAGTAGAGCGAGGCGAGCGCGTGATGCTTGGATTTCGGCAAGGGCGATTACCTCTTCAAGGCGGAGTCTCTCGCGCTCTCGATTGGAGAGACGGCGTCGGCGTGCAGGCATTGTAGATGTCGGTTTCTTGGAGTGTAGATCCGACCTTAATGCTTCATAGGCTGGCGCGGCAACATCCGTTGCTGGTGACACGCTGAATGACACCGAAGGCGGCATGTGCGGATGCTGCTGTAGCTGCGTGGCGGCGAACGAGGCGGGATGCATCGCCTGCACTCTTTTGAAGCACGTTGATGTATCTGTGGCGAAGAAAGCAGGCCCGGCGTGAGCTGGAGTCGGTATTCCTGGATGACTTGCGGTGACCAAGTGGGAGTAGGGCTCGACGGCACTGGAACCCTGCGGCGTTCCCAGGCGGCTTGCGGCGTTGAAGTGAGAGGAAGGCTCGGCGATACTGGAGCCCTGCGGCGCTCTCGGGCTAGTCGCAGCGGAAAAGTAGGAGGAGGGCTTGACGGCACTGAAGCCCTGCGGCGCTCCCAGATGAGTTTCAGCTGAGAAGTGGGAGGAGGGTTGGACGGCACTGGAACCTTGCGGCGCTCCCAGGTGAGTTGCAGCAGAGAAGTGGGAGGAGGGTTCGACGGCACTGGAACCCTGCGGCGCTCCCAGGCGAGTTGCAGCAGGGAAGTGGGAGGAGGGTTCGACGGCACTGGAACACCGCGGCGCTCCCAGGCGAGTTGCGGCAGAGAAGTGGGAGGAGGGCTTGACGGCACTGAAGCCCTGCGGCGCTCCCAGGCGAGTTGCAGCATAGAAGTGGGAGGAGGGTTCAACGGCACTGGAACCCTGCGGCGCTCCCAGGCGAGTTGCAGCAGAGAAGTGGGAGGAGGGTTCGACGGCACTGGAACCCTGCGGCGCTCCCAGGCGAGTTGCAGCAGAGAAATGGGAGGAGGGTTCGACGGCACTGGAACCCTGCGGCGCTCCCAGGCGTGTTGCAGCAGAGAAGTGGGAGGAGGGTTCAACGGCACTGAAGCCCTGCGGTGCCCCCAGATGATCAGCGGCGGTGAAGTGGAAGCAGATCTCGGTGGCACTGGAGCCCTGCGGTGCTCCTCGATGGCTTGCTGCGATGAAGCGGGAGGACTCGGCGGCGCTGGAGTCCTGCGGCGCCCCCAGACGACTCGCAGCGGTGAAGACGGAGGAGGGCTCGACGGCTCTGGAGCCCTGCGGCAATCCCACCTCAGGCCTGGCAGTGATGACAGTGGTGTCCCTTGACACCTCACTCGGGGAATCTCCTGTGGACTGGCTGACTCTGTGGTGCGGCGCAGATTGCGCCTTCTTAAAGGACCGTGTCAGCACCATCTTCTTTCTTGAATCTTCTTAAAATCCGGCTCGAAGGACCAATGTGGAGGACGGCGGGCCGAGACTGCTACGGCGAGTGGACTGTATGTGGCGTAGTGGATGGAAGAACAGTCTGACCCGAGTCGCTCCACGGATGCTGGGGTTGTAGGAAGTTCCAAGAAAAGATGGTGTAGGCTTCGGTAGTACTGACACGGTCAGAGTCTTGACAGAAGAGGGCGGAGAGCGAGAATGTTTTCTTGATAGCACTGTACCACTGCAGAGGCAAAGCTGAAGTTGACTGATCTACTGCTGAACTAATACTGAACTCAACTTGCTGAACTAATGCTGAACTGATTTTATAACGCTACACCACGCGCTTTTATATGTACGGCGTTCTAAGCGGGTGAGTGAGACGGGTAGTGATCGTTCAACCCTGTCTGGGTGAAATTCCACGAAAAGGGCTGTGTGCTGGGGCACTACGTGGAATTTCATGCACCTGCCCGTCTCACCGTGGTGTAGCGTTATCTGCATCCCTAATCCTAATCCCTTTGTCTCGCTTTCCGCCGCCCTATTGATGTAGACCGTGTCAGTATTGTTTATTTCTAACTAAATCATTATACTATCTTATGCTACCACCTAATCTATGTACAATGCGACTTATAAAATAAACTTATGCTAACACCTGCACTATTTACAATAATACTACTAAGCTAGGCAATTGTGACGCCCGTCGTGAACAAATACTGACAACAACTTATCCACCACATTGTATTGTTTACAGGACAGATCTAGTCTTTAACAATTCGCTGCCCGAAACATAACTCCGTACACATTTATCGAGAAAAACGCGATGTTTAATGTTAACCACAGTAATGGGTCCCGGAGCTATGCAAACGAAACACGAGCTATGGTTTGTACTAACCTCTTCTTGCTCTAAATGAGGACAACATAGTAGGTATGCCATTATGTTCTCAATGGATGTTGAACATAGCTATAGGTACCTTTACAAAAAGTACGACTTTAAAATTGTAATACTTATACAAGTGGTTAGAAAAACTTTAGACCACTGTATCTTAAGAAGTGCAACCGCGGGATGCGAGCAGTGTAGTCTATCGTGCATCAAAATTATCCACCAATCTTTGCTGTAGAAGGTCAAGAAAAGTTAGACATAAATACATATAATTATGCAAACATACAATTGAAAAACATTAATTACCCTCCTTTTGGACAGTCGGGTAAAAAAAGTAACTAAGTACCAATTTCAATTAAGTATGTGCCTGTGCAATTATTTCACTTATTTTGATTTTGATTTAAAACTAAACTTTAACATTCAATTTTAGATAAAATTTAAATCTGCAAGAGCTTAATAAAAGCTTTTTCAGTTATTTTGATTTAAAACCATACTAGACTGATTTTGGTTAATATTGTACCTCCACCTGACCATAACATAAGACAATTTTCTCTATCGGTCCAGGCGTCCAAGATTCTGATGCATAAAAAAACTCTTTTTTCATTTTTGGAGTTGATAAGAAAATATTTTGAATATTTTTCTTAATTTACGAACACTCAAAGTACTAAATTGATTTCCCGCGTTTACTACAAAAATTGCGCCTTCATTACTGTTGTTATTGTTGCGTAATTATTAACTAATAATGTGTTGTTTATGAACACAAGTGTGGGCAAGAGATATAATGATGGAATAACGAAGTTTTCGTGTTCCCGGAAAATCTCCACAAAGGCTCTTGCATTCTCTACCGCTTAACTAGGGTACATAGCGTGACTTTTACTTGACTACCACGACTAATTAATTCTCAAATTCTGACTCAACTCAAATTTACACCTCAATCAATTTAAAACTTGCAAATGCAAAAAACTTGAGCACTGGCACAATACACAGATTCTGCTGGGAATTAATAAAGACGACTAAATGTATTAAATTATCCATTTCAAATTGCACAGTAAGAACCACTTCCAAACAAAAACGAACCATTTCGCCAATAAAACCTTAGAGATATCATCACAAAAAGAAACTTAGCTCGTATTGCGACAAAACGTCAAAAGAAACCGAAACAGTTTTGTCTGATGGATGCGAATGGCATAAAAACACAATTCAAGGGAAAAAAACTTTCCAGGAAAGCGATTCGTTTCACTCCCGTTCCCTCAGGATAAAAATACGGAATAACATGACTCGTGATCGCTAAACATACAACAATGATTGAATATTGGCTTTGCATTATGATTATTTTTCTGTTTATCTATAATCACATAGAAAATGATGTACAAATTAAAACGATGATGAGAATAAATGCATGTAAAAAATGTTCAGCAGGTATAACGGATACTAAATTTATTTACGTGTCTTATATTATATATAAATAAATTTACACAAAATTCCAGCACGTGTGTTTCAATGAGGAAAGGTTCCAAAATCTGATATCTGATAAAGTGCTGCGATTTCTAGACTTTGCGATAATTTATTAATTTATTTCAATTAGTACACGTAAACCAGTTACTCGTACAACAATAATAATAATCAAAACATGTAAACATAATAATTTATTTAAAAAAAAAAAATTAAGAGCAACAATTATACAATATAAAGTATATAATCATAAAATATGCAAGTAAAAAATGAGCAACATCTTGTCAGACTATTTTCTTATTTTAGATCGCGATCTGCATGACTCGGCCAAAGATTAATGAAAACAGGCAAAACTAGCGAAAAACAACTTCCTCATTTTGAGAGAAATACTTCCACGGAATAAAAAAATCTCATAAACTGTTTCGGCAATATTAATTAGAAACTGCGACCTGTACAAGATTACTTACAAACATTACAACAAACTGAGAGCAAAAAGATAAAAATGACAGATTCGCTATGTAAGCTTGGCCAGTACGGAAAGGTAATTAAAAAATTACACCAACCCATTTTTAAAATAAAACCTCAAAATTTATCATATATCTTAATAGATTGATAGTACAGTTGTCTTAAATTAAAATACTGTTGCACAAAAATCATAAAGTGAAATCACATTATTTAGTTTTATGAATTACTCGTAGCTTTCTACTAAGAAAGGATTTTTTGGAAATTCAATGCCTTAGAATTTGTCCTGGGTAGAAGAGTAAGTCCTAGCTGAAGATAAGTCAGTCAGCCAGGACTTATCCTGGCTGACTGACTTATATTTCCTAGGAATCAACCCAGAGCCTAAACCGCTAAACCCAGAGACATAACATTTGGAAGGTGCATTTAGTATAAAGTGTACTAACACTTTATTTTATATATATTGATATAAAATACAAATAACTACCTACTGCAAAATCTCTATTCTACTAATCCAATATTGCTGACTAAACTCTACGTGATCATTTAACGTTGCAGTTCAAATTTTCTTTACGGCACAAATTTCAATGAAACCGACCTTGATCCCGATTGAAGTCGGCATTTGCTTTTCAAAGTCCAATAACTGACTGATTACCATTTCCCCTCTAATTATCCAATCGCGCTACATTTGCTATTCTGTTTCTAGTTTCCGTTGCGATGATGGAATTGTAAGCTGCAAGCCTCTCAATATTTATAGCCATAGCTGCATTTGACGGCAAATATTCTTATCTTATATCTAATTTATCTTATTATTTTTACCAAATTAGAACTTGCATTAAGCTAACACGGTTTTCGAAGAATATAATTACGGTCATTATTTTAGATTTCTGCGAGCGTCTAATAAAGTTCAATAAATATATTAATTACTTATTATTATAATTTTATTGCACAGTCAACAAGTAAGTGCGTAAATAAAATAAATAAAAAGTGCAATGGGTGGCTTTATTGCTGTGATATCCCGCGAGCGACCTTAAAAAAGCTACATAAATGATTATCACGATTGAAAAGGTTTAATTGTCTAGGCATACTAATATTTTGATATTTTCATTAATACCTTGAGCGCACTTGCGTTTTCCCTGAAACCAATCAATATGCGTATGATATTGTACTCATATATTCCAAAGCATACTTGTATAGCCATACGTGTCCTAAAAGAAACCTACTAAAATATTGACAAAAGTGTTTTTCACATTTGCAGAGCGGTATGGTCAGCATATCTAATAGTTGGTATGTCCTATCGGCAATCGGCTGACACATTCGTGTTTGCTAAACTCAGTGCGATCGTGGCCGGCGATAGTTTGCACTTGATGCATATTAATGTGCCGCGGCACTATTTGGGTACGGACATACGTAAGCGACTACGTGGCTCATGATGTATTGAAACTACTCAAAGTACCGCGTAAAACTAGTTAGTACTAATTCCGTAAACTGTTGACCTCGCGAACACGATATTTTTTACAATTTTGTATAGGTAAAACGTGACATTTTTAAGTTCAGGAATTATGATTGTTATGTTCTGTTCGTTTGTACCAAATATTATTTAAATTGGCCAGTAAGTTCTTCTCGATAGAAATACAATCAAAAATCCCCGAAGATTACTAATAAATTCTAAAAATTTGCAGAATCTATACATCAAATTTAGTCAAGAATTTGTTTGATTTGTTGCGAACATGTTGCGGACAAACATCAATACATAGAAACGCACAAACTTACTAACGACATACAGACGAAATAACATTTTTCCAGATTCGAAGCAGAGACGTTTTATACTAAACTACTTTTTATACCGAGATACTCCGTTATTTATTTTATTTTAATTATTTTTATAAAAATATTCCAAACTGAAACTTTAGTAAAACACAACTTACTCCGCAGGAAAATAAGATACCCAAAAAAATATTTTGTAAATATATCAATCTAGTAGCAAATTGATTGAAACAGGTTTTTTACCCTTTAATTTGTCGCTACACGCAACATTAGGCAATGACTACGCATGGCTAGCGTTTAGCGTAGTCACGGTCGCCGCTTTCGTATGTCCAGTGCTTCCTTTAAAAAGAAATGTCCTTAAAATAAATTTCTTGTTTCTTATAAAGCCTGTGATACTCGTAATCATAGAGTATCAATGTATTATCACTGATTTATTACATTATGTAATATATTGATAATAATGTTTAAAGTTCATATGCGAGTAAAGGTACAAAGTTTACAGAATAGAAAAATTGATATTTTAATATATTCGCTAGGTTGCCTTTTTTAGATTTTTTATGTCAAATGTATAATGCATAAATAAAAATCAAATAATAATAATAGAGTATCTTGTTTTACGACAAGATAAGACAAGTCTTATTTAAAAACCCGCTAAGCAATAAACACCAATTAAAAAGAAAGGCTTATTAAAAGATTATATTTTCTTGATTTTTAATGGCGGTCTTATGGCTGAATGTGATCTCTTTCTAGAAGCATGCTACATCTCATGCCGCATCGTCATTGCAGGCCAGATGCGGTTTAACCCATTTAAACACTAAAATTATTATAACTAAAAAAAGTTGCCGAAATAATAATAGCCAAGATATATAATACACGGGTAATTAATTAACGAACAATATTTTATAATTTTGTTGTCACGGTGTTCGCCTTAGTATGTCCAGAACTTCCGTGTAGTCGGTATATCGAGTGCCATTCATGCGGTCTGTATATCGAGTAGTTTGAGAATACGCGTTGTTTCGGCGTTGCATATTGCATGAAATGCGGATTCACGCAAGATATGGGATGACTTGTGAATTCCTAAGCAGTGGTCTTCGAATACGGAAAATGTTATTGGCAACGCGATAGCTTTTGCCTTCGGTTTTACTCACGTAATATTCAAATTAAAAAAAAGTAGTTGAATACTTAGAATGTGAAACGTAGAATGCAAATTATTAATAAAAAAAATTCGTCTAATTCTATCCTACTAATTGTATAAAACCGAAAGTTTGTAAGAATGGATGTATGGATGGTATTTTCGTTACTCTAACTGCTTAATCAATTTGGTTGGAATTGGAACGGAGATAGCTTAGGCCCTTGATTGAATACATAAGCTACTTTTAATACTGTATTAACTCGAGTAACACGGCAGGGCAGGTAGTATTGTAGGTAGTAATATGTAATAATCACAATATAAGACCTATTTTAAAAGCCGCCGTGGTCTAGTGGCTAGAATGCTTACTTCGAGATCCTACGGTCTCGGTTTCAATTCCCGGTCGATGCAGGTGTTCGAAAAAGGAGTTTGAACATTTTTCTTCGGGTCTGGGTGTCTTTGTACATGTGTTTGTGAATGTTAAATGGCATCACCGACACAGGAAAAATTCTAGTAGGGAGCTATGAGTGTGAAACTTTTATTTATTTATTCGTGGTATTTTTTACAAAGCCAGTTATCGAAAATCAGTACCAGACATCTGCTTGGGACTGATACCTATCAGGGAATAATTAGATTTGTTGAAAACTTATTCTTTCAAGGATGTAGAAACATAAGTGTTGTTAAATTTATCTATAAACTACTTGCTTGTTAAAGTTAAAAAGCTAAGTTTGCTAAAGTGGTAAATTTTCTAAGTACTAAACTATATGTACTTATAATAAGATGGTATATACAAAATATTTAGTGTTTTTCCGCCTCGTCTTGATGTCAGCGTGAGAAATCGAAAAATATTTTTGTTTTTTATGGTGTGGTTCCTCCTCACCACCGCCACACCTCACCTTATTATTTCTCTTTCCCTCAGTATCCGACTTCCTCTCGAAAGAAGAAATAATACGGTGAGGTGTGGTGGTGGTGAGGAGGAACCACACCATAAAAAACAAAAATATTTTTCGATTTCTCACGCTGACATCAAGACGAGGCGGAAAAACACTAAATATTTTGTATATACCATCTTATTATAAATGGATTTCCGCAAAGTAACGCCTGACTCCATCAATTGTATATGTACTTACTTATACTAAAAATAGTTTGATAGTACTTCAACGAAATGTGATAAATTTCACACATAAAAGAGAACCTTCCTCATTGTTACGAGCTCTCCATAATAGTTGGCGGTTCGCCCTTAACACAGGATTAGGGCTGACCAACTAAATTATGCACTTGCCTTTTCTTCGCGTTCCAAAAGTCTAGCAAAAGACGAGGCGAATGAAAGAGCCGGAAAGCTTACTCCATAAATATTTTAATAACGCGGAGACGAGAAGCACTTGAGTACCTATTGTTAGATAATAAAGGAATTACTCGTAGTCTTTATAGAGATGTTAATGCAGACTCTGAACTTTCCGTGGCCTTGATGAATGTTTTGCGTAAACCTGACGGGGAAATTTGCTTGCGGTAACCATGTTAGCTATGCATTATTAGCAACTGCTGTTAATATTCTACGACACCTTTTATGTTTCAAAAAGATTATATTATTAACGTACATTTTTCGGTACAAAAATTAAGCAAGTGGTTTGGAAAGAAACAGCCTAAAAAACCAGTTTTTTACCATTTACCAAATGAATAACTTAACTATTTGCATATAAAAACGAATTAATGATACCTCGCACATTAAAATAGGTCAACTGGTTTAGTCTGTACTAAGAGGGTCACAAAGAGCTGTGTTTTTGGACAGTCGACGAAACTTTTTTTATCCTACACAGCTAGGTATTTGACCACAAGTTTGCACGACCACAGAAGTCAGCGATACTGTAGCTTTAGATGGACCATGCCTAGTCTGAAATACACTGGCTCTCAAGGAAGGCTGTCGGAACACACCGTTAGGTGCTTGGCGACAGATTTTACAACTAGAAGGTGGTAGCTAGTCAGATGAGCGATAGGAAACGCCCTACCACCATGCTATGGTTTCCTCAAGCACTGAATTTCACGTTACTTCAAACAGTTATATTACTTTAATTTATACAGCCAAGGCCGCTGTCTCTCTACATTTGAAGTAGCTTCAACCAGACGTAGAAATGTCGGGATCCGACACATTTCACTCGGTTACATTTTGTGTAAGGATTATTGTAGCTTGAGAAAGTAATGTTAAAACTTCAACTTTTGAATAGGACTATAGTCGGTTGAACAATGTTTTACTGTAGTGATTATAGTTTTGAGTAAAAGTAGTCAATATTTAACGTACGTTTTAGCTTTATTTTCGCTCGATTGTTGACTAAAGACTGAGCGTTATTATATTATTTTGACGACAGTTCTCTCTGCTGTCTAATCTTCTGATCTTTATCTACCTAAATACATAAAAAATAAAAAAATGTTTCAATATGTTATGAGTTTTTAATATTATCTGCACTTTTATTGGTACATAAATTAAATAAAAAAACAGGGAATACTTTTCTTCATTTTAGATCAAAACCTCGAAATGTCACGGACTTGGACGAACGTAGTAGGAAAATCTCAACTTTACACAATTTTATTACGCCAAAAACATCTATATCATTCACAAAACGAATCCGAAGAGGCTTAAACGAGCCGCCATTAAGATAAGAATATGACGTTTTAACATAAAAGGGCAGGAAGAGAGGTATATAATTATACGCGCATTTTTCGCTACCCAAAGCTTTAATGGTGAGTTTTTGGGAGTCTATCGTGATTTTTCATCTTTAGAAGAATGGAGTCTTATCTGAACTGTGCTCATTATCATTTCGTTGCTTTTATTTAAATAGTAAAGGGTTCAAAGACCGTTAAAAAGAAATGAGTTTGGCTTCATTAGCTGCTCGTAAAAAAGAGGTCAGCTCTCTCGGATCTGGATGGTCTATGTAATACGAGTCGTTGCATAAATGTATTTTGTTTTATTTTCGTTTTGAATTATTATTTGTTTCGGTGAATTTTAGGTAGTAGGTAAAAATATCAAATATCATAGAAGGGATACCTAAAAAGATTTGAGCTGTGTGAACAGTGCCGTTACGTATAACGTATAATTTGAAAAAATAAGAACTTATATTTTTGTGAGCTGTGACGCCGCAACTAGAATAATTTTGCGACTTAAAAATATTTCAAGCTTCCCACCTCAGAATAACCTTGTAGGTAAAATAAAAGAGTTTCATTTCTACAGAGTTTTCATTGCCTGAGATTCCGAATAGCTTCCGAAAATGTCATGCGAGATGTTGATTTAATAATAAATTACATTCGGAAACAAACATCTTCGATTTGTTAAATGCCACAGTATTTATATCCTTGTTTTATGAGTACTTAAATCTACTTTTGTAGAATCGTCGTAGGTTTCACATTCTTAAACAAAACAAAACGGGGAAAAACAGTCATCTCAGCCGACTAAAAATTCTACAAATTCGAAGATACACCACATTTCGACAAAATTAGTTGGATACTACAACATGTACACTGTAAACTGTAGGAGACATACAAACATACGAAATGACAGACAAAAAAACATTAGCCAGACCCGAAGCAGAGATCAATAAAACCTAACTGAAATAGTAAAACTAAAAATGATTCTTCATATCTAATATAACTAAACTAACTAAGAAGTCACAAAAGTAAGATGTATTGAAAAATTAACACCAATAAATATATAAAAAAGTGTTATGGACCGACAAAGTTTTATTCGCGTTTAAGTAATCATTATCTGGGCAATACTGCTGCTAAATATAACGTACAAAAAAGACGCTATATGACATTGAAGTCTGCTAAGCACCAAGACACTTATCTTGCTGTAAGTTCGTGACGTAACGATAACGTCATTAAACTTTAAGCCGTACTCTACGCTTTTAAAGCTGTATCTATCTTACAGTTGAACAGATTTCCCAGTTGCACCGTTCGTTCTCACTTTAAGAGCAAATATCTACCGAAATACCTATTCTGGATGCTCTACGACGCGCGTCGACGCTAACAGTACTCTTTGTAAATCTTCTAGTGCTTTCGGAAGCTACGAGTCGAGTATGACTATGTTTTTATCGTTGGCTTTGATCAGTATGTGCATTCTTCTTTTTAGTAAATTGCATTCAGAAACGACCAAATATAAAATGCTTACACAATTTTAACACCACCCTTCTGTTCGTCTAGTGACTCAATTAAGTTATGGGATTGGATATTAGGATAATTGACGAGCGTATTTAGATAACAAGCCGAAGGGCTTATTAGGTACTGAAAAACTTTAACAATGTCCTGTGTTAAATTATCCTGTTTATCACATACCTAAGGACAGCTCTACCAAATATTGTCGCAAGGTCTGGAATATTTTGTATAAAATAGATGCTTAATTTTCACAATGTTACTATAATGAGTAGGTACCATAATGTCTCCATTAACATCCCCGAAATTTTTCCGAACGTACATTTTGAAAAACAGGGTTAAGATTTGTTTTCCGAAGATAAACAATCGGCACTAATAACTTCCATGTCATCTGAGCATAGCGCTCAGTTGTTATAGATACTGAACTGCTTGATTTTATCACATTGATCGTTCAAAATACCCGTTGAATATGGCCAAACAATGGCTGACCCCTGCAATATCAGCTGTAGTGATTGATCTGCGATCAGGCCCGTCCCAAGGGATCAGCCCCATCAATCTCCCGTCTCAGGGCGTCTTCACTTGACATGTTATTTTTGAGGCAAGCGAGAAAAACTGTTCAGTAAAACTAATCGCTATTTTCGTGATCATTATTACCTTTTTATTGATGGACAGATGAAAATTTCTGTCTATAGAAGAATGGAGACCATATTGTAAGAGAAGAATTTGTTAAGTGGACTGCGTTCGAAAAGTGGCTAGCATGAGCTGGATCGTAAAGCGCAAGATCATGTTCTGTGTTATTCTTTAAAATAGAGCTATGTAAGTGTATTCACAATTATTTATATCTTAGGTTTTGGACCTCACATGAAATTCGAAAAATCTGTTTCTTGTTCTTACTTTACAGAACAAGTAAGGTACCAGCCGCTACTTTTCGTCGATAGTTTTTACGATATTGTATATTGAACCCCTTTTCAACTTAAGACATCCCAAACTGATAACCCTGTGATGGATAGTTGTTCGAAGGAGGGTTCGTTTTAGATTTAAGATAACTGAGATGTCCAGAGCAGTGATGCAATGTATCGTGTCAACGTATAAGTATCCCACTGGTAGGCACGGTTCAATTATAAAAGGAGATGTCCATATACGTTTCTTTATAAGCAATTGGCCTGCTCTTAACCGCAACTTACCTGATGTAAAGCAACGATGCGGGTGTAGCGCGCTTGTTTAGAAGACACCGACTTACTGTCGACTTGAACCGAGATCGTAACTACCGTGAAATAGAGAACTCAGCAGCGAACTGCAGAACCTTGTAGTTTACACACAAAAAATAGGCAAAAAGCGTTTTGTGCGAGGTTGGAGGCTTAACTTACTTGTCTTGAAAGAGTTTTAAGTTTTACGTCGCAAAAAATATAAAACTCAAAAATACAAGTCTGACGAGGAAATTGAATCTATCTCTCATCCAAAATCCTAGCTTGCCTTCAAAAACTAAAAAAATTGAGTTCAATAATAATTCTGTGGTGTTGTATTTTCAGTATCACAGGATTTCCCTTCTGCTTGACTGACGTTATTAGAACGGAGGTAAGCTGACATTAATATTCTAAACGTCGGAAGCGGAATGATCTCAACTGCACGGAAATGGTTATGATTTATCGTTTACCGGTAATACGGAGTAGGAAATCGTTCAGAATATCACAGCAATTCTTAAATTTTTTACTGACCTTAAGTCTTTGTAAAATAAAATTCGGGGAAAATAAGTTTTAATAAAGATAACTCTGGTGATATGGTCAGGATAAGATGTTCAGATCAGGTTACCGGTCGGGGCAGGTTTGAACGATGAGTTTGAATGTAATATATTGTTACTTCGTGATAAGTTTTTAAGTTAATTCGTTATATACAAAAATAGAAACCCACTATACGAGTATATACATATTTTTTATGATTATTTATACAAGTTTTTTTTTATATCTTACACAGCTAGACAATTGACTGCACGACCACGGAAGTCTTCGACTGTAGCCCTAGATGGAGCATACCTAGTCTGAAATACACTGGTGGCTCTCAAGGAAGGCTGCCGGAACACACCGTTAGGTGCTAAGCGACAGATTTTGCAACTTGACGGTCGTAGCTAGCCAGGCGAGAGATATAAACTCCCTACCACCATGCTATGGTTACCTCACCATGTTTTCCTTCACCGGTAACTCAGGCTCTTTTAGCATGATTCGAGGGATCGTATCCCGTACCTTTTGCACGGCAATCGACCCCACTAACCACTCGACCATCATCGCTACAAAAGGTGTAGCAAATAGCCCAGTACAGTAGTCAAGATAATGTAAACAGAAACCTAACCGTGGTACTGTATAGGTAAGTACACATTATTGCATGACGCAGGATTCCGCATATTAATGTGGGTTGCTTACCTTTGTTTGCCTAAATACAGTACCTGAATATTGACTCAACTATGTCATTATGTACTAAAATGTATTTACACTAGTTAATCCTTTGTATACTTTATGTATACAAAGAACTACTTGTATGGTCAAGACTAACAGGTTATATACAATCATACAAACGACTGCTGAAAAGAGTGATCTAATTTTCAAGGTTTTTAACTCATCATTTTGGCCAAGGTTATTCAATAGTATAAGCATTGCCATTCAGCGTGGTAATGCGGCTAGCATTCTAGGGGACGCTGCCCTCTGGTGGTGGTTTGGAGCATTTGGATTCTTCAGTATTCATTCTCCGTCTGATCTGTACTCGTAGATCTTAAATGGTCTATAGGTAATCTTTCTGCTAAATTTTTTGCCGTCGTAGTTAGTCATTTTGTTTATGTTAATAAATTCTTGTCTAGATTATTCAGAAATAGCGACATAACGGTGTTCCTTATAATTTTTAACAGACTTCAAAAGAGTGCTTCATTCAGAGGTATCTTATTTTTTAGAGTTCAGTATCTTATAAACGGGTCTCTATTACTTAATACGACGTCACTGTCCATCATGACCGTCACCAGGCTGTATCTTATGAGCCGTGATAGCTAGACAGTTGAAATTTTCACAGATGACAGATTTCTCTTACACAAGTACTGCAATTAAAATTGAAAATTTGGAAATACCTCGACATTTGTTGTGGCACCCTTTTTGGATTTGAAATTATCAAAATCTATATATAGAATTCTACTAGCCAAGCCCTTTCATTTGATATCTAGACGGAGGGAACCATACTTAGCCATTCTGTGGCGGCGGCCACCTTGCGCCGATTTTCATCAAATATACTTAGCTATGATCACTCCCGACTAACACCTTTCATCCGTCCGATTGAAAGCTACGATGTCAGACACACACACACACACATCCTCACACACACAAACGTGTCAAACTTATAATACCCATCGTTTTTGCGTCGGGGGCTAAAAACAAAATAAATAAATATTTAAGGGCGGCCATACAACAATCGTGATTTGTTTGCCGTATCGATATTAATCGCGGCAAGAGGAAAACGCTTAAAATATTAACAGTAAATCCACTTTTATAATAAATGCAACTAGGGCTACAGTGTCGCTGACTTCCGTGGTCGTGCGAAATTGCGGTCATATGCCTAGCTGTTCAGGATAAAAAGAAATAACTAAATCAAAATAAATAAATATTTAAAGGTGTCTGTCTCCCATACAGCAAACGGTATTTGTCCAATATTAATAACGACAACAGATAAAAAAATTATCAATTTTTATTTGTCGTTTTTTTTCTTAAAATATATATAAATCATTTTCAAAATTGTCCCAATATAAGGTGAACGCGCAAATTAAGTGAACGCGCAAAAGCTTGCAGACACTTAATAAGATTTTAAGCACCTTTATCTGCAAGCATCGCTTTGTCACTCGGAATTTGGTAAATATTCGAACGAACGGGGACAGAAAATGAAACAATGCCAATGCTTCAAGTAAATCGTTTTAGAATTTCAGAGGGATCGCTTGAAAATGTCAGATTATTTTGCAATCTGTGACGAGATAAACCAAATCAAGACAAATCGAAAGGATAAGTTTTGTCTGTATTCAGCTGCCTAAAATCATTATACCGGTAGGAAAAACTGCTCCCTTATCGGCTAGAGTAAGGCATGAAAGAGGTGAAAACAAGAACAAGCAAACCAAGTTTGCTTCCTCTTACTTTCCACCTCTTTCATGCCCAACCGTAGCGGATTGGTGTTTATTTTTTAATTTATCTTCCATAAAAATGTGTTAAATTTGACTATGTTACCCGATTTCTAGTCCATTAAAATAATTTTCACTGAACCCGATACAAATGATTTTTTGACCGATATAAAAACCTTAAAAATAGTCTGTAACTTATTTTTTAAGCTACTTGAAAACATACAGTTGTTTTAGGACAGATAAACATATTTAAAAAAAAACATGTGACAACTTAAGAGTTAGGCTCAAATTTCCTATGAAGACAGCTTCCTTATCCTTTCATGTCCATACCAGCATCAATTTTGTAAAACTCTACCAACAAAATAACGCATATTTTCGGGTTATAATGCAATTTACTCAAGAATTTAGCCTCGTTTTAACAAAATCAAATCTCGCTTATTATTTACAGCCAATATTTGGCGTCACACAGCCGTGCAATGGGGTCGTGTATTACATCGCGTAAACAAAAATCCAATATTTCGGGTCCAATAAAAGTGCTGGCTTACCAGGGTTACCAGCAAACGGCTCTCTAATCAAAGCTTGGCGAGACCGTTGATTAAAAATAGGGTTGCCAGTTTGGCACAAACAACGATAGGCTTTTAGGGTTTGTCGTAGTTTTGCACCTGCCAAAGTGTAGCTGTTAAACGGATGTTAGGATTGATTTGGTTATTTGGAAATCCAAAGATCTAAGAGGGTAGAAATACAAAATAAAGAAACAAGAAAAGTTCACTCTCATAGCTTTCTACTAGGATTTCTTCTGTGTTTGAGACGCCATGCATTATTCACAAACACGTATATGACCCGATAAGAGTATTCTAACTAATGGTTTAATTGTAAAGCAGTCCAGGCTTTGATTCCCGGACTGCTAGCTCTAGAAGCGAATGCATAACTACTAAGCTATGACGGTAGTCAAATAAAAACAAAAGGTGTATTATTAACATCTTTACGACTCAATGTAAGCAATAAATTCTAAAATTTGTTCTACTGTGTAATTTTTAATTAATAGAGTATGTATCGTTACAATCGTTCTTGTAAATTGTAAACAAGTTTTTTAAGAACAAACGCTCTAAGTTTTACTAAGTGATTGTTTTATTGTAAGTATATAGGTTCAACGAATATTAAAAAAACATTTAGATAATTCAGCCTAATGCAATTTGAAAAAAATCGGACAGACATAAATCATTTTTTGTAAAGTTGCAAGAAAGCTGTGGTTGCGAGGTTGCAATTTCGCAGAACTTAACCGCTTTAAAACGTTCAATTACTAGAGGCTGCGTGGGATCTCCTACATATTCACGAGCCTTTTTCTCTGCTGCTTGGCAATTGAACGTCATTCCACTGCAATAAAATGCGTGTTTGTACAGCGTGAAACGTTGCGCGTGAAGAGCCTAAGCTACGTCATGATATTTATTTAGTGGCTACTACAGAGTCAAAGAATATACCATATTCATTGAGAAAATAAGAATTACGTACAAAAAGACAATTTAACTTTGGACGGGTTTAAATCATCACTCATTTCAGTTTTGAGTAAACTTTGTGACACTTCCCAGCTTGTGAAGCCGCAGCTATTTGTGCCAAATAGAGTTTTCTGTTTTGCAACATTAACCCATTTTGAAAAGGAAAGTTTCATAGTTAAAAACAAAATTTAGAACGCAATTTATCGTATTCCCTAATTTGTATTCCAATTTACTATTTAAATATAAAAAACTTTATTTTTTATCCGATTATGCGTTTTTATAAGCAGTCAATCGCGCTATTAATACAAGGGTCTAGGCCAAATAAGACACGATGCTTATACCTAGACAAACACTAGGACGTACAGTTTCACTTGTCATTCTACCCACGGCAGCGCTCGGTAGTAACTAATAATCCAAGGTCATCCATTCAAGACCTGTCCAGCCTTAACGTTATAGCTTTGATAGTTTGTAAGAATCACCCAAATTAATTACTATGCTACGAAAGTTACCACTGACTTAAATTGTCAAGCAATCTAATTTTCAGTTATTTTTATAAACCAAAGTACTTGACCATATTTGATACAATGTATGTAGGAGTGTAATTATACCTTTAAAAAATTACATAAATCAGTCTAAGCATCTCCAAAAAATATAAAAAATACAATTATATAGCATAAACTCATAAAAAATACAATTGAATTGACAACCTTTTCTTTTTGTAAAACATTTGAATTTTAATATTGATTAAATGCAGACTAAAAAAATATTATAAGAGAACAGTGGTGAGCGACCACTGTTTTATTGCTTATAAAAGTCTACTTTCTATTTTCAGTTTTCAATTTCTATGAGGCCTCTTAAAGGCAAGATGGATGTGACGGCGGCCACTTCGGAATAATAAAACGGAATTCCTTCATTAACGTCGAGAGCCTTTCTTGGGCCGAGCACTGGCTTTCTAGAGGATTCCTTCGAGATGAAGTACTTTTAAACGAGTATCTTATGCTTACTAAATAGATTATCACGACGTCTATTTATTTATTGTGCTCAATTTATATAAACCTTCTCCCAAATAGGGTTTACATTTGTAGAGTTTAATCATATTTAGTGTTTTTGCTTTTCATACTTTTCTATAATAGCTTATGCTTATGTTGCAAGGTAGTTGTAACTTCTTGGCCATTACTTTACGGTGTGTAGCTTATTATCAAAGGATCATTTTCAAAGGAATATTTAATGTGATTTACGTCACTGACTGCAGTTCATAGTGATTTTATGTTTGCTAATAAAATATTATTTTTAACACCCGACGCGCAAAAGCGACGTAGTGTTCTGTATTTAACTTACTGTGTATGCGAGTATGTGCATAGCTGTGGTATCGTAGCTCCCGAACGGAAGACTTTGGTTTAGACTCATTTTTGCTTAAAAGGTTTATTAGTACGGGTTTTTTTTAGATACGTTTAATGAAAATCAATCCTAGATGGCCGCTGCTACACAATGGCGGATTACACATTTATCACAACTCAATTGATATAGGTACCTATCTAATGAAAAGGATTGACAAATACAATACTAAACTAAAAAGTAATTCAAATCTAAGATGGTCACTCCACAAAATGGCGAATAACATATTTTCTTATTAATTTGTGGTGGGGTTTGCGATATTTTAAGCTATTGCGTAGCTTTTATTGCTTTGAGCGCGGCGACCGAATCAAGAAATTCCGTAACGTAAATAAACCTAACACCCCACACTCCGACCGGCACAGCGGTGCGGCGCGGGCATTGAAAGCCGTGCATCGTCTGACGTCGTTTCGTGCATCGTCTTCGGCACGGTGTTTTGTGTGCGTGCGTCTAGACGTATGCGTATGCAATAGCTTTACCGGGGTAGTCCCCGAGTGCCACACGTATTTTTTAAAATTAAGATGAATATTTTCGTCGCATTAATAGCATACCGAAAGCTTGTTGCTTTTCTAAAAAATCTAAATATACTTTAGTATTACGAGTATCCGTACCAGCACAGTCGATTATTAGAAAATGCATTTCAGTGAACGTGCGGTCACAACAATGAATCCAATACGTAGCTAGTTTTAAGCTGACATACGGAACATTCGTAGTAGCGAGTTTGAAGATGCCGACGTTGTCCTTTGTTGCTTGCGCGGGATTTACTTTGATTTAGCGACGTTCCTCTGTTTCTGTCTTTTGATATTTCAACCACATAAGTACTTTGGCTCTTTTTTATATTTGCTATAAATGTTAAAACCAATTTTCGTTGTATTCAATTAATTTTTTTTTTTAAACTTTGACACAAAAACGACGGGAAGTAATAAGCTTACCGTGTCTTTGGTGTATCTGTGGCCTTAGTTCCCGAACGTATGAACTCATTTTGATTATGTTTTTTTTTTTACTTGAAAGGTAAAAGGTTTCCATTTTGTAAACTGCGTGACGCAAAGAAAAAACCAAACGAGGACAAAACAATTGAATTACGGTTTTCGAAATACAAATGTATGAATAAATAGCTGTATAAATTTGAAATTGGAATCCCTAATCAAAGAAGAGATATTTGAGATCAAAGTGGCCAGTACGACAAAACGCCAATTTCATATGTAAGGACCTAATATTAGATTAATGTGTTATTTAAATAGTAAAATTTTTTTATCTAATGTCTAAATACAATTTACAAATGATGATTAATAGAAACACGCTCCCACTTTTCACATTCTAATTTGTCGGTAACCGAGGGTTGCCGTAAATTACTTTTTCATCAGATAGCGTACAAAAGATCCATTATCCACTCAAATTAGTTACCAAAGGAAATCATTAATATTAATCAATGTTCCAAAGGTTCCGTTTTGGATGTAACGCTGAGGTTGTGTTGTTTCAAAACACTAAACTCGTTTTCATTTTACGCTTGGTGTCTCACAAGCTCTTTCATCTACGTTTTTGGCTGTAACTGCACATTGGAGTATAAACACAAAAATGTCGTTGTGATTACAAGGAAATTTGCCCTGAAGAGGGCAAACTTTGCTGAAGCACTTTTAACCATCATATTAGGTACAGAGATATGCATTTCTCAATCTTAAATAATAATTAAAATTATCCAAATACATAGTTTAAGAAGGAGGCAAAAAAGTTAGTGCTCGTGAGGTTTAGTTGTTTTTAAGCTTAACTCCATAGCAACGAAGCATGCATGATATTGGCAACATAGGCAGGTCGAAATGACACATTTAAGGCTGGTTTATTTGCTATTTTACATGTAAAAATATTTATAAATATTACGTGATTTTGGGATTCGTTTTCAATTAGGAGAATAAATATATTTATTTTTCTTTTTAATATAAACGAATTATACTAAATTTGACGCATAAAAGCTAATAACTGCGTGAAAGATTTAATTTCCTGGTTTCTTACGATTCAATCGGTATCTTTGTGAATTTTAATCAGTTGGGAATAATCGTAACAATGAAAAAGGAAATTGCATTAATATTTTTCGATAAATTTATCAAAATTTTCGTAGCATTGACTACTACTTTCTTTACCAGAAACCCTATACTAGAGATACTTAAATAAAAACATATTTTAATTGTTTAAGTTTTTTTTGAAGGCTTGATTTTAATTTGATGCCTATTTTTATGACCAAAATATTTCACAACGAAAACAGTTATTAAACGTAACGTGACGTATCTATGTGTAACCTAATGTATTCGCAGTAGAATTATTTGCAGAAACCAAACTTACGCTATTCTATTCAAAATACGAGTCGAATATTCCAAACCTTAGCTTTCGTTCTCAAAAATACTAACACAACTACAACTTGTCGAATTCACCGCAGCATTACATTCGTAAACCGGATACCAGTTGGCACACAGTCGCGTATAAATTCAAATCGCACCGGAATGACGGTAGGTAATAACTAGACGTTGGGATTCGCTAAACGCGGTCATACGTCATCTCGGTGATATCACGGCAGCGCAGTGGCACGGCTCCGGTCCGGAGTTATGCGGTAATCTATTACCAGCCACCATTTACAGGTAGCTAGTGCTCAGTGGTAATGGCACTGGAGCTTCTGCCAGTATCTTGTGCCGAAATGGCATTAATTTCAAGGAGTCCCTAGGTATTCCAGAGAGCGCTGTAGATTAAGATGATGTTTGTAATTTGGAAACTGTAGCAATATATACTAGTAGTTCACCAGGTATCAACCACGATATTTTAAGCGACAACTACTTGACCGATAATTTTATATCCAGGAATCTTAATTAATATTGAAAAAGGGGGTTTTGACAGACGAAAGGAAAATTCGAAAGACCCAAAGCAGAAATGCTTCGCTCAGACGGTTATTTACGATAAAATATTTACCTAATATGATGTCTTCTACTTATGATCAACCTGGTTTTAGATTTCTAGACTTTATTTATTACAAATGATGTAGTTGATAAAGTTTATAAAAAGATTGTCAAAAAAGTACACGACCACTATATGGAATCGTAAATGTGAAAAACAAATGGATTAACATACTCGTATAGCGGCTGTATCATTACGATCGGGAACGCTGCAAACGTAAGCAAATAATTCTATAGTCAAAATAGAAAGATATCAGAGAAACCAATAATATAGAGCAGTCTGTAGTATTCAGCAATTAATACAGTAATCAGTTCAGACTGTCAGCCCATCATGTATCACGTTTCACCTGTGTTCCACTGACACCTCTACTGGCGTAACGTGTAAAGTTGCCGAGTTTCGAGAATATTAAATTAGGTGAAACGTGATGCAAATTCTGCTACGAGGGAAACACGCTCGTGAAACTAGTCTCGGAGAATCTGATAGTAAAAGTTTATTTTTGGGTTGCATTATTTTTAAAACAAACTGCGGCACGTTTTAGTAAGTGTCTCTGAAAGTTTAGCTTGTGTTGGTTTAATTTACGTAGCTCAATTTTTTTTTGTGGAGAGACACATGTAATTTTAGTGAATACAATGTGAAAAATTTCTAAGGTTTGGGTGAATTTTTTGTGTGTATTGTAATGAAGCGTTTTCATTTATTTGCTGCTGCTCTCTGGTACTTATAACCGGATAAAAAAATTAAGCATTAGAATATCAGTTTATCTATACCTAGGTATTTTGAGATATCTAAAATCCATTCTTTAATAGACTTCAAAAAGTAGTCGGTTCTCAATTCGTCGGAGCCTTTTTTATGTAATCGTATGTTCTTAAATGGCTGACCGATTGGAAAATATAGCATTTTGTTCGAAAGACCTACTTTCCAATTGGTCCATCCAAAATCGGACAGATAATATTTTGTTCAATATATTTTTTTAATTTTCTTTATGTCTGACATTCTTGTAAAGTAAGTATTGCGTGCCGAATTGAAGTTGGTTTCCCGTTTTTGCAAGAATTACTTGTCTTATAGAACATCCATCACGCAAAAAAAAAAAATCCGTTTTTAGGACAATTCCCTGAAAATGTCAGCGTAGCTCTTTATTCAGGGTTGTCCACACAGATACTCACTAGCAACAAAACTTGTGCATCAAACCTAAGAAATAAGTTAAGAAATACCAGGTTTGTTGTACAAAGTTAGCAGACTGACATGACATTGGGCTCGCAGTATCTGTACAAGAATCCACCATAGACGGAGTAATCGGCCGTAAGAGTGAAGACCATGGAAAAGCAAACAAAACGATCGAGGAAGCTAACCTGCTGAATGGACAAAACAACTTGCAAAAACTATAATATGTACATACAAAGCGCATGATAGATTCCAATGGCGTTCTTTAAGAGAACCCTACGTGTAGACTGACTAATACAAAATAAGCTGATGATGATGATCTGTTGAGTGTTTACTAAACTTATGTGTACAACATAATCGACAAGACCCAATACAGATTGGTCGTCATCTAAACTAATATAATGTACCCTAAAATACCAAGCATTCCGATCTGTATATAATGAATAAACTTATAAACGACTGGACTAATTTTAAAAATACTTTGTCCATTAGAAAGTTATATTATCACTAAGTAACATAGGCTACATAGATTACTAAAAAAAATGAGAATTCCTTAGAAATCTCTACTAAAACCAATCCAAGGTGTATAAAATTTGCCAATATAATGTCTTTCATCGCATGTATGAATGATAAAACAAGGAAATTCTACAGTATTGTAAAACATATCAATGTCTACAAAATATTCGTGAGTTCTGTTTATATCGACTGTTAGGAGGTACAAAGTTCGACTAGTCAGCTTGTGATTAATATAGAGACCCCATTTCACCTAACACTAAGTACGCCTTTAACCAGTATATCTTGTATGTTGTAACGAAGAATTGCAGTCAGGATTCCTGAGATGCCGATGCTGTGCATTCACTGACGTAACGCGGGGTGCTTCCTCAAATACATTCCGACTGATGGTGCAAAGATGCAAAGAATGTACGCAGAATTGCTCTACAATGCTACTGTTTCGAGACGGAATGTAGTTTTATAAAAGTAAAAAACTTTGTTTAAGATTTTTAAAGGACCGCGTGTAACATCGCGGGGCACAGCAAGTCTTGAATATATTTATATTGGTATTGTAGAAACATTAATTGGTATTTCTTAACTTTCTGAGATTTTAGTACAATCTGCAAGCAAACAGCAATAATTTGGTGAAATCATCAGTAAAGTAATTTAGTCATATTTTATTTGAGACATTAATTATGCGATGTACAATATTATACAAATTTGTATATTATAAGAATTTAGAGTTGTTTCAGTAATTTACGGAGCTCCGGGCAGGACAGTGTACATGATACCATAAATACTTTAGAGACCATAAATACTTTATTAATTTTTAATATATCAACCAAATTTATCAAAATTCTGAATCAAAATATTTACATGTTATTTACGCAAAAAGGTAATTGACGCGTTTCTATTGTGTCAATTTTGACATTTGTGATGGGTGGTACAATTTATAGACCAAAGTGACCATTGCAGTCAACCTAGGATACATGAATCTTCCAGAGATGCCATAATTCTACTAAAATTCACAGAATTTAGATATTTTTGTACACAATGAAGGAAGCGACTGCCGCCTTTTTTCATTGATACACAGTATTAACCACATCTTTAGGCGGTTTTTGGTAAACGTACACCGTCCTAGCCGAAAATGAAACAAGTCCTTTGCTTGGTAATTTACTATGCACCAAATAGTCCAATACAATCGCTACAACGTAGCCAGTTTTTCACCGGAAACTAAACCTAAAGCGATTTCATAATATTGAAAAACCGATACGGTTGAATATTAAAGGCAGAGCCGGTCCAATATCGGCGTAGCTTGAGTCGAATAAATTCAATCCAATCGGAATATGCGAAAAGAACTGTCAGGGAGCCGCAAAAGGCGAATCCGTATAAATTTAGGGAAATATGAAAGAGACCCACGATAAAGTCAGGGATATTAGGGATGGGTATTATGGCCTATTGAAATCAATGAGATCTTTATTGAAAGTTCAGTAAATTGACCCTTCCCGAGCAGTGAGTAGTCACTTGTGGCGATTCGGCGGGAGATAAAGTTTATGATGCCTCCGGGTTACGTTCGAGTCAAAGCGACATGTTTGTAAACAGTTCAGGAAACAATGAAACAACAAAAGTGATTTTAAAATCTGCATTTCAATTACGAGCTGTATGTAAATATTTAGTGTCCTTTCTAGTGTAACCTATAGAACCAATAAATTGAGCCCTTTTTAAATTGATAACATATTATTTAATTTGTTATAATTGATATCCACATATTTACTTATAAAGCATGTTGACGGGTTTTGGACTATCATTATTAATAGAGTAATTGCTGTAGAAATATTTAAATTTAACCATGTGGCCGGTACTTAAAACCTGACTGCATAATTATATGGTACTGGCGTTTGGTTTGTCGTCTTAAAAATTTATGTAAATTACGTCATTCTCACTAAAATACGATTCATAGTATGACATTTGACGTCAAATACCTCATAATTAGATTTTAAAACACATAACTATAGAGTAAAAATCTACTAATATTATCAGACTTATAATATATTTGAATCAAAAGCACTTAAAACCAGCTTTACATTATAACCCCCGCATTCTTATGTAAGTGATACAAATAAGGATCTAAAAGGCAGGTCATGTATTTCAAAACCACTAACGCGCTCTTGTAATTTATTACCCAGTTTATATCTTACAAAGCACGAACGTTGCGTATTACATGAAATAAATTACACATGGGACAAGAAAACTAATATCCCGAGTAACTCACTAAGGAATTCTTGAAAATATTTCTATGGAATCAAAAAATATGTTGTTATACTCCGACAAAAATATGTGTTATAACACTGAGAAAAACTAAGATGAAACTCGTGTCTATTTCAGAATGGATTGTTTTCATGACCTTATTCAAGAGTGTCTTAAAGTTGCGAATAAATTTAATTTTGGAGAAAAAAAAAATTCTGCCATACGACATGTTTTTATTGTAAATAATATTAAAACACTATTATTTTAAATCGGGGATGCTTATAGGTAACCATTGCCTTGTTATTTGATGCCGGTTTTTTTTACCACTTACAAAATCGGAATTTGGGAAAGATTAATTTCTAAATCTTATATTTTTCTATAGTCTTATGATAATATCCATCAATCGTGATGTCTGCTTGATTTTATTAGAAGTATAGATACTTACCCAAAATTAGAGCCGAGCATATCAGATTCACAAACCCTTAGGGCAGAAGGTTGGAAAATGGTCCGATGTCAATCAGGAATAACTGATCAAAATTATAGGCATTCTTTGTTATTTTTTAACTTGGCATTCTAATGATTCTGTTATTTGAAAATGTTAAGTTATTATCGATTATTTAGAGTTTAACGCAACTATGATTATAATGTTAATCTCTTGAGCAATATCACTTTAGAAAGCTATTTATTAGACTGTTTTATATTGTTAACAAGGTATAATTTTGATTAGGTATTAGCTTTCTGACTATATTGAGAAATTTGCTGGTATACTCTTGGTTTTTTATTAGCATAAAGAAGGGATAGTTAATAACTATTTCCATTAATGTTTTATTAATAATTAATTATTGTATGTATACATCGACGAGAAAAAAAAAATCTATCTGATGTTGGTGTATTAATATTTAATTTTGTTATCATTGTTGTATTGTCTAGTGTGCCATAATGGACGTCTTTCTTTCTTTTATTTCCTATCGGTAGCCAGTTTAAGTATTGCTAAAATGTAGGCTCATATCAGCACTTTGAATACGTTCATTTCCAACAGAGTTTATTACTAAATTAATGTTTATCATATATAGATATTTTTTGTGATCCGTACAAAACACAGTAAAGACTCTGGTATTGCAACAAAGTTTCGACCAAACGATTTAATAAAAGCTTTGTAAATGCATTTGAATTTGAGCGGTCGCTGTGTTGTGGTGATAAGTCTAGTGGAGGTAGCTTCAGTTCGGTCGTGTTTGCTAGGTATTAGCATACGAACAAAGCATATACTATCGAGCTTGCCAAACTATCGTTAGACTCGTCCGGAGCCAAATGAAAAGAAAACTAGAGAATATTCGAGGTATCTCAGATCATACTTTTTATAATTAAATTTTTCTTTTTTATAGTCTGTCATACTGAGTGAGAATTAGAGATGTGAGAAAAGAAGCAAAGGTTAGCTATCTATGTTTCGTTTTAGCCAAAGACGTTAGTTTGGCAAGGTTTGCCATATTTTATTTTTGGTTTTGAAAGAGTTCAAGCGGCAAACTGATAAAACGAGACTGATGGAAACAAGATTGTTAACCCGCCTAGAATTAAATACCCTGAAAAGTATATTATATCCAGACAACAAATGCCTAGAATTTCAAAAGTAATACGCTAGTACAAAAATGGCTGAAGTACTTACGTGATGCGGTGTCATTAATTTGCTTTCAAAAGTACAATCTACCAGCAATGCACTTAAATTCATCAGAGTTTAAATTAGTTCACAATTTCATACGCAATGCTGTTTTGCCATTTTGAAAAGACAAAAGCAACGAAATAACGAGGTTTGCAATCCTATGCATACAAAACTGCTGCATGCCGACTTCTCTTTGTAGAGGCAGGAAAATTAGCAAAGCCTGAATTGAACAAGTGGTTAGAAGCGACTTTAAAAAAAAATGTGTGCATAATTTTTTTTTCTTTTTTTTTAATTTTATTAATGTCACTCTCATTTTTAAGACGATTCTATTGACACCACTCACATAAAAATACGACAAGCCGTTTAAGCTCTAGAGCGTCCAAAGAAATATAAATACATAAGTACATACATTCGAAACAATATAACCTATATAACATAATATTTCTTTAGTGTAATTTTTTCATGGTTCATATACGGATTTTTTTATACCATAACTTCTAAATGATTTAACAAATTTTCGGTTTTTAGAATCCGTATTTTGTGAGTTACATGAGCTGTAATCGTTTGTATTAGCGCAATTTCAAAATATGGAAGTATTGTCTAGGTGCTCTATTTTGTAATTATAACCTAATTTAAAAAGTAAAAATACCTGAATGAATGATGTTTGACTATGGTTAGTTTAAGAACGCATACCAAAAGGCAGTTGATGACACGTTCTTAGAAAAGTCTTGAACAAAATTCAACTACACCAATACTCCTCACCAAGACCACATTGACGATGTAAATATTACAACAGCAATATTTTTTTTAATGGAGTATTATCCTCCTGCATATATGCTTTATCCCAGTATGCTAGCTCGATCATTAACATAAAACGCATGACTGCAGAACTGCAGTCGATTCCAATGGAATTGTCTTTGGGACACAAAGCCAGGCGGTATTTTATGACGGCCTTATGACCTGGAAATCCTGGAGCGAGTGCGAAAATTAAACGATCTGAACTACGCGTTTGGCGTAGTAGCTAAAATGATATTTGGAGATTTTAGTCGACACAGAAACCGGCTATGGTAGCATCTGACGTTTACTCAGCGTCTAAATTTCATGAATATGCCATCTATTATGTGTAATGTAAAAACTATTATTTATTTACCGACATCAAAAAAGATAAGGGTTTCAATGCATTCTTTGAATATTCTCCCTTTTCTTGGCGACGCCTGGAAAGATTTTTAATTTTTATTTCGAATAGGACTAACTTTACAACTGGTAATAAATTGTATTTAAATTGGTCATTTAGCTGAGAATTAAAATAATCCAAAATTGTATAGTCCCTTATTGCATATCTCTTTAAAGATGCCTGCAAACGTTTATAATGATGCCTTATACACTTTATATCCCGTTAAACTATATTACTAATTTTATCGCGCCTATGTTGTTTATATTGGGATAATTTAAATCAAATAATTTGTAAAATTAGCCAATGAAGAACAAAACTTTCAAGAACATTGCAATTAGTGCGCTGAAGTCAACTTCTGCTTATCTGTCTATTGTTTTCAGAATTCACGTCGTGGTAAACGTATCCTAAAAGATAAGCAAATTTAGTCCTACCATTAACAACACCAATGGCGCTAGTTCATATTTATTAACCCTTTAAATTCATAAATACAGCACCAAACCGTCGAAAGCTCATAAACAATACCTGAGTTAGTCCATGCACCAATACCCAAAATCTGTACAGTAGACGCCATTTCATTTAGCAAGTCGGGAAAGTTCGGGGAAAAGCCAAAAAAATTGTATTCAGTATCAAAACTTATTAGTTATATAGCTATTATAAGCGTTATTCTTACCAATAAAGCGTATTACGAGCATTTGACATGTGTTAAAACTAAAGGTTTTGTTCTTAAAGTAATTGTTGCCATGGTATTGAACTAGGATACAAGTATATTTTTTTAATTTTAACAACCTAAGAATTGGATATTATTTACTCAATCAGTTTCCAGCCAACTTGTTTACCATATGACGCTAGACATAGAGCATAACACTTATCATAAAAAAATACAATGAAATCGTTCTGGCGCATAATGATCAACACGCTTTTTGACTTATCTTAAATACGCATCTTGACATTTACGCAATATGTGGAATAAGCATTTTGACATACACGCAAAAAGTGCAATACGCATAATGCCACATCAATTCACATTTACGCAAAATAAGAATATGCATATTGACATATACCTACGCATAATATGCATACTTAATGCCTTGATACTAATACTAAACCACGGGTTGGAAAAGTAACAAGAACTATTATATTAAATTTTATAATTACAATTAAACAAGAACTAAATCAATTGCTTCTTAATAAAGATTAAAGATTTGAAAATATTACAACTGCTAAAAAGGTTTCGTTGCACGTATGCGTCATTTAGCGAATTAGAATGTATTGGTAATTTGCGAATTGGTTGATATGCTAATGTATCATTTTACAAATGCGTCGTTATGCGATAAAAATCCAGATAATATTGGTATTGCGTCAAAAGAACTGAAATCAGTTCATATATTGGTATAACTCGTAATTGTTAATTAACTCGTTTTGTGTCATATCAATGTCAAAAATGAATTAATTAAAAACCACATTACGGTAGAGGTCACTATATAAATTTACCGAAGCTCGACGTGCAATGAAAAAAACCTCTTACTGTACATGTTTGCAGTTATATTACACCCACACAAGTGCATCCTGGTTACGCATACGAATGCAGTCGCAGAGCTATTACCCTAACCACTAATGAAACATTAATCATATACAATTAGGGTTGCCTCTGAATAAACGTATTTGACAATACACATTTTAAAAAGTTGATATTAACACTTTACATCATCAGATCACATCAGTGTGTATTATAAAAGCGAATGTTGAGGAATAAACAAGTAGCTAGAAGTGACTTCAAAAAGAAACTTAACTACTTAACAAGCAAAACAGCCTATGACCATTATGTAGACAAAGACCAATCAAATACTCAACTCAAAATTGCTGGTCTACCTGTTTAGGCTGTAGATGATTACAAATAGTGTCAGTTATATAAATGGAGTGCATTCTTTAAATTTGTTTCCACAATTAGTAATGAAATGCGATTTGAATATATTAAATAATATTTATGTTGTGTTTTGCTTGAATATGTTAACGTGCGAAAAATACTTACGATGTTTTCTTGCAATGAATACATGAAAATAAACTAGATTTTGCGTGTTTAATTATATTATAAAAAGTAACATTAATGTTTCGTTATGGTTTTTGAACGAGCACAAACACATACCTACTGTTGATCTGTGCAGATCTTTTTTTCTTATTACCATTAATTAGAATATCAAATGATACTCTATTTAAAGGCCTAGCTAGCTATGAAAGCATTTTAAACTGTCAGCAAGTGAATTAAATATAAAAAGACATGCTCAAGTTCACCCTCATCAAAAACCTGACGAATTTTTCCGTTTTTTATAACTGTATGAGTATCACCCCTACAGAATTCAGGTCGAGATTGTAAGTGAAATTACGGCCATGCATATTTCAAAGAGAGGGTACGGTGTCGCATCAGACCACTCTAGATGTGACCTAATATTGCTAGGTAATGCAATTGAAGACAGCGGTAGTACCTACTGTTACTTATTCAGTGACTGCAGGAACGTATAAACCTATTTCCGTTGCAGTAAGATTGGTCTCTTCAACGAAAGTCAGGGCCATTGAGTTTTGTATAAAAAAAATCAAGGATTTTTAAGACGCGAGAAAGTAAATCAGTTTCTTATAAGCGATTGTTCTCCATTTTAGGCCGCACCGCCGCTTTACATCAGAAGAGTTGTGAAAAACGCATTTTCAAAAAATATATTTAAACAAGTGATAACCAACTTCAAAACTTAACATTTATGTATACCACTTGGAAAGTTTAAACAAAAATAATAACCAAGATCCGGTAGGCCCTTGTCATAAAACCTGGAAAAATATAAATTCCAACAAATTAACAACCTTATCTTTCTTTCAAGTCGATAAAACAGAAGATAAATTATTAATTAAATCTTAACTCGACAACGAACAGAACAAGCAACAACACAATCATATCTTATTCAGGTTCATTTCTCAATGTAGCTGTAAAATTATCTGTTTACGGAAACAGGGGCTAATTTGTCTTGTCGTCTAAAATGACGATCGAAATGACAAATTCTTTGGCCCCGAAAGTCGTTGAAGCGAAACGAACATCAATTCGTGAGACGGAGAAGATTTATAAAATTATAAGAGAAAGCGATAGACAAAAGGGAATGGCGAATCAATATTTCACCTACATTCTTCATTCTGTCTGGGGTCTGTGGCCAACGATTTAAGGGGAACTACTTTCAATGTGCGATGCTATAATAAAGTTAACTAAAATTTTGTAGTACAAAATACAGGCAATATTTTATTTTATAAGAGAGACATAAAAATGTATATTTGAACTTTTACTACTTTAGTCGGCATTACTGGTTTGAAGGTCGATCGTGAGTTTTTTTTAACGAATGTACTAGGACATGCTCCTTTTTCACATTTGATTGAATTAAGACTTGCAAAGACATGGTCAAGAGTTTTGCCAAATATCTTTTTTAAGAATATTTGGACGGTTGGCTTTCTGAAAAGATATAATAATGTCTAACAGAAGGGTAAATTTACTTATGTGTATTAGTCAAAATTGTTATTTAATCATACAAATTCATTAAGTGAATTGCATAAAGTATTTGTAAATTGACAAAAAATGTTAAAAATAAAAAAAAAATACGCCACAAATATCTGATGAAACGAGTATATTTTCTACATTCAAGGAATACATTTGGATTAATCAAATAAAGAATGGCTTTGATATAATCACTCGAATATGTACAGCAAGATTTTTGACTTATCTTTCACCATAGTAGATCCCAAGACTCGCCATTATAAAACTGGAGAAAAGGATTTCCGGAAGGCGCTTCTAACATTATTTATTCCCCGGATATTAGCAAGCAGTGGTGCCGTGATTTACATAAACTGAATGTTATATTATTGCGATGCAAATTTTTCCGCGTTTGTGCTCAAGACGTTCTTGGCTGTAAAATTTGATTGCTCTGGTTATGCATGATTCGCTGTATTGTCGGTTCTTATAAAACAAAACAGTATTTAAGCCTATACTTAATATCAACTCATATTATACACGGTGGTCAATTGCAGGTTGGGAATTTCACTTATCTTGGATAGATTAAAACTATCACGCATATAAATCTTTAAAGCACTATTTAGAGCTCAATAATATAGTTTCCTAAAGCCTATTTTAAAGCAAATACTGAATTCAGGGCTTAAAATTTGCTCAAGATTCTCAACACTAAAGTTTAGAGCCTCAAGCTTCATATTGAATCATCTCATCTGACTCTGAATAACGACGCAATCTATTAGCGCTATTTTAGACAACTCATCATAAAGGCTGAGCTTCACTTCAATGACCTCGTCAAAATTGCCTCATTTATTTAAAAAATCGCAGGTGGGCGTATTATTTATATTCATGGTATCTCATTACACGGCGGCGTTGTGGGCGACAGATTTATTGTGCATGTAAAAAATTTACACGACGCAGAGAAATCCTTGAGCGATGACCGGCTGAAGTTGTCATTTGCTGGGTTTAAAATTTCATTTTATGGTACAAAAACAACGGACAGTGTAGTGATTGCTTATAGTAAGAACATTGACTATGTACGTACAAATTTAATATAAGAAAAGTAAATCGCAACAATATAGGTGTGTAAAAATTTAAATAAATGATATTGGTAATGAAATGTGTTTATATAATAATATAGAAAAAAAATGTATGTAGTGTTTTTGTCAAAAATATAAGTAATGAAAAATCGGTAAGAGTAATTTTTTACCGTGAAAAATATCTGTTTTGTTTTTTTATGTCTCTCAGCATTCGCAAATCAACTCTCCTCAATTTAGATAAAAATCTACACAGAGTTCGATTGAATATTGAAAATAGCAAATCTAACTTATCTTAATCCAAACGAAATAAAATATTTACAAAGCAAAGAGAAAATAAGAAATGTTTGCTTATCGAAGATTTACTGAGGTATATTGCATTCTCATGCGGACTGGCATTGCTATCCATAAGAGGTCCATAGTCGTAAACCGGAAGAGGCTTTGCGGGTCAAACAGCCAAACTTCATGCGGACTTGATATTTTGACCCAGAGAATTATGGCCGTATACTTTTTGACGACAAAGCTGAAGCTGGAAGATAACAAGGTTTAACGCACCATTGCTCACTTTAGTGCTGATGTTAAGGTAATCATCGTAAAATAAGGCGCAAATAACTTATCCTAGGTAAACATGAAGAGTGATGAATAGGCTATATTGGATAGTTATTCCAAATGCTACCTTAATCGTGTTGAATAAGAAGGTTTATTATTGAATGTGCCTAGTTTGTTTGCAATGGATACCTATAAATTTATATTGTCGAATGCGTTTCAAAATGTTTAAATCAGCCACTTGTATTTCAAGGCCACATTTACGTTCGTAAACAAGTAAAAGTATATGATAACATGAATATTATAATTCGAGAATTTACATTTAATAATTACTTTAGGGATTTAGTACAAAAAAAGTGTCTAAAAATGTATCTAATACGTATGAAAAAAATTGCTTAAACTGTCTCCAAAATAAATCTAGCAAACGTTTATAAATTATTGTTAAAAATAAGAAAAAATAATTTACATACATTACATTACACATTTTGTTGAAGATAACTTTTTGTATGGAACAGCAGAAGTTTTTTCTTGATTTATCAAAAAAAAGTTATCTTCGGTCCCATTGTGAAAGTTGTTATTTAGGATTGGTAGAGTGACTCCCTTTCGGCTTAGTACACCCCTAGCCGATAACCTTGTATAATATTTCTTTCAAATCTTAATACAATCTCCAACTTCAACTTAGAAGGTCACGCAAAAAGAAAATCATAAATTACACAGAAATTGTGTTTTCTTTTTGATGAATGTATAATAACCACTTTAATAGAATAGCCGTCAAATGAGAGTTCATCATCTTGTCAATTTTAATATCACGACAAGCAATCATAAAAAACGGAGACATTCTAGGATTGTGATTCGATTGGCATTCATTTTCATTTTTTAATTTATTTTCATCATCATCATCTAGAAGGCGAAAGCTTGCTTAAAAACTAAATATCTAAGTTGAAAAAAAAAACACTTGGTCTTGCTAATAAGATGGTTCACCTCTAACCTATCCAGTCTTAACCAGAGATATTTTATTATGCACATGCGTATCACTATGAAGCAAAATGACTAACGTTTCGCGACCGCAGCGCCCCCTAGTGGCCGTAAATACTTCGAGCAAAAATGAAGTCAGCTTTCAGTCGGTACCCATACTGTCTAGATAACGGACGCCAGCGATGGCCCTTAACTTTGAAATATTAATTTAATTTCAAATTTGTGCATCCCTTGATGCCGAAGGATAAACGAGTTTATCCTGAGTTTGTTATTTAGCAGGGTTGTGGGACTTTTCACTGCAGGGTGTTTGAACTAGCAAAGTTTTTGCGATGTTAATATATGGTTTGGAGTTTAGACGTTATCTACGCGGGTATTTTTGAGCAGATAATTAATTTATGAGTTTTGTTTTCTTTTTTCATCAATTTTGTAGATATTTTAAGGCCAGTGCCCAATATACTGCATAATTTATAAGTCCGAAAAAAGTTTTGTGATTATATTGCCAATTTAAGTAAAAATCACAATGTTAATGTTATCATTTGTTTTAGAATTAAAAAGGTAAATTTAATATACATATTCTTACTTCTTACAGAGATGAATAAAGATATAAATTATAAATCAGATTTGATTTAATAATTACATAAGATATACATTAAACTAAATATGTCATGATTGAACTTAATAGTAGTTCTCCACTTGGACCATACCAAATATCCATCCTACCTGGAATGACTTTTAGTAGAGAGTGGTTTCATACAAGGCAATTTTGACAGTTTTCCCGATGAAAAACTGGATAAAATATAGAGCACATACCGAAAAGATTTTGTTATCCTTCTAAGATAAAATAAGAAAACACTTTATTCAGCAACAATACATAAAATATGATTAAAGAAAATCTTTTACATATATACCAGCTTTTAAATGGCGACCTTATCGCTCAAAGCGATCTCTTCCAGGCAACCATGCACGTAAATGATAATGACTTAAATCAAAGCGGCCTTAAAATATTACACTATCAACTAAACAGCTATAATAAATAATAATAAATACAATCAATACTAATATAACTACACAGATACATATATAAATACATATACTGTACTATGCATGAAGAAAATAGACAAATTATCTACTAATAATTATAAGAAACTAATTTTAGGGCTACAGCGAGAGATAATGTATTACGACTCTCTGCTTAAAAAAGTTCAACGAAAGAGCACGCCTAATGTCAACGGGAAGACTGTTCCACAACAAAATAGCTTTAACAGTCAATGACAACTTATAGAAGGTGGTGAAATGTGATGGAATAGATAACTTAAGATTTTCAGAAGATTTTAAGGTAAAAGAATGGGTAGTATGACAATATTTGAAACAATTCTGAAGGTACCGCGGAGAAGAAGGGTTAAATAATACATTATAATCAAGGGAGAGTATGAACATCCCGGTGACGGCGAATAGGGAGCCACTTGAGTTTAGTGCAATATTCGGAGACGTGGTCATGTTTGCGTTAACCAAAAATGTTCATATTTGGTATTATTCTAATTATGCTAAAATTCGGAAGGCGCTCAAGTTTATCGAACTGCTTATTGGTGAGATCAAAGTAACAAACATCAGCATAGTCAAGCATTGGAAGTAAGAGAGATTGTGGGTTAATGGGTAGAAAGTTGCGTAACCTTCGTAAGGAGAATGCGGATGCAAACATTTTGCGGCTGATTGCTGTTAGTTGCACTTCCCATGACATGACGTAATCAAATATGATTCCTAGATTTTCCTACACGCTATCTTGAACCGAAGACCTAATATTTAAATAAATTATTAGGGCTAGACTATAGAAAATTAAATTATATAGCTGGGTTTTTGATCATAAGCGCTAAATAAACAAAAACTGTTTTTAATTTACAATTTTAATTTATAAAGAGGTTTATTTTGTCCCACAAATAAATGAGAACACAAAGTTTATTTTGCGTTCAACTAATATAAAATTATAACTAAAATTAGCAATATTTATTCTATATATGGGTGTTTCAAAGAATTATGTCATTGACTTACACATAGGTGCAATTAAAATTATTATGTCACGATTTCTCACTTTATGTAATGCTTTTGAAGTTAAACAGTAATGGTAGTCGAAACTACCTTTTAGTGGCTCGCGACCCGTGCACTCACTGGCTCCATCCGTCGGTGGGTTTAGGGTTTATTCCTATTTATCATGAACAAATCCAAAATAAAACGAATAACCTCAACTTATTAAAACACGCCTAAAGTAGGTTTCACACCGTTATTAGCTTGGTACCTATGTAATGCAATCTTTAAACGTAATTAAATTAAACGAGGTCAAATTTCATCAGCTACATCTATCATCAGCTACCTGTCCTTATCCCACTACGTGTGGTTGGCATAGCATAAATTATTTTCCCTTTACGCACTTCTTTTCTAGCCATAGAATTAACGATAGTATTGAAAGATAAAATATTACGCCTGCTCGCAATATTACTTAGCATTATAAAAACAGATAAATAACGTCGCTAAATGTCGCGTAAACATAGTCCGTGGAATTAGTAACAAACAACTAAGACAAGCTGAACGGCCAGCGTTGTAGAATGAAACTCTGGCAATGTATTGTGGACCTAAAGAAAACACTTTTCGGAACAATAGCCCCGCTACAACTTGCAGATAGCAATCTTCTACAACTCGGTCACAAAATACGATAGTAGCAGAAGATTGCGTCGCTTCATCAGTATTTAAGACTATATAGAGTACACGTGAATAAAAATGAGACTAATGCATAAATCTAGCAGCTGGTACGCAATTATATGAATATATAACTATCGACTTCAATTTGGTAGGGGCTTAAAAATAATATAGAAAAATAATCCCCCGCAGCAATTAAACACATACACTTTAAATGGACATGAGGCGTTTACTTTTTTGTAAAAAAATATTGTTTTATTCTGTTTTGAACTAAATGAGACGATACTTTTATTAGTGATTTAATCGAGTTTTAGACATGAATTCATAGCTTTAAAAACGGACTAAACTATGATTTTGATTGATCTGACATAAACAGTATTTTCACGTTACTAAACATGTTATACCAACAAATAGTCTGATTTAGTGCATTCTAGAGCAAGAACGGTAGAGATTAAGAAAACTAAGCAGTTAAGTTGGTCAGAAACTTACTTATAATTTTAGTACTAATCTAGAAGATACCAAGATTAAGAAACTGAATTGTTTCATATATAACTAGATACATCAACAATAAACATTAAACTCTACAGCTGATGCTAAAGCAGTAGACCGGATAAAAATGGCTTGCCCGAGGTTCACTACAGCTTTTGGACTTTTTATTGTTATTTTCAGCGCAGCTACGAGCTAGCCTAGCTATAATAGTACCTAATCTCTGGAGAAAATCGAGAATAAACGAGACAAAATATGTTCCACGGACTCGCTTGAGGCACTTACTTATGATTCATGACTACGCTATGGTGTGAATTGCAATTGCGAAGTATAAAAAATCTTATATATAATAAAACCAGTAAATAACTGTGTGCAAGTTTTTGCTGACTTTTAGAAGATTCGTGATAACATAATTTGGGATGTTTGTTTATAGATTACGCTGTTAATAATAAAAATCGATTTTAATGTTTTATCTATTTCTTTGTCGTGCATGGTTGCCTGGAATAGATCGCTTTAAACGATAAGGCCGTCATTAGAAAACTTAGTTTATATTTATGAGCTTTGACTAGTTATAATTATTTTTTGTTAAACTGATTTTTTTTTAAATAGAATTATTTTTATCTTATTTTTATTTGGTAGGCCATACTTTAGAAGTACCTCTAAAGTATGATCTCTATAATTCTTTATTTTAAATATTATATTTTATCTATGACTTATATGATTTTTGAAAAACCTTTTTCTTAACATAAAACGAGCGGCTTCAAAAGAACATAGTTATCGGCAGGTAACTTGTAATTAATTTAACCAATTTATGAGCGACGCATGAACGATTCGAAACCTTATAATTTAAGGAACACATATATTTCACACATTAGTAACACAGTAACTACTTTGTAATTAGTCTCATATACATTTTAACAAAATCGGTGCTACAGTTTGGTCTCAAATCAAAACCTAAAAATAAAAAATCGTGTTGAATTGAAGCCTGTTGTCACTTCTCAGTATTTTATGTTTACTAACATTACTCAAAATCAGTTACAATTTCAAAATAGATATTTATCGTTTGCTTACATTTCTCATTTGCGTTCGCACCTTATCAGTGTTGTTTTGAGCAGGTAAACACACCCTTAACGGATATCTACCCGATCTGTAATTACACGAGTTCCAATAAGTATTACCATTTCCGTCCCCTCTTACGTGTCGTTCAAATGAACCTCGGCATAATTAGAATGCGTAATCCTCGAGCAAATACGGTTTACGCATGATTGCAAACGAAGGGAGCGTCAGATACCAGCTTCGCGAGTTTCTTTATTACGCACCTAAATGAAAATTTTGTTGAACGCATCTGTGACATCAAAATAAGAAAGCAATCACCCATTCTACGCTTCAAATTTAGATGCGTAGGACGGCTGATGATTGCTTCCAGCTAGTGCTATCGTAAGGCTATGTTATTGGCTTTATGGAGACTCAAAAACTGACATTAAAGTGAGTCACTCCGCCAATACGAAAGACAAGATCTAACCAATCGCCGATTGTTTTGATTATGTTAAGTAAATTCTAATCGCTGATGTACAACGAAGCAATATGGAATTATAATAACAAAGGAGTTTGCAAATATTGTGTTCAAACGACATATCTTGCACAACTAACATTATCAATAAAATATTGCGCAAATGTTTATTGCTCAAATTTTTGTTATTCCTAATTTATTCAAATACAAGCACTTAACCAAAAACAGTGATCATATCCGATTTGGAAAGAATACTTAAAACAAGGAATTTTCGTTATTAGTACTTAAGACTTTGTTACAAATAAACTTACTATTATTGACATAAACATCAGTTGAAATTTTACATATGTTCAATTCCCATATGTTAAGTTAAATCGATGCCAACAAGCACGAGACCCGAGAGCCTACCGATGAAATGTAAATCGAATACAATCCTTTTGTTAACGATAATGAGTGTGGAAACGATTCCGTCCCGAATCGGAATAACAACGCCACCATTGCTTGGTCTTTATACGCGCCACCGAATCTTAGAAATGTGTAGAAGTGTTGCGGTTCAGCTAATAATGGCTTGAATGGGCCAGAGCTGCCGAAATGCTAGGCCTCTGAACGATAGTTACTGGTGCAATTAAGTTAAATGATACGGCAGACTTTCCAAACTTCGTATTCAAACGTATCGATTATGCGAGGGCTTTGAATGTGGAATGGAAATGGGGTGAGAATTAGATATTGCTGTAAGAAAATGGGTTTAAAAATACTGCTCTGAAAATCGGCATACATAATTGTGGAGGACGGCGGGCCGAGACTGCTACGGCGAGTGGACTGTATGTGGCGTAGTGGATGGAAGAACAGTCTGACCCGAGTCGCTCCACGGATGCTGGGGTTGAAGGAAGTTCCAAGAAAAGATGGTGTAGGCTTCGGTAATACTGACACGGTCAGAGTCTTGACAGAAGAGGGCGGAGAGCGAGAATGTTTTCTTGATAGCACTGCATCACTGCAGAGGCAAAGCTGAAGTTGACTGATCTACTGCTAAACTAATACTGAACTCAAATGCTGAACTGTTGCTGCACTGATGCTGAACTGATGACTCTGTGCTGGACTAATGCTGAACTGATTTATAACGCTACACCACGCGCTTTTATATGTACGGCGTTCTAAGCGTGTGAGTGAGACGGGTAGTGATCGTTCAACCCTGTCTGGGTGAAATTCCACGAAAAGGGCTGTGTGCTGGGGCACTACGTGGAATTTCATGCACCTGCCCGTCTCACCGTGGTGTAGCGTTATCTGCATCCCTAATCCTAATCCCTTTGTCTCGCTTTCCGCCGCCCTATTGATGTAGACCGGTCAGCATTCTTTATTTTTAACTAATTTATAATATTATCTTAAGCTACCACGAAATATGTACAATGCGACTTATAAAATAAACTTATGCTAACACCTGCACTATTTACAATAATACTACTAAGCTTAGGCTATTGTGACGCCCGTCGTGAACATTCTCCCGCCGTGCAGCGCTGTCCATTGCGCTGCAATCTCCTTGGTGAACGGCGGGCGTAGTCGGCAGGATAACTATTCTCTTGACGGGTCGTCGCAGGATCCCTCCGTCTGTGCGTACGTTGACTACCCAGACATTGTAATCTGATTCTGGGTAGAAGGCTGTGACAACGCCTCGTGGCCACGTGTTACGTGGCAGCATGCTGTCTGTGATGAACTCAACGTCGCCGATCTTCACAGCGGTCCCGCGGCAGTGGGGCTCTCGCCGGTGTTGTAGCTCGGGCAGAAATTTCTGCAGCCACCTGTGCCAGAAGAGATCGGCGAGTCGATGGAAGGCGTGCCGGTGTATGCACCTGATGAGGTCCTTGGCGTTGAATAGGCCCGGCGATAGTACATGAGCCGGGTCGCCTAGCAGGAAGTGGTTTGGTGTTAGCGTGTTGGGGTCTTCACAACTCACAAAAACGTTCATGTCCTCGTTAGTAGTTTGTCGCGGCTCTTTGGTAGTAGCTATGGCAGTTTGCTTGGCGCTGACTAAGATAAGGCGGTTCAGTGCGGCCTCACTGTCTTTTGGTATCTTTACACTGTCCTTCTTTCGCAGAAGGGCAGTCTCGTGGAATTCGTCAGGATGCTGATGCGTCGCTCCCTCTAGGATCTCTAGGGCTTGTTGGTCAGGATCGCTTCGTGGGTTCTTCGGCGACACGGCGCGTGACTCGAGGGCTAAGTTGTGGCAGAGGGCGTTGTCCGTGTGCTCCTCTGCGGTCGAGTCAGCTATGTGGGCCATGAAGTTCACCTGATGACCAAGCGGCGTCAGCAGTTCGATTGGCTGGTCGTGGTGTCCCATGCGCATCTCCGTAGGGGTGAGATGTAGCCTGTCGATTATGTGTTCCCGATGTTGTTGCTCCTCTGTGTCACGTTCTTGCAGCGTGAGTGTGACTCGACGAGACCGTGCGGCGTCAATTTTCATGTCCGTAACTCCTGGGATGTTAATCTGATTCGTGCTCTCATATCCAAGCTGGGAGACCGTTGGCCTATCGTCACGTAGGGCCGAAGTGGCGGCGGCTCCCGCCGGTGCAGAGGCAGTGTCTGGCGCTATTTTCAGGCATGCCGCGGGAAATTCGGTGCTTGACGTTGGCGTAACTTCCTCTCCTGTCGTCGTGTCAGTTTTCAAATTGTAGTTCTTCACGCTGTCGGCAGTCTCGGATGTCACGAAGTTCTCGTGCGAGCCGTCAAACAATGGTAGATCTTCGTAATTGCGAGGATCTGAATTGCCTTCCTGAGACACGGATAGGTCTGGCTGCACAGGAACTGGGACAAGAGCGATCGTAGCGGCTACCAGCGGTGCGAAGGCGGGCTCACGATGAGGTTTCGCAGGCGCTACGGCAGTTTTTGACGGTGCATCGGCGTTTTGAGGCTGGTGCACGTGGAGCACTGATGGCAGTGGCGGCAGCTCAAAAGACTCTGGCAGGCTCTCTATTTCCGTGGCAACAATCTCTTGAGACTGGAAACAGGTTTCAACATGTTGCGGTATAGTGATGTCTTCTTCGGAGAACTCTTTACGTGAGGCATCTTCTTCATAGAGCAGCGCGAGGCGTGCGCGTGCTGCTTGGATTTCGGCAAGGGCTATTACCTCTTCAAGGCGGAGTCTTTCGCGCTCTCGATTGGAGAGACGGCGTCGGCGTGCAGGTGTAGATGTCGGTTTCTTGGAGTGTAGATCCGACCTTAATGCTCCGTAGGCTGGCGCGGCAACATCCGTTGCTGGTGACACGCTGAATGACACCGAAGGCGGCATGTGCGGATGCTGCTGTAGTGGCGTGGCGGCGAACGAGGCGGGATGCATCGCCTGCACTCTTTTGAAGCACGTTGATGTATCTGTGGCGTGGAAAGCAGGCCCGGCGTGGGCTGGAGTCGGCATTCTTGGATGACTTGCGGTGACCAAGTGGGAGTAGGGCTCGACGGCACTGGAACCCTGCGGCGTTCCCAGACGGCTTGCGGCGTTGAAGTGAGAGGAAGGCTCGGCGATACTGGAGCCCTGCGGCGCTCTCGGGCGAGTTGCAGCAGAGAAGTGGGAGGAGGGTTCGACGGCACTGGAACCCTGCGGCGCTCCCAGGCGAGTTGCGGCAGAGAAGTGGGAGGAGGGCTTGACGGCACTGAAGCCCTGCGGCGCTCCCAGGCGAGTTGCAGCATAGAAGTATGAGGAGGGTTCAACGGCACTGGAACCCTGCGGCACTCCCAGGCGAGTTGCAGCAGAGATGTGGGAGGAGGGTTCGACGGCACTGGAACCCTGCGGCGCTCCCAGGCGAGTTGCGGCAGAGAAGTGGGAGGAGGGCTTGACGGCACTGAAGCTCTGCGGCGCTCCCAGGCGAGTTGCAGCATAGAACTGGGAGGAGGGTTCAACGGCACTGGAACCCTGCGGTGCTCCCAGGCGAGTTGCAGCAGAGAAGTGGGAGGAGGGTTCGACGGCACTGGAGCTCTGCGACGCTCCCACCTCAGGCGTGGCGGTGATGACAGTGGTGTCCCTTGACACCTCACTCGGGGAATCTCCTGTGGACTGGTTGACTCTGTGGCGTGGCGCAGATTGCGCCTTCTTCAAGGACCGTGTCAGCACCATCTTCTTTCTTGAATCTTCTTAAAATCCGGCACGAAGGACCAATGTGGAGGACGGCGGGCCGAGACTGCTACGGCGAGTGGACTGTATGTGGCGTAGTGGATGGAAGAACAGTCTGACCCGAGTCGCTCCACGGATGCTGGGGTTGAAGGAAGTTCCAAGAAAAGATGGTGTAGGCTTCGGTAATACTGACACGGTCAGAGTCTTGACAGAAGAGGGCGGAGAGCGAGAATGTTTTCTTGATAGCACTGCATCACTGCAGAGGCAAAGCTGAAGTTGACTGATCTACTGCTAAACTAATACTGAACTCAAATGCTGAACTGTTGCTGCACTGATGCTGAACTGATGACTCTGTGCTGGACTAATGCTGAACTGATTTATAACGCTACACCACGCGCTTTTATATGTACGGCGTTCTAAGCGTGTGAGTGAGACGGGTAGTGATCGTTCAACCCTGTCTGGGTGAAATTCCACGAAAAGGGCTGTGTGCTGGGGCACTACGTGGAATTTCATGCACCTGCCCGTCTCACCGTGGTGTAGCGTTATCTGCATCCCTAATCCTAATCCCTTTGTCTCGCTTTCCGCCGCCCTATTGATGTAGACCGGTCAGCATTCTTTATTTTTAACTAATTTATAATATTATCTTAAGCTACCACGAAATATGTACAATGCGACTTATAAAATAAACTTATGCTAACACCTGCACTATTTACAATAATACTACTAAGCTTAGGCTATTGTGACGCCCGTCGTGAACAATAATGGAGTCGTTAAACTTACAAAATATAACATGTTTAAATTACAGGCTATAAAATAAGTTTCCACGTTGTTGTTGAAACATTACTTAGGCTGGAAATAAAATTCAATAAACTGCCATCGAAAATTGTACAGGGTTATCGGTTAGGGGTGTACAAAGCCGAAAGGGGGTATATATAACTATACTCATCCTAAGAGACTATTTTTACTATGGAACCAACTCAGAATTTGAAAAAAGAAATCAGCTATTACATAGAGAAAGTTTATCGGTCGCGGACAAAATATATGAAACAGCTGATTTCTTGATTTCAGAGTCGGTCCAATAGTGAAATTTGTTCGTTACCATGACTTTAGGTGCACTCTTTCGACTGAATACACTCCTAGCCGATAAATCGGTATAAAGCGAAATCGATCAATAAATATATGTTTAAGTCTAAATAATTGATTAAAACTAGCAGTTCATGTAACTACCACATTGATTGAATTGAATTTTAAAATCCTATAGAAAATAAAACTCAGAAACCAAAGAGAATTGGTATATTATTCCAGTCCAGTATTATATCCAGTCGTGCGAACTTGTGAATGTTGGTTTTCACATTTAATACCTTAATCGCCTTACAACGTATTGTGTGACGTAATACCTATTAATCTTAGTAACGTACTCGATTTACATTATTATTTAGTAAGTTTTCACTGAAAGTACGTACGTACGTACTAGGCTACTTAGCCTAGTCGGTAAACCACTTGCCTCACAATCGAAAAGAGCGCAGGTTCAATTCCAGGTAAAGATTTTTTTCACTCGATGTCCATATTATAATGAATTACCTCAAATTTAAACGGTGAAGAAAAAAATTGTGATGAAACCTACTTGTCGGAGAAACTTAATAAGTTTCGAAGATAAGTGAAGTCCCGCAATATGGCCAGCGTGGTGGACAATGGCCTATACCCCCTTCATAGGTGAGACCAGAGCCCAGCAATGAGACGTTATACGTATAAGTAGGTCTACCAGTTTAAATATTCAATCGTGTTCTTGGTTCTTGAAATATAAAGAGACGATACTTTGCTAAATATAATAATGGAGTTAATTAAAAACTTGCGAGAGCTTGAGGTCTACTATTAAAGAGGGTATACTTTAAGTTTGAAAGTCTGTCACAATACTAATTTTATTAACACGTATTCTATACTTGTGCCTGCGTCTCCGTCTGCTTTTTTTGTTAACCCGGGAAAAAGTAACATATGGCATTTTTCGGATCTCGTACTATCTCTGTGCTGAAAATCAAGTCGAAGACGAACAAACAAACCACTAAACACTCTTTCGCATTAATATTATGTGTGGGCATTATATATAAGTATTTACAGAAGCTCGTTTAGAAAATATTATAATGGAAAGTAAATAAAATGAGCTTAAAACAATACTTTACAAAAATATTGAATGTACAAAAATATAAATAATATAAATTAAAAGATACTCGCAAACAAATTATTATCATAATCTAAACTTAACTGTATAATTATTCTTATGTTGTAATTTAAATTCTCTTTCTTTGATATTGGATTTTAAGGTTGTACTTAATAAAACTTTGTCTGAGGATTCATAAAGAAAAGTTTCCAAAAAAATACACAGCAAACACCAAAGCAAACGGAGGCGTATAATTTAATCTCGCCATTTAGTTTTATGACGTCATTTGCTGAGCTCATTCAAACACCTCGAGAAAGTGTCGTTATTTGTTTCTACCAAGATAATGCTCGTATTCGGAACAATTCGTTTGATTTTATTTTGCCTTATATGGATTTTGTTTGGATATTTGTGTCACGGATACTTTGAAATTGACATGGTTTAGGAGTTGGCTTCTTCGTTTGTTCTGAATAAATAAACAGCATATACATTGGGGCAGAAAGATCTGTACATGAGATTGAGAATGAACATCCAAACAAACTCGTAAAGATTTATTTTACAGTCAGGAATTAATTTTCTTATTTGTCCCCATGCGATATTTTCAGGGGGACAAGCCGGAATTGTTATCCCTGTATGTTCCCTTGCAATCATTATAGACATATACTGTTAGACGAAAGACAATTATGCCAGCCACGAAGCAAAGACCGCGTGTCCACTCAGCTGGCTCAGCCAATGATAATTGGCTTATTTTACTATCGCATCTTAGAGTGAGTGTATTTTAATTGCTTTTGTGTTTCATTGTTTCGCGCGGCGATAAGGATACATGACACAAAACCAAAGTATATACAGAGGAAAATATAGCCTCCTTCTTTTTGGAAGTCAGTTAAAAAATTGCTCAAACCTGAACCGCGTACATAACTAAGGCGTTAGATGTTTAAACTCTATCACACTATAGTTTGTCACTTAGGATACGAGTAACTGGCACTATTTTGTCCCAGTTGTCCTATGGGACAAGTGACTATCAGTTTTTTTTGTCCTTTTAAGTCTAATAGAGTGTTTACTCTGATACATAGTTGCCATGGCAACTTAAGCCTAACTTTGAGTAAGAACTGTATTCTAAGCCTATATGCACACAATTTATAATCACAACCTACAAACATTAAAAAATAACGATTCCAGAAAACACCGTTAAAGTTCCGCAAATCACCTTTCAAATTGGAGCAGTATTTTCCAAAACCCACATAACGAATGCAATTTGTTGAGGTGGAAACCTATCAACTTAAAACCTGCACCTTCTCCAATTCTGAGAAAAAGCAAGCTCGTCGAACACTCAATCGTATCTACAAATATAAATTGAGGTTTTCCGATGCCAAAGGAATGGCTAAGTGCAATCCTGCAATTTCTCGACTTTAGCTCGCGTTAAATTTATCTAAACCATTGCAAAATGTTGTTGATTTAAAATTCTAACATTGCAGAAGTACTATACAATGACGATAATGTATCTCTACTTGCATAGATGTAAAGTTTTATGAATACAGGACAGGGATGATATGACTCAATTTTAGAACCTTATTTTCTTATAAAGTTGCTAATAAAAACCTAATATGAGTATCAAACGAAGACACAATGTATGAAGCACTGATTTTTATTTCTCGAATTTAGAGTTAGTTCCATAGTGAAAGTTGTTCAGAAGGATGAGTATAGGGGCAACCCTTTCTGCTTAGTACAGCCCTAGCAGATCAGGGCTATAAAGGTTACAGCGATAAGTGGTAAGAAGTCACTTCAAAAAAGCTTGGACTGCAATGAATTTACATTTTTTTTATATTTTAACGAGTGAAACCATCTGCAGATGAAGACAAATCTAATGCCACCTCACATATCAAAATCCGTCCCCCGGTTTATACTCGTATTTATAGGTGACAATGAGCTAGACATACATTCAGCGTTTATACGTACTTACATATTTTCACACAAATAAATGTATTTACAAATATATATTTTTTTAAACGTTTGGGGAGTAGAATCAAAGTTGAATAAAATTCCAGCCATTACGATTTTTTTGATAAACATGATAGTATAACTCTGCAAATATTGATTCTAGCGTAAAAATGATTATGACCAAACTTGTGAGAAATTAAATTTCCAACAACTTTTGATACTGTCATTTTTGCTCTAAAGTTAAAAATTAACGAGTTATTTCAGAAAAACAAAAATATTTAACCTTAAAACTAGATGGCGGGACCTCTACCGGGATCATTTAGAAAATCAAGATTTATACTTATATGATATACAATATTAGAGTGCAAAATTCGTTTTTATCCTCTAGAAAATGAAGTAAATTTGAATTTAGAATATCGTGTGCGCTAAGTTTGTGAATAATATGAATTTGTGAATATAAAAACCTCGTTCAACCTATTTACTTCTACCTCTATGGTGCCGACTTCATCATACAACCTTTTTTCTTTTGTTAAAAACTCAGAACCGGAACCTTTTTGCTGTACGTTTTTTTAAATTTGTTTTGTGCGCGCCATTATCTTTCGTCATATTGTTAAACCTTATGTTAAAAATAAATGAAAAAACTAAAAGATTTTTGAAGGGAATTAAAAGAGCACAAGGTAAAAACCTTCTGCTCTTTTAATTCCCTCGCTAACGCTCGGGATTCTAATTTTAGAAATATAAATCCTTGCTCGGTCATCAAAAGTGAGCACGCGGTTAAAAAGCAACTTTGCACTCTTGTATAACAAATAACTATTTTTGTTTATCATACTTCCAGGTAATCTTGTATAAAGTTTATACCAATAGTCTTTGTAAATCAAAATGACAGAAAAGTGCATGGTTGCTTTATTTTATCTTAATTAAAATCAAATGTCACTTTTACCTATCTATCTTCTATTGTATAAAACAGTAAATCGTAACTGATATTTGTTAGGAATTAACGTGAGCCAAAGCCGCTAAACTTAGAGACCTGAAATTTGGAGGGTGAATTCATCAATTGAAACTTCTTTATATTGAATTTTATGTCGCGAGTAACGCCGCGGGTGATGGCTACAAGTTATACTATATTTAAATTTATTACAGTTTCTCCAAAAACAGTGTTGTTGAACGAGTACTTATGGAGGATATGTTGGTACTAATAGACATAATTAATGCCCTGGTTAATAACTGAATCGGTTAGAAATGTCACATTTAATGGACTGAAGCGACTTATTTAAAGCCTGACTGCAAATTATTTTAAGCTATGTTAAGAAACTGACTCATCTACACTATTGACAATGATGAGAGAGAGGAAAGGTTTGTGTTTTAATACATAACTAATACTCTTAAAAACTACTTACGGGTTTCAAAAAATATTGCCGCTATTAATATCATAAATTAAATTAACCTATTCCTAGAAAGTATCCGCGGGTAACACCGACAATATATTGATAATGATCATTTTAAAGAGCGATATTACATCACGGATACAGAAAGTGATAAGACGCAGATAAGCACCAAAGTTTTAGTGCCATTCAATTAAGTACTCGAAACAAACAGCCAGTATTCCCACCTAAGTCAGCCATTCCACCCTTTCAGTTCCAGGCAAGTGGAAACACGTAAACGGAGCACAAGCAATTCGCTGACCTGGAAATCTTTGAAGTTAGGGTGATAGTGATAGAATTTTTTGAACATGATTAACATTAAAATTAATAGGCTTACCTCAAAGTTTAAGATTGAATCATACAATCTTCATTACAAAAACAAAATAAATTTAAAAATGTATATTTATCCAGTAGAAATTATATATTTTTAATATTGAAATAACTAAATCACTTAAAGTTAATAATGCAAAAGAATTGATCAAAACAATTAAGTGAAACAAGCCCGCCCCTAAAAACTTGGTACGAGTACGAAGGTACTGTAATGTGCTGGCCACAATTCCATCCAGAATGGTAACGGCTAACCTTTGCGCCAGATAAGAGTCAGTTCAAGAATGACAAGATGTTTCCGTAATCCCTTTGCCTGCATGAAATAAATGTAAAATTATTTAAAAGCCAAAATTCTTGAAACACAGTGTGCCTTTCGTAACTAGTTACAATGCAATGGTTTCGATGGTGATTGCAACGGATAAAACAAACAAAATAATCTATATTGTCTGAAATACAAAAGGTCATATAATATTTATACTAGTCAAACCGCCCCTGAATGTTCCTGGTGCAAAGATACTATGATGCAATTTGAGTTCTAAATAATTATGATTAAATTCTCACGTAACAAACATCAGCGGTAGCTCTCACCCTAAAGCAGTTTCAACCTTTAGATTAATTAGTTGTGGCGTACGTCTCGGCAATCTTGAAATCTGCGTGCATCCGTTCTGTAAATAAATAATTATCTCGGACGAATATGCAAAGTTAATTAATTTAAATAATAATATATTTAACGTGGGCTGGAATTGCAGGAGTCGTCCAGTCGTGGAAGATATCACGCCAGTGAAAGTTGTGTAAGACATGGAAGAATACAACAATGACATCGAGAACCAGGTACAAACCAACAGAATAATTAAATAACTTAAATTAGGCATACTTATAGAAGTCCTATAAAACATCAGGACCTTTGCAGGGGACAATTTTTACGTGTGAAGGCTTCAATTTATTTGATACTATACTCAAAGCAAGTGGTATGCAAAAATGTAAATGTATTTCTACTTTTTATTGCGATTGCTTGTTTAATCAATAGTGAAAAGAGTCATTTCTGTAATAAAAATAACAATAAATAAGTTTAAAAAGAAAATTTCCTCATGAAATCTGAGTGCCCTTGGAAGAAAATGAAAGATTTTGTCTCATAAATAAGAATAATTTGATATTCTATTCTGTACCAAATGTGCTTTCAAATAAATAAAATCGTAATTATGTTTTATTGCAATAAAAAATCTTTCTCTCAATTTCTAAATATATAAAAAAAATATTTTATTCCAACCATACACTTCGGCCGTCAGGGAAGCCGATTAGGATACATTTTTTTTCCTCGATGAAGCCGGGGGTCAAACTTAATAGTTTTAAGTAAATAGTTCCATGCTTCAACTGCTTTTAATTCAGATTAACATTATTTTAATCTATAATTTTAGACATAAACCTAGTTTACTTGCTGGTTCAAGAATGCCTAAGTCAATAATCACCAGTTAATTTGAGTTTAAAGTTATAGGTCCGACATGGAACAGGCTGCACTTAAACATCTTGTTATCGTGTAGGCAATAAATTAACTCTTTAACGCTCCCCCATAAATTTTAAAGGAAATACGTTTTCGTTTCATTCGTGTAAATTTTTCCCAAACATTTTCTTGTAGACATCTAGTTTTCTAACGGAATAAAGGACACAAAATATCTGGCACGCTAATTAAATATATTGTTATTACATTACACGAGTACGTTGTAGTTTTTAAGCTTTTTTTAAGTATTAGATTATTTAAGTCATCGATATATATATTTTGTATTTAGCCCAATAGTTACATGACGTTTGCTCCGGCACCATTTACTAGCCGATCCAAATATTTTTTCATTAAAATTATCTATTTGATTCTTTCATTATACAACAAGACTTTCAAATGTGACTAACATAGGTGATTTGTTTGTTGCGATATAAAGCCGTAAGAGAAAAATAAGTTATTACCAGCTTTGCCAGCAGCTTTGCCCGTATTAAAATTCATCGGGAAGAAATAGCCCATATCAGTCTCCACACTATATCTCTGCAAAAAAAATAGTCTATTTGTGACTTGGATGCAGAGAAGAAGATGAACAGACAGAAAAACAAAACACACTTAAATTACGCATTTATACGTTGAGCATAAGAAAGACACAACAAAGGACACCACAACAAAAGTACTAGTAACGCAGAATGATTTTTAATTTAATTAACTAACACTGCTACATTGATTATCTTAACTTATCTTAACATTCTTGTATTTTTACTTACATTATTCAAACCTCTGACCGAAAATTTTTGTTCTAATACATTCCGAAATTCATAAAGTTGGCTGTGAATTCAAACCGGAAAATTACTTGTTGAGAGTTTGAATTTATTTCACCTAAAGTTTCTGCGATACATTTTCTTGGAAGAAATATTTATCGGTAAGGCCATCACTTTATTTTCAGAATTGGTTCACAGTTTTTGGAATATTTTGCTGTGAAACATAAACATGACATTTAGTGGTGAAAAAAATAGCTTCAAATTTATCTTCATTCTCAAATAAAACGTTATTACCATCTGTAAATATTTCAAAATATTTGAGACATTTGGCGTAGTTAGCCCGCTAACCATTTAGGTTAGCTTTTGATTATCGATATATTATCATTAGTGGTCTAATCAATAAGAGTGGTCTTATCACTCACATTTTTTTGTAGTTACACGTTTAATTTTTCTTATTGTAGGCCAAGTAGTTTGCAATAAAAAATGTCAAGTTAGCTGTGATTGAAACACATACTCGTATTCATATTTATTGCAGAAATTGTACATGACACATCTTACAAGCGTAGACAGTAGACGTTTCTACTTTTAAACTGATAAACATGGGCTTAGTTCTACTGAGTTATAACCGATTTCAAAATTAAGGAGGTTTTCAATTAGTCGCAATTGTTTTTTTTTTAATTTATGTACTTCAATTTTCTAGAGACAACTACACCGCCTTAAAAAATATGTTATTAGAAAGGCTATCTTTTCCAATTAATCCCATATAATTGTTATAAATATCGGCTTAGCCTTTATATAATCAAAGTAACTTTTTAATTTTTTGATTATGCATATGTAAATGATATTGTGATTTGTATCCTGCCGAATTGAACTACTTGTAAACATAATTATAATTATTTTTGGTTTCTAAGCAAATTAAAAGCTCGATTATCATACGGCATACTTTTATAAGACATGCTTTAAATCTGTAACCACTCGTCTCCACTCTATAGTCTTTTTCTATTGTTACAGAATAAGTCAAGAAGTGAACGACGTCGCAGCAGCAACCGTTTAGAAGTAGAAGATGCTCGAGACGAAATAAAGAAGTTCAAGGAAAGTCTATTGAAATCGGTGGCTACTAGAGAGTAAGTGGTTCTCTTCTCATGAAATTCATATTTGTCTTCGTGAAATGTTGTTTACTAACTTACGCAACTTTAAAGTGATTTTGGGTAATAACACAAATTTTATGGCTTGTTGTTGGATTTTCTGTAGAGGGAATGAGATTTACTTATTGCTGTGTTTATAATAACTTAATAGGATAACTTAAATAACTAGAAGTTTTTTGAAGAAGATTTATTTTTCTTTGTGAGCACATCGAAGAGGCTCTATCTACTCGTATATCGCTGTTGTTCGTTTGAGATTCAGTGGCGGATGTGTTGGGCAAATATTATTTAAACAGGCCGGCGACTTTGTGACTTTAGTCACAACTTACTCCTTTCTGTAAGTTTTAATACCCTCCTCCTTCACATACAGTGATACCAAAAAAATATTTGCTACAAGGAATATCAAAATTTAAACACCCTTGAAAAGTATAATACGAGTAGACATCGAATGTCATAATTGGTTGTCAGGAACTCGGCAAACAAGGCTTTGTGATTACATAGATCTGAAAGATCTCTAAACAAATAATTTGTATTAAGAAATGTCCAAATATTTTATCGTAAGATGATAACTGCTTTATTATTAAACAGAACTTAACTTTGAAAGGTTTTGGTATCGTTTTATCCATAAAAAAACTCCACACACTAAGACTAGACAAAAGATGCATTGCTAAAAACCCATTTAATTTAAATCTGCTGTAAATAAAGTACATATGTAATGCAAGTAAAGCTACCTAATATAATATAATATATGAAAATTTATTATAACATTACAATTCCCTGCGTTCCTAATAACTCGTAAAATTGTGAGAAATCATCGCTTTGGGCTTACGACTAGGACTACTGTTAAAGCATTCGTATAAGCGGAATGGTTTACTGGTGCCAGAGTTTCTAGACCGCCGAAAGGTCAATGACATGGCCTAGGACCAGGTTGTTTATCTTTGAATTAAAATTATCCGAAGATAAACAACCTCCAATTTAACGTGTTATCCGATCCACGGTACAGCTTCAGTAATATTAAACTTCAAATAAAATTGTACTCATTAGCTATTACTGTTGCCAACATCTTTTGAAGTTCCGACAAAACCTCTAATTACAAAACAAATATAGAGATGTCAACCATTTAACTTTCAGAGAGCAAAAAAATTAATACAATAGGTAAGTACAATAAAGATGAAAGAGCATAATAATTAATTTAAGATGTCAAAATTCTCATTTTGTTTGAAATGCTTGACAACAGATCTGATGTAACGGATATTACATTTCTGAAATTCTAATACTGTTAGTGAAATCACTCGCCTTTCAAAAGCTAATTTATTATAATAAAAAGATCTTGTGAGATTTTGGTTTTGTTTTTATATTTGAATGTAAATCTGCTGGGCTATACATTTGTAAAATCTATATAAATAAAAGAATATGTCTGACTGATTGACAGGTCACAATCAACGCAGTGTCTAAACAGCTGAACTTAAGACATGAAATTTGGAGTGTGTAATTATTATAGGTTATAAGGGTGTAATAAGAAAGTATTTTTTTATGTAGAACTTGAAAAGATAAATGTAAATATCTAATACATAGTTTGTGGACTTTGCATTTCTTAAAATGTAAAAACTTTCTTTAACTTAGGATATAGAGTTCTGCAATGTTTATCTTGCATTAAGTCAAAACAAGAAAACTTATTTCATTTCCGATTTAAAATAACTTAAGGACAAACACTAGCCTCAGTATTAAGACTACCAAATAAGAACAGAATTCAATTCAAAATCTAGGACTTTCAATAAAAGAAATAATCAAAAATCCTTTCCAACATTCCCCATTTTGTTTCCGGCGACCGGCTGCGTTCATTACACTTCTTATTCCGTACACCGTAAGAATTCAAACACCACTGATTACTTTTATTTCAGCAGTGGGATAGCGGAAAGCGGAACGGAAATAGCAATCCCCCAGTCGCGGTCCCGATCCGCTTCTAGAGCGAGAGAAGCTCTCTGCATACCTCCCAATGTTCAAGCCGAGATGGACGAGAATAAAATCTTTGAGCTGAAAGAGGTGAACTGGACGAATATTTCGTCTAATAACTATAGAAATTGTAATCGGATTAATTAATAGAAGTTCTGTGAACATATATAGGAAGGTTATGAACGATTACCATTTGTGGCTATTTGTTTGCTCTTGAGAATACCATAATTTTGCTAATTGAAAGAAATACTTCTTGATCATTTTTTATCATAATTATGACTCGTATTTAAAGTTATTATTGAATAATGGCCTGTGAACAGCATCTTAGCAAACTTGCCTTATTTTAAGGAAATTAAATAATTCTTGACGACAAAAATTTCATATAAACTTTAAAAGTAAAAAATAATTATGCGTTTGTTTTGGTTTTATATTGAGATTGGATTGGATTTATTATTTGAAAAATAGTTATTTCCTTTTAACGGTTCCGGGTTTTTGTTAGGCTTTCCGAAATTTCAGAAAGAACTTACATATACATTATTTATGAACTACGAGTATTATTTTATTATTCTTTTGAAATGGAGTCTGTAAACAAAACAGTTCGATATAATTTTTATACCATTATTATGTTTGTAAGGTATGTTTTCATTTTTGTTACTGCTATGTTTCTTATGACATATCAGAAGTTTGTCTATAATGTGCGCACGCGATAGCATATCCGATCTAAATAAATATAGAGATTCTTATTAAATATAATGGTCATATAATCTTCAAAAAGTTTTGTGTATATTTGCTAGGGTGATTCTTTTAAATACTAAATTTTAAGATGCTTTTTTATGAATATTAAATTGGATTGTAATTTTTTTCACCTTAATTTTGTAGTTAGTTTATTGTAGAATATTTTTTCTCAGGCTTTCCTTCTCTTTGATATGGATGGCGATGGGCGCATTGACCAAAACGACCTTCGGGCCACACTCGTCAGCCTCGGTGACAGAGTGGATGAGCAGGCAATCCGGAACATGATGGCTGAGGTAACACACTTGATATATTCGATATTCCTTACAAAGTTAGCATATACTCCTTCACCAGAATAGCAAAATTACTTTTTAGGGATTTCACCTATCTTTGAAAGCTACGTCTTCTGTGATATGCAACTTTCAGTGTTTTCCTTCACCGTTAATGCTAGTGATAATCAAAAGATTCAAATCTTTTATTTATAATAGTTAAAATATATAAGTTGTTTTCTTGGCAGAACGTAATAAACAACATTACATCAATACGGCATGGTCTAACCGCTTAACTTATCACACAAGTGTCAACTATCTCTGTGCCAGCTGGCTAATAGTCTATGCGCTCAGAATTTATGGCTAACTTGCAATATTGGGCTTGCAAGAGCCTGTTAACTGCAGTCTTATGTTATAAATATGTAAAGAAAATCAACATTAATATTACAAAATTAAAACTACACAGATTTAAAAAAAAATTAACTATCAATCTGAGTAATACTTATTTATAGCTAAAAATAATTACAAATCCTTAGAAATCCCTACTAAAATCAATCCAATGTGTAAACAAATTAGTCATAAAATGTCTTTCGCTGTGGAAAGTATTGAAGATAGAACAAAAAATATTCTACATTAATATGTGATAGAAGCCGGGACAGGCCGCTAGAAGGTAATAATTTGGAAGAACATCCAACACAAACTTTAACTATTGTACAAGATTTGTTGTAAGTATTTAGACATATAAAATCCAAAGTAGCACACTACGAGTAATATTTTATTTATATACATTCGATTATTTAGCTATATTAGCTTACTTGTTTGATTATAAGGTATTAGTGGAATATTATTTATTTTGATTGAAAGGGTCGTGTGTTTTCTCAGAATCGGTCAAGTGTGCATTTTGAAATCGCTATAACCGAAAAAACTATCGGCGCCTGCCGTAATGGCAGTCAGTAGCCACTTTTTTAAGATATATTTGTTTTTTCAATGAACTGAATAGGTACTTACTTATTTCTTTGAAGACTGTTGAGCAAATGAAAGAATGACGTGTTAAGCAGACTCGTCCGTTAATATTTCATTTTACATCAGGCGAGATAATGTAAAACGCAAGAATATTTAATACGGCAACAAGGTGAAACGATATTAACTCAAGTAATAATAAACCAACAAAAGTGAGTCGAAAGTGACGCATCAATTCGTCACATAAGTAATTATTATATAATATTGCAGTTATTGTGCTTTATAAACTAAACTTGTAGACTGACATTAAATAAACAATATTTAAGAACCACTTGGAACGTATAATTTTTCAAACAAACAACAAACTTTCTAAATCAGTTTAGGTGTATTTGACAGTCGATCATAACATGAAAAAAAAACACAACTCACGGCTTTAAAACAAATTCTTTGTTTCTTGTAAAAAAGACGTTGTTTGAGTAGAACCTTAATGTATTTTCACGGTTAGCAGAAACTCAATTTTACTTTTGACGAATTTTCGTCTTGAATCTTTTGAAAGTTGGTTTGAAATGTATGGCAGCTAGGCATATACATTTCTGTTAGCAAACATTAAACTGTGGATTTCCGTAACGCTACAAACCTACATACCTGTTCGAAAATTTATTATAATGTGGGTTTCTAGAAATCCTAATCAGAGTAAATGTTTATGTGTTATTGTTATTTCTAACTTTGTAAGTCTTAATTAACACCTTTTGTTTGCTAACCAAATTACAGGAATAACATTTCTTAATTTTCTTAGTTAGAATGTTTTACGAATATGTTTCTGGTGCGATAAAATGGAAATATGTGATAGAATTATTGCTAACACAAAAGTATATCACTTTATATTATAACCTACTTTAAAAAATAAGATCATTCATTCGATAACTTTGTACATTGTTATATTATTCCGTAAATGATAGATCTTTGATGTCCATACAAATTTTATAAAAACCAGCTAGTTGTTTTTTATAACTGTTTTTAAAGCGCCTGTAGAGTTGATGCTTTATGGCATTATTTTTAATTGCGGGATGTTTTATGCAGGAAGACTTATTTACGAAGTTTTTAAATATTAGTCAGTATATCAACAAAAACATCATATTAAGTAAATCTTTACGACATAAATAGTAATATTGTTTATTATATATATATATGAAACATTTTACTGGTCTCTTAAATTGTTTATGTATATATTTTTATTATATTTACGCCGTTGAGTTAAAAACTAAAAAAATCTAAGATTACTTTTTCCATGACTTAATTCTTGTTAACTCAAAACTTCAGTAAAGTAAGTAAAATTATGTATAACAGTGCATTATTTACTACTTACTCTATTATTAATCAGATACAAGTATTTGTAATGAGTGATTTGGTTTGTTTGCTATCGTTCCTCTTCCACATCTATTATCGGAAACTTTATATAACCAATAAATTAACTTATACCTGTATCTATAATCAAAGAAGCGATATACATAGAATTTAAAGAACCTATGTTATACAAAGCTAGTTGTCCATAATCTGGCTGACCTAAATTTTGTTAAAGACAACAAGTAAATATAAGAATCTAAAAATTCTCCGACATTAATGCTTGGAGCCATGTTACTTTTGAAATTATCATAGTGTTTAATATTTCACTAGTGAAGCCTTTTCATTTGATACCCATAGTAAGGGGTTTTTAAAAATCGGCCATTTTGAGGTGGCGGCCATCTTGGACCGATTTTCATCAAACATAGCTCAGAACACTTCCAATTTATACACCTTTCAAACAAATTAAACAAAATCTTAACCGATTCATCCGTTCATGAGAACGATACCACACAGACAGACAAACACACAGGTAAAGGCACATCAAATTTTGGTAGGTTATAAATATTATATAATTTTTTTTTCATTGCAGGCTCCCAATCCTTTAGATTTTGATGGTTTTGTCAATCTTCTTGGCTACAGAACTCTGGAATTAGATTCAGAAGAAACTTTAGTGGCTGCTCTCTCACGCTGGGACAAAGATAACTCGGGATATATCTCAGAAGAAAGGTAATTATGTAAAAGAGTTGTTTCAGAATTGTATGGAGTTACGGCTAGGACAGTGAACATGATACTATAAATACGTCATGGATTATTTACCTTCATTCTATGAATCAAATTGAAAATACATATTAACTCATAGCAGTTATAAATTAATTTCGATACAAATTATGTCTAAGTTATTTACACAAAAAAATAAAGCGTTTTTTTACATTTGTAAACGCCAGTACAATTCATAGACCAAATAACAGTCAACCTGTGATTCAAAAATGTTTCATGGATGCCATAATTCCACCACAATTCACAGAATTTAGATATTTTTGTAAACAATGAAGGAGGCGACTGATGCAAGTTTAAATAATATCCAATATTAATCATATCTTTAGACATTTAATGGAAGATGACACCGTCATGGCCGAAAATGCAACAAGTCCTTTAATAATTATTTATTCGAGTCTACAAGAGACAGTTTTCTTTGGAATATTTTATCTTACACTAGTAGTTATCACCTGCAGTGTTGCGCGCGACGTAACATGGAATGTAAAGTTTTATACTTTGAACCCTCATACTCGTATGATCTCTTTACTAGATGCATTTCCACAAATCTTATCCTAGTACACCTGGAGGGTGTGAGGGTGTGCTTATTGGGATATGACAATGGAGACAACATTTTAGTATGTTTCTTATATTTTACGTACGAATAGTATATTATAGATATTGTATATATATATATATATTTTATAAATATTATGTCAGTTATCCTATTCATAGACCGATAAGCAGGCGCAACTGATTACAAAACAAAAACTACTTAAAATTAGTACCTAATTATCACTTTAAAAATATCGCTCGGGGACGAACAGGAAATAAAATTTCTTTCTAACCCCCTACAACTAAAATAATAATAATAATATGGGACAACATCTACGCAAAGGTCTTCAGGTCCCAAACCAGGCAAAGCCTGTGCTATACACTTAATGCATACTTATATACTTAAATACGTAATAAACACCCAGGCACAGGTCAAACAGACATGTTCATGCACACAAATGTTTAACCTGTCCGCGGATCGAACCCGGGATAGAACAGACAGGTTTTTTTTCTGTTTGCCTAGTCTTGTGATATTTTTGCATTATAAAATAAAAATTAAATCGTTTGTTTAAGAGTTATCTTTACTAGCTAATTTGGAGCATAGGAGCACTAAGGCATTAATATAATGGAGTAGGAATCTAGCATCTAGCTGTGATTGAGTGCCTAAAACCGGTAAGCATAGGATCATGCTGAGTGGCATGTCATCGGATAGGCCTGTATAGCTACTATCGCCAGGAAATAGACAGAGGCCGTATAATCAGTAAACTGATTTAAGCCTCAGTTTAAGACGTTACTTGGTATTATCTTGGTAAGAGCTTGACCAATTTTTCCGTAACCAAATAACGACTTAAGTTTATCAAAGCAAAAAATTATTAGCATAGCCTTATGAAGGCGCACATGAAAGACATGTATTGTGAAAAAAATTAAAACCTATAGATATTAGACGACATCAAAATCGGGTTACAGTAATCAATTAAGAATAATAATATGTTATAAAAATAATATCTAGTGTTTACTCACTTAAGATACGATTTAATATCAGAGTGAGAAAAAGAAAAATATTATTTGTGTTTTTAGTGTGATCCCTTCTCAGTCTCCTTATTACTTCTCTTCTTATCAGTATTCGACTTCCTCACCACATGTTTCGTCTTAGCACAAGGCATCCTTAGGAAATGTTGACTCTACAAGCGCTCGCTCGAAAACACTAGATTTTTTAAAACAACTTATATTATAAACGGATTTCCGCAACGTAACGCTTGACTCTATCCGAGCAAGCATATTCAAAACACTCCTGTTGGCATAGGTTATTAGAGTACTTTATTGAGATCTGTGGGCAACTATACAGTACTTCTTCAAAAACGAATTCATAGACATAATATACAATATTATTAATTAAAGTACGCCCTATCATTAATAATTGATTATAATATCATTAAATTTGCATATTATACCACCATCTCATTTATGTAAGTACTTAAGCTCCATTGAAACATGTCGTATAGGCCTCTAGCATGTCTGTCGCTCTTTTAATAATTAATCAGTAATGTTGGTGTATTAATTAATTCAGATCCTCTCGTGTGTAAGTTGCGATTAGCGGCTTTGGAACTAGGGCGGAGCAACTAGCGTAATCTGTTTGTTGCCTACTGATGCTTGTTTCATCAATCTAACACACATTTAAGTTTAACATTCCTGAAGTTGCTAATGAGAACGCTACTATAGGTACTCGTTTGAATCCAACATATGATTATGATAAATTCGAAAGTAAGTGGTCGATTTGTTTGTGCTGCTTTTTCTGAGCAACTAACGGTCTTTAACCAAGCATTGAATTATGAATGAATAATTATAACTTTACTGCATAAACTTATATTCATTCGGTATTATGAGCAACTAACGGTATTATTAATAACCGCGTCTTAACTTTAAACGTCTTTTGTCTTGTTTTGACACGTGGCTTTCTCAATCGAATAAAACAAGACAAAACACGTTTAAAGTTAAGACGCGGTTATTAATAATAAGTTTATGCGGTAAAGTTATAATTATTCATTCATAATTCAATGCTTGGTGTACACAAACAACAAAAAAATACAGAATTAAATACAGACAAAGACAGTGGTAGTACAGTGGACGGCCTTATAGCCTAAAGCGATTTTTTCCGGGCAACCTTTGAATTGGTACAATTATTACATTGGAGTGACGAATTGACTTTATTTTTTGCACATAGATAGCTTGAGTTCGAGAGAGTTCCTTAAGCTACTTTTCAAAATTAAAATAACGCGGATCAAGCCACGGCTAATAGCTAGTAGCGTCAAATATTATCGAGTAATATTTTAAAGCTTCTAACTTATCTATACAATGTAAATGAGTAAGTCCTGACTGATTGACAGGTCATAATTGACGCAGGATATATTTAATGTATGTTTAAATTAATACATATTTAAAGAGTGAAGGGTGTACTAAGGTACAATTTATAAAAAGATTTCCTAATGAGTGTGACTACTTGATAGTGAGAATACTCACTCAATTACAAAAAAGACCCCAACCCAACCAAACAAACAATGTGGTACCTAATAGTTAAATTATTACAATATTCAGCAAGAACTACTTATTTACATAGACGTAGTTCTTGGTGAATATTGCATGCAAATGAGTAATCTGCGAAATCGTGGACTACAAATCTCGTAGGAGGTAAACATTAGTAAATCAAGATTGCATTATATTTGTCGCGGACATTCGGACAGCAACTAATCTTTTCGTGATTTAAAGCGCTTTGGGAATCGTCCAAATTTTGTAAATGACACATTAGAGGAAACATTAAGCATGCACTAATTGGATGCTTTATATTTTGGTGCGTGCATTTATGACTATTATAATATAGGTAAATGTAACTAGTGAAATCTTAATGGAAAAACTAGGGTCAATTTTTAATTCTTACGTGTGTCTAAGTCGCGTTATCTGATTTTTGATATAAGACGAAGTTCTTGCAATTTTTGAATGGTTGTCAACCACTTAACTGTTTTCTTTCTAATTCGGGGTCCTTATTAAGGGCTTTGATGTGAAACACATGTCAAATATTGTTCAAATCTTAACAGATTTGAATTAACTTGCAAATTAATGTTGAAAACTTTTCACCTCTTTTTTAAGATAAATATTCCAATCGGATATTCCTAAAGGCAAAAAAAAAAACTAAAATTTCAAAACTTACCAAGAATCATTAAAATATACGATCTAGGCGATATACTAGTAACGAAATCCATGTGAACACATTTGCATTGACAGATCAAAGCACACTTTGCTAGACTTGTTCAAAGATGCTTCGCTCTCTAAAACAAAAAGTTATGAACAATATAATCCAGGTAAAATATCACGTTCCAATTTCAATTGCCACTGTAACGGGACTTCCTTTTCCCTAATCTCACAAAAAGATAGCCACGATTCAAGATAAGTCATTGGTCCCTTAATAAATCTGCTATCTAGACACATTTCCACGTAAATTTACTGGTCGAAAAATCCCGTGTAACATTTGTGCAAGAAAAAGTTTTGTACCAATTGAAGATCTTAGGAAACTTTGGTAATAGAAATGTCTGCAAACAATGTATCAATGGATGTACTTTTGTTGCGGTATTGTGTTAATTATTTGATACTGGGTTTATTTATAAGAAGAGAAACTTCGCCCCAATGTCACACTATTGATTTTTGCTTATTACTTCAAATAAATCAGAGGTTTTCCCAATGCGTTTCCCCATTTCTCAGCGATGACGGCTAAACCGATTTTTTTTTATGAAATAGTTATTTTATTAAATAATTCCTTTTTTTTTTCGTTTTAATTTGTCTAGTATGGTAAATAAAAATTTTGTTGTTCATTGTGTTATTTTTATTCGCTCTTTTACGAGTACAATAAACAAAATTTGTCTTAAAATGTGTTATTAATTAAATTCGGCACTAACTGTTGTAAATAGCCTAGTAAACCGTATAATTAAACATAACATTAACATAAACTCACAGCCCTAGAGGCATCGTTTCCATTGGCACTTTATTAAATATTGTGAATGTCAATACAAAGCTTATTTTATATAAATAAATTACGACTTTATCTCGGACACTTAAATAATTTGATTTATCAATTTTCGAAACATCGTGCCACACCTAACTTATTATAAAAGATAAATCCAATTCTAAAATATCCTCTGACTCGACAGAGCTCTATTAGTATTCTTAATGCGACTCAATCTTAAAGCTCGTTTTATGAGGTTAAGAAAAATATTCATAGTTTTTAAAGTAAACATTGGATATAAAATTTGCCATCCGTGAAGATTAAACGAAACACATTTCGATGCTACCGATGAAAAATCTTGTCGGGCTTACGTCGGAGTTATATATCAATATTTATATTGATATATAACTCTTTTAATGAAAACCATTCTCAGCTCGTTCTGAGCCCAAAACATTGTGCATCATGCTGGTACTTGCCAATCCTGGCAAGTACCAGCCGTATTTAAGCAGTATTTAATTACAATAAAATGCCAACTAAAATATTTTACTTCGTTTCAGAATTCGTCACGATCTGATGACTTGGGGTGACAAGTTCACAGAAAAAGAAGCCGATTACGCCTTAGATGAAGCACCTACCATTCAAAAAGATGGCAATACCTTTATTGACTACGTCAAATTTTGTAGCACTCTATCTGGCCTGAGAAAACCGAACAAAGCGAAATGAAAAAGAAATAACGATAGAAGCAGATAGAAAAATTGTCGGATTCGTAGGAAAATAACCATTTTATAAAATTTTACTAATGATATAAGGTCTCATTTTGTTATTTTTCTGTACTATATAATATATACAAATAAAAATACAATTATGATATTCAATTGCTAATATTATGATTTTCAATTTCAGCTATTGAAATTCATTGGGTTTTAATTAGGTATATTACAAATTAAATATATGAAGCACTAAATCTCGTTTTAATTAGTCCGCATCGATAATTAATAGCCGCAAATTAAATAGCTACAAGTACTTTTTTTGACACCAACTGGCAACACGCTGCATAAAACCGACAGATATGTAAAAATAGAGGGGAGGCCTTTGCCTAGCAGTGACACTACAGGCTAACAACATTTTAAGTACTAAAATTACTGCTGTTGCAGTTTGCAGTACTAAACTAGTTTCAATTATCAAAAAGTAGTCTCGGTTGCATCATGGGACAAATCTCAATAGTACTAGTGAGATAGTCCCTAAAATGACGACGTGATATGAATTACGTAACTTTATTTTATTTACGTAATTTCCCCTTAGTAAAATTGAATTCAAGGGAATTAAAATAGAAAATTTAAAAACCACCGACTGAGCATCGTGGATTTGCAATTTATCGTAGTGTAGGTATGTGTTCTACTAGACAAGGCCTTTATATAGCTAATAACGCTTCTGTCTAATTCACCTATCGAAGAAAAAAACGCTTTATCTGTTAGGGACTAAGGATAAGTTTACGTTAAACTTATAACACAACGTCGTTATGCATCGCGGGTTAAAAATGAAATTCATGTCTATAAAGTTTAAATACTGAAATTTTGAGCAAAATTTGGAGCATCATTAATAGCACTGTTTTAAAAGTTTTTTTCAATTTGCTTATACAATTAAGTTATTAGTAATTAGTCTATCTATGTTATAATTTACTTAACTTCATCAGTATATCCAATTAAGAGCAATTTAAACAGCATTTATATCCCACAAGAATGATTCTGAAGATAAAGTCAAAACTTTATAGAATAAATCCTGCCTATAAGAATTAGTTAAGCCAAAAATTTGTAACTAACTATTCAATGCAAAATTTGAATACTTAGATCAAAAAGCTACAACATTGTTATTCAAAGTTTATATCGCAAAGTTATTATTACTAAAATTTATTACAAAGAGTTGGCATTAACAAAAGAGCAAAGTTTTTGGTAAAGTTTCCCGAGCAATATTCGTCGAATTTCAATATCATAATGAATAGTCACAGTCATCTCCAATCCTCTAAATCGAAGCCGAAGTTTTGACAGTTAAGGTACTTTTGCTGTAAGTAGTCAATGAGATGGTGAATTGATTTATGAATGCTTATGTATATCGTACTCGTAGAGCAAGACAACACTAATTCTAATAAATGTGTTTAAAAAAAAGTAATAATAAAAATAATAAATTTCAATATTTGACCGTAATACACCGTTATTGGCAGAACGAATCGTCTCTGTATGTCTTCTAAAATTCCGACTTTGTGTACATGACGTTATTTTGAACCCATCTCGAAGAAACTTGCATAGTAATATGGTGTATGGATACTATGAAAACTTTAAAAAAAAATTAGAAAAAATGTATGTAGTAAAAAATGTCAGGGATATTTAATAAAAACTTATCCTTATTAAACTTATGTAATAGTACCCCTTAATTATTGGGTATTTAAATTATGTACAATTAAAAGCAATATTGGAAAATAATATTCAAAAGTCTTATTTCCACAAATTTAACGACAGTTTCCAATTTATAGAAATTTGAATTAGTTTTCAAATACAAGCTGTTTTACAGTTTAAGTTACCCTTCCATAAAATTAAAATTGCGTTAAAGTAATAAACTGTTCTCACGTCTTTAACCAAAATCCAAAATTTAATAAAACAATATTTTTTATGATTAAAAGTTTTAAGTGTTTATTAAAAAATAATCCTTGGAAAGCTGCATGTGTAGGTAAATTTTAAATTTTAAATCTTTTAGTAACGTATTTCGCTTTAACTGCAAACAGGTAAAAGTGGTACAAACTTTACATATTTTAATTTTTTTAACCAAAGTATATCTTATATTATTGAATGTTTAGAGTTTGACCTCTGAGCAACATTTAAAATATAATTATTGTAATAGTTAGTAATATAATTTTTTTTTTTAAACTTGTTCTTTATAGGTATAACATAATTAATATAAATATTAGAATACACTTCTAAATTTTTATAACATCCAGCATCATATCTCGCCTGTTAAAAAATTAACGTATTTATAAGGAATCTGTAGAATGGCAGAAATATGTCACATTTACAAAAATCTAACACTAAACTCCCGAAAATTTGTATTCATTTTTCCTGACGCCTATCGTATGCAATTAGCCTTATTTTTATCTAAGCCATAATTTTAATGATTACGTAGTCAAAAGGAACAGAAAGAGAATTTAAATACTAAGAATTCACTCAATATGCTCCTTATAGATGTAGAAGTAAGTGAAGACGAGCTCGACGATCTCGTGCGGCGCGGCGCGGAAGAATATATGAGCAACGCAAGAAGGGTTTGTTGTGGGGCACGGTGGTTAGTCAAGACTAGATTCGTGGAATATATTACTCACTCAAGTTGGTCCTTATAGATGTCGAAGTCAGTGAAGACGAGCTCTACGATCTCGTGCGGCGCGGCGCGGAAGGTGTAGAGGAGGCAGTCGAGCCGCGCTGGGTAGGGGCGCGGGTAGTCGGGGCTGCTGAACGTGCCGCGCTCCTTGCCGTACGTCGATGTGAATGCCACGCACGTACAACCTGACAAGGGAAAATAGACCATGGGTCAATATACGTTGAATTCATTTTTCTAAAACTGGTATGATAATAATCCGAAGTATAGACTTCAAATACATGACATTAAATGTGCTCTCAATACATACTCGTAGTTTAAATCAAACCAGTAAGTAAAGGTTAAAGTTTGACCAGTTGTCCAAATATCGCTCGCATCTATCTGATACAAATCAAATATCTGATACAAATCAAATATATGCTCGTAAATATCTGAGCAATGATTTGATAACGAATTAGGAACTGTAGAACAAAGACTGATTTCATACTTTCGCGTTTTTGCGCTCTTTCTTTTGGGATATTTGTCCAGTCCAGGGATATTATAAGTCTAGCACACTCTTAATATCTACTGATTGAAATAACTAATAACTTGCCTCACGACTACGGCTCTTAAGCGTCTATAAAATTAAATACAATGATATAAATTACTACATGGTGTAATACTCCTTTGTAAAATGCGAAAACAAAGAAAGTACATAATTCTTGTCTAGCCAAAACTGGTACATGCTTCTAAATACCCAATAAATTCTAGATATAAAACAAAAAGCATTAAGTACTTGAAATAAAAGCACTCTCCAATATTAGGAGTGGGAGTAGGTATTAGTAAATCTTTCGTTTAACACAATTAACCGTAAATCCTTCGAGAAAAGAAAGGCCAAATAATTAGAAAAGTACAGAAGCGTGTGCCGCAAATCGTTCCACGTAAATTGGGGTAATTCACGGCGGTAGCTGGTTGGTAAGCATTGAGGAAGTACAAGGAGGAAATCGCGTTTAACTGTGAACTTATTTTAGAAAAAAGGTCCTATGTGATTGTTATCAAGATTATAAATAAATAAATGTTAGCACCCAGGATAAGGCCAAGCCTTAGAAGAAAAGTCTAGCATTGGACGAGAGTAAGCTAGTGGTAGAAAAGATTGAAAGATAATTAGCTTAATTTATAATTTATTTTTCATCCCACCATCTTGGAAAGCGTATTTTTGCTATTCGATATCTAAGTGCTAAAGCCGTTTTTATCCGCTAGAGGATAAAGTAAATTTGAATTTAGAATATCGTGTACACTAAGTTTGTAAATTAAAAACATCATTCAACCTATTTACTTCTACCTCCATGGTGCCGAATTCATCATACAACGTTTTTTATTTTGTTAAAAACTCAAACTTGTAACCTTGTTGCTGTACTTTTTTTTAATTTGTTTTGCGTGCATCATTATTTTTTCACGTCACATTCTTAAAACCTTATGTTAAAGATACGTGATTAATTTTTTTTACTTTTCGTATGTAGTCAGTCCTCGCTGAGGTGGGATGAAAAGTTACGTGTTGCACTCGAGTGCAAAGATTTGTCACCTTGTGCTCTTTTAATTCCCTCGTTAACGCTTAGGATTCTAATTTTTGAATTGAATTTTAGAAACCTTTGCTCAGTCATCAAAAGTAAGCACGCGGTTGAAAAGCAACTTTGCACTCTTATATAACAAATAACTATTCTATTACAAATATTAAGTAAGAAAATATGGTATTAGAAGCATGTCTAGCAAGATTAAAATTTAAAGTAACAGAGAGTAGAGTGTTTTCTTATGCTTGCCTGGCTAGCTACCAAGCTAGTTAGGCAACAATAAGGGTGGTCCCTCAAGTTAAAAAATGTATGAGCAAGCACCTAACGTTGTTTTCCGGCAGTTTTCCTTGAGAGGCAGTGTATTCTAGACTGGGCATGCTTCACCTAAAGCAAATCAATAGTGTCGCTGATTTCCGTGGTCGTGCGAGCTGGTGGTCAAATGCCTAGATGTATAAGATTAAAAAAAAAGTTATTTGGAGATTAGCTTCACGTTACATTTAATAGTCAAAAGAAAAGATGTTTTAGAGGAAAATATAATTATAACTTTGACATTATCTGTTATAATAAAGAATTATGTATCTTTTATATAAATTGTTAATAATCCAAACAGATGAGATATGTCTACCACGTCTTAAATTTCAGTTAGTCATGCCATCTCCTATAGTTTTTGCTTCGTGGTAATAAATTATTCTCTCAAACGATTGGTTTTTTCGGTTCAAGGTGATTAAGGCTACATCACAGAATAAACAATAGTACTAGAACGTTTAGAAAGATGTATGTGGATGACTATGTGAAATTTATTGATCCAAAGAGCAAAGATCAAGACGCCTCTGCTTCGATTCCAGCTTAATTTTGTTTCGTTTGTCAGTATCTTCTTCTTTATTTTTCTTGTACGGTTATCTGGATGTTAGTACTCAAGTACAAATCGTAGTTTTTAACCAATTTTGCTTAGTTGTTGTAATTTCTAATATTTCTTTAGATTTGTTACGAGTAATTATTGCGGATGTGCGATTGGAAGATTGGAAGGTATTTCCCGAAAATATAGGGATGATTCCTAAGAGGCCAAGAGCCAATCGATTTCAATAACATTTTAAAAGATAGACTAGGTACTCAACTGTTTTTAGTCTCATCAAAGTTGGCAAACAATGTGTCGAGTGGATCGCAAAAATAATCAAGTCGTAAGATCAATATTTCACAGAATTAATAGTATTATTAGAGTTGAACAACTTTTATTGTTAGCTGAAACCGAAATTCAATATAAACCCATTTATTTATAATACAAGCAAACTGCTTCATCCACCGCCGGTAAAATGCATGGAGGGAATGATATTTTATTATTGATTGGTAAAATAGATAAAATCAAATAATATGTATTCATGAAAATACACATAGTTCGAGTATCAATATAATAATTGAACTAGACCTACATAAAAATACCGAGCCTGAGTCTCTAAACTAAGCGAAGGCTTGTTCATGGAAAATCATTACAAGTCGTTAACAACTCAAGTGATCCGAACATGCAAATCAATCGATCCGAACATTAAACGATATCCATTCATCACTCGCCGCCGCAAATTGAATAAACTATCCACCACAAGATCCTATCGAGAGCAATTTTCATTAAGTTAGTTAACTTCAGTTAGAGAATTACTCCGTAAATCGAACTATTCCAATTTAAAGTGACGCTAGGCGCGATACTAGAAACTGTCGTGATGTATTTGAGCCCCGGTTGGTTTTAAACCTTTATGTAAAGTTTAAGTTCGTATAATGCGGTGTTCAGCAGGATTATAGTTTGAAAGGCTATGAATATGATTAGTATAAGAGACATTAAAATATGCATATATATGTAAAATCTTCATCTGTAAAATACAAGTCGTATCTTCGCTTACGCGTATTTCTTTGGCCATTTCTTTAAAATATTGCTAAAATCTTTTTTTTATCATACGCAGCTAGGTATTTGTCCACAAGTTAGCACGATCATGGAAGTCAGCCCTAGATGGAGCATGCTTAGTCTGGAGTACACTGGCTCTCAAGGACAGTTGCCAAAACACACCGTTAGGTGCTTGGCGTCAGATTTTACAACTTACAGATCTTTTACTCATTTGGAATTAGTAAAAGCTTCCTTCTCCGACAAAAAAAAAATCTCTCATTATACAGGATTATAGGTATATTATCTTAGATTATATACTCGTCTCTCTCTCTTTCTCTCTCTTTCAAATATTTATGTAGGTATGGTCTATCTATTCCATGGATATATCAATAGAATTACAGGGGACAAGTATATGAGATGAAAAGGTTACTCCATCAATTTATTGTTAATCGCCACAGCTCAGCTAAATATAACGCTATATTATTAGTATCTTCATTCTACTATATCTATGAATATATTCATAAATATATTTATCACCGTAATCGTCACTTTGCTTTACTCTTCTAATTTAATAAATTGCATACATAACTTCTTGCACTTTTCTGTTTGCCTAGTACCTAAATCGACTTAAAATCGTAATGGCGATTTGTATACACACTTAATCGTAAACCGATTTAATATTTCTGATGGCTTCAGCCAGTGTTTGTCCATTTTTAATGAGGAAAAAATCAACAAAATGACTTTACCTATTGCAACATAGATTGAACTAGCCGTCGAGCTATGGGCGGCACCTGCACGCGCACGCCTGTATGAAGGAGAATTTTCAGACACGTGGTCTCAAATCAGTTGGTCTTGATTTACCTACCAAGTTGGTTAATCAAGACCAACTACTTTAAAATAGCGTTTGTCGCAAGATAATAGAAGCCATGAAGCCATGATCAGTTAGACGTCTGGTAATTCATGTAGTCCTTAAGAACCTCAGTATAGGCACAGAAGAAATAAATGGTTAGGGCAACCAAACTTTTTCCATATTTACCCAAGAAAATAAAGCAAATATTATAGGTTTTTACAATACAAGAAAACGCAAAAATAACGAGGCCGTACCACCAAATCAAATGTCAGCATTAATACCAGAAATTGATATAAGATCTTACACAATGGAAATCACGAAAATGATATCGCTGTAGCAAGACCTGTGTATACATCACTAGTTTCTGGATATGTATATAGAATTGGGAGCCCGAAATGCTTTGGATAATGGTGAATAGTTATGCGATTTTGAGGAAATGAAAGCGAGCGATTTTCCTCCTGAATGTTGCCATTGTTATAAGTTTTGTCGGGAAAAGATATTATTGAATGTTGGGGATATTTGTGTATCCTTTTGCATGCTGAGATAACTTAGCAATTCGATGATTTTCAAATAGAATAAGATGGGAAACATATAAAATTAGTTCAAAAAAATAATAGCAAATATTTTGGCTATAATTTGATTTAAGTTAGTATATAATGGGTAACTTAAGAATCAGGATCATGTAATAAAAGTTATGATATAAAAAAGGTTATTTCTATAGCCTATTAGGAAAGCTGTATTTATAGCTATATTTTCCTTCGAGGGACAACCCTCGAAGGAAAATACGCAAGGTCTATCTGAAGTTTACGCTAATTTTTTGTCATATGTAGATTAGTTTTTATTGCCACTTGCTTTATGAGTGAAAAAAAACGGTTAAAATCCTTTGAAGATTTTTTTTGGTACGCTAAGGTTTAAAGTGCCCTTAATTCAACTCGTTTTTTTGTACCTGAGTGACATCGCCCAGGTGATTTGTGAGCTATGGTTGACAAATACGGTGGATTTGTTTTACTTTGGAATCAAACTACCCAGATGAATGTGGACGACTTTTTAATGGTTTTTGTGTACTTTGATGACTCACATAAAATTTGTATAAAACTGCAAAATTAGAATAGAATAATTTTTAATTTGTAACAGAAAACAACAGTGTATACGACTTTTAGACAATGTATTTTAGATCTATGAAAGAATGAATCATATATAAATTAGACAAAATATTTTCTTAAATACCGTAAAGAATATATGAAAATAGATACAAAAAGTTGGTTAACAGTTATAACTTTAAAATTGTAACTGCTGTTAGTTCAGCTGCTATAAGTCCAAGGTGAGGTCATTTAAATTTCCATCTAGGTAATATCACCAAGGTCAACAAACAACAAAGTTTTGTTCCTATGACCAGAACGAATACAGGTAGATGCAAAATAATTTAACAAATCTAAATATGCTTAAATTAGATTTCAGCTTGGCATTAGGTTTAATATTAATTTGTGAAATGAGCGACTGCGAGCGGCTATCTAAGTGCCGTCCGGTCAGGCCGGTGTCCGGCGAAGCGGTACCAATTTCCGGACACTGACTTACTCCAACTAACAACTGATGCACAGATAAAGTCGCCAGTTTGTTGAGTGGAAATCAAAGGAAAGAGTTATATATGTCTGTTTAGTTAGATATCTTTGTTTTTTTAAATATATTGTTATAATCTATGCGCTACAGGCAAATTGTTTTTTACACACACAGCACAAAGCAATTCAATTCTTGGTAATTTACCTACTTGACATTGCAGAACACTAGGTTATAGGATTATAGGACTCTTTGTTACTGATGTTTCTGTAGAGTGTACTTTACGTAAAGTGTACTTAGTAAAAGAAGTGCTTTTACTTATATACGCATTATCCAACCTTATGCATTTAAATTGGTCATGATGACCAATTTGAATACTTCAAAAATTTTGAGCGTTTTGTGCGGACCCAGGAAGAACTTAAGCGTTTAACAGAAAGCGAACATAGTTTCAGAGTTGAGATGAATTGTGTCTTACCTACTTACTATTTAAGTCACAGTACAACTACAAGTAAAGGTACCTGCGCAAAGTTAATATTGGTGCATAATATTACTTAACCAATGTAAACTAAAGATTGCAATTGTTACATCCCCTTAATCATCGCAATTTATTTACAGTATGCAGCAGTACATAAAAAATAGACGCAATTATTCCTACAATCTACACTAGTGATTTTAAAATCCAAAACGGATCTGCAATGTTTTAAAGTCTTATCTTCGAATGGCATTTCGTTATTCTGTGCTTCATATAAAAAGTGAAAGACAGAAATCCCACCTTCAGATACTTAAATACTAGTGTGACTAATACGTTTTCCTTTCTAGAAAGTTACTAACCGTATATTTCTCTCGAGGAAAATAAATAAGAAGACATTAGCCATTTTGCACACGTGACATCTCCCTAAGCACTGTGGGCAACCATGCAAAACAAAGCAAGCTTTCCAACTTATTATCCTTTGTATACAACAGACGTCTCAAACAATTACTCTAATTATTTGTCTGGTTTAATTAGACCTTCCTTTGCTTGTTTGAGACAATTTCTTTTAGCTGGCATGCTTCCACGAAAATCTGAAATTCAAATTTTGTGACTTTTTTCCAAGGGATTGCGTAACTAAGGTGCCGTGAAATAGGTAGTTAGTTTTACAATTTCTCGAGATAGAGCCTAGGTCTAATGAAAAAGTTTGTTATTTTTCTTTTATACCGTTAGTAATGTTTATTATCATTGTAATTTTAGGTGATGATGCATCTAATAATAATAAAAAAATAGCAGGCAGAAAACCCATTTAATTGTAAAAAATATTTGTTCCATCTCTTTAATTTACCGCGATCAGAAGTACCCTATATATTGACCAGGGATATAAGCTACCACAATACTACATTTAATTTAATTCGATTCATCCGTTTCGGAGATTAACACGTACAAACAGACAGACAAACAGAGAAAACAAAATTAAAAATAAACTTAAGTAGTTCTATTTTACTTCTTACATCCCCCTGATTCGGTTTTGAGCAATTTTTTTCAATGTACAGTAATTTGACCTTTAGATACTGTTTCATTATATATATGTATATACAGGGTTATCATTTAGGGGTGTACTAAGCCAAAAGGAGTCTCTATACTCCTCCTAAGAAACAACTTTCAGACTGGGACTAACTCTGATTTTTTTCTTAAATTCAGAGTTGGTCGCACTGCGAAAATTGTTTCTTAGGATAAGTATAGTAACCCCTCCAGTTTAGTACACTTCTAAACGATAACCCTGTATAGTGGCTTATTAAATACTGACGTAAATAATTTTAGTTAAGTTGCTTCACTGCGTTATTATCTGTGTGACTAAAGGTTTTTTTTTTCTGATTTCACGATTTGATCATGTTATCGTTTAAACTAAGGTAACGTAAGCACTATTATTTATTCTATGCTCATGTTTATTTCATAGATACTGTTTCGCCGCAGCATTAAAAAAGCTATACTTAGGCAGTTAAAACGAGATCATAGATTCGAACTGGTCGGAAAAGATTGAGAAAGCAAGTTGTACGAAGTTGATTTGATGAAAGATGATAGGGAGATTGAAATTGTTTTTCTCACTAATATTAGGTATTTGAAAATTGTGCGCGCGCCTTCATTAAACTTCAAAGCGTAATTTTCGGCGTTTACCTTACAATTTTAATTATTAGGTACATAACGACTAATTATCCTCTTACTTGAGAAAATAAATGATCAAACAAAGCGAATAGCCGTTTAAACAACAGTTTATTTTAAACTTGGATTCAATTTCGAAATGTAAGTTAATAATCGCTTATCTACTTAGATGCCTCAACAGTAACAATGCTGGGACTGAATATAGTTTGCATTAAGCAGATTAGTTTCAGATCTATTTAAATTTCAACTATCTAAGAATGTTTTATGTTGATTAGTTTCTTCTGCAAACAAAACAGTGATTTCAGCTTTACATTTCTTAATTTAGTTCTTCAACAGAGAATAGAGGCAACCTTCAAATGGAAAAGGTTACAGATATATTCACTTTTTTAAAACTTAGTGAAAGAAACCAGTTCTGATATTAAGATGTTTATAGTAGTAGGCTATATAGGCTTCCCTATATAGCCAACTGCTGGACACAGGTCTTCACTTGTGTCCAGCAGTTGGACGTTATGGCTTGATACGAAACCACGATCATGCTCCCTTGCCTAATATACACGTGTCCCATATATAGCAATAACAATACACCAAAAATAAAACTCACTCATTTATAAATTTGACCAACCTCAGTCACAATGTTACCATATCTTATTTCCGAACAGAAAATAAAACAAAATTAACTATTCACAAACAACAGGTTCGGGCCGATAGTTGTGTTTATCTCGCACAAACACGACCTGACCTTTCGACAGCCGGTTTATCTGGAGGCAAATTGGAATTGAGCTTCATTTACGTGTGCAATATCGTTGTGGCAAGATGAGATTCTTTCCTTTATTACTTTTAATTATTCAGTGGTGTGATGCCAGAGTCGTGTCAAGCGAGACAGATATAGTCCCCAGCGTAAATACTAATGTGAAAGAAAAAGAGCCATTGCATTACCCGTGCATGTTTAGGACATTGCAGAGTGGCGATCCGTACCCATCTGTGGTTGTAAGATGGCAGAATCAAGTGCAGCGGCTGACCTGGACAGCTGACGGGAATGTTAAGTTTGACCGAAACTACAAGCAGCCTTCAGTTTCCTTCTCCTACCCATCTTCTGGTGGACTGTCAGGTGATGGAGGTGCGCCAACTACGACTGCAAAGCCTTTTGCTGATGCTCCAGTTGTCCCAGACAACTATGAAGTCCTAGACATAATTGATTGGTTCAGCAAAAGCTGTGTAAAGCCTTATTAAAAAGGCGTTACTAATGTTTTATGGATTGTAACAATGTTTGATCAATATTATCAATTACATTTTTGATACAAATGATACGCTTTTATTTTAATTTTGTATGTGAAAATTTTACACTTCATAGCAGTTTATTCATCCAAATATCCAATAAATTATACAATAGGAGCCCTATTTGGAAGGTTTTAAATGATATTTATAAACTAAGGTAACTATAGCATGATAGAGCAATCAAATGAATTATGGATTTAGGATAGTCACATAAAAGTATTACTTGGAAAATCGAGAACAAAGCATAAAAAACATCCTAAAGCGATTGCATTGAATTAAGTATAAATAAACGAACGCATAATGTCTAACCAAATCGACTACGACATATAGCGTACAATTAAGTTTGTACCTACTGTTATTTTTACCCTAATTAAAGATAGTCTACTTTTTTTTCTCATCGATGTATTTACCAAATAAGAACCAACCAATCCTTTTGTCTTTTATTTACATTTTCGGTAAGTTATGTTAAGCACCACTTTGGTCACAAACTGGAATCAGTGGGAGTCATCTTCTTGCAACAATTTTATGGTCCAGATTACTGGCGGTAAATCTCAACAGTTTCGATATGGCATTTGTTACTTTGAAAACTATTTCAATCACATGTTAAATTGACACACACAGATATATACAAAATTACGTTTGTTTTTGGAGTAATTACTATATTAATCTTAGAATAGGTATTTCAATACCTTCCTAATGTTTTATTTAGAAAACTAACTCAAACAATACGGGTTCTCAGGTGTACCTGATTGTTGGAAAGGCCAGTTATAGTTTCGTTTGCATTCGGTTAACTTCATCAGGGATGAAATGAGTCGTTCATTTCTACAACGATGGTACGTCTCAAACCTTCATTATGTTAGTTCTGAATGGTTTATTATTTGCGGGTATCAAATAAGCACATTTGTATACGTACTACTTATTCTACTGACTAATATATTGTTATCATTAGTCTCAGCAGTACTGAAAAACAGTTAAGTCATTTTCTTATATATCTAATCTAATCTGTGATTAATCCCCCAATTAAGCAAACTCTAACCTAAGTTATCCAAGTGTAAGACAGCACGTAAATAATTAACGCAAGACCACCTTCACATTGTTTTACTGTGAGCTTGAACGCTGGTAATGTTGAATTTGTGCCCTAAAGGGTGGCATTGTCTGCGGCCAACAAACGCCCAAAGTTTGGTCATAAACGACGTTCGTGCTTTAGATTGGGATATTTATTGCTGAGGCTGACTGTGTAAATACTTTAACTTGAATTACTATCATCACGCTAAGTCCTGTTTGATGAAGGTTTGACTGTATGGAATTCTTGGCAAACTGTTATGACCCATGAATATACAAGGTTACCGTCAATTCATTCTAACATACAACTTTCCGATTGGGACCATCTTTAAATTCGAGAAAAAACTATCAGCAGTTCCAAGTCTATCAGTCGTCAACTTAATATACGGGTGTTGATTTTTTTCTCAATGTTATTATCTCATTGTGATATGTCATAAGGATGAGTTTAGTGACCCTTTTTAGGCTTAGTACACCTTAGACGCGTTTATCCCAAGCATATTATATTTTTGCCTCCTTCTATCCTTAAAATTCTGTAAGTAGAATCCCAAATCTTTTGGAATAAAAACAGAAATATACAAAAAAAAACTTATTGTTAAAATCGTATACATCTGGGGAACGCTTGAGAAGTCGATTAAAGTAAGAATTTATTATGTAGCCTCGTTTAATCTACCGCTTCTTGCGTTACTCAATTTAGTTCGAGCACATTATTTGCTGACAAAATTGTAATAGCTGCTATCTGTTAAATAGTACATCGAAAAATGTGAAAGCCTGTGGTGTGAGCATTAAGCAGATTACGCGGGTCTTGTTTTATGCATTGCGGTTTTATGTGCTGCTCTTAGCAACGCGAGAAAAATGCTCGCTACAGGCCGTCCTGTCTTTACGAGAGTCATAATTTAATATAGATGAAAACATCCACTTCGGCTTTATTATTTCATAAAATGACAGCTGGCAATGCTTAAAATATATTATATAATGTAGCGGTTTTGGGTGTGGACTAAGTAATCCGTGGGTTGGGGAGTGTTCCGTCATTTTGTGACCTGTTAACCCCTGTCATGCCGTCTGGTAGGAAGTCGGATGTAGACAACCACATTTAATATTCAATTAGGAGCTATTTGGCCATTTATCAGGCTTACGTTTAAGGATGCCGCTACGCCTGGATGCCGCGACTGAGTGTCCATTTAGGCTTGCCGTTTTTTTGTAAAAACAAATTGACAGTGATAATTAAGTTTAAGCTACGTAGAGTTTTTTAAATGAATCAATAAGGAATAAAAGAAGAAATGACTGAAAATGGTTGTCATTTTATAAGAAATATTACTTGTTTTTTTAACATTTGTTTTTCGTGATTAAATATTGTTTGCTTAAATCCAGCCTTTTCTAGTCGCAGTATCTGTTCGGTCCCTGTGGAGTGTCTCGCAGATAAAGTATGTAATGGACACTTCTTGCATAATTTACATTGTTTGTGAGCGGGGTTACACAATTTTGCATTTATTTGTTTGTAAAGGTGCCGAAATGGATCAGTATATTATTTTTATGGGCTACGAACAAAGCAGTATTGTTGACTCTATGGATATTTAAGGGGTATTAAGTTCTCTTTATATCAACTTAGGCTTTAAAATAATACTAATAAAATGGTTTCTCTAAAACCATTTATAGGTTTTTGATGGGCATTTCAGAGGTTGCACAGTCAAACGATTAAAATATCAAATTTATATTACTAGACTGAGAAAAAAATGCCTATCTGTGTAGGATAAAAAAAAGACTCAAAGCATAGACGCTTTGCTCGCTCAGTCTAAAATAGAAAGCAATATGACAAGCGAGCTTTAGCTTTTACCATTGGCTTTAGACACCTGCAACACAGATATAACCTAAGTATAATTAAAGGTGCCTTTGCAGCAATTGTTCAGAGTGGAAAACACTGAAAACAGCAAAATGAAACCGTGTGCTGAACCCAGATATATTACGACCATCATACGCCGCTTCTGAATATCTGACGTGCATGAGACTGCGAAACACTCATGCAAAATTAATCATTCAGCTAGTTTGCTGATTACAACGTTTTTGCGTCACATTTATGTTATCGATATAAGTAGTTTATGATATGCTAACGTTTTCCTTCTTGCGATTTTGCCTGTAAATCTATAAAATTGAATTTTCTAAAAACCATTTCAAAGAAAACAATTGAAAGACAATGTTGTGATCTGAATTACACTTCTCGTTTACTTTATGACTTATTCATTGACCAAGCAAGCAACGCGTCTCTTGTTCTAGTCTGGTTTTTATTCTAGTCTGTTATTTGAATTGTTTTCGAATTACAATTGCATTCTGCTCAAATGGCCATTCCGGCATAGAATAGATCAGAGGAATCGAAACATAATGTTTAATACAAACTTTGACCTATTCTATATTATATAGTACAATTCAAAAAATCGTGTCAGGAAATTTCACGAATTTTAGATACCAGGCTTGTTTTCGACAATTTTGATTAGTGTGTGGATTATTTTACAAAAATTTAGAAAGAATACTATTGTTCAGTGCTAAAGCAAAATACTATGAATGCCACTAACCACTGTCCAATGCCTATAACTGACATTATTTCACCCAACACATTTCTTACGGCCCTTGACTGACTGTTATGAGAGGCCTTCAACTTCCTAATTGGGTTCATTGCCTATAGAAACGTCCAAACTTTTTACAATATCTTTGGAGCGTTTCATCCATACTTTTATGATACGAGGTGCCCTTTTATGTAATAACATTTGGAAGGTTCAGTATAGAAATAATATTATAAAATGATATAGATAGTTGATTGTGTTTTCAGGCTTAATTCTAGTACTTAATGAAAAACAATAAATAATTTATTTGTTGTTTTACATAATTCCAGTTTTACAGTTCGTCTATACAACAAATAAGTTAAATTTCTACCTGTTGTTGACGTTTGTTGTGTGGGTTCCCTGTTAAATAGTTATTTAGTTATGTTTTAAGTATTTGTATACTCATTTTTCCGTTATTTTATAATACACAGTTTATACTTTTGTTATACTTATAATGCAGTATATACTACGTAAATAAGCATAACATAATACTTACTAATGCTAGGATTATTTTACATCAAATTCAGATATAGCGAACTTATCAACAAACTTTGGACCTTTTCCTTATATTCTACTGTGTATTATCGTCAATAAAAAAAACTGGTGAGAAAAATGCACTGAAAATGTGTTTTTTTAATACTAACTTTACATGAAACGTACTCTATAGCATGTATTTACTTATCTACCTAATTTATTTTGCCCTTGCTTGCATCGTAAGTCTTCCGGCTGAACCATTTCATTAAATTAAATCGTAAAACAGGCTCTTCATCGATGTACTTCTATTAGTTAATGCGAAACTCAGCTGTAAAATAATCTCGCAAGACATTTGAATTCGTTAATGACGCTTATCCTTACTTTTATTCCGTTTTTATTGCCAGTAAAGTGAGGAGTGCGTATTTTAGACCAAAATACGAAATACTTTCTTTCATTACCGTGCCGGTTTTAGTATTTGGGTGATTTTTCCGTCCCTTTTAAGAATAGCTATTCCATTGTTTCAGCAATTAGTTAGTGAAGTCTGGCAATTTAGCCTGAGCGACTCAGTTTTAGGCCAATAACGAGAAAACGCTGTTCTTATTCTTAAACTCGCCATTAAATGTCAGAAATATATTTTTTCACAGGACAACAATTACGCTACGCTTATTAAAGCATTTTGTAGCATTATTCAAATTTAACTTAGCAAACTGTGTTCCTAACCTAGTGTGGAGCAGAGCGAACGTGTTCAATTTCAGTACATCGCGCTGTGTAGTAGCCCGTTGCATAGGATGTCACACCAGCCATTTTTGTTTGCCATTTTCCTATGCAAATGTCAAACATCGCTGCACAGCATCGCGCGTTTGATGTGTCATTTTCCATAATGTCTCCTACATAACAACGACGTCGTAAGCCGCGCTGTGCTGAGCCCTGCTGCAGCTTGCTGCCACTGCGCTGCATGCTATCTGCTCCACCCTTGTGTTTCAATGTGGTCATGAAAGTGTCAGACACGAATCTGTCACTTTCGTTACCTTAAAAAGATGAAGATAAAAAATATGACGTTTAGGGTGGAGCACGCGTTGTGTTACAGCGCATCGCCTTGTATCTCAGCGCGTTGCGTAGGATTTCACACCAGCCGGTCTTGCTTGTCGTATTTTACACTGCTGCAACGTTCTTGACATCTGCTATTTCTCTTTCAAGTATCAAACATGACTGACGTATACGCGCGTAGTCTTGCTTGACTTGCGGTAACGCACGTAAATGCACAACATCGTGCGTTAGGTGTGCCACTTCCCATAATGTTTTCTACATCAAAACGTCATAAGCCGTGCTGTTCTGGGCTGGGCTGCGCTGCATGATGTCTGCTGCAGCCTTTAAATAAAAGTTATGCGTGTATGTCGTCGGTAGTTGTCCTTATCCGGGCACATATATTTTTTCGAAAAAACCTTAACCATCAGTCATATTTTATCTACCTACCAAAACTATCTTATCAAAACATCCAGCTAGTAAAAGGTTTCACCTGTCTTCGCTATTTCAATACAATTATATGTAAGTGCAAACAGCGACGCCTGTAACAATTTGTATAAAGTAGGAGAGAGACGTATTTTAGAACATTATGCAACCTGCAAAGACGTGTCAAAGATTCCAGGCTAAATTGAAGATACATTAGCGACACCGCAGGCTTTTAGGTTAAAACGAAACGTTAGCACTGTGTTTCCTCATTTCTGGTTTTTGGCCTTGAAGTACATATTTTTACTACGAGTACGATACAGGTAAATAGATCTAAAAGAGTAAGTCCTGGATGCAATCTAAAAATCAACGTAGCGGATAAACCGCTGAACTTAGAAACATGAAATTTTTGAGCCTGTATTCATTACAGGGTGTAGAGATGTATGAAGAAAGAATTTATTTAAATTCAACCTCTAAAACTGCAAAGTATCAGTATTTTTAGGAAAAAGCTTAAACTATTTATTTACAAGCACCAAAAAAGTGAGGAACTCTTAATTACTGACACCAGTGCCTTTTAGTAAAGTTACCTGTTAAAATGTTTAAATGTTAAACAAATGCATTGCATTTATGTAACATATTTATGTCACTATGACACTGACACCTCTAAATTTTTTTATTTTTACTTGTCATTCTAATTTGTTTTTCTATTTTTTTTATTAGTTATGGCACCGTACGATGTTATTTTTATGTTTTTTCTCCTGTGAAAAATTGTTAAATGTTATTTTATGTTGTGTGTACATTGCACGAGAATGTGTGCGTGCGTGACGTCACCTGCCGGCACCAACGGAAGACCAGCGCTGGTTGTTTACAACTAGCATTATGCTGAGTTGGAGCCGGTTTGTGCCAAGAAACATACATTTTTTTTTTTAACTCTGTCACCGCTAGTAGTTTTTTGGTACACATAAATTCTTTCTTTCTTTCTTCTTTCTTTCTTTCTAAAAAGGTCCAATGGGTTTTTTTTAAGGAGGCAAAAAATAATTTATTTATTGAGTTTAATATTGCGAATAACGTAGCAAGTAACTTATAGATTAATCTAAAACACTCTAACTAAACTATACACAAAGTAACCTAAAAAGAACCTAGACCAAAAAAATGATTAAAAGTCTGTAAAAAAATTATGTCCTTGTAGAGTCTCAAGAATGCTGGCTGCATTCCCGCGTTGAATTGCCACAGAAATCCTTTGAGCAAGGAATGAGTCAGCTCTCTTGTCACCAGTGGCATCTATGAAAGTGCATATTTTTTATGAAACTTTGGTGCTAGGACCCCATGGTCGAAAAGTTTCTACGCCAAGCGGTACGAAAATATAGTCTTATGAAAGACACGTATATTTCCGCCACTAGGCAAAAAAAGTTTATAGTTTGAAACTTAAAATGGGGGCGCGTGCAACGAGTTGAAAAATTCCCTTAATTGAACATCCCCGACGACCAAAAAACTCTAAGCATTTCTAAAGCTTGTACGTACGTACTTGTACGTGTATTATTATTGTCCGTGTGGAGTCCCAAGAATGCTGGCTGCATTCCCGCGTTGAATTGCCACAGAAATCCGATTATTAGCGATCTGGTCTTATTAATAAACGCGTCTTAACTTTCGTCTTGGTTTGACGCGGGACGTTTTCCATCGGAGAAAACAGGACAAGAGACGTTTAAAGTTAATACGCGTTTATTAATAAGATCTTAAATGCGTTAGTGTTACTTACAACGGTGATAGCGGGTTATCTTTAACCAGTAGTTGGTAGGCAAATTGGTTACTTTAGCAGTATAATAGAGAAGTCTTGTGTTTAGAGCTTTGCAAGACCACCAAAGTTATTGTAAAGAACGAAAATCCAAAGAAACACCTCAAAACCAAATAATTTATTGTATATAGGAGTGCCAACGGAAGTCCAGCGCATGTTGTTTACAACCAACATTATACTGACTTGAAGTCAGTTTGTGTCAAGGAAGTTAGTTGGATATTAGTTATGATAAGACTAAATTGTACAACGTATACTTAATACGTTTTTTGAACTTTATTTTTTCTCGATCGGCATGTTTTTTTTTATAATAGGAAAGAGAAATTTCAAAATCACAAAAGTTAAAATAATAATGGGCCCAATGTTGTAAATTACTATCATTAGTTCCATCATGGAACTGCGAATTGTAAGGAAAATTTATCTGTGATTGGTATTTTAAGATTGGCCCTAAAGCAGATCTCAAACTATGTTTGTCAAAACACTTTCTACTAGAACTTGAACTTGCTGAAAAGATTATTAATATTAAGGTTGATAAAAAAGTCTATCCAAACACTGTACCACCTTTTTACGCTGACATCGCAAATGGGTTAATAGATATCGCAGTGCAGTTCTAAAGTTATTAACTCTTGATCTCGGTTAATCTAGATGCCAGCTGAGTTTTATGTAAAAAGCGACATTAGACAACACGGTTTTTTGTTAATTAAATGTAGTCATGGTTTTACGAAGAAAAAGTTCGTCGGTGAAGGTTAATAAGAAGAATATTCGGAGATAAGTGAAGTATGTCATTTTAGGCAGGGTGGGTTGTGGTTACCACACCCTCATGATATAGGCATACCTTTGCACACCCAAACTAAATAACTCCCGTGTCCCACAAATTAATTATATATGGTTACATAACCAGATGTATAAAAATTTATAAACGTAGTATAAAACCTATAACCTGATTATATAATACTAATAACAACTATAGCTCACTCATACACTCGTATTTACCTAAGCAAATCTGAATAAAAACGATGTAAGGCACGCAATAATATCCTGGCAGAAACCAATTCCGATGAAGCAAAGGACTGAACCAGTCTCTATGAGAACCAGTGTCTGTTTATACGACGAGACAGCCACGTTTTGAACAAAAGTTCCAAAAATAAATTGGATAAAAAAACCTAAGCATAAAATATATTACGAGTATATCACACAAACTGCAGCGAACTGTATCTAAACTATACTTATTTTGCCTTAGTTTAGTAGTTCCATTGTCTCATGTGCCATCTAATAACAGTAAGTTATTAAAAAAAAAGATACTACAGTTACAATGCATCAATTTGCATAAATAGCAATAGTAACATAAAACACAACTGAACACAACATAGACTGCTTAAAATATAACTGTTTTTGTAAGTTGTAACTGCACTTTTCGGTATGTGCCTTCATCCTTTTTTTAAAATACTTAAGTACGTTAAAAGATTGCCCTGAGTAGGTAGTTTAGAATTCAAGTTTTTGGTTTAAAAAGCTATCTCAATTAAAAACAATTATAATTTAAATCACTATAAAAACGAAATTTCATTCACTTGAAAAGATAAGTTATGCTAGGAAAATTTGTCACCAAATGTGGGAGGTACTACATTCCTATCCAAAAAAAACCCAAACCTAAAAAGATCTGTCGCTACCAAAAATTTTCTTCATAAGTGATCATCCTAAGGAAAAATTTGCATTTCCAGACCACTGGAAACAGCCTCCTGCAATTCGACAAAACAAAACCAGACTTAAATTACAAAAAAACAAACGCTGAATAGAACTGTTAGAAAAAAATGTTTTAAACCCTTTTGTAATATTCAACAAAGAGGACGGAAATTGCTCAGGGAGAGTAAAGCGATAATAAATTGAGCGCATAACCGAGCTATTATTTTCTCTTGGTCTGATTAATTGCTCGGCTAAGATTGTGTCGCGCTAGATGAGGAAAAGTAGAGTAACTGTATTGTTAGCTCTATCTGAATTTAGTATAGAGCTGGCAAGTTGGTATAGTGTTTATAGATATAAATATAAAAACTTTATTGCAAACAATACTCAAATTTTACATCAAGCGTTATAAGTGGCGGCCAATACCGAACCATACCATACAATATGTCTTTATTGCACTTGACTTGTTGGGGTGCAGCCGCAAAGAAAAAACTTGTTTAATTTTCGGCCAGGACGGTTTACGTCTACTCCTTTGTGTACAAAAATATCTAAATTCTGTGAATCGTAGTGGAATTATGGCATCGTTTGAAGATTTTTGTATCCTAGGTTGACTGCAATGGTCTCATTAATAAGCCCTGAGGTATTTATGGTATCAAGTACACTTTCCTGGCCGTAGCTCCATATATTTTTGAAACATCTCTTTTGTAGACGAATTAAGCCGTAAACCGATTGATGTCACTGGTGACTCCCGGTCTGGTTCGAACCAGCATATTTTTATATTGTAATACGTATTATTTTATTTATATGGTAATGCGGCGAGTGTGATATGCACTATGCCTCGGGAACGATCAGGGGCGGGTTATCTGATTAGTATGTAAGTATATTTATGTTGTGTTTTGATGTATAACATATGTTGACGTTGATTTAATTTGCAGTTTAAGCTTAAAATATTTTTCGTCTGTCAGTTTGTATGTATGCATGATTTTCCAAGTAATGTAGTACTCGCGATCACGGCGTACAGGTCGTAGTTCCATTCAATCTTAACGATACTTATGCTTATACACGAATCAAAGCTGTTTATTGTAATTTTGGCGACTGGTGAGGAAGTAATGTCAGTTGATATAAATTAACACAGTATTATTGAGGTATTTATGGGATCTTGAAATGATGATTGTAGTCGCAAGGTCAACAGTTCACATAACTCTTAGTTTAATATAGAGCATATTTTTTTTTTAAATGAATGCTAACCTTAACCAATCTTCATAAGAAATATAGCTTACCTAATTTTCATATACCTCAGACGTGTTGTTGTCAATCGCAAGACTGAACAAAAAAACTCTTACTGACTCTGAACTCTACCAGCACTTACTGACTCTGCGTGGGTCTAGAACTAATTAGTCTATCTCTAATGAACATCTAGACAATCTAAAGTAAGTACGAGTATACATTCTGCCAAAAAATATGTCTTACGGAGTCTACTAGGCTTCGTAATTAAGTTCTTACCTATCCAAGTAGGTAGATACCCATTTTATTGGTATTGGCAGAAATCAATATATGCTAGACGGTTCTAACATTATCCAATTTGTCTTCTTATATAAGTGATCTCTGATAACATTTGACTTGATTGCTTGCGTGTCTATAAGCCAAAAGACGTTAGAAGTATGTTGATGAACAAATGAGAAGGGACTTTTGCATGAAAACCACGTAGCAAGCTATCGGGTATTTTTCGATGTCTAAATTACTCTTTTTGAGATTTACGCCAATCAATGCCTGTATCTAATTAATTAAATTGTAATTAGTTAAGTTTATTTAGTATTTAAAAAAGTATAATTCTTTTTTAATAACGTGCCGTTATCTAGAACAATAATATTATAAAAAAGGTATGGAAGTCCTTAAGGCTATTCAATCGAGTCCGAACTCGATAGATTTGTTTATCTTATTTTGTTCTTAAAATCATACCGTTTTCCTCTTCCATCTCTATCATCAAACCAGCTTTTTGTTAGCATACAATTGTATTCTCACCGAATATTTGTAAGTACAACAAATTTGAGTTCAACTGGGCTTCGATAATTGGGTCTATTATTGTCATTGACTTACTTAACTTAACTTACACATTTGCATCTAAATTTAAATCTTACAACTAATTTAAGAATTAATTTAACTAATTTATGCAGCTATTCTAGAACCGAGTGGTCTTATGCGTAGCGATGGTAAGAGACCCGCCGGCATGACACTTATCCCCTGGAAGATGGGGCGGCCTTTAGTGTGGGACGCTACATGCGTCGACACTCTTGCACCGTCTCATCTTCCCGTTACTAGTAACAAGGCTGGTGCGGCGGCAGAGTCAGCTGAAGGCCTCAAAAGGCGCAAATATAGTAATTTAGATAGCGGTTATATGTTTGAGCCTTTTGGGGTTGAAACTCTCGGGCCTTGGGGACCAGGAGCAAAATTATTATATAAAGCCCTAACAAAGCGACTAGTTGACGCTACTCGAGACCAAAATGCTGGCCTCTACCTGGGTCAGCGCATAAGTATTGCCATTCAACGAGGCAATGGGGCCAGCATTTTGGGTACTCTACCAACTGGCAGTGGTTTAGATTTAAGTTAGTTTTAATTTTTGGATATTGCTTTTGTACATATAGTTTATAACTTTATATAGTTTTGTTAGGTTATGTATAGTCCTTATATAGAATAACATTAATATAGCTAACATTATATTCAAATTAAATGATATATTAAAATTAAAATTAAATTGTAAAAAAAAAAAAAACTAATTTAATAATATACAAACAAAATATATATGATAACGTAAAAGTACAGTACCAAAAATATCGATAGTAAATATTATATCGATATTTTTATTATTAATATATAAACAAACAAAATTCCATTAAACAATTGTGGATGTCACACATTCGGCTTTCTCGCAGTACTTAAGGCAAACCAACGTGATTTCTTTTTCTAATTTAGCTTGGAAGATTTGATTACAAACAATAATATTTAGTAAAAATTTTCGAAAATGCTAATAATTCTCGTGAAAAAATATCGACTTATATGCTAGAAACAACTTCCATACATACTAACATATTTTCGTAATACTGAGAGACGAAAACAAATAGGCGTATAAACATACCCAAGCGTAAATAATAATAGGTACATTTTACAGGCTTTGCTAAAAGAGGCCCGGAATTAAGTGACCATGAACAACCAACATACATGTATACCAGCACCAGATGAAAACAATACGAGGCGTGTTAAATCATGACAATTAGTGGTATAGGGTTATAAATAGTAAAGTGACGTAGCGCGTAATTAAACACTTCTTTACTTTCAGTACATGATTTATCAAGCACAACTTGGTCTAGAAAAAGGGAAAGCCAAAACAAAATTTTGGGCTTATTTGAAATTACAAAAGTTCAATTGCATTGAGTCACAATACATAATAATATAATGTTTATGAAAACGAGTTTTCACGCGTACTTGATTGTTGGATAGGTCTAACTAGAGCTTTGTTCACATTCGGTCAACTTTAACGGGGATGAAATGAGTCGTTCGTGTCTTCAACGATGACACGTCTCGCACTGCGATCGGCCGTATCGTTACTTCTTGTCACCCCTTCTGGGGTGGGGATAGGGTTTTCAGGGCATAGCTCTCTTTGCCCTGGCACGTCTTCGCTCATGACAATGGACATGTCTATTGGGTTCTCCAGGTATCTGTGAGACTTGCTGTTCCCCCCGACTCCACGTGTACGGCGAGATCAAACCTTGCCGGGTGAGATCTCTGGTTGCCCCAGAGAAGGCCCAGCGAACCGATCAGCGGCCGTACCGTGAAAGCCAGGGGGTGGCATCTTCTGTGGTTCTTCTCACTTCTGCGTGACTACGAGTTCCCTGGAGAACCCTTTAGTCCTTCTAGTTCCGGGCTGGTCAGGCGGCCTGGCATGTAAAGGGGCTATGCCCTTCAGGTGGTCAAGGCGGGAGCTTTCCGCTCTTGCGAACATTGATGTTGCGAGTTTCCTCACAGAGGTCTCTATATTTTCATGCTTGAGATCTCTTGCTATTGTGGCATTCCTTACATGTCTTGGTGCGTCGACGATTTTCCGCAGCTTGATATTTTCTTGGGCTTGGAGCTTTTTCCTATTTGTCGGACTGAAGTACGGGTTGGAACAGGCTGGCGCCGCGTACGTCAGTCTAATCCTCAAGTATGTTTTGTATAGCATCAACTTGGTCCGTATAGGAAGTTTCGAATGCAGGATGGCGAGTAGTTTGGCGCGAGCTCCTTTCAAAATCCCAACAACTTGCTCAACGTGCTTTTGGAATGTTAGTCTGCGGTCAATCGTCACACAGAGATATTTAACTTATACCTAGCAGCCAGGGGATTTCTTGCTCCATCAATTTCAGCGAGTCCAGCAGGTTTGAGCTCCCAGTGACTATGGCTTGGGTCACCCGCTCGGCGTGCGCGCGATGTCATCGTCGGCTGCTGGGGTGGGGGGGTTGGTAAACAAACCATCCTCATTGGTTATCATGTAAAAAAACTTTAGCAATGTTTTTTATTTTATTTCAATCCAATACCAATATAATAATTGACATACGTGCATGCCTCCAAGTTTGACCCTGAATTCATATTCATTCAAATTTAAATTGAAGACAGCGGGCCTTAAGAGGGCTAACATGATTAGTTATAAAATATTTTTTTCTATTTTCGAGCGTTAAAATTTGAATACTTTTAATTTAAAAGTGCCAGTGTTATTAATTGTGCCACTAAGCAAGCGTTATTGTAATATTTCTACTTAGTCGTGTTCTATTTTGAGTTTCCAATTCCCTGGCTATGAACGTACATGCTAAGCCTACAGGTATGGGAATAGTAATAGGCAATAAGTAACAATAATAAATTATTTTATTTTAAGGAAGATCGTAAAGGCAGAATTTAGGCGCTAACACACAGAAACTTTAATGCAAACATTTCTAAATTGCCTGCCAATATTCAAACCAATAAAGCATAAGTTTTTGTAACTCTTTTTTTAGGGTTCAGTAACAAGGACTTCCGCGTCCGTCCGTCCGTCCGTTACCAGACTGTATTTTATGAACCGTGATTGCTAGACAGTTGAAATTATTAGAGATGATGTTCTGCTGCCGCTATAACAACAAATACTAAAAACATTATGAAATAAATATGGGGGGGGGGGTGGGGGCTCCCATACAACAAACGTAATTTTTTGGCGTTTTTGCTCGTTATTAATATCGATAATGTGTAGCAACTTCTACAAATGTTGATAATGGTACGCGAGTATGCGTGAAAATTTAAGAACTGGCACAATTTACAGAGGGTGATGATCAATGACGAAACAAGTAAAATTTAAAATTTTGATAACCCTCACCATTTGTTGTAGAAATCACCTTAGATTTGAAATTATCATAGTGTATAATTCAATTAGTCAAATCCTTTCATTTGATACCTGTATTGAGGTGATTGAGAAAAAATTTTTAACATTTAAAAATTCTTACTTTTTCAAAATTCTCTAAAAACGTAATTATTATATTTTGAGTAAAATAAAAAAATAGTGATACTTTATTTTTCATTTATGGTTCAACAAGTATTGAGGTTTTGTTTATAATGTTACTAGTAACCAGCTTGTAACACTATTTTGCCAATGGTTTAAGTCACCTAATTTTCATGATTATCGCTGAAAAATATTGCTGGTCAAATAGTTAACAGCTGCAGTAGTTACTCCTCGGTTCGATAAATCTTTTTTACGACCACAAATATTCGTATTTTTTTCGTCCTTATGATTAAGTGTCTGTACTTTAAGCTTTAGATATCATTTATCAATCAATTATATTCGCGAAATTTTGTAAGATTGGATGTACTTATGTTCGTTATTCTTTCACGCAAAAAGCGATATGGTACGGAGAAAGCTTAGACCGTGGATTATTTCCTAGGATACTTTTTATCTTGTATTAACGTGGGTAACACCGCAAGACGCAGCTATTTTTTCCAGTTCAATATTGCATGAATAAATTGATTCCAATTATTAGTGTGCATTGATTTAATTATTTTATTCATTTTGTATTTAAGTGATTAAAGTACTTAATAATAATTAAAAAATACTCATGAAGGATGCCTCGCGTAGGTACTTCAACTCTGCTCCCCACCACCCGAACTCGCTCGTGGTTCAAGCGGCGGACTACTCGACTGACCCGAACGGTCCGCCACCCACTTCTTGGATGATCCGGACGACTCCATTGCAGCCGTAGTATCGGCCGCCCTGGGGTCACCCGGCACACCTGACTCGTCTCCTAACACACACTCCGTTTTTGGTACTGGTCCGGGCTACCAAATTTGACATCCATTCTGACAAAACAGAATGCGTCCTCGCCGGCGAGGACGTGATCTCTTACGACCCCTAGGGTCACCCAGTTGATTGATAGGGCCCTAGGTCCTTCCTCGTCTGGGAGGCCAGGGCAGTTCGGTCAAATAATCTCAACAGTTGCCTAAATTAGCTAGGTTAGGTTCCAGGCCTATTCCCGGGATGCCATGGACACAAGTCGACCTAACGATAGGGCTCTGGCGCGGGCCAGGGCACTTCTCTCCAAAAAGCGTCCTTCAGATGCCAATCAAGTGTTGGCTCGCGAACTCTGGCCCCAAAGTTCCTGGACAATCAGGTCAAATAGTCATTCAGATGTATAGGGCTCATTTGTCCTCCCCCTCAGGGAGGTCTGGGCGAATTCGCTCTAAAAAGTTTTAGCTAGGATGCCACCAGTGGGTAGGGCTCTAGGCACTCCCCGTCTGGGTTGCCAGGGCAGTGAAGTTCTGTGTTTTATCTACAAACAATCCCGCAAACCCACGTCAAATCTTCCCGCTAGGACTTCATCCTAACAGAACGAAAAATATATCCAAATCCAAAACTTGAGCCAACGCTCCATATGAGTTGACATTGGTTACATGTCAGAAAAAGCCTAAACCTATTGTGACATTGTAAAACATACACAATGACGCCGATTCGGGCAAGACAAACTTACTTAAACTAACCTAATTTGACAGTTCTAAAATCACACGAGAAGCTTCTGCAGACACCGATGATTTCTCTTTCATAAACACTAAAGCAATGTACGAGATGTCGTTTAGATTCCTGGCTCCGAAAAGCGTAAATGGCGTTTGGGCGTTCAGTGATGGAAATATTAACAATTATTAATTATCGAACTTTTATATGTTACAGATGATTAACGTAAATTTATTGACAAAATTTGTCTAGTTGTAATTAATTTAACGATTGTACTAACGTAGTTCTTACAAGTTTGATCCTACACCAAGGGCCTTTTCGTTTTACATATAAAATAAATATGCTTACAAAACATATTTTTGACTTTTTTATAGATAAAAATTATACGACGTAAAATTAAATGTAACTAAATTTCATACTTTTAACCCCAATTTTGGGTTGTATTTCCAAAACATTATTTCTTAGTACAACCATACACTCTAAAATCAATACACCCTCCAAATTTCATGTTTATAGTTTCAGCTGTTTAGACTCTATTTATTCTTAGAGAATATAATTTATATTTAATATATACATTAATATAGGTAGATGATAATACTATTCCGAAGCTACTTATGAATTCGTTTATAAGTCTTAGAATAATCGGCACTGCGTCCGGTGCCATGCTGTTTAGTCTTAGATGTATCCGTTCCATTAACCGATCACCGCTTTTTGGTGTCAGGCTGACTTTTTATATATTTTTTTACGTTCGACAATACAATTGACGTATGCACGAATATAGTCCAAAGTTCAATCAGCTGCCTAAAAACTAGGTAAAAACCTCTCAAAATTGCGGCGGTACTTTGCGTCACAAGAGTTGCACACATTACAAAGGCACAGGCTCAGTCAAGTATGGAATTTTCTTCACGCATTCAGAAATAGATCAGCTTGAAGCGTTGAATTTTTGTATTTTTGAAGTCTATTAAAAAGTTATAAAAAAATAGATGATAGTGCCTTAGACAATGCCTAGATATTTTGGCTAAAGGCTTTGGAAAACCCCGACCATCATCGAAAAGTGGCAAGTCTGTCGGTTATGTACCCCTATTCAAAAATACATAAAAACTTAACTAGATACAATGGCTTCTACATAAATTGCTTTTCACTATCTATATCGCATTCGTAATACGTCATATTAACATAATCGTGCGTGATAAATGTATCATGTGCGTGATAAATGTATCATGTAATGATCTCAATGGCAAAACATGTCACGATGTACTACTACTAAATATTTATCACCAAAAGGCAGTTTAAAGTGAAGGTGTTTATATGATCACACCTATGATGCTGAAAATGGAAATCATGTATCTCCTACTCTTAACTATCTGTGTCCCTGGATTGCTTATGGTATGTTTAACTAAGGATATTTATCTAAATCAGTTTGTACCTTAAAATAGATAATTTTTAGTAATATTTTAATTAAACCTTTATTTAACAACAAGTAAACATAAAATGTGACACCGATTTTAATTTTACGTTACAAAAATATCACCAAAAAATATATATATATATAGATAGATACAGGTACATATATCTATCTATTATTTTTTTGCTGTGGCAAGTGCCTTTATTAACATTAACAAAATGACTAACAACGACAACAAAAAAATTAATACGACAACAAAAAATATATATATTCATTACAACAACTACTAACTCATTATGACATCATTTTTATGGACCAATTGGAAGGTATCAAGAACAAAACAAGAATTTTCAAATCGGTCCAGCCTCTCTGATTTCTGAAAAATCGGGAACATAAGCAAAAAAAAAATCAGAAGAATTAAGTACCTGCTTCGTTTTGAAGTTGGTTAAAAATTATCAGCAATCATGTTTTACGAGGGCAGCAAACTAATTAATCATGGCGAGTTATAATAATAACAAAGCTCAATTCAAAGTTAATGCTTACTGAAATTTAAAAGTACAATACCTATAACCTATAAGTATTGTTAGAAAGGTTGTAGTAATTCCCAAGTTAATATAAATTTCATTGGAATCAGACCAGATCGGTTTATAAATTATAATCATTGAAAAATATGTATGGTGCGGTACACGTGCCCATTAAATTATTAGTTTTAGGTTTTAACCGTTTTCAATTCCACCAGGCTCCAATACAAAAACGTACAGGCATATTAAGAAATTACCTCCTTCTAAGTCAGTTATAACTTTTAATGCTCGGGGTTTGAATGACGCAGTTTTTTTTTTGTTTGATATAAATTTTATTTAGAATACTGAAAAATAGCACTCGTATTTTTTGAGTTATTCCCTTATAGTATATAAATTTCGAGAAAACTTCAAGTCAGGCTGTGAAGCGGCATATATAGTCACCCTATGAGTAAGTACAGCACATTAGCTCGCGCTACGGGTGAATGACCTTAGCTGCGCTGCCAAAGTCATTCACCCGTTAATACTGATGCCACAGAATACATTTTTTTGTGAATATAAAAGTAAAAAGAAGAACTTTGGATTTTAATAAGCGGAATATGTTTTATGATTTCATGGTACGATACTGGTATAATATAGTAAAATGAAACATTTTCAGGCTAGCATTGCAGTTACTCTTCGGACAGCATTACGCGTGCCTCAGGAAACCGCAACTGCATGTGTAATTTTTTATTACTTTATTTTACGAAATTAAAAAAAAAAACTTGTCCTGATTCTATCAAGGTTACTAGTCACACCAGACTAGATTCGTAGTTTATTTTCAGACACAAAAATAAACATGGGAAGGTCTTAGTTATGTAGTGAGAGAATTTACCTTCTCTAGAGCATTCCACGGCTAGCCACGTGGCTGACCTATGAAAGGGGTTTAGGCCATAGTCACTCGCACTGGTCAAGTTGCGGGTTGAGGTTAGCACTTATCTTCAAAAGCCATGCTAAGCAGACCTTCTCCGATGGCCAAGTTTCCTAACAATGTTTTTCCTTTACCGTTAAATATTCTGAAAAAAAAAATGTTGTTTTCTTAATATTCAACGCTACTGTTTCGTCTGTATTATATTGTTTATATATTTTTAGTGTGCAATCAAGTTTTTATTTTATTTCATAGGTTTATCGTGGTGGCAAACAAGTTTGTGTCCGGAATACACGAGGACCAGATAATCTTTTATATGTTCCCGACCGTGAAGATAATCCCAGCCCACAGTTCGTCTATCAAGTACCGCGCGGATCTGAGGGGTTTGTTGCATTTGGGAAGTAACATAAGATAGTCGCCTCCTAAATGCACCAAAGTTACGTTGTAGAATTTCCTCTTAAATTTGTAGTATTTCAATAGAGACTGATGTGCTGATGATTTTCTGAAACAAATTAATACGTCTACTTGTAAATCATACTACATGTGCACGACGAGCGTCCATAATAGCCTAGCCTAGACGTATAATGGAGTTGACAATCATTTTTGTCTAAAAATACGAGATTAACTGTGTTATTACTTTTTTTCTATCATTAAAAATGCCTGAAAAAATTAAGATCAAAGTGCGAATTTTCGTTCGACATAATTTCAAAACGTACTCGGCATTCTAAAGCGTGATAACGTCACTGGTCCTGTGCTAGCCGGGCGGGTATGGAAAATTCGTTCTCTGGCTGCTCGCGCTACTGTTGAAAGCATTAGGTATATGTTTTATAATAACGCGCATCTTGTTGGTGGCTAATAACCGTAATAGTGATAAAAATACTATGTCGTGCCTCAGTGTTTTAATTCCAATAAAAGTCCCCGGAAAAGCCATTTTTTAATATGTCGAGGGATCCAAAACGCCGAAAGAAAAGGAAGCAATTAGACCTAAAACTGCTGCATACCGTTGTGAAGATTATTTAATGAATTATTTAGTCGTTGATGTATGTTTGTTGATCTAAAGTTAGGGAGGGAACCAGTAACATGTATAATACATCAACCCTCAATTTTAATAATAATATGCTTATATATACATACACCTATTTATTTTATTTCTTTTTTGCTAAACTTCAAGATAATTATCAAAAATATTCGAAAAAATATACTTTTTCCAGCATGTATCGTAAACGAGGTCATCATAAGTGATTACCAACCAGCAGTTTTTTTATATTTTTACTTTATTAAATTTTTATATCATTTAATAATCATATTGTCCTACAAACTGCGTGTATAACATTCTATTAATTTTGTAAGTAAAATTCTATGATGTTTTTTCCAGGCTGATGCTCGTCTCCACGCTCCACGCTCTGCTCCACGAACAATATTACGACGAGTGGTTCGAGCATCCTCCAAACTGTCATGTGTAATTATTTATCCTTGTTTTCTTCACTGATTACGTACATATGAGTTAAAATTAACATGGTACATGTGCTGTCACTCGCAGCGTTATACGCAACATAAATAACTTCAAAGAAGTTTCAAACTTTGAACCACTACTTGACCCTCTAAGGGGTTAAATTTCACACATATACACATATGTGCTAAGAAAAGTTTTTTGGAAAACAAATACAAAATACACCAAATAAAGAAAACACTGTCTTAATATCTCTAAACTCAGCGGTTTATGCTCTGCGTTCATTGTCAGTCAGTCAGTTAATTCTTACACTCAAGGTATATATTTATGTTTAACTTTGTGCTCACCAATGTTAACTTGCCTATTTTAACGTGCCGTAATTCTATAATTACCTACAGTTATACAAGGTTCTACAAATATATATTTTTTTTCAGTTGTCGGAGTTTTTTATTAGGGTTCTATTTCTCCCAATACATAAAAAGTTTGCTTGAAATTGCAAAAACCATAACGAATATGTATCTTCTACATTCTTCTTTTATAAAATTGGCCACCACACTTAATTTATTGTACCACCTTGCATTTGCAAGATATAAAATTATTGAATTGTAAAGTCAAGTCGTGTCTAGTAATTATTCGTCGTGGTCAAGTTAAAATCAAGTCAGTAAGTAACGGTAACGTATTATTTTTAATTTTAAATACTTTTTAAAAACCTGTGTAAACTATTTACCAAGTTTCGTGAAGATTAGATGGGAACTACTTTCAGTACGTGGGCATTCCTATCTCAGAATACCCCTAAAAGATTAATCCACGTATTTATGAATGTACATTGAATAAATTACGTTAAATAAATATTAAAATAATTAGACTATTTAGCCTCAATATTTGATTAGATTAATTGGAACTAATGAACAGCCGTGATAATGCCGCTTTAACACTGCTGGTTTGCTAGCTGACTAGACTTCTGGACAACAGGTTGTCACGAGTCCTGGGGCCTGGATAAATTTGAGAGACAGACAGTACTACTCAAACCGGAGACTGTAATTAGTAGTTTTGTACCGCACTTTCTGAGTCTTTCGGCCACAAGCATATTTCAGCTGTTAAATATTTTAAGCTTCCAGATATGTAAAAAATGTTATGAGTTCTGTTGAATAAAATAATAGCCTGTAACATTGGAAACTGGTATCTTTTATTCAGAACAATAAGACAAGGTATTATAGATTTTGTTCCATAAGTAATTTAATCTACGTTTGTTGATTCACCGTGATTTTTGCACTTTTAAGCGAAATTGTCCATTTTTGGGTAAAATACTAGCCCAAAAAATAACAGTACAGACTAAAAAATAAGAAAATTTTAGAATCTGGATACCATGTTACATCATATTAGGATAAAAACTAAGACATGAGGTCAACTGTTCCCAGAACTACTAGTAAGACAAAATAAAACTGGACGTTGTACGGAAACTGGACTGCAGAAAACAGATTACGTAACTAGGGCTTACGGTGACATTTGACTGAGTACAGCTTCCGTTGTTGCAGTAATCAACGAACGTTCAAAAAAGCCAAACCATGTTTTACAAGTTACATATACCATGTTTTGGTCAGTCTGATAAATACGAGTAGAATACCACACTTACATTAAACTTTATGTACAACACACTTTTTTAAATCCAATTTGTTCTTGATTCTTCAAGAGATATTATTGATAAAGAGGTGTTAACTTATATTATCTCAAGCGTAGCCCAACCAAAAAATGTTAAATATTTAGTGAAAATCTGCTGCCCTTACAAGGCTGCTCAGGTACCGGTCAGGTCCATGTACTCCTAAAGTCTAGTTTATAATAACACACAAATATGTGAAGAAAGCAAAAACTTCCAATTTAAGCAATTCAATTACTAATGTTAGCAGTCATTTTTACAGTGGTAAATGGTAAAAAAATATTATTTTGTGATCCTAAATTCTAATTTTTTAAGGATTACGTAAGTGGCCTTGAGAAAATATAATATTCTTCAATATGACAAGGGGTTAAAAATGGTGATTTCAATCATTTAAAGCTTAAAATACTTACTTGGTGTGCGTTTCCACTCGTCTCCTTTCTCCACGAATCATACAGTAAATGGAAATGTGATACTTGGTTTAAAAAATATTAAAATGCAAGTAAACTTTTAGTTATTTTGTCTTTAAAAAGTTCATTCAGAATTATTTACTACCTAGCGTAATTAGTCCCGGAAAAATGAAAGTTTTTTTTGCTCCTCGATTTAAACCTTTTCCGATGCAATTTTGTCAAAGTTTCTTAATAGATGTCCACGCCACTTTTGAAACATTAATAAAATTTATAGTAAAAGTTCTGAAATGAATTTCCGAAAATTCTTTCCTAGTAGACCTCTATGGGATCATTGGTCGACGTTGATTCTTAGCAAATATCAGTCAGCCAGTCAGTCAGGAGTTATTCATTCATTATATACCTACATGAGTATGTTTATTTTCACAGACAATAATACTTAGCTATACCTTATGTGCGAAGGTTAATATTAGGTCCTTACATATGAAATTGGCGTTTTGTCGTACTGGCCACTTTGATCTCAAATATCTCTTCTTTGGTTAGGGATTCCAATTTCAAATTTATACAGCTATTTATTCATACATTTGTATTTCGAAAACCGTAATTCATTTGTTTTGTCCTCGTTTGGTTTTTTCTTTGCGTCACGCAGTTTACAAAATGGAAAACTTGAAATATCGCGTTATTTACGAGTACGAGTTCCACGTGGTACCAGTACTGCAGAAACGGCTCGAAAGATTATTGATGTGTATGGCGGCGGTGTCGCAAAAGAAGAACACAGTGCGTTTTTGGTTCCAACGTTTTCGTTCTGGAAATTTCGACCTGCAGAACAAGCCCCGTGGACGGCCGGAGACTAAAGTTGCTAATGAAGAATTATAAGCTATTGTGGAAGCAGATCCATCGCAAACCACGTCCGAGTTAGCTGCAGGCTGCGGTGTTAGTGATTAAACTGTTTTAATCCACTTGAAGCAAATTAGAAAAGTGAAAAAGCTTGAAAGGTGGGTACCTCATGAATTGAGTGCAGCAAACCGACAAACGGGCGTCAACTGCTGCGTTACATTACTCAACCGGCACAATAATGAAGGAATTTTAAATCGGATCTTTCGGATATTTCAAGTTTTTCCATTTTGTAAACTGCGTGACGCAAAGAAAAAACCAAACGAGGACAAAACAAATGAATTACGGTTTTCGAAATACAAATGTATGAATAAATAGCTGTATAAATTTGAAATTGGAATCCTTAACCAAAGAAGAGATATTTGAGATCAAAGTGGCCAGTACGACAAAACGCCAATTTCATATGTAAGGATCTAATATTAGATATAAGGTCTGCGGGGACACGTCGTAGTCAAAGGCTGGTTATATGCGCACTGCCATTTATTACTAGAAAGTAGTAGGGCGCGGGCGCAGCCGCGGTGACGTTAATACCACTATACATATATAACAACTCCTCCTCCTTTAATCAACTAAACAAGGAGTAGATACACATATTATCCTAAATAGTTTTTTATAATTGACCTTTGGTCGGTTGCGTTTTAGCCTATCTAAACTAGCCTGCGCTGATTGTCACTGATTCACTAACTTACTGATTCACTGATTCACTGAATCACTGGCTCACCGATTATCAGAAGGTATGTTTATAAATACTTAGCAAGTGCACACGGCTTAATATTATTTTTTACTGTCATACAAATTGTAAATATCTAATGTTAGAGCTATGTACCTATTTTTTTATTTATTTTTTAAATATTTTAATGTATATAGATGGCTACATATTTAGATCAGCTTGTAGATTACGTTGCTGTGTGCGTTTGTCAAGTCACTACATTTGTAAAAGAAATAAATATTAATAATGTTGATCAAATTTACTTTATCCTCTTGCGGATAAAAACGGCTTTTTCACTCAGATATCGAATAGCAAAATACTCTTTCCGTGACGGTGGGATGAAAATGTAATTTTTACTTCTTGATTATTTGATAAGTAAGTTGCTTGTTCCAGATACATAAGTATTAAATTTTATTAGGAATCCAGGGATGGAAAACGAAGACTCCTAGATCTTGGAGTCTAAAAACTCGGCGAAATCCAAGATTTGCAATCAAATTGCAAATCAATGTAAAAAATATACTTTAATTTAGACTTTGTTCACCCAGGTGATTTCATCCAAGCGAAGAATGTGGAATATGGCTAAATGCGAGCAAACTTTTCATATCTACGTAAGTACTTACTTGTTTTGAATTGCTTATTTTATGCAAAGCTGTCAAAATAACTAGTATTTTAGTAAGATTTAATTATATACGCTATGGAATGGAAAACTAGAAACGTGCGTGATATGTGTACTTATAATGACCTCACTGGCAAAACATGTCACGGTGTACATTAATTACACGCACTTATAGGACAATAGCTCGTAACAAAGATACAAATTTGCTACATAAGTTTGAAATTAATAAATATTTATCACCAAAAGGCAGTTTAAAGTGAAGGTGTTTATATGAACACACCTATGATGCTGAAAATGGAAATTATGCGTCTCTTAATATTAACTCTCTGCGTCCCTGGATTGCTTATGGTATGTTTAACTAAAGATATTTATAACTAAATCAGTTTTTACATGAAATAAATAAATTTTTAGTGCTATTTTAACTCAAATCTTATTTAATAACAAGTAAATATTTAAAAAAATGTGAAAGGCCATTTCAATTCTGCACGCAAAATTCACGTTACGAGTACACCAAGTTGTTAAAAGCAACTTCAAAAAATCAGACTGCTAAATCTTTAAACCTGTGTATCATACTCAGTTTTTTTTTATTTGATTCATCCAGTGTCGCTCTCACGACTAAGACAAATCTATTGACACCACTTACATAAAAATACGACAAGCAATTTAGACTGTAAAGCGTGCCAAAGAAATTTAGATACATACATACGTACATACACTCGAATAACATTCACAGTCGGTTAATAATATCATAAATGTACATATATTCATAGAAAATTAAAAGTTATAGTCATTACAATAACTACTAGACCAATTTTGACAACATTTGTATGAAATAATTGGATTTGATTGGAAAAGAATTAACAAATCAGTTCTGATCTCTGAGAAAATAAAGGAACATAAGCTTATGACGAATTGAGAGCCTGTTACAATTTCATTAGAATCAGACCAGGTGGCCAAGTCATTTGAATCGTCTTAGTATTACGATTGCATTGTACCATAATGGCCGTTTCGACATAGAATAGATCAGAGTTAGTATAAAAAAATATGTTCTGTTTAATACTAACTCTGATCTATTCTATGTCGAAACGGCCATTTTGGTACAATGCTATCGTAATTCTGAGACGATTCAAATAACAGACTTGGCCACCAGTTCGGTTTTTAAATTATAATTATTGAAAAATATGTATGGTGGTTACACCTGCTCATGAAATTATTGGTATTAGGTTTTAACTATCTTCAATTCCACCAGGCTCCAATACAAAAACGTACAGCCAAATTGAGAAATCACTTCCTTTTGAAGTAGTCAGTGATAGCTTTTAAAGCTCGGGTGACAGTTTTTGTTATTTGATAAAATACAGGCTGATTTTTATTTAGAATACTGAAGAAAGCACCCGTATTTTTTGGGTTATCTCCTATTAGTACATAAATTTCGAGAAAACTTCAATTCAAGTCAGGCTTAGTAGAAGCGGCATTTATAGTCACCCTATGAGTACAACACACTAGCTCGCGCTATGGGTAAATGACCATAGCTACGCTGCCAAAGTCGTTCACCCGTTAATATTGATGCCACAGAATACACATTTTTTTTGTGAAGGTTTAAGTAAAAAAATAACTTTGGTTTTTATTAGTACGGTACCTGTATAATACGAATATAGTAAAATTAAACATTTTCAGGCTAGCATTGCAGTTACACTTCGGACAGCATTACGCGTGCCTCAGGAAACAGCAACTTCATGTGTAATTTTTTATTATTTTATTTTACGAATTTCTAAAAATACTTGTTGTGATTCTCAATTCATTCAAGCTTAATTGTCACACGAGACTATTTCATAGTTTGTTTGCAGAAACAAAAATAATTATGAGAATTCCTTTGCCATGCTGTGAAAGAAGTTACATTCTCCATAGCATTCCACGGCTAGCCACGCGGCTGACCTATGAAGGTCGTTTAGGCCATAGTCAATAGCGCTGGTTCCGTTGCGGATTGAGGTTATCACTTATCTTCAAAAGCCATGCTAAGCAGACCTTCCCAGATAGCCAAGTTTCCTAACAATGTTTTTCCTTTAAAGTTAAATAATAACAATAAAAAAAACATTTTCATTCATTCAACTCAAATTATTTATTATTAAACTCAGAATCAGTTTTAAACCAGGACCTTCTGTTTGAATCAGCATTCTTAATATTCAACACTGCATAGGAAGAACTTATAGAAAACTAATTAAAGCTTACTTGGAAGATATCGTATGAGACAATAATTCTGCCCAACTACCTATGTTTTGTTCTTGTCTGTATTTATTTGTATATATATTTTTAGCGTATAACCAAGTTTTTATTTTATTTTATAGTTTTATCGTGATGGCCAACAATTTTGTGTCCGGAATACACGGGGATCAGATAATCTTCTGTATGTTCCCGACCGTGAGGATAATCCCAGCCCCCCGTTCGTCTATCAAATACCGCGCGGATCCAAAGGGTTTGTTGCATTTGGGAGGTAGCATTAGATAGTCGCCTCCCAAGTGCCCCAGAGTTACGTTGTGAAATTAATAAATTACCTTCTTTTTACTCTTAAATTTTTAGTATCTCAATAGTGACGTCACATACAGTCCACTCGCCGTAGCAGTCTCGGCCTGCCGTCCTCCGCACAACAACTGTACTAACATAGTTCTTGACAGTTTGAAACTAACCCTAGGCTAGGCTCTATTATTTTATATCTGAAAAATACTTTACTATAAACAAATACTTTAAAAAAGCGAAAACCGTCGTAAAGCTTCAAAACAGCATGCAAATACAGAAATATTAATAATATTTGTTATACAAGAGCTCAAAGTTACCTTTTAACGGCCTGCTTAATATTGATGACAAAGCAAGAGCTAAAATTTAATACGAGCGCAGCGAGTGATTCAAAAATTAGAATTCCGATCGATAGTGAGTATATGAAACATCATTCTCATTCTCATCCCACCTCAACGAGGAAACGACTAAATGAACAAAAAGACAATTTCAATGACAAGATACTTTAAAGTTTTACGGTCTTATTAATAAAAGCGTCTTAACTTTAAACTTCTTTTGTCTTGTATTGACGCGTGACGTTCTACATCGGATAAAACAAGACAAGAGACGTTTAAAGTTAAGACGCGTTTATTAACAAGACCGATTAATTTGCAGTTATAAGAAATGGCGCGCGAATAGCTAATTTAAAAAAGCACCAAGAAGATACCGAGTCTGAGTTTATATCAAATTGATTTAGAAAAAAATCATTTCAAACATTCGGTACCATAGGGGTAGAAGTAAATAGGTTTAATAATGTTTTGAATTTACAAAGCTAGAGCACACGACTCTACTTGGACTCTACTTGAATATCGAAGCGCAAAAAAACTCTTTCCGAGATGAAGGGATGAAAACGTTTATTTTACAAGGAGTCCAGTTCATATCAGCGGTCTTTGCACTTTACAAAACAGAAAGTGAGTGGATAGACTAAAAAAAATATAATTATTTCTAAGGGGTACCTATTGACGTTATGAATACCGAGCAAATAACAATTTATTATTAAATGCCGGTGTCGGTGTAACCATATTATATATTAACCATGTATTTTATTACGAGATAATTATTTTTAGGGCAAAGAAATCGCGTTCGTTACATGGATATTTATTTTATACTGTTTTAGTATTTGTTATTATGGCGGCAACAGAACACGTCATTTGTAAAAAAAAACATTTTTTCCTTTGGGTACGGAACCCTAAAAAGGTCCCAAAAGATTTTCCGCCAAATAACTATAACATTTCACGCTATTCAAAAGTAAGTAATCGATTTGTTGTCATCTAACTTACAAAATATATGATTTTAAACGAAGCATCATTCCAGAACAGACATCTCGAGCATGGTTTGAGACAAGGTGAAATACATTATTTTTAGAGGAAAAAACAATAGTGATAATGAAGAACGAAATATTGTGTCTATTATTTGTAACATTGTTCGTTGGGACGTTGTTTGTAGTAAGTATTTGTAACATTGTTCGTTGGGACGTTGTTTGTAGTGAGTATTTGTAACATTGTTCGTTGGGACGTTGTTTGTAGTAAGTATTTGTAACATTGTTCGTTGGGACGTTGTTTGTAGTAAGTATTTGTAACATTGTTCGTTGGGACGTTGTTTGTAGTGAGTATTTGTAACATTGTTCGTTGGGACGTTGTTTGTAGTAAGTATTTGTAACATTGTTCGTTGGGACGTTGTTTGTAGTAAGTATTTGTAACATTGTTCGTTGGGACGTTGTTTGTAGTAAGTATTTGTAACATTGTTCGTTGGGATGTTGTTTGTAGTGAGTATTTGTAACATTGTTCGTTGGGACGTTGTTTGTAGTAAGTATTTGTAACATTGTTCGTTGGGACGTTGTTTGTAGTAAGTATTTTAAATACTAGAAACAGAAGGTGGAAGTTAATTATACTCGTATTAGTAGTACGTCGTTTTATATAGTAAAAAAGACAGAAGTCTTGCGGAATTAATAACATAGTTTTTTTTAATTTAAATTACATAATAATAATAGCGTGCGTTATATCTCGCCGAGATACATTGTTTTACTGAACCAAAGCATGTGTACTTGTGTTTTGCGTGGAAAGCTCAACTAGCGTTGGACAGAATGCTGCACTCATGGGTGCGCGGGAAGCGGAATAGTTTCAAATGTTGAGTTCCTGAAATTTGAATTTTAAAACCAAACTAGCTTTATACTCGTATATTTTCTTCGAAAATATTGCAGGGGTCAGAAGAGCATTTATTTTTTCTCGAAAATTGTTACGCACAAAACAAGAATTTTAAAGAAATACAGTTCTTGAAAAAATTAAAAATAAATACGATTAAATATAAAGCTCGACTTTTTAGACAAAATTTTCAAGGAAAATGGCCTCCCATAAATTCAAATCAATACTTTATAATACTTTATAGTGTTTCGGCGTGACAAACGTTACAGTTCTTGATGAGATACGTCTTGATAATACAGTTTTAGCGTTTATTTTCCTTAATTTATAATATAGATGAATGTAATAAATATTGCTAAACAATTATTAAAAAAATCTTTACACCGGTACCAGACACAAAATGATTCTTAAATAAAATTCATACGAAAACCAAAAAATAAATAAAAATGCTTGTTTTTTCAAAACAGCATTTTTTCAGATACAGTGTTATGGCTTTATACAGCAGCATTATCTCGATAATTCAAAGGGGAACTATGCGGGTGAAACCGCGGGGCACAGCTAGTAATGAATATTTTTGCAGACAAATATCCATACATAAAAACAAACTGTAAGACGAAAGAACATTTTGCGAGACTTGAAGCAGTGAGTATAACTAGTAGTGCTGTACCATACTTGTTTATTCTTTAGGATTAAATTATATTTCGGCTTTTAAAATATTTGAAGCTTTCAAAAGGCTTCTAAATATGTCAAATTCTCATTTTAAAACTGACATCCTCTGTCCAATCCGGTAAGCTACAATATTATAGATTTGTATTCGTAAGGAATATAATATGCTTTTGTAGATTCGCTCCGGTATTTGCATTTTTAAGCGATCTTCCCCATTCTTGGAGGAACTACTACTCTAATAAAAAAAAAATAGCAAAATGTATACGAAATGATAGGATGGAAACAAAGACCTGTACGCAAATAAAAAGAGTACGAAATTTTTGCAAACGTACATCGATAATAAATATAAACCATCTATATCAACAGTGTTATTTTATGCGTTCACACCCTTAGCTAAATGTGCTTTAATTTGGTTCGATTTCAGTTATTGTCTACGAATAAAATAATCAGCATAATGTTAATGACGACTGTAGTGATTTTCTACATGTCATTGTTATTACTCATGAAATTGATGGGGCCTCAGTTTAAATACAAGAGCCTCGGCTTAGAGTTTAGCAAAATGTTCTTTTCCATGTCCGTACATTTATTTGTTAGACAAAACATATTTGAAAATATTTTTAAGCAAGTGTATGTTAATCACAAATTATAGAACTGTATTTTTGTGATATACATTTTTAACTAATTTTACACTGGACATTGCTGGGCGATTGCGTAACTAAACAGTACGAAATTGACCGAACGAGCCAAGCGTCTCTGCCTCGAGACGGGCAAAATGTTCTTTCGTCTGTCAGTCTGTATGCATTTATATTTGTTGAAAGAGGTGCTTTAATAGCTGTAGCTACTCTAGCCGGGAGTTCAACTGTTCGCAGAACTACTAGAAGGACAATATGAGACTAGACTGTTTAGAATACAGGACATTTATGATCGTTGATTGCACAGAACTACTTACCAATTTATGTGTGCATGTTTCTTTTCACAGAAATACACTAACGGCATCTGAAGCTGTACGGAGGATAGCTATCCATCAGATGAAGAAAGTCATGTCCAGAAAACAGCTTACGATGTTATTTGACTAAGTACAGCTTCAGTTGTTGCAGTAATCAACGAACGGTCAAAAAAGGCAAACCATGTGTTACAAGTTTAATACGAGTATGCCATGTTTTGGTCAGTCTGATAAATATAATACCACACTTACATTAAACTTTATGTACAACGAAATGTTTATATTTCGTTGTACATAAAAATCCAATTGTTCTTGATTCTACAAGAGATATTATTGATAAAGAGGTGTTAACTTATATTATCTTAAGCGTAGCCTAACCAAAAAATGTTAAATATTTAATGAAAATAAGCTGCCATTAAAAGGCTGGTCGGGTGCCGGTCAGGTATGATGTGATAACACACAAATATGTGAAGAAAGCAAAATTTTCTTGCTGATTATGCTACATTACGTATTTACGCAATCAAAAGACAATAACACTTCACGACGGTTATAAGGACATTCGATAATTGATAGGGAAGTGTGATGCGTGTGCGCGGATTTTTTTAGTTTCACCGACAGTAAGGACTGACGAAATAGCCAGATCCAAGCTAAATCGTAGCAGACATGCAGAAGTAATAAAGATTTTTCCTCTGGTTACCTGTTACTATAAAAGCTATTACTAACTGACATACGTTTTTTTAAACAAAATCACTTTTTTTAGTCTAGGTGTTCGTTAAATACGGCATGAAATAAAACGACATTCTTGCTATACACAGAAAAAATAATAGGTATTGATAATGAAACCGTTTCACTTTATCATCATACCCTCGACAAGAGTATTTAAAAATATATATTTGTTTACAATTTAAGCAATCCAATTATAATGTTAGCAGTTCTTTTTTAAGTGGCCTTGAGAAAATATAATATTCTTTAATATGGCTTTGACAAGGGGTTAAAAATGGTGATTTCAACCATTTAAACCTTAAAATACTTACTTGGTGTGCGTTTACACTCGTCTCCTTTCTCCACGAATCATACAGTAAATGGAAATGTGATACTTGGTTTAAAAAAATATTAAAATGCAAGTAAACTTTTAGTTATTTTGTCTTTAAAGAGTTCATTCAGAATGATTTACTACCTAGCGTAAATAGTCCCGGAAAAATAAAAGTTTTTTTTGCTAATCGTTTTAAACCTTTTCCGATGCAATTTTGTCAAAGTTTCTTAATAGATGTCCACGCCACTTTTGAAACATTAATAAAATGGATAGTAAAAGTTCTGAAATGAATTTCCGAAAATTCTTTCCTAGTAGACCTCTATGGGTTCATTGGTTTAGGCTCTACGTTGATTCTTAGCAAATATTAGTCAGCCAGTCAGTCAGGAGTTACTCATTTATTATATACCTACATGAGTATGTTTATTTTCACAGACAATAAAACTTAGCTATACCTTATGTGCGAAGATGAATCGTACCAGGAACGCTAGCATACGCTCATAATATTGTAAAATCACTCTAACCCGTGCCGATAATAATAATTGACACCCTGTAATGGGGAACTTCCTTGATTTGATTCTCATGGTTCATCGTTATTTTTATTTAGAAAATATTACTTTATAGATTTGAAGATACAAAAACTTAAATGGACAAATCTAATAAATTATTTATTAGACTATATGGTAGATAGAATAGAAAATCTTACCTGAAATAGTTACCTGCCATTATTTAAAGGAAAAAAAAATACGAGCATGTAACTGTCACACTGCCAAGCAGAGAGTTACCGATGTTTTTACTTACAAGTTTTTTATTAACTAGTGTAAAAGATTAAGTCGATTTGATACTGATTTACTGAAAAGAAGACGAACAAACAAAGCAAGAAATACATTTATAATATGTCTTCGAATTATTGGCTGTACAAAATCAGAACGACATTAACCGTTCATCATAGGACACGTCTTATTTTTTATATATGTGCCTCCATAGCATCTATGTATTTGACAGCAACAAGTATAAGAATTTTCTAGAAATAAAAGGGAGTTTTCCTGCGTTCGCTGAAAATAGTGACGCTGGCAAATTTACAAATCATATGGATGCCAAATGTTAATAAAAAAATAAATAAAAGAAACGTCTTGTTAATTATCAGTCGCAAGAACTTGAGAACTGGCACAATACACAGAGTGTGGTGGCCAATCAAGAATGAATAAAAAAAAAATATCAGTCGCATGACCTGTAACTTGTTAAAGATGATTTATTCCTGTTTGTCACCTTAATCTGTCCCCATAAGGTGACAAACAGGAATAAATCATAAAGATGGCGGAAAAAATAAATAATAATACGTTAGAAAAATGTTTTCAAGTTAAGTTTACTTTTCTAATATTTTAATACCTTATATCACTCTCCAGACCTCCGACTACTTCTACGCAGAGATCAAGACGATTGATACTCAGTTATTGAGGAGAAGAACAAATAAAACAAGAAACACACTGTCGCATTTATAATTGTCTGGGAATATTTATATTGTAAAATTAAAAATTAATAGGTGCAAGTATATGTATAATATCATTAAAATTTATTGTGGACGTATTAAACATATTCTTAGTTACCGCCCTGAAACTACTTTCACAGCGGCTCCTTGAGGGTGGCTGCCTCTGTTCAATGAAAGTTCCGTACAAAAGTAGGTGCCGTTAACAAATGACTGTAAACAAAAAACATGCATCATTAAACTTTTTGTTTTGTACCACAAGTATGTTACATAAAACATCAAATACCACGTCCCGTCAGTTCTACCACGAATAATACGAGCACTTAACGCCAAAGCCTTGTGATCTCGAATAACAAAAACTCTAAACTCACTATAACGAATAAACGCTTCTCCGAAAAATGTATTGTCGAAGGCATGCTCTCCGCACAACGAAATCTCTAAATAAATAATCTCAAGCTTAAGTAGTAGTAAGTAAAGGAGTTGTTTCATGTTCGGCCAACACGGTGTTCGTCTACTAAAAATGCCTAAAGATGTGTGTAATATTGTGTATTAATGAAACCTGTACCAGTCATCTCCTTCATTGTGTACAAAAATATCTGAATTCCGTGAATTTTAGTGGAAGATCCCAGGAAGATTTTTGTATCCTGAGTTGACTCGAACACTCACATGGTCTATGAATTTATTGTACCGCCCGTCATAATGAACACAACAAAAACGCGCAAATCCTCTTCTTGCTTAAATAACGTGAAAATATTTTGATTTCAATTTAATTTTGTACACTGCGATAAGTTAAGTTATTTTGAATTTGGTTCATAGATTAAAAATTGTTAATCCCTAACGTATTTATGTTACAATGTACACTGTCCTGGCCGGAGCGCTATACATTTCTGAAACATCTCTTTTTATAATGCTTCCGGTATTTGTTTTAGGAAGCCTAACAAATCGAAACAAAAAAAACTTTTATTTATCAACGAGGGCAAAGCCGCGGACGGAACCTAGTGTAACATTTATATATTTGTAAAATAATTTATAATTACACATCCTTGTGAAGAAGCTCCTCGAACCACTCTTCGTATTATTGTCGAAGCTGCAACATCAGCCTAAAAATGTCGTAAATGTTGTAATACATATTTAAAGTGAAAATTCGACTTACTTGTAACGTAATACTATGAAATACTACCATAAGAATTATACAAAACAAAATATAAATTCTAACATATCTTACAGTCGGTAAATAAATGAAAAACCTTAATTAAATTGGCTGGACTTGTTGTTTATAATAATAAATAAAAACTACTAAAATAACCTCCAACCTTTATTTTAGTCAAAAAGTTAAAAACACTTAGGTACTTACCACGAACAGTGTCCCAACAAGCAATGTAACAAATAATAGAAACAATGTTTCGTTCTTCATGTTTGCTAATATTTTGGTGCTATAATAAAGTATTTTAAATTGTTTCCAACTATTCTCGTGCTGTTTCTGTTCTGTAATGATACTACTCGTTTAAAATAATAGATATTTTAAGTTAGATGACAACAAAGCGATTGTCTTTCGATAGCGTGAAACGTTAAAATTATGTTATACTTAGTTATTTGGCGAGTTATCTTATTTTTTCCATATTTATATATATATCTAGAGACATTATATTTGAAGGGTGTATTTATTATAGGGAGTGTACTTAGAAAGGATTTTTGGGAAAATCCACCTCTAAGGGGTGGATCCAGGTTTGAAATGTTCATATTTTATTTTATTTCTCTGATTTGAATTATACAATAGACTGCTATAACTCAGCAACTTTTTTTGTTAACTAATCTGGGGCACAGTAGTGCCCTCGCCAAGTCGAGCAAAACAAGGCACGGCTGTACCATCCTTTTCTCGAAGCGGTTCGAGCCATTTTCGACCCCCTATAGCTATGTTGTGGGAGAAGCTAGAAACCCAATTTTTTTTATCTTCTACATAATATAAAAATGAATCCCTATATCCCTTGGTCACGCCATCACGCATGAACGGCTGGACCTATTTTACTTTTTTTTAGTTGTGTTTGTTATTGTCAGGAGAAGGTTCTTATAACAGAAAAAAATAAAAAAAAATATATAAAAATGAATCTGTTTGTTTCACTAAAACTCGAGAACGGCTGGGTATATCTAATTTTAGTCTTGAAATGACTGTCGTACTACAGGGAAGGTTTAAAAGCTGAGAAACATATATAACTGTAAGGCGGTACGGAGTTCGGCTGGTCAGCTAGTGACTAATAAAGGCAAACATCTATAGATATATTTCCAAATTACACATGATTTGGACAAGTACTTTAAGAATTATAGCAATGCAAGGTTTCTTAGGTTTGTCACTGATTCACTAACTTACTGATTCACTGACTCACTGGCTCACCAATTATCAGAAGGTATGTTTGTAAATACTTAGCAAATGCACACGGCTTAAGGACATTTTTTTTTTTACTGACATACAAATTGAAAATATCTAATGTTAGAGCTATGTACCTATTTTTTAATTTTTTAATATTTTTATGTATATGGATGGCTACATATTTAGATTAGTTTGTAGATTACGTTGCTGTGTGCGTTTGTCAAGTCACTATATTTATAAAAGAAATAAATATTATTAATGTTGATATAATTCTTAAAAAAAAAATATGCTTATAAGCAGGGCATCCCTGCGCAAGGTTGACAAGCAAAATCTCGAAGCGTTCCACATTTTTCGTTCGAGTTAGTGTAGCGTTATAAGTAAAATAGTGAAATATAATAGTGAAAGTGCTAAAACTTAATAACATGAACAAAGTGTTTTCGCCTTATCAACTGTAATAAGAAAAGTGCCGATGGACAAATTCTTGGAGACATTATTTTGTAGATGATTAAGTTAAACTAAAATTACTTATTAGCCTTAGACTTCGGCTAGATTGCAATATTATCAAGGAAAGTCTTTCCGTAGAGTAGATGGAAAGTTTCTGTCATAGATTTCAGAACTTTTTACGACAGAAAGAGTGCGCAGCGAGACTTGTGCATTGTGTGCATGTGCATGCGAAGAACTGAATTTTATACGATCAAAACGTAAACGTTAAAATAAAGTCGTGATAATGTCGTGAAAGATCATAAACGTTGACTAAAAAAATAAAAAAACACAAACTTACACATGTTTTATGGTTTCCGGAAAAAAAAAACTAAAACGCCCAATTTTTTAAATCCAGGGTTCAGGAGTCTCGTTTATTAAAAGAATTACCAAAAATTTGGAGGGAGGATAGTTTTAGGAATATGCGAGAGTAAGACCCATGCCCAGCAGTGGAATGCTATAAAGAATGTATTGCATGACCTTACCACTCTTAATATCTTATAATTAGTTAATTTTATCAAATAAAGAGGTGTCTTTATTAAGGTGTTAATATAGGTTTTTTAGTAAAAAAACTACACGTTAATATTATATTTTTTTTTGTAGGCACGGATAAGGCGGTCCGAAGAGTAACTGCAACGGGACCTGAAAATGTTTTTAAGTTTTTATTTCAATACAGTAGAATTATACAGATTAATGTTTTTTCAGTGCGTATTATATTGAAACCAAAAATACTAAAATTATAAAAAGTAAACCAGGAAATACGATCATGTGATAATGTATAACGCTACATTATCACTAAGTAACATAAGTTAAAAAATAAGAGATTTGCTGCTAACACCGCTAGCTAGTATATGATTATTATCACTAAGCGCAGCTAGTATATGATTATTTATATAACGTTAGTTTGTATACTGAATTTAGGCTGGTATTCACTTTTTTTTAAATTGTAATATTTTAATAGAATCATTATAATTGCACTAAGAACTAGATCAATTTGAGGTACTAATTTATTTTAGTTCTAAGTGCCTTTAGTTATTTAGGTACATGCGCATGAGCAATCCACGTACGCACAAAATTAATAGTAACAAATTCATAATTACCATATTCATTACTATTATGTGTTCAGATATACAGCTTCACTTATTAGTTTCAAACTTGTAATAAGCACATGCTTCGAACTCTGTGTCATTGTTATGAGCTATTATTGTCCTTAAAGTGCGTGCGGACATACCGTGACGTCTATTCATTTGAAAACATAATATTTAGCGAACGTCTCTGACTTTCCGTACCATATGGAATTACATAATACCTACCTAAATACTTATTTTTAAATACCTCTTCATATTTGGATGGCTTTGGTCATAAAATAAAGCCAGCTTACAAAAATAGGAAAATTGATATAAAAAGTATAGGTACTCGTACGTACTTTGATATATTTCACTTTATTTACCTGGGTGAATTGGAAACTGGAAATTTAAGAAATCCTTTCTATATCAAAAGGCGTCATAAAATGTCATCATCGAAAAATACTGCTGATCTTTAAAAAATATTTATTAATATTTATCACGCTATTTTTCCTGGATTATACCAAGAAATAAGTTGCCAATTTGAAGATTTATTAGATGGTCATATTTTTATTAGCGTGTGCATCGTGTGTGAAGAACTTGTAAGTTATAAATCAGCTGTATATGATTTTATTTAAAGCAATTTATGACATCTTGAGATACATCCCGGTAGCCAGGCAACGATGGCTCCAAGTCGTGTTGCGTTTGTTTTACATTACTTGCGTTTTGCGCAGTAGTTACACGCAAGTGCGAGCGAGGCCGTCAGACGAAGATTCAGAGTGTCTGTCAATTTTGATGTTTTCTTTTTTATGTTTGTTGTGTGGATATTTTTAGTGTTTTTTATTTATTTCAGTTGTAAATATATAAAAACAATGGCATTGCGTTACACACACGTGGACGGCGCTGTAGTTGGTGATTCGGTTGTGTCACAGGACAATTTGGTGCAGTGTCCTTATTGCCCACAGGTACGCTTTTTTAAAGGACAGAGAGGACTTAATATACATCAAGGTAAATGTCATAAATCCCTCTCTGAACCCATATTTAATTCAAACTCTCAACCAAATCATTGCTTACTGCCATCAACGGTGGCCGCAGGCGTTACCGATTTTAGTATTGAAACTTACTGGAAAACCTTGTCTCATAATAAAGTTAATAAAAGAGTACTAAAACGAATCCCTAGAGGTGCGCGTCTTTCGGTCGCTTCTGCTCTGTCTCAGGCTCTGAAAGATGTCGTGTCTAATAACACAAAACGTACCTGGGAAGATTTGTTGTCCTTCCCACATCTGCTTCAGTAAATCCACAATTTCCGGTAGCACCGGGGAGATCTGATGATGATTGCATTGAAATAACTGCTCAGGATCTATCTGCTGCCGTCTTTTTCTTCCAAAGTCTTTTCCTTTCCTTCCTGCCGGGGGCTTGGATGGATTGACTGCGCAACACGTAAAAGATCTGATCAGCGGTGGAAATGGAGAAGCTGGTGAGACCATTCTTAAGATTTTGACATCTCTCGTTAATTTGATGCTCTCAGGTCAGGTCAATGATAATATCATTCAGATTCTTTACGGTGCGAACCTATGCGCCTTAAAGAAAAAGGACGGTGGGATCAGGCCCATTGCGGTTGGTATGACATATCGTCGCCTCGCAGCTAAAATCTGTTGTAAAAAGATAGCACCGGTTTTAACTAATCTTTTTCAGCCTATATACAGCTTGGTTTTGGCTCGCGTGGTGGTTGTGAAGCTGCCGTCCATTCTGTTAGATCATTTTTGGAACAAAACTGTAATGATTTTCTGTTAAAGGTGGATGTTAAGAACGCGTTTAATTCCGTTGACAGAAGGGCTTTATTAACTCAAGTAAAAGACAAAATTCCAAATTTATATGATTTTCTTAGGCAGTGTTATGGATCTCCTACAAAATTAATTTATCATGGTAACGAAATTTCCTCCGCCGTTGGTTGCCAACAAGGAGATCCTGTTGGTCCCGCTGGGTTCAGCCTCGCCATTCAACCCATCATCCAACGTCTTCAATCTAAACTCAATATATGGTATTTGGGTGGCAATGCTAACACATTATTTTCAGATTTAGAATTTCTGATATCGGAATTACACAATGTTGGTTTAGAGTAATTTTTTTCAAAATGTGAACTGTATATTCCTGATAATCATCCCACGGAACACTTAATAGTACAAAAATTTAACAAAAGCACGTTGCGTTTACTAGGTTCGCCTATACTGGACGAATCGTTCCCTTATTGTGTTGAATAAAAAAAATCAAATTTTTTTGCAATGTTCGGACGTTTATCTAAAATTAACACTCACATGGCTTTTACAATTTTGGATACTGCCTTTTTGTTCCTAAATTTACATACATTGTTCGATGTTCACATCTTTGGAAATTCTCTGATCTTATTGAACTTCTCGACAAAATTGTTAAAGACACTCTGGCTCTAATTTTTAATGTAAATTTATTAGATCAAGAGTGGAAACAGGCTTCTCTTCCGATTAGAATGGGAGGTCTCGGTATCCGATCCATATCTGGCGTAGCTCTTCCCGCGTTTCTGTCCTCGGTTCATAGCAATAAGACTTTAATAGAAAAAAATCTGATAAAGACATCGGATGTCATTAATGTTGCTTATATGAATGAGGCTAGGATAACGTGGAGAGTCCTTTACCCAAACACTGATTACCCCCAAAATCCATCTTCACAGAAGCAGTGGGACCGGCCGATCTGTGAGCAAGCGCGGAAACTTCTCCTTAATACGTGCTCCAGCTCATCAGATCACGCCCGTCTCTTAGCGGTTTCTGAGTGAGAATCAGGTTTGTGGTTACAGGCACTCCCTTCGCCTAATACTGGGACCCTCCTTGACAACACTTCATTCAGAATCGCAATCTCCCTTCGCTTGGGTGCACCGTATTGTGCTCCACATCGCTGCCAGTGTGGCGTAAATGTCGACCAGCTGGGCCACCATGGCCTATCTTTCTCGAAAAGTGCAGGCAGGATACCCCGTCACGCTAGCCTTAACGATATTCTTCGCCGGGCTCTTACCACCGCTAACTGTGCAGCTATTCTAGAACCGAGTGGTCTTATGCGTAGCGATGGTAAGAGACCCGACGGCATGACACTTATCCCTTGGAAGATGGGGCGGCCGTGTTTAGTGTGGGACGCTACATGCGTCGACACTCTTGCACCGTCTCTCATCTTCCCGTTACTAGTAACAAGGCTGGTGCGGCGGCAGAGTCAGCTAAAGGCCTCAAAAGGCGCAAATATAGTAATTTAGATAGCGGTTATATGTTTGAGCCTTTTGGGGTTGAAACTCTCGGGCCTTGGGGACCGGGAGTAAAATTATTTTTCAAAGCCCTAACAAAGCGTCTAGTTGACGCTACTCGAAATCAAACTGCTGGCCTCTACCTGGGTCAGCGCATTAGTATTGTCATTCAACGAGGCAATGGGGCCAGCATTTTGGGTACTCTACCAACTGGCAGTGGTTTAGATTTATATTAGTTTTAATTTTTGGATGTTGCTTTTGTACATGTAGTTTATAACTTTGTATTCTTTTAGTTAAAATTTTATCATGTTTTATAAGTTTGTGCAATAAAGTATACAGGCGTCTATACAAAAAAAAATCCTTTCTTAGTGTGCGTCGACGACACTTTCTTTGCCTATTTCGCCTATTTCGACATTCTAAAACGTTCCCGATTACAACGTTTGGTCGGATATTTGAATCTAAATCTCGTCTACCTATATTCCTTAGTTATTACCTAAATCAAATTACTTTACTCGGAATACGGTTTGTTCTACTACTTATACTGTGTCCCCAAAAATATTATGAAAAGAAAAAAATATTCTAAGTCAGGGAATGCTTAGTATTGTTCTTATAACTCATGTTTACCTTTCTCCATATTTTAATCCTTACTTCACTCGTGGTCTCATGCGACGAAGCAACGCACTGGCCTTTTTTGGATTCCAGATTCCCACGCTATATAAATGTATAAACATTCTAAGGGCAGTAAAGAGTAATGATAGATATAGACATGGTATTTGGAGATATTATTTATTATAGGCTGTAAAGGTTTACAGATAAAGGATTATTGGAAATGACAAACAACCTCCAATCGGGCCATGTGGTGGTTCCAAGTTTCAAATGTTTTGTATATTTAATTTTATGTCTCTGTTTTCTACTATACTAAGAACAACATACTTACAACATATTTATAATTAAATTATTATATTATTCATTATAATTATTAAACTTACTTATTTTATATTAGTAAATAAGAAATATAGGTAGGTACGCAAAACACTCTTAAGAGTAAAATATTTATTGAACATCTACATACACAAAATGATTATAAATTTAATTACTTAATTAAGATTTATACATTTACTATCATATTTTATTTACGTCATATAAAAGCTCAACATTGAGACGCGTTAATTAATGAGGCTGTTAATAACTTTCAAACTATATAAGCATATCAAAATGGGCATGTGTTTTAGAGTGAAAATATTGTTAATAGTATAGTACACTTATAGTTCTATAGAGATTGATCAGTTCCTTCGGACCTGAAGCACTTGCCCAACTAAGCTTGGCCATCACAATGGCTTCATTCGTCTTTGAAACCGATACCAAAAATAAAACATGGCAACCCATACTAATGCTAGATCTTTTCACGATACCGCTCACTTACGATTAGATGTCTAATTACCATTCACACATCTTTTTCAACAAAACAATTCATAAAAAACATAAATGTTAACTATTAATGTATTAAACATAAATGTTAACAATTAATGTATTAAACATAAATGTTAACTATTAATGTATTAAACATAAATGTTAACTATTAATGTATTAAACATAAATGTTAACTATTAATGTATTAAACATAAATGTTAACTATTAATGTATTAAACATAAATGTTAACTATTATTAGTATAATAAGTGGTTAGAAGTGACTTCAAAAAACCCTACTGTTATATCTTTAAAACGGTGTATCACCTTTAACATAATTTTTATATTAATTTTGAAGTGCCCGTGTTACTCTCGGTCTAATACGAATCTATTGACATCACTCACATAAAAATACGACAAGCCATTTAGGCTTTAAGGCGTGCCAAAGAAATATACATACATATACACATACATAAACTCGAAAAATATAACTCTCCTTCTTTTGTAGTCGGATAAAAATAAGGGTCACGGAATAACAATTCTCTCGTATGTATTATTATTATTTATTTACTAATTTGCTTTCTCCCATGGCTTCGCCAGCGTTTACAAGTGAAATATTTTTTCAATTTATGCAACATTATTCTCTCTTTATTTAGGCTTCCTATAAACCAAAACCATAGTAAGCATAATATTATTTTTTTAATGGTGGAGGAAATTATTAGAGGACTACTCACGGACATTTTTAGGTGGAAGAAATAAGTATCTTTGGCTTGAGCATCTACAGCGAGGGCTCTGTTTTTAACGTAGATAAAAATATAGATACTTACCGAATAACTTTTTTCGAAATCATTATAATGAGTTCGAGCACGATTGGTACTTATCAGCAAACCTGTATCCACCCTATATCAAGGTCACAATATTTTTACTATTTTACTGTCACTATAATAATAGTATTACTAGTAATATACAATATCTATCGAACTTGTATAGCTTACTCAATGCTGTGCAGTGTTGCTCAAATTGTTTTACTCAATGCTGCTCAGAGCAGTGTTGCCGGAAGTGTTTCTTACTCAATGCTTTTCACATCAGTGTTGCTCAAATTGTTTCTTACTCAATGCTTCTTGCAGAAGTGTTGCTCAAATCGTTATTTTAAATCAGTTATAAACTACAACTTCCATCGCGGCGTTTCAATACAGACGCCTTCAATTTTGCAAATTGAACTTTGCCTTTTGCTCCCAGCGGTCAACCCTCAATTAGTTCAAAAAGCACTAAATATTCTATTACTCCATAAATTCACCTGGTATGTTTATTGTCAGGGTTATCTGTACATCCGACCAATGTACAGTGCTGTCGGTAGTATTGCATGTTTTTATTTTTTTATAAATTATAAAGATATTTAAATAAATATATCAAGCAAGGCTCAGTATCAGCTATCGGTGTATTTTTTGCGGCTATTTTAAAATCTAAATTATCATCAGTTTAGTTACGATCACTAGTGAGAGTTGTTTTACATCTGAAGTATTTATTGTATTCAACAATGGAGTGTTTAGTAAGACGTGTAATTAAATGTACGTTTCTTACAGTCAGTAAGTTGGTCTGTATGTCACGTTAATGACTTGGTGTGAAGCCAAATCACTGTCTCACAGTCCATATCGCCGCTGGTCCATCCCTTCATACATTATTCAAGGCGTACCGGGCATCATGCGCTTATATCGGTCGAGCCTATACGGTATATTGCTTTATTTCCCTCCCGAAAATAATATGTGGATAATGATTTTCTTTCTTGATAATGAATTTTTATATCTGTAGAGATTTATGTATTAGTCATAGTGAAAAGTAGCCATTAGGTACTGAATTTATTGTAGAACAATATTGTGGTCAACGTAAGAGTGATTGGGATTTTTGTACTATTACATAAGAAAATTATTGTGTCAGACACAGAACAAATATCTAGAAAAACAAATCGAGTAATTTAGAGCATGCCAAGTCAACTGACACTTGTCTACTATTGTCTTTGTTACCAGCGCCACCAGCATACAGTAACTGAATCAGCATCGTAGCAACACACACAAAAGGGAGTCGCGCTAACAAACTGTACTATTCCCAAAAAACCTGACAAACAAATGGCAATGCGAACATTTTTTTGCAAAAAGAAATTCCCCTCTCCTCATTTTTATCGTTACTCTTGTTCTCGTGATGAACATTAACCTGTTCAAAAGTTGAAACGTTCCTCGTACTCATATACTCCTAAAAGTTTTGTTTTTCAGCGGTAAATGCAGCCGACCCATTTTTTCCTGTTTAGTTTGAGTGAAACTTCATGGATATTAACTTGCATTGTGGAAAAGACGTGTGTTTACGCACTGAAAATGTATGTCAGTTGTTTGCCATTTTTGTATTAAAAACACAGTTGCAAAACATAAAAATCATTACAAAATTGATAGTGATTATCAAAAAGCTGAACCATATTTTAGAACACTGTAGGAACTTTACCTTTCTTTTAGTCAAGACAATGACAAATAGGACTCCAATAGAATCAATTATCACAATAAGCCTATTTTTATCACTTTAATAATATTTACTTGTAATCATACGAATATAGTAACAGTTATGATGATCTATTATATTATTAACAATACTATCCAGGTTAAGTAAAATATCCACACACAGGAGAAGCAACAACTTTACAAACTTTTAACTTTTCCCTTATATATAGTTGTTTTATCAATGAAAGTTTCATAGAAGTAGACAGGTAACAGTTTTAGTTTAAAGCCAAAAGAACATCAGGTTCTACCAATTTAATAAAACATAGGTTCTCTAAGGTTCCTAAGCCAACTGACGGCTCTGTGATAGTTATCATACTTTGGTAGTATCAGTTTTAGATCCGAAGTTACACATGTCATTCTGTAGAACAGAAGTAAGCGTAATAATGTGTCAAAAAGCCATTTTGTTTATTTTGCACTTACCCATAAAAGAAAGTTAAATTGTCACTTAAGACCTTTAAATGTTGCAGTGGAAATACTAACTAAAATTCTTCTCCACATAATAATTTTAAACCTGAACCGCACGAGTGTACTTAGAGTTTGCCTTCCACCACCTGGCAGGTAATAAAAGCGGTGTCCGCACATAATCTCACCGTGTAATCTCCGAGTGTGGTTTACCTCACGCCGCGGTACGAAAACGGCAGTATCTCTTGCTATAGACTTAATATACAGTGCCAAGTTTAAATCTAACTAAAGGTTTAGAATACTGAAAATACCGACGCCAAATTCAACTAAAAATTGTGTTTATACTAAATACATAGACATAGAAAAAAGATAATTTAAGGTTGAGTGTTTTAAGCGATTGTAATTAAAAAACTCATGAACAATAATGAAAGAAACAATTGATCAGCGTCAACAGATAAACAATAGCTGAAAAAGCGAAGAATATCTCGAAATGTTTAGCAACAGACAATGAACATGTCATCGAGCACTGGTCATCATAAGTTCTTTAAATTTGCGTCAAAGCATCATCACGGGGCGTCTCGTGCCCCCTGTGGGGAGGGCACAAGGTACGGGGGTCTAGTTAAAATCTATTTCCCCGGGCTGGACGCTGGAGCCATCAAGCCCCAGAGAATTTATTTTCAAGGGAGCTTCTGCGCCCGGGGTCCGTGACTGATGATGAATTCCATAATCCACTCATCACGCTGTTCTGGCAGCAGGTCCGCATTTTCTAGGGGGCGTCGTCATGTAGACATCCGCAGTCGGCAGGATGGTGTTATGTGGAGGGGAAGCTCCTGGAGAGCCACTATCCATGGAAATAGTGGATAGCGGCCAGTCCCCTCTGCGCTGCCTGTTGCAGGTCTTCTCCTGGCGCAATGACTGCCAATAGTCCCACCAGGGCGCCCATCAGCGTGGCGATGGGTTCCTGGCCGGGGGCGCCAGACGCTGGGCCGGAGAAGGGGTAGTGTTGAGCTCGAGCTTGAGGCCGTTGGTCGAAGTGAAGTCCCGGTGGAGGTGTTAATTGATGCATGGGGTGGCGCTGGTGCTGCCTTCGCCCATGCAGGTGGTGTGACGGAAGGTGCCCCTGCTGATAGTGAAGAGTGACGCTATGCGTCACCGTCGTTTGCATACTCGCTCTGGTCCCTGATGGCTGCGTGGTTGATGCTGTTGACACCGTGCTAGTTGCAGTCGATCGCGTTGTTAGCGCTGACTGCATCTCGGTCATCGGTGTCGCAGGGGGGAGGGTTTGCAGTTGTCCCCCCTCAGCTTGATCCCCTCGTCTGGCTGCACCCTCTTCCAGGTGAGGTCGCCGAGAGGGAGGGAGTGGCTCTGTTGTAGGTCCCTCAGTGGTAGATGGTTGGAGATGGGGCAGCTGGGCAGTCCTTCTTCTCCGTCTTAATCCGCCCCTGCGCTTCCTGCGCCTGGGGACGGTGGTGATAGTTTCGGGCGGGGCTGGTGGGACGCTCATCATCCCATTGGGGCCCCACGGTCTCTTTTAGGCCACTGTTGGAAGGCTGGCGACCGTCGGCTCCGTGGAGGGCCGTGGTGCAGGGACTATAGAGGATCGCCCTCTAACCGCTTCGCCTCCTTTTCCTCCTCGTCGCCCAGGTCTTGAGGCCTCACCTGGCATATTCGCAGGCGGGCGCAATGTGGTCTGCATTTGCGATGCGTGTGCTTGTGCGTTCCTACTTCTTGCTGCCATCGGAGCCCGCGGGGGTGGGGCACGTTCTGGTACATTGGGGGAACGCCTTGGTGGAACAGCTCCAGTTCCAGTCTGTGAGGCGAGTGGAGCGCCTCCTCGAACTGTAGGATGGTGCTGTTCGGTGTGCATGGGTCTCGGGACGCCGGGAAGCTGTATTTTGCTCTTCCTCGCTTCCTGGCGGAGGACGGGGCACAACCTGCTGTTAGCAGCGTTCCGCCCCTGGCAGTTGGCGCAAAGCAGTGGTGCCTCTGCTGCGTTGGGGCACTCGGAGCCGGGGTGTGCCCCTGCGCACTTCACATATTTCTGTGCTCGGTGGCAGTGGGCCGATGAGTGCCCGAAGAGCTGGCACCTGTGGCACTGCGGGATTGTGGTGCGCCCTTTCCATGCCTCGAAGACCACTCGAGGCATGTTGAGAAGCTCTGTCGTTGAGAAGAGTCTCACCAGCTGTTCCCTCCCCATCGGTTCCAGCTAGAGATGATAGACGTTTTGAGACGCTCCGGGCCTGGTGGGGAGCGCCCGGGCGAAGATGGCAGCGTAGCCGAGGGCCTTGAGTGCTTCCACGATGACCGCTCCCTCGGTGCCTTGTAGAAGTCCCCACAGCGCCGCCTTCACCGGCTTCTCGCTCTCAAGGGAGTAGCAATACCAGGACAGAGTGGGCGTTCTGGTTTGCTCCTCGGTGAGGTAGCTCTGGATGGTACGGTACTCCTCGGCTGATTTTGGCCTGAAGCGAATGCCCCTGTCGAGAGGCTTGGCATTAGATGGATAGCCCAGGCGTCTTCTGATCTCTCCCATGTGCCTGGGCCAGTCGGGAAGTTCTTCAACCGGGGGGTAATTATCGGGGGGTAAGATCCCCCGGTGGTCTGGCGTGAGCTGGTGGCTCTTGTTGGTACTGCGCTGGTGCTGGGTGGCGCCCTTCACGCAGCCTGCGACTGAGAAGGCGGCGGCGAGTGCATAGGAGCGTGTTTTTTTTTCTAGTCCTGCTTGTTAATGCATAATGGTCCAATTGTATACAAACTGCTGGATATACAAGAGTTTTAATTTTTATTCAATAATTTTATATCATTTAATTTGTATTTTATTAATGGTACGTTCTATCTATTTTTCGCTCTAAATAATAAAAAAGAAATAATATTTTTTTCAGGTGGATGTAACAGCTAGGCGACGAGTGGCCCGATCATCCTATCCACAATCATGTGAAATTATAAATTCTCATATATTTTTATAACACTAGCCCGCTTTGATAAATTTTCAGAGTTATGCTAACATTAATCATTTGTAAGGCTTCCTTAAGTCAAAACCAGAGTAAGATGTAGTTATTATTAGGGCTTCGACTGGTACGAATTACGCTGAAACCATGTGACATAACCGTCACGTGGTTTCAGCGTAATTCGTACTGAATACGGTATGAACTACGCTGAAACCGGTATAAACTACGCTGAATGTGTGGTGTTCGTATCAGTGAACTTACTTACGTGGTATTCAATGTTTTATTTTTCGAAGTTAAGTTACATACTTATGGTACAGAACTAAGTTTATTTATGCATGTTTATTCTTGCAGCAATATATTAACGGCTTCCAATGTTGTGCGCACAATACTTTGTATCGCACAGAAACTGAAATCTCCAGAGAGCCTTAATTTCTACAACTACAGTTAGAACGGTAACCAAGGACGTTTAAAATATGTTAACCAAGAGTATTTGTAATATATATATATATAATTTTATTTTTATGTTTATTATTTGATTTTTGAGATTACAGGAGTCTATTATCCAAAAGAACATGAAATTTGCTACGGCACCGTATACCAGGCTATTATAATAACGTTTGAGAAAGACCTGCAGACCCTTAATAAGTAAATTATAAATAATATTTAGTAATGGTTAATGCCAACAAAGATTTTGGTTAAAATCGCAAATAAATTGTAGTAGCGATATCGATCGTTCGCAGTACTACTGATAAATATTTTTAAATACGAATGGTTTGCCTTTGCTGGTTTCATAAGAGAGTAAACACAATTGGTCGATCAGGATAAGGATATTTTTACTGTATTATAAGTCACGGTCTATTGGATCAATTTTCATATGTAAACGTTCACCTCAGTTTATTGTAGCGTAATTTGTACGTAAACATTTGCAGATTAAGATTAATTTATATGTAAATGGATTAGACTGGGAGACACACGGCAAATTTCTTTACTTTTCTTTGTAGTAAACTTGCTAGCTCTGTGAACTGCTGACCTTACAACCAACATTTATGTTTCTGCACACACAGAAAAAAAACATATAATAACCTTTTTGTATTCTGTTCCTAAAGAATTAAAAACGGGAGCCTATTACTGAGACTTTGTTGTCCGTCTGTATGCCTGTCAACAGGCTGTATCTCATGTATCGTGTTGGTTTGACATCATAAATTTTCACAGATGATGTATTTCTGTTTCTTAAATAAAGATATAATAATACTACGACGCGAGTACAAATTTCTAAACAAACAGAAAAAGTAAGATGAAACAAATATTTGCCACACTCGAAGCAGAGACGTTTCGCTCACTTGTTCAAAAATAAATATTTTCAGCAATGAAAATGTCCAGTAACACACAGTCTATTTTGTATAGGAACTGTTTGCCTATTGGCGACAATAAGGGTGTGTGTTGTATCTAAATGATGTATAATATTGATCGAATGTAGATCACATTGTTTGGATTGCTTACAGGAAATGGGTTGTGCAAATATTTTGATCTTACGAATGTATAAACCTAATGTATAAGCCAGTTGAACAAGGTCTCCAGGTATTCCCAACTGGAACCTAGATCTAATTTTGGCACATAGATCTAATTTTATCGAAGAAACGTAAATTTAAAAAATCAAAATATGAACTTCATACCCATTCAATGGATTCTAGGTTCGAAATTCTACAGATATTAATGACATAAATTACAGTCAAAAATTTATAAAAATAGTAGTAGCACTTAGCCGATTATTTCGTATTAGACCTATCATTTAAAGGTGTTGCGCATATCCTTGGAAAATATTTTTGAAATCGGCCGGTAAATACCACCGTAGTAAACTTTTGTAATTTTTTGACAAATACTCTCCCAATCAAAAATCTCCGACGAGAAAAAAATTCTAATAATTCGTAGAACCTGTATACTAAGCTTCGGCAAGAAAGTTGAAGACTACCTGTAAGAGTCAGTACCGAAATCTCTACTAACATATCATTACAAATGAAAGCAAATTTTGCCAGGCTTGAAGTGGAGATGTTTTACTTGGAAGTCAAAAAGTATAAAACGAAATAAATAATAATTATAAGAACCACGGAACGAATCGAAAGAAAACAAAAGCGACATGGAGAATGGGAGCATAACCATAACCTTACATTACAACGTCCCTATCCCAAATTTACTAACAGAAAAAATATTTACCCTAACATACCCACAGACCACAAACGATGGCGGAACGGCTGAACACCCCTCTTAAGTATTTACACGACAATAAAAATACAAGTCGATATTCCTGATAACAGGAAAGAGGGGCCCAAAAAGTAATATTTATTCAGTCGTAGCCAAAAACATAAAAAGGCACTTATCTTACGCGAGCCAACACTCTTCTGAAGTAAACTGTGTGCCTTTATCTGATGATATTAGCATTACCATATACTTACAGAATACTCGTATTAAAGTTTTTCACACTTATAGGATTGAAGTAGATTAAAGTAGCCTATATAATAGTGTTGCCATAAGTCGACACTTTAGTTAAATAAGGCTAAAAATAAAACACAGCGGAAACCTAGTCTATCTGCCAAAATAAGACCGAAGATAGACTTAATTTAATTTTATGGCGGCCATGGTTAAATTTACTGTATTTAAATTTTTAATAGCAGATAATAATAATCTTCACTTCACTAATCTTGAAGTCGATAAACTACAAAGTACAGAGTAATTCAATAAGAAAAACAGTAGAGACTAAGTGGTGAACATCTTGTTAAGGTTTAATTTTGCAAAGTTAATACTGTTTAATTGATATCAGATGATAAGATAAGTAAATTGGCTTTAGATGGCCTACTTTTGATTCCCGAACTGCCAGATTAGGGACAGATTATAATCGTTGCGAGGAATCAGAGAAGCTAGTTGCCAGTTTCCTCGCAACGATTATATCGGGCTTTCTAAACAACTTCCAAAAAGAAGGAGGTAGTATATTCCATACTCCCGAGGTATAAAATATTTAGTATAACAATAAGTTTTCTAAGAGGATTTTATTGGTAACTTAAGTTTAAAACTTTAAAAATTATAACCAGTAAGGCTACTGACACGCTATGATCATTTACTTACTTGGATTAACAGCATGCCCTTCATCGACGACGTGCATAGATAGGTGAAGAAGAACTAGCACCGTCGCTGACAACTGAAACAAAAAAAAAACACAAGAATCAAATACTATATTTCCCAATTCGGCCATTAAATAAAATTTATAAAAATTATATCAATCCGTTTCTCACTTATGGAAACTTTAGAACTGTCAAATTAGGTAAGTTTCATATGTTTGGCCTGCCCGATTCGGGTTCATTATTTTATGTATCACCGAAGGTCAGACCTGAAAATCAGCGCTGCGGTGAAATCTGTGGCTGTTGCTGCGCTTATGACCTTTTTTCACTCGTCACTACAGTGGTAGCAAAAAATTGCTTTCTTTAATGGTATGTGTTAATGTCATTATGTCTCATTTGTCTTATCTTTGTCTTATCTTTATAAACGTATTCTTTCTTTCTTTTTTTCTTTCTTTTAGATAATAACTAACAGATTTGCTATCTGGTCTGTCTGCACAGAGGGGCCGAACAGATCTTCTGTGACTATTTTGGCTTGTATAGTAATAGCGTGAAAAAATAAGGCAGATAATATCGATCTGTCTTATTTTTTGCGCCCCGCAACATTCAGTTTATATTACAATATTACAACTGAATTGTAAAATTGCTTGTTTCTACAATTTCAATGTCGTTGTTATAATGATACCTCGCTTGTGATCTTATGTATACCTATTTCCTTCTACCAACTAGGTCTTCCTATTTAAGACTCTAATATACTCGAAGGCATCAGGCCTCTCAGTTGGTCTAAATATAGACAATTCTAAGGAACTTATTACTTTATTGGTCTACGTTCGACGTATTACAACAACGTATTATGACGTATCGCTAGTCTAGTGGTATCATGTAGTTATTGTAGAGTATACGTTACCCAAAACAGCGGTGCATGCCAAGTTTTCGTTTCGTAAGTCATGTACTATTGGAAGACATATCCAAGTATTGAATTGAGAACGTAGTATTTTCATAAAATACTGAAATTGTTCTTTTAAAGTCTGACAGATGAGCTTTAGAGCAATTTGTATTTTAGATATCGTGTATCGAGGATTTTAATCTTTTTAAATAAAAAAGTAAGACGTAACTAACTGACTGACTGACGGGTCACAATTAACGGAAAGCCCAAACTGCTGAAACTAGAGACATGAAATTTGGAGGACATACAGAGTTTTCGATTACAGGTGTACTAAGCTGGGGGTCAATATACTCATCCTAATGATCACATTTTAGTATAAAACTAACTTTGAATTTGAGAAAAGAAATCAGCAGCTGTTTTGTAAACGACCGATCAACTTTTTGTATGGAACTGCTGACTACCCATTTTTCAAAATCGGTTCATGCGTTTGGGAGCTACGATGCTACAGACAGACACACACAGAGACGTCTAACTTATAACACCGCATCTATGGGATCATGTTAACACTTTGTTAAAATGATCCCATAGATGGCGAATACAAACCAAAATCTTTTTTACATATTAGTGATCCCGAACAAATCCCGAACTGAACACCCTAAATGCGCTTCATTATAGAAGATAGATATAATATGGTGTTATGAAGATGTGGTTTCATGATCCGGCAATAATTAATTAAGGCGCACATGTTGCTTGTATATCATATACTAAGATATACATAGATGCAAAGCGCAACAGACCCAATCTAAATAATATTATTGAGTAGAACAACAATAATCAGTACCCATAACTAATATTATAGGAATCATTTCAATCAGCAACATGTACCTATCTTCGTTTAAAAAGCAAGTTTAGACAACGCACACTGGGCCATGATTGACACCTGTCATATTTAAAAAGTACACATCAATTTAAACCAGTGGTGGCAGTTTTCCCGCGTATGCTGAAAAAATTGCGTCTTTGTTTGTGTATATAATAATGATTCCATAAGTTTTAATGTGTAATACTGGTGGATTGTTACCTATTAATGTCTTGTTTATGTACACAAGTGTGAGGAAGCGATAAAAAGACAGAATAACGAATCTCCATAGAAACCCTGGAAAAGTCCACCGCTTTATAAGGGTACATGACTTGACCACGATGACTTGTTTCTTGATATTTCACCTAACTTAATTGTGATCAATTTGAAAATTGATAAACTTGACGCTGGCAAATATACAAATCATATGGTGCCATATATCTAAAGGAAATAAATAGTGGTGGTATCGTGTAACGTTAGCTAAGGAAGTGAAAGATTCTTAGATTCATTTTTACAAGTCGCCACTTCAAGTCGATCGAAATAAAACGAAGATTCATATTACTATGTTTTACTTCTATCGCCGCTAACATTACGTGTAAACGTCATCTTGAATATGGGTTAGTTTTTACTCAGAAGCGGTGTAACAGCAATGGAATCTATCAAGAACAAAATAGTAGCATTGTTTACCTTAAATTATTGCCATTTTAAACTATTAAATTTGAACCAACAATATGTCGATGGAATACATAGACAAGATTATTTTTTAACACGTTAATGTATTGCCACTGAATAATACCCCTCAAAATTACCTAGTACCTAGTTTTTTTTTTAGATGTGACAACCTCGTTGTGTCTGAAAAGTACTCGGACAAAAAATAGAGGGACCACAGTCCAGGCGTACTTCTTTTAAGACTGAAGATAAATAAACTGGTTAGGTAGACACACACTACCACATTTAAATTAAAATAATCTTCAAACAACACCTTCCAAAAACATTAAAAGCATTTGTAAGCTGCAGTACAATGCAACTAAATTGCATTAAAATTCCCTTTGTCTGCGTCCAAGAGCAAAATGAAAAATTGTATGCAAACCTTATGTAAAGCTCGCGCCTGCATGGCCCGGAGACTCGATTATTTATTTTTTACGAAGTACAATGAGAGAGACCCGACTGCCAACAGGAGGATGATGTATTTTTTTAATTGTATATTTGTAAATTATTAATTTGTATGTATGTATATAACTTCCTTAGTACCGTCTACAAAAAAAATGGGGAAAAAATTATAATAAAAATAAGCAAATGCGCAATGAGGAAACCTGCTTGTCGGAGAAAGTTTCCAAGATAGGCAAAGTTAAGAACAAGCAGAATTGAACCCGAGACCGGCCGCAGCACTCGAAGTATTCTAAGCTAACTAGGTCACGCGGTAGGCAAATAAGTACGTAATTGAAGTAAAGCACGGAAGGGTCGTTTTAATTAAATAATACCCTCCCCTGCGTTGTAATAATTAGCATTTTATGAATTTTACAACGACTTGGGTGGGAGACGCTAATTTAATTTTTCCTTAGAATAATTTGCGCTTTATAACCTAATTGAGTAAAAAATCAATCAAAAAGTAAGTGATGAATATGCAATCGAGTTTTGCTCGAAAGTTTATGAATATGCAATTGAAATTAGTTAGAGCGATCAATGCACTTTTATGTGCTGGCAAAAATTCAAGCGTTTTATTCCTGTTTGTTCCTCAATCTGTCTACATAAGCATAAGTTTTAACCATTATTATTAATAAAAGGCACAATATTTGTTTGTAGTTTTTAATTAAAATTTTAGTTCAACTATTGCATTTATTAAGAAACTAGCACGGCCTTGCCTGCGTTTAGCCGGTTTTTATTCTAGGATCTCGAATTATCCCTATGCAAAATTCCGACTTAATCTGTCACTCGGTTGCTGAAGAAGAAATGGAATAGAATAGAAAACTCTTTATTGTATGCACGTATAAATAATACAATAAACTTAATATAACTTATGATTACCGCCTTATCGCTAATAGCGATCTCTTCTGTGCAACCTTTGGATGGAGAGAAACTTGAAAGAAGAAAAAAACTTGAGAAAAAAAAGAAGGGAAGGACAAACAAACCAACAATCAGTTTCGTTTTATAAGAAGTGGGGATATTTAGCGTAGCGTCTCAGTTTTGAGACCGGCAATTTTCCTAATTTCACTTCAAAAAGGGGAGGTACTCAATTCTACAATTTTTTTTTATGTTTATTAGCTGAATTCTCGGGGATGCACTAATTTTTAAAATGCTTTTTTTAAAAGTTTTTTTGTTAAAAGGTTTGTTTTAAAAATCGAAATAAACGAAAAAGCGCCTTTCTTAATGAAAATCACATTAATTGGGTTGAATAAAGGTTGCAGAAATACCAGTTTACCTTAAAGTCTCAGAACGTAAGGAACTGTATAAAAATTCTATGCTAGTATTACTTCTGCAATTTTGTAATTATATTAACGTGTAATAAAGAAGTAATAAAGTTCATTTCAAATAGCAAGCTGCACTTCAAATATAGCAGCTGCTGAAAACTTATTACTTTCTTGGCGGCTTGCTTCACGTACATACGAGTGGAACATCTTCTAAATATCTGACACTTTGTTGGCAAACACAAATATAGTTTTATGTACACATTACGAGTACAGTACTTGCTTTATGTTTTTGATCGACCTCCAAATCAAAATTGAGTTCCCAAGTTCTATGTACTGGCTTTAAGGTGTACTAATCCGATGACAGGTCACTGTACTCATTATTATGAATTACTCTAAATAAAAATCCTAAAGAAAAAGATTAGCAGTTAAAAATAATACATAAAAGAGACCATCGATACTTGTAAAGCTTATTTATTTAAATCAAATGTTTATGTTTTTGCATCAATATATTTTTTATTACATTATGATAATTCCTATACAATTTTTGAGCTATTGTATGGCTTTAATCGCGGGCTTTGACCGCGGCGACCGTATCAAGAAATGCCGTAACGAAAATAAACCTAACGCCATCCACTCCAAACGGCACAGCGGTGCGGCGTTTCAGTTCGACAGACTTCGGCACGGTGTTTGTGTGGATGCTACTACGAGTAGACGTATGCGTGCAATAGCTTTACCGCGGCAGTCCCCAAGTAGTTCTTTAACTAGCTGAGAACAGTAAAATATTAAAAATGTTAGTAACCTACTATTGACAGATATTTATACATTAGATACTTTAGTTAGCATTTAAGTAGGTACGTAATATCTTCAGTCATTACATATCTACTCGTGACACAGTCCTGAAAATTGAAACATTTTTGTCAAATAAATGAAAAAATCAGTAACTCCGTATTTAAAGCTTACGACGTCAAAAAACAAATTACTCCCAATTCACTTTACGAATGCAAAAACATATTTTTCAATATAAAATACAGTGACGAGAGTTTAGTGAGGCACAATTTTACATCGCACTATATTTATGAGCGCAGCGTGAAAAGTGAATGCCGATATGGGACAAACGTGCATGAAATATGTTTTTCGTGTTTTCTATTAGTTATTTAACTTGCAACAATTTCATTATTAGCAGAAACCTCCTCCAAAGTGGGTAGATATTTTCCTCTTTCTTCTCCTCCAATAGGAGGTTTTGTGAGAATAGTTAGTGATCTAAATCTTTTTAAACTATTTCGGAAAAGACGAGGTTTTCAAATCGTTGGATTCTTATTTTTTTCGATCTTATTTATGTTTAAATTCTGATTTCTAAGTGACGACTGGACCAATTCTCTCCCACCTACTTTTAAATAAAATTACTCCTGTAGTTTTTGATGTGTATTAAATTGTCTTAACAACCATGATGATATTCCTTTTTGTGACGTAGGTAAGTTTTCCTCGCAGAATTAAATTTATTTTTAACTTTTTTAAAGTATTATGTTATCTTACATAATGCCAATAGTTAAATAAACTTACAACCAAACCATATTTAAGACATATACGTGAGCATATTTAGTGAAAATACTCAGAGCTCAAAGAAACTCTATCTGAATACTAAAATTCATATTTCCAGCAACATTATAAACTTCCGGTAAATGTACCGTGCCCCGCATAAAACACCGCTGAGCAAAAATATTCCATCTTGTCCGTTTTTACCCGAACGAGTTAGTTCTAAACAAACTTTCTGGATGTGGCACGACTCACGAATGCGCTTAAAATTCAGACCAGCTGCGGCTAGAATTTAAGTTTTATTTTATTTTAATCTAAGCGCAGCCACTTGATGGTGTTTTAGGTGGTCGTGTTTGGAGACAATATTCATTTTGTGTACGTGAGACATTAGGACTATTCTTGTATCACTAATTCAAGAGTCTATATAAAAGCGTCGGTGACATTTAGATTTAGAGGGCTATAAGCTTATTAACTCATAAATTCTAAATGTCACTCCACCTGCAAAACCTTGACTTTCTATTAATATAACTTCTGTTTAGAGTTTGTCAAATAATATAATAATTATCTGAAAAACCGTTAAAGAAACGGTTTTGATCATATAACAAAATTTTGAATTAAAAAACAGATGAATTTGAATTTCGTTAATTACTTAAGTACGTACAAGTTCCAAAAACTTTATTAATGAGACTTATTAAAAAGCGAAAAGTATTCCTTTACAGATGACTTTAATTAAATACTAGACGGAAACTCTGATTAAGAATAGCACAGTATCAGTATCTGTAGAGAAGACAGTGGCTTGCTATTAATCCTTGGACTTGCCCCGGGACTAAGTTAAATGGTGGATTTAAATACGACGTTATTAGAGTTCGGAACATTTCCGCTAACTTTAGAATACCTGCTTTACTGTTACAGCTTCTTGCTCGAATCTGTAAGTATCTTAGAGAATGTACTGAATGTAAATATACTTAACAAACGTCGGTAATTACTTGTCACAGGCTTCATAATTTTAGGTACTTTTTTCTGTTTCTTATTGTTTTAGTTATAAGTTATGGGTACTCCACCAGACAGACAATTTAATTACATTTGTATGGATTTATAGGGTTATAAAAGAAGACAAACAATCTACTTAGGTAATTTAACTAAGTCCAAATTATTATTACATTTTTGAACATTCTGTATAACTTGTATACCGGAAGAATAAAACATTACATGTTTCTTATTGTAATCTAGTTTGCATAATGGAGTGTAGGTACATGAATAGTTCAAGTACCTCTACACTCCATTGTGCAATAATAGTTTTCTTTTACTTTAGTTTTTGGATTAAGATTGAAATATCTAACCTTGAAAATCATTTACAATCTAAGGCAAATATTGTATTTGTCAATATAATACAATCCCAATTCCACAACTTTACAGCGCTCAACGTTTTCGTTAAACTTTTTACTGAGCCGATGCCAAATACGAAAACTATATTTGTCAAAGTTCAGCGCCAAGTTCGGCATCAAGCTTGATAAAACTGCTTCCAGAACAACATTGTTCAAAAGTACCGAGAAAATGATCCTTCAGTAATGCCCTAGAGGCGAAGAGTTTTGCAATATTGAGAATAGGTCTGTTCTAAAACAACTACATTACATATATTTAAGTACAGACCGCGTACGAGTTTCAGACTCAAAAACAGGATTCTATAAGTGTACTCTCATTGACATGAGACCATGACCTTGACAGGTCGACACTGGGACTGGGTGCTTGCGGGGTATGAAGCGACGGTCGGGCGCGGCGCAGGACTCCTCAGCCTACCTGTAGAGGATGATATAACTTATGTAGGCGCCAGCGGTTTCCAGGGCTGCCTACAGTAGTTGGTGTCTTATTCAAATTTGTTTTCTTCCTTACTTTGAATCCTATTAGGTTCTTGAGGGTTCTTTGAGTAAAAGTCCTTGTTGAATGTTCTTGATCGAATGCTCTGATCGAATAATTTTTATTCCAGAATCGCCTATTTATTTTTAAAAAATATGGTCCGCCAATTAGTATACTACGCAAGTTCACGTCAAAAATTTCACGCTGTGTGACTGTGTTATTGCAGTAAAATACGTTTCAAACTCGCACAACGCAGAATAGCACGCGTGAGCCTGATCGCGCTAAAACGGTCACGGACAGATTTCCATTTGAGATTAGTATGGAACACCTAGTTATTGATATTTAGGGTTTGATGGTTTGCGTAATTATTGCTGATAACACAGAACTCTACTATGTTCTTTCACAACTACGCATATTTATAGAGAAAGACAAACTTCATAAATCAAAAATTTAGTCTTATTCTACTTTTCCGAATATATTTACAAACATCGAAAATTTACAAGTCAATCGCTTTTATCGGATACATTTCGAGAGGTAATTACACAATATTCACATCCCCATTTCACCATCGGACAGCTATAGATACGTCCAGACCACACCGGTAAATAGTAGAGTTTCCACGTATACACACAAAACGCTTTGTGTCTAATTTTAAGGTACGAACTGCTAGATTGAGGAACTCGTTAAAAGCTTCTCTTTCCTTTTTCCTGATAGCTATAATCTGGGTTTTTACAAGTCACTAGTGAGTCGGTTTCTTCTGGGCAAGCGTGCCCTATCTTACATTGCATCGTCGCTACAAATCTTTAGATTACAAAAAAATGATAGCTTACAAATTGTAAGCTATCATTTTTTTTTAAATACACCTGTATCAGACAGATGTAAAATGTGGCAGTGAATTGTAGTACCCTCGTCATCGCCTGCACAATTTAATGCAATAAATTTTATTTTCTCAAAATTCGGAATAATAAAGTAGAATCCTTAACACAACTCTTAATCGCTGTCTTGTACCAAACTTAATCAAAGAGCTCATGAAGACAACTGCAACCCGGAAGTACAAAGTTCGTCATAATTTCTTGCCAAGTTTTAATCCTCCGAAGCCCGAACTTTCATTGTACATGCCCCAAATGATTCTTCAAGTACCATACATCATTCTTGAACATCGTTTTAACGAGTTGATTTATTTCCAGCGCTGTTACGGTATTTCTCATCGTAAAGGCTATTTTTCTCTTTTAAAATTGTATCCAAGGAAATCGCGTTAAAAAGTTTCCCTGTGTTACAAACTTGAGACTAGGTGTTACACAAAGCCTTTTATGCAATTTTGCAAAAACAGAGTTGCTTTAGAACTTAAAGCAATTTTTTACTTTGTGCCTGAAAGATATTATTATCATATTTAAACAGGTATTCTACTATATAGGGTTATCAGTTAGGGGCTTACTCAGCCGAAAGAGGGTCACTATACTCAACCTAATGAATAACTTTCACTATGGGACCAACTCTGGATTCGAGAAATACAGTTCTCCTATTTTATACATTTTGTTGGCGACTTATAATTTTTTTATATTGGTAGGCTGGTTTTTTCTCGAATTCAGGATTGGTCCCATAGTAAAAGTTATTAATAATGATGAGTATAATGATCCCCTTTCGGCTTAGTACACCCCTACCCAATATCCCTGTTTTTTATATATAACGTAATAATAGTTGTTACGGACATCAGATGTAGGAACTATTGTTTCTTGGGAGTGTGAATATAAACGTCACAGTTTGTAGCACAATACTTTACTTTATATCTTCGAATAGGTATTATTACAAAAGAATTAAAGATGTGCGCATGCCATCAGGCTGAGCGATCCGTGGTAAGTAAACGGCTTGCAGGCGGGTCTGGCGCGCCCCTCCCGCGCCCCGCGCCCGCTCCTCTTCATGTTGATTTGTCAACAATAGTATAAAATAAACACAAAAAAATACAGCATTAATCCTTATCTAATAAAATATCTTAAATACATTGTTGATTTAATACAGATCTATATGGTCCTTTACAGCATATGATTTAAATGAATATTTTCGAAGATATTACAGATTTAAAAATTGCGGGACGTAGCGTTTGCGGCGGCTCCGGCCGGCCGGGGCGGCGCGGGAGCGTGCCTATACATAGCGCGTCGGAGGCCGCGGTTCTCCCTATAGCATAGGCTGTATATTTTATAGCGGGCCGCTAGTATATAATATAATAATAATATATTAATTTAATATCTTAGCTAAAAAAAAATAAGTTTAATTAGCACTAATTTAATAGACAGATATAATTAACACCTTGCGAGCATTTGCTCAAATATTATATTTTTTTACGATTTCCACCCCTATAGCTGTCTGCCATTTAAAAACTTTCCGATAATTATTTCGACAACACAAGCGAAAACAAGTTCACTCACTCGATTTATTATACATATTATTTGATATACTACACAAATATCAATTACAATAATGTCATTTATTAGTTTATCAATAATAATATCAATTTATTTGCTTTATTTTAGTATGATTCTTATATATACCCACGTCCTTATTTTGTAGCTTTTCCTAAATAGCTTTCCGTTAAAATACTTCATTTCGCATAAGATTAAAATCGCGCCCGTGTAAATTAAGCCAGAGAAAATAAAAATGAGCTTTACTCGGGTGCATTTTTACTTGAAAACATAAATTTGAGAAGAACTGCTAACTAGGCGTCTACAAGTACCTAGTAGTTTCTTAGAAATGGCTTACAGCGACTATTTCTTTGAGAAAATACTCAATGGAAAATTTTTAACACATTTTAATTGTAAAGTTAGTTTTTCAGTAAATATAATTTTCATAGCGAATAAAGACATAAATGCATATGCTTTTTAAGGAATGGTTTTAACAGACCAAATTTTATAAAGTATTAAATTTTTAAAAAACATATTCAGTTTTTATTTATTAGGCGTTAATTAATATTGTTTGAAATAAATATTAATTAGTAAGTATTTTATGCAAAAACTTTGAGCGTTGTGTGCTGGGTTTCCACTTGCTGATAACAAGTAAGTATCATATTGTTAAAGGCCGTTTCACGTATCGCACCTTACATCAAGACTCTCAAGGCAAGAAGTTTCTTAGTATTTTAGTGCATACAATAAGTTAGGACCAAAATAATATGTTATGACTATATTTCGTGTTCAAACGAAACGTAACTAGGTTATGTAATTAAATATGATTATAAGATTACTAAAAATTCAGACGTCTAGCTATATGATGATAATGCGAGGCCAGATTAAAAAATTGAAACCTTTAGTTTAATTTAGATTTATCCCATGGGATAAATTGAGACTTCTATTTTCCTGCTTATACCATGTGATAAGTGACACCAGTACCTGCTATATGGTTCTGCTCACTAATGTTTGTAGACTAAGATCTACTAAAAAGCTAATGAGGTTTGATGTTGATGCGTTCGATATGAACGCATCAACATCAAACCTACTATGTAATTAAACTCAGATAATAACATAGCCGCAATAAATCGTGCAGTAATTGATTATATGTTAATGGATCAGTCAACCGATGACATTCCATCTCAATTAACTGCGGCGCGTCAGGCTCTAGTGACTCGTGCGGCGTGGAGGCGTGTTCAGCGATACCATCTCGCGGGATGTACTTACGACTGGATGCCTGCAAACAATTAATATTGTATTTTTGCTTCGCATACGCCTCTAGATATTGTTAAGTAAAAGTAGATTTCACCCTCGTGTGCAAAAATAAGTACGGGTGTTTATCTGTTCACAACCTTTTTTTTACGAGTAGGAGGAATTTATCTATTCATAGGAATGTTTAAAAACAAATAAGATTTCGATTTACTGATAAATTAATCTTTCTGAAGTTAGTAAATAAATGCTGTATGTGAATTTCTCAAATCAGTCAGGCGATTTTTATAAATTGGGGAACATACCTACATCAAAACATTCTGATGAACTATGAAGCTCCACTTTTTTTAAGTTGCCCATCAAACTTTGCCTATACTTTCTGATTAATTTGTAAAACAATAATAACACTAGCATTACCACCTCGAAGTAGTTTCACTAGTGTGGTCATATTGTACCCTTAAGGGTACTAGCGGTACTAGCAGTGTCCATTTTGAATCCCTAGTAACTGTTCAAAAAAACTCTAAACAGTACAAAACCTCAGCAGTGAAAACGATAAACTGTATATTTTCCGCAAGAAGAGAGCCTAGTTATGCATGAAACTTTCCCTCTCGAGCGACAAACACCCGAGACACTTTCTAAAACAGCAGATACCCCAAATCGCTGTCGTTGCGAAGAGATAGCTGTCTATTTGTTAACTCCAGCTGAGCAAAAGTCCGGTAAGCTTATTCACAACTTACGACTGCGTTGTTAATGGACAAGTATAGTGGCAGAAATAATAAACATCTACGTATGTAAATATTAATCTCTAAACCTTAGTAAAAATAATAAAGAACTCTATTTAATGCCTACATTGTATTTTTTATATAATATTGCATATTTCGTGCCTTATATTTACTAATCATAAAAAGGGGCAAAAAAATTCATACTTTATAGAGAACAAAATATTTGAAAGTAATAGGCATAACTGGCGGATGGCCCGTACGATGGGGAGTTTATCGATGGTGGGATTTTATAACGTGTGATTTGTAAGACAAATATTTTGGTTATATGACTCAAATAACCACAATCAGTTGATGTTAATTTCCCTCCTACAAAGAAAGTTATAAAGAATATTAAACACACACCAATCACTTTTACCATTTGTCGTGTCGTGGTCGTCGACTGTGAATGAACCTGCGATTTGTAGTTTCTGGGGTAGCGATAGTCAAGTGTTATGCTCATGTGTGTCGATTTGCTCCAACTCGGAAAGTGGATATCGCTCTAAATTAGGTCGAAAAGCTTCAGTTCTACACAGTATACTGTAGCTAGGGTTTTGTCGATGTTTTATATGAAATTGATGAGTCAACAAAACTAACTGCATTTGCATGCTAAGTTCTAGGATTACTGTTAGGGAGTCTGAGCGTAAAATAAAAGATAAAGATTGTGACTCCCGTTCCGGCTCATACCTGGTGCATACGTTCCGTCGAGAAAATAAGAAAAAACGTCAGAATGTATAGGCAAGTACAAACAGTGGTGTTTCTCAGTTTGTCAGAATCTTTTTTTTATGTAGGTATGCCTGGAAGAAATCGGTATTTAGCGATAAAGCTGCCACTTGTAGAACTATATTTTGTAATATTTTTTTTCTTGTATTTATTTGTATGTCTGCAATAAATAATTTATCTATCTATCTGTCTATGTTCCCCAATTTATAAAAGTAAATTTGGCAATTGCCTATCAGTACAAATTAAAAAAAATTGGAACTCTGCGCCTAAAGAAGTGTGGTTGCATAAAACTACGCCTTGTCGTATACAATTATACACAAGTACAACAAAACTACGCCTTGAAGCTATCCCGCACTTACCTGCGCATCAGAACGGAAAATTACTAATCACAGCCCACACTAGTCCACTAATTTTTAAAATCAAACTACTGAACTCTTGATGTATGAGAGTACCTGTAATGCATAACTTATCAAACAAAAAAATCATTATAATCTATTGATAATAGGCGTTAATTTCGGTATCAACGCATAAAAATCTACCTTTCTACGAAACAACCCTGATTTTGCTAGTTATTTTGCAGGTTTGATGTTCTTTCGGGACCACAATCTATGTATATGGGATACAGTCTAACTAAATACCGAACTAACGTATGTTTATCAACGAGTAGATACCACAAATACGCCGTAAGTATACAATATTACAAACAAACTACAAAGTACATAGATATCGTATGTTTACAGAACAGGCCCGAATCTGCCACAAAATAATCCCATACAAACAAATCCCCACGCCGCACAATAAATAGCGTAATCAAATTTGCGTGCGAGTATTGGTCCCTTATTTAATCACCATTAGACCCTTTCTGAGCAATTGACGGATATTAGATCTAGGGTATTCATGTGGGTGCTGTGAGGTAAAATAATGGCTCTCTAACTAAGATTTACGTGAATTAGGTATATTAGGAACCAAGCCTGCTCTAGCGATATATTGAGTTACAAGTGCCCAACTGTACCAATATCTCTGTTTCAATATCATTGTCATTACATATAAGGCTCCCTCTCTTGCAAATTGATCTCGTTTTATCCAAGAAAGAGAAGGCGCAATTATGGCAATATTAGTTACTGACACTGCCGTCCATGATAAAATCTTTTAATAAAATCAACTGAACATAAAAGCTTTATAATTCTAAGAATGATTTTTCTTTCTATCTGACCTCTTAATACTAAACATAATATTCTGTTTTTTTTTTCAACGAAAATATTTGTAGGTTTATAAAATATTATGCCACGAGAATGTAAAGTTTATTATGTTACAAGTCATACATCACTTTAGTAGAAATATCCAGACTACCTACATTGTCAGAAAAAATAAAATCCGATAAAATCATTGCGCCTTAACCGAGTTGTCACTTGAGTCACAGCGCTCCATCTCAAAGGCTTCCACTGACTTACGCTTAGTGCCTCAGTCACGTCTAGTGTTAGTTGAGAAGGAAAACTTCCCCACATGTTTGTAAGGTAAGGTCTTAAAGGTTCTTGGCTTAAAGTTACTTCTGGCATGCAAGAATGCAATTACTCACGCGTCGTTTTATTTTACCACCACCTTCTATACTTACTTACTTGTGAAAAGATTAAGGAGTAGTTGGTTGCTAGCTCAGACTACAGGGTTAAAGGTAAAGTAACCTTTCTTCCCAAATCTGTGGTTGCTAGAATATTACTCAATAGTGATCTCTCCAAGCAATCCTAGGTGTTTATATGGCTTATACTACATATATATGGTAATGGCTGCTCTATTTTATCTTTGATATGGACTACTTCTACTAAGAGAATCTCATAATTGTCATCTGTTTCATTCAGTCTCATAAAAATATTGCATGTCTTACAAACAGATTGAATCACTGTTTTAAAGAGTGACTAACGACTTCTATTACGGCAGTCGCCAATATAACTATTTCAGTTATATCGTTTAAAAAAAACTACGAAATGATTTTGATAAAATATGTATAAATGGGACTACTTGAGAAGTACCCCTTCAAACAAAATAAGAATTTTAGAAATCGGTTTAATTTTGAGAATGATTTCTAAAAGTTAAACAAACATAAAAAAACATACTGTCTAATCGAATACATCGCGAATACTCCGACTTTGTGTGGGGGGCTAAAATTAAATAAATACTGAACATTTTTAAAAATCATTGGAAATATTTATGTTCCAAAGTGCAAAACACATTTGGGTCGCAGCGCCAACTATGTAAGTGGCTTTTTTGTGCTACTGGTTCGACGAAGACAAAAATCTCCAACCAAAGCAATTTTTCCCATTTACCTTTACAGCAATCACTTCAATCTATTCACATTTGCTGCCGACTCGATTGAATGCTATTACTCTCTCCAGGGTTAATAATAGCGCAATGGAATAAACATGGGGCTAGATAAGCACAGATAAGGTCGTATAGAGGTAGCAGATAAGACTGTATAGACGTATTACAGCCGCCTACATCTCTGTTACCTGACGTCGTAAAATATACGTCGAACACGCGTCGGTTTGACGTTATGTGAAGGTATTTTGTCGTGTTATGTTATGAGAGACATGAAAATAGTTTGCGTTAGGTTGAAATTCCAGGGTAATGTGTTTCTTGATGTTTATGGAACATTGGGAGAGTTAGATAAGGCTCTTTTACAAGAGACAAGTGTCTTCTGTTTTTTATTGTTATAATCGTGGAAATTGTATGTACCTACTATTTACATATTGTATGAAAGTTCATTATCTGAAATGAACCACGCAGTTCATGCAAAATCTAATATACTATAGACAAAAATTACTCGCGTAATAGCAAAACATAATTGAAAAATGTGCCGCGTCATGACGTTTGCCTTTGACAAACTTACAGTCTTTTCCGAACGTATTGTTGATTTCCAATAGTTTGGTGGCCAACAGGAAAGACGAATGTCTAAGCGTCGCAACAAAAAAATTAATCTATTCTAATTTACTCCCAAGAAAAATAACATTTTAGATATTTAATTATTATACTTGGCGAACGTCAGACTAACATATTAATTTAAAATAATTAAAACATTGAGTAAATACAAGAATACAGCAAGAATTGAGTTATACTAAGCTCTTTTTAAATAAAAATTTTCAACAGCTTACGATTACCACAACACATTTAATTTCAAACTATTTGCCGATCGTTGATATCTATTTCGCTAAAATATTATCAACTCCGAAATTTCCGTCTGCAAAACACACTTTACTGAATCAGTTCGGAAGCTTCTAGAAACTCTATTCTAACTTATTCTGGGAATTGACAATCACTTACGAAAACTGAGTGAATCCACGCACAGTACAATAACGGTTGAGCAGAGCTTGGAGCTCGGAACTTTGCGTAAAGTTCGATTAACTTGGTAGCTTGTGAGCGTGTTGCGTTGATGATATTCAGTTGGAGTATTGCATGGGATGAAAACAAAACTAGTATGTCTACATATAAAGCTATAAGTTAGGATAGAGACAGTCTATTGACCTTTCATAAAAACGTTTTATCATATTTTTTTTCTTGAACTCCAGGTTGTCCTCATAGATAGCGTTGTGACCTTTATTCGCTTTTATAAGACTCCTGGATTTGGGAAACTCTTCGCCGTTTGTCTGGAAGGGTATTTTGTATGGCATGATAGCTGTGTATAGATTTTATCGAAATCAGTAAATTCATTTGGTTTTTAAATAACAGTAGGTGAAAAAATTGTATACGCGTCTGCTGAATTGATTGAATGTTTATATCTTCATTTCACACCAACCTTATAGTGTAAAAACCTAAATGAAGTTTGTTACTTTTTTCAGTACCAGTTTCCTAAATATTTCACTAAACTTATGCTTATATAACTAGCCGTGTTCAACGCATCACTATCCAGGTACAAAAACGATTAGAAACTTCGCTTGAGTTCGATCTACTTTGTACCGAGTTGCACCAGCGATAATCCTGACACAGATTAATGCAAATCAGAAACTGAAGTGAAAATATGTCATAAAACAGGTTTTCTCTTTGTGTATATAAAAAAATGCTCATCGATTATGTTGCGACTTTATAGTTAACACGTGTTTCACTTAAATTGTAAATGGTTGATGTCATGACAATTTGTGTTTACTATTTCAAAAAAAGTTGTTAAAAGTGCCTTTAAAAAACCCGACTGCATGAACTTTAGACTCGTGTATCTTAGCATGTGAAATAGCGGGATGCAGTTGAAAACGAATCTATTGACACGACTTACATAAAATAACGTCAAGCTCTATGACGTGCCAAAGAAATATACATACACTAGAAAAACACAACCTTCCGATAACAGTTGAGCTTATCGCTGCCTGTCTTTATCCATTACAAATGCTGGTATTTTTACTGACATGTAGAGCATTTTACAGTAGCACGAATAGTTGTATTTCTACACTTATATCAAGATTATTGCCAAAGTACATAACAAATATATTCAGAGCGTGTGTGTAGGTTACCAACTGTTCCTTAATATTTTATGCTAAAGTGGCGGTGCTTGATGGAAAAACAACAGACGCAGCTAGTTTAAGCAAGTTTTGTATCGGTGTGTTGGTATTCATGATACCACGGAACCTTTCAGCATTAAGGTGGATAGTAACCAAGCCCTGTCGACAGGTTTCAAGGTAACACTACTACAAACTAGTCAAGGTATTACTACTTGAATTAAAACGTTTGCAAGCAGAACTTACTCCGAAACTAAAATATTGACGTTATAACTTATAACTTTAATTATAAATGTATTTTTTTATGTAACAAACGAGTAAAGCGAGTCCCGCTGAAGTTTTTCTTTGCTTTAATTGTGTGAAAATTTCGTTTGTGTGTATATAGGTTATAATTAATTAGGGCTTGACTTTACAATATCTGACGCGGAGTCCAAGGTTCGTAATTTTTTATGGAACCCAAAGTCATTTTTTGCGGAAATTTATAGATTTTGAAATATATTTTTTTTAAATCGAAAAATTGTATTATTTTACAAGTTTCATAGCAATTACCACAGACTATATATAGATTATAAGTTCCGTAATACGCGCAAACACTATTAACCATATTAGAATTGAATTGAATTAAATTACGATTATTAAGTTACGACATTTCGTCGATACGTAAAATGAAACGTACGCTACCATAACAGTAACATAACATAATGTATAGAATACTCAATTCAACCTAGATACTTTAGTCAAGAGTGGAGTTACAGATCCGATTTGGATAGTTTAGGTCGAGTGGAGATGTAGATCCGACTCTGATAGATTATGTCTCCACGCAGTCTTGTGGTCCCAACCCCTAGAGTGAATATAAAAGCGGAGGAGCCAGAAGGTCAAGGGAGGTCTTGACGATGAGGAAGTGACGAGCGAAGCGAGCCGGCGACCTTCGTAGCGTAACGAAGACCGACTTTGGCTTAGTCCACTCAGGGGAGCCCGCTAGAGCTTCTGGCGGGAGCCCACCCGGAGTCCGACATCAGTTGGTTAGGTTAATATCTGTGATAAACACACACGTAGCTAAAGTTTAGATAAGGGGCAGAATGGATTCTTATTAATGTGATGAAATAAAAAGAGATTAATAAAAAAAATCATATCTCCTTAAGGAGGGTTTCCTCTACCCCCTCCCCCCTCCCCCTCTTATATTACCCCCAAAAATGAAAGAAATTGGTTGCAGCACCATTTACCGGTCGATTCCAATAACATTTGGACGTGCAAAAAAGAAACTTCTAAATAATGATAATATCGATTACTATTTTTTTTTACAAAAACTCTATTTAAAACTAGAATATAGTTTAGTGAAGCAGGTAAGAAGACCCTTTTTAGTAAGTATACTCAAATATGTCTTCTAGTTTTATTCTAGGTCTAGCAAAAAAACGACATCATTATTTCCACATAGGTATTATGTAAATTCCAAAACATACCTTGAACATACCTCATTCGCTACTAGATACTAAATATATTCCGAGCCGACAAAACACGCAATAATCTCACTGGCAAAACTACTTACTCGCTTAATCACCTCTCAGTTATTTTTCTGCTAATCAGTATTCTTTCCTCGTCCTTAGTAATAAGATTTTCATCCGCTCTAGCTGGTATTATAGTTCTTTCGTCTGCTATTACATTACTAACATGTACTGCATACTTTATGAAGTGACCTTGGGATAACTTTCGCAACGTTTGATGTTAGAGTTATAAGCTTGCTACGATAATAAGCTTTTTTATCCAACACAGAAAGGAATTTCACCACAAGCTCGCACGAACACGGAAGTCAGTTAAAATTTAGGCCTAGATGGAGCGTGTCTAGTCTGGAATACATAGGCTCTCAAGGCTGTTGTAAGCTACAAAGGTATTAGATATACAGAGTTATCGGTTAGAGGCATACTGTAGGTGTAATTATAGATAGCTATAATTACACCTACAGTATGCCTCAATTGTTCGTAATGATAGCATTACGAACAATTTTTTTATGGGACTAAATATGAAATCGAGAAAAAGTATATGCTGTAGGCGATAAAACGTATGTAACAGATGATTTTTTTACTCCAATTCTGAGTTCTACTCATTGTGAAAGTTACTCATAAGGATATGTCTTTTCGCCTTAGTACACCCCTAGCTGATAACCCTGTATAAAAAACCTGATAAAACACGAGTTCTGTATAAACAAAATTAAAAAATAATCTTTACTTTGTCGTACGATCCTTAGATACTGTTAAATCAACCGTAAATATTAGGTTTGTTGATCCTATAAGAATTCCATTTTCATTTTGACATTACGTAACCCTAAAAACTACTTAAACAATATATTTTTATAAGCTATCAATTGTAACTGTTAAATGTACTTCGCGGTTAAAAAGATTTTTAACCCACGTCACGACGTTCACATGTTACATGGAAGGAATTTTGAAGGATATTCAAAATATAACCATAAATTTCGGTTAGTTACCTACAAGTTTCCTTAAACATATTATGGCTACTTTTAAGTGTATTTTTAGCACGACAAACATACACTTATAATTAGTTCAATACTTCACAAACACAAATACCCACTATTCCTTCTGTCCAAGCCAAGCGAGTGGCAAGAAGGTAAATCAATGCGAAATTTCCAAGCTAGCCACCACCGATTCGGTCATATGTTATCATCATTTAGTCGTTAAATGCGGGCGCCATATTGCCTCCTTTTATTGCATAAGTTAGCTCCTATACTTACATGATTTGTGCGAGTTGAACATAAATTTATTTATAGCTGATGTTTAGTTCTAGATTTATATAACGTACAAGAGTGCATGGGAAAGAATTTACTGCGGGTAGTTGAAACTTTTCGAAGTGCTTCGGCTAGAGAGTATTTTGTAGAGTAGTGGAGTATGTAGTGAAAACTTTTAAATTGAAAATGGTAAATATGATTTACTTCATAATTATCAAACGTAGACTTGTTTTAGGGTTCCGCACTTCAAAAGGAAAAATCAGAACCCTTATAGGATCACGTTGTTGTCCGTCTGTCTTTCAAGACCCTTTTTCTCAGAAACGTAGTTGTAGGTATCAAGTCAAAATTTATATCAAATACATTATCAAGTCTACTGTCCCTTAGAGCTATGAAAAAATCAAACTGTTAAGCCAATGCAATCAAACGATACATTCGTTAATGCTGCAAATTTTCGACACTAGCAAGAGAATCAAAAGCTACAGGGTATTTCTCGTTATTTCATCATCTTGAAATTTTGTAGCGAAGAAAAGTCTTATAGCACAGATAAAAGAATTTGCACAAAGCGTAGATTTTTACTTAAATCATTTAATAAAAATATTTTTAATAATTTGTATGTCTACAGGTCTGCACGGAACTCTCGGCGCGCGAGTCTTTCTCACACTTGGCCGCTAAATTCGCAATATATCGAACGAATATGCAGTCGTGCTTTTAGTAATATTTGTAATATAATAATTAATAACTAAGAGTAGTAAGTATACATTATTACAACTTTTTTTTTGGTGTATATTAGATTGAAATCGTGTGTTATGTATTGAGACCTTAAAAATATTTAAGCAACACCCAACATAACTTTTAATTTAATAGCACAACGCCATAAAGAACATGTAAAGGTAAGCTTAAATAAACAACATATGGCCTCCAAAATCATTTAACATCACTAAGCGACCTTCGTATCACACTTAAACTCAGTCAGCTAGTCTAGAATGGCTATTGAAACTTACATCATAAAACATTAACGGCAGGGAACCAACTCAGTTGGTTTAGTACCAGTAAGGCTCTCATAAACTAATTCGAGTGAAATCTCGTCATACATAAAACGGATGTAAGCTTTCCGCTTCAAAAGACATCAGGACTATACGAACTACTTAGGTCATAACTTTCAGGTTACTGTGGGGTGATGTGACCTAATTATAAACTTTATAATAACGTTTATAACTTGAAGAAGTGACTGCCAACTTCAATTCGTCTGGAAAAAATTGCTTTGTAGAAACGGAAGCATGATATTATGGTTAAATTTTATAAAATCTTATATATTTATATATTTTCTAAAACATTGCAAAATATCACAAAAAGTCCTTATCGAATGAATAAAGTAAAAAAAATACTAAATGTATTGTTTATTTTGATAAACACAACCAAAACTATAATCCGTAAAACACAATGCGAAAGTGTGTATGTTGGTTTATTTGTTCGTTTTCACCTCTGCAACTAAGTGTCGGATCGACTTGATTTTTGGTACAGAGATAGCTCAAGGTCCGCAAATAGCCATAGGCTACTTTTATTCATGGAAAACTAACATAACGCGAATGGAGTCGCGGGCTAAAGCTAGTATACTTAAAAGTGATACTTCCACACATTAGTGCATTTATCAAAAAACGACCCCAACTAAGCATAAATGCTAGCTGTATCAGCCTGCGCTGGTCAATCTGCACTTTGACCACACGGGAGAAAAAAAAAATTCAAACTTCGTAAGTAAATACATCAAATTCATGTCGTAACTCCTACAAACCTCGTGGCATTCTAAGTCGTGAACTATGTGTAGTAGATGGTCATGAAATTCCATTTCTCTTGTTAAACTAACCTACATATCTGCAGAACTGCTTGTTATTCCGCGTAAGCTCATTTGCCACTGTTTATTTTGACAATATCCGCTAAGATTTACGTGCTTGTGTGCGCGACATAACCAATGTACAGAGCCAAAAAGGTGTTAGAGGTTTTAATGTGTTTTAACCACGTTTTGTTTAGAAAACCAACGCGTCTTTGATTTATATTATTTAACAATGATGGTTGTTGCTGATGATTGGAGAGGTCTAATTATAGTTTCTTTCACATTCGTTGAACTAGGCTTCATCAGGGATGAAATTAATCGTTCGTGTCCACAATAATGGCACGTCTTGCACTGCGCTTGGAGCTCGAAAATGAATAAAACTATAGTTGGACCTTTCCAATAATTAGGCACGCGTCCGAAACCAGTACCTACTGTTCAACAAAATGAATTAAACAGGTCTTACGTAAAAAGAGTGTAGAATCAAATTTAATTCCGAATTCAATTTTTTTCAGACTGTTTAACATATAAATAAAAAATGTTAAACTTCAAAAGTACGCAATGCAATAGTTATATCGGTTTTAATCGACGTCAAATCCTACTAATACAAACAACAATTTTATCTAGGATTAAAATTAATTTTTGGCCACAAATTGTTGTTTACTATGAACCGAAACCAATATTTAAGTCTTGATAAATCTATTTCTATTACACTTTCCAAATCAATTTAACATTTATTGGAGTACCTTCCTAATAATTTAAAGGTCCAACAATATATCAGTATAAATAGAATCCACTCTTGAAATGTTTATCTAACAACGGAACTCTTAGAGCAGTTCTATAGTCGATCCCCATCTCCATTGACAAAACAACTTGGCTATAAAACGCAAGGGATAATAGGTTTCGTCGCGCCAAACTAGATTTACGACTTGATGGAACTTTCAGCTTGAGACGCTTTTTAGCGTGTAAAAAATAAAATTTATTGCAAAGAAAATCAAGTTACGTATTAATAAAAAGATCACGCTTTCAAGATCTAGATATTTTTCTTCAAAGGGACAAGAGGTCTGTCAAAGACACAATATCTAACCAAGACCTAGGCCAAAATAATCACACATAGAAATTTACAAATTTATTTTGATATCATAAGTTTTTTGGCAACTTATATATAGATCAGGCAACAATTCCCAATTCAGATTTAGTTGAGAAGATTTTATTAAATCCAGAATGCACAGAACTATTTTAGTTCAACAAGTCATTATACCACACATTATTAAATTATTCCGTGAATACAAATATGCATCACTTTTAACAGTAATTCTTTTAATAGGTATCATTGCTGGTAAATTACCTATCTATGTATCTTGATTAATAAATATTCCATTGAGTTAATAATAATATAACCAGTATGTAATTAAAAAGTTCAATGAGAAACGTTGAGAACTTCAAATCAAAAAGTCTCCAGTCAATAAAATACTGTGCAAGGTGAAGCTATTTTATGACGGCAATAAAAAGCCGAGAAATAGTCGTTGTTTTGAGGCTAGGGATGAAGGTCGAATAAATTGTGTGTCATCGTGTTTCTAGGGCTGTAAGGCGCTTTTGTGGCGGTGTAAGCACCTTTAAAAACCAATCCTAAAGGAAAGGAAGCACTAAAACCCTGCAGTAAAACTGTTTTTCTATTTATTTCTGGAATCACGACTCTACGACTGTCATCCTGGACAGCAACTTGAATGTTCAATTTGTTCCGAAATTGTGTTCTTCTGTTGTTATCAGGAAGTGATTACTTTTCTGTGATAAGAACTTATTTTTGTTATTTTTCAGCAGCTCATTAGAAAGAGGATTCATGGGAATCTTCCAATTTCTCCGAGACGACAATTTTGAGAGATTTTTTGTGTATAAAAAGATGTATGTTGTGAGGTAGGACATATAATTTTAATTTTAATAGTAGTTTAGTTTGAAATTGACAAAATAATATTAAAGACGCTGAATAGAAGTCAGTTGTATTTTTTTATATTTTGTTGACCCTACAGTAACATCGATTTAGATAAATCCAGTAAATATTTTGATTAAGAAGACGGGTTTGGTTGTTGGAAAAGTCCAACTATAGTTTCGTTCACATTCGGTGAGCTTCATCAACGATCGTCACGAAATGAGGCGTTCGTGTCTTCAAAGATGAGACGTCTTGCACTGCTCAGCCGTAGACGAGAACCTTTCCAACGATCAGATATGCATGAAAACCCGTCTTCTTAAACACGCGTTAGTTTTCCAGAAAATATACCACTAATCTAAGTAAACTTACTGCTACGAATATCATACGTCGTAGAATGACGGCTACGAGGTGTAGCATACAACTGTTTGTCTATCTGTGGCATCGTAGCTCCCGAATAGAACCGATTTTGATATTTGTTTAAAAGGTAAATTAGTCAGTAGTGTTCTTAGCTATGTTATATTAAAATGGGTAAAAGATACCCGCCAGCACTGTGAATTAAAGGGTATGAAAGGGCTTGCATAGTAGATAACACATATTATGATAAGTTTCAAATCCAAGATGGCCGCAATCACAAAATGTCGTCGTCGTCTTATATTAAATTTTACTTGTTTACATTTAAAAAGTTGTAACTTTTATTACAAACAAAAAAATAAACTAAGATATTAATTTTCAAAGTTTAAAAGATGACTATGAGGTACGATAGCCAAATTGATCGCTAGAACATACATTAATATGAACATTTCTGGTGATACATAGTTTGCTTAAAATAACCATCTTCCCTTTAGATCTTTTGTAATCCGTTTACTAAAATTCTAGTACTCAATTCCGAGGAGAGTTCCTTGAGATAAATCCATTTTAATATTTATGTTGTTCCTATCTGATTGAGATATGATAATTAATCTTTAGTCTATGATCATTAATAAAAAAATTTAATCGTTCTACTATGACAAAATCAAACAAGAACATCCCTGACTGTTTACTGATTGTAGTATTAACTACTATAATATCACTATTGAACGCCATGTATAACAAATCTATCGCAACCAAATAACTCTAAAAGTTTTCCTTTGCTAACGATATATCTCTCACAGAAGGCTGCTATTGCCGAAATTAAGGCCCGCTTCACCAGCTATATAGATAAGGCCGTGTCCACATGCAATGTTGTTAGCTCACTAAATCTTCGTTAAGCGTGATACGACATATGGCGCAGACCCCTGTCGCGTGGACAGCCCCTACATATTAATATAAAGTACAAACTTGAACGCTTAAAGGTTTTAGAGATTAAAGATTTTTAAATAGATTAAAAGTTTATTTATCATGGCTCACGGTTGGAGTACGTCAATTAGACGAAGTTAATTTTAGTTTAGAGAGGTTAAGTAAATATTAAAGCGAGTGAGTTATACAGAAGTATTTTCTATATAGAAATATAATAGAAATACACTTGCATCTGACCACATCTCGCCTGAGGTAAAAAGATTATTTGTCGTAAGATGTGCTGGCTAGCCTAGATGAAACCGACTCAATCGCTTTCAATCTTAAATATATACTTAACCTCTCAAAAACTTTCTTCGTCTAAATGACGTACTCCACCCGTGAGACATGATAAATGATCTTCTGATCTATTTTTTTTTTTTAATCTTTTTAAAAATAGTTTACACAAACCCAGAAGCAGAATGTTTGTTCAAAATGCAGTTTAGAAGTGAAGCCCGTCGATTGTAATGTTTATGAACGACATAGAATTTTTGACTTTTAGAAAGAAACTCGTCAGTGCTTATTAAATAACGTCTCTTTTTTTAAACAACTTTTGATGGAAATACAAGCATATTTTCTTAGGAGGATCTTAGAACTCACAGAATTAGATGGTAAATAACAAAGTGAACGAGCGTAAAAAAAACGATGACTTCAAAGTAGACTAATTTCAGTTAATAAAAAACAATCTGTCTTTAATACCCAGACTTCGTTTGAAATTTAAAAAGGTTTATTTATTTAACAAAGAAAGTGTTGATCACAAAATAAAAATTCAGATTTAATTTCGCGGCAATTACTTTGAACAAACGTTCTGTCAAAAGTAATCGCTTCAATTAATTTAATTAACTTTTTTATTCAAAACAGCGGATAAATTATGGCAATTTTTTTCGGGCTTTCAAAAGGATAATAATTGTGTCTCCCAGGCGCAGTGTCGCCAACTTTGTCCTGATTAATTGTCGTATTTTATTGCCTTGAAGGGCCTCTGCCGCATTCTTTTCGGTATAAAAGTCTTTGTTTTGATGTGGAAATGGCAACTTTGTCTGAATTTTTTGCTCTGAGTAAAGATGAATGGGAGAAACTAAATTAAGAAATACCGTCGATTTAGATTTAAGTTCGCATAAATATGTTATTGCTATTATACATATATGTTGGTAGAACATATATGTAGAGGGTTATTATATTATAATTATGGTGATATTCATATTCACATAAATTATGAAGTAGATTTGTACGATTTGCACTTGGCCTCGTAGATGAGGGCAAGTAAAAGAGCACACTTACAAGTGAATAAGGACATCGATCCGCATACCATACATAGCTGAGGCTCAAGTTCCACTTTTTGTCGAGATTTTGCGTTGCTGGAAAAGCCTTGGAGACAAAAAAACTTTTAAGAAGTTGTTGGCTAGACTGCACGACCTTAGCTCTGGTGTCGGTTTGACCCGTAAAAATGCTGCTTTGAAGTTTTAGTCAAGCGCCTGGCTGCAAGTTTTACCATCGGGCACGCTGCTGGACGACGGCTTTCTTAGAGTGGCCGCAGGTCTTCGTCTGGGTTGCGCAGTATGCGAACTGTGCCTATATTTGTATGGCGTTGGACGATGCAAGCAGGCACCAAAGCCTTAGCTGCTTAAGGTGTGTTGGGTACCACGCAATCGATGATCGGACCTTGATTCCATGGCAAAGAAGGCAGTGCCTCATATCGAATGCTCCATGAATAAGCACATTTGCCTCCTACCACCTTCGTGTCACTAATTAATCTACTTTGATTTATATTAATTTAGCTAAGTAAATTTTATGTGTAATCCAAAAGTTAAATAAAAAAATAAACTCGTGTAAGAAAAGTATTTTGGTACAAATTCAATGTTTTACTTTTGAAAAGTTAATGTCTCGGAAGATAATGAGAAAACTTGGAAGTTCAACTTTCGAAGCAAAAATGGGCGAAATTCCAGAACTACTTGCTTAAGAGTTTCGGATAAATGTTTTTTACTCAAATCATTGAAAATCATTGAGAAAACTTTAGACCAAAAAAATATATTTGCTAAGTGCGTGCTGTAACGCACACTGCGGGGTTCCATAGCAAGATAATATTTATTATTTCATACATACATACTGACTGCATTTATATTTTTAAGGTGCCAGATTTTTATCTGCCATGGTGCCAGTTCTTTCAATCTCCAAAAATTGAAAATGAGAAATCAAATGATTGGAAAACTACTATAGTTGCAATAGCGTTTAATATGATAAATATATCAAGCTGGTTATTGATAAAATTGTGGACATATTTCATGTTTCTTGGCTATTTTAAAACATCTCTTACTTTCCGCATCTTACAAAACATGCACCTACAATACCTACATGCATTGTTAAACAAAGCTCAGAAGTTTCGTCATATAAGCTCGGGAAAACTAGGTGAGACCCAAAACTTAAATTTAGGTGAAAACCAGTAAGTACAGCTTTGTTTCCAACTTGATGGCTTTGTTTACTATGTAATGTTTCAAGGTATTCTTGTAAATTTCACTTTAGACTAAGAAATGTGGGTTCTTAAGTAACCTTATAGGAATGGTCAGCAATAGTAGTCCACGTTATGTCTCTTCGTCAAGCTACTTTTTAGCAAATGATGACATTTTTGTCACACCTTTCTTTCATTATTGTCGCACATTTCTTGCTTGAAATCTGCGAGGTCCTTATAATGAGTTTGCGGCCGGATTTGAACATTAATTATGCAGAGCTCTTTCTATCTTTATCTTTTTTTTGAGTACATTTTCAGTTTAATTCAATTTTGTCGTCGTATGGTGACTGACTTGTTTGCTTAATTTGTACAGTCCGTATTAAGGTAGTAAAGTAAGAAGTTAAAGTTATTCATCGTAATAAGTATAATGACTCCCCTTCAGCTTAAGTACTTTCTGATAACCTTATAATGACACTGATATTAGAAAAGCGAAAGCTTGTATGCATGTGTATGTATGTTCTTTGCTCCTTCACGCTCATAAGTCTTGGATTAGCACATTGTCTACTTTTTATCCCCGAAAAATGCAATGTTCCCGTGAGATCAAATTGCCTTGGGTAACACGGCAGGCCCAGCTAGTGTGACATATTATTCAAATGTCTAAAATAAAGACGCAGCTGGACGGTGTTAAATATTCAAATCTAGAACAACGAAGGTCGGAATTTCAGATATCCGTGTGACAACCGCGATGTAGACGAATTTATTACAGCCCTTGTAGTTTATCTACAGAACCCCACTCGCAAAACTTAGAAAGGTTCCGTAAGCACTCAGTCCCAGGATACATTTGAATAATTCTTGAAACTTCCCTGGGATCTATTCTTGATGTTTTCTGAGATGGAAAATCAAACAAAAGGTCGTTTTTCTATTACTAACCTATTCGTACAAGTAAAGTTTTTTAAATAAAGTAAAAGGTACAGGCAAATTGCCCTGAATATGATACGACTCACTTAGTAAAAAATAAGAAGGCATTACCACTTAAACAAGTATTTGTTTGTTGTGGATAATTTTTCATTATATGCGATTTTATGCTAAATTGATGAATTTGTATTTAACAAACTTCTCAAAAAAGGAGAAGGTACTAATTTTGTGGGGGAAGTTACCTGATTTCTCGGAGACGGCTAGACTGTTCTTGAAAAAGTATTTTTTTTATTTGAAAGAGCATTGGAGATGGCTTGACTGATTTGGTTTTTTTTTTTATTTTCTCTGAACTAGTATTATTTAAAATATGTCCGGTGTCCGGTGGCTTGAATTTAGAAATAACTGAAAAAGTTCTGTCGCATTTTTCTAACGCATTGTTTTGTAAAATTATATATTTGAAATAATGGCTTCAATTTGTTTACTAGTCCTTCACAAATGACAAGTTTTATCTACTTCTATTTTTTAAAACAGCTTTAAAACGAGAAGATGCATTATGTCGTTAAGCCGAGAACACATTGAAGCCGAGTCGCATGCTGCCTTCGGACGCGACACCTATTGTATCCCCGCCTTAAAGCACTTTGTCATACGCCTTTGTTACACAACTAATGCCTCTTAATGTACTTCCCGCTTTAGTGCGGAAATAGGGAGCGGAATTTTGTATTTTTTCAACGGAATCTTTGAGAACGCCGGTGTTATGTAAAGCTTTTAAGATTCTCTAGGAAGTTACGAATACTGTTTCACCAAGTTTTTACTTATCTGTGTGGGTTTGAAATAATTTGAATGAATGAACGATTCCGATATATTTTTTGACTATCGATCAAACCCATTGGGTTCGTTTTATTGATATGATTTATGGACAATATATATGTTCTAGATGCTATTTACTTTAACGATAACTACTACGGAACCTTTGATTGAGCATGCTTAATTATACTCTATGCCATTTCTTCTTGGTTACGCCGTATTTTAGAAATGTTATGCTTGACGTGTGCCTATCAATAAAGATAAACAATTTGTATGCGTCCACAAAGAATATAAATTCAAGTTCTGGTTGGTTATCTATCATAGACTCAGTGCACACAAAGCAAAATTCGAACAATACAGCATTATTTTTAATTGATTTTAAAAAGCCATTTAGAGATTCCTCAATTCTTCGGAATTAATTTTTTTTTTTTTCATTTTAATTGAATTTTTAAGTATATATAATAATGTCTCAGAGACGCCTGGATCGATTCAAGACATATTTTTATTGGATAATTTTGCCAGTGGATCCAATGAAAGTCCGTTTTTTACCACTTTTTCAAATTTTAACTTGTATTTTTTGTGTGTGATTAAAAAAAAGTATTTTCTATCTACCTGTCCATATTATTTTTAGTAGCTATATATATAAACTTACATACGACTGAAAACTATATCTGTTAAACGTGTGTAAAGGTAACAAAGGTTATCAAACCTACCTAATCCGGTCGGCAGCGCCCCCAAGCGTGTCCGTTCCTGTGTTAAAATATATTGCTTTCACCAGTTTGCTTTTATTACTGTGGCTGCGTTGGATTAATATTTTTGAATATTTGATACTAAAGTAGAAACTAAATAGAGTATGTGGAGAATGCAATTATCAACAAAACTAAATTCAACAAGTGATTAGAAGTGACTAATAAAATCCCGACTGCTAAATCTTTATACCTGTGTACTTATCATCTATTTTTTAAATTTTGATTTACCCAGTGTCGCTCTCACTACTCAGACGAATCTATTGACACCATTTACACAAAAATTGTACCAGCAGTTTAGGTTCTAGGGCGTGTCAAATAAATATACAAACATACACTCGAAAAACATAACCCTCCTTACTGCCCTCCAGACTGCCGCTGATATATTCATGTACGCTGACGACGACGGATCTTCTGAAGCTAAAGCTAAATGAGACAACGAGTCAACTGGCAGGGTAGTTTCAGGTGAACGGTCTTGTGCTTAACTAATCTAAGACCCATTTTATACATTTTTGCCTATCGGGCCACACAACCCGACCACTGTTAGCGTGGAAGGTTAGACTGAAACAGGCTTAAACGACCACTTTTCTAGGCTTTGAAATAGATAGGTGCTTGACGTGAGAAAGCCATATCAACAAGCTATGTGGCAGGCTCTGAAGGGAACGTCTGCTCAAGCGCTGGCTTATTGAGCAGACGTTCTATAGCTATGAGGAATTCATAAAATTTAAGATTAACTATGACTAATTTGTAAATAATATTATCAAATGATTTGATTGTTATAATTAATGATGATTAATTTCTTTATTGTACATACTAACTACATGCATATACCTAATTTACATAAAATTGGCCTGTAATAAGTATTATCAATAAATTAAATATGAGTATCAATATCACTTTAAATTTGGGATAGGCAAGCGCCAAATCAAAGTAGATGGTGACTTTTTTAAGTGTAATTCTTATTTCTTTTTTTAATATGTTTTCTGATTTTTCAGAGATGCCTGGACCGAATAAGATTTTGTTTAATTTTATTAATGGGGAAAAAAAACAATTACTGGATATACACATTTAATTTATTTTTTATGTTAAGTTTCAGGTATACGAATACAACTCTATTGTTGACCGTGGTAGTCGGAAATCGGATAATTGTATCTAATTTTCCTCGTAAAAACATTGTATTGTATTCTTAATAAAAGATAACCTAATTACAAAGTAAAAATAATAGTATAAAAGGATTGTTAAAACGTATTTTTAAAGAATATTGTTTTGAGGGCACATAACAGTATAATCAGCTACATACAGGTAGGTTCTATTTTACTTAACCTAACCAAATCTATTTACATTAATATTGTTAATGAGTAAAAAACCTTTACATAGATGAAATCCCTTCGTATGTGTTACTTGCGGGCAAGGATTAAAAGCAATATTTTCCGGTAACTCCCATGGGTGCTGTAGGACTGTGAAATCGTAGAATTGTTGAAAGTTTTTTAGCCTGTAGTTTTTGACTAAATACAAAAAAGGAAGTTAATATTTTTTTACAATTTTCTCAATTACCTATATTTTCTTTTATTTATTGCTATATTTTATGTATGTTACCTAATTTCTCCGACTATTCCGATATGATATTTTTTCAAAGTATGATACAATGATCATGAGATCCCGTATAAACTTTAACAAAATTCCAATTAACTTAACATTAACATTTTTGAAAAATACTAAATATCTTACAAACATTTTTGATTAACAGTAGGTATATATCATAATTTTGCATATATGACTAATTTACAATATGTGCCTGCTATGCTATGCTTTCTTATTTCTATCTGTGGTATAGCACGCGACCTAAAATAAAATATCAAGAAGTTTCGAACTTTGAACCCCCGTTTGACCCCCTTGGGGGTTGAATTTTCAAAAATCCTCTCTTAGTACACACTATCACCCTAAAATTTGATGACTCTAGGTTCAGCGGCTTAGCCTATGCGGCGAATATCAGTCAGACAGGACTTACACTTTTACAAATGTATATACATACAAATTATTATACAATAGCTACATAATATGTTTTAGAGTTAAATACAATCTTCCATGTCATGAAAAATAAATACAATCCAGCAATTCAGGCAAGATCTTTGCAAACACGGGGAGATCGTGCATTTTAGGTTGTATTTTGCTCACCAAACATAAAAATAGTCTTTAGCGTAGCTTGTAACATATTTATGGTTACACGTCTATTTTATTTTCCACGTGTGTGAGTTTGCATGTCACGCGTCGAGGGACTTGAATATTCAGAGTTCGTTCTGAAGCTGATTCAGAAATGACGCAACTTTTCGAATTCTGGTTTAGCATCTACACTACATGAAATTCTGATGTTTTTTTTCACATACAATTAAAATTTTAAAAAGTAAGAAAAATTTGTAACTATTTACTTATATTTTTATTAAAAAACATTAATTAAATGAATTGATGGATTTGCCCTAAGATATTTTCCTAACAATTCTGTCTTAAAAATTATTTTAAAAACACGAGCGTAACTTAGAGAGGTAAAAATGACTTTAATTAAACAAAGGAGTTTAAAACGAAGCAAATTACAAAAATAGCTGTAATGATGTGTCAATAAATTATTTTTGTTTTATTAATTTATTGACATGTTTTATGTAAGTATTAATTGTGCACTGGCGCAGTGTTTATTTGACTTATAGTAGAAAATATTATTGCAAAACTTATCTGTTTCTAACAGAGGGACATTTACGCTAACACCCCTATATTAACAGTAAAGAATAGGCCGTGGACAAACGCTACCTTATCATCGCATTCTAAAACAATTGTACTACAACGTAACATTAAACCGCGAGTGGCTTAAAATAACATCAATTAAAAGTCCATAAACCAACACATTATGGTAAACCGAGCTCATAACGCGGAACATTACAACGAGCCATAGATAATGCCGGTCCTGGATCAGACTTTATAGCACGAGAACTACCGAAATGATCCATTTATTATGCCCATTAACAACCGTATCTGAGCGAGTATGGAAACGACGTCACCAGACGTATTTATGAACTTGCGTGATATGAGTATTGTCGGTCCTGTGGCGGACGACTGAAGGGAATAATGTAGTGGTTCAGTTTAGCCCCCAGTCAGAAGTCGCATTAGTGATATAGCATTTTCACCCATATTACACTAATACAAACAAAAATCAAAATTCCAAACTCTTTCTGCTATCATAGACAGTTGATAAAATTATTTTTATCCCCATTCGAAGAACGACTTTGAAATCCGAATACATACTCTTAATTAAGAACGTCATTCATTGCACCTCAAAGGAAATGTCGATGTGGTATTTCAAATTAGCAGCATGATGTTTTGTTTTTTCCTTCAGTCTGCTAGTAACCTAGACAAAATACGTACCTATTTGGGGACTCAAGCCCAAATTACAGAAAAACTCTACGCGCCGTTACCACTGATAATGTCAGCTTTACATTACTTGAAGTCATTGGCAAGGTTTTCTGTTGGGCAAAAGCTTACATTTACAGCCTTATTAATAAACGCGTCTTAACTTTAATCGTCATTTGTCTTGTTTTGGCACGTGACGTTCTTAATTGGATAGATCAAGACAGAATATGCTCTAAGTTAAGACACGTTTATCAATAAGGCAGTTTATGTAGCTTATTTTTTCAATTGAATGATTAACTCATAAATATAAAACCTGTATAGAAGCAAATGTTGGCTAATAAAACCAAATAACCTCTCAGTATCAACTCAATAAATGAAAGGTTTAATCAAAAAGCTTTCTTTAAGCGCTCTTCAATAGATAAAACCTTGAAACGCCACCTCATTCACTCCTACAGGAAGCACTTAAGGCTTTTGTTTTGCTAAATAGCTTCTGGGAAAGTTCAATCATTAATTTTGTTATCTGTAACAAATTTTGATTTCGAACTCTGCTACGAAATCAAGTCTCCGAAACTTTGATTTATTTTTTTCTGGATAAAGAAACACGTAAAACTAATACTTTCCTTTTATATTATTAGCAAACTTCGCTTTTTTGCCAGAAGTTTTAATATATGTTTAAGGTGTTTTACGAGTATTGAGGTATATATATCTATATATATATATATACCTCAATACTCGTAAAACACCATATATAAAAACATATATATATATAGATATAGATATACTGCGGATCTGAAGGTTACTATATATATATATATATATATATATATATATATATATTTGCAAATGCACAAGAATAATACTTCTTTTTATAATCCAGTTGTCAGATTTTGTCGCCAATATAACGAAATCTTGAAAAAAACATCACAACTCTGTTGATATTTTTGATCAAAAAATATCTAAATTCAAAAATGATATCAAGAAAACAGTTTTCCCATCTTATTAGAAAAATACTTTTTTACGTTGTTATATTCAATTGTTTTTAGAAATATTTGCATAAAATTTTAAATTAAATGTAACATACTTTTACCGCTACATAGTTTATGTTGTATACACATATTAAGGAACATAGTCTAGATATAAACTGTGTCTACTTGATAATGTTTTTTTTTGTTTGACTACATTTTGTTTTGTGTCATAAGTTTATTTATTTATATAAATAAACTTATGGCAACAAATGTTGTTTTATAGTGAGATAGCAGACCCATAATTATTATTATAATATTCCTTAAAAAAATTACCCTAGCTCTACCAAGTTCATTATTCATTATAAAAACTTAAAACGCGGACTGCATTTACACCGAGCTTGCATTTAATTAGCGGTACTGAGTAGTGAAAATCTCTGTGAAAATGAAATACTCATTATCCAGCCAGTGGCTGTGTACTGGCGGTGCAAGCGATGTTAATTGTGTACCGAGTTTCTGAGGGTAAATCTAGGATAATGAGACAAGTCTGAAAATGGCCGAAATAACACTAGAAACTCTAGCCTGGACTAAGACCGGATTACCAAAGAACTAGGCTAAGCTAACTGTTACAAATGACTTTCTAAGTCACTCCATTTCTACAACATTTTTGAGATACCGCAAAAAATTAAATAGGTGGCGTTGGCTGTCTGATGTTTGAGTTTTTGATATATGTTAGTAGCCGCAGGTCACATCAAGAACATTTTGTCGGCTTAGAAGAATATAATCATATAACTGCTTGTATCAAAACATGACTGTAGGCTTGTATAACTTTATAAAAAGTGAAAACCGACATCAGTTCGGCAGGCAAAAGTTACGTAACAAAACAAAATTTCATTGAGGATAACGTAAAAACTACTAGACTGATTTTGACCCTCTCAGCTATCTTTGAAGAAATAGCATAAAGATCCTCTTCTTCTAGAAGTGTATTTAAATAATGTCGTTTAACTACGACCTTAGTATATTTAATCATTAGTTTAGGGGAACGAATAAAGAATTAGATACGATACATTATATAACTAAACATTGTGATTGGTAAGGATCTCAGTGACTAATGTATACAGTTGTAATCTGTCTTTACAAAGGGCATTGCAATTGCAACATCAAAGACACAGCTCGGTTGTCTCCACGTAACGACAAGGATATTCATTTCACAAAGAGACCTCACTGAATCACTTTGACTCTCAGTCTTTTCTAACAGCAAGAATACAGCCCGATATCTATCTCAAAGAACGGGTCAATAGTTTGATTGAATTGTGAAAATGCAAAAGCAATTATAGGCTGAAAACGGTGATAACCTAAGAGGGTGTCTGCTCGTCTTTTTAAGCGGAAGACTTGACATCGAATTCCGCTTTTAGCGTTCGAGTTTGAGCTGAAGTCTTCAGTCAGTCACTCAAGTGGGGGTTTGGGGGCTTTTGTAAAGATCACAATAATTTGTCATTAAATAATTTGCATTATTTATAAACAATCTGAAAGATTTTTTTACACTGTACACAGTACAGTAGGAAGCTTATGAATTAACTAATAAGTGATAAAAACTGTTCTGCATAAAACGTAAAATTGCCAATAATAGCACAATTATCTCCACCATAAGTTAAAAGAAATACTAATAAATTAATACTAACGACCTTATGTGTTGCTTGTTCTACCCTAACTCCCATAATTTAAATTAAAACTGCTGAAAATTTACAGATTTCATCTATCAAAAGATGTAACTGATCTTATTAAAATGCTAGCTACCGCGGTATATATTTGATCATCCTACGGAAACAGTTTAATTTTGAAGGATAAAAAGTAGCCTATGTGTTAATCCAGGGCATATGCTATCTTCGTGCAAAATGTCATCCAAATTGGTTAGGCCGTTTGAGCGTGAAGGAGAAACAAACAAACACACACACACATACAAACTTTATATATCGTTATACTTACCATAAAAGAATTGGACGTGCCTAAACATCTAATATGGAATTTTTTTTATAGATTAAATCTTTTTCATCTTCTTAATATCCTCTCCGGTGTTAACCAATTTCGACATTCGATCACTACTATTTTGGTTAAGTGTATTTTTTCTTAGGGTGTTTATATATTTGACACTCCTTAGCAAAATAGTAGTTAAACAATTTTTTTTTAATATTTTTGTGGTATTGGTGTATAAAACTTCCATAATACTCATTGTGTTTGCTTTAATTCCAAGCTTATCGAGTAAAGCCTTTTGACACCGTAATTTTAACCTGAATGCCATTATAACAATACACCACAATATTATTCCGCAATAACCATTAACCTTTAAAACGTCGCGCGCAACATCCACAAACTAAATGCTACTGAAAGTCTAAGCGCACTTCCTTAATGAAAACCAAACAACATTAAGCCATCATCGCCATGATTTAATATAGTCGCCTCGAATAGGGGAGGGCGCCGAGCGCGACACCAAGCGCGTCATTAGGAGAGGGTTAATGAGCGAGCATGACTTGAAAAGGGATGGTGAAATATATATTCAAGTATAGTATCTAGAAACTACTAGATAGCTGTTTTTTTGTATTACTTTTCAAACCCACTTCGTAGTAATTCAAAGAAAAGTTTTGCTTCTTCAAAACTACTAATTCAATCTTTAAAAGACTTAAAAAAGCAGAACGTTCTATGTTCATCTGTACGTTTTTTTTTGTGTAGCTAATCGATAACCAATATTGATTCGATTAAAAAAATATTTTTTTATTTCAACTCTCGAGTTTGTCCCATTATAATGATATATATGATAGGTCGAGATCTGATGATGATATACCAGGAAATCAAGGAAAAACTAAGTAACCAACAATGTAATAATATCGCTTTAAGCGATAAGGCCGCCATTTAAAAACTAGAATATGTTTACAATTTTGTCTATGTTATTTATTTATTGTTAAGCTGGTTTTTGAATAAAGAGTTGTCTATCTAATAAAATATTACAAGTCAAGTTGGACCCACTTCCCGGTGTATCTACTGAATTTTCTAAAAGTATTACTTGTTTAAGGTCAAGTTAAAGTCAATTGTTTATGTTTTATCTCTCTATTTAAATTTATTTTAATGCGTATTTATAATTGTCATTACTAATTAATTACTTTTATTTTGACAAATGCATGTTATTTAATTAAATTATAGTTTTGTATTCTTATATTATCATAAGCATAATTTGGTTCAATAAATATTTTTTTACTTTACTTGTCTAAATTTGACTAATTTTATATTTATTTTTGAAATGTTATCGTCTCTTGCATGAGGAATAATAATAATTTCATTTTCTATTATATGATCTGAAACTGACAAAAACATTATTGCTACGGGTAAGCTCTTATTCAGCAAATTTCTTGCATTCTTATTTGAAATAAACTTAAAAACGTTCGGCTAGAAGCAGACAAACAGAATCATCAAATTTGAACAAATGCTATAAAATTTAACGAGTTTTTTTTGTAAATTTAGTAACAAAATTGTTTTGAGTCTATAAAGATTATTTTAATGAGTCATCCTATTTGACTCTGGTCCAGAAGTAATGATGAAAAAAGTGAATCCTAAAATCATTACATTTCTTTTTAAGCAGTTATTTTAAAACAGTAACCCCAATTATATTATAACACCAAAAACATTCTAAAAATCTTTAATTTATCATGACAAGATTTTAGTTCTAGAGAAATATGATTTGAAATTGGATTTAAACAGCATTTCATTTGCTTTCCCTGCCTTAGTACGACCAAAACATAAAACTGCATTCACGTTACCAAGAAGCACAAATTGAAACAGCTCCAAACAATGTCGTAGTCATCTTAGACATTTCAGTGGCAGATTTCAAGGCTTGCCTTTTATTAAATTCAACTGCAACAATGTTCTCGAACGTAAAAGACAAACAAAGGAGAATCGATGATGCAGCGCTAAGTACAGCTCGACTCCATCGCTCCTTTGTATGGAGTAAGTAAGTTTTCAGTAGTTTCTCTACGCTATTGTGAGATGTTTTACTTTGCAGAGCAAAATTGGCAGTTGTACTGTACTTAGTGAGAAGTTTGTTACAGATGCAATGAACACCAAGATTGCTGCTCGTTTTGATAATAAATAAACTGCAAGTAACAATATTTCAACGAGGTTTCATTTAACTTGTTATACTAGCTGCTACTGGATTGGCCAAGCTAACGATTGAAATCCAACTTCCTATCCTATTCTTATTCCTACTTAATCCTAGTAATATCTTGTCCTACAAATTTTATAAACGCGACAGTATGTTATAATGTATGTTTGTTGCTCTTTCACGCAAAAACTGCTGAATAGATTTGGATTAAATTTGGTGCGGAGATAACTTAGACCCTGGATATGAGTATAGGCTACTTTTTATCCAGCCCGTAAAAGTGCAGGGCGCAGCTAGTATGCTATAAAGGATTAGTTTATACAAAATTTATGATTGGAGTGAATTATAGACTAAAAAATCACGATTCTCAAAAACACGTCGAATTTTTGTCGATCTTGTTTTTAATCTCGGCAGGAGCATGAATAGATGTTATGTATAACACGTATCGTATTAGTTCAATCGTTCCACTCACGTATAACAATTTGAAAAGGATCAAATTCAATTTATTGAAGTTCTTTTTTTAGCAGCGTTCTGTTTTCATTGGCGAATGGAACTAGGTGGTATTTGACAGAACGAGCAAAGCGTCTCTATTATGGTTTTTTGAAATATTTTGTCTGCGTTTCTATGTATGGATTTTTATCTGAATATTTCGTAGTCAATCACAGACGTTAGTTTCCATCAAATCTTGACGAAATTCGCTATGCAGTGTTGACAGTTTTAAGTATTTTTTAAGTGTCGGAGATTTACGATTCGCACACTATTTGCCCCCGAAATGGGGGAATTTGCTGCGACGCCATTTACCAACCGCTTTCAATTTTTGTATAAGAATTAAAATTATGAAAAACAAAAACGGTCCATAGGGTCTTTAAGTCAAAAATAATTAGGATTGCAAAGTCTATAGTTCGCATAACTCGAGTAGGAATAAAAACAATTATTACTAATCATAAATAGATGAAGCCGCAGCGTAAAATAGAGTAACTTTCATCAATTAATAACTAGTTCACTTAAACCATTGATTAATAATCGCTTAATAGTGATTAACCAAATGAGACGCCGATGGCACTGCGAACAACCGCGCGTGAAATATACCCACCCGCTGCAATACCACACGATATTGAATATTTATCGTCCTAGTGGGAAAACAACGAAGTGCTGTTTTAATTTTCCTCATTTCTTTCGACAAACAACTCTGATGTTTGTGCTGGGAATATTTTATCATGTTTTATGGCTGTGTTTTGTTTATTGTTTGGTGTTTCAGCTGATTTAAAATCGAGTAGTTGTTATAAGTCTCAAAGTGCAGTGCAAAAGGGCCTAAACTGTAAAGATCTATTTCACAGTGCGAGTGAAACGTTTTTGCTTCTAGTAAAAAAAAAATGTGCAAATATGCATCTCTAACATAACATGGTCGTACTCACGTAAAGGTCATAGTTTCAAACTTATGTTAGTGATACATTGTAAACACATTGACTAACTTTGATCGACCGTCAACCATAATATTTGCTATTTGCTAGGGACATGTGGTACTCTACCTCAAATATTGATTATGAACCAAAACAGGTCACGAGGTTGTCGAAAAACAAGTTGGTAAATAGATTGTATTTGTGACGTTACTATTCAAAGAAAATAAGTTAAAAAGTAAAGTAAGGTACATAAGCTAATATGGTAAGTTTACACTAAGGCATTTAATTTTCCGTTTTTTTATACAATGGTCAAGTGCCTCTATCACTAAAAACAAAATGACTAACTACAACATCAAAAAAAAATATAGCATATAGATTTATGATCTATTGATGATCCAAATGCAAAATTAATAGATTTTAAATATTTAAAAATATTTTTATTTCCCGTTAATATTAACTTCCATGTTACTAGCACTGCATGCATATATGAAATTTGAACCAATTTCAGTAATAGCAAACAATATACTCCGTACAAGCGCTTCCAACGTAAAAGTCCTAATTTAATTCGAGAGGTAAATATTAAATACCGACTCGCAGCATCGCCATGAAACTGAATGTTAGCCGAGTGCAGTTAATTCTTAGGTTTACAGCGATGCCGTTGTAATGTTTGCTGACAAACACACAAAACCTGAGCTAAAATGTACTGATAACGAAAAGTTACTTTGGTAGCCACAAGATTAATAACGCTAATAACTAGCTGTCAAGTGCAAGTGCCTATATTAGGATTACATACTCAATACTCAATATATTTATTGCTAAATTTGATATTATATGCAGATCTTAACATAATGCAATAAGTACTTATAAATATATATATATATATATATATCTAATATATTAACCCTACTTGGGTATGGCAATATGTTTAGTGGAGCGCACCGAATTATTTTATTTCATTTTAAAGTTTTGTCGTTTAAATATTCTCCAACACTATACTTGAACTTATCTAATAATATATTTTTTAAAGAATTATCGAAGTCATTATTATCTTTGGCATTTTTTATTTTGTCTGGTAATTTGTTGTAGATACTGATGGCCATTGAGTTAGGACCTGAAGTGTGCATAACGAGTCTATGTATACATGCATATAATTATGTAATAAACTGAGAAGTCAAATTTCTGTACAATAACAAAAAATACTAAAAACCGAGTCGGGGACGTTGTGGCTAGGTAAGGTTAGGTCAGGAAGTGAAATAACTCAAAGTATCAAATTGTCAAATATATACGACGAAAAAGAATAATTTACGGTCATTTTTAATTTTACTGTATTAGTGCCTTTATTCTATCTAAACCCACTTAACCTACAATGTATCATCAATATTTCAAAACGCCGCAATTGCTTGATTACATTTGCAACAATAAAACCGTCTTCCAAATAATCCGTCTCTAAAAGCACTCAACGAAATAAAATCCGAGCGTATCCAGCACTAAACTAAACTCGAGAGAGGAGTAAATAAAATTCAAATTATATGCCTCGCAAATAGCGGACCTATTCAATTAATCGATGACCGTTCTCCGTACGGCCGGGCGGTGGGAAAGCGATCCAAAATCGATCGTAATCTGGACTTGGTTAACTTGTGGAACGAGATTAAGTAGTTCGGGAATTAGCACTAGACCCGGATTCGCCTAAACAACCCATAGATTTTCCTCCTCATTTAACTTTGCCTCCCCGATGGTCGAGATAAGTGGGGCTCCGACAAAAATACGGCCACTATCCACGCTTGAGGATTAAATTCCACCAAGGCTCTTTCCGAGGAAGCAAATCCTAAACTTTTAAGCTACTATGTGATGTGTGTGCGTACTATGCGAAGTTTGAACTAAAATAGTAAAAGATTTATAAAAAAATTGCTTTTGCCATTACTTATGATAAGTCAGTTAATTCAATTAAATATACTATTTAGTACACTTAGTAATTTTTTTTTCATAATTTTTACTTCTTCGAATCGATCTAAAGAAAACATAATGTGCAATTTGGCGACGTTCTTCTACGAATGCATGTTAGACTAATTAAAGTATAGAGTTAATTAAACTCGTGAACTACATTGCAGTAATTTTATCTGGTATTTTAATGCAGAGTGGCACAGAAAGACCTTGCGAGAAATTTCTTCTTGACAATTAAAACTTACTTCTACAACAATCTTCACACGATAAGTTTAATCCGACTCTATAATTTCTATAAATGACAATATCGTCTTTCACTCACAGCTAAAAGCGCAGATTTATAGCCTCTAAAATATTCCTTAAAACCCGAACATAAATATACAATACACACTACAACCATACCTGCCGGTAGCTAAATCTGCGTATCTCGCATCAGTATATTTGCCGGCGTTTCTACCACCTGCTTCAAGCTTTATTAATATCCTTGTACATTCAACAAACTACCAAAAATAATACTAGACTTATGTGTTCTGCACTCGTTTTCTCAGATACAGTTTCATTTTAACCCGCGCATGTAAAGGGGGTCGTCTAAAATTGTGCTACAGGAAATTCTCCGTTGTATCTTTTATGCAGTTGTTATTTATATGCAAGTTGAACGTTTTAACGTCTCGGGGCGTCTCAAACTTCACACCGAGATAGTGTATTTCAAACTTATCTGCGGCGACGGCGCTGCCTTGTTCTGGTGCTCACATTTTATTTTACAGATTAAGTTTGAAACGACACGAAAAATTCTCTCCGCTGCATTGTTTTACGCCTGAAGTTTGTTGGTAGCCTGTTTGTTTTTTATTTATTAACTGAAATATTTTTTCGCTTTCAAATTATGCTGAAAGCAACATCAGAGAGAGTTACTTTTATTTGAGTTTCTTGTTAAATGGCATATTCTAATATTCGAAGACGTCGTTTTTTATTAACACGATCTAAAACTGACTTTCAACGTTTTTACGCTCATTAATTTTGTACATCAAAATTTTTGCAGTTAACTTTACCAATTGAACAGACTTTGTTAGCGCGCTTTGGTGCACAAACCACACTAGATAAATATTGCATAAATCAATGACCGCCACACAATTAAATTTGCACAGTAATTTATAACACAGTCAGAGTCACCAATAACTCGGGTCAATATTTGAGCTTTTGTTAAATGATAACTGATTTCGGGTAAAGCAATATTTGCATTACAATGTAGGCTGAAGGTGGTTCGTCTGACCAAATTCCCATCTCTTTGATTAAGTAAATTTGGATTGGCCTTCTCGGCCTTGCAAGGTGAACTGACAAGTTGTAATTACATTTTGGAGTGGTTAAGTTTTAATATCGTTCGTCAATCCGAAAGACTAAAACCTTGGCTTTCGTTTTTCTTTTAATAATTTCACACTTAGGTCCACCAACTCTTTACTAGAAATAAGTAATGTTCGTTTAATAGTTCCTTATTATTAGTCTTACAATTTAAGCCATATTTATTTTATAATTTAATAATTTATATCTCAAATTATCTTACATGTTTTTTTTCAAGTAACCATTCTTTTAGTTTATTCTGGGATTTATATTATTGTTAATTTTTCAAAGATATAGATAATTATTATAAGAAAATATGCTAACTTCATTAGAGGTTATATATTTGAGCCATTCGGAGTCGAGTCTTTAGGGCCGTGGGGACCGAGAGCTCATCTTATTTCCCAAAACTTATCGGGGCATTTGATCGGTTCGACGCGTGACCAGAATGCCGGTTTTTATCTGGCCCAACGTATAAGCATTGTCATTCAGCGTGGTAAAGTTTATTTTAATAAAGGCACTGGCCACCCATTGAAAAAAAAACTTACAACTATATAGTTGTAATATGTTTTTTTACACAATATATAAAATTAATTATAAGGCCTCTCATGGCCTCGAATGACGTCTCACAGCCTTCCGTAGACGGCAGGATACATTTTTTTAATGTGACATGATTAAATAAATATAACCTGCGGAAGTGCGGACGCTAACAATATCCTATCCTATATAGAGCTGTAGTGTCGTCATTCTTCTCCGAAATAATAAAACGAGATAAGCCGAAGCCTGTTTCAAATCAGTGTAATTTATATTGGTTGAAAAAGCTTAAAAAAGTTCGCTTGAATAAGCATCTAAATGAAAGCAAAGTTTTTAAGATTTTTTAAGGCTCATTAAATCCTTACACTCCTTCCAACTTCATGCAAAACTTGGTAATAAAGTGTGTAAGTGTCGTAATTCAGAATTTCAAATTGGTAGGAATCCTCTTGCGGCAATTTCGCTCTGGTCTAACTAACTTTTTACTAAGTTTCGGTACATCTGCCTCTCGAGTTATGATTGGACGGGACCGACTTTAATATTTACTTATTTGATGAGTTCCGTAAATTTTATTACAAAGTGAAATTGCATTTTAAGAGGTGCCGTAATTCGGTAGAGTAGTTTTGCCGTGCCACATTAATTGTTCGTGGTTTAAATCTCTGACGCAAAAACAACGGGTGTTATAACTTTAACGTGTCTATGTATGCGTCTGTGGCATCGTAGCTCCCGAATGGATAACTTGATTTTGATTTTGTTTGAAAGCGGAATGAATCAGGAGTGTTCTTAGCTATGTTTGATGAAAATCGATGATTACCGCCGCATAACGGCGGGTTACATATTTTGTTTTACAAGCCCATATTGGGTACCAAATTAAAAGCTTGACTAGTAAATGACTATATAGTAAGATAAATATCAAAATCAAGGAGACCGCCACAATTTTAATAATGATTTAAGTTTTTTTATTATTTTTCGTATTATAAGTTTTTTTTTTAATTTTTGATTTTTCTTTTGGATGTTGAAAACAAAAAAGTGCCTGTTATATAATAATAACATGATTTGTGAATATAAATTCCGTATGCAGCTTGTTATGTTTGTTGAAATTAATAAACAAACGAAAGTCTATAATTAATTTGATTTAAATTTAATCATATTGAATTAATCTCACCGCTAATTTGTGGAACAAACAGCGCTATGACGTATTTGCTCTCATATAATTATGTTCAAACTTCTGTTATTAACTTTATATGCAAATTTTAGGCAATCTGACCTTTATATATTTAATATAGGTTTTGTTTGTAACCTTCTTAAAAATACGGCTGAACCGGATATGATAAATAACAATTAAACTTATAAAAACTACATGTAAGTTAGAAAAAAAAAATTGTAAATCGCTTCATCTCTTAGAAATCGAGAAACATACATAATTAAGGCTCCGACGAATTGAGAACTTTATCTTTTTTGATGTGGGTTAATAAAAACGCATTTGTTATACTTAATTACTCTCATAACATCTGTCTATATTTAAAACAAAAAATTGTGTCACGTATAAAACTTTGTTGTTTTAGGTTAATGGCTAAAGTTTTTTTTGTGAAATAAATAGAGGAGGACCAAAAAGCAATTAAGCCGAACACGGAAACGCTTTGATCAGTCAATATTTTTATCAAAGATACCTTGTATCAAACTGTTTGGAAAGTATTGGCTTTTTTATTTTGGTATCTGTCATACCGTATTTTAACTGTATACTCGTACAGGGTTATCGGGGGAACTAAGCCAAGAGGGGGTAACTATATCATCGTAATGAACAACTTTCACTACGAGAACAACTCTGAAATTAAGAAATAAATACTTGCAGTTCCGTACAAAAACTTCGTCGATAACATGTATAAACAGCAGTATTTTTTCTTTAAATTTTTGAGTTGGTTACCAGAAGTTGTACTCCTCTAACCGATAAACTTGTATGTACAAGTAAATTTTAAAAAAAAGTGCCATCCAACCTCCCAACTACCCGACAGCTGGTGCCAATATAAAAATGGCTCAGTTATTATGATTCAAAATTACTAGATCGATTTTCAAACTCATTTAAATGTAAGTTTATTTAATAATATAAATAAATTAATAATTTACCTAATATATATCTCATATAATACAAAAAATTACGTTACAATTAATTACCTCTAATCAAATAACCCACCCCTTACCGTTCCTGGTGCAAAAGTACCCATAACCTAAAATATATACCTACATATTCCTAAAATATTTACTTATATTATCAAAATCTAATATAACATATCTATGTTTGCGTATTATACGTTATGAGACCCTTTTAAACAAACAAACTCTTCATTTATTGATCTAGTGACGTCACGTCTCATTCCGGCAAAAACCTCCTCCTTTTCTGTCAGTCAGTTAAAGAAATATAATGCAAGAAACCCTGTCAGCTTGCCAGTCAAACTTGCTCCTTTCCTTCCTGCAGAGTGATGAAACCTGACTCTACTAAACTTGAGTGTATAAAAAGGCAGACATTCCTCAAGCCAAAATTACACGCTAAACTTTCACGATGAGATTAAACTTTTAACTTCAACTTTAATGAAGCCAACTTTTGATAGTCTTGCGGTTTTTGTATTCATGAATTTGTTTAATTAAATATTTTATGTATACTTCCACTTGGTAACGTTTTTATGTGTCATTTTTAGTTTGCTTAAAATATAGTTAGATATGTAACTTAAAACGCACCTACTATTACAAATTTTAACGCTAAACAAATGCGAAATGTTATTTTTAAAGCGTATTCACAAGTATTATACAGACCATTCAATTTATGAGTTGTGCACTTATAATATTTCTAGCTACACCATTTTTCTAAAAGATAATCGCATCTCACGAGCACATGATATAGCTCAGGGCCCTCATTCACAGTAAACATTTCAACACGTAACGCGGCCGCGTTGTTTTTAGCTTGTAATAAATATTTACTTGAAACGTTATTCACTAAGTCAATGTCAATTTTCAAATCATAACACTATAACATATTGCGCCATCATAACGTTACCACGTTACGAGTTTGTAGCAAGGAATCTCGTTGTTCGGTAGAGAATAAGAACTCAGCCAAGCTAAAAAGTTCCTAAGTTCTTGACTTCTCGAATAGAGTACGACATGCTTAGTCAACGCGATTAAATTAGATAAAGTTCCGGCTGCCTTCGTGCTCAGCCACCATTAAGGCGTGAAATTGAAGTTTAACATAAAGATATTTGAAGCCTCGAATTACCATACTCTCTGCGGCAAAGAGCTGCCGAATAAAATGGTATAATATTGAGATCCATAATATGCAGGGTTGTTATTGACGGATGTCATAATAGTCACAATAGCTTTATGCAAAAAAAAGATTCATATCTAGCTTAAAAACAGGGAGCTTAATTCATCGGAAACGATTTTGTAAGTTTGTTCACAGAGTTATCAGAGACGCTGTACCGATTCATATTATTTTTTAAAATATATTATACTGATATTATAAAGAGAAAATTATTGTATTGGAGGAAGTTATTGTATTTTTGTATGTAACAAATAAACTTAAAAACTACTAGATCAATTTCAAAAGTCCTAGCTCCTACTCAGTTATCATTTAGCTAGAAAGCTACATTATCACTGAGTAATATAGACTGTAACACTGCGAAGCCCAGCTAGTAATTTATAAATGATAGACTTCGTAGTCCGCTGCAATTCTATTTTTTTTTTGTATTATGTTTTTGATTTCCATGCATTCTTTATTTAGGTAGACTTTCCAGATGGTCCAATAAATTTTTATAGAAATCGGTCCATATCTGTAAAATTTACCCGTCAAATTTAAGCCAGTTTTAACCTTTTTTCAAAAATTACTTGTTTAATAAATAGTAATAACCTTTCAAAAATTCTCTTTATACAGAGGACAGTGTAAGAGTACAATAAAATATGAAAATAAAATATTTCCAACCTTTAAAAGTGGGCACTCGCGAAAGTCGCGAAACAAAGAGAGCTTTAATAACCGCCGCTTCGACGACGCCGTCCGTTTCGAAAGTTTCAAAAACGAAAAATAAATTTATGTTCTAGAGCGGTTGTTGTTTCGAGCACTGGTTATAATAGGAAAGTATAAAGACAAGGTACACCGGCGTACAGTTGTGTTATACCTTGATGCGTAAACTTCTAACTAGATGTATATACAGTTACCAGTTTTCTTAGCGGAGAAAAAAATACATGCATCTGAATGTGTTTCTTATCATGAAGGTATCACTAATACACCGGATGCAATAGGGGCGGAACTCTTGTGCCAGCGAACCAGAGCTGTGATCGGCTGGTTGGGTTAGGCTGACAGTACACCCCAAGCGGGACGTCAGTGCAAGACATACTCGTATATACAGATGTGACGTTGTATTAACGGGAGTTTATGTAAAAAACAGCCGTACGGTATTGTTAATTTTTTAAAGCCAGGTTGAAACGATAAAATCGCCTAAATACAATCTGTGAAACTAGTCACTCCAAGTCAAAATATTTCGAGCAGTATAAAAACTCTGACATTTGGCTTCACGGAAAAGGCTAGAATATAGAACTACTAGAAACTGTGTTTACCTCCATTGCACTACCACGGACTGCCATGGCGACCCGACATCGCCTTAAATATATTCCTGAAACAATAAAAACATTGTTAATTAATTCTACATAGATATTTGGAGTGGACTTATTAACTCTTCACATCTAGACGAGATTTTACACAAGAAGTAAATGAGTAAAGTAATTTTTATTCGCATGCCTATGAAATTTTTCGGATCAGATCGAAAAGAACCGAAAAATCCTGATTAAGCTATTCACGAAACAGAACTAATGTCCTAATTGGTGATTCCCGTTAACATAAATCACGAGCAAAAAGAATAAACTATACTCAAAGCCTCGACACGATTGTTCCAAATAACAGTCATTGTCCAGACGTTATGGGCACTTAATTACGCTTTCATATTATTCTGAACGACCTACGAGTCCAATTGTTATCGGGGTTATGGCGCTGCTTAAAAAATAATAAATTTCTCTTTTCAGATTGCGTGTGGCAACCGCAAGTCCCGCCGCTTCACTGACCAGCCTACAAATTACCATCGACATGAAAGCCTTAATGATTGGGGAAATTTGGTAAATCACTTCATATCAGACGAACAATTGTACAAAATAATAAATGGAGTTTTTCATCCTCTATTTGCTATTGTTGGTATCAATAGCTGTAGTTACAAGTTGATTGACCGGATGTATCGATGTGATGGGGTTCAATTAAAACTTATAGAAAATTTGTTACGGATCCAAGCAACCAACATTTTCATGAATATTTAATATCTATTATTTTCTGACCTCCACGAGTGTGTCTCTGCTTCAAGACTGGCGAAGTTCCTTCTCTATGAGAGTATGCTTGAATGGATGGTGGTACTTACCACTTTCTTGAATCTAGAGTGAATTTATCCTACGCCGCAAACTCTACAAAAGAGCTACGACATTATTTAAAAATAATAATACTCTAATGATCATATTTTGCACTTCGATAAAGTGCCAAAAAATCATATAATATAATATTTTCTATAAGGCATATATTTCAATTATGTCACTATGCTCATTTTCATTGTATTTAATAAATTTATTGATATACATTTAAACACATTATATTTTACTAATTGTTAAAATAGGAGATGCAATAAACAATAGTGTTTTGATAGTACAATTATTTTAACTTAAATTAAATAAAAAAATGTATAACTACCCCAAGCTTAAATTCCGCTCGGGCAATACTTCCGCGGATCATTGAGATTGTAATAAACGTCGGGAAACAATGTAAACGCGGTCGAACGCGTTTTATATGTTAATTGAAATAAGTTCAGGGTTACTTGAATGCCTTACACTTAGACAAAGCGTATAAAAGTATTATAATGCTGACGGCTATCCATATACAGGTAATAATCCATCAGTAATAAATAGCAGTTCTCGAATTGACGAGTTTGGGACCACTATTTTTGTGACTATGTAACAAAAGACAATTACCTACTTGACCGATTTTGTTTATCTTCGGGAATCTTAATAAACGTTGTGTTCCGCATGATTGAACTAAAATATTATTGAAATCGGCTAGTATATGCTAGCCTTTTTGGGTAGTTTTATTAATTTAGGTCACGTAATCTGCACTGTAAAAAATATATCCCCACTATAAATCTATTGTATTTCAATCCATCTGAATCGAATGAAGGGTTCAAAAGTATACTAGTGCATATATAGATGAATTATTTATTGAACACACACTAAATACACAGATACACGTGGCATCTTATCGTTACCTTAAAGCTATATCTTACAGGTAACTTTTGGGTAGAAATCTGACTTTTGTCAATACACAAATAGAGGATATTAGAGTCTAATACATTTTAATACAAATTCAGCTGTTGTGGTGCTTAACGTGTTCTATAGAATATCTGATTTGTTTTAGTAAATCCGAGATGGTCCTTATGAGTTTATAAAAGTTGTTGGTGATTATGAGCTAAATTTATTATACTAAAGACTTCCTAAAAGAGGAAGTACTCAATTAAACGTTTTTTTAGTGATGATGGTCGAGTGGTTAGTGTAGTCGAATGCCGTGCAAAAGGTACGAGGTTCAATCCCACGAAAATATGCAAAAAGAGCCTGAGCTACCGGCGAAGGAAAACATCGTGAGGAAACCATAGCATGGTGGTAGGGCGTTTACTATCGGTCGCCTGGCTAGCTACTGAAAAAATTTTAAAATTTGTCGCCAAACACCTAACGGTGTGTTCCGGCAGCTTTCATTGAGAGCCAGTGTATTCCAGACTAGGCATGCTCCATCTTAGGCTACAGTATCGCTGGCTCCCGTGGCCGTGCGAACTTGTGGTCAAATGTCTAGCTGTGTAGGATAAAAAAAAAATGTTTGATATCTGTTTCCTTGGAGACTGGTAAACCGATCTGAAACATTCTTTTTTTGTTTGAAAATAAACCTCTCATGTAGTCCCATTTTGATGTTATAGCATCGCTCAAGAGGTTTAATTTTGAAATCCAAATAGTTCTATCAGCCTTAATGGAAGTCAATAGACACTTTTTTGAAATAATTATTTGTTATTTGTTTATTTACATAAACTTAAATAACATTTTAAAATATAATAACTTAAACTAAATTGAAATCTAAACTAAACTAAAAATTAATCTAAAAGGCCTATTGAGGTAGAGGGAAAGGTGCCCAGAATGCTGGCAGCATTGCCACCTTGAATGGCAATGCTCAATTTTTGGCCTAAATAAATGCCAGCACTCTGTACACCTGACGCCTCCACCAAACGCTTTGCTTTGGTATTTTATACATAAAAATCAGATAATCCTGTATATAAATGGGAATCAATTCACTTTACGAGTATATTGGAAAACAAAGCGCTGAAGTGTTTAATTTTAATAACGATACTTTGTCGCTGTCGATAATTAGTTTTTCGTGTATTGTCGTACAAATGGACAATGTAATGTAATATTTCAGTTGGGGTTTTTATCCATTAATTAAGTTGAGGTTCGTTGTAACAATCTATGTGCTGTTTTTTAGTTAATATTATTCAAATAAACATTAACAAAAATATATATCAATGATTTTTTTTTCGTAATGCAAATTTAAATAGGACTTTAAACATGAAAGAAATCAATCTATTGGTTGTCGTTGTTATGGTATCGTTTATCAAGAAACCGTTTTATATTTTCGCTCAACTCGTCCGTTTATATTTGGTCGCGAGATCAACTATTCGCAGAACTATATATAGCTTTCAGAAAAGTAAATATTCTGTAGAAAGCATAGTTATTTTTCTGAGATGTAATGTTGTTGATTTTCTATATTATTGAGAAAATCACCGAGCCGTAGACAAACTTCAGAGATCGAAGTCTAAGTAAATCGTCTCAAGTTAAAATAAGTGTTACTTACGTAGACAATCACGTGTTATTTCTTATCTTTACCTTTGCAGGCAACGTAATACTCTTAGAACTCCTAAAATAGATAAAGAACTGTCTAGACAGCACAAAAAGCTCGCCTCTGGCTGTTAAAAACTTTTGGTCCCGAGGCAAATAAACTGTTAAGACCAAAATATCTATCAGATATTACATCGATTGTAATAGGTTTATGTGCTTTCGAGCGAGCGCTTGAAGAGTCAACATCTCCTGAGGATACCTTGTGCTAAGGCGAAACACGTGTCGAGGAAGTCGGATACTGAGAGAAAGAGAAATAACAAAAATATTTTTCGATTTTTCACGCTGACATCAAGACACTAAATAATTATCATGTATATACAATATTTTTATGTACTTACTTAATATATTTATCATTATGAACAACTTTAATTAAGGGACCGACTCAATTCGAGAAAAAAATTGCTGTTCCATACAATACTTTATCGGTCATGGGCAAGTCGTATGAGACGGAAGATTTTTTTTCTAGATAGTATTGGTCCCATAGTGAAAATCGTTCAGTAGGATGACCCTTTTTCGCTTATTACATCCCTAGCCAATAACTCTGTATAAGGATTAATAGCTTATAAGAAGATTATAACTAAAAGTTATAACTAAATATGTATGTTAATGTTAAATGTATTCAACGATTTCTCAACAATGCATGAACGAATGGATTTGAAAATACTTTTTTAATTAAAACAAAAATACAAATGTCTATTTGGCATATTATTAATAAGAACAATTTTATTTTGAATCCACTGGCTCGGAACTAGCTCGCACTGTGATTCGGTAGCCGGGCGCTTCTCACATATTTAAGTTACACATGCATGCCTAATGAGTTATATAACCATTTTGATTTTTAATACATTAAAAGTAATGTTTACAGTTAGGGTCATAATTTTATATTATATTATTTTTTTTAAATTGGTTCAGTCAGGATTGAAATTCCCAGTTAAACGGTCAAGGCGAATGCCAGTTCAAAGTATCTTGTCACTTTTTTTAAGAATCACTTGCATAGAACACACTTTTTGTATAAAAACTTAGAACAACCCAAGGGTAAGTTTCAGCTCTATGGTTGCTCTTAATAAACTGTGTCCGCAGTACCGCTCAGCACTCTTAATTGACATAATTGAAAAGTTAAACCTTCACGTTTTACGCTCACCTTTTTAAATATTTACTTTAGCACCCAATTAGTGCGTTGCAAGTAGATTTTCCTGTAATTTTACACAGTTGTACATTGTACGAGGCTTAGTTAATATGGAAAAAAGTTACTTACTAACTAACAAAGCCAAAAGCAATGCAAGTAACTAAGTAAGTTAGTTGCTTTGCTTTGGAATATAACCTAGATTTTACCATATGTATTGAAAACATATCCGCTTTTATATTATTACTGACAGGTAATTAATTATACAACTGGCGCGTAAAAACAAAACTTAAATGTTTAATAGAATTATTAGTCTTTTCATACGCCACGTGCTTTTGAAATAGTTATTTGATTTTGTGACAAAAAAATACTAACTTTATTAAAAACGATGAAAACTTTTCTAATAGTGTCACACTATACGAAAGGTTGCTGTTGATTTGTTGTTTTTTGGTTCATTTTAATTTTTCTCTCAAAAACTAAACAATTTTCATGAATACTACAACCCGTATAAAGTAAATTAATTTACCTGTAAAAATATATATTTTATGGTGGCATTAAATTACAGTAAATTCAAAAAGATATAAATAAAGATTGCTAGCACTATTGACTGCAATTTTGACTATTCACAGAACTATCATCCATAATTACTTCATGTATTTAACCCAGTTCCTAAAAACTAATTTTATTAATAGAATGCAAAGTAAATATACACGTAATGACTCTAAACCTAGTCCTTTTCCCTCAATTTCGTGACGCTAACGGCTAAATTAGTATATTTTCTCGCTTTAACTGCGAATTAAGGCTAAAATTATTCTAATTTATTATTTTGCGAAGCCTTTAGAATCGTGAAAAGGTAGAGATTATTCAAAATTGTACGTTAAATAAAATGTAAAGAGCTTCGTAGAAACGTTTCTATAATTTGTTTAACATTTATATTTAGATGCTGAGTTTGTGATATCACTCTTAATAAATGCTTCTCCGAGCTTGAAAACAGACGATAAATTCACTCTACTTAAGATTGTTATAATTAAGCTAAATAAATTTATACAAAAAGTTTTAACCTGGAGCGTCCCTCTACTGGGCAAGGGCCTCCATCGGTTCTTCCACGGTGTTCTTTGCTACTTTATTTTTACCCAATCGCCCAAAATGATTAATGTTTTTCGAGTGTTTGCGAGTAATATTTCTAATTTTATATGTGTGTGCACATAAATATGTAGGTATGTACTTTTTGTGACCCTCTCCACAGCCTAATCTGTTAAACTGATTGTGATGTACGAAGTGTCTATGGATTTGTCTTTATCTGCAGTTGGTCATAGGCTAAATGGTTGCATCCCGCAATTTCACTCGTTAAGAGACCTACACCTACCTACCTAAAGTTTCTCCAGTCGGGTTTCTTTAAGTTACTTCCAACCACTTGTTTTTTTATATTGCTTGTAGAAAGGAATAAAATTAATTTTAATTTTATTGTTTCTCAAATATTAAAAGTAACGTACAAAGTCCTGAGAATCGTTCATAACATTTATTAGTTCTGGCGCTAGTGACATACGAATTTCTGTTTTATATAAATCTTCCGTCCGACGACAACGGTACCTAACTGGCAAATGTCCAATACTTGCAACCATCCCTTTCACGGTCTTCCGCAACAACAACTCTCGATGCCAAGTCACTATCCAATGATGACTTTGACCCACTAATCTAGGACATCACTTTGAAAATAAATCAGCTCTGCGTCAAAAAATTATGACTTCAATCAAACACGGTGCAGTTGTTTTTAGTTAAATCTAAATGTACAATTGAAGTTTAGCATACAATTTTCCTGATAATTTTACAATAATAAAGAATCAATAAACATATCCCAGGACAAATGGCAAGCAATTAAATCAAAAAGGAACAAGTACAAATTGAAAGAGTATCAACTGACTTCATTCGGCAGACGTCAGCACAATTTTGTTTGACCGCTCTAGAAAAAACAAATTTGAATGTCCTGACACGTGTGTACTTGCGTGCATAAAATATTTTATTAAATGTACCCTGATCATCTTTTAGTTTTCTGAAAACATACATATAAAATACCGACGAATTAAAATGCTCTTAATTCTTAAAGTTTGTCAGAAACTTTCGTATGAAATAGAATTTTAAAAGACTTTAGTTAGTGATAGTGAGTGTGAATGAATAGAACTAGGTAGTGTTCATTATGGGTCACCAACTGAAACGACAGCTGTAGTCATCTATTTGTGTTATTTTATTTGATATACTATTGCAATGAAACGCAGACTCTACATTATTTGCCATTATTACCAATAATCTATTGATGAGGTAGCCATTTGATGAGGATTTATATCAATAACATAAGTCCAAATGGCTACATCAAGAACTCCGGCACTTGCCTATTACGGAGTACAATGAAAACTCGTTAAATCTTGTCTGAGCTACAATTGAATGTTGCCATTGCGTGTGCGAACATCATTATAGGAGCTCCACACGTAGACAGACGAATTCACTTGTACCGCACTTTCATTACTAGCACGCACTCTCTAAAACACCACCGAAACACGCCTTCAATTCTACTTAAGAGGAACCACGACCTTATATAAACACGGCGGAATCTGAAATAATTCTCCGATTTATGGCTTTACAATCTACAAAATTAAACAGTTTTTTTTTAGGTGACCACTAACGCTAAGGATATTTTCGCATCGGTTGTTTTTAGTGAATTTCGAAGGATTGAGAAATAATAAACAAAAATACACTTGAGCCAAAAATATAGCTAGCATGAACGTCTATCCTCAGAGATAGAGAAAAGCATAACACACCTAAATTGAAATGACAAAATGACAGTCGCTTTGAGACGCTACGAATGACGTTTAAAATTTCCTTCCAATTTCAAATTCTGTTTCTCCAAAGTGGATAAAAATGGGCTGAAGTCAACTGTCTAAAAAATGGCATACGCTTTTTCAAGCATAATAGTGTTTCTCTTAATTAAAACCAAGGGGGTGGCAATTGCGTGCAAAGTTAATACCAACTCATGTAATTACACGAACCTTGATAGTGACCATTCTTGGTTTTATTAAGCAGTAATTAAAAAAATGAAGGCTTGTTCGTTGTTCGAATTGATATGAAATTCAAATTAGGGACATTTTGTGTTATCTCTGGCATAACCTGAGTGCTTGTTTCGAGTAGGCCTGCTTTAGTATTCCAGTTAAGTATGTAATTATGCATGTTTTAGTGCTATTAAATAATTGTATAAGCTGGACACAGGAAATATATTTAGAACGAAATTGTTGGGCTAGGTAATTTTGTTACTTTCGCTAAATACGTAAATTAAATATTTATGATTTTATTCAAACAATATTACGGAAAATATTTTTTTATATCCCTAATTCTTTAAGATAATAGTAATGTTTTATACTTTACTAATTTTCTCTTCTAGCCAAATTTCTTGAGAGAAAAATATGTAAGTGTTTTAATTTGTATGAGCTATTTATGGTCTGATTTGAAACCATCAATGTCTTAAAGAAGCTGAAGCCGCTAATGCTTTCAACTTGATGAACATTATGAGTAAGTTTTCACATTTTACAAGAAAAAAACTAGCATCATTAAGTACATTTTTCTTTATTTATTACATCATGCCTAAAGAGTAAACCTCGACAGACTGATTAACAAGTCACAACTAAAACAGAGTCTAAACTGCTGATCTATAAAACAATTTTTTTTTATCCTAAATTCTTACGAAGAAAAGATTTTTAGAAATACGATTCTCATGTGGACTCGAATTCTCGTGCAAAGTCATAAGGAGCACCCGCTAGCAACAAATAAAATACACACGAACCTTTTCAAATCCATTTGAATCGTTGACAAACCCGTTTTTGCATCCCCTATCATCGGACCGTGGAAGCCAGGGCTTTGTACTTATTCGATTAGCATATAAAACGTTCGCCTGCACCGGTCATAATTCATACATTTTAGGTAATAAATTCGGAAAATGGACCGATGATAAATAATGCAGTACTTGGTAATGGCGTGGCACAGCCCATATCTTTGTTGACAAATTTCTTTTGATGTATAATTAGTAGCACATGAATTTATGTATGGGAATGTTTATATTACAAACATATTTTTTTATTGAAATAATTACGAGTATGTTTAAATAATACAGTATGTAAATAATGAAATATGTCTCTTTGATCATGAACGGAAATTATAATATAATTGATAATCTTTTAAAGAGAAGGCTCGTATCTTATTTTCTGTGCAGGCCTGAATCATCAAAAGTGAACTGCCTATCTTTTTAAACATTAAGTACAGTTTACACTTTTTATTCATTTACAGTGCGAAACGTGCCATCCCTGATGAAGTTCACTGAAGTTGGAACCGAACCTTTCCAACAACCAGGACCGATTAAAAACCCGTCTTTTAAAAAAATATATCTATCACTTGTTTGAACAGCGAAGGAAAATTTCAAAAGAAATTTACAGGGAGCAGGCATAAGTTAAATTCTACCCGCAAATTCTCTAATGGCTTATATACCTTTTACAGGAAAGACCCAAGCCCGATCGTAGGATGCTAATAATGGAAGAATGTTTATATTAAACAGCTACCATGTCAATGTTGCGACATAGCCTCTTCCAACCAACTGATATTCAAATTAAAATTTTAAATCAAGTCATTCGTCCGTTATGGCTTAATTTAATATTGAAAATATTACAATAAAATTTTCAACAGCATTTTACAAAGCTGTTTATTTATGCGGCATGTTGGACTGCAAGATTTATACATTTCAAGAGTTGATTGTACTGTATACTAATATTATACTATAGAGCACTGATTTATACCTGAAACAAAATATGATTGTTCAATAAACTATGCATTACTGAATTGAATTTTTTTTGTTGAAATTGTATTCACTAGTCGTTTTGTATGAGTACCTAACATGTAAGTGGACTTCACTTATTAATAAATATGATTTATACAAAATTATTGTGACATCAATTTAGACTTCGAATTAAATACATGCAACAGCTAAATTTTTCTCGTGTTTCAGGATGGGTTCCATAATAGTTGTAAATATGTATAACGCTAATAAGAATAATTTAATAAGCTTTGTCTCTCGCACAGTAACCATTAACCCATATATCAAACATTAGATATTGTTTATGTTTTGTCTAGCTTTAGTCCACAATCGGACAAGTAAAGATACTGTAAAGCGCCACCGGTTCATGGTAGAGGTTTCACGGACTCGCACAAAACGCTTCGCGTCTACATTTATTGTGCGAACTGCCAGGTTGTGGAATTCGCTGCCAAGTTCTCTATTTCCCGATAGCTATAATCTCGGTCTCTTTAAATCGCGAGTGAATCGGTTTCTTCTAGGCAAGCGCGCTATATCCTAGACCGCATCGTTACTTTACATCAGGTGAGTTGCGGGCAAGCGCAAGACTATCGTTATAAAAAAAAAGTTGGCTCAACTCTAGTTTGTTATGCTAGCCTGTTGAAACGTCAGAAGGCCTTTATGTTCACCTAATGCTTTCACTCATAAAATTGTTAATAACCCACACGGCTTCCACATTTAAAAGTGAGTCTTATATTTTAGGTAATACAGTATCATTTTGTGGTCAGTCTGTAGCGGTGGTTATTTAGGTCCATCTATAACTGAGGGTGCGAAGCTCCATTCGGGCATAACAGCGCCCTTACCACAGATTTCCACTTTTAGATTTTCGATCGATATTTTTCACAGCAGGTATATTGGGAATGGATCATCCATCTATCGTATTAAATTGAGCAGCTTTGATACCTGCATTTTTACACAACTGCCTAAAATAGATTTGAGCTCGAGCTTATTTGAGGTTCGTTATTTTTAAGTTGTAACATTGAAATGCTTCAACTGATTTAGATGTATAGAGTAATCCTAACACATGTATAAAAAGTTGAAACATGGCAACCCTTTACAGGCTCAAATCTTTGTAAAGAACCTTTTTTAATAATAATGGAAGGGTCATGACGTCATATTCAAATGTTAAAATTAATAGATTTAGCTGGCTAGGAAGTATTTTTATCTGTACGTAGGCATCTTAAAATTATATAAAATAACAGCAAATATTCGAGGTTTTGGTCCTATTTTTCATCAAAATTTTCAAAAACTCAAAAGCTTATGAATAATTAAAACTTACGTACATTTCGTTTGATATTGTTAAAAACCTTTACTTATAAACTTCTACTTAACATACTGTTCCTAAAAATCTTTTCATCGTCTTTATACAAATTCAATCCCATAATATATACTCGTAGTTTATGAATGTAGTTCCGAAGTTTGATAACTACATCGTCTTTTCAATCCAAGAAAGTTTTTCATATGTCCTAGTTTTATATTAGTTATCGGAAAAAATAGTTTTATGCCTACTTTAGGTTCGTACAATCATAATGATGAATCGTTCATCATTTAACGCATGCCATTTATTTCAAATATCAAATTTGTTTTGATATTCAAAGTGATAAGATTAAGAAATTTATAACTACCATCTATTCTGTCGAAATAAGGTAATAAAAAACGGTAAAGCGCCAGTCGAACTCGTGCACTAAGGGTTCCGTACAACATTAGTTCAAGTTTCTACCTGTTATTATTATTATCGTGCAAAAAACAGCAAAAAACTCGTTTGTTGTATGGGACCCCCCCGGAATAGTTTTGTTTTACTTATTTATTTCTATTTCTGAATATACAACTACATACTCGGTAATTATTCCAAGTGTCTAATTATTGCCGTTCTTAATTCAGAGCAAAAAACAGCAAAACAAACATGTTTGTTGTATCGGAGCCCCTCTTAAACATGTATTGTATTCGGTTTTTACAGAGGTTTTCGGCAACAGAAATACTACATCTGTGAACATTTCAGCTCTCTAGCTATCACATGAGATACAGCTGGGGAGAGGCAGCGAAGTCTTAGTAATAAGGTCCCGTTTTTACCTTAGGTACGGAACGCTAACAATTATGACATAACAAAAATATAATTCAGCTATTTATTAGTTCTTAGAATTACCAGTTTTAGTGTAAATATGTTGGATAATACTCGAGTGTTCAAAGATTTACAATTAAAGTTTTTCCCAAAAACTCCACTTTATTATTTGAGCACTGTAACGTTAACATCCACATGCTCGATTTTTGTAATAGTCAATAACTAACTTAACTTATCTTATTAGTACAGTTGTTCGACAAAAACAGAAAATAATTCCAATGTATTTCTATAAACCCGTGGTAACGGATTAGGGTGTTACTCAACGAGTGAATATAATTTCGACCTTCGTACTGCCGCAGCCGACCACTGCATACTCGTAGTTCCGCTGAAATGGTCAAAGCGGACTGTAAAGCTTATCTCTACCTGTTAGGTAGCGAGAAATGTAGAATTCAAGCCCAATAGTAAACATATATGTTACTACCGTAAATATATCTAAAATTAATATCAGTTTTATTAGATATCCCAAAGTATTTAGTATATTATTAAGTATAAATCAATTTACAGGCAGGTATAAATTTTGCGACGAAATCTTTAATTCATAACTTTTTTACTAACAAGTTGTCTGTTAACATGTTTCCAAGCTAAAAGTTGAATTAAATTGGTGCAAAAATGTCTTTAGTAAATTTGTACATTTGTGGAGCTGTCATTGTATCATTCGTCAAAAATTCTAGATTGAGATGTCAATTAATCACCTGACGGAGTAATCTCGTTACTAACATACAAAAACAATACTCAGACTAGGATTTGATACTATCGTTCTTTTAAAGATCAAGACAATAAGTACAAAGATTTTTCTCCCATTTTAAAGAGCTGTATAAAAACTTAGCTATCATATTGAACGCATAATAACAATTAAATTCAAAGTCACTTTTAACAAACACCTTGATATAAAACATAACACGCAAGCTTTTGTAGAACATTTACTCTGAACTACTCAAATTTGTTAGTTGAACAGCGCAACGACAAGCAAAATGAGAACTAACGTGTTAAAAGCTTTCACTTCGATCGAAGGCAGTATTTTATGATGAAATAAAAAATACCGTTTCATACTATTTCTGTGAAATTCTACCGACTTTTTGCATGTTTTAGGTATTTTCGTTTGTCCAGTCTCTAAAAATAATCGAAAGACCGAAAGAGAAAAGCTAGATCAAACTGTCAATAAAGTTAACAAAAAACCTAGTATAAAATATGAAAAAAAAAATTATAATCATCTAGCATCCTACAAGCATGAGTTTATTTTTAACAGAGAACAAATAGCATAACCTATGTTACATCGCCTGTAACTGATTGTACTTGTAATTTTTTATCTAATATTTTTATATATCTAATGTGAATAAATTAAGTACTTATTCTGGCTTTATTATTACCGTAACATAGAACAAGTTAGATATCTAATTCTATAATACAAAACGACGCTTAGTTTATATGTTTTTGTTTATTTTTATTGTTATCAATAACAAAATCATAGAACAGTAATCGAATCAAACAAAAACACTGAATTGATATATTTGATTGCAATTATCGAAGGACGGCGTATCATTGTAATTTCCAATGAATAATTTGATTATGTCCCCCGGGAAATGAAACGTTTGTGAATTGTGACATATTTCATCCCTAAATACGTTAGTTGCTGTTTGTCTGGCATTTGTTACATCTCGGCAGATTGCCGTCTTTCTCAGAAACTAAGCAGATTACCGTTCTGACAACAATACTGACTCACTTTAATATTATAGAAGTTAATAAAGTTGAAACTGAATAAAATGGATTTCTAGTAGGTTTTGAATTTTAAAGTAATGCTCAAGCCGCGCTCTAACTATTCTTATATTTGATTAAATTACTTATATGTTTTTAATATTGAATTAATGAATAATTTATTTCGTCCACAAGAACATATACACTGTGTTTAACATATGATGTTTATTTGTTTTATTTCTGTTATTGTTTTTTCTTATAAATGATTTCATTAGGTAATATCTACATAATATAGTTTTATTTTTTTGCTATTGCTCTACCTTCTACGCAAAATTTAATTTAATTTCCTTTTCTACGAAGGTTGTATGTAAGAGATTGCTTTTTACTTATGAGATCCCTTCGTGTACTTGTTTTTCATAATTATAGAGTTATGTGTTTGTAATATTAAAATTTTAACTACACGTAGTTACAATTTACATTCATGACAGACAGTTTCGGATCCAAAATCAGTAAACTATATATTATATTAAAATTTCAAAATTTTGCTTTTATATTTGCGCGATCTCTGTTTAACATACTAGTAAAACAATTTTTAATTAACAGTTCAAGCTATTCAGTCAGCTGCGCAAATTGGACACTATAGTGAAACGGAGAGCGTCAGTTCCCTGTCAATATACGGGGTGATTTTAAACTGACTGCGTATATTTTACCACGCAATCAGCATCGTTAATATAACATACTTCGCTAAAAACGGTTTTTTTTCCCATTTTTGTTTACAAAAAACTGGGAAATATGTTCACCTCAGCGCGATTACACATACCTGGGTCATGCGAACGCGCTTGCCGCCGCCGTGACCTAGTTTTGCACCGGGGTGGCACCGCGGCTTAGGGTGCCTATGAGTTTCAAGCGTTCGCGTTCACTTTGCATGACTTCAATTAAAGTTTTCTCAATATTTTTGTACCAAAAGAGGTTAAACAAAAGCATGAGTATTTTATTTTTCAATATTTTTTCATTACTCATTTCAAATATCAATCACCCTCTATATCATGAACATATGAGCGTGGCATTCCACTTAGCGTATTTAATAAATACAGACTGTAGAACTAAAAAAAATATTTTTTAATAACATTGTTGAATCGCAATTTTCATATAAACATAGTTGCATCAGGAACCGTAAAAATCCATAGCAATAAAAAAAGGTAACAGAATAGGATGTGTTAAAAAACTCACAGGATAAGACGTTTTAGGATGAATCAAGAACAACTCAACATTTCAATCTTGTAAGGAGAACATTTTAGAAGTTTCGAAGTACTGGAAGGAATCCGTATAGTTTATATTATAGGCATAAATTTAATGTAGGTACTTTGTACACCTATAGATTTTATTTTTATTTTCATTAAAACTTGTAATTCGAGCTTGTCAACAGCCAGTAACATGTTACGTGTAGAAACAATAAAAATATACTTATTGCTTGTTAATGATGTCGGACCGCATTCACACTTGTCATATAAGAATTAATCATACTATTTTTTTAAATATTGGTACAAAAAACTACACGAGAACGGCTTTTATAGAGACTACAGCAGAGATATTTATTGTAATTTCATACATTTAGTAGGCTTCTATTCGACCGGCACCGCGCCCGATGTAAAGGGATGATGCGGCCAAAGATGTAGCACGCGTGGCTAGGATATATTTATAAAAAAATCGCAATACAATAAGACCAATATTAGCTGCTATCGGAGAAAAGAAAACCCAGAAGAATTCAATTAACCAAATAAAAATCGACTCGCACGCTCGTTTGAAATACATGATATCAACTATAAACTTCAGGGAAATCTATATCAACAATTTGGTACATAAACTATACACGAAACCACGTTATACACAACATGTTTGACAATGTGATACACATCTAAACAAACATTTCGAATACTGCCTATTTCGTAGTCTAATAGACAATAATGTTTATTTAGATTATCGATACTACGAATTATTCTCAAAGGAGTATCTGTAATGCTACTAGTAATAAATTATTTATTACGTGTTAGATATTGAACATGAGAGTTATTAGAACTGAATATTTTATGACCCCCTAATAATACAGGGTTATTAAAAAATGAATGGAAAATTTTTAATTACGGAAACTATCTCTTTTATGTTTTTTAACCCAATTTTAATAAACATGGCAATGACCGTCGTATATAGGCACAGGAAATGAAATAATGATTTGACAATAAAAAGAATTTGGGAATAATGACACAAATTAGAGATTAGGCTTTCTCATTCAACAGTGGGTTAATACACGCTTATTATAGTAATAATAATAACACGACAAGTAGGACATAGGTACAGAAATCACTTGCCCCATAAAACTGCAGGTATAAAATAGGCTTATTCCACAAATCCCCTTAGACAATCCCCTGCGCAGGGGATTTCTGGAATTTTTGTCCATAAATACCCTGCGGTTAAACTGTCATACAAGTCGCATGTCCAACCAATCTAGATGAAACGGTGTATGGGTTTCACAAATTATTTTTTCAGGCGTAAGGACCTTATTTTTGATATGCATTTTTGGGGAGAAAGTACTCGTATTTCTCCCAAACGGGGGGAATTATTCTTGCGCCATTAACTGGTCAATTTCAATGATATTTGGTATAAAGATGCAGTACACAAAATTAATTAGAGGCCTAAATATAAAAATAATAAGAAAATTTAAAAAGTTATAATAGTCGCGAGGCCGACAGTTCGTGGAACTAATAGTAAATGTAAACTCTCATATCGTTATTTACACTTACTATAATTTTTTTATGGATTATTTACTCAACATACTTTTGGTAATTTATTTTAATCCTTAATTTGGTATTGTATGCTGTGCCATACAAACTTTAAAAAAAAATAAAGTGTTAAAGAAATATTATGATATCCATTTAATTAGTAATATTTATTTTCGTGAACTAGTCACACTTTATTAAAAAAAATATTTTTGAGTGTTAGCAACACTGCTAATGTCACTTTTATTCAAAATGTCTGCCCGAAAAAAGCCGGCTGTGCTCACCAAGGTATTTATTTGTTTTTTTGTTACTTTTTCTTCATAAATTTCTAATAAAACACTAATAATTTGATCGTGACATTATAGTGAAGTGTTCACTGTTATTATTTTGGCAATATTTGTGGATATTTGTTGTTTTATTTGATAATACATTTTGTATGCCGTGACATACATTGCCAACTTAGTAATGAATTACTGCATAACGAACCTGTATGTCACAGCATACATTGCCAACTTAGTAATGAATTACTGCATAACGAACCTGTATGTCACAGCATACATTGCCGACTTAGTAATGAATCACTGCATAACGAACCTGTATGTCACAGCATACATTGCCAACTTAGTAATGAATCACTGCATAACAAAGCTGTATGTCACAGTATACATTGCCAATTTATTTGATTCATTTTATGTATATTTCTTTTGCTATTTATGGATTTTTGTTTGCCTGGGCTTGAGTTTTGGTCTATCCTAGCTTTTTTTTCTTTACAGCACGCGCTTCTAACACGTGGTGGTAGAATTTTAGCTTTGATCCCTACTGGAAATGCACTCTCTGATGATGGTAATGCATCTGATGTCTATGATGAATTATTGGGCGCTCAAGTTTCAGACTCATCTTCCCCAGCATCGCATTCAGACTCATCTTCCCCAGCCCCATCTATTGCAAGTTCCTTAGAAAGACTGAATATATTAGATTCCGATGATGAAACCGCAACCGATGAGAATATTCGGCTTACGCCTGTATTCCAAGAAGTATACCCGAATCCGTCACTTGAGCCCGATTGCAGCACTATTCCGATAATAAGCGACATTCCATCACTACCTGCAACCCCTGCCACGCCTGCAACTCCTGTTACTCTAAATCATGTATCTCAAGTCGCTTCTGCAACACAAGCTTTACCTGCGCAATCTTCAGTGATACTTGGCACCCCCACTACATTGCCAAATCGTCTAACTAGAAAAACACGATTGAAAAAACCGATGGTTCCTGTTGCTAAACGCTCACGCAGAATCAAAAAGTTCGTTCTGTGCTATAAATGGAAAAGGGCTGCTGTTTTCCGACACAACGCTACTGTGGAAGATGTACCAGAAATCGATTCTCAGACACCTACTATTCCCTTGGCTATTTTTACAAGTTTTTTTTCCGCAGACGTTATAACTGACATCGTAGAACAAACAAATGCATATTCAGTGGAAAAAACCGGACGATCGATTGAATTAGTTGAAGATGAACTTCGAGATTTTCTGGCTATTCACATCATCATGGGGGTCGTGTCCATGCCTTCATATACTGACTATTGGAATCTGCAATATAGATTCGGCTTAGTTGCAGATCTAATGCCCATAAAAAGGTACCAAAAAATTCGAAGATACCTTCATTTCGTTGACAATAGCACTGATAATAGTGACAGATATCACAAGATTAGGCCCGTAGTTGAAAAAATAAGAGCAAATTGTTTAGCTCAAGAAGTCGAAACTATGTTCAGCATCGACGAAATGATGATTCCTTACAAAGGGACAAAGGCCGGCAAGAGACGCCAATACATGAAAGACAAACCCAATAAATGGGGTTTCAAAAACTATGTCAGAGCTGGAGTGTCGGGTATGATATACGATTTTATCCTATACGGAGGAGAGGACACTTTCAGGTTCCATAATTTCACAGACCAAGAATTGTCACTAGGCTTTGGAGCTCAAGTAGTCATTGCTTTGTGCAAAAGTATAAAAAAATACCAGTTTTTGTGTACTGCGACAATTTTTTTTCATGTCCAGAACTTTTCTACATACTGAGAGAAAACTACGGCATTTTTGGATTGGGCACTATCAGAAAAAACAGACTAAGAGGAGCAGATGCAGTTTTACGGACGGAAAAAGAAATGAAAAAAAAGCCTCGAGGAGCTTATGACCAAGCAGTTTGTGACAAAAATCGTCTGGCGGTTGTGCGTTGGAATGATAACAAAGTTGTAACGTTGGTCAGTACTTATGTAGGTACAGAACCGGTAGAGAAAATCAAACGCTACTGCAAAGAGGCCAAACAAAAAGTTGAAGTCAATTGTCCACAAGTGGTCAAAGAGTATAATAAACACATGGGTGGTGTGGATTTGGTAGATATGCTCATCTCGCTGTACAGAACTCCTTTCAAGACACGACGTTGGTATTGTTACGACCATACCCTATGTACCACAGAATACGCAGTAGTTGTGAACCGGCGACCGTATGCACAGAATAAGACATAGTAAGCGTCGCCCGTGCTATTGTTTATCACGCATAGAAAAAAGGACATCTTAAGTCTAGTTACACGTTTCCCGCGAGGCTGCGACGGACCCATAGTGATTGCTCAGTGTAGTGTGATTGTGAGTGAAAGTGTTGTGTAGTGTTTTTGTGTGACAGTTTCTGAGTGTTTGGAGGAATAAATCGTCATTGGTGTGAATTGGCATTTTTTTATTTTTATCCCGAACCCCTAGCTCGTAACATTTGGTGTCAGAAGTGGAATAAAAATAATGCCAGTTCTGCCGAAGGATGACGGCACTCCCGTGCAAACCAGGAGTCAACGACAAAAAGAGATGGATCGACGTCGGTTTGAAGAATCCTCTGAGGAAGATCAGCCGTCAATCGCCGGGCCATCGGAAGAACCTGCTGTTTCGACGGGACCAGCTGCAATTTCGTCGAAATTTGCGACTATCGCCGGGCCATCGGAAAATCCTACTGCTTCGACGGGACCAGCTGCAATTTCGTCAGAATTAGCGGTTATTATGAAAATTCTTCAGGAGCAGACCAGGAAACAAGAGGAGCAGGCCAGGAAACAAGAGGAGCAGGCCAGGAAACAAGAAGAGCAGGCCAGGAAACAAGAGGAGCAGGCCAGGAAACAAGAGGAGCAGGCCAGGAAAAAAGAAGAGCAGGCCAGGAAACAAGAGGAGCAGGCCAGGAAACAGCAAGAAAAGATTATGGCATTACTCCAGGAACAGTTCCAGAAACAAGCCCGTAAACAAGAAGAACAGACCGGTAAGCAAGAAAAGATTATGGCATTACTCCAGGAACAGTCCCAGGAACAAGCCCGTAAACAAGAAGAACAGACTCTTCTCTTACAAGATCTGCACAAGGGTTTCAGAATAGTGTTGAAGGATTTCAAGGATCAGGTCGAGGGTCGCGTTGCGCAAGCAGAAACCCAGATCGCTGATATAAGAAAAGATCTGCACGTTCTTAAGACGTCCGGTGTAACTGCAGCTTCTACTACTATTACGCCTTCGACATCGGATTTTAAAGTGCCACCATTCGACGGAAGCTCTTCCTGGCCAGCATACAGAATGCAGTTTGAAGCCGTCGTCAAAGCCAATAGATGGGGTAGTACGCAGGCTATGACGGCACTTACGTTGGGCCTCCGGGACCAGGCTTTAGATGTGCTCGAGTCGTTGAAAAAGGATGTCACCTACGAGAAGCTTCTAGAAGCTTTAGAATCTCGATACGGTGATGCACATCTTGAGCATGTCTACCGAGCTCAGTTAAGAGACAGGGTCCAGCGTAGTGCCGAGAATCTGCAACAGTGGGCCTTAGAGATAGAGAAACTGGTAAGGAAGGCCTATCAATCTTCAACCGCGCTCATCGATGAAAATATAGTCCAGGCGTTTGTCGATGGAATACGCGATATGGAGGTCCGGGCTGCTGTGAGGTTGGGTCATCACACAACTCTTAAAGACGCTTTGGCCCATGCTTTGGAAGTCGAAGCTGTACGGCAAGACCATCGAGTTCATCGCATCAGAGAAGTGATGGAGCAGGCAGCTCGAGTCAGTCGCCCGAAGTTCAGCCCTAGATGCTACCGGTGCGGAGAAAGAGGGCATCTGCGATCTAATTGCCCGAATGACAACAATAGGCAGGAACGACGTCTGGAAGAACGGGTGGCTGATGCCGTTACACAGAAACAGGGAAACGAGTAAACGCCAGGACCAGGGGGCGGGTGCTGGCCGGTGCTGTTACAGCCCCAAGAGTTTTGATCTCACAAGTGCACGATGGAAACAGTCTGGTCATCAAAGGTGAAATCAATGGAGAACCTTGTAAATTTACATTGGACAATGGAGCTTCTCGAACTATCGTTAGCGCTTTCCTTGCTAATCGTTTAATTGGGACTTTCCAACGAAATTACGACCATATTCGACTTCTGTCAGCAACCGGGCAGCACATATCCGTCCGAGGTAAAAAGTGGGTAGAGATGAAGTTGGGTGAGAGAACATTCCGGCATAAAGTCATAGTGGCTGATATAGTAGATGACTGCATCTTGGGTTTGGACTTTATGCGAGAACATCATTGTGAAATAGACGTGAAGCAAGGGATTTTGAAGTGTGGCACGGATGAGATCTTTACGGAAGGTGGAACTCCCGGAAAAGTGTTCGCTTTGAAGAGGACCGTCCTTCCCCCGATGTCTGAAACCATTGTACTAGTAAGCCTTCCACAAAATCCAAGACCCGGACGAAGATGCGTGCTGATTGAAAAATTTGACGGTGATCAACCATGGGTAATGGCACGTACTTTGGTGAGGGCTACAAATACTTCGTCTGTGAGAGTTCTGAACTTGAGTAAGGAAGAACATCTCATCGAAAAAGGAATGTTAATGGGCACCTGTGATGGAGTAGCCTGGTTGCGTGAATGCCAAGAAAAACCTAGTAGTTGTAGATTTGAATGGACGAACCATCTGAAACTGCTAGAAGCCTGCCGTAAAGACCTAACCAAGGCAGAATTTACAAAGGCAAAGAACATGCTACTACGATATGCTGATGTTTTCTCCAAGAGTGAAACGGATATTGGAAAAACTGGACTAGTAAAGCACAGGATAAATACTGGAGACGAGTTACCAATCCGTCAGCGACCAAGGAGGTTGCCAATCGCTCGAGAAAAGGAGGTTGACACAATAATTAAGGATATCGTAAAGAATAACGTAATCGAACCGTCTTCAAGTCCATGGTGTTCACCTGTAGTTTTAGTGAAAAAGAAGGACGGAACCATGCGTTTCTGTGTGGATTATTGTCGACTCAATGAAGTGACTAAGAAGGACAGTTATCCCTTGCCAAGGATTGATGACACGCTGGACATGTTGACAAGGATGAAGTGGTTCTCAACCCTAGATTTAAAAAGCGGTTACTGGCAGGTGGAAATTGACCCTAAGGATAAGGAAAAAACTGCATTCTCCGCTGGGAGAGGTTTGTGGCAATTAAAAGTGATGCCTTTCGGATTGTGCAACGCCCCAGCCACTTTTGAAAGAATAATGGAGCTAGTACTCTCTGGGTTGATTGGAGAATCCTGTTTGGTCTATTTGGATGACATCATTATTGTGGGCCGCACTTTTGAAGACCACCTAAAGAACATAGAAAGAGTTTTAGCAAAAATCCGTGCGGCGAATTTAAAATTGAGTACGAAAAAGTGCTCACTGTTTAAGCGTGAAGTGAACTTTTTGGGTCATGTAGTATCTGCAGAGGGTGTACGTACAGACCCGGAGAAGATCAACGCAGTTAAGGATTGGCCGATTCCAAAAGACAAGACGGAAGTGAGAGCATTTCTGGGGTTATGCTCGTATTACCGACGGTTTGTAAGGAGACATAGACGCAAGTAATATTGGAATAGGTGGGGTTCTTTCTCAGAGGAAAGGAGACCAAGAAGTTGTGATTGCTTACTTCAGCAAGTCATTATCAAAGCCAGAAAGAAATTACTGTGTGACAAGGAAAGAACTGCTGGCCGTAGTGAAAACTTTGCAGCATTTTAACAAGTACCTGCTTGGACGCAAATTTCTTTTGAGAACTGATCATGCTGCGTTGAAGTGGCTGTTACAGTTTAAAAACCAAGAAGGACAAGTGGCAAGATGGATTGAACAGCTACAAGAGTTTAACTTCGAAACGGAGCACCGCAGTGGAAAATCTCACGGGAACGCCGATGCCCTGTCAAGAAGACCTTGTCCTGATGCTTGCAAGCATTGTACTAGACAAGAAATCAAGGAAACAGTGCCTGTCAGAATGATAAGAACGGATATTAGCGATGAGTGGAAGGAAACTCTTTATGAAGCTCAACGAGATGACAGAGACATAAAGCCGATTTTGGAATGGATAGAGACTGATGCTCCTAAGCCCGATTGGAGTGATGTTGCTGGAATGAGTACTGCAACCAAAAGTTATTGGGCACAATGGGAAAGTCTACTAATTCACGATGGAGTATTATGTCGCAAATGGGAGAATGCTCGTGGAAATCAGTGTCATTTACAGATGATTGTACCCAAAGCCAAAATAGTGGACGTTTTACGGCTGTACCATGACGGATGTTCCGGAGGGCATTTGGGAGTTAAACGGACTCTGTTGAAGATACGAGAGCGTTTTTACTGGATCCACTGCCGAGATGATGTGGAGTATTGGTGCCGGAAATGTACAAGTTGCGCTTCGGTAAAAGGACCACATACGCGTAGCAGGGGAACATTAAAGCTATATGACGTCGGAGCTCCATGGGAACGTATAGCGCTGGACATCGCAGGACCGTTCCCACCCACTGAAAATGGCAACAAGTTTGTGATGGTTGTAATGGATTATTTTACCAAGTGGCCGGAGGTCTTTGCAATTCCAAATCAGGAAGCTCTTACTGTAGCAGATAAATTAGTCCACGAAGTTTTCTGCCGGTATGGAGTACCATTAGAAATCCACAGCGATTAAGGGCGGAATTTCATTTTATTAAAATATCAATTTATTAAATTTATTTACGATTCTAATATTTTATTGACAAATATTTATAAAACATTCAGTAGGACATTGCCTATTTTCTAAATTTTTTAATAAGGATGTGAATAATATTTAATTATTTTATTACTCATATTATATACAATGTAATGTAACTTATCCTGTTATAAATTAATGAGTATGAATGAGTATAACCCTGTATTGGGTACAGCTGTTTATAATCTTGATAAGGTTACTATCTATTTTCAAACCATTAGTGTTGTACTCGTTTTATAGTGGGATTAGATTTTATCTTACTATTTCAGTAGACAGAGTACCGTAAGAGGCTTTCATAAAAACTAAAGACGACTAAAGACGTAAGGATTAAAGATTTTTATTTTGGTAATATTTTGTAAGTGGACCCTAAAATACAAAAATGTAATTAATCGGGTTTATATAACTACATAATTTTTGCAGTAATGGCCACCAAACTGGCGAAGTACGCAATAGTTTTTTCTGACATAAGATTATACAAGTTTTATAATTTGTGACATTTTTTTTACATAACTAACATTGAATTATTGTGACTTTCTATTTGATTACTACATATCTGGTCTGGATATGTGATTTCTATACATTAATATTTATTATATGACTTTTAATCGGGTGGTAATTAATTCGAATAAACACACCAGTGAAACAGTAAGGGGTGCATTCCTGAACCTGGGTTTAAACCCTCGCTCTCTCACTTGTAATCACCGATATAGGATAGCATAAGAAACCAAATTTTTTTCTCGTCGATGCTTGTAAGTCTTGATAAAGGGCTTCCTAGGACTAGGACTAGGCTACCACTAACCTAACCTAACGATAGCTTCGAAAATATGGCTATGGAAGTACGCGCTATGCTTAAAACGAATCCCTAAAATATAGTTCCATAAATTAATTGCACCGCACCATTAAATACAAAAATTCACCGTAAAAAGAAATCATAGAGAATGAAAATTATTCATAAATTTATTGCCATCATTTAGAAGGAAATAATAGTGATGAGCCTTTATTAGTACAATACTCATAATGTTTCCCATAACACAACTGGAATATTATATTTGTAGCCATTTGTGGTGGATTTTCTTGCTAAAGGGAATCGTTTTGGTTTGGCCCAAATGATAAAAGTTTCGCTTGAATTACCAAACTTGCCTAAGTAGGTAATAAAATTGCAAAGAATCAAATGGGCTATGTCTGATTACTTCTTTATTACGACCATATTTTTTTGTATTAGGATAATTTAAATAATTTAATAAAACAAGAGATGAGCTGTCACTTCAGTCATAGATCACTAAAGATTTGAATCTAATTGTAATATCAAATATTGTTTCCTAAGAAGTAATAAATAGGTTTTTCTATGGCCAGAGTGAATTAGTATCGTCTAGGACTGCGAGCTTCATCTTCGGCCACATCAGCATCTACAAGTGGGAGATCGTGGCTAAACCAAACCATATAACCGATGAAATAAATAAAAAATGGTATAGCCGCTACCAGAAGTAGTGCTTTAGATAAAATTTTCATAAAATAATGGAAGTGTTATTATATTCTCAAGTTTTCTTAAAATATTCAGTAGCAACATTACGAAACTATTTATGACCCCGCTTGTATCTTTACACAAACACCGCAGCACAACTCAGAGGGACGCCTGCGAGCGCTAAGTTCTCGCTTGCTAAACTTTCACCGCGACTCCTTTAACACTTCTGCTATTTACATTTTATTACTCCATGTGACCTCCGAAGTGCCAAACCACTTTATTTGTTTTGTTTATTTATTTTATGTCGTCTGTTCTCCAAATTAAGTAAACAACTTTGATTCTTTTACTTTCCTCGAAATGGATTCGAGAGTTGGATCTTTGTTCCCAGTATGGAAGTTAGACGGCATTAGTAACTTGGAGATTGGTAAACAAGCTGAAGTTTGGAGTTTAGAAAAAATTGCTAACAATAAGATTTGGTTTATTTCGGTCGAGGTTTTTGTTCGATTGTACGTTTCGAGTTTATTTTTTGTCGAGTATATGTAGTTTTTTTTATCCTTTTTATATAGCGTTTGACCGCAACTTACCTGATATATAGCAACGTTGTGGCTAAATGACCTAGATTATAGGTATTAGCAAATAAATAAGCTGGAAGCGAATTCCACTATCTGTCAGTTCGCACAATAAAAGATGTCGAAAAGCGTTTTGTTCTTGACATACCATGAGTGACCTACCCGCAATTAAATGGAACATAGTTTACAGCAAGTAAGTATTTTCTACGGTGTCTAGATTGTTCTAAAACTTTAAGCTACAAAAAAATTAGCTACAAACATAGCTATGCAGATTTTTCCGTATGCATGGAGCTAAATAATAGAAGAAGTACAATACAATAAAATTTTTCTTTATTGCACACCAAAAACAAAATATACAATAAGATATGAAAAAGAACAAAACATCGGTAGTACATTGGGAGGCCTTATAGCCTAAAGCAATTTCTTCCAGGCAACCTTGGGATGGATCGGACTAAGTAAGAACAGTCACGTCGGTGATAAGTACAAATATTGTACCGCAAAAAACAACAAGAAAAAATCTATTTTAAAATTACTCAATATACCTAATTAATACGTACATGTCATACTCGCAATAATCATTCATTAATAAATGTTCCGTTTAATGAGATAATGATTTTTCAACTAATGTTTAACTATATGTAGAGATTTAGCCTGCCTGTTTGACAGGGGTAACATGTTCCATAGCAGAATAGCTTGCACTGTAAATAATGTCTCAAAAAAAAAGTTGGTTGAGGTGGAAGCTGGCAGCATAAGGCGAAGATCTCGTGAGGGTCTTAAAGAAATAGAGTGAGAAGCAGTCACAAAGACAAAATTATCTTTAAAATAAGAAGGAGCGGTGGTATTGAATAATATTTTATAAAGAAAAGACAGAATATGAGAAGTACGGCGAAGACAAATAGGTAACCATTTGAGCTTCTTACGGCATTCGGAGATGTGGTCATATTTGCGTAACCCAAATACAAACCTAATGCAGAAATTCTGTAAACGCTCAAGCTTTTTGAGCTGCTCTTTGGTTAAATCTAAATAGCAAGCGTCTGCGTAATCCAATATGGGAAGAAGGAGCGATTTCACAAGTGCAGTTTTACGTAATTTTCTTCCGATTAATAAATCGGAAGAAAATTACGCAGGCAGACCCAAAGATATTGCGAATGACTGCAAGCTGTAGATTCCAGGAAATTGTTTTGTCCGTGGTAATTCCAAGATTTTTATCTGTAAGAGGTAATATACTATGGAGCAATTTTCAGAATGAATTGAATCTATCAATGCATCTCATTTAACACTTTTAACAAATACAATGAAATCACGATGAAAGTAAAATTTACGATTTATTAACAATCAGCACTTTGCGCCTGTTTTTACTCCAGAGCACCTAGACATACTTTTCGCTGCTCATTTAGTTACATTACTTTTTACCTTGTATCGTTACGAATACTATAATATGTGCTACTCAGTGTGCTTTAGCACTGTCTTCCAGAAAATTAGCCTATGTGTTATTACTAGACATAAGCGGTCCTCGTGCCAAATTTTATCGAAATCCGTGCAGCCGTTTTTAGCGTCAAAAACTAACAAACATACATGCAAACTTTCGCGTTTATAATATACTACATGCGCTCTACGTTGTTACTCTCGCTAATACCGGATAAAAAGTAGCCTATTTGTTGGTACAAGGCCTAAGCTATTTCCGTACCAAGTTTTATCCAAATCAGTTAAACCGTTTTTTCGTGAATAAGTGACTAACATAATTCAATACGTCTTCACATCCATACATTCTTACAACATTTCGCAATTATAATATTAGTAGGAACGAAGTCATATCGTTGGTATTTAAGATCTGTGGTACATACGCTATTTTCATTTTAGAAATTACAAAAGCTGCGACAATGCGCTCCGTTCCGATTTCCCCTACACTTGCGCATTCGTATCCACTCCCAAGTTTCTAGGACACAAGCCCACGGTTACAATGGATGCCAGTAGATTAAGAACGCATGGAAAATGGGCCAGAAGTCTGGTTGGAATGGTCCCTACGCCTGGAAGTTTGTGTTTTAATCGGTAAGAGTGCTGGATTTAAAAAAGCAAAGCATTTTCTTAGTATATGCAATATAATGCTCGTTGTAAAGGTATCTAATTTATTATTTAGGAAGTGTTTGATCATGTTTCTTTCATTTTGAGAAGACTTTGAGAAGGTTTTCACGCGTATCTGATCACGCGAATCGCGTATCACGCGAACTTAGAAATAGTTGGACCGTTCCAACAATCAGGTACGCGTGAAAACGCGTCTTTTTAAACAAAATGTAACTAAGGTTTTTTAACCGATGATAACCAATGTTGGGCCCGTTCAGATCGCGGAGTAGGATTTACTTCTCAGAGTTTACCATGATTCAGATGACATGTTAAATTTGGATCTCGGGTGCAAACCAAAAGAGAGCAAGCAACTCTGCCTAAATGAATAAAATGTGCGTCAGGTATCAGGCAAAAGAATTCAATTATATTTTCAAAGCAATCTTTTATTTTTTGACAAAAACAAGAACCAATAAAGCGACAATGTACCTTGGATATCATGTAAGACCAGAGTTATTATCAAGATGGCAAGTGCTTGTCAATTGAAACTAACTTAATTATTACCGTTGTGACAATTCAGCAATCAAAATAAAAAATAAACATGTTACACCAAAAAATATAAAATGCTCCCACCACACAATACCAACATTCAACGAACTGACGTTTAACAATACTACAAATAACTCTAAATAAAACATTTTTGCAGCTATATACAATTTCCGTGCTTGCGTTATAAAGGCAGATGGAATAATTTCGTTGAAACGTGAAATGTAGCACTTTGGTTTGTGGCCCGTGGCATGAATACACTGTTTAAACTTGTTTGCATGTTGCCAGCTTCTGTTCTGGGGTTTAAATATAGATTTTAAGTATGACGAAAATGCTACGTGTTAATTAAATATAGACAAACTTTGTCATGCAGTTCATATAATTTAATATGAGAGAAAGTATGTACGGCTTCATTCCGTCGCTGTGTTTATCTTTCGCCGCTTTTAGTAATTTATTTGAGACTTTTTATTAGTAACTTGTTTTGCGACTGATTATATTGTTACCAATTAGGCGATACCTGATAGCCCTTTTGATGCGGATGGTCATTATTTGCCTTGAAAGGCGTAGAAGAGACCTTCTTCTTTCAAAATATATGAAGAAATAGAATGTTGAATACAAGCAAAGAGAAAATACCTTTGAACCAGTCGCGTCAGCCTCTAATTTAAAACTAAAACTAGCCGGTCTCGCTAAACTTAATCACACATAAATTTTAACCGATTTCGCGGGCTAAGTGTTCGTATAATCGAGTTAAAAAACGGAAAAAAATTAAGGCCATTTGGCAGAGAACTGTGAGCGTATGCAGATGGAGCCTCAACGCAAAAACAAAGGGAGCGAATGAAGTTAATTAACTAAGAAAATGTCTGTGTGTGGGAGAGTTTTACCTACGAACATAAAGCTCGTAGCATCTGTCGAAGCTTACGTCCACGAAATCTACGACGCGCTTTAATTCTGTTTAATCTAAATAATCTATCTTTTTACTCGACTGCAAAGTAAGGAGGTTTATTTTCTTCGAGTGTATGTATGCATGTATATTTCTTTGGCACGCCCTAGAGCCTTAACGGCTTGTCGTATTTTTATGTCAGTGGTGTCAATAGATTCGTTTTAGTAGAGAGGGTGACACTGGGTACATCAAAATTAAAAAATAAAACAATAAAAATGATACACAGATAAAGAGAAAGATTTAGTACACATAAATAAAGATTTAGGCCGAATTTTTTGAAGTCTCTTCTAAAAACTTTTTAAAAATTGCGTTTCAATTATAAGCATGTTTTGTCTCGTTTTATCCGAAAGACAATGTTAATCAAGACATTCAGCATTGAAATGCGTTTGTTATTAAGGCTCAATATGCTCATATTAATATACTTGAGAGTTTCTTAAACCAATTCAAAAAAGGGACTGGAGGTTAGTGAAAGTATTTTTCGTGATTTCTGTTAAAAACCACGTACCTACCTAAAAGCTACAATTTTCTAATTTTATTATATTTTAAAGCAAAAATGCGGAGAACAATGTTACAATTTTCTTCCAAAACAATAATGTTACTTGTGTCTGTTTTCTTCTACAAAGCAAATAATGAACTAATTATTCCATACCCTTGTACCAAAATAATATTCATAGCGTTCACAACACAGCAAGCTTATAGCTAATAGACAACTCTACAACCTTTCATTATTGTTTTACCTAATTAAGTTTTCATTTCGCAGATGTTTCGTTTCAGTAGGAACGGCTAATGAAGCTCATATAATTGATTAATCAATTAGAGTTAAAATAATAACTGTAGCACTTGAGTTAAACAAAAAAGTAGTTACACCATAATTATTATTAAACTGATTACTGAAGAATTCTAAACATTTTTAGATGCATAGTTTCGTCAAGGTTGGTTCGAAACTACCTATACGCGCAATTGTCTTTTATTCTTTTGAGTAAGCGCGAGTACAACATCTAAGCACACGTACAAAAATTCAAGCATACGAACTATTTGACGTTGAAGTTAATTTTCTATAATAGATTTGAAGTAGAGATTGCTTGGTAACCAAAACATCAATAAGCCACTACCGTACTAATTTTAGTTTTTTATGAAACAATATTAGTTTCTCGTATTCCTTTGTTAACAATCTCCCTATCGTAGAAGCCCAAAGCAATTTACATGTTGAAACTAATATTTCACCCGATATTCAGAATTTTATAGTAACTAGTTCACAGCTACAGAGTATCGGTTATTGGAGAAAGATATTTCAAATAGAATAGACTGCGAGGTGAATTCTTTTATTACATGTACCAAAACTTATTCGATTCCGACAGAAAATGCTAAGCAACAAAGAGATCTACGGTTTCTAATTATTCCCTTAAGATGATTGTTCTTTACTGATCTAAATGATCACTTTTTTACCGACTTTCCATAAAAAGAGGAGGTATTACACGGGTATGAGTTTTTTAATGTTTGTAAGCTGATTTATCGGAGACGGCTAGACCGACTTGAATTTTTTTAGTTTTAAATGGTTTCTGTCAGAAATTAGTCCAGAATTTAGAAATTTATAAACTAAATTTTTAAATCGCACTAACTCGCCCACCGTAAAGGAACTCGGTATTCACTTAAAAAAACTTGTTTTAATAACTTGTTAATAATATTTAAAACATTTGTTTCTGTATAAGTAAGTACCGCATAAAGGTAACTGATATTTAATCGTAGTACCTTTTGGATGGTCATTACGTGAAGTATTGCGCCTTCCGATTGTTAAAACGCGGAGAATGTTTTTATTTTATAGGTGTTTGGGAATTGCCGTATTTCGGTGAACTCCATCGATCTTTGCTTCGATAAAATGGTATTGAAGCTAGTATTGTGTGACCACATTTAGCTGTATCATATATCCGAAGTTTTATAAAAATAAGAAAAAACAAGAAAACATTTTCATCTATAAAGGTAGATTTTTTCCAGCAACATTATCCACAACAAAGACAATTCAGTTTTTTTTTTTTTATTACATCTATGTCATTTAATTATTTAGTTCCCTTGATAGACTCTGCCTTGGTCAATATAATGGAATTAATAATCTTATGATGGTTGCACTGTCAAGGTGTATAATACTAGAGTATTATCAGTACTTTGAGTACTGATAATACTCTGAATGATGAAACATAATAAAATTACAACAAAAACCAAGAAAGAAAAATTCAAATATTCAAGGTTGGTATTTTTTATTTAAATTAGCCGACGTAAAACAAAAAAATACTCTTTCAATCTGTCCTACTTCTATGATCACATCTTTTTATTCTCTTTTTATAAGCGTCGGTCGGACCCCTGACAGGATCTACTATTATCAAGACCGCTGATATAACCTCAGCCTGACCACAAAAAATTATAGTAGGTGCTACGACCAGACCTTCATTACAATCGATACTACCACAAAAACAATTCCACACAAAAATTCAATATTTATTTTACCAATATAAAACATACTTTAAAAAAAATATCTACTTTTATTGTGGCAAGCGCCGCCTATAAAACGTTTTCAGTCATTTCGATTCAAATATCAAATTTAAATGGGAGTACTCTAAAAGTATATAATGCTTTATAAAAATAAATAAGTTTTTTTTTTAATTGGTCCGGAAGCTTCCGAGAAATCAAGTAAAACATATCACAGCTGGTATTAATTTTACAAAGAACGAATACCATAAAACTCACTCATACAATAAACCGAACAGTACGTGATGCCATCAACTCGTCTGAACGCGAGATTATCATAACGTAATACGCTTTTCGACTTAAAATACTCGTTGCCATTGTTCTGTTGTACTCAATGCGCGCTGGATTAAGTAGTCAGACTCTGTAGAAGTATTAAAATAAGTGAGAAGATTAACTGCTAAGTATTATGAGTCGTGAAAAGTAAGTAATGCATTTCAGCTGTAAGGTCATGCTTTAAATTCTTTATTAATACGACCATTATTGCATTAAGATGCATTGAAATTGTAATTCTGATGAAATTGAAATAACAGACTCAGTTTATGCGTTTTGCAAAAATTTAAAGACAAACAACATTTTTGTGACAAATTAAAAACGGTTATTAGACACTACAAAAATCACAACCTTTATTACAGCAAGCTTAGTCTAGGGTTTTCCGAGAATTTATAGTGCCACTGCTCTCATTAAATGTATAACATATTTCTGAATAATTGTTTTGAATAAGAAATATTGACAACCACTCGTGGAACTAGTGACCACCTTTTTATTGTCAAATTAATATATCTACAAAATGTTGCCTTCTCAAACACACATTTTTTGCGACTTTATCATTTCTTCATCACGGATTTTTTTGAGGTTGAGATAACTGTGGTAACTTCTAAACAATATCAAAATGGCATCGTAGAACAAACAATCTGCGTCGTATTCATATATAAATACCCCACTATAAAATTAGTTAATAAACAGCAGGATTATCGGCTAGAGTTATGCATAATAAAAACAAGAGCAAACAAATTCGGTTCCGTTTTGACAGTTCTCCGCTTCAAGGCTTTCAAAAAACACTAGCCGAATGCCAACATCCAGACAGGCATTCTAACAGATACAAGTAATACTTCAAAAAACTGAAAACCGATTTCAATTCGGCACACAAAACTTACTTAATAAAATACACAACACAAAACTTACTTTACAAATAATTTATGAAAAGTCAAACAAAATTAAATGTTATTAAAAAAAAGGTTCCTGACCGGTTTTGGTGAAATCTATATGACTAATTGGAAAGTATACCTTTTCGAAAAAAGAACATGTTCCAAATCGGTTATACATAGTTTTTATCACATTTGTAGCAAAGAGGCTTCTCTCGCTCCGTCAATAAATACATCCACGCACTGAGCTGAACACCATACAGACACGAAACCAGACACAACGAAATAAAAGTTTCAAAACAGAGCTAGTGTTTGTTCAACTACATGTATTTGCATTAGAGTGGGTAGATAGAAAATATCCTCTGACAAATATGTACAGAGAGTCGGAGTGCTTAGGTGAGTGAGTACTCGGTGTATTTGAACTTTAATTTCTGAAGGTGTTTCTCGGCATCTATTAACCATCTTATTATAAATGAATTTCCGCAAAGTCGCCTCAATCAATTATATTCGCCAATGACCTGACTTATACAAGTACGCTAGCTTTCAGATTGTCAAAGAGACAATAAAACGATTTAATTTTGGCTTTTTTGGCGCTGATGGCAGCGTATGCTTCCAGTGTAGATGAACTAATTATTACTATTGGGATAATATCAATTTTAGATCCCGGTGCAACACCAGGCGCTTCAAATCGATATAAAAACAACTATCATTTCCTAGTGAATATTTAGCCCATATACATGCTACTAATAGACTTATAAAACTATAACGTAAACATATAACTGTTAACATTATTTTACCCGCGTAGGTCTATGAAAGAACTACTGGAATTTGAATAGTGTTTATAGTTTGTTTCGATAAACTATTTTTATAGAGATAAGTCTTGATTTTAACCGCAGCTCGCCTAATGTAAAGTGACACACCAGCTAAAGATAAAACACGCTTATCTAGAAAATAGCGATTTACTGGTGACTTGAAAAGATCTAGATTATAGTTGTTCAAAAAAATATATCTACAATTACCCACATTAATTCTAGACACAAAGTGTGTTCGTAGAAACTCTACTGAATCTCTACCATGTACCGGTTGCATCATAATTAACGGAAAATATATTTCTTTAAGAAAATAAGTGAATTTCAGAGTTGAGAATAACAAACTGTGATAAGGCAGTTTATGTTCACAAAAGCAAAACATTAAAATACTGTCGTAGCGTTCATAACAACACTTATACCCCATTCGTACATAACCCATGGTAACGCGCGCGTAAAGTCAAGCTTGTATTTCTGTGAGGCACGTAAATCCCTCACGTCAATTCCCAGTTTCGACGTACTGTCATTATCTGAAGGGTATTATTATTGTCGGAATAAGACACTAATGATGATTAAATCCGCCCGCCCGCGCCCTGGCCCTCTTGTTTCGTATAACGAAGTGACAAGGCTAAATAGGTACTTGCAAAATATTAGGTTGTGAATAAAAATAGTAGCATTGTTGACCGCGCTAACGAACTGACATTGCTGAAAATTACAAGGGAAACGTCTGTATATATCCTTGAGTGTAAATGTTCGTCTGGTACTGGCATAAAGGTTTTACGAACTTTTTAACACCAAATATTAACGAAAATTAAATTGGCATTTAGGCTGTACGAATTTTGTAGATTTCTTTAGACTTCGTTTGATTGTATTACAAAACTCTTTTTAGTCACAAAAATTGAACATCGGAGAATGACAGACACAAAATGTGGTCTTATCGTTTATCTTTTCCAGACAATCTTGGTATGAATGTTGTTATTCCTCCTTTTTGCATTGCCACTGTATTATTTTAATGTTATAGGAGAGCGATTAAAAAATAACACAACGGACAGTATTCGTATACTTCTGGGTAACACGTCCTGATGCATTGACCATTCGGTTGTTATTCCCCATAAATAACAGATTATTAAACGTTTCGTCTATAATTATCAATAAAATAAATAATGCTAGCAGTATAAATTGTAAAAGAATTAGTTGAATTTGTTAATAAATTACTATTGCACGATTCACCCGTAATTTTTCTCTGCTGACTGGTGCCAAATACTGAAGATTTTATCTGTATTCAAATCATGGATTCGCGTCTCCACCGTTCATTTTATTACAATGAGCTGGCACGAGATACGCTGGTTCGTGCGTATTGCAAGCCCTTTGGAATTGCATTTGGCGTTAGTTTCGGTCTTTAGTGTAAGCGGGCTCTCACAAGCGATATTTACTTGACATGTCTTTTCAGGTGGCGATTTTTTTGATTTCCTCCTTTTTCATCTTTGTATGCATTATATAGCACTTTCATGTCACGAGTTAATCAGTTTTTGTCTAGGTAAGCACCTTTCGTCTTTGGCAGCATCGCCGCTTTTTATGTTACGCATAACAGTCAAATACATTTATCAAAATTTAAGTTATATGACTTTCTTCTGAGTGTTAATTCTATTTTAATGTGTTATCCAAGGACCGAAAACTGAGACCTTCAATGGCTCTCGTGAAACCGTAGCGCTGAAGTTGAAGCTAGGTGACTTTGCAACTTCTCTCTCCAAATCTCTCTTCCGCCAACGCTATTACCCCAGCCCTTAGTATTTGGCTCGAGAGTTCGATGGTACTAGGTCAGGTGGTATAAGTTACAGAGATTACGGCAGATGCCTAGAGTGCATACAAAATATTACAAAAGTAGGGTAATTCGACCTTAAGAAATCGAACTTCCTACTAAACGAGAAAGTTTGTGAGAATGTGTGGATGTATGTTTTTTAATCTCTCATGCAAAAACTGCTAAACCGATTTGAATGAAATTTGGTACGAAGATAACTTAGACCTTGGATTAACAGAAAGTCTACTTTGTTATCCAGTATTAACGCGAGTAACACCTTAACACACTACTTATTGTGCATTGTTATTATTTCATATAATTTTTAGTCAAATTAAGTAACTATTTTTTAAGACTAAGACATTATGTTGATATTGATAGGTTGAGATTGACGGAGTGTGTAAACGATTCAGTATATCTTAGATAATATCACAAGATTTAAAGTATTAAATATTTTATTTAGAATAATAACGCATTTAATACAATTTTTTTTTCTAAAAGAGTACTTAAATATTAAATATTGTATATTTTGTATTACAACAGTGAGCATTGTGAATAACCTTCAATCACGAGCATAACATTGGGCCAATGCATACGATTCGAAGTCATAAATATAATCTCTATAAAGCCTGTTATTCTGTGACAGTAATCTTCTTAATTTACTGCTGATGGATGCCTACAGCTGGGACAATAGTCATTATTCAATATAATGTTATATTTTTTATCGTTACTGGGTATCTAAAATATAAAACATTTGATTAGAGCTTACATTTGGAAACGTGAAGAAAAATAAAAATAGGTGTATCCGAATACAAACACAGACAGTTCCATATTTTCTGTCTGTTCTCAGCATTTCAATTATATTTTAAATCCAAACGTTTATTTTTGCCGGCTTGAAACTAATGTATGAACTCTGCGAACAATTTCTTTCCAACAAGTAATACATTTTTTTGAAATTTTGTCGTACTACTAATTTAAACGACATTAACATCTCCATGACTGCATTGCAAATGTTTATTATTTTTATTTCAATAAACGGAAACCTGCTTAAACTTTTTACCAACGTACGCACATTTCCACTGTAATTACTATCTATCCGAAAAATGTTTGCTCTAACACGAAGATTATCCGTGTATATACAACGTCTTGCGATGTTTCCCACAATATTCTCATGTCAGGCACGTCCGACCTCCGAACTACAATGAGAAATCCATAAGTCGTAAGTTTGTTTGCTTAGGCTTTCTGTAGTCTTTTATTCGTGAGGACATTGGGACTGTCTTTGATAGGAAATTTCTTCTGTGTGAGTGCGCTCTTAACAATAATGTTTTGCATTGAGGGCGAGTAAATAATATGTGAGACTCTCGACGAAAAGTAAAATTAGACCTGATGCGCTTCTTAGATTATTGGAAGAGTAATTGTAAAATGTACATAAATTTTACAATAACTGTTTATTGTCACCACAAAATTACAATATCAGAGAATAACTATAAACAAACAGGTGTAAAACTCGGTATCTTTTAAATGGAAGAATTTTAACCATGAAAAGTATAAACGTACACTCTAGAGTTTGTAATCATCAATGGGTTAAAATAAATAACCATGAATTTAATTGCATTTAAATAGCATTGATTAATAATTTTAAAAAATATATTCAGGTAAATAATATAATACATAAAGCCTTACTGTTTATTTACTTAAAGAGCAATAAGATTAAATGATTACATATCTGAAATATCTATTTGCGGTAAGAGTAAATGTCAGAAGCAGACCTCTGGACTTATGTATACTATGACTCGACTTACAGAGTTGATTAACTATATAAATTACATAGATACATACATTTGATTTTGTAATTACGGAAAAATAAAGTATATTACACAACGTAAGTATGATAAAAATATCATTTGACGTATTCTAGTACCAATACCCAGACAAATGCAGTAACATACATACTGACAAATTAGAAACAATTTCAATAAGATCAGTAACGATTGAATCGTTCGGTCCGATATGAAATGTTTCAGTTTACATCTATTTTCTCTTAGTGGGTTTTGACATTTGTCGTTGTTGTAAGCAATTGAAATCTGCCAGAGACTGACTCTCGAGAGCAGCTGGCGATACACACCAATAAGTGCTTGGCGACAGTTTCAACTTGAGGATGGCAGCTAGCCAGCCAAACACTATGCCCCGAATGACCCTTCGGCTAAGTATATTTACTTGTTCCTGTGACCTAGTCTTAAACAAAAACAGATAACTTAATGCTTGTTATTAACTAATGTAATTTATTATTAAAAAATGACTACAGGAAAGGGACATAATATATACCTTTTATAAGTAAGTAAAGGTAAATTACGTTTTTAAGGTGCTCTTATCACTTGTTAAATTAATTTAGAAAAAATATTCTACCTATATTAAATTTAAATTGGGTTCACCTGAATTAATTAAATAATACAAAATATTTTTTTGCTTAAATTATGTTATAATTATGGCAAAATAAACTATTTGTATCCGTCTTTGTTATATTCCCTAATTTTTTACTTATCTTATGACACTAAAACAATTTAGTATGATCATAATCAATTTGCCAGAAAAAATCAAAACAAACTGCACCGGCTATATAAAACTATTTTGTTAGTAAGTAACATAAAAATTGGAAATCAGAAACACGAAATCACACGTCGCATTAAAAAAAAAAGCGCTAGTCTGTCATCACAAATAAATATTTCCACATTTACTTTGGCGGCGGTACTTTTATTCGAGAGAGTCGGGGAAAATATTAAAATATTTTTCGGGACATTTCTATGCTATATCGGCGTCGTTAGACATGACGGAAGCATATAAACTCGGAGATAGCGTAAAAAATAAGGTAAGAATTCTTAAGATGGCGCTGTGTCAGTACTTGAGGGCTTCTTTCAAGCGCACATGAATGGACCTCGAAACTTTTCTTCTATAATGAAAAAAGTTATACAGCGTTGACTTTGAAAGTAGAAGTAGTGAAGCTATTCCGGGAATGTAAGTCTGGAGCTATTGTAATGAAATGGGACCACATGGGGGGGGGGGGGGGGGGGGGTATTTCACTTTCAAACCAAAAAACAATTTGTCAAATCGGTCTAGCCGTCTCCAAGAAATAAGGTAATAACTTTAAAAACCAATCCTTGTTTCTGGGAGTCCGTAGAAAATACGTCAAACTAAAACATTAGTAACAGAGTTTGCATCGAGCAGCCTTATCGCCCAAAGCATTTTTTTCTTGGTGTCCTTTTGAATGGACCAGACTTAAAGAGAATGGTCACGTCCATGTGTACAAATAGCAAAAATAAAACAAATGGTGCAAATACATGTCTTGTAAGTACTTAAAAGTAAAAAAAATGAAGCAAAGGTTGTAAAACGTTATAATAAAGTACGGTATAATTGGGCTACAGTGCTAAAATACGCTATTCCTCTATACCAGTTATTATTCTACATACCTATAGGTATATATACCTTCTATTTCCTTTGTGTTCGGTCCAATTGTAATTTTTCACGAACTCGCTTTCATTTGCCTCGTACCTTCACAGCTGAATTCATACCGATAGAAGACAAAAAAAGAGTTTCAATTGAATTTAAAAACCAATTTTAATTTAGAGCTGACCTGTTCTATGCATATCAATGTTAGGCGAACAAAAGGTTGTGTGTTTTGTCGTTGTTTACATTATAAGGATCACTGCCCAAACAATGTTACAGTGTTTTCACTGGAAATTACTACAAAAGCTCAGTGTAATTGACTGACAGATAGTGTTTTTAAACAAATTGAAAAAATAATTATAATCCTAGTTCTGACAGAACAAGCAGGCTCACATTTCTAAGGGTATTACTAAAAATAACCCAAGTTTCACTCGATTAGTCCGTCCGTCTGTCCGCTTCTTATATCTCAACAGCCGCTTGACCGTCTTCTTATTTGAAAATAATCTGTCTTACCACAAAAGATTTGGAATGCATATTGAGCAGTCTTCTTCAGCAGTAAAAGTCTTATGGATAAAAGTCACATGGCAAAGTTTAGGTAATAAAAAGATCTAAAAGATTTGTTTTCATACTTTTTTCACATAACCTCAAAATTTATGTAAAAAAAATGGTTCTTTATTTTTATCTTTTTATAAAAAAAAAATCATTATATTTGGTGAAAGCTTACCTTTTTATGTCCCAAATACGGTGTAATTTATTTGGTTTCCAATGTTTATTTTTTCACCTTATTTTGAATTAATATCGAATAAGCACCCTAATTTTAAATCGAAAATTGACCCGTCAACATATCAACTTTTTTCAAAAAGTGGGCATGCTTCTCTGTTCGTTAAAATCTCTAATTTCCAATGGTGAATATTTTTTTTTACTATATTAAATATTCAATTAGCAAAATAATATTTTAAACTTTGTTTAACAGTACACTCGTAAATTAACCTATTTTTAATCAGAATCAGAGGCGTCAACTTATTGTTATTTAATTAGTATTATTTCAAGAATCGTAATTGACCAACTCGGAGACGCGCCTCTGCTTGGGCGGCAACTTTAATTTATCTTTTGCGTAAAATTCTGGCTAGGTCATCGAGCTGCGTCAATCTAGTGAGTACTACATAACAATACGTACAGAATTTCAAACGAAATATGAAACATATTTAGAAAGGCCTTAACTTTATGCCTACTTGAATAGGACCCTAAACCCTAATGGGTTGGCTCGTACATCTTTTCAATTTCCGTCAACCCGAAATATATTTGACATTAAAATCCCGTCTTTGCAAATAAAATAATGTTTCAATATAAACGGGATCCGATCCAGCAGAGTTTCGAATGGCGTTCGAAGCCTTGAAAACTGTGGGAGGTGCGTTTCCTTCGATGAACAAAAGTAATTTGCATTACAATAAAAACAAAGCTTATCGTTTTGGTTGTTTTGGGCTAGCATTTGTAAAAAAAAACCGACTTCCCAAAAAAACGGGTATCAATTTGATCCAAGTTTTTTTATGTTTATTACCTGATATCTCGGAGACGGCTGGACTTCAATTCAAGTTTTATTAATATTTTTGGACTAAAGTGGGGTAATACAAAAATCACAAGTATTTTCTTTTTATTTTGGAATACTAAATATATGCACTCAATTTAGAATCATTAACACATCACATTGTATTTAACTGGAAGCATTATTTCGTATCGTAGCGACATAAGGCTCAGCGCAGTTGGCAATGCGCCTGATGTACCGAGCTTATGGCGGATACATTTTTCACTCTTAAGATCTAGGTGAATGGTAAGTGCACATTGCTTGTAACGTGAAGCTTTATTTTAAACCGACTTCAAAAAATGATTTCAATTCTTCAGATTTTTTTTGTTTTCTTAGATTTTTCAGTGATTTTTGGATCTAAATTAAACTTTCGTTTAGTATCTAACAGATTGCCATAATTTAAAAAAACAGTCTAGTGGTAGTATCGTGTTTTTTGCTAATTCTACGCGATACCGCACAACAGGCTGTTTGGTTAATAATTCATAAACTGAAAAAAGTTCCCTGAAAATCCAATCGTATAACACTTTTTTTGAAATGATATTAATTATACACATTAAACGAAAGAAGAAAAAAGTGGAAAAACAGGTGGTAAACTTTTGCCCACCAAATAGAGTGCATAAGCATATAAAACTTTTTTTTTAAAGTGACTGGAAGTTGTTAGAACTTTTTCAGTTATTTCGATTTAAAAATCAGACCTCTTGGAAAGATTTGATAAAATTAAAAAGGGACTACTTGGAAATACTATTTCAAATGAGAAAAGTATTTTTCACATCATCCACCCGTCTCAAGGTAACAGAAAAAAAATGCAGTCGAATTGAGTAGAAAAGTCAAACAACGTAGGTTGACGAACCTACTCATAAGTTAAAACTATTAAAAATAGTCCCTCAATCCTCTTGTGAACTTAATATGGCCACATTTCGTTGTATATTTTTTTTGCTATATAATTTTAATATTTATTTATTTACATTTTTTATGCTATATTGATTATAAAAAGTGTTACTTTGGACTTTCTACTTTCATTTTTAGCGGCTATGTTTATTTAAAGAGAGCAAACAGCCCACAAAGTACGTAGAGCGATAAAATTGCTATTTCGTTGTTAAAGGTCAATAAACTAATCTCATCAGTGTCAGCAAAGTACCACCTACTCTAAAGTTTAAAGCAAAAGTCTTAAATTGTCATTTATAAACAAAATTGCGTTCAATAATTTCGCCAACGAAGTTAAATCTGAAAATGAAATTAGTTTAGGAAATTTGATTAAATGGCGACCGACTGACTTTTGAATATAATTGCTTATTTAAAACTTTTTAGGGTTTACGATATGCTACAGTAATGTAACTTTTGACGAGAATTAAAATCCAACTAGTTATGCAGAGATCTCATATTGTCGGAATATATTTTTAAATCGTCTACGATTTCGCAGATTTTGTTGTATAAAGTAAAAGTTTCCATATTTATCTACTAAAAATTTTTTACAAGTAGCCTAGTCGGCAAACCCATTGCCTCACAAGCGAAAGGGCGCGGGTTCAAGTCCAGGTTCAGGCATGCACGTCTGAGTTTTCACTCATGTGCATATTAGAATTAATCACCACATGTTTAAACGGTGAAGGAAAATATCGTGAGGAAACCTGCTTGTCGGAGAAGGTTAATTATTTCAAAGATAAGTGAAGTCCACAACCCGCAATTTGGCCAGCGTGGTGGACTATGGCCTACACCCCCTTCATAGGGGAGACCCGTACCCAGCAGTGGGACGCTATGGGTCGATACGTACGTACGTGCCTTTTATCAGAATCGGTCCCTATATACGTATAATCCAAAATAACTGAAATTTTTCACTTTTTCAATAATTACGTGTTTTAAGAAATGAGAAGGTTTTCAATTCATCTAATATTTTCTTACATGTTTCCTGATTATGAATATGTTAAGTTAAATTGTATTTGGATTAGTTGTTGGATTGAATAAAAAATTAATGAAACTCATTTAGCTTAAACGCAATAAAGTGAATTATTCATACATAGTTTTGGTCCGAATGATAACTTATTTAAGTTGATAGTACACTATGCTATGATTGTTAAAAGAACAGTGGCAGAAAAATATTTTATATTAGGATTAGATTTAGAATGTTTTAATACAAAACATAAGTTTGATGTAGCCTATGTTAGTGGTTACTTAGCTGGTAAACCCCTTGCCTCACGTGTTATATATTACGTTTAATACTATGTTATAATTCATTACCAGAAGCTTAAACAGCGAAGGAAAACATCCTAAGGAAAATTGCTTGTCAGGGAAGGTTATAATGGCTTTTGAAGATAAATGAAATCCTCAACCATTACCAATTAGCCAGCATGGTGGACTATGGCCTACACCCCCTTCATAGTGGTGACTCAGGTCCAGCAGTGGGATACTATGGAATGATACGTAATACAAAGAACAGTTAGTTTATAGTAGTTTCGTATTTTAGCTACTATCACATATATGAACGGAAATATGTGAATATTGGCAAACAAACAAACTTAAATATTAGGGCGATGAATACTACAATGGTTTATGATATTATTATCCAAAAATTAATATAGCCTATATAAAAATAAAATAAAAATATGTATTATGGGAACTGTGACTGCAGTGCAAGCGTTAATTTTTGGGTGTCCCTCAATCAACAGTAACAAAATATACCTCTGCGTGCTTCCCACGCGTCCAAAAGCACTCGTAGCCCAATAACACGAATGAGCGAGCAGTTTTATCTACCGTATCAATATTAAATTCAATCCATTTGCCAAAGTGACACCATTGACATGTGTGGCGCGGAAGTGCGCCGGGGCAATTTAGAATCCATTAATAATATTCAAAGACACGCAACGGGTGTGTTGGGCGGGCGAATGTAGGGCGGCTAGGGCGTGCCTATGAATCAACACAGGGTGCTAGGAACTAAGCCTCTAAACACTGGTTTAATTAGACCTAACAAATAAAGAAAGTAAATTTGTCAAGTTAGTAACTTATATCATATTGTATATTTTATTTTTGGTGTGCAATAAAGAAATATTGTATTGTATTGTTAGTGATAGCCTAGTCAGTGAATCTTTGTCTCTCAAGCTAGGGCACGAGTTTCGTTTCAAGTATGCATCGCTGAGTTTTTCGCTCATGTGCTACTAGAATTAACTGCCGCTGTTTTAACATGTGCAATGAAGCAAGCATTGTGAAAAAAGTAGAACGTATGACGCTATGGGTTAATAAGACTTGAATATGCATATAATATTTACCTGAGTATATAAATTTTTGAGTTCATAGCCACGTGCATCTGAGAGATTTGAGCACTAACAAAAACCAAACGTGGGGTCCGTGACGTCACCTCCTGGTTCCAAAGGAAGATCAACACTAGTTATTTCAACCAGCATATCATTATGTTGAGTTGAGATCAGTTTATGACCGACAGACTAACTAACTAGTATGTTTATTTAGTTTAATTTTGCAAATCATGTGATAAAGTTTGTATTCTGTTACAAATAAATATTTTTCTATTTTATTTGTAAGTAAAAAATATTTTTTACCATTGCTATTTATTGATGTCTTCTAGTCCGACTCTAAACTCTGACCCTTACTCACTAAAAACTACCACAATATTTTCTTCTATATCTATATGATTTATATACAGAGGTTGTCTAGAGATCGTTATTTAGCCTAGGGAACGTCTTTTGTGCTTTTTTATTTAATTAAGTTGTGGATTCGTGGTGACAATAAAAAGTATTATTATTGTAATTCTACTTTCGTTTTGATATATTTTTCTTGTGCAGCATGTATAAAAGTAATCAAATCTGAGAGACTACATAGACTAATTCTATAATCATGGACGGTGCCATCGGTCGCTGAAGGATCGTAATGGAGAGCGTTCGTGAATTTCAAAGCTGGCAGTATATCGTGTCTTCTTGTTTACATCCGACCTCTTGACCGACTTTCTTTAAATTCAGATATTCTGAATCGAAATTTCTGTTTCAGATCTTTGCAGCAAATTTTTTAAATCGCCCAGTCAGTGTCAATGTAGCAAACTTCGGTTTTGGGAAAAATACCCCTAATCAAAAATCCTCCATACTCTCGGTTTCGTCAGTATTGGTTGGAACTACGACCTGTACCAAAATTTCAGGAGATATACAAACACACTAACATTCAAACATTCTAAATGACGTACTAAACCAAAGTATATCGAAATCGATACAGAGACACTCGTTCGCTTGGCCAATAAAAATCTCGTCAATTTCAACACTTGCAAAAAATAGGTAACATCCCATAAAGGTAGTTTTCAGGCATGTTTCCGCGAGGCAAAACCTCCATTCTCTACTATCACCTGTAAACTAGGATAAGCCTCAGCTTCAGAAAGCTCCGACACCGATATACACATGTGCATTGCATTTATAGTCAGAGAGTTACCTCTGTTGTATTTTACTGTAATTTTTCTTTATTGGACAACATGAAAGATCCATTTTATGGTTAGTAAAAACTTAGAAAAATACTTAATAGCTAATTTTAGTAGGTACAATGTAGGTTTTTAAAATGCACAACTTATATAAACAAAAACAATACAAAACAAAAAAAAAATACACCCATAATGCTGGTGCACGCCTGAGCCAGGACAAACACGACTCAGGTCTTATCTGACCATAACTATGACGAAGTGCCTCAGTATATATATATTTATATAGTATTAACTAAATTTATTTTTAGAGCACTTAATAAAAAGAAATTTGAAACTTGCTACCGGCTTATCCATTTCTTTTCTATAATCTTTAATTTTCAAGTCTTAAGCTAATAAGTTTCTTCTAGACAATAACACTAAATCTTAGGCCACATCGTTGCTTAAAGAAGCAACGACCTATGAAGCAAGTCTCCCCTGTGAAGCTCGTCTCTAATATGGGTTTTAGTCAATAGCTAACAACACTGGACTTTATACAACCCTAGTTAGTGTGTACCTGTGCCCAGAAGAGTGACGCTATGAGTTGAAACGTAACCAACATCTATCTAGCTTTGATACAATTATTTTTAAAAAAAGTGATTGCTAATTTCTATTACGGCGGGCGCCTATAGAATTTTTTACTTCCTTTGATTTAAAAATCGAATCTCTGGACCGATTTTGATATAATTTAATGACCATTTAAGAAGTACACATACAAAATTTTTTTTCAAATCCGTCCAGTATTCTCCAAGAAATCAATCAAGTAACAAAAGTAAAAAATACCGTCGAATTGAGTAAGTAACTCCTCTTTTTTTGGAAAGTCTGTAAATAAGCATTATAAAACGTAAACCTTGAAAAGTAAAAAATTGAGAAAGATTGTCCACCAGCTCTTCTTATTACAAAGTCGTCGGTACTCAGCGCACATGTTGCGAACAAGCTCTATGTTTGTTCTCAATCCAGTCCGTCGCAGACATGCGCTGGCCTCTTTCTTGCCGATAACACTAACTAGGGCGGCTGAAGTTTCAGAACGCAACTCTCGACGGCTGATTGATTTCAAGTTGTGCCGTACTTCGTATTGGGGTTCTTACGTAAGATCAGTTCTTATGTAGTGGAAAAATTAATCAAGATTGGTGCGATATAACTTGGATATTATGTAAAGTTTTAAAAATACATCTTTCTTTGAAACGTGTGGAAAAACTGTGTAAAAATGTGTTATTGTTATAAGAGAAAAAAAATTACTCTTCTGCCCAAAGAGGATAGTTGAAATCAAATATAATTATCTTCATATATTTGTATTGATTTGATTTTGATTTATAAAGTTCTTTATTAATCAAAATAACACAGGTACATGTAACACTCAGCGTATAAACTAAGTGACAATTTGGACATACTTTAGGTTGTTTTTAGGCTAAGAACGCCTTATAAAAACTTTAAACTAACATAATGTTTAGACAAATTTGTAGTTCTTATTAAGTCATATTATGATGATAACTAACATAATGATAGTTATTACATACTACTTCGCGATTTTGTACGTTTATAACACAGTGATTCCATTATAGGAAGGTAATATAATAAGTTTGAAAATCGAGATTTACTCGTTCTTATGATTTTATATATAAAAAAATAGATTTTACAACATAATAATATTGTGTTATGACATAGGTACAGTGGGTAGGTATGTTAATGAAACGTTGAGGCAAGTGTTTACTATTATCTAGGTGCAATATTAAGAAATCTATTTACAGTTTTTTGATCTCCAAACTTACAATAATTATTTTAACATTACGTTTGTTTTTCTTTCGAGTGAAACATTGATAACATACACTTGGATGAGGCAAGATCAAAGTTATTAGAAGACATTTGTTTGCCAATAAGCACACGTATTTAATTAGTTCTTAATTTATTCTAGTTACAAGTAATTTTTTTATGATGGTAAGTATAATATTTGTATTGGTTGTTTGGCAAAGCATACGCCTCTTTTAAATCATGGTGCCAAGCTTGGTTAAATAACTTTGTTTCATTAGCTGACTTCTATTCCGGTGGTTCTTGGAACGTCCGTTTTTATGTACTATGTTCCCCTATAACTATTAGAAAGCTGAACCGAAACGCATTTTTTTTTTCAAAATACTTACTTTTTTAATTAGCGCATACATTTTATCAAAATTGGTTTCTTAACAAACCTCGTATTTTTTTTAATTTATAAAAGTTAATTTTCTTCGATAATAATTTAGGTTCTTTTAAAGTAATTTTTGGCTACCGAATTGAAGTAGTATTTCACTTTTTTTAAAGTATTACAATATTTTATTTACGCAACAAGTACCAGGTAATATTTTGGATACTTTTCTCAAAGCAAACCAAATCGAAGTACACAGTAAAAAAAGAATGTTGCCCTAAAGGTAGAAGTGAAAATAATTTTACATTGTTCTCGCAGCACCGTCACTGAGCTAAAAGCTAAAATAATTAAATAAATAAATTTCAATTGTAAAGGTGCTCTCAAAGGGGTTTAAAAATGTATAAGACTAGGAAATTTGTAAATCTAGCCAGCGTAATACTGGCGCAAACAAAGAACATTTTTTTTTCCTTTCTAGTCTCATTTGGCTCTAACGAAGCTGAGCTTTTCTTACAATGAAATGTTATAGAATACTTACTTTATATTCGTGACGTCTAAATAAAGTTCGAAGATTATGTCAAAAAGGTAACATTGCACCATAATATTGTTTTGTGAGAATAGTAATTTTACTTTTTTTGCCAAAAAGCTCTTGAAATACTAGTTTAATATTTAATAGGTCTTTGATTGTATTCCGAAACTCGTTTCTGAAAGGATATTGCCTCATTGTGGCTGTCTGGTAAGACTGTCTCGTAAGATAATGATACCTATCGTTTTGTATGAGTATTTATGAGACTTATCAACCCAAAAGAATAAGAAGAGTAAGTAGACTAACTATTCAATTATTTTTTTTGTGGAAAACGTTTAAGAAATTACGTCATATGTTCTAGTCAAAAATCTTGCAGAGCCTGAAGACTAGGGTTTTCAACCAATGTGCGTTACCAGTAATGATATATGGCACTGAGGCGTGGTCTTTAATTATTGGCTTACTTGATCTATGCTTGGAGTGTCTTTGCAAGATAGAATCCGCAACGGTGATATTCGCCAAAGAGCTGAAGTTGCCGAAATAGCTCGGAGGATTTATAAACTGAAGTGGCGAACGGCTGGCCACATTGCTTGAAGACTGTCGAATACAAAATCCGTCCAATAGCGAATAATTGAACCTATGACGGTTGGGGAAGAAAGGTTCTTGACTGGCGACAATGCAGCGTAGGTAGGCCTCCCACTAGGTGGACCGACGACATACACAGAAATAGCCAGTGAATGCAATTGGCAGCTTCTCATTCGTTCATTGCATTCTAAGGCGATTCTTTGTTTAGCAGTAGACCTTTTCTGCCGAATGATGATGACTGAGTATGTAAGTAGACAAGTAAGCAAGAGTTCCATACAAGTGCAAAAAAAAACAGAATTTCCTAAACTACTGGAAGTATAAAACGTTAGTTGTTGAAAATAGTTTTTATTATACGTGATTAAATTATCATTTAATTTAACAAATCAAAATCAACAGAACTAATTGTTAAAAAATATGTGTAAATTTTAACTACTTACAACTTGTAAATGTAAGTACCTCGTTAATTTGAGTACCATAACATTTTTGACAATATATTTGAGTGCAACTTTATGGTTTTCATTCTTTGCCATTACGTCAATATGAAACTTGAGTTTTGGAACAACCAAGACAAACGCATTGTACAGGTATACATAAATTAATATACTCGTAGCCGCTTACATTACATATTATACGTAGTCCTCAGTACGATACCCATACGATAATATTTTTGCAACTCTCCATCTCTGCATAGCACTTTAATAAACTCGTCAACTACGCGGCGGTGTTAACATAACCCGGATTATAAATCGCGGTCCTCACCCAGCGTCAACTTCCAAACTTGGTCGTGTGTCGGCATGAAATTTATTTCGCGCAAAAACTTGTTCTAGAGCTTATTAAGCAAGTTGGTGCAAGTTTTTAAAGGCGTTGCTGTGTTGCCGTCCGTTAGCTGTCAATTACTCGGTTAGAGCAAGTCCGTTGCATGCCATTGCCATCAATGTAGCTCGAAACTTTAGTGACAATATTGAAGTTTGGAGTGCACTTATAAAAACCCATTCTAAAGAAGATTATTAAAATTGATTTAGAGTAACATCCAAGTATTTTATTGCGTAGCGTAACTCATTAACGAAATAATAAATTGCTTTATACACAGTTATTGTAATTCTTTAAATGACTTAAATGAATTAGTAATTTTAAGGTTTTTCATGAATTGCGAGAACTATGTTTTGTATCTAAGTAGCTACTTGTGAAAGCAAACTGAATATTCTATATTTTTTAATCCCTGGTGGAAAATCAACGGGTCTGATGTGTGAACGGATGGACCGATTTCGTTTTTTTTTTTGTTTACAGGCTGTATAAGCCTGAAGTGTAATCTGCCATTTTGTAGCCGTCGCTTCAAAATGGCAGAGTACAATTTTTCTCAATTACCTCAATATGGGTATCAAATGAATGGGCTTGACTAGTAGAATACCATACACGATGATAGTTTGAAATCCCAGATGGCTGCCACAACAAATGTCGGGAGCTAAACAAAATTTTCAATTTTATTGTTTTGAGCCTGAGTATTTTGAAAATACCTGAGCAAACTTTACCTATATACTTTTAAGTCGCAAAGTTATTATCCGAAAAAAAACTTGTTACTATTTTGAAGGATTCACTTTCATACAACATTTTATTAGTCAAGAATTACATACTTATGTCAATCTAAATAATTCTCATAAGTGAAGTGTTTAAATGTATACCAATCTCAAACATCAAGATCGTTCATTGCAAAAATATCTCTGTAAAAACTTCTTATTGAAATAGCAGTTGATATAAAATTCCCACGCAATTTCCAATTCGAACCAACAGAATAAATTTTACAAGCAGTCAATACGAAATCACGAAACACGAGTCGAGCTTAATTATCTTCAATGTTGTTTAAGTGTTTAACAGACAGTATCATTAATTTACATTAAATTAGTGAGATTCTGAGACGAATAGAAATAAATTGACCTAATATTTGATATTACAGTAGAATCCAGTTATAACGACGATGAAGGGGCCGGTGATATTAGGTCGTACTAAACGGACGTCGTTCTAAAGGAAATGACAATTTTTGATTTTCATTCAAATTACATTATGCACAAACATACATAATATATTTCATAATTTTTACGTGACCAAGAGAGAAAAAAGTCATTTGAATCAAAATATATATTTATTTATTTGTGTGTATCTCACATAATGTAATAATAGTGGATGTTGTCGAATGATTTACACTGACTTCTTTCGCAATCGTTGCATTCGACTCGACAGCTTCTAAACGTTGTATTATAACACTTTTTTCTTCAACAGAGAAACTTTTTCGTTTTGTAGAAGCCATTTGTATACGCAAAAGCACGCATCACCTGCTAATTAACGACTAAAACTAAACTGTCGCATTCTAATCAGTGACGTGCGCGGGGGGAGCACGGCGCGGGGCGATGATAGTTTCTTACCTATGACTTATTTGTAAACACGTCGACGTTCGTCGTCGTTGTAACCGGACAAGTAGTGTGAACTTTCATAGTGGCTCATATGAAAACCACAAACAAGCCTAAACTTACGTCATTAAAAGCGGTTGGTTGTTATATGCGAAGTCGTACTAAACTATATATACATTGTAGTAAACTGCGTATACAAATGTGTAATTTAAAATAATATAATAGAAGCATATTCAATCATACAAATTATAATATATATCAAGAAAATAAAAATTCTTATTTTGAAATTCCACGACTACTGTTTCTAAAGCACAGCATCCATCTTCGTAAGTTAAGCCAATCCGTAACACTAAATACAAAGAGCTACATAACAACTCACCATTCCACGGTATTGTACCAGAGATCAGCAACAATCAACGGTGCAGTAAAGGCATTCGAACAATGCTCGAATCGTGTTCGAATCTACCGAACGCAACCTCCGGCCGCCACTCACACCGAGCTGTAATCGATCCCTTCAGACCAATTAATTTAACGTATTGCTCGCGAGCATTCGACCATTCCCTCGACGAATGATTTACGTCATACAAATACAATGCGATACAGTTATTACCGCTTTTATATTTGAATGAAGCGATTTCATAACTGTCCCATTTATTATGCATGAAAGTTTGCATCCGACAACGCAAAACACGATGTTTAAAAATGAACGACGAAAATTTTGTGCGGAAAATTTGTTTTCGTTTTAATGTAGATTTTTTATTAATGTTTTTAAGCATTTGAATTGGAAAATATGGGACACAAATTTCTTGAGCACAACAAATAATAATATTAACTACGCATGTAAATAAGTGAAAATTTTTTGTTAAAAAAGAGAGAGAAATAGTAAAAGGCGGTAAAGAAAGTTAAGTGTGTAATCATGTTTGTTAGGCGGTGGTTACCTTCTTACAATCCTAAGGTGTTCAAAATATTTAAATTCACTTACAGTTTAAAATTTTTGACCGCACCTCGCCAGCAGCTGATCTTATTTATCATTTATATTAGCAGATCTTATTTATCATTCATATCATTAGTGACTTGTAATACGGCTTGATTTTAGTTAATAGAATTTTACAGGGAGTTTTACATCCTAGCAGTTGTCACAATAAAAGTAGACGTCAAACTTCGCGTGCGGTCTGTGGAATCTCTACCATGTACTTGTAACAGTGGCATCTCATAGTATGTCTACTTGTCCGATGGTAGAATAGTGTCTGGGAAAGTTAACTATTGTATAATCCCAAGACACGCTCCCCAAAACGTATCTGATAAAAAGCTGACGCAATTGTTTTTGTCTTATATGTGTAATGCTACATAGGAGCCTATATTTTATCAAAGTTCCGAAAAGCCTAAGTTTCATTGACAACGTATTTTAATAAAATAAAAGCTTATTATACCGATTGATGAATATTTACTAGGTATTTATGTATAATCATAATTGTGAGTTGAATTAGTATCGAATCCCTGGATAATGTACGGTACACAATCTGATATTGACGGTAAATACATTCACGATATGTTATTCGATTATGTTAATCTTGTTTAGTTGTCTCAATTAGGCATTACTACCTGCGCCGCGTTGTTGCTTGTGTTGAAAGTAAAACCGTGAATATAATTTCGAAATGCAAATTTGATATAAGTAGTTTGAGCGATCTATTTTTATTCCAAAATAACCGTGTGCAAAATATTGAAAGCACTGTATCTTAACAAGTGAAACCGTTGGATGCAGTCAGCCTATCAAAATTAATCAACCCATTTAGGCTGCGGAGGGTCACAAAAACTTGGTCATACATAAAAATTTACACTAAAAAAACAAAACCCTCCTTATGGGTAATAGGGCCGGGTCCAAAGAAAATGGGTATTTTGCTTTTTTGCTATAGGTCTACAGGTTTCCAATTTGGGGATTTAGTTATCCTTTCTTAGCAGACCCAGGTAAGGCGGCAGTGTGATGTGACTTCGAGTTATTTCACAAACTTGTGTTCAACAGCAATCATCAATCAATTCAGAAACTATTCATCGTCATTGACATCGAATAACCTTTGAACAGAACACTTCCATTCATTAACAATTTAATATAGCCTAACCCTGGGTTTGAATCAATAAGTTGACCTTTGAATTATGATTGGCGTTCTGGTAACATATACTGGTATTAGCAACGTGTTTTTTAAATTTTATTCAATTTATAGTAATTAGCTAATTTAAAGCACTTTGCTATTCCTCCTATTTGTGTCTTTAGTAAACATATGGAAAATAAGAGAAAAAAAAATTCTGAACTAATTTTAAGCTTATCAGCTATGTCGAAAAAACGATTCTATTCATGTCAAATTCTTTAAATAGGTACTGGAATGAAAGCGCGCGATTTTTCACTTGCAATAAAAAAGTATATAAATAAATATATTCCAAACTAGGCATGCTCTATCTAGGGCTACAGAGACGCTAACTTCCGTGGTCGAGCGAGCTTGAGATCAAATAGCTGTGTAAAAAAAAGTGTATGCTGCATACAGAAACGTGTTGTTATATCTATATAAAACAACACGTTTTTGTACAAATTTCAGTACAATTTGGTCAATATGTATCAGTGCAATTTGTTGTTATAAGGCCTAATATTTTAGCAAATACCTTTGTATGTTAACTAGATTTCCGAATTTTAACAGACTTTTTTGAGTTAATCCAGTGAATATCAAAGAACTAGTTACAGTATAGTGTGAGTATCACATTGTAACGCAGGCTCCTTTGTAAGCGAGTCAATAGCCTGGTCATGTTCCGACGTCACATTGCATTCACATTCTCTATTGTCATAATGTCTCCCTTGATTTGTATTGATATAACTATACGCCAAAGGACGCAATACAAATTCCAGAGCTATCGAGAAGTAATTAACACAATCATCATCAAATTTAAAATTGTAATTTAAACGAAAGGCATAAAATTAGTAAAATAAAAACGTCACTAAAATTGTATGTTGTTGCCCACCGATGCCGGTGTGGAGAAAAGGTTGACAGTCACCGTCACCGCGGCTTATCTTGTGCTAGAAGTGCTGGTCACATAGCCCGCCCAAGTGCTATTAATAATTTTATTTGTCAGGTTCACAGAAGCTGTCATATCGCTGGGGTTTTAGAATCCTGTGGTATGGTGGGTCATGATGGCGGCATTCCACGGGAGATGGGACGCCCTTGGGTGTGAGATGCACGTGTGTAGACACTCTAGCGCTGTCCCATCTTCTGGAAACAAGTCAGCAGATAGGTGGCGCAGTTTTGTCATCAGAATGCCTCAAGCAGCGCAAATATTTATCTCTTAATAGAGCATATTTGTTTATGCCGTTTGGAGTAGCAACTTTGGAGCCGTGGGGACCGGAAGCTTTGTAAGGATTTGTCAGTACGTCTGAAAAACTTTGCGTTTGACAGATATGATGGCTTATATTTTGCCCAAAAAATAAGTCTAGCGATCCAGCGGGGCAACGAAGCCAGCATTTTGGGCACGTTGAAAGAAATTAAACATTTCTTATGACTATTTTTTTTAAACCTATAAACATGGTTTATATATATATAGTATAGGTCTAACTACTCCTATATTTAGAATGTAGGAGTAGTTAGACCCAGGGCGGACAGATTAACGAATAAAAAGAGCGACACATTATGAATAAAAACTCCGTACACCTACGGAAACCTAAAAATTGCAAACTTATTATGTTCCAACAAACTGTTTATGATAGTAAATTTGACTCTTGAAAGGTTAGTAGCTTGATTACTTATTGCGTACTTAACTGAACACTTGACACTGAGCAGCGCATTAGAGATTGCTAAATGGAGTAATAATCTTGAATATCATAGCGCTAAGTGAACATCAAGGGTCTGAAATGGCTCATTCTCGAGATCCTTTGTAATATAACACCCTTAATGTTCATATTTCATATCTAAATGTTGTTATTGCCCGTAACTTTAAACAACGGAATATTCGGAAAAGAGTCTTCTTAAGAAAAAAATATTAAAAGAAACGCAATTATGTTTCAAACTTTCTCAGTAGAAATTCAATCTCGATCAACTTTTTATTCGATCATTATGAGAGCCTTTAATTAAAAAAGAATACGCTACTCTGCTTGGAAATCTTTACAATAGCCGGGGCGGCTTAAACTTAAGCTACTGATGAAATAATTTGCTAAGAGAATTTAGAATAGGTAGGTATTAACTGTTGCTGCGCAGTTTGATTTTGATGAGGAAAATATTTTTTCCCTATTAATAAATTTTGTTTATCTTTTAAGATTATGAAAGATTACAAAACAAAGTACTCTAGTTTTTGTTTTTATTGATATAAAGAAAAACTATTTAAAAATGTTGCTATGCTCCTTTCATTGTACCCGTAGACAAGAAATTAGTACGTATTCGGTGTTAGTCACAGTAATTAATAGGAATAGTTAAATTTTAAAGCAATTTAAACAAAGCAATTTTAAGAATAAGTGTAATTCTGCGCAAAGGTAATGTCTAGAATTTCGATATGTAAAAACCCGTTTATCTCCATAAATAAAACCATTCAAGTCGTAACGTTAGATTATCCGGAAAAGTACTCTTAACAACCGCAAATATTTTTACATCTATACTATCTATACTAATATTATAATAATAAATTTGCTTCTAACATAGTAACAAACTTACAAATTAAAATTATAATAATTGTCGGTAAAGCCTCTATAAAGCATTTTAATTGTATTTCTATTTTTGACGAAGCCTCTTTACAGCTGACCTAAAGAGGAATGATTTGTATGTAACGAATTAACTTAAAACTTTGGGACTGATTTCAATAATTATTTTGCCATTAGTAAGCTACTTTATCACTAAGAGACTAACCTAGCTACTTTATATTATGAGTGTCTAGCGAGGTGTCAAAATAATGGTTTAAAATTATTCGTCCCTAATTGTAAAACGAACAAAGTTGTTAAACTTTGTCGCACAAATAAACACGCATGCTGCAGGGTTTCGTAACATCGTAACATAGTAATGTAAACGAGTTAATTTTTATTTAATGATTTACGGTTATCAAATTTCTGTTAAATTTTTAACTGACGCAAAAACGGAGGAGCTTCTCAAGTCGACGCGTATATTTTTCTTAATGTATGAACACACTTTTTTTATAGAATAGTCCAATTTCGGCAACTTTTTTGACTTTTATTTGAAATAGTAAACAGGAAGGTAGTCCCATCAAAATTTGGGTACAAGACCAAACCTAAAGGTAGAAAAACAGGGGTGGATTAATTGTTTTCTCGCTATTTAAAATGTAATGTATCAAACGCATACCAGTTCGATTTTGATCATTATTTTTTTATTATTGTCTTTCGGTATACATATAGATGACATAACTTCTGCAAGCCGAATCGAAGTCAGATTTTACCATAATATTTACCCTTTACTAAAGTATTACTTGTTTTTTAACGTAATATTGTTATTATATTACATATTAGTCGACGCTTTAAATTGGAATGTTCTCTTCTATAAGGATTCTTAACAGTGCTGCAAAACCCTAAAAACTGAGACGAAATATATCGACAAAATAACTCCTTTATAGACTTCAAATTACGTTGTACAAGTATCTTTCAAGTTGTTGGGTCGAGAACATATCGACTATTGATCAGCAGTATTATCGGATCGAGGCTATGATGTGGGGCCGACAGCACTGAATTATGGCTATTGAAATATCTATACTTTTTACCCTTTTTGTATTCATACTTTGAATGAGTAGTATACTAACAAAATGTGTAGGTAGTGACTTTTACGATTGCGTTGTTAAATGATTGTTGATTCGATGATAGAATAGAGTTTACATTTTTGTTCCCATCCAATAAATTTCACTGAATAAGCATACAATGAAAATATTAATAAAATATAGTTTTAAATATACGAGTAATACCCTATTACTATAGTATATAGTTTCCATTATGGTATTAAACAAAACATCAGTATTTATGATTTTTCAAATCCTTCAAGACATATTAAAGAACAATTAAAAACTGAATTCAATTTCACAGGCAATTTTTTATTTCACAAGTTCATTGATCAATTTTGGTACAATGTATATTAGACTAACTAAAAAGTACACTCTTTCAAACAAAAAACATTATTTTCTAAATTGGTCCACGTATTCTGAAAAAATACATAAAAAAGGAATTGAAAAACCTGCTCTTCTATTGTAGTCAATTTGATTTAAATCTATATTGGAATCAGAGAAATAACTTTTATTTTAGCAGACATTAAGTAAGATAACATAGTTTTTTTATCGAATTTATAGAACATTCTGCAAATATACTTATAAATAGCTACAAAAGCAAACGTAAGCATTTTGTTACATTTTAGCGGTTATCGTGTTAGTTTAACCTTGAGAATTCGTGAGTCTAGATTGTCGTTTAGTTTAGGCATTTTAGTTAGTTATAGAATTTATGTGGTATTTGCTTTAGTATGTTACATAATGCGGAAAGATTTTCGTACAATCGTACCAAACCGCTATAATGTCAGACAAGATTGTTATATCATATAACAAAATCTGGTTTCTGTTAATACCTATCAGATCTGATATCTTAATATCATATTTATAAATATGTAAAAGAGTAACTCCTGACTGACTGAAATTAGCTAGGAATCCGAACTTAGAGATATTAAATTTGGCACTAAGAAAGGACTTTAGGAAATTCAACAACTAAGGTCAATTAGGGGCCAAAGTTATATTTCGTTTTTGGTCGCGGGCAATGCCGCGGGTAAGAGCTACTAGTATCTTGATATCGTATAATCTTGATGTATAAAATGAACATTCTTTAGGAACGTAAACAAATCTTTATACAGTTTTATACAAATACTTCCTCGAATTTTTTGGCAGGTTTTGATACTAGAGTAAATATTTTTTTTTATGATATAGGTAGCAATATAAACTATGCTCATAATTTTTATTAAAGCATAACAGTTTGGCATTATGATCGATATTTATTAATATTCATTTTTGTGTCAAATACTAGAATAAATAAACGTTTTATAGTATTGCCTTAATAAAAGTGACCCTCGCCCAGCAATGTGACATTACGAGTATACTCGTAGGTCGACACTAATGGTACCCACAGTATTCATTGCTAAGTGTTCACTCTTATATCTTAAGGGTAAGTATATAAGATTTATATCTACGGACATACATAAATACTACTTTTGGTATAGATGTTATAAAGATACGTTATTAAATCCTTTTCCAACCGTAATAACATTGAATGAGTAGTAACATTTTCCATATCAAAGCCTCAATACGAGTCTTTTGAGCCTCTTTCAAAATGTTTCCAATATAATATTTATTCAGGGAGCAATGCTCAGCACAAATAGAATAGCGCCATTTATTTCCTTTGAATGCACAAACAAAATATATGAGCGTGTATGTGACGGTGCCAAAAATTCTATTTAAAGACATTCTGTCTACATAAATGTATTTAAAGATACAGAGCTATCGGTTAGGGGTACACTAAGCCAAAGAACACTAACAAAAAGGCCTGACAAAGTGGGGCCTGTAACTTAAACTATTTCGGGCATTCTCCTTAGTTAAAATTTAATATTAGAAAAAAAAACAGTGTCTTCTTACATATTAAGATTTGCTAGTTTTTTTGTGTTAAGCAGCAGCATAAACATCGGCGGATGTTTATAATTTTTTATTTCTGATGATATCTCGTGACGCCTACAATAGTTTGTATTTTTTTGTTTGCCTGAGAATATATTTAAGACCCTTTCGTGTAATCCTTTATAAAATGTAACATGTTTTAGTGTTTTTAATGAAAATAAATGTAAGAAATATATAAATATTTATATATATATTGTAAGTTCTAATCTAAGTCACAAGGTAAATGTTACTTAATAACAGTGACCTCGTCTACGCTAGACTTAGTACACCCTCTTATCTTTAAAAATGTAGCTATACCTAATAAATTAACTCTTGAACTATATTCACACAAAAGAATGTTGAATTTTTGACACGGGTCACTAGAGATTCATTATTCTTTTCACATGCTGAGTAAGATATAAAGCTGCTGGAGAGTTTTAAATCTTTTATAAAAATTATTTAAGAAGCTTGGCACGGCTTTTGAGGATATTGGAGACAGTTCTAAAAATCGTGAAAAAGTTTAATGTCCTCAGGTGAGATATAAAAGAGGAATAGCTTCAAAATTATTAAATTAGTTCAAACCTTTAGGTACGAGTAATTTAAGAAAAAAATCATGTCTAATTCTAGAATACAATAACGATCTTACAACAAAATATATTTTTAAACATTGTTAAAACTATTATTTGGCTAAGTAATTATACAAATATCCAATATAAACACCCTTAAAAACAATTAGAACGAAATACTTTGTGATTTTTTAATAGACAACGTCTAGTTTAGAATTTGATCTGTCAGTAAAAAGCCTCGCAACTAATTCTTTATTATTATTATTTTTATCTTTCCTCTAACTTCTGCTCAAGATTAAAGAAAAATATTCAAAGATAATATAAGATCTTCAAAGATGTCAGTTCTGCAGGCTGGACAAGAAAATACATCAATTAAATATATACTCAAGTCATTAACTAAAAAAGAGCAATCAAAACTAAAAACGATTTTTGGTACATTTTAGAACTATCTAGGACTTTTCTATTTTATTTTGATATATCAAACTCCAAAACCAGTTAAAATTTAATAACTTTGATAGAAGGGCAATAACAGCTATTAATATATTTTTAAGCATTAACCAGTACAGCACCATATATATATTTATTTTTTTGGGCAAATATAATATTGTCCAGGCACTCTTGCAGTAAGAGTCATCTATTTTAATTTTTGTTAGATATTTTTTGCATATCTGCATAAGCTGTTAAACCACCTTTGATTATTAAGTATTCTCGGGCTACAAATGTATTGTAATGGTTTTAAAGACGAAATAAATTACAAAATTCTGAATATTTTTACAACTTATTTGAAGGGTCTAAAACGTATTGGTATTAATTTTAATAACTCTTTTCCTGCAAAACGAGTAATAAAAAAATAAACTGCAGGAAAACAGACTTTGCATTAAACTTATGAAACTTCTGAATTTTTGTTTTGAGACTCGGAGCCCTAAAAATTAAAACATGAATAAAGTTGGAATCTCAAAGATGTTAGATTGAAAATGAAACTATAATCAAATCAAGTCACTGAACATAAAAATCCGGTTCGCTTCGTCTCCTCATTCAGTGACTATTCACAATTTTACAGCATTCACAGTGACCTAGATTCATAAATTTATACTCAACTTCATCATGAGCATAATAAAAGTGAGTTTTGACTAATTAAACTAAATACGCAGGTCATTACTCACCTCCCCTTTATAACGAGGCATTAAGTAGGTTACCGTATGCACTATTCAGTCACAGCTAACTCACTCAACGCTTCATTGTTGCAACCACTGAAAAAGCAAACTGTGAAGTAACTAACACATGGAAGTTGGTAATTAAAAATCAGTTTTGTAATGCGATCGAAGTTTACGCACGCGATGCGAGTAGCGACGTAGCGGCGTAAAGGGTCTACGTCGTAGCGACCGCGCTCGCGTAGAGTCCGCGTAGCACTGAAGCCTCACTCGTTCCTTTACCAACCAAGTTTTTTCAAAACTCGCTTTCTCTTAGAAGGTCTCATTAATGGGATACTAGTAAATGCTTATAAGTTTGTCGCTGACAAGTATTGATGGGGCTAAATTTGTTCGGTTTTCAAACTCAATAGAGTAAGTAAATTAGAGTCGCTCTGTGGCGACGTTTTGAATTAAAATGGAACGAAACAGTCTAGCGCATTGACAAAATAATTATAAGGTGGCTTCTGTTGTCGCTTGGAATGAAAGGTTCATGGAATTAATACAGTCGGTCGTACTTACCGCAATACTATATTTTATACTCCATCACACATGATTATTCCTGTTTGTCACCTTGCGGGGACAGATTTTGGTGACAAACAGGAATAAATGGATAATATTATGTATGTTTTAGAGATGTTTTTTTCTCTACAAATAGATGGCATGTCGAATTATGACGAAATTTGTTAAGAAAATAGATCATTCTACAGTTTATTTTTCATCTCAGAAATCGTCAATCTGACTCGCAAAGGGACATGCAGAAATAACAATTACTTGTTTGTGTGAGGTAGTCAATGTTTTTAGAGTACCGTAATTACAGTATTCCGTAATAAAATGTAATAATATATTTCGCGCGAAATATAATTCTAAGAAATATAATCACTATGGGAAAAATTTTCATAATTTTACTAAAACTGCCTATAATCAAGTCTCCCCAAGCGATGGAATAATGATAAGTATAAAAATAACAAGAAAACGCATCACGTAACACATTTCCCCGCTAAATTACCATCAAAAATGTAAATACATAAATTTATTGCAAATCTTACGAGCCTTCAGCTTAAAGCGGTGTATATAAAGCCTTAAATATAGGGCGCGTACTCATTGAACCGTAAAAACAACGGCTACGCTGAAATTCAAGCTAAAACGGGTTAGCTCCTGATTTGTTTTATGAACATTGCGCTATCGTCAAATCTAAACTCGTGTAATAAATAGCGTAATATGTGAATTTATTACAGCGCTATTTTTAAGCTATAACTTTTTGAAAGCATGTTAATCTTGTCTTGAATGTTGTACTCATGATAACTAATGCAATTTTTGGCAGTCACAAAAAGCAGCAAAATGTGGTTTTTGTATTATAATTAACTAGCTACGCCGCGGTTTTATCCGTATATATACTTATGGGAATACTAACCTTATCCAGTATTAAAACAAAAAAGATCATGAATTGTTTATTTTAACAAAATTATTACAAAAAATTACAAATATATATATATATATATATAACGTCTGATAATAGTAATCGTATTCGATGTAATAATGTAAAAATTTACACCTACACTAAAGTTATAAATCATGTATCGTGGATGACTGCGTCCATGTGTCAGTGTGTTGTTAATTGAAAGCGACTTTATGGACTACATTACCCTTCGTAGCGCGAGTCCGACTCGCATATGGCCAATTTTATTTCAGAGTTGTATACATATAATTGAGTACATTTTATAACATAAGACACATTACTACATTTTTTTATTTCTAAATTTCAGTTTAACATTAAATTGATTTTTAAATATTGGCTATTTGCTGATGTATATAAAAAATAGACATTATTATACTTATGTTTATTAGATAGATCGCAGAGTTTATCATTGTAATTCATATTATCTAAACTTAGTAATAATTTCAACTACAGTGTGTGCAAGTGAGTGTTGTTTAGTAAGTTATGTGTAATGGGAATGTCTGTCAAATTTCGTTACGTCAGTCTGTCGACTGGGTTTACAACGATACCCGCGTGTTGGTGTGTGTGTAAGAAAGAGAGACTCTGTGTACGTGTGTGCGTGATTTGTATGAATGCGTATGTGATCTTCCTATGTTTGCTTCTAAGTATAAGTAAGTATTTTTTGTTTCATCAAAGATTTCGAAATTAATTTCTGTATTTGTCAATATTAACAATTATCCCATTTTTACTACCCCTATTAACTGTTTTGTATCATCATAGTTAAGTTTACCATTTGTCAAGGTCTACTTTAGTATCTCTATTATTCAGTCCAATTAACTTTGGTATGTGTTTATTATCTTTGTTATATAATATATAAATGAATCGCTGAAAGTGTTGCTAAGCGCAAATTTCGAGAGCAGCTGAACCGATTTTGCTAATTCTTTTTTAAAATATTCCTTGAAGTTCGAGGATAGATCTTACGGAGAGAAGAAAATAAAATTCGCCTGAAAAGTTCTGAAAACAATACTTTTCTATTTAAAACAATACAATCGATTTTTCATAATACTTAAAAGTCAATTTGAACTTTAATACCATACCATAAAGTTTAAGTGTTAGTGGAGAGGCTCCAGGAAGGCAAAACAATTGAGTGACGTTAGTATTGTATAAATATTAATATCAATATTTATACGATGGTAACATTACTCATAAATATTCGACTGTTATGCGGTACAAAGTTCGCCTGGTCAGCTAGTATATAAATAAAGGCCCAAAAGTGACTGGTGATGAAGAGCCAAGGCCGTTTTTTTGACTAGGTATAGTAAAGAATCTATCCTCCCTCCTCTGGTTCATGTAGTTGGGTTTTTCTAACTTTAGTCTCATGGGCCATCAACAAGTTTTTTATACACAGCTAGCGCACGGTTAAGACCTCATAATCTTTGTAGAGTTCTTCAGTACGAAACCGGAAGTGTTTGAATGTGGCCACCTTCAGAACCGCTCGCTGTGCCCGTTCTAACACTCATGTGAGTCTTACAAACACCTCCCATATTACAGCATATAATAGTTCGTTAAGATCGATTTGCAGACTGCATTCTAGACTGAAAAAGACAATTAAAATCAAATATTAAATAATAAATTTCAATTTACGGAGTCTTTTGTTTTTGTCTATAATAATGCCTAAATATTTTATGCTTGCCACGTTTTCCGACTTAGGACAATTGCAATTATTACTCGACTACCAATGTGAATGTAACGAGAGTTACTAAATTGGATGATCTTAGTTTAGACGACGTTTAAAGTAAACATGTTATCACGCAGCTAGTTTCCAACTCTTCACACTCTCATCAGCGTATTTGCGTGCCTCCAAACAACTCATGTATACTGACAAAGATAGTAGCCGTATAATCTGGGTAAGAGAAGAATTTTCCAGCACCATGTTGCACAAATCATTAACGTTAACTAATAAAGGCCTGAGCCCAATACACTGCCTCCTGTCCCGTATGTAACATAAATTTCGTGACTTATTATATTGTCATCCTTAGTTTTTTTGCGTTCTGTTGTTTTGCGCTGCGCTTAGATAGCTTACCAATAGAGAGACGGTGTGACGGACTCCAAGCAATAACATTTTTTCTACAAATATTGCTGTTTAATGAATGTATTTAAGATTTAAAAAAAAATATTGCAGTTTACTTTTCTATACAGTAGCCAAATTAAAAACAAACTATTATCATACCAATATTTTCACTGTAAAGTAGAGTAATAATTTGTAGCAGTAACTTTCCTAGAAAAAAAAATTGTGAATTAAGTTAACAGCTAAAATAACAGTTAAGTAGTCAAAAGTTCTTCTACAAATTCTAACGCTCCATCAACTACCAAAATTTATAGATTTTATTTTTTATAATTCAATATAAATTATAACTTTGACTTGTAGGCAGATACCGTAGGCGTTATAACTTGAACAAAGACTGAGTTCAATGATTGGAACGAATTACTTAATTAAATTCTCTAACGAGATAGGTACTAATTTATAGGTGTGTACCAAAATTATAACGATTTCTAAGAAATATCTTAAATTCGATGACTTCGTTATCGTAAATTTAATAATTTTTTAACCGGTTTCAAAAATGGAGAGGTTCTCAATTCGTCAGAGCATAATTTTTGTTTTCCACTTAAATAAGGATACAGATAAAGCTGAAAAATCTAACCTAATCATACTAGCCTAACCTCAATACGAGTAAAACACAGACACAAATCCTTCAGTCTTCGTGAAAGTAGGCCTTCAAAGCTAATTTCACCTGAACCTGGTCACGTAATTAGTCCAAAGTACCTAATTTGGACTAAATTACGTCGACCCATTAGCGTGAACGAGACAGGACACAAAGTTAGATTAGTTACAATCTACAATTCAAGGTACACGTTATTTTAGCTTTGCGTGTTTCATATTTTCAGCTAGAGGCCGGTGCGGCACTGGTGTGTTGGTTTTCATTTTCATGCCCCAGTACACATCATATTGCCTACTTGACTGTAAGAGAGTAGTAAAGTTTCGTACAAAGGTAAACTTGGCTTACTTAGTATATAGCTTTTTCTATACCATTTGTGCAGAAGCCAGTACTTTACAGGTTGCTTTTGCTTGCGGTTCGATGCTGTTGATTGAGGAAGGGAGGGAAAAAAATTCGCTGATATACTTGAAGTACAGAGTCAAGTCAAGTTATTGACTTGAATCTGTACTTCAAGTATATCAGCGAATTTTTTTCCTGTCATTATATTGTTTGGCAGGAATTTGGTACTTTGAATTTTTTTTTTCATATATTCTTGTATTTTTCATACAGTTAAGTTCGATTTATATTTTCCATAGTAATAAAAGACAAATTTCTACGACGCCATTTATGGTATTTTTTATGATATTAAAGAGAATCTGGCACTTAAATACGAATTTTAAATACGACAAAATCGTTCATGCCTTTGGACGCAAAGTGCTTCCTTGGTCTTTTGTAGTTTACTTAATTGTAATGTCCCCCATATAAGATGATGAAGTGGGATGTTATGGGTGGATAAAGTCCGTAACTACGCTCAACCCACCACAAGAAGTAAGTCCAGCATATAAAATTATAAAAGTGAGTAACTGACTCATTAACTGTATCGCTGTCACGCAGTGGGCAGGTCGGCCGGCGACTGTATTAATATAATATTAGTTAACTCGGTCCAAGGCACTCGCCACTAACAGCAAGGATTGCTCGCTTTCTACTATGTTGGTTATACTCACAGGTTATTCTGGAAAATACTTGTTTCTTTTTGTGAGTTTTTAAGAATTCTAAGTAGTAACATTTGATTATTATTTATTTATTACAGTTATATATGAAAATGTAGATTTATTTAACTTGTGAGAGGTTACCTGGAATAATTCGGGTTTGGACGAGAAAATCTATACACACGAATTGTTATAATAATAATATGTTCATAAGTCCGTATTATCATGCTTGTCACCGTAGAAATTGGTAGTATAATCCTATTTAATGCTAATCAGTATACTCCGTATTTTACGTCAAATCACGTCATTTACGACGGTGGCTATTTTAAAATTGTGGGAAAAGAAATTCAGTATGGAGCATGACGAAGCTGAAGGAGAAAGGATGTCAACCCCTTTGGTTTTGGCCTTTTGGTTTTAGGTTTACATCGTTACTTTTATTATAATTATTAATAAATTTTATTCAGAAACCAGTCTAGAACTGGATATAAACAAGATCTTTTTAGAAAAGTTATTGCCGACTTCGCTTAGCAGGCGCCGATACATTTTTATGCAGTAAATTAGATTTTAAAAACAAACCTTAAAACCGATATTGATAAAATATGAATAAAAAACAGAATTATCCAAATCGTATATCTAACATAAAAAATCGAGTCAAAATATTGAAAACGTCTACGTACAGTCTTAATTTTAATGAAGTCTTTAAAAAAAAACTTTAATTTATCTTTGGCTGACAGGCAAATACATGTTTCATATATATGAAATCTGTTGGTTTTATTTACTCAGATTTTGGATAAGCCCATAGATAAAATTAATCATAAGGATAACTACAGTGCCCTATCTTCGGCTTATTCAATAACCCTGTATATGAGTTATATAGTCCATCTGTTACGTTTACGGCCGTCTCGTGACAAAAGCCCAACTAGTTATAGCCGCTAATTGGATAGTTTCATGAAGCGGTGTCATGCGAGGTTTGCAAAAATGCGAAATAGTTTTGCACAGCTGTGTTACCAACTAGTAGTTACATGACTGAGAAAAGCAAGCGATGCGTCTCTACTCTGAGTCTGGCAAAATTTTATTCAGTATGTACCTTCCTTGTTATAGTCAGTAAGCCCCCTTGCCTCACAAGCAAAATGACACGGGTTCAATTCTAGATTCAGGTATGCACCTCTCACTTTTTACTCATGTGCATATTAGGATGTATTATCACTGATTTTAAAGATGAAGGAAAACATCGTGAGGAAACCTGCTAGTTGAGAAATGTTGATAAATTTCAAAGAAGCGAAGTCCCCGAGCAATTTGACTAGCGTGGTGCACTATTGCCCATATATTATCTGTCTAGCAATCGGAAGCTATGAGTTGTGGACGAGCGATGTACTTAAGTTTTTTTCAATGTTGGTACTCACGTTGTCATTTTTTCATCTTAATGAAACTTGGAATAAAGGTACAGATTTAAAAAATTATAGAAGTTTTAGTAGTCGGGTTTTATGATCACATGATTTATTACAGTGACATTTGCAGGCTAAATTTGTTAATTTAGCAAAAACATTTAGTAAGTACTTAATTTTTAAACATAATTCTAAATATTATCGGTCATGAGTCTGTTATTATTCTGAATAATATTATTGTCAATATATAAAATCACATAAAAGTTTCAATTATTTGCTTATATGCGTAATATTTTAAACCACAGTGAAATAGCAGATAAAGACAAAGCCAAGAGACATACATACAATTAAACAAAAATACACTCGTGAACATAACTCTCCTTCTGGGTAGGCGGGCAAAAGGAAATAAAATCATAGATAATTATAAAATGACAAATATATGTAGAAAGAGAGTTTTTCTGAATAATCCTTATTATCCTTAGTAAGTGAAGTAAAATGACATTGTATCTCAACTTTTAGATGTCATCACCGCACATCTTTAAAAAAGTGCTCCTATTGTGAAGTGCATCAGTTTCGACGTGTACCAATTGAGAAGTGCACCAAATGCGTCAAACCCGTCAAATATTATTATTCCACAAACACACCCCACAAAATAAAAATACAACCCATCAGTATACTCCGTATTGTGCATAAAAGTACATTTAATTAATCTTCAGACACCTACATACATACCTGCATATATACGTTAGAAATTGTGTGAGCCAATCGACATACTTAGTAAGTTCTACAATGTTTAACCAGTTTCCTAAAATTAACCAAAACTAGAACTGTATGAGTCAATACTATTTCCGATATAGGTACAGGTTAAAGTTTACGCGATCGTAAATGTAGCTAGTGCAGCGTTATAGCGTTTGTTTATTGAAACTAGGCAGACATTGAGTTCGAATCAATTCCTTTGTAGTTTGTTACCAGGTTTTGACAGACAGGTACCATACCACATGCATTCACAAGCTAATTGTGGAAACAGAACTTGACTGGCCGGTTGGCGCAGTTGGTAGCAACCCTACCTTCTGCGCCGCTGGTTATGGGTTCGATCCCCGGACAGGTCAAACATTTGTGTGCATGAACATGTCTCTTTGACTTGTGTCTGAGTGTTTATTACATATATAAGTATGTATTTATGTATATTAGTTTATATATATCAGTCATCAGGTTACCATAGCACAGGCTTTGCCTGGTTTGGGAACTGAAGACCTTTGTGTGGATGTTGACCCATATATACAGACTATTTACAATGCAGTGCATGTGTAACTTACGCTGAGCCACGGTAAAAGTACCCAGGTGGTACTAAACTATAATGTAGGTAACCTTTAAAAAAGTATTAACTGGAAAATCGAGAGTATAGATATATTGCAGTATAATTTGTCGAAGGTTATACAATTTCTACCATTAAGAAAATAATAATGCAGTAACCACCTCGTGGCATTGATAACAGATACCACTCTGGAACTATTGACCATGTGTGTGACAGGCAGACAGGTTTGATTTGTGGAACTTACAGTGCAAGTGCAGACGTGACATAATTATCACGTTTTGCACTAGCATTATAAGTTCCAGTAGGTGATTTATTCTATACGCTTTAAACGTACTCATAAGTCTTTAAATTTATTATACGGGTACTACCTCCCACGCTAGAACTGTATCACGTCAGTTTATGAGACCTCCAAAACTACCCATGTTCATATCATAAACATGAGCCTGTGAACACAAAGCTAGACCTGCATGTAACCAGTCGTGTAAATCAGCCTAACAAAACATCACATCGCAAATTGCCACCCACATTCTCTCTTAAGTTTCAGTAAAGGTGACACCATAAACAACCTTTGTGTCCTATGGGTGTACTTACCTGCACTGGCGTTGGCACTTCTGAACGAGACGACCATTTAGCAGTTGCACATTTCAACTGGACAGCTGCATGGCAACCAAAATAGTACTTTAATCTGAAGAAACAAGGCTTTATATTGTAGAGCACCACTACTTTTGTTGCAGCGAACAAAATGGTACAATTATATGGGGACAGGCATATTGGATGGGTGGAAGCCAGAAAAACCGCTGCGGCAAAAACACGCTTTCAAATGTCCCACGCAGGGGCAGATGTTTTTCGTTGTGTCGTGCTCGCGTCATTGGTTTCCGTGCCAAAAAATAGGTACTGGAAAAGCAAAAAGCAAGCTAGGGCAAAACAGTGCACAAAAAGTTAGCGCGAAATATATTAAGCCAGCTCAAATTTCAATTAAAACCTGAAATTAAACGGCTTCAGTAATTATGAGCTTTGTAAATTGGTATCGGCTGAATTTATTAACGGGGAGACTTATATGAAACAAACATGGGTCCTTAAATCACGTCTGCTACTCGTATGTACCTACCTATGTTTTTATTAAAACCTAAAATTTATTTACCTATGTAGGAACTTACCTACAATTTTATCGACTAACACGTATAAAAATTAATTTAGTGTATTTAAAGTTTTTCAAGTTTGTTTTTTCAGAGTTTTTTTTATCCTGTACAGCTAGGCATTTGATCACAAGTTCGCACGACCACGGAAGTCAGCGATACTGTAGCCCTAAACGGAGCATGCCTAGTCTGGGATACACTGGCGCTCAAGGAAGGCTGCCGGAACACACCGTTAGGTGCTTGGCGACAGAGAGTTCGTTTTGATATGTCAATTTGTACTACGAGGCAAATCTTAAAATCGAAAACAGATCTTTTTTTATGATATCAATAGTCGATATAATTGATTACTTAACAGAAAGAATTCTTTTTCAATAATTATTTGTTCATTCCGAGTAGCTTCTTTAGTACCTATACAAAAAGTACAATTCAACATTCTTAGTCCTATTTAGTGATAAGCAAAATATTATTATCAGGCAGGGTAAAAACTTAGCTTACTTTACTAGTAAGACTAAGTCCGTATCATTATTAATGTCTTTAATAATTATGGTGGCATTCTTAACATAGGCGTGCTCATACTCGTACCTATCAAACTCCATAACAATAAAAACAAAAGTTTGTTGCAAAATGCAAATTCCCAGCCATTAGTTTGGTGTAACATCGGGTCTAAGTTAACGAATTACACAAGTTCGCTCGCTAGAATAGCGTGAGACTGGGAATTAGTCGAATATAACAACTTGCATGAGCTTGTGTGCCACGTAGTCGTGAGTGTCTGCCTAATTAAAGTTAGCCACGTTTTTATTTCGCGTGAAAAAGGAAATTAAGGTTAGTTCCAGACACGAGATGATGTATCTTGAAGCTTTTTAAAAGGAGTAGCACCAACATTTTACTGCGTTCTTAGTATTTATGATTATATTAATAACCTGTCGAGGCTATCTATTGTGCGTATGCCTATTTATTTTTGTACCTTCTTTGCTTATCAAACAATAAATCGTATACGCATACTTAGTGATCTACAACGAATTCGTTCACTGTTAGTGATATTAGAATTCAAAGGAAAATAATGTGGAGTGAGATATATTTTATTACATTATCACCTCACTATATATACGCATCTACTACATGTATAGGTTATTTTTAAAAGCTACCTTTGGCCTGCCGTGAAATTTTAAAATAGCATGAAAATTCAACTTTTGAATATATTATGCTCTTTAGACCGGTTAAAGCTTGAAACAGGAAAAATTGCTCTTCTCTGTGGAAATTCATTAAAAAATGACAAAGAACTCTAATGCATAAGGAAACACTGTCTCCCCAAAGCTAGTGTAAAAATACTTTGCTGAATTTCAGACCAATATTCATAATTTTTTTAGTAGGTACCCAGCACGTTATGTTTGTGGTTTTTTTTCCAAAGTTAGCTCGGCAAAGCATAAATGTTTTAGGAAAAGCTGAAAATGGAGTTGAGTTCTCGGATTAACTGTCTTACAAAATTCACGTTGCATAGCTGAAACTATTGGTTCATAAACACTTACAATTCTTACATAATTATCTAGATAAGATTATGGAATAGTAGTGTAAAATCTTCTATACAACCGACATAGTTCTAAAGCAAAATGGTTACTCATTTATGTACTTACTCCAGGTAAATATACACGAGTAAGATGAGGAAGTATAGTAAAAAGTATATGACATAATACATTAATATTAACTAGTTTTTACTACATATAGCTTGCTTGCTTCAATTTCATGAACTTTTTATACAAAGCATTAAATTAATAAATTTCAAGTGCTGCTCTATCTCTAAAGGCCAGGCAACATTTACAAATATAATTACAAATGTTTATTTAGCATATTAAAAAAGCAAGATTTTTTGGATCCACTGGCTCTGGAACAAGTTCGCCAAGTTCGCGAGAATCTACCGACTACCGAAACACAATGTTTCGGTAGTCGGTAGATTCTCGTATAAAAAAAAATACATGCATATTTAGATGGAAACTACGGCCCAATAAGTTATGAAAATGTTACTTTGTCTTATAAATAAATCCCAAATTCAGGAATATACAATATTTCGGAAATCAAACTCAAAATTTTGTCCATCAAAATTTACCTGAAGACCAAATATAAGTGGTGGCCTATTGCTAAAGGCAATCTTTTCCAGGCAACATTTGAATGGTCACTACGGCCCAATATGTTCTATAATGTTGTAAAAGCCTCAAATTCAGGAATATTCAACATTTCGAGAATACATAATATGTCACTCAAAATTTTGCCGATCAAAATTTAACATTGTGGACCTGAAGACCAAATATATCTTGAAAAGATCGCTGTAAGCGATAAGGCCGCCATTAAAAACTTATAGCTATGTTTATCTGTTTTTTTTTTAATAAAGAGTTGTACAATACCTATCTACGTCGGAAATCTACTAAATCTACTTAGTTAAGTTCCTCGCATCGGTAGGTATGCGTCAGTAGTACCTATCAGTAACTACATACAACATCTGGAGGGCGCATGCAACGGATATTGTGTTAGTAGACTGTCGACACAGTTTGTGAACTGTATCGCTGTCAATAACGCAGGTTATTGGCTGGGAACAACTATGCATATACATACAGCAGTACGATTGCATACCTATACACAGACCAATGATTATAGCGTAGTTAGATTTCTCTAGCTTCACAGAGAAGATGGTCGCAAATTCTGTCAAAAATGTAATTATGAAAGTAGAGCATAACTTTATGTAGCGCTCTAACATTATGCATGGAAATATCAAGTTTTAGCCTAATTATAACTATATACCTTTTTGATTTCATCACCACAAAGGTGTACCTATACCTAGTATTCATTCATGTAGGGCTTCGGAGACATCATAGAACATATCAGATTTTGTCTCAACAGTTGTTTACTACTTATTTTAATTTAAATACAATAAAATAACAGTTACCTATACGCATATCTACCAACTATCTACCTACAATTAACGGTAGTAGGTAACGTTGATCAATAGAATAGGTAGTTCAGTACATACCTATCTACTTGACTTATCTTTCCTTATTTTACTTACTTAATTATAAGAAGTGCCTTGCATTCTTAGATTAGTTTAGTTATGTACCTACATAGATCGAGATCTAATAATGAATAAATTCAATTATTGTTTGTTTGTGACAAACACGTCATATAACAAAATAATAACCTGATAATCACCCTGCTTGCTATCGATAACTGTTATAAATGAACTATTGAATATATCTCGATAGCTACCTGCTTAATTTGTACGATCCCAGGTATATATACTTAAATAGAGATACTATGAGGTGACATAAATATGATACATATGTGTTAATCCGGGACATAAACTATGTTGACGCTAAATTTTTATTTAAACCCGTTCAGTAGTTTTGGATAAAAAAGTAACCATACATAGGTACTGACAAACTTTTGCGTTTAAGGTAAGGTATTCACTCCAGCATATCAAAAGTTGATTTAGGGATTAATAAATACCTACTATCAAGCCTCTAAGCCTCTCCTAACCCTAGAGTAAGCCTTGTAAGTTGTATTTATGACTAGCCCCTTAGTACCTAGATGTGTGATGCCAAGGCAGCTGTTGCGTCAAATATTATATTAAGTAGGTAAAGTATAGCTTCATAAACTTCTAAGTTTCAGATAAACGACAGCATACATTCTGATTTAGGTAGGCTATGTAGATAGGTATGTTCTGTGGTGAGTAGATAGGTAATACCTACTTTACTTGCGAACGGATGGGTCACGACTAAGTAGTTTACCTTTAAAGACATTTATTTTGTGTTCAGCAAAAGTTTTATAAGATATTTGACATTTTCTACATCTTACTGTCTGTCAGTATCAATCACAGATAATTAATGACATCATTTTTACGAGCTTTTGACGAGAATAACATTACTCAGAACTTTACCTAGATCTTCAAAAATCTAATTATAAAAACATAATTATTACATTTTGAGTAAAATAAAAATAGGGCTACTTTATTTTTCATTTATCTTTCCATTACCATAGTAAAAATGGTAAGTCAAAAAAATTTAAATGTTGTCAATGCTTAAATTTTTCTTTGTTCAATTGTTATGATTTTCGCAAATTAAGAAGCGATAATTTCGCTATCAAATTCAAACAGACATTTTAATATGGTAAAAACAATAATAAATGTTTTTTAAATTTTCTAAGGATATAGACTAGTGTAAAGTTTCAGCTGCTGTGATAGAAAATAAATGAATGACGGCCCAAGCCCAATCATTTGAAAAATTAGCATATTAACCGAAGCCATAAGTTTCCCGACCGTAAATAACTTATCAAACTGCCATACCGCGTCTGGTCCGGGACGCCACGCGCCATCTGTACTTAGAACATAACTTATGATATCCGAAATGAAATCGGGGCTACAGCAAAAAATACTTCATAACCGCCGATCCGTTGATATAAGTAAGTGTAGCTGTATTGCTAAGTTGTAAAGTTTGTCGACAAGGGCCAATGACAGGCGACGCCCTAACCTAACGCCATATTAAATGGGAAATACGTGGGATTCGTTTTTACAGGTTCATTAAACCAACTACTTACTTGGTTCCGAACTGAAGTCTCAATTACCTATTGTCTGGCAAATTTTGGTGGTTAAGAACCAAAGACAGAATCGGAATAAATATACGAAAGAGAATATAGAGAGCTCAATACGAAAGCAGCTCAAAGGCGATCCTCTAACAGATTCATTTTATTTTTTACTTCTTAGTAAGAACGAGGAATCTTCTCTTTGCATAGCTGGTAGTTGCAGTATACTATTATGTAAACGGTTGACATCACTTTGCCAATAAAAAAAAACAAAAGTACAGGATCACGCGTGCTTTATCGTAACCTCATGCTCCTAGGCCCTAGTTGTCTTTGTCTCTGTATCTGTACTATACTGTCATTTTACTTAGAAAACTAACGCGAGTTTGATTCATATTGTTTAAGAAGACGGGTTTTCACCCGCACCTAATTTTTCAAAAGGTCTTACTATAGTTTCGTTCACATTCGGTGAACTTCATCAGGGATGAAATGAGTCGTTCGTGTCTTCAACAATAACACGTAGACCTTTCCAACAGTCAGGTACCTACGCGTGAAAACCCGTCTTACACAATATAAACTGTCATTGCTAAGGACTGAGCTGGTATTTCTGGTACAAACTACATCTCGTTGACGTAATCGTCGTAGTGTAGTTTTACATAAAAGACATATTAGGTAGGTACTTTTCCGTAAGAGGACATATACCTAAAATATTGCGTTAATTCCCACTTGTTTTGTTGAGTAGTTCAGATTCAGATCGTTTATTGCTTCCATACAGTACATGATGTTGACAGAACAAGTGGTTTTTTTCCCACTTGTTCTGTTACACTGATATTTAATTTTAATGAGCAGTTAGTGTCGCATATACAAATAATCACCTAAGAACCCAATGAGTATCGCGGAAACAAGTGAATGTCAATAAACAAATCAGCATCTCAGAAAAAACAGAACGTCTCAAGATCAAAATAGGAGAACATAAAAATTTTTTTTGGACGTAGTTTCAGTTGTTGGTTGATGGACTTGTTCTGATGATGAAATAACATTTAAAATTCACTTTTATTGCATATACATACTCGTATTATCTAACTTAGTTCGATCTGGGTCAAATTTACGCTATTAACTTGTTTTTTTTTTGTTTATAAATGTACGATTACTTATTATATATTTAATTTAAAACCTCTTAAAAAAGTTGATTGCAAAATATGTCTCATGAGAAATAAATATTCTTAAACCGGAAACCTGAATAAGCAAAAGAAAGTCGTTAGTGTCCTTTAACGATTGCAATTGAAAAAATCAAGTTAACGCGATTTTCGAACATAATAAAATTTGTCGGAAAATCATTATTTTAAACTATAGAAATCATTGGTCCCAAATTTTACGAAAAACAAGCAAAATAAAAAATGTGGATAAGGTCGAAAATCGTATAAGACGGGTTTTTATTATCTTCGTTTTTTTGCGTCACAAATAAAAATAAAAAACTTTTTGGACTTTGTACTTGGTCTTGAAATTGAAAAGAGAGTCGTTAGTGTCCATTAAAGATTACAATTGGAAAAATCAGGTTTACGCGATATTTTATCGACATATTTTATTTTGCTTGTTTCTCGTAATTTTTGGGACCAGTGAGCGAGTGAAAGTATAAAATTATGATTTTTTGTTGCAAGCGTCATTGTATAACTTTTGCAACTTACTTTTCTTTTTTAAAAGTCATAATTTTTGCGTGGACTAGTAAATATGTCGCTATCAACTAAGTCCAAAAAGAAATATAAACTTTTGTTCCTTCTATTTTGTTTCCTTGATGCTTATTCGTTTCCGCGATGCTCATGCGTACGCAATGTTATTCCACAGACCAGGTACATATATGTCCAGGTATATGGACAGAACAGATGGAAACAAAGTCGAGTGTCAAGCATAGTCTTATACAACTAACAGAACAAGTGGGAAAAAAAATCCACTAATTCTGTCAACAGAACCAGTGGGAATAAACGAAATCTTGAGCATCTTCTCATACCATCAATGACAGTTGCTGTACTGTATATTATATACCACGAGGTAAAGCATGCGCACAGTTCATTTTGTAACTGAAAATTGGAAAATCGTGCCCACCCTAAGTTTTGAAGTAACTAAACGCCACACCACAGTATGCTGAATAAGAGATTAATCGTCCTGCTTAGGGTGAGCAGAAAGTTATATTTCTACATATATTCAGAAATTTATTTGAGTACCAAAAAGTTGAGTAAACCGCCTCTGACTGTTCCTTCTGGTGGTGAAAAGGAGTCTATGTTACTAGCTGCGTTGCTACATTTAATGGCTATGGCCAGCCTTTGCACCAGCAACATTCCGACTGTCTCCCGTCTTTTCTTTAATAATAATTATTTTCTTCATATTTTTTTGTTCATATTTAGTTACTGATAGGAAATTAAAACTTTTGCGATTTTTTGGCGTTTCAGGATTCTATATTTTACAAGAAGATGTAATCATATGATATAAGCTAAATACCCAGCAGTGGGATAAGGCTGAGCATTATGATGATGATGATATTTTGTGAATATCACATTTTACGTAGGTACCTATTTTACATTTTAGTCCTGAATATTTAATTTGAACACACACATTTACTTACCTGCTGGTTAATTGGTAAAACTATAATACATACCTTGCAAAACTGCCTCTGCATGAGAAACCTTATATTAGTCATTACATTATCCTAAGACGAACTATTTATAAACCTAACATAAATCTATATCTATAAAAATATATCCGTTCCGTAAAAAATAAAACTAATGATTATTTTGAACATATTTATTGATAACATCTAAGTATATATTTTTGTTGTAACAATTCAATCGACTGTACACAAAGATTTATATACTCCATGCACATGACAAAAACTGCGTTAGTAAACATTTGGGTGTGAAAAAATAATTGACAAATAATTGAAAAAATAGTTGATCAACCTTCAAATAAATAAGACCCTCATATCTTAACAAAATCTTAAATAAATTATTATTGTATGAGAATTGACGTATTACGACAACAAAAAAAAAATACATCACCCAAACTTGTATTAGTAAAAAACTGTTACATACAAGCAGTTATCTTCGTTTTTTTTTTAAATATATACATACATTTTATTGTCACAGCAACAAAATCACATAGTATCACACGATACAACCATAATTTATGTAAAACATAAATAAATACAGAATTAGAAACAAAAAAAAAGGTACTTAAAATATACACGTGTTTTTCTTCGCACAGCGAATTTGTCTCACTATTATGAAAATACTGAACTCAAAAACATAATACTTAAACAAAACTCAAAATGGTTTTTTTGCACCCTAACACAATGAGCTATTTTAAAACGTCAAATAGTGTAAAATTTAGATCATTATCGTACTAAACATAATTTAAAAATACTTAAATCACTTACGTAACAATTTCAAAAGTAAAAGTTTTATTTATTATTTTATTTTTATTAAAAACAAAATTTTCTCGATAATCGAATTTTTTTTTGTAGTGGCACTGGTTCTACACATTTTCCTTTCACATTAATTTCTATCCAATCTAACATACAACACCTAAATGTCTTTATCTATACTTGTTATATGGTTTCCCGTAGATTCTTAACATTAAATTGATGTAAAATGCATAAATAGATGACCTCAATTAACAATTTAATGCTGCGTGCGGTGACTAGAATTACTTTTGTATTTATATATAAATATAGCATTATACGTAAGTAATCGAATGAGTGACAAACGAAATAATATTCACACCGTTTAAGTATATTCATTCCGCTAAAACATACCATTTATTTCTTATAAATAAATAGAATAATGTTATGGAAAACATAAATTAATTCAACTTATTTTAAAGTGACGCGTCGTTAAAAACGTAATACACGTAGATAATACTATAATTTAAAAATGTAACACTATCGTGATAAAAATTACATATAACGTTAAATATTAGTAAAAGTCGCGATTGGTTTGAAGTTAAATTGTAACACATACATTTTAATTCCCAATAACTTACACAGCACTACATAAAATGAACGAATGAAAGGCCACCACGTTTAGATTCATAACATTCGCAATACGACCTGTTTATTCGTTAAAATGCTTTTTTATCTACTCGCTACATGCACATACACGCGTAAATGAATTGAACACTACTATTATACTATAAATTTATTATAAGGACTAAAAAGTGAGTTTTAGAAATAATTACATCGATCTGCGTGAATTAGTCTAATTTTGTGTATAGTAATCGATTATACAACACATTTGCTTACGGAACGCATTTGGTACTTTCGATACCAATCACAATAATGAATGATATTGAGAAACGGTTTGTGGTCCGTACCTATACTAAATTTCTTTCCGATCAATGTAACTGTTTCATTGTTGGCCCAGTCACATTAATTATAGTATTTTACAACATATTATGCCTAATAAGGTCCAATTAGTTTTATTAATTGCGCTCAATTCCCTGTAATAACAAATAATGAGGGAATGTTACTAAATTTAAACATAAAATGTTCTCACGTTTTTTGAAATGTCCCTATGGACAAGAGATGTTTTAAAAAAACAGATAAATGTGACATTGTTATCCATAAAGCGACTGGACCAAGCTACGTTTAAGTTTAAATTATTTAATACATTGGTAATACAGAGGTATATAAAATACTTTATGTGGTTATTGTATTTTGGAAATCGTGAACACTCCGATTGAAAAGGCCCTATGAAACAAGTATTAGAGATAACGTTAAATATTTTAATCAATTTCTAGTACTTTACTTTTAGAGTAATGCTCATACAATGTACCTTTATCTTTACGGAACACGTATTCAGTTATTATTTTAAAGATACTTTTAATGTTTCTTGTGTCCTTTTAAAACTTTTTATCTTTAGTTAGCCCTAGCTCAATACAAGTATCTAATATATTAGAAGAAGTGTTTATTAAATTGTCAGGATTAGACGCATTTGAGTAACTGGTAACTAACAATTATTCTGTACCAGATTACCCAAGCTTTATTTACTCGTAATATCAAATTTGATAACAATAATAAAACTCATTTTAAAACAGTATTTTTAGTACATGTATTATGTGGGCTCTAGTTTTACCTTTAGCTTTAGTTTATAACAGATTAACTATCATAGGTAGCGTACATTTCGGGCGAATCACATCATATTTTACTTTATTTCTTTCTAATAGCGTTTCACCATCAACCGTTAACAGTTCTCAAAAATATTTTTCAAAGGGAATGAATTCAAAATTCCGATGAAACAATTAAATAAGTGTAAAGAAATACTATCGATACGAATGCCCTTAGCCGGTGATATCGTCACTTATAGAAAAAAACATTAGTTGCTGAAATTATCGCGTCATTTAAAAAAAGTTGTTTCTGGTTCAATACTTTTTCTTTTCTTATTCCATTGATTAGATTTACATTAAGATTTTGACCGTCTATATTATATTCAAGAAATATAACATTGTATTGTAGATTTTTACTACTCGCAACACAAAAAATGTTACCTTTACAAATAACGCGTTAGTTTCAACAACTGAACACATTTTTCAATAAAATATAATGAAATATGTTTAATTACGACCTTGCCTCATCAACTTTAAAAACTTAATCCAGAGGCCCAGTCCTACTATTTGAATTTTGACAAAATTACGATTGCATTGTATTTATCGCCGTTTCTACAAAGAAATACTTCTACATAGTAAGTATCGAATTTAAAATAATAGCAGTTTACAATTTCCAGTAAAAATATCGAACTTGGCTATTCAGTGTAGGTTCTAATATCAATGGCGGAACATATTGTGCGGGGCAGGGATTCTGTCGTAGGAATTAGAATTCGTCATGTAAAAGTGCACCTGGCCAAGATCACCCCCCACTTATATATATGTTTGTCGGACACATAACAACTAATAAAGAATGGTCACGATACAATCGCAATTGTGACACAATTAAAATAGCTGACAGTTTGCTCATACATGATTATCTCGTTACTCTCATCGCATAACCAACTGAAAAAAAAACCTGCAAGATTCATTACAAAGATAAAGATAATTACGAAATAAATTAAAGTTCGTCATTAATAATTACAAGCGAATATAGCACTATCTTCACAGAACAGTACGTACCTGCGTTGTGTATATAATTAAACTAATACGTTGACTTAAATGTTCTTCGGTACCGGCTCTATGGGTCTCACGTTGAATTTCTCTTCGGGTTTCCATTCCCATGTAACTGGCATGGAGCTTTCGTAGTGGAAATTGTACATTTGGTTCTCCACGTGCTGTGAGATGTCTTTAGGCTGCGGATATACTGAGGCGAGACCTGGAATATTATTGTTATGTTGAATATAAAACAAGTAGTTAAAGAACGAGTTCAAATCTTTAGACGAGTAATTTTTTTTTAAATATTTTTATATCCAAACCACAAGACCGAGTTTGATAAAATATAGAAGGGAACATCTGGGAAATAATCCTTTCAAATGAGTTAGTCCTACGCCTGTATCTACGAGTAATAAATCAAGCAATATATCTACATAAAATAATGAAAAAAAGATTCCATCGAATTACGAACCTCTTATTTCAAAGTCAGTTAAAAAAATAACACTTTTAAACTCTTCAACAAATTATTCAAAAGTTTACAATTACAATTAGCAGTTTTAACGCTTATCATCAAAAGGAAAATATATTTAGCAAGAAAAAGAAAAAAAGGAAAACAAAATGTGCAAATAAAATTACCAAAAATTCATCTCTCTTCGATCAAACAAAAATTATATGTTAGAAGTGGTCGGCCAGCCGCTTATTTTATTCGTTTTCGGCTTTATTTTCTCCACGGGCCATTCGATCTTTAGAGGCAATGCCGTTGAGTAGGTACATAGGAACTGGCACATTTGTATGTGCTTCCGCAAATCTTCAGGTTTGGGATAAGTGGACGCTACGCCTAGGGAATAGGGGAAGGAATGTCACTTGTTAGGAAGGGATCAAGGTCCGGCAACTAACTTGAACTAATGACTTTGACAATGAATTGAATGATCTTGACGATTTTTCGGTTACTGTGGCGGATCGTAAGGGCAGAGATTTCGTCAACTCGACTCGAGCAGTGCACATCCGCGAATTTTATTACACATTTTTATTTTATTTATGTCGCTTTTAGCTCAAGGAATTTGCCGGGCATTACGGAAGGGTCAAGGTAGTACAGGGTTAAAGGTTATCGGCGTACTAAGAGAACTAAGAAAAATAAGGTCACCGTACTCATTACAAAGAACAACTTTCTTGTGGTTCTAACACGTATTACCAAAAAAAGTAATTGAGAACTTAACCTTTTTTAAGTAGGTTAAAAATATAATCAGCTATCGATAACATAATACGAAGTACTAATAGCCGTCTTTGTACGGGTATTATCCCATAGGATGAGTACAATGCCCACCTCTTTAATATTTGTCCATCCATACCCAATAACTGTGAGTAAAAGTGCAATGAATTATTTGGGAAAAGGTTAGCGAAAAAACTATTCAATTTGCAGTTACCCATTAAAAAAACGCGAGTATTGCAATGTAACCGAAACAATTTAAAAGACGCATTAAAGTTAAACAATTTAAGTTAATTTATTTATATATAATGTCTTTATTTCGAGATAGTCCACACGTTCGTATCGTATCCAAGACAGTTCATCAATTCTCAAACTGATATTTAAAATTAAAATTCAGGAACTTTTATTTTATACGTATTGATTTTGATATGAGAAACATAATGTGAATATACATTATGTTTATTTTCGGGAAAAATAAAATTAGTAAGCGTTATTTTCATCAATATTTAGACATACCTTCTTCATACGCCATCTTCGCGACTTCGATGGCAATAGACAGGGAGACCTCCTTAACATCAGCCAGAGATGGATAGATACGACCTTTAGCAAGATCAGTTTCGCTCACGAAGTTGGCCAATGTCTGAAAGCAACAAGTTCTTTTTGAAAAAAAAAGGTATTAACCACATCGATTAAGTTCAGAGTTATTGTGATTTGCAGCCGAACAACCGGACTGGTTTTAATAAAATTTAAATAGGACAACTTAAGAAGTGAGGAAGAAAATTTGCATTTGAAACAGATAACAAACATAAAAAGGAGTCCAATTGAGTACCTAATTTTTTGGGAAAATCAGTAAATAAAACAAAGCAAATGTGTTATAAATAAATACTCGTGAAGACCTCACATTTGATGAGAATTCAACATAAGAATAATTTAAGTAGAGCATCTTTCGTCTAACTCGGCACGTGATGACTTCAAGTTTGCAGGCGCCCATTTTTCAGTAATATACTTTACGATTAACAAAGTAAATTACTGTAATGTAACAGGAGATAATATTCCTGTTTCGACCTATACAGGAAACAGGAATATTACAGGTATAAATCGTGTCTTTCCAAACAAGAAAATTGATTTTTAAATCGGTACAGACGTCTCCGAGAAATCGAATAACATATATAAATAAAGATTCCGACGCAAAGAACCATTTTCTTTTTAGATATCCGTAAATATCTTCCGCAGCTAGCTTTAATATTTGCGATCCTTTTACACCACCAAATAGTTTGATTCAGCGCTCTGAATCAAACTAGAATCTTTTTTTACGACAAAATTTTGTCTTGCCATAGGCATATTGAAATAGCTTTCTAACTTCAAATATCGCATCATATCACTTAAAATTATAATGACACCTGTCAAACATCTATCATCAACAAAAAACAAACAAGAGATCGAAAAATGGATTGAAATAAATACAAACGATAACAAATAGAAAATCAACAAATAATGTAACCAAAACCTAAATTATCCATACCTAACCATCCAACACCAAACAGACCGCAAATAAATAGCCATCTCCAAAATGCTCCTGTCAAAGTTCGACCTCCCCACACCCACATTCCGATACAAGATCTCCAGAAGAATAAACATGCTAAGTGTTCCTAAAAGGCACTTGATACAGACCGACGAAGGTATGCCAACCTATACTAATTTCGGTACCAGACAATCTGCTCTAAGAAGCCAGATTTCAGATAGAGTCCATGACGCAGCCTGGCCCTATTTGCGCCGAATGCTCATACTGAAGCGTCAGTACAAAAACCGATTCAGCACCGAACGCTTAGAGAAGATAGACAAAGTAATAGAAGCTACCAATGCCACTTGCTACTCAAAACTAGCAAATTGCACTATCGCGATCTTAAAGAAAAGCGACACGAAAGATGCGAAAAGGAAACGTGGATGGTCAGAGTCGGAATGGAAGAAACGTTTAGAAGCATTAAGCATTTTGGCAGCTCCGAAGAAGGATTTCAGACCGCCTCCACCTTCGAGGGGAATCCGTAAACCTCTTGAAGAACTTAGACCCAGGATCGACCAACTGGCGTCGGTTCCCGACTTTAAAGTGTACAGAAGACTATCGCAAGAGCCCTGGTACAGAGATCCAATAAAGGTGCCACCGAATGCTATTAAATACGTCATATCTGACAGAATTAAGCAGTTGGCCCAACCGAGAGTGATACCGCAAGAGTGATAAAACAAGCCGAGACGGATAAAGAATCTCAAGCCATCTAACCCGCAAACCAAAACAAAACATGATTCAGTGAATCCATAGTACAGTATTCTTTTATTGTAATAAAATAGTACAGAACCATAAATTTTTCCTGTTTATTTTCTATCAAAGACAGTAAGCAAAGCAAGTAAATTGTAGTTTGTTTTTAGTTAGTTTTTTTGTAGGTGATTTTAGACAAGTAAAAGCTTCAGGGATTTTACTTTTGACCCTGCGATTGATAAGTAGTAACAAGTCCAACAGCCGCCATCGGGATTTTTGTAGAGGTTCGACGAGATGCCCAAGTTTTTCTCAGTAAGATTATTTCAGTTTCAGTTTACATTAATTTACATACAAATTATTGTTACCAAAAATCGTATATTTTTTCGATCTTTTCGCATTGTTTCTAGGTGGCCAATCCAGGAGTCTTTAGGCTTTCGATATCGCAAGCTGACATCAAGGAAATATTCCCTTAATATCAGATTCGGCTACACTACTACTATGGCGCAGAAATCCTTAATTGTAAAGAATATATACTTTTTGCGGCAGTTGTGAGGTTAGCAATTCGCATAACTACTTACTTAGGTCTTAGCCTCCGAAACAAAAGAACAACGTCGAATTCAATTAGAGCTCGCCTAGATCTGATTTTACAAAAATACATGTAGGACAGCAGAGAGCCTCTTGCTATTCCAAGATACGCTTTAGATAGGCACTTTGGAATTTAAAATACGCTTTCCTGACGTATCGATCTTCCCCAATTTTGTCAGTGATCCAACCAGCGGAACCTTTGGGCATTCGATTCTTCCATGATAAATAGCTTCTAGAAAGGTAGTACTGCTACGGCTAAGAACTACAAGCCGTAAGAATATCAGTAACAAACTTACCCTAGCAGCTGTGAGGAACATATTCTCCGGTATATGATGCGTGGCGGTGGATATGACCCCGAGCGCTATGCCCGGGAATATGTAGGCATTGTTCCCCTGACCCGTGAGGTATTCGTTACCGTTGTGTTTTACCGGCGGGAACGGAGAACCTGACGCGAAAACGCAACGTCCCTGGAAAAGAAAAAAAGAAGCCGTTATACTTCTAAATTTTTTATAAAAACCAGAGAAATGAACTAATCTGCTCGGCTCCCACATTGCGCACAATAGCGCTGACATCATAGCAGAAACATTTTATTTTTAAATCTTATTCAGACATAATTTACAGATGCCGCACATGTACTCGGTGAAAATTTAAATTTAAATAGTAGAATAGAATATAGAAGTTTTAAAACTTAAACGTTTTGCATTGGTTTCATAATGTTATGATGTTACCTAAATAACTAAAATCAAGTTCCTTACATCAGTATTATCGTAAGCTGCTTGCGCGGTACATTCCGCTTTGCTGGTAGGGTTGGATAGCGCGAAGATGATCGGCCGCTCGGTGTTCACTGCCATTTGCTTCAAGATGGTTGGCGTGAACGCACCGCCGACCGTCGAGCAACCTGCAATACAACAAATGCAAAGATGTAAAGCGACGATGCGGCCAAGGATGTGGCACACTTGCCACGCACATTTTCATCAACTAGTCCCAGCTGATGAAAATGTGCGTGGCAAGTGCCGAGAAGCAATTCCATGTACAACAAGAGTATCTAATCTTAATCAAAGACTTACCAATAAGACAACTTGGCTTGATTTTAGCGACGGCCTTCTCGAAGTCCGTCTCAGGCTCAAGATCCTTTCCGAAGGCCTTGGCGAGTTCCGGCACTCCATTAGGCCGGCGTGTAGTAAGAAGCCCTTCGATATCAAACATAAAGATGCGGTCACGGGCCTGCTTCTCCGAGAGACCCTCATTTATCATAGCCGAGCAAGTCAAGGACGCAATACCATTGGCCGCCTGTAAAAAGAAATAATATATTGCGAAATAATGTTTTGAAATGGGTTCTTCTTACGCTGGCCACTTGAGAAAGAATTATTAAAACTGCCTGGAGCTGTATCAACTAGTAAAAAAATATTGATGTGATATCAAGATGATCAAGATGATGAGATTACGAGAACGCAAAGGCGCTAAGGCTAAATCCTATATAACCCGACTACAACGAAGCAAATAGAGCGGTTATGAACTTGAATGTTATGAGAATATTTTGTTGTTTCATTCATTCTATGTGAGATTTTTTAGTAGTTACGTGTTAGTTTTTTAACTTACATTTTCAATTAATAATAGTAGTGTTACAATTATAGATCCAGCTCTAAGGAACATGTAGATATTTTCACTAAGTTTCCTCTTGGTGATTCTGACAGCGGCCATCAGGCCAGCGACAGCCACGCTGGCCGTGCTCTGGATGTCGTCGTAAAACATACAATAATTGTTGCGGTACTTACAGATCCAGCTCCAAGGAACATGTAGATATTTTCACTAAGTTTCCTCTTGGTGATTCTGACAGCGGCCATCAGGCCAGCGACAGCCACGCTGGCTGTGCCTTGGATGTCGTCGTTAAACGTGCAATACTTGTTGCGGTACTTCGCTAGAAGGCGGCTGGCGTTGGACAGGGCAAAGTCTTCGAACTGTTGACAAATAATTGGAAATTAATAATAGCGACAACCATTTCCAACGTCCCTTAGAACCTCTTTCATAGCTAAATGCTATACATACAGGGTGCTAATAAACTAGCATCCTATTAAGTACGGCTTCTGATGGCCATAAAGCAACAACTTTTATTATAAGACTTTTGAAAAAAGAACAGACGTTCCATACAGTTGGTACCACAATTTTTTTTGCTGATTATCAAGAGTTCATGAACAAAAGTTGTCGCTTATGGTCATCAGAAGCCACTCTTAAGAAATAAACGAAACGAATTGGTGTGCGAGTATTAGCATCATCTCATCTTCCTACGAATGGGCTGGCAAGTAAACTGGGCTAGCGGCTTATTTAGCGGAACAGCACAAGCGGCGAAAATATCCTACTCTGCTAGTAAATTTACGGCCCTTGTGCTGTTCTGTTACACAGAGGATACATATTTGGACAAGACTTTAAAGCCGTGAAGACTATAAGCTCATCTTATTATCCAGAACTTATAGGAGCGCTGGATCGCTGCGTGAGCTATGTAGCCAGAATGCCGGTGTTCTGGTCCACCTCATTAGCATTGCTATTTTGCGCGGTAATACCGCTTGATAAGTGGGTACGCTGCCCTCGGATACGGTATGGTTTTTCTAAAATAAACTACCGACCGATAAAAATACTAGTTACAAGAAGAAATAACTTTTATAATGTGTATTAATTAATATTAATTATCATCGTTGCTATGTATTCCATTAGATAAGGTACAACGCGATTCAGCTTTCGTGGTTAGTAATAACACATAAAAATACGAAAAGGATCTACAATAATCGTCATAATGCAACACACAATCAATCAAATATGTTTGACGCATTATATTGGGTGACGTAAAACGATATGATAAATCCCATTTAAAATCTAGCAACACAATGATAGGTCTCATGATTTTCAGAAATGAAATGGATTCACATAGAATCATTAATCCTCTCGACACTTTTGTATAGATTCCTTCTAATGACAGTTCTGTAGAGGTAGACGTTCTTACTATAAATCTGAAAAACATGAGCTTCGTTTTTCTTGATGTAATAAAAAGTACTCTTTGGTTTTTAAGACAACTGACGGCTTAACCATGAGGGCTGGCTGACTTTGATAGGATCAGCTTTAGGTCCAGGTATCTCACCCATCATCCGTCGTCGTATATGGATCTTCAATTAAGTTCGACAATATTGCAAGGTAAGGCTTACGTACACAAGGCTATATACAAATATTCAATTCCCTACAGTTTTCCTTACTCCCTATTCAATTCCCAACAAAACTAACGAAATACATATTCATAATATTATATCGATTGTTTTTCGGTACCAAACTTTTAAAGACTAAAATCGTACAACTAGTCTTTGTGAAGAGTTGAAAAACCGAATGAATTGCACTGACCACTTAAATCTTAAATTAAGGACACGTTCATTCCGAAATCTAGATTTAAGCCTGGTTTATTTAGTGGTACGAGCCGCACTTACACGCATCAATTTGCAAATAGAATTGCATGACAACCCTCTAGACACAATGTTATTGAGTCGTTATGTCATTGGTACAATTCCGTCAGCGTAATAAAATAACAAATATACGACATGATGTATCCGAAAATATTAATCAGATACTATCCGTGATAGAATAGTCATAATTCATTGATAGCACCTTATGACGATATTATAAAATATTGATAACACGTGTATGATAACGTTAAACGAGTGCCAACGTCTAAACTGTTGTTGCCTGGAGCCGACTTCCCATTAGCTGCATAGTACCTAAGTACTTCAATGTAATTGAATATTTAGGGACGCATTGTGTTCAGATATGAACCAAATAAATTCCTACATCAGCACGAACTCCGAAGAATAGAAGATAGGAATGAAATTACGCTTAACAGGTCCTTAAGCTAAGCGATTTCACGATACCAAGATAATATAAGAATTAGGACAGACTTACGGATAGTCTAGAGACTATAAAGCCTCAGTGGCAATATCACCTCAGTGAAAATTTTCACAAAATAGAACAAATATTTTGGGGCCTGATGAATTGTTTTGTTCTTATCTGAAACTTTTATGTTCCCGTATGTGTCTATTTGACAAAGGCTCGAGGATATGGGATAAATCGATCAGCTACATCTGATAAGTATCAAAACTGCTATCGTTTCTAGAAGAGGCAACGGAATCCTAAGAGCTTAAATAAGTTACTGAAATTCTGTCAATAAAAGTCCCGTAATAAAGTAACAAGTCATCCGAAAGCATTCTCATCAGGAATGCGCAGTGTCTGACTTTTTCAGACGAACACCTGGCTCTAGCCATCTTTCGTCCTGGTTTATGCAAACTCGCCTTAGAAAAAGGGGTTTATCATCTGGAATACGCAGTGTGAGACGAGACCTTGCGGTAGTCACTACGCGCAACAAGCTAGTAAACTCTATTTATGTCTCAATCTTACGAATATTTTAATAAACATTTATGTTCTATCAGAAAGAACAATTTGGTTCGTGCTCTTGAGTTGAGTAGTTTCCCCACAACAGCTGTACATTGTAGCGTAGTTTGGCAGCCAGGTGGGTCAGAACCCCGCGTCACGAATTCCTTGGCCACACGACATTATTATAAGAGACCCATTTTATAATCGGACGCGTTTATAAATAGGTTTATAGACAGTTCATTGCCTCGAGAACTTTGATAACTTTATTTGTGTTTTCATTGAGTTTCTACTTTCATCAATTAAACCTAATAGATGAAAGTAGAAACTCAATGATACTGCCGTTTACGTTAACTTGGTCTGTAGGTAGTAAGTAGTATAAATATTCGTTTTCGTATTTAAAACTTAAAAGAAATAATCACGATGACTTTAGCAATAATAGTCAAAATGAGGGCAGGCCAAATCCTAAACCGGATAAGTAGAATGCCATGTCTTGGTATTTTATAGCCACTTAATACCTATGCACTTGGCAAAATCATTCCTTGACGGTATTCATATCATAATCTTATACATTTTATACCGTCATTCCACAACATAAGATACTGTCTAAGGAAATGATAGCTAACAACGCATACGAGACTGCTTTGTTTGGGAAATTCATAAAATACGCTGATATATTTTTGCTGTTTTATCCGCATTGACGTAGATTTCAAGACAATATAAATTCATAACAACAATATTGAATTAAAATATCAAAATCAATCCTTTACCAAAGCAGACATATTTATCTACAAATTTCAAATAATCATAATCAAATATCAAAGTATCTACTGGTCTTCAATTATATAATCAAAAAACCGCAATGGCGCTTGTTAGTGATTTGTATGATAACGTCAAGATAATATTTATTCATTGCCATCTTACTCGTATCACCCAAACAGCGTTTTAAGATATTCGTTATTTTAAATTACCTTTGTATACAAACAAGAGCCATGAAACGCAGCTTTAGGCTGAAGGCGTGAACTGAGAGATTCCCTACTCACTCGTATGTGTAGCAATCAATTTAAAAAGAGGGAAAGCCAGTGTTAGCACCAAATTTTTAATAACCTGATGCATGAGGTTATATAACCAATATTCTGAATAGACTAACTCGACTAACAAAATTAATAAAAAACTTGTGAAGAATATATTTTTACAAGTTTAAAATTGTTGTCGTTATTTGTTTTATGAGTTAGAAAAGAGGATAGGTTATTATATTTTTAGAGCTAAAAGTTTAATTAGGGTAATGCAGGTTGTATGAACTTATCGTTTGAAGACTATAATTAAAATTCTTCTTTGATGAGTCTTAATTTTTTTATAAAACTAGTAGATTAAAGTTGTTATGTCACATTGTGATTTGTTTTAAAGATTATCAGTCTTACCACAAAAAATATTTTAAAACAGAAGTTTTAACTATTATTTTCAAACTAATGTCAGAATGAATGAATTAATTAATGCATAAAAAACAATTTTTAAAATATATCTAGAACAAAATACAGTACGGTATATGGTTAAACAAGGTTTTGTGTATAAACTTAAAAGGGATGATTATCTCTAAATAAGTAATTGGAGTAAGAAATTATATTGAAACATCTGAGTAATACTTGTCAAAGGCATGTCTAAATATTTTGTGGTAAGTCTGTTTATGTTTAATCTGTTTTCTTTTAAATAAACAGATATTAAGACATACCTGTAGCAAAGTGTTCTGTCCGTATCTCAAGACGCAAGCTTCCATGAATTCATCCAAGAAGTCGTCGTACTCCTTGCCTCTCGTTCTTTTCTGGCGCACTCCAATGTAGAGAGGATCTTCTAAAAGCTCCTGAAAATTTACAATTTATGAGTACACCATTATACCAGCTAGGTGGGTGGTCTATTCCCGAAAACCTTTTAGGCGACCCGTACCCAGCAGTGGGACGTATAGATTACGTTTTGTAACTATATTTTTTGGGAGAAAGACCTACCTAACTCAATCTCCCCGTAAAAAAATTTAGAACCCATTTTGATAAGCCTCTTTCGTAGACACTTTCTTTGCTTACGTGAGTATGGACATTAACACAAGCCATTATATTGACGGACAAAAAAACAAGCCTTCGAAAAAACCCGACTTATAAATCTTTAAACCTGTGTATAATCCCTATTTTTTATGTACTCAGTCTCACTCTCACAACTAAGACGAATCTATTGACACCACTCACATAAAAATAGGTCAAGCCGTTTAGCCTCTAGGGTGTGCCTATAAAATATACATACATACATATACACTCGAAAAACATAACCCTCCTTCTTTCGCAGTCGGGTAAAAAGACGCTACGTTTGCTCTATCAATATTACCTCGTTATCAGTCCCAACGTCCAAAGTGATGGGCAGGCACTGATGCGGCTTGATGCCAGCCAGGCCAGTGTAAAGCGATAGCTTGCCGACAGGTATGCCCATGCCATACGCTCCCAAGTCACCCAGCCCAAGGATTCGCTCGCCGTCGGTGAATACTATGGCTCTCACGTCAGGTTCCGGCCTAATAGAAGAAAGGTCAAATATTTTTGAACGAAAAAAACAAAATACTTAATTACTGTGCTTTTTTTCGTTAGAATTATTGGTTTAAATTTATAGACGTTTGTTCTTTGTAAGGTGCTAGGTTAATAATAACTATATTCACTTAAAATGTAGTAGGAGTTGAATTTCCCAATTCTTTTTTAAAACACCCCTACATCCTATAATGAATACATGGCTCTGCGTTGATCCCTAGCGAATATCAGTCAGTCAGTAAGTAAGGACATACTTATATATATATATATATTTAAATATAGATTTTGGATATTTAGACTGGATGTTACTTAAAAAGATGGAGTAAAATATCCTTTTCACAATATGGGTGACTCTGACTAGATTTACGTAAAACGTCATCTGGCCTAGCCATTCGTGAATTCGAATCGGCAGACGGTTCCTAACCTTGATCATCGTTTGTTTTGGTTTTAACTGACATCGAATATCATGCGCCAATTCATATGATGGTATAGGTACAAAATCAGGTGAACCGACCGACCTATGTATAGAATCAAGGTTGATTTGCGACCAATTATAAACACTGTTACTTGAAGAGGTTATTTTTAGAACTTGTGTGGAATCTTTTGTAGTTACACGTTGTAACTACTTAAAATTCAGACCAGATTCGACCGTCAATTTTTTTCTTTTTTTCTTTTACGTTGACAAGCTCAAATAAGTAAATAGATTTACGTAGCAGATATATATTGACACTATGTAATGTATATAAGAGAAATGGGAATCCCACAAACTATACTTCAATTTTCTTAGACCAGGCTAGCATGCTTGCTTCGAGATCCGGCGGTCCCGAGATCGATTCGCGGTCAGGGCAAGTGTTCGATGACGTTGAATATATGGTGTTCAGGTATATCGTGAACTTGTTTGTAAATGTTGTAAATGTTGTAAATGTCCCCGACATAGGAGAAATCCTAGTAGAAAGCATGAGTGTTTACGTTAATAGAAAACATAATTTATTTATAGTTTTTAGTATGACACGTAATTCTAACCTATGTCATAGTGACTACGATATAATCTATGGCGAAGCTACTTAAAATTACAACAGTTACAATCTTACTAAACCAATAAACTTTGAAATTCTGTATCAATCGATACTTACCAATTCTTGAGGACGTTGAAAATATGCCCTCTATCATTGATGGTGATAAAGAGGCCTCTAGGCCTCCTGTAAATGAGGCCGAATCTCTGGCAGGCGAGGCCTACAGTAGGCGTGTATACGATAGGCAGGTACTTTTCTACGTTCTCCGATAGAAGTCTGAAGAACAATTTTTCATTTCTGTCCTGCAATAATTTTTAAAAGGCTGTAGGTAAAGATTGAAGACTAAGTTGCAAAATGTAAATAAACACTTATTAGTAAATGAATATGATTTTATTACACAAGTAATAATTTAAAGAATCGGTTAGAAACTATATCTTAACAAGTTAACAAGGAACCGCGGGATGCAACCAGCCTACGAACATCTGAAGATCACTCTAATGACACCACGAATATCAAAATCAGTTTACCGGTATTTGGCTGTAGAGGGTCACAAAGAATTAAACGTACATGTATACATACTTACAGACATACACTTGAAAAACATTAACCTCCTTTTCGGTAGTCAGGTAGAAAAGTGAAAAACTAACTTCAAATTTTTCTTTTATTATGATTTACAAATCAAACTACTACGGACCAAATTTTTGATAAAATGTATATGGTACCTAACTGGACCAACTGGAAAGTATATCCTTACGAACAAAAAAAATATTTCTTGGAATAGGTCCAAGCGTCCCTGAGAAATGGAGGATGAGAGAGAGGGGAACATTAAGAAAATCCGAAGAATTGAGAACCTTTTCATTTTTGAAGTCCGTTCAAAATATACAAGTACGACTAAAAATAAACACAAACAACAAGTAATAACTAATGTAATTAAATCGGCGAAGTGTAAATATAGCTGAATTCAAGGAAATTTTAATTGCAAGGCAAAAAATACAACAAAGTATTAATGTGAATAAGTAAACACTTTAAGTAATATGGCTAATAATATTATCTCTTTAAAATATATTATGTATAAAAATTAAGCATTTTAGAAAATATTTAATGTAAAATTTTTAAGTGCGGAAAAACTTTTATGTAGAATGAAAAAACTGTATGAAATAGAAATTAACGTATGACGTGTTTAATCTTTTCAATGAATTAATTACTCACATACCGACACTCATTAGTAAGCAAGGTTACACGACATAAAATTACATGATTACCGTACATTATCGGTTACAATAGCGGTGTATTCAAGGACTGTCATATAAATGGTTCAATGGTTACGAAGACTATAATGACAGTTATAAAAAAACATAAATTAGAAAGTAAAGTTAATAATCCACCACGTTATTTACTTTTTTCGTAAATATAAAGACAATTTATTGTCATCACCTTCAGATTTATTGTGATTTGTATTTGAATGACATACAAAAATTGTCTGTTTTAACAAAAAATATAATTAGTCCGCGTTAACCCAAGAAGGATGTTTTTAGAAAGTTTATAAAGTGTTTTTAGTATCATGAGTGCAGTCTTTTTAGCTTGTACAAAAAGGTTCAATGTAAGTAATACAAGTTTGATGATGAAAAAACAACCATAGAGTAAAATATTGTTAAAAAAATATAAACGACTAATCGATCATGAAGAAAAATATAAGGTTGACAAAAAAAGTAAATTATGGTTAATAAAATATATAACTAATCACAAAATAAGGTTGAATTGAATTAGCCTGCTCAGCGAGACGAGGAATAATATGTATATTATTAGGGATAGACGAAGGCCTCAGATGTTTATTAAAAAGCACTTGCCTGGTAACTCAATAATCGACATAGAATTGCATTGTTCAATAAAAGCATGTTTTATTGAATAATGCTTTTATTTTACGTTCAACAATACTATAAACTGTGTCATTATCTTTTCTATAAGGTGTTTTTGAAACGACATTCTAATTTACGTTAGCTAAAATTATCATTGTTAAATTTTAAGATTTATTCAGATCTTTGTCTCCGATTTGCCTTTACCTGATATTTTGCAAAACTTATGTAGCCTTGAAACTCTGAGGCTGAAAACTTACAGGCAGGCGGGTTGCTTAGCGCCTAGAACTTAGTCACCATAGTAAAACTGAAGTTCTACAATGTTCACGGCCGACCGTACTTCGGGCTTGGCGCCTAACCACTATACTTCTTGGGAATGCAAGCCACATAGACTCTAGGCGCTTAGCAAGCCGCTTGCATGTGCTTAAAGCCTAAAGGTATCGATTTCTTATAAGCATACGCGTTTTATATCATAGCTTTATATCAAGCGAGTAGTGGATAAACACGGCATGTTCTAATATACAGGAAGAGAAAACGACAGTAAAGACAAATCGTAACCTTAATACCGAATATTAAAAAAAATATCATTTGTGAAACTTTGTGCAACACAATGTAAGATGCAAAATGTATCCCTTCAAAAGCAATTCATTATATTTTCTTCAACAACCATCCTCAACCTATAAAGCACATACTCAATGAATGAACGGTACCTTCATCACGTTTAGTCACCTGTAACTCGACGAGGTAGAGATATTTATTGAGATTGTCCGCGTATCTGTCGATGGAAATCCGACAGATCTCCAGTTGCTCCTCTTGGGATTTGAACTTGGCTGCCAGAAGACCGTGCAAGCCTAGGGCTTGTCGCTCTTCTAGTGTGAAAGCAAGACCCTGGAAGAAAGGAGGTTATTAGGCATGGCATAGAGAAGCCTCTGTACAAGAGCTAAATGAAATAGAATAAGACCATACTGCATTGCATTTAGTTTTAAATCTATCTTTCTTTTCAATTCAAATCTACTATCATTCATTTCAAATCTACATAGACAAGTAAAAGGACTACCCACGAGACAAACACACTCAGTTGATTAACAATCAAACCTTTCCACGTCGTTTGTCTACAACTAATTTTATTGATCTACAAAATACAATGACAATTAGTTCTACTGTCGAATCTAAATAATAATTAAATATAATAAGGATGACGTGTTCACTATACGTCATGGAAATTACTTTTTCATACGTTTACTCATGACGTCTTCATAAGCACGGGTACACTAAGTAACTTAGTGCTTATATTGCAGGTTGATGTTTGCGCCTACAACTAGGTCAGATGTCGACCTATTTTACAAAGTGGTACCCTATTGATATATTAGCAGGTGCTAGTTGCGTCCCGCGGCATACCAGAGCCTTATTTTTTCAAACTGCACTTTATCAACCCATTTTAGTCACCTGCTACGTAAATATAAGCTAAACGTTGCAATGTACATGAGTATTGACTGGTAAAAATTTCCCCTTTGTTGGACTCTTTCACAGCAAACAACAAGAAAACAAATAATATAACAAAAATAAAGGTCTATTTTTTTTTATATATAACTTTAGATACACGAATGCCAAATAGTTGTTATTCATCATCAATTATTGTTCAAACGCTGATCATCATGTGAACTCAATACATCTAATGAATTTGAATACCTACCTATTTGGGTTTTTGTTTATTTAGATATGTGTGCAAGTCTGACACAAGGAAATCCCCCTAAAGACTTTATCAGCGTGATAACGTGAGTACTATCAGCGCCGAAGCATCTGCAAAATTTTCTGCACTCACCTTATTAAGCCGAGGATCCCTCAAATGGTCGATGCCACGCACCATATTTGGGCAGATGATGTTGCCAGTCACCTCGTGATAATCCCGGTTCTGCATACCGAGGTGTTCTATCGCTGAGCATTTCGTCAGCGCGTACGCTAGCGCTCGATTCGAGCTTAAAGCGTTTGTGCAGCATCTGTAACAAGGAAGCCGCTCTTTAAGGAAAAGCGTGATAAGGTTGATTAGGCAAGAGGAAATTTACTTGGTTTTACTGTTGATAAGGAATAACGGGAAGTCACGATGCAGATCAAGACCAATAATAAGATTATCTGTAGATAAATTGACAAAACTCTTCAAAAGGGTCCGATAAAACGCGTGATTGACGAGATCCAAATTGCCGACTGGCAAATAGCAACACAAAATCGTATGTTTTATTTTTTTGTATCGGCGGAAGCTTATGAAAGCTACTTTCATAGCAATAAAACGCAGGTCTTCAGGTTACTGCACCAGCAAAATCCAGACCTGATTACAAAACAACAGCGCCTTTAGGATCAATGTTGAGATTCTATAGGAGTAAGTACGCTGAATCGTATATAGGATTTTCTTGTTCTATCACATTTTATAGGTAATTTGGAATGAATGTGGATTACAGAATGCATCATAGTCAATGGATAGCAAACGCAAAAGGCTATAAATAGGACACGATCGAAAGTTTATAGCACGTGTGACAGATAATGCACAGCGACACGAAGACTTAAATAAAATATAGGACCTGATAATGGACGACACGGGAGACTACTCAGAAAATATATATCATATGTTATGAGAATATATAAGAATAAAGTTATGTTCTGTATATTTTAAACTAGTAGGTATCATTTCTAGTACCTACTCGTAGACACATACTCACTTCATATGAACCTACACCAAAAACTTGCTCTAATAACATTCCGTAAGTATCCTACGATAATTATATCTAAAAATATTTGAACTGATGAAATTATAACAATTATTATCTTTTATCAGTATCTCAGAGGATGGATTTCAAATCAGATATCTAACTAAACATTACAAACAAGACTACTAATATACAAGTAGGACCTCATAAAACACCGTCGTCAATCCATAAAATCTAAAATTAAGATAAGATTCATTTAAAATTCAACGAAACATTGAAAATGTTCTTGAACTTGGCAACCAACGGTTATGCAAGAGATTCAGTTATGTAGGTGTGTCATTAGAATGAAAAATGTCAGCAAGTACGTGAGTTGTATCGTGATAAGACAATTTGACTGTGTTTGCTCTATTTGTTCCTCTTGGCTTCTTTATAATAGCACGTCATATGATTATATTACAAAATACGTATAACAAACATAATTTGCATATACCAGTAGGTATTTATGTTATTCGTCGCCGTCGGTTCTAACATGACGAATTGACAGAGTATGTCACGTTTTCTAATACCTACTCGTATTCAACTAACGTCGGTTCCTCATTAGCATCAGAGATATCAGTGACTTCAAGATTAGCATCGAATCTTCTATAGCAAATGTCACAAACGAATGCAATTTAAAAAGAAACTCGCGAATAATCATCTATTTAGGTTTGGATGGATACGTTCGCGTTACGTCAGCATGTGGTAATATTCCGAGAATTTATTTCACCAGTTCTAAAATTTGTACTTTTCCATGCGTGCAATTAAATTGAAGCATTGTACCGTTTTATAACTGTCCGTGAACGAGCACGTTAGTTACCTAATCTAAAAGAGCGCTTTCAGCTAAAAAACACTACATGTAAAATTTATAGAAATAGCCTTGCTAATCGCATATGAATAAGAATCCCTTGAAGAGTATATACCAGAGCGACCATGACCAATACATCTGGCACAAATCGGAGTATTCAATGACCTTCCTGACGCAGTTCCTGAAGCAATTACGTTAGGAAAACGTAGTGAGTTAGTAGTTAAAATGATGTGGTCATTGTATATATAGTAGGAAGGGCGCTATTACTCATACCTCACCATCATCCTGTGGGTGGTGTTATGATAACAAGACGGTGCAAACTCTTGACAATGCTGAATGCTGAATCGATTCACAATTAAACAAGTTGATAGAAAGTTGAACTGGTTCGGCTTTGATAGTGAAGATTATGTACGCTTCCTGCTTGACATCATCGATATTTATATCTTAAAATACGATGACGACATACTATGCACATAAATTAATAATTTATTCTATGCAAAATACTAATTCTTAAATATAATTTCATTGTCTTATTTCCTACATCTGGCTAATTTCTTTGCTGTTATAATACTGTCTAATCCTGACCTAGGTTCGTGGTCATTATATTTAATGTATAAAAATACGACATAGATCTTATACCTAGCAACAACTTACTATTCAAAGTACTATTATATCTTAAGTGTATTTTCTGTTATTTTGACTAAACACTGGCTAATTTCTATGTTATAGCAATGCCGCTCAGTCCAAGTCCCGATTCAAGGTCACTGCCAATGCCACGGATCTTTAACACGTTAGTTTTATGTGTCATACATAGTTCTATCTCTATCTAATGGCTCAAATAGGCGGTTATAGCTACATTTTAGTTATAACTGGACATCGCCGGATACCCAACAGTTAAATTGGATTTGTTGCTAAGATAGATGTAGCTCTTCGAAATGCTACGGCTTGGGTAGATTAGCTGTTTCTTGTGAACAGTGATACTCTACATTGATTTCAAAAATCAATGTAGAGTACATTTTAGTCACATTTTAGTTTTTTCCTGATATCAAAGTCACGATGGAAGATCGATAGTTTTTTTTTTAATCAATAATTATTAATTGAAACCACAAAAAAATCCAACACAAAAGAATAAAAAAAATGGCACAAAGAAGGTCACTATAATCTCTCTCTTCCTTTCTTCCAGACATCCTTTATAGAAATGAAATAATGAAATAAAATTTAGTGTAGTAATAACAGATAATAAAAATAATAGTGATATAAGATAACAGACAAGAAGACATATAATTACACATGCGAGTACGTAAACCAGGGGGGTAAAAAAAGCAAACAATTGTTAAAATTAACTGAGATTTATTTGGCTCACAAAAAAAAGTCAATGAAGAAGCAAACAGAATGATAAAGTAGTAAGAGATAAAAACTAAGAATGTTAGATTGTGCGAATAATACAAACAATTCTTTGTCATAATGTTGGTTGTAGAGCCGCAAGGGTGTCAATTCAAAGTTTAGCTTATTTAGATACACATCAACGGTCTTATTACATCAGGTAGTCAGTCAGTAAGTCAGTCAGTGCTTACCCTTATTTATATATATATATATATATATATATATATATATATATATTTCAGAAACAAAGAAAATGGAGAACATCAGGTCTTTTAATTACACAGGATAAAGTCTATTATCTCTAGGTAATTTAAACAGTTACTTTTAGTCACCCTCCCAACATTATGTACTCTGTATATTTTTGTATAACTTAAAAAGTACGAGTAAACAATCATTTACCAAAGAAAATAGCCGTTAAACCTGAAATATTGTCTAATAAAACATGTTGTTGTATTCACTTCATGAATATTTTATATCAACATCTACGGTTGTTAGAGCCACCATATAAATCACAGCTACGAGTATTCGAATAACGAAACAGACACATTTCTGAAACAAGCCTGAAGTTTCTTAGCTGAATAAAATATGTATACTTTGAAGCTTTGGCATATTTACTCTTCAAATAGGACTTTGGGGGAATTAGGGCATAAAAACTCTTCAAAAGACAAGTGGTTCAGTCTTAAGAATATCATTGTTAGCTTAAGTATTTGTTTAAGGACAGTCTATTTATGTTGTACTAAAATTCGTCCTCTATGCATAAGTCATGTAATGGACAATCCGTAGCATCCGTAAGCTTTTTAATGTTGTTGTGGTAAGGTAACGTGTTAAGAGCTAATAAACCTGAAAGTGCACATCTTCACCTGTAAGACACATGAGAGTAGCCCACAATTGAAATAGTAGGGTAAGTAGTGGATATTAAAAGCAGAAGCTACCAAAAAGTGACAAAGTTTGCACTACTGATTTCACTCCCCGGTCAAAGATCGAAGAACATATCAAAGGCGGGATGGCAAGAACGTGCAAAGCATGACAGACCAATATAGAAAAGAAAATATAAGGATGCCTGCATTAGATGCTTTCTTATTGATAATGTCATTGAGAGTTGCAGCGAATTTAGGATTATAATATATTATTGTATTTACTAAACATGCTGTTTTCAATAAGGATATTTAGCAAAAGTAGACAAATTTTTAAATCCTTAAATCACGTTTAAGATAGCTACTCTTAAACTACGAAATAAACAATCTAGAAATGGTTAATTTATCATCATCGTGATATGACTGCACCAGCTTATACTCGATAAGTATTAGATATCGGACGTGAACAATGGTAATCGATACAAGAGGAAGATACTCAATGTCAGCCAAGTTTACCGTATACCCTCGACCTTGCAACTTAATCATATCAATATCAATGCAAAACTTATTGCAGGTGTACTAGTACTAGTAGGTAGCTCGGTGTAAGGCAACAACAAATAATCGCCATAGAATCAAATCAAATCAGTCTAGCTTGTTAACTAAAAGTGTATACTGACATTACATTAAAATATAAGTTTCTCATCGTTGATGTTAAGAAACGAAGTGTAGTGGGTATTGAGCATTTTCTATTATTAATTACCTAGGCTTGAGCTACATCGACACTAACCGCCCTAGAGCTATGCCTTTTTTTCGGTATCGGGCGAGGAAATCCTTACAAGATAATCTTGTAAAGATTTCTCTTTCTTCTACTGCAACACTTAGTTTATTTACACCAATGGTAAGAACTTAATATATTAGGTACTCGTAAATAACGCGATTTTGAAGTTTTCCATTTTGTAAACTGCGTGACGCAAAGAAAAAACCAAACGAGGACAAAACAAATGAATCACGGTTTTCGAAATACAAATGTATGAATAAATAGCTGTATAAATTTGAAATTGGAATCCCTAACCAAAGAAGAGATATTTGAGATCAAAGTGGCCAGTACGACAAAACGCCAATTTCATATGTAAGGACCTAATACTAAACAAAATAATTTAGTTTGTAGAGTAACTCATAAGATATTATGCTACTATACAACATTGTTAATAATGCATATACAATAAGTTGCAGCCACTATAAAATATAGTATCGACATAGAATATACATAGGTGTGCATCACCGGTTCGTTGCCACTAGTGCCATTAAACGTTCCATGATGGAACTACTGATAATAATATTACTACACTAGTTCCGTTAAAAATGGTTTATAGTAAATTATTAGCTACACACTTTTTATAAAAGCTTAGTGTTGAATTGTCATGAAAGCATCAGGTTTTGGTCACTGCTTCCACGATCACAAAGTATATACATAGTTAAACTCACTTTCATGTCTTAAAAGAGGACAATATTGTAATGTAGCATTATTAGCAGAAATCTCTGTAGACTATAAGACCACCCCAGGTATTGCTGTGCGGTTTTAATGTTTTTAATTAAGTATAATTTTTATCAAATTATTACAGTTATCTTTTAAATGGAGAAATTCTATATATTAATAGAATTTCTCCATTTAAAAGATAACTGTAATGAATGACCGTCTTTTCCATAGAGTCAACAACATCGTTCAAGTTCAAAAAAAGCGTGATTGTGACTGACTTTCAATATGGCAGGGGCTGATAGAACTTATTACAATTATTTCGATTTAAAAATCAAACCTCCGCATCGATTTTAATAAAATTTCAGACAAAAAAAGAAGTTTTGAAATAGGTCGGTCTCCGAGAAATCAGGTAAGAAACATAAAATAATACAGTCGAATTGAGTAGCTCCTATTTTATAGATGTCAGTAGATAATATCAAAACGATATGATAGTGTCGTCAATATAAACTGTAGGTATCGGTTAATCTTGTCCAAAGACAGGGAGGAAATCGATCATATATTTTGTATATAAGCAACATTATGGTATTCCCCCAATTTTATTTTCGGATCACATCACATGGTATTTATCATTTTATTACATAAGCTGGTAGAATATTCGCTGATAATATCTGTATTTTCGTTAGAGAAAGGCCGTTGTCCGCGCCCGGTCGCAGTTGGGATCATTTTTGGCACAGACGACTAATGTACGCAACGACTTTTCGCAATGAATGCACATAAATATAATTCATAGCAAAAAATCCTAAAATACCTGTTTGATATTACATTGAAATAATATAATTCGAGTTTTATCTGTTATCAGCGTTTGACTTCTTTAGGAGTAAACTATAGCTGCACTACTCTCTTATTTTGTCTTTAATGCTTATCAAAACCAAAAATAAGCCTTTTTATCCGACCTCCCAAAAGGGGAGTAATGCCTTTTGAGTGTATGTTTGTATGTAAGCATGTCTAACGCTTTATATCCACATAGTCATAGAGAAATTTCAATCTATTTCAAGAAAATTAGGTAAAACAAATTTGATCTAAAAAAAGTAGGTGAAGCAGGTACTATTATCGAGTCAATAATTTTGACCAAGAGAAGTAAAGGTCTTTGAGGTTTTTATGAGGAAATTACTTAAGTACTTTAAGTGAAACTTTACAAGGAAGTACAATTACTATTTACAAAACTGTTTATTGTCACCAAAATAAAAATAGAACATAATAATTACAACAGAAAAAAGGCACAAATGGCGTATTAGTACCAAACCAACAGAATCTGTAAGAGTTATATCACCCAAGAGTGTGTAAAAGAATTGCAAAGTTCGCAGAAAACTAAGTATTAGTAATAAAAATTAAGGTATTTTAGATCATAATAATAATAACTAATACTTAACACTCAACTCTCATCCAAGAGTATGCTAGATAGAATGTGTACAGAAAATTTTTGCTGACTCATGCCCAACTTCTTAAACTTGTCTACAATTCTTCTAGTCCATTAAAACGAGGAACCAACTCATCAATCACACTTCAGGTTCAAAAAACTAACTACCCACACATTTTCAATCATCACTTTCAATAGAAAAACTTGATAAGTATGATATCACCGTGTTAGTAAACAAACAATCTTCAACCTAAATATTTTTCTCAGGTTTACAAAACTAAACAATTTATTTTAGGTGTGAGAATGTGCCAACTCTCGGTAACAGACACATTATAAATAGAAGCCAGTGTAATGTTGTTTGCTGACATTCAAAATGGAGTATTCATTATATACCAGCGCATAATATAGAATCTGTCTTTTCTGAATAACAAGAGTCAGTCCTGACTGACTGACTAATATTTGCTAGGAATCAATGTAGAGCTTAAACAGCTTAACATAAAAATTTAAACATTGGTTAATCAAATGGGGTTTAGCAAAAAATAAGAAGTTTGCAAATTCTTTATTTCCTATTTTATGTCACATGCAACTCAGCAGGCCACAGCTATTCTACTAGTCTTGAATTAAATGCCTATGCACTCGTCTTTATTCAATTAGTAAAAAACAGTAACAACATGGCAAAAACAATTTTGATCCTAGACAAAAATTGATAAGCTTCTAATCATGAAATAATGATATGGTACTAACAGAGCATTTGACTTACACACAACCAACTTAAACAGCTATGGCAAATGTGATTCTTCATATAAACCTCATTCTATCAGTGCTTATTTTAATAAAGAAGTGGGGTTAATACTTAATTAGATAATTACCAGTATAAACACAAAATAATTTATAGAAAAATAAAATTTAAAGTTTCTTTTTAATTTTATTTTGAATTTTATGAATCTTATCAAATCATGATCTTATTACACCAAGCTTCATTCATGTAGTGTAATTACTATATCAACAGTTCTTATCACTTATCTTCCAAAATTAATAGAAGGGTTTCTAAAAGGCCAGATAATTATGTACATTTTATCACCTAATTGTTTGTGTGTATTTAAGCAGGTAGCTTCCAGTTATGAAAGTATAAGACTAATATATGGCTTAATTTTTTTGTCGGAAATTGTTTAGTAATTACTAACTTTCTATAAACTATTGTTTTTGCAACACAATATTTTTGTATATAATATTGCAGTCAAGGATGTATGCAATAAAAACAAAATAAATATGAAACATATCCACTAACATTGTATGATGAAAAATTAAACGGAATTAATACCCATTGGATCATCCTTCTTACTGATATAATAAACAAGATAGGAATGTATGTATGGGTGTATTTTTGTTACTGTTTAATGCAAAAAACACACAGGCTACTTTTTATCCTGTATTAACGCGTGTAACACCACAGGGCGCAGCTAGTAAAATATAAACCCAGTACGAAACTAGAGGATATTGCGAGGTAACGAAACAACTCTTTTTCAATTTCAAGACGAAACTACAGGCTAGCTTATTAATATAAGCAATTCACAACTTACTGATTCTAATTTACAATTTTTAATGATTTTTCAAGAGTAATTATCGCGAATCTTTTTTGAACTTATTATCACAGAAATGAACTATAAATACCAATTTATGTACAATTATTTTATGTAAATAATAATTTACTCTAATTTATCAAAAAAAAAAATCGGCTACATAAAATAGAAAATCTATAAATTCCACACAAAAACAGCTGTCAGGTTATGTAAACTCCAAAAATAAAATGCTACTTACATTAACGACCTCGGTACGTTGGAAAACATTTTGTAATATTTATTTTATCTAATAATACGCGTATTGTAGACGAAAGCACTGCTATTTCGTGAAGCACAAATTGGTTTTCTAATTTTCTAAACAAAAATTAGTATCGCCCTCCATACATGTGGCAGTGACTTTTCTGACTGAAATTGTGCTGCCAGCTACTACTATATTATACTAAACTAGCCAACGAGCTAGCGAGCTAGAGTCACTGTTTACGTTAATGTCATAAAATGTGAATGCTACCTAATCAACTTTAGAAAACTCAACTCGGTCAGTGTGAATGATTTCACATAATGCTGGAATACAATAAAATAATTTCACTGTTACTGCATAATAGTAATAAAAGCAGACAAATACGATTATCCAATACTTCAACTTTTGAGTATTTACTATATCTAAATAGAAACTTAAAGCTTCGAACGCGTCGAAAATGATACAAGAAGAGTTCACCTTTAAATTCTCACTTTGGTGTTAATATTTTTTTTATATCTTACAAAGATAACTGATGTGATGTCCTGATGATATGATTTAATTGATTTAGTTTTGACATGTTCACAAATATGTCCATTAAGTAACTTATTATTGTTAAATATTATGAAAACATAATTATTAATAAAAATTATATAATAAAATCAGGCACAAATATTAAAACTTGCAACTACGTAAGGGAAGGCTATCCGACAGGATATGGGCAATTTCGCCTGGCTTGGTGCCATAGGTGCATCATTTATGTAATTATTGAAACCTGAATAAATCATTTTCGTATTTTTTGTCTCCCCATTTTAATTAACACCATATATTAGTTTGGTGTCATTATGTACGCACACTACTACAGGCAGAGTGACGTAGTGCCATTGTACTACGCTGTTAACGCACATACTTCCTTCGGAAAGTTTGTCTGTTTTTTAGATTGTTTGAAGTGCATAGCTGTATCTATACATATATATTTTTACTTTTTGTATTTGTGTGTGAGCATAAATATCACCCTGTATTGATTTTTGATTGAAGTAGATTTAGTAAATAAATATGAAGTAACAGAATCTTGCAATGAAAAGAGCTTACTGGCTGCTTTCTTGTTCACGCTGGCAACTTGACATGTATTTGAGATGTGATACTCTTTTTTTAAAACGATTCTAAGGGATAATCGACTAAAAAAAGTAACTTCAACTTTTATATTAGGTGGCTTCTGTGGTGGTGCCACAATTTCGCCAATGTCACGTGTGGGCAGAATGTAAAACAAGCGACGGAGATTGATCAGCAGTGCGATTCTGCAAACGTATCTCGCTTGCGTGACTCCCAAATCCGCGTCGAGATTTGCGATTGATAACTGGGTGTACTGCAGTGAGATTCTGCAAACGTATCTCGCTTGCGTGACTCCCAAATCCGCGTCGAGATTTGCGATTGGTATTCCAAGAAAACCTCGGGCGTCACTAGCGCCACCCGAACGACCGTGCGTGCGAGAGACACTACATGTGAGTGATCAAATTTTAGACTTTGACGTTTCTTGGTATTCTGCGTCTGCTTATGACCCTCACTCAATTACTCACCTCACGCAAAAACTCGAATCCTAGTGTCAGATTAAAAGTTACTATTTTTCATGCGAGTTTTGCGTGAAGTATATGGGAGATAGTAATTTTGGTCCCTAAATAATTTATTTACCGAAATTAATAAGTTTGTCCATACAATTAGGTAAGCTAGTGTAAAGTTGATATTTATATATCTAAAAAAATTCTATCAGTTAATGTCACAAATTATGTATCCTACCTAACTTATTGTTTAGTATCGTTGTTTTAGAATATGGTTCACTTTTTTCGCTGCTGACTAATTATGAAGAGCCCGAGGTTACTCATAGGCATTATATGATTGGCGTCGTCAATGTATTTATTGAAAACATCTGCTTTAGGTACCTTTAGAGACTTTCAGACTATTTAGTTGATAATGTAGATCACAGATTTGAGATTTTTCTTATAGTCTAAAACTTAGAATGACATCCTATCTACTAAGAAATTCAAGAAGTATCTGATTGAGGACAAAGTTATGTATCCCAAATAGAACACTTTTGGTATATTAAATTCCGAAATAATGTACCTACTTAATAAAAAAATCATTGTTTATTAATATAATCATCTATAGGCACACTATCATTTCTAACAACTAGAAGCTATTAAAATAAGTAGAGAGAAATGTATGTGCCTACATCTTCCAAGCATTAATATCACCCTGCATTTATAATGTTTGCAACCTTGCATTGTAAAAGATTATGATCTGCGCTGGTTGTTATTAGAAGCATTATGCTCAGGTTGCACCGTTTTGTGCCAGGAAATTTTTTTGTGATATTTAAAATTAATTTAAACGTTTAATATTCTTAGGTTTCTTAGGTTCTGTGAAACAAAATAAATTTTCTTTCATTATATCTCAGAAGTGAGAGTACTATGTTGTATTGAAAAGTAACCCAATAATTTACAGATTTTATGAGACGTTCCACAAACTGGGTGTACTGGCATGCATTGATGACATTGTGATTACCAAAGCTTACATTCTGAAAATCAAGTTATTTCTATTTTAGAAAAGTATACCATGTCAGGAATGTTCTACTAGTAAAATTTCCAGTACTATTGAGTTCAAATGATATTCTGAAAGAGAATTAAGTATTATGTAATAAATACAAATATATTTTAATAACAAAAACTATTAATCTCTATACCTGTGACACAGTTAATATTATATTGTTACAGGTGCTGATTAATATCTTACAAGTAATGGCGGTGCCATGCACAACCATCAATATAATATGCTTCTCAAGAAATTTAGTTAAAAGGATCATTGGAATCCTCTAAGGCTAATAAGATGCCTCTACTGGTACACTGGGTACTTAATTATACCACCCTGACATTATCAGTACCAATCAAATGTTTTAACTTTATATATGTTTATATTTTTTTATATATATATTCTAATATTATAATTTGAGTTGATTGCTTGCTGTTCATACCTGTTAAGTATTTTGTAACAAATTTCTATTAATATATAGTTTTAAGTTAGTTATGATTTCATCCCAATTACTTTATAATATTTGGAATAAATGATAAAATTCTGAATATTGTATAATTCAGAATTTTATTTGGATTTTATTATTAGATACAGTAATTTTGATATCAAATCAGGGTTTTAATTACTGGGTTATTCACTACTGATAATTTAAAAAGTATTTATAAGTAATTATGGTCAAGTATAGTATTTGATAAGCAGGATTCATTAACATTAAAAAGAAATGATTACAAAACACTTACATAGTAAATATAAATCAATGTCGACCCTGTCTACTCGTAAAGTAGGTTATAAAATCAAATTCAAAATCAATAATATATAACAATATAACACTACTATAATACTAAAACCAATATACACATTACAAGCACTTCAAAACAGCATGAAAAATCTTTTAGTAACAATTACTTTTAAATTACAATACATTACATGCAATTGATAATGTATTGCATCACTCAATAGTTTAAAACCATATATTTTCTGTGTTCACTGCCATCTCCTAATCATTCTTAGCATTTTATTGAGCTTATTACTTCTACATGTTCTAGAACAGTTCTCAGGAGTGACGCATTCTTATCTTCGAGGTCTATCTGTCTCTCTTTTAGTCTCAGACATTTTTCTTTTATCGGAGCACACTGATTCTGCGTTTGAGATGGTAAAGTATGACCACGGATTCTATTTCTCCTTGTAATTTTGTGAAAAATGTATTACCATCAATCATTGTTTCCAACGTTCAGCGACACAATTTAATAGTAGCTGTATTTCTTGAACAAATTATATGGGCACTTTGCCACATTTTGCCAGTCTTTAGGATGTCCCACGCTTTATAATTATCCTAGTATCATCTGTAACTGAGCCGCTAATGGTTTCCAGAATGTTGAGGAGTATGGCTGTAATTGAAATATGTACATAAATATATGAGGACTATTGTAAATTTTTAATGAGTTATGAATAGCAATGTCCGTAAAGTAATGGTCGAGTTTTAAAGTAACTTAGAATGTTTACCTGATGTTGAAATATTGTCTATATTTAGTTTTGTTTTTATAAAGTATTCAACTGTATGCAGCAACACGACACAAGATGCAATCTCAACAGAATTCCTTAGAATGTGTCGGGAACAAAGTTTTTGTAAAAACAACACTTCATATGTGGGGACCTCGACGAAGTTAAGGTTATCTTTATAAGTTCACATTTTGTTGGCATTTTAAGATCAAATCATTTATATATAGTTTTATCAAGCATTTTTAACATAATTACATACGGTTTTTAGTATATTTCTTTCGAATTCTACATTGACTTGATATTTTGTTTTGTTTACAAAAGTTTTTTCTACCACATGCGTTGGTTGTGGCAACATACGGTTACTATCATTCTGCCAGTATTTAAAAAAAGTTTTAAGCTTGATTTACCCCTAAATTAAGTCACGTTTTGTTGTTTAGTCGTAAAATATACTATATTATACTTGAATTTACTAAAAAAATGCATTTAATGGCCGTAAACACGAAATAATGGAAAACCGGTAATGTCGATTCGGATCAAACTATGCGTGTCAATCCCTAGTAAAACTCCCTCAAGTTTTTTGATCACTCAATTATCACTTCACTACACCTATCAAATCGCTTGGTCACAGAATGCCAATTTAAGTGAAGCTGACGCCAGGATCGAAGGGAATGCCAATCACTCAAACTAGCTCCCGCAGCAGTGCGATTCTGCAAACGTATCTCGCTTGCGTGACTCCCAAATCCGCGTCGAGATTTGCGATTGGTATTCCAAGAAAACCTCGGGCGTCACTAGCGCCACCCGAACGACCGTGCGTGCGAGAGACACTACATGTGAGTGATCAAATTTTAGAATTTGACGTTTCTTGGTATTCTGCGTCTGCTTATGACCCTCACCCAAATACTCACCTCACGCAAAAACTCGAATCCTAGTGTCAGATTAAAAGTTACTATTTTTCATGCGAGTTTTGCGTGAAGTATTGGGAGATAGTAATTTTACTCCCTAAATAATTTATTTATCGAAATTAATAAGTTTGTCCATACAATTAGGTAAGCTAGTGTAAAGTTGATATTTATATATCTAAAAAAATTCTATCAGTTAATGTCACAAATTATGTATCCTACCTAACTTATTGTTTAGTATCGTTGTTTTAAAATATGGTTCACTTTTTTCGCTGCTGACTAATTATGAAGAGCCCGAGGTTACTCATAGGCATTATATGATTGGCGTTGTCTGTATGTATTCCGAGTGCTTTGATTGGAAACAGCTGCATTAGGTACCTTTAGAGACTTTCAGACTATTTAGTTGATAACGTAGATCACAGATTTGAGATTTTCCTTATAGTCTGAGACTTAGAATGACATCCTATCTACTAAGAAATTCAAGAAGTATCTGATTGAGGACAAAGTTATATATCCCAAATAGGACACTTTTGGTATATTAAATTCCGAAATAATGTACCTACTTAATAAAAAAAACATTGTTTATTAATATAATCATCTATAGGCACACTATCATTTCTAACAACTAGAAGCTATTAAAATAAGTAGAGAGAAATGTATGTGCCTACATCTTCCAAGCATTAACATCACCCTGCATTTATAATGTTAGCAACCTTGCATTGTAAAAGATTATGATCTGCGCTGGTTGTAATTAGAAGCATTATGCTCAGGTCGTGCCGTTTTGTGCCAGGAAAATTTGTTGTGATATTTAAAATTAATTTAAACGTTTAATATTCTTAGGTTTCTTAGGTTCTGTGAAACATAATAAATTTTCTTTCATTATATCTCAGAAGTGAGAGTACTATGTTGTATTGAAAAGTAACCCAATAATTTACAGATTTTATGAGACGTTTCACAAACTGGGTGTACTGGCATGCATTGATTACATTGTGATTACCAAAGCTTACATTCTGAAAATCAAGTTATTTCTATTTTAGAAAAGTATACCATGTCAGGAATGTCCTACTAGTAAGTTTTCCAGTACTATTGAGTTCAAATGATATTCTGAAAGAGAATTATTATGTAATAAATACAAATACATTTTAATAATAAAAACTATTATTCGCTATACCAGTGACACAGTTAATATTATATTGTTACAGGTGCTGATTAATATCTTACAAGTAATTGCGGTGCCATGCACAACCATCAATATATGCTTTTCAAGAAATTCTATTAATATATTGATATATAGTTTTAAGTTAGTTATGATTTTATCCCAATTACTTTATAATATTTGGAATAAATGATAAAATATGCAATATTGAAACCTTTATTTGGATTTTATTACTTTGGATATTATTACAGTAATTTTGATATCAAATCAGGGTTTTAATTACTGGGTTATTCACTACTGTTAATTTAAAAAGCATTTATAAATAATTATGGTCAAGTATAGTATTTAATAAGCAGGATTAATTAACATTAAAAAGAAATGATTACAAAACACTTACATAGTAAATATAAATCAATATCAACCCTGTCTACTCGTAAAGTAGGTTATAAAATCAAATTCAAAATCAATAATATATGACAATATAACACTACTATAATACTAAAACCAATATACACAACACAAGCACTTCAAAACAGCATGAAAAATCTTTTAGTAAGGATTACTTTTATATTACAATACATTACATGCAATTGATAATGTATTGCATCACTCAATAGTTTAAAACCGTATATTTTCTGTGTTCACTGCCATCTCCTAATCATTCTTAGCATTTTATTGAGCTTATTACTCTACATGTTCTAGAACAGTTCTCAGGAGTGACACATTCTTATCTTCGAGGTCTATCTGTCTCTCTTTTAGTCTCAGACATTTTTCTGTTATCGGAGCACACTGATTCTGCGTTTGAGATGGTAAAGTCTGACCACGGATTCTATTTCTCCTTGTAATTTTGTGAAAAATGTATTACCATCAATCATTGTTTCCAACGTTCAGGGACACAATTTAATAGTAGCTGTATTTCTTGAACAAATTATATGGGCACTTTGCCACATTTTGCCAGTCTTTAGGATGTCCCACGCTTTAAAATTATCCTAGTATCACCTGTAACTGAGCCGCTAATGGTTTCCAGAATGTTGAGGAGTATGGCTGTAATTGAAATATGTACATAAATATATGAGGACTATTGTAAATTTTTAATGAATAGTAATGTCCGTAAAGTAATAGGTCGAGTTTTAAAGTAACTAAGAATGTTTACCTGATGTTGAAATATTGTGTATATTTAGTTTTGTTTATATAAAAGTATTCAACTGTATGCAGCAACACGACACAAGATGCAATCTCAACAGAATTCCTTAGAAACTCGACGAAGTTAAGGTTATCTTTATAAGTTCACATTTTGTTGGCATTTTGAGATCCCATCATTTATATATAGTTTTATCAAGCATTTTTAACATAATTACAATCGGTTTTTAGTATATTTCTTTCGAATTCTACATTGACTTGACATTTTGTTTTGTTTACAAAAGTTTTTTCTACCACATGCGTCGGTTGTGGCAACATACGGTTATTATCATTCTGCCAGTATTTAAAAAAGTTTTAAGCTTGATTTACCCCTAAATTAAGTCACGTTTTGTTGTTTAGTTGTAAAATATACTATATTATACTTTAATTTACTAAAAAAAATGCATTTAATGGCCGTAAACACGAAATAATGGAAAACCGGTAATGTCGATTCGTATCAAACTATGCGTGTCAATCCCTAGTAAAACTCCCTCAAGTTTTTTGATCACTCAATTATCACTTCACTACACCTATCAAATCGCTTGGTCACAGAATGCCAATTTAAGGGAAGCTGACGCCAGGATCGAAGGGAATGCCAATCACTCAAACTAGCTCCCGCAGGGAGGCATGTTACAGAGAATCGCACTGCAGTTCTGTACCAAAAAAGTAAATCATAGACAAGCACGTCTTGACAGCGGATATTTTTGAAGTTGACGTAAGAATTTACGGTTTTGACAATGACAGTGTTAAGTTCAGACAAATTAATGACATAAGTGACAGTTCCTTCCTGCCTGAAGCAGACAGCCGAAGAACAAAAACAATTATTGTATTGATCACATACCGGACGAGTTCCATGAGTTCACATAGAATTTTATAAATTTAGAGTTCTTGAACATGATACGAGAAGATGATCCACAATTCCGAATTACACCAGTGCAACAAATGGCTTCAGCTTGTACTGGTGCTCTTATAACCTCACTGTTTAGTAAGTTTATGTTCTCACTAAATTTTTACATGTAACTTGTGATGAAATCATTTATATCATCAGTGTATGTTTGTTTTCAGTGACTCCGCTTGATGTAGTAAAGATAAGATTGCAGGCGCAACAGAAAGCACTGCTTTCGAATAAATGTTATTTGTACTGCAATGGGCTCATGGAACATCTATGTCCTTGTGGGGAAAGTGCATGGATACCAAGACGAGTGCATTTTCATGGCACATTTGTAAGTGTTATTATGTTTTAATTGCGAAATGGGTAGTATATCTGCCCCTCTTATAATTATCATTTTATTATACTGTTTGTATCAGGTCCTTTAGAGTAGTTGAGAGAAGCATCAACTGTACTGTCGTCTACCTATTGTCTAACCATACTGTTTGTTTGTGTTCTAAAAAGACCTATTATATTATATGCTATTTAACATTATCACACACATTACAGAACATGCTGAGAAAAATTCCACCATACTAATATAGCTTGTAGGATGTAATTACACATATGTTTTCTCATTTGATTAAGAGCGGCGCACATATGATGTTTGAAATATTACTGACTTATCTAAGAATTCTTTTTTGTGTAAAGTCTGTTAATAAGATAAACTAAGAATATTTTTTGTGCTCCTATTGAAGATAACCTGGCGGTATTTAATTTTAATTTTTTCTCATTAATCATACCTACAACTTGGTGTGGTATAAAAATAAGTAACATTATATAAAAAGATTTTAAATATATTATACGCTTAAAGCAAGTCTGATTTAAGAAACAATACAGAATAATTAAAAACATGAATGCATACATTGTTACTTAAATTTATGGTTCACTATAGTGTGTACTATACAGTCTATAGACTGTGGTCTATATAGTACATATATTGTCTTTGATTAACAAAGAACTTTTGAATTACTTGACCAAAATAATGTTGAATAAACCCTTAAAAAACAAATTAATATACTAATTATTTTTTATAAAATCATAAACAGACTTCTTGATCCTGATAGATTTCTTATCTTATTTTGACATTTTTGTACATTTTCAGGATGCATTCTACAAAATAGCAAAATTAGAAGGTGTTCCAGCATTATGGTCTGGTTTGAGTCCTACTTTAGTTTTAGCAGTTCCTTGTACTGTTATATACTTTGTATCATATGAACAACTGCGGTATAAAATGAAGACAACATACAATGAAATGACAAAGACTAGTAAGTTTTAATTATTAGTATGGTAACTATCCTATGGTTTTTATCTTTGCAGATAAGGATTTGATCAGGTCTGATATGGTAAAGGTTTATTTGTAGATTTGTACCTACTTACTTGCACATCAGCAACATTTGCATTATGGATTACAATATTATAAGTTGATGTTAGTTATGATAGAAAAAGCCGATCAGATCTGATTTTAAAAATTTTGGTATTTATTATGTATGCAAATGTTATATCTCGATACTAGGGTTGGACCTGCAATTCTGAACTCTAAGCCCCCTATAGATAAGGTGATGACCATGCAGTGTACTTACAAAAAGACTAAAGAGTCATATAATCTACTGACCTCCATAAAGAGGAGGTACTCTTTCCTGCTGTTTTTTTTAAGCTGTTCATTACCTTATTTCTGAGTGAGGGGCGGCCCAATTTGAAAAATCCTTTTTTTGAAAGGGTATGCCTTCCATGTGGTCCAATTTTGACTTTATTCAAATCAGCCAAGACATTTGATTTTTAAATTCCCCTGCCTTAATATAAGTCAATGGTCATGTCTTTTACAAATGAATTATTTGTTTGGTATAGTTATCTATACTAATTCTGTAAGTGTAAATTCAAATCAAAACATTCAAGATAAGAAGCATTGATAAGTTATAATTACAATATCTGATGCCAATATATTTTCATTACTGTAACAAACTTACTAAGTAAGAAACTGTAAACGATGCAAATTAATACTTCAATAGTGAAAAGATTCCGACTACCAGTGTTTTTGTAGTGATAATGAGGCATAGAAATATGAGTCTTATGTTTATGATGTTACCACACAATTTAGCTAAAAATATGCAGCTAATTTTATCTGGTTAATTATGTAAAGTTGACAATGAGACCTTGACAACAAGGTTGACACCTATCACTATGGGTAAATATGTATTAATAGCATACCTAAGACTACGGCCCTTGTTATGTTATATAGGATCATGTGAGGTCCAAAATTAAGTAATCAGTCAATATTGTAAAGCTCTTACACAAATTGAAGTCCTTTGAATTTGTTTGAACTGCTTTCTTATAAAGGGTGTCTCAGCGCCGATTTTAAACTATGGATATTTATAAAAAAAAAACAGAGATAGTATTTATAATATTTTGATGTATATTTTCTAACTGATCGTCGTGGACGCTCCGCGACCGCAGCGGCGACCCGGTTAATGTTTTCAATTGATTGCACAGGTTTATTTCGACCTCCAATTGAACGATTTATTAAACATCCTGTCGGTCTAAACTTTGCTACCCACGACTTAATTAACTGACTACTCGGGGCAGCACTTAAACGGCGGATTTGAAAGTTTTTACAAAACTTGCGCTGTGCTTCACTCAACGAAAACTCGTTGCAAAAATACGCCTCCACTGCGTACGCGCGGTGCGCGCCGGACAACTGCGAGAACGACAAAAAAATCCGCACCAACCACCTACCGAACGCTACCACTCCCCTCCCGCTAGCCCAGCTGGTTGCCGAGATATTCGTGTTCACTCTGAGACACCTTTTATATAGCATCTTTGCTATCCCAACCAATTAAATAAATATTTATTTAATAAATAATAAAAATTTATTTAAAAAATGTATTTACAGCGAACCAGCCAATGTGGATTCCATTGATAGCAGGTGCGACAGCCAGAACAACAGCTGTTTCTATAGTAAGCCCACTAGAACTCATCCGGACAAAGATGCAATCCAAGAATTTGACATATTCAGGTAAATACATGATTAAAATGTTGATGACTGTTCATACATGCTAAAAAACTATACAAATTCGACTTAAAGTTGTGAGTTTTTTGCTAGTGTGCTTAAAATAAAACACTGGACAAAAAATTATGAGTAATAAACAGACATACATACATTCAAACTTTCACGTTTATAATATTAGTAGGATGTCCCATAATGCCATTCCAAAGTATTGACTAAATTACTCATCTTTAGCAACTAATTTAAACTTTCTAGAGCTACATAATATCTGCTGGTGTTGGAAATATTTGGGTTACGGTTTTATATCTACAACCACCACTCATTCTTATTCTGAGTGGGTGCAATATGTCCTGACTGACGTCCCGCATGGGGTGTATTGTGCGTTACCCTCTGCCAGCCTAACCCAGCCAGCCGAGCTCCTTAAAATCGGAGCACAGCCCTGGGTCGCTGGCACAACAGTTCCACCCCTATTGCGTCAGGTGTTGTGGTGATAATAGTGTTACCGTCATGATGAGAAATAGATTCGGATGCATGAGATTCATCGCGTTTTGGTACTCCCAGTCTCTGTCTGATGTTTTCTGTGGCTCCACAATGTAGGAGCACATGTTCCACAGTTTCGTCTGTCCGCATACATCCTCGACATAGAGGACTGTCCGTTGATCCGATCTTATGTTGATGGTGGTTCAGGTCGCAATGGCCGGTCCCGACCATCAGACGTAGATCTGCTATCGATAGCTTTAGTAGGCTGTTGGTTACCTTTTTGTTTATTCGTGGAAAGAAAAGTTTAGCGTGTCTACAATGTTTTTTTTTATGACTTTGTTGTTACTTTTCCATGTGTTGGATTAGCAATGTACGCACCTCCATTGCAGTTGGTCTGCACAGTTATGCAATGTGGGTGCAGAGTTCTTTGTTTATTCCTTGCCTAGCGAGTATGTCCGCTTTATTATTTCCTTCACATGAACTGTGGCTCTTAATCCATGTTACAGAAACTTTGTGTATTTCTGTTAAATGTTTTAATGCCAGATGATATTCAGATATTATTTTTGACCTGGTAAAAAAACACCACTTATTTTAATACAAATAATTAGATCTAATGTGCAGACTCTCTGCCTGTATTGTTCTACTCAGAGATAAAACTTTGCTATTTGCTTTTAACTGCACTTACTAGTGGTGCCTCTGTTTTTACTTAAGGTTCATTCTATCTCCGCTTTCAGAAATATCTTCAGCACTACGACAAGTGATCAAGTATGAAGGTTACAGAGGACTGTTCCGAGGCTTGGGTTCAACACTACTTAGAGATGTTCCTTTTTCAGGTACCTTCAAAAAGATTACATATTTTTTATCAACTTTTAAATAGTTTCTAATTAGACTATTTTATTGACTAAACGATTGAAGATTCAAGCCTGGCAAAATTTAGTTATATGTATATTAAACAAGTCGTTGGTTAATTGAGGAGGTAAATTTTATATCAAGCATGAATTCCAAGATGTACTCAAAAATTTCTGTTTTTATAAATTATGGTTTCAATAATTTACAATTTCTATTATTTTTACTATATGCTTGACTTAGTAAATTTTTCTCATAATGTTGAGTATTGTGACCTCTTTGTACTGCTGGTATTTTTAAAAAATGTCTGTTACTTGATATCTCAGCGTTGGACGGACCGATTTAAAAAAGGGGTTTTTGTTCACATGCGGTCACATTTTAATATTTTACCAAAATTAGTCTAGACTGATCTTGATATAGCTTTTCGAGAATATCAGAGTTCAACAAGTGAATTGTTTGTCTCAATAATGTTGTAAAACACTAAAAATAATATTGATAAGTATTTTAATCAATTTCAGGCATATATTGGACGATGTTTGAAACAACAAAAAAAGCTTTTGATAAACCAGACTCGGAAAAAAACTCGTTTTTATTCAATTTCTTCTGCGGTTCAGTTGCTGGAAGTGTAAGTACCTCAATTTTGTAGAAGACCTCAATATAAAAACCATTTCGAGACATTTTCTCTTTCTCTAAACTTGTGTTTGACAACTGCCGTGATCTAGTGATTATCGTACCTACCTTGAGAGTCGTCGGTGTGTATGTGTGTGGAATCGTATCTCTCAAATGGACTGATTTTGATTTCTTTGTTTACAAGCTGTATTAGTAAGGAGTGCTCTTAGATATGTTTGATGAAAATCGATCCAAGATGGCCGCCGCTACCAAGTAGCGGAGTACTTTTTTTTTTCAATTTGCTCAATATGGGAATCAAATGAAAAGGGTTGACTAGTAGGATACTATATACTATAATAATTTCAAATCCAAGATGGCTAGCACCACAAAAGTCGGGGTTTATTCAATATTTAAATTTTTACTCGTTTTCAGATTGCTGCATTCATCACTTTACCTTTTGACGTGGTCAAAACTCATCAGCAAATCGAATTAGGAGAAAAGGAAATATACACAGGTAGGTGCATTCAATTGAATATAATTAAATCATTCTAGTATTGATTTAAACCATTCATATAAAAAGACTTCATTTACTGACTTCCCAAAGACGGAGGAGGTATTCAAGTCAAGTGTATTTAATCTATGTTTGTTGCCTGATTTCACAAAAACGGCTGTAATGATTTCAATAAATCACCATTTACTTTAATTCTATCAAATTTGGTCCAGTAGCTTGGTTTTAAAATCAAAATAACTGTAAAAATTGTTTCGGCTCGTGCTGAATCCAAGTCGGTAATATCTTTTTTTTTATTTAAATTATCTTGGTTTATATTAAACCACAGCTCAGCCCAAACCTTGAACATACTATGAATTCTTTAGCATATTTAGTTTAGGCTTTTGAAACTATTTAACTTGGTTATTTTTGGTATTATTTGCGGTCACACAAATTTTACATATATATCTATATATATAGCCTAAACTGACTGGCAATAAGAGTCACCTCCAATTTCGTTTGCGTGCAGTTAAATACAACTAACTAAAACTAGAAAAAACAGCGCCGAAGGTCGTTTTTTGACTTGTTAGTGAAGATTGATAGCCTTAAGTCCCGAACCAGCCAGTGTGAACTATGAGTATATCCCACACCCTCTTCGCAATGGAGACCCGTGTCTAACAGTAGCATATTACAGGTTGATACTACACAATTTCAATTTTACCCAAGTAAAAATACTACAATTTCAGATGGCAAAGTGCACCAAAGAGCATCCAACATGAAAGCAATTGCTAAGAACATTTACAGGAACCATGGCATTCGTGGTTTGTTTACCGGACTCTTGCCTCGAATTTTCAAAGTAGCCCCCGCTTGTGCCATTATGATAGCAACATTTGAATATGGGAAACAGTTCTTCCGAACGTATAATACACAGCAGTATAGAGACAAAATGCAAAGGTGAGAATTAATAGTGACGACATTATATACTGCTTTGTCATTTTATGTACACGTCACAATGCAGGTATCAATAGAAGTCAATTTGATTTTTTATTCTTGTCTGCTGCGATATTGCCCTGATTTTGCCGAGCAATTATTCCCAACCAGTTAACCTTTAACTGTCACTGATGAAAAAAAAATTAAAATATTCCCAACCAGAAATAATGAAAATAGTTGTTTTATATTTGGCATAAATATCTAAAGAATTATAAGTTTTGTAAACCAATTATTATTAAACGGTTCTCGACCTTGCCATATTCACAATGAGTTTCCACTCGTATTCTAAAACTTTGCAACACTAATTACGCAAAACTTATTAGAAGATCCTAAATTATAACTTTGAAAATCGATTCTAGATCTAAACTAAAATAATAATCACTATTTTATATTAAGATAAGATAATATTTATTTACCAAATAAATACAGATAACTTTTAATATTTTAGATTACGTCGCCTAGTATACAGGTTTATCGTTAGGGATGTATTAAGCGCACCAAGATCACTATACTCATACTAAGAAACAACTTTTACTATTACGACAAATCTGAAAAAATAGAAAAAAAATGGTGTAAAGTGGCTAGAGCATTTACACATTTAAACTGCCTGCATTTAGGGACCCAACATATTGGACACACCATAGGGTTAACATTTAACATTCTTTACAGTCAAGGAGTAGATCTTAAAATAATTAAAAAGGATGATGAATAGTTAGCAAGCACATTCAAGCGCATGATCTGTAATGTGAGGTATAGAAAATGATGTATCAAAGTATATAAAATATAGTTCTAGTATTTTGTATAACTTATGTTGTCATTGATGTTAATTGTAGGTACTTTGTATTAGACAAGTAGTTTTGTAGTGTAGTTATAACAATTACTAATAATAGAGGTACATATCAGTTATTGACTCCAATTCGGACAACAAAACTAAACTCATTTGACAGTTTTTGAATAGTATATTATGCCATATTTTTCTTACTGAAGGATGTAATAAGTGGTACAAGTGACTTCAAAAACCCAACTGCAAATATTTCGATGCAACTAGTATAGCCTATGACCATCTGCAGGTGAAGACAAATCCAATGACAATTCGCACATCAAAATCGGTCTTCCAGTTAATGCTATTGAAGGTCACAAAGAGCTAGACATATACATACAAATTTACAAACATACACTCGAAAAATCATTACCCTCATTTTAGGTCATATGGGTAGAGACTTCTTGATTGACGAGACAGATGAAATGAACTCCTCTAGTAAGTTTTCTTTGATCGAGTGTAAGTAAACTAATCTATTTGGTCTCTCCCATAATATAATGGATGTTGGGCCACCGCATAGTTGTAGAAATTGTAAGTAATATATCCTATTACGTCAGAATCATAATGGCATATTCTTCATCATCCGAAATATGGTTACCTTTTTTTTTTTTTAATCTATTTAAGTCTTATTCGCTTAGCGAATATGTCGCCAAATATTGAATTACAATCGAATAAACTATATATCAATCTGTACGCATTCTATTTAAAACTAATTTGTAAAGCATTCTGGCTGTATCCGAAGTGGGCTCAGCCAGAATGCTATTACAATACCCCATCTCACATACACAATCATCAGGGATAACTCTGGCTCTAAGGTTCGCGTTCCGGCCACACTCCAGCAAAATATGTTGCATATCATCTATACTGTCACAAAAATCGCACTTTGGGTTATCCACTTTTTTCATGACATAGGCGAATTTATTACATGGAGTATGCCCGGAACGAAGTCTCAAGGCCATAACAGTATCGTTTCTGTCCATATTAGACTGCTCTATCCATGTGTTTCTCAGGGCGTGTGGTTGAATCGTTTTATACCAAATACCTTTTTCTTTTGACCTCCGATCAAAGTATTCAGAGAATGTCTTAAAAATTTCTGTTTTGAGCAATGAGGTATAGTTAGCAAAATGGGGGAGAAAGTCGACTAGGATGCCATCTGTCACAGCCTGTCTTGCTAAGTCGTCTGCCAATGGTTACCTTATTACATCATAATGATGTTGAAATTAGTTATTGTAATAATAAGTTGTTTCAGTAATATCTAGACTACACTAGACATCTTATAAAAATAGGTCTATTGATTATTAACTATGTGTTTATTTTCCAGGCCTCAAGAGATAGTGGTGCTAAACCAATCATCCAGTAATGCTGGTTTTTCATAATAATAAACAAACCAAAACAAAAGATTAGAATTATTGAATGGCTTTTGTACGAGAATATTTATGAATCAAAAAATTTATGTGATAATTTTAATTATGGGTACTTTGTCTTGTTCTGACCTTAGTTTGTATGTGTGTGTATGTTTGTCTTCCTTCTCCTTCACACCAAAAGATCTGAACATATTTGGATGAAATTTCGCACCAGGATACCTTATGTCCTGCATGAACACATAGGCTACTTTTCGTACGGTAAAAATGCAGTGTTCCTGTGGGATAATCAAATTTCCATTTGCAACACCCCCGGACGCAGCTAGTAACCCATATTGTTTAATCTGTGAGTAGTTTTGGGCTTTTTGGGAAAACTTGGGCTCCTCTCCATAAAAATTAACCTAGCATAGTATGGCTGATTAAATGAGATATGTTTGATACCAAACATCAGATCAAAAATTAATTGTGTTTAGAAAAAACTTCTCTTCTGTTAATATTAAGATTATTGTACTTGTTTATTATCGGTGAGTAATAGTTACCATTAGATTTAATATTAAAACTTGAATATTCCATGAGCAAATAAGATATTTTGTTTCACAATGTATAGTTTATGCATAACAATTTTATTTGAAATTACATCCTTCTTTGAAATTCTTTGCTGAAAACGCATGACGTTTTTAATAAAAAAAAAATTTTACACCAAAATAACAATAAAAACAGACAAGAACAAAATACTGGTATTACATTGGGCGGCCTAATTGTTTAGCATTAACATATGGCGTCAACCATATGTTACTCTGACAATGCTAATAGAGCGCTTTCTGTGCCACAGCACAATATTAAATTTGACATTGGCTTCGTGAATAATGTTCCGTGTGGCATCTCCGCACTTAAAAAAGACAGCCGTGTTAGGTGTTGAAATGTTCCTAGTGAAAACGGGCCCAATTTTTTTCTTCAGATTTATTTGTAGATGACAATAATATCTCCAATTAACAAAATTACTTTTTAGGAGATTTCTAGATTATTAACTCGCAAAGATGTTGTTAATTTAATTTGATATGATATTTATCAAAATGATAAAAATAAATATTATAAGTAAATCTTGTTGTTTGTGGTTGTAGGTTAGTGAGCTGTTTAAGTTTCTATTATTGTCAAAAAACTATAGGCACTTGGATTTAGTAAATCTATATGTTAATGTTGTTGCTAATCTAGGAGGCTTAAAACACAACTTGTAGTTTTAACATGATCTGTATTATTTTACCTGCAAAGACAATTTTATTGCATTATGTACTCAGTACAATTACTTTAAAATGCTTTGATGAATGAGGCAGGCTGTCTGAGAAATACACAATGTTTAAAATTTACTATATACTAAATTGAATGTTTTATTGTTTTTAGAATTATTATTTGTGTAAATATTATGAAGTTGTAAATAATTCTGTATGTAAATAATGAACTAAATTATATCTAAAATGATTTTTATTTGCATTTGAACCTCAGTTTTTATAGCTTCATTTTAAAATCCAGATGTTTTTTTTTGTATAATACTGGCCAATGAGATTCTAACATAATTTTATACAGTATTCTTGAGTTATGGGCCTTGAAAAGATTTGCAAGTTGGTCCCCCCTTCAGATTTCCAAAGTATGAGACATAATAAAATGGTATATGCTGAAAGACCTTGCAAAATCTCATAAAGAATATTGTTTCAAAGACAGAATAACAACATGTTCTTTATGTAATTAATAATAGCCTGAAACTTTAAAATGCACGAAGTTAAAGTATGACCTGTATATAATAGGAACTGTCCGAAATTATTATTGTGACACACTTTGCGTATTTTTCCCTATGGCATAGATTTAACTGATATCTAACCTTAAATAAACATTATATGAATTACATTTTTGGGGAAGTGAAGAATTAAAACAAACAGTTGTTTTACACTAAAAATACATTTATTACCTTATCCTAATGTGCAATGGCTCCTAGAGGTTCAGCTTTTATGTTACCAAGGTCTAATCTGCTGTCGATAGATTCATCAATTTGTCCAACGATAGCCACATTATCTCCTCTTATAATGTGTAATCCAAGCACTACTTGTGCGACTCCTGTTGATGATGAAAACACTCTTTCGTGAGATTCGTCTAAAATAATATTTATTGTTTGATCAAATCCCTTCAAGGTTCCGATAAAGTTTCTGCCGTCCGATGTAATCACTGATACGGTTTGATTGACATAATTTTCGAGACCTGAAGCCATGATTTCTATTTATATTCTGTAATAAAGTAGCTTATCTTTAAAACCTTTCCAAGGACAAGAGAGCTTTTCATTTATTTCTTTGGCAATTTTAAAGCCGGGAGCCGCTATTTTTATTTAGGATCTGTGACATTTAGTGACAAGATAAACTGTCTAATTAAACCGGTAGTCGATAATGCCCAACCCCGATAATGTACAATCAATAATTGCCGGCCTGTAGTCCTTCCATGGCTGCAAATTATTAGACACCTGACTGACAATTATCACGCATGAACTAGACTGATATTGTTCGCCCTGATAACATATGTACATGTACCTCTAATGAATAAGCCTTTTTTTTTTTGGCCGGCAATCACCGTGCTCACAAAATCAGTTCACTTTGATAAAATACGTACTGATAGCTGCTGTTGACTGTACAATATAGGAACTCATCTATCTATCAATCATAACAAGAAAAGAAAAAAAAATCTGGGAGTTTTCTAGCCGTCGCCGAAAAATTGGATCCTCTTACTCATATATTTTGCAAAAAAGTAATTTTTCTAGTATAGGTACTTGATTATTTGGTATTTATGTGTAAAAATGGTGGAATTTTCTATTAAAGTCTTGTTTATGTGCACAAGTGTGGCCAAGAGATTGAATGACGGGATAATGTAGTTTGTTTTTCAAGTTTGCAATATTCTCTGCCACCGCTTAAATGTACACTCAGAAATACCAGAGTGTACATGACTGACGGATAACTAAAAACAAGGCGGTATGACCAATATGGCTTTAGCCTACCCAATAGGTAGGCTTAATATTGTTGAAAATAAAAAGACAATGTGCCTGTAATTCTTTCTCTGTATACGTCTATAAGCTTGTAATGTAAAAATTATAAATACTCTTCGATTAGATTATTTTGTTTTGCAATATTTTAAATTTAAGTTTTGGATGAAAGAAAAAGAATCTTTTTCAAGAGGTCTAGCGCTGTTTGGTATATCATTATTAAATTCAAAAGAAAGCGTTGCATCAATGATCGTTACATGTTGAGTTTTCTACGTGAATGTTTATAATTTAAGTCTGTGACGATAAGTAAGTTGGCAAGTTATTTTTAGTAATACTAAGAAGAATTATTATTATTTATAGGACATTCTTACTTTCAAATAATGTCTAATACTTTAGTACAATATGTGCTGCTTCGGAGTGATCTCTTGAAAGAGTTAGGATGGTCTATCGGAGCAATAGTGGCTCAGGCGTGCCACGCTTCTTCCGCTGTCTTACATGTGTATCGAGAAGATGTACACACAGCACAGTATTTAAATGATTTGGATAACATGCATAAAGTGGTTTTGGAGGTGAGTCGGCTTTAATATTACTTTCTCTCCCACCAAGTGATAAAGACTAATTTATTATCATGATGAATTAAATTGTATCAATCATGTTAACTTCAAGAAAAACTTTGAATATTTACTTGAGTATATTACTTATTTATTTCTGTGACCACAATTTTTACTATTGAAATAAATTGCTCACATGATTATGCACCATAGCACCAAGAAATCCATAATGTTAATCATATAAAAGAAAACAAGAAATGCATATGGGAAACTATTGTTAGTAGCTACCAATCTTAATTTATTGTTATTACAGGTACCCAATGAAGCTTCTCTAAGAAAAGTAGCTGAAAAGTTAAAAGAGAACTCTATTGAACACAAACTTTGGATTGAGCAGCCAGAAAACATAGCAACTTGCTTAGCAATTAAACCTTATCCGAAAGATCAAGTGAAAAAGTTTGTAGGAAAGTTTAAACTGTACAAAGAAACTTTAAATGCAGCTCTGTAAGATGTCTTCAATATATTTGCTTTTATTTTATATTATTTTGTGCTGTTAGATATATTTTAAGTGAAGTGTATGAAATTAAATATTTTTTGTTACAAATCATCTTTTGTATAATAAAAAACTGAAATTTCATCAATACAATATTAGGTACTGATTGAAATAGCTCTAAACTGAAATACATATAGGTGCCACCAAGCAGCTTTTTCTCTAGAGATTACAATAACTGAGAAGCAAAGTCAACTGTTTAAGGTTGACATTGTGCTGTGCAGCCTCACATTGTATCGGTGCATAATTTTGTACACAGTGAATGCTACAAGGATGTTGGTGATTAGTTCCTCATTCTTAATTTTTAAATATGTGTTCTCCAAATTATTATCAGGACGAATTATTTTTAAGGGTTCCTACAAAAATTTTATAACTTCAAGATTATTTTTCGAGAAACATGAGTTTTGCAAACATACACATATTGTTACCTAGGCAGTTGGACATTAAAGATTTACTTTTATTAAACTATATTTTCGGTGAACTCGGAAATACCCATGCGCCATTTCTTCCAACTTGAGAGTAGAGGAACTAAGGAAAATTATATTATCAGTGTTCCAAAAGTCGGGAATCAGGAGGGACTTAAAAAAACATGCTAGTAAAGTTGTACTAGGCTGCATGACGTGACGATACCTGACCACGACGATTTATTAGGTACTTGATAAGTTGATATTTGACTTAATAGCTCGATTGATTCATAATATATCACTTAAATATTTTTGAACTTGAACTTGAAACCAGCACAATATATAATTGAGTATGATGGCCAATAAATAGAGAACAATAAAAAAGATTTTTGTAAACAAGTATGTCAACTTCATTTAATGACAGTGACAGTTTAGTTAAAACTTTAAACTAAATCTGTGGCTGTGGTCTGTGAAATAAAAAATTCGTGGATTTTTTCTAGATTTTGCTCTATTTCGTGTTGATTTGTCGCTAAATTGTTATTTGAAATCGCTTATTTAGAATTGGAAGCCTTCTATGCATGGTAAGCAGCTATGTTTGATCCAATTTGATAATACATGAGATGTTTCGAAAAATTTCGTCCATGATCTTATCCTTGCGTCGTCTGTTGTCATTAACTAAATAACTGTATCAGTTCACTTAACCCAATCCAATCAAGTAACTCATTAACTCTAGGGTCTTAAATTAACCAAACTCTATGTACAAAGTATGTGTGCAACTTACTACCTGTCTTGACATATTCAGTGCTCAATGCTATATCTTGTGACTCATTTTCCTTCTTTTTAAAGGATTGGTTTACAGAATTCCATAGGTAATAATTATTGTTTATCTGTATTATAAATTATCTTATTTCTATTCAATTAAAAATATTCTTCATAAAATGACATATTATTGATGCTAAATCATGTTTGTAGGTGTGAAAAATGACATCAACAAATACCCTGCAGAAGGCTATTGACCTTGTTACGAAAGCTACTGAAGAGGATAAAAACAAGAACTATGAAGAAGCGTTACGACTCTATGAACATGGAGTGGAATATTTCTTACATGCTGTCAAATATGAAGCTCAAGGAGAAAGAGCTAAAGAAAGCATCCGCACCAAGTGTCTTCAGTACCTGGACCGAGCAGAAAAGCTAAAAGAATACTTGAAAAAGGACAAGAAAAAGCCCATAAAAGATGGTGAGTCTAATTCGAAAGGCAGAGACAAAGATAAAAAAAGTGATAGTGGTAGTGACTCTGATGACCCTGAAAAGAAAAAGCTACAGGACAAACTTGAGGGTGCTTGCATCATTGAAAAACCTCAAGTGAAATGGAGTGATGTTGCTGGCTTAGAACTGGCAAAGGAGGCTTTAAAAGAAGCTGTGATTTTACCTATTAAGTTCCCTCACTTATTCACTGGTAAGAGAATTCCATGGAAAGGTATTTTGCTATTTGGACCCCCTGGTACTGGTAAATCATTTTTGGCCAAAGCTGTTGCTACAGAGGCAAACAATTCTACATTCTTTTCTGTGTCCTCATCTGATCTTGTTTCAAAATGGCTGGGTGAGTCTGAGAAATTGGTACGTAACCTTTTTGAGCTAGCCCGTGAACACAAACCGAGTATTATCTTCATTGATGAAATAGACTCCCTGTGCTCTTCACGGTCTGACAATGAGTCTGAATCTGCTCGTAGGATCAAGACAGAGTTTCTTGTGCAAATGCAGGGTGTCGGCAAAGACATGGATGGCATATTGGTTCTCGGAGCTACAAATATCCCATGGGTACTTGACTCTGCTATTAGAAGACGATTTGAGAAGCGAATCTACATCCCACTGCCCGAAGAACATGCTAGGTTGGACATGTTCAAACTCTACTTGGGTAACACTCGTCACATGTTGACTGAACAAGACTTAAAGACTCTTGCTTCTAAGACAGATGGTTATTCTGGCGCTGATATTAGTATTGTAGTTCGTGATGCTTTGATGCAGCCTGTACGTAAAGTACAATCTGCAACCCATTTCAAGAAGATTTCAGGGCCTAGCCCAACCGACCCTGACACTATTGTGAATGACCTGTTAACACCATGTTCCCCCGGTGATGCAGGGGCTATCGAAATGAGTTGGATGGAGGTACCAAGTGATAAATTAGGTGAACCTTCGGTTACTATGAATGATATGCTACGCTCATTAGCTACGTCTAAACCTACCGTAAATGATGAGGATATGGTTAGACTGAAGAAGTTCATGGAAGACTTCGGACAGGAAGGCTAGGTTTGGACAGTGTATTTTAAGATCCGAATTTGTCTGATAATAATGTTATTTTTGCAATTATTGTCCTTTTTAATGTTAGTATGAGTATGAAGCACTGTGCCTAAGTTCATTTTTGTTATGGTAGAATCACAAATCATTGTAAGTTTATTTCTTCCTGGTTTTAAAGCTGTTGAACAGATTATGATACAATTTAGACAGACTCTGAGAATAAAATTTGGATGCTTTTCATTTTAATCATTACTCATATCCATTCGAATGTTACTGCAGGGTGCAACTAGTTGGAAACATTTATAAAATCATTATTTTATGTATATAGCTTTGGTCTCAAAATATTTATAAAAACATCCCTTATCTTCAAGCTATAAATAGTTAATACTACTTACTAATACACACATATATATACCTTAGAGCTATATATTATTTAGCAATTAGCAATTAATGAAATACTTTTTATTTTTATATGAAATCTGATTGTAGTTTAATTTTTAATGTGTGGTGTTAAACATAATTATGTTCTGCTCTTTCTTCTTATCTAATGATTAGGTTTATAAAACTTTGGTTCTTATTTCGATATATAAAAATACGAGATAAACTCAAATATAGAAATTACCAAACAATGTACTTGAATAATAGATAATAATTGTTGTGATAAAAATTTGGCATAATTATTCCACATTATATTATAGCTTATAGCTTCAGAAAGAGCCACACATATTTACACTAGATTATTGTGTAATATTATTATAGGTACCCATATAATTATCTCATTGTATGATAGTTTTCAAGATATCTTTGATTATTGGTGTGACAGTTATTTTTTATTGGATAGGATCTATGACACTTCAATAAGCAGTGATTTTAGCATCAGAAATAACTAATATCTGAGCATTGTATAGATATATACATGTACTGTAACTATATCCTTACTTTGTTTTTGTGAATTGTTATTTAAGAGAATTAAAAAAAAAAAGCACCAACAACTGTTTTAATACCTAGGTCATAAGGCGCAGAATTGGATATGAATGGAATGCGCATATAATTCATAATGCCATACCTACCCACTTATCCCATTTATTAATAAATTACGTAGGTATTAGTTATCAACGATTTTCATGTCGTAAGCCTTTTGAATTACCTATAGAGAATAAATTATTTTGTATTAATATATTGCTTTTTGGAGATGGATAAAGCTTGATTAAACCCTTCTAAAAAGTTTGATTTGATCGATCATCTAGGTTTACGAGAGAAATTAATAGACAAACAAACGCTTTATGTAAAATTCTTTGTTTATTTAGGACAATCAAAATATTGTAAACAAGAATATGTAGATTAGGTTAATAACTAGCAGGCTAGCAGGTCTCGCCCAAGATGTGGAGTTTGTTTCTGAAAGAAAAATAATAGATACCTTTATTGTTTGTAACAAGCAGATTTCATACTGAAGATTATTAATTGACCTGTGTGGAGAGGGATAGTCGATGTTTCTTCTTGACAGTTATGAAAATGTTTGAGGGTTCATAGACTAGGAATAAATAATTATTTTATTCGTAGGCTGTAGAAGAAGTAAACATAATGTCTCATGAAATGAATGCTCGATTGGAAGTCGAATACGTCAAAATACTTATGTATTTACAGTGCTAGCCACGGATCTTGATGTTTGTGAAGTTAGCTGGCTTGCGTCTAGCGGCTCCCCGCCCGCGCCCTTGCGCCGTTTGTGTACCGTTTTTTCTTCATTGCGCAGCCATTTGTTGCTAACTTCACAAACAACTTCACAAAGATCCGTGGCGAGCACTGTACTGAGCATTCTGTGATAGGTTTGAGAACCTATCACAGAATGCTTTTTTCTGAGAACTCTGATTCTAACCTTAAATAAGTCTGTTTTAGAATATTATCAAGTAACAAGAGTATTGCCGCGCTGTGTTTAGAATTCGGAGCGGCTGCAGTGCAGAGCGAAAACGAGATATAATATGTACATCTACTTACTATACTTACCCACAATAACAGTCCGTTCGCGTCTGTGCGAGCCGATACTGGCAACACAGCGAAGTTTCATCCTCGACTTGGTCGGCGCTCGAAGCCCGAGCGTCGACACAAACAGCCCTTGAGGCACTGGCTTCGCACCGTAAGATATCAACCATGACCTATCCGTCACCTGGAAAGAAGACCATTATGAAACATGAAAGAATATTGAAAAGTCAGTTGATGCACTTGATGCACGGTCTTCTGAAGTTTCTTCCTCTCAAGAGGATAAATTAGTTTAGTAGGTATAGGTAATATGTCGCTATTAACACAAACCAATTTTCTGGAGACTGACGGCAAAGTACGGATCAAAAGTATTCGAGAAAAGAATGGAACGACCGTGACTTTGTACTGCTCTACTTGGTGGGAGCACTGCCGTGCCCTCAGATATATATACCTACTTTTGGCATACCTATCCGGACTCTAGGGAACTTTGTCCATGGAAAGTAAAATCACCTATAGAGGTAGGTATATGTATATATTCTCGTTATAAATATTGGTAACTATACGGCGTTTACCAGCGGTAATTAATAATAATATAATAGTAAAGTAAAGTAATATTTATTAACCTTTAAATAACGTTCGTTACAGGCAAGTCTTATTACATTTGAATTAATAATTACTTAAAAAATTTAACTTACAAATCTCATTTATATACGAATACTTAATATTAGTTGTTAGTTTAATAGTTCTCATGACAAATATTTACATTATGATTGCTTTGTTTAGTTATTATTAATATTTTATTATGGTTGTTCGTTACACAAGAACGATGATTCTACAAGCTACATTGACATATATTCGCTGAGTTTATAAAAAGGATTGCTTTCAAAAAAATACTTCAATTTTTGTTTGAATGTAATAAAATTGAGATCCATTAGGGACAACATCCACACAGAGGTCTTCGGGTCCCAAACTAGGCAAAGCCTGTGCTATGGTGACCTGATGACTGATATGCATACTTATATACATATGACCCGTCCGGGGATCGAACCCGGGACCAGCGGCACAGAAGGCAGGGTTGCTACCAACTACACCAACCGGCCAGTCCAATTATTTGATCATCCAACTTCAATTTTTCGGGATAAAAATTATCCTGTGCGTCAATCCAAAGTATGAGCTATCTTTGTGCCAAATTTCATCCAAATTAGGTTAGCCGTTTGTTTATCAGAATAGCGTGAAGGAGTAACAAACGTAGACACACCAAACTAATTATTGTCTTTCGACTTTACAGTATTAGAGTGATGCTATTGTACTTGTTATACCTATTTGACATGATACCTACTTGGTTACATGTGACCTCGAAATAGGTATTATGTCCTTGAACGTTGTAAGGGATCAACCAGTTACCTTGTATACATACTCACTTTCTGTCCGTCGATGACCCACTGTAGTTCCGGTGCAGGGAAAGACTTGGCTGAAGAGCAGTTTACGTCCAGCTGATCCTGCACCCCATATGTGCGGTCGTGACCACTAATGCGAGGGCTTTCCCGAGGAAAGACTGAAAGATAACAAATTTCGTCTATAGACATAAATGCAGAATGCTCCGGGACTTCAACCGAGAGGAGAGAACTTTGTATATCTATCTATCAATAACGTATTCAGGTAATTAGATTAAGGTGGAAATAAGGTTGTATACTGATGTCAAATAAAACAATACATTTCAGAATATGTAGCCGTTCTTATATGTACATAAATCCATTTGCATCCAAACCGCCAGCCAAATAAAGGTGATATAAGTGTTTGTTATTTTGTACGTTTTTGAGGTTCTTCCGTCATAAAGAGAAATAATGGCGCGTATACGAAAATTATGAGCCGTTACTTTTATGTTTCAATTTTGTTAGCAGAATTGAATTTCGGGCGGATAGCCGTTTGACGTTGGAATGGAAGTAGGTTCGCTGTATCACGATAGGCGTTAAATCTGATCACACCATAATGGCGAATACCCACTCTTTTGAACCCTTTGCTAGTGTAAGCGAAGGGTTAAGAGCTACACTTAACTTGATTTAGATACATTTTTTGTAGCTTATTATTTCCGGCATTTTCCCTCGAGCGTTTTTAAATTTAAGTGTCGTTTTTGGAAAATGGGACAGCAAAATTTCGAATAGGTTATTCGCTTCTACACGTTTATATCTTGTAGATTATATTATATTGTGGCTTGTGACACATTGATATATTTTCTCTCAAATTTCTAGGTACTAAGTATGCTCATGGGCTGGCTTACAATTGCAATGAGGTGAAAAGTTATCATCGAATTATCAAAGACTAGAATTGAATTTCTCTTTTCTCGTAGTGTAGTAGATTACACTATATTTTTTGTGTTGACAACAAAAAAACATCCATGACAAGGTACTGGAATTTTATTTGTATTCGGTGTAACTGATCTATATATATATATATAAATAAATACATATTTCTTATTAAATTATTTACCTTTACTTTAAATATTTCAACGTTTTGCTGAAGTTTTTAGTTTTTTCCTTTTTTATATATATTTTTTATAATTTATTTCTTTATTGTAAGTACACCCCGTCCTATACATTATTTTTTGTCAATATTTTCCATCCAAAGGTTACCTGGAAGAGATCGCTTTTAGCGATAAGGCCGCCACTTGTGGCACTACATGTAAAATTATATATTTTTTGTTTTTTTATTTTTTCGTGTCTACAATAAACTGTTTATCTATCTATATATCCTTTTAATTATAATGAATGAATTAAATGCTTACTCGGTTGATGTAAATGAATAAAATATTGCTGAATAAATGAATATGTAGGCGCTAGCGAGAATGCGGCCTTATATATAGAGCACGCTTTGGACAGGCGTGCTCTATCTAAGGCCGCATTCTCGTAAATAAATTTTCTTAGCAGTTCATACTTCGATACTCTCCGCCTTAAGAGAAGTCCGTGCATCTGCCTAAGAGAAGTCCGTGCATCTGCCTAAGAGAAGTCCGTGCATCTGCCTAAGAGTAGTCCGTGCATCTGCCTAAATGACCTCGTTCAGAATGACTTACTGAACCGCGACAAGTATATGTACCTAAGTACTTACAATAGACTTCCATAGAGGCTTCAGCCTGTGCTGAGTGGAAAGAAGGTGCTTCCTCCGACACCTCACACCGATAAACTCCTCGTGATTTCAGTGTCAACTCCCGAAGGTGGACCCGACGAGCTGTGGACTTTTCTAACTGGGGGCAAATAAATAGAATATTAGGTATTAGTAAATAAAAGTTATTCGTTTAGCAGTTCCCTTACTGACCTTGTAAGTTTTATTCCTGCGTTATACAAAAAGATGTTTATGGTTTAATGTAGGTATAAGGGAGGTATGCTTATGCAAAGTTTTTTATACAGATATCAAAAATCATCAAATATTAGAAAGAAATAATAGTTTGGATAGTCTATAATCATTAATCACACTAAAAGACTGCAGAAAAATGCTAGTGAGGAGGAGCTATGCGTCCGAAACGTTATTTGTTTATTCAGATAATTATATGTATGTAATATATTAGTATAAAATAGTGCTATATATAGCACGATTTTATTGGTTTTTCACAATTAGTACCTTGTGTCATTGTTATGTTTTATTTATTAATTTTTACGTATCGAACATTCCGAAAATAAGATTAGCTTGATCAAATAGTATCTATTACTAATAGGTACGAAGCTTCAATCGATACGTGAACTAAAATAACTCAGGCAGTACTCTGAAGTTATTATAAACTGTCTGCTATCTCAGGTCAGCTAGATTCGAAACCACAAAGCTTTGAACTTTACTATAGTTAAGTTGATGACACACATACCTACGATAATCTTGAAGCATTGACGGTTTTTCTGTAAAGTGTCGTGTTCAGTTCATGTACCAATTCGTTTTTCTGTAAAGTGTCGTGTTCAGTTCATGTACCAATTCGTTTTTCTGTAAAGTGTCGTGTTCAGTTCATGTACCAATTCGTTTTTCATACTAGAATAATATTCCTTGACGATTTGTATTTATTTTCATCTGCTTATCCTACTCCACTGCTGAGTACAAGCCACTCCTGATCCTGAGCTTCTCATTTCTAACCTTTGCGTGTAGCGTATGCCTTTGCTTTACTCTCTCACAGGGCACCCTAAATACCCTACATTTACCAGGTCATGTTCCCCACTCTAGAAATCATTTACCTCAACGGCTGTTGGTTTTGCGCAAAATATGACCGACCCACTGCCACTTCAGATTAACCATTCTCTGGGCTCGTCACATCCGCCACTACTAATATAAATAAAAGTGCACACAAGTGCATGGTGCCCTACACATCAACCGGCCGAAGTAATCCGACGAAAACTCTTTCAAGATTGAATGACTGAGAAGAATTAAATAGATACAAGATTACAGAATAATTCACCATATTGCCCATCTCGGACAGAATTTCATCAAACTAAGAACACTCCCGACTACATCATCTATTAAACAAAAAAATAAATAAAATCAAAATTGATTCATCCGTTCGTGAGCAACGATGCCACGGATACACAGACATACACACAAACTTATAACACCATCACACGCAAAAATGTAGCGCAATAAAACAATTAATTAGTAACTTACATCGACTCTAACTCCGTCCAATTGGTGTGCATGCTGCGGTGGCCTCAACCTCGGCATGTACCGGTAGAACTCCTCAGTATCCCTGTACCACTTGACTGAGTACAGTCTTCCGCCTTCTAAGTCGTAGTCGCAGATGAGCGTAGCAGATTCACCGCGCTGTTTTAATGCTGGCACCGATATGCCGACGACACGGAGGCAGATTGATACTAAGTGGAAAAAAAAATATGTCAATTAAACTAGGGGACTCTGAAAGAAAGTTCGAGACGTGTCATCGTTGGAGACATGAACGACTCATTTCATCCCTGATGAAGTTCACCGAATATGAACGAAACTATAGTTGGACCATTCCAACAATCAGGTACGCTTGAAAACCCGTCTTCTTAAACAAAAAGACTTTAAAAACTGAAGAAATATTAATTATAAGTCAGGAGTAGGTAAATGAAACAGTTGGAGTTGTTTGAAATAAAATGGTCTGATAAAAAGCACCCTCAACCTATGTATGAGCTAGTATAATACGAAAGAGTTGAACGACAATGTTCAAGAATTTAAGAGAAAGAGCTGCTTTCGTGTTCGTACATAAATAATATATAAAAATTGACTTCTCTATAAAATAAACGTAGTTACGTGCTATATTTTATGTTATATTGTTTATACATTGTTTATTGTTTTCAAATAAACTTTGGGCCATTGTTAGAAATAAGTTTATGATATTAAAGTAGGTACCCTGCGATGTTACCCGCGCCGCGGTTTGATTATCCCGTGAGATCACTACATTTATGTGTAAATTAAGTATCCAGGATCGAAACCAGGTGCAAAATTTCGTCCAAATTAATGTTTAGGTTTTGCGTGAAAGAGTAACAAACATATATACTTACATAGAAACTTTCGCGTGTTAGTAAGATAGATAGGAAATCTTATTTTTTATTAAAAGAATTGAATTTTTTTTTATTTGCGGGAAGAGTTTTTACGATACATCGTAGCTTCATCAAAGGGATATGGGATTCCTAAATAACTTAAATATCAAGGTACTTTATGTTAAAATGTCATAACGAAATAGTGATTGATGACATAAAAGTGATTTTACTTACTACGTACTCTACCTAAAAATATTATTGAAATTAGGTATAATTACTGCTTGAGTTTCCTAAATTTTATAATTGAGGTCTTGTAAAGCCTCATTTAAACACTAAGCATTAAACCTGCACGGTTATCCAATACTAATTTATCTAACATATATTTAGTGATTTTATTTTTATCACTGCATAATGTGCAGATAATAAAAGTATTATTCTGCTTCATTCTGCACCTGAATCAAAATTTAAAGTATGATTTATATCTCCCACTTTGTTTTATGGATCAAGTTTCTAAAGAACACTCGTTTCGTGTAGGTAAACTCTTAAGTATGCTCGGTAAGCTTAAGTTTTTTATACAGTCATATTCTGTTACATAAAATGAGTAGCTTACTCGTACATACCACATTTTTGAATGTCAACTTTTAATGAATATAATGTAAATTAAATTAGGATTTAATTTTTTTTATTGTACCTACTATTCCTTTTAATTTTTCATTGCTTATCGTACATCAATATCATTACAAACTGGCGTAAAGATAAATAATTACCCACCTTTTATGTATGTGTTTATAAAATAACAAATGGTCAACAACCGCCTCATATTTAACTTAAATATCACAAAAACACATTTTAATTATTAATTAAAACTTCTAACGATGTTGTGATTTGGTAACTATAATTGTTTCCATTATTACACGTTTTTCTTTTAAAAATTACACAAGTTTTGTTTAAACTTGATCTTAATTTAAGGTTTTGTATGGAACTTCCGAAGTTACGAATTTAAAACGCGTTTTGACGATATGGCGTGCGCTTCGTAGCGAGCTCTGAGTGCAACTGTTGCTAGTAGGTATAGGGAAGCTACATTGCTAAGACAGTATGAGCGCTACGGTAATAAAATTCTATGCTTTACAGCACAATATGTTTAACCCCCGACGCAATAACAACGGGGTTTTATAAGTATAATTTAAGTTATCGAAGCGTACGCACGGATGAACCAATTTATATTTATGTTTTTTTGTTTGAAAAATGAATTTGTCGGGAGTTATGTTAGCTAGGTTTGATTAAAATCGCCCCGAAATGACCGCCGCCACAAAATGGCGGATTACATATTTTTTCAGAACACCCTCAACGGATATCAAATGAAAGGGCTCAACTAGTAGAATTAATTATAACGTGTTATAAATATCAAATCCAAGATGGGCGGCACCAGAAAATGGAGTTGTCGTTTTTTGATCTTATTAATTTTACTTATGTTCTCTTTCTGTAATACTAGTGGAAGTAATAAAAGATCTTTTCTAAAACTAATACGGACATCAAAATATTGTAGATCTTATATAGGAAAAGCCTCACGAACTTTTTATTAAAAATTAGTATGAGAAACATTTTAATAAAACACGGACATTTTAATTAGGGTCAGATAAAATTGAACTGTTGACAATACTGATTTCCGGTAGAAAAACGGAATCGAGACATAACCACTTGCTCGCCTACTTCGGCTGTCCGGTCCTCACAACGCTAGTGGCTCTCATGGTAGTGGCATAAGATGTAGATATTATGAATAAGTGCTATATATGATTATAAAGAAAAGTAACGCGTGTTTGATTAATTTTGTTTAAGAAGACGAGTTTCCACCCATACCTGATTGTTGGAAAGGTCCAACTATAGTTTCGACCTACCTATTTAGTTAGTTACCTGGAGACCGTGCCTCAATAATATAGCAGAAATTGAAATTATTTCACAGGTTATGAATTTATTTAAAAAATTAAATAAAAATGACGGTACATTAGTAAAAATAATCAGCAAAAATAGTCAAACGAACACACGATTTGTATATATCAACTTTTCATACTGCTTTTACCTGTATGGCACTGTAGGTACGAAAGCGTAGAGCTACGATCGTAGAATCGTAGTGCTGTGAATAATTAAATATTGTGAGAAAACTTTAGCCAACAACGAAGCCACTGGACCTTATACTAAAAGTATAAGGTCCTGTGGCTTCTTTAACTGAAACTGTACCTAAACACAGACGAGATATTAAAATGTTCCGTTACTCCTGTATGCTTTCAAATAACTGTTATACACTTACGTTTCCTATGTTCTTAGTGTAAACTCGATATAACGACACTGAAGGAAGTATGTATTTTATGGCATTATAGAGAATTGTCATTAAATGGAGAGAAGTAAAATCAGACTAAACTTAGACCCTACCTACCTTCCTAATTATCAGTCATGGTCAACAATTAAAAACTTATAAGACCCCGTAGATTTTGTTTTTGAGATGATTTTATTGACTGAGCGAGTGAATCGTCTCTGCTTTGAGGCTGGCAAAATATTTTTTCGTCTGTCAGTTTGTATGTATTTAATATGTACTTTTGTACTCGTATGTTTGTCCGCGAGAAATTTTGTACTGTACGAGACAGGTCGTTTCCAACCAATCTCAACGAAACTTGTATACCTAGATTCTACAATTTTTTATAGCGCTACGATTCTATAAAAGTATATTTTATTTCTCATGAAAAAAGGTCTATTATACTGTGGCAAAAAACACGAATAAAAGAAATAAGTATTCATGTTAATGCAAGTTATTTTTTTAAGGCATTTAGTTTCTTTTACAGATTTTTTATTACTCTAAAATGGTTTATTGATTGATTTAGAAACCAGAAATATAATCGCAAAATTAACGTGTTCGCGAAGTCAACGGTTCGCAGAACTACTAGGTAGGTAATATGACGGATAGTTTACAAATACAGCTGATAAAAGATATAATTTGTGCAATTTGATTTTATTAGGTTTCAGCTATTAACATTACAAAAGAATCATATTACCAAGCAATTCAGTTTCTAATATAAGGTTTCCTCTCTACGAAAATTAATTTTCATAATTAATTTTGAATCGCTACGTTTTCCGCCTCCTTTAAAGGGAAAGGGTTGTATTAATTAGTTTAATGTTATTTAAATAGGCACTATAAGAGGATACCTACTTACTACAAAAATTGTTTACTTTTTAACCGACTTAAAAAAAGGATAAGGTAATTCGCCTCAAAGTCATTTTTTTTAATTATATGTTCTGCAATTTCTGAGAGAGCCTGTAAACCAAATTACTGTAAGATAAATAATAGTTTAAGAAATAAAACAAACACGTTTTAATACGAACCAAACTAAAAAGGTAAAGATTTATATAGAGAATAAATTATGTCTTCTTCACTTCTATTTATTTGGGAGCCAGCTAACTCGATCCAACATTAATCGTAATTAATCATATTAAAATCAAGATCTTTACACAAACTATTTGTGCCTCATTTCACGCATATTACTCAGGACAGATAAATAGAACAAAACTAAGTTCCCTGTAGTACAATCTCAGGTAGCGTATGGACGGAATACATGATATCTTTTGCAACTTTGTACATTTTACAGAGTACGCTTTGATGAGCGGCGACTGTCTGTAAGTAAATATACAAGTAAAAATGAAAATTTTAATAAGATTCAGGGAACACTTAATTCAAATTAAAAAAGTGTAATCAATATTTTGTGGTAACGGCCATCTTGAATTTGTAATTTATTATGATAACACTATTCTTCTAATCAAAGCCTTTCATTTGATAGTTGTGGCGGCAGCCATCTTTCTTTAGGATAAAACTGTTCAAGTTGCAAAAGATATCACAATAATGTAGTCCATAAAAGTATTATGCGGAACCTTTAAAACATAAAATTATTATCGAACTCCTTTATCAGCCGATTAATTTCAATTAACCTTACTAATAATTATATAAACAGAAAATACGCGGCCGCTGCTTCTGGCGGTTTTAATCATGTTTATCTTTCGCTTTATTTAATACCTTAATTAAATTATGGAGGTGAGTACGCCATTATAGCGGCCATTACGTTGTTTATGTTTTTTTAATAACTGTTCGGTTTCGGGAAACATCCAATGTTTGCGGGCTATAGGCAGCTTTGAATTAAATGCGAATAAATGATAGTATTTGGTAAAACAAAAAAATAAAGTAATAAATTATAGATGGCTCTGCAAAAAACTATTATTTAGAATTTCATTTAAGGTGCCTGTTTTTATATTGCACTAAAACCTTATTAACCTTCAATTGACTCTTAATTAAAATAGTCTGCGAAAGTTAACACAAGATTATGCTATTAGTAGGTAGTTGATTACATTATACATTCATCGGTATACAGATTTACGTAAACAGCTTATTATGCGGTCCCGTCCGCAATATCGTACCGTTTTGCTTATGAAAGTACGTACCCAGGGTAGGGCCAACTGCTTCTCTATGTTACTTTTTTGAACTACCATTGAAATATCCTACTGAACTAGCGTACATTACAATTTTGTGGTTTAAAAAAAAAAGACAACTTCAGCTAAACCGAGTTTTATTCAAACTAAGACATCCGATTTAAGTCTGTGTTCCAACTGTCCCTGCTAATATAGAAACCGACAGCCAAATGCCGCCGTACCAAACTTTCCCCATTTATAGGAGAAGTTAAGAATACTTAAAAATAATCGAAAGCTCGCGACGCGTGAAACACTCTGTATATTCGTAGAACCAGTCTAGCAAGTTAGAAAAAAATTACACGCTGGAAGACTGGATGGCTTCGTTCACTTGGTCATTAATATTCCCCATAAAGCTCAGAGTCCGGCCCTGGTTCATCCGAACAGGCCGTTTCTGATATTCGCGGTTTCATTTAAGCTCTGAACTCGGATTTGGCTCTTATTTTTCGCGCTTGTTTACGTGGAACGATTTTAATCAGTTTTTCCATTATTAAAAACGTTATTAACGGTTTTATAACGGTTTATGAGGTTAATATCTCTGGTTTTATAGGTTTATTTTATTTTCATCGAGTTGCAAAAGAATAGTTAACATTTTTGGACGGGATAAAAAATGATTTAAAAGAAAATTTAATGCGGTACTAAAAATGGTTTAAGAGATAAGCAAATAGATTTCCTGGAAACAAAGTGTTTATTTTTTGCTATTTAATTTGCAAAAAAATTGCTAAAAATATAAAAATCTACTGGTTATACGGAGAGAAACTCGATTTTCATGATTTATTTTTACGAGTAAGAGGAAAATTTAATATAAAAAATAAAAGCTTCAAACTGTTGTGTTAATCGAAGCGAGAGAAGATCACATTAACAGTACACAATTTATTTGTATTATATACAGTTACAAACAAAACTAACAATTTTAAATCAGGACACAGTTCTTGCGTTGAGTTTTTAGAAGAATATTCCTTATTTTTAAAGTGACTGTGGACTAGAAATTTTTAGTTGTTTTAATTTAAAACTAAACTACTGGATTGATTTTAATAAAATATATATGGATATATTTTATTAAAATTAATCCACTAGTTTGGTCCAGTAAATCAATAAACGCAATACAGACACTTTTTCACATTATTTTTAATATTTTCTCGAACGTCTCTGAGATATCAAATAATAAGCATAAACAATTATAACAAGACCATAAAACAGAAGACAAAAATAAGGGACAGTGTAAAAACCATAAGACTGTTGAAATGGAACTGGGCAGGACATATCTGCATAATGAATAACGAGAGATAGACTAAGAAGATAATAGAGTGGATCCCCAGAGCTGACGCACAGAGCAGAGGTAGACCACTCAGACGATGGGAAGATGTGTTCACACAGAGACATGGACAACGGTGGCGAACACTAGCTGGAGATCGAAAGCTTTGGTCGACACTGTGGGAGGCTTACGCCAAAGAGGCGAGAACTGCACAGACAGAGACCTTGACGTAATGATATAATACACGTGACATTATAATTCTTTAAATTGTAATTACCTGACATTACTAATTAATTCAAGTAACTTTTTATCTATATCTATACTTATAATCAAACTGTAACAGGTCAAATTCTGTACATTTAATATATTTAAAAAAATCTTTTGCGGTTATTAACGATAAGGACCCCAAATCTATATTTTTCGTAGTTTTTCTCTGTCTGTCTTGTTTCTCTGTCTCTGTTTTACTGCTGGATGAATTCTAATGAAACTCGGTAAACTTAAGGTTTATACCATGAAGTAGGATCTTATCTAATTTTTATCCCGAAACTCAGAAGGGGTTCCCGTAGGAGGGGGGATGAAAGTTTTATTTAATTATAGCTCAGTAACGCGTACGTTGATTTGAAGGATTCTTTTTTATTTTTTTTATAAGTCTTTTTTTTTGTTAGAAAGAACTAACTGAAATTAATGTTATCCCAGAAATCGTATTTAAGTGGAACTCTGTAACGCGTGCTTTGGTTTGGATGATTCTTTTTTTATTCCAAAAGTCTAACGGAATTGATGTTATCCCGAAAATTAGTAAGGGTTCCCGTGGGACGCATGAAAGTCGTATTTAATTATAAGTCGGTAACGCGTGCTTCGATTTGGATGATTTTTTTTTGATAGAAAAGTGTACCTGAAATGATGTTATCCGAAAAATTAGTGGGGGATATAACTAGACATATTTGTCAACACATAGCGTCCACAATTTTTTGTAGCGATGGTGACCGAGTAGTTAAAGGGGAGCAGCTAATGGTGTGTTGCGGCGGCCTTTTTGGTGAACCAGTGTATTCCAGACTAGGCATGCTTCATCTAGGGGTCACAGTGTCGCTGGTTTCTGTAGTCGTGCGAGCTGGTTGTCAAATGCCTAGCTGTAATGAACAAAAAATAAATAGGCAATCGGGATACTTACATTAGCAAAACAAAATCCTACGGGTGGAAATAAGTGCAGAATTCGTAAAATTAAATAGGCGTTTATGATATGCAGAATCTTAACATGCTGAACATAATTGTGCGAACTTCTCTCTATCGCTTTAATTAATAAAATTTACAGTTCAAAACACAGCTATCTTATTGTATCTTTTACAATGACTTAAGACAGACCACTGAAATTATGTCTCTAATTTTTAAGTCCCACCGCGAAGCAACCGCGAACGAAGTGAAGTAGTATGAAATTGAATGCTTACTGTGTGTAGTTGAATAAAGGCTGTTTTTATTTTATTTTATTTTAAAAATATACAATGTACCTCTACCTCGCTTACTTCGTTCGCTCTGTCACTAAGTCATAGTGAGTGTTATTTGCGAAACAGGAACTACTCAAAATATACAACGCCAGGAAGTAATAAAGACGGCATACTCATCGTTGAGTGTTACAAAACATTGTTGTGGATGCGTGCTTTGATGGTCATAATGCATGCTGAAAACTTGCATGTATTTCAGGTATACAAAAAGAAACGCACGTTGACATTCAAAATATGACACATTAAATTGTAAAAATCCATGTCAAAACTCTAAACAAATATTTAATTATAATTAAGCAATAATAATTTATTACCACATTCTGACTAGGTGTTTTTTTGTCTAATATATGAAAAATTTTGGATATTCGCTAAAACCAACGCACATCCTAAAATACTATAATAATAAAAAAAAATGTCGCAGGCAACGCCGCGAGTGACACAGCTACTAATATCAAAAAACTCTGCGTTTGAACGGTTCTCGTCTGATGGAAAGCGACAATGCGGCCTAAGATGTAGGTTTTGGATGACATTAGAAAATACTTTTTTTTGGTACTAACGTACGCAAATCAGCAGTGCATTCTATGTCGGTAACAATAAGTTATTGACTGATTCGATAAAATCAGTATGTCTTAACGTTTTTCGGAAGTACGGATCCTTCGAGTAGCATCGTTATTTGACTGACGTCGATAACATTCGGTAAAACCGGCAGTTCCACATATGCCTAAAAAAGAGAGAGAAAAAAATTATGTGACTCGTGATTACCTGATACAAAATGCACAAATGCAACTGATCACAGGTGAGAATACTGTAGGACATAATATTTTAGATATGTTAAGATAAAATATAATATTACCTACATATTTAGACTAATTATTAAATTCAAAACCTATACAATAAAATAAATCTAATTCGTCTTTACTTTTTTTTTCTTTTAATTTTTACTTGATCATAGTATAATTACGTGGAAGTAATTTTACTTCCACGTATCCTCGTTTCCCCCCTAATACTCGTAGTAATAGGTGGAAAAAATAACATTTTTCTCTACCAGTAGGGATAGCTCAGTAGGGATATGTGGAACTGCCGGTTATAACTAGTTGGATTTTCTACATCAATGAGTTATAATATCGTAATGATTTTTTTATTGTATGCCAGGGGGAGAAGTTTGGAGTTGATGTCATACCGCCTACCTTACAATTGAAAACTTATTATTTTTTATCTATTCGTAGGTATTCAAAAAGTGATTGAGTCCTTGTATAAGAAACTCTTTCTTTTATCCTGTATAGTGAAGTTTTTAGATGGCATTGTCTGATTGTCATTTATCGCATCTACTTGACAACAAACGTCAGTATAACATTTTTGAAATCATGCGCAGTGCTGCTATTAAAAAAATCTCGATTCCCCGCGTCACTGTAGTCAAATCCCCGAAATTCCCCGCTTGCTTAAGATTGCTTATCACAAAATAAGTTATATTACATTATTAGAACAAAAACACCATCTTCACCATAATTAATTGAACATTTGAAGCGATTTCTCTTGTCTATAAACAATTATGTAGGTGTATGTAGAAATAGTATATAAGCTTTAGAAATAAAAAGCAAACATTTTTAGATGACAGTTCAGCATCTTTTTGAGTGATGTTGCATTCATTATTTTAGTGGTGTTCCTGTATCCGCCAAGTTCTAACTAGATTTTTTGACTAAAGTAGGTACTTAAAAATCAATAGGTCTGGATTCCCCGCCAGTTCCCGATTTTTGTCATTCCCAGTGGTCTGCTCGCGGTAGGCCTCAAATCCACGCAAATCGGGGATTTTCCCTGCAATTGGCAACTTTACCCATGCACTCGATTGACAGTGATCGGAACATTCGATAAAAAGCGTTTATAACGTTTAAAACTGTCAAACTACCGATCGGAATAGAACCGTACTTGCGCTGCAGAGTCGTAACTATATCCTTGCTTTAAAAAGCTCTCGAACCTTAAAAGTCGTGTACACAGTACGCAGCACTTCTCACGTTTTTTCCTGTCTCTGCTTAATTTTTCCATTCTAGAAATGTAAAATTGTATATATATTAAGATGTCCCTCAGGTCTTTTTATCGCATAAGGTGGTTCTTGGCAAGCCGTCGTGTTAGAGTTCGTCTTTTGTCTCTCTTTCTTTTATTACTGTCGACTATTATTTGCTTTACTTTACAAAGGTGGTAGATAGTTATGTGTCTTATAATTGTATAAGGGCACGAATAATATTTAAATATTTTGTATAACTACAGGTATGTTCACTTGACATACGTGTTACTTATTCCGTCACGAATATATGAGTATGAGAACGACAAGAATATACGTAATCATTTTTCTCATTACTTCATTCTGCTATTTGAAAAATTAAATCGAATGCACTGTTAATGTTAGCTAATAATATCTACTGCTATTAATCAGTGTTACAAAAGCAGCTAGAATACCTTCTATTTACAGTAATTGTAAGAAAAGTCTATTTAATGAGTATTAACCTTTGTCCTTTGATGCTTCGAGCAGCTTCTATGAAACTAGATAAACGAGTAGGTATCCTTGTAATTTGCTTAAAGAGAATGGCAAAGGAACTTTGTCTTTAAAACTGCCTTTTTTATCAGACTTGCATTTCTGAATACGAAGAAATGTGGAAATGGAATTGTGAACTGTATTTTTCTTCTTTATAATTCATTTCCATCCGTTCCGATTTCGTTTATAGTGATTTACGGGTAAACGTGAATCGGAGAACTCTTTTGGACGAATTAAGAAACCTTTTTGTTAGTAAACTAAATACTTAGAGTAGCTTAACACTAGCTTACGAAAGTTTTCAAATTTTTCTTTTTTGTTTCTAGTCACAAAAATTTACAGTATTTAAATTCCATTTTTTTATGTATAATATAATATTCTGGCGAGTAATAATTCCTCTAGAAGCATTAACTACATATCAACATAAATAGTTTGACAAGTATCTGAAATGCCGATAATAATATTTCATTTCTAAAAGTAAATTAATGCGAATATGTCATGAAGTGGATTACAAAGTTTGTTTGAAAGTCCTCAGTACATTGAGCAGCAAAGTAATTAGATGATTTACTAAAAATGGCGTTACGTAACATAAAATAAAAATAATTGATAACTACGTCTAAAATAATTTAGAGAGAATAACGTTCACAAGACGCATAAAACTGTTCCTATTTTATTTATTTTTATAAATTATAGCCCGTAAACTTAAAGCATAAAACAAGAGAGCTTTATTGGTATCGCAACGGCTATCGACACTATAAACAAGATATCGGTACATAAATTTATGTGAATTGATACTTTTGAATGGTGGTGGAATATCTATGGTCCCAGAGATAACTAAAGTAGGCTGCTTAATTTTACTAGAAGGGCCTCTTCTAAGAAATTTTTGACAATTATAAATCGAATTGAGAAAGCTGTGATTAGAACTATAAAACACCATGGCGTGCTATTCTATCGTAGCCTGTCCTTTTAACTTACTTTTTTACTTATTATATTTTAGTTATTAGTGTTTATATAGTGTTTATATATAAGAATAAAACGAGAGCCTATTAAGACTTCGCTGTCCGTTCATCTATATGTCGTCCGAATATGTAGTTGTATATTCACTTTAATAATAAATAATTATATCTAAATAAAATTAATAAGGGTTGAAAATCAATAAATGTATTTTTTGCTGAATTTTGCTTGATAAGAACAACAGGTAGGAACTTCAACTTATGCTACATATATAATGGCACTGAACCCTTCGTGCCCGTGTCTGACCCGCACTTGGCCGATTTTTGCTAGTATAAATTTCGATCGATGGCCGACGCGTTTCTTAATTTTTTTATACTTTATAAATAACATCATTATTCTCGTTATTAAAGATACATTAAATGCTGAAACTTAATCATCTACTTGTCCAATTTAAATGAATTTGTACCAGGAGGTCTTAATGTTAAATAAATGTAAAATAGACATTCTCTTTTACTTTTAAATCTATGTTACAAACGATGAAATCTATAGGATGGTCGTACCAGTGTCGTTTGATGGTCGTTCTGATGTGTGGTGTTATCTTCAATAGGTATAAAATAAATATTTATAGGATTAGTGCTTTCATTTTGTAACGCAAAAATTTTATTTCTGGTAAATTTATTCCCATAAATTGTGCACTGTATATGGTCCGCCTATGTTTAAACGAAATAATTATTTGTTTATTTAGAATATTCTTATTGAGAATGGCATTTTGTTTTTCCTTTAGCATTTTGAGTCTACCGCTTTGGACACAAAATTATCTAAGTTATTATTATAATTATATAAGTGATTATCGGCTGTGTCTGATGCAACTGCTTTTTCTTGAAACATTCTTTTTACAATGGTATAATGACTTGCACACTCATAGCAACTATACTCGTATATACCTTGCCCATATCATATCATACATATCTTCCACATCTTAACAATATGTGATACAAAAAATATAAATTTACCAAAGCAGTAAACCTAATCTTTTGGGCAAATTGTCGTTTAATTCGCACACACGATGTAACGTGCCGCTAATACTTCGCATCAAGCTTTTTACCTTAATCTGTTCTGCAATATATCAGCGGGCAACACAATAGCAGATAGAAAGCTCTGTGAGCAACAGTTAACCTAACTGTCGGCAATTTGAAGCCGTATGAAATAGAATAAATCGACACACCTCATTGCTGTTCTAAATTCAACTACAAACCAACGAACATAAAGCTCAAACTTACTACAATACTTGAAACAGTTAAGACTCTTTATACGGAATGTGAATTTGGAAAACCGAAAACCCGACAAGGTATATTTTAGACCGTATTGAGACGTGTTAACGTGTAAAGTTGTATAATACAGTCATTAGCTGAATGATACTAAGCCAGTGTTGTCTATTGCTAACGCAGGAGAGTTAATGGTGCTAGTGTTATTGAAGCCAGATATTGCTCTAGAAATTTAGAATATGGTACGATACAAATGTCGCGGTTAGGTCATGGTCGTTTAGCTTTATCTAGGAAAAGTTAATCAGCGGTGGCCGTAATATGAGGAAAATAAAGCCGGTACATTTGTTAGCGTGGGCTGCAATTGCTAGTAGTGTTAGCGTTAATAAACAGAAGGAAAGAGTTGAAGATAGTGTTGCTTTTAATGCGATGCACTTTAGGCGCAAAGATAAGAGTTAAGTGGATAATTTGCGCGACTGTGTATATACTTGGATATTACTGACATATTACGCTTGGATAAGATGCGTAGCCACGTAGCCTCGTGTAAACTCCTAAACAATATAGTGCTATGAGAGTTCAAAACGGTTCAATATTGTAAAATTATCCAACGCTAAAATTATTATTACCATAAAACGAATAAACTAACTATAACAACAAAAAAAAAATAGCAGAAAGATTACCTATAGACCATTTAATATCTTCAGATAATCCAAACGTTCCAAACCACAACCAGTTGGCAGCGTGCCCAGAATGCTAGCCGCATTACAATGCTTATACGTTGGGCCAGATAAAACAAGGGAAAAGAAATGTAGCAATGCATCGTAGCATAATCGGCCAATATCGTAGCAAAGCGTAGAGCTCGCGTAGCACCTGCTACGCCACGATTTAGTTTGAAAGCCACACTCAAAGAACTCAAAAGCTTACACGAAATATGTTTAGAAATCCCACAATAAAGTCACGTAATGTACAATCGGAAAGACAAGTCATTCAACCTTTCTAAGAGCAATAATACAATTATTTGAAAGCTTTTGTCCTTCGCTGTACATTCATGATTTTGAATACTAGCCGTGTACAATCGGGGTCAAAGATGAACAGAATCTTTAATTTCTCAGAATGGAAGAGAAAAGCGAGACTGGAATATTTTTGCTCAGATCATAAATCACGAAGCTCCGTGTACCAATTTTGTGTGCTTTCGCTAACTAAGGTATTTGGTGTTAAGAATACAAATTATTGCTGATTCACCGAGGTGGAGAGATAATTTTCTGCGTAGTCTTTTATTAACGGTATTTGAATTTTTACTTTATTAAATAATAAGCATTTCAAGTAGACAAAATTAAGTAACTGCCATAATTTGGTAGTATAAAATCTAGTTCAGTTCAGTTCAGTTCGTTTTTTATTTATTTAGGTAATTACGTGTTAAACAGTAATATAAACTTATAAACAGTCAATTAAAATTAAGCATACATTGAATCTTAACAATAGGTAGTTAGGTACAATAAAATAAATTGCCAGATGTACAACTAGTACAAATAATTAAAATAACGAAATATTAATGTATATGATAAAAATTGTCCAATAAACATATTTGACAGTAATAAAATGAGTAAATTAATATTTTTAAATAAAATTATAGCAAATGAACGGTCTTTAATTACAATTTTAGTTACAAGAAGCAGCCGTTTCAATATCCCGCCATGCATTTTTATCCTTTATGAATCCTCGGTGCTAGTATAGTATATGGTATAGTAAGCTTTTTGTATTAACTATTTTTTTATTTTCATTTTAAATATGTTGTCTCTGAGACTAGTTAAAGTCTCAGGAAGGATATTATAAAATTTTATTGCATTGATACTGTACGACTTTTGAATTTTCCTAAGCCTAAATTTATACCAGTCTGGCATTAGGTACGACAGAGCAATCTCTAATTTTCCTCAAGGCATAGGCAGCTGAACTTAGCTTAAAACACATTTTTTTTTATATGAGGCCCCCATTGCAACTTTGTATCAAGTGTTAACCCTAAAAACTTGGTATTTTTTGAAAAATTCAATGTGCTATTATTAATTTTAGGGGGGTTTACAGTTCTATTATTAACTAGGGTAAAATTCAGGGATTTTTTTTTATTTGTATCCAATGCTAAATTGTTATTGCTAAACCACTGTGATACTTTGTTAAGTATCTCATTTATTTCTTTGACATCCTTAGTTTTGCGGTTGATTTTTAACAATAGCGATGTGTCATCCGCAAACAAAATAATTTTAGCATACTTTTGGGCGAAAAACGGCAGATCATTAATGTATACCAAAAAGAGAAAAGGTCCTAGAATAGAATCCTGAGGAACGCCTACCCCTACAGTCATAGCGTCAGATAGCATACCATCAGCATCAACTTGCATATTCCTAGCTGATAAATACGACTTAATCAGAGATAGCGACATACCTCTTACCCCGTAATGTTCAAGTTTGTCTTACAATATACATTGATTTGATTTACACAGTCAAATGCCATAGAAAGGTCGCAAAATACACCGATTATGTCTTGAGGTTTTTACCACGCGTCATAGATGTGATCAACAAAACTTGTCACTGCGTCAGTTGTGGATCTGCCCTTAGAAAACCCATACTGGTTTGCATACAAAACGCCTTTACAATAAAAAAGCAGAGAGCTGCATTAACGACAACTTTTCAAAATTTTTCTATAACAGGTAAAACTGAAATAGGCCTGTAATTGTCTAGTACTTTATTGCTCCAGTTCTTGAGCAAGGGCAAAATTTTTGCGCATTTCATCATGTCCGGAAAAATACCATTATTTACACAACTGTTGAAGACATGAGCTAAGGAGGGGTCCTTAGCTCATGTCTTCAACAGTTGTGTAAATAATGGTATTTTACTAGACGAACTGACGAGCGACAATTTTTACAAAATGTTTAGTGTTTTTTACTGATAGTCCCCAGATATCCTCCGAAACATTCGATTTTAATGCAGCAAATGTTTTTACAATTGTCACCGATATAACTGGTGGAAAAAGAAGTCGGCTGAGTTTCGGGACACATTTTCTTTAACATAAGCTATAGCGTTATTCTGGCTTGTACATAGATATTTAGTGGTTTCTAAGGGTACATTAATAAAAAAGGTAGCGAATTTATTGGAAACTTTTTATTATCATCGATTAAAGTTCCATCGTGTAATAGTCTAATCTTGTTTAATGATAGACCAAACCGTCTTTACTTTATTTAAAGAGTTACTTATTGTACTCTTGACATGTAACATATTCGCTTGTTTGCATACTTTTTTAAAAACCTTACTATAATTCCTGACATAGTTTAAAAAAGTTTCATCAAACCTAGAAAAAATTATAGAGTCTGTCCCTGCTTTTTACTATGCCTTTTGTTGACCAATCATTGAAAGAGGGTTTAGTTTTTTAATACATTTTTTTTCGGATAATGTTGTTCATAATTCTATTGAATATGTAAGAATGGCCTAATTAATTAATTAATGGCCCCTACCTGGGTCAGCGCATTGGTATTGCCATTCAACGAGGCAATGGGGCCAGCATTTTGGGTACTCTACCAACTGGCAGTGGTTTAGATTTAAGTTAGTTTTAATTTTTGGATATTGCTTTTGTACATATAGTTTACTAGCTGACCCGGCCACGCGTTGCTGTGGCTAAAGTTTTTAGTAGATTTACCATAGCAGCGCCATCTATTGATTACTTACTCAACCCAGTCGAAAGGTATCGACATCTGTTAGAATCATTTGGAGTTAACAGATAATTGTGACTGTCAAATAATAACAGACAAATAATTAGCAATAAATTAAAATTGCGACTATAATTTGAGATTTAAACTATCCTATTTCTCAAGTTGGATTGAACTGCACATGGTGTGCGAATTTTATTATAATCGGTTAAATGGTTTAGGAGCCCATTGAGGACAAACATTGTGACACGAGATTTATATATATTAAGATAACGTTGTATAGTTTTAGTTAAAGTTTTATCATGTTTTATAAGTTTGTGCAATAAAATAACCATGTAAGAAATTAAGTTATATTTATCATTAGGACTGCTATCTTCACTAATTGTGTTATGATATATCTCTATTTCTTTGCCAATTATTTGTTTAAACAGTTTCTTTTTTATGTGACGTGACACAACGCCGCGTGCATATACAATTGGTTCGAATGTTTTTACTGGTATCGAAACTCAAACTGATGATTTGACCTGTATGATCTGAAGTGAAGTTGTGTATAATCGATTTATCCAGTACAGTAACATCGGAGTTAGTAAAAACATTACCTAAACACGTTGCGCTGGTTTTATATATTCGAGTAGGATCATTAAATAAATTTACCATATCAAAACTTTGGAATAGATTAAGTAAATAAGTAAATAATTTATATTACTTGATGGTATTAAGATATTGATATTAAAGTCTCCAGCTACTATAACCTTTTTTTATTTTGCAGAATCTTACTAAGTACGTCTTCTATTACATCTACAAAAATGTCAATATCACTACGAGATGTCCTGTAACACAATAATATAATCTTTCACTTCAATGCATGCTTATTCTACGTGGCGTTCTACTGAAAGATTATATATATCATTCCTTTTTTTAATATATTCCTTTTTTGATTACTATTATGGTACCGCCCTGTTTTGCATGTTTTCTGTCGCAGAATGCTGCTACTTTATGTTTTGTAAGTCTAAATTGCATTTGATGTTCTTTAAACCAACTTTCTGCCAAACAAAGAACATCAACTTCAAATTTTTCCAAAAACAGACTAATCTCAAGCTCTTTTTCATTGCGCCCTTGTATATTTTGGTGCACTATTCTGATGCATGACGCAGGTGGATCGGCCCTAAAAAAACTTATTGGGATTGGACGGTTACATTTGGCAATCAAGTTTACGCACAGATTCCTCTTTGTTTGTACTTTGACAAGTACCCAGTTTAGCGTCAAAATACGATAAAATTACATAAGATAATTAACTTTTATACCTATTGCTATAAATTGAATTACAATACAATAAATCGTCATAGAGGCTTACATCAATTATAAACACTATATTATTATTTAACGTCAGGTCATATAAATCAGTATTCAACATATATATATATATACTCATTGTAATTCTAATTGTTACTGTATATTCCAACTTTTTGATTTTTGCTTATTTCATTTAACAATTGTATACACAGTTTGAACTCGTAGACGTAACATTTTTGGATTTTCTCCAATGACCAGCAAACTAACTGAATTAGGAGATGCTATAGTGTTGCTCAATTTACGTAGAATCGCTTCTAACGTTGCTCCAGGAGTACACTTGTTGATGATTTTTTTCGAGCTGTGGTCCTGTAGGTTGCTTCCCAGACCTCGACCTAATTTATCTGAGTAGACCGTCAAGTCCTTGCTAAGTAACTTGGGTGAAGACGATACTTGCTTTGTTCCCTGATAATATCCGATTATTTTTTCTAAACTTTGTATTTTAATTTCGATAAAATTGACTGTTTGCACTGTCTTTCACTGTCTTGCATGTCATTATTAAATTGTTGCAGTAATTCAACCATTTCACTTTTTACTTTCTGTAGTGATTTTATTACCGAGTCTTTCTAGTTCAATTGTCAGCAATTTGTTTTCTCGTAAAATTAATTTAATGTTTATCTCATTTACTAGCATCTTCAGTCAATCTATTATGTTTGTACTTCATAAGTTCCTCCTTTAATCGCTTTATCTTCCTATTAAGATTCATTATTTCTTTTTTTAATACGCTTGCTGACTGCTTTTTAACGCTATAACGAAACGTTTTACTATTTTACTGTAATTTAATTTTTTTTCGTTACGAGTTAGTGGCAGAACTAACGAGTAGGGTGCTGTACTTTGTCTACAATTTGTTATAGTTGTCCGTTATCACGCTTAGTTTTTTTCCAGTGGATCGAAGTTATTTCTACACTGGGTTTCATAAACTCTGTTGATTTCTATTAAGTCATAAATTTTGTTGTCCATATTTTTGATTGTATTGGAAAGGTCTTTCTTCTCTTTTTCACAGCAAGCTAATTTCTTTCGTAAAATACAATTTTCTGATTAATGATTTCTAGAATTTTGCAAAATTTTGTTCTACACTTTCATGGGTAGACTAAACACCCTTAAGTATTGTCACACGTTTCAGTTTTATTTTGTATAATATGCTTCTTTATGTGGTGAAATTTTATAAATAAACTGGTTTTTTATTTTTTTAATAGCGTCTGCTGAATTTTAGTAGGTTTACTTTTTTATAGTTGTTTTAAACAAGACGATAAACGCTCTAATTTAGGACGACGGATGATGGTTATTTGGAGCATTATTTGTTGTCTGTGAATATTTCGCTATTGCGATAGCAAAATTGCACAACTGAATTTTCTTTTTGCCCGATTCACACGATAGCCTGACCACATAATGATTACCAAAATAAAATTCGAAACAAAAGGCCCATCGAATGATTGATGCAATTTAAATGTTGTAATTACGATTTGCGTCGCGTGCCGGATTTCGCGGTCACAATTTAATGGAATTCCTCATTTTTCATTGGGTTTGTGGTCTGGCTTGATTGATGTCAGGATTTATTAGTATTTTTGTATTGGTCCAGTGTATCAAATGAATGTAGATTATAAATTATTAAGGTTATTGACAAACGCCTTAGGCGTGTTCATAAGGCATGCAAAAAAACATTATAGAAGGCTTGTGGTCTCGCTGCAATACGCAAAACATGATAGAAAATGGCTTTGGCTCGCAAGCTAGAGGGCTATTCAGGACGCAGCATCAGCTCAGCTATTGATATCGGCTGATTCGGCTGGATGGAACGAGCTGGAGACCGAGCTCTGGAGACGCCTATGTCGGTACGAATACGAGTTGATGATGATGGTGCGCTCTGGTAGGCTGTACATTTCATGTGAGTATAAGTATTATTTTAACATATTAGACTCCGTCTGCAAAATGCTAAATCTTCCGCTGTTGTGTCTGTAATTATTTTGCGATGTTGTAACGGACATAACGAGATAGAGATTGAGCTAACAAATGCAAGAGATAGAGATTGAGCTTGTGTGGCGGAAACACGAGTGCAGAGGATAAGAGTGGCTAGTGGAGGGAAGGGTATTAGTTTTGTCGATCATCAACTATGAATTTAATCGCACGAATCAATATTATTTTGCCTTCCGCCTCCGTCTTTAAGAAGGTTTACGTTTCATCCCTATCCGAGTATTAAACCAATATAAATACATAAAACTGTAACACTGTAGCAAACGTTACGCCGTGGTAGATAATCAATGGCTACTCTGCGCTAAATTTTAATTGGTTCTAATATTGCGTACTTTGAAGGCAGCGGTTATTTCCACAAAAATAAAATGTGCGTTGCAGTTGAGTTTGCATATTTATAATGTATCTTGAAATTATATTAGTTTTACAAGATATTTAGAGTTAAATTTAGCAGAGTTAGTAGCGCACTAACTCTGCTATACAGAAACATATAGTTTCGCCATATAGTTTCGCCATATAGTTTCGGTGGTTAACTTTGTAGACTAGTAGAAAGACGAGTTGTTATATATCATTTAATAATTCAAACATATGATTATTAAATGTATAGGCGGTTGCAAAAAATTCTAAGAAACATAAAAATGAATTTTGATGTGAAACATTTTTAGATCTGCGCGATATAATTAATAAATCTACCAATTTTTAATTTTTACAATATAATAACAACATCAAATTTCACAATGTAACATAATATCAAAACTTTAATAAAGCTTTACTTGACAAAAACAGCAAAAATATTACCTAATTTCATAATTAACATGAAAATCCGCGTGCATATTCATCCTATTAAAAATACATGACCTAAATACCTCAGCGAGTACCCACAAGTAAAATCCCCGAGTAATGAGCATGAAAAACAGCGTTAAAGCGAGCGTATAGTTCGCGTAAACTGCGTGGGAAAGCCAGAAAGCGTCGAATTCACGCCAAGAATGAAAGAGTGGAATCGCAAAAGGCTTTTGGATTGAGAATGCTGAATCATCGCGGTGTTGAGAGCCTACGCGCTCATAGATTTAGAAAATAGTAGAAAAAGTAGATAAGAAATTATTAAGGTATCCTTTATAATTTCTTGTCTACTTTTTCTTACTATACAAAAAGTTAGTGGAAGCCTAGTCGTAAGGTATGAGTAAAGGTGACCGTTATTGAAAAAGCCACAGTGCTAGCAGTAATCTCTTAAAATTACGCATATCATTATTTTATGTCACGTAATATCTCTTCTAAGTCCAAATTCAAATTCGAAAATATTCAATACATATCCGCTATTTATACTCTTATAAGTTGCTAATTTTACTATGCTCACACTATTGTTGACACAAAACTGTGATGTCCCTAAGTTAATATTGGACCCAATTCTAAATGTAGATCAATAAAACGTCACATAAAGTAGAGGTTGCCTAGAGAAAGCATCAGATTTCGCATGTTAGCATGAATATTTGCATTATATCATTTTGCAGTATAGCTTTGCTCATGCATATTGGTCTTTCAGAAACCATTCTATATAATTTGAAGCGGGAAATTCAGTTCTCTACAGTCGTGCCACTACGTACTGATGACGCGCAATAACGAGCTAGGGCGGGCCTTTATTCGATAGAAATACTTGTATGAGAAAGTATTATTTATGGCAACTTTGAAGTGTAGTGCGTGAAAGGTTAATGGGGTCAATATTCTATTACCGGCAGAGGTAGGGTAAGTCTGGAGGCCTATTCAATAAAAATAAAGTACTTCGGTACACAATACGAGTAACTATTAGGTACGTTTTTTATTATTTGGGTTTACTTGATGTGAAACAATACTCTTAAAGTACGTATTTGCCTTGGCCGTGAGACTTTAACCTATGTAGCCCATTAGCCAGTTAATTGTATTTTTTTATGAGTTAATTACTATTAATACTTTGTATTGAAGTATCTTTCAAATTTTCCTTTATATTTAATTTAAATAAAATCAGCTAATTCTCGCAGCTTTATTACTCCATCTCTACGGTCACACCATAAGAACTGGTGCCTAATCTCGCACGGGATCTCAAAAGGAAGGTTGAAAGCACACCCGGTGTCTCGTCGCCTGATGAAAAACCACGTCGAGGGTCTCTGGGCCCTTTAATATTCACCCCCATCTTTGTCTCGGGCGATTGACGAAAATCGTTGGCAGTGTGATGTGCCCTAGGCCCGCCATTGCGATTTGTGTGCACAGGATGCATGTTGGATAAGGCATGCATAGAGAATGTAGTTTGATGTAGGAGCAAGACTTTCAGTGTGTGTAATTATAGATAGAATACTTAATATGCTTCTTGCCATCGATATGAAAATTAGCATTTTGTTTAAGAAGACGTGTTTTCACGCGTACTTGATTGAATTTCGTGAAAACCCATCTTCTTAAACAAAATGAATCAAACACGCGTTAGTTTTCTAAATGAAATGAAAAAAAATTAGTTTTCATTTTTAGTTTGAACATTAATTTAATTATAATACTATGAGTTACTATGAGGTAAGGTATAAAATACTATAAATCTATAGATTCATGTTTAGACTCATGTTGAGTCTAAACAATGCCAAACTTTCTGAAGAATAAGAAGTTTTCCATCGAGAATGATATTTTTTTATATATTATATTCGAATGATTTTTTGAATGATACCTATCATACTCGAGTTTGTAATTTCTGAATATTTAGTCAAGTATTCCACTCTTGCATTAAAAATACTTGTTGTTTTTGGATAAACATCGAACTTCAATCGAAAATAATAAATACCATTCTAACAACAGAACTTTTGTCAGAATATTACGAAACAATAACTTTGCAGGATTTTCACATGCCACTAACTAAAATGATAGTTTGTGTCAGTGTACGTTACTAAGTACAAATAATCTCTTGAAACAATACGAGCAAACTATTCTAACAGTTGCTAACGCCTACCCATTAAAACTTTCTATCCAAGAAAATCTCCGCACCAAGGAAACTGCAGCGGTTTCCAAACTAAAGCAAATTGGCTAAATTGGAACCGTTTTGTGGGCGTTAACTGAACTTTGTTACATTACAAAAGTTTTACGCTGACCGAGCAATTTAAGTTGTGACGTAACGACTTATTTGCCTAAACTGAGCCTAGCGTACTCGTATGCGGTTTGGAACTATACTGAAGTAATTCTTCATTATAGTTACAAACCGCATTATTACTTCCTGAGAAAAATAAGAAATATGTAAAGCTTATAAATAGTGATAGTATCCCAAGGATATGATAAATCATGACTATACTAATGATATGCTACGAACATACAAACGAAATTATAGCAAGTTTTATGTGTATCACAATTAAATTAACTAGCTATGCGGTAATTATTTATCGTCTTCTTTTTTTCAAGAGTACATTTACTAGCTGTATTAATATGTAATAAAAAGTAGCCTATGTGTTAGTCCAGGGCCTCAGCTCCTTATCGAATTTCAGCCAAATCGTTTCAGCCGTTTTTGTATGAAAGAGTAACATCCGTACATTCTTACAAATTTCCGAGTTTTTAATATTAGTAGCTCTAGCTTGGCCCTGCGGTGTTACATATTAACGCAGGATAGTTTAGTAGGGAGGATAGGATAGTAGGATATCTACGAGTTACTATATCAGAATTCTAGCTATATGTAGAATACAGTAAAAAAACTCGTTGTAAGGTTGTGAAAGAGCATTTATGTCTCTTGTAGGTATCACAAACAAATGCAAGTAGCATTATGTTTGCAAGCACTGACACGTGGGTTCAACTACCTGTAGTAGTGGAATCCACGAAGATGTACTCAACTTGTTTTTGTTGTAATACTTGATTACACTGGCATTTGCTTTTAGTATAGGTAGTTGAATCCATGAAGACGTGCTTAATAGCAGAAGTTGGCTGTCTCACTAAGGTTCATTTTTTGTGAAGAAAACCGTAAAGTTCGTAAGGTCTATAATAAATCTAATTAATCTCATTGAGGCAACAAACAAATGAGGGACAAAAGTAATCTTGGGTGTACCATAGGACACGTAATCGTAAGTCAATGAGACAATCAATTGTTTTAAACGTCGAATTTTTTTACTATCATCCAAAAAAGGTCAAGGTATCCAAATCCATATATTTTTGGTACATCATATTAATTCATTTAAACCTCAATTTTGTTAGCTTTAAGGTGACGCATGTCAGAGACTGTGTAACCCGAAACCCTCTCGATTAAGAGGCAATAAGGCTACCATTAGAACAAAATAAATTTGAAAGCAATTCTTCTTATAAATTCAGTGAATATATGTCAATGCAGCTAGCGGAATCATCGTTAATTACATAAATAAGATTAACAGCTTAATTTTTATAAGTAATTTAAAATTTAAAAGTTACGAGCCTGTTACGAACTTTATTTAAAGGTCAATAAATATTTCTTATCCTTGTAGTTTGAAGTGCTTTTCTGCAAAAGCATTGTGATGCGGCTTCGTAAACTACACTGCCAATAACACTTATATTCAAGCGTATAATTTATGCATATAACAAGAACTACTCTCTCGACAGACATTATGAAAGCAATATTTAACTCAATCAAACTTGTAAAGCTAATCATATTTTATGAGTCACATGAGTTAACTTTTGTATGAGATTGCATCATGTCTAGACGTCTTTTGTTAGATTTTGAATTTTAAGTTATCACCTACTTTTCTGATGTCACGATAGATGTTTTATAAAATAAAGTATGTTTAAATGCTAACAGACTTACTGCAATGTTGAGCAGTTTAAGTTTTATTTATCTAATGTAGTGAATAATGGAGTTGGGCGCACTAAATCAACGCATCCCACGGCTGGGGATGTATTTTTTCATGATATATAGCCACAATGTATACAACGCTTGCCTTGCCGTTTTCTAGAACTTATACTTACCTCGCTTTTCTTTAACAAGCAAGCAACCTTCTTCGAGTAATAGTTTTCCTCATCCTCACGATGATTTTGCTTACACCGCTGAGTATCTGCCTACGTCATAAATAATACTATAATAATGTCACACTTAATTGACCGAGCGAGCGAAGCGTCTCTGTTTCAAGTCCGGCAAAATGTTCTTTCCTTTGTCAGTTTGTAGGTATGGATATTTGTCCGCAAGAAGTGTCGTATTCGCGGACAGGTAGTAGTTACCAAACAATCATGGCAAAACTTGGTGTATGGGTACTACGAGTGTAATTTTTTTTTTGTTTTCGGTTATTTTGAGGATTACTCCTAAAATTGGGAGATGTTTACTACGGCGGGCGCCATTTCGTGGCTGAATTCAATTTCAAAATCAATTCGTTCAGCATGTGGAACAACATTAATTAGGAGTACTGAATACAAAAAAACAGTCAAGTGGTTGTCGATTTTTTACAAAGTTACAAAAAACGTATTAATTTGTAAGAACTTTTTTCCTTATTTTGATATAGGCACCTATATAATTATAATTTCTATTTGGTATTAAGAGTGTTCTTGAAACCAAATAGAAATCAAATCAAGTCAAGTCAGAAATCAATTTATTGGAAATGTCATACATTTGCTGCAATATCGAGCTACCTTATTTGTCAAAGGGCAACATAATTTGATCAGGGAATTGCAGCACTGAACTGTTGGAATACAAACTTATTTACCATATTGATTCGATAATTTCTGAATAAGTACATACGATATCAGATAAATGTCGTAGTACCTTGATAATAAGCTACAGAATGGTAGTACTACCTCGCAGGCACAAACTTTTATGCGTTTATATTACCTTTGAACTATTTTTTACTTTCACCTCTTTCTCGAAAACCTCTTAACCTTTTTTCTTCCTATTTTGCATTATTATTTATCACACGTCTGTCAAATAATATTGCAATAAGCCGGTAAGTTGCTCCGTAGCAAACTTTCCTATTCGGCTGAAATGCACCTCAGTCTAACATCCTCAACTACTGGAAAATCTTAAATTTTGTAGAAACTAACGTCAGTAGCACCTGTATACTAAGTTGCGTCTTTTTCCTCAAAATTTATTGGAAACTACGAGCTATACACAAGTACAAAAATAAAAGGAAACAACTCTTCGCTAGCTTGGAGCCTGAGCCTGGTAGTTATGCCAGTTTAAAATTTTTCTTGACATTTGAACCTGTGGTATATACTACTTATAATGATTGTACTCCTAAGTCCTAATTTATCGAAGCGCCATCTGCTTTGAGTCAACTAATTTAACGTAAAATAGCGTTCAGTAATGACAAAACCACTTTTGAACCACAACAAAAGAGCCAGTCAACTAGCGCCATCTATGGGAGGGTGAATTCAGAGTTTCTAGGCTGGTACAACACTGTATTTTCCCCTTAATTCATAGTCGTTCAAACTATTTTATACAGATGACGCTGAAAAGTTGTATTAGCTCAATTTGTGTAATGTGCATACATCCATAACAATAAATAATCAAGTTAGATTCTTACTTATTAATAAATCTACTATTAATAAGTAAGGTTAGAGTTATAAAATAATATAAAAATACATCAAAACGTCTTAATTGCAGGCTCCTGGTTATCGGTTAGGGGAGTAGTAATCCAAAAGGGTGTCACTATACTCATCCTAAGGATCAACATACACTACGGGACAAACTCTTAATTCGGGAAATGAGCTATTCCATACAAAAAGTGGATCGGTCATCGACAAAATGTATGAATCAGCTGTTTTTTTTGTATTTCCCTATATGAAAAGTATTTTATTGATTAATTAATACTTTTAACTAATATACATTAGTACGAACTATATATTTTTGTAGCAAACACTAAACATGTTTATAAATAAATACCTTAGCATCAAAGAGGTATTAAGCTCTGACTATAGACGACTCTTTACTACAAAAATAGCGTAATAATAAATACGAGTAAACAATAACATGAAAAAAAACCTAAAAAATATACTAGTTTTTAAATTTCAGCTTTATCGCTCAAAGCGATCTCTTACAGGCAACCATGCACGTACAAGGTAATTACATATATTAAAGAGACCTTAAAATATGACACTATAAACTTTACAACTATAAATATAATCAATACTTATATAAATACACATACATTTCAGAATATTCTTGTCCAATTACGGAGTTCTGTGTTTGTTATTAGTGAGTAAATACAGTTACAGACTAGATCTTTGTGTAGTTAGAAAATAGTCGTACGAACCCTTGGCAATTATTGGTTGTAAAGAGAGCTTTTAAATTATTAAATATATTATTATGTAGGTACGTAAAGATTAAAAATGACTTAGAAAAAAAAGTAGGTTAAAGAATTGAACAGAATTCAGTTTCTTTTTTTTTAATTTTGAACATAAATTCAAAGATAATTTCAATTATTCTTAGTCATGTGCGTTTCTAAACAATCTTATAGTTTTATTTCTATGACGAAAACGAATCGTGGTATCAGCGGTTAGTCAACATTTCGGAATATACAGTTAGATTAAATCTGATTCCGGAATCCATGAAAATAAACTCCTGTTGCAAAAGAAAAAAAATACCCTATATTAACTGTTACTCTTCTGTGTTGGCTTTAAGGTTACAAAATGTATATTCCATAGTACCGATTTACAATGTTAATTAAACGCTAGTTATGTTCTCAACAACTAAACTCGCAACCTTAACTTTTTTGATATCCTAAATCTTGTATGTTGCCATATTTAGAATTCTCAAAGTAGAGTGCTAGACGTATTTCATCATCGAAATTAAGAAAATGAAGTTATACGATACGTGGGTATCGTAGCAAAACTTCCTCGCTTTTTGGGAGAAATACTTCAAACAAATCGACAAACGACAATAAAATTTGGAAATTATTAAATCCTTAAATAACATGATTCGGTAAATTTCGTTGAAGAACACGACCTGTACGCTAGTTTTATGATCCAAAGAAAAATACATACTGATAGACGAATGAAAATTTTATCAGACCCAGAGCTTCGCTCTCTTGGTCAGTTAGCATTAAATACCTATTTGTCTGTACTTTGAATAATTAAAGAAGGTTAAGTCCAAAAACATTGCCGCAGTAAAATAAACGTCTAAATAAACGAGGGTTTAAAAATACTGCCCACAATTATCTTACTGCTTGAATATTTCACAAATGCCACTTTTGAGAGCTCTAGACAAAGGGAAATAATAAAAGAAAACACATTGGAGGGTTTTCACAAAGTCTCTTTCAACGCGTTTTCGGCTCTTTGGAGGTTCATGCCAGTAACGGCTGTGGAGTATTAAATATAATTCTTCCTTTGTTATTCACATATTTTGAAGTATCGCTCTGGGAACAATATTTTGTTTTGTTGTCTCGTTATTATTCCTATAATAATATAGGCATTTTTTACGCGCCAGTTAGATATATAGAAGAGACAACGAAATAAGAAATATTTATACGAAAAATATCTAGAGATGAAATATAAGCACACGGGTACAAATTATTTATTAGCAGGTTTAAGTATAGCATTCACTAAAAATTTGTAAGCTTGGATGGCTTACAAATTACAGTCCGTTTTAGTATTAGACAAAATGTGTTAGGTTAGTCAATTAAGGTATTCTATAATTTTGTGATCTGCAGAATATTCAATGTGAATAATAGATTTTACTGAATAGGGACATAATACTAAATAATTACTTTTAAAGTGAGGGTTTTGCATAAAAATGTACCTAAAAGTAACGAAAACGATGAAATCTTTTCATCTTGCAACTTGCAATACATTACAGCCAAATTAAAAACGATATATTTAAATGCAATAGCACCTATCACCGAACATTAGTAGCTGAGTACAGCAACCTTGGTTCAATCCAAGCCAAACATAATGCAGCGAGCACTCAGGCGAGTCTACTCGCTCCAGTAATTGATCCAGTCAGCTACCGAGCGCTGTTTGATTTCAATTTAAGCGATGTTGATGTTCGCTGTTTTGGATGCGCATTTATCTTTCAACTTTGCTGCTTCGAAATTTCGGTAATGAAGGTAGTTTGCGAGTTTGATTGAGTCAATGATGGCGGTTTGTTTTGGTGTTGTCTATGGTAGTTTAGTGGTATCTATTGATGTTTTGGTTCGCCCAAGGAAATAACATTTGATTAACTAGTAATATTGCTCGCAAATACCTATTAAATTTACAAACTAGCTACCTGTGATGTAAGATCACACACAATCAATTTCGTTTACATATTTGCCTATCAGTAGAGACCTAAATAAATGTTAGCAAAGACGGTTAGTTTCATATTATGTAGCAAATCACCAAACCACAAGCCAGTAGCATTAAGTTTGGCTTTTTTCTAATTTGCCGTATATTGTGTTTCTAATATCTGGATGTTGGTACTCGCATAGGTCGTATTATTCCACTAATATTTTGATGTAACTTGGTATATCATACCGAGACCATTTTTTTTAACGTGTAGAAATGCTTCATGCTTACCGCTCCACCACGGGGAGGCAGAGCAGTTATGTGGGACTCTTACCCATTAAAACTCCACGGTGTCACTCCCTGCCGATAAATATCGGGACACGGGAACGCTAAAGCACTCATCTGCGACCCGCAATGGCTGTCCGTCACCGGATCCATCCCTTGCAGTGCAGAGTTGCCTCCGCTTGCAGTGCGCCAGACACATGATGCACTGCAACCAGTTCGAGGACCATACCGCCATGTGGGCGTCAGATGACCCCGTGTCTAGACGCCCGAGGTCCTCCTGCGACGGGTCATCAGTGGCCCCGCCGCCTGCCACTACAGCCGCAGCAGATAACCCTACTGCGGCCACACCACGTGCACCATTCTAGGGCTGCGGCGGGTAGGGAGAGCGCATCTTAATACCAACAGTCCTCTCCCGCCACGGCCCCATCCTCGGCTGCGCCGTCTCGCGACTTTACAGCCCGCCTCAGCCTCGTTGTCTCCATAAAACACCGCAACCTCCGGTAGCCACTCCGACAAAGGCTTAGAAGGCAAAACCTGGTGGAGCGGTCCATCTCGGGTGCCTCTTGGCTTCACCGTGCGTGGGTGGCTAGGCCACACTTACTGAGCTCTCCAGCCTTGACAATGCGGGCACTCTTGGGAGATCATACCGAGCCCTAGCGCTCTAATGTTTAAAAAATAATAAAGAATCTTATTATATAAAGAGCCTTAATTTTTTTATGATAGTCTATGTATCTAACCTCTGTGCTCTAGCACTAATAAAAAATCAAAGCTATTCGCAATATGATTTACTTTTAACTTTTTAAGTCAAATGTGAGAATACATTATGCCCAATGTATAACATAAACCAAGACTATCTATCTCGTAGTCTCGTAGTCATTAGCCTCACGATTCTTGACGATCTCAGTTTACAGTCCATAATTTCACGTCCGCCCAACAAAACCAACATAATAATGTACACTGGCCTGCTGAGCACAGTGTGCTTAACACAATGCAGCGCACACCCAAGCATGGTTAGATTGGTTAGCTCGCCAGTCAGCGCTAATTGGCAACCGGCTGGAGATCGGTTTGATCCCACGTCAGCGCTGCTTCAACTGATTAGACATTCTACAGAATTACGGCTCTATGTTTGTTGATAGCAGCTATATTTCACATTTTGTACATGAAATCACTAATTATCATATACGATAAAATATAATGTATGCTAATGATACATTATTGATTTATCAAATATGACATTTGTGGCGAACGGTTCAATTTGCAGGCTTTTTACAAAGTCATGTGATGAAATAATAACATTACAAATCTAAAAGATTAAATATTTTTGTACGCAAATAATACGTGTTGTAGTAATAATTATGACACTTTCACGCATATTTCGAAAGACGTTTACCATATTGGCCAGATATGAAACATGTCCTTAGTAGTGTAACTGCGTATAACTAATCAACACAATAATTCTTTTTATAAAAAGGTGCAGGTCCATTACGCCCGATGCCAATATAACTTTTTCATTTATTTCGGTTTAAAATCAAACCTATTGACCGATTATTAGTAAGCAATTAATGTTTTAGTAATTAAGTAGGCTGAACGTGCTGCATGATGCAGAATCGTGTGTAAGCATAGTGCGCTGGCCACTAGAGCACGTCAGCTAAATCGGCTACTAGCGATCACGTAGGGATTTAGGCTGTATGCACAATGGTGATGAATGACGTACTTCAATACGTGAATTTGCGTATTTTACTTAGAAAACTAACACGTGTTTGATTTATTTTGATTAACATTACGGGTCTTCACGCGTACCTTATTGTTGAAAAGGTCAAACTATAGTTTCGTTCACATTCGGTAACTCATTTCAACCCTAATAAAGTTTACCGAATGTGAACGAAATTATAGTTGGACCTGTCCATCAATCAGGTAAGCGTGAAAACCCGTATTGTCAAAGAAAAGGTACATTTGCGTTATAATTGTTTTACGTCTAAGTTAACTTATTTGGTGATCTTCCTCAGAGATTAAAGGAGAAAGTCGAGTTATTATCGATGTAAAATACAGTCAAATTGAGTACACAATGTTATAATACGTGCTTTAAAAAATAGACAAGGCAAAATAGAGAATCAGCTCCAAGGCTTGCTATTTATATTAACCCAACAACACAAATAGTTATTAATAAACTGTAATGCGGATGATATAAATTAAGTCTTATTACGTTTTAGTATTGTTCTAGTGCTAATTAAATGAAATATAATGATTTGCCACACCTAATTTTAATGATTTCCTGTCGTTTTTCGATATAAATGCATAGCTAGCAGAACAAAGGTTGCAAGAGCTACCTCTGTAAGAATTTTCTACTCACTACGGCAGAGCTCCGCTGTTTGGTTTCAATTTAGCGCCGATGATGTTAGTACCAGATGCACATTATCAGGCCATTTGCCTGACGACTTTGTAGAGTCGTTATGAGGGTAGTTTGCTTGCAGTTCTAATTGAAATATTAGTTAAGAGGAATGCTGCTCATCGATCGAGTTGATTCTAGTCCCGTGTAGGTGGTGTCACACCTAAGGAAAGAATTGATGCTTCGTCTCGTTTTAGCGACTTTCCATAAAAGAAAGAGGTGTTTTTTATGTTAGTTACCTAATTTCTCTGAGGTGGCTGGACCGATTTGAAAAATTCTTTATATGTTTGAAAGGCAGTGGTCCCATTTAAATTTTATCAATTTGTCCCGGGGTTCAATTTTTTTTTAAATAGCTGCACATGTTCGACCGGCAGCTGCCGTAATGAAAGTCAGTAATCATCCCTTTTTCAAAAGGTATTATGCTAATCTCTATTCACTTGCCCTGACTTACAAATACATTTGACTAATCTTTTTATGTTTTAATTACTGCTTGAGACTGTATTTTACTGTCGGCGTTTACGTACGCAGTTAGTGGTACCTTGTCTTGTTTTCTCAAGTTACAACTGTAATGGATATATGCTAGACAGAGAATCCACTCAAAGGGTAGGCTCAAACAACGTTACGCTAGTAGCAACTGACTTGCCCTCCATTTCGGCTTTGTCGACTCGACTCAGTAAAGTCTATAAGCACGACCAGTAAACCGTAAATTATAGGCTCCGTGCACAACTATGCTGAAATTTAATTAAAATGCTGCAGTTTATTAGTAAGCAATTAATGTTTTAGTAATTAAGTAGGCTGAACGTGCTGCATGATGCAGAATCGTGTGTAAGCATAGTGCGCTGGCCACTAGAGCACGTCAGCTAAATCGGCTACTAGCGATCACGTAGGGATTTAGGCTGTATGCACAATGGTGATGAATGACGTACTTCAATACGTGAATTTGCGTATTTTACTTAGAAAACTAACACGTGTTTGATTTATTTTGATTAACATTACGGGTCTTCACGCGTACCTTATTGTTGAAAAGGTCAAACTATAGTTTCGTTCACATTCGGTAACTCATTTCAACCCTAATAAAGTTTACCGAATGTGAACGAAATTATAGTTGGACCTGTCCATCAATCAGGTAAGCGTGAAAACCCGTATTGTCAAAGAAAAGGTACATTTGCGTTATAATTGTTTTACGACTAAGTTAACTCATTTGGTGATTTTCCTCAGAGATTAAAGGAGAAAGTCGAGTTATTATCGATGTCACTTGCAAACGTGCGCTGCAAGTATTAGAAACTAGGTATTAGTTAGTAGTATTAATTGACATAAAAGTATTTATCAACACATTCATTATTCTAAGAGAGTAAAATTCCTCTATGTCAGAATTATAAAAGTTGTCAAGCTAAGAGAATCTTAAAAATAACATTCGAATAGTTACCTACTTACTGTAGTATACAGAGCAACAAAGACGACACGAGTGGCTCTAAAATTCAGACCGAGCACCACATAATACTAAGCTCGCAAACGGAAAAATCCACTTTGTGCTGCATTAGTTAAAACTTGCCTCAGTTGTGCCACAGTTATTTTTGCATTTCTGTCCGACGATTCGTAAGTACATGCAAAGCAAAAGACGCAAAGTGGTCGTAATTACGCACGAGGCGAGGTTTATTTGCGTCATTACGCGGTGTTGTGTTCTAGCCTTAAGAATGCAGACTGCGTCTGGCATAATGCCAAGTTCTCAGCACTAGTGCCCACTTAGTGCGACGGCGAAACTGTGACGTCACCATGAAGCATGGGGGCATACCTACAAGTTATTTTTAAAACAGCTTATTGTTATTCCGAGCCTTAGATTTTTTAAGATATAAGGCCTCGATACAAGCATGGTTATTTTTACTAAGGATTAGTGTATGTGGCATTTAAGTATCATATTGAGTGAGTAAAGCGCGTGTCAGCTTTGACTCTGACAAATTGTTTCAGTTAATTCAATTTCGTCTTAATATATACATAATATATATATTGTACACATAAACAGACATTATTGGTCAATAATCCATCAATATTACACATTAAAACTAGCAGAATCACTAGTTTTGCAAAAAATACACACACAGAGACGCTATTTTTTCAACGAACGCGGGGAAACCCCGACCCTATATAGCAACCGTATGTGATAAGTCGATTCTACAAACAGTTCTTAGTTTAAATGCTTCTATTACCTGAAAATTACGTAATCTTACCAGGCACATATTTACTATTTAGAATTTACAAGAATCCGGCTAATACTTCGCCCATAATATACTGAAACAGTATAACTTAAACGTTCCCTACAACAAGCGATGTGATACCATAATAACAGCAAGCTTCCCCATATAATTGACAGGAATACGGGCGAAATTTTCCCCTTCAGTTAATATGGCGAGGATCAAGGTTTTACCAGTGACTAATCAGCCATGACGTGCTCACGTGTTGTGTCCCGAAATAAATACGACGATGTAGGTATTTTGTAAAAAATAATCGTTTTTATTTCAATATATAGCTAGTCACTGTATTGAAATATAAACGATTATCTCTTACAAAATACCATGATTACGTGCATATTTAAGGGATGTTTTCGGTAGTTGTGATATACATTTCGTTCAATTTTAGTGGCCAATTGATTGATATTGATCATACGGTTGGACTTAATTTATATTTCTTTAATTTTAATTACTATCTAATATTTAAAACTGTAAAAGTAGGTCTGTTACTTTAAGGTTAGTTTACTTTAGTTATTATAATCTGTTATAATATAAGAATTTATAAGATAAGAGGTCCAATTTTACGGCTTCCTGTTTTTATATTCCATGACGCTTTCATCTTACACATTATACGTTATTAAATTAATATTATTAGTAAGAGCAAGACCACCGATAGTTTTGTCTGATTTTACTGGAATAAGATCTTATCAAAGCTTTTTATATCGGCTGTCATGCTGGCATCTCAAATGCAACAAGTAAAATTTTATAATTTAAAATACCCCAGACTAAGGTGGCGGCCACTTTGTATTAGAAATTCGCATCTACATTTATTGTGCGAACTGCCAAGTTGTGGAATTTGCTGCCAAGTTCTCTATTTCCCGATAGCTATAATCTTGGTCTCTTCAAATCGCGAGTGAATCGGTTTCTTCTAGGCAAGCGCGCTACATCCTAGACCGCATCGTTACTTAACATCAGGTGAGTTCCGGTCAAGCGCAAGTTTAACAAATATATAAAAAACAAATAAAAAAAAATCACAGTGTAGTATGTTCCTAACCAAGCTCTTTCATTTGATACCCATATTGAGGTGGTTGTAAAAAATATGTAATCCTTATAATGCTGGTGGGTATATTGGACCGATTTTAATCAAACATAGCTAAGAACAAAAAACAAACAATATGAAAATCAATTCATCCTTTCGGGAGCTACGATGCCTCAGACACACACTCACACACACACAAACACGTCAAACTCATAACACCCCGTTGTTTCTGCGTTGGGAGTTAAAGATTAAACAAAATGTGTGCCTTGCACATGTTTATTATGACGCTTACCTAACCAAACCTAAACCTAAGTTTATGATTTGAATCACTTTGTAGAAGCTAGCCTCATACCAGCTTGATTTACTTATATTTAAAGCACTTTTGTCTCCACATAACTTCAGATACTAACTCAAATTATAGCTATCTAAATACCTATCTTTTTGGCTTAGCTTACATGTCCTCTAAAAAAATAAAGGTGCCCAATACTTACCTATCAAGACTCTAAGTTATGATATCGAAAACCTAATACATTTATTAACCCAACATTATAGGACTAGGCTGAGGTGTATCGAATCCCATAAGTACTCGTATTTATAGTTCCATTGAGACCTTCTCCTTTTGTTCCAAAACCCATCAACGGGACCAATCAAGTAAGAAATTGTTGATCCCGGCTGAAGCTAGAGGCTGCTCGCACGTCTGCCTATATAAGATAAGCTCCTTAAGGTTGTTCGGTAAGATTCCATGCAAACGAATTTGTAAAAATACTACTTCTATAAACTACTAACTTACATTTTATTTCTTACAACTTTAAGAAAACCACCTCTGATTTCGATAATATTTGAATGTGTATAAAATCGGTCAATTTTACACAAATTCAAGTACTATTGAAATCTGCTCTCAAATAGTGCCATAACAAACATCATAAAAATGTACGACCACAACTTGTTCACCAGAAAATTGTTCACCAGTTAGTACTGGTACTAGTACGCCAAGTTGCGTCAAGATACGGAAACTATCGTGTGAACGCGAGTGGTAATATCCAGATAATCATACAAACTGACATAAAAAACTGTAGCCAAAGTAAATATATAAGTTTAGGCGTTTCGCTCGCATAATCAACAATAATGATTATATCAGCTTTTACTAAATCACGCGATTCTTTCGACAAATATTAATTCGACAAGGTCGAGTTTCCATTTTGTATGGAAACACGACCACCCTTGTCAACCTTAAGATGCGATGGAAATAGCATAAGGGTTTTCTCAGGAAAACAGTTTTTAACAGCCACCAAGTTTGGAGGCTCAAGCGGGAGTTAGGAGAATTATAAGTGCCTTTCCGTTCTGAATACGTTTGGTATTTTGTTCGTATAAATATTGTACACTTTATGTATATTTTCCTTTCAAGGTAATACTCTACACGTGTAACTTCAGAAATGTTACGGAAATGTGACATTAATATTTAGAGTCAGATCCGATCTATTGGAAAGGGTTTAATTTTTTCCTCTTTCTGTACCATTTTTTTATCCTACACAGCTAGGTGTTTGACCACAAGTTCGTACTACCGCGGAAGTCAGTGATATTGTAGCCCAAGATGGAGCATGCCTAGTCTGGAATATACTGGCTCTCAAGGAAGGCTGCCGAACACACCGTTAGGTGCTTGGCGACAGATTTTACAACTTACTAGCTAGCCAGGCGAGCGATAAGAAACGCCCTACCACCATGCTATGGTTTCCTCACGATTCATTCCTTAACCGGTAGCTCAGGCTCTTTTTGCATGTTGCGTGGATCGAACCTCGTAACTTTTACCCGGTGATCGACCCCACTAACCACCCGACCATCATCGCTACAAACTTACTTACCTGTATGAAACTTAAGAACTGTTGCAGTTTGGGACACTTTTGAGAAAAATTAAACACTAACTGTCCTTTAAGGCAAATGTTGGTAGTAACTAGTATATTTAAGTAGTTACGAGTATCATGCAATTTAGTACACAGAAAAATATTCGAAGATTGAGGCTTATAATAATTGTACTCGTAAATAAATGAAATAAGCAGAAAAAATTGGACCATTCACAAATGCAATATACCTACTCCATCTTAACATTCACATAATTATACGATTTTTAGTATCGATAAAATCTTAAAGCTTTGTACATCTATGTATTTATCACAATTTGAATTAAAGGATAATGTCAAACGCGTGCTTATAAACTTACAAAGCATATCTTTATTCATCAAGTACCAATCAAGTAGGAACAGACGATTAGAACCTCGATTTTATGAATATCAAATACTCAATTTTGATCAATATAAAATTTCAAAAACTCCAATCAAGTAAATGTATCAGTTTACCAAAAAGCCCGAATGTATCGCTATTCCTTTTCCAATTCGAGATACTGATCTATGAACGTAAAACGCAGACTCTGCGAGAAATGAAAGACCAACCTTTCTAGATAATTGCCAAGATATGAACGGAACAATCCGTTTTATCAGAGCGGCTATCTCGAGTCATACAGCATTTCTGGAAGTAAGCTTGCTCGCCGGAGGAACCTGGTACTTTCATTAGTTTATCTTGATTTATGAGAGAGCTGGAATATGGTATGTGGTGAAATAGACTTGTTTTTTGGACTGTAGTGGAATTTTAGATAAAAAATACGATTTGATCTTTGAGAGTTTATTAGTTTATTTTTTTCACCTAACTGGCCAAATTGTGAGTTGAAGACATCATTTATCTTCAAAAACTATTAACATTCTCCGTCAAGCAGGTTTCCTCACGATGTTTTCCTTCAACGTTTAAGTTTGTGGTAATTAATTGTAATATGCACATGAATGAAAATCTCTGAGGTGCATGCCTGAACTTTCATTTGAAGTCGAGCCTTCTCGCTTGTTAGGCAAGGGGTATATATACCAACTAGGCTACCACTAACTGTAGCACCTGCTTGACACGATAAATATTGCTAGAGATTTGTTTCTCTTCATTATAACCCGAAATATTTTTGGGTCCCCACAATCCTTGTGGCTAAACTATAAGCTAAATTGCATACGAGTAAATCACCAAATTAAGTAAATGAACTTCTCTGAAAGAGTAAGATTTATTCAGAGATTATTAGGCAAGAAAATAGTGAGCCTTTACGTTTCACCCTGCTACTTACTAAATTGTTTTAAAATTTCCTTAGCAAATTTTTACCGAGTTCATAGATTAGGTAATCCTAATAATTTTTGCTCATTGATTTCTCAACGTCGCGGCTAGACCGTTTTTTTTAAATCATATTTGTGTATTAATGGCGCGGGATGAATTGAAGTCGGTTATTAATTTTTTTTTAAACTTTCTACTTATAAATTTTAATTAAGTTTTGTAAAGAAACCTTTACTTATTTGTAGACTAACGTCAGAAACATACCGAAGTAAATAAACAGAAAGGGGTTTCGTATTCAGAAGTTATCTGAAACAACTAAGTAGGACAAGTTTCCACGCCGTAAGCAAACTCTAAGTACACTTTTCCTGTAGCTCGCAAGTTCGCTAAGTAATTATTGCAACGGCCATTACTATTTATCTACGAATACCTACTAAGGTACCTAACTTAAATGCATTGGTGTAGCAAAGTTTGGTTTCGAGTGCATGTAAGGTTTAAATTTAGATCTTGGTTCTTCTTCCTCGTAGGCGGAGTGGTTCGAGGCTAATTTTGCTGTTTCAGGTCGCCCGCATTTGACTTTGATACAATGACTGACTATTTTCTTACATGTTCTTACTTTATTTATAAACAATTTTAGTTATAAGTAATCATGTGCCTTATTCGACAAATTGGAGCGGTCTATTTTGTTCATATTATAATGACATTTTATGCACTGGAATTACTTCTAAAATTTAATGATTAATTATTTTCACTATGGAATGTAAATATATAGAATACTTAGAATAGAAAAAAATCTACTTATTCTGCTCCACTTTTCTATCAAAGCTACGAATGTAGCTGTCTGATCAAAATTAAAGTTTCAAAAGTAATGAATTTCAGAGCCTCGCGCTACTCCAGGCACTTATAAAAATGCACCCTCAACAATATTGTCTTCAGGGATTTCAAGTAACTTATAAACTTAAAGGCGTAGACTTCATCCTAATTGATGGTTCTGAGAAAAGTTGAGCCATCGCTTACCGGTTTATTGAATGAAAAGTAATTAAGAGGAAGAGTTTTGTGAAGATAGAAGAATCTTCGGCTTCACTATTTAGAACCTTCTCCCAATAAGCGAAACTGCAAGTATTGTTTAACTTTAAACGGTTATTTTTGAATACAAATTATGACAGAGTTCCAAATTGTTACTCATTGTCTTGTGTAGTCTATTTCTGGTCTGTTTATTATGACTTTGTGGTTAGTAAGTTGTTGGTATTTGGAGTTGCTGGTTTCTGAGTTTTGTATTTGACTGACAATTGTACTTTTCAGTAGATGTTTTTTAATGCTAAACTGATTACGCTTTTTAAAAACTAAACGAATCAAAAATAAAAATCTTTTAATATACCAGTTATAAACTTACTTATCTACAAATCTTTTTTTCGAATACGGTTTTTGACCACCCGCTCGCACGACCACGGAAGTTAGCGACACTCAGGCTCTAGATAGAAATGGCCTAGTCAGAAATACACTGGCTCTCAAGAAAAGCTGCCGAAACACACCGTTACTTGATCGGCGACAGATTTATTCAAGTTGAAGGTCTGGCTAGCTACCTAGCCAGGCGAGCGTTAGAAAACGCATGACCACCATGCTACGCGTACGGTTTCCTCACGATGTTTTCCTTTCAGTACTTCTTGCTTCTCGTTCGGCAATCGACCCCACTGACACGTTTAGCTATCATCGCTGCGGTAGTCACGCAGATAAATTGTCTACAACTTTGCCATTATAATGTTAGTAGACAATTTCTCTGCTTAAACAAACATTTTTAGAAATAAAATATACAAATTTTCAAGTGAAAATTACGAAAATCGATTCGCATTGTGGTAAATAGAGTATAAAGTGATGTCGCGCTCACATTATACAAAGATTGAACACGCGTCACAAATCACACGAAGCGTGAACCTAAGTTTCAAAGAACTCCCTAATAGAATATCCTTTGAATGAGTTGTTCGTGCTTGTAAATACAGCGATAAAAATAGATTACAGAAATATTAGATGTACAAGTTCAAAATATTTTGATTAATTGTATAAGCCCGATGAAGTCCTACTGCTAAAGCTGTTTGAATGATACTATGAGTTTTTTTATGGTGGTCCTATTATTGCTTTTGTTGAATGAATTAAGGTAACCTAACCTAATGCTTTACCGATAGGTAGAGTAGACAGATAAGTCAGTCTATCTATTTAAGTCAAGAAGATAAGGTATCATCATCGTCATCATCAACCTGTATTCGACAGAGGCGTCTCCTAATGAACGCCTCTAAGCTCGGTTTCCAGCTAGTTCCATCACGCCCGCCGTTTTCCGCAAGTCATTTTCCCGCCTGGCCAGCTGACGTCCTTCATTACATTTGCCTAAACAAGGTAAGATCAGGTATAACTTTGGTATATAACCGATAAGTCACACATTGTTTTTTTTTACTAGGGAGGTTTTAATTTCCTACTCAATATGAATCTCAATTTTTCTTTGCTTTCTATTCTACAGCTCTTCGAACTGATGACCCAGCAACTACTTATATTTTTTACGATTCTGTCAAAATCATGACTACCTGACCGATTTTTTCAAGTTTATACCAATATTGCTTAAAACCTACGACGTACGCGAGAAGCAATATTTTGACAGATGAGAGAGCATTTGCTAGACTCAAAATAGAAAAGCTTAGCACACTTTTCTCGATCGGTCGATAACTTAAAATTGTGTTCCATACGGATTTGAACGTAGTTTCACTTCGGAAATGTATATCTAGAAAGTTTGATCTAACTATATTAGCGTCATGAAGCTTTCTCTCTGTATTGTTTCTATGCTTTAAAAAGTCTGGCAGAGGTGTCAAAAGTTAGCAAGTGAGAGCGTGTTCTGGGGAGACTCCAAACTTGACGACCTCTATAAATCTAACTTTGTTGACAGTGTTCAAAATGAGACTTTTGAATCGGGACATGTGTAAAGGAGTTTTAAACTACAAACATGGTGTAGTTTGCAACAAGGATTGAATTTTGGATATTTGCGCTGTCCGGTACTGATACAGAATTATAACAGCGTATCGTAATAAAACTTTTGTATTTAATTTTGATTTTAGAGTTTCTGTATAGATAGGAATATAATATAAAAACCTCGATTGAAGCGTTTTATATACTTTTAGAGTTTTTTCCAGCCGCTCGAAAAAAAGTGCTGTTTACAATAATTTTAGATATTTCAACGTAATAACTCGACATATTGGTACACTCACTTAATTAAGTATTTTTTTTCAAAAACTTAATGTTATTTAGGCAATATTATTGTCTACGTAAGTTCTAACACGAGTTTTGAAGTTGTTTGCTACATCCCTAAAACGACAGATTCAGGATAAAAAAATAATTAAAAATATTATGTTTCAAGCTCTTGAACATTTTCTTCTTAATATTGTCATGAACTATTCTCTAGTATAATATGCAAGCGCGCATTCACTCGCAATCCTTATTTTATTACAAAAGATCTGGAAACATCCCTGTCTCGCTTCCATGATTTATGTGCTTGGCATAAAGTTCAGCATCTGGATAATAATATGATGAATATCGTGACTCTGATCCTTTTCAACGTCTACATTATTATTAAATATCTGTTTGTTTTTTATATGTGAAAAATATCGTCATATGCAGACATTTTTAATATGACTAGGGCGAGAAGTTAATGATTTCTATAGGTATTTCAAATATGTTAAGCAACAAAATGAGTAACAATGCTCTATATACGCTGTGAAATTAATTATTCGATGTGTGTTCACAATGAATAATTAATTGCACCATTAGTGCTTGAATTTCCAAAAATCCTTCATTACTACCCCTAAATCCCTATAGTGAATAGACCCTCCTCTAGGTTCAGACTAACTGATTCCTAACGAATATATTAATATAATAACGACTTATTATTTAGATATATAAAGATATATTATTTTCTGCGATATCAGTTTTGATAAGTATAACCTCTACATGTATTCATATATTGCGGACATCCTCTGTACATAGAGACGCTAGCGTTTATTTACAACTGAGACAATAAAATTTCCTTCCTATTAGATAAGCCTAATAGACTAAAACTACTTTATTAGTTAGTACTAATAAAGTAGTTAGAATCTATAGGGATATCACGATGCTTTCATAAGTAGGGCAGCGGTTAGGGTCAGTGAGAAACAGCGGGGCGCGTTATATTAATACTTTCGGGTCTGATATCCCCTCTTAAGCTTGGGCATTATTATGAGCAATACATTGCCGGGGACAAATTGTTACTTTACTAAGTATTACGCCATCCGGAACCCATCTTCGCGAAGTTTGGCCGCCTTTGAAATAAAATCATTGAATTTGAAACATGATGAATCTTACTTCCGATTAATGGTCGTAAGTTAAATTGGATTCTTTTAAACTTGTTTTTTTTTTATATATTTACTATAAGTATAATGTGACTTTCAAGCATTGTATATGAATGAATTCTAAAGTACGTAGGAAATATAAAAAAAACTGTACTTATAAGGATAACTGAAGGTGTTAAAATAAAGGAATGAGCTAAGTAAGGTTTAATTAAGCCTTTATACATAATGTAAACAAAAAATAACACTTACCTGTGTAATGGAACGGATTCGTCCTTTATCTTTACGAATACTGTCAATCGCATTGGAAACTATAGTACAACGTCATTTTGACGCGCAGTTTAAACGTGACGTTTAAAGTCAAATAAAAAAAAAATGCTGTTAATTTTTTTATTGACACATGAATCAGACGACTGTCACTAAAAGGATTCACTACTTTAACACTAACCTTTGGAAACTAAAGAATCTAATGCAGTTTTTATACAAAATATTTGCTACTGAATATAATACTCCTATATAGCCGCCGAAGAGTTACATTCTCGGGCTCGTATAAGCTTTTATTTATACGAATGAAAATATTTTCATATCACGTAGTCTTAATACAGTGCATTAAAGTTCACTTTCTACTAAATTTAAGGTACACATATTGGTTGTCTGCGAAAGGAAAAATGTTACGCAGACGATATTTATTGATAGTTCACTCGGCATAAGTAATATTCGTAGCAATATGATCGATAAGGGTAAACAGGACCGCAAGTTGTCTTAAATCTCGAAACATGACATCCAAGTTATTAAGACCTCTTGATTATTACCAGACATATCATATAATAAGCAATTGTTTGGAAAGAGAAGGGTCTTTCAGAGTTGGTCGCTCTACCACTTCACCGCCCCGGGGAAATCTATATGAAAGCGAGGCAAATGAAATAATGCTTTTGTATGTTGCTTATTGTTATCCATATATCTAGCTTGCATGCCTATCTATTGTCATTTGAATAGGGTAGTATATAATACTGACATGTGGGTTCATTATTCGAATGATCATTAATCGTGGCGAGTTCTTCACATGGCTTTATGCCTTCAGGATATGGAGATAGAGTGGTACATTCATTAGGCAACGTCAGTGACGGCTCAGGCCATGTGTGACGTTTTTGCAAGTTTCAAAGCACTTCGTAGCTGGCTGGCTACAAGCCACCGCTACAAGCTGCGAATCGTAGCACTGAGCTACGAGTCGTAGCAATCACATTACGGCTCGCAAAGTCCGTAGCTGCAATACGAATCGGTCGGTAATGACGTCATCTGCTAGCGGAACACCGACGTATCGCAACGTTAGATCTCTCGCCCATCTAACCAAAATTGAATTTCGGCGCGAATTCAGTCGCTGACACGTGAGTGATGAATCACCGATTTCAAATAAGTCAAATTCTATAGATTCAGAACAATTTGTTGGTAAAATAATGAAATGATAGTCTGCCAACAAATTATTTCAAACAATTCTTCCGGGTTATACACATTTCAGATGTTCAGTCAAATGGACACTTTATTCCGAGTATCCGGACAATGTAATCCTAATCGACATGTACACAGGCGAGCCGTGTTAGTTAGTTACACAACCGTCAATACGGTGTCCAAACAAAACCTTTGTCCTAAGTAAATAAAACTGGGCGAACTTTTTCTGCCGTATAGAGCACTTGTGCAAAATCCCAATGTAAATTAAAGCGACCAACCAGTGGAAAACGGAAAAAATGTAGATACAATGTTCTTTTTTGTGAGGGGTTTGAATTTACGGAGAATTAGTGGAAATCGTAGTATTTTTAACTGTGTTTATATTATTTATTACAATCCATTTTGACCTTTCCATAATACTTTTTGAAATGTGATTGAGTTAATTTTTAGATCAACCCTATTAACTTTAGTAATATCATATTTATGATTTAAAAGCCTTTAAGCGAAGGGGTAAAGATTAAAATTTAACTTTAATTTCAGTTAAAGCACATTAAGTCTTAAACTGATAAACTTTTCCCAAATTAACAAAATTTCTGATAGTTCACACGACCTGAACGGATTATAAACTTTTTACGGCGAAATTGAGAGGATTTTCCCTCAATTATTAAAACATTTAATTTAATTACAAAGTTTTCGAAAACCAATTACGAGTAACTTCAGCAGATATACCTTCGAGCGGTAATGTTCCGATGAAGATTTCACGTAAAACTTTTGAGAAAACAATTTAAAGTAATGAAGTTGTCTTTTCGAACTAAATCATTACAAAGAAAATAATAAAAATAAAAATTGCGCATTTAAGCGCAATTAAGCGCAATTAATTTATCAGAAATAATGTTTATGTTTCTAATTGCAGTTGTTAGAATATCTGATTCCGTTAGTAGTATTGTGGATACAATATACGCTTTTAAAAGGTTTACTATAGTAAACATGTATCTTCAAAGAATAATACAGCTTCATTATTATCAGACAATTAAAACCAGCTTTGTTTTTAACAGACTATCTTCTGTTTGTAAATGGAAAATACCAAATTTACTTTCCAAAACATAAGTTGCTAAGCAAATTTAGCCCAGTTACTATAATTGAGTTGAGCTGGAAATGCGCAATACAGTTTAATTTTTGCCATCATAAATTATTTTCAACAAACGTTTATACAATTTTAATTCAACAAGTATATAAAAAAATCGAGGACCCGTCGGAGACTTTCCGCAAAATTGTAAACAAAATAAACGAAGCGACAGCAACGGAAGAGAAAGAATTTAATATCCACCGGCATACAGAAAGCTTGTAACAATTTGTTTTCTTCCCACCAACATTCTTTTTGGGTTTCTACATACTTATCGTGCTTTTTTCTCATTTATCTGTCGCGGTTGAGCAGACATTACTTTGATAACCAGTTTAACAACTCTTTTGGAACTTCGTCTTTTTGTTCATCGTAAAACGCCACGGTTTACGTCCATACATTTATCTTTTGTTTTCGGAATTGACAAAGTTACATTTTATCTTCCTCACGTACCATTGACCCTAGAACTTCTACCAATATATTAAGTACTAAGACTGTTAGCACCACAGTACATATATGAACATTTTACTACCTTACATTTAAGTAGATTATTCACCATAAGTTTAAATTCACTAAATATGTAGGTATAAGCCAATCAAACTACAATACTGCAGTATTCTGACTTACTCTCTAAGGAAATATTAAATTTAATTCGTTTATTTCATGTTAGATATTTATTTGGAATTGCTTGGGATGGTTTTTAAGCTACGTTTCTTTCTTTGAGTTTGAGTCACAATTTCCCATATTATTTAAGTGTAGCTTACCTAATATACCTTGCCTCTCGAGTACATGTTTGATTACACGTTATTAAGCAGATTGGCCTAAACTATTAGATTGGACTGAGACGTTTAATTGGTTTGTTGATCAAAGATCAAATCTAAATCCATTAGATAAGTGAAATACATAGTTAAACTGTTGTTAATGGCATCAAAGAGCTATATTACTGTTCCTCCATATTTGATTTGACGGCATATCAAATTTTAACGCTGATGTTAGATGTTATAGCTTATTATTCTTAACTAATCGAGCGAGTGAAGCGTTCAGCAAATTGCTTTTGTATGTCAGTATAGTTATTACTCGTGTAGCCACAAAATGCCGAATTTTTAAAATTATTTCAGAGAAGGTTTTTTAAATTCTTCTTCTTTGATCTTTTTGTCATCGTCTAGTTTCGACTGGAAGAAATTTTTCCCTTCATGTTGTAAGTGCCATATACCAGTCCATTCTTATAATATTTTACGCCATAACTTAAAATATCAAGAATTTTTCTGATGAAAATATGAATATGTACTGTAAAATAAATATTTGTTTACTGCCGTGGATGTATATGCACATTCGGCAAAAAGTTAGTGCGCGGGAGATTTTCTGTTTGCAGAAACAATAGTACTCGTATTAATAAAGCGCTTCAAGCGCGTTCGTAAGTCGATCAACAAAGTTCAGCTATTTTCAGCTGAGAAAAGGCTAGGGTCGGTGACCGCCCAATGGCATTTTACAACAGCAAATCTCATAGGTTCCTGCTCATTTGTTCTCCATTACCAATACGTAAGGAGAACCACTTACCAACAATTACCAATATGTAAATAAGGGAAAACTGTTAAAAATAATGCATCATAATTTTCTAATTTGATGTATGGATAACATCAAAAATTAATGGAATAGCTCAATGAATAACAAAACCTCACGCTGTTTTGGACATCAATGCGTGAAAAGCGTAATATTACTCTCCACCAATCCACATTCAAATTAATTGCAGTCGGAATTGAAATGACACGAAGTAATTTATATATATTGCAATTATTTCAATGTAATGGGGACGATTGGTTTTAGCAAAATAAATAATAAGATGCATCAATCAATTAGCAAATGTTTTTGAAGTTGAAAACATTCTTGAAACATCAAATTTAATTATGATAAAATGAATGTTTAAAGATGTAGTTTCGGAATCAAGGCTTAGAACGAAAATTCCACTTACTACTATTTTATAAATGCGAAAGTTTGCAGGAATCGAAAAAGACGCCACCCTATATGGTAGAAATTCCACGGACTCGCACTAAATTCTTTGCGTCGACTTTTATTATGCGAACTGCCAGGTTTCTCCTAGGCAAGCAGGCTACATCCTAGTTCGCATCGTCGCATTACTTCAGGCGGGTAGCAGTCAAACGCAAGCCTATTAGCTATTATAAAAAAAATGTATGGATGTATGTTTGTTACTCTTTCAGACAAAATCTATAATGAAACGATTTGGATGAAATTTAGTACAAAGATAGCTCAAACCTTAGGTTAACACATGGGCTACTTTTCATTCAGTATTAACACAGGTAACATCAGAAGGCTAGTATTTTAATATATAAATTAAGACCTGCCTGCGTCAATTAATAAAATAAAATGTAACCAACTTCTATTAACTCTTGAATAAATACCTAAATTAAAAGTATGTCTCTTTATAAGGAGGGTTTAGTGAAAATTTCACGCATTATCTATCGATGCTATCGAAGCCGTTAAAGTTGACATAAATAAGTTTATGCTACTCAAGGAATAAACTCATAATAACCTTCGCGGGTCGAACGTGGATAAAATTGGCATCGGACCGAGGCAGATCATATCATATGAAGGAGCCTTCACAGTCCACAACCTTTTATGTCCCAACAGTGGGATAAAGAATGATGATAAAGATGACGCAGGGAATCGGTAACCCCTAAAGTAAAATGTTACCTCATAAGCCACTTTTAAGACAGCCATCTCACTAAATGAGCTTGTGGTGCTGTCATAGATTGATACTGACAGACACGTACGTGAACGTTGCCCATAAAAATAAAGTTTAGTTTTATACACGTTATTTTAGCAGTATTATGTTTCAGTTTTTCTTCCGTTTTAGAGCAAGGGTTCTCCCTTGCAAATAATTAAATTTTTAAGTTGAGACAGCTATAGACCGCCAACTTGTCCATACAATAAAATATATTTCTTTTATACCTTTTAATGTTGTCCGATTCCAGTGGTTTTTTTTCATATAGCTAACACATTATTTACGAGGTTTTACCGTTTTATTTTTTTCTATCTTTTATACCACTTTAAAGTTACTCGTACAAGCATCCTAAGCAGTCATATTTTTGCGTTGATACAATGCCTATTAAAATACTAAATTAAAATATTATGCAGAATTATGCAGAATTTCAATATATTTTTCAAAATAATAAAACGCGGAGACCTTAAAAACATTATGGTGAAACTATCGTCACCAATAACAAAAAAATTACGTTACAATTTAGGGGGTAAAAAGAGGTAGGCCCGAAAGGAAAGTTGCTTTAAGAAGTTTCAAGCTCTGAACTCACATTTCATTTCCCCTTAAGGATTTACTTTCCGAAGATCATTTCTTAGTACATCCATACCCAATAATAAATACACTCCAAATATAATGTGTCTGGGTGTAGCGGTCTACATTTGGCGTTGATTGTGACCTGTCAGTCAGTCAGGAATTTTCCTTTTATATATACAACGTGTAACAGAAAGGTGTGATAATACTTAAGGGTCGTGAATACTTAACATCGTGAGGAAACCATAGCATGGTAAGGCATTTCCTATCGCTCGCCTGGCTAGCTATCACCCTTAAGCTGTAAATCCGTGTTCCGGCAGCCTTGCTTGAGAGCCAGTGTATTCCAGACTAGGCATGCTCCATCTAGGGCTACAGTGTCGCTGATTTACGTGGTTTTCCAAACTTGTAGTCAAATGCCTAGCTGTTCAGGATAAAAAAGGGTGTTAGTCTACCTATCAAAGTAAACCAACAGCAGAAAAACATTTTACAAAATTCAACAAAAAAATATTGCGTGACTTGACCGATCACGTGACCAATTTTGTATGGAGGGGTTTTTTTTATTGACTATACTCGTAGATGAGCTGGTGGCCAAACGCGGACCGCGTTTGGCCACCAGCTCGTCTACGAGTAGATGACGATGTGGCCGAAGATGAACCACGAAGTCCTAGAAGATACCGGTTCACTCTTACCTTGAACAAACTTAGATTTTAGCCTTCAGAAAACAAGACAAGTGGCAGGGAATTCCATACTCTGGCTGTACTGACAAGGAACGTTGATGAAAAGCGTTTAGTCCGACACATAGGAATGATTCATCTTGATTGGTATACTAACACCTTTAAGTATTGTCACACCTTTCTGTTACAAGTTGTAAAGATTAACGAACGGACTTTATTCGTTCAAATGCTCAATGAAAACAAGCTGATAAATTTAAACTTCCGCACGGTTGTTCCCGTTACCAATACGTAATACGGAACATTTGTTCCCCTGTTGTCTTTAGTTGTGATTGTACACTTGGGTGAAATGCAGATCAAGACGCTCTTATGTCCGTCGCCTGTTCACAAAGGTTATTCAGTATTTATGTCGTTAGTTTGGTTAATCGAACTATGAGGCTTTCAAATGTCATTAGTTCTGTTGTAGACGTTACACAGACTCTTCAGCCACCTCGATTGTACTGACAGTTCTTTTGCTACTCGTAGTATGATTAACTGAACTAGAAAGAGCAGAGAGAGGGATATCCAAGAGCTTACATAAAAGACCAGAATGTATGACTTGTGTAAAGATGTATATGTGTGAAAGGGGAGTGGATGGCGGCTGATAAAGTAGAAATGCTGTCCCGACCCCTCGTAGTGGGATAAGGACAGGAAAATAATAACAAAATAGACCAAAATATTATGATTGTACTTGCTTTTAAAATATTTCTAAAATAGATTTAGTGCGAGTTAATGTACTGCCATAGAAGAATATTTCATAGGTAAGCGATATTGGTCTCAAGTACCTCGGATAAAGATATTCGCGTGGTGGAAATGTGCCGGTGTACCTTTATCGTTTTGTCGATGGCTGAGTACATGTGATTTGGAACAGGTAGCGTCGATAAATGTATCTAGTACGAGACATATCGGGTAAGAGAGATATCATAATATTGTTACATAATCTCTTGTGTTACCATGTTACCCTTGAGGTATAGCAACTTTACACAACCTAAACGAGGAGTGTATTTGAGGTTTGTGTATTTATATGAGTTTTCTATTATTATTTTTACTTGAACAACTTAGAATTTATAAATTATCTATTTTGAGAAACACTGCCTGTGGGATTCTGTGTTCCATACATGATCCGTAAAGTCTTTAAGTCAAACATGGCGACAGTAGCGACTTTGGGGTTTCGTACCCATATGGTAAAAACGGGACCCTATTACAAATACTTAATGTCGTCTGTCCGTCCGGCCGATTGTCTGTCACCAGGCTGTATCTCGGGATATCTAGACAGTTGAAACTTTCACAGATCATGTATTTCTATTACTTCTGCAACAACAATTCAGAATAAAATAAATATGTAAGGGGCTCCCATACAACAAACGTGATTTTTTTTCAGTTCATTTCTCGATATTAATAACAACAACATTAGTTTTCAAGCACAAGTGGCGAAAATATGGTAGCCTCGGTGAAGAGCTCATTTTATTTTCCAAAACTTATCAAAGCGTTTGATCGATTGGACGCGTGACCAAAATGACGGTTTTTATCTGGCCCAACGTAAAAACATTACCATTCAGCGTGCTAATGTGGCTAGCTAGGCTAGGGTTGGAGCATTTGGATTATCTGTAGATCTTAAATGGTCTATAAGTAATGTTTCTGCTATTTTTTTGTTGTCATTTTGTTCATGTTAATAAAGGCACTTTTTATCAGTTTCTACTTGATTTAATGTTATATAGATAATGGTACGGAACCCTTCGTACACGAATTCGACTCGCATTTGGCCAATTATTTTTAATACTCCTAACTGTAGCGGTTGTATGCTTTATTAATGACACTCGGTCATTTTACTTTGTACTATTAATCAGCTACGCCGCTTCTAGTGACCGATAGCTACAACTTTTGTACTACGATTTCTGAAAGTAATGAAAAATATTTGGCGTTTGCGCTTACAATTTTTTATTCTTTATTTGCATATTTTTAAACACCCAAGAACAAAAGTTTTTGCCTATCTACCTGCAGCTAACATTCACAGATCGATGACTGAGATGAACTGATAACCTTGTTTTTCAATGTACCAGTTAGTTACATCGAAACACAGCTACGAGTATTTATACTACTAGCATAGCGTCAATTAAGGGTAAACTGCCGACTCTTTGTAAACTTGTAAAGTTGTGTGAGCAGCGATATCAGATAATGACCGTCCTTGTAGCGGAACTCCAACGTGGGCTAAGTTTTATGGCATTTTTATGACCGCACCATGATCGTTTCTAAGGTTTGGTAGCACTATAAGAAAAGCCTTTACAAATTCTGGTCAAAAGTGAGAAATATTGGATTTCCAAACTCATAATAATAGAAACATTTTAGGTAAAAAGAAATTGCAAAATAATTTAAGGTAAATTGTTTTAGGCAAAAATATAGATTACTAGCATTTGCCCGCAACTTCGCAATATGTCACTTTACGGACCTAGATCTATCTCAATATAAAAAGTCGATTCGTCATTTACTTGCAGAAGAAAAGAACAAAGAAACAGACACAGTTTCGCATTTATATTATGCGTAGGGATAGTAGTAGTACGTAAGATACTACTACTTTTACTGTGCAAACTGCCGGGTTATAGAATTTGCTGCAGAGTTCACTATTTTCCGCTACATATAATTTATTACACAAAGACGCAAGTGAATCGGTTTCTTCTCTACATCTACTACATCCTAGGCCGCAGCGCCGCTTAGCATCAGGCGAGTTGCAGTCAAGCTCAAGGTCTATAAGCTAATAAAAGAAATAGGATGATAAATTCAAAGTAATTTAAGTAAAACCTTAAGCAGAATGAGATACGACGGAACCCTACAATTTGCATGTTTCGACACGTGCTTGACAGATTTATTGCTAAATCTACTCGTATTTGGAAACAATGGATGATTTGCTGCACGTGAAATAACTGTTATGCTTTCATTTTGTAAAGAAAAACTTGATATGGGAGGGTAATTTGGTTACAGTTATGCTTGATGACTTTTTATTACAGGAAATTCAAATTGCTGCATGCGAAAATTTGCAAAAACAGGTAATTATACTTTTTATTACTACTTTTACGAATATTTATTTTATCGTTTTTGAGATATAAAATATAGGTTAATAAATCTAATACCGCACTATAATTATCAAACCAGAGCATTAAATAAGAGACATTTAAGTATTTAGATGTTTGAAAATGAATCGGCTAAATATATATTCAAGCAATATTTTTAAATACGTTTCAGACTTTGAATTGTTGTATTCCACGTCTTCCAAGTCGTAAGAAAAATTCCCTGGCAGAAACAATGGCCTTATGACACCTTACTACAGATTTTCTAAAAATATCATAATAGGAGGTAATATGGCCCCATATATATAATTCCAAGTAAAAGTAATTAACGTAGATTGTAAGATTTTAACTAGCATAAAAATCTATATACCTGTATGATAGATTTTTGTGCTAGTTACCCCTTTTCGGCTTAGTACACCTCTAACCGATACCCCTTGAATACATTTATAGGAGTAAATTTATAGAAGTAAAACATTTTGGCTAAGAAAGAGGGGTACTAGGAAAAGATTGTTGAAAATTCAACCTTTAGGGGAGGCAAATGTGAGTTCGATATTTGACACTATATTCCATTATATATCGCAGACAACGGTGCGGGTGACAGCTACTATCTAAATTCATAAAAAAAGTCTTGACTTAGAGCCTATACCGGTGAACCTAGAGACATGAAATTTGATTTGTTTGATTTTATATACGGCGTAAGGGTAAGAAAGAATTTTTAGATTCAACTCCTAAGGGGATCAAATCAAGGTACAAAGATTGAAATTTCTTTAAATGACATTTTATACCGCGGGCAATGCCACGAATCCTGGCTACTAATAGCATAATTTTTCATACTTCGCTACAAAAGCAGGTACATGGTCATAAATAATATTTCTGCTAAGTCATATTATATGAACGCATACACTCCAGGCTCTGAATTTTTAATTCGCAATGCCTAATAGAAATCCTAATTGCCTATGTGTAATAACTGTTCGTGTTATTCTGCTACTAATTACGATTTAATGTTTGTTCAGGTTTGTGGATGTTAAACACGCGAGTACGCTTAGTTATGTTAAGGTGCGATTACACCAAAATAGTGTGCAGCACATTTGCTTGCAAACATTTTGTGCAAAACTCCAACAGTGCAGGTACTAAGCTGGAGTCGCATTTGGCTTCCGTCTCCACTGGTAAGGCTGTGCGTAACTTTTGTAAGCGCACAGTTCAGCACACTTGTGCGCGAACATGTTCACTGAGCAGAGTTTCTGCCGAGACAGTTCAGTAGTTAATATGAACGGGCAGGAAAACGTAGTGCTTTGTGCTGCAGCATGTGTATTACTATGCAGTCTCCTTAAAAAGAAACGAAGGAAGAAACCGCGATGTTGGGTGAGGCCGTTACTACAGCGACGGAATGAAGAAACGAATAAATTTCTAGAAGAAATAAAAATAGATCCATTGAGTGGATTTAAAAACTTCACACGTATATCTTGCGAAGATTTTGAGTTGCTGGTTAATGTAACTGGTCCTTTTATTGCTAAGCAAGATACCAACTACAGAAAATGTGTCCCTGTTTCAATAAGGCTTGCAATCACCTTAAGATATCTTGCTACTGGAGATTCTTTTGCAAGTTTAATGTTCTTATTTAAAGTTTCAAAAGAGCTTATTGCTCGGATTGTACCTGAGACTTGTAAGGCGTTGATAAGCGTGTTGAAAGAAAATATAAAGGTAAGAAAATTAAAATAATATACCATTTTATTTTAGTCACTTTTATTGCATTACATTTCATGCCAAGATAATGTTTCGCCATCATTCTGACGTAAAAGATCTGAATAATCATTATCGCGGACCTGAAAACTTGAAGCCGGTCCTTGACTCTGACAATTTGACGAATCTGAATACGGTGAAGGCATTGGAGTTGTAACATATTTTCCAGTACCAATAATAGCGTCATACAATAAATTATCTATATCCCTTTGTACTAAAATCTTGGTTCGCTCATCTCTAATTTTCCTTAATTTTGTTGCGACGGCTGCAGCAAAAATGTCTTCGTCATCAGGTTTTTTTGCTTCCATCTGCTTGTTTACGTTATTCATAATGGACAAAGCTTGGGCGATTCTCGGGTCTTCTTCGACAATACGGCGTTTAAGCGAGTTCTTCGGAGCCTTAAACTTTTCAACTGGCCTTTCATGAAGAGACTCTTGATCTTCATTTACTGTGTCATTCTGGATAATAATATCTTGTGATACCTGAAATAGTAATAAAATTTCCTTTTTCATATGCCTAACACTTTAGAAGAATGGATGATCTTAGAGCGCCAATTTGACCATCTTTGGAATTTCCCTCATTGCATTGGGGCTATGGATGGCAAACACGTTGTTATTCAAGCTCCAAGTAATACTGGAAGCGACTTTTTCAATTACAAAGGTGATTTCAGCATTGTGCTTTTAGCACTGGTTGATGCAAATTATAAGTTTATGTACGTAGATGTCGGTTGTAAAGGAATATCGGATGGTGGTGTTTTCAAAAATACTAGTTTCTATGCTAATCTTCAGCAAGGAAAATTAAATTTGCCTGAACCTTACCCGTTACCCGGAAGGAACAAACCAATTCCACATGTCATTGTGGCAGATGATGCTTTTGGGTTAGATATAAATTTAATGAAACCATATCCCGGTCAACATGACAAAAGATCAAAAGAGAGAATATTTAATTATCGGTTGAGCAGAGCGAGACGTATTGTGGAAAACGTATTCGGCATTATGTCCGGTGTATTTCGCGTACTCAGGAAACCTATTCTGTTAGCTCCAGAAAAGACACAATTGATAACACTGACATGTTGTTACTTGCATAATTTTTTGATAACACAAAAATCGTCTTCACAACTTTATACTTCTGCTGGCTGTTTTGATACTGAGAACCAAATTACTCATTGCACTATCGATGGAAGTTGGCGGCGTGATGCAGCCATGGCAAACTTATTGCCTTTAAGACATGTTGCAAGAAGACCCCCTGGCGATGCGAAAAACATAAGAGAAGAATTTGCACATTATTTCCAAACTGACATCGGAATGGTGCCATGGCAAGAAACACTGGCGTAAATAGTATAGGTATCTAAGTAATAATATTAGAACTAAGAAAATAAACATTTAAAACGTACCTACCTGTTCATTTATTTCGTCGTGTGAGTTCAAGCTGACGTTCGGCTCATCCCTTCCATGAAAGAAATTCAAATATGCATAAGCAAACCATTTCGGCTTATATATATCTAAAATCCCAGAACCTGAAGATTTTGAGTCCGCGATTTTCTTCTTTTCTCTTCGGTATTGAGCCAAAATAATCTTCCATTTTCTCATTACCTCAGTCGAGTCACAATTGAAACTTTGCGCCAACTCTTGAGTGGCGTCGTGTTTTTTGTTTTTATTTTTATAATCACTGTGACTAGAATCCCATAATACAGGATAAGTTTCAATAGCTTGAATAAAATTGATAATTTTATCATTCGTCCAATCCATATTTAGCTTGGTTAATTAACAATGCACGCGCACAAATAAATGTTTTCACTCCGGTGGCGGAAGCAAGACTGAGTTCGCGCACAACAGGTTTGTACACGTCGCCGCGAGTCCACTGCCTGCATGTGTGCGCGCACAAAAGTAAACAGATGTGCGCGAACATTTCTACAATGTTCGCGCACAATTTGTTATTGTTTGCTTTAGTGAGTCGACCAGGATAAACATTTGTGTCGCACACTGTGCATTGCAGTGCCGCACAGTTCAGCACACTGGTGGAATCGCACCTTTACTTGCGTTTTATTCGAAATACCTATATTAGACTACTTACGCCCCGCGGTGCTACTCGCTTTAATACAGGATAAAAAATAGCCTATGTTATATCCACGGTTTCAAATATCTCCGTAACTAATTTAATCAAAATTGGTTAAGCAGTTTTTGCGCAAAATAGTAACAAACATAAACACACATTTTTTTGTTTATAATATTTTAGTAGGATAAGGACGCCAGTGTAGCATTTAGATATGCATCAAGCGCTAACACAGTTTTTTTAAGCGACTCCAATATCAAATATGGCCAAAAACGAGAAGGAAATAAAAAGAAAAGAATGAAGGAAAAACAGCAGGTATTTTTTATTAGTGTGTTAACCGATTTTTGACAACTGTGGATTAATTTGATAGTTTATTTTTCTCTCATAGTTCCAAATGAATTATCAAAATTGGTATAGAAGTTTAGTTTAAAGAAGAAAATGTACAAGAGGTGCTTATGTGTTGAAGTCCTTATAAAAATATTGACGTGACACAGTAATGTGTAATTAATATCAACAGAAAAAAGTAAAAAGGATCCATGCAACAGTTATAGTAGAACTTGAGAAGATCGGAGCATATGAGCATATTACAGATATGACAATGTTTTATAAGTTCTATGACGTAACAGTTTCAAAATTAGAGATGAAATACAATATGTGTATTGCTAAAAAGTATTACAGTGTTATGTACTAATTATACTAATTCTAACTATAATAACTATTAATAATAAAAAATAAGAATGTAACTCTGTCTACCTGTCGGTCTCGCTTTCACGCCAAAACCACTGAACCAATCTGGATGAAATGGGAAAAGACACAGGATTACTTTTTAAACGACTTAAAGAAAAAAGAACAATTATCTTGACAATCCAATGGGGAACGATAGCAAGAGGGATATTCAGCTACATGACCTTAAAACGTAACCGTGACATTTCGCTACTATTGTTTTATTATTCTAAAAAGTCTTTATTTAATTGACGTAAACTTAAATAACATGAATCGTCTTCAATGTTACTGAAAGTGACAAATATATGCTTAGTAAATGTTTCATAGAGCTACGTCCCGCTAATGTGACATAACGAGAACTGGCGGATCCAAGAAGCAAATAGTATTTTTATCTTATAGTATCTCATTTAGATTATTCAAAGCATGTAAGTGTTTTATTAGTGGTATTTTAGTTGGTAAACAACTTGTATCACAAGCGAAGGGGCGCGGGTCCTAATCCAGGTTCAGGCTCTGGGTTTCTCTAAAGTGCATATTAGAATTAATTACCACATGCTTAAACGGTGAAGGAAACATTGTGAGAAAACTGCTTGTCGGAGAAGGTTAAATAACTTTCAAAGATAGGAGTAGTCCCTAACCGCAATTAGGCCAGCGCGGTAGACTATGGCCTACATCTCCTTCTTAGAGGAGACCCTGCAGTGGGACGTTAAGGGTCCATACGTACCAACGTTTTAATTTTGTTGAAGACTTATGTTAATCGGTATACAGGTGGTGTCCTATGACATAATCCTTACTAATATTATAAATTTGAAAGTTTGTATGTATGTGTGTTTTTTACTCTTTCACGCTCAATCGCCTAAGCGGATTTGGATGATATTAGGCACTAATATAGCTTATACCCTATATTGACACATACTAGTAGACTACATTCGATCCTAAAAAAGTGTTCCTTTGATTAGATATTGATCGCGGTATTTAAAACCAGATTTCATATTGTGGTATTTCTCCATCGATTAATTCAATCTGCATTAGAGAAAAGACTCTGTTGTTATAAGTTATATATATATATATCAAATATGCAGTAGACTTACCTCGGATCTTATTTAAAAAAATTGGAAAGTTTTCCAAGTAGTAATACATGTTCTTCATTGCATTAAGTAACTAAAAGCAAATATTAAGTTTAATGTTGCTCCTTTGAAAATACTTTCATTCGTCAAACAGAATTTAACACAAGTAACGCAGTACTTAGGTCTAGTTAGGTGCTAATGTAGTACTCACGATTTTTAAATGACTTATGTTCAAGTCTTTTCGTCGACACAGCATTTAATTTTAAAAAGATGAATAGCTTAATAATTACTCAAAGTCATCTGAACCAAATGGAAAATAATTTTCTGTTTGATACCTATACTTTCCAGGTGTCACAATATAAATTTCATTAATATTGGTTCAGTGGTTTAATTTTTAAATCAAAATTACTGAAAAAAAGCAGTATAAGAACCAAATCTGTGGAACTGACGTCGGTAGCCAACTTTTTTAATGGTGTTTCCTTGTTAAAGAAAATAATTACAAAACCTGGTGGGTTGCTGAAAGAAAACAAAAAATAGTATAAACAGCTGTCATTTTAGCATATTAGGTACCAATCTATAGCGTCCCGCTGCTGGGATCGGGTCTCCTCCTTAAAGAGGGTGTAGGCCATAGTCCACCACCCTGATCAAATTGGGGACTTCACTAATCTTTTCAAGTTATTTATAAGACTTCGCTGACAAGTAGGTTTCCTCACGATCTTTTCCTTCACCATTTAAGCAAGTGGTCATTAATTCTAATGTGCACATGAGTGTAAAACTCAAAGCTGCATTCCTGACCCTGGGGTTTAACCTGCGCTCGTTTGATTGCGAGGCAAGGGGTTTACCGACCGCTACCACTAACTTACTAAGCTAACACTAACACATTGAAATTGTATTTATATAGTCAATATTTATTTGTATGAAACAAAAGTGCTACAAGCCGTCCATAAAATGGAATAAATAAACCATGAGGTGTTTTACACCGTCTCGACGTTGCTTCGCCTTCACGTCAAAGGAATTTGGAGTGACAGCACGAGGTAAGTAGCTGAGAAAACTTGCAAGCGAGATGAGACGTCACTTTGTGTTAAATAAGTCTACAATTTTAAGTGCGATTTTTATAAAGGCACAAAATAAGTTGTAAACGCCCTCTTGCTAGCACTTTTACACTATTTAGAATATATGAAATACAAGTAAAATTTATGGTTTAAAACTAACTAATATACATATTTATTAATTCAGTAATTAATTAAAATGTGCATTACCGTTTTGTAGTAGCCGCCATCTTGGAAAATTATGTAAACCGCCATTTTCTGGCGGCGGCCATATGACTATCATCAAACATAGCTAAGAACACTCCCTACTAATTCATTGTCATGAATAAATAAATAAATTTCAAACAAAAAAAAAACGGTTTATCTCTTTGGAAGCTACAGTGCCATAGACACGTACCTAAAACTTAACAAAAAGGTTTTTAATAATCATTAAATGTTAGGGAGTTCGGGAGCACCGCATTGCACTTGTTGTTGTTGTTTGTTGTCAAGATTTAGTTGTGAGATTTTCATTGAGACATTTCGAAAAGTGAATAAGTCGAGAGTATTCTTAGCTACGTTTGACGAAAATCGGTCAAAAAATGGCGTATTTTTCATATCTTCAAAAATGAGTATCAGATGGAAGGGAGAATCCAAAGTGGCCGCTACCATAAAATGGTGAAAACAGGAAATATTAAATTTGTTTAATTATATTCTTTAATTGTTTAAGTAAGTTGTGTATAAAAATTGTATATTTAATTAAAATATACTAAGATTTTATATCTTGTATAATTGAGCTGATTTTGACCCTGGGTTGTTTGCAAGTATCATTTATAGTATTACTGTCTTTAGTCCTTGATAGAAGAAAACAAATCATAACAAACCTACACCACGATACGAGTACAATCGACACAGCTCCCGTCCTTCTTTTATAAATTAGAGATGCGATACGTGTACCGAGTCCAAATAGTACAGACGAGGGAATAACATGATTAATTCAAAATCTCTCTTGTTATGATTAGATTACTCTGCTCTGCTATGCCACATGTATTATTCGTAATGTGTTGCGAGATGGCGAATCCAATGTACCTATGTAGCTGGAATTAATAAAATACTGACATGTTGAATATGGTCTAAAGTTGAGAGTATATTGGAATATGGTATTTAGTAACTGGTATATTTCTTTAAAAAGGTGACATTCTTTAATAATTGCATTTTGTGATGACAAAAATATTTTAGTTTAACAATTAATAAAGTTTTATTCCTTTTTGTACTCGTAACCTCAAAGTTGTTATTACTATTTTATAACTTTAGTATGCCTTAAGTTTTTTCTTTTCTTCGTGTCTGTAAAATAAATCACTCTAGCACAAATATTACTAGCTATCACAAAGGACTCAGCCTATGCCTATTTAGTTAGGGCTAATAAAATATTTTCTACGCATTAATGCTCCTAAGAAAGCTTAGTTTCCAATATCGAAATATAGGACATTCAACATTTACTGAACTTTATAATTAATCTTAAAATATTTAGATTTATTTTAGACTTAACATTCAAATTCAGAATTAATTTATTTCAGGCTGATACACCCATATTCTTAATATTACATTGAATGAGTTAGAATTGTAAACACAAGTTACATACAGAACATTCAGAAAAATAACTGTGAAACAAAGAAAATTATACGAATCAAAAAAATAGAACAAAAACAAATATCAGACAATTATAAAAATCAATAAAGCATTAAATTAACAAATAGGATTAAAATACAATACTTTAAAAATAAAAACAATACATTACAGTCTCAGATTGCAATTACATTCCCCGTTTAAAATAGCTAAGCAGATGTTCGCAATATATTTTCTTCTCTCTGGCATGCACGTGGTCAAACAGTTAAACCAAAGTAATTAATTTCTTGCGGCTTCGATTCGATTCCGATTGTTTTATTAGCCTTGAAGCCAGAGCAGTTGGCTTTTTAATGGGTCTAATATAAATGTAGCCTTAGAAATAACGACCAACAGTTAATTTGCAATGGAAACTCCGGCTAGGTTATTAGGTACTTCAGATATATGGGCTAAACAATTTTCCATTATATCGATTAATTGACCATTACCTGACCACCGTCGGTTTTTAATTTCGGTTTCACATTTCATGTATAAAGTACACAACAAATTTTAATGAGCCAATAAAAAGAACATAAGTTGAAATATGGTAACAAATTGAAATCATCATCTTTTTTGTCGGTATTGCGTTATGTAAATTTTTTAAAAATAAAACACCCATAAAAACTAAAGAAGAAGTAGGTATTTTTATAATTCCTATCTATTATTTACGCATATATTCTACTAACAAATGAATACGACACCATGAAACTAGGATTTGGAAATTCGAGAATACATATTAAAAAATTGGTGTTGACGAAAGATTGATGTCAAACGTGGCAATATTAAGCGAGGCAGTAATGTGTGGAAATGTACGACCTACTTTTTTCTCTTTGGTAACTTAACCCACGCATAACGATTGGGTGTTATAAGCTAGTTTTGTCTGCGTGTGTGTAGCTCTTGAATAGATAAATCGATTTTGATATTGTTTGATTTTGTTTGAAAAGTGAATTAGTCGGAAGTGCTTTTAGATATTGCTGGAGAAAATCAGTCCTAGATGGCCGCCTCCAAAAAGCCGATTCACCATCGGCTTTTTTAAATTTTAATTTTACTAAGGTTCACAAATCAGTACGTTTAATTACGTTTGGACGTGTACGGTAAAGTACAGGTGCTCATTTGGAAAACACTGAAAACACAAAGTTCTACGCAGTCTTTTGCTCGTGCATTCTCAAAAGAAAATCGTGACGCTGACGAAGTAAGTACTCTAAGTTTTTACTATTATTATCTGTAGGATGGTGACTTCTAGCAAGGCAAAAAGTCATATATAGTAACTCCTTAACAAGAAACAATCGTACTGAACTTTAGCGACTATAATAATAGAGTAATGAAGACATTAAAACGCACCATACTAACACCTCTTCCAGCGGCAAATCGAACCGGGTATGGTTCTAAAAGAGTATGCCAACTAGGCCACGGTGGTGGTTTTTCTGTCACCTTTGTGTGAAATTGGTAAGCGATATAAATACTTATCCGTATTTACATATATGTTAGGGAAATAATTCGTATTCCCTCTTTACGATTTCTCAAACTAACATACCTTTTTTGATTATTTGTTTCTCCTACAATAGGAGCCCTAAAAAATAAGAATACGAGTTAGTAACAGGTAATGATAATTATATTTTAAACATAAAATTCTGCACTTTTAACGCATATGTGTGGATGTATGGATGTATGTTTGTTACTATTTCACGCAATAACTACTGAACCGGTTAATAGCTTAGACCCTGGATATATAACACAGGCTACTTTTTATCCTGTATTAACGTAGGTAACACCGCAGGGCGCAGCTAGTGAGAAATAAACAAATGCAATTACGTGCCTAGACGTAACCTCAAATGGCTATTGTCTGGCTTGCCTCTAGCGCTATATGGAAATTTATATCGCAGGCATGTAAAGTTTTATAACCGCTGGGTTATGACCGGGTTCACTCAGCCAGATTTATTAGTGGCCCACCTTGCTCCGACCCGAAATTGTAATCTGGGAATGTTAATTCAACTGTGACTCGTCAGTTTACGAGCCGAGCAGAAAGATGGCAGAGAGAGGGGCGTTTACATGGCGAGCGAGCGCGTGACCAAACAATGCTGCCTGTCACGAACATTTTGGAGCGTTTTTCTTTAGTAAAAAGTGTGTGAGGCACATTTATAGTCTATGTAACTGATATGTGCAGTAGCAGTAAAGTATCTATGTTATTTAAATTATTTTATTATATTCGTGCTGCTAGTTGTGTATGTATGTACTTACTTACATAGTCGGCGCAACGACCCAGCCATGTCTTGGCCTCCGATTCCGAAAGGCGCCACCCCTCTCTGTCCTTTGCCAGCTCCTGCCAGTTATCAACCTCGAGCTTATGTGTTAAAAATAATTAAAAAATATTAGTTGTTGTTTGTGTTAAAGCGGCAACCACTAGATATTCCATGTATAACTTATTTTTATAAATTTAAATACCTTATGTGTTGTTTTTTATGCGTATTTCTTTTACTTTGTCTAGTCAGCATTATAAATTTAAAATATAAGCAAATCAAAATAGTAGTCTTCTGTGATGATAAAACCAGTTTAACAATAATATTGTGTCATTCGAGTGGGATTTAATACTCGTAAAAAGAAGTGATTAATGCCTTGACAAGATTAGATACGGCATTGCTTTATGTATAGCACCTAAAACATGCGTCAATATTTTTTAGTATAGGGTAGAGTTTTCTAACGAATAAGACAAGACAATGCGTCGAAAATGCAAGTAGCAGTCTTTTCATACTCAATTACACGTATTTATGAAAAAATACCTGTCACAGCTAACATCAAGTAAATCTTGCGAGCTTGTTCGTGAATACACCTTCCCTAAACCGTAAATATTTCGTAATACCTTCCCGCTGACACGTTTCCTATCTATTGCGTGAGATATTCTCTTTTTACGGTTCTTTTGTACTTTGATGGAGAGATCGATGGTGGGCCGAGGTTATACGCTTTAGTAGGGAGTATTATGCGCGTCTTTTGAATGGCAAGCAAAATATGGTATTTCATTTGGAATATAACGATGAGAATTCAATGAAATTGGTATGAAACTAATAAGTTAATAAATTAATATGTGGAACAACTGGGTATGACGTCAATTGTTGTGAAAAAAATAATGTGTTTTTGTACGATAATACCGTTGAATTATTATATTTTTGGGTAAAAATATTTTTTTTTGGGAACGTCTTAATCGATAATCCCCGACGACTACATGAAAATTCGTAGATCCCATACAAAAAGTTTCATCAAACGTGGTTGGAACTATGACCTATACGCAAATTTATTAAGTGACAGATGAAAGAAAAAATGCCAGATACGAAGCACAGACCCTACGCTTTAACGGTCGGTATTTTATTATTACCTTAGGTACGTTCCCACGCTTTCTTTACATGTATTCCGTTTTTAATTCTACAAGACAGCAGGAAAACTGAACCCAACGTTACTTACATATTCTAAGGTTGATTTAGGTTTTGTTTCTGTCTTATAAATATTTAATTCCAAAACCTCATACCGAAAGAATTCCAAGGATACCAAACTTCTTGAGTATGTGAACTTTATTAAACGCGATACGAAGAACCTGAGTAAAATTCTTCAACTATGTAGTAATCTGAAACCAGACAATGTTTGCTTTGAGACAAAACCTCCTTTATAAACAAAGTTTGTTCTGGAATTTGGGATGTTCTTACTTAATATGCAAGCAGTAGGAACAGCTGTGTTTCGTGAAACATATGACGTAAAATCTTAGTATTATTTTATTAAGGAAGGGTGTTGCAGCTAGGTTAAATAGGTATTTTACTTCTTTGATGACTTTAGATATTAATTGAGTAACATGTTTAACTGATAGACGAAAGATATGCCAGAAGCAGAGATACTTCCCTCGTTCAGTCAATCATACATCAAGAGGTTATCAAGAGTGTTAACTTTATAATACTGAACTTTGACTAAATGTGAGACTAATTCTCTAAGCGGCACTACTCAGTTTATTGATGTTGACCAAAGCGTAAATGTAGTTTTTGTTAGTCTACTTTGGAATACCATTTTCGAAGACCCTTAAATACACCTTAGTTCCCTGTAGGTACATTTCTATTTCTTTAGTTCCGTACTTCTATTACTCTATTTCCTTAGTTCTCTACATACTATACACTAGTACTTTTTATCTGACTGCCCAAAAAGAGGATAATGTTTTTCGAGTGTATGTTTGCATATAAGTATGTTAGTATGTATGAATGTCTTACTCTTTGTGACTCTTCACAGCCTATATGGGTAAACCGATTTTGATGTGCAATGTGTCATTGGATTTGTCTTTAGATTGTTTTAGACATTTTATTTTCATCTCGCGGTTTAACTTGTTAAGATACTGTTGTTTACAGTTTTTGCTATCGTATGTTTTTGAAGTCTCCTCTAACGACTTGTTGTTTGGAATGTTTTTATAATGTCTACTACCACAGTATAAATACGAGTATTATCATGACTTTGACTTGTCATCTCTTCATATAATGTATGTATTTCTTTTGGCATGTTATATTAAATCACATCTTCAGTTCCAATGGGACGGGACTTATTTGAGTTTGTTTACTTTCCTGTTTGTGTTGGAAATGTATTCATGTAGTTATGTTGGTATGAAGTTACATTATGTCTCTACGAAGTCTCTCCAAGGCTAACATTGAGCAAATATTTAACTTGCTGATAGAAAACTTACTTGTTTATACAAAACAGCTATGTTGGCCCAATCTCGTAGATGTACTAGATATATACGTGTACGTTACAGAGTAAATTTTGAAGATTTGCCTTAAGATTAGAATAAAATTGATGACCTACAGTATAATCATATACATATATATTAGGTGTGCATACACAAACTTAGTATCATACGCAAATTTAAACAGTTATTTAGTTTGTAGGTTATAAGGTTCTCATAGTTTTCATTGTATAATATCTTAAATATAAAAAATATTTATGGTCAATAAAAAAAAACAAATCAAAAATAGCAGTCAACTAAAATACTGTGGCGTGATCACCTTTGCTCGTCGCGAAGCCAACACCGCCGTGTTCGAAAAGCATGACGATCGCTTTTGAATTGGAGAGATCGAACTGTACAAAATTTTCGAAATCCACGTAACATGAATGTGTAGCTGTGTGGTACTGGCTCTCGACTCACGATCAAGAGACCCGAGTTCAAACCCTGACATTGTTTTGCATTTTTGGGAGTTTTGAAGAAAGTTCTAGAAGATTCTGGACCAAATGGAAAAGAAAGTACGGGACGGAAGAGGTGTGAGCGAGAGGAGAATAAAGTTTAAAGATGGAATAATGTTTTAAAATTCGAACCCTAATTCGATGCGATTTTGTCGATCTCAGGGATATATAAGCCGTTCATCGGGCGGCTTAAGTCCAGTTTTAGTGTTGCGGTGAAAACAAGAAGAAGAAGAAGAAGGAAAAGGAAAGGAAAAAGTGGAAGTAAAGTGAAGTGAAGTGCAGTGAAGTGCAGTGAAGTGTAAGTCCAGTGCCGTAGTGACTGTGATCCGGAACCGCGCCGGGCACTGTGACGAGAGATCAGTGAGTGTCGTGGCCGCGCAAGTGACAGTGACGTATTCGGGCGCAGGCCAACGAAGTGACGTTTCCGCGAGTGACGATAAAGCCGTGCTAAGGACAGTGCAAGGTGACAGTGACAAACGGAGCGCGCGCCAGTATAGTGTCGTTTCCGCGGGTGGACTGCACCGCAACCGGTAACGCGCGTGGAACTGAGCTGTAGCGCCGCACCCCGCGCTGGGAAAGCAGCGAGTTACATCTGCGACCGCGTTATTTCCTGCCGATCACTCTATACGTGTGAGTACCTGTTATTATTAGCCTGTAAATAAAGGCACGAAAACGAAAGTTGTTATTATTTCCTATCCCCGAACCCGCTCCCTGTAACAATACGTATATTTGTCTGTTTTTGATGATCTTGAGTTTGTGATCTCTAAATTATTAAATACCATTTTACGTGCTTCCGTTTCCTTTAAAAAGAGAGGGCAGGATACTTTGAAACTCAATTTTAATACGTTTTCACTATTATAATATCAGATGCTAGTTTACAAGAAAAAAGGAATTTATGAGTAGCGTTCCACAAACGTTGGCTCTATTGTAAGCAAGTTCTTTCTCTCAAAGGCAGGCCACCTGTCGCATGGTTCATTGAAAACAAGGAATGGACACGAACGAGGTCAAAACGAGATGAATGAGGAAAGGGGAACAATTCGACCTTATCTTCAAAGAACAATTTGCCATAAATTCTCTCATCCACGTCCGTAGCCCATAAAGTGTGAGATTGAATAAACAAAGCCCTAAATATACACATTCGTCCCGTAATTTATATTGTTTGTTACATTTGTAAAGGCAAGATATGGAGAGTCGTGCGAATTATTTTAAAATTGTATTTTATGTGTTATGACAGACATTATTCGACATCCAAAATGCTTTGATAAGTGAATCTAAGGAAGAACTTGATAAGGTTTCATTGTATTTAATTTCCACCACTAGGACGTACTAAAATAATATTAGTTGTTTTATGATATTTATTTGGTAGCCAAACCGAACATTATTGGATACTCAATATCTAGAGACTCATTGGTTGGCCCACTTAGAGAAATGGACGATTATCTAAATGTCATGCGGTTTTATGTAATTTTGATTTTGGAATCTTAAATGGCCGTCGACCCGGCGGTAGGTCTGGATATTACTTAGAAAACTTATCTATTATTGTAGCTACAAACTATCTATAGGCGAAAAATAGCGTAGGCTTTGATCAACAACACTGAAATACGAAAATACACTTCAGGTCATTGTCTAGTTGAGGAAGTATTTAGTATTTTAGTTAGTAATTTAATTTGTCAGATGTTCGTTTCTTTAGGTTCCTTAGAAGGCTTTCTCTTTTTTCCTAACACACTTATGTCAAGAAAAGTTTTCATTAATTGGGTTCATGTAAGAGGACGTAAGAAAAAGTTACATAAACGGGACCGAGAACAAGTTCGGACAAAAAAGCTCTCCAAGGAGTTACTTACGAAGGCAAAATCTTTCACTAATTGAACTTTTTCGTTTGTTTTTTTTCCCACAAGTCCTTGAGTTTATCTATTATCCTCTTTTTCCTGGTAAGAGCAAGTTACCATTGCAAATACATGGGATTGCCTCATTATTCTGTAGTTTTAATATATAATTGACTAAAAATGCTCCCTCAAAATACATTAATATATATTATTTTATTCATATATATAGTAATTAAAGATAAATCTCTCAGTATTGAAAGTAGATCAATTGATTAATTTACTAATTTATTAATTAGAGAAGAGTAAGCATTAGGCAAGTGACATTAACAATGTATTATTAAATTATATAATTACTAAATATATTATTAAATTATTATTATTATAATTATCAGGCAAGTTTTAGTCAAATAAAACACAATGTAAGCCTATTTTTTATAAATATATTAAAAACGTAAATTACATTTTTTACCAGGCGTTCTTTGTACGGCACAATTCTCGAGACCTGGTCCTTGCTGAAACATGTTATTTTTTACGTTTTAGGTCCTCATAACCCAAAAATATATAAAAATAAATTATGTTAGAGAACCGCTGGATATCAGGACTGATATACAAAATGATTTTTCCTTAAATGAAACGGAGATCTTCGCTAACGCTCAGCGAATTACTAATTCTGAAACGATTTTCTTCATATTATCTATTCGAGTCGTAAAGCTTTTCTAGATAAGCACCGTTATATTCTAACATGCCACATAAACTACCTAAAGGTGACCATTAAATTGTTTTATCGATGTGTACCGCCACTAAATAGTTTCAACCTAGGATTAGCCGGATTAACGCTAACTCGCCGTACTAAAGGGTAATGCGCACGTAGCAATGTTGGGGGTATGCGGCTTATTTTATAAGGGTCTTTATTTATTTTAATTTTTGTATGCCACGCTATGATAAAATTTAAAGACATAAATGTCATGTGTTTTACAAATAATATTATATTTGGCCTCGCGCGACTCTAAAGGTTGACGCTGATTCAGCGCTGCGGAGCAATCCGTAGCATTCATGCTAAGCGCTGACTAGAGAGAGAGAGACGAGATACTGCAGCAGTAAGGCTCTTCTTTGTTCTTTTTGACTTGTTGTCAAAAAGAAGTAATTTAATTGTCAATGAACAAGTGATTAAAAGTGTCTTAAAACACAACTGCAAGAACTTTAGACCCACGTTTCTGAACAAGTGAAATCGCGGGGTGCAGCCTACTATGAGCGTCTGCAGGTGAAGATAGCTTTATTGACACCACTCACAAATAAGACAAGCCGTTTAAGTTTTAGGGCGTGCCAAAGAAATATACATACATACCCTCGAAAACATTACCCTCCTTCTTTCGCAGTCGGGTAAAAATGTCTAAAACTGACCTCTTACTCTTCATCTATGAAAGCTAATGCTCCTCAGATCTGAATCTAGGTGCTATCAGGGTGTACCCTGATAGCACCTAGAGCTGTAGCTCCATCGCAACTTTATTGTTACTTTTGTATCCAATTGCTTTTATCTAAGCTTCTTGTATACTTTAATGTGTTTTTCTAATCTTTATACATATACAGAATTATTGGTAAGGGGAGTACAAAACCACCGAAAGAGGGTCACTATACTCATCAAAAAACATACAACTATCAGTATAGAACTAACTCTTAATTCAAGAAAATGTGGTAGGTAGCTGTTTCATACAAAATGTAACAACCGATCAACTTTTGGCACGGAGCTGCCGATTTTTTTATTCGAATTCACAGTTATTTATTTTTAAAGTTGTTCGTAACGATGGGAATAGTTACTTTTTTTTAAACTTTTTCTATACATAAATACTAAAAAATATATTAAGTATTCTCAAATCCCGTATTGGGCTAATTATAAAAATTGTTCATAACGACATACTTCTTTACACTAAATCTTAGCGGTACATAGTTTTAGCTACACAGTTGCATTTCTAAAACATAACATGGGTCTTTAAAAATAATATACAAGACACAAATTATCATCAAAGTTGTTCTTTGCTAAATACTTCAAAACTCAAAACGTAAATAAAAGCACCATAAAAAAATAAATATGCTACAAACAATGTCCCTTACCTCAAACAGAGAGCATAATTGATTAAGTACAAAATCGACTTATCCGATTAGATTTCAGGAGGTGTGTACCGTTAGACACGCACGAATAGATTCTACTGACTCCGTAATAAGGTAAATTAGTTGGTGACTTTGCCCTGTTTAGACAGGGTGACTGGTATATCAATCCCAATATTTAAAGCGGTCACACTTGTTTATATATAAAAAAATATATAATTTGACTTTATTTCGAGTCTGATAATTTTAATTTCGTTTGTCTTTTTGCAGTTATGGATAGTCTGGAAATTTTGTACTCATTTACAACTCGTAGTTTTCAACCAATCTTGACTTGGTATACAGGTTCTACGAACTTATATTAATATTTATTGATATCGCTGCAGCGTTCCCTACGATATAAAATGGAATATAAAGAATTTCAAACTGTGAACCCCCTTCTGAATCTCTAAAAACCTTTTCTTTGTTATATCATTTTATTTCAGATCATCGATTTAGGATCTGCGTTTCCTAACGAATATCAGTCAGTCAAGACTTACTCTAATATTAATATTATTATTCCGCAAAAACACACAATTTAAATTTAAAAAAAGTCGCAAAATTCGTAGATCTGTTAGAGAGACCTATGAATAATGCAAGTTTTCAACCATCCACTCTGAATACTGTAGTGTGTAATAGAACGGTGCCTTTGTTAGGGAACTATGGTGACCCTAATCACATTTCAAGTTTCGGCATCCGTGGTTACAGAACCATTATCTAAATACAGAACTTTCAGACTTAAAGGGCGAGCATGAATTAATGTATTTGCATTTGTGCACCATGACAAGAGAAAAACTATTTTATAACTACGTATACACATTAAGATCTAATAATTCATGTAAATCTATCCTTATGATTGATAAGTACCTCATTCAAGTCTAACGGAGCTTTTAGTTAATGCTTACTGTGTATTTGATTCGTTATGAAACGTTACCTGGGCGCAAGATTGTTATTTCAATTAAGCAAGGGGCTCTTTTTTGAATCGCTGCTGCTCGTATGAATTCATCACTCGGTAATGACGTCACAGACGCAGGATATGCAAAACTAGCGGCCCGTCCCGGCTTCGCATGGGTTGACATTTTTACTGTTTTGATGGATTCTGTGGTCTCCTAATGAATTAGAGTACCTAAGCTAAATTTACCAAACTAGCATGATAGTTCTATAAATACTGTTAAAGAAGACGGGTTTTCACGCGTACCTGATTGATGGATAGGTCGAACTATTGTTTCGTTTATGTGAAACAATAGTTCGGTGAACTTCATCAGCGATGAAATGAGTCGTTCGTGTCTTCAACGATGACAGTGCGAGACGGCCATCGTTGAAGATACAAACTAAAACTATAGTTGGACTTTTCCAACTATCAGATGTACACGTGAAAACCCGTCTTCTTAAACAATATGAATGAAACACGCGATAGTTTTCTAAATGAAGTTCTATAAATATATCCATCTCTTATTGAACCATTTTTTGTTGAATTATTTTTGTTTAGTAAGTCTATAGGTGATGTGGTTGATATCGCGTAATGTTTGCGGAGAAAGAAAATGAAACAAGTGACCGGAGTCTCAGTTTCATTTTGACAGTTCGCTCCTTCAACTCTTCCAAAACCAATTCAATATTGTTGTCACTTGTTTCATTTCTTTCACTGCCAACTTTACGCGATATAACCATGGTTTGAACCACTGATATAGGGAAAGCATTAGATAGGGTCTACATTTTACCGCAAAGTAACAAGAGAGAGAGGGAGAGAGAGAGTGAAAGAGACCAAAATAGTTTTTTATCGCTGATGGTTTGAATTAATAAGAGGTCAAAGACATAATGACATAGATTAAACCAACTAGTCTATGTCATGGAAGTAATAGATTAAAATGTTACCAGCTTCAGTGCTATAAAATAAATATAATATATTCCAAAGCCGTAACACCAAGTCAAACATTTACAACGCTTCAACGGGTATCGAGCTTGAAACTTTTAATCGCAGGTAAAGCGTAGCATGTTGGTAAATAATACTCCTTGTTTGTAGAACGGTTTACGTTAGTTACTGTGATTTAATCTGTGTCATGATAGCAACTTTGCTTTGCTTTATTAAAACTTTTACTTGTGCTAGCTCAACATAATTTGTTTAGAAAGTTAAAGAAAACGTTTGTAAATTGCTCAAGATGTCAACCATAGTAAGAAGCTTATGTTAGGTATTATGAAGTTTCATCATATATTTAGGTAATTATTATTCATTACACTGTTCCGTTCTGTGACATACCTACTTTTGTAAATAGTCTTCATTCTAAGATTGCCTAGAAATTTAATTTAGCGATCAATCAACCCAGAGTGATTATTATTTTATGTTTTATGGATTTTACTGCTAATTACATTTGAGGCTTAATTACAACATAGGATCATACTTTAGCGGACATAAGTAGCAACGTAAACATCTACCTTCATTGCAGCTAGCAAAATTTTTTCAAACTTTCAGTTAAAAGTATCACCTAGTCTTCACTGTTTTCGTGTTGTAGGTATTTAGCAAACGTCTCAACGAGCCTCTTAACTGCGTCATAGAATAAAATAGCAGAGCCAATACGTGAGCTTTGTTGTGTGCGTCTCTACGCACATACATCCACAAACAGGTTCACGCGGTCCCTCACAATCGACGAATTGATGCGTGAAACTAATCTACAATCAATCAATGCAACGGTCTGCCTGGGTAGGCTGCAAAGGGAAGAGCGCGGCGTGACATCTACAACTGAATGCTAGTTGCTCGGATAATACTTTAAATGTTAAATCTCGGTTGTGTGTCCTCAGGTAACAATCGTAGGCCATGTCTGAGGTGTATGGGCGACCTACAACCAAACAACCTTAGGATGGAAACAATATTTACAAAATAAATACAGCATAGGACGGGGGATGGTAGTGGATTGGTACTGCTATTCATTTCGTTTGTTTTATTGTTCTTTCCCGTGCGTTGGCTTTCCTTTGTCATCTTTTAGATACTTACTCAATTATTCTTACTAGGTATAACTTATTTTGAAATATTATTCAAAAATCAATTATCCTACTTAAAAACCACAATGTTAAACCACAGGGCGCAGATTGTATTTCATAAAATATAATGCTATGGTTATAAAAACTGTAACTGCCTTACCAACGTCTTTTCAATTCAGTTCTAATACTTTTAGCACCAATCATTTCACACTTACAAGACGAAATAGCACGTGAAGATGGACTTGCCACGAACTTCGACACGTGACCCGAGTTCTGCCGAACTCCACCGAGTTTTGCCTAGTTCAGCCGAGTATTGCACTCCTCAAGTCTGCATTTGAGTTGTTGTACTAGCACACTAAGCGCAATTCTAACTTTCAGTGTGAGTTGCAGTGATGTGTCGTGAATATTGAATCGAGATACGCTCGCTGTAAAGTATCAGTATCTCTAAACTATATGTACAAAAGCAATATCCAAAAATTAAAACTAACTTAAATCTAAACCACTGCCATTTGGTAGAGTACCCAAAATGCTGGCCCCGTTGCCTCGTTGAATGGCAATACCAATGCGCTGACCCAGGTAAAGGCCAGCATTTTGATCTCGAGTAGCGTCAACTACACGCTTTGTTAGGGCTTTAATATCTCTTGAAATGTGATAAATAAAACTTTTTATGCTGCTAAAGATTATTAAGGATTATTACTTTGGAATGGTATTTTAATAGCTGTGGGTTTTGTTACGACGCTACGGCGTAGCAAATCTACCTAGAACAGTATCATTATTATCATCAGCCTTTTCTTACTCACTACAGAGCATATACTCAGCATATGCTACCCTATCTTGCACAGCAAAACAATGTATAAGATATATATTTTTGTTATTTTCAACGATTTCAAGAAAAATCTTTCTTACTAAGTAAATTCACCCCATCTCTTAAAATAACGACTAATATAATATCAGTATAATTTAAGTTAATTATTATATGCGGTTTTTTAAAATTTCAATAAATATTTCATTATGATTTTAATAAGTTGTTCATTAAATTTTGTTTTAAGCTATTTCTTGTTAATAAATCAAATAAACTCGAATAAATTGCTTTATTATTCGCGATAAGCGAATAATTTACCAAAATAAGTTAATACTTTTTGCGTATTCCGCGTAATAAGTACTACACTGTAAATAGTGTAATAAGTACTACACTGTAAATAGTGTAGTACTTATACCAGCCGACAGGTCAGCGGCCCTTTGGGATTCCAAGATACGCCTTCCTGACATTTCGATCCTCTCCCATTCTCTCTAGGTGGGCCATCCAGCGGAGTCTCTGGGCTCTCGATTCTCCCATGATGTTGTGTTCGGCTACCAACTCTTCGATTAACAAACATACAAAAAAAAAATTTACTTTCTAAACTTAAATTTTTTGACTAGAACATAAAAAGACATCTTTATAAACTCTTATCTAGGTATCTAAAGAGCACCCCAGAAACATAAAAGGTAACAAAAACATTTCTAGACTAAAGTGAAAATCTCACAATTCTTTGAATAAAACGTTACAGTTCAGTAAATACACAAGATACTTATTTAATGTAGCTCTATTGTATCTCTAAGAAGGAAAGTTAATGAAAATCTCTAGGGACTAAAATACATAATTGCAGATTAGAGTAAATCAGACTGTAACTATTTATTTTAAGCCTCCACCAATAAGTCCAACTAAGTTATACTAGCGCCCTCGAAAAAGTGGTGTTCATAAAAATAAAATTTCATAAGTAACATACATAAATGCTCTAAATCTAAGATAAAAAATGAATTATGACTTCAAATGACTTCTGTGCATGTATTTAGGTCTCTGTAAAGGTTATTTTCTGATCTAATAAAGCTAAGACTTTACGAAAATATGACGAGTATAGATATCCAAGTTACAGATATTAAGCATTGACTTTGACTCTTTTTTGGGTCACATTCGCAGTTAAATACGGATTGTAATAATTTATAAAAGATATTATACGAGTCCTACATTTCAACATTTGTGTCGTACCTGAGTTATATCTTTTATAACGTAAGTTAAATTATCACTAGCTATAGTAAGTGGAATCTATAGAGGCAGATTTATATTACATATAGTATGAAATTTTTAGATCGGTCCAGTATGTTTTGAAATCTAAGTAAGTTTTATTTAGTAATCTAAGTAATATTTATTTTATAAATATTTCTTTGATTAAAATACATATTAGACCAATTTAAAAAAAAATATCCGTGCCACATACGTAATTGATATTATGTTTTACGAGTATAACGTGGATTTTACGAAGTTTTAAGAAACAGGCATTAGGTTCAATTGTCTTAGGGAAAAGAGCAATGGGATAGAACATTCATTGATCTAAAGATGTTGTTGGGTGAAAAGCCTCGAGGCTCGTCTCAAGGACTTGCGTCAGACGTAATTTAGTCTCGGCGAACTCGAGCGGGTAATTTTAAGATTTAGTTCATTAGCAGCTAATTTACTTGAGCCTGTGTGAGTTACTTGGTATGCCTTTTGAGAGGATTTGACCTTTCTTGAGGTTGTTTTGGTCTTCAAGGGTAAAGCTGAACCTTCAACCAGAGATTGAGATTCGAAAGAAGTAATGTTAATATTGTCTACAGTATCGAACAGTTTTCTTGCTGCGGTCGAAATTCTACCACAATTTGTAATTTTAGTGAATTTTGGTTCGTGTTTTAGAGATATTTAGATAGGTAGCAAAAAAGTTATGAAGTTTGATTTACGATTCTAGTAGTCGGATACGTTAACAATATTTTGCTGTTACCTCGTCTTGGCATAATCCATACCGGCTAAGATTATTAAACCATTTTTTTCCTTAAATTAATATCTATTGATAGTTCTGGTCATGTAACCATCTTTTGTTGTAACTTATGTTTAAAATTAATTTAATTTCAATTTCATTAATCACAGGCCACTATCAACGCATAGCCTAAACCACGTGAAAATTGTAGTAAAATATAATGAATTATTCACAATTATACACCAAGTACAAGTATTAAATTAGTAGACAAAGTGTATTTAAAAAAATAAATTTCTTATGAAACTAAAGCAAAGTCGCTAGGGCAACTACTAGTCTTAGATATAAATTAAACTTCAGTATCTAAACAAATTACATACGTAAGACTTAAACAGAAGCATCTCGTTCCTAAACCACAGCTGAGTAAAACAAATCTTAAGCCTCACAAAAACCGCAAAATGATTGAATATTACAAGTATACGTTATCAATTTCCAAATATAATGTGAGGGCATTTCCGGTGTGAAGTATCTATGCGACGGACACTCATTTATTTATGGCGGACATCGAGTGGGCGGGGACTGTCAACGGCTGACTATAGACTTGAGTGAGGTCAAGTGAGGAAACGGAAATTATTTCTGCCTTAGCTTTTTCTTCAACGGTCGAACCCATCGAGGCGTTACGTTGTCATGTGCTGAGCGGCGTACAATGTTTTTGTTTACTGTTAAGTTGTAGGAAATAATTTATTTCGAATGATTAGAAAATCAGTGCGTTTTGTACTTCTAATCAGACTGAGAATAAGACAGTAAACTGTTGTCGACGTTGGTGCACATAAAAGAAATAATGGTGGGTAGTTAGTAAAAGGATGAGTTATTATAGGTATAGAGGCAGAGTTTTATTAATTTCTTTCTTTCATGAAATATTATAATAAAACAGTTATAAATTACAAGTATAAAAAGCGTAGTAAAAAGTACTATAGCAAAAATAGTAAAAGTACTTCTCTAACCCAGACATGTAACAAAGGTTCCTTTAATTTAACTGACTAGTGACTATGAACTAAGTAAGCAAATGACAGTGAAATATTTTATCTCTCCTCCCATTGAGAGATATTCTGTTAGAAAAATTTAATAAAAGTGGTGGCTCGCCGAGAGAAACGCTCAGAAGAGCGAAGAAAATAGTGTTTGTTCTTTTTATTTTTGCAGGCTAAGGTCTTGACTTGGCGTGAGGCTGACTCTGTAAGTGGCATCCGGAGTCTAAGGAAAATTTTACATTTCGCAAGAAAATTCAAGACAAGCAACCAGCGCTGTAGATAAAAAATAAATAATCTATTGAGTTTTTTAAGCATAGTAGCGTTATCTCTAAGTTTGTGGATCATATAACAGTTTGCTTTAATAGATGTAATGTAACCACGGAGAAACCTTACTACAGTTATGCTTTTGGCCCTAGAGAAAATGGGGATTAATATATTAGACGATTTTTAATAGGAACGCTAAATGTGTCTCAGAAAAAAGTTACTTCGTAGTAATCTGTCTGCCCTCTGTCTATATTTTGCAATTACATACATAAAGGCGTACCTTATTAAAATGTAGAACAACAAATAAGTGATTTTACATTTATGTATCTAATAAATACAACTTCCTTCGATAATATAATTTAAAGCATCTCTTTTTAATGCCCTAACAACCAAATGCTTCTCACTGACAAAACGTTATTAGGTACAGTTAAAATCACTATCGAATAAATTTAACTTTCAGCCGAGCAGAGTCAAGTCGTAAACACGGACACTTCAATCAGCCAAAGGTGCCTTTTCTGGAAACTACGATCTAGGCTGCTCGGAAATGAACCTAACCGCTGCCAGCTGACCCCACTAACCGTAGATTTCCTGCCGCACTCCATACCAGTACTTTAGCTTACTGGAAAACGTTTATTATAGACCACTTTCCGTTAAGTGGTGCTTTGTTTTGAAATGTGATTTTTGATATAAGATATTTTTATAAAACGTGTTACGGTGAAAATGGTGATGTTCTTAAGTGAATTACTTTTTTCATATGGCCACTATTTAAGTTAAAAATAAATGTTTAGGAGATAATTCTTCGGAATATAGAACTTTACCTGCAGCACATATTCAAATCCAAAACAAAGCACCTAGATAAGCATAAAGTACTCCTGTCTACTTATACTTCTTAAATGTTATACTTTAAAACCAATACATGGTTTACATTTTTATAATAGTTACAATTAAATTGTGATTATATAATAAACAAAAAAATACAATTAAAAAACTGTATGGTAAATGTTTTTAGTAGGCTGTACCTACCTACGTGAAACTTTTAGTCTAGCAAAACTTTTGTTTACTCGAACTGATTTAAATTCAATGATAGAACAATGATTGAAACCTTCGGCTGGAAATGTAAACGATTTTAATGGTATGTTACCAGAAACTACTTGGTGCTTAAATACAGATTCTACTTTATTGTAGCAGCTTTCCCAATCGTCTCCAGACATGCGACACCGTAATGTTTCAATACAGAAGTAAGTCTGGTACGTTGAATCGTATACGTTCTTTGATGTTCCGGTTTCGCTAAGTATCGCCATTTGCTACGGTCGCTTTGTAGGTACGGAGTGGACATTTCTCTTTTGAATACTTGATGCTAAAGCTCTGAGTAATCAGATGCTTGAATTTTCACAAAGGTTTGCATTGAGTTAGAGAACGTTTAATATGATATATTTTGTGTAAGAGTTGTTACGCCGATACGATTTTTTTGTTATATTAATTTTACAACAAAACTACTTGACCGATTTTGATGAAAGTTACACAAGACCTCATTAAAAATGTACTCGTTAATACATAGTTTTTTTTACTATATAGACAAAAAATATTTGGGCAAATAGAGCTTCCTCCACACAACTATATTTTTAACGGTAAATTAACGGACAATAAAATGTCATGTGATTTGGCACTACAATGTTGCGTTTGAAAGAAGTTAAAAATCTCCCTTTACAATTGAAAATTATGGTAAAAGTGATGCCTTGCCTGAAAATAGCCTGTATTTCACGAGTACATCTGTCCTTGGTAGCTGGAAAAGAGTTAGTATAATACAACTTTTATTTTACATCCATTCACCATCCGCCGAAGAGCTCGTTTTAAAGATGACTACATAGTAGGCATGTACGTGGTGTTAAGTCAAATAAATTTTACACCTTCTTGCTTCTTCCACATGCTTATTCCGAGACCATGAATAAAAATTCTTTTTAGCCTGTAAGATGCAAGTAAATTGTCTCGGTCCTTGTATTGAAGGCACGCATGTAAAGAGGAAATTTCACGCACCAACGAACGCTAATGTTTTTATTGGGAACGCATACGAGGAAAATTGGACTCGTTTACTTTTATAGCCTTCTATAAAGCCATTGATATATTCTGGAAACTCGTAAACTGAAAGAAGACACGAAAACACAAACAAATGTGCCTTGACGACAATTTGAATCCCCTTTTAATGATGACGCTTAGAGAACAGCAAAATAAGTGTGGGATCGATAAAAATGATTAAGGAAAATGAAAGATTGTTACGATGTAATCATAAAATGGTTAGCAGGTCTTACTTTATTTGTTACAGGCTGAGCTTCGTGGTGTTACCCACGGATCTCTATTTATAGCATATGTTACTTACATAATGATAATGCAGCTTTCTAAGGGTGAAATAATTTTTGATATCGATTGTTTTTAAGTTTATTCCAAAACTTTTGATCCGATTGAGCCACGATAGTAAAATATCAAATCGATTTAAATTTTAAGCGCATTTGGGGCTGATGTTTAGTAATAAGTAGGAATTTATTCTTCAGGAAGAGTCTGAGCGCCCTCTACAAGTCATGTTTGGCACTCAGTCAGTGGAATCACGATGAGTGCATTAGTTAGGTTTTAATTTTTTGAGGAGGTATTCACACCTGTCAACGTGAAAAGTGCTCTACATGGAATCAATTTAATTTTGCCAAAACTCGGCATTTCGTTGAGTATCTTGAAACCAGCTATATATGCCAGTAAGCCGCTTCAAATTCTACGCATTTGTCATAGCAAACGCATGCCATTCAAGATCTAAGAGGTAAAATGTTATCTATAATTGATACAAAAACGGGATACTTTACACGCGAAAGAGTAATAGGAGAAATTTAATAATATGCAAGATGTTGTTGAGATCAATAATATTATATTAAAATACAGTTGCAGATATTCCTAGAACCAATCTCTGTATCGTTCAGCCATTACGAATTTAATTTAGCATTTCTACGAAATATGTTTCGTTTACATTGAAACGCAAAACACAGATTACTCTCTAGAGCTGTAAAACGTATAAATAAAATGAAAATAGATGCCGGCAAAAACACTAATACCGTACAGCGCTGTAATATCAAGTTTTCGTTTTGTAATTAATGTGCTTTGCTGGCCTCACAGGAATGTTCTAGACTGGAAGCTAGATACGGCATCATGTTACGTTATAATTCAAATAAATTAAAACTGATTTTAAATTGATTTCAGTTATCAATTTATTTAACTATTTTTTCGTCATTCATAAAATCGAATAATCATTGCAGTATTTTACATCAACGATACTGTAGAGTACTGTACTTGTTAATCTAAAGTTTGTGCAGTACACAATCTTTAATAAATATCCGTCTAATTTGTCGATATTAAAGAAGTAAAAAGTTATAATTAATTGCCAAGGATATGGTGAATGAAAAATAATAACCTAACTGAAACCTTGCCTTGATTTTACAAATTATTTTGGTTAGAAGCGGTTTCGAAAAAACCCTGCTGCTAAATCTTTAAACCTGTTTATCGTCCATTTTTCTTCTTTTTCTGGGTAGTTGGTAAAAAAGCATCAATTTCATGTATGGGTCTTCACAATATATATTGCTAATTACTTTTACCCACGGTTTCTTCCGTGTTTTATTCGTTAAAAAACAAATAAAACACGGAAGAAACCTAAAAAAGGAAGCGGTTGCTTATGGCACCTATTCACGGCAACTATCTCTCTGCTAAATATCATGCCAAAAACGGTCACTCAGTTGCTGAGGGGAAGAAAGACAAACAAACTAACAAACACACTTTCGTATTTGTCACAGAGGATCTATCAACAGGTGCATTTATCATTTGTATGTGGGTCTCAACAAATTATGCCTTTCCATATCTGGTAACAGTTAAAAAAAAATTTAAGAACATGCACAAGAAAAATTAGATACAGACGAACTTGGAGGAATATATTTTTTGGAAATCGAATAAAAATATAGTACCTTAGTTATCCAGCATACCAAGCTCTCCGCATAAACGTTCGGCCGGTGAGAGCATGCATCATTTTATATGCATTGGTTATTCCTAGCATGGAGATGGGAACAAAAAGGCACGAGGATGAAAGAGCGCCGCATCCGTTGCATGCCGGTATGCGCCCACCTTTAGCTCCTTTGATAACGCAGGAAATGCTCAGGCTGGGTGTCCGGCCTCAACTTTAATCTCGTGTTTATGTGTGGTATGTAATTTTATATTAGTTAGATGTTACTTAGGTATTCCCGCCAGCTAAGTGAGATTTACGATACTCGTTTATATTTGCAAGTAAGGGTAAAATATCTAACAAGCGAAACTCTCATAGAGAATACTCAAGCGCAATACTATATAACATAATTTTTCATTAATTTAGATTTGAGAAGTTTTTTTAAAAATGTGCTTACTTATTTCCATAATGGCAGGCGCTGATAGAACTTTTTCAATTATTTCGATGTAAAGATCAAACTACCAGACTTATAGATTTTAAGAAAAATAAAATGGAACCGCTCTAGAAGGTTATAATTTTTTTTTTTTAATTGGTCCAGCCGTCTCCAAGTAATCAGGTAACAAACAAAACAACATACAGTCCAATTGAGTATTGAGTACCTCCTCTTTTTTGAATATCGGTAGAAAATCTTTAGCTCGATTTTAATATAGACAAGTAGGATCTTGAATCAATGTTGTAAAGATAATGGTACGTAGCCTATAGTGCGCGAGTCCAACTCGCACTTGGACGATTTTTAGTCCGCTTTTTCATAAGTTTAATAATTTAATAATACGTCTAAGGCTCAGAGTACTGCTTAATATATAATATAGTAGAAACGGCGTTGATCAGAAATAATAGCGTTCTAAAGATTAAGCTTAATTACATCTCATCATCATCATCAGCCTGTAATCGTCCGCTGCTGGACATAGGCCTCTTCTAATGAACGCCACCGAGCTCGATCTCCAGCTCGTTCCATCCAGTTTATGCCTGCCGCTTTCCGCAAGTCATTTTCCCACCTGGCTGGCTGGCGTCCTGTTTGCCAGCCGTTTTACGTTTGCCTAAACGCAAATTTTAATTATATCTAGTAGAAAATAAATATCGGTTGAGATGATGATGATTACAATGATTAGATACGTCGAAATAAAACAATACAGGAAACCTTCTTTAACAGAAGACTCCAGGAGGCTGTAGGAGTAGATAAGGCAGAAATATACGCGTAAGCAACACGACACGTGTACGTTAAAGTTTATTCTCAGCATTATTTACCTTACCACCTACCCTAAACTGTGTGTAACACAGTTTATAAACCTTCGGAATTGTTTCACTTGAAATATTTTTTGTATTACCTAATACTTAATTTAGGTACTACGTCAACGTTCTTTATAATTTATTTGGTTAGTGATATACTTATTTATAAATATCAGATATTTGTTGCACGCTAAAGTATATTTAAATTTATATATTTCAAAACCAAAATCAGCTAAATCGGCCCAGCCATTCTCGAGTTTCAGCGAGACAAACGATTTATATATATATATATATATATATATAATGGTGAACAAATTCCATATACTTTGACGCACAGTCCAATCCTTTGATTTTTTGACTAACTGTTGAAAACCAATGATTTTTATATAAACATAAACACTACAAACAGAATTGAGAACGGCTTTCCCAATTTAGCTGATTTTGGTTTTGCAATGTTTCTGAATATTCAGGGAAGGTTAAACGGCGAGAAACATAAATGACTGTTAGGCGTTACGAAGTTCGCCGGGTTAGCTAGTACATAATAAAAGAAAAATTAAAACAGGTTCGGACTCAAGGACTAAATCGGTGGCATTTGTTCACCAATTAATGTACTAAGAAAAACAATTTTTACTGTGTCATCGACTCTGAATCCAAGGTAAAAAAAGCTGTTCCTTAAAAGAATATATGGAGCAGCTGTTAACTTGTTTCGAATTCAGGGTTGAACCCAAATTAAAAGTTTTCCGTCATGACAAGTATATCATTTGAGCTAGTTATAACTACTATTCTATTCTGGTTATCAGTTAAGGATGTTAGTTAATCCTAGTTGAATAAACAGAATGTTCCTAGAAATAATTTATGAACGTATGTGTATTCCTTTCAGATTTGATATTGATAAATGTACAAGTTCGTGACGTTTCATGTTTATCTACTCGTGATTAATGGTTACGAATAGAAAATAGGATGAGATTTATTTTCTTCGTGTTGCGCCGTGATTCGGAAATATTAAAATCGCAAAATAAAAATAAAATCGGTGTAAGTTTGTTTTTCCAGTTTTGACGACTTTTAACAAGCTCTGGCTCAAAAATAAAGGACTCATTAATATTTTATTTATCATAAAATTAATTTCAGTTTCTTTTATATGGGACGAATGTGGCATAAATTTAATTTACGTTACTAAAATCAGCATTGCTATTCAATGTGACAAAGTGGTCAGCATTTGGAGAATTTTTTCTTCTACTTGGTGTATATTTTTATATTTTTTCTTTCTAATGTAAAAAATACATTTCTTTCCCCATTTGTATTCAAATAAAAAGAATGTGAAAGCTGAAATTATTTTGTGTGAAGCAATTGTATACTCATAGTTTTAACGTTTCTCCCTCTGTTTCTGGCCATTAACCCCACATGGGGGCGGAGCAGCCTTCCCAATATAGTACGAAGCATAAACAATAACATACAACATAAATAATATAATAAATTATCACGACACTAGACTCACAATTTTTATCAAAGTCATTATTTTATTTGTGTTAAAGGAAAGTAGCCTTTATCTCATAAAGATCACAAAAAACCCACAATATATCACATATGAAGAGTTCTTATCTCAACGTTGTTGTCAGGTTAAAACCGTGACCGCGCATAATTACAGCGTCTGCTGATGGTTTTTCATGTTGAAAATACAGAGAGCTGTCAACAAAATGTTACTGTACATACATTTTTTTTTTATTGACTGGCGTATATTTTGAACTGCAATCTGAAGATGAAAAACAATAGACAACAAAGAAAAACTTAATATAAAAAAAACCTTTATGCAGATCGTTATAACGTTATTGGAGATGTTATTTATGTGAAACTTTATGTTGATAGCAGGAGAAGACACCATAATATTTTATTATTTTAAAATGCACGAGATATCTTAATATTTTCAATATAACCAAACCCTGCATTTCTTACGCATTCGTCGTAACTGTTATTCATCGAACTCGAGCTTCCGTCTCCTTCGGTGATGGGTGCCATCCGTAGCGATATGCGACCTACCGCTACGCCGCAGATAGTTGATATTAAGTCTAACAATGTGTGATTCTTAATCATAATGGCCAAAGCAGATTAATGTAAGAATAAATATAAGAAGATTGTACCGCAAAAAAACAACAAGAAAAAAAATATATTTTTAAATATACATAATTAATACATACCTATACATACATTTTATACTCAGTTATATGTACATATATTACATATATTAGTTACATATGTACAACATATATCTAACCCAGAAGCTCATAATAATCACGTGTGTATGGCACCACGATGCGTCTAGTCAGCCACACGTGGGATTAACGCCAGCCTTATAAACCGGTCAGTTTACGATAATGTTGGCGCCATAACAGCATGGACTGCGACTGATGACTGAGGACCGAATACACTAACTATTACGGTATTGCACCTAGAATCCAAACAAGCCCAAAACAGCCTACACTGATGCTAGATAATAAACAACTTTAAGAATGTGACAACTGACTTTAATTTGGCAGTTACTTTTCAATATTTTTTTCTAATTTTGTTGTAAATGGGTTTATTTGATGTAATGTATGTGGGACTTACAAAGATATGGCCGACCATGAATATAAAATATCAACATCATATTATTATTGGAAGAGTGATCGCTAACAAACACACAAAAAACATAGCATTAAATCGATTACCTCTTCCTATTTTGAAGTCGGTTAAAAATAGCAAATCATTCATGCTCTTTAATTCATACCGCGTTCAGTCCCTACCGACAATAGTGAGACTAAACTAGGTGGGGTACGACTAGATTAGGCAGTACGGTTACTTTGGACCGAAACGTCATAACTCGCCTCTAGATGGTTACTGTCATAGCTGCAAAGTGAGAACTGGAGCTGCTCGTATGTTGCTCGGTTTAGCTCCAATTTAGTCTAGGTACGATCATAATTTGAGACTAGGGGCTCATCTGCAAGCATTCTACTTTGGAATAGTATATGCTGTATGTAGTCACCGTATTAAGTGAGGAGAGATCGTCTGTACTATAAGGTTATTGTTTACAGTTTCGTACTAAGGTTGTTCGATGCTAGAGATAAAAAAGGGTTGTTAAGTAAAAATATGCGCACTATATGTTATAATAATAAAGGATTATGTTCACTTGTCTGAGTGTGTTTGTTCTGTGGTATAACATTTTGATTAACTTTAAATATGATTTCTATAAACTTTGTCCGTTTTTTTCGTAGGTTAAGTCTTCACGAATGGAAACGAACAAGCTTTTTAAAAAGTCTCAGAATTATTTCGATAGCAAGCAAGCTCTATATTTCTCAAAACTACTATTTATTTGATCTTAAAAATCAATTATAGTTCCATACATATAGAGGTAGGTGATGTTCTAACTTCAAAGCTGTAAAAACATGAGCTTCGTTATTCCCGTTGTAATAAATCGCGTTCTTTGGTTTCTAAATGACGTATCATATGCGATAGCCATCATGCTTTAGAAGGATCAGTTTAAAGTCCGAAGTCACTCACACGAAAGCGGTCTCCTTCTATTATAACATTTAAAGAGCTATTAAATAAACTTACTTACGAAGCACCGGCACGCACTTATTGTTTGCTCGTCCACCAATAAATCGATGTTCTACCAATCTAGCAGACTCATTGCTCTAACGTACTAAGTCGTTATGTTTTTTACATACAAACAACGTTGCTAAGTGTTCTTCTATCACAAACAATGACGAGACGATTCGGTGCCATCAATCACAAATGTTGGATGATGTATGAGTTCGAGAACCAGCGCAGTGAAATCTTTGCTTGCGTATCTGTATGAATGAATTGAATAGTCTAGTATACACCATAGACAAGGGAATAATAACAAAGAGTTATAGATAAGATAGAGTTCGAACTTTCAGCAATGGTAAATACATTATTATAACTCACTACGTAGGTAAACTTTCAAGTTATAATAAGAAAGGGCAGGTCCTTCCCCAAATAGATTAGCTAACAGGGACTTTACAACAAAATATTGATGTACAATAAATGAACAGATAATATTGTGGATCACAATTTTGATTAATTTAAATAAACATTCGAGGTTTTTAAAGCAATTCTTTTTAGTAGCTCAGTGAATATTAAAGTAATTGAGCACTTGCAAAATGTATTTTGAAACATTCGCGACACCGGTCAATCTTCTCGTCTTCTTAGCTACGCGATATTGGCAAAATTGCGGGTACACCACACTGCAGAGATCAAATTATGTCCTCCAAAATACTCTCTAAAATAAAAAATAGTATGAGAGAGCTATTAATAGTACATGTGCAAGATTTTAATAATTAATTTAACGTAACTACTGACAGTTTTTTTTTTTTTTTGATTTGGATCTAATGTATATTTTAAACTTAGTATTGTAATTGATTTTTGATTTTTTTTGTCTGAAGTTAACTGAATATAATTATTTCCCTTAATGTTTTGTACTTATGGATTTTTATTGTGTATGGGTTGCTAATACCTGAATAAATGAACTTTGATTTGATTTTTGCCTAGTTGGGGACTTGAAGACCTTAGTGTGGATATTGTCCCATATTATTATTATTATTAAGTAACTACTACATTAGTCGTAATGAAATTGTACAAAACATAAATATATTTCAATAATAGTGTTTGGCAATATGTACAATATGTTTTCTCTGAGTTTTTATACCTTGATATGACTACTTTACTAAGTTCATTACCTAAATTTTATTAAAGAAACTTAATTTACTTCTCCAAAAAATAAAATGTTCACTTCAATGATAATATGGATGTTTTTGAAGTTACATTGTATCGTTGTGCATAATAGGCTTATATTTAACTACTAAATATTTAAAAACAAAATACGTTTTGTAAAATCGAATGAACATTTTCTGAATCACTCAACCGAAACAAACATTGGTACTCGGGCTCGTTAGTACGCCCCGAGGATAAAATATCGAAACGAGAAACATCAAAAAAGCGAATGACAAAAAATGCGAGCACTGAAATCTCACCGGCTGGCTCAAACAGCCGGACATGAAAAGATAAGACCCATTGTTTTTGTTTTAATACTCCGAAGTCCTATATTGGATTCGTTACATCGTCGCTTCGCTCCATTAGGCTAATAGCGGTCCAGTGAGACGGCAAAAAGAGATTAAGCTGTGCCAGTCATCGCTTTTCGCAGCTAAGTATTAATTGATAAGTGGAGTTCTCAAAAGATTAGGGAAATTTCAGCGCTGATCTATCGCTTTCACGCGTTTTTAGACGTTTTGCAGAAAAGGGTTGTGATTAATCAAATGAAATTGGTAAAAAGTCGAGCTTGAACTAAATATATTTAATTTAAACAATTCTTTGATTTTATCACCTTTTAATACTAAAAGAAGTCTAATGTACATGCACTGACTACTGTCAGAGTATTATAAACTATTCGCAAAGTTGTCATAGTCATTAATTATTACTGTGAGGGCGGGCGTACACTATTTAAATGCTCAATTAGTTAACTTAAATAATTTCAGAAAAGCAGTGTTATACATCGACGTTAGTTTAATCACACATAATATTTTGACCGCAAAACAACTTCACTATCTATAACCACAAAAAAGATAGTTGTGGGTTATCAATCTAAAACTTACAACTGACATCTTTTAGATATCCTTACCATGACTCAGCGACATTACGCCGTATCTACCCCAAGATGTGTTCCACAAAATTGGTTCGTGTGTAAAGATCAGAACGAGTGCCTACACGTCGGGAATCACAAATGCCGAAAACGGTCTATGAGGCACCGATTTTATTGCAGACTTGAGCCAAGAGCCGCAACACTATTGAGCCGTAATTTTTCATGGTAAGATATTGTTACTGGTCGGCCAGATACCGCCCATTTGTATAATAAGTCGATAACAATCCTCCTTGGAACCTTCAATAAGGCTCTCCGCACTTTGCTCGGGCTCTTGCACATATTTTTCACAAAATTTCCGTCGGACAGACTTAACGCTATTGTACTAACTCTTTTTGAAATATTACAGTCGCGATGTCAAAACTCCACGTTAAAAGTTATTGCTGTAATACAAGGAATGGGACACAAATCCCGTAAGATTTTCCTTCTAAGACGTAAAACGTGATCCAATTTACAATGCCTTCTAATATTTCAGATTTGTTACGATCAACTTTTATTACAAATTGGAATGGTCTCAATGTGTCCCTAGAGGAACCGTCGACCTTTTCATCTTTGACTCTCTCCCGTTATACCGAAACCCATATCATATAAGTTTTTGAGGTAACGCGCTCTTAACAGTCCATAAAAAGATACAATACGTTGAGTCTTATAAATATAATCCAAGTGATCTCAGATATTGGATTTAGCTGTGGTTAAGTTTGAAAAGTTCGCCGCTCTAGTTCCAAGTTTATCAATACGATATTATTCTGTTCATTGTGCTATTATTTCATAAGCTCTACCGACTCCAACCCGGAATAGAGAATTAAATTCTTATGTAATCCTATTTCATAAAACATGCAACGGTTGGCCGCATTGGATTCCGAGTATTTTAGACTCGCAAACCTCTGTCTAAACTTCTGTGTTAGGGAGAATAATTTGACAATTTATATGTGCAAAACTTTTTGCTTCCAGCATAAATAACGTATTTTACGGCATTTTGTGCTTGGACAAGCAAAGGTTTATTTTAGACAAATTATCTTTATCATATAAAATTGAAAATATATAGAGTAATTAGCTTATCGACCCAACAATTTTCGTTTAAGAAGACGGGTTTTCACGCGTACCTGATTGTTGATAAAGTCAGGTCAACTATAGGTTCGCTTACGTTCGATACAACTTCATCAGGGATGAAATGAGTAGTTCGTGTCTTCCACGATGACACGTCTCGCGCTGAAAAGAATCAAACACGCATAAGTTTTCAAAATAAAACGTTTATTTGGCTGTGCATCGATATCCCGCAGATTTTTTAAAAGATTTTTGAAGTTGTAGTACTTAAGTCCATAACTCAGCAAACGATTACACTGTATCTGTATTTATTTTGAATTCTCACATATAAAATGTCCACACTGGGTATGCAAATAGGCAAAATGCTTGTCGTAAACAGCCATCTTGACGTTCACAGAATAGAAAATAATGGGTAGTGCGGGAAATTTATTACTGATGATAAGAATAGACCACATGTTTATAATCCTATGAATGGTAAGATTCATTGTCAAATAGCAGTTGTGATTGTACTAGTATGTCGAGCGACGATTCAAGACTGGACAAATTGTTTTACGTATGTCAGCAATATATAATGCTTATAATAAATAGAGTAAATAATTCTAAGTTGATAATTTTATCGAATCTTCTTAAACTTAGTAGGTATACAGGTGTTAGGAATTTCTTATTTGAACGGGATTAGTTAGAAGTTAGTCGAGACATAAGGTTGCAAAAAGTTTTTTCTCGCAATTTAACATTTTTCAGAACAATTAGTTACTATGATTATATAGAGTATGAAACTAGTTTACCTTTAGCAGAAATCTACTGTCTTTTAGTGATTAACTTCTATTAAAAAAATTGCTTACTATGTCAGTTTTCAGAGGCCGGTGTGCTTATTTTCTTTATTTGTTTGTGACATGTGTACTAAAACTTCCTACTTTCTTTTATTTACTGTGGTGGAACTTCTCACTGGGGACGGTCAAGTACTCTCTGCGAACAAAACCTTGCAAAATCTGCATGCAAATACCTTCAGGGGATGTTTTTCGTCGAGTCCAAGAATGTCCCCTGCAGAAAACAAGTAGTTTATACCATCCTCTTTCAGATGCAAATAATTTCGAAATTCTGAAGTCTTCTCAAGCTCTTTGTGAATAATAAAATGTTTTTGTTGTGTCATTTTGTGTTGGTTTATTGATGTTTTTTACTAAATCTCTACTGTATCAAAACCAACTCAAAGTATGATATAGTTTTATTTTAGGTGATACTGTTTTTCATCGACCTAAAGACGCCTAGCCCGATTACAAAGTTTCTTTTTTTATATTGAAGAGTATACGTAAGATGTTTTTATAAAGATATCACTCTCAAATTATTTCAAACATAACTTTACTATTCACAAAAAAATACGATGGATACAGATAATATAAAAAAACAAATTCATTACATTGGTTACCTATTAGATATTGGAATTAAAATAACTGAAAAATTTGTGTAAGCGCCTGCCGAATTGAAGGCGGTTGTCAGTCACGTTTTTAATTATGGTCAACTCGTTATGAGAACGCAACTGGTTTTTTTTTATTTTTTAATAAAACCTTAGATGACTTCTGCTTGTTTTTCACTTCCGTCAATCTAGGCATTCATTAGGCCACCAGTCTGACTGAGTAAAAGCGGCACTTTGAAGCCAACTTCGTTTTATACAAAGTGAAAAATTAACATAATTTGAAATAACCTTGGGCGTCACTGGGCTCGAAACTCTTACGTCATCTGAGGATACTTTGACGTACTTTACTTGCTAAAACACGCCAAAGGATTTTACGTAATTAAATTTCTTAAGACCGAGTCTCATTACAGTTTTGAGCTTAAAGAGCTCAGAACTTTCATTAGATCAGTTCATCCTAAAGTTAAGCGGCTCTTTAGTTTGATTCTGTCATTACATTTCACGAGCTACCGGATACTATAAAATAATGAAAACGACAAGTTCCTTATATTTCATAATGAAGGTTTTCAATTTGTCATGATCCTTTTTACATGTAATCTATGTTCCCAATATCCCCTATGATCTCAACTGCTGTGACGTGCGTGACGACACCTCCCGGTTCCAAAGGAAGATCAGCGCTGGTTGTTTCGGCCAGCATTATGTTAAGTTGGAATCAGTTTGTGTCAGAAAACAGTAATTAAGTTAAAATATTGTTATTTTTTAAGTTGTGTACACTGTTGTTTTCTGTGACAAATATTTAAAATTTTTATTCTATTCTATTCAATGTTAGTTAGACCTAGTAGTTTTTGTAAATTAAAATCAAAAACTGTTCCACGTAACTGAAGTTGGTTTTTAATTTTCTACGGACTTCCAAAAAAGGAGGTACTTAAAACGACTGTTTTTATGTTAGTTACTTGATTTCTAGAAGACTGGTGGACTGAATTGAAAAAATCTTGTTTGAAAGTGTATACCTCTCATGTGGACCTATTAATATTTTATAAAAATCAGTTCAGAGGATTGATTTTGAAATTGACGTCACTGAGAAAGTTCTATCATCACCTGCCGTAATGAAAGTCAATAGTCCCTTTAGAATAATAATTTAAAGTAATAATTGTATTGTAACGGTTACAAAATTTGTTAACCCTTTAGTTTTAAAACAGCTTCCTATATAATAGTACCACAGATACAGCACCCACAAAACTCCGGTCATTAGTATTACCATAACAAGAATGGTGTGGCGGTAATAAAATTACAAATGTTGGCCATCTCTGCTCATTTCGAATTCGCGCGCACGTACATCCGTGGCGTCGGAATTGCGCCATTGTTGGTGACCACTGGCATTCCCCCCATTCGTACAACCTACATCATATTATGTAAGCTGCGTGTAGTTTAATTGAACTTTACACCTTAATACGCAGGTATTAAGGTGTAAAGTTCAATCAAGATACTAAATTATTTAAAGGTGACGAGTAGCTTGTTGCTTAGATTTGATTAATTAGCTTTATATAGATAGACTAGTAGCTGACAACCATGGCGTAGCCCGCAACATAAAATTAAATTTTAAGAATTTACACATTTTGATCCCCCATTTAACCCTTTTAAGGTAGAATTTCCAAAAATCCTTTCTTAGTACGCCCTTGCAACATATAATGAATACGGCTTCCAAATTTCATGTCTCTATGTTCAGAGGTTTAGGCTCTACGTTGATTCCTAGCTAATATTCTTACTTTTTCACACATTGATTTTTGGCTGTTAAATGCTTCTTATTTATGACAATTACTTTTATTAATATAACGAAGATATTCAAAGGCTGTTTATAAAATATTTCTATCTATATATTAAAGCTATCTATTGATATAGATACATAAGTAGATATGCAAGCTATTTTTGTATAGGAGGTAAGCTTTTACATAGCACCTCTCTAAAGTCAAGGCTTAGTATTATCATAGGCGATCAAGCTAAGAGGATCAAGAGTAGAGGACGGTCGAGACCAAACCGTAGAGCAGTACTGAAGGGTTTTAACCCTTTGCATTTAAATAAGTATCATCCCACGGGAGTTGAATATTTTCAGCTCGAATAAATATTGGCGGAATATTGTATCGTAATTTAAATTTTCCGATAAATATGCATGTCTGTCATGACTGTCCATCCTCGATATCCGAGTAGGCGAGCGTCGGAATCCCTAGTATAAATAACAGTAATTTTTGTGACATGGCCCGTGGTGAGTTAATTTTTGTACACTTTTGGAATGCTCGCCGGATACGTCGAAGCTATTTACATTTACATGTCATCTATATATATAAAAATGAATCCCTATATCCCTTGGTCGCGCCATCACGCGTGAACGGCTGGACCGATTTTTAATTTTTTTTCGTATTGTCAGGAGAAGGTTTTTATGACAGAAAAAAAGTTAAAAAATATATTTATATATATATATATATATATATATATATATATACGTAAAGCTGTATAAAAGTCAATAATAGTTATTTGTTATACAAGAGTGCAAAGTTGTTTTTAACCGCGTGCTCACTTTTGATGACCGAGCAACTGAAGGATTATAAACTCGCTGCGCTCGTGATTCATGAACTAGAATCTTAAGCGTTAGCGAGGGAATTAAAAGAGCACAAGATGAAAAATCTTTGCACTCGAGTGCAACACGTAACTTTTCATCCCACCTCAGCAAGGAAATGACTACATACGAAAAAAAAATCACTCATTTTAGTTTTTTCACTTATTTTTAACATTAGGTTTTAACAATATGAAATGATAATGGCACACGCAAAACAAATTAAAAAAAAAGTACAGCTAAAAGGTTCCGAGCCCGAGTTTGTAACAAAACAAAAAAGGTTGTATGATGAATTTGGCACCATAGAAGTAGAAGTAATAAGATTGAACGTATTAATTCACAAACTTAGTGCACACGATATTCTATATTCAAATTTACTTTATCCTCTAGTGGATAAAAACGGCTGTTGTACTTAGATATCGAATGGCAAAAATACTCTTTCCGAGATGGTGGGATGAAAACAGTTTTTTAACATAGCTTTATTTGTTACGAAGATCCTACTATATTATATTAATTTGAATACGAGTATATCACATCATTATCAGAACATTGTAATAGATTTAAACAAAACATATTCCAACTCATAAATTAAATTATTACGCTTTGGCAGAAGTCTGGAAATATTCATGTAATACGTTCATCATATTCGTGTGCTTTATGTTAATAAATTCAATTCAAAATATTACTTCAACCTTACATAATTTGAAGGGAATATTAGAACGAGAACGTAAACATAACAGCACAATCCAAATTGAATAACGACGTACGAACATCCATTTCTACGAGTATATTATAATCATCATAATACAAATATTAGAACGATCAAGCGTACTCGTAAACGTACTACGAATTTATAATAATACCTTCATATAAAGAGATATTTCAATCCACTGAATCTGACTCCGCAAATTGTCTATACAAATCTATGGCGTATTATATCCTGCTAATATTATACACACTAAAGTTTACGTGTATGTTTGTTAAACGGAATTTGGATGAAACCTGGCACCAAGATACGAGTAGGTCATATCCTGGATATAGGATACTTTTCATATCGAAAACACGAAGTGATCCTGTGGGATGATCAAATTTACGCGGATAACACTGCGGGGTGCAGCCAGTTATTAATATAGTACCTAAGGTAAGTAATCAAATCAAATACGTCCACAACTTTAACCACTTTGTCCACAAAATATATAACTACAATAGAATCGACGAGAACCATCCGAGCTCAAGGCAAAATCTCAACCATCTGTTCTTTAAAAGGATTGCTTAACTTAATTTCTTATTGAAAATCCTTCATCACGTAGCCACCGTCCCTCCCAATCATCTGGGAGGCAGCCAGGTGAAACATTGAGCCCATTAGCCAGCATCTCCCAAATTACCCCGATCGAATGAACACCGAGACGGATTACCCCAGCTTCCCCCCGAATACGAATAAAACGTGCCTCTTTTTAAAGAATTCCGTCGACATTTCCGTGTAACTATACTAAGCCTGATGTAATTTGTACGCACAAACTAAGTTAGCTGGCCAGAATTAATGGCGCAAGGGACTGTAATGTTCTCGAAATTCGACTATTTTTGGCAGATTAGGGATGGTGTAAATTTTTTTTGTCAATCGATATTTAAGAATTAATATAACATTGTGGTATATATATATCTTAATACTAGCACGAAGTTCTGCACAATAACTTTTTCTCCAACTATTTAGAGAATAAAATAAGACACGATTTCGTTTTTGCCGTCGAGTAGAGTACAAGTCAATTTCTCAGTTACTTCATAATTTCAACCAAATTGTTAATTAGGCAATATTAGTTCAACGTTAAGCAAAATAATGACTTTAAAGTACTTGTACAAATGTTCATTTTAAAGATTGAAATTAGTTAATCCAATATTGAGAAATTCGAGAAATTTTTAAACAAGTTGTCTAACTCAGACGAATCCACTGAGAAAAGCTAGTTTCTGTTAACACGAAAAACTACTTACATACCAAAAGTACTGTAGTTGACCTAAGTTGATTTTTGAATCGACATAATCCAAAAAAGAATCTTATATTCGCACTCTATTCTGATAAAAGTCACGGAGCTTCGGAAAGTCCATTATTGACGGCCCCAGGGTAATGTAAAAGTTGAGAAAAATGATGCACGCTGAGAATCCTAAGTAGGCTGCATTGTTGCTCATAAACTACGCAACGCAAATGGATTAAGTTTTGCGAGAGCTAAGTAGCTTTTTTCCAGTTAAAATGAATCCATTATCGTACGTCATCATGTGTAACCAGAGTGCTTTTGAGTCTTTTATACATTAGGATTTTTTGCGAAGTTCTTATTTATAGGATTTTTGCGAAGTTCTTATTGTTTTTAATTATTATTGTTTTATTACCTACTTACACTATATATAGGCTCCATTGATATTTCAATTCCATGGGTATTTCAACTTCCGTTTTTCTTTTATAAGACTTTTTTTATCTTTAGGCATTTAAAACAAAAGTTTGCACGACTACGGAAGTCAGCGATACTGTAGCCCTAGATGAAGTATGCCTAGTCTGGAATACATAGATTGATTCGTTATATAACCATGTATTTACTTACTACGGAATACTTCCATCAATATATGGATAAATTAGAATTAAGAACCACTTGTTTAAACGATTAAAGAAAACAGAAGGAACCTGCTTGTCGGAAAATGATAAGCTTTTAAGATAAGTGAAGTTCCCAATTTGGCAGTGCGGTGGACTATAACCTACACAGCCCGTGGTAGGGAAGACCCGAGTCCAGAAGTGGGAAGCTAAGTTTTGACAAGAACGTGTATAGATAGATACAAACTGAACCCTTCTATTTTAAGATAGATAGATAGAAGAACGCTTTATTGTTGACACACAAAACATAAAAACAAATATAAATTATTTTATTATGAGGTCTTATCGCTAAAGGCGATCTCTTCCAGGCAACCTTAAAGGCTAGGATTGGAGACATGCACTCTCTCACTCACAGTTATCTCAGTTTTATTAAGATACAAAATCATTGAATTATTTATTGAAAATTTGATGATTTTTTTTAGTAAAAAACAACACACATACAATTTAATGCTTAAAATGATATAGGTATTCAATATTTTGGTTATGCAAATATTTATATATGAATACTTTTAAGGATTACTTACTTAAGATTTATAAATTACTTTTACCGAAATAATAAAAGTTTAAAATCATTGGTTATGTTTTTTTTAACATGATGACTAATGCCAATTTATCAAATAATAATTATGTATCTTAATAAAACTGAGATATTATACAGAGAACTCATATATTCGCAGTAGTCAAACCCTTGCATTATTGTTAATAAATTGTATTCTACTAACTACTGTATGCATTAGTCCCGGTAGTTTATCTTAGGATTACGAACGTAGTTTACCTATGTCAGAGGTTTGCAAGTGACCTAGAAACAATAATCTCTCTTTAAGAATGCGGGCTAGAATGGGAGTAGGTACTCGTGGTAAGCTATATTATTTGCGGCATTATCTTTCTTCTCTCAATATGTTTTCTGCACCATTAAAACATTTACCATTCATTCTATTGTGTTATATTGTTCAAATTTAATTATTTTCGCTAGTGAAAATAATTAAATTTGAAAAACAAAGGTTATTTTATTATTAAAAATCTAAACTGCAGAGGCTATAACAGCAATTCAATTTCAATTCTCTTGTTTAGAACTCTTTGCTTAGAAATATTAACTCAGTAGACTATCACCGCTTTTACCTTCATTATATTTTTGCTCTATACCTACACAACATTCAAACTGGCAAAAGAGACATCAGACTGAACGTTTATTACTTTCATGATGCCAATTAAAATGCCTTTAAACCTTTCTTAAATCCACAAAGTGAATGAAGAAAGTGTTTAAAACAGCGACATTATTATTTTTGTGAAATCCCGCTTGTTAATTTGTAAGGAAGGACCAATTAGCCGTCTTTCTGTCAGGTGAGGGTGCAAAAATTATCGTTTAAATTTCAGTTTACGCAAAAAGGACGTTATTAAATTCTACGAGACTTTTCGGGTCAAAAGCGGAGAAAAAGGTTGAATAATTTAAATAATTATCAAGCCCAGAAATAATACTTTGAAACCCAGTTTTACATTTCTAATTTTCTTGTAAAAGGGGCTTATGTTGCTCTTATCTATGTAGGTCTGCGAGATTAAAATGAAAAGGAAAATTATGTTTAACCTCTTAATAACTTTCATTACTGCGTAGTACTAAAACTAAATAGTCTGAAGATTTTAATTCAAGGAATTTGCCTACTGTTAAGATAATTTGCCTACTGTTTCTAAGTTGGTGGGTTATTGTTACTAATGTGTTAAATTATTTATTTATTTCATAAGAGGTAAACAGCTTAAAGCTGATGTGCCTGTAATGTGCTGAATTTATATTGTGCTGAATTCAATGTGTGTTCAATGTACTGCACTAACTGAATTTGTAGAATTACTATGTTGATTTCAAAAATATTTTATGGACCACGTAGTGATCACATTCTCAGACAACCTATTCCAGCTGTGACTGTGTTGACTCTGTTGTTGAAGACGTGGGTGACCAGTGACGTGGTAGTGGTTTGTATTGGCATGAGTGCGACTATCATTTTATTAGTGTTTGTTTTTACATAAAATTAAGCGAAGTTGAACCGAAACTATAGATCCTCATAGAATAAAATAAGGTTTTTTAAACTTAAAACAATAAGTTGAATCCTTTGTTTTTAAAACCGGTTCTGCAGTTTAATTTCCTCGTATTTTAGCGTTGTTTTAAGGCTACTATTCATGCGGAAGATGAACAAGGCATCTCTCGGGAATAATGTGAAAAAACAGCGGAACATTTTGCGAGCTAAACTTTTTTAGTTTGACAGTTTTTACGTTGTTCACATCCTGTTATGTTGTTATTTTGAATATATACGAAAGTTTTAAACTGGTTATGTGAGGAAAAATGTGGGTCAAATAAGCGAAGTTTTACCTACTATCAGTATGCACAAAGTTATGACTTTAATTTGTTAAAGTCAAAAAAGTAACTGATAGTATCTTTCAAAATTAGCAATTTCAAATGTACAATTTATTAAGGCAAGAACAGAAACAAAAAACAAATAACTATTGTAATACGAAAGTGTAAAGTTTACTTTTTAACCGCGTGCTCACATTTTAACCGCTTGTTATTAATAAATTAGAATACTGAGCGTTAGCGAGGGAATTAAAAGAGCCCAAGGTGAAAAATTTTTGTACTCGAATGCAACACGTAACTTTTCATCCCACCTCAGCGAGGAAATGACTACATACGAAAAATAAAAATACAGTCACAAGATTTTAAAATAAATAAAATTCAGTTTAGGTATTAACTACTACATTATGATAGGTGAGTATTACAAAATAATCTTTAAATTATTCTGATTACTGAATACCTAGGTATTATTAAGAAAAATTTACGTTGGTACAGTTACTTACGTGGAGTGTTATGTTTTTGTTAGATAATTTAATGTTAGTGTTAGGGTCAGTTCACACACGAAGAGGCCAATAATTTCGCCGTGCCGTGCGCGAGAAGCATTGCAACGTCGCGAAGCGCATCGTAATATGTAGATGCCTCACTGCGTAACGAGACGCCGCGGGGCGCAGCAGAAAGTGTCTACGGCTGGACGGAAATGTAGGCAAGTCGCCACAGCGGCCTCAGACTGCGACTCGCGGCGCCGCGGTGCATCACGAGGCGCAGTAATGCGTGGTGCAACGTATTCTGAATTACGAGTAAAACTATATTTTAAGTCACCCTAATAAAATGAGCACGCAGTGTCGCGCCGCGTCGCGTCTCGGTGTGAACTGACCCTTAGTGACTTGTGTACTGTTTTTGTTGAGTCTAAGTTTTTAACAATATAAAAAAGATTGTATGATGAATTCGGCACCATAGACGTAGAAGTAAATAAGTTTAATGAGATTTTTAATTCACAAACTCGTGAACACAGTATTCTAAATTCAAATTTACTTTATCCTCTAGCGGATAAAAATGGCTTTTGCAGTCAGATATCAAAAATACTCTTTCCGAGATGGTGGGATGAAAATAATATTATCTGGTTATGGTTATCAACCTAGGTGTACTGACCAACAAAAAGCTCACTTTAGTAAACTCACAATTTATATCCGAATGCAACAAGAAATTAATAAAAATGGAATCTATGGAAATATTCAATAAATAAATAACGTTTTACACTCATAGCTCCCCACTAGGATTTTTCTGTGTGGTCCCCCCACACAGAAAAAGCTAAGTTACATTCACAAACACACGTGCACCTAGACTCGAAAACAGATATTCAAACTCATAATTCGAACACATTCCCTGACCGGGATCTAACCCGGGGAAGTCGGACCTCAAAACAAGCTGATTAGCAACTTGACGGCACCGTCACCTGCCGATTTCATCGATTACCGCTTTTTAACACGCCTAATCTAACAATTAGATACATACATACATATTATAAAACACTATTGGTTTCTTTCCACTGTAATTCAACGCTAATTACGTCTTAAGTGGCTGGAGTAAGTGGTGCCATATAGGTAGTAATTACATGCGAATGTTTCATTAGAATTTACCCTTCGTCACCCAACGAGTCATTAGCAACTCTTTGATGTAGGTTGATTGTATTTAAGTCAGTTATATTGTGGACTAGCTGTACCCGCGACTTGGTTCTCAATTGTTATCATTGTTGGCTATACATATGTATTAAGTCTGGATCTTTATGAGAAATAGGGGCCGAACTAAATGTGGCTCAATAGGCTTTTCTAACAAATAATTTTTATCTACTATTGAATACAAAGTTAAAATTATTGGCTAACACGGGAATGGGTACATCGGGCTATTGTGATGCTATAAATAATTTACTTTACTACTACGTTTACTCACCTCATAGCACAATTATTGTGCTATGAGGTGATTCGATCTCCAATGCAACAATTGTGAGTCAGATGATAACTTGCCATCCACTAACTGATCGGGAACCTCACTAAAGGCTGCCACGGGATGGCGCTGGAGAGTAAAGTTGTGGTGATGGGGTGGCTTAGGGTGCAGAGGTGTGCTGAGTTTTGTCCGTTGTGCGTTATGTCCTTTAACACCCTGGGACTTAGGTTCTTAGCTCTCGTTGAGTCCACATACCGACGGTTTACTACAAAGCCGTAACAGAGTTAATATTATATTTTTTTACTATAAGGAATCTATCTGAAACTCCAATCGTAAATATCCATGAAAAAGTAGCATTGTTTGCTGCATCACGAGAAATGAGTCAATAACATATTGTCATTTAATGTATCTAAGGGCTACAGGTAGCCACTCAACTCACGAGATTGTGTGAAACAGTCCAGCATTTACGGTTTCGGTCGTTATTCGGTTACCCGATGGATTTCACATAATTTAATCCGGAAACCAAAAAATGGCCGTAATCAAATTTTTATTATTTTTAAAGCTGAACAATAAATGCTACGAAACGGGAATTTTTAATTTATTCTCGAAGCAATTTATTCGGCTATCAATCGTACTAGTGTCGGATTTCATTTCGCTTTGTAATTGGTTTAATTTCGATTCCCGTTCGTTCAAAATTGTTTTTGTGTGAATTTAACTTTTTGACAGTGATTGGGGCTGCGATAAGGATCTTGTTTTTAATCGATCACTTGAACAAGTTTAGCAATCAATTGCAATTAACATTTTATATCCTATTTTAAATTATGCAGAAGCAATTTTCTGACGAACTGTTACAATTCAGCTGGAATACTTCCTGGACTAGCTTATCTATAAAATGAACGTCAAATTTTACCACTCTTCTATAGACCTTCATAGTTCAAAAGCTAATAATTTGATTTGGTAATTTTTTATTACTCATAAAGTAACTTCATAAATTAACAGAATAACATAACTTTTATGTACTGATTGATCGATAATTTGTTTAAAACTTGAGTGTTGACGTTAAACCATTTCAATGATTGTAATGTTTATCGGCTCTTTGAAAATATATTCATAGAATGAAATAAACTGTCGTAAAAATGTTGTAATAAATCCTGACAAATTGCCAATCATTCACGAGACTGATGAGTTTTCGTTTAAACTGGATGGCTGTGTGCAAATATTCATCGATATTACCGCATTGCTGTTTTAGTTTGCAATATTAAAAATTGCATCATAATGTTTTTGAAACTATACTGCCAACTGAAACGTGCATCGTACAAGATATAAACTTTTTTTGTTTCTTTTTGTGCACGTAGCTGTGGGAAAAATAATTATATCAACTTTAAAAAAGCAGGAGGATCTTAATTCGTTGGATTTTTATTTTAAAGTTTTAAACGCGTCAGCTACCTGACCGCTATGATTTAGAATATTTTGTATTAAATAGATATAACTGCTATCTTTTATGATAACTAAGCTGTGAAGTATGTTGAGAAATAGTGATCAGTTGGAAACCTACACTAGTTGTATACACCATAATTAAGTAGTTCAAAAATGTCGTAACCATGTTCCAAATCGTTTCACACTCACTCACAATCATTTTTTCTCTCTTTCTCTCTCTTACTCTCTTGACAGTCAGTTAAAAAATTATATGCAATAAATACCAATAACTGACATTTAAAGATTAAGTTTGTTTTTGACTAACCGTGAATTAAGTTAAGAAACTTCAGTGATAAGTTAGCAACATCTATACTAGTTATATTCATCAGTTATATAGACCAGCTAGAACTAAAATGTCGTAACCCGTCACGTACCCTTAACGAGTGGAACCGGCGCCGACTGCAGGCTCGGGGAGCGTACAACAGAACTAGACTAATGAAGTTAGGCGCTTGTAACTCAGCCTGGCGGGCGTGGTGACTCACTCAGAAGGTTGCTACAGTAGAAAAGATTACAACTAAAATAGTAAAAAAAGTAGTTCAATTATTTTTTTCGAAATATGGCGTCATACGATTAGTGTATTTGCCAAGTAACAGTAAAAATGACAAGTCATTCAATATTGGTCATGTAAAAAAATAAAAAAGGGCTAGTCCTATTTAACATCATTTTTAAAGTCATCGTAGTTAAATCACAGTTAAGTTTTATATAATTTAAGATACTTTTTCTAACTATACGTATATTATATTACTTGCATTCGTGCACGCATACAGAAGACATCCATTACAATATATTAATTACACCTGGAATTTTAATAAAAGTCGCTACTTGTGGCATTAGATGTAAAATTTAACTTTTTGTAATTTGTGTGTCAACAATAACGTGTTTATGTGTCTATTAACCTAGCTAATACTCAAAGAAACAAAAAATAAATGAAAGACAAGAAACGCCGTGTTTGATTTTATATTTTTTGCAAATTTCTTGAATATCGTAATAAACGGAATTAACATTTACCTCACTTTCAGCAAAATTTATATAATTAGGCTATTCTTAGTTGCTCCCATTCTACGATGTTTGCTAATGTCGAAAAGTTGAAAAGATAATTAGGGGCATGAAACGCAATTTCACGCAAAAAACTCCCCTTGCCCCGGCAAAGGGAGTTCTAAACCTTATTTTCGGCAATAAACTGGCTACAAAATACACCCCCGTTTTTGCTTGAGCAAACAAAAAAGGTTAGTACGCACTATAAAAATAGAATAGATAGTGCAACAGCTAAAACAAGAAATTTAACGTTTTCTATCGACGATTTTTAACTCCCGACGCAAAATCAACGCGGTGTTATAATTTTGACGTATCTGTGCGTGTGTGAGTGTGTGGCATTGTATTTCTTAAAAAAAATCTCGTCGATGTCCCGAACGAATAAATCAATTTTGCTTTTGTTTTTTGTTTGCGCTTTGGTTGATAGAATCAATGAGGTATAAAGTTGGATTTCCTACGTCAATAAGTAGAATCCCTACACTATGACTAATTTCAAATCCAAGGTCACCGCCATTACATAATGGCGAATTGTCGGAGGTTTTTAAATTTTAAATTTGACTTGTAAACTACAATTTTTAATAATATTCAGTAGATGTTTTCTAAAATACGGCTGACTTAATAGTTCGCGTTTGCTAATGATATTACATAAAAATTCAAAGTTTGCCTTCATCACATTTGTTTTGTCTCTATCATACATAGACTTGACAAAAAAGCGTCGTCGTTTTTTTGTTACGTCATAATGGGAACAATATTAAACTTTTAAGGTCTATTCAATAAAATATTAATCAAAATATCAAAATATTTCTAAGAAGACGTTTTGCAGCTTTAGATCTCTCAGAACCCAGATTTATGTAGATAGGTACATCTTCTTATTTTCCCGATCAATCTCGAATCTCAGGTGCCGCTTCCAATCTGCTAATAGAATACTGAATAGGTATTTTCTATTCAGCCTTTGTTACAAATAGCTCATCAAATATTTATTACGGGCGCTGATTGAGAAAAGTAATCCACTGGCGGCCCAATCCGTCCCGAGATCATTATGTTTGAAAGTGGGGTGTTGGTGACGGGGTCTGGGGAATACCTTCTGCGCACGTTTTAGTAAAGCACCCATCTGTGTTACAGTCAGTGACGATATAGTTCATTTAGTAGTTCACAAGTTAAAAGGAAATTGCAGCTATAATACTAGGGACTTTTGGCGCTAATATGAAAGTACCAGCTATAGCAAACCACTTAAATACTTGTTGCAATTGCAGCTCATTAATATAATTTATCCGACTGTTAAAACTTACCCATTACTTTTTTAACTATTCGCTTCGTGAACCAAGGTAAGTTAAAGTTTCATAATAAGCAATTACTTAGGAAGTTGAATAAGACGTAAGCTATCTAAGCTCCCTAGTTTGCCAACTTGGAAGGAAGTCTTTTAGGAATGCCTGGGGAAATCATCACGTGAACACTTGACTGACTTCAGGGCATATTGATGTATTAATTCATCAAATTAAGTGGAATAATACAGGGTTATCGGTTAGAGGTATTTTAAGATAAAGGGCTATACTCAATTAGCTATACTCAATTTTACAAAGTCGTTTGATTTTTTAACCAACTCTGAAATCAAGAAAAACATAATCGGCTGTTCCATAGAAAAAGTTTGTAGGCATAGTCGGTATAGTAAATCTCATAAAGTATCTGTTTCTTTTCTCAATTCAGAGTTAATCCTATGGTGAAATTTATTTAATAGAGTGTGAGCCCTGTTTATGAAGAAGGAATTAAGTACTTCTGATAACAAAGGCAGCTCATGTAGGTATTTTACGCTTTGTAGGTCGCGGATATCGTTAACAGTAAAACGACAAAGCTTTTTTTTGACAAAGTGTTTTTTTGACTATTCAAGACTTTGATGCTACAATATGGTCTGTTAGTCCTGTTTACTTACATTTAAAATACTCACATATCGCCAGGCGCTTACGTATGTATATTAATTTATATAACTTTTTAGTTATTTAAATTTAGTAACATACCGATTCTCTCGACTAATTTAAATAACATGTATATAAATATGTAACTCGTACCAAGGAATGTACACTTTACAATATACATAAAACAAAACTGTCTACCTATTGATGGAGTCCGGCGTTACTATGCGGAAATCCATTTATAATATGATGGTATATAAAGAATATCAGGTGTTTTTTTGTCTTGTCTTGATGTCAGCGTAAGAAATCAAAAAATATTTTCTCACAACCTTCACACCTCAATTTCTCTTTTTCTCAGTATCCGACTTCCTCGACACGTGTTTCACCTTAGCACAAAGCATCCTCAGGAGATGTTGTTCTTACGAGCGAGCGCTTGAAGAGACAACGTCTCCTGAGGATGCATACTATACTTCCATATATATACTAGATATTCTATATATACCATCGTACTGTCGACCTATTTTAGTAACTCCTCTTATTTTGAAGTAGGTTAATAATCAGCCGTTCACTAAACTTAGAACTAATTACGCGCTACTTTTTCAGTTTAGCCAAAGTCAAAAGAGTAACACTAAATACCTGACTTTGTCTAAGAACGTAATTAACTCACTCAAAACAAATAGAAATATCAATTAGATAACTGGAGTTCTATTCTTTCATTAATTATTTCGGGATGTTTAGTCTTAACAATTCTAAGAATTAATACTAGAAATGTAATTACCATTTCTGTTAAAATAAGATGAAATTTCTAATTAGCAGCTTTTACAATAAAAGCTTCCAATAAACAAATTTTAACAATTATTATTTAACTACGTACAGAAAGACGTAGGCGCAAAAACGACTATGAATTTTGAAGAGACTAAAATTATACTGGTTGCTTATACGAAATTTTCTGTTGAATTTGGTACATTTAAACTCAATGGGCGTTCCTGATAGACTGGTGGAAAGCCATTTGTGGTCACATTTTTATTTGTCGGTCGCTATTTTGTAGTCGTTTGATCGATAAAGCGAACGTGGCTTTTACCTTTGTGAGGAAATTTCTACGACTCTCCGAAGGAAGTTGTAAAATTACTGTATATTTTTACTAAAGTAACTAAATTCGGCAGGCAACAACGAACAAGTTACGTTACAAGAATGTCATCTATGATAATTGAAGTTATTTCAATTAAATGAAGCTACTTGACTGACTTTGATAAAACTTTTATAGGAAAAATTGGAGAGAAATATCTTTTCGAAAAAAGAAGAAATTTTTAAGCCATCTCCGAGAAATCGTAGAAGAAATATATATGAATAAATCAGTCAAGTACGAGATTTGCGCACTGAGGGGTTACCTATACAACATTCGTTCAAGTCTCTAAAAGTGTTCGTTAATAATGTAAAGCAAAAACTGGCTAAATAAAATAATTTTTTATTCTCTTTTTGGTATTTGTTATAGCAGCAATAGAAATAAATAATCTGTAAAATATTCAACTGCCTAGAATGGAATATAGAATAGTCTGACGTATTGCGAATCTCCTCTTTTTTGAAGTTTATTTAACATACCGGTAAAAATGAGTGCTAAATTCACAAAACGTAAATAAGCGTTAATTCTATGTAAAAAATTTAGCCCTTCAGAGTTGTTCTCTCATCGTAAACATGCTTACGTCAACTACTCTGTATCGCTTCAATTAATCAAATTCATAGTTTTATACACTACAATTTTATTCATGGGTATCTTTTACAATAATAAGACCTTCAGAAAGATCACTGAAATCGATAAGTAAGTACTGACATAAATTATACAATGATATTGCGAAGTAATGGTTAGTTATTTATACGATCCTCTACTCATTGGTGTTAAAACTAGATAACTTTTTTCACTTATCAAGTAAGTATTCAGGCATTTTGGTAGCTTGGGAGTTCAAGCTGTCTCCCCGAAGTGCCAGTAGTATTTTCTTTTTCTTATTTAATTTGCTACGATTTATGTTGTTTCAATTTATTTCTTTCCTCCACGGTATTCCCAATGGTCGACATTACTATTTGGAAAAGAAAATTATATTTTTCCAAGGCAAATAGATGAATCAAAAGAATTTCAAATTTTTAAACGTATATCTTATGTCTGATAATTAGAAACTCGTAATACTTATATGTCTTGTAAACTATACTTCGAGTTTTAGAAAAAAAACTTTCGTCGTTCGTCTGGATCGCGTACAGGTCGTAGTTTTCAGTTTTTTGAGACCTGATTTACAGTTTCCACGAATTTTTGGATTTTTCAGTCGTAGGTGTTTTTTTATCAAAGCACGAAAGATTGGTTTGTTCACATTTACGGAAGGATTCCAATAATATTTAGACGATCCATGCAAAACACAACGATAAATATGTAAAAAAGAAAGAACAAAAAGATGAGGTCGTCAAGTCGTTCTTATTTATTGTTTTCAAGTTTTACGACTCACAATATGATAAATAGAATTAAGTAAAACCATTAGTTAGAAATAGTTCTCAGAGGAAATATATTTTATTCTGACTTCCAAAAAAAGTATATAAAGTAGGTATGTTTTTATTTGTTTGTAGCCTGATTTCTCGGAGACGGCTGAACCGATTTCTAATAATCCTTTTTTGTTTTAAGCAATTCCATTTAAAATGTATTATAATAGTTTTAGATTTTAAATCGAAATAACTGAAAAACAGTAATAAATAGTTATGATAATAATATTTCAGTGGTTAAATATGTCTTGCAGAAACTGCCAAGTTGTTGGTCGTTGTGAGGTGTGATATAAATCAGAAGGGAGAATTTTTGAGAGAAACTTAACCCAGTTGGCAAAGCCGAGCCATCTTTTGTGTAAGAAATGCGAAGGCTTTCTGTTTCAGTACGATTACTTCTCTTTGAAATAGCGTTGTTTGGAGCCATAAAACGAGTACTTGATGTTTTTGAAATGCACTCAGTCGATTCTTAATGGTTCTGTACATGTAAGAATATTTTAGAACTATATCTTTGTTTTAGCGATATATATTTTAAAGACGATACCAAAACCGGAAAACAACATGAAAATATTACGTTTTAAAAAATTATGCTGTCATTACGGTAGTCTTAAGTAATTTTAACCGATTGCAAAAAGATATTCTTCTATATTAAAGTCTTTGTTTTTTATGGGTGTTGGGTACCCGGTATATGGGATAATTTTATATCATGTGTTTTCTATTTTCTTGTAGTATCACATTTATTTTAACAAAGTAGGTACATACCTATTGTAGTTTGGTTTTCAAATCAAAATACTTGGTCACTTTAAATGTTTACTATAAACCTCCCCGTTATTTCTCCTTATATTTATTATATCTATTTTCATAGGGGAGACTCATGTCCAGCAGTGGGACACGATGGGTTGATACGACGATGATATTTATAGGTACTATAGACTTACTTAATATTAAAAAAACACATTTATTGCCCATAAAATTAGTATTTTTACAAATAGGTTTGAATATAAAATATCGTAGGTAAGCAAAGAAAACTGCATCTCAAATTTTGCACCGCGAGCTTTTAAAGCGAGTCGTCATAGCAAAACGTTTTAGAACAAAATAAAGATCGGCAATAAAACTTTTTAGATACTTAATCAAAAATGTTTATAAAGACCTGGTGCTTGCCCAGCTTTACCTTACTTACGACTAGAAGCCCTAGTATCCGTCACTTTCAAAATGAATGAATAGTGCTTTATGGCTCTTCAATCACCTTTAGAACTAGTAACCTTTTCCATTCAGTCGCTACTGAGTGAATATCGAAGGCATTCACTAGACGGTTTCCTTCCTGAGTTTGCAGAAGATGGATCACCTTTAAAGGCTCAATAGAGATAGATCTTTGGCCTATGTTGGTACACCGCGAGCTTTTAGTGTTTGATTTAATAGTATAGAAGTAGTGTATTCCATTGCTTTTTGTATTAGTATACGAATCAACCCATAGCGTCCTACTGTTGAGCATGGACCTCTTTATATAGGGGGTCGACGCCATATTCCACCACACTGGTTAAATTGCGTGATGAGTTCACTTCAATCATCTTCGAAAGATATTTACCTTCTCCGACAAGCAGATTCGTTTAGATGTTACAAGCATGTGGTAATTAGTTCTAATATACGCTTGACGGAAAAAATCAAAGGTGAACCTGGGATTGAACCCGAGCCCTTTTGCTAATGAGGTAAGGGGTTTACCGATTAGGTTATCACTAAGTAATAGTATAGAAGTTATTAATTCTACTGCTATACGTATTTGTATACAGAACATTTAAAACGCTAAATATACGCTTAATAGATGTCGAGTATAATTATATTAAATTTATCTTTCAAAATTCTCAACAGGCTAATATAATATATTATCTATGTTTTTTTTTCATAAATACCCAGTAAATTATTCTGATACAACAAACATTGTTTAAATTTATCTGAATTGAAACGCTAAACAGAACAATAGATTTGCACAAATAAAAATAACTGAAGCATTACAAAGAAGATGAATGTGTTACATTAATCAAATACTTGGCTCAGTTCTTTTTTATTGCCTCGATATTTACGTGAATCGGTTTATATCTTTCTATTACGAAATAAGTACGTATATATTCATATTTAACTGACTACACAATATAATGATATTTGAAAGAATACGAAATACTGAATTGATTTTGGCTGGCTTAAAACCATATTCATTATTATTTTTTTAATTAATGTTGTGCAACTAATTCTTATTGAGAAAGCAACTACTAAACCGATTGCAATAAATCATATGTGGGACCAACCATGTAGATGGCACTTTGATTTCGTAATCAAAATAACTGAAAATGTGTAGGTAAAGGCCAAAGTTGGTCAGTTTTTTAAAGTTCTAGGTGTTATAAAGCTAGTGCTCGAAGCAATGATGTTTCTAAATTACTCACAAATAAATTTGCATCAATTGAGTTGATTGGGTACTTTATGGATGACCGTAGAGTGGCGTTTATCAGCCGCTACAGTTCAGATTACAATTCAAATTGCAAAAAAATGTGTAAAATAAAGAATCTAAAAGTTATCTCATTAAATTTCTGTAGTTTTTATTAATACGATATCTATCGTCTCACTAAGAACATATTTTATTCTTTTTTAATTAATTCAATAAGTCCAGTGAACAATATTAGCTATGAGACAACATATAAAAATATATTTCTATAAATATGATAAAATTAACCTTTTGATTTCAGCAATTTAAGTCTCCAATAAATTTTAATTGCTATGAATTGTGGTTATTTTATTGCGTGAAAGTAATAAAATATTAATTATGTTGTGTTTTTTTTAAGCTTGACGCCCATGAGTTGGTTTGATTATTTTACAGACGAATATTAAATATTTGAGTAAAGAAGATACAATTATAAAGTAAGAGAATGGGTCTTACGCGGGTAAATAAATTAATAGGCTGTTTCAAAGAAAAAATATATCTTTGAAAACACAAACATAAATCTTTGGACAAAATTCTATGGAAAAGCAATTTTTTCCTAAATTCTGGGTTGATTCCGTAGTGTAAATTGTTTTCCATATTAATATTATGAGTACAATAACTTGGCCCTCAACCAATAACCTGTACATACAAATATTAAAAATTTACATAATTATGTATCAATGTACAAAATTACTTACTTAATGCTAAATGAAGCATACTTTCGCTGCTTTAATATAAGCAAATATATGTTGTTCTGGATAAAAGTTATAATAAAACCTTATTGTGCCATATCTGAAGCGAAATAAAGAACTTTGAAATTTGTATTGCATACGTGATTAGAATTTTACCAATTACCTGTGTCTAAATTGGCTATTCTAATAGGCCAAAGTATTCATATGTGCCGCTTTGGCTCATATTAATTCTGTGAAAAGCTATTGCCTAAAAATGTATAAGGCTCCCAAGCATAAATAAAATTGAATATTTAGAAGTATTTTTTACTGAACTTTATCCAATAACAATCGCTTTACTAAGAATCTCATGAAAATGGTTTCAGTATGTAAATTTGTAAAATAAACGAACAGAATAGGTTTTTATGTAAACAAGATTATCATTGTCTGACTTTGCATTAAATTCGACCGCATATTTAGTACGAAGGTCATTTAGTAGC